>OU911046.1:2723750-5447500 GCA_918358695.1 Melinaea menophilus ssp. n. AW-2005 | reverse complement strand
AACACATAATAACAAAACAAAGCAGGATTTAAGTCACAAAAACTCTAGTAATATCTAAAAGCAGTATCAGTAAACAAACATTTTTATAAAAATATCATCTATATTATTTACAAATACATGTATTTCATTATTTACATAGTTGATTATAACCTTTGAACCTCGGTGATAAAATTTACAACCAGCGGACAGTAACAACATCACGATAATAATACTCACTACAAAACAGCACCTATTCCATTATTATTAATGATTAAACATTTATTATCTATATTGTATTAACTACTTGGTCAAAACACTTCGCTACAAACTGCTCTTTATCGTCCAATTTCTTAACTTCACCGTGAGATTTGCGAAGCATTGCCTCCTGGAGAGCAGCTAGAGCTTCCGATGTGAACCTCTTGCCTTTGAGATGGGTTATAACGGATGCCTCTCCGTGGAACCCTGATTCAACCAAACCAGGTGGTATGTTCAGTGTGACGTCATTGATGAGACCCTTCTCCACTGTCATATTGATGACCAGCTCTTGGCTAGCAGAGTACACTTTGCTAGGTGGCAGCAGATCAGCTGGGACTGGGAACGATCTGCTTATAGAGAACTCTGGAGTCCTACCAAACGACCAGTCCCAAGTTTGCAGTTCTTGCTTCAATTTTGAAAGTCCTTTAATAAAAACAAAATAATATCAGCATTCCATTCTGTATCAATATTATGACCATGTGTTTTTTGCATGTAAATAATCTTTAAGATAATGTTATCAGTTGGTAAAACAAGTATCAAAGGGCAATGTGTAAAATTAAAATTATATACTTTGTATTATTTAAATATTCAAGATTATTCAAATTTGTATATCTATTAATTCCTTAACTAAAGGTTGTAAGCATATAATTATAACACCAACCTGGAAACCAATCTTCTGTAGGGTTTATAAATTGGAAGCCCCTTTGTTTTGAGATCTGGTAGTCACCACCATCTTCTAGATGGAGAGCTGGAGTCCTGAGAAACTCATAGCCAACGGCAATCTGCAGACTGTCCACAGTCACTTTGTTGTTCACATCTCTCAGGTTGACAACAGGGGAAGGAGTCGACGCAGTCGCCTTTGTCTGTATGCCATGCTATAGAATAAGTGCTTTTATCACATATGAGTGGAGGGAAGAGGTCAGGTTAATGTTAGTGGAACAGATAATGTTAGTACAAAAATAAACCCAGTCACTTAAAATGATATTTAATATGGATATTGTAATTTAGTCATTTATTTAATTACAATTCTCTAAAGCAACATAATGTTTATGATGTATGCATGCTTAGTAAACATCAGATGTTTTGAAGACAATAGTGAGTCATGCAAGTAACCTTTGACGGAATGGGTTAATAATTTAAATTATGAGTGTAAAGCAATAATGATACATAGAAGAATAGTTTTCATATAAAATAAATTTATAAAAAAAATCTTTTTTTGACCTTTGAGACTAACATGCAGGGTGTTTGTATTAGGTTTTAATATTTTACACTATATATACATAAAGCATACAAAATATAAAATCATATAAATACAAGAAGACAATAAAAAGATTTACTAACCTCTCTTTTTGCAAGTGCCTTACTGAGATCTGCCTTATTGGCATTGACTAGAAGTGTACAATGATGATATGCTGAAGTCCTACCGAGTTTAGCAGCAGTTCCAGATATCTAACAATTGCTTATTAAGAAAATTAATTAAAATAAATGGCGTTGTAATAACTTATTTCAAAATATTTAATGTTATAAAAAGCTTACACTAGTAAACTAGAAAGTTTTATATTTTAAAAGGATACTTTGTATGTGTCTCTAACGACAATGTCATGACGGTCATTGATAACGGTTTTAATTCCAAAATCTCTGTAGAGTGCTCTTTTTATGATTTCCAAGTTGTATTTTCTGTCGTGTCTGTCTCTTGGAGTGAAAAACGAAACATTCAGGTTTCCACGATCATGGTACACTGTGCCACCGCCACTGTGACGGCGGGCAAGTGCTATATCCTTATCAGATAAAAATGGTACATTGGCTTCAAGCCATGGATTTTGATGTCTCCCAATGACAACACATGGGTCATTACGCCACACCATCATAACATGGTGGTTGCTGAAATCCATATTACGGTACATCCAATCTTCTAGTGCTAAATTGGTATAGATATCTGTTGACTGGGATATGAATATTGACTTTGTGACCTCCCTCTCCGGTGGCAGAACACTGCTAGCTTTGGCTAACTTTTTGCCAGTAGCCAAGCTCCGTGAGCTGGTTCTTCTTGTCAAACCAACCATCACCAACATGTTGCTCATAGCAATCTTTCTCATTATTGATTGTGCCATGTTTAATGTAAATATGAACGGATACTTTTTTGTATGAACCTTTGACAGGCAATGTCCTAGAGTCTAAATATCTTAATATAGCAGTCTATAATTTGTCTTAAAATCACTTAAAAGTCCGAGACACTAAAACTTTTGATAGCAAGCGTCAGTATCTGCCGAAGAGAGGGAGATCAGATACTCGTGTAGTGCGATTGTTTGATGCAGCCACTTCCAGGTCTGGTGTAGGGTATTAATTCGAAAACGAATCCCCAAACAGTCACGACAGTCACTTGGCATTCCTCCTCTTGGATGCAGGATGAACAAAAAAATCACCAAATAAGTTAAAGTACACTAATTTAGTATTCCGTGAAAACAGAACTAAAATATTTGTAAAAACTACTGAACAACACAATTGGTTTCAGATGTACAACCGAACGCAAGCGCGAGACAAATATGAATTAATTACCTTTCGCACTCTCATTTTATTCAAGCCGGCGGTGATAAGAGGGCCAAGGAACCAGGAGGTCGAGCGAGGTCACACGAAGTTTACTTGAAGACAAGCAAAGTTGCAAACAAACAAGTAGATAAGAAACACGAAACGGGCACGAGTATCAACTACGTTTTATCACAAGTTGTCGAGTGTCGAGTCGTAATGTTATCTTTACGATCACATCGTGTCTGCATACTGCATAGTATGTTCTGCAAAGTTCAAAGTAAATATCAGTCTTGAATATGCCATTGTTCAAGCAAGATACTTTGTGATTTGGTTCATTTTAACCTAAATACATTTTCACATTATAATACAAAGGTACCTAACCAAACATAAAAATACATTAAAATGACAAAATTAAATTCATTTTAACCTAAATACATTCTTAACATTACAATACAAAGCTACCTAACCAAACATTAAAAAAATACATTACAATTACAAAACACTTAAACAGCAACTATTTAATAACCTACCTATACGTAATGCCTATTTAATATTGTAATTGATAATTAATATTTATTATTTTGATGATAGGTGCTATGACAAAAAACAATAAAATTTGTAAATATAATTAGATTTTTAATTTTATAAAACGGAGTCGAACGATATATTGGTATTTCGTTATCACTTATCTGTATTGTACAGTTGTAGACTATAAAATATATTCTGTATTCTTTGTTATTATCTATATACATATATATCATATCTACTAATATGATATGTCTATGATAGTCGATTACGTATGACCGCCATCTTGCATTCATACTGATTAATTGGATGTTGTGAGTTGTCCCAATTTTTCGAGTTCACCAACGAATTGGTCGTCTGAAGAGGCCATTTCATTATCCAATTTGCTCGGTAAATTAGATAATCAACTAGAAAACTAATATCACATTCTGAAAGGCAGTTAGTGAGCTAATGATTGTAATCACCTTTAAATCGCTGTTTGGGACCAAATAATGAAATGGGCCCATAATAAAGCCATTTCATTACCTAGCTCTTGGATAATGACTAACTAGATACTAACATCGCATAGTGTATAGCGTGTTAGTCTAATAAACTATTAGCGAGCGTGTGATTGGTTTTTAAATTTTATATTTTTAGGGTCTAATAGTGCGTTTAAAATAGGAAAATGATAAGGGACTAATAGTCTTTTATCGACTATATAGCGTTTATGTCTAATAATACGCCGTTTATATTATATAAATGTTTATGATCGTAAAATTATCACACCAATGCTCACGTGGCCGAAGTGTAGAGCCAATCTAATTGTTAAACAAAGACATTATCAGAATGCCTGCCTTTATCCACGGGTTTATCAATTACATATATATATTTTTAATTACCGTAATTTTTTATTAAAATTACAGTGAATATTACAATACACGAGGTCGAAAATGATCTTTTTTTTATCTACACCCTGTTGTCATTTAGATCTAAGTAATCTATGCATTTGGATAGGTAAACTTCATAACGTAAGACGTAAATGTCAATTGTCATATGTCATTCGCGATCCTCGATATTCTCGAATTTAAGTCTAAAACTATAAGACTTATTTCTTTTGGTATTTACGGGATTGTACTAAAAATATAAGAATGGCGTTAAGAACTACTGCTGTTCTCCGTAGTAAGCTTTGAAGTTAATGGATAGTGAAGTAAACATTGATTTTTTTTATTATTATATAACTGTTTCTGCTTTTCAGGCAGCTTAGGCAAATGGGCTTATAATCTTTCTGGATTCAACAAATATGGTATGTTTTTCATGATTACTCCACATTTTGCAGATTAACCAGCCTCAAAGCTTTCAGGGAGAATATCCTGAGTAGTTTATTCATTGATAAGGTTCCTACCTCCGTCCTTCCTTTCTGTGGACAGTTTATCAATAGTTGAGAAGCGAACACGATGTTAAATGTAGCTTGTCACCGAATAACTTCATTTTTCTTGTATACTTTTAGGACTTCTTCGTGATGATTGCTTGTATGAAAATGAAGATGTGCAGGAAGCTCTCCGCCGCCTCCCAGAACATGTGGTAGATGAACGTAACTTCCGATTGATCCGTGCTACTCAGCTATCTATACAGAAAATCATTTTGCCTAAAGAAGAATGGACCAAGTATGAAGAAGATAAACTATACCTCACTCCTATTGTCGACCAAGTCATTAAAGAGAGACAGGAACGTGAAAATTGGGAAAAGGAGTTCTAAATTTTTGCTAATGCTGTGTGTTATGTTAATTTAATTTAAATAAAATTAGTCATATAAATAATCAAAGTATTTATTTTCTTCCATATAAAGAATAATTGAGAATAAGGGTAAACAACATAATTATAATATGGCAAAAATAATTTGATACCCTGTAAGGTAAATTGATGATCAGAAAAAAGTTCTTAACAATAACATTCCAAATCTAAACACATCATCAATTGGTGATCTTTTTCGAGTATACCAAAAATATAAAATCACATGTACATATAATTATTAAACACAGTTGAAAATCTTATTAAAATCCCATAAAACTACAATTCGATCATTTTATTCAAATTTTTAAACTATTTTTATAATAACAGAAATAAGAAAATCAAATTTATTTTTAGTTTCCATTAAATGAATTGTTTTTGACTTTTTGTAATTAATAACATTATAATTGCTTCCGAAAGAATTATAATTTAATTTAATAGTAAATATGATATATAAAAAAATATTAAAACAAAGGAAAAAATATTGGTTTTTATAACAGACAAGACACATTTATTGTTCTATTTTATCTCAAATATATTTTTATCTTAAATTAACAAAACTACTTTATTATATAATAATGCAAAATTTTATTTAATTGTCATCGTTTTACTTATTAATTACAAACTAGAGATCTACAAAGATTAAAAAAATATATTCAAAATTAATGATGGCATTATATGGTTGGATTTGATTTGCAGCTGACTTTGGACGAAACGGTTAAGCGTTTATTTTATACAAACTTAAAAATAATATTACCTGTATAAAAATAAAAAATAATATAAAAACATTTCAATTATTTCTTGTTACCCTTAAATACATTTAATGGGGGTAAGTTAGGAGTCATTTGGTAAAAATGAGTTATTTAGTAAGTTTCTCGGGATCAATGGAGAGTGCAGTGAATTTTAGAGTATAATAAGAACAACAAAAAAGGCTCTGTTTTTACCGTAAAATGGGGGTGAAAATGAGTTTTTTGTCTATACTATATTAAAGTAAAGATTACAAAAAAAAAATGTAAGAAATTTTCTCCATTATTACTTTGTATTCACATTGTTTTATTGTAAAATAAACCGGTAACAATTAAGAAACTCCATTTTAATTTAATTATTCCAATATGGCAGCACACAGGAAATTAAGAAGCATCAGAGTTGAAGTTCAGAAATGGACAACCAAATATTTAATTATCAATACTCCGGCAAACTTTTTAGGTAAAACTACCAAATGACCGTATTAATAATAAAACTTAATATAACATTGACGATTTAATATTTATGTTAAATAATAATTAAAATTAACCTAACACCTTAATTAATATGAGATGTATATTTGTGTACTTAATGTAACATTAATAATAAGAAATTATATAAAAAATAGAGTTTTTAACTTTAAATCAGTGACACTTGATTTTTTTAATATGGCAAGTCCGAATTATAATTTTTTTAGCCATATTCATATAAACATATTTTCACTTTATAATTATGTTATAAAACTACTGTACACAAAAATTCGAGCCATACTTTATAAGTATAAAATCAATTCTGTACAATATTGGCATCATTTATTATCATTTATTTGATCTTTGGGGGTTTATAGTCTCACAGCTCCTCGTCTCCAATTGCTTCGAAGGCGTTATTTTCCACGCAGTCTTTACCCGATTTGAAGGCGACTGATGCAAATTTTTCGGTCAATTTCTGAACTGAAAATATTTCCCTGGAACTGCCAGAGGAATCACCGTTCTGTAACAATAAATGTAAATGTTGGATTATCTGCAAGGAAATGTGTACTTATCACTGGAGGAGGATGCGGTGGGCGGCGTGGACTCTGTATGTGAACTGAACGGTTCTCACGGCGGAGCTGAGCGTGTCGCTAGAGGAGGACGGGGTGATGAGGTGCGTGGAGCCGTCGCGTCGCAGGTAGGTTAGACTCGCTCGCTTACAGCGCGGGGACTTCGGACCCTCGCCGTTCTTTTGTCTCATCAATTCTTCCACAATGGACTAAAATATAAAAAAGTAATTTTTATAAACAACAACCACTCACTCGAAGGAATGTCTTTGAATTAAGGGATTCCAGGTTTGATATGCAACCATTGTTAAAGAAAAGAAATAATATTGTGAAGTATAATTAAATATACGATAAAAAAATATGATGTTAAAATAACCAAATTGACATAGAATAGTTTGTCTCATATACCTCCATATTGTTTCTTGAATATGAAAGATTTGCACAATATGTAACTGTCAAAAATATAATAAAATTATTAAAATACTTATATTATTTCCATACCTGCAGACAGACGCTTATAAATATGGCATGCTCTGTCCTGAGTGTGACCCACACTAAATTGTCTTTGCTAATGAGATATTCGAATGAGAGCTCAAAGTTTTTGTTTGGCTCCTCGACAAGAGAATCATGTCCGTTAGTCTGTGGTCGCTCCACCTGCTAAAATAATTTAATATATTAAATACACTTAGCACTAATAAGGCCTTTTCAAAAAAAAATATATCAAAACGTTCATTGTATAATGAAAATAAAATAATATATATATATACTCACATTGTGCAAGGTTGTTATCCGCCAGCACCTCATCCTTGTGACCTTGTATCTCTGTTCGTTGTTTGTACTTGTTAGTTTAAGTTCCTTAGCTGCGAGGGATACTCTGACTCTAACAGATCCATTCGATTCACCAATATTAAGTGCATCTGTGTACGCTTCACCGGCTGGTATGCTGCTGTAATACCGCAATGTACGAGCCAGCTCGATGTACTGTATACAAAAAATATATTATATAGTTTTATATGTGTATTTTACATGTTGATTGATTGATTGATTTGTCTGAATTGAGGTTGATCAATCAGGCAGTTGTAACCTGTTGGATGGTAAGTAATAATTGTTTATCATTCACCAAATGATTGTGATAAGTCAGCTGCTATTTAATAAATTGTGCTTTGAGGTCAAAAACAAATGCTTAGCGAGTAAATGTAATAATTATATAAACATTACTTTAGAATTATATTTGAAAAATTTGTTATCAAATGAAATAAATATTTTTTTGTCATAAGATTTTAGAGTATTCACACTAATTTAGAAAAAAAGTGTCAATTTTCACAGCATTATCAAATTGTATTTATTAATTTACACCAGACAATATGAATTGTATTTGATAATTAACATTAGGCAATCTGTTTTATGATAATTGGTAACTAACATAATTACATATAAATTAGACCAAGTTTATCAATTAACAAAGATGTTAGAGAAACTTAGTTTTGTAATAAATAATTAATATTTAATTGGTAGTGCTATTAAAATAAGTGTAAAGGTTAGTTTAGTTGAACTTGTACAATTATTTTTGATTTTGTTGAATTCCTTAAGTAATGGACGTAAAATAATAAATTAAAAAAAAACTAAATTATATGTATAAATATAAAAAAATATTTCTTATAATTTGAATATTGTATAGTAAATTATATGATCAAAAAACTTTTTATATTGATTTAAAAACAGTATTATATTTTGATTAAAATAATAAAGTTATCAAGAGTATTTCAATCTATACAGGTTTTAATATCAAATAGTTATCTATAATACAGGTGTTAATATTTAATAGTTATAGATAATACAGGTGTTAATATATATAATATCAAAAAGTTATAGATGGACGATGAAGTCACTGAGTAATGACATAAATACTGTATGATTAAATATTTACAGTTGATTAGAACAACACATGACCATATATTTGATAATGACTCATCTGTTATTAGTTACAATATATTTTTAACTATGATTATCTAAATCACTTTGGAAAATATTAATTAAGTTATTTATTACATGTATACAAAATGGTAACAAAAGGTGTAACAAATTCTCACCTCTCTCTTCTGCTTTTTTGCCTCATGAGCTGACAGTATATCCCTGGTCTGTTGGTCGGCTGTCATCCAACCGAGATCTAACTCCTCTATGAGCTGAAGGTACAGCAAGTCTAATGATACCCTGTCTATCATTAAGTCTATATCGTAACATGGATCCCAGTAACTGAAAATATAAAAAAAATATACAACCTTTTCAGTTAATCTGTGTAATAAGTATTACATAACCGTAGCTGAATATAAATACCTTTTCCGTAAGACAACTTTGTCATCTGGTCTGACGTATTTTTGAGATATGTACGGAGATTCATATTCCTCTAATCTTTTCATGCATGGTTGTCTATCTTTAGCACAGCTCCAATTGAAAAGATATAATGAAAAGTATTTGGTCAGATCTTTTGATAAGT
The DNA here is from genome assembly GCA_918358695.1 of Melinaea menophilus ssp. n. AW-2005. Taxonomy (NCBI): domain Eukaryota; kingdom Metazoa; phylum Arthropoda; class Insecta; order Lepidoptera; family Nymphalidae; genus Melinaea; species Melinaea menophilus. Next base: position 5,438,175 of record OU911046.1, on the reverse strand, counting down.
TTACATAATTACATGCAATGTCTAAAACGGTACTGGAGCTATCCGTTGAAGACACAGACAGTGGTATCCTGTAGCCATTCATAAGTGAAACCTCGATATCTACTACATGCACTCTGACGGAGTGAGTTTCTTGTTGAGCGGAAAATAGAAATGTTATAAGGATGCCAGAATTGGCAAACACAGGATTTTGTCCAACTGAAACAAAGATATATTTTTTTAATTCTACTTTAAATTTCTCATATATTAGTCAATACTTTGCTGTCAACACAAGCGTTCCATTTGGAAATATGCAACTTGTTTTGCATTTCATAAATGCAAGGTATACCTATATGATATCAAAAACTTTTACTTTATAATTTATATGATTTACGATTTGATGCCTACTTACCTAGTTGTATATATTTTTCCAATAAAATTCTTCTCTCCTCCAGCTGAGAGTTGGTTAAAAATAATTTCTTGGGTGGAAATTGTGGTAACTTAAAATGCGGATATTGAGCTTGCAGTTGTTCGTGAAGGCTAAGCAGCTGTTTATAACGAGCTGTGCAGTGGAAGAATCCGTCAATATAGACGTTGTAGCCCTAAGCAGGACAAAACTAATATTTTAATGTGTTATAAAAAGTTAGTTTTATTCATGTGCCAATAAGCGTAATCAAATCATGAAAACATAAGTAAAACATTTATATTATACAAAAGCAATTAGTAAATAAAGTTACATACTGTGTAAGTGATTCCATTGTCATCGCGAAATGTTTGTAAATCAGGAATTGAAAAATGCATCTTTGCAGTAAAAACTAATATGATAGAACATAACTCTTATTTAAAAAATGTTTACGTAAAGGTCTTTAAACTTCAGACGTGAGATGAAATCAGAACTCACAAATTCGCCCACTTTGTTTCGCTATTTGACACTGTTTGAAGTGTTTGTTAATCAATGTCAAACTTACTTCATTAAATCAGCCTACACATTAGTTGTCAAGATAACGTTTCAACGAGTATCAACAGTAACTTTTATTGCTGCACAGGCAGTTTCGAAATCAAACAATTTGAAATATCAGATATGTACAATATATGATTTTATCATACTAGATCTTTATTAAGGTCTATTTTATTTTATGAATCACGTATGGCTAATTAAAAGATAAACATTAAAAAAAACATAGCTAGAAACTGTTTTATAAGGTGAAATGTTTGTATTTAAGACATAGAAATATATATTGTTTTATAAAAAAACGTTTTGGAAAGTAGACAGATAACAATGATACTTATATCTGACTATTTGACAATTGACATCTGACAGCATGATCCAGCACAAAAGTCAAACGCAAGGAGAACATTGGGAGAATATTTATTATTTATAATTCTAATATATGCTGATAAAATATAATTCTACTGTCGTCAATAATAGACTTCTTAATTCGAAACAGTTTATGATACTTACTTTAACTGTGTTATTAACATTCAGTTACTCATAGTTTCATATAAAAATTATAAACAAACAAGTAAACAAAATCACCTTACTAGATATAGAAATGTCTATAATCTTGCCAGTTATTAGTATTCAGTGTGATTGGAATGATGCTTTAAGGTACTACAACAAACATTTCTTTTCAATACTAAAACATACAATTAAAAAGTAAAATTCATATGAATAAGAATTTTACAGGTTGCCAAACACAGAAGCATGGATATCTTCAAAATATTTAAACGCAAACAGTACTCATGATAAAATAAAGACATCTATAAATAAAACGGATGGAAAAATTAAAATAAATGTCTCCGGAAACTATCAACTTATTTCACAATCCAATTTAAGTCTAGTTTTAAAACATACTGAATCAGGGTTGAAGGTAGCTTTTGTGGCCCCAACAAAAGCTCATAATATACATAAAAAAGCTGTTTTATCAGTATCAACAGCTGAAAATGCCCTGGTTGTCTCTTCATGTGAACAGGATAAACTACTGGTCTGGGATAGCAGGACAAGTAAGCATACTAGTATTGATATTAAAAAAATATATTTACGATTATCTTACAACATAGTTGAACAAATGATAAACATTCAAAAATGTATTAATAGAGAGAATGCATAATTTATTTAATTTTTAAACTTTATAGATGAACAACTCTTGGATTTAAAGGGACATGGTGGGCCCATATACAAGTGCAGGTTTTTTCCATCTGGGGTGGTTGTTCTCTCTGCTGGAGCCGATGGTTCTTGCAGGATCTGGTCGGCTGAGTCTGGAATAAATCCTGTTACATTAAAGGGTCATACAATGGCTGTGACAGATGTTTGTATTGTTGATAAGGGAAGAAATGTTATATCTGTTAGCAAGTAAGTTGAACATCAACTAATAATTATTGAGCGAAGTGCTCTACCGGACACTTTTCCCACCCTTTTACACTAATAGACTCGAAACCTACTTGACGGAAAATTATGAAATTTTGAAATCAAAAACACAAATTAGGTAATGGTTTAAAAAAAAAATTTTTTTAATGTCATGTTATTAATTGTCAAAAAACTGATATCCCATTGAAGTCAATAAAAAAAAGACATCACTGGAAAAATTTCCTTTGCAATGAAATGCGTGAAGAATTTTTTAAATCTAATTATACTGTCCCCCTGTTCGATTTTTTCTTTTACAAGGGCTCGCTTAGCTCAATATGCAAACGTCCGTTGGCGCTCCTAGTAGTTTTTAGTATAGATTTAAACATACTATGTCAAAGTAGAACTTCATTAGATTCTTAGATATATTTATAATTATAATTGTCAATGCCAATGTTGGGTTTGTAACAACTGAAAACATAGACAAGAAAAAACCCTCTAGTAGCAATATCCTACTACCAACTTGGTCTCATATAAATATGATTATAAATTCATATTAATGAAATGTTAATATATTATTACAGGGATGGGTTGGCTAAGCTGTGGGATGTCGGTGAATCACGGTGTCTGGACAATGTGATACAGGCTCCAGGACCTATCAATTGTTGTGCTCTAACTTGTATAGCTGACGAAGTTGAAGTTGAGAATGAAAGAGAGGTAAAGTTAAAGAGTGAGATAGAGTGCAAAATAAAAAGTTGTATTAAAATGTAACATTTCAGGTAGCAACTGGTAATAAAGTTTTAGTAGTTGGCTGTGAAAACGGTTTAGTAGTTTGCAGTCATATTGGAAAGCGGGAGGATTTATTTAGATTACAATTGGAAACGGCATGTAATGCCTGTGGTATTGTCGGTGAAACAATTGTCGTAGGATGCAGTAATGGAAAGGTAACAATTTAAATTATACATATAAATAAAATGGAATTGTCTTTGTAATTCCAAATTAACAGGATTCCAAATTATGGAATTAAATAATTATTTAATTTAATGGAATTAAATATTAATTAAATAATTATGGAATTAAAATTAAAATGGAAGGAATTAAATGGATTTATATATGGTGCTTACTTAAAAATATATATTTATCAAATTTTTCTGTCTGTCTGTTTGTTTGCCTAATCTCTGAATGACTAGACCAATTTTAACAGGACTGTTACTGGTGGATAGATGTTATAAAGAGTAACTTTTATTTAAAAAAACATATTTGTTTTGGTTCCAGCTAGTATGTACTTATCTTTATATTGAAGTATACACATAACAATTTTTTTTTTATGTTTACAGTTAATATTTTTAAATCTACAAAATGGTGCAATCGTCAAAGAACTACATGAATCAGCCAGCCCAGTTCTAAATATAACAACACTAACAAATGACATGTTTGTTGTCGGAAGACAGGACGGGAATTGTGCAGTGCTGTCTCTACAAGAAACACACAAAGCCCTAAGAGTTCAACTCACAGGATCCGATTGTGATGGTATAAGGGATGTAGCATTTAACGGAAAGTGGGTTTTAGTTGGATGTAGAGACTCATTTGTGAGAAAGTATGACTTTAATCAAATAAATGTTCACTTCAAGTGACACAAGTAATATGTATTGCAAACCTCATCGGTGTTAAAGAATATAAGAAGACTATTTTGTGAGATATTAAGTGCTTGGAATTGAATATAATTGTAGCTTTTTAAATAACTGTGTCTATAAATTAAGCAAACAAGCTTTGTGATATTGGTTATAAAATGTTATAAATCCTCATTGTTTTTTTTGTAGTTATTAATTTAAGGACAACCTCTTTTTTCTTAATTTATTTTTTTTAATAAATTTGCTTTTTTAATTTTTATATAAGCAAACATTTTATACTTTCATCAATATTTATTTGTTATGTTAATTAAAACTTCTTAGATATTGAAAATACCATTTACCTCCTTAGATTGAGATAGTTAACCTAAAGACTAAATAAAATTAAATATAACTGTAAATAAAATAACCAATGGACAAAATTAAAATAATACTATGCTGAAAGTGAAATAGATATTGTAATATCCACAGTAGGGGAGTAGAGTGATCTGGGGATGAAACTTCAAATGGTATAATCAGGAAGGCCCTTTTACAATCATTCATTAATTACAGTTCAATTTTGCACATTTCAGTTTACTTCAGAGTACTTGATAACTCAAACATCTAAGACATATTTCATGAAGTTAATTTGGGATTTTATTCAAATACATTGCAATAGTTGCTTGAAATAGTTTTTTTTACACATATACTAAATTTGGATAAGCCCCAGGTCTCGACTTAATAACCTCGGAAATGCTGAAAGCAGATACACAAACCGCAGTCGAGACCTTAACAACCCTTTTGGAAAGAATCTGGACAATCAAAGAGCTCCCGAAGGACTGGAACAAGGGTCTTCTAATAACTGTGCCTAAGAAGGGAGATCTGAGTCAGTGCAGCAACTGGAGAGGAATAGCTCTGCTCTCTACAGTGAGCAGAGCTATTCCTCTCGAGTAGTACTTATAGAGACTGCCTAATAGCAGAATTTTCGATGGTACACCATCGAAAATTCTCTGTAAGGTACTACTAGAGAGATTGTCAAGGGCAGTTGAACCTTTGCTTAGGAGAGGACAAGCAGGCTTTAGACCGAATCGTTCCTGCACGGACCAAATCAATACACTCCGGATCACCGTAGAGGAAGCATCAGAGTGGCAGCGAGAACCTTATCTTACTTTCGTTGATTTCGAAAAAGCTTTTGACACCGTACGATGGTCTAGGATTTGGTCCCGACTAGATGAGATAGGTGTCCCACCTAAGATCAGGGACATTCTAATCTCCATCTATAGAAACTACACTTGTACCGTCGCGCACGATGGCCTCCTTTCTGAAGACATCATGGTACACGCTGGATTTAGGCAGGGCTGTCTCCTTTCACCTTTGCTGTTCCTTATCGTCCTGGATGGCATCATGCTAAGAACAAATGGCAGCAAGCGACGCGGTATAGAGTTGGGATTGACCGAAACACTGGACGACCTAGACTACGCTGACGACCTGTGCCTGCTCAGCCACAAGCAAGTTGACATGCAAGCCAAATTGGACGATTTACAACGCGAGGCGATTCTGGAAGGACTGAAGGTTAACACGCGGCAGACTCAAGAAATACGTTCCGAGGAGAGGAACTCGACGCCACTGCTACTCGGCTCGGACCCTATTGAGCGAGTGCAACAGTTCACCTACAGTCGTGGAAGAGTCGTGTCGGAGACGGGGGGAATGGAAAAGGACATCACTTCCAGGATAGCCAAGGACTTTGCGCAGAGGCAATATCGTAACCAATGAGGTTAATCCGAGGTGCGATTATTACTAGGATAGCCAAGGCCCGGGCGACCTTCGCGCAACTACGACCCGTGTGGCAATCCCGAAAACTGACTCGGAGAGTTAAATTGAAAATATTCCGCTCCAACGTAAAGTCTGTTTTGCTGTACGGGTGCGAGACGTGGAGGGTTACAAAGAACATCACGCAACGCGTCCAGGTTTTCGTCAACCGATGCCTCAGGCAGATCCTCGGTATCTACTGCCCCGAAAAGATCTCAAATGACGACCTTTGGGATCACTGCTCAGAGACGCCAGTCGGTCTCCAAATAAAACGCCGCAAGTGGACTTGGATTGGTCACACCCTAAGAAGAGCTCCTGACCACATTCCAAGGCAAGCCCTGGAATGGACACCACAAGGAAAAAGGAAGCGTGGCCGTCCTAAACACACTTGGAGACGTTCAGTGGCAACGGAACTGAAGGCGATCGGGTTGACGTGGTCCGAGGCGAAGCGAATAGCCCAGAACCGAACGCGATGGCGGAGCACTGTGGACGCCCTCTGCCCCACATGGGAGCCTTAGGACATTAATGGAATGGAAATTTGGATAGCTTTAATTTTACAGAAAAATACAGTATTTGTTTTTTCGAAAAGAAAAAGATTTTCTCAATTTGATGTTAGTAGTTTTACAGAAAAAAAATATTCCTTCTGTCTGAGGTCATTAGTAGTCGCAAGATTTAATCGCGCATATTGACTGTCTATTAACATATTAAAAAAATATATTTTCTTATATATATCATCTTATATATATTATATTAATATAAACTTATCTTATATATATTATATTATTATAAACTATCGATTTACTTCACATAAAACTGAGTTAATCGAGTTCGAGCACAAAAATTTTTGGTACATTCACTTACATTTTTATACCAGTCTTGCTTGATCAAAAGTTATCATGACATTTGCGAATATGTTTTCAAAGAAAAATATAATTCCGAAACAAAGTTCTCCGTATTTATAGATTAAGCTAGCTTATTCTCTCCAGCTCCGCTGGGCATACTATTAATTTCTATGTGAACTTAGGTTGCTATGGTAACCTTTGTAATTTATTTATTGTCATCGTCCGTTGTTATTGTAACCGTTGCTATAGCTCCTACAGGTTTAAAACTTGACGAAATGCAAAAAGTTGAAATCCGTTGAGATAGGAATTCGGTAAAATCCGCTCTTAGCGGACGTTTACGTTACAAAAGAAGTAACTTTTTAAAATTTTAAGTTAATTGGACAGATAGTTTCGGATATTTCGTGATGAGTCAGTAAGTGGTAAATATATATATATATATATATATATATATATATATATATAAACACTATACAATTGTTTAGAGATGCCAAATAACCGCCATAAAGTATATAAAATGACATGCCACCGTCGTAACAAGTTTTAATGTCATTATTGTAAGATAATTATTTGATGATATGATTTATAGTATTTTTATTGTAGTACATTATTCAAATATGTTATTATTGTAATACTGTGATACACACCATAAAGTAAATTATTGTATATGGCAACTGGAGAGTGCATTGTGAAAGGGGAAAAACGTTTTGTGGTCTGGTAAAATTTGATGTACAAATATAATGTCATTAAGGATTGAATCGTTGAATTGTGAATACAAACATTAAAGTGAGTAAATAAGTGAATTATGAACAGTGAATAATGAACAGTGAATAATAAAACAATAGTTAAATCTTGTTTTGTGTTATTACTGAATACGACCTGAGTTGATCTTTTATTATATTGACGCAATACGTTAAGTCATTGAAGAATGTTTAATTTATTGCCACGTAATTAACAATGTTAACACAAAAATTTATATGACGTAATGTGTTTTGAGCCCGGAAATATAACGGATCTTATGCTCAATTTTTTAAACTTAGTTTAGCATATAGAAAACTTATAAAGATTATTAATATGAAATATTATATACTACATAAGATTTTATAATAATGCAGGATATCAAGAAATTATTAACAATTTATTAATTACAAAAATGGAAGAAAATATATACTTAAAGACATATGCACATATAATATCCGCTATGTTCTGTCCTGTCCGTATATTTTTGATCAACTTAAAAAAAAAGAATAAATAAATATTTAGCTTACCAACAGATATGACCCAGGTGTTCATGAAACCATATCATTAAATACGTTTCTTTTGTCTATACATACATAAAACTTTTATATTCAGAATAATAAAAAATACTTCCATAAGACGTACCTTAAGGATGTGAAAATATTTATAACTTCTTAATCCTAGTTGAAGGCTGGTACTTAAATTTTCCCATAATTTGGCATCCGCGTCAATGTTTGTTTTAAGTTTTATCCATTTGTGGTTATTGTATTTTTGTATCCTTTTATTACATGGCGGGAACTTTTCTGTCATAAAATAATAAAAGATAAACGAGACCAATTCATAATGATGATTTTAAAATTCTATTTCTAAATATTAACCTTAGCAATTTTAGATTTAGTCAAATAAAGTAACTAAAACAATAATTAAATGCTTACAAATTGTACAATAATACATGTATTGTAAATATTATTATTATTACTCTAGATATGAGAATCCTGGCTACATTTTATTATTGAAATGAAATATAGTAAACCTCTTTGCTTCAAGTAAGTTAAGTTACTGCAGGTGTTATTTATCCAGTCCATCCATAAATCTAAATGTTGAAGAACATTTTGTAATCCTTGGCACCAGATTCGTACTTCACATTCTTTAAATTGGCAATCTTAAAATATTTTTAATTAATATGACATAACATAAGATTAAAATATTCTGACTTGTAATTCTATTAACACTAAACCTACCAAGTACCGGTCAAATTGACCGTTCTTAAACTTTTCTAAAACTTACATATTTCCAAACGTTATAATATCGTTATCAAACTACATGATAATTCATAGAATATGCATATAATATTGTCTTCATTCTTTACTTTTAGTTATTTTCATTATTACCTGCGTTATATAATAAAATAACTTTTAATTACCGGTAATTTGATAACGTGCGGTAGGAACAGGTATACAAGAATTGTCGGTAGGTTTAGTGTTAAAATGTTAATTATTTAATACTAGCTTCTGCGAGTAACTTCGTCTGTTCCTAAGTAATAAGATATTTATTAATCCGTTAATAATTAATTTTGTTTTATTTATAGCTCAAACTAGTTTTTGTGTTTTGTGGATAAATTAAAAAAAGTAAAGTGTAAGAAATTATATTATGTTAGGATGTCATTTCGTCCTCACTCCACTCAAATGCTAGTCATCTATGACCACTCGAAATGAATAGTAAATCATACCTACCTTAGTTTTATTTTGTAAATGATTTTTTTTAATCAATCATAAACATATAACAGACATACTTGTAGTAATTATTTTTTTTCTACAAGAATTTGTTTTCTTACTATTTAATTATATATACAACTAATAATATTATACTATCATTAAATCGTGTGACTTTGTTCTATGTTCGAATAAAAAAACCATTAGGTAACCGGTGAACCGAAAATAAAAATCATTATAAAAAAATTAAAAATTATTGTTTTGAGATCTGTGTCATAAAAACAATAAATTACGTCGGTCACAACCGGATGATTCAAAAGAATGCAAATTTAATAAACTTAAAATTTAAAGTTGGAGACAAGAATGAATATAATAAAATTAATTTATAATTAAAAGAATACAGAAAAACTAGTAACAAACAAAGGTTTCGGATAATACATTCTGAGATTTTAACATGATACAATGCACCTGAGTCTAATCAGCGTTTCCACGGCCCGTGAGTATCGTGATCGTAATCTTTAATTTAACCATTTTATAATAAATAACTATATATTTTTTTATTGAGCGAAGAGAGCGCTGCGCACTATGTGAGACTTTTCGCATCCCATGACCGGGGTTGGCATGAAAACGGCTTTACTGATCTTCATGAAATTTTGTACATTTATAACGATGGTTGGATGGTGCGCGCCCCTAGTTTATAAATTTATCAAAGGTTGATGTAGAATATATCAGTTTTTTATTTCTGTCTGTGATTTTTATTTGAATGTATTTATACAATTGTGATCGAGATTTTAATACTTACTTTCGTCAAGTGTTACCCGTTTTGTTGCATTTTGCAAGGCTTTCTCATGAAGTATGCTTTGTTTATTTTTTTCAGGATAAATAAAAATAAGAGGCAGGAGTTCGACTGATAAATTTACGGATCTCTTTTTATTAATTATGTTAGAAGTTTCATTTGTCTTATGTTTCAAGTTGTTGCTACCAGAAGCTTGTAAAGCGTTTGCAATTCTTTTATTTGTTAAACTATTAATCACATGCTCATTGTTCCGTTTAATTATTAATGACACTTTATCTGTAATTTTTTGCATTTCCATAGATATTGCTTCACTATTTTTCTTTATATCTTCAATAACAGAACCGGATTCAATATTTGTATGATATTTATCGATAACATTGTTACTATTGCGATTTATATTTTTATCGATATATCTTTGTTCCTCGCTATCTAATTCTATATTATTTTTCTCTGTATCATCTCCAATATGAGGAGGGGAATCATTTGTTAGATTATCATCGACTACATGCTCATCATTGCGGTTTTTGTTTAATATATCTTTGTCAAGATTTTTTGGCACTTTTATATAGGTTTCCATATTGTTTGTGTCTATGGCATCCTCAATTTTGGAACGAGGATCAATATTTGTATGTTTTTCAACAATAATCTGCTCATTGCTACTATTAATTTTAAATGACATATTTTTCTCAATACTATTTACTACTATTTCTCCATCTATTTCTGTATTATCCCATTTCAGGTTGTCTTGATTCTCAGAAATGTGATTAGTATAATTTTCCTCAGATTCATTTAATTTACCTAAAGACAAAACAGATTTACTGATGGAAACAGAAGATTTAACTAATGGTAATGTCAAATGTTCAGGCCAAGATTCGTCTGCATCACCTGTAATTACAATTATTTGCTTTGTTTTTGTTTGTGTTTTGTAATTTATTTATAATAGCTAAAATTAACTTACTAAGCAAATACTTATTCGGCGGAGCGAAGTGAATATTCTGAGTTCCTGATTTTTTATTCTCCCAAACTCTAAAATTACTGTAAATAAGACATATTTTAGAAAACTAGTCTAATTCCCTTATAAAAGATAACTTTACTTACCTCCTGCTCTTTAATTGTCCTTGTTTTGAATCTGTTAACAAAAGTTAGAAAGGTCAAGTTCAAATATTCTTAATATGTCTATAAGATATGTCAATTTATTACCCATATTAGAAAATTTTACTTTTTTAAAACTGTCTTCGGAAGTGATGTCCGTTAATGGAATTGTTTCGTCAATTTCCATATTCTTTTCTTCTATTACATTATCAATATTTTCTGTTTTATTTTGTATAATAATTTCAATTTCATCCTTATCTTGAGATATTGGTTTAATTACTTCTTCATCAGACAGACTTATTGATACTTCTCTAGGAATATTCTCTAGAGTAAAATGATGTTTCATTTTATCAATGCTAGTAATTTCCAAACTATTTGAGTCTTTCAGCTCCTCGTTGTGATTATTTTCCGACCTATTTGAGTCTTCCAGTGCCTCATTGCGACTATTTTCCAAACTATTAATCTCTTCCACAGCTTCAGTTTTCAAAAAGTCATTATTGAACACATTCTCAATGTTGTCTGTGTGTTCGTTTAAAGTATTATTTATATTGATCCCATTATTTAATTCAACTATTCGTTTATCTTTATTTTCATCCGTCGAATTTGGTATAATATGTTGAATTTCATCATTCGGTACTGATTTATTAATTAATTCCGAATCATAATCATTAAAATGATTAGCGTCTTCAAATGATTCTTCGTCGTTTAAAGTGTTTTCTATTTCATTCACATAATTAGATAAAAAGTTTTTAAAATAAGTTTCATTACTTTCAGAAGATGTTTCTGAATCGTATTCCTTCCTATCGTTGAGATATTCTTGAGATATATCTGTATCTTGGGTTTGAATGTCATTACTAGTGATCATTTTCTCTATAATATCTGATATTATATTTTCAAAATCAACTGAACCATCACTTTCTTCGTTTTCATCAGTCAGATCATCAGAAGAAGGCTTTAAATCTGATTCTTCGTCTATCACATCCGAGCTGCTAATACTAGGATCTTTACATAGTAACTGAAATAAATAATTATGTTTGGTCTTACTAATTATATTTAAACATACATTTTATAATGATTTTAAAATGTTTTTTAAGTATCGTTCTCTTACAACGCTGTTGTCAACTAGTTCATCAATTATATCCCATATGTGTCCTTCTTCCTTTTCCAGCTCTAAAATATAATTAAGCAAGATTTATTAAAAGATAAATTTGATAAAGAATTTGAAATCATACCAATGTAATCTTCCAGCGTCAAATTATAAGTGGATTGTTCCAGTATATCTGCGATCCAATTAGTTATCTAAGAAATAAATATCTTATTCTATATTTTTTTATTGTTTCGTTTTTGGTTTTATCATAAAATAAATATACTAGGGGCGCCAACAGACCGTCAATTTCGACTCGTTGCGCTAGCGAAATCTCGGGTGCGTTTGCATATTTAGCGAATCGAGCCCAGTGTAATGACTCATCGTTTTCCATTGACTTCAATGGGATATCAGTTTTTTGATGATTATTCCTCAACAACATGACATTTAAAAAAAAAATTAAAGCCATCACCTAATGTGTGCCTTTTTGATTGCAAAATTTCATAATTTTCCGTCAAGTAGTTTTTGGAGCTTACTCGTGACAAAGAATGTGAAAAAATCTTCAGCAGAGCACTCCGCTCGCTTCGCTCAATTAAATATACTTATATTAAGATAAATGTTACTGAATTCTATCCTAGGTATTAAAAATTCTTGTCTTGTCCCAATTATTTTCTAATTTTAATTATTAACATATAAATTTGGTAAAATTCAACATTAATAAAATGATAGACCCAACCCTTTAATGATGATTTAAATTGCTGCCAGGCTAATAAAAGTTTTGCATTAAAAAAAAAGCTCCAGAGTTTGTTTCGTCGCCTTATTATGGCGAAAGAACCGAATAAAAGTTCTAGATGGCGCGACGGTGGTAAAAAAGAATATATAGGTACCTACTATTTGCCTAATAGGCATATAAAAAAATTGTGGCGCTTTAGTTAGATTTTACTCAGTCTCAGAGTGCCAAAATGTCTTTTTAAGTAAATGTACAAAAAGTATTATAAACAATGAAATTACAATATTTTGTAATAACCGTATTACAAAAAAAGTTTTGACTTACTTTGTTTGTAATTTCCATTTGAATATTTTTTTGACACTTGCCCGTTTTATGCTTTTTTAAAATGCGCGTTATGTCATCGCTCACAACACGCGATATTGGTATTAACCTAGAAATAAGAAATGTGTTTGATTTAAGTGATGGTGAAGAAAATATTATAAATTTTAACTCACTGAGATCCCAATGTTATATTCCGAGGTTTAGCTAATTGAGTTGACATCCTAAATCCAAATATTGCACATAACATTTTTATCTCTTTATATTTCTTACTGTTAACAATTCTGGATCTAAAAGATTTAAAATTATTAATTGCATTAAAAATAATGAGAAATCAAAATAAATTTATGTCATACTTTGTATTGTTTGTTTGTTTTTGTTTAAAACAAATTATTGCATCTTTTATTGGTATTATTGGTTTTTCATCCATAACTATCTGTCTTAATCTATCCACCTGTATAAATAATTATTATATAGTATGTAGATGTCTTTTCTATTTTACTACCATTAAGAAACAATTTCCATCAAAATGTCTGCTAAAATAACATATATCTAACAACTAGTATCTTATAGCTATAACTACATCTATAAAACATTTATCTACAAACAATCAGACAGTGTGTTTATTATAATATGTTAGACATAATTTTAAGTTGAAATGTCTTTAAGGGCTTTTGATAAGTATGTCATCAAAACAGCCCTGAGATTTGGTACAAGTGATCAATGGTATCGGTTCAAAATATAAATAAAAATAATAAAGTTAGTTAGGTACGACAAATACAAAATAATTCTGATCTGAAGCGGTACGATTATCTAGTAATTTCATTCATTCATTCATTCAATTCATTCAGTATATAAGAACCATTAATGTGGGAAGTGTATCCCATTTCCCTCTCCATGTTTCAATACAACGTCGTTTAGATGGTTGAGCCAATTCAGCGATCCTCATCCCGCATGTGGTTCGTTCTTTACATTTATATTTTTTAATTTTCTTATGTTTTTTTTTAATTTTATGAGGAGATACAGAGCGGTGGGTATTTCTATTATTATTTGAACTAAATTTTCTGGAAAAAGTTTGTTTTAAAATATATAACTGGCTGTATACACTTTGTTTTATTATGTTAGAGCAAACGAATATGTTTTTTTTAATAAAAGTAGTCTAAGTTACTCCTTATAATATCAGCTATCCGCCATTGAAGATTCTATTAAAATCGGTCCAGCCTTTTCAAAGATTAAGAGAAAATAACTAGGGGCGTCAACAGACCCTCAATTTCGACTCGCGCCCGCGAAATCTCCAGTGCCGTTTGCATATTGAGCGAAGCGAGCTTTGTGGGATACCTGTTTTTGGACGATTATTTCTCAACGACATGACATTAAAAAAAAAATTTAAAAACCTTTTTCTTGATTGCAAAATTTCATAACTTTCCGTCAAGTAGTTTTCGAGCCTATTCGTGATAAAAAATGTGAAAACTCTCCAGTAGAGCACTCCACTCGCTCGCTTCGCTCAAAAAAAAATGTTATGTTCATATTCATTTAATGAAATGCTGTTAATAGGAACTACAAACAGACACTTCATTTTTATTTATATAGATATATAGATAATACATTTTTGCAGCTTTTAGCTCATTAAGAAGTACCGGTTTAATTGCGATCCATTTGGTTTGGAGCATGAAGGTTGTGTATAATCAAAACCTACAACATCGTATTGGTAAAACGAATCCGATTGGTGGGTTTTTAATTTTTCATCTCTGATTTTTATTCCTCTTAATACTTCCTTATCAATACTGTTAGTCCAATGCTCCGTAAAATCCAACTCCGTTGGTATCTGATCCATATTATTGTTAAGTTGGATATAACTGTAGTTGAAATAGTACCTTAAAGAAAATTAAAAAAGTATACATTTACAAAATCTCAGAAAAATATATAAAAATTAAAGTCAATACATTTAAAGATAAGGCATATTTATTTATTTATTTATTTACCTTCACGCCATATCCCTTGCGGGGTAGCCAGAGACGACGGAGCGCCAAACGCTACGGTCTCTGCATACCTCTTTCGCCTCGGCCACAGACATCAACTTCTTCATACATGCCCTCCGGGGGGTCCTCATGCTTTTTACGTGACCTTCCTCCAGTATCGTAGCTACTGTGTTTTCGAAGGTCACTCGAGGCCTCCCCCTGTCTCTCTTACCGCTCACTTTTCCCATATAAATCTTTTTTACCATTCTTTCATCACTCATTCGTTCAACGTGCCCAAACCACCTGAGCACGTTCTTCTTCATTCTCACCGTGACATCTTCGCTAGTACCTGCCATTCTGTGGATCTCTTCATTGCGAATTCGATCAGCTAGACTGACTCTGCATATTCTGCGAAGAGATCGCATCTCCACAGCATTCATCTTTCTTACATTCTTCTTCTGTGCTACCCACGTTTGGCTGCCGTATAACAGTGTCGGTAGCAAAACTGCATTGTGTACAGCCAAACGTGCAGCTATACTGACGTTTTGCCGTCTCAACAATGCAGTCAAAGCACCATTGACTCTGTTACCAGCAGCAATACGCCTTTCCACATCCATTTCGTATCTTCCGTCTCTGCTAAACATACTTCCCAAATATACCACTTCATTCACTTGTTCTATTATCTTATCATTCACGTTGATCTTACATTCTATTCTTTCTTCATTTCTTTCAAATATCAGAACCTTCGTCTTATCTACATTCAGGTTAAGACCATTAATTTCACACCCATCTTTCAGAGTGGTGACCAATGCCTGCAAATTGCATTCTGATGATGCAATGAGCACTGCATCATCTGCATATAGTAAGCAATTGACCTTAAGGTCACCTACTTTCACTCCCATGTCACTATCTTTCACTCCTTGGAGACAACTATCCAAATACAAATTGAACAACCAAGCTGACATAGCGCAACCTTGCTTAACACCCGATTGGATGTCAAACCAGGGCGACATGCCAGCTCCTACTCGCACACAGGCTGAGTGATCTCGGTAAAGAGACCTTACAGCCTGTAGCAAGGGTCCGTTCACATTGTATCGGGGCAGTATCTCCCATAACTTCTTTCTCACAACCCTGTCAAACGCCTTTTCCAAATCCACAAAAGCACAGAAAACCTTTTGGTTTAGGGCCAAAAACTTTTCCGTGATCATGCGGAGGGAAAAGATCTGATCTATACACCCTTTTCCAGGTCTAAAACCTCCTTGTGCCTCCCACAACAGCCTTTCAGATCTCTCTTGTATTCTTCTCGCTAAAATTTTAGCATAAACTTTACCGCCCAAGCTAATCAAACTGATGGCCCTATAGCTTGCACAGTCTATCTGTGAACCTTTGCCTTTATACAAAGGTACGATGACTGCACTTCGCCAATCGTCTGGGACCTCCCCAGATTTCCAGCATAAATTGCATAAAAACCAGAAAAAGTCCCAGACGCGTGGCCCACCATATTTGATCATCTCGGCAATAACTTAATCTGCTCCCGCAGCCTTACCACATTTCAGACTTCGATTCACGTTCTCTACTTCTTCTAAACTGATTTCACCATCGGCTACATCTTGACTCAGCATTACACTGGTAGTCAAGACCGAGGCGTCCTCACGTTCATACATCTCCTTATAGAATTCCGCCCACCGCTGCAAAACGTGTGCTTGCTCAGTTAAAATTTCACCGCTTTTCGAAAGCACCCCTTTCATTCTACAGGTTACCGAACAACCCCGGGAACCACTAACTTCTCGCCAGAAAAGCTTCGTGTTTTCCCGGAAGTTGTTCGTCAACCTTTCATCCCTTTCTCTCTCAGAATTTTCACGCTTCATCTTTATAAGTGCTTTCGTTTTGTGCTTTTGCAGCTTGTACGCTCTTTTTCTTATCTCTCTCATACTTTTATCCTTACCAGAGGCTTTATAATCCAGCCATGCTTTCTTCTTTAACTCTACAGCGTCTTTCACTTCATCATCCCACCATTCATCGCGCTTTTTACTAAAACCTCTTTTCCTTTTACCACATACTTCTGTCGCTACTTTCACCATACCATTCCTATGGTTCTGCCAGCATAGTTCAACACTTTCATTTCCAGAATCATAGCTTTCAAGCTTCTTGGAAACCCTCTCTTGATATTCCTCTCTGATCGGTGGATCCTGAAGCTTCCAGCTTCTTATGCGATAATTCGACGCCAAGCTTGGACACGTCGTGCGGCTGCGCCAACCTGCGAACAAACCTCTTATTCTAGCAACGACTAGATAGTGGTCCGTTCCCAGATCAGCACCTCTGAACACTCGCGTGTCCATAACTTGACTTCGAATACGCTGGTCCACTAGGAATAAATCAATCATACTTCTTTCTTCCGCTCGCTCCCATGTGTACATGTGAATTTGTTTGTGATCAAACATCGTGTTTGCCACAAACAAATTTTTCTCCTTACAAAATTCCAAAATAAGCTTTCCAGCCTCATTTACCCTCTTATCACCATATTTGCCTAGCACGCTTTCGTAACCGCTTCGCGCGGTTCCAACCCATCCATTCATATCTCCACATACTATCAACTTTTCATTATCTCTGACACTACTTAGAACATCCCTGACATTCTCCCAAAACTCCTCGAGCTCGCTCATTTGAGCTGAGGATACTGGCGCATACATGGCTAACAAGAATACTCTTGTTATCCCCAGCTTAAAGCGAACCCAAAGAAGCCTCGGGTTAACCGCCTTGTATTCTACCATTGCATTAACCATTCGAGAGGACAATAATACGCCTACACCTTGGCAACCTCGCTCACCCTCTGGAACCCCAGCCCCGAAAGCGACCCGGTTGCCAGGCAAATCGGTCGTATCATTGCCTTTTCGCTTGGTCTCAGACACACAAATAACATCTAGATCTTTGTCATCCATCACATCTAATAATTCATTCATCTTCTGTTCCATTCCTCCTCTTACATTCCACGTAGCTATTTGTAGCTCCGTCCTCCACCTTCCGCCGTTCGGAACATGGCGTAGTTACAACAATTTATATTAAAAAAAATATTTAGGGTCATATTTTTTTTATTGTATAGTGACAAAGACTATAGGAGTAGAAAAAAAAATTTGATACACTTTAAGCAATGTTAAATTTATTATAACACTTTACCTGCCTTAATATTTTTAAGTGATTTGATCTCTTAACATATACTTTAATTTTTATTGTACTTTTAGTTTAATTTAATTTAATTTATTCATCAAAATATATTAAAATGTTGTTTACAAAAAATTTTATACAATTAATATTCACAAAATATATTTTTTATTATAAATTATGTTAAAATCAAAAATCTATTAGGCTCCTCAACTAGTTCAGTAACAGATCTATGTTATTTTTAAATTAATTATAAAATTATTTTAAATTTATCTTTGTATATATTTATATTTCTGTTGTATATATGTAAAATGCTTTAAAAAATTATAACAACTATAACAAGCGTCATCACATACAATTTGGATCAAATCAGTTTTTAATTAATTTTATAGATTGTCAAAATTAATTTTGTGCTATCACGGGTAACAAGCAATTTTATTTAATTTTATATTTATTTATAGTTGCAGTTACGTACAAACAAACAGAATAATATAACACGTACGGGTCGTATCAAAACCTTTAAAATAATAACTGTATGTAAATTTTATTTTGTACAATATAAAAATATACAATTCTGTACTTCCTAATCCTTGCTTTATTGCTTAAATCAGGTAAAGCATCGCCATAACCCTCATATTTTAGATACTTTTTAGCGGTAATTATTAAATGCTTATCTCATATTATATAAGTATTTTATTATGTTTAACTTTTGATAAGTAAAATAAATCACGAAGGATTCAAACTAGCGACCACTATGACTTGTCTATTGCCGTAATTTATAATTAAAGTTTATTTTTCAGTTTATATCCATGACGTAAACATATACGTTCCGTAAAAAACAATAAATAGTTATTTTAAAATGTTCCACAAATGTCACAAAAGTTCAATGTCATCCGAACCAAATCGGGTAAAAACAGCGATTTTCTTGTTGAATTTGAGAAAAGTTATTTCGTTAGAGTTCTATTCTATATTATAATTTTATATTCTAAGTCCAGGTACATTGTTATAAAATATTCGTCAGATTATTAAAATCTTTTGCTTAATTTGATAGTATGGTTATAATTAAAGTAATAATAACATTTCTATTTTTTTTTAACTTGCATACGATGGAATTATAAAGGTACTTTTCATGTGATAAAATAAAGCAAATTATCATTATTGTTTATTTATTTATTGATCAAGTAAATTATTATATTAATTGCAATATTTTGAGTGTAAAGGATAAACTTATAATTACTAGTTATAATTAGCAAATAGAGAGAAAAACGATTATTCTTTAAGGCTGACAAGATATAATAAGTAAATAAAACTTCACACATTAATTGATACTTTAAATTCTTTTCCTGAAACCACATTTAAACCTGTTTTCAAAGTCCAACAATATTAAGATTTCCTATTTTTTCTTAATTCATGTATGTAATTTCTTCGGTTGGGTTATATATTTTTATACCCTGAAAGAACAGCAGCGCCAAATATTTAATCAAGCGGCCGTGTGTTTTTTGTAATAAAACTATAGAAAGAATTAATACTCCTTGTTCATACGATCTTCACACCGCTGTACAAATACAACACCTATACAAATGACAACTTTAAACGTCAACTTGTCTACAAAATTGAAAATAATAATATTATTCTATTATTCAATCTTGAATCTTCAATCATCATTCATCTTCGAGAATCGAGAGTGTGTAGTTGTCGTACAGAATCTTGCTATGAATCGATTGTAACGAAATATTACGTGTTTAAAATAAAACATTTAATAAAGTGTGTATGCTTAATATAAAAGTGGCAATATAGATCTTGTTTTAAATTGAAACGCATTTATTGCTAATTAATTTTATTTTTAATTTTATGCAATAAAAGTAGTTTATAAACAAAGGACTTTGAAAAAATTACAATGTGGTCTCATCTAGAACGTGGCAGTTCTCCTGTGGACTGGTGCGAATCCAATTATTCTATTTCGCCGGTGATTGCTGAATTTGTGAATACAGTAAGTATTTATAATTTATACTGATAAATAATCAAATGTTTGACTAGATAACTATTCACAATTTTTGATTTTAGATTAGCAATGTTTTATTCTTCTTATTTCCACCGGTCTTGATACATTTATTTCAAGAATATGCAAGATTTTTCAACCCAGCTATTAATGTTCTTTGGATACTGTTAATGGTTGTGGGTATCAGTTCTGCCTATTTCCATGCAACTTTAAGCTTAGTAGGTGAGTGCATATTTTATTTTTAAAATATTGAATGTGTATTAAAAGTATTAACAACCAGTACAAGATTTAAAATGTACAGCTTTTTAAATCCTTTAAAAAAAATCTTATGTTGGTTGTTAGTTGCCTTAAGTTAATTTAAAAAAAAATTGTTCTTATAAGAATATTTAAAAATGTAATTTCAACATTTGTGAGTACAATCATATTACAAATTTAATTAATAGGACATGTTAAGTATAAAAAATATATTTTATTTCTGTATAATGTTAATTTTTATTAAATTTTATTACAAGGAGTATAATATTGGTGCAATATTCTGTATTATTTTATCATTTTAGGTCAATTACTGGACGAGCTGGCTATATTATGGGTTTTTATGGCAGCTTTCGCTATGTTTTTGCCAAAGAGATATTTTCCTAAATTCTTAAGAGGTAATAGGTGAGTGTTTGTCTCTTATTAATTTTACCTTTAGATAGATAATATAAAAATATTTTAAAAATGTTATGTTCCCAAGATGTTTTTTTTTCACTAATAGATATAGGCAGCAGTATTAACTTAAAAAGTAATATAGTATATAATAAAAATACTTAAATAATTCATTACAATTCAATCTTCCGGTTGTCTTTTAAATAAAAAAAATATGTTTTTTATCCAACTTGTTTTCTCAAGTGGTCTTTAACCTTGCTTAAACAGGTTCTCTCTCCTGATTCAGATCTGTCTTTTGTTTATAATAATTATCTTATAAGTGGTGACTATTAAAAATAATATTATTATTATTCAACCTTACAACCTCTGGAACTATATAGAAAATGTGTTATATAAAAAAAAAAATAAAAGAGAATGGTAGCAAATAGTTTACATATAAATTTTAATACTTTATTGGTCATTAAAATTAAGCTAAAAGTGAAGGTATCCATTCATATCCTTAAAGATAAAATAACAAATTTGAAATATCAAAATATAAACAGCAAGTAGGTTGTATAAATGAAAATAATTTGTCTTTGAAGGTAACTATACTGCTTTTCTGTAGTATTTATTCTACCATTAATTGCTTGAATACTTGTAAGTACTAATAGAAATAACGCTCGTCTGTTTGAGTTTATTTATTACTGTTATATTTATGTATCAATGTACAGGTATAATGTATAAAAGATATTGTAGTCATAAAA
Organism: Melinaea menophilus ssp. n. AW-2005; assembly: GCA_918358695.1. NCBI lineage: Eukaryota > Metazoa > Arthropoda > Insecta > Lepidoptera > Nymphalidae > Melinaea > Melinaea menophilus. Next base: position 5,416,626 of record OU911046.1, on the reverse strand, counting down.
AAATAATTCTCACTCTTAATATGCTAAAGATATTTGTTTTCGTAATATATCGTCGAAACTTGACGTAATGAAATGTTTTTGATGCAATTTAGACGAAATTTGTTCACAATTTTGTATAATTAAAACTTAGGAATCCTTCTTTAGTCATATTTAAAATAATAAATCAAATATAATTATTTATTTAAATTGTTTCTCAGTAAATTTAATTTCTAAACTAACACTTTATACTGACCTAGTAAAATAAAATGGCGGCTTCGATCAACTGACTCTTATGATCAATAGAATACTTAATCACGTTTTCATTTTTTATTTCAACCTTGGTATATTTTATGAGATTTTGTTGTGTCGTGAATTAATAATTTGTGATTTGTAATGTTTTTTTTTGCAAATAGTTTTTTGACATATATAAAACTTTTTGGACATTTTTTTTAAAAAATATGTTTATAGTTTTTTGACATCTATAAAAACTTTTTGGATATATATTTTTTTTAATATATATTTGCGTGCAGACAGATATAACCTTGTAAATTTTACGTGATAATTAATTTAACGCTCCCAGTTATGCTGTATTAACATCAATGTCTTGTAATAAGCATTGTGCGCTCTCATTATGATGCCTTTGTTATAAGTTTAATAACGAAATATTACAATAATATATGCTTAAAAGTATTACAATATATAATGTAGTATAGTTACTTTCTTTGAATAAATAAGGTTGTTGTGTAAGTTTTGCACATAGGCTCTACACATTCCTATTTCAGTATTTGTTTCAAAACGTTTTTTTTTTTTTTTAATAAACGTTTAACACAATCGAGCCCGGCTAATTTTCTGTTTCTAATTCTGAGTACTGACTAATATAATGAGATTCTGAAGCTGGTTGACGCAAACTTGTATCGTCAAGGGGAGGATAAAAAGTATAAAATTTGTTTGCCATACCAGGTATAACGTGAAGTCACGTCAACGGCAACCAGGAATAGAAGTTGAAATGACGTGATTTCACGTCCGCGGCAACCTGGTATAGAAGTTGAGATGATGTGAATTCACGTCAATGGCAACCAGGAATAGAAGTTGAGATGACGTAAATTTACGTCAGCGGCAACCAGGAAAGAAGTCGAAATGACGTGATTTCACGTCCGCGGCAACCTGGTATAGAAGTTGAGATAATGTGAATTCACGTCAATGGCAACCAGGAATAGAAGTTGAGATGACGTAAATTTACGTCAGCGGCAACCAGGAAAGAAGTCGAAATGACGTGAATTCAAGTCAGCGGTCGGGATTGTGTTAACTGTTTATGTTCTAGTAGTACGGACTGTGGGTCGAGGGTCATGTGTCCATTTCTTTATCAACAGATTTTTGTTTACATTCTGTATTTATTTTGTGTTATGTTTATTTCCGAGAGAGGGAAGCGTTTTCTTACATTTTGGTCAAAAATATCTTCTAAGCGTATTCGTGAAATTTTGTTTTCGATAATTATTTGGATTTCATATGGATAGTGATGGGTTCGGAACCTTACAAAAAACACTCCTCTGTTTGGAAATCAATCTAAAAATACATAAAGAGTGGAAAATATTGAAAAATCAAAATATATAATTCACACTCATTAGTCTTTAATCTTATCTTTAATTAATAAGGGACATGATTGAAAAATAGATAAATATAGATAAGAAAAGATACATTTTATATCAAACGTCACTTATATTATTATAGCTTGTTTTTCTAACATTATTTATTTCTTACTTTATATAGTAATGTATGTGTATTAAAATCCTGTATTTGACCTACATTATGCAGATAAGAATGGTTATTTTGTTCGCAATTGATTGTTTTGATTTATATAATCTAAATAGTTAAATATATTTATTATATAACAAAAGTCCTGACAATTCAATTTATGTATTACGATTTATTTAGTGATCCTTTTCTCATATAACATATGGTTTAAAAAAAACTGTTATTTTAAGTTTATAAATTACTATTACTTGAAACTGAAAAAGAAATCGCATTTTTTTAAATTCTCTGCGAATACCTTCGACCAAGAATGTGTCTGGCGGGGAATGTTTTTTGGGTTACTCTAGTGGCATATTCTCATTTCTAAAATATTTCATTATTAAATAATAGTAAAAAAATATTCAAAAAAAACGAAGCGAAGTAAGTGATCTTTTGACGTCATTCAACCCATGCTTTTTTTAATTGCAATATTTTTTTTTCTTATTTAAAGTATTATTTATTTTAAAGTTTTGTATTTTTCATAATATCGCATTGTTATCGCTCCTTGATAAGAGGAAAGTTTCAAATTAATCCGCCATCTTGTATTAAAAACGCGTTCAAAGTTTCCGTCACATACAAACGTACGAAGCTAATAAAATAGTGTTAAATACCGCGGTTATCCTCATCGCCTTATTCAGATTTCTCGAACGATAGAATAAACAGACAAAATTTTTTTTTTTTGTTTGACATATTTTTTATTTATATGTATATACTTTAACATGAATTTACTGAAAAGCTGTTCTGGATTCAAATTTATTTATATATATAGATATTAACTGCATAATTTAATTGATAAAATTATGTTAATTATTGATTTCCAGGAGAGTTCTGGCGTTCTACTCGAGCGTGTTCTCGGTGATGTCGACCGGATTCCTCGTGATGCATCCAAAGGCTAACGCATTCGCGCTCATGACGCTAGCACTACCCGCCATCGGATTCCTATGTATAGAAATAAACAGGTATTTATAATATTTATAACACAATCGCAAATATAATTAAAAATAATAAACGAAAAATAATAACGTTGACCCGTATTGTGCAAGTCGGTCAAGAATGTACTTATCGCTCTAGTCGTTTTTGTTTTTAGCATATTATTATGCTTACGTTATTGTAACTAGTTATTGCTCGTGACTATGTCTGCCTACATCGGATATTTATACTAGAATCCGTTGTCGTGCGCTGCGGGAGTTGAGCTGAGCCCCCTCCCCTTTTAAATAAAAGAGAATATTATATTTATTTTTTAAAAAAATATTTAGTAGTTTTTATGTGATGTTGCTTAGTATTTCTAGGTTGACGATCGTCAGCGTGCGGAGGTTCTGATAACGTTAAGTCTATGGGAGAAACAGTTTTTTGATCATCATTTCTGAACGGAATGAGATATTTTAATTTTGTTTTTTTTAAACATTCCAATTCCCAAGCTCTATAGCTCTGCCAATTTTCATACAAATCGGTACAGTAGATTTTATGTGATGTTGCTTCAAGAAGAAGTTTCCCAAACGGTTAAGAGCATCACTTACGCTCAGCTCAAAATAAAAATCTGAGTTTATATATTGAAAATACAAATAATAACACACAAAATTTCATCAAAATGGCTACCTACAGCTGTTTTTGAAAGAAGGAAAAATGGATATTTTTATATGTATTTTTCTCATACTTTATACTCCAATGTAAACACCTTGGTTTGTTTATATACAATTGTTATATTTATTATTATATATTATTTAGAGTGAAATGCGCGCGTGTGTATCGTCTCGGTCTGCGGTGCGTGGCCGTCTGCTTCCTCGCCATCTTCTCATGGATAATAGATAGGTTGTTCTGCGACGCGTGGTTATCCATCGACTTCCCATACATGCATGGTGTGTGGCACATTTTGATATTCATAGCCAGTTACACCGCCCTGGTGCTATTTGCGTATTTCAACGTCTCTGAAGAGAGACCGGAGCAGAAACCTGAATTACGATACTGGCCTAGAAACGACTTTGAATTGGGAGTCCCGTATATAACTATTAAACATCCATGCAAGAAGGATAATTTGGCTATATAGATTATAAGCTAAGCTATATCTAAGTTAGATGTTTTTTTGTCTACAGAAACGAATCTTAGTATATACATAGTAAAATTTTAATTTCCGATCTCCAGTAACTTGTATACTAGGTGTGCAAACAGACCCTCAATTTCGACTCGCTTCGCTCGCGAAATCTCGAGTGCCGTTTGTATATTCAGCGAAGCGAACCCAGTGTAATGAACCATCGTTTCCCATTGACTTCAGTGGGATATCAGTTTTTTGACGATTATCCTCCATAACATGACATTTTTCAATTTTTTTTTTAATCGTCTTATGTTTGTCTTTTTGATTGCAAAATTTGATAATTTTCCGTTAAGTAGTTTAGCCAATTCTTGACAAAGAATGTGAAGTCTCCAGTAGAGCGCTCCGCTCGCTTCGCTCAATAAACTTATATACTTAAAATTCTTCATGTAATCAAATCACTCATAATTTGTTTAATATTTAACAGTTCAAATATATTATTTATGTAAAATCGAAGATTAACCTTCATAATATTTTTTTTTCATATAAAAAGACGGAAAAAAAATTATTTGACAGTTATTTTGTAATTAATGCTTAGCTAAGTATATTTATTTTAAGGTAACAGATAAAAAGTAATTATAAAGTGTGCCAACCTGTGATGTATTGACTATATTGTGCAATCTATATTTTATCATTATAATATAAATTTAAATGATTATTTGTAAATAATTTAATTAGTGTATAATTTTAATATTTTGGGGATGGTGGGGCGTGTTGACATTCTATTGAATTAAAAATGTATTAATGAATTATTACAGACACAAAGAAATAATGGAGCACGAAAGAGGTTATATTTAATTGTTAATTTCGTCATTTAATGTTTCTTGTTTAAAAATCCTTTATATACTTATGTTTTTTATTTTTCAGTCTCGTCCCATTTAACGCTTTTTTTATTTTTTCTGTCAACATTTCGGTCAGATTTCTGTCGTTTAATGCACTCTTCATAGTTTTTTCTTGTGTCTAATTCAGATATAATATTGTTAATATGTTTTGAAAAACACGTGCAGCCGTCGAATATTATTAGTCTTTCATGAAATTGATTTTTACTTTGTTTATACAATCGTAGGATTATAATATTTAACGTATTTTTACAATGTAAATAACAGTTGACGTAAACTGAAAAATATGACATTACCAAATTGTAAATAATAGAGTAATGCCCCTATAACGCGGTGCTCTTATAACGCGATTTTAGTTCCTCGTGTAACACGTGTTTTCCCTCATATAACGCGGGGATTTAGCATGTTATATTTATATATATTTTTTACAGTTAATTTCGCTTACCTTTGCTCATTGTGTTGTTATAAAATTAAATAAAATTAAGTAAAATTTTTAATTAATTAAGTTCTATCTTAATATTCCATTTAAACCGTCTTTAACGAGAAAAGTTTAACGTGAATTATTTGTACGTAACGCGTTATACAGGAATATTCCAACAACGCGTTTCCCTATAACGCGGATAAAATCTACCGTGTTATAGGGGGGATTACTGTATATGTTATGAGTACTTTGTTGTACCATCACGCCCTCCTTTCCCCTACTTATAATCAAGTTTATTCCGTCTTATAACAAAACGTCGATTAACATTAATCTGTGGTTAATTCACGATTCAATCATTTCTACAGTTTCAAGATTAGTTTAATTATTCACTTAACCAGAGTTTAACGATAATCCATGTTCTGTGATACGATTTTTTTTTATTAATTTATGACTGATTCGTTTAAAATATATATATTCATAAGTAATTAAAAATATTTACAGATTTTGTGATGTTGAAGTTTTATTAGAATGCTTATTAGATTTAAGATGTCTAATGGTAGCGTGTTATATATAGTGCACACGAAGACGCCCCATTATAGTGTAAGTGCTATCTTTTGTCAATGTGTGAGTGTATCGGTACACTTATTACCTATGTGTGCACACGCACACTACAATATAGACTAATCAGGAGAGCGTCATAACGCTATCATTGTAGTGTGCGTGACTATAAACGGGGGCGTAGTATAAGTGCTATCGTTTGTCAATGTGTGAGTGTATCGGTACACTAATTACCTATGTGTGCACACGCACACTACAATATAGACTAATCAAGAGAGAGCGTCATGACGCTATCATTGTAGTGTGCGTGTAACTATAAACGGGGGCGTCTTCGTGTATTGCACTATATATAGTGATTTTAGTTTTTAAAACCATATGTGATTAATGTGACCATTAAATTAAGGAGAAGTGTGGTATTGTGTGATATATAATTTTAATATATTTACAATTGATTATAATCTGTATGCTTTTTCATTTAGAACCTTTATGTCAAGATTAAATTAAAAAAATATCTCTACTAACAATATTGCAAGTATCAACGCCATCTAGCGTTTAAAAACAACTTCAATATGTACCTCTAATAACACTTACAGATTGACCAATAGATGGCACTACAACAGGTGGGCAGTCTTCTATCTCATTCTCTCCTATACATTTGTTTCTCTTTATTGTGACGCATTTTTCGTTACATCGAATTTCAAAACACGAGTCTACAGAAGTTTCAATTCAATACATATTTATTTATTACATTATTTTAGCAGGTATTTTTTTAATCTTTTATTTTACCAGTTTAAAGATCATATATCATATCCATCCCTAGTATCTTGATACATATTAATAGTCAAGAATTTTATATGATAGCTCTTAACCGTGACTTTGCCTTGTTAAACCATTAAAAGTTACTCAATGACTTTATTATTACTCTTAGGAGTGGAGTCAAATAAGGTCTCAGCAATCTCAAATAATACCCTGATAATAATCTGCGTATTTTTCTTATAATCAGGTTAAAAAAACAGAGTAGCTTTTTGAAAAGTTTATTTAACATTATAACAATTCGGTAAGTATTGTGATGGCAAATTCCGTACGCTTAACTTAAGGAATGTTACAAATAAGTACAAAAATATAACACTTAATAAATTCGATGAGGAAAGCATTAGTAATATATATATATATATAAATTTTGTTTGAATTAAGTTATGATTTTATTCGAGTATGTTACTTTGTAAAATCTTTTTTCACTTGATCTAAGGATTTAGGATTTTATGAATTTTAAATTATACACTTATGCAGTGTTCTGTGTAAGTGTATAACTTAAATATGTATAATGTTAGCTTGTTACATCAGTCAGAGTCAGATGAGACGTCATGGTGGTTGGTGTGCATGTTGGATGGATTGAATTTTTTCCTAGGATATGTAGAACCTCCTCGGTAAACTACATGGTTCTTCTCGGTCTCCAATATTTTGACCTCGTGCAAAAGGTTTGGTTTTTCCATGACTTTCTGTAGCTGATCCCAAATATATATGGCCAAATTTTCAGTTGTGCTTACCTTGAAAAATAATGAAGGCCTTAATAAGATTTATTTCAGCGACATAATGAAATTTTAATTTATTGATCAACAGTTATTTTATCTGTGAGCACTCGGACTATCATTTTAATGTTACTGGGTGTAGCTCAAACACAAATTCACAATATCAATATCATAATAAATAGAGAATAGAAATAAAAAAATATATATGGAGAAATAATAAGAGTAGAAATGATTACTTACCACAGACTTGAAATATGGTACATCTTGATCCAAATTTTTATGGTCGAGTGGATTCATGATGGCCTGTTGCATATATTGCTTGAGATCATGTACATTCATCACCATGCCGGTATGTTGGTCCACTGGTCCCTTAACCGTCACTAGCACTAAAATATTTTAAAGAAAGACTTAGCCTTTAAACTGATTCGGATAAAAAAATCAATTGCAGAAAGTTGACGGTTTTTGTTGATAATCTTTACAGCTGATTTATTAATAATAATATTTTAACTACAATTTTTGTAATAAAATAATTATAAGAACCTTACCAACATAATTGTGACCGTGTCCATTTATATTATTACATTTTCCATATAACTTAACATTTTCTTCATCACTCAAAAATGGACTGAAAGGAAATAGAACATATTTTTTTAATTGTGTTTACTGTATGATAGTATCAAAAAATTAAATATTTACACTTTAAAGTTAAAAAAAAAATGATAACCCTTTGATCATGTTTTATCTAAACATAACTAAACGTAAAGACTAATTTAATACATTGTAGTGATAACGTAACGAAAAAATAATTAAAAAACTATTAAAGTTTGCTTACGTATCTTCTAATTTACCTGTGAAGTCTGTGACACGAACTAAAAGTTTCACGACGAGTTATCGAAACAATTGGATGATGTGCCATTTCAGTTAAATACACTTATCTCGAGTTTTGAACTTGTTCTTTATCACCTTACCTTTCTTCTTTTTTATTCATGAAACAATCGAGTAAATTAATTCAAAATATTAAACAAAACTCATTTAATTAAACTCTTTAAATCAAAATTTAGTTCCAATACCTATTAAATTCTGTAAAGGTATATAGCTGCACTTTTTAAATATATATTTTTAAATTAAGACAGCTATGTATGACATGGCTTTAAACTTAAAAGTAGTCAGAGTCAAGACTCAAGTTCGATTTTAATATACGTCAAGAGTCAAGACTTCATACTTGACAGCTGTCAGTTAATAAGATACTTGTATACTCTATGCAGAGTATGGAGTACAGATAATACATTTGTTCTCATTATAATTTACTGGTAATTATTATATTCTTATTATTTTATAAGTACTCAACACTCCCAGTTGATGACCCAAGTGATTGTTGTTATTAATTAAAGGAAATGATATAAATAAATAAAAAAATCTTTACTTTCAGAATTGTATTTACACTAGAAAATGTGATTCTATGTTAATAATCACTGAATGTCCAAATAAAGGCAAAGTTAAGCATTACGAAATTATATTTTGTTATTATATGCATTGTACCCCAATAACCATTAACCATTTTTTTTCTTTGTTTTCATTTCTAAATTCGTCATACAGTATTAATTTGAAATAATAAAAAAATCGATATTTCATATATATTTTTACGTTGAATAATGTGCTATCAAGTAGTATGTTTTATTTTAATTAATGTACAATTATGTTAGCAGATTTATTTCGATTATTTTAGTTATTACAAATGGTAAAATAAATCCGCGTACTTTACATTCATAAATATTATGAAGATAACGAAGATCAGAGAGAAATTATAAAGAAGGGTAATAATTATTTAGAATATAATATTAATTACTTTAAAATGACGTTTTGACTTTTGAACGGAAACTGGCAATTCTGAGATATATCTTTAAAAAAAACTCCAGTGGACTTTGACTGAGTTTTAACCTTTTTGAAAGTTGTAAATAGTGTTAAGATATTTTTAAAATTAGAACTTAAAATGTTTTCCCCGTGCTCAAGGCACTTGTTTTTGTCTTCTCAGGTTAGTAAACAGACCGAAATATGTTTGTTACGGCCAGTGATTCAATAGTAAAAACTAATTCGATTTCGAAGTTAATAAATTATAATTACACCTTCATTTTTAATTTGCAGTTACGTCGCTTGCAAAGTACGTTGATAGTAGCAGAACATAACAATGAAGTGCTCGCACCAGTAACTCAAAACGCACTAAGCGCTGCTAAGAAAATTGGCGGTGAAGTTTCTGTCCTCGTAGCTGGCACTAAATGTGGCCCAGTAAGTTTTCTATCTTCTATATTGTATTTTTACTTAAATATTAACTATTTAATTTTGTAATTCTAGGCTGCAGAAGCTATTTCTAAAGCAGGAGGAGTGTCAAAGGTCTTAGTGGCAGAGAGTGATGCTTTCAAAGGCTTTACCCCCGAGTCGTTAACGCCTCTGATATTGGCAACTCAGAAACAGTTTAATTTCACACATATATTGGCACCGGCAACTGCTTTTGGCAAGGCCCTCCTTCCCCGGGTGGCTGCCAAGCTTGACGTGTCACCCATCACTGATATCATTGGGGTTAAAGATGCTAATACTTTTATAAGGACAATTTATGCAGGTAATGATTTGATTTTTGTAATATTTGATGGCTGTTATACACTGACTTAAATGCTAAACACTGTTGTCAAATTGAAAAAAAAAATCCTAATCCTAAAATAAGGAAAATTTTAAATTCAAATTCAATTTTTAATGACATAACTGAGTAATATTTTATATAAAAATAATTATTATAGTATATTATTTGAAGGTTATCTCCTGGTTATCTTATCTATAAGTAAATAAAGTACAGTTATTAAAAAGATAATTATTCTAATATCAAACAAAAAATTATTTTAAATAATATTATATGGCTTAGTAATTAAAATTATGTAAGAGGAGTAATTTATTTCTATATTCTTATTATTAACTAATCATTAGGCCGACTTATTGAATTGATTGCGATGGTTCTAGAACCACAAACAACTAGTTGTTTGAACATTGCACACTAAAGATTGGTGTTTGTGATCATGATAAAAAAACCTGGCTGAGTTTGTTGTGTGGTTCTTCTCAGCTCAGGGCGTCTTTGGAACCCTCATAGCCTTAGTTTAAGTTGGAGAGTGTCTTAACAGAAGGTATTATTTCGATAACTATCATATCAAAGCAGACTTGTCTGCCATTTTCATTTAAAGTACATAAGTAATCATTGGTATTGATTCAAAGTGGGAAAGGTATAAATAAATAAACATAAATATAATTTTACATAAACACAATATATGCAATTTTAATTGCCTTAATGAAAATATTCAATGTGGGAAAACATTTTACTTTAAATAAAATTTATTCTTCCAGGTAATGCTATATTAACCCTGGAAGCGAAGGATGCCATCAAGGTAATAACGGTTAGATCCACTGCGTTCCCGCCAGAGACATTAGAAGGAGGCTCAGCGGCTTTGGACAAAGCCCCAGAAGGGGACTACAAGACCGACTTAACGGAGTGGGTGTCTCAGGAGCTCACTAAATCTGATCGTCCAGAGCTGACGAGTGCTAAGAATATTGTATCTGGTGGTAGGTTAATATAGTAACTTTTTAAAGTATGTATTACATAAATATATAGTTATCCCCCCTATAACACGGTAGATTCATTCCGTTATAAGAAAACGCGTAGGAATATTCTTGTATAACGCGCTCATATGACCGTATAACGCGTTATGAACAACTAATTCATGTCTATTTTTTCTCATATAAGAATGGAATATTACGAAAGAACTTAATTTAATTTAAATTTTTAACAACACAATGTACAAAGGTACGCGAAATTAATTATGAACTGTAAAAAATATATATAAATTTCATAGTATAGAAATATAACGGGAAATGCCCGCGTTATATGAAGCAAAACACGTTATACTAGGGATTGAAATCGCGTTATATGAAAAAGCGTTATAAGAGTACCATGTTATTACAAAAATTTACATTTAGTTATATAATAATAGCTTTCACTCAGATCCTTCAGTTGTACAGTTAAATTTAATTTTAATTCCAAGTTTTATATTCATTAATTAATTAAATTTAATTAAATTAATTATTTAATTCACGTTTCATTAATTATCAAATTCTTATTTATGTTTCAATTCAACATTGTTGACCATTTTTCTTTTTCAATGTGTTTTTTGTTTTAATTTTTAATTTCCTACATTATTTTGTCTTAGCTTTTGATGTTAAAACAGTCATTAATAATAAATATTTATTCCCAGGTCGTGGATTGAAGTCAGGTGATAACTTCAAGTTGCTGTATGATCTTGCCGATAAGTTGAATGCAGCGGTGGGAGCCTCCCGAGCAGCCGTGGACGCGGGCTTCGTACCCAACGACCTGCAGATCGGACAGACTGGAAAGATTGTAGCTCCTGTGAGTAGTTATTTATTATTTTTATTTAATTGAAAATTGTGATTTGAAACTTGATGTAACGAAAAATGCGTCACGGTAAAGAAACATAAATATATAGGAGTGAATGAGATAGACGATATTGCCTGCTGTTGTGGTGCCATCTATTGGTGAATCTTTAGTGTTATTAGAGGCAAATATTGAGGTTGTTATTAAAAAAATGCGATAGATGGCGTTGATACTTTTTGAGGTAATTTTTTTAACTTAATACAAGCAGCTCTATATAAAAATCCAATTTTTTTTTTGGAGCGCTTTTAAGAAATAGCCCGTGTTACTGACAATGTTGCTATCCTCAGATTAAATTACAAATTCATTTTACTTCAATACGTATAATGAAACATATTTTATTTGATTAAAAAGTAAAAAAAAATAAAAATATATAATAATGTAATTAAATTATTATAATGTGTTTGTTAATTATTAATTTCAGGACCTGTACATCGCTGTTGGTATCAGTGGAGCCATCCAGCACCTCGCTGGTATGAAGGACTCCAAGACCATCGTCGCCATTAACAAGGACCCCGAAGCACCTATCTTCCAGGTTAATATTTCAATATATTGGTTTGAATAACCTCTTTATGTATACACAAATTTTCTACAAACCGTAGGTTTTCATTTTAATTGAGTATTCAAGCCTGCCTGCCTGCCTATTTTACATCAATATCAAGAAATCACCGTTCGCGTAACACAAACTCACAACGGAATTACTGATATATAAATACATTTCATGTACTGGCTATGAGAGGAAGACAAAGAAAATGTGCTTGCACCTCTCTCTCTACAATAATATTCAAAACAACTGTATCTCCCTCTCAACTACCGTACGGTCGATCATATTTTTCGTAACGCTCGTTACATGACTTACTGCCAAAAAGAATATAAGATTTTAATTTGATGTTTTGTTATTATTAAAATGTTTATTTCCAGGTGTCCGACCTGGGTCTGGTCGCAGATCTGTTCAAGGCGGTCCCAGAACTTACTTCTAAGTTGTAATTCTTGTTATTAAGAAATATACCAGTTTTAGATGAAATTTTACGCTGTTTTTAAAAAGTAAAGTTATTTTTATTAAATATACTGAGCTTCAGATTTGTTAATAAATAAACAGAAATTATATATTTAAAATGTTTTTTATTTAATCAATCCTTATTTGGTGATATTTGGTCATGTTTGATCTTGTTCTGATGAAAGCATCTTGCATTAAAAGTACCTGGAGTACAAAGGTTATAATGAAAATAAGTCCTGATATATCACCTTTTTTTTTTTTTTTTTATATATCGTTGGAAAAATCCGTTACGGATACCCGCCGACCAAGATGGTCATGGTGGGAGGGTTATGTGGGACTACCCGGCAGCATCGAGCACGCTGCCATTTTTAAGGCTACCCACTAAAAAACCAACGGATGCACTCAACGCCTTAATGGGACGCGCCATGGGATCGCTTGCGCACTCACCGTGGCGCCCCAGAAAAATCACAATCACCAGTGATAAATCACCTGACAAAAATATTAAAAATCTATCATTCAATTTAAAAAGTTTACACATTGATATTAAGATTTAATAAAAACAATTTAATAATTTTGCATTTTAAAAACAAACAACTATACATAAAGGGAATTGAAGTATCTGTTTGTAACTAAGATAATTTTTACTTAATGCATAGGAATAGTATGTTACAACAATTTTTTTTTCTTTTAATTTTCGACGTATGCTTAATACAGCTAATCTTTGAAACGGCTGAACCGATTTTAATAAAATACACGGGTTATAGCTGATGGTAAGGAATACTTTAGGCGAATTCTAAAAATCATTTCGCGCGAATGAATTCGCGGTCACAAACTATTTCAAACTTTATTGTCGGTAGGAATTATTGATTTATTTTTAAATTATAAAGGAAACTGTCCTAACTAATTTCATGGCAACGTGAATTTTTGTTATTCTTACTACTCTACTGATTATGAAATTATACATACATGATAAGGGTAAAAAATACAGAAAGAACGTCTTGAGGAATAGAAAAAAAGATTGCCATCCGACATTATACAAAGTGGTTTTTTTAATATATTGTGCGGACGAAATATAAACTATATTATTAAAAAATGCTACGCAGGAATTGCAATATTTTTTCGGTATGACAAAAAATAAAACTTAATATATATTTCAAAACAAGGGATTATTATAATTGTATAATAATGTCACAAATTAAGTTCTTATAAAGCAATCCAAATTTTTTTTACAGCCGAAGAAGTCAATTTAACAATCCTATTTTATTATAATTATTTCTATTTTATTATAATTATTTCTATTTTATTATAATTATTTCTTAATAATTAGTTTGTTATCAGTAGGTACTGCCACTCGATGACAGATGGCGCTGTGGTACATAAATTATATTATGTCCATTGTGTGTTGGGTTGTGTTTATTATTTAAAAAATATTAAATAACGGAGTTTACATTATCAATAACGAGTTTTATTTAATGTAAGTATGGCAGAGTCATAAATAGATGATAAATAATTTAACATGGCTACATACCTAATTAGGTACTCTGAGCAAACTACGCATAAATTTACGACGAGGGATACTTAGGCATAAAACCAACAGGAGGTAAGCGCGTAGTCAATCATGTCGGTAATGATATGTACCAGGGCTGGGAGATGCGGTTTGCCGACGCATCTCGTTATCATATTACTCGTCGCAACGAGAGAGGGCGTTCAAGGCGGGGTCTCATCTGACCCCACCTCGCCGCCACGCCTTCAGTGTGGCTCTATCGCGCCGGCAAACATGCCGCGACCGACGCGCGATTCCTACGGCGATCAGAAACCACCGTACTCATATATATCCCTAACCGCGATGGCGATATGGAGCTCTCCTGAGCGAATGCTGCCTCTTTCGGAGATATATAGATTTATAACGGAACGCTTTCCATATTACCGACGGAACACTCAGCGCTGGCAAAACTCGCTTCGTCACAATTTATCTTACAATGATTGTTTCGTGAAGATGCCGAGACGTCCGGACAGACCCGGCAAAGGCGCTTACTGGACCCTACATCCACAAGCATTCGATATGTTCGAAAATGGTTCGCTATTGCGTCGGAGAAAACGCTTCAGACTTGATAAGGGGCAACATAATTTGAGCGAAGAATTCTCAGCCCTCGCGAACGTGAACCAACTGTTTATTGACGCACAGTCCAGACCTCGTCCAACCCAAGACCCGGACAGCAACACAAGTGTACCAAGACCGAAGAAGTTGTTCACAATTGATAGTTTATTAGGTAATGACGATAAAGTTAGTGTTAAGAGTGATGTTAGTGAGGAGAGGGGTTTAACAGTTCCTTACCAGCCGGAACTGCTGGCTTTAGCTGCTAGGATGTGGAATCCGTCAATCTGGTCCCAGTTACAACTACCGCTATTTCATAATTTTCCAGTTCCCATGAATGCAGATTTGCACAGTTTATTTCTTCAGCGGACTTTAGAACCGCTCTACCAATATAGGTAGGTGTTAATTTAAATAATTATAATATATTTCTACTTATCTTCAACTGAAATAAACATTTAGAGACTAATTCAAACATCTTTCGCCACTAAATGTAAAAAGGAGGAGGAGGGAGTAACACATTACAATAATTTATTTATGGTATAATAAATACATAAAAAAGTATTAAATATTGTTTCAATTATTGTGTTATAAGTTAGGTTTTTTTTCATTTAATTTAATTATTGAATGTGTGAAAGATATCAAGTTATTTCAATTAGTTTTTTTTTTTTTTAGATTTATATAAATAATTTGTTAGTGTAAATATATGTAAATATTATAACAATTCTTTATAATTATAGGAATAGACCTATCCTTATTTTATTAATTATAAAATAAGGATAGTTCTATCCCTTACCTTACCTTAATTTTTAGTTATACGAGTTTTTATAAAAATTGTATTCGATATGATTTCTAAATTAAAATATAATAAAAATCTAAAAATATAAATTGTAATAATTGTACCTCCTTAATTTATTTCATAAATAAATAAATACAAATTATTCAAAATTACCAAAAGATATAACAGAAAATTACAATGAAAAGATAAAATCCCACTTACCGGTTTAACCACAATTATAAATCGCAGGTGGTAAATAAAATGTACCATAAGTGAACCATGACGATTTTAATCCACTTCAGGGTGCATTTAATTAATGTTCCTTTAAAGTTTTTGTGTAATTAACAATGAAAAGAACGTTTAGACGCGATGGTTAATGTTAGTGAACAGTTTTCATGTCAATTATTATTGTTATGGTTTTATGTTTTTTCTTTGAATAAAGTGATGATGTTTCTCATTATGATGCATTCTTTTTACACATGAAGGTGTTTTTCTTTAAAGTTTCATACTGTTATATTGTAGTTATATTTATTATAATGTAAAGCTCGAAATAAAGAAATAAATTTTATTATAGAATTTTTTATTTTATATTTAATAATTATTATAATATAATACTGAAGCGTTTGATTGTGAGTCGACTTACGTAATATGGCTTAAATGTCATTTGACAGGGTTTTACTTATATCATTCTCGTTAAGGACGGCTGAGCAAGTCATTATTCAATCATCATTAAACTACCTAAGGTGTTAATGATTAACAACTAGATATAGAGTTAACTGAGTGCGGCTGAGCGTCAAAGATCCGTCAAGTGTATGTACAGTAATCTCCTCTATAACACGGTAACTTATAACGCGTTTTCATATAACGCGATTTCAGTCCCTCGAATAAAAATTTATAATTATTTTGTTACAGTTCACAATTAATTTAGCTTACCTTTCTTTGCACATTGTGTTGTTATAAAATTAAATAAAATTAAGTAAAAATTTAATTTAATTCAGTTCTTTCTTAATATTTAAACCGCCTTTAACAAGAAAAGTTAAATCAGAATTACGCATTATACAGTCATATGAGCGCGTTATACAGGAATAAGCGCGTTATAAAAGAATATTCCTACAACGCGTTTTCCTATAAAGCGGAACGAATCTACCGTGTTATAGGGGGGTTAACTGCATTTTTTAACAAAAACTGTATTATACCAATTGGGTACATTCTTCTCTTTCTATTTATTTATACATTTATGTCAATAAATATGTAAGTATATAGCAGGATGTTAACCTCCGAAATGATACACATTTTGCTGTTATTTTTTATAATATTTTAGTGTTTAAGTTTTTATTTAAGTATTAAATAAATTTGTACTATAAGTAAGTTAAAATAAATATAATAATCTTGTAAAAGAAACGATTCATTAAACAATCTTCAAACGGTCATTCCTTTCTTTAATTTCTACTTGTAATATTTATAAAGGTAAATACAAATTGATAATATATATGGAATTACACTATTTAAGCTTTCTGCAATGATATGTTGTGTTATATGAGGGTACCGAATAATATAAGTAAATGAAACCGGATATAATACAAAATGTAAATTTAGTATTTTATTTGTAAATGTTACACTAAATTATGTTTAAGTGTAATCTAGTGTAACATTTACAAAACAAAAAATCCTTGCAAGACAACAACATATATACGCCAAAAAATATTCACATATTTTTAGCTAATTCATATGTCTATATATTTATGTTTATTATTTGAAGGACGTCGAGTTGGTGCTTGTGTAGATTTTTAATAGGGTCTATTACAAATATTTGATAAATTTAACATTTCATAGACATATCAAGACAAAGAAATAATTAAAAATATAACGCAAGTTCTTTAAAATGTAATAAAAATGATAAGAAACTACAGATATTGTCAGGAAACTACCCAAAAAATTGGTACCTAGTTAACCTGTTCATATTTATGACATTATTAAATGTATTTCTGATAAGAATTACAATTTCAATATATATAAGTACGTAAAATGTCTGTCATCCTGTCTAGTTGTTTGTATAAAACACGCAATACTTAACAACAATTTTCTTAATAAAAAAAAAATATAGAATAATTGAAATTCAATCCAATTATTATGCAAAATATATAAAGTAACAACGGTTGTTTCTTATATCAAGCATTTTATAAACTTTAAGATTTAAAGGTTTTTAAAATATCTCTAATATTAGAATAACATTTAAGCATTAAGTATCTTAAAACCACCTAACGTTACCAAGTGCTTTAACTTTATACTCGAACTTAGAAATAGTTGGAGATAGAAATTAACAAACTTCTCCTCCCTCTCCTCCTCCTCTCCTGGCATTATTAAAAGTCATCAACAAAAAGAAGATAAAGAATTCAAAACGTTATAAAACTAAAGTTAAATAAGTTAAAAACTAAATATATAAAAATATTTTTAAGTTAGTTTGTAGCACTAAAGTTGAACTAAAGCTTATCATTGCTTATCATAAACTGTCCTGATGATAAACAGAGCGATAACCACCGACCACCACCCACCATCAACCACCATCACAATAATTGTCCAATATCATGATAATTATCAAACACCAATCAGAATATTACAAACTTTTTAAATTGTAACACAATGTACATTTAATATTTATAATTGGAATGATTTGATATCGTAATTACGATAATATTTTACATAAAAATATCCTGTAATATAAATGGCGGTAATTTTGGAATCTAATATAAAAAATATTAAATTATTAAGTACTTTGTTTAATAATTCAAATAATATCACTTTTTTTATTAACTAGGGGCGCAAACAAACCTTCAATTTCGACTTGCTCCGCTCGCGAAATCTCGGGTGCCATTCGCATTTTGAGCGAAGCAAGCCCGCGCGAAAAAAATCGAACAGGGGGACAGTACAATTCGATTTAAAAAATTATTTACGCGCTTTTTCTTTGTAAAGCTAATTTTTGGAGGGATTTTTTTTTCCTATTGACTTCAATGGGATATCAGTTTTTTTACGATTATTCCTCAACGACATGACATTTTCAATTTTTTTAAAACCATATCCTAATGGGTGTTTTTATGATTGCAAAATTTCATGATTTTCCGTCAAGTAGTTTTTTATTCATGACAAAGAATGTGAAAAAGTCTCCAGTAGAACGCTCCGCTCGCTTGGCTCAATTAATTTAATAAGTTACGAGTAATATATTTTCTGTATATATCTATAGATATAAAACCATCATTTATTATATCTATTGTACAACTTTAGTATAACAATGATTAAAGATACATATTTTTTGTAATATTTTTTATTTATTATAATACTAAATGGTTTTGTTATCTGTATATATTAAAGTGTATACTAATATATAATCAACGAATGTATAAAATAATGATTAATTGAAATTATACCCTCAGTTTCTTTATAACATATGTATAATTCTTTGTTTTATTATAAATTTTATACTTCATATACTTTTTGTTATTACAATGTAATGTCAAATTTCAATTATAACCTAGAAATAGTATTATATATATAAAATATATATTTTTGAATTAATTTTAAACAAATTTAAATTATTTCTAAAGCAATGAAAAATAAAATATGATTAAATGTAAATTATACGCTATACTTTCGTTGTAATGGAAAAGTTTTTTCTCGATCAGAATATTTTATCTTTCTTTATCTTTTTTCTTATAATCGTAATGTCGTTCAGTTTTCTATAAATAAAATAAAATATTCGTCCGCATTAAGAAATATCGAAATGAAATAAATTATTTATATATATTTTTTTATTTTATCAATTAGAAGTTTATGAAATCGATTGCGACAAAAAATATTATACGTTTCTGAATATAAATTACAATTTGAACTAGTTTTTTTCCTTGCTTTTGATGTCCTATATTAATATATTTTATAAATTGCACATGAAATACTTAAGCAATATATAATATAATTAAAATTAAAGTGTTTGTTTGTAATTAACACCTTTTACTAATGCATATAAAATTATATACGATAATTAGAAAAAATAATATATTTATATTTTTTTACTGTCTGTCTGTTTGTTTCAGCTATTTCTGAAATGGCTGCAACGATTTTAACAAAACTATCAGTGACGGATAGCTGATGTTATAAGGAGTAACATAGACTATTTTTATTTTAAAAAACATATTCCGCACAAACAAAGTCCTGAGCACAAAGAAAGAAGCACAAAAAAATCTCAACACAGGACTTCAAACTGCGACCTTTTTTCAAATTTAAATGTTTATAGATTAAAACAAAAACCGATTTAATTAATAAAAACCGATAAACCGGTAGTTGGTGTATAAGTAATAGACTCGAATGTCTAATCTCTAAGTTTCTCACGAACACGCGACGCTACAAAAAGCTCCCCCCACCAGTAGCAGGGATCAATCAGATGCCAGGTATAATGTACTGGATGCCAGTGCGTACGTACAGACAGCAACAGATATCATTAATATTAAAATATTATAATTATATATAATAAAAGTAGTGGGTAAATTAAATTTATATACTAAGTTAAAGGTACTGTTATAATTATGTTATATTTATTAGTTCTAAGTGTTTATTTCCATGAATTATATATGTAATACAAATATAAAGTACATATTTCATATAATATATATATATATATATATATAAGTAAGTGTATATTTAAGTTTGAATAGTAAATTTAGAGTAAATCCTCGCGATAGTCCACGAGCAGGCATCGTGTCCATGCGTAACTAATTCACTCAGCACCAAATTCATGGCAAATCAAATGTTTAATTTGCTCTATAAATCACGATATTAAAAAAATTTCAAGGGTGTCAACGTCCTATTGGTCACGTGGTCACGTGGGCGCGGCGTGTGGTCGGTCTGCTATGACCCAAAAATGACACACTTGCAATACTATAAATTATGACCCAAATATGACACAAACGTGACGTGAAAAAAAATATTGTTTAAAAAGTCTAGGTGAAAGTATGTCAATTACCAAGTACAGAAAAAAAATAAATTTACAACAGAAAACATTGTAGAACCCATAATAAAATACCGTTTTTATTTTTGACGACGGAACCTTAACACCATAAGATGAATTTAGTTACAGTCTAAATATTAAACGTGGATTGTATAACAAATTCATTTTCATGGAAACAAATTGAATTAAGCTCATCTGTTTTTATATTTGAATGTAATGAAGTATTAAGTTATAACTATATATTTATATGTATATCTATAAACTTATTCCCTCCCGCTTCGCTGGGCACACTATTAAAATGCATGTGAACTTAGGTTGCTATGGTAACCTTTGTCATATTATCCGTTGTCATCGCAACCGTTGCTAAAGTAACGGTTGCTATAGTAACTCTTACCCCCGCATTAAGTGTACAGCTCCTACAGTATTAAAACTTGGCGAAATGCAAAAAGGTAAAATCCGATGGGATAGGAATTCAGTAAAATCCACTCTTAGTGGACGTCTAAATCACAAAAGAAGTAACTATGTAAAAATTTTAAGTTAATCGGACAGATAGTTTGAGATTTCGTGATGAGTCAGTAAGTGGTAAATCGCTTATATATATATACATATATATATATTTTGCAATCCCCTATGGTTTATCTATTATTATTACTGCGTAGCTTGCGTGACGCTGTACTCTGGAGGAACTCGGGTCGGGTCGAATTAAATTAAATTAAATTGATCTATTGAAGACCGTAAGCCCTCAACCATATTCTCCGTTCCGGCCACTCCGGTAATTAATGCTATTAGAAACGGAAACTGAGTGGAAAATATCTACAAATGTTCACTTCTATAATTATAGTTGGTATGTTTGTAAATTGCTTTGAGTAAAATTACAAACTATTGCATATATTTCACAGCTTTTTATGTTTTAGAAACAAAATTTATGAGTGAAATTTGGTTATATGTCTAAAAAGTAAGTATTGTTAGAAATAATTTTTATATATTTGAATTAAATAAATAAAATATCCTTAAAGACAACTCACCATTTTGCAATGATATCTTTGTTGCATGGAAGGCATAAGTGAGGTCATTGACCCTGACAATTAGATTGTTTTGCACTTATACGACATGGTATATTTATCTTAAGTATATAAGAAACTGAATTCTCGGGAGTATTCCTACAGCGCTACGAAATACTCGAAATTTTTAACATGATGTAAAGTATGTATTTTAAGTATGAATTAATTTAGTATTAAGATATTAGTATAGCGAATTTGTTAAAAAATATGAACACATACAAACTGATCAAATTATATTATAATCTTTTTTTATTTGGCTGTGCCACTACTTCGTTCTGAAATCTGTTTTTTTTAATAAAAGTTGCTCCATATAATATCAGCTATCCGCCAGTGAAAGTCTTGTTAAAATCGGTCCAGCCGTTTCAAAGATTAGCCGCAACAAACAGATAAACAGAAATTAAATAAAATTAAGTAAAAATTAAAATTAATTAAGTTCTTTCTTAATATTCCATTTAAACCGCCTTTAACTAGAAAAGTTAAACGTAAATTACTTGTACATAACGCGTTATACGGTTATATCAGCGCGTTATACAAGAATATTCCTACAACGCGTTTTCCTATAACGCGAAACGAACCTTTATAGGGGGGGGGGGGGGGATTACTATATATGTAAAAAAAGGTTATTCTGAAAAGTGATTTGTCCCTTGAAATGAAAGCAAATTCGATACAAAAAAGAATAAAAAATATATATCTTTGCTTATTTTTTACTTTCTGGTGGTTTTATAATAGTTTTTAAACTAATCGTATTCTATTAAATATAGAAGCCATAAAAAAAGTAATAATGCTATTATTATTATTTCACTATCATCAGCTTTCTCCTCATAGAAAAGAAACTATAAAAATATGCGAGACATAAATCAAACCAGTAACAAATTGCGGAAGAGCACAAACATTTAGTGTACACGAAAGTAGTTATACATAAGCGATTTATACACCAATTATAAAATTTCATTATAGGAAGCGGTCTATTATTCATAATATATTTATTTATGTCGAACGATCGCTTTATTGTGAATTAACAATGGCGTCTTTTTTCATTTGCGCGGCATCTCTCATTGTGCACTGACGTTTGTTTCTTACCTTTTCAAAACTCCCTTTGAAGGCGTATTCTATTCCAAAATTAAATGGACTCAAGATTGATGAGTTTAGACACGACCTGTGACACGCACTACCGACTATCCTACGCTATCCTACGACTCCGACTCGGTCCGCTTCACCCTTCATAATAAACGGTAATTATTGGTAGCGGCGCATGTTTATGAATATCGCCATCGGTTTAATGTTGTTTAATGTTTGGATGCATTCGAGCGCCTAATAGGATTTTTTGTAGTGATTTAGAGTAGCATTAAATTTAAGTTAATTTGTATTTGGGAGCTGTGTTAGGCATTCATCATATATGCTATAGGTACGTTGTAACTTTGGAATGTGTACGGTAAATGTTAAAATATTTTTCAAATATTTATTAGTATTAAAGATTTTTTTAAGTGTTTTCTTTTTTATAATTACAATTTCCAAACAACAACAATAGGTTGTAGTTATATAAACTAGCAACACAACTCAATTTAGGTTATTACAAACTGATTCGAATGTTTGATCCCTTGAAATTGGAGCACACGTAGTAGTTTGTGGCGCCTTGTAATTTGTGACTACCGCCCGCGTGCGTCTAAGAGCTATTAGTTTCAAATTTGTTCACATTTTGTATAAACAAAGAATAGATTACATGCCAGAGTTACGACAGATTAAAATAATTTTATTTGTTTATTCATCTACATACCGAAAAATAAATCACAATAATGTCAGATCATGGTGTTTGATTGCATTCATCTTTATAAAATTAAAAAAAAAAACAAGATGGCGGAATGTCAAATTTACGTCAAAATTGAATACGTAAGTCTGATCGTAAAATTCTTTAATACAATATGCGGTAAATATGCAAAACACTGAGTTAAATAAATGTTTACGTTATTATATTAAAGACTGCTATTACAGCACTAGGTTCAGGCGATTTTTATCTTTAACAGAACCGACGCCGACGTAGCTTGGTAATTACAGAGTTTAGTTTAGAGGTTAGAGTGAATTATTAGTTGCCGTACTGTAATCAAGGCAATAATTGTTATTTGAGCTCTCTTTGAGAGTTGTGGTCACTAGACAAATTGAATTTTGTTCTATTACCTACTAGGTAACGGTGTTTTATTATATATTATAATAGGAATAAGATTTAACGTTATTCTGTATTATAAGTTAGAAAAGGTTATGATTAGATGTTGACGCCAACTGACATTTAACATTTTTTTTTGTTTATCTCTTCAATTTGACAATTCATTTGCTTAAACAGTTTTTTTTTTTGAGTTGAATGACAAGAAACATGTTAAAAAGTTTGTAATCTAAAAAAAGGTTTAAATACTCTGAAATATAAAATATAAATATAAAATAAGTTCTCAGTATTAAATAAAATGAAGTAGAAGTAATGAACATAAATTAGTTTAACGTTCCTAGGTTTATTGACTTGAATAAAGGTATTAGATTTATCTTTTTGGATCTCATCTGCTTAGACTAAAGCATTCAATTCAGTATTCAGTAGTTCCAATGAATAATTTTTACGATCTGTTTCTTAATATCTAGGTAATATTTTATAAAGCTTCGCATATTAATTATTTAATTATTTCGATTAAAAACTGGTATTGTTAATTACATTTTGTAATCCGATTGTTTATTTTTTAATTATTCAAATATACTTTATTTTGCAGACAAAAATTCGTTTTTTTTATATTAGTGGAGGGCAAACGAGCTTACGGGTCACAATTGATGTGTGATCACCGCCGCCCATGCACTCTTGCAACATCCGAGGATTCACAAGAGCGTTGCCGGTTTTGGAGATAGGAGTATATGCCTTTTGATAATAGTTTGAAATATTCCGTAAAAATCTATGAAATACAAATAGTTTTTTTTTTTATTTCTATTAAACCACTAACCCATTACTCAAGTGAAAGCAAAGCTTTAAAATCAAAATAAAACTAAGGGGTAATTTATTTTCATAGCTCTTCCCCAGCAAATTCATTAAAAGCACAAGCTGGCGCTTCCGTTTCCAACAACCCTCGCTTTAGGTGTGTTTAAACTATGTTGAACGACACCTACAATAGTACTCCATCCATTGCTGACTTGAACGATTAGTATTGAAGGAGCGTTATGGAAAATGAGTAATGTATTTTATATAGGAAAAATCTTTGTAATTTATTGTTTGTGGACAACGTCACTGCTATGACCTGCCGTGACTTTGCGCTGACTTAAGGAAAACTAACATAAACTTTGATGCACTTTATGCAAGTGTTCTTTTGTTATGTTTTCCATTGTTTTGATTGCTATCAGCTTTGTTAGCGTGAATTAATATTTACTTTCTTTGGTAAATTCAGAATTGCTGAGTCTTGTTTGTTGTGTACGTCTTTCTTTTAAAGTTTTTCTTTTATACTTGGAAACAATATAAAAAAACTGTTGACAATATATCTACTACTGCGATTAATATTATAGATAAAAAGTCAAAAAAAAGTAAAAAAAAAAACTCAAAAAGTCATTCAAATACAAATCAATTAATTCAATAAAATAAAATATATAATCGAACTATATATAGTAGGGATTCTCAAAGTGATTGATCGTTTCCCAGGGGTTTTCCCAAAACCTGATTTTGAAAAAGGGGTCTCACAAAACAGTTTGAGAATCCCTGGTATTTAGTATGAGAGTTGGCGTTATTTAATATGATCTATTTTACGCTCATAAAAATGTAATAAAACCTTCAAGAAAACCACAATCAAGGGACTCAAGATCTTATCACAATACCATAAAGTGTATTTCTGTGTACATGAGATATATAGAGATAATAAGAGCTATGATCTTACAAATAACAAGTTGTTATGTGATTCGTCACGTATGAGATCTGTACAACCTCGTTATCCCGAGCCCTTGTGTGCTCTTTGTACGTGGGTTTGTTTCATATTCAATTAAATTACTTGGATATCCGTGAAACTATATGCCTTCGGGATATTTTTTTCCGACAAAATTATAAATATTTTCAAATAAAGCAAGAGTTCATGAATAACAAAATATATTATATACTTTAATATATAATATTATAAATGTATATAATAAATTTGGGATTTATAATTAATATTAACGTAAAAATCAAATTTGTTAATAACAAAAATGTGATCCAATAATTTGTTTGAAGTGATATATACCATATATTGTTAATTAGGTTATCACACGGCGGCATCTACAAAGGCGTTTTTAAAAGCCTCGTTGATATTAAATATAACTTTTATAATAAATCACCCTCGGGCGGTTAAGGGCGCGAAAATTCGATCCTTGAACAAAAAATATGCAAGTAACGATGGAGGCACCTCGAGAGCTTTTTTAAGTTTTGAGGCGCGCTTAGATTTAATTATCTCGAGGCAATGGTGCTGTTGAAGGTGCCTTATAATATATTTTTTTTTAATAATAATATTAATAATAAATTTATGTACTATATTAAAATATAACAAAATATAAAAATATCGTATGTATAACTGTTACTTGAGATACGTTAGAAAATAGATTAAACAGTTTTTTCTTATAAAAAATGTAGCCCGGTCATAAGTTCGTGTATAGAAATGAAAATACAGCATTTTTCAGAAGTCATATAATGTGAATAAAACATATATCTACCTAAATATTTATTGAAAGAAATTTTAAATGACAATTTGGCTTTAATATGAATTAATCATTTGGCCAAGAATCTATGGTTTTATGCAGTTTTCACGAAAAATTCGTCCACTGCTTTGATGCTGGTCATGATGTAAACTAAATCTTTCCAATATATATTGAGCAATTTATATAATTTCTGGATTAGATGTGGCCAGATATTAGCTCTTCCTACATCCGTAAGCATCGGTCACGCCAGGGCAGCTGGTTTCTGACCAGATGCAGAGATTTTATGTTCACGGTACATTTTTACAAAATGTTTTTCTTAAGGATTGTCACAATACAAAGCATGATATTGTACTCAATTGTATATTTGGTATTTGACAAAAATTTTATTTTGTGACCGGGTATACGCCGAACCAAATCATGACTGACGTGTCGGAAGGACGGACTTTCGGACCCCTGGCCTATCTGCTTTTCACAGCTTTTAGCAGAAATTTTGTAGTTTTGCTGAAGTAGTATCCAATTCAGAAAAAAAATTTATTAAATATTTCTGTCTTTCACCTCAATAGTGGGCAGACAGGTAGGCTTAAGGATCGATCTCTCTCTCTCTCTCTCTCTCTCTTTTAATAAATATCAACGATGAACATTGACGTTAACTTTTTCTTTTATCATAGACAATAGAGTCTTAACCAACATTTACAATTTTCGCAAATATATTTTTGATTCAGCACGGAACTCTACTACTCCACTATCTAGCTTAAACATAACTAAGTCTTTTGTATCAGTTACAACAAGTAACTTAATTTTGATATTGGAAACGTAAGATATATTACATAATACACTTGGTTTTAAAGATACTTGAAAATTATTGAAAGATTCAATCCTATTTTTTGTACTACATTTAATATTTTAATTTAATTAGAAACAATTTTTTCATAGGGCAGGAAACTTTATTTAGGTTTATACAATTATATACGCTTTTCAAATTAATTAATTCAGAAAAAACTTCAGTTAACACTATGGCTAGTCTAGTTTTTATAAAAAAACTTGCTCTAATTCTCTGATAGTCGACGCGCAAATTAATCGCTAAATTCAAGATGATGGATAGAAGACAGAATTTTGAGATGAAAGTGTGTAAAGTGTTGTTACTTGTAAAGTGAGAAATGTATTTTGTCACAATAAATTCAATGTGTCAAGAAATCGCCTATGAGTGGATGAAGCCGCTGGCAAGTAGAATATAATTTTCAATAAATTTTCCGTTTAGAAGATACACATCATTAATGAATACCGTGATATAAAGGGTTTTTATGATGGAGCTTCTCTGTAATAAAATATCGACATGCCTTTATCGAGCAGTAGATAAGCATCCGTGACGAATTTGCATCACTATGCCTCGATAACAAAAGCACAGCAAACTCGACTACAACACTATGTGCTTAGAGTATTTGTTCCAAGTGCTAGTTGGTGTTGTACTTTTTTATTAGTTACGTATCGAAAAAATATTTAATATTTTTTTCCTTTATAAGTGTTTTATATAATATTAGTGTGAAACGATTGTAGTAAAGGAGAAGCTTAATTTTGTATGAAAAAGAGAAGAAATAAAATAATTATCATATGTTTTGTCTTCGATGTTTTTGTTGACCATATCTTTAAATATAACCGCAAAACTGTAGAATGATTATATAAAGTCAGAGAAGGCTATATTGGGTTTTACGCAGGTTTAGTTTGTCAAATTCAAACTCTTTTGATGACTACTTTTACTCTTAAGAACTACTAAAATGTAGCTCGTTTAATGCCTTAAAAATTTAGTTTCAAAGAAAATGGTTGTTGACGAAAATAAACCACTCAATCACGATATCGTCTGAAGGTACTGTTTCATAAGGTTCTGCTCTAACATGACTGCCAATACCACCAGGATTCACCAGCCAGTCACATGGCTACAGGAATCAATACATTTTGGAACCTTAAAAGTATTTTTAATACAAAACAAGGCTATTCAAATCCTATTCATTACATAGAGCACTTAAAATTTAACCAAGATTTTGTGAATATAAAGAAACTTTATTAAACTTATATCTAAAAGAAAACCTAACCGTTATTTCTAATTTTGATAACTGTGAATAAAATTATAACCTATTCTATTATTATTCTTATAATATAATTTCTTCATTATAAAGTAATGTCACGGTCGGATTGTCTATTGCCTTTTCTATAACAAAAAATAATATCTGTAAAGATGTCTAGATATTCTGGACCTGAAAGATACGTTTTTTATATTTTCGTTAATAGAATTTTGATACTTCAAAGATATATGTATTTTTTTTATATTTTAAAGAGTATTTTTTACTTTTACTGTTTCGAACAGACAGTATTAAATGATATACCAAAAAAATATAAAATAGAAATAAATCATTAGATTTTGTACATTAAATTGTATTTAGGACGTAAAAAAATAAAAAAATCTAAGTTTAGAGTTTACGAATCGTATCTGACTAGTTAATTTCATTTAATCATAATAAGAAAGCATTCTTCTTAATGCTAATATATAATGACATATTCTCAGTAAAATAATATAATAATTAAAAATATATTACGTATTCTATGTATTAAGTTGTTATTTTAAACACGCAACCGAACAATTATTTAATTAATTATTAAATCATTAACGACTTCCCACGTCCATTTTGTTATGAATAATACTTAATTAAAGGAAACAAAATATGTGCAAATAATTATATAATTGTAAATGTGTGTTTGTGTGTTGTTTTACACGTGTGGGATTTCACACGATCAAACATACATAGTATTCAATTGTACTTGTTTTTTTTTTCTTTCTTTTTTAATCTTTTTTATATATATCTTTCTTTTATCTATATAATAATGTTTCTTTTCTACTTACGTTATATAACCTGTTATAACGTACTAGATTTGTAAAGAATTAATTATTATTCAATAATTATTTCATAAGATACCTTTTACTTTATCGGTAATAAATAAAATTTACAATTTCAATAAAATATATATTTTAATAAATGAATACTTAAATAATATTAAGTGTAAAATAAGCGTTAAAATGTTACGTTGTAGTGTAACGTAACAAAAAAAAAACTATCTAGTCATCTAGATTATAAATTAAGTAATGAATTTAAATTTTAGTTTATATTTTATAAGTCCTTATAAGATTACGAAAGATAGTTTTTATAAGTTCAAACACCTCGCTGCAGTTCACGATTTAGTCCAACGGTTTCTACAAAAAAAATACCATCGTGATTTTGGTTTACTTATGTTTTTTAATTTGATTATTTTTATATTGTTAACAAATTTTATGTTTTCTGGTAGTTATAAAAAATACACATAATTTTACGTATTTTTCAGTCCTTACAGTTAAATAATATATTAATTAATTTGAAAATATTAAAATTTTTAAACGTACGAGTCTCGTAAATAACATAATAAAATACTTAATCCAATAAGACAATACATTATTTATATTCAAGCACAATTTGTAATGGTAAAATATTTTAATAATACACATTCATCGTCGAATTGGTGTATAATTCAAATCTCCCTCTCTGTATCATTGTAATTTACATACGCTAAATAAAAAGCGGTGTCATCACAAAAGATATTTGGGGGCAATATAAACATAATATCAATTTAAATTCCTTGTTAGTGGAGCGAAAGCCGACATCATACCTGAAATTGGACTCTCGCGATTGGCTGGAAGGCGGACCAATCGCGATGCAAGGAGCCGAGGCCCTCTCGCTCTGAGAGAGCGCGCCGGCGGGCGGACCGACAGACCGAGCAGCCCGCGCCGTGCTCTCCTCGCCTCAGTTCCTTTACTCACCTCGTGTTGAAGTGACGTGATCACACCTTGTGTTGTTCTCATTCTTTGAATATTGACATTTTGGTCGCCGGTGACAGTGAATATGCCGCGACCGTCCCGTGAATCCTATGGGGATCAAAAACCACCCTATTCTTACATCTCGTTGACGGCGATGGCGATTTGGAGTTCTCCAGAACGCATGCTGCCATTGTCCGAAATATACCGATTTATAATGGACCGGTTTCCGTACTACCGTCGCAACACGCAGCGCTGGCAGAATTCTCTGAGACATAATCTGTCTTTTAATGATTGCTTCGTTAAAGTACCCAGAAGACCAGACCGTCCCGGCAAAGGTGCCTACTGGACTCTACACCCTCAAGCGTTTGATATGTTTGAGAACGGTTCTCTTCTTCGTCGACGCAAGAGGTTCAAGTTGCAGAAGGGAGAGAAGGACAATTTGAACGCAGAATTGGCAGCTTTAGCTAACTTCAATAGAGCTTTTCTAGCGAGACAAGCCGGTGTACCGCCACCTCCACCTCTGCCGACTGCGGGCTTGTACACACCGCCGATATGCCCTCAATTAAGTCCCGAGCCCGCTGAACTTCCAGAAGTTGCGTCTATCACAATCCTACCACGGGAGCGACCGCGTAGAGCATTCACCATAGACGCTTTACTGGAGCCGGAGCCTCCGCGTGCCTCCCCATCTCCACCGAGTCCAATGATCGCGATGCCAGTGCCTATGCCTCGATTGGAGCTGATGGCGTCTCCATACGTGGTTGCAGCTCAACGGTACCAGGCTGAGCTGCTGCAGGCGGTTCACGCACTCCGTCCCTGCTACCTACCACCGCCGCCGCTCCCAGTTGCGTG
This sequence comes from Melinaea menophilus ssp. n. AW-2005, assembly GCA_918358695.1. Taxonomy (NCBI): domain Eukaryota; kingdom Metazoa; phylum Arthropoda; class Insecta; order Lepidoptera; family Nymphalidae; genus Melinaea; species Melinaea menophilus. Next base: position 5,385,652 of record OU911046.1, on the reverse strand, counting down.
ACATCACCACATCGATAACTACAGTTTGTGCAATGCTAGGTTGTAAGTACATTTTAAGAATTTAAAGTTCCAGTCTCTACTATGTTATGTTAGTGTAGAAGTTACGAACTGATATAGGCTCAAAGAATATTATAATAGTATATTAATAAGCGGTATACTCATAAATAGTAAGAAATGTGAATAATTAGTTTTAGACTTTCCGCTCGGTGAGCGATACAAGTTCAAAAGCTTACGTATCGAGCGACGGGAGGCCTAAATGTTGTAATTAAAACCGTTCATACTTTTTAAAATAATATTATCTGCCCGTGAAATTGATGTTATTGTTTAGTGATCTCACTTGTAGATAATTTATAAATATCAACATATTAATTAGTGTTTAATATATTTATTTAAATATAACTAGAATACTTAATGAATGGTGTCGAAATGAACTGTATAAATTAGACACATTGGACACAATATGTGAAGTATGTTTCGTTACATATATGTCGTATGGTAATTGTTATTTATTTTCGCTTTATTGTTACTTTAATATAATAGCTGACAATTATTGTAAATATTGTTTTATATTGTTATATTTAGTAGATATATTATATGAAATTCTCACGAATGACATTGTTTCTTTTTACCCGTTTAAGATACAATTTTAACTACAGTCAATTTTAAAACATCTCAGATATCATTACACTCAGATTTAATTTAAATGCGGATTCCTTTCAATGGAGGAAAGCATTTTATTTTATCCACCTGGGTGGTTTAATTTTGTTATAATCGAGTTAGCACACGTTTTCATCAATAATGCCCTAATTTTCCGCGTCCAGCCCTTCGTGGGGGGCGTCCGATGGAGGTAGATTTTTGTACAAGTAAAAAACGAACTCGGAGGTGGTCTTTTCACGGTGTAATGCGTCGTAACGACCGTGTTTGTGAACTAATAGATCGTGATATTGCATCTACTTGGACACTGCTGACTCATGCTCCCTTAACCAAATTTGGTAACTCTTCTTTTTTTACACGTTTAGTGACAAGTTTGTATTTATGAAGAGTCGTGAAGCCTTAATTTACAAACACACATATAAATTTCTTTCTACACACACACATACAAACTAATTACATAGAGATATAAAGTTTCACACTTAAATAAAACATTTTAATGTAACTCACGTATATATAACATTTACATTTAATTTATTTAAATATAAATGTAAATTCATATTACATTTGCTTAAAGAATATATTTTTTATTAATTTTTAATTTACATACATAATGTTAAATGGCATTTATTTCCGTTTTATATTTAGAATTATTACAAACTACTTTGATATAATATTATAATAATACAATTGTATGTAATCTGAATTAATTTCAACGAATTGTAGCAAACAGATCACTCTAGATGTTGGTTTTTGATAAACTTTTTACGGATATAGATGAAGGTTTGAAAAATGAAGATTATATATGAAGCATTATTGTAATGTAGAAACGCAACTAAAATAAAAATAATCTAAAGAAGACAATTTTAAAGTCAGAGACTACATACATACAGCTAGCATACAGATGTTTATATGTATATATATACACCTAAACTAAATGTGTATATTTCTCGTCTCTAGACATTTACTCAGTGATAGTTGATTTAAAAATAAAATTTCTACTTAATTATCAACAATTTCAAGAAATATAAATACTTATCTAATAGTACATATGCAATATTTTCTTATAATTTTTTAAGTATAAACGGTAATCTATTAGTTAAATATAATATTATAATGAGTATTGTAATACTTAATGAGGATATATTAACAATAATGTTTAGTAACCCATACTACAATATACACTGACTTCCCACTTATATCATTCTCTTTCTTTCTCAATATGTTGAGAGAGATGCAAGTAATTGAAGCTGGAAGATATTTTCAAAATGACTACAGACAAATAATTATCCACCTGCCCTATCCTAACCATTTGTGGTCGCAACATGTCAATATCTTCCACGCTCTTCTATCATACGTCATCTCAATGAAGACATGGTTTTTGCATCTTTTTCCAGCAATACATTCCACCTCTTCTTCAGCCACCCTCTCTATAATCTACATCCATAATTAGTCTTCTCGTCGCGACATTTACCTCACATTCTTTCTATCACTAAAGCTATTTTCAAACCACCTCTTACAAAAAAATAAATAGTACAAATTGAAAATACATTACACAGTACAGGAGAAACGTTGCAATATCTTATTTAAAATCGAGGTCCAACTAAACTAAACAATACATGTATAAATAACTCCTGTTTGTTTGTAGTTAACTAGATTAAAACAAAGGGTCATAAATGTCCCATCAAGACCCAAATATATTTCACATTTGCTTTCAGCTCTACAACCTTACAGCTACATCTACAACTACCCACCATTGACGCAACGGCCATTATTAATGTTTTAGTTGATTTATTTTAAGTCTTGTCATTGCCTGCCTGTATGTTATGTGTATTATTGGTTAAATAAAGTATCAAAATTACATTTTATTTTAGTAATATAGCAAATTTTTTATATATTCATATTGATTTTGAATTCAATTACCGATTTTATTTTCTTGAACAACTATTTAAAATGGCAGCGCGCCGGTACCGTAGGTATCCAGTCGCAATTTCGATTCCTCTCTGAATTAATTATTTTTTTATTGTACATGAATATAATTTTAAGTACCTAATCTTAATATATCTAAACCTAAATTATAGACATTAAAAAATATTCGTTCGTTCTTACATATTAGTAATTTAAATAGTATGTAAATTCAATAAGCCGTGTAACTTAATGCAATGTGAAAACATACTTATAAAAACCAACATTTGTGATCATCAAATATCATTTCATAATTATATATATATATATATATACTTTTTTACATCAATCTAACATAAATATTTGTGGAGGCAGCTGCTTCAAATTATTATAGAACCTTAAGGTTCTATAATAATCGGTCTCTTAGCACTTCTGTTGGTGTTTTTGTGAACACCTTTGTATGAATACAACCTTTAATTTAGGAATTAATATCTAACACATTGTGTTCGTCCGTCGTTTCGCTATTTCTATGAAACCCAATAATTATCTCAGCGATAGTTTCATTTAAATTACGAATTATTTGTTTTTAAATATATTATTAAATTTTTTAAGATATAATTTTAGCTGTGTTCTATTTTGGGTATGGACAAAAAATACTTTTTGACTTTTTAATTTTAGACTCGATTAAATGAATTTTATATTGATTTTACTTATTTAATTGTATGAATGAATGAAAATATGAAAGCTGGATTAAATGAATAGTAATCGTCAAACAACATGTTTGTATCCGATATTTTAAAGGGTTTTTCCGGATTTAAATCAAATGTTAAACAATGACTATTGAGTCGGTCTTTCGTCCTTGTTTAAATCAATGTACCTAAAAGGGGTGGCGTATAATTTGAGATTTGTCACACGATTATAAATCTTATTTATATGTATCTAAGATGATTTTATGAGTGTATGAGTGAACAATCACCGGAACAACTCAACGGGACGTCGTGAAGATCTCGTCTATTCTGAACCTTGGGCAGTTTTGACGTAAATTATTAGACAAGGTTGACTTATTGAATTTCATTGTCAATTATTATATACACACCGTTTGGTACACGAACTTAAGTGGACATGTCATAAACATGACCTAAAAATGACATCACATTTATGTCACTGATAATTAAACTTTTTTTAAGTGATTTTAAGTTAAAACTCAAATTCACAAATCATTTAAGTCATGTCCTTATTCTAATAATGCCAATTATTACCTAATAATATTTTTTTGCAGAGTGACCGCATTTCGAAATGTCCGTCAAAAATAGCAAAAGTAATGATGGAAGGAAAAACATTATATGTTGCAATTTAAACTATACACAGTGGTAATAAAGATCAAAATCTATTAACAGATAGATGTAATGTAGAGTTGTCATATATGGTTGATGGTGTGAAGTGTTTCTTTGTACCGCCGACGGTCCCGTTGTAATTTTTTTAAACGCTTAGGATCAGTCCTATTTTTTGTTGTTTGTAATGTGGGACTTAACACGTAGGTACTATTTATAAAAAAAAATTGATATCGGCTTAACTTTATTTGGTTAATATTATGTTCTATCCACTTATAGCTTATATAATTTATGCTTCCAATAAAATAGCTTATATTTAATTTTTAATCTCAATTGATCTGATTTTCACTTTATAAGAGCATATACTTGCGTTTACTAGATAATTTTGTATGGAAATCGGAATGAATTACGCAATTAAAAGAAAGGAATCAACCGATTATTTATATCAAAATATAAAACTATTAACTAAAGAAATTGTATTGAGATTTCAAATTATAAAAAATGGTCAATAGAAATATTTACTAACAACAGTATTTAGTTGATTGCTAAAATTTATAAAGATCTTAAAATATATTTAATATAAAAGAAACACCAAAATCTGGATTCATATTAACAAATGGAGTGAATCGTAAAGATTTATCTAATATTTGCACGCGAAAGGTGAATGGTTACACCTTAAAATAATATTTAATTGATCTGTAATTATTTCGATATAAAACGAATATTAAATATCCGTTAACGAATATTCATTTTGTTTTTAATATTAAATATTCGTTTTCTTTAACCGTAGGTATTAGAAAGTCAAATATATATAGTGTTTATTTTTTAATTAAATTTACTGTGTATAATTTTATTGAAATTTTATGATTTATTTTAATTAAATTTTAATATTTGCCAATCGATACACGAATAATATTATTATAAATATATTGGTGTATAAATGTGGGTAGCCGTTAATTAATTATTTGTTAGTGTATTGCGTTTTGAAAGTTGTCTGAAATGTTGCAACGCTATTAATATAATTTAATTGAATAAAATTGTATTAAAATCATATATTTTATATTATTTCTATCGTTTATAATATTTTTGTGAATATTCAATACGTATAATTTGTCAAAATCTTGTCAAAAAATAAAACATTGTCATTAATATGGAGGGGTAGAGTATTTCATGTGAACTTTAATAAGAACTTTTGGAACTTTAATAAGAACTTTTGGAACTTTAATAAGAACTTTCGGAACCTTAATAAGAACCTTTATAAAACACATGTCGGGTGATATAATATGAGTCTTATTCGAAGGCGCCGGTTAATCTGTTCATAATAGATGCCATGTTATGATTGCACATAGTATTGTTATAACTGTCAACCGACGGTGTTATTCTGAAATATATAATGTATTCAGTTATTAATTTTAGAGTGTCATGTTGCTGATACAAAGATTGATTCATTTAAAGTTAAGTATGTTTAGAATTAATGAAAAAGTGTTATATATATTTTAATAATACAATTTATGTTTGGTAGAGTATCTTAGATTCTTTTTTTTATATAAAATTAACAAAAAATATCGAAAATAAAGAATTATCAGTGATTACTTCTTGCAGAAAATAATAAAACACAAGCATCGTATTTCCAGAATAAGCCTGAACTATAAACGGATGTATCTGCTTAAAGCTATGTTTATTTATACATTAGGTTGCCTCGCATGTATTTGCTCAGTCGTAAAACTGAACCCAATATAATAATATGTTTATTTCTGTAAATAATACCAATAAAAGACTAAAAATATACACTTTAATTATACAAAACATAAACATACTGTAATCAAAGAAAAGATGGAAGCTCAATGTATTTTTACGTATAAAATTATATGTAACATCATCCACACAAATCCATTAACATTAAGAACACGAAATGAAATGAATAATATACTCTATTAATAATAAAACATTAACAACAAAAGGCACAAACCCCAAAAGAAGGCATTAAATCGCACAACGCATTTTGATTCACATTAAAGAAAAAAATGAAGGAGCAACATTAGCTTTGTTGTGTACTGGAACCGATCATCATTATGAATACCCAAGATTGATTCCCGTACAAAAGCTGTCAACCTCATGGTATGAATAAAACGCAAATGTGGTATTTTATTGTTGTTATAACAAAATGAAGTCGTAATGAGTGGGAGTCGGCTGCAATGTCGCGATTGAATTTAAATTGTGACAGGCGTCGCTGACGTGTGACGTATGTCACTTGAAGTCAAGAATGATTTTTACTAGATATTACTACAGTAATTTATTACTTGTAATTGAAATCAGAAATCATTTGTTTTTCAAATTTATTCACTAATAAGAATAATCATCAAGGTCATTGAAATTTTCTGTATGATATATAAAAAATGTATTTGATAAATTTAGAGGTATTTGCTCAAACCACTGAATGTTGGTCGTAATGGTGCTAATAGGTGTTATTAAAGAAGAAAATTTAGTTCTTACTTACTGCAATGATGCAGCTTTTTGAGTAAAACTTTTATAAAAAAGTTCGATCGACTGACGGGAAGTAAGTCTATCATCGGACTATTATTTTTTTCATTCATTGATACATCTCCGATTGGTTAAAAGTGTTTTTTTTTTTTATAGAATCGAATTATGAGCGATTACCCATCATACTGAAGATTTACTTATCACCTCACTCGGCGTGTTTTAAGGTGAAGTTTTTATCCTAAGGCTTTGGATACCGAGATGTAAGTTCTGAAAAATCATGACCTTCTTCTTGTAGTAGCGTGTTGAAATACTATGTAATATAAGGCCTAGCTTTATTTTCTGTGGCTAAGCGATGAAAAGATCTTTAAACAAATATTTTTTTCGTCTTTACAATCCTGAGAATATCTACTACTTTGGATAGCAGTTAAAAGTATCATCAAAGTAAAAAAAATGCACTTTTGTCCCATTATAAAGAAAACAGCCATAAATATAAGCAAATTAATAAAATTATGATTCAGATGAGTGCAACCTTTACTCGACATACAAAAACCGCGAATACGTGCAACAGAACGTTTTTATGTATAATATAATAAGAACAAAATTAAACAATTGTTATTTTTAAAGGGCATTACTTAAAGGCCAGCATCATGTCTTCGAGCACTATTGAACAGTTGTCGGTAAAAACGAGAGATATGGTGAGAGAGTACTTAACGGAGATCCAACTCGTTCCTTAACAACAATGAACCGGACGTAACACACCGGTAAGTATTGCAAAGGTAATATACATTATTTAATTCTTATATTATATATTATTTTCTCGTTAGTTCTTCATCTTATCCAGTTACAAATAAGCGTGATCTTGGTAATTAATGTTCAATACCGTTCTAATTAATCTTATGCCTTAATTTTAATAGGCTTCATCGTAACTCATGGATCTCGTGACGTGTAGCGGCAGTGATTATGAGCTCACAGCCCTGTAATCACGCCGTTGCTGCCCGAACGTCTGCGCAGACGCATCTCCCGTCCACCCCTCCCCCCCTCCCCGCTCCCCCCAACATACCTCCAGGCGAGTCATAACAAGAAAAAACACAAATACAACCATCTCCTCGAGTACACTGTTAACGACTGGACCTGTTCTCGCTGTGGGAAGATTTAGCGAATTTGAATTTCGATTGCCAACGTTCCATCCATCACCCAAATTGATGGATTTGGGACCAAAAAGAAAACTTCAGGAGATAAAAGCGAACCATTTTCCAAGTATTAATAAGCGATGCTATTAGGAGGGTATTCTTTTGTTAAATATAATTATAAATAATATTATAATATTTAAACATTTATTTTATATATTCGTGTTTGTGATATATTTTGTATTTTCGGATAACATAATGGTATGAACATATGTTGTTACTTTTACGAAAATGTGTTTGTTTTGATAAGAACTTTAACTACATCAACATTTGGTAAACAAATATGATAACATCAAATGGTAAACAAATAGAAAATTATAGTGATATCGATTTTATTAATGTAAAATAAAATTTAACAAATAATGTCAGATATTTTTATGGTTGAGTATTAAACACATTTTTTGTTATTAAGTGATGTTTTTATATCTTCGCTTCTCGGAAGAGGCAATGACTGTCTCATTAGGATAAATGTTGAACGCTAGGTGCCGGGTTGTCTGGAATACAGGACATCGTGAACATTTTTTAGGCGTAAAATATTTTGGGTGTTAAAATAAGAATAATGTTTAATGAAAATATTATTATACTCGTAAGTCCGGAATTAACTTACGACTTGCTATAACTATTCTCAATATTGTCTTGATTAATTAAAAGTTATAATTGTCTACCAAAATTTTTCATAACGTTCTTAGAAAAACAATTAAATGAATTCTATCTGTTTCTGTAGTATAGTAACAAATGGTTCTGGAGCTTTGTCGTTGCCGCGTGGTAATGATGTCTTTGTGGAGCCGCCGGGACTTAACAGGTGCCTTAATCGAGCCTTAAATACTTCTAAATGTTTATAAGTTGAGATTTGACTTTTAATTTTATAATATTTAATTTTTGTTTTTGTCTTTAGCGTATTTTGCTGGCGTCGTTCGGATTATTATTTAAATATTAATCACTGAATCAAAATATTATATTTATTATTTGCATAATCTTGTTTTTTCGTCTGACCTTATATATAATATATGTATATATTATGTATAGTCAATTTGCATAGTAGTAGTAGTTGTCTTGTTTTATTTTGATTAATGCAAAACCATCAAATCACTTATACCATCAACTTGGATATGAATTCAATTTAACTATTTGACGATGTTGAAAACGTGTATATATATATATATATGTATATATATATGTGTAAATAAACGTGTATATATATATGTACATATATAGAGTTATACTAGAGAATCAAAATTCTTTAACCAAATGAGTGTTTTTCAACAAAAAAGCAACAATATATAATAAAAAATCTGTCGAAATTTGCTTCTCTTCTTTAGTGAAGTTTCAAAACAAGATAACACAAAAACATAAAGTTAAACACATTGTCAGTTGATTGTGTAATATAAAACAAACGTCTGCAGCGAGCCTAACATATAAATTAAAGGTTTAAATCCGGATCTGAGTTGTGTATAGATCAGGTCATCGCCGCCTTCGTAATTATATAAATGTATCTTGCTAATTAGACATTGAATTTTATATTAATACCGTAATTTGGTAGCTGATATGTTAATGACAAATAATTTATTTATTATATTATCATATTTTTAATGTTTTCTTTGAACTTTCGTTATCCATTATCGTTAATTGAATCGCAATTTGCAAACTAGTTGAACTTTTGGGGTTCTTTATACGTTCAGAGAATGGCAGATTTGCGACTTGAATATTATTTAACTTGTAAATATTGATATAAACTTTATTTCAGCTTAATTTTAACTTAAGTTGAGCTTGAATATATTTTAGAATACACTGAAAATACAATTTAGCTCTCAGCAATCTGGAAATCGAATTAAAGATAATTAACATGTATTATAGTTATTTTAGATATCTTTATATTTCTATATAGCATGTTATTAGCAATGGCGTAGAACAGAGCATAGCTTTCGTAGAGCAGTAGAGCATTGACACATAAAAACAGTCCAATTATTTCTATAACAGAAAAAGTATTTGTAGAAAAATCATGCAAAGATTTTGTTGTAAAAATTAATATATATATATTATACATATAATTATTATTTGAACTAGTTTGTTTGTTTGTAATAAGGAAATAACACACATCAAGATCACATATTCATTAAGTTATTTTTCCGCATATTTATATTTATATTTAATTCAATACATATGCAGAATTATGTTCGTCATAAAATATTACCTACACATAACACCTTTATTCGTAATGTATGTGGTTTATTTACCTTTATCCATACAATATGTTTACGATACATCTGGTATATTTCACGCTTGCCTTTTCCATTTTTCCCTCATCGTATTCTTATACTATAAAAGTTTATTTTGCCAGATTCGCCGCCTCTTCATATCCTTTGATTATATTTTAGCTATAACAGCATGTATTACGTGGTGGTAAAGTTTATTATTGTGTGTATGATAATCATTTCTGTGGATATGTCGCAGGTGGTATACCATACGTCACGCGTTGAACAATTCTTTAGAGGTGATTATTAAAATATTTGTTGTTCTGTTATTTATTTGTATATTGAGTAGCTTTGTGTTTGTGGACGGCGACATTCTCTGTCGAGGCGACGCCGACGCTATTGTGTTAGACTGTGACAAATTTTCTGTGAGATAATAACATCCCAAAGTTAATGTTTCAAAATAGCTTGAAAGCGTGCCTTTATATATTTTGTATGTATTGCAATTTGTTTTATTTTTGATATTCAGATTTCAAACTGCGATGAGCGACCAACTCTTAAATGTTTACTGATTTACTCGTGTTAGTTTACTGGAAATAGTCATGGCAATGTGTTACTTGGAGCACATGTAAGTTAGTATATATATAGCATGATTATTATATTCTAAGTTAATAATCTTAAAAAAATATTTTAAGTTAATTTATTACTGAAGACAATCCTTTTCACAGACCCATTAGGCTAGTCGACTACATATGGGTTATATTAAACCAATTAATTATTATATGTTATGTAAGATTTGAATATAAATATTTTATCTGACATAATGACTTTAATTTAAAGCAACATTTTTTAATATTAATCACAGAGAACTTCGAGTATTGGGCATACAAGTATAAATGAAATAAATTTAATAGAACATATCATCATATTATACTTCAATAAGTCTTATTTAAAGACAAAACTTTAAAATGTAACCAAATTTAAACGTCAAAATTTTTTATACTAGAGATCCTTTAAACAATTTTTACGGTTATTCCTTTACCTCCTGGATACCCAACTCATCTTAAGCTGTCAAGTTTCAGCTGCCCAGTACTTTATTTATCTAAATACTGGGAAAATAAATATATATATAAATTCTAACAATATATTTGTTATATATGTCCATGCTATAAATTATCACGTCAAATATTTCAGTAAAATGCTACACATGGTAATCTATAAACTAACAAAATGTCAAAGAACATCGGGTAGAATTATAAACGTGTTATACATAATGAATTGACAACATATTTATAGCAGAAACAATAAACTGAACGTCGCCCGCACTAATGGCCGCCTTGGACATAAAAATTTCGATCCCCGCAGACGGGTCGGCGCGGGCGCAGCGAGCAGGACCGAAATCACGAGAGGAAAAGGGAACACGCATTCGACCGACAGAGGTCGCATATTAATGTGGAATGTTTATGGTTCTACCGTTTTATTTTATCCCTGACCGCCATTTAATATTGTTTCAATTGACAGACACATCAGAAATTCCTATAATATATATATATATATAAATATATATATATATATATATATATATATATATATATATATATATATAGTGATTAAGTTTATTTTGCAAATCATGACTAGATAGGTGTTACGAATGTCGTTCTGATGTTAATAATTGAATACTAATAGAGATTAATTAAATTGATTTCCTTTACATTTATTATTTTAACTATGTTTTATGCTTGTTTTAGTATTGGTTTTTCTTCAGTAGTTTAATATTTGTTTTTCTCTAGTATGGTTACACTGGTTTATACTGAGTCGTATAAATAGTTTATATAAGTTTAGAATGTATCCTCATGGCATGACCTATGGTGTAGTTGAAAAAAACGACCATAACGTCGACATTCACGTACATTCGTAGACGACCGCCCGCGCACAAAGGCTTTGTCGCCACCGCTTTAAAACGCGGGGCATCACCACATTGTGGGACAATTAGTCTCGGGACATACAACATATACCTTCCATTTGTTGTGACAGAACACTAGCGCCGACAGAGACGCCGTTGTTTGCATTATACTACGTGCCGTCAAATAGCTTTGAAGCGCCGACGTCGCTTTATGTGTCTGAGCTTTAATTTACAGTTATGTATACGTGTTGTGGGTTAACGCTGAAAGTGGTCTTAACTAAGATGCAAATTATTAATGTTGCCATAGTGTTTGATGGGAAAATTAGTTTTGCTCATGACATGCTATTACACTGTTAATAACCTCCTAATTATAGTTAATTTTAAATGTTATTTACTAGATATTATCGTATATATTAGTAATATACTTAGTCTTGTACATAAATATTACAAAGAAAAACAGCATTTTTTATTGTACGTAACATTTATTACCATTACACATTTAATACATTAATATAAAATAATTAAAAATAGATGAAGCTTATAAGAAATGATCTCCATTGGCTGCAATACAGTTCTTTAAACGTTGAGGTCAGTTATCAATAGCAGAACGCACTCTCTCGATAGGAAAATCCTTCACTGCCAACCGTGTGGATTGTTTTAAGGACTCTAAATTATCATGGCGTTTAGAACAAGTCTTACTCTCAAAAACTGACTATAAATCATAATCTAGTGGATTAAGATCAGGATGATGTCCAGTCTTCAGTTCTGATGAAGTCCAGAGCTTTTTTTTCTAACCAAGGTTTGGATCAAGCTTTATAACCTGGCGCCGAGTCTTGATGAAAGAATCATTCTTGGTTATTAAACATGGTGTTGTTAAGGGGATTAACTACCTTCTCAAGAGTGGTATCTTGATACACTTATGCCCATGTTTTGATACCTTTTTCACAAATATATGCCTTAATCACTTCATAGCTAACACCTCACTAAACCATCGCTGAAGTATAATGCCCGCGTTGACTCTATTGATTGAGTAAGCCTCTTTAGAGCTTTCTGCATAAATAGGGTCGTTTTGTTTCTTAAAATATTGCTCAATTGTAAATATTTCTCATCAGTAATTTTTTTTTTCTGTGACTTCCCTTTGCTTACCTTTTAAGTAGTTGTTTTGATTTTAGCACCCTATTTTTTTTTAAATTGTCACTTAAGACATGACCAGTACGTCTCTTATAGGTTGTCATTTTTAAAAATACGCGACATAGTTCTAGGTGTTCTTTATCTCCCGAGATAAAATCTTTTGCTTTCGGATTCAGTATTTCTTCTAATTCTTTCCCTTACTTTTTAATCGCCTATTTCCTACCAACACTATGTAAACGCCCCGTTCTTTTTCTGTCATAAACAAAGGAGGTTTCATTGCACTTGTTATTAGCCCGGTACACAAACATTTGACTAATACGAAGCGTATTAGTCAAGGATTTAAAAAAAATATTTGGTTCCATACCTCCTTCTGTGATGCAAACAACGATTCAGTTATTTTTATCACCATACTCCATTTTAATATCACAAAATGTGGGCGCGAAAAGAACAAAACACAATGAACAATTGTATAAAAATGACAGATTCCAAATTCAAAAGTAATTTTTTTATATTTTTTAATTGTAACAGTATTTATGCCCAAACTACGACAATGGGAGCGCGCTTAACTTAGTATAAGTATATATTTTATTTCATGATTATTTTGATATATGTATATATATATAAGTCGTATACAATAATAATAAAATAACAAATAATTCAAATATGAATTAAATTTTATTTTGTCAAGGTTTTATTAACTCGTGTCCATTTATATGTTTTCACTACATGTTGATACTTAACGAATGGAAATGATCATCACTCACTCATCATGTGATACTACACGAGTGAATGATGAATGAATGTTAGTTGTGGTGTAATTTAGCAGCTGTGTTAAGTATACAATATAATTATCTAGAATACAGTATTCTATAATAGAAGGTAGAGAGAATGTGAAAGAGAATGTGAATAGAGAAGAGGAGAGAGGATGACAATTTGATCTTTGACATAATATAAAAAAAATATATTTTGCTGTTAGAAATCTTCTGTTATCATATATTGTCTTTTACCACTGTGATATCTCCATAAATCATGGCAGTTTATAGTTGTTATATATATATAATATTGTCATTTAATTTTAATTTTTAATTAGCAAAGAATACATGAAATAGATTACCTTGAAATGTATTAAAAATAATTAAACTACTTAAAGAGTTTGATTAATTTAAGGAAAGTATAGAATTAACTTAAAACCGATTAGAAATATCCTATTTATATATATATATATATATATATATATATATATATGTATTTTAAGATAAAATAATCCAGAGATATTATTTAGTTTCAGTTTGATTATGTGCAAAATGTTATTTTATAATCAACAGTCGCTTAAACTTTTAACATTTTCAACAGGGTTAATAAAAAACAAAATAACGTTTAACATACATATAATGTATTTTTCACATGTATAATAAATTAAAACCGTCCATCTGTACATATTTACACACCTAAAATAACTATCACAGATCAAAATAATAATTTAAAATATCTTACTATTAAGATATATACTTGTAGATATTCTGTTACTTACCTGAAAATAAACAAATTATCTTAAATTCTGATTATAGTTGAAGAGATATCTGTCTTATTAGAGATTATTAGATGTTAGAATAGGTCACAATTAATTTTATCAATCTTTCCATGTATATACATGAATAAGTTAATTATTAATTTATATTTTTACTATAAATCAAAATTTAATATTGTATATATATATTTTAGGTATAAAATTTATCTCCTTTAAGATCAATAATGTGTTTCATTGAAATATGAAAAAGTTAAATGTATTATTTCAATGTTATATAATTTAACATTAATTAAAAGATTTATTAAATCTTACCTTTATATATTATCTGCAGATTTATTATTCAAATTCTTCGCTAAGAACATTAACTATTCCACTAACACACATAGTTTAGACTAAATATAAATCACCTCAGTCTCTTATAACTACTCCATCTTCAGCAAAATACCTGAAACAATATTAAAATATATAATAACTGAATATTATTTAAAATATGGTATTGGTGAAACAATTTATTATATGTGAGTAATAATAATTGATTTGGTGGAGTGTGAGAGAGAGAAAGGGGGGGGGGGGGGGGAAAGAGGGATTCAATAATTATATATATTTTCTGGTATTATCCCTCTAATATGAACTACCAAAGATAAGTAAATCATAGCTTAACACAATATGAACTTAAAGATTCTATTTCTATAATTCTGAATTGAATTTAAAAGCTTGGAACCCTCAATCAATCTACGTTTGTATTAAGCCTGCCCATAAAGATTGTAATACTATGAAAATCATCGGTGAATGGTTTGACAGTCGTAAGTCATTTTATGTCTCGCTATAAATTTACTGTACCTACTAATAGCTACTAACAATTACAAACTTGCATTAAAGGTGTTAACTTTAATAAGCGGACATTTGCTTACAACTAGTATTTAAAAGTAAATAAGTGTCAATATTTTCTTGTACCAAGTCTGCGTCTTTCCATCCTGTTAATTGCTAGGGATAATGATGATCTCCGAATCATAAAAAATCGTATAAATGAAAATAATGATCCATCTGATGGTCTTTTTGCCTGTGCTTGGAATTATATATGAACATTTCAAATGCAATGTTTTTTAACTGTATACATTTGAAGTTTGTGGGTCCAACCAGGCTCTTACCTCATGAGTAAGGACCACATGGGTTCGAATCAATAGGTCAAATTCCAATTAAATGCCTACTTCTATGCATTATCGCCTTATTGTTGCCCTATTTTGTGTTTTAGGATAGAAAGCAGTAAAATTCCTTTTCAAGATGATGAACATATAAACTTTCAAACATACTAGGATTCCCACTTACTAAAATATAGTGGGGGGGGGAGGGAGAGTGGGTTTGGGAAAAAGCGCGTTATTTAATACAAGTTTTCTATTATATTTTCAGACATTAATATCCCTTATCGCGGTACGATCAAAAAGAATTATAGTAATACTTGTACACGGAAAGTAATTACTAATTTAAATACTAAATATTATATTTTATCTCACTTTCATCGGTTTTTCTTCTAATAATTCAAATAAGAAATAAATTTGTTCTCTCTCTTTAAATAAGTTCTTTCTCTTTCTGACTAACTTATTCCTGATAACAGGAACTTTTATTGTGGATATCTTTCAAATAATGAAAGTTCATATTATGAAAGCTAATTTGCAATTTGTTCTATTTATTGTTTTACATATATATAGATAACTAATTGTAATATATATGGCTTTTAATTGCCAAAAAGTTTATTAATTATGACAAATTCTTTATAAATTAACTATTGATCCTTATCTCATATAAAGTTTTACCTGAGAATAAATTTGATGTTTTAATAATCAGTGAAAGCTATTTCATAGTCATCAGAGGATTAAAGATCCGCCTTAAATTGAAAAATACCTTATAAAATATATACATTACAAAATATATATAAAGATAATTTTCTTATATTTGTGCACAATAACAAAAATTTACCATACTTATATTTATTTCGTTTATATTTGCTTTAAGTAATTTACCTAACAAAGAATAAGTACAATCTAAGTATGGTATCGTTATAAGCTGTTAGTTTTCAACTTAGTTCTGTTTCACATGATGAGAGTTGAAAGAAAAGTTATCTATATTTTAGGTTTAGTAACTGGTACCGTCCAGCGGAATTCCTTCAGTACGTCACCTGTAAATTAAACAATGTCTAAGACACTTACCGTTCACGAGTTGAGTGTGTAGTGTGAAAACTGACTCGTGTCTCTCCACGTCCACAGCGGTGGTAAGCAAGATTGTTGAAGATTTGCCAATAGCTCTGCATGGTAGCGTTGAGCTGCTAGTAGATAGGGTGCGGGAGGCAACGGCATTGGGCAGTGAGGCTGGACTGCAGGCGGTGAGGGAGTGGATCTTGGCGGCTCGGGCTCCAATAACGCGTCTATAGTGAATGCTCGACGAGGTCTTGGTACTGTGGGTAGCAATGCCGCTGTATCTGGAACTTCTGGAGGCTCCGGACTCAGTCTAGGACATAGAGTAACGTTTTGTGCGTACATCCCCGATGACATGTTCCCTGATGCTGTTCCCGCTTGACGGGCAAGGAACGCTCGGTTGAAACTGGCCAGCGCTGCCAATTCTGCATTCAAACTATCCTTTTCTCCTTTATGAAGCTTAAAACGCTTTCTGCGTCGCAGCAGTGAACCGTTTTCGAACATATCGAAAGCCTGTGGATGCAAGGTCCAATACGCACCTTTGCCGGGTCGATCTGGACGACGAGGTACCTTCACAAAGCAGTCGTTAAACGAAAGATTATGTCGCAATGAGTTCTGCCATCTTTGCGTATTTCTTCGATAGTACGGAAACCGGTCGGTGATAAATCGGTATATCTCTGACAAAGGCAGCATCCTCTCCGGTGAACTCCAGATGGCCATGGCGGTGAGCGCTATATAAGAAAATGGTGGTTTCTGATCACCGTAAGACTCGCGCGTCGGCCGCGGCATTCTTTAGCACTTTTCCAATTGATAATGCGTCGTGTGTCACGTCGGCTGTGATCGCAACACGTCTCTCACTGGGTGATATAAGATAAGGACTAAGCGAACGAGCGCGCTGCCTCGCCGGCGGGTCGCCGGGCGGAGTCGGTTCTGCACCGCCCTGCCCGCGCAAGCCAATCGGTCGCCGCTCACTTTGTTTGTTGTTTTTGTCGGCTCCGGACCCGTTACAGAAGAATTTAAATTGTTATCACGTTTACATTATACGAAATTTATTCGACATCGACACTTGAGCTTGTTTCGAAATTGCAATGATTAAAGAAGTACTTATTGATGTGAGAGCTGAGATGATTGGAGATCATCATTATTAATAGGCGTGGGTTCACTCTTGTTTATAAGGATCGTTAACAGTGCTGTACCTATCTTATGTTAAGATGTGGATTTTTTATTTAATTATGTTCTTGCATAGATCAGATTAATATAATTGGATTATATCAAGAATAAAGCTTATATTAGATGTAAGAAGAGTTATTTATTTAATGCTCTGATAACATTGTTTATTCCTTCCTGAAATGTTTGCACATTTTTTTGTATTTCATTTATATTATAAATATTTTGGTTACTATAAAATATTGCAGAAAACATTACAAATCAGACATTGCTTCGATTCTCTCGATATTTTATTTGATATTATAATTGATATTTGTTTATTTATTATATCTTTAGCTGCAGGTTTAATAAAAACAAGTGATCGGATTATATATTCCACTCATTAAATAGTTATCGCCCTTATAGTATCTGTCCGCGATGGCTGGAGGCTGTAACGAGCGACTACTACGGTTATGAAGTGTGCGAATCGTTGGCAGCTTTTTCATTATATATTCAAGAAAAGCTCTAAGATTTTGGGTAGACCTCGAAGAATTCGGTCTGCCCATTCATTTGTCCCCTACTTTCGAATTTTGGAAAAATTTCTTCACGGGAGGTCTTCTTATGACCGCCTGAGTCCGAAATGACCATTGGTCAAAAAGTTTATATATATATATATATATATATATATGCGTGCGTGCTTCCAGATTCGACTTTTGTCAGCACGATAGCGGCCGCAGTTTCGCTCGGATCGCTTTCAAACTTTGCACAAAAATCAAACATCCAAAAATGAAGGTCAAGTTCGTTAACCAGCGAAATCCGGCCACAGGGGGCGCTAGGGCTTCACTTTTTCTGATTTTAGTTTTTCGACCATAACTTTTTCCCTATTCAAAGAAGATCAATCGCGTTCATATCATATGATGTCTTTGATGAATACCTATAACTAATGTAGATAAATCGAAAACCTAACTTCAATAACTTAGGGGTGGGGGTATAAAAACCGAAAATTATTGGAAAAAAATTCATAACTTTTTTCTGGTAAATATTCTTACATCACAAGTATTTTTAATAGAAAGGTTATTTTTTTACTCTAAATTTAGTTTTCAAACGTTTTTCCGTAAAAGGTACCGTTTCCGAGAAAAAAAATAAAAACCACTTTTAGCTTGAAAATTTAAGGTAGGTAAAACCACGGCAACTTTTTTCTGGTAAACATTCCCTCCTCGAAAATATTTTTAATAGAAAGGTTATTTTTTACTCTAAATTTAAGTACCAAAAGTATTTCCAAAAAAGATACTTTTTCCGAGAAAAAAAATAAAAACCGCTTTTTGCTTGAAATTTTTTGATGTAAACAACGGCATCATGTGTTATTCTTAGGTAGTGAGTTATATTTTAAACGAGTTACACACGAGGTCTACCCACGCGTGCCCCCTGCGGGCACGGATTTTTTAATCTAAATTTATTCAAAAATCAAATTTTAGTACACCTGGAAAGTACCTTACAGGAAATATACATTTTTAGTAAATGTTTAATAAGAATTAAACACTTATTATTTGTAACTGTATGAAAAGTTAAAAAAATATTATATATAGATAAAATAATAATTGCAGATATTAAATAAACATTTTAAATGAAATAAGTTTGAATGAATGAATGATGAATGAATGAATTAATATGACATAGGGAGGCTGTATGTTCAGATGAATTAACTATTTTGACAGTAATCTCTCATTCTCTCTCTCATCAGATTTGAACTATTTAAGATAAATATATATATATATATATATATTTGAAGTATTAAGCAAAAAATAATGATACAGTAACATATTTAACTTCCATAATTTTAATAGAAAAGACATTTTTTCTTCAAAATATTATATATTATAAACTTGAAATTAACTTAGTAAATATAAATCAATTAAGAAATAATTTTCCTATAAATTCAAACCATAATAAACATAAACAAATAAAATCGACAGCGAAAAGGAAAATGCAACATATTATATGAAAATAATTTTATTAATTATAATAAAATATTTCAATAAAATTTTATTCTAGATGAAATGTAAATGATGAAGTGTTTAGACAGTGTAATAGAGTATATTTATGATATAATGAATAGCACTTTGCGTCCTCCGCTGTCAGTCTCCGACCTTATCGCCGCGAGCTCCATGCTTAGGTGAGATTTAAGATGACTATGGAAGTGTACTTTATTGGATAACACTATCCATGTGTTATGGGATTACGTGAATTTATTTTTAATTGTTTCTTTTTTTGTAATATGTTCAGTTTTTCACGTCTGGATCAGCTCTATTTATTTTTACGATTAAATATAGTGACGTTTGACATATTACATAATATAAACCATTTAGTGATTGTTTCGTATAAATAATATTATTCGACCCAAAGATTTTTATACGTACGTACGTCTTCCTGCCCTTATCCCACTTTTGGGGTGCGCGCAGTATGTTTTTCCTTCCATACTCTCCTGTTACTCGTCATTTCTGTACACACTCCTTTCTTCTCCATATCGTCTTTATCTAATATGTATGTACATATTAAAAAAAAACATGAAACTAGCACCAATATAAAATTTACTTTTCGAATTTATTTCAAATTTCCAGCTCCAAAAAATCTGTAGTAAATTTTCCTACGTCTTATTAAATTTATCTATCTGTCTGTGTGTATCATTATAAAACTTTTAAATCGATTAAAATAAATTATTAAATAACCCAATATAACAAATATAATATGTATATAATAACACAGGAAAATTGTCTTTGATCGTGTTTAATTTTTAATTTAAATATTTTTTTTTCAAATAATATTATAAAACAGTAATACATCCTCTAGAGCGCAGACAAAGCTGCGGGCTGGCACATGTTACTGTACAATTGTTTTTCCTGTGATTTGTTCAAATCAGGCGTGTCTAATGTCGGGTGCACTTGTGTGCGTGTAATGGCGCGTGTCGCTAACTTAACCCACACCGCCATTATTTTGGATACTATTAATCATTATTTATGTGTTTTGATTCGTTTTGTTTATTTCATCATTATCCTTTATTATTTCCGTTAAAACATTATTATCACAAACTTCTAAAATATTGCATAGTAAATTTGGAAAATTCTAGGAACATTTACAAGGATATCAACGGAATTTTAGGATTAAATATTATTGGAGCTTCAAGAATACCTTAATTGATATTAATATTATAAACAAAGTAATAAATTCCATCCATGCGACAGAAATTGTCCGCGTCTGCGCAAATCGGTCCATTAAATTCAATATGCGTCACTTACCTGAGTTACTGGGTGTATAATTTAGTAATATTAAAGAATCCTGGAGCTGTAGTCTCCAGGACTAATACACTCCTTTATTATGGTGAAGAATTTTAACAATACTTGAACTACAATGTATTATCCATTTTTTTAGCTTATAAATACTTTGTCCCTAACATAATATATGAATAAAAGTTATTATGTTATTTTAGGGATATTATACTATAAAATCATATTTCATTTAAGAAATTTTTATATAATTTCAGTATCTTATAACTCGTATCAAAATGCAAAAAGGTTAAGATTAACATCGACAAGTTCTTTAGACATTATCTGATAAACAGAAATTGTGTTTTTCTCTATTTTTCGTGTATATATCGTAAATTCCTTAAATTTCCATCCTTAAATCACCTTGTCTATGACATTGGTATTGATACGTAAGTCTGAATAAGATGTTTTATGTCAAAATAGTTGATTTAAAATGCGGTAATTAATTTTTTTGGTCAAATAATATCAAAATATAATCAAAAAATTTGAATTAACATAAAAAAAAAGCTTTTGAAGTATAAAGAGAAAATAGTGTTAAAAAAACTTTACGAAAAAAAAACTCGTAACGGATTTCTAGTCACAATGCTAATATATTGTATAACTTTAAGATTATTACACCTTATTTACTAAATAATTAGGTCTATTTTCGTATGGCACATGTATGTTTGTATGTGTGTGCGTGTGTGTGTGTGTGTGTATGCTCCTGTTATGTGACACAATCACTATCGCATTGTGTGTGATTAGTTACGTTAAAAATTTTAATGATACGCCTTTTATAAATTTTAACATTGATACGAGAAGGGCGTGTCGAATAAGAATAGTTTTTTTTTATTAAATATTAAATCAAATTGAAAAAAAAATGCATAAACTTTCTTATTTAATATGAAAACTAATTTTTGCTTATAACTATTATTAAATCACAAAAATTTCATTAATTTGTTACCACTCACTGATTCATCACAAAATCTCCGAAAGTGACGGTGACGCCTTTTGTGACGTAGACGTCCACTAAGAACGGATTTTTACGGAATTCCTATCTAAACGGATTTCATCTTATTGCATTTCGCCAAGTTTTAAACCTGTAGGAGCTATAAACTTAACGCGGAGGTAAGAGTTACTATAGCAACGGTTACGATGACAACGGATAATATGACAACGGTTACCATAACAACCTAAGTTCACATCCAAATCAATAATGTGAAACGGGCGGGAATCAACTAGTTATTGATAAATAAATATATAAAAACAGTCCGTAGGTATGAAATATATTTATGTATAACTTATCGTGTGAAGTTGCTTTAAAATTGGATACTGTAGTATCGATTTGTAGATATAATTTTCTCAAAAGCCGCCGTCGTCCAGTCGCTCGTACACTATCACGGCACCTCATTGGCTAATGACTCCTTTGATTTTACCGACACACAGACGAGCACCTTGTTATTAAGTGTGAATTCAACAAATTGTTCACAAATATTTGCGTCTACCTGTGTTTTTTTTTTACCACTTGTGATATTTGCCGTGACTAAATCAAGGACGCCATAAAAGCTGTCGATTAAGCACGGTGGATTAAAAGTATCTACTAGCACCAACCCGTCTAATGGGTTTACAATGGGAAAAACACTGGAACCGTTCGGTAGGTTTTTATAATTACGTGTCTGTTTGTAGCCATTTGTATATAATTTTAATTTAAATTAAATTAATATTTACTTATGTTGTTAAATGGTGACGATTACAACGAAATTTTGGTAAAAGTATTTTTTAAGATTTTCTCTGTTTTCAAGAAAATATTTTAAAAAGTTCATAAAATATTAGATTTTTTGTTGTTGTATTTTAAATGATGTATATATTTTTTTAGATGGATTTTTTATGTGATATTGAGTTATTCTTATCTCATATTTATGTTGTTTAAGAGTAAATACCAGTAGGAATAGTAACACTATTATAATTCATGTTTATATATATATATATATATTATTTTGGCCTTATATAACCCTATTTGAATTTCTCAAAACTGAGACCTACATTATGAAAGTTAGTATCTCGTGGCAAGATTTACAATAATCTTAGCGTTGTATTTTTTTTATCTGCGAATATTTTAATATCTAGAATGGGCAGTTATTATTATTTTCTAATACTCATATAATTTTCATTTTATCGAGTGTAAATAATTGGGTTCGTATCAACTGAGCCGCCATCTGCTGGGGGTTAACACTTCTTTTGGATTTCCAACTTAACTTTAATGTTCTCGTAAAATTTTACGTTTACAACCACGTCAGAGGAAAATGATACTTATATATTTTATATTAAATTCAAATTCGCCTGCTTAAAACCTCCTGTGTGTTACTATCAAAAGATTTATATAAACTTAAGTCTGTTTTGGGATGCCTTTTAAAGGAATTTAAGCTTTATATTATAATGTAAAGGATGATTATCGCTTGATAATGTTTGATTTATAATTTAACATACCTTTTCTAGTCGGTTATTACAATATTTGTTGTTGGATATTATTTATTTGAGCGGATGACAGCAGTCAGCACCGCCGTCGCCGGCGTCCGCTTTAAAGGCTGGTGGCATTGATCTCATTACCTCTAAATGGCTTGTAATATATTTTGTTATTGTAACATATTATGGAGATTATATAAAGACAGATTGGATAATGTAGTTACCGTTCATTGCTACTAGATGTTACATTATTTCCTGTATTGTATGTTTAAGTGATTTTTAAATTATATTTACAAAGATTATCATTTTAATTCGCCACTAATTCACAATGTGTTCTTTGTAATCTGATAAAATGCCCGCGGCACAAATAGTTTTTTAAATACAATTTGTCGGAGGTAAAGTCGGCACATGCTCCGGGCGTGCGAGCGAACACTTTTTAATTAAATTAACTTCCGAGTTCGAATCGATAGCGTCAAACTTAATCGTCAAATGGAATAAAATTTTAAAAGCAAGATAAAATTAATCAAACTCTGTAACGGTAGTAGTATAATGGTCCTTCGAGCCGGATTACTATCGTACAACATGGCGCTGTATCTTGATCTTGATAATTGCATTACGCCTTACAAAAGTGCGATAATCTCCTCAAAGGTGTCCGTAGTGTTAGATAATTAATATTTAGGGCCGACGACGCCCCGCGGCGCTGACGCTGCGCTGCTTTGAGCTCGCCCGAAGACCGCATTTGTCATGTTAGCGCTCACCAAAGGTGTGAACTTTTTTCTAACCATTATTAATGACAATGATAGAAAATATTGTTTTTTGTTACAACAATGTTGATTGTTGTCAATTAGTTTTTTGTTGGTGCCGCGTTTTGATTGTTACCGTGGCCGATCGATTCTGATTTGAATTCAATGTTTGAATTAAATATGGCGAGGTTCATTAGAGGCTTTGATGGTTGACTCGTTTCTTTGTGTTTATACACCACGTCGAATTATATAGTGTAGAAATTAATCTACAAATACAACCTACTCATAATAATAATATATCTTTGTAAAAGTTTCCATTTCTCCATTAAGGATAGCGTGATAGGAATAAAATAATTTGCATCCATTGTTAAAATCTTGTACCAATGTTATTCTTGAGAGGTTTGAGAGGTGCTACTTGTTTTGTTACTTAAAAAATGAGCCGAATCACGTAGTCGAGGAAAGCTCTCAATCCCCCTCGAGAACAATGAATAATAAGGCAGCGGCGTCAATCCATTTTCTTTTCCCCCACAATAACACGGACAGGATTAATGATTTCGATTCAAATTTAAATTCGTCTAAAATATGACCGTTATTATTTATTGAAAATATATCCGTATATATCTGTTTCTATCACTTTCTGAATATAACCAATGTTTATAGTATTTATGGATTTATTTTAGTTGAGCAAAACTACTATTGTTTTGTCTCATAAATATATTTTCTATATGTATTGTAACTTGTGCATTAGTATATGCTTTTGCGTTAGTCAGCTATCTCAAGTATAACTTACCACTTGTCTTTATAAACAAGTACTAAATCCCTTTAATGTTTTGATAGTTTATATTGATACAGTATATTGTATACAATAAATGAAGGTGGCATCCTGCGATTATTTCTCGTTTATATTAAAACAATGGCCATTATTGTAAGGTAATGGATTCTTTGTGCCATCACAGTAGAGCATGGCTTCCGGTATGTTTAATCCTTAACTAAGTGAGTGAAACTAATATAATTATGAAATTTAGTAAGTACATACAACATATTTTTAATAAGAAATAACTGTTGCAATGTTAACAACTCAACTTCTTTGTAAATTAAGTTTAAGATTTTGTTAAAATATCTATCCTACCATGAAAATGTTTTCCCTGCAATAACATTATGTGATGTTTGTATTTTTAAGATTAGTTTATTTTAAAGGTTCTTTAACATTTCTAATATTAAATTGAAATATCAAATTTCGATTAATAAGTATGTAGATACTTATTAATCGAAATTTGATATTAGTAACAAAGCTTTTTATTAAAAGTTTAAAATTTAATTGAACAGACATAAAAGTAAAAAGAAAAAGGAAAATGAAAATAGGAATTTTTATATATATATATATTAATTTTCATTTTCCTTATATATGTATATATATATATATATATAAGGAAAAGAAATGTAAATTTTTTTGAAAATTCTATCTATGGATGAAAAATACGATACTCTACGATACCTTTTCATCAAAATAGTGTTAATCAAATATTATATGATTAATAATGGTCAAATTATTTTCAAAAACGTACCCTTTTTATGTGAATATCTTACAAAACTATATAACATAATATTTTTTATTATAACACTAAATGAAACAATAAAGACAGTTTAATTACCGTATAAAGTTTGTAAACACTGCACTGCAACATTTGTTTAACATAACATCCACGAGTGATATCAAAGATATGATCAAACATTATAAGTAACATTACCATACCAGTATGTGCATCATGTCTGTGATTTTCCAATGAATTAAACATGTTTTCATTGTAAAGGATGATGCATGGTAAGGGGGGAGAGGGGGCGTTGGTACTATTAACGCGCCTAAGAGATAACATCGCCCGACAAACTCGATTAGTGGCCGAAGTGCTTTTATTTTTGTGCGACTCAAGTTATGAGAAATGACGGTTGAGTTAATTTGTTAATCATAAGTCCATAGTTAAGTATATACTTAAGTTAGTTATATAACCAGTCTAGTATATAACTGTTGAGACAACTTTTAATACTGTAACTGTCTTTAACACTAAACAACTGTTAAGTTTTCTGAGCATCATTGCTTAATTTAACTGTGGTATAAATACAATATTTTTAGCAAAAGCGTAGATAAGTCTTTAATGATATAAGGAATGTTTTGAATGTATTTAGTTATATTTTTTTTATATATATATTTTGACGCTGCCCTCGTATAACTTGTGTCCTTCTCGTTTGTTGTTACCGACTATTATCAGTATATTATAATTGTTGAATATCAAAACAACTGCCTAACCTGTTCTATTTCATGCATTGCATTTTATTTGCATATAAATACATTATTTAATTAATATATGAAAATTTTATTTAACAATTTAAGTATTGAAACCATAATTTCGTTACGCTGTATTATGTCTTATTGTAATTTATGAAGAAAATTTAAGATATATTCACTCAAATTCTTAAACGAGTTGAAGTTAATTACTTTTGGCCCTCTAAACAAGGCTTTGTCGGTGAGCTGGCCCACTAATAACTCAGAGCGAGTAACCTCCTCCCAAATGGTACCGCAGACGCGCCGGCGCAGAGAGAGCGAGATAGCAATAAAAAAGAAAAGGACATCACGAGGCCATAATACGAAATGTTTATAAGTAAAGGAGTCCCTTTAAAGTTTTTTTGAAACACTATTTCAAATATTGTTTTAATTGATTGCCGCAGACCATTTGGCGGCCGGCGGCAGCGGGATGGGACTAATTATAGGGGATAATTCTGTTTCATATTAATATGATTCCCCTGATATACTATATTACATTCAAATTCTGACAGTCGCAATTAAGAAAAATGTTTACATTGCATTAAATTGGACATTATATTTTATCGTTTTTGATCTCCGATGTAATGTTAAATTTTAATATTGTTTGGGTTTGATTACTTCTTATATAAAATTGGTAGTTATGAGAGAATAATGATCCCGGTTTAAGATTATATTTTGGTGGGAAAGGACTTTGTGTTTGTAGAATCTGTTAAATTTAGGTAGGTAATATTAAGTTTTTTTTGTACTGAAATATTTTATAAGTCTGGTAAAGACTAGCTAATGGCGTTTTGTTTTTATAAATAAAGATATGTGCATTATATAAATTAAAGAAATAAAAATATTTTAAGAGAGCTTTAGATCTTAGTTCTACTAATTTATATGCTACCCGAATACGGACTGGCACGACCTTGATTTTACGACTCTCATAGCAATTAGGTATAAACTGGCTACGACAAACCAGCGAAGTTTCGCGAGATGGGTAAACGTGATGAGGGAAACTCTTCCCTTCCTTTCTAGTTCTAGGATCTTTCTACATTCCTAACGCATTTGCATGTATATAGTTGACGATGTCTGTGAGCGACGACAGTCTCATGTTAGGTACCATATATATATCGATATAGAGGAGCAAAATTATGGACGACGTTGATACTAAATGGTCGATGAAGGACCAAGTGGTAATAACATCTTTATTCTGAATATAACACGACCTTCATTTCAAAAGCTTTGCAGCAATATAGCAGCACCTTTTGTACAGTAAAACAATTGCTGCAAAAATTAAATTAAATTTAAATATATCTGTATGTTTTAATATTTTAATATAGCTATTCTGGAGTATTTAAAGGAGCCTAAAGACAATGTTTGAGTGTCTAGTAAGTCTAACAATGGCAATGAAGTAATTGGCCGTAAAGCAGGAAGCGCCCGCATTGTGAGACCGCAGATTCCATTGTTAACCGCTACTATAAACTTTACCTCGAATTTACATATCAACATGTTTATCCTTTGCTATGTTTTGTTACATTTAATGTGCTGGAGCTTTTGGACAATTTGATTTATATCATATATACATATGTTTATTTTCAAAAATTCAAAATAACTTTATTCAAGTAGGCATTTTCATATAAGAAATGTTTATTTTAAAAAATTCTAAATATCTTTATTCAAGTAGGCATTTACACGCACTTTTGAATCGTCAATTATTACAATAAAAAAGGTCAGTGTAGTCAGTCTGTAAGTAAGCTACCACGGGGTCGGAATGCTGCTTTGTTGGGAAGAGCCGGCCAGAAACTCAATAGTTGCTCTTTTTAAAAGAAAATATATTAAATTCCTTTACAGTTATCAGCGATTCTACCATCCCTACTCATGATAAAGCACCTGAAATTAAAAGTGGTCGATCTAATTAAAATTGCATTATCAATTTCAGTGATAGATAACAGAGGATCATTAACAGTAATTAGAATATCTCTTGATATTTTATATTATTATTTCTGACACGTTGAGTGATGTTAGACTATGGAAGTTAGCATTAAGCTTATTGAAACACACAAGGTGGTCTGAGTCGTTAATCTTTTATTTAACACATCTTTGTGGTAATGTCACGGGCAGGAACGAGCGTGCCGAATTCATACCCCTCCCCGGTGTACGGCGACTCGGCTCTGTATGATATTGGAAAATAATAATTATTAATATATTTATATAAATATATATACCAAAAACTCTATCATGTTAATCTTTCAAATAAGTACGTTTAATTAAAAATCGAATAAGCGATATTGGATTAATTGAGTTAAACGTAAGCGAAGCTCTTAACCGTTTGGGAAACTTCTTTTTAAGCAACGTCACATAAAAATTACTGAACCAATTTGAATGAAAATTCGCAGAGTTGTAGAGCTTGAAAATGGGCATGTTTTAAAAAAAACATAATTAATATATCTGATTTCGTTCAGAAATTATGGTCAAAAAACTGAGGGTGCTCAGCTCTACTTCCGCAGCGCACGGCGGATGATCCTAGTTATAAAGATTTTATTATAAAGATTTCTACTTTTATTATAATTAATTTCATAATAATTAATTTGATCAAGTTCACATATAACCCAGTCGTGTTATCACAGTAACAATAGTTTTCGTGAGGTACCATTCATTGTATTGTGCATCGTGCCCTTATTTCGTATTGACAAGACCAATCTAGCTATTCAAATTATTGTTATGATTTTAATTAAAATTATAATATTAAGAGAGAAATTTATTTTAAGATCGTATATGATATTAAGGCATCGTTTTATTCTCAAATGTTGAGTAACTTAAATCTTTATATATTACTCCACTCTTAAATACAGTGTTTAAAGTTAAAAAGTCATCAGAATAACGCAATTTCTAAAAGAGAAAAGGTATCATGAGTAAGTCTTAAATGTCATTTATGTCAAATTAATGGACAATCTATGCTTAAGTAGTTTCCGACCACACATCGCGTCTCATTAGGGTCAAACAAATACGCAATTACCCTATTTAATATATTTAAAACACAAAACATATTTTAATATTCGTGTGAGTGTATAAAAACTCCACCTCAAGTAGGTACTATTTGCTTACCACGATTCATTCCATTAAGGTTTGAATAAACTTATTACCGGTGAATACGACTACCCGCCGAAAGGCTTCTTTCAAACGATATTAAACCACATTATCCGCATTTATTTCCTACCTTGATTAGTACCGTATCATTTAGTCCTTTAGTAATTATAAAACTGTATTTGAAATTGAGCTTTATATTATATATTTTATGGTTCAAATTGTCTTAATACATCTCGGTAGCGGCGCTTTTGACCGTGAGAGATGAAAAGCACCGCGCGCGACCATTTATCATCTACAAACACAATAGTATTGGGACACGACTCAAGAAATTGGACAAACAAACTCGAAATCATATTTTTGTGGCTTTGCAATCTACCTGTGATATAATAGAGTAGATAGTGTTTTATATTGTCATGTGTGTACGGAAAAAAATATCTCGAATTAGATTGCGTAAAAACTCGTAATACAAAAACAAAAGTCATCAGCATAACAAAGTAACATAAATTAATGAATCAAAACTTGAAAAGGAGTGAAACAATGTAACCTTTAAATGTAAAAAAAAATATAATAATAATATTTTAATTTATCAAGTCTTTAGACTACAATTATTGATTTTTCAATATCAGTCGTTAGTAATATAAAATACAGTTTGAAAGACAAGCAGAAAGAAGGTAACTTCATACGGATTTTAGAATTAACTATTCAACGACATGAGTTTATAGTTTAGATATAAAAATAAAATAGTACACATTAGTGAGATCGTTATACCACTGATGAAACTTTACAACGACTTTAATTGGATTTCAACAAAATTGGCGTTTGAACTTTTAATAATAAATATTTATACAGGTAGCAGCTGCATTAAAAACCTCGCTCGATACCCAAATAATAATTAGCCTGCCCTTAGCACCTCGGTCGGCTCCGAGAAAAAAGAACGCGTTCAGTCTCGCTCGCGAACCAACATAACATGTAATTTGGAAATTATTATCTAACACATTGTGCCTTTCTGGTTATCCCGCCGGTCAATTTGCCGTTTTTATGGCTCCCACAGAGCTGCGGCCTATAATTATCTCCACCACGATCGCGGCCCGAGGCGATATCGCTACAAATAAACCTTATTATAATACCCTCTAAAGTCCAAATTGTGAGAAATAAATCACGGGATGGTCTTAGAAATGAGAATATATTTAAACTGAGGTGTCTGAGCGAAATCTATTTGTTTTATACTAGAACCTAGCTTTTAAAAATATAATGTAACATCACGCGTTCTAAACACAGCAGTACAGTCAATCAGACAAACGGTAGTCATCGGCATATAAAATGTACATAATGAATTAGTAGTTATTATAAATTAATATGATACAAGTCGGCGTTATTTGAACCGAATCGGTCTCCATCTTGTTAGTTACTATTTCCTTTATACGCCTTTATAGACACGATGTCGTAAATATAAATTCTAATCGGTAAATTTTAACGCCCAATTTGAAATTAGAGAAACGAATGAACCGAGAAAATACGTTACAATAATTTTCGGCACTCGACAGCGATATTGGAAAGGACTAGTAATAAAATTAATTTATATCTCGATTCGACACTAGTTCAAAAATATGTCGGCCTTGTCAATATTAATTAAGACGACGCATATCTTTGTTGTAAGTACTTTGGTTTACGCTATTCAAGTAGGAGTACCATGTTTACTCAATCTGTACTCCGAAATATCATTGCAGTGCTAGATAAGTGTTGGACCTAGATTGGTTAGAGACAGTTCTTTAGGACACTCTTCTAGTTATTAATTTTATATTGTAATCCAATAATTGCAAGTAGGACTATAGTCTTTACTCATTCTGTACTGCGAAATATCATAACAATGCTAGATTCGTGTTGGACCTAGATTGGTTAGAGACAGATCTTTATGACCCTCTTCGAGTTATTAGTGTTATATTGTAATCCAATATTTGCAAGTAGGACTATCGTCTTTACTCATTCTGTACTGCGAAATATCATTACAATTCTAGATTCGTCTTGGACCTAGATTAGTAAGAAACAGTTGTTTAAGACACTCCTCGAATTATTGTAATCCAATAATTGCATGTATATGTTTTTAACGCGGCATGCGGTCACGATTTTTTACGCTCGTGTTTTCTATTCTATTGTTTTTACGAGATTGATGTATTGAAAGTGAGGTTACGTTTAGACGTGTCTACGAGTAACAATAACGACCAGATATAATAAGTGTATATTGTAATTGAATATTAATTTAATTTATTCTAGAATAAAATGTATATTTTATCTTTTATCTAGATAAAAGATAAAATAGGTTTTTTATTTTGGATAAAAAAGATAAAATATATTTCATTTAAAATAATATTTATCTATCATCTATTATTATATAAGATAGATATATATATATATATATACTTTATAACAGTAGTAGCAACTTGGCATCTTTATTATATATAGTACATAGTCTCTGATGTTATTCATGTAACTTTAATTATATTTAATAGTTATAAACCGTTTAATACAATTTTTCTAGATCTAATTACTTGATAGTAAATGTTAATATAAACATTTGGTTTGAGGCTATGTTTTCTTAGTTCACTAAACTCGATAATTATTGTAAGTAATTAAAAATGATTATCATAATATAATTGTAATAAAATACTTTATTAGAAACAACTTTATGTGGTGTCTATATAAAGAGTGTTTTTTATATAAGCCATAAATAAGACATTATTTCTCTTGACTTGACTTGACTTTTAAGTTAACCACATTGTATTATACATATAAATAAAATTGAAGTGTCTGTCTGTAATTCTTAATTAACAGCTTTACACTATGCATAGTGTATACAGTACTTACATAAAAATATATATTTCATATTTTTGATTCTGTTGGTTTTGGGTAATCTGAAATTACTGGACTGGATTGAGCTGATGTTATAATAAGTAACTTGGCTAGTTTTATTAAAAAAACGAGTAAAGTCGCGGAAATAGCTTGTTTAAAGTTCAAAGAGTATATGTATAAGTAAAACTAACCATCTAATAACTTATAATCGTCGGCATCAAAGTAATTGTCGCTCATTTTCCGGACGACAGACCGACTTATTTTATCAATTGAATAAGAATTATGTCTTCATCGACTACCGTAATTACATTCCCTGTAATTATCATCGTATTACAGACTATTACAGTGCTTTGAACAATCGGTAATTTGATTTTATATTACCTAATCCGTACACAATTACTATTGGAGTGAAGCAATAGATAAGTATTGATTTGAACCTAAGTATGTAATACGTTTAGTAGATAAATAAATTTAATATATTAATAATTATAGGATAATTCTTTTGTGTATCATTAGAATTTATAGTCTTAGATTGAAATGTGTTTTTTTATGAGGATAATTCTTTTGTGTGTTATTACAAACTAGTTTTAGATTAAAATGTATTTATTATGAGGATTATTTTTTTTTTTTTTGTGTGTTATTGCAATCTATAATTAAAAATTGATTTGTATGGGAATTATAAACACACTATATCTTTATAGATTGCAATAACACACAACAGAATTATCATCTATGTATGATGTGTTGATTATGGAAATAATAAACACACATAATGAAACCCATTTGTATCGACATTTTCAATTCAGGTAGACGTTACGGTAAAGGCTTTCGAAAGTTATTTGCGATTATTTCCAAATTTCATTATTGCGTTATCATTTTGTTAATCACTGCACCCTGTTATTGGAAAAGTAACTCTGAGGTGAGGGGTTAAGACATATTTTAATTCGATAGGTATATTTAAGTGAAGGAGATGAAACACACCGCCACCATTTGTCACTACTTTCGGAACGACGTGGCGGAGCACCGGCCCGCCCGGTTTTGCACCTCGGGCTCCGGCCCTTTTTCCTCTCGATACGGTGGAATGCGAATTTAATGGTTTCGCTTTTGGACCACAGCCAATCATTCCGTCATCAAAATTAAGCAAGAGTCAACTGCATCCGAAATCCCGTGGGTGATTTGCACAAAAAACTAATACGCTTTAAGGTGCCAAATGAAATGGGACGTCTCGAATTTAGTGAGCGCCTTTTTATACGTAAGTGTGTTCAGTTTTTGTTTAGTGTTAGTTAGTTACATTTGTTTTTTTGTAATTTCATTAATAAAAATACTCATAAATCAAAAATAATTCATTAGTAAATAATTTTCGTCGTGTAGTATAAAGTTATGGTAATAAGTATCAAAATTAAGTGATATATGTACATGTGTTATTAAAACACGAGTGCACTGTACATATGCACTAAGCGTTGCGTGCAAACAACACTAAACAGTAATTAAATAATTCGAGCGATACCGTGCGTGGAGCGACGGCCATTAGACGCAAAACGCCAAATCATTTACAAGAAAGCGAGAACCCGCCTTGTAATATTTACATAATTTATTCAATTGACTACACATGGGTTGTAACTTGTTTATCAATTCTTATTTATGGAATATAATTAATATTTAGTTACGTGTTTGTAACTTATATGCCTTTTTATACTTCTAAAGTCAACACGAATTAATTAATAAATATATGTTAAAAAAAATATCGATTTTCTTACTTTTTACAATAATAATATATGTATTAAAAATATTTAAAATTTAATAAATAATAAGTTTGATTATAAAGTTACAACGCTATTCATCGCAGCACTTGATAAAATCTCCCAAATATTATTAAACTAATATTTAGGCAACGCTTTGCCCGAAGCCGCCTCATTTGAATAAGGTGTAGTTCCACTCAATGCCTACTTCTATGATTATTTAATTAAAAAATATTATATAAGATAAAATATACATATATATATTATATAGTTTGTGTGTCTATTTGTCGTACTTAATTTTTTAAAAATAAGTTAACTGGATGATTGGATAATTATTTGTAATAAAACAATACATTTTATTATATATTGTTTATTAAAGATTTTATTTCTTAAATCAAACAATTCTGAGCAGCTGGTCAAACAAGTTTATGTATAATTATCTTGTTATAAATGTGAAACGAACGACTCAGGTTCAGTACCAATTCGTACAAAGTAATAAAAATTCCAACACATGCATACATACATAATACAAACGTTAAAAAAAATGTATTATATAAAAATGAATACCAACTTAATATGAGAATAGGGTGAGGGAACTGTAGCTTAAATTTGGGTGTAGCTGTAAATATCATAATCGTATCCCATTAGTGGGGTAATGCTGTCTCTGCGGCGAGCTTTGAGACGTTTTATAACTTCACTATTAATTGAGAACCGACATCCGAAATAAAATACAAAATTATGAAATGGATCTCTCGAGAGACTTTAGAATCAGTGTTCTAATGAGTTAACTGCAGTGAATATCTATTATATGTTAAGTAACTAATATATATGAAAAATTAATGTTTTTTAAATATTTTTTTATATATATAGAAATAGGTACTGATCTACTTCTTAGTAATTGAAGATATTCCTAAAATTTTAAATATAAACTTATAAGAAATACATTTTAAACCCAGATAATTGCTTTTAGTTAACGGACTATTTACATAAGGTAATATTAAATAGTTTAATTTAAATTATGCTATATATATATATAATATATTTG
Source organism: Melinaea menophilus ssp. n. AW-2005 (assembly GCA_918358695.1). Taxonomy (NCBI): domain Eukaryota; kingdom Metazoa; phylum Arthropoda; class Insecta; order Lepidoptera; family Nymphalidae; genus Melinaea; species Melinaea menophilus. The sequence continues at coordinate 5,350,489 of OU911046.1, read as the reverse complement.
GAAATATAACTAGTGATAGAACAAAGTGTATCATTGTGACACGTATACAAGAGGCGGCCTCTCCGAGCCGCCCCTTTCCACTTAACCAATCAGACGCCTCTGAGCTGTCTCCGAGATCAGCGGGAATTGTGGGATAAAACAAAAGAGGCCGGCGAGTCTATGTTGGACAGTGTTGACATATTAAAATATATATTTATATAATAAAGTTTATAAATTATATACTATATCATATGATGACAATTTAGTACACTATACTTGTTAGACAGATTTTTTCCTGCCTTAAATTATAGGGAAATTTTACGATTTAATAATTATTAAAATGCATATTCTGTATTCAAATATACACCTAACTAAAAGGTACAATATTATATATATATATATTAAAAACCTCCACTTGTAAACATTCTAAGCTTAGGTACAATGTAATATAGAGCAGGTTAGCTATTATATCTGGGATAATAATAAAATAATGCAAGAGCAAGAGCAAAACAAATGACCACATAAGTGACAAGCAAAAGCGATTACCACAAGATAAGTTAATAATAATATTATGTATAATTAGAATATGTCTTAATTTGATTAGTGTTGAAAGTGTTGTAACGTAAACCGCTGAAGACTGTCTCGTGCACCACAACCCAAGGATACTGAAGACCGCTTTCATAATCCAATTAAGAATAATTGTCGATAAACTGACAGCTCGTATATCGATTTATGTTGTGATATTTTAACATCGTTAATAAATTTATTCTCACTATTTCGGTTTGATTGAACGCTGTGTGCATTTGTTTTAAATTGATATTACATATATTTGCAACACTATAATCCATGAAAGTGTTATATAAATTTTGCAATCTATAAAATATATTTTATATTTTATAATTAATAAATATTACCAATTTATAAGATGTAAGCAATATTTATTTATATATTTTCCACTTTGAATCCATACCAGTGATCACTTGGGTATATCAAAAAGTGACAGGAGGGCCTATTTTGATATAGTACGTATAAAAATAAGCCCTTCTGTAAAGATACTTCAACTTAAGGCTACGAGGGTTCCAAACAACAAACTCAGCCAGGCTTTGTTTATTGTGATCACTCAAACGTCAATATATTTAGTGAGTAATGTACAAACTAGAACCATCGCAATCAATTCTATAAGTCACCCTAATGATAGTTAATAATAAGTATAAGTTGGAATACTTTGGAAGATAAGAACAATAAACCAACAGTAGGTAATACATAAAAGAATTGGTTACAAAATGATTAGAGAATCAATGATAGTTTTAATAGTAATTTTGATTATTACACTATATAGGATACAGGATGGATAACAAGCATATTATGCATTATTTTATATATTATACTAGTACATCCATCTAGATAGGGTACACCCATCTATACATGGATAACGAGGTCTATTTATTTCGCGGCACATTGCTCTTGAGTTACGAGGCGCGACGCTGCGGTCAGCCGAGGCGTTATTTATTAGATTGTTACCGCATCGGGGTGAAATTCAATTACATACTTTTATTTCAGTATTCCAATGTGACAAATCCGAAATGCGGGCTCGGTTATGACGCCATGAAATATTTGTTTATGATTTTTTTCACAACCGCAATCCATTGTTTTGAGTTGATGTTTTATTTTACTGATATATACGATCATATATCATATTATTTTATAATTCGTTCAACATTTATCATTTGAGTGAAAAGGGTTCACCCCTAATGCAGATGGGTGAAAATAAAATTACACAATCCGCAAAAAGTTAACGTGGCTTCTCATGTTTGGGGTATTATTTTTATGATACGGTTATTAAAAATATATTTACAACATTGTTGTCCGTTATAAATATATGTGATGCGGGAGAGCTGTCACAACAAACATTATTTCATTTTTACGATATCGTAATGTACCGTGAAACCAAATTGTCCTTTAGAAATCTATTGTACATAAAAATAAGTTTTACAGCTATTTAAAGGGTAATGTTAGTTCATACTAATTGTTCATGTTACCAATAAAATCACAAGACAAAACATCACACATGCACCGTCGCATGTTAGATACCAATAACCGTAAATAAATGATGATCCGGAATAAAAACAGTATTCAAATTTACGATTCGGCTCGGATTTAAACAAAAACGTTCTATTTAATAGTGGTATGATGGAGGCACGAGTGTAATTGTACGGATGGGTGTAAGCTTCTCAAATCGATTCAGTAATGGAGACGCGTGCGTCCGAACGGAATGAGTTCCGGTTGGTTTTCTTTACTAGATCGTGTTGGTAATTTAGATGGATCGGACGATCTTTGATCGCGTGTCCGTACCGTCGGTAATCAACGATTTGATGAACAATTGATTTTATTGTCAAAACTACGCTTTCACAGTTTATATATTTGTAACAATTTTACACTTTTTGAGGATATATTCCATATTAGTAACAGATATGAACATTCCAAGGTGAGCATCATAGTCATTGTAATAGTAAAGATTGGAAGTTAATGGATCTCATGACTAAGAAAGACTAAACGCAATCAAGTACAATCAATAAACATGAAGCTTCAATGTATTTTATGTGAGCGAGTGGAGTCAGGTGCGCGAGTCGTAAAGTATTTATATCTTTACATTTAATACCGCTTCCTTGTGTAAAAGTTTAATTAATTGTAATTCAGATAAAATTAAGTAATCAAAATGAGACTTGAAGTTGAAGTGCAAAGCCTTATTGCTTATAGTAGTTTTATAGTTGAAAATATTCAATTGACTATGATATATCCCTAGTATATAGACGCCGGATGTAGGGAACTTGGGGTTCTTGGGGTTACAAAACGTATGGGCGGAGACGATATATTCGTAATGATGTTATTATTAATGTACATAAAAAAACACGATTCTAATACCACCTTTTTATGTGTATCTCTCTCACTCTACATCTCTCTTTCTATCGATATCGCAGAATATATATATAATATTTTATGGGCTATTAAAGCAAGAGAACTTGGTAAAAACAAAGAGAGAAAAAAAATTATCTAATAGAGAATTAACACTTGGCAAATTAATTTCATCATAAAATAATTTTATTGTTCCTTTTAACGATCAATGAAATTAATTGCCAATACACGAACTACATACCGGCGATTTGTAATAAGTATTCACCGGTCCCAAGTGAAAGTGTAATGACCCTAAAATTGGGCAGTTAAAATTGGGTTATTTTTTTACAATCCCAATCCCACACTAATCTATTATTTGTAACTATAGTAAAGTAAGAATAACCTTAAATAGCGAACATACAAACAAACATCCAACTTATACAATTACATACAACAAAGTTTACCAAAACAATTTTGGGGATCTAACATGCACGTGCCTTTCTCCCATAACATTAAATATTTACAGTGAGGTAATGTCATGAGGCGAACTTTTAATATCAGTACGTATATATATACAGTGAAGAAAAATATTGATAAGATTCAAAGAATTTTATATTTATTTATTTATTATATAAATTTTATTATTTGAATAAGAAAATTGTTGAAAAAACTTAAATAAATCTAATACTCTTTAGATTAAAATTATTGAACATGAATGCAATTGAAAAGAAGAACAGAAGAATAATATTTGTATCACAAGAATATACACCGCAATCGCAGACGATGTCATGTGCAAAGCTAGTTCAGTTCAAATTAAATACAACCAATGTCAATAACAAATTCGATTTCCGTATCAAAGTACGTATTCAAACAGAGAACACAAAGAAAAATTTTATAACAAATATATATATAATATAAAACAACCGGCTGTCTGTCCGTAATACTAAAACCGTTCTTTGATGCAGCGAACCGGCAATTTGAGAATTAATTATATCACATTTTACCGACACCGGTTTATAGTCTCTGACACCGCAACAGCTGATTAAGTAGAAAACAATCTCGCCCGCCATCTTGTGATATTATCTGTTTAATCAACAACCCTTTTTAATCATTTATTTGCATTAATCGCATTTATTTTGGTTTATAATTGATTTACTGTATTTATTTTAATCCTCTATAGTCTTAAATGAATACTCTTATATGAAAAATACTCCATCTTCTGCCTTCAAAAATAGTTTTTTTTTCTTGTTCTTACATTTGTTTTATTTTCAAATAAATATAACAATTAATTTATTGGCATGGTAATACTGGAATGTTCTTAAATTCCAACCCAAAATTTGAAATGGTGCTTCTCATCCTTACCCACCGGCCTATTGCCTTAATTCGTCGTGGTAAATAAAGTACCCTGAAACCGATAAGGTAAGGCTGAGAGATTGGTTACGAAGGATTAACAGCGGTCACCTCCTCACAAAGGGTCAAGGTCAAACCACGGATCGGTTCGAAGGATCATAAATTGCGTCATTTGATTGGTTCCAATCAAACATGGTCCCGATTAAAAAATGTTTTTTGATGCCACGCATCATTTAGGTTTCATTTCAGTTAAATTACTTCTTGGGTGTGAGAAAATGAAACATAATTGAGCTGAGCGTAAGCGATGCTCTTAACCGTTTGGGAAACTTCTTTTTGAAGCAGCATCACATAAAAACTACTGAACCGATTTGAATGAAAATTGGCACAGATATAAAGCTTATGAAGTGGCAAGTTTAAAAAAAAACAGAATGAAAATATCTCATTCTGTTCAAAAATGATGGTCAAAAAACTGAGAGGCTCAGCTCAACTCCCGAAGCGCACGGTGACGGATCCTAGTTTTATATAAATTTATAGACGTAAATTTCTGTCTGTCTGTTATGTAAATACTGATAACAAGTTTAAGTCTGTTAACCTTGTCCTTGGCATTTATACACAAACCTTGTGTATCTTACACTATAAAGATTAAACCAAACACATTACGCAATTACACAAATTAATTTAAATAAATTAAATTTCGACGGAACGAATCGTATCCGTCACAATAAATCAAATTAAATAAATTAGCATATAAACAACGTTAATGTCTTATAAGTATCATATTAAAAAATAAATTTTCTTTGCTAAAAATATAAATGCATTAATTTTTTTTTACCTTCAAATTTGTGTAATTGCTCACCTAAATTGCTCAGCGCAAACAATTGCTCAATTGAAAACAATTGCTCAGCTCCAAACAATTTGTAATTCATTAAAACAGCTGTTACCGTTCAATTAAACCGCAAATTTCATTGACAATAGTATCTAGTAGCAGTAGGTACTGTAGGTACATGCAACCAGTAATTAACAGTTACAATAGACCACAACGGAAGCATTTGAAGTGCTAATTCGAAAAATACAAACCACATAGTAATCAGCACAAAGACGCTCCTCCGAGCGATGAAATGACTACGAACCTGCAATTAGTGGACGAAGCAAAATGGCTGCTTATCCATCCAGTTTATTATGACCCTTGGGTATATATAAATGAACGCTTTTACGATCACATAAGGACTGATTTACTAATATGAGGGTTCTTCCAGAGTGGAACTGTACCCACCCCTGGGTTACTCGTTGCGTGTGTTAATTTAATTTTCTACTTGCAGTAATTGCCGGACAGCGCACGACATTGTAACAAGTTATTTGTTATAAAAGAAAATATTTGCATAAACACATATATACTTTATTGTACATTAAAAATATGATTGAATTTGTGTTTGTTAGCCAAGAAAATATCAAGACGAAAAAAACATGTCTGAATATTTTTTTGAATTTAAATATTATAAAATATATATTTTTTTATATATACCATAACCTAAAACAAGTAATTATGTTAAACATATTTTTTATTGTAATATCATAAATATTACTGATAAAAACATGATGCTAGATAAAATATCGCAACAAATAGAATACAATCTGTGTGGCAAGTCAAAGTCCCGCGGCGATCGCTTTGTGGGGACCGCATTTGTCATGTTAACACTAAACGTGTGAAGACACGTTATTAATGACCGAAGGCTTTGCGGGCATTGTCAGCCTTCGCTTCTCAATGCGCCGTTTCCTTTATTTCCTTTCAAAACCAATAAATACTCTTTGAATATATTCAAGATTAAATAATATTAAACAATTTGTTGTAGCTTTGAAACTCTAATGGCATTTCATTGTTGGCATTCAAATTTATATATTTAATATCAGGATCTGATAAAGATATTTATTATTAGACCTAACCCTAGGCTTGTTTATCTGTTTGTATCTAGAAGATACAAGATACTTCAGTGAATATTTTAACTTATATTCAAAGTTAAACAGTCATTGCTATAAATACAATAGTTAATTATATAAAAAAAATTGAATATAAATTTATTAATGTAATAAAAAAGTAGTTAAAGTATGAGACTTGAAGATCAGTAGATGATTATTTTGTAGACATTCATTTAATTTTATACGAGTGTGCTTTAGATAATAAAATGTTCGGTTTACGAGGCTTTCATGAAGCAATTACCAGCGGGGGTCTATCCCGAGAGGTGTAATGTAATAAACTCATAAACTCGCAACAGATGTGGATGTTAGAACGAGATTTGCTCTGATTTATACATTGCGTCTCCAGTTCGAAGTGTGTAACACTATTTGAACGAATACCAGCAATGTATATAACTTTTTGGTATTTTCGTTAAGGTGTATATTGTTTATCGAACAGGAGTTATGTGGTATCGTTTACATGTTTATTATTCCTAATTCGGGGAACACTGTCCTTAACATTGAGGTCAAATAAAACCAGCCAATTATATTATAAAAAGTTTATATATGTTATTTTTTTTATTATATAAATAATTAATAATAAAACAATGGTTATATTTCGTAATTTATGAGAGGCAATTGAATCGTGTGTGTATGCAAGTATACGCTCCATACCTCGTACAAACTCACAGACGTACCTCGTGATGGGGCGTGTTTATTGCGTATTAATATACGACGTGTAGGGTGACCGTGTGTTTGTTTTTAACGAGCAAATACAGCTTAAACTTTGTACAAAGAGATCTCATCCTCACACTGTGAAAACGAGTTTACAGAAAGAGAATAATTTGCAAAGAAAATATTTTTTTTTATTGATTTTTAATATAATATAATTATATTAAATCATGTTTATTTATACAAAACTATCACATTGTAAAGGATTTTCCTGTCTTAATTATAACTAAACTAACACCATACTTGATATCGATGATACATGGTAACCCTACGATATGATAAGTATCTGAGCTTTGAGCTCAGCCGATCCATTGTGAGCGCCGCGAGAAAAGTAGTTCTTAATAGACAATGGATAACATTTAGCACTTTTATTTATGTATCCACTATTTATAGGATTAAATACCTTAGATGATGGGGAGTGTTATCATCTAAAAATTACATATTTGGACATATTTGACTCTGTTGGCTTAAATTAAAAAATAGATAGATTAATATTGTTACATTTAACGTCTTTAAAGTTGGTAAAGTTGGTAAAACTTTCCACAGACCAATATAGCTAAAAGTTAGATGCCACGATGAGTTTCCAGTATAGTCTACAAAAGATGAAAGCAGTTGCTAAAAGTTAATTGTTGTAATTCCAAAGTCTGTAATAAATTAGCCGGTGAGTTGCCGCTAATCGCACTACAACACAAATATTTAATAACAATCTCAGATTCTGACTCCACTTATCTGGATTGCCGTAAATATGTGGAGTCGAATTATTTTATATAATTTTTTGATTTTAGATATTCATAAAAATAATAATAGTAAATTTTTAATTACATTGCATTATATTTTATTATTATTTTGTGTGTTTTATTAACTTTTAAGCATTCCCGTTCAGTCATCTTTATCCTTAGTTTAAATATACAAACTAATGTAATATAAAAAATATATGTGGTTTAATGAGTGTATAAGTTAAATACTTTTAGTGTAATTCCGAGTCCATTCGTTGTCTGTTCCAAGTTATCGCTCCACGATTGTTAAACATTATTACGTCGGGTGTTGTTTAATAGAAACAAAAATATCTGGCGGCTCGCCTCGTGTTTGATCTCGAGGTGTTCGTCCGTCGAACGCGATTAGCCTTCTCTCAACGTATAATCAAATCTGCCCGAGGCGTATTCTACCACGAGACGGAGTACTTCACCATCCTTCTATCCATTGCCTCTGAAGTATGAGTATTTATTGGATGTGTGGACAAAAACGAGCGATGTATGTTATCGTTAATGATGTTGACGTACTAGTTATATGGATCATACGGCGGTCTGTTGAATAAAGCGTCCGGTACCGACTGACGAAGCCTCTCATTTGGCCTCCATTTGTCGGCCATTTCGGAGCGCATCATAAATGGATCCCGCTTCAGGTCACGTTAGTATCTCTGTACAGAATTTAAAAAATCATTCCAACACGTGAAGTAAGTTTACTAATATTATTAATGAGCACATTTTGTTTTTTTTTACATAATTAAGTTAAATATGATGATACTTTCGACATGTTATATTTCGTTTAATACCGATAGTATTGCAGTTTAATTCTTGTTTTACTCTAAAACACTAAAATTGTATAGGTGAATTGAAATTGAGATTGTCATGAAGTTTGAAGCCTCTTTGTCTAGTTATAAAATATCAAAGCTCCCGGGTTCAATTCCCGCAGGGAACAATATTTGTGTGGTCCGCAGATTGAGGTGTACTTCGTATCAGTAATTTGTATGTTTGTGTAACTGGGGTAAATATTTTAAACAAATTTACGGTTAGACAAGCACATAATACAAAAATACATATCAAAACACGATCGTAATTTCCTTTACATAACTGATAGTTAACCGATTAAGATTGTCATCCAAGAATGCACCATGAAATCTTCAATACGCCCGCAGCGTATATCAATTGTTCTGACGTATCTTAAAATACACCAGCACTTATCCAGCTCTCGTCCATTGATTTATTTATTTCACTTACTTGAATCGTAAATCGCTTTGAATCTTAACTCTAACCAGTTTACATCCTATTTGCAACTAATTGCTTCTACACTTTGAAATCTATTAGAGCTTTAAATATAGACTGATAGTTACATTTACTGTTTATTTATTTCGTTATAAATACAGTAATCCCCTATAACACGGTGGATTCGTTCCGCGTTATAGGAATATTCTTGTATAACGCGCTCATATGACCGTATAACGCGTTAAGTACAAATAATTCACGTTTAACTTTTCTCGTTAAAGTCGGTTTAAATGGAATATTAATTTTAATTTTAACTACATTTTTTAAAATTTTATAACAACACAATGTGCAAAGGTAAGCGAAATTAATTATGAACTGTACAAAATAATTTTAAATTTCATAGTATAGAAATATAACGTGCTAAATCCCCGCTTTATATGAGGGAAAAACGTGTTATGCGAGGGACTTAAATCGCGTTATAAGAGTATCTTTCATAGTATAGAAATATATCATGCTAAAATCCACGTTATATGAGAGAAAAACGTGTTACGCGAGGAACTGAAATCGCGTTATAAGAGTATCGTATTATAGGGGGAATAACTATATATAATAATAATAATATATGTATATATTTTAATAAAAATAGAGAGAACACATTATAAAAGTCCATAGTAAGTGTTCCAATTTTGTTTGTCGGTGTAATCTCCTTTTAGATATACGAGGCTGGGAGTAATAAAATTAGTTTTGGAGTAGGTACAACGTTTACGACGCCCGCGCAGACGTGCCGGCGCACAGAGCGGGATGGGGATATCATTAGACAGGGATGGAGCACCAGGATGGCGATATCCGTTTTAAATATATACGTAAATACAAAACATATTTATAGATCTATATTATGTAGCGATTTACCACTCACTAACTCATCACGAAATCTCCGAAACTATCTGTCCGATTAACTTAAAATTTTACATAGTTCTTTTGTGACGTAGACGTCCACTAAGAACAAATTTTATAGAATTCCTATCCCAACGGATTTCAACTTTTTGAATTACGCCAAGTTTAAACCTGTTGGAGCAATATAATTAACGCGGTTACCATAGCAACGGTAACGATGACAACGGTTACCATAGCAACCTAAGCGGGAATCAGTTAGTTAAGTATATAATAATGATTCTTGAAGAAGAAATTTAAATATTTGTGAAATATCGTTACATTTTTATATTGTTATGATTGAATAAGTCAGATCTAATGAGTCTTCTGAATTAGGCTTATGACATGATTGATGGTATGTTTGTTTGATTAGTGACGGGTCGAAGGCTGCTTTATTTTAGGTAACAACCTTTTTGTTGATGTATAACCCTTATAATGTTAGACTATTTGATGTTGATGTTATTAATGATTCGTTTTGAGTTTCTTTCAACGAAATTACTGTTGTATTTTTACTTAATATATTTTAATACACGCAATTAAGTATTGCCGATATTAATTTTTTTTTAATAATTTGTCTATTAATTGTTATTATTGTAGTATTATAGAATTGTTTAAGGTTTGAAATGTAATATCTAATAATCAAATTTCTTTTTTAAAACACGTTTGATTACATTTTTTTTTTATTTCAAATCCACAATTCGATATTGAAGTTAAAGAAAAAGATTGTCTTTTTAATCCCTAGTAGAGAAAATTGAGAATCGATATTTGTTTACATCCTAGATATACTAGAGTACATGAGTAAAATCTTTAAAAACATTTAACTTTTTAATAAATAATAGTGTGTAGTTAAATAAGTGTGTAGGTTAAAACGGTCAAATTAAATTGCAGATTTTTAATCTGAGTATGAAGTAGCGCCATCTGTTACAAAGTAGACGAACTACGTCCAATAACGTTTATGCATAAACAATTAAAAAAAAAAGGTAAAGATTGTAAATAAATACAGTAATTATTTATTCCTTTATTCAAACTTCATAGTACGATTGATGGATTTAATGCATTTTAGAGGGCATTAAACTGTTATTTACGATAAAAAACAATAAAATGAGGGAAACAAGTAAAAAAATAATTAAACAAACAAAATTGTTTATGTTTTAAAAGTCTATAAGTAGTTTAAAAATAATAAATATATATTATTCAGACGTAACTGAATGATATTTTATAAATATTATAAATAAACAATACATCAATTTTAATGGGGGATGAATTTAAAAAAATAAAGTTTCTTTAAAACCATTCACACGGACGATAAAAAGAAAATTTAATCAAAATCAATTTGCCACGTATCTATTCATAACAAACCCCTTTTGGCGCTAACCCCTCTTGACAATATGCTGAGTCGCGTCACGGGGACTTCTCGCCTCCCGTAATCGAGGGGGACGTCCCAGTCGCGTTTGTCATCCTACCCTCACTCCAGGAATGCAATCGAATATAAACCTTATCTCCAAGGCGACAATAGATATAATTGAATATACCAAAATTTGCAAGCCTCATAAATTTTATGACACTTTAATACAGCCGTAACAACATAATAATAATAGGGTAAATGTTTTGGTAAGCCATAAATAAATGGTATTACGTCCCACTGAGACAAATTCGATGACATCTTTTTGGTTGTTGAAGTTTACTATCGTTTGATATTAATGTTTTATAACATGCTTTTTTATCAGATCTAAAAAATAAAATACAATTCTTAGATGGTAACAAGATTAATCTTTTATTGTAAGCAGTCATTTGGGTTTGTAGTTTTTGAGTTTTGTAAAACTATTTTAATTTAAATCGGTATTGTTGGATTGACATTCTTAAACATTACATTTCCCACATCTCGTCTATTGCTGCAAAGTATTCGAAAAGTCGGTTAAAATTAATTTAACTTGTTAATTCTATTAAATATGAATAAAAGGCGTTAAAAATTATTTTATTGCAAATTAATTATTCGTCAAAATCTTATTAAAATGCCAGGATTTTAGATAACAATAAAGAGTTGACCCAACGAGTTGAGGGTAAACTTAATGGTAATAATTGGTTACATAAAGACAGATGTACTTTTACCCGGGGGGTATAAAAGAAGTAGAAGGGAAGTATAAATAAAAACAAACTCGTAACGCCTAAATTTCGTCTTCAAAAAGTTAACAAATCCTTCATGGGCATATGTAGGCATAAATAATAAAGTTCCACAAGATATCTTAGACTTTCCTTTTCTTAGTCTTAAATCTAAAATCAAAAGTATATTACTAAATAAATCATTATACAATTCAAGAGCTTTTAGTTGATCGAAATGTGTGTAACTTAAGTTACTCTATTTAAATTTCATTTAAAAAGAGCAACTGTTGACTTGCTCTTTTTAAATGAAATTGATTTACTCACAAACTTACCTTACGCACGGACTTGCTTACTCACGGATTTTGCTTACTCACGGACTAAGCTTATTCACGGACTAACTACACTGATTTTTTAGCATACATAAGACAGCTTTAATAACTAAATATTTTGAAAACTATAAAAACTCATTTTGTCGTCTCAGGTAACGCCTACATCTCGCCCTCCCTTGAATTTAGTTAGATTCCATCCCTCACTGCATAACAAAAAATATTTATTTTACGGAGAACATCTAGTGCTCGCTACTTCAGGAGATTTTGTAGTTTGAATCTTCGATTTTTCTAGTAATATATTTTATATAACGTTTTTACCTATAAAACCAGGGTTTTTAAATGAGCCACTTTTAATTGGTGTTATAAATTTGTTTAATTATAACCTTAATATAATATAATATTCCATCAACAGAAGGAAGATACTAAATAATTGTCATTACAACTTACAATTTGACAAGTAGCGGCCATTACTGTAGAACTGTCAAGAATTTAAAATCATTACACGCCTTCGGCCTTACACATACTAGAGACGACATTGCGTGCATCCAATGTTACTTTTGAAACCAACATTGATTTTGTGTTTTATCTTTATATTATCTTAAACTAAAAGATTTATATTATATTATATAATATAATAAATTTACTTTGTAGTCATTGATTTTGAAATTGCAATGATTTTTTTGTCGATAAGTACCTGATACTTGAAATCTAACCATGCAAAACTGGGAATTGTCTAAACTGTTGATGAAATTTTCTCTCAGTAATTGATTTTATTAATTAATTATTACATTATTAAATATACAACAAACTTGGAAGCATATTTTTATAATATGGGGGTTAAATAACTGTAAAACTTATTAGTTTACAGGCTATTGTTTTGACGTTATGTCTTCGGGAGAACGTTGTGACTTCAGAAAGTATTTGATGACGTCATCAATTATATTAGTATCAACGTATTTTCGTTACGGCGTTTCTAGTATGTATGCTCAATGACAAGCTCTAATCACAGGCTTGTCAATTTCTCTTGTCAATTCCTTCATTCAAGCGCTTATAATTATGTGATGATTGATTCATCAGATCGTTCTGACTGATTAGGACAATCTGACTGTGTTCTAATCAGAAAAGATTCTATATAAATGTAGGTAAGTTCTGTTTACGCCAAACCCGTTCTAGTGGAAATAAAAAGCAAACCACTCACTAAGTTTCGATAAATAATATTATATATGTATATATATTAATATATATTGAATTGTTTATGTATTGTATACATTATAATATCTATTTATACTGATTATATGATTGTGCAGTGAAGTTTGCACTACCTCGAGACTTCTCTCATTGTCATCGAAGGCCTATGAGAAGTTGCTTTAAGCCAAAGGTCAAAATTACAGCACTTATTTCAACTATTGCTATATATTTTATATTCCATTGTATACGAAAGATATTTTTAAACAAATAAATAAGAGTCTTAGCTAAAATTTTTAGTATACATTTTAATTATTTTAACTTACAGATTAAAAAAACAAACAGATAACAAATTAGTACATGACTTTAATAAATGTATAATTTTAATAATAGTAAATAGTAAAATATAGATATATATTATATATATAGTGTGTCATTAACATAATCTCTTCGCCTTGTGGCTGGTGTGAGTCAACACATTACGAGTGAAACAATCTGTCAGTTTACTCGCCGCGGCTAAAGGATAATTTAATCTTACAAATTAGTAAGTTTAGATAAGAAACGCTATGTACAAGTATTCATAGTATATAAATCTTTGATCTTACATTGATTAAATTTGTTCGTACTATTTTTGCATATTTATTTACTATAAATGTAATTAAAAGAAATTAAAATATTTGTAATACTGTTAAACATACTCCACTACTACATTTTGCGCAACTTTGAACTGTAAATGTGTGTGTGTTTGTCTACTGTGTATGTGTGTGTGTTTTTTATCTATGCTGATTACTTGATAGCCAGGTAATGTAAGTTTTCCTGTTTCTAAGGGATAATAAAAAAATAAAAAAAATGTTTTTACAAGGGATTGGCATATTTGGCATTAGTAATTTGAACACATTTCAAAACGCATTGCAACAACCATGTTAACAGACGTACATGACGTCTGTGTCTGTCGGTGAGTCGGTTAATTAGTCATCACCCGTCAAAGGTTTCTTAGTTTCTGAACGTTGACTTCAGAACACACACTACTTCAGCATAAAGCACCCACACGCACACTGCTTCAGCATAAAGCACTCACACACACACACTACTTTAGCATAACCCTGTGGAATGATACAGTCAGAAGGTTTATAAGTCCAATGTACACCTATTTGATATAAAAAACTTTGATATTATCGTTATACGATGATCTTATTATATCTTCACTTCCTATGATTTAAATCACTTCTTCCTCCATCTTTTTCTCATTTTATTTTTAAATATCCGTCATTTTAATATTATTTTTCTATTTTATTGAGAAAACAAACATTAATCAACAGTATTAAATACATAAAAGCTAAAATCCTGTTAAGCTTCCTCTAAAAAAACTTTAAACAAATGAGATAAACATTAAATGAATATTCCTGAAATTAATCTAAGTAGGTACACTTAAGAGGAATAACAAATTTGTTTAAATTAATTTTATACAAGTCAATATGTACATATAAGATATCATATCGAAACATCTAAATATGTTTTTATTTAAATAATATGTTTTACATAAAGGAATATAAAATAGCTGTTGAGCGCGAACACCGAAAGAAACGCACTTAGATGAGATTATACTTAAGAAGTAGAGGGGAACCAACAAGATTATGTAAAATTTTAAAAAGAACATAAAATTAAGAAACTGAATCTATAATTAATTATCACTCGTATATGAACTGGATAATGTAAAATAAAAACTATTCTGACGACTGATTTGACAGTGTCAAAAGCTGTAACCTCGAAATTGTCATAATATGAAAAAAAAAACATTGACATTGACAAGTAAATATTGACATCAACAACAACAAATTGACGTGTTTTTCGTCAATATATTTTTTCTTTGTACTTTCGAAGCTCAACTTTATTTAAGACACACCATAAATTTCTCGAATCGCAATATGTAAGTGTGAAGTAATGTTAGAGGTTATATTGCTCAAACGTGCGGTATTTATTTAAGTGGCTAAGCTAAGTGCGGGAAGCACTCTGTGCAAATGGCCCAAGACTAATGTGCACAACCCCCAATATACTCCGAGTTACGAATGGGCTATTTACTTTACAAGTTTTATTAATTTATATTAACTATGGTTTTTATATAATTCGATGATGACTGATGATGACATCCCAAATAAAGTTTGTAAAGTGTTGTTTTTATAAAAAATCGAACTAGTGTGTGTCGGCACAATACACGAAAACTTCTAAAGCCTAATTAGTTGTAATAGTTATCCTTTTAAATTCTCTATAGGTAGGTATATTGTGCATCTTTACACTTCTCCAAAATCAACCATTCAGCTGGCAGCGGGGAGACACTTTAATCTATCAAAATTGTGTACTTTAAAGCACAATATTTCACAAACAATTCGTGAAACGAAAAATGGTTTTTAAAAACCCATCATATTTTTGAAGACCTATCTAAATGGAGTACTGGAGGAAAAAAAAACACTTTAAATGTAGAGAACCTGAACAAAAAAAAATGCATATTTTATTCCACCACTTTGTCTGCCATACTAATACATGGAGTAAATAACAACTTTCTAATACTAGGGGCCTTAGAGGCCTTAGAGGAAGCTAGGCAGCAGAAAAACGTACAGACGGATATGAAACTATAAAAGTATCGAGTGAACTACGGAACCCTAAAAAAGGCCTGTTTTTTCTAAAATCACTTCTGTGGGTTGATTAGTAATAACAAAATTAAAATATAAAAAAAATAATTATTACTCGAAATTATTGCATCCTTAAGTATTGCATTTTTAATTATTATTATCTGTGGATATTTATTAATTAAAAAAATACGTGTTATATATATAATAATATTCTGAAAGTTTAAAAATGTGCTATAAAAATAGCTGTTAAACTTATTTGATTTTTGAAATAAATATATAATGAAAAAATCGTCAACATGAAAAGAACTCGAACTTACAACCTGGGACTAGACGATTTTCCGAAACCTGCCATGAAAATGAATTTATTTTAAAATATTCTAAATTTGAATTAATATGATTCAAAAATGTGTATGAAGTATGAACTTACATACATGTATATGTACAATAATTAGATTCTGAGAAATTGATCAATAAAACTAAAAAATGGACATTTAAAAAGATAAGTACAGCAAAAAACTTTAATATTTTATACGCCTCAGCGCATGCACATATGAAGACATTTTTAATAAACTTGGTATGCTCTTTAAATGGCTGACAAGACAAATTTCCTCATCACTTTAATAAATGACTGCTAGGCGTTAGATACTTAAGGCCCGTGTACACTGTTAATTCTCTGATGATTTTCAAGATACTTGGAATAACCTTAATTAACCTTGTTATTTAGCATATGCTGTGAATAAATGTACACGAAATTTAAGATTATATTTTGCATAATTTAACAAATTAGCAGCGAGTAGGTCACGTACCACTATTTTTCATGTCTAATAATTAATTAATCATTATTCCGTTCATAATCTAAAATAATGTACTCCGTTCCTAATACAAAATTCTTTTGATGTCTTGAATCAAGTCATTATATCAATTCTATCAAACAATTGAGACAGTAAAAAAATATTACAAGTATCAAAACTATAGAACCTTTAACTTGTCTGTTATTATACCTCATTGGTCGCTATTATCACATAAGACTGGCCATCAATTTAATTCAATGCCGTTTGAGTAAACGAGCGTAGAGACAATGTGTACTATATCATTTGCAACTTGTATTATCTAATTGATATGACATATCGATTTCGTTACGCTCACTGAGTACAGTCCGCGCTCACGGAAACGTCAAAAATGACAGTTCACTTAATATGTTATAGGAGACTGAAATAGAAGCGTAAGCGAATTATTGATGTAATTGAATCAAATTTATTATCGATTTGTTGTTATGATTTCGAACGAATTTTCAATATGTTTTTATTAAGTTATATATTCATTAATTAAAATGTCGGTTATTCACATTTCTAAACTATTATTTTCGGGTTTAAGCATTATTAAACGTAATAATCAAAGAGAAAAAGATCATGTGTCGGATCCATTGTTACCTGTCAATGGATACTACAGGAGTAATTATGATACATTTCATATTTTTTTCGAAATCGAAATAAATATTTTTTCCAATGTTATCTACATTTGATTTTTGAGTAACATAAGCTACTAATATAATTAGTTTTAGTAATGCCAGTTAGTATTTAATAGGTTAGGTTAATCTAATCGTCCACAATCGGAAATAAAATTCGCATTTGAATAATAATGTTACACGCACACCAACCACAAAATATAACAAATTACTAAACACTAATGGGTCTGGGTCTGGGTTTAGTTATTATTTCTAGTTTTTAAAAAGGTTACATTTTTAACCTTCTGTAGTAACAATGTGTCAATTCTAGGTCTCTTGTAAGAATATAATTAATCAATATTACCAAGACGTATTTTAATAAGATTTCTTAAAGGGGTTTAACTGATAAATAGGTATGTTTAAATTTATTTTTATTTGATATTAAAAAAAATTATAATCGTGTTTTAAGATACACGTAATGTAAGCACATTTTTCAAGCAAATAGCTTCGAGTTGTAAAAAAAACATTAAATCAATGTACTGTTAAAAATAATTATAAAATAATACTAAAGTGAAATATTAGTTTAGTAAATTTTCCATACATTACATACAATATTAAGCAATAGACATACAGGTAATTAAATTTGCATCTATTGTGAGGTTATATAAAAAGAAAGGAAGTTATGTGGTCTGAACGACAATAGCTCGTCTGTGCGTTCGTCATTAACACTAATAACCACGCGAATGTGGATCAGGCTGTGTCCTTGTGGTTCATAAAATAAAATTTCTTTGTGTTTGATAATTCTATCAATATGAAATTGCGGTCAACGTGGCAAACGTACGTCTAAAGAAATTTAAATTGGAACGCCATTATTATTCACTTTCCTGTTACATTTGACAGATATATTCCGTTATTACCTGCATGCAACGGAAAGGTCAGATAATTAATATTTTATTGATATATCTAGTTTAGACAGAGTACAATATATATTAATTGGAATAGATAATATACAAGTTGTGTAAAGACTTAGAAGACCTATTTATTCTACTTGGTTGTGATTTATTTTTATAAATTCTACCGACATTATTTTTATACAATTCAAACATTTTCTTTTAGTATACTCTTAATGTGATGGAAACTGCAATTTAAATCGGTTACCTATATGCAATACTTAAATATTTTTAGTGTTGTTATATATTATAGATATGATAGCAATTTTGTAATGTTTTTTCATATTTTTTTTATCGTGTTACTCTGATTCTGACTCTATAAAAGAAATTCTAATGCATTTTGGCGATAGAAATAAATTAAATTAAATTTTATTAAAAATACAAACATACAGTTATTTTAAGATCTAGTTAAATTTTATGTAAATGTTAAGCGATTCTTGTTGGATTTTTTTCTATATATATTTTGTGACTATACGGGAATAGACGAAATTGCGGGTAATAAGCTAGTTTGTATATAGACATCTATAATTTTTATTATAATCTGTATACTAAATGTAATAAATTTGTAATTCCTTGCATTATTTGCATACAAACACCAGGTAACAAAACTAGGTTTTTTTCAAAACAATGCAATACGCCATCTAGTGACAGTATTATAAAATATAAGACCAAAATAAATTTAAAGTATCGCGGCTTTTCAACACTAGATGCCATCATTTATATTTAGAAAAAAATATATAAGCATTTTTATTTTGTACTTTATTATTGAAATAAACTTTTTTATTATTTAATTTGTTTAAAAATAAGTTTGTGTTTTAAAATAAAATGATACACAATACTTTCATAAACAATATAGACAATATATGTAGAAATATATAATAGTACTTTTGTATGTAAAATATTTTTACAAATATATGTATTACATTAAAATATAAATATATTATAAATTATGATTTTATAAAAAAAAACTTAAATTATTAATAACAATAATCTATTATTTAATTGAAGTAATATTAGTGAGTTTCTTATTACTTTATTCTCTTCTCGGGCAGAGCCAACATTAAATAGATACAATTTAAAAGACACTTTATAAACTTATGTTTAAGACTTATAATAATAATGGCGATCTTCAATGCATATCGTAAAAAATAAGCAAGACCGAAAACAAAATAGTTGTTAACGTTTTATATATCTCATACTTATGAAATTGTGAGTGTGGACCTGCTTTAAGTATTTTGGTCTAACATTTTTAGTGACAAGACACTGACAATAAATTTCAAATGTTTTAATTTTGACAAGTGACATTATGTGTACAATTCTTCTCAAATTTTGTTTTGAGAAAAATTAGATAACAAACCTTTACTTATTTACTTTCAATGTGAAAAGAAATATAATTTTATATAGAAATTATGTCTTTCTCTCGATTCTCATTTCTGCGTTCATTATGTAAACAAGACAAATTTCATATTCTTCGGCGATTCTCTTCACAAAACACCGTAAATTTATCAGATCCTGCAGTTCAATCGTATTTAAAGTACTTGATGATAGAACATGATAATTTACACACTAAATCCCGTCGTGATACAGAGGACGTGAGGCGTTTACATCAAATAAAACCTATTGTTAATGTGCTTGAACAGCGTATAGCGCTTTATGACAGCATTGAATCACTGAAGGATCTAAACAAACGTGACGGACAAGATGAGGAAATTAAGAAAATGATAAAAGAAGAGGCTGAAATATACTTAAAACGGATAAAAGAAATTGATGGTGACTTACTGTCCGTACTGTTAGAGCCTCGTCTAACTGATGGTGGGATATTATTAGAAGTAACTACTGGCGCAGGTGGTCAAGAAGCTATGCTTTTCGCCAGGGAACTCTTCGAATTATACAAATCCTATTGTGATTACAAAGAATGGCAAGTTGACATTGCATCTATTGAAAAATCTGACCTTGGTGGTATTAGAAAAGGATCCATGTTGGTGCAAGGTTATGGGGTACCCGAGCTTATGAGAATGGAATCAGGTGTACACCGAGTTCAGAGAATACCAGTGACTGAGAAAGGAGGGCGCATTCACACTAGTACAGTATCAGTAGCTGTATTGCCGCAGGCCACTGAAATAGAGATAAATATTTCTGATCGAGATCTTAATATTGAGACTAAAAGAGCAAGTGGTGCCGGCGGGCAACATGTCAACACCACAGACAGTGCTGTACGCATCACTCACATTCCTACAGGCACTGTTGTTGAATGCCAAGAAGGAAGGTCACAAATAAAAAATAGAGAAATTGCAATGCAAAAACTAAGAACATTATTGTTCCAGAAGCAAGACGAAGAGCAATCATCAAAAATTAATAATGAAAGGAAAGCACAGGTTAGTTTTCTATATATATTTATTTAATTATATTATCTCAATTTTATTATGATACCTAATATATGAGAAAGTTTTTTGTGGTTTCTGATATATCTATATTCTAGTATCAGTTTATTAAATAAGAGTGGCATTTAAAGTTACAATGCAACATTTAAAGAACCAATGGGTAAACTAATTAAATCTTTATTTGCAGATCGGTTCAAGCAATAGAAATGAAAAGATAAGAACTTACAACTATCCCCAAGATAGGGTAACAGAACACAGAGAGGGCGGGGGCACCACGCATAGTTTAAAAACTTTCATGCAAGGCGGAGAACAGCTAGAAGAATTACAGGAATCGCTGCTTAGACAACAACAGTACCAAGTCCTAATGGCTGATATTAACGACTACATCAATAAACAAAAAACAGAAACCGCTAAGAGTTAAACATAAACATTTTTGAATTGAGTTATTATATGTCAAATAAAATAAAATAAATTTTCATTGTTATCGTCTTAAAATAAAACAGTATAGAATACAATAAATATTTATTTTGTACCAAACAAATCACATTTTTATTAAAAAACAGTAATCACATTCCATATATGTTATAATATTAAATTATACTTACGAGATTCAAACACTACTGAGATAATTTGATATTCAAACATGAAGTTGAAACATGGCCGGGACGGTCAAAATACTGATTAAAATATAAAGGAGATTTAATCATCAAAATCACATCTATGTATATATTAAAATCTAAACTTAATTAATATGTTATCGGAGAACACCTAATTTGATATGAATTATGCCTTGACTATGGCACTGAGAGTATTATACTATAAAATAGGAATAAAGTTGATCCTCATAGTGATATGTGGCATGACATGTCTCTGATTACATTAAAATAATATCAAGTAGACTTTGTAACGAAATTAACATTTGCATAAAATATAGACAATATAACATTAAGGTACTGGTAACAAAATCCATAGATTCTAATTATACATTTGCAATGTTTTCTTAAAAGTGGTGCAGAAGGAAAATTATACATAAAGGAATCCAAAGTATGCTTTTTGAAAGTAAACTGCAGCGTCCACACATGTCGATATTGCTCTCCTGTGAAAATAAAGTACACGAAATAAATGTATTATCGCGATATGGATTTAGAATTACTTATATATTGTAAACCAATTTTCCGTTGATATACTTAAATAATAATAAGAATAAGGAAGCAAACGAAATACCTATTATTTCGTTTGCTACATCTATAAAAAAATAATGTAGTAACTAAACGTAAATTAAGTTCATTTCTAATTCGCGTCCCTAGATGTCACTGTTGTAAGATTCACCATCTTCAATTTTCATATCAAAATTTAGTTTTGACTATAATTAGGTGCAATAAAACTAAAAATAAACAGATTTAAACAAATTGAAATTACATATATTATTTTGTTATTGATTTCTGATTTGTTTTAACAGATTTTTTGAGTGCGGAACAGAGGAAAATAATGCGTTTACTTTTGAATACTTACTTCGGTGTGGTTTCGAATGCAAGAGTTAGGCTGCTTCCTGTATAACGGATTCATATGTTTCAAGCAAGGCAGCGATTCATTGTATTGCACTTCAGTAGGGTCTATCGAGTATATCGGCACATCGGCCTTAGCACACATCGCGTCCACGACTACTAGCAACATGTTAGTATAATTCACTAGTTGAGCATAGAAAGGCCTCTCGCACTTCCTCAAAGGCTTATTCAGTTTCTCATCAAGGTTTTTATATTCAAGCTGGTAGAGGTACATCTCTCGGTCACAGGGAGTGGGACGAGTTCGATTTATTAAGACAAGCTTTTCGAAATCCCTTTCCACAATACGCGTTGGTGGTTTTGACATTGATGGGTCGTCTGTGTCTTCATCATTCTCGTAATGTTGGTAGGCGACTGTGAAATAAAAATATGTTTAAATAACGAGTGAGTTTATACTTATTACATGCATCCAAATTAGTATTTCAATAGTTAAGGTTAGAAAAATTATATAAAAACAAATAAGACGAAAAATGTAGATTCAAGCTGGATTAATTAAAGATGAACTGTTTGTACTATATTATTTCATTCTTAAAATGGGATAAAAATATGAAATTACATTATAGTTTTGATATTGTTAGTAATTAACGATTTCCTCATGCTTCAATAATGCTGGCTGAAACGAGGCCATCCAGAGCCAAGGGAGCGCCGCTTGCTGTCGTACTGTCAAAAAAAACTACCACAAAAAAAAAACTTTTGAAAAGAGTTTTATTAAAAAAAAGTTTTCTCGCCCGGGGCGCTCTAATGGCTCATGCTGGCGCTGATAATAGTCAATAATTAAATATATTACTAATTTAATAATCATGTGTGATAATGATCTCCTCTTAACTGTCTTCTAGAAATTTAATTATATATAATATAAATTAATGTTTTTCAGAAGAACTTGTGATTACAACATAATACTACAGATGACGTGGAGCAGAAGGAAAGAAATAAATCTAACATGCATAGCACATAAAATTTATTAATCCACGGGTTTTAATTCGTTTCTGGGGAGTATAATATTTCAAATCTTGTATAGACATAAGATATCTATCGGCATGCTAATTAATAATAATCTACAATTCAAAATAGATTTTACAAATATTTTTTAAATTTTCACCAGTGCTGACAGTCTACTGTGCTCGATCTAAACTCACCAGAGGTAGTAACATACTCTGAAAACAAGATGGAGTCGTTACTACAGTCACTTTACATAGCTACATCCAATAATGACTCCATGTAGAATTTTCATGACTAATACAATTCCGAATATCCATGCAATTAAGGTTATACAGTCCTAATTGTGCAACTGTGTCAAATATTGTGATGTCACAAGTCGTATACTATAAATTATTCCAAATATGTTTCACTGATATCGATAATAAAACTATTCAGAATCTTAGGCTTATTTCTTTAAAATACGCAGTTAGACAGGAAGTCAGTAATAATAGATAGACAGAAACATTTGCATAGCTCATAATAGACGTGAAGCATTCTAGCACATATATATATATACTATTATATTGTTAACATAGAAGTTATCAGTGCGTTGTCGTGCAAATATAAAAACCATGCTGACAACGCAGGAGCAACATCGATTTATCAAGTATCTCAAACAATTCATTTAATTTACTTTTCCTCAAACATTTAACATAAATTAATAGATTTTAACATACCGTAGTCGATGGAATAACTTGACCCTTGAGCTAATCCAACAGTTATAGTGTTGTAAAGCCACACTGAAGTGGTGATGAACCACGTTGCAATCAGTCTTATGTTCTCTAATGGCTGAAATATATATTTAAAATATACCAAAAAAGGAAGTCCATTTTTCACCCAATAAATATGAAATAAACTCAAAAAGCATACTTTTTTTATATAATTCAGAGAATATCAAAAATATTTTTCAAGAATTTTAAAAATGTTTAAAGAATAAATGTATAGTTACCGTTAGTAACATGGTTGCAGGATTTGTTGTCTTTTTTTCCCGAAAGCAGACAGCTTGATAGTCGATTATATGCACCGCCTTGAAAACGTCCTCCTCTACTAATTTCATCATTATATCCGGTCGGACCTGGTAAAGGCCAAGTGTTAGTTGTTAACACATCGACACTTAAGGTATAAGTATTTTAAAGGTATTAAAAACATTACCAACCTCCCAAGAGCATACACATTCAAAATAACTTAGTAAGTAAAATTACAAGATTTTTGATAGTTTAATGAAAATTTTATCGATATTATGCTTCTTTACTAGTTTTTTATTCCTTTTTTACGATATTTTTAATAATTTTAATATTTTTACCTTCCCAAAAAACTGTCCAGTCTGAGTTGTTTCCTTGCTGACTATTATCCAGCCGTTACTATCCACTAAGTAGCAGTCCCAATTATCTGACGTGCATGTTACACATTCCTTGTTATGTTCACACTGAAATAGACATTATTAGACGTAATGTTCAAGATCTTATTAGATTTAGTTAATTAATAAAAAGGCAACAAAGTAGCGTGGGATGAATGTTTTTTATGGCTGTATAATTTCTTTCACTTCACCTCTATTTACCTATCATTTACATGACACTATTTCTTCCCATTCAACAAGTGAAACAATGAATTATTGCTATTTATAATCGCAGATGTCCAATGTATCACTTATCATCAGATATATATACTTATATATATATGTAATAAACATGTTTTATATGATTTCCAAAACCGATTCCAACTCACCGACGAAGTAATATTCTCAAACCATTCGCTAAGTCTTTCATGTTTGAACTGGAAGCCAACAACGGCAGCTGGAGCCTTCTTGTGACCATCAGCGTGCAGCACCGCATGTGCCGCCGTCACCATCGCCGCACTCACATTGAGAGGGAACTTATCTGTACTCAAATCAATGCTGTATACAAAGCTCAGCGGGTCCACATAGTGCTGTTCCACCGCACGGCGATACCAGACTTCATCTATCGCTCGTGGCCATTGCTTGCCGAATTCTGGTCTAGAAAATCATATTTTGTATAGTTTATTGAAACTGTAAAATCATACTCAAAATTGAGGACAATACTATTTATATTCCTTACCTATCATCGTGTTCCTTCGGAGGATGGGTTTGCCACCGCGTAAGACCACTGTGAGTTGCGAGGAACGCTACTATATAACCGAAGCGTTGAATAAACTCCGCCCTAGAAAAAAAATTATTGATTAGAATCAGATAAACATGATTCATTAGAATGTTAGTCTAGTGACGATGACTGACTGATGAGCCGAAGGTCGTAGGGTTGATTTTTCAAACGTATTTTTGAAGGCTCCACAGATTTTTGTTTTAAGTATTTATATTTGTCAAATTCTCTTCACACAAATTATTCTCTAAGTCTCAATGGTTCTATTTTCAGTATTAAAAACTATAACACTGAATGTGGTTATAATATACTTCTGTATAATGTAGTCATTTAATTATCCAATCTACAACGCGCTAGGTCAATATCATATTGATATCAGCTCGTAGAAATGCTCTTAGCGAACTTACAAATAGTGTACTCAGAATTGGATAATGAAATAGTCCCTATAGTTGAGCAAAGCGAGCGGGGCGCTCTATGTGAGACTTTTTGCATCCCATGTCCGGGGTTGGCATGAAAACGGCTCTACCGATCTTCATGAAATTTTGCATGTTTCTAGCGATGGTTATAGCAATAACAAAAAGAGAAAAATCTTATGTCGTTGAGGAATAATCACAAAAAATTACAGTCCCATAGACTTCAATGCAAAAAAAATTCGCTATGTGATATTTGATTATTCTATATTTTTTTGCCTGTCGGTTTCAGCTTTGAACGCTGAATAGAAAATGGGTTACTCGCTTCGCTCAATTCGCGAGCGAATATTCAAATATTTTTAAGGTATCCGAAACAACGCACGGATTGTCTTGAATTATACCACAATATATCTAACGTAAACAAAATATGACTAACATTAACAAACTTACTATCCTTAAGCTGCATATAAATGTTATATTATTGTAAACATAAACTACTTACGATCCTTGAAAGCATGTCTATTCTAAAAATAACTTAAGTTCTAACACCAACTATCTACATAATGTTTGTTTCAATCTAATTTCCTTACTTAGTCTATGTGTACTTAACCCTCTGATATCCTATTTTATATTTTATAGATCTTAAACTTATTTTAAAACATTGTTACTTAAATTAAGAGATGTTTAATAATTTTTTATCGTACATCTTTGTATACTGTACCTCGGCAGTAATCCAATCACTTTAGTCAAGGGGCTATCCAGGCAGATATCAACAGAATATATTGGTATCATAAATTTTGTATAACATTATTAATCGTTCTTTATTATTAACTTATTATATTTATACAATAAAAAAAACATGCTGTAAGAACAGCGACAGCGAATTTTATAAAAATTTTATACAGTTTTAAAAATGTCTTTAAAAGGTAGCTTCATTGCAAGGAATATTTGCTTTTAAGTAATGATAAGTTTTATTTAATTTGTAATAAAATTGGTGAAATATTTAAATAATATAACTTACGCCTTATCATCGGACGCAGACTCCGAGATGCTCTTGTTGAACCAAGCTGTGTTCCTGGCGTCGTACACCAACGCTTGCATGAGTCCATGATCACCTTCACAACAAAATAAATATATTTTATTATTGTTAGTTAGTTAGTTATTATTTGAGTTAAACTATAACTTACAGTAATACTCATTACGGGGTGTCACGTTTGATGCTTTGTTTCTTCCTTCTGTAATTTTATTTAAATAATTAATTATATTGATGTCATTAGCAGCAGTGAAATTATTTTTAAACCAAATAAAATAATTGCTTACCAACACCTATAATAATGGACCGATGAAAAAACAAGCTTCAGTCTTAAATTTAATCTTTAAATAATTATTGGATAGACACACGCACACACACACACACACACACAAATACATACCACACACCTACAAACAGAACTACCACACCTTCATTGTGTCCATGGCCTTTATTTTTGTGATGTTCAGGCGGGCGCGGTTTAGCCGGCCAGCGCCAGCCGGGCTTCGCCACTCGCTCCAGGAAATACGACAATTCCTCCTCTGGCGATGAAAAAGTACGCTCGTAGTGACGACAATACATCCTATAGATAGTAGATATAATACATTTCTTAATATTTAATAATTTACTGGTATATTAAAGCCTATCGAATTCTAATAAATCCCATACCAATCAGGGTGAACGCTCCACTTATCGGATAGATATTGACGTGCTGATATGTTTTTTGATGTGAGTGATAGGCGATGTATGTCGTCGGTTGGTGGTGGTGTGATGCAGTGTCGTCCATAGTTCTCGGGGATGCCCACCACCAGCGTGAATGGTGAATCACTTATTCCAGTCCAGAAATAATGTCTTTTACCTCGCGACACCCGTTTCTGTAATAATATATTGTCTAATTTTGGTATTATTAAGCCTTATCCTATCTGAGGTAAAGACTAATTTTTTTTTACGTTTCCTAATATTTACAGTAATATTTTAGACTTACCATATCATCCATATGATATTTTATATTCATCATTTTATTTCCAGTTTTCTGGTCAATAATTTCTTTACGAAGCTGAAAAATATGGCATATATTATTTTAATCTTAAATGAATATCTAAATCAATCACTTTATAGTTCCAAAACTCACAGCCGTGAGTTCTTTGCTAAAGTTCCTTGGACTCCGGTCATCATCGAAGAGCTCCACCTCGATCATGTCAACACTATTGTAACTTGGCTTCATAATTTGCTGGAACTAAACAAAACAATCATTTTGAAAGCTGCTTCTTCTTAAATGTACTTTATTTGATAACAATGCTGCTTACAACAGGTCTGAGGTCGGGATGTATCAGGATATATCCATTATTTGTGACGATGAACGCGTATCCATTCACCCCGATCTGGAACATTAAGATATCATCATATCCTTTTATAATGATGAAAGATCTACTATAGACATATACTTATGTCACGTATTCAAATACGGCCCCCTCCTCCCCCCTACCTTGTACGGCGTCATTAGAGCCTGAATCTCAGATAGAGGGACGTCGGTGCCAGCGACCCCTAATAGTCTAGCTATACGCATCTGAAAACATTAAACGACTGCTTTGTTAAAAATTTAAATTAAATTATAATAAAGCAAGGTAAAAACGTTAGCAAAAGTCTATTATTAAATTAATATGAAAATTCAAATATATATATATTTTAATGTTATTTAAAACTAAACATTATCAATGCATAAATAATGGTTATGATTCTACTCAACCTATCGATTTATTTGCTACAGTATTGTAAATGTTTAAAGGTTTGCTTATCTAGCAAATATTAATTTCTTCTAGCATCTACGCCCCGTTAGGTTATATAAATGTTTACGAACTACATTATTTGAAAAAATCTATTTTAATTATTCATCATTACAGGTTCTAGCAATCTACTCAATCAAAAAATTACACCTCGTATCTCAACAAAACACTACTCGGTATGCTATAGAGTATAGACCCACTACATCTAGATGGGCTGATAATAACCTTTCCGGTCCATTGTCAGAATCTGTTGACATTAAATTATTCACTTACACATGGTAATTAATAATTTATACGAATATTGAGTTTAAAGTCACTGTTGAGTATGCAATGTAAGCCGCAGTCTTTCGTCTCTGCCATCCGTCCCTGTCACGCTGTCCGAGTGTATGAGAGTGAATGAACGTGTGCCTACCTCCTTTTGTCCGTTCTCCTCTACGGACTGCGATTGGTTGTTGACGAACGAATGCAATAAAATTAACAACATATAGGTAAATGCATTGTAACAACCTAATAATCAAAATATCCTCTATAAATGAGAAAACTTATATTTACACTAAAATATTTAGTATATCAAAAGTTTTATCATTCTTAGATAAGTTACTTAAAATTTAATAAATGCTCAAGTAACAAAAGCCCCATTCGTCTCACATGTCGGGCTGCGGAAACTCTTAATGAAAAATATTTACATTTACTTCCATAATATAAGTAAATCTTTAAAAATGTCTCTACGAAGACATCACTAAATTCAGGCAAAAAATATGTCTTATCGATTATATAGTGTGCGAATAGATCATAATTCTTGCACAAAAGTAACCTTGATAACTGATAGAAAAGTTAATTGATACCCTAGTGGTCTAGTGGTCTACGCCTACTATCTAGTAGAAAACTACTAAGTATACTACAGTAAGCCAAAAGGGTTAAACAAAGTCAGTCGCTAGCGAGTAGCGAGAGGACCGCGCCACGGTCAACATCTATCGAGGACAGATGCATCGCTAACGGGGCCAAATAACATTTTACCGTTACTGAAATCCAAAAACTAAATCATAAAATGTCTCGTATCTTGCAAAAACTTTACATTAAAATCATCAAAACTTTCTAAGTGTAGTACCTCTTTTGTAACTGATACCCAGTAAGCTTCATTTATGAGTACATTCTCTGTGATGTTCTGAGGGGAAACCATTAAACAAAACTGAATATTATTAAAAGACACTTGAATATTATATATACATTATGAAGATACAATTGTAAGTAAATTAAAAAACATTGATAATAGAGATAGCATACGACCAATTAGAGTAAAACATATAAACCAATCTGTAAAAATCTTCATTTAGACATATTATAGTCATGCATAAAATCAATTTTGAATTTTGGAAAACTGTTTACAGTTTAGTTCAGTTGAAACAGAGAACAAATTATAGGAAGACGGACAGAATATATGAAAGTTTGTAACATTTCAAAGATTAAGAAGTTATTTGATCTCTCTTTCAAAGACATTAAAGGGGAAGTAGATAAAATATAATAAAATCTTATGGTTTTATTGGAACCCACCTCGTTGTATCGTAAATCATAAACGGGCATCGATACTGACGTCATCAATTGGTACTGAGAGTTCCCAAGTTCACTATACTGACCCTGTTTCATCTAAAAATATTTCAATCATGAGCTTCCTTTTTCATTATAATAGTTATATATTGAGTGGTTAGTTTATACCTGAGTTATTCTCCATCTACGATATTGTTCCTTTTCAGAGTTAAATAGCACTTTGTCCCTACGTTGACTCATGAAGCGTTCCTTTTGTTCAGCTCTTTCACGTTGCTCCCATAGATAGTCTGCCACTTTCGGATCCTAGTAATTTTATAACATAGCATTATCTCAACAAAACATTAAAATGTTATTTATTAATTTAACTTCAATGCTCAAATGTTATAGGCAAATTTTCGACTTGAGAAGATTGTTTGTCTGCAATAATTAATTAGTAAAATTATTAATTACCGTAATATTAGCATAAACTGGCGTCCACACCACGGGATGTTTCTCACGCTGCAGCACCAGAGGGCGCGCGAGTACGTTGACATGTTCCAGCACCCTCTCCCGCACCTCCGCCAGTGTACTTAAGTGCACATAGAAACCTCTATTCGCACAAGCCATCCACTTCACTTCCCTGACGTCCGCTACCTGATACATCCTCAAAGATTAAACTACTGTCCATAGTAGTTTTTTAGTGATGTTGTGCTCGATGCAGCCTCGTGCAAGCGTTACTATGACGCTATTTGCCTATTACATAACCTAATCTATGGAGCGGTAGTAAATTAATTGACAAATATTATTGTTTGATAAATAAATCGCAAATATTGTTCCTAAAAGGCTAATTGAAATTATAAAATAGCCTATCATATTAATAGCTCTAACTTAAAACTAAAACTATTGAATATAAAAAAACAACAAAAATAATAACACAATGCACAACTTGGTAAGCAAAGCGTAGTGAAATGGAATATGGAAAGGAATAATGTTAAGATGACATACAAGCATGCGTAACAATAATCAGAAGACAGAAGAGTACCACGTTCAAGGTGTACTGGTGGAAGGTTCAAGGAAGGCATTATGCAGGACGCACAATGGATACAACACACAGTAATACCTGGAGTGGTACTACCTTTACCTCGCGACCTATCAAGTACGTGAACACCCTCACTGGTGTATCATACTTCCAGTTGTACTTTTCGAAGAGTTCCTTGTAGTTGTATGGCACCCCATCGGTGACTAGCATTATTGCCTAAATTAAAACATTTAAAATAATACGTACATAAAAAAGTATATATAAAATGCAAATATAATATTGTCATAGGTACAAGTTGTTGTGTTCTTACGCTATTCATGATAAGAGATAAACAATTGATTATAAATTATACCTGATTACAGTTTGCGCCTCCACTGTTATTTCTATATATTTCTAAAAGTTCAAATGCTCTTGTTAGAGCCGCCGAGAAATTCGCTATTTCCATAGTTTCAAAATTGTCCAATGATAATTTTATTTCTCTAAGATTTGCTAGTGTTGCCTACAAAACAAATATAATACCAAAAGTAAACAGATTAGCTGTAGCATGGTAATAAATAATGCGTTTCTCTTTTGCTCACCTGAACGAGAGAATCTTCGAAACAAGGAACTACTTCTTCCACTGTATCAGCAAAAGTCATGACGCTTACAAAATCGTTGTTACCTAGAGTGTCTAAGATATTGGTGACTACATGTCTAGCTATGTCTCTCCTTTGGCCTGTCATGGATCCGCTGCGGTCAACCAAAATAACAACATCCTTCGGGCTTGCAGCTGCTTCCATGTACCAGGCCCTGGTGCGACAATCATAAATATCTACTGGATCAGCACGCCATTTCATTGCTGAATGTAAAGAAAATATTATTATGAAATTCGATAATAATTTGATTGATCCACTGATGCTATGCTTAGTTTAATATTTACCAGGATAATGTCTCATAAAGCCAGTGGAACTCCCAAAATACTGCCACGATAAAGTGGGATCGCTTTGATAATTATTGATAAAATGAGTATCCAAACCTTCTGACCAGTGGATTCCTTTAATAACTTCTGGAGCTAAAAGAAGACATAACCACCAGTTAACAAAAGATATTTATAATTAAATAATAATAAAATAAATAATAAAGACAGCTGTCTTTATACATAAATCTTACCCCAAGCATAGACATTGGTTGGAACGTGCACGCTACTAAAATTTGCATTGACAGGTATATAAGAAAAATGTGGATTTTGTTGGACATGTGCAGGTTTTGAAGGGGGTCTTATAATCCAATTCTCCATAGTAAACTCCGGTTCTGGAGTCGTCGTTAGGGACATATCGTCATAGGGATCTTCCATTTCTTTGCTATTGTAAAACTGATAATCTTCGGGAACTATTTCATTTTGTTTATCGAAAGCCATATTTTCGGCGGCTTCAACTATTCGTTTTACGGCACTTATTTTTAGTTCCATCATCGCTCGAATATCGTCTGCCATATTTTGCACCAATTTTTCTCCATCTCTTGATTCAATTTGTGCGGATTTAAAACTCTGAAAAGTATAAAATAGTTAACTATTAATAAAAGTATTATTATCATTACGTAACTGTTTTAACATTGTCTTCCTTACGTCTTGCACTTCCTTTTTTCTTGTAATAAATTCTCCAAAATGATATAATTCTGTCCCCAGCTTAACAGCCCAGCCTTGTACCCTACAATATGGAAATTATACACATAATTAGATTGGGTTTGAGGTCATTGTTAATATCATTCAATTATTAGCTTATTATCAAGGTTTATATTAGCAGCGGTAATTTAGTTATAATGATTACTTACGTATTAAGGGATATCTTATTAACCACATCATATTTAATACTAGCAGAACAGTCCCTTGAATCAAGGAACAGTAGGAGTAATAACACGAAAATACCAGTCCGGTCGTACATCAGAAACACTTAATCTAATTTGGCCCGTGTTGTGTTTACATCTAAATAACGTTCATGTTATTTCTTTTTATAGACACCAGATATTTCACTATTTCTAACACTATTGTAAATATCGAATGAAATTAGTTGTTCTAGTAACTCCACTTTGATAACGATGATAGTCGATCGAGCACAGCGCGCAGCCGCGGTGAGTGGCACAGACATGCGCTCTGGACTTCTCACGCGAAACAACTGCTGGATATGTGTATCTATAATGTAAGCACAACTTCTGGTTTTGTTCAAGTACTTACAGAGCGCATCGATTTGAACATATGATTCTGTGGGTCAATGTGTTAAGGACGCGTAACGCTTTTAGGATATTAGAAAATGTCAACTACTCGTAAATAAACTGACATATTTAACTTATTATAACCCCATATTACTGGTTCATAAAACTATATTTCTGTTAGTATCAATAATTGTAAGGTTTTTATTTAATTAAATAATTTTTAATATTTAATTTAATTTTGGTTAGAGTACGTAACTACTTTTAGGAAGGAAAAAAAAAAATAAATAATGTAAACAAGAATAAATAACTTTTATTGTGAAAGTAAGAAAGGTACAAATCTATAGGACGCTAGTACCAAAAAATAAATAATAGTATCATGAATATAATCTTGAGGAGTAGAACGTCAAAACAATCATACACATTAACGTTAAGAAATTTGCTTTTGTAAGACTTCCAATGCCGCACTCATTTATATTGGATTCCTGTAAGCAATAAAAGGTTTATTTTTACACTTCTCAAACAACTATTCATGTTACAAAGTAATCTTTGATATCTAGAATGCATATGAATAATTTTACTAAACTTGTCTTATATAACGTATTTAAGAAACAAAAAACTTGATGAGAAAAATACAAAAAAAAGACGAAGAGGCAAAGACATACAGTGAGAGAAAAGTTAATTTTTCATCATGTAGTATTCAGTGTTATCACCTTTTCGTGATACGTGAAGCATCCTTTTAGGCGACGACGAGTTAATCTGCCTAAATCCAGCTTATGACACGGCTCACGACTTGTCGTTGAATCCTCTGTGGGCTGCGGCTTTGTGTCCATGGGTTTTACACAATTCTCTTTATATTCCCACGGTCCACTTTGTACCACTACTAATAGCATATTAGTTTTAGTAACCAGAGATGCCCAATAAGGTGGATGACAATCGCCTTTCTCCTCTTCATACACTATTTGGGTAAGGCCCATATTGTCTAGGAAGTAGGATTGATTTAAAATATATAGAGTAATGCGATGATCACATGAGAAAAGTTTTGGCTTATCGCTTGAACTGTCCTTATCCTTCGGCGGCGGCGGAGCGGCTGTAGTAGTCTCGGAGAAAGGGATCGATTCAGATGTTGTGTAGTCATCCACTAGAAGGTAATGAATTAATTCTATGGATGTTTTCTTAATATGATCATATGAGTTAACTTACCGTACGTATCATAATTTTCTATAACAGTCGCCGAATACGCATATTCATTCCAATTCAAAACATTAAACATCAATATAAAGGCCTCCATTAACAACCATTTTAAAAATGTAGATACTATGATAAAAGGCTGGAAAATAAAACAATATTAACATATAAACTCATAATAAAACCACTTTTTTATTAAAACTAAAATACATACAGTTTCTAAAGATAAAGCACAGTTTTGTTCTTTGATCATGGATATAGGGCACAAGGCTTGGTAATTAAAAACCTCGACGTGGTCAAATATCTTGGTGTCAATGAACCTCTGCATGACTTCTTTTTGTGCGACTCCAAAAAAGTCTCCCACTTTTGCCTGCTTCATTCCCGGTTTCGGTTCTTCCATCGTCACAACTATGTAACCTGAACTGTCTATCACATAGCAATCGTATCCATCACCGCATGATATTTCCTAAAAAGTGTATAAACATAACATAAATTAGGAACATACAATATTAAACTTTAATTTAAAAAGATGACAAAAGAACTAAAAACCTAAGATACCTGATTATCCTTTGTAATATTATTAAAAACTTCATATAAACTGGAATAAAGAAACTGAAATCCGACCACCGCCGCTGGTGTTTCCGAGTTGCCATCTTTATAAAAGATCGCATAACTTGCGGTAACTGTTATGTCTCCATCGCTGTTTTCTATGGTTTCCGGTCGGTTTTCGATGGTATCGTCGAGGATAAGCAGCCTTGTTGCTATCACCAGGGACTCTTTATCTATCATATGCTGCAACACGGCAGCTTTATACCATGTTTCTTCTATTGCGTTGTAATAATCATCACCAAATACTCTAAAAATAACAGAATGGTAATTAAGATAATTTTTGGGCCAATTAACCAGTAACCATCTATATACAAGAATATTATAGATTTTGTAACAACCTTTCTATAATTAAACCTCAATAAAAATTATGTTGTATTTTAAGTCAGTATTCGCAAGTTACCAATTTATAACTATGGACTACAGATGTCTGAACTATATTGAAAAACAAACAATATAGATTTATTTTTTAAATTAAATATTACTATTACATTTTTTTTATGATGAATACTAATAAGGAATTTTTAAATTCTTCCATCCAGGTTTTCTGTTTAAATAAAACTAAATCAGAACACTTAAATCAGGTACATGAATATATGAACATATATATATATATATATATATATATATATATATGTTGGTTTGTGTACGCTTCAAAAACTCAGGAATTACTGCACCTATTTTAGAAATAGTTGTTATCTATCTCATTATCTTAGCTATATCTATTAATTATAATTCCTATTCTATATTCCTTTTTTAGAATGTCCTTATTTGCAATGCGAGGCAACAATTTAGAAATTGAAACGGTTTTGAAACAGACGTAA
The DNA here is from genome assembly GCA_918358695.1 of Melinaea menophilus ssp. n. AW-2005. Lineage (NCBI taxonomy): Eukaryota > Metazoa > Arthropoda > Insecta > Lepidoptera > Nymphalidae > Melinaea > Melinaea menophilus. Next base: position 5,314,415 of record OU911046.1, on the reverse strand, counting down.
TATTAGCTAACGACTATTTCTCACAGATACAACCACAATGCCACTGCGAAGCTTTAGCAGGATACAGCTAGTAAATAAATAAAGATACATTTTCTATTTATTACGTTGTTACTTAACATTGAAAATATTTCTGTCTGTTTATTTTGTTATCTATCTATTTGTAATTTGCAAAACAGTAAACGTATTTTGACAAACAAAGTCTGAGACATGAACTGGGACCCTGGGAATATTTGCTAGTAGCAAATATTCCCTAACTCCATAGTGAAATTGATTTAAATATCCGCAGAAGCAAAACTTTACGTGATAGAAATACCGGTAAATCCGATTCCCAATTTATTTAATACTTTGTTGATAATTGAATTTACAAATATTTGATTCCGGACCTGATGTTTTTTACACAAATCAGAAATTATAATTTAAGTTAAATATTTTTCCTTAATAACTACTCACGGTTCAGAGAATTCCTTCGCCCGATTGCCGAGTTCATCGACCCATTCATTTTTGTGATCCTCAAAAATATAGTGCCATCGAGTCAAACCGCTGGATGTTGCAATAAAACGTACACTAACATTGTATTTCTGTGCTAATTCTCTTTCTTCTTGGGTTGCCTCCCAACTTTTGAAATAGGGTGTTGAGAGTTTAGCATCAAACACTAATTGTTTTACTAAATCCTCATTACAATAATAGTCGTCCTTACCTAGTGGTGTGGTACCACAGTGAGCTGGAAATAAAGTTTATATTTGTAAGAAATAATACCATACAATAAATTAAATTGTATATTATATTTCAGCAAAACTTACTATCATAGTTAAATGGAAGACTTTGTGTTTCTTCATCGTACTGCTTTTTAGTTATGTCTATTTCATTTTTAGATAAATTTACTAGAAATTTGAATATTTCTTCCTCTGGAGTGTCAGACTCGTGGCCTTCCAAATAATGATATTTACAATAGACCCTGCAAATTATTACAATTCTCTATAATTGTAAATCAAATTAACACTAATTTATGAACATAATACACGAACTAATGGATCAGCTCACCAGTCAGGGTGAACCCGGTAATTGAAATCGAAGTAGCTCGTGACATTGACACCGAGAAGCTCTTGACCCTGCTTGGCCTCCAGAGGATTGTCTTTCAGCATGAGCTCGGTATCTCCATAGCCCATGGGCAAAGAAATGCCCATCGCAAATGGTGTTCCCTCCAATTTATTAAAGAAATAGTCATGTTTTACTCGAGCTATTCTCCTGAGAACATGGAAGGATAATAACATTGAGAAATGTCTAATATAATGTCATACACTCTGAATCCCGCATTGCTTCGGTATTTAATGAAGTTAGGCGTGAAAATTCTCGGCACATTTTGAATAAATTTCGACTCGTGTTATTTAGGAAGTTGTGACGAATCTTTTGCGACCCTTATTAACATAATTTTACAAATTTTGATTGAAGTGCTATGCAAGATAATGGATGTGGTTTTTGAATACTCATTTGATTTAAAAATAATATTTACTTAATATCTAACAAGCTTATTACTTGAAATTAGTATCCCTAAGTTAATATGTTATTATAGTATTATCTTTCGAAGTCTGAATTTTGATAATGTAATTACCGTACAGCTTCACCATCTCAAGTTAATAACCTTAATGATCCGTTTCAAAAATACAGCGTTGAAAATAAGTCTAAAGTTGTAAGTACAATTTAAACTTTTCAACGCTGTATTTCTTTACTCATTATTCTTTTCCCATTCCAAACTCTTGTAAGCAGTCATTAATTTTATTTATTCGCTCGCCATTTTAAACAGAACTAACTACTTTAAAGATTTAAAATTGCTTGAAAGATTAAGGTTATTTTAGTTGCTCTAAACATATTCAATATATTATAATATATTGTCTTAATTTTTGTATCCAATCTACGAACCTCATGCTGTCATAATGAAATAGCACTTCAACGTTAGTGATGCTCCCATCTGTTCCGTTAACCAGGTCCCTTCTAAGACTTTTTATTTTATCTCCCAATTCTCGCGGACCCTTACCATCGTCAACTTGTTCAACTTCCACGAAGTCAACACTATTGTAGTTCTCTTGTAGCTCATCGTTTATCTAATATAAATAATCAATTTAATACTTATATGATATGAAATTATTTAAATATACATACCGTTGTTATCAGGAGTGGATGCAACAATAAATATCCATTGTTGCTCACGATAAACGAATATCCATTGACTCCCAACTGTAAAATGTAAAATCGCACATTATCCTCACAATCTTAGAAAATCTTGTTTATAAATAAAATACATACTTGATGAGGTTGAGCTAACTTGGCGATGCTATCTATAGGGACATCTGTGCCAGCTACGCCAAGTAGTTTGGCATTCTTATATAATTCGTTATTCCTATAGTCGAATGCTGGTATCGCAACAGACGCCACCAATTTGTCTTCATCGGGCTGTGAAATATTACATTATTTAATTTTATTCTGACCATGTAACATTCAGTAGCAGGCTAAGTTCCCGCAGGTATTATACAAAGTTAAGTGAGTTTGAAAACTTATTATCAAGTAATATACCTTGACGTGGGGGAGTTTGATAATTAAGAAAACTTTCCTTTAATGAACTTTCTCGAATATGATTCTTGATAAGTTCATTAGATCAATATCCGGGATAGATATATATGGTGATTATTTTATGTAAAAAATAATATTAATAGGATTTATTTTTGCTTGTAAGAGTAAAAATCATACATTATCACATACTTGCATTTTTATATTAGTAGAAAACTACAATACAATTATTAAACACATTGTTAGAATTGTTAATAAGTACACCTCATTCTCACTTTGAGGTGTGTTACGAAAGCCTTGAGCATCTCGTATGAATCGTGTAAGAGGCTTTCCACTTTTGCAAATACGGTTATATATAGCTCGTTTAAAAATTGGGTTAGTGTCATAAAAGAAGGTTTATGGTTTTGTAGTAACTAATTTACTAGAAGTAAAGGCATAATAAAGTTGTGAATTCGTACTTTCCCTGTATCCTTAATAAATCCTTAATTTAATAACCTACCTTCCTGACATCCCCGCTCACGTCCCATTTCACGGTTCTCTGGTAACATAAAATTTATTAGGTTTTACATACCGAAATTATTTTATTATTATAGTCGAGAGAAATATTCTCTAATATAAGAACATTTGTAATAACAATTGATATAGTTTATATCAAGCAAATCACGAAAACTGATAAGTATAGTAAAAAAATTAAAACGAAGTTTTAATAACTAAAGAACAACAGTAATATGGCGCGCCCTGTATATAGAAATAACATATTACCTGAAGTAATTGAGTTTAAAACTTTAATACAAGTATTGATCTAGTGTTTATGTATGTCGCAAATGTGTATATGTATATGTGTCTGTGTGTGTGTGTGTGCGTGTTGAACATTTCAAACGTAACAAACATTTCTCTTATTTATTCTAACATGTTCAAATGTCTGCTCCCTTAGGTATCCATTATTCATGGACGAACACAAACAACCTTGCCTCGTTTAGAATATACAGCATTATTCATATGTAAGTATATATACATATATATTCAGTTGTACCTTATATATATATATATATAAAAACATATTATGCTATGACAAATTTGTATTACAGAAACGAAATTAAAGAAAATGTTATTTATATAATATCCCTGAAACCTGAAAATGAAACGATATAAAGGTTTTGTTAATAATACCGTGTAGTCAATATCAGCGTGAGTCCAAGTGGGGGGTGGGTTTTCCCCCGCCAGGATCATGGGGCGAGCGATTACATTTATATACTTCAAAACTTGCTGCTGGACTTCTTCCACGGAGTGGATATGAACGAAATATCCTGAGATTTTAATACAGAAATTATAGAATGAAAATAGTATTATATTATATTTATGTAAATATCATTCTAAGCCTACCTCTATTAAGACAAGCCATCCATTGTATCTCTTGGACATTTGTGACCTCTTTTCCTATAAGATAAGTGAATACTCTGACTGGTATGTACGTTTTGTTTCCCACAGTCTCTCTGTTATATTCCTCGAAAACCTCTGTTAGGTTCCCTGGTACATAATCTGTTATGAGCATCACTAGTTGATTACAGCCCTGAGAACTGCTCACATTACATTTCGTTCTCCTCTAAAATCAATATGTATATGTAACCACACACACATACTACTATGTCCCTAAAGGATTATCCAAGGATACAATAGCACGGAAAAGTCTATATAAAAAGGCAACTCGACTATATACATCAGAAAGCACTTTGTCTTCTCTTGACCTAAAAGCTATATGAAACTACTACAGTCTGGAGTGAATAGAATAGAATATCTTTTATTAATATATCAAAAGAAAAATCGATATTATATATACTTCTGTATATCTTTAACTTATTACTATTACTAATTTTAAAAAAAGTTGCTGTCTATAAAATATCTTTTAAAGTCTTACATTCATATATACCTGCAATACCTTTTATCTGTAACCATTTATATATGTAATAAATAAATAAATTTATTGACCTCGACAATTTATTATAAAAATTATATAAGACTAGGACATATAAAGGTGATTAAGTCAGTAACCGTCGCTTGATTAAGTACAGCAATTAGTGAAGTTCTTTTGTATCCGTCTTTTTAACGACACCTAATGAGGAAGGTTAAGTTGACTTTTACAGAAAAATCTAGACGACATTCAACGTCAAAGCATTCTTTTTTTAGTTGTTTTTCATTTAAATAATGACTGAATTTATACATACTACATTTTTATCTGTTTTATCCTGTCTCGTAGCGGCAAGAGAGGATAAAATGTATAAAATATTGCATATTGGTCTCTTTATTAAACAAATTATATGTCAGCAAAACTGTTTAATCGAAAACCTTGCTATTATTTAACTTACCTCTTTAAGAGTTGTGAAAGCCGTAGTATAAGCCGTTGTTAGATTAGCATTACCTTCTAAACCATTCTTATGTTTGCCATTTTCCTGTGGTTCGAGAGCATTGATAATAGTATTGATATTCTCCGGCGTAGCTTGTACTAATCCTTTGAAACATGTGACAACATCTTTAGTAGTCGCATTAAAAGAATAGACGTTAACGTAATCGTTGTTCGATAAAGTCTTTAATAAAGAGCTCAAAGTTATTCTTGCTACGTAATTTTTGAAACCGGTCATAGAACCGGAGACATCGAAGAGAATTATAACATCCTTCGAACATGTAGCGGCTTCAATGTACCAAGATTTAACTCTACAGTCGTAAGTGTCGATTTCGTTTATATTCCAGGGCATTCCGGGGTAGAAGCGTAAAACGCCGTGTGCGCTTCCAAAGTACTGCCAAACTAATGATGGATCGGATTTGTAGTTGTTAGTGAAAACTTCGGTTAACTTTTCCGACCATAATATAGCGGCTAACGCGTCATCCTCTGCAAATAAATGTATCATAAAGTGATCCCTATATTTATTATAATCAAACAATTAATATACCTTGATAAAATATATTAGTTGGTACGTGGATACAGCTTATGCTAGTGTTAACGCTGATATCGTAAAAGTGTGAATCCTTTTCCAACGAGTGAACAGTGTAGTGTGTGCTGTTCTTAGCAAATTTAGGCACTTCGAATTTCCTTTCAAGCTTCGTTCCATCTTCGTAGAAAAATTCCGAATATTTCGCTGAACAATATTCGAAATCTAAATATTCTTTGTCTTGTATGATAGTGTAATTGAACTCAGCCGCTAAACGTTCAGCAGTGGCGTGGATACACTAAAATTTTAAATAAAATTTTCATTTCTTAACTTAATACTCTATTACTTGTCATTATTCCCTATATAATATAATAATGGATTTCAAATTCATATATTACCTTAACAGCATTAATTTTCCTCGTCAGCATCGTACTGACAGATCGCAGTGACGAGTCCAGTATTTGTTTTCCATCTTTTTTCTTAACACTCGCATTCATTTGTTTGTATTTCTGAAAATAACTTAGATGTAACTGTTTATTTGTAGTTTTTGAAGTGCATCCGATGGAAATTTTATGATTTTTTTACACTTTGGGTTACATTATTGTAGTTTTAATAAAGTTCCTTATTTTTTCCACAAATATAGCACTCAAATGAGCGAAGATTTTTTGAAATCGGTCCCGTAGTGTTTGAGCCAATTCGTTACAAACTTACATACATAAAAAATAAAAAGCTTTGCTCTTTATAAAATATATATTTAACGTTTATTCTTTTACTTATTAATCATTATTGTAATAACAGAATTAATATTAAAATTAATTAATTAAAAGCAAGGAGAATTTAATATTAATAGAACATTCATTAAGTGGTTGTCTGCGGGTGATTGCGCCTTTGGGGTTTATGAACGTGTAATTAAATTAATGGACTTTTTATTAGTTTTACTTACAATTCTGATTTGGTCTGACTTCGTCAATGACTCACTTAGCCTCCAAAGGTCATCACCGAGAGTCCTCGCCCATTCCTTTACTCTGATATGATAAATGTACAAATTAACCTTATCAGATAAGAATATATATAAAGAAGAAAACGGAAACTGTACTAGGGGTGCCAACAGACCCTCAATTTCGACTCGCTGCGCTCGCGAAAACTCGGGTACCGTTTGCATATTGAGCGAAGCGAGCCCAGTGACTCATCGTTGTGAACAATGTCGGTAATGTAGATTTCATTGTAAAGCAAAGTTTTCTCGCAAATTTTTGTTCCCATTGACAGGATATCGGTTTTGACGATTATTCTTCAACGACATGACATTTTTCTGTGTCTTTTTGATTGCAAAATTTCATAATTTCCCGTCAAGTAGTTTTCAAGCCTATTCGCGACAAAGAATGTGATAAAGTCTCCAGTAGAACGCTCCGCTCGCATCGCTCAATAAGTGATAAAGAATTCGAATGAAGATAGCACTGTAGCAAAGGGTGATTAAATTGTAAAGGAAGAAATCTATAATTTAAGAAATATGTATAAAACATATACAAGAGATTAAAATATAACTATAAGAATACTTTGTTCAGTTCAACATTTTTTAAGCTAGCTATTTTCATATAAAAACCTAAAAAGATATTTTATCTTAAAAAGGACATCTTTGCATTCAGACTAAAATCAGAGCGGAACCTTAAAACAAGATTGTGGAAGTTTCTACAGTTGAATAGAAAAATAATAAATATTTTCATGATAAGATAAAAGTAGTATTAGAAACTTTGTGTACTGTGAAATATTAGTTTCAATTTTGTATAAAATCAAGATGTATGAAGAAATTTTGACGATTTACAGTAAATGACATGTTTATCAAACTAGTTTGAAGTTACTCTTAGCTCTTATATTAGAAATTCAAATGCTTTATCGATCAGAAGTATCTGATATATATTCATGATTTAATTCTATTCTTAGCGTAACCCAGGAACAACGGCGTGGACATAGTAGATTTCTGTTCCCTTTTGGAGTGCTGGATTAAAGTGAGTCCCCTTGCCTCTCACTATCCGGGGTGCTGAATTAAAGTGAGTCCCCTTGCCTCTCACTATTCAGCGTCTACCTGTTTCTACGATAACGAACTCTCTTGTTGTCAAAAGTTCTTCTAAGTGGTTTCCTTTTATTGGTTCTTTTCTGTTCTGGCAAATCTCTTTTTAAATTCCAACAGTAGTCTGCTAACATATTGACATCCCATTTACCCTGATAGCGCTGTTCCATTGTCTTAAGATCCTGTCTGATGGAACCTTTCACCTTGCTCCTCACTGTAGTCTCCTAAATTGGCCGAAAAATGGTAACCTTTCTATTTCGGAGGCATAGAATTAGGTTCAGCATCTTTTAAGCGTTTTACAAGACTGCCGGATGGATAACAGTATAAACAGAATTAAATAGAAAGCAAAAAAAAAAAACAAAAATGAAACAACTTGTTAAGAATAGGACAAAAATCATGATTCAGTCTTAGTATCATAATAACAAATATATGCATACAATAAGGTTACCATATACTTTATAATAATTTTTACTCTCAGCATCTTGAAAAACATAGAAATTCACATATTTTCGGTTCCAGCATCCTAAAAAACGTAGAAATACACATCTATCTTGATTTTATAGAAAAATTGAAATTTTCACCCCCTTTAAGGGGTAGTAAGGGGGTGATAGTGGTCATGAATTTATTTTTAGTTATCATTTTCGGTTCCAGCATCCCAAAAAACGTAGAAATATACATCTAACTTGATTTTATAGAAAAATCGAAATTTTCATCCCCTGTAAGGGGTATTAGGGGGTGATAGTGGTCATAAATTTATTTTTAGTTATCATTTTCGGTTTCAGCATCCCAAGAAACGTAGAAATACACATCTGTCTTGATTTTATAGAAAAAAATTAAATTTTCACCCCCTGTAAGGGATGGTAGGGAGTGATAGTGGTCATGAATTTATTTTTAGTTATCATTTTCGGTTTCAGCATCCCAAAAAACGTAGAAAGACACATCTATCTTGATTTTTTACAAAAATTTCAATTTTCACCCCTTAAGAGGTAGTAAGGGGGTGCTAGCGGGAAAACTGGCATTTAAAATTAGTTTTTATTGTCATATTCGGTTTCAGCGATCCCAAAAACCTAGGAATAATGGGGTCTCCCCTCTGGTTCATGACGTTTTTTTTTTTTTGTGTGCCTGTGTAATCAACAAGTTTTTGAGTTACGATCGCACGAAAGTAAACAGACGGACAGATTGAGTGAGTGACTTTTATCATAAGGATAATTTTAATAAACAAATTACTGTGTATATTAAATTATTTTAATTTTACTATTTACTTTGTTATGAACTTGTATAAAATATAATAATTGATAGTTGTATGATATTTCATTGAAATGTATAATTTTTTTCTAAATTTTCTAAAGAAAATCATTATAAATAGAATGTAATTGTAACGGATTCCCTTGAGATTTATCTGCAAACTCAAACTTCATAATAAAATCAAGTTCAAGTTTGTTTCAGTGTAAGCAATGTTTCACACGTCTGTCTGTATGACCTCTAATACTGCTGTAATCATTCTGTAGGAGATACGGTACATAAATATGCATCTATACATTTGCATACTACACTAAACTCAAATACATACACAGAAAAAGATATAAATATTCAAGTTTGTATATAACATACGTGTCAGGTCTCCAAGCGGGTGCAGGATCCGGGAGCAGCATCAGCACCAGAAAAATAAGGAATTTGTAACATCTCATTTTTAGTGATGAGTCAATGTAACTTGACTTCTTGAATAACAGATATATTACTGAATAAGGCACATCGTTCCGGATTGTATATCACTGCCTACTTCTACACCACAAACATTTAACAATTCAACAATTTAATCAATAAATTGAAAACTTTTACGTAAATAGAACAATAAGCTTTCGAGATAACAGGCAAGGCCACTACGATAGGAAAGCATAATTTACTTTTTTACATGAAAAAGTTATAAATAAATATTTATTTTAGAACACGATCCGGGTTAAGATAATTTTAATTAGTATCACAACGCGTTATTTTATTTGTTGGTGGATTAACGAGTTTCGATAATCCGAAGTGAAGTCGAGTACTCGTACTTTCGGGTGAAGTAGCGAGTCGTGAGCGACGCGCGTTCGTCGCGTCGGACGCACGTGTTCCGTCTATTCTGGGCGACCGACGGCGGGCTCACATCGAACATGCGCGAAGTAGGTCGGTCTAACTACCTACCACACCACACCAGTACTAATCTTTAAATACATGGTGCACTGAATATATTTTTCATGAACATCGCTTATTTAAACCGTTAATAAATAATTTGCAACATTTTTAATGACAAATATATAACAAACTTTAGCAGTATACTTTAAAACAAGATTATAATATCGAATTCAATACGACTTTTATTTTCAATAAAACTTAAATACATGGAAGTAAATCGCTACTTTACTAAATAAATTATTCAGCAAACGTTACAAAGAGGGGATAAAAACCGATTTTATTTGCGTTATTTAATACGAAACAACATTGTTTATAAATTACTATTTCATAATACTTATATGTAAAAGTAATAGTTTAATATAAATTCACAAAGTATCCCTCAATCACAATATTAATATAGAGAGGTATTTTAATATAGTCATTGTGAATCCTCAATGTGCTTTTGGGTAAAACCTATTTGAATAAGCAAAATGGTGGTTCAACTATTTTCCATTTTACATATACTAATGAGTTCGTACATAGTTTCAGTCTTTATTTTTTATTTAACACTGACACAATATTTCATATTTATTAAGGATAAAATACAATTATTTTAATATTCAGCAAGAAAATTTAATCAAGTTTCGATGTATTTTTTTACACAATTCTATTTGTCAATGGAATTTTTAATATTTGAATAATATAACTCATATAAATCGACAAAAAAGCAAGTTGAATTTAATAATAAGATAAATTATTATATAATAAGGCCTTATTATTAAAAAGAGGTGTTAAAAATCAAAGTTTTGGGTGGGTCTTTAATTTTCTGCTCTGACTACCTCAACTTTGGTATCCACATAAGCTTTCAAAGCCTTGACGATTTCATATCTGGATTTATTGAATCAAACGCCATGTATTACATAATTTTATATATTTTAATTCAAATATTACTCCATTTGTGTTCTTTCAATTACCTCTCCGTGATAATTAGGTTACTATCACTCACTGTGAGCAGAAAGAAACGATCCACGAACCTCCAATAATGGGAACGGAGCTTTACAGAAAATAAATCTTTCAGTAGAGAGATAGGTGATCGAATTTGTTTCATCAGTAATGATTTGACGCCTTTGTTTGATTTTATTAAGGTGTATTTGAAATAGAAATATATATATATATATATATAAAGAAACCTATATCTGTTTGATCCTAATTTTTGTATTCATATATTATATCTACCATATATTTTTTTCGATGTCTTTTTTTCTCTTTTACATATACTAGAGTTTAATTTTCCTTTTGTAAATGCTTGCTTATTCATTAGTTTTAAAGCTAATCTAAACGACTGAATCGATTTTGATCAAACTTTTTTTAACAAATCTTCGAATTTTCAGAAGATATTCTTAACCAAAATATTCTAGGTTCAAAATAATGAGACGGAGATTAATCGTCAGTATAAAATATTAACAAACCCATCTCCCGTCTAATGAATGGTCCGTATAAAGCCCGGCGGCGGAGTGAGCGGAGTGAGGCGCCGAGACGTCGGGTCACCCTCTTTATTGCTTGATATTCTCATAAGTAATCGGTATTTACTTTATAGTCCATAAAGGTATCGAAGTGTTATTAATAAACTCCCCAGATATATATTACTTAATATTACAAACACATTTACATATTTTATACTTGTATATATCCTTCTGAAGCCTTTATCACAACCTTGTATTTATGTCTTTATTTTCTATATTAAGGTAATATATTTGAATAGTCTGCCAATATTTTAGCGAAATTCTTTACTACAACATTTAATGTAGATATAGAATGAACTAAGCGTTATTCCCAAAGTAACAGGTTTGATTCCCAAGTGTTGGTAATTTGTCATTCTATATATGTACTATTAAATCTAATATTCTAATCTAAATAACTAGGATCCGCCAACCGTGCGCGGCGGGTGTTGAGCTGAGCCTCTCTCCATTCTTCTTTTCTTGATAACTTTTGAATGGCTAAACATTTTTTAAATCTGTTTTCGCTATAACATCCGCGTTTGGCTCAAACATATATAAGAAAATTTTTAGCTAATTATCTCGTCGCATTCTGGAGACAACTAAACACAAAAAAGGTCTCCCAAACGGTAAAGAGCTTCGCTTACGCTTAGCTTAATAATACAAAGAATAAAAGTTATTTATTTTATACAGTAATTTTTGTATATTCAATTTCTTAAAAAAAACAGTGTAGTTTTATCAAACTCTTCAAAATAACGCCAAATAGTTCATTTTTATTTTTATTTTACATCAAATCTATCCGCTTTACATCGCTTTAAAATCTAAACTATAATATTCATATAAAGCTGAGTACAGACTGGGTGCTTTGATGGGCGGGAAATGGAAAAATATATGAAGTTCCGTTTCTGATTTATTGAAGAGGGTTAGGGGCGCTCTAAATTGGGTCAAGTTCGATTCAACCTTTGTTTAATCAATACTCAGACTCAGTTAGTTCATAGCTTTAATGCGTTACATTAAGATTATCGATTTTTCTAGAAAGTTCTAGAGTTATGACCCAAAGCCGTATAAAGGTCATGTGTGTATGAAGTTATCTGAATATTCATATGTTATACATATTTAAGTAACCCACTATCTATACATGGCTTTATTGAGCGAAGCGAACGAAGTGAGCGGAGCGTTTTACTTGACACTTTTTACATTCTTTGTCACGAATGGGCTCGAAAACTGCTTGACGGAAAATTATGAAACTTTGCAACCAAAAAGACACAGATTAGGTGAAAGTTTTAAAAAAAAAATTTGAAAAATGTCCTCAAAAAAAAAATTTTTTTTTAATATCATTCTGATAAAAAAAACTGATATTCCATTGAAGTCAATGGGAAACGATGAGTCAATACACTGGGCTCGCTTCGCTCAATATGCAAACGGCACCCGAGATTTCGTGAGCGCAGCGAGTCGAAATTGAGGGTTTGTTGGCGCCCCTAGTTTATTTTCCTTACGTTCTAAGGCTTTGAAATAAAACGCGAATCTCGCACTCTGTGAGTTTTATTATTATTCATTTAATTTATTTATTTATATATGTATGTACCTTTAACTTACAGGAAACAGAAATATACAAAGAGAAAAATGTGTATAATCTTAATACACTAATATTTATTATAATTCCCGTTTCTAATAAATATTATTGCTTCTTTTATAATTTTATCTTATTGTTATATAAATATAATCACCATATATAAAATTATTTATCACAAATGAGTTTTCTAGTAATTTTTAAAGTACCCAACACGAAGACTACCTTCTATTCGTGGACTTTCAATATTAAATACGTTACGGTTCAAGAATTCATCATATTGAAAATCAAGACAAATATTATCTCTATACAGAGATATAAACTACCTCATAATTACTAATTAACTTCACTGAAATCAAACGTGAACATTTGGTATCGACATTTGAAGTATCCTCATCACTTTACTTGTTTAGATCTTAATAGCACCCTACTAACATGTTTAATACTAGCATTTGCTAAATCAAATATAAGTAAAAATAACGTCATTCCAAAATACATTAGTGACTTAATCCCATAAGTGATACGAATATCCGCAAAATGAAAATTCCAATATCCCAGCAATCAACCATCACAATAGCGTATTCCCGAGTCACGATGGAAACTACAATACCAATATCATCTCTTGATATTAAATCAATATAATCCTTATTTGATTATTGGTTAGTTTGAAGCAAACTGGTTATTTTTATATAATTTCATAAACTACAGTGCATACTCATTGCCTGATATCCCAAAGCTCTAATCAAAATTCATCAAAAAAACATTTATCGTCATTTAATATTAGACTTTTTTTTTATATTAGAGGAGGGCAAACGAGCTTGCCACCGTTATTATGTAATCACCCCCGCCCATGAACTCTAGCAACATCCGAGGATTTATAAGTAACGGGTATAGGTGGTAAAGGAGGCGATGGCGAGCTGTGCGTCGATGAAATTCGGCGGCAGACATCAGATCGAATAGTTCTTCGGAACACTCCCCGTTGTAAATGCGGTAGAAGACACACAAAGATGCCACGTGTCCACGCAATGCCAAAGAGTCCAGCCGTTCGCTGAGCACCGGGTCCCCGACAATCCAAACGGCTCTCCGTTGTACGCTGTCAAATGGTAGAAGCTGGTATTGGGGTGATCCGGACCAGAGATAAGAACAGTACTCCATGCACACATGGTCTGTGACCGGACCTGCGCCTTATATAGTGCAAGTCTTTGGTCAGGTTTGAAATACTGCCTCGCTCTATTGAGCACTCCAAATTTCTTCGAGGCCAACTTGGCCTTACTCTCCAGATTAAAAATTTACCAGAGACCATCCCCAGGGAGGTCTCTATAGAAGACTCGAGTTTCTTTCGGCACTCGTCGACGTTTTCCCGAGACAGATCTGTCATCTGCGCGACCGGAATATACCGCATCCTCAGTGCTGTCATCCGCATAACAATTTATGTTGGGAATCCAACCAATCCAACATATCAACAACAACAACATAAAAATTTGAAGGCGACGGCAGCAGATATACCGGCGTGTGGTATAAAATGATGTTCTAATTTATACCCGGGGTAGGATAGGTACGCTGTGTCGTTAGGTTGAGATATCTGCGTCTCCGTCAAAAACAACAAGGTCGGCTGAGCCGTCTCGAGTTGATAGTGACGGCGTTTAGGTTAGAGTGAAACCCCCGGATGTTGCAAAAGTAATCTAGAGTGGGTGCCGCCGTTTGCCGTGGTATGCCCTCTTATCTTATATATTCTCTTATTTACCGACAGAACATAACCAAATGAATTTGGACGTTGATTTTCTGTGAGAGGGTGGTCCCCAGTCGAACCAGCCCAATACGAGCTGCCGTCAGATAACTACAGCTAAGATAAAATTATTTATCACAAATGAGTTTTCTAGTAATTTTTAAAGTATCCGACACGAAGAAAAAAATTTAAAAAAAACTTTAAAAAACTTAAAACCTTAATATTATTGTAATATAAATAAATATAACTCGCCTGGTCCGAGTGTTTGTTCGGTGGATATGGATTTCGTTGTAAAATCGATTGTTTATAAATACGCGCCAAAAATCATTCTTTGCCAAAATTCAATCGTAAATGGTCGTGGATTACTCTTTTTATAATTGTGTTCAAAAAGAAGTGTGTTTGTATTTTTTAATGTCCAGTAAATTGATCTGCTCACATTTCATCGAAAAACTTTGACTGAATAATTTATATAAATAATGTTTTTATTTATTATTACTTGAGCTTTATTCTTTCAAATTATTAAAATACATTTATGTATAAAATATATTAATCCAGTAATATTCTACGCCATGATAATGTTCCAAAGCTCCGACAAATACCGAAAGCTTAATCTCGTTAACGTGAGATTAGTTCTATAACTAATCTCCAGTTATCTCTATAGATAGCTGTAATAGCTAAAGGTAGGTCGTTATATAATTTTAAAGTTTATTAACCTTGACCCTTTTAATAATTTATCAGCACCATATTTTATTATGTTATATTTTTGAAATAAATTTAGTTTAACGCCTTTCATAATAAATAAGCAATGTTGCATAACTGTAAAACAATTCATAGTTTTAAGGGCGCCTTAGGATAAATATAGTTTAGTTCCATATTTGCCTGTCTGTTATATGGTTTTAAGTTATGAAGCTTCAAAATAATTTACAATAAATGCATTAAGAATATACATTAATCTAACATATGAAGTTTAGTGAGATTATCTTAAGAGTAATTAGTATTTTCGATGTTTCTTTCACGATCTTAACACATTCTAGCCCGGCTAATTTTCTACGTTTCTAATTCTGAGTACCGGCTGATATAATGAAATTCTGAAGCTGGTTGCCGCAAAACTTATATCAACAAGGGGAGGATAAAAAGTATAAAATTTGTTTACGGCAACCAGGTATAGAATTGGAAATGACGTGAATTCATATCAGCAGCACCCAGGAATAGAATTTGAAATGACGTGAATTCACGTCAGCGGCAACCAGTAATAGAATTTCAAATGACGAGAATTCACGTCGACGCGCGAATGTGTTAATAATTACGAACGATACATACTAAATATAATTATAACGCATGCTCGAAATTTGAGTTCGTTTAAGAGTAATTTGTTCTTGTACCAAGCATAAGCATTAACTTTGGTCTGATGTTAGGGCATCAGTTATTAAACTGATTTTGATTGAGTATCCAATAGAGTGCGCTGTCACAATACCCTTGATATCGATGTCCAACAAGCGATTGAAAAGTTTTCATATATTATTTTAAGTTTAGATTAACATGACATGCAGTATGGTACCTATAAATTGTAATATGCCAGTAAACATACTCTTCATTAAGTTTATGTCGACTCAAATATCTCTCTGCAATAAATAGTTTTACTTTAAAAAGATTAAAGTTAGGTAAAAAACTAAATTGATAATAATGACATAAAAAATAGCACAATCTTTCCTTAGGATCCTGAAGTTAAGTTGAAATATCTGTATGAGTGTTAAAAATGAACTAAGATTTTGTGAATTCAATATTGAAAATACCAAAATTGTCTAATTATTTTATAAAACGATCTGTTGGTATTCTACTCGTATATGCAGTTTATTAATTCTTATGGCGCTTAGACTTATTTACTTTTTAGATACAAGGAGCAATGAAGGAAGGAATAGTATTCCTGTCAACCTAACCCCCCTCCCTCCTCATAAACACACTGGTTATAGCCCCACCACTCCTTGACGTGGAGCTTTCTATAGCGTAAGTTAGATATACGATTAGATATAAGATACGAGAACGAATTTTGTCCGGACCTTGCCCATATTACAAGTGTATAACTTTAGTAAAATGCACATAAATGCTTAAAAGTAGTGCTTATTTATTCTTGGCGTAATTTTTTATGATTTTATCAAATTAAAAATAATACTTTTCTATTACCACACACACTTTAAATGGTTTAAAGATGTGCATTTCGACTTCATAATTTTTTTATTCATGTCCAACTTAAACTGATCCTTAATATAATATTTATTTAATTTTGTTTAATGAACTGTTATTGTATTGTTTAAGGTATTATTTACTGTACTGTATATATTATTGTACTAGTCTAATGCGCCGTTCTACAAACTGGCAAGATCTATAAACGTTTCAGAGCCTCGCAAACGGTAGTTGTATTTTTAATTAAACACAGAAAAATTCCAAAAGATGTTATTGTTACTACATTGTATTTACTAAAGTAATGTTTGTATAAAAATGTATATAATGTATTAACCATTCCTGTTTGAATCTGGATGCTACTGTAGCGATAGGAGCGTGCCCATGCAACCAAATAACCGTAGAGAAGTATTATAGTATAGAATAGATAATATTATATATAATATAAATAAGTAAAATAAATAATTAAATTAATGTGTGACCGCTTCAACTTTGTTTTTAACTTTTGTAGTATTACAGTTTTTCAAACATTTGTGTAAATATAGATTTTCACATCAAATCAATGAAAAGTACTTTTATATATAACCTAAACCATTACTACCAGCTCCTACTCGGTATCAAGTCCTCCAAAGTAGATAAGATTATAGTTAAATTAAGATTGGTTTAAGGCTGACCGAGGATCTGGAAATTGGATTTTATCACGAAAAGGCCTTAAATATATTATGATCAATCACCAAGAGTAAGTATAGGATTGTTTATTAATACAATTAAACATGCCCACGCGTGTTGGAAAACTTTTTATTTTCTTGTGTCGTTCCCAAGAATACTAAATCTGCAAGTGACAAGTCAATAATCAGGACATTACACGACCACGTGAATCCGGGAAACAGTGATTAGAACAATTGAATAATAGATAGGTTATTACATAATGCAGGAAAATATATATTAATATAATATATATGATAGTAGTGCATCAACGCGCAAGTAATTCAAGGAAAAATGCAACAATTTTTGAACATGGAATAAAGTCTTTCTTAGAATAATTAAATTAATTCGCTAGTTACTTCTGTGGTTGGAACTAAATCCAGCTTTTAAAATAGAAGCTCATATAGATATACAAGTTAGAGTGGTATTGTAGTAAAAGTTGAACTGTCGAAAAGTCCCGTTCGCTTTATCTTAATGGGGACATTAGTTTTATAAATTGAAAATAGTACTCTCGCAAATTATTCCAGTTATCATCCTACTCATATATATTTTTAATATATCTGAAGATAATTTATAATCGTTAAAATTATTTAAATCAAACGCTATCCTACCCGCAAGCCAAAGACATTGAAAACTTTTTTTTGACATCGTAAAAATTGCTAAGAACGGATCTTACAAAATTCTACCTACTTTTTCTTCATGCAAAGATGAAAATATTTGATCAATAGCTGCAAAAGTTTCAAAAGTTGCTACATTATAAATGGTTTACGGTCTCCCGGATTATTATGAATGATGCTGATACGGAATTGTGTAGGAATATTAAATCTTGTGACCATATATATAAAAATCCCGTGTAACGATGTTTGTTTATACTAACTACTATTGCAATGAAATTATGTAAATATCTATTGTTTGGTACAAGTTAAAAGAGAATAGTTTTATGGTGATAGCGTAACTTAGGTTTTTATTCATAAAAGGTTTAACTTACTTCTAAATTCGATAACTTTGTAATAGATGGCAGTTAGAGTTCCACAATTTCCCTCTAACTTTTTTTAGATTGTGTAAATATTCAATAGATGGCGCTGTGCTTCGATTTTAAATATTTTTTAGAAGGCCAAATTTCGTTCGTTTGTCTCACATAAATGCAATAACTGAACAGAGGGAGAGAATATTTTATATTTTTATATAAATAAGCGATTTATCACCCACTGACTCATCATGAAATCTCCGAAACTATCTGTCCGAATAACTTAAAATTTTACATAGTTACTTCTTTTGTGATGTAGACGTCCACTAAGAACGGATTTTACGGAATTCCTATCCCAACGGATTTCAACTTTTTGCATTTCGCTAAGTTTTAAACCTGTAAGAGCTGTACACTTAACACGAGGGTAAGAGTTACTATAGCAACGGTTACGATGGCCACGGATAATATGACAAAGGTTACCATAGCAACCTAAGTTCACATCCAAATAATTAGTGTGCCCAGCGAAGCGGGAGGGAATAAGCTAGTCTTTATATAAAGTGATGAGATGAGCTAGACTAGAATTTTTAATAGGTAAATTTATATTTTTGATATTTAGTGGATCTAACTGCTAGTAAAACCACGTTCAATTGGAATGCAAACTTTTTCTGATATCAATGTGATATATTGTGATCTGTTTATAATATCAATGAATATATTATGTAGATTGCTATCATACTTGGTATATCCATATTATAGGTAGGGTTGATTTAATTAAGCTAAATGTTGTTAACATTGTTTAAATATCCCTCTTAATTCAAGATCTTTGTCCCATATAACGTCAATTTATTCATAATATAAAATTATCCTTTAATGTCACTTGTGTAAGCAAATAAAAACAATCTGAAGACAGACAGAAATTTATATTAGTTATATGTAAAATTTTCTCGGACGAAAGTTATAGCTAAAATTATTAGGTTTTAAAATCATTATTAATTACTAGATTATAACCATCGACAGTAGATAAATAAAACAATAAACAATAAAAATCAAAATTGAAAATATGTTATATTAAATATATTAACATGTAAATAAGTTATGAGAATTTGTTAGAAATATATATCTCTTGATATACTATAACCATGTGAATATTAACATCTTTTACTTAAAGTTATCACACAATTTTATAATGCCAGACAAAAAATCTATTTCTTAGTGTCATATTCACTGAATACAAATATTTGAAGCCAATAGAAATGTCCTGCCTCTAAATTTGTTACCTTTTTACTTCCATAGTCGTAGTATTAAGGTTTATCGCTTCTTGTCGTTACGTTGAAATACTTTCTAACTTGCTTAATTACACGTCAAAACAAAATGATAGAATGATGTTTTCGGAAATAAATTTTATAATTTATTTATCTGGTTCCTCTCTAGTGATATTAAATATGATTTTTGTATTTATTTTGTATATAAAACTTAATATGTATATTACATGAAAGTAGCATTACGTTTATTATATTACTAGCTGATTCCTGCTTGCTTCTCTGGGCACACTATTAATTTGGATGTGAACTTAGGTTGCTATGGTAACCTTTGTCATCGTAACCATTGCTATCGTAACCGCGTTAAGTGTATAGGTCCTACAGGTTTAAAAGTTGGCGAAATGCAAAAAGTTGAAATCCGTTGGGATAGGTATTCCATAAAATCGTACCGTCCTTAGTGGACGTCTACGTCACAAAAGAAGTAACTATGTAAAATTTTAAGTTAATCGGACAAATAGTTTCAGAGATTTCATGATGTGTGGTAAATCTAAATAACCTTTTTCGTAGATAATAAAAAATGGAATATCTTATATATTCGCAAAAGCTTATTTTCATACAACGTTCTTTGTGATGGGAACAATCTTTTTTAATTGTATTACTTTTTTGTCAAAGAATCCAGCTTAACCCACAAACGTAATCTGGAAAAAATTTAAGATAAGTTAAGACTCACATACTGCATTGTGACCCGGGTTTTAATACATATAATAGTATCCAGGTAGCAGTGTACGAGGGCTCTGACCACCTGGCGCCACCCACTGACAAATAGCCAGCTGTTTGTCAAAAAAATGTAGGTACAAACTATAATAAGTGCATATCTTTTCATCAATCGCTTTCGTAGAATTATTTGAAGTATCAGTGGAATTATCTATAAAATTTTACAAAGACATATTCAGACTAAATAAATTACATATTCCAGTATTGATCTAGTTGTTCTAATGAACTTAATGCTTAACACGTTAGCCATAAAGGCTACCTTCATAATAATATTGATCCAGGCTTTAATCATTGTTATAGTTACATTATTAAGTGACCAGCGTGACTGGAGGTTTAAAATGTTAAAAGTAATTTAAAATGCAATACAAGAAAGGAATATATTTATTTGAGACATTAAACAGAAAAATAATAACCAAATATATATTGACTTAATAACCAAAAGTGTTACATACATATATATACATATATATTGCGATACGATGAACGTTAAAAATGAAGAATGTTTTACAATGGAGCCGTAATCCAACTAAGTGTTCCCTGGAACATATTTTATACATCAATACATATATATATATATATATGTATATTTGATCTTGTTATGCCACTGTAGCACCCCCAGTCCTTGCGCCTGGACGAGTTCTTCATATGCCATATACCCTATGATTAACATATATTATTCATAATAATATATATATATATAATCAATTGAATCTAGTAATATTGATCGAATTGTATGTTAAATTAATAGAATAAAAGTTCCATTTCGTATATACCATGTTGTATAGTATTGATTTTGGGGTGTTTAATTATAACGACAATGAGGTTGAAACATGGCAGGTAGCTGAAGCGTGAGGGGTGGAACGCAACACCCCTACACCCCTACAACTTCGCTTATACGAATTCAAGTGATTCATTTTGGAAAAACCTAACAAATATTAAATATTTTACAATTGTACAAATAAAAAATAAAATGTAAATAGACAATTGCTGTTTCTCTTCTTTTATGGCTGACTCGTAAATTTTTAATAAAGGTAAGGATCCACGGACGTGAGCTGAAATATTTATTATTAGGTTGGTACTTTTTATGTTTTAATAGCATTGACAGACAACCTTCAAATAATAATATGAAAACAACTAAATTGATGTAAAATATTGCTTAAAATAATTTTAAAAATAAATTAATATAGCATAGCTATAGTATAGCTTACACTGTGTAACCTATATTGAACTTTAGCCTGTTTGTGGTTCGAAAATCGCCGTCCTATATTATAGGAGGCAAGCGGTGGCCGGTCGCAGTGCGGGCGTTCAGTGCATGCTATGCACACGCGGACAGACACATATTAAAGTAACATATTCAAAAAGTTTTGTACAAAAAATTATTATACGAATTTAAAATAAAATATATAATATTTATTATGTGCAAACATTTAGTGTTGGTGCCTTTAGAGACGAGTGAAACGGGTATGTAATTTTTTTTAAATAAGTGCTTTTTCTTTAGAATTATATATAAAAATATAATACAAAATATTATTAAATTAATATCATCCTAATTTCAAGAACTTAAGTTGAAGAAAATGTATTTTATAATTAATAAAAGAAATATGTAGGTAGGTAACTCTTTTAACAATATTATAAATTATTACCGCCATTTACAAAAAAGAGTTACTCATTATAAGTATACATGTACCAATATTTTTAGAGAAGCTATGACGTTGATTATAAATTGCTATATATTACAATAGCACCCAATTCGCATACATCAATTGTTCAATCAGAAATACATTTATTTTTATTATAGCTTATTGTTAAAAAATAATCATAGAATTGACGCAGCTGTCGTGCTGTGACCACTTAGCCATGAAAGAATTAATTCCAATCGAGCCGGCAGGAGAAGTTTATAATTGAGCCAAAGTCAGACGTAAGACTTAAGGAGCCCACAGGTCTGGCGGCTCGGGTATTTGCGTTTTAAAACACAATTAGATTAGAAGCTATACTAAAGTTTAGATATTTTAATTAATTAAGATTTAAAAACAACAGTTCACTAATTTGTAATATATTTCAATTCCATTTCGGAGTAACATCGTCCCTTAAAAATCATTCGTATAATTCGTTCTTAGCTTTAGAAATATCCTATAATCCCTTAACGTTGGTTACTATGGTTACAAGTTTACAAACGTCATTTTATTGTAGTTCTGAATATAAAGTATTAATAACTCGACTAAACAGTAGCATAGTCTGCGAGGAGCCTACGAATTACTGATATTGACATCCCGGGCTCACCCCGCAGTGGGCCGCTCGTATCGCGCATGCGCGTATCCAAATGTATTCCTCTAAAAATGTGAGAAATATGAATCCTTGTTATTATCAACATCTAAAACTGTGACGTAATTTTTGAATGAAACTACAAAAGATGAGGTTGCCGAAATTCGATATCTGTAAGTAGACATTTGTTTTGCGCTCGCTTCCTGGTATTGTATCGTATACTTTACATAATTTGTTATTGAATGTTCTTTTATTATTATTTATTCGTGGTATATAGTCCTTTATGCCCTTGAGTGCGTGAATTTAAACACACAAACGACGTTATAAGAAACTAGATTATATTAAGTATTTGGGTCATAGATTTTTGGCAGACGACGACAGAACTAAAAAATAATTCGCATTACGCATAGAAAATAGACGTTCGCAATTGTTTTTTTATTACATACTATATATTTCATATAGATCAGATGTAATCTATAAAATCCAATCTTTGAAAACCGTCAAGTGCATCAGATGTGTTAAGTAATCCTTAATACTATTTTGTTTATACACAACTAAAGGTAAGTATATCTATAGTAACAATTAAAGATAGACCATTCACTATATATATATATATATATGCACTATGTACTAGGTTTCTCGGAAATCGTGTCGAAAAATGCATTCAACTCAGTTTTTTGTTTAAATAATTGATTAGAAGAAATATATTCCAATCTATTGCATTTTGTTTTTATACACTTAAGTTGGTAAAAAATACCACTTCTATGCAGGTAGTATTTTTAGATCATACGATATTATTTAATTCGATATAGGTACTGATATAGGTATGATAACAGTCAAAGGCTAAATAAATTATTTATGAAAGTGATATATTTTATATCTATTATTTGCAATGAAATTTTATATTTATTATATATATAATAAATTACCATAAACTATCACACACAATAATGTGTTTATTTATGTTTATGTATATTTTTCTATGAATGTTGGAAAGCACAATTCAATAACAAATAAGATAAAAATTTATATTATTCACTTTAAAAATCTATTTCCTCAAGGACTGGTATCGCTTTTAGAATTATAACAACCCTTGGTGACGACTACATAATATATATATATATATACACACATATATATATATATATATATATATATATATATATATATATATATATATATATATACACATATATATGAGTCTGCAAAAATAAAACTCCCTGAACGTAATGTGGCACTTAACAACTAGATAAGAAAAACAATTTCCTCTTACGTGAATAAATTAATTGGCAATGATCCAAAGGATTACGGCCACTTACGATTATATTACAATCCAATACCATTGGAGCAGGTGGTCAATTGATGTGGTATCCATCGGCAACCATCGTGAACCAATTAATAGCAATTCAAATATTGACATCCACTTGACCTGTCTCGACATACAATCAATATTTGACTGACCAACGGTCAGATATTACTTCTATGCCGTTACAATTATAAAAAATCAGTTCTACATAAAACTTTTACGTGCAAAATTTCTCACGAAATGACGCAGTTTGATAAGCGTCACGTAATACGTAGAATACTTGATTATGAATTTTATTACGAATTGATTTAGTACATGACGATAAACATTGTTATTTACGTTTGCAGAATATCTATCACTTCGTATGCTAGCATACCTAGTTGGTTTATCCTACAGAAGTAATCTCTTCATGATCCTAACCATTGCATAGAAATATTTGCTTATTTAGTTATATTCTATGGTTCTGTCTAGATATTAGGTTTACTGCAACTAAACTAGCAGCATCCGCCCGACATCCACTCGCCATTACTGGCTATTGACAGTGCATTGTTATGGCGCATAATAAAAATCTACTACAATACGAGCACGATATGTAAGCATTGTCGAATCATTGAATGAACGAACAACCTTATATCAGATTTGCTCTGTGTGAATCAATTTCGTTTAATATAACATAATATCTTATATATTTTCACTAGCTCAATCCCGCTCGCTTCGTTGGGCATATTATTAATTTGGATGTGAACTTAGGTTGCTATGGGAACCGATGTCATAGTAGCCGTTGTCATCGTAACCGTTGCTATGGTAACCGCGTTAAGTGTATAGCTCCTACGGATTTAAAACTTGAAGAAATGCAAAAAATTTAAATCCGTTGGGAAAGGGATTCCGTAAAGTCCGTTCTTAGAGGACGTACGTCACAAAAGAAGTAACTATGTAAAATTTTAAGTTAATAGAACAGTTAGTTACTGAGGTTTTGTGATGAGTCAGTAAGTGGTAAATCGCTTAATAATATAATATATCGGTAATCGGTAATATATATTATCCTAACGACTAAAAATAAAATGTCGAACCTAACATTCATGACATTAGCATGACGTTAAAATGACAAGGATATCGCAAGATTCCATCGTTATCAAAAGAATTGCTATGATATGAGAAAGTCAGATTTAAGTGGTTACTTGGCTACATGACATGAATGCAGTGTTGTTTATTTTGTCCCGTCCGTTGTTATCAAGTAATTTAATCTCAATTAAAACTCTGAATGCCTTTATTGATCGCGTGATAATATTGAATCACCCAACTCTCGTTACACTATATCTTAAAATAAATTTTATATTTGTTCTAACAAAAAAAATACTACAAATATCATCTAATGCTATCGAAATGTAACTTAACTTTTTACTCTCAGAAATATATATATATTTTATTTTTATTATTTAACATATTTTCAGATAAAATTCTTTATTGTGTTCATAATTCGTAGACAATAAAATCATGGGAACAAATATCAAAATTACTAATACATTAGTCTTTATTTGCGTGTCCCTGATCTGCAAATACAATTCCCATCTCAAGAAATAGTGATGTCACTAGAAATACATTCCCGTACGTTTTAATTGCAATAATGACAGTTTCCTAGTTCCTACCGCTCGTTAATGCGAAATAAATTAACGGATCATGCCATGCGACTTTTGTGGGATTATCTTATTGACATTGACTTTTATAAAATAAATAAATAAATATATATAATTAATATATAAAAAATATTCGTTGAATCAAATCTGTGTAAAGTTATTAAGTTTCTTTCAGTACCGGTTTTTGATAGTACCATTTGAGGAGGGGGGGTATAGATAAGCTACTCACCCTTTCCATAATTTCAAGGAAACTTAAGCCCATCGAGAACAACAACAACAAATAAGTGGGGTCTTTACTCAAAGTATTTATATAAATACTAGCTTTTGTCAGCAGCTATGTCCATGCCATACGTAAAGGTAGAAAGCAGTATATATATTGCATAACCTGTCCTTTTAAACATCAAGTTCTAGGTGTGCGCAAATTCATTCAATGTATTTTGCTTCATTGACAAACACCCAAACAAACTTTAACATATATGTAGTAAGTAGTATGTAATACAAAATTACATCATAAATATAACTTAAAATTACTAAATCGCTGTTACGTTCATTCAGTTAACCGGATTATCGACAATCCGGATGAATCACGTTGACAATAGGACTCATTAACCGGGTTTTCACATAATATATATTATGGGGGGTAGTTGACTCTAACTAGGACCTTTCTCATTTAAGGAAACTGTAAATTCTGTATCAAATTATTATGTTCATGGCTACATATTCAAAGAGTTTAAATTTATAATTTTGTGTATCATTCATAAAAAATATTAAAATAAAAAAATTCATATCTTTATTCAAGTAGGCATTTACATGCACTTTTGAATCGTCAATTACTACAATACAAAAAAGGTTAGTGTAGTCAGTCCGTAAGTAAGCTACCACCGGCTCGGAGTGCTGCTCTGTTGAGAAGAGCCGGCCAGAAACTCAACAGTTGCTCTTTTCAAAAGAAATATAACAATAGGTGATGTTCATTATAATATAAATCCTGCAAATGATTCAACAACTTAAGTTCCAAATATTTCGATCCACTAAAAACTCTTGAACGTTATAATAAGCTTTCTTTAACAATAAACTTTTGATTTTAGATTTAAAACTAAGAAATGGAAGGTCTAAGATATCTTGTGGAACTTTATTTTATATGCGTATACTCAAACCCATGAAGGATTTATTAACTTTTTGAAGACGAAACTTTTCCGTTACGAGTTTGTTTTTATTTCTCGTATTTATCGCGTGTCTGTCACTGTTTTTTATTTAACTATTTAAATGTTGACGTATATATAATATGTTATTAAATATGTATTGCGAAGCGACTGTAAGAATACCTATTAATCTAAATCTAAATCTTTAAAAACATCTCTCAGAGAATCTCTAGCTTTTAAGTTTTAAATAGCCCGCACAGCTCTTATGGTCTGATACCATCATATGAGACCATAAAACTAAAAGCGCTATTAACTAATTGATGATTTCTAGAAAACTAAAAATCTAAACTAAATAAGCAACACTGTTCAAAAGATTACCTGATAATAAAATGTATATTATACTAGCAATGAAGAAAACCTGTAAGCCCGCGATGCTGAACCGTATCTGGCAGGCCAGTCGGCGCGCGCTCAACCTGGAACACTCGCCCCCACACGTGTTCGCCTGCAGCCAGTGGCAAAATGGGACTCGACCCGCAACATTTTATATAATTTATAGGTAAAAATAATTTCAATTGTATACTCATCAAAATGAAGACTGAAGGATGCATTATATATAGATTATGTCTAGAAGAGTCATTGTGGACTATATTACCAAAAAAATCGATTGCAATGCAAAAGAAAGACAATTGTTATTTCCAGGTGGTTAGTATTCCTCTGTGTGTTATCTGTTGGCATATCAAGCTTCATCTGCCAGCGTCTCCCGCGCCTTTACGATGGACCAAAAGTGGAGCTGAACTATTTTAAATGGTTCATTTATTTCACAAACTGGGGATATCTGCTGATTATAGTGCAAGCTGGTCTCGCACTCACAGTGGTGCATCGATATAGGAAGCAAAAAACGTTTAACATTCGTAAGTAATCTGCACTTTCTTTTATTGTCAATTATTCCTAAAATAATTAAAAATAATTAGTTGTTTTGACAAAAAAATATTAACAAATTATCTACTATCTCCAATCCATCTTTCTCTTAACGCTTAAGCAATTATTCTATAAATAAAGTATATTATAAAAAAATAATTATATATATTAATACTCCTCAAAAGTTGACGTAAGCCAGCCTAAAATAACACCTAAATAGACATAGAGAGCCCGGAGTCAAGTAAAACGAATGAATTAGCTTTAGCAATGTCAAGATCTTCGCGTGATTTTGTCTGTTAATATTTGAAATAATACATCGTGTTGATTCAGACCAATCAATGGTAATCAATGGTAATCACAATCGCGTGTCATATTAAGAAGCTTAACAATAAAAATTTTATTTAACTTCTTAAAATCTATCCGATGCGACGATTTGGTAATTTGTTTAAATGATACAATTATTTTTATTCTATATATATATTTGTTTTATTAACATTATATTTTCCGGTTGCTGTCATTTTGAATACATTAGCGTATCTGTATAGTGGTTTTCCGCAGTCAACATTATGTTGTTAGGTTTATAAAATGTAGATTAATATCTTCATTTCAACGAATTGTTATACCAGTACTCATTATTTTGTTTTGTTAGCAATGAATACCATGTAATGTCAGGGTTATATGTAAATATTTGTGTTATTGTTATTTCATAATTGTTATATTGTTGACTTTACTATTATGCTGAATGCAGACAAAAATTGTCTGGTGTGACTGGAATTAAAATTGTAAACAATAAGTCATGTGTACACGATAGCAAAAATATAGATAGCAAAAAAAATCAAAACAAATTATTTGAATAACAATTTCAACGTCAAAAACATGTGCGCATAGAATTGGTTTTTCAATCTATCAAAACCAAACATGAAGGGGAACGGGGCAGCGCGGCTGATTGATACAATTTCGCGTCAATTAAACTCTGAGTGGGTCGTCACAATTATCCTTATTGGTTCCTCATTCCTACTATTGACGTCTAACTGATATTGTAACGAACAACAATTGATATATTGGCCACATGTGGGCGACATTATACCATCCGGTTTGTTGCTACGGGAAGGATAAACTAAAAATATATAAATGTTTCAGATGGAAAAAACCATTTTACATATCCTTATTTAGCAAATGTAGCAGATATAGATGTGTACATCTTTAATCCACAGCCTGCGAAGACGAAGAGATGCCAATGTCACGTCGACAACGCACGCCACTACTTTGCCGAACTTATTGGCTCGCTCACACTGTGGCCACTGACCTCGCACTTGTCATCACGCTCATCTACTGGACACTAGTGCATGACCCCAGTATGTACCTGTAACTTGATATTAACAATCATTTGCAATAATACACATCTCTATAGCAACAGATAAAAATAGGTTTATGATGATAGACACATGCTGTAGTCGCTTCGTCTCTAGTTTTGAAAGGCTCAATCACTGATGAACAGAATAAAACGGAAGAGAATAGGAATGGAAGGGATAAGGATCACGCCTCCTGCTCTCTCTCCCACCTAACGAAAAGTTACTTAACAGTTTATGCTGATCGACTGGGAAAGGGTGGTAACTTCAGACGCGGTTCAAGAAATAGGCGTTAAAGAAGAGGGAGGGGAGATGTCACATTAAAATTGTAATAAGTCAAGTCAATAAGATCTTATTGAACTAAAACTAATGACAAATTAAAATACTATTATGATGTAGACTACAGTGCAACATTCGTAAGCACTGCGTTGGACCGTTTTTTCGTCGATTTATTTTGCAAAATTGGAAAGCGTTTTATGTACTTAATTATAGCAATGCTGCTACAGATTAAAAAGTATTTAGTTTAGTAACAGGCGGTGTAACCTTAAAAATATTCAAGTATTTCTATTTCAAATGGCCATGGTTTTATTTTAATGTCCATCCCAAACCATAAAACTATCTGAACATCGAAATTCCAAATCCACATATTGGTATCCAAACCAGAACTAACTTTGTGTTATAGATACAAACTAAGGTTGAAAGTATGTTCCGTCTTCAAAAATATGTCACTATAATATTAATAGTATAATTTTTTTTTATTCAAATTTCAGGAATCCATGACATCAACACACTCAACCTGCTCGTCCATGGAGGGAACTCAATATTAATGTTGGTAGAACTGATGATGACATCACATCCAGTGCGAGCTGCGCACGCGGTGTTCGGCGCAGGCGCAGGACTCGCTTATGGGGTGTTCAGCGCCTTTTATTGGGCGGTTGGTGGCACTGATCGAATAGGGCTACCTGCTATCTACCCGGCACTCGATTGGAATAAACCCGGTAAATTATTTTATAAAAAAATTATTTGCTGTACCATAAATAGTGATAATTTACACGAAGGATAACTTATCTCTTGCAAGAGATCTCTGCCATTAAAATTATGTTATATTTTTTCACGAATGGTTATCCTCAACGAAAGATTAAGACAAATCAGAAATTTCTTTCCATTGAATAGAAAAACTAATTTACTTAAAAGTAATAATATTTACCTTAATGTATAAATATATAGTTATATAAGAAAAATTCCATAAAATAACTGGTTACAAGTACCATTGAATCTATAAATAATGCAAAAGAATTTGATTAATCGTAACAACATGTAAACCATATATGGTAAAGAGATCATTTGATATTGTTACCGGCCATTTTTTTATTACGTAGCATTTTTTGCAATTTGATCAAGTTGTTGCATTTTTAATTCGAATCCTAATATACGATATCATATAAATATGTTTTATTCATTAAGGACAAAATATTAATTCCTTGTCTAAGAAAATAAAGTTTTTATAAATTCATTTCAAATGTTTTTGATTTGGAATTAAAATTTATTTCAAATTTCAAATTGAATGTTAAGTTCGTTTTCAAATTATTAGTTTTTTCATTGATACCATTTTATTTACAAAATGGAAAACATTTCCGTTAAGAAAACTTTGAACTATCCAACTAAACGACGATGACTTTCAAATACGCTCGTTGATAATGAAGAATTAATTTGACCGTGGAAGCGAATCCATGGCTAACCACGTCAAATCCGTCGACAGCCTTCTATAAAGTGATAAAATTCTGAAAAATTCTAGAAATGAGAACCGCATGAATTAAGTGAAACACATCAACAAACACTCAATTTATGTTACTCAACCGAGGAATTTTGAAACATAACGAAAAATGGATCCTGTTCCATAATCGTAAATTCTCATCACAATGTTTAAACCCAGGAGAACCGGCCAAACCATTGAAGGAATAGTTGAGAATAGAGGCTTAAACAATCGAGGCTGGTCAATTGTTCTGGCCGACTGCTACTTCAAAACAACGCTAGACCCTTTACTTGATAAATTAGAGGAGTTGTCACTGGAATGTCTCTCATACCTACCACACTCCTTGTGCCCTGTTTCAACAGATTACCATTTCTTTCATAACTTGGATAACTTGTTGCAAGGAAGAAAACTCAAGTCGCATGAGACAATCCAAAAAAGTCTTCAAAGATTGTATTGATGCTCGCAATGGAATCAGGGAATTACCTATAAAATACAAAATTGTATAGATAATTAAGGATAGGACGTATTTCGATTGATTAAATATATAGTGATTTTTACCATAATAAAACCTAATATAATTGCTTTACATAAAAAATACAAATTATTTATAAAACGTCAAACAGCATATTTTATTTTATAATCATTATCCATACCACAGATTTTGTTATTTTGTCTTTTCATGAATATGATTGCTTCAAATAATTTGAAACTTGTATAAGTGAAAATGTAACGTATGTACGTTCTTTCAGGCTCAGCGTTAGGCTTCGTAGCCCTGTGCGCGGTTGTGATGATGTTCGCCCACGGCGCTGCGACCTGCGTGGCGTACGGACGAGCCCGTATTGCTGTCCGACTGTTACCCGCGCGACCTGACCGCCTCACGCTTCCAACGCACTGAGGGTTGGACAAAAACAAGTGTCGTTAGTCGTTAGTGAGTAACCGGCCTAATGTAACCAATATATTGGTTTGTGGAAAGTGAGAACTCATGGACGTAATGTAACTGTTAGTGAGATTCAGCCATATTGTATTAATTTCGAATAATGTGTCCTAGACACTATACATAATTGCTAGTTTATTTATCATTATTAAATATGGAAATCATGCTCATTAATTGCACATATAAAGCAATATAAATTGTGTATGACTTCTGCACTTTTGTTTAAATTAAATCAATCAAATCAAAATTTTAAGTAGATATATATTTTTTTAACATTGGTCTCCACTTGAAGATATTAAAATAGTAATTTTAAGATACAAATTATAACTATGAAGTGAATAATTATAATCGTCTCGGTTTAATTACAATCGGATAAGTCGAGTTCGAATGTCATTAAAAATATATAATTAAGCATAATAATTATATTTAATCTGTAGATGCATGTAAAGACAACTTGTAGTTATAATAATATATAAGATAAATAATATAGTTAGTATTTTGTTTACAAAATATTAATGTGATAAAATTATCTAAGAAGCAATGAATATTTAATTAATATAAATAGCAACTGAATTACAATTTCTACAGCTGTTATCGAAATTGCATTACCAAAGATTTTGTATGTAGTATTTTTATACCAATGAAATACAAACGTAAAATTATATTTAAGAATTCCTTTGTAGTATTTTCTGTATCCAGTAATCCCCCTATAAAACGGTAGATTCTTTCCGCGTTATAAGAAAACGCGTTGTAGGAATATTTTTACCGTATATCGGGTTATTGACAAATAATTCACGTTTAACTTTTCTCGTTAAAGGCAGTTTAAATGAAATATTAAGAAAGAACTTAATTTATTTTAATTTTTACTTAATTTTATTTAATTTAACATCATTATGTGCAAAGGTAAGCGAAATTAATTATGAACTGTAAAAAATAATAACAAATGTCATAGTATAGAAATATAGCGTGGAAATTCCCTAAGTTATATGGGGTAAAACACGTGTTATAACGAGGGAAAAAAAACGCGTTATAAGAGTACCGTGTTATATGAGGATTACTGTACTTCTGTTCTGAGAATGGCAGGTTATTTTTCTGAAAATATTGAAGACATTAGGATGTATAATTTCAAAATGTTATAAGGCTGAAATATAACTGCCGCATCCTTACACGACAGAATTGAAAATTTAAAAAAGATCTAAAATCTTGACACACGACATTTAATGTTTAAATGTATTATGCATTTATTTAATATAATATAATTAATTATATCAAATACTAAGGAATTAAGATTGAGTTCAGTAAGTTATATGATATCTCATATATCTATGTATAAGAAATGTATGCGTTAATATAGATATTAATTAATTAAATTGGCAATAATTTTGTTAATAAAACATTTTTCAACTGAAGTATACTTACAAGTCAAAGATTCATAAGTTTTTCTGGCTAAAAAGTACATACTTATATTCTAACAATAAGAAATTAATGAATTTATTTCGATGTGTACCAAAAATTATGATATTATTTAGATTATTAAAAATCCAAAATAAGTGAAAGCAGCTTACTGGTAGTTATAACTACTTATGTTTCCTCAAAAAGTAGTAGGAGTTTTCGTAATGTTCTTCACGGACGCCAAATTCTTATAATAATACCGATAATGCAGCAATTAATTTGATTATAAATTTAATTTAATTTTGCCATGCCTAATAATTGATTTTTAGACTAAAGGCGCGAACCGGAGAGTTAGAGAGAGTTAGAGTTAGTTAGTTAGAGTTCCGCGAATTGTACGAAGCGAGTAACCCATCTTCAACTCAGTGTTCAAAGCTGAAACCGACAGGCAAAAAATATAGAATAATCAAATACCACATAGCGAATTTTTTTTACATTGAAGTCTATGGGACTGTAATTTTTTCTGATTATTACTCAACAACATGAGTTATTTTTAACTTTTTTTTATAAACAATCGCAATAACCATTGCTATAAATGTGCAAAATTTCATAAAGATCGGTAAAGCCGTTTTCATGCCAACCCCGGACTTGGGATGCAAAATATTTAACGTAGAGCGCTCCGCTCGCTTCGCTCAATAAAAAGTCAACAATTATTTATTTTATGTCAGAAAACCAGATAGCTCTTTCTGTTCAGTGTCATAAAAATATAAATTAAGGTACGACTAGTTCATAAGCAATATAATTTATATTATCATAATAACTGAGCAATATATATATAATATACATCTTACTGTAGTGTTTGTATGTTAAATAATTAATATTGTCAAAAGCATAAAATTGTTTTTATATAAATATTAAATTACCGAAAATATTTTTAATTAAAATTAATGTACAATATGTATTTATTATATGAAACAGCAATACAACTTTACTCCACTTTTTTCACACATTTTTCATACTAGAATAATATTGTATCTTAATTTTCATGAAACATGTTATATATATTTTATATGGTTTTTGTGATTTTTAGAATATAAATGTCGTTCCTAGCCTGAATACAAATATTTGGGCAAACCTCTGTGATGCGTACATAGTATTACTTGTTCGTTTACTCTAGCATAAATCAATTCAAGTTAGGAGTAAGTTATACCTAAGTAATGTAGGTACAAAGTATTCAATAATTATCGTATTACTTCTTATTGTTATTATGAAATAAATTTCTAATATCACAAGTTGTTTTATTTAATATATTATGTATATATATATGTAATATATATTTATGTATCGTATTATTAATATTAAATTTGAATATATTATGTTACGTTTAGAATCATTAATATTATTATGTTTTATACGTTAAAACTATTTTTTTCAATATATTATTTCTATTAGTATCTATTCTACTATATAATATATATAATTACATGAATTTATTTAGTCTCTTACTGTTTTTACTTCTGTCTGGTTGGATATCTTTTTATAACTCATAAAGTGATTCAGTGATCTTTATAAATATTATGACATAGTATGAAAGATGATGGACTATTTAATTTATGGATACCAGTGATGCCGGTAACAAAGCTTAGTATTTTTAACTGCAGCCTGCACCTAGATGGTGATTTCCATGGTAACAAAAATGGTGAACCACATTAACAAAATCGTCATTTATTTATATTTACTAAAACTTAGAATTCGTTTTTTGGCAATCTATTACGTTTATACAATTAATATCCCAAATATTTTACTGACATATCAGATAAAAATTTAGAGCTTACACTGAACGAATACTTTTTGTAATAACTTAGTTTTATTAATAACACCTTAGTTTTATAATGAAACCTTAGTTTTATAATAAAACCTTAGTTCTATTAACATAGTCCTTAGACTACGCTAATGATAGAGACCTGGCAATAATAAACTTGCTAACAGTTCTTCATAAAATATTTCTTCACTGTAACCACTTCCAAGATATCTATTAGCATTCTTAATTAAAAAACAACATAAATTTACTATATTTTAATCTTAGAATCTTTAAATATCTTGCAAATTTTAACACCTAGTGGCGTGATTACATACACTTTTGAAATAAAAAAAATCTTTTATTTTGACTTTAACCATTACCACAACCATTGTTTCATTTTGTCACAATTTGATCGTGAGTTTCGATAACTGGAGATATTATCTACTACATATACACATATATATTATATATGCATAAAAACTGCGATCAAATTTCATATTTACATCATACTTTGAAATGTAAATTTTTACTGACTTATTTTGCAAAATCTAAAACAATTAGTTTTGTACTATAATATCCAAATATAGAGGCTTTTGAGTTATATCCTTTAAGTTTTAAAGTTATTCCATAAAAGGTGTTCTATCGGATATACTCACAAGATTAGAAGGTTGACCTCAGAACGAATACTTGGTACTCGTCGTCCTTGCCGCTACCATAGATTTTAAACCTTGAAATCATTTAAGTTGCTACAACCATTAAATGTAAGGTTTATTTTCGAGGTACACGACAAATTCGAGAAAAAAAACTCGTAATGCCAAAAATTACGTCTTCAAAAACTTAACACATCCTTCAATGGGCTTGAGTTTTCGCATATAATAAAGTTCCACAAGATATCTTAGTTTTAAATCTAAAATCAACAAATTATTATTAAATAAATCTTATTATAACATTCAAAAGTTTTTAAAGGATCGAAATGTGTGGAAATTAATATGTTGACTCATTTGCTGGATTGATATTATAATGTACATCACCTAAGATTGTTATATTTCTTTTAAAAAGAGCAACTGTTAAGTTTCTGGCCGGTTCTTCTCAGAACAGCATTCCGAGCCGGTGCTAGCTAACTCACGGACTGACTACACTGACCATTTTTATTGTAATAATTGATTCAAAAGTGCGTAAATATTTACTTGAATAAAGATAATTTGAATTTAAATTTGAATAAATACTGGAGTTATCCACGCCAAAAAATAATTATTCGAATTACAAAGTAAATAATTAAAATATACATAAAATAATGTTTACCTAAAACGAAAAATTTATAAATACCAGGTGGTGTTAACATGTCCTCCTTTTTTCAGGAAGTCAATATTTCTTGTTTAATATATATTGTTGTTTGAGAAAACAACTTTTTAAAATACATTATATATTATACATGTATGTAAGAAATATAAATATATGTCATTGTTTAAGATATAAAAATATTAAGTTTGATAATAATAATAATAATAATAAATATACTTTACTGCACACCAGAAAAACAAATATTTTTAATTTAAACGTTACAAATAGTCAATACAATAATTTGGTTATACAAAAAGGCGGCCTTATCGCTCATAAGCGATCTCTACCAGGCAACCTTTAGATTAAGGATACGCTGTGATAGTAGTACAAGGGGTGCGCAAATTATTAATATTAAACTTACAATATATTATAGAAGAAAATATAAATAATTTAATATAAATCATTATATACTGCTTATAAATATTGGTTTTCAAACAACGCAACATATTAGACATGGTAACTTAGTTTGAAGAGCGACGGAATTGTTTTAGCGGTCACAAGTTCGAGTCCACCCGTGCTATATTTACTTAAAATCTTATTATTAATAATTCCGATTTTAAACTTTAGGTTTTTACTTTAATACTTTTACACTTCTATCGTAACTTTTAAACTATAACATAAATTAATTTAAAAAAAATATATTTTATTAAAAAAAAACGTCTCGAATATGTAGGTCAAGTTTCAACTCTTCATAATTAACAAATACTTTCTAACTAATCAATAATAATAACATATTTTGTAAGGATATTAATTATAACATTGAACTTTAAAATATTAATTTATTTTTTAATTTAATTTATTAAATAAAGATTAATTTATATATTTTTTAAGAACAATAACTGCGTTAGTCAATAGATGTGGGATAGTCTTAAGATATCATCTGAATGATTGTTAGTGCGTGAAGGTAAAATTTTCTTCTCGTAGACCTTGAGACTACGGTAGACTGCGCATACGCATTCTTTGACAGGGCCGCTCCATTTTATAAATTATAATATATGACATTATTTTTAAATTTATTTGACATACCACATGTTGAATACCACAGAATGAATTGTGATAAAAATATATATAACTATGAAATATAATTTTATATATTTCATAATCTCATAGCATTATACCATTAGTTATTATCCAAGTACAAACTAGACTATTAACTAAAGTAACTAAGTAGTAAAGTAACTACTAGTTAAGTCGAAGTCGTCACCCCTGATGTTCATCTGCTGGAAGCTAAGCGGAGTCAAGTCAGTCGCGTGTTGTATGCGCCCGCGCGTGCTCCCCTCATATTATATATATATACACCAAAATATAGTTATGTGTTAGTTCATTATAGTGAAAGTACACTAATATATTTATTTCAGTGTATAATAATTAATGGTAAGAATTAAATAAATT
Organism: Melinaea menophilus ssp. n. AW-2005; assembly: GCA_918358695.1. Classification (NCBI taxonomy): domain Eukaryota; kingdom Metazoa; phylum Arthropoda; class Insecta; order Lepidoptera; family Nymphalidae; genus Melinaea; species Melinaea menophilus. Next base: position 5,276,820 of record OU911046.1, on the reverse strand, counting down.
AATATATATAAAAATCAATTAATAGTTATAATTAATTAAATAATTGTGATTTTTTTATAGGACATAATAGTTCTTAATAAAATAATATACATATTATATTCCCGATTTTTTAGAGGGAAATTGTTTATTTTTAAAAAATATTATCTCTAAAATGGCGTGTGAAAATAAAACAATACAAAATCGAAGTATTTTTTTTTTAATTAAGAAAAATTTTTTCGTTATTTCGTTTTTATTTCATTATTTATACCTTCCATTTAGTTTGATTAATGACAATATTAGAAAAAAAGTGAATCAAAAAAATTTTATTACTAACAAAAAAAATCCGGTATGAAATATTAAAAAACCTGTATAGTTATAAAAATAAGATTTAATTAATGAGGTTAATATTAATATTATATTATTAATATTATAATTTGATTAGCTCGTGGTATCTTGCCAAGGTATGCCAGTAACTGTTCGTTGGCTGTTATCCAAGATTTAGTTTTAATTATTATTATTTATGAAGATTAAGACAATGGAATGGTAGAATCAAACTCATAGATATAACGTAGATGGAAATGAATTTTCATTGTGTGTGCAGTACAATGCAATTTTCTATCTCTGTATATATATATTATATAAGTAATTAAATATTCCAATAAAAAAATATCATTTTCTATATTTATTTGCCAAAAAAATATCAAAAGATACATTTTTAATTTATTAGAATTAATATTAAGGTTCTTTTTTGTTAGAAAGTTTTCTTTTAATTCAATACACCTTTACTGTCAATATTTAAAATATATTTTATTATATATATATATATATATATATATATATATATATATATATATATATATATATATTAAAATATATTTAAAAATAATATGTATAAAATATTTATTAGTGCTAACAGAGTTACCGTCTTGACTTGTCCGGATATAGAAGACATTTTAATACAATTTACTTTAATATATATATATATATATATATATATATATATATATATATATCGCGATTACTATATGATACCATTCGTAGAACATTGCGTATCCGCTAAGGTCATACTAATATCCTCGATTTCTTTTACCGTTAATTATAAAATCACGCACGCAATAATCCATGTTAGAAATATAATGAAAGAACAATTTAAATAAATCTCATTATTTAATCTTATAGATTCCTGTAATTATTAGTGAAACTTTTTAATCGGATATCCTATTATCCCAACCGTGTTCAATCGGATATCCTATTATCCTAATCGTGTTTAATCGGATATCCTAATCGAACAGAAACTGAGGAGAATAATTATTTGTAGTAAGAAATAATGACATTGTGTTTGAAATATGAGGATAATTATTTAGTTCGATCTGTAACAATGCATTTGATATTACTTAGAAGGATTATATATCAAGTAATAGTTTTACCTACGGCATCGCTCGCTTTTTCGTCGACGTGAAATAAAATAATATTGTAATTTATAAGACATCTATCATAACTGTATGTATATTAAAACGTGACTAACAACGGTTTTGCAGCAAGAGTTTCCGAGTTATAAACACAAACATACAGACAGAAGTATCATAAGGATAAAATACATCAGTCGTAGTATTAAATTTAAAAAATCCCAAATAGTTAATTAAAAATATAATCATACATATTATTATTCAATATAAAAAAATCTTTAAATCTTGCACACAATTTGCATAATATATTTAAGACCCGCTGCGCAAAATATATTATTTATAATAAGGATAACTATAAACAGCTACCAAAGTAATAAACTGTCGTTTCATAACTGGGAACATTGTCACGGAGACAATAACTCGACTGTAAACATCTTGAATAACTGCACAGCTGACAGGATAGCGTGTGAAATTCAAATCAATTTTACAAATTAATGTTCTTAACCCACTTACACTTTTTAACACACAAAGTCGGGTGAATTATATTAGTCTTAATGTCAATATTACGCAAACTACAATCAAGGTGACGAAGTGACGTTTGTGCATTCGTTTGAAGTTCAAAGTCAAATAAGTTTTGCGTTTGAATAAAAATTTATAATTCATTTATTTATTTTGTTAGATAACAGTTTTTTATTGTAGACATGTTTATTTATATTAATAGATTTTAAATAGAATATGGAATGCAAAGTTCAAAGGAAGAACACGTTTTATACTCGAACCTGTGACTGGGAGATCGTCCCATCACTCCGAGTACTGTGCTTTCGTGTCTATTATTTCTTCGTTATTTTGTTTAAAAACATTATTTTTATATTAATCTATTTATATATTTAATAGAACAATAATTCTAGGAATAATAAAATAACAATTCCACCTTGATTTTAACAGTGTATTTAATTAGAGATTAATAGCAAAATATAATGTATTTAAACAGATTTCATTGTTAGAGCAGACATGCAACAAATAAGAGACGCTAATTAACTTGTCACGGTCGTATACATATTCAGTTTAGAATTCACTATTATAAGGTGAAGGCTGTGTTCTAAATCATCCATTGTGATACATTTGAAGGAATTCAACTACTTACAACTTACATGAGGACATTTACATATATATATATATATATATATATATATATATATGCTCCCTTAAAGTACCCCATAAATTATATTTAGTTTATCTTTATTATATAGAAATAATAGCTTCTAATAGTAATATATATATTATAATAATTTGTATATAAACAAAATTATGAAATTAATATAACCATTTTTTGCAGAATGATATAAAATCAAGAAAGAAATCTCATGCAAAGAAAGCGACTACTAAATATATTTTCTCAATACTGAATAAATATAAATAAAAATGTCAAAAATAAAAAATTGGAGACAAGAAGCACCAGCCAATTTATACACATGCTGTACAGCAAGACTCAAGGAAGGAAACGAATCAGCGGAATTGTTTGGAAGGTCTTGGGGAAGGCTGTCACCTTTGGTCTGGCGAGTGCCGCTGTGTCTTTGGGCGCTGTTATTGATATGCTGGTCCACCATCGGCTTCTGGGGTCCACGGGAGAAGTTCCTATTGTACATGACTCATTGGGGTCTTATTATGATATTTTTTGAGTCTGCATTCGGCATCTTTGTGACGATTAAAAGAATGCGAGGACACCTAGCCGGTAAATATATATGAAATTTATAAATCAATTAAAATTAAAATAAATTAGTTACATAATTCAAATATTTATCAGCAATACTACTGATATTTTTTTAATGAAATGAACAAAAAATCGTATGCTTAATATATTTTTAATTATTTTCCGTGTTATTGTTGTAAAAACAGATAAAGAAATATATAATTACAATTGTAATTAAATTGTAGGTTAATAATAAACTATTATTTTATAATATTTAATAGAAGTGTTTAAATTCTTATACTAAAGAGCTATAATAGTTCATCAGTACGAGCGCATTTTAAACACACAAATAGCTGTGCTCCCATTCTACTAATAAAATTAGTGCTATTGGCACACATCAACAGCATCCCTGGTAACTAAATAAGTAGTCTTTAAATAAAATTAATAAAAAAATTAAGTAAATAAAATTACAATTTAATTTATTTAGCAATGTTTTTAAAACAAACAAAAAAAACTGAAAACATAAAGAAACACGAACAAAAATATATATATAAAATTATAATTAATAAAAATAGAAACAAAAAGCTTATTAATATTTTTTTCATATTACAAAATACCTCTTTATTTATTATAGTTTAAATTTATGTTCAAACACTCACGTGACGGCACTGATGAAAAAAAACAAGGTCCAACCTCTCGTATAAAGGCCAAGCACGTTTAACTACAGATTTCACGCTTGTAACGAATTAAGATTTGATTAACTAAAATATAAATCAAATTTAGAGTTAACTAAAACTAATATTAACAAAAGTTAAACTGTAGTTAGCATTTAGGTTATTACCTAAGGAGTTACGTTTCATATTGTATGCAAAATTTAATAGTATTTTATATTATCATAATAATACCGTGGAATAACTTATATATTTGTATGTAAAACCACTAACTAACCGTAGGGTACTTACTAATTTGCTATAACTATGTTATGTTAAAGATGGTGTCGCAATACTTATAGTATTTATGTCATTAAGGCGATTAATGTTGAGTTGGACGTATCAAAAGTAACTGACCATGAGACATTGGTGATTATATTTAAGAACAAGATATATGTCTTACATATAATGTTATTTTATCGTAATAAAATATCGAAGACCATACAATATAGATGTATATATTATAAATTTTATAAAAAAGTATTAAAGCCAACCGAGATTAAAAGGATCTAAAATATAAAAAAATAGGTATTAATATCTGTTCATAACAAAGATTCGTCAAACAATCCCAAGTTCCTAATTCTTAAACAAACATCTATATGACATAATAAAGAAAACAACAATAGTTTGATATTCTGCTTCCTAATACCTTTACACCGAAACGTCAAGGTAAACCCAAATTGTTAGCTACCAAAATATTTGTTTACAAATATTCAAATATACAATCAGTTAGAAAGACTTATTTACCAAAAATCTACTGCTTAATACGTAATTTTATTGTAAAATATTGTAAATATATTTACTTCCTCGACGTAATCCATTGCAAGGATTTTAGTTTTTTTGTATATTATGAGATAATGATATCTATAACTCAGAAAACAGTTTTTGTATTCTTTGTCTGTTTAACAGTTCTGTTCCCCCTTCTTAATAAGAATATTAAATAACACAATTTTTACTGCATCATAACCATCCTTATCGTGAATTTCTTCTATAGTCATATTATAAAGAGGAAACTTTTTGTATGGTAACGAATGGGGTTAATAAATATTTTGTTTTTAAAAATTCATTGTCTATCGAAAGGCACATGATCAAGTTAATTCAAATGTAACATTTATTGGTGGTAGATTGCAATAAAACAATAAACGTACAGATTTTGAGTAAACTTTATATTTATAGGGCTTGGAGCTGGGTAGAGGTCAGTCAAAGTCACTAATAATACCTAATTTACAAATAAAGTATAAAAATAAAATGTTATTCAAAATATTCGTACTATTTTCTTATTTCAATTCAAAACACCGCAATCATTTTAGAAAATAAAGAATCGTAAAAAAATATATTTTTATATACATAGAAAAACTTGAAAAATAGTCTATAGATTGATATAACATATTTGGACCAGGTTACATTATAATAGAATACTTTTTATGTGCTCTTTATAAAAAGTTCCCACAGGAGTAAATATTTCCAAGTATTTATGTGGACAAAGTCTGACGCAACATCTAATTTATAATACATATCTATATATAAAAGTAGGTAAGGAATGACATATATTTAACCTATATTCTTTTAATGATTTGAAAGTATTTGTAAATTTTAAGATGTTTATAAAATATGTATGAAATTATTCTTTGAAAAGCTAATAAACAATATATAAAATTCAATTTAATCACAGAATCTATTTAGTTTTTTTGAACAAGAGGTATGACAACCCACATTCTTTCATATAGGTATATCCATATTTATTTAGATTCGCTTGTTTCCTTGACGGAAGGGTAAAAGTAAATTTAAAAATTAAATACGCTGACATATAAGTCTGTTGGAATATGTCTTTCGACCGGTTAAAAGAAGGTTTATCCAGAAACTTACACTCCTACACACAATTAAGCGCCAGGAGTGAACGTCTTTTAAAGGAACACATAATTAACTGTGGGAAAATGCTCTATGTAATATAACACCAAATTTGGAATGTCCTTTTAATGTATGAAAATTCTGATCTAGATCAGCTAACTATTTCCACTTATGGTAGAATGTCTGTTCGAAAAGTTTGTTAATATTATAAATAATTGGAATCGTTTAAAATTTTGTATCCGTGACTTAATAACGGAAAAGGGGGGTTTTAATACCCAGGTGTATACAAAGACATTATTTATAAAATCTGTTCTCTAAAAATTTTGTTAAATGTATATTTTTAATTGGTTAAAAGATCCACGATGATTCACACCTGCACCTTAATAAACATAAAATATAAATAGTAGCTTGTCAAATTCCAGATCCATCCCAGGGGCTGCCGTGGTACGTGAAGACATACTGGGTGCTGTACAACATCACTGTTCCTCTCGCCTTCCTCATCTCTCTATTCTACTGGGCGGTACTGAGAGCCCGTTAGTATTCAAACTATAATTCAATATTTCCTCTCTTATTAAATACACCCTTCGGACTGTTGATCGCTTAAAAATTTGACAGATTTATAATAAATGGCCACAATATAATTGTTTAATCGAGACATTATATGATTATATCCACAAGGTGGCGCTATACCTACTTAAGGTACAAAATACAATACAAGATTTTTTATATCTGTATAAAATATAGTAATATTTCTAATATATTGATGCAAAAAAAGGATTTTATATATCTGGATAAAAAGTAGTAATTTTATTCGAGGATGTTACAGATATCATAGGGAGAAGAATGCTAAATGTGTCATACGAGTACATGTAAAATGCATAAAAGATGGTACTGGAAAGATGTTGATTGGACATGAGAACATAAAAAGGAGATGGAAAGTTTATTTTGAAAGGTTTATGTGCAAGGTTTGATGAATGGTCAGCTGCAGTATCAGTGGAGGTATGGAAAGTTTTGAATGAATATTAATATAAGTGGCAGGCTTTATTCTCTACTTAGTTGCATGAAGAAGTCATTCTCGATGAATGGTGAAAAATTTCGCTAGTGACCATATATAAAAAGAGTCATGTACAAAACTGCAAAAACCATTGCAGCATAAAGGTCATGCCATCTAGTATAGGAGAACGTGATAGAGAGAAGGATGCCAGTGTTATCTAGGAAAACCAGCAAGATTTTATGCCTGATGTTGCCATATTCTCCGCTAGTTGTGCCAGAAGTACAGATGTGCACACAGCCTCGTCTATCTCGAGAAGACATACGAGCGGGTTCCCCTGTAATGTAGTGTGGTGGGTTTTCAAAGAGAAATGTATGCCTGGGAAGTATGTGACGTTGGGTCGTCCAATGTACAATTGATAAATGTGGCAGTGGGCTTATACCAGGGATCGGATCTGAGTCTCTACCTGTTACTATTGATAATGGATGCCCTGACATCGGACATAGAGGAAAAGGTATCCTAGTGCATGCTGTTTACTGATGACATTGTTCTTGTCGGTGAGGACTTGACTGGAGGAACAGACTAGACTGGGAAAATGGTCACAAAAGCTGGAGAGTGTTGGCCTGAAAATAAGCATAACCAAAATACTTGCAATTTCAAAAAAATCGAAAAACAATAGGCCATCGTTATGTATGGAACTGATTGATGGGCAATGAAAGCAATGGATGAGAAACCTATGTATGCAACAAAGATGCGAATGCTAAAGCAGTCATCTGTCATAGTATGGACATGTTATGAGGAGTGATGAATGAAGAGGACGGCCGAAAAAAAAATGGTTGGATTGTTTGAAAATTACATGGAGAAAAAAGGAGTGTATACAGAGATGACAGAGATGATAACAGGGGAGAATGGGACGAAACAACATGCTGTGCCGACCCTAAAATTGGGATAAGAGCAAGGAGATCAAGATGATTTCTAATAGCTTTATGTTAAGTGAAAAAAATATATATGATTGAATATGTGTATTTAAACCCGAGATTGTAAATAAATTAATGATTGACTCTCGGCCGAAGCCGAGGACAAATCTAGTGCTCTTATATTTTAAATGTATCTCTTTATACAAAGATTATTGTATATATACTTAAAATATACGAATCTATATGTCACAGAGAGAAATTAAATCCAATAAAAATATCAAGGAGTTATCATACGAGAAACTAAATACTTCCTTATTTATAATTAAATTTCCTTGTACGACTGCGAATTGTATTACTTAAGTTACTTATTATTTCAGCGGGTAAGAAAATGATATATCCAAACCCAATTTTGGATGTGATGTTACATGGAGTGAACTCGGGAGTGATGTTCCTGGAGTTGGTGCTGTCGGTGCACCCCAGCCGCCTCGTCAACATCATGCAGCCGCTGTACTTCGCAGGGGTGTACCTGCTCTTCACCATGATCTATTATGGCGCTGGTGGTCTTGATCCGTAAGTTATATACCATGTTTTTGTAATCATATAGTCTCAATATTAGGTTTACCTGTTTCGTAATTATTAAGTAAAGTCAGGTAAAGCTTTGACCTTATAGTTTTATATTTAAACATTATCAGAATTAAAAACGATAAATGCGTATGGAGTATTAATGAAGAATATATAAATATATATATTTTAATGTCGATTATAATTAAAATGTAATCAACACAAAAATGTAATATAAAGTGAATTAATAACGGTATAAAATAATTCATGATTTATATTCATCAAGGGAAAGGTGTATGTTCTTGAGTATACATTTTAAGTAAACCCAGTTTGATCATACGAGTAGCATTGGTTTTAATCCCATTTATACCACATTTACATCAGACATTACACAAGTCAAAACCAAATACAAAATTAATAAATAAAATGGACATTTTGTATCTGAGGTACTTTATACTTATATTTAAGAGCCTGTGACAGAAAATATTAATATAAATGCTGAAGTTTTTGTCAACATTAAAATTTATTTACCAACATGTAATCAAATCTTGAATTTTAGTTACCTACATTTTAATGCCTAATAATATAGATATCATATTTAAGCATCGGATATATTTATGTATTTGATACTAGCTGAGCCCACGACTTCGCGTTGATTTTAATATAGTAGCCTAAGTTACTGTTTATCCCATCAATTATACAGTGAAAGTCCAATTAAAATCAGTCCAGCTGTTTCAGAGGTTGACCGAAACAGACAGACAGAAAACAATTTTAAATATATTTTTTATATAATATAGTATAGTAAAAAGCTATTAATTTGGATAACAAACAGACAATTCGATTTTATTTATATGTATATATAACTTTTATTAACTAATTTAAGTTCAATTTAGCAATATAAAAAAGCTATTCCAAATATTTCTATCTGTTATCAACATCCTTTCCTCAAGGGCGTTAAACTAGACAACTTTAGGTAATATAAGCAAAATAAGTGTTTATTTTGTAAACAGCAACCTTGTACGTATTTGTGCAAAAACTAAACAGTTGAAGATGACTCGTATTTGCAGTAACCTTTTGCAGGCACACGATTATTATTAAGCCTACTTATTTGAGTACAACCTAAAATTACATACATTATAGTTATGTGTGTTTGTGTGTCAAATAACAATAATTAAATTGCAGTCATTTCATGGATACTATATATATTTATAAACAACTCGTAAGAATTAGTTTAAAAATTTTTATGGATTCTATATATATTTATAAACAAATCCACTGATAAGAATTAGTTTAAAATATGAATAAGATAATAGTGTATCATATTAATTATGTATTAATTAATTATTATTTATCATTGTAATAAATAAATCAAGCACGGCCTTAACATATACATAGGTATAATTTGATTGCCGCTCGCACAACACTTGCGAAATAGACACAAACTGGTTGTCAATATTAATAATACTTTTTAAATATATATATTGACCTTTACTATCATAATTAGGGTTGTCAAGGATGAGAACGGACTTTTTTTAATTATAAATGGTTTTGTTTCTTTAAATTGATATTACTAGGTCACGCAAGCGGGGTCCTGAACTGAGCTAACTTTAAACTATTAGTTATTACTTTATTATTATTATTTATTACTTTAGCTATTCTTTTAACTTGAGGCGCGCGCCGGTATGAGACGTTCCATATGATAAGTCTATGGACAATTTTCTGGCGAATTGAAATTTTTTTTCTATAATTCGAAAACTTATTCTTTTAATGTGCTTCGAGCTCAATGTGAACTGCGTTCTGAAGAATTTATAGTCAGTTCTGCTATGTATGAGAGTAGTTACAAACTTTCTTAGATTTCAATCCACTCGTAACTCGTGTATCGAGCAGGCGCGCGCTGGTGAGTCACTAATCGAACTAAATTAGTTCTGTTAATTGTTCAAGATCTGTCGATCGAAATTATCTGAAATTTTGCACATTCATAAAGCAATATGGCATCAAACACCATGCCGAGTTTCGAAACTGTAGTATGCGTAGTTTCTGAGCTAGCATGTAAATTGTACTAAACTGAATTAGTAAATTATACTGAATATAGAAACACGATTTTTTTAAAATTTAATATATGCTTAGCGCCTTATGCTCGCAATCGCTGTGGCAAGTTTCGTTAACGTAGCTCGAATAGTTTTTAAGAACAGAGAGTTCGCATTTTTTGCGATCTGACCAGTAAAGAGCTTCGCTTCGCTCAGCTCAATAATTGAGTTGAGCTTAAGCGATGCTCTTAACCGTTTGGGAAATTTTTTGAAGCAACATCACATAAAAACTACTGAACCGATTTTAATGATAATTAGCAGAGCTGTAGAGTTAGGGAATGTGCATGTTTTTAAAAAAATTAAATTAAAATATCTCATTCCGTTCAGAAATGATAGTCAAAAAACTGTTTCTCCCATAGACTTAACGTTGTCAGAACCTCCGCGCGCTTGCCGATCGTCAACCTAGAAATACGCTTGTAAGCAACATCACATAAAAACTACCGAATCGATTTATTATTATTATTTTTTTAGTTTTTTTTTATTTGGCTCAGCTCAATTCCTACAGCGCTCAGTAAACAATTTTGAACATCCATTCTTTTTTATTTTTGGTAGTTCTTTAGTAGTTTTAATTGTTACTTGTAAATTAATAATAATTAACGAATTATCGAATCAGATAATTAGATCAGCTTCTTCATAACGTATACATTATAATTTAAAGTAAAACATTTTAATTTAATATAATATTATGATTAAATAATAATCCGTGTATGTACAACCCTATAGCAAGGACGCATTCACATTAAATTATTATTGTGAGATATTGTGTATTGATAGAGAAATAATAACTAAAAGGAAATTGCTGCACGTTTGTTGAAAACCATCCTGCGCCATTTTGAAATCTGACCAATAATAACACAATATTAAACATAATAAGTTGATTGTAAAACCACACAAGCACAACATACATACACACATACACACACACACACACACACACACATACATACATACATCCTAGATTGTCGAAATATAATGAAGATTAATTATATTCACATTTATTATCTAAATTACTTATAATAAGGTCAGACATCGGTTACGGAGTGTTATCCTTAAAGCAAGGTAACACGATATGAAGCGATCACACAAAGCGACGCGAAGCATACTAATATAACCAGTCATTGACTCCTAATTATTCAATTACTTTCAAAGTCAAAGTCAAAGGTTTTTTACTTAGGTATATGAAATATAAGATTTCAAAACACAGCACCGGGACGGAACTCCATGAATTTGTAATAACTTTTTTCAATTATTTATATTGACTTGAGACATATTTAATTTGTGAGAATAAAATGGAATTAAAATAAATCAATCTATATTAATAATAAAGAAATATTATTAATATTATATATTAAATATATTATATATTTTTGGCGTGTCAGTGGATGTCCTCTATTACCTAACCCTGAATTTTTTACATTTTTAGATATTTGTTTGATTTAATTTGCAATTAACTTAATATAAACTCTAAGGCTATGTTGTATCTGATGATATTCATCAACACAACCTCCTTTAATGAATTTAAGATCTTTTTCCTTTGAAAATTTTTTTCAGAGTCAAAATGAAAAAAAAAAAACTTATATACTATAAGTCTTATATTACAGCTTTAAGTTTTGAAGTATTTTGTTGTTTTTAACTATTACCTTGGTAATAATTTGCATTTGTATTGAATTGTGATTTAATTCGTTTCAGAAAAGGCAACGCGTTTATATACCCAGTTATCGATTGGTCGAAGCCGGTCCAGACGCTGGTGGTTGTGACCCTCACGGCTCTATTCCTTGGTTTGATGCACATCTTCACAGTGGTGGTGTCTTCCACACGTGACTTTATCATCCGAAAATGTGTTAATAATAAGAACGGACAGTACAATGATGGTTTTGAGGCATAGATAACAGTTGTGGGTAAAATGTTGAATATTAGAAAAAAATCTAAGTTTTTGCTCAAGTTTGACTTTAATCGACTGAAAACGTACATACAAATATTAATTTATATTTCAGGAAATACTGATATTAAATCCTGCTGTGATATCTATTTACATTTTATCTTGTTTTTGTACCAGATGTACCAAAAATTAAAAAAATATATAATAAAATCTACTAAATTTTATATTGAAATTAACTGTGTTAATTTCTTTTGTATGTGGAATGATATATTATTATATAATACTGTGATGTTAATTAGTTGTCTGTCTGTAAATATGCCATTCCTGGCGTGATGAAGTCCAAAATAATAATTAATAACTGATATTAATAAGTAGATTAATTTAGTACATAAATAAGTATAATGAATTTTATATGTGTGGAAAGTATATTGAAAATTCCTTCAATTAAATAAAAATTTAAGCTGTATCTTATTTATTTAGTTGTTTATTAAATTATATTTAACAACTAATAGATACAAAAAACTTTTATTTATCAAGAACACTACTACACTCGATTGGGAATGATCGTAGTGTTACAACAGTTTGTGGAACTGAAAGATATACGATTATCTAGACAGAATCTATCACCTGTTATACTCACATTAGTATTACTGATTTAACTGGTGATGATTCTGTGGCCTCGCAGATAGTTCTATCAAAGATAAAGCTCTAAAGATATGTAAAAAAACACATCACCTAAAACACATAAATAATATAAAGTTAAATTCATTAAACTAACCAAAGAAACATGAGTTGAATAATCTGTATAAAAAATTTTGTATATGTCTAAATGGAGCCTAACTAGGAAATCTGGCAGAAAAGCTCATTATTCAAACATTTTAGACTTTAATTTTAAGTAATAAACATCAACTAGCCCAAAAAGAATTTTCAGAACATATCCTTGAATAATTTGGTTCAAATTTGTAACAATAATTCTGAACTTAGTCATAATTAAGTATTATTATTAATAGTATGATATGTTATCATAAAAATATGATAACTAATAATTTTGAGCTGACAGACTCTTATTGTCAAAATAAGAACATCCATGTCGTTCAGACAATATTTCAAAGAAGATTATTACTTTACCTATATCTTATACTGAAGAGCTAAAAATAGATTTTTCCTTGCCTTTGCAAAGTATATCTTTGCTCAATTCATCACATCAGTAGGGTTATTCTATATAGGAAATGTTCTGAATAATTAATAATAATTGCATGCTCATTTTCACAAATTGTCAAAAAATCCGTTCCCACCCCTCATTGTCCGAACACAACCCTCGTTTTTGTTATTATGAGAACAGGAAACGTTTATAGAAATACCATTTTAAAATAATTTATTGATTATTATCTGAGTTAAATATTAAGGAAGCTATTTTCTTTACATTACCTTACATAAAGGGTTTGTGTCTTTTAAATAATATAAGATTTAAATTAAATTGTGGACAATTATCACCATCCAATTACAAATTAATTAGTAGCAATGAAAAACAAAAAGATATATATATGTTCCTATTTGTATTTCTTCCTAGTTATATTTCAAGTGGGTTGTTACCTAACCTAATGAAACATTGCTATTTATTTTGCTACGTAATACCCCTTCTAAAATCTGGTAATGATTCTGATAACCCTTCTAATTACAGACCAATATTTGAAAAAATAATGCTAATATTTTATATAATTGACCTCATAATAAACAATTTGGTTTTACCAAAGATCGCTTTACTAGTGTCTCTTTCTTATAAGCCGTATATATGTGGTCTGGAAGGCATCACATCTGTCTAAGGCATTCGATTGTGTTCAGAATGAAACATTAGTCAAGAAATTATACCACTATGCCATTAAATTAATATCAAATTTTGATTTCTTCCTTGTTTAATAAAAAACAGATGGTTAAAGTCCACTGGTGTCCGAATTGATTTGGGCGGTCTTCAAGGTTCAATCTTAGGTCCTTATGTTTTCCTTACTTATATGAATGATCTGCTTAGTTTTGTAGACAAACATAATGGGATAGTATTGTTTGCTGATGATACTTCTATGATATTAAAGAAAAGCGGCCTTAGATAATGTATAACGATCTAAACAAGATTCTCTCTAAAATAGTGCATTGGTTTAATGTAAACCAATGTTGAGTAACAATCCGTTACTCAACAACAAAAATACCAAACTTCTCAAATTTATAATTTCTAATGTAAAAATGCCATCTAATGTAATCTTAAATGAGTAGATGCTAAATTAAAATAGGGCACTCATATAACTGGATTATCCAATAAACTTAGTTCTACCAGATATGGTGTTATAAAGATAAGATCCCTTACTTGCAAGACTACTGCTAAGGTAGTTTATTATAATTGTTTTGACATGTCATTCATACATCCTACTCTGGGGTAACACTAATAATATAAATACCATTTATGTTTTACAAAAGAGAGCTATCAATCGAATTTATAATCTGTGCCCTAGGGATTCTTTACGCGGGAAGTTCAAGCAATGCAATGTATATAAGAATAAAGATAATATTATGAAGCACAATGATAGAACTCAACTCAAAGTGAATAATTATGTTATGGAGCAATGTATACTTTTTGAAAAAGCTCCGAGTAAAGGTTCAGATTTTACACTTTAATAAATTTATAAGACTTGTTAACCTGTTAAACGGGGAGTTCCCGTTTAAATTATGTAACATGTAACGGGCGCGTATTGTTTCGTTAGGACATGTCAATACGCCCGTTCCAGAGCGCAAATAAATTTTCGAGGACGTATTCATATGTCCTACCCGTACCCGATATTGTTTACGCTTGCCGCATTTATGCGTCTTGCCCGGTTAACAGGTTAAGGAACGTTTGTTTGCTAATGGATACTACAGTATTTCGGAATAACTAGTACACGTAGTAGAATACATGATACACTAGTATCAAGCCCTTGCTGCCAGGCTACTTCGAGATTTATTGCAAATATAATTTAGGTTTCAATTAAGACTTTAAAAAGAAATTAACATAATTCTAAGACTAAGACTGCTGAGTTTCTCTCGCCAACTCTTCTCTTAGTTCTGTGGCAAATAACTTTTCGAGCTATGACAGCGAAAATATCTTTTGTATAATACTTACTTTCTTTAAAGATTTTGATTGATTAATTGATTTTGATATATATGTATTAGAGTTGTATTTTGAGACAATTTTTAGGTTTTAAAAAATGACCATTAATTTATAAGATCTAACTAGTTTTAGGTCTTTTGGGGACTTATCGCATTACTTCACGTTTGCTTTACTGTAATGTAACTACTTCCATGGAGTTATTATTCTTAATCCAAAGTAATCCATAATATAATTACAATTATTTTTAATGTTAAAAGTCAGTTCTTTAATCCCTTGTACACGCGAGGGCATCATAGAACTAGTATTAATTGGTGTAATTAATTAGGTTAGTCCTCTTTTGTAAGTAAACCGTGGTACCACTGTTTACTTATATTATAATTTGTTCTCGCATGTCCATTATAACTGTCATTCAAGAGTATACTATAAGGCCTAAAGATTAATACATGTATTAGAGGAGTTTCTTGCTATTTCATTTAAATATACCCTTTGAAACCAAGTAGAACTAGAGTTCATAAGTGCAATGTATGCAAAAATTTTAAAAGAACTTTAATTTTTACTCTAATAAAAGTCAAAGTTCTTTATTTTCTATTAAGAAAACTTTATTTTTGTTTTTCCACGGTTGTAGTTATCTTTTTAAATTGTTGCTTAAAGTAACATTTATTAGCATGTCTATCTATCGCATGCTAATCCGTTGATACGTATTATACGTATTACAAGTGTAGTGATACGATTATCACAACATACTTTTACATTCCAATAATATATATAAATAGTGTAATCGCGTATACTCTATACTATGAATTGATACTATTTTATATATATTATATGTTAGTTCGACCAATTATACTTAAAAAATACATTTTGTATCATTTTATTTCTTTAACTTTGATTAAAAAAAGGTAGGTTTTAGAACCGTTATCGACAGTACCACTACTTTTATTACCACTATTACTTTTATACCAATTATGCAAAAAAGATACGAGTTATCAGTTATATAGATTCATGTTATTCAGTATGGACAAGAAAAAAATTAACTTGACCATCTGTTATAACAGAAATTTCCATATAAATTACCCTAGTTCTTTTAAATCTAGAATTGTGGCCGCGGTATAGTCAGCGCGCATCCTTTGGCCATTTAACACATGTCTAACCATAGTCAGTTTCAGTTTAAACGTCGGGGTTTGTGTGTGGTGAAATCAGCCATCCCTCAAAACAGAACGAAAGTCCACGCTTAGTTGTAATTAAATCATTACTCTATAAAGCTAATTGTTAGGACACTTAATACAATAAAAGATTATGAGGTGATTGTTTAAAAATTTGTCACTATTGATCGCAAAATCTTATCAGTGATAACAAGTGTTACATTTGTTCAGTTCAAGTGGTTAGAGTGGAATCTATACACGTCCATATTTAATTCAGGTTGTCAAAATGAGTAAAGTGAAAAGATATTTAAAACAACAGTTTCAATTACAAAAATTTAAATTGGAACATGAATCTGTGTGTGCTTTTCATGAGAGCGTCTTCCAGAATACCCGATCAGCGTTACCTTCCATGTTAATTAGAGGTGTCCTGTTCCTTGGTTGTCTGGGGATAGTGCTATCATCATTTATATTAACTGCTAAAATTATGAGCGCTCGGTTTTGGCCTATTTATTTAACACACTGGGGTCTGGTGCTCATAACACTTACAAGCGGTTTTGGATTTGCAGTGTCTGCTAGAGTTTACTACAGTGGACCACTCGGTAAGGATACACTTACGTTCCTTTTAAATGATACGATTTTATATGATACTAACTTTTTCCTACGACTTCGCATAGACTATTAAAGAGCATTACAAGTTCAGAACATAAGTCCATACTTGGAACAGCAACAGATACATCAGAATCTGCATATTTGCTATATTTTTTTTGAAGGCCACTATTTAATACTATAAAGATTTTATTAAATATGTATATAATCTAAAACCTCAAGTAACTACCAACATTGTTTTAAAAGTTATAAATTAGGTATACATTAGTGTAGGTAATTTGTGAAAATATATTAAAAATCATTTAATTTACTTTTTACTAGAAATTTGTATGTTATGTTTAAATGTATAAATATAACACACAGACATTCTAAATGTGATGTCTATAATAACAACTGGTGATATAATCAAATGACGAAAAAAATACATAAAAAAAATATCTTATTGTTGTAGCTATGATGAGATGAAATCTATTTACCATTATATTATGTTTTATTTTTAAGAAAAAAATAATTCTTATGGTTTGAAATCAAGAATGTTTCTTTTCAGATGCTACATTTGGTCTTCCATGGTACGTCCAAGTCTACTGGGCATTGTATACTACTTCGATACCAGTTGCAATTTTCATCACCATATTTTACTGGTCATTCCTAACTAATGATAGTATGTTTTACCATAATAATAATTATTTGTTACCAGAGACGTTTATTATAAAATGTGCAACATTTCCACCAGATCAGGAGTACGCCATATCTTTCGCTCTGGATATCTTAGTCCACGCCATAAACAGTGTGCTCATGGTGGTGCTGCTGCTGACGGCGCGTCATCCCTCCAACTTGATGCATTTCTACTTTTCCATTATACTTCCCATCATATACGTCATATTCACCGTCATATACTATTTCGCTGGGGGTACTGATCCGTAAGTAATTATTGGCGATGATATCATCTACTTTTATTATTGTTTTTATTTAACAATCTTGAACGCGATATAGATAGCAGCTAAACCATTCATATAAGGTTTTGTTTGATCTAATTTACTATAGTAACATCATTCTTAGACATTTTAGGCAACCTGTTATCATAATGAAACCACTTAATTAACGCTATAATTTCAACTTTCTAATAAAATGAGTAAAAACATCATCAATATTAAACAACATTTCATTGACACAACCTACATATAATTACTTTTCAAATACGCAGATTTGGCAATGTATACGTATATCCTGTCCTGGACTGGTCCAACGCTGGAGCAGCAATGGTGACTGTGGTGATGTGCGCACTCCTGCTGCTGGTTCTTCATATACTGGTGACTCTACTTACTCTAGCCAGAGACGCGGTAGAGAGATCCTGCGGCTCCAACACACAAGCGTTTAGTTTGTCTCAATACTAAGTATTTTTAGGTTAAACTTAGTTGCCTGGTGTACAATTTGATGAACTTTCTGGTGTATTGTGATAGTTGTACTTATTCTGTTTACTAATTCACTTTAGTATTCTGTAATTATTGTACATAATATAATTTAAACTATGAATAAACATATTTCTAACATTTTTATAAAACCCGTATTTGCTTCCGACACGATAAGTTACATTGTTTCATTACAACCTTAAAAATTGATATTGACGAACGTCATATTATTTTTTTTTGTATTTAAATCCATAATTAAACTTAATGACGAACAGACATCATGACCTTGTCCTGGTTTAACATGCATGATAACTCCAAACTTGGTCATAAACAAGGTTTTTCTGGTTAAAATTGTTAAAGGAAATTTACTTTAATTATCAATAACGGATAACATACTGATAAGTTAGTAGACTGCGATAAAACATTATAAATATTTGTAAACACTTTCAAGAAATAAGAGAAAAAGTGTTTCTTTATAAAGTATCCAAAAATTCATTTTTATTAAAGTACAATTATCGTAGGATTTAATTCCACCTAATCTAATACCTGGTTTTCCTTTAATTATGACTAACTATGACTATATAGATATCCTATATCTATTGAGAAATAAAAAATGCCATCGTAACGCAAGATTTAGTCAGAATATAGATTAAAATTTTGGCACCGATAACCGATTTGAGTCAGACGAGCAAGTGTCGATACGATAACAACTGATAACACATTCAGGTGTTGTTAAAGCTTCAAACATGAGTGTCATTAAGGAATATTTCAAAAAAGAGTTCAAATTGTTAATGTTATCCCTAGAACATCACACGCCTTCAGATTTTTACATAAGTGTCTGGCAAAAAACAAGGTCTCCTGTCCCTCTTTTGATATGGAGGACCCTGCTCCTGTTGACGTCTCTGGCTATAGTGATCACTTCGATGTCTTTCTATGGGATAAGTCAGTACGCATTCGGGTACTGGTTCATATATCTAACCCATTGGGGTTTGTCGCTGATGGTCTTCTCAACCGGCTTCGGAGTTGCAGTTTCTGCTAAATGCTATATATCAGGTCCAATTGGTAAGTGAAATTCTAAGTACCAAATGAACACAATACATGATTGATTGATTGACACATTATTTGATAGACATGTTCTTAAATATATAAAAAATAGTTTTTGTAACATTTGATTCATATAAAATACACTTTTGTATGATTTTATTTTCGTTTAAATAAACTGTTTTTATTGTTTGTCAGGATCTGATTTAAACCTTCCATGGTATGTTAAAACATTCTGGGTACTCCACAATATCTCAGTACCGGTCGCTTTCCTTATCTCCTTGTTTTATTGGACATTACTTTACAGTGGTATGTATATAATTTTATAATTGAGTTATTTTTGCATCAAAGAGCTATTAAGACTATTTAATGACGCGTTATATGTTACCTGTTAATTATTACCTGATAAATAATATATAATATTTACAGCTGGTTTCCAAGAGGAAATGGGTAAAGGGCTCGATATTGCAATCCACGGTATCAATTCAGTTATAATGTTCCTGCATCTGATCAGCTCGGGCCATCCCGCCCGCATCTTACACTGCACTCATCCGTTCCTTTTCGCTCTCCTTTATGTTATTTTCAACATTATTTATTACGCAGCCGGTGGCACAGATCCGTGAGTATCATATACATTATTATATCAAAATTAAATATATTAAATTACATCACTTTTTTATTAAGCATAAGTAAGTTCTCTTGATCTACCATATCTTTCACTTTGTCTTTCGCTTGTCCCAATGTCAATTTCTCCCTCCTTCTTTATACGCAATCTTAGTGGATATCTGTTTTTTGCAATCCTTCTATATTTATATGAAGTGTGTAAAAACGTCCTATTCTTATAACCATTCCTTCAAACACAGCCTTATTATATGAATAGTATTGTATATTATTAACTTTGTTGATAATAATCCATATCATAATATACAAAGGAACAATTATAGTATATTTATACAATGCCTTTGTATAATTAAATGTTAACATCCGGCTAACAGAATAATAGTTGAAGATCACACGAGAAATATAATCTTGTTTATATAACAATTATAAAGTACTCAGTCTTTGTGTTAAATATGTTTTAGTTATTGCAATGTTTGAAAACGCTTTATTTTATTTACTTCATATAACCGGAAATTAAATTATAATATCATCCATTTTATATTTATTTGAAAAGAACACTTAACCAACTTTAAATAAAATAGGTCATGACACTCTAACTGAAACAAATTTTTATACTAATTAGAATATTAAAAGCGTAAACGCACGGTTATTTATTTTCATCATAAAGTTGAAATTATTACAATAACACATAATCTTTTAAAGAATATTACACTAAGTTACTGAGTATTAAATGTTTCCTGATATTCCAGGGTGGGTAACCCTTGGGTGTATCCCGTGGTGCATTGGGGGGAGCCTGGAGCGGCGACGGGAGTGGTTATTGTGACGGGAATTGTGTTGATCATATTACATTTCCTAACAATCGGTCTAACAGCGGCCAGAGATGTTGCAGCCACCTGGTTCAAGAAACCCGATGTTCCTAGCAACCCTGATGAACTATCAGCTCTACGGAGTCGACCCGTGCAGAGCAGTGTATAAAATAAAATAGTTAGAATTAATCAAATAACTTTGTAATAAAATTAAAAATAAACTTTGTTATATTTATTTATCTTCTCTTTTTAGTAAAGTTTCCATAAGATTTTCTTTCACAATATATTAGAAAGAGTAAATTATGAATCGCATTTTTGATCTCTGAATTCTCATATACATCATGATAATAATACATATTTGCATTTAAGGTTTATATATGAATCAGTTTTATTGGTTATTGTTATACTATGTTAAGTATTCTACGGTAATTAATTCTTAGCCTTCCTTGACATTTCATTACATAATCATATGTTTACTTACAAAATGAAATATATTTATCTTATAAAATAATTCTAAATTTGATAAATTTAAATCAAATCTAATAGAAAAACAATAGAATATGTTTTTTATCTCTACCTTTTATCTTTTATTTCTTTTATCTTTTATTATAAAGGCCTTGTGATAAATGAGATCTTTCTAAATATTCAAAGTAACACTCCGAGCGCATCTGTTACATTTTTATACAATTGTAATTATATTTGACCTAATTACACATAATTGCATTTTGATTTGGCGTCACTTTGAACCAACCGGAAGATTAATTATTATTTGTCAACGTCTGCATGCCTTGACATTGAAACAGCAACCAGTTTAGTTTAACAAAAGTTACACGAAGCAGAAATATTTACGCAAGTGCAAAAGATTGCGAGTCAGCTGTCGCTCAGGCCTCAGTCGCTCACCAGCCACGCGAGGTTAGCCACCAAAACGCGAGTTGAGCGTGACTCGCGTTTTATCCAGACTTACGTTCTTTAATTACGATAAACACTAGTTCAATAGAGTTTTATATTCTCTTATAATTTTTTTTTATTCATTACGTGATGTTTTTTGTGTAACTGAACAATACTTGTTGCGAAACTTATCAAATCGTATCTGATAGTGGAAAGTGATCCCAAATTATCATTTATCTGTTGAGATGTAAACGTGTTAGTGATCAGTGTTAAAAATGGTTAAATTTTTTAATAAAAGCATTTCGCTCTCCGATTTTTGGGTGTCGAACAGCGAAAAGTTAAGTGATTTCTATTTAACGTCATGGCAAAGAGGGGAATCGGTGCTGCCGATGCTGTTAACGCGTCTGCTGCTGGCGTGTGTGGCTGTGGCCATCTTCATATGGTCGCTGGTCTCTGGAGCCAGTGGCTACTGGATCATATACCTCACGAATTGGGGTCTCTTGCTGATCACGATGATGACCTTGAGTGGTCTCATCGTTTCTGTACTAGCAGCCTGCCACAAGATACCTGGTAAATGCACTACAATTATCAATTATAATTTATATATAAACCAATAAACAACTTCACTTAACTAAACTAATATTCCAATATAAAGTCATTTTTCCTCGAGAAATTCCAACACATAAATAAATGAATTCTAAATAAATTCATTAATAATATTATTTTAAAATAAAATGAACAATAATTCACATTAAAAATCTTCATCTATTTAATAAGTTAATATACTATTTTTAAAATTAAACGACAAAAATTATCAAACAGATTAAACACAAAAAAGTAAAGTCATTTACTATATATTTTACCGCCATTTTAATACAGATATATGGACATTATAATAAATTAATTACATAAATAATACGAACTCATAATATTATTAATTGAAAACAATCGTTTTAATGGACATTGTCTCCGGTTTTCTGAATTCTATTTATTGTGACGTCTGAATTGTGCTTGGGATTTTCACAACAATACCTAACTGGTAAAACCTAGATAAAAGAAAGATAACATTTTATATCTTTTATATAGACCTGCTATAACTTGTTTAACTATCAGAATGTTTACTACTTGTTTTTTATAATACTAATGTCTTTCTTATGTAACATATAAGTACAAAGTTAACACTCGACAAAAAAAATGTAACTCAAAATGAATGACGAATGGAGAAAGTTACAATTTAATATTATGTATTAAAAAGTTTTAACACTGATTAAACTTTCAATAAATAATTAACTTTTAAGATTAATTAATCTATAAATAAATATTGTACCAGGATAATGCAAACCGTAATTTTATGACAGGATATAAATTACATACAAAAAGTAATAAACAAAAGTATAAACTAATAATTAATTATGTTGCTTTACTTTTAAAGTTAATAAACTTTTTATTTAGATGTATGATTTTTTAATTTTTATAATAAAGTTTAAAATCTTAATAAAATGTTAGAATATCTTTTTAAAAAAACGCTTAATACGTCATATTAAAACCGGTAAAGGAATATTTCGATATTTGTCCTTCACTATGTCATAACTATCGGTGTTTGGTATTCCCGTGAAGCTTTCGAATGACGAACCCGCGCGAGTGAATGGAAATGAACACATTAATTGAAGTTATGTTTACATTACACTCAATGCTCGCGAGAACCTTTGTTTACGCGGGCACGTAATCACAGTTTGATGTACTGTAAACAACCTTTATAAATGTTTACAAACGGCCTTCGCACTAACGTAAATATAAACGGAATGATTATTATTTAAACCTAAAAAACTGTTATGCAACCTTGTTACCGATTACAGATATAATAGGAACAAAAAAGTTATAAAAACTTTAGATTTGATGACATTTTTAAGTAATAAAAGATCAGACAACACAGTCCGGACAGTCCTAGTTATTAAGTATGCAACGCTAACGCCACTACGCTCATCATGTTACTCCACACGATATTATGACATAATGTTACCCAGCAATGCTATTAACTAATAATATCAACATTAGCCAACACAACGCAATATTGACTTGACCTTTTTACCTAAAACATTTAAATTACCCGCCATTTTAGTATTTATTTCTTCATTTTCATTTTGTTCATTAAATATCAAAACTTTGACTTCCTTTTTATATTTAAACAGTTATTATTTACAATTATTATCACAGTTATGTTAATTTAATATTATAAAGTAGTTAATTTGTATCTCTTTTATGCTATACATGTAATATTATTTATATAATTTCAGATGGCAGCGAACTGGCATGGTACATCAGTATGTATTGGTTTCTTTACAACATTTGCATCACTATCGCCATCATGATCACGGGACTCTACTGGATTCTTCTTTACAATCCAGGTATTGTATTTACTTTATTGTACCTACGTAAAATAAAATATGGTTCTAAAATAAATATATTATACAGCTTATGTTATATAATATGATATTGTTATTTAATCTTTATTTATTGTACGTAACTGAATAGATAAATATAATTTTATTATTATTATTATTATTATCATTAGTTATAAAGGTTTTTTGTAATTTATATTATATAATTACGAGGTTACTATTAGCGCTATGAGATGCGAGAGAGAGAGAGAGAGCTGCGAGAGTGGAGTCTTGTTGACTCATAATTTAACTACTATTTTACCTAATATACATATTGAGCAAGAATTTATAATTGAAGTAAATTTATAAAGGAAAAAAATTATTCATTATTTTTGATTATTTATTACTTGCGTTTTAATAACATAACCTGATTATGATTTGATAATTAACATTTTTCGCATTTTTCAAGGGAGTATAAAATTGATACCGTTGGTCTGATGATAATACCTTAATTAAAACAATGTTTTAATTTTCAATCAATAATTTTTCTTATAATTACAAATATAAACATACTTTAATGGCAACCGAGAAAACTGTTCAAATCTTTAAATTTTAAATACGTGATATTCTTATATTTTATTCGTAATTCCGAGCACAATACTTACGTAGTACGAAGTGTTTAGTATTACTACCTTACATTAACTGAAGGTCGAATTAAATATGGATTATTCATCACGTTTTTAATCCTATACATTATTCATATTATCTTCCTCAACCATGCAATGTTTACTTTTAGAACACTTAAGTGACCAGAATCCAGAAATGTTCTGGCTGGATGTGGCCACTCATGGACTGAATTCGTGTGTTGCGTTCGCTGAAGTCATCCTTTCACGAACACCTCTTCAGTTCCTCCATATATACCAGCCCCTGGGATTAGGGCTTTGGTATGCCGCGTTTTCAGGAATTTACTACGCGGCTGGCGGCACTGATAGGTTTGTTTATCAAATTTATTACACCTAACAATACCCGTCACGTAATCCTTATAAGCCGTCAATAAAATGTACGATAAACGATAATATTATTTGGGTAGATATTTGTAAAAATAAGTAATAAACATTATCTTTCACATTAGATATAATATTAATTTTCACCATTTGTTTGTTAAAGTTTAATGTTAAACTAAAATACATTTTTAATGAAAATAACTGTCATTTCCAAAATAGATGCAACTTGAATTATCTGCATTTATTTCTTTCATAATCTAATTATATTAGAATGTATAAATAGTATGACCCCCAATAAATGTAAATGTGTTTTATATTAATATTTAATAATTTATTTTTAAGTTTTGGAAACCCCTTCATATACGCGGTTCTGGACTGGCGACAGCCGAAGCAAGCTGGAATAATTGTCGTTGCGTCTGCCGTCAGCCTTATCATACTCTATACAATCCTGTGGGGTGTCACCATCTGCAGAAACAAAATATCAACGGCTCTCGTTAGAACAACGAGTCTGCGGCTCCCCGTGACCCCTCCAGACCAACACACGCCGGTGGGGATTGTATGAGGACTTATAGAATAATTGATTAGTACGAATTTATACCAAGTCTATCACAATTTTTAACTTTGGCCTCAAATAATAAGTAATGTCTTAGTATTTAAGTAGTATTACTTTGAAGGTCGAGTTACTTAAATAAATTTCCTTTGTTGATGGGTTTGTTGATGTAGGTTTGGAATCCTAAGTTTAATATTATAGGAAAATAGTCTGATCTTAACAATACTTTATTTACTTGAGCAGGTTTAAAAAGAGTGAGAAAGATAAAAATATTTGACAGTTAGGTAAATACCTTTCAAAAATCAACTTTGTTTCATGATGAGATAGAAGCTTATTTTTCTAAAAGGGATTTATTTGTTTCTTAAAGGCAATCGAGAAATACCCATCCTGATGTATAAGTTAAAGTAAATTAACAACATAATATTATTCAACTTATATTTATTCTTTTGACACGGCTAGTGATATTTTTCTTTTACTGAATGTCAGTGGAAAGAGCCATTATACTATTATAATACAATCTACAGTACTGCGGAATGATTGTTTTTTTTTTGAGATTTAATATGTATTAACAATCCGTAATCAGTAAGATTAACCTAAAATTATTTTTACTTATATCACTTGCTTCTATTTTCATTATTTTATCATTTTTTACATCATCAAACACCAAGAATCTGCATCTCGTTTTTTTTAAATCATTTGTAATATAATTGTCAAAGTGACATAAACAGTTTTGAAGTGTAAATTTTCTAATTAATTTTTAAATAAAACTATGTATATACCTAATCTAAGTACTTAATTATATATATTATAAACATGTGTTTTGTAAATAATGTACTTACTTTATAGGTATATCTGGTCTGGAGACATCACTTAAGACTGATTTGATAACCTTCGTTCGATTTTCTCGAAATTGAATAGTAAGGCATATATATGCGTATGTGTGTAAATATTTTAGTTTGATACTAAATAAATGTTTATAGATTGCTTTGTTTGTACAAATATACCTGATGTGTTCAGATTATGTTTTATTCACTTCCAAATTAATAGTGAGACCAGCGAAGCGCAAGGGGATGTTAGTATTTTATATAAACACTAACAGTTGCCAGCTTTATATACTATTTTACATAAATTAAAAACTTATTGTTAACACCGCCATTTATTTTAAGCTTATAGAACTTCGAAGTGAATTAAACCGTCTGCAAAAAAAAATTATTCGCGATAAAATTATCCTATCTTTAAGTTGGACAAAACAATAGTTATTTATAAAATTTCACTGACTAAATAGTTTCATAGTACAAACGAACACTGACAAGGGATGTGTATAAAATAAAACGCGTGGTTATACAAAACATTTATTCCTATAATATAGCAAAATCTGCATAAACACAAAGCAACCAATTGCAATATAATTAATAACAAAACTAAATATGATATGTGATTAATTTAATATTGACTTAGCGCTGTACTCACATTACGGATGTTATATAATCCAAATACATAAAATAAAAACATAGCAACAAATTAAAAAACTTATTAATAAATATAATTTAGAATTTTTTTTTACAACTCCTCATTTGTCTTTAATTTTTAATAGCTTACACGTCTATTAATTCTCAGTCCACATTATTGTGTATAATTTGTGATATTATTGACTGGGTTGAAAAAAAAAATACATTAAATTAATTATTTAACAAATAAGGAGTTTTACATAACTTCAGATAATATTTTTAACAAAAAAAAAAAAAAAAAAAGATTTTGGATAACAGTCTCAAAAAATATGCATCTCACCATAGTGTATCCAAAAATATATTTTCTTATTTACAATATAATTATAGATTAATCAAGTAACTACATTAACAGGCATCGCTCGGACGTGTTCTGACTATGTTGACTGTGACGTCCCTCTGACAACGGTTAATTAAAAAAAAAAAAGGTGAAAAGAGTTTGTTATGTAATTTAGAATAGATTCGGACAGAATGATTGAGGTCTTTGTTTCTGAATACATGTCATTGTCATTAAAAATTTAAAAAAAAACAGCTGATCACATTAAAAGGGCTGTCACATCAAAAAAACAATCCAAATTCGATCTGTGCCTACGCTTATCACTAAGACAATATAACTTATAACACATTGTACAAATATCAAAATCGTTATCACAAACATTAGAACAATTATATATTAGATAATATAAGGTAATTTAGAAGGCATCTGGAGATCATATACTCTTGGCGTCCTCAAACAAGAAGTGTAGTTCTCTTAAAAAAAATAATAAACAATTAATACACTAGACTTAAATTAATATATCAAGCACTTATTAAGTACGCTAAAATAAGTGATGTGTCTTTTGTTATTTGTATGGGTGCAGGTTTTTTAGTATTCCAGCACCACGGATACGAATATTATTGTCAGTTGGAGAAGGTGTGGTTTAAGATATTTCAGGTGAACTACTAAAAAAAAACCGTTCACTTATATATTTCTTAAAAGATTGACTTAGCCATCTTAATAGTACACAGTTTTTGACATTTCCTATTGTGACTTCAACGTAAAGGCAACTATTTCATGTGATGATTGTCCCACGTAGTCGTATATATAAATTGAAATGTAAAAAATTTATAATAAAACATAAATAATCCAAATAATACATTATTGCACCATAAATTCGTTATTAATATTTGTATATGCACAGATATTTGTACCTTTGTTTTCTTTCTTTTTTTTTTTTGTTACAATTACAAAATAACATATTGCCATTACCGTGTTACAAAACATTACAGGACATCAATATTTTGACCTTTAACCTTTGACCTTTGTCAGATATAATTAATTTACATTAAATAAAGGCAAAATAACAATTAATAGAAAACTAATACTACTTAAAGATAATTGTAAATTTTATATATATATATATATTATTTAAAGATCGTTTTGCGCAAACATTTTGGCGTTATATTTATTAACTACGAACTAGCGGAGACTAACTTAACCGGAACAGAACATTTCCAGTTAAGGATATTACAGCTTTTAGCGGAACAATCACTATTCTCACTATTCAAGATTTGATCTAAAAATTTAGTACATTGATTATCATAATAATAAATAATTCAAATATATTTTAGAGAAAAAAAATAATCAAATTATCAACCTCTCTTACATTAAATACATTTAAACTTAAATATTATAAGACTTTTTTAAAATCTTGGAAACTTTACCGATGACAAATCATAAATTACCCTCAAAAAGTTAAGCATCGTTTTAAATGTATTTTTTGTGTAACGTTGAATGTACCACTCCCAGTGATATCAAAGCTTCTTAGTCACATCATCACACCAGCTCCTCCCCACTGAGAAGGAACACTCTGAAAGAGGACTCGTCCACTGCATCCGTGTATAACTCCTCCTGGTAACAAAGGTAAGGTAATAAAATATATATAATATTATATATTAATATATATATCAAGTAGTTCATAATTTTAGTGTTTCATTAATTGTTTAGCTTTATTTCATATATATTTATTATAGTTCATTCATATCTATATATTAATGATATTATCCTAACCTGATCAAGGTGTACCGAAGGCGCGTCCAGCAGCAGGTCCGCGTCCAGGGAAAGCGCGTTCCCGGCCGCCCCCGCGCCCTCCCCCTGCCCCTGACCCCCCTCATTCTCACCCCCGCACGGCGACACGTGCACGCACGTCGACATCTGCCTGGTTGCAACGATTCCAAATTTAAACATACAATACAACAAACAAACTCCGTCGGGTTTTTTTTTTATTGCGATCACTGTTTCACAATCGTCAATATATTTAGTGTGCAATGTACGAACAAATAGAACAATCTATTCGATAAGCCGGCCTAATAATAACACAGGCACACAAAAAAAAAAAAAAGTCATGAACCAGAGGGGAGACCCCATTATTCTTAGGTTTTTGGGATCGCTGAAACCGAATATGACAATAAAAACTAATTTTAAATGCCAGTTTTCCCGCTAGCACCCCCTTACTATCTCTTAAGGGGTGAAAATTGAAATTTTTGTATAAAATCAAGATAGATGTCTATTTCTACGTTTTTTGGGATGCTGAAACCAAAAATGATAATTAAAAATAAATTCATGACCACTATCACCCCCTACCACCCCTTACGGGGGGTGAAAATTTAAATTTTTCTATAAAGTCAAGATAGATGTGTATTTCTACGTTTTTTGGGATGCTGAAACCGAAAATGATAACTAAAAATAAATTCATGACCACTATCTCCCCCTACCATCCCTTACAGGGGGTGAAAATTTCAATTTTTCTATAAAATCAAGATAGATGTGTATTTCTACGTTTTTTGGGATACTGGAACCGAAAATGATAACTAAAAATAAATTCATGACCACTATTACCCCCTTATCACCCCTTACAGGAAGTGAAAATTTAAATTTTTCTATAAAATCAAGATAGATGTGTATTTCTACGTTTTTTAGGATGCTGGAACCGAAAATGATAACTAAAAATAAATTCATGACCACTATTACCCCCTTACCACCCGAGCGAGAGAGAGAGTAACCTCAAAATAGTTTGATAAACATGTCACTTACTGTAAATCGTTAAAATTTCTTCATACATCTTGATTTTATACAAAATTTGAACCCCCATTAGGGATGGTTAGGGGGTGGGGGGGTATTGAGTAAAAGAGGTATCAAATTCACTTTTGGTTGTCATTTTCGGTTCCAGCATCCTAAAAAACGTAGAAATACACATCTATCTTGATTTTATAGAAAAATTTAAATTTTCACCCCCTGTAAGGGGTGATAAGGGGGTAATGGTGGTCATGAATTTATTTTTAGTTATCATTTTTGGTTCCAGCATCCCAAAAAACGTAGAAATATACATCTGTCTTGATTTTATAGAAAAATTGAAATTTTCACCCCCTGTAAGGGATGGTAGGGGGAGATAGTGGTCATGAATTTATTTTTAGTTATCATTTTCGGTTTCAGCATCCCAAAAAACATAGAAATAGACAT
This sequence comes from Melinaea menophilus ssp. n. AW-2005, assembly GCA_918358695.1. NCBI lineage: Eukaryota > Metazoa > Arthropoda > Insecta > Lepidoptera > Nymphalidae > Melinaea > Melinaea menophilus. The sequence continues at coordinate 5,246,170 of OU911046.1, read as the reverse complement.
CTATCTTGATTTTATACAAAAATTTCAATTTTCACCCCTTAAGAGGTAGTAAGGGGGTGCTAGCGGGAAAACTGGCATTTAAAACTAGTTTTTATTGTCATATTCGGTTTCAGCGATCCCAAAAACCTAAGAATAATGGGGTCTCCCCTCTGGTTCATGACTTTTTTTTTTTTTTTGTGTGCCTGTGTAATTAATAAAAAGAAAAAGGAACTCCGTCGCTAGCAATACGACCAGTCACCGCAAGCATCAGATACAAGTACTTACTCGCTATCTTCGTTGTGAAGTAAATTTCCGTGAAGGAAGAGATCGCTCCTTACTGTGTATATGTTGCTTTCTGAACCTTCTGATTGCTCCACCTGCAACCATGTAGTTATTGTAAGGAAAAATGTAAAACTCTAAGCCAGAATAAAATTTTCACAGACATAAAAAAAATTGTTCACATCATCTTGACATCTATTAATTGTTCATTTATATTGTAGACTGATATATTACAACTCTACAATCACTAAATATCACTAAGTATCACTAAGCGTCACTAAGCATCACTGAGCATCACTGAGTAACACTAAGCATCATCAAGTGTCACTAAGCATCACTAAGTAGAATAATGAATGCCTAGTAGAACTATAAACATTACCTGCACATCTTCCCCCAGTACATAAGCATCAGTGTGGTACTCCGTGCGGGCTGGCAACGGCCACGTGCAATGTGTGCGGGCCGAGTGGCCCTCTTCTAGCACGGGCTCTTCTTGATCCACTTCGGTGTTATTAGTTTCATTTGGTTGCAACAAACTAACCTGTAAATAAAATTTTGTTACTTAACAGAACATAAACCACTATTTTTATTAAGGTAAAAAAAAGTTATACCATGAACAGATTTTCCGTCTCTATTTTTTGATTCTCTTGATTCTCAACTGGTTGTATGATCCCCGAGGTGTCGGTTTCCGTTTCATCGCCCCTGTGTACCTTCTTCATGTGCATGTACAGCGAGCTCATGTTGGTAAAGCTCTGCTGACATTCTGAAAATGCATAATCATAAACAGTTATAAATAAAAATGTACAAGCTGAACTGTGTGTGTGTGTGTGTGTGTGCCTGTGTGTGTTTGTGCGTGTGCGTGCGCGTTCGCGTGTGCCTGTACCATTGTGCGTGCAGGTGTGCGTGCGTCGCTGGTGCGTGTCGTGGTGCCTGGCGGCGTGGTCCCTCAGGTGTTCTCGTCGCAGGAAGGCTCGCCCGCAGGCAACGCATGCGTGTCGCCGCTCGCCCGTGTGGCGCCGCGCGTGACGCACTAGCTTACTGGCCGTGCGGAACGACCACCCACAATTCTGTAAACATGGTGTTACTATTATTTCTATTATTTATTAAACTATGTTAACGATTTACGGAAAGATGAACAAGTTATAGAAATGTATATTATTATAATTAGAGACGGAACTCACTGGATAGTGACAGGGGTAAGGCTTGTCGCCGGTATGAGCGCGCGCATGCTCGCGCAACCGGCAGGGTTGTCGAAACACCCTGGTGCAACCCGGCCAGGGACACTCGAGCGCGGCGCGGCCCGCACGCACCGAGTGCGCCCGCGCGTGCGCCCGCGCGTGCGCCCGCAGCCCCGACGCCCAGAAGAAACGACGACCGCACTCTGAACATCTGTGGAATCATCAGTCCATATATAATATGATCTTCTAAATTGGGAATTAACTTCTCGTTCGTTCTAACTTGTAGTTGTAGAGTACTTAAATTGAACTCAAAACTAGTATTCATTAAAAATAAAATTACACGTGAATGGCTTCATCGATTGTATGTTCTTCATTTAAATGCTTAATGAGATCCTCTCTAACATGAAATATCCTGCCGCAGGATTCTTCCACACCTCCCTCGTCTATCTTCTTAACGGGGCACCCCAAAGTTATCTGTCTCGGCACTTTTGTGCTATTATCTTTATTGTGTGAATTCTTATGTTTGTTTAGTTTCTGTTCACTCATGAACTCTTTAAAGCAATCAGGTACATCACACTGAAACAGGAAATTGTCATCAATTTATACCATAAGGAAACTTAATAAATATCCTATAATATACAAAAATAATTAATAATAAACTTAAATATATATAATGATAACTGACCCACAAACCTTAAGTGACACCCTAGTTTAAAATATTAATTAAAAAAAAAAACTTCCCTCTCTACTAGTAACAAAGGCTTTAAAAGATCTGAGACTTGAGGTTGAAAAAGATTCAAATTTCTAAAACAAAAAAGGACTTAATTTGCCGTAAACTAATATATCATACCATATTACCAATAATGATACCTTATATCTAACAGGAGCCTGGGTTAACTCTTCAATAGAGATTTGTTGCACATGGGTAGCGGGAGAGATTTCTGAGTTGTATTGCACTGTCTGAGGCTCTTGTAAACTCGACACAGCCGATAATGGCACCATAGTCCTCAATACGTCCGGCTTTTGCTCCAAATACAGGCCGCTTACTTGTGAACTGTCAACTAATGTTACATATTAGTCATACTACCATTTTTTTTATTTACTTATGTGTATATACATACAGTGTTCAATAACAATTTTTGGTGAATCCTGACTTAAATCCAAACACCATTTCTGGTTCTGATCGGTATCCTTATTCTGTGATATGCTCGTGTCGAATAGCGGAACATTCTGGAATTAAATATTAATATTTAATACTAAAAAATTATAATTCATATAGCAAAGTAAAATAAAATTACCTGTTTCACAATATCACTTAACAAAAATGATTCCACATTAATGGATGGTGTCAAATTTATTTCATTGTCTGCAATCAAAATGTCATTCAATTTACATATATATTAAATAGTAATAAAATTTACAAGTCAATACATGTATATATTACAGTAATATGTTACAAAAATAGTAAATGTTTTTGTAACTTATTTGCACTTTATTATTGTTGATTAACTATTTATTTTTTGTTTTTACAAATGTAATAATCTGGAATAAATCCTTCCTTTATAATATTCCAATTTTAATGTTTTTACCGTTTCATAGCGTAGGAAGTATAAGGCATGTATCCAATATCAAACTTGCATTTTAACAGATTATTGTTAGAAATTATTTAATATTATCTATCTATCAACATTTAACATAACATAACTCATAGTAATAACAGAGGAATAAAATACTTACTATTTATTTGCAAAACATCATCACTTATACTCAATACACTGTTATTTAGAGATGAAGTTTCTCCGATGTCATTATTGATTATTTCTTGCTCCACCAAGTCATTTTTTAACCTCACCGGTTGTCTGCTCACTGAACAACTGTTTTTATATCTTGCAACATCATCAACACCTAATTCTGAATTTTTTGGATCCAGTTCAAATGATGAAGTCAGTAGTGACTTGACAGATGATGATTCAAAATCATTTGTCTTTTTGGTCTTTACTAAGGAAGTTTTGTTAATAATATTTGCTTTTCTCCTAAGGATATTGGGTTTCTGGAATTTCTTTTTACTAGGCGTTCTATCATGTGAGACAAACATGTTTCTTAAAAATTTATTCCATTTAAAATAATAAATTGAGCTTCGGATCTGGAAATATTAAAAAATTTAAAAGAATGTATTTTCTTTGAGGAAAGCAGCAATAGACAAACGCAAAATAAAAAAATATATGACGTACATTACTCCGACAGATTTATAAAAATACATAAAGTGAAGCAAACTTAATTACCTACCCTGGAAAATGTACAATAACTCAGCTGAGGTTATGTACATAATGAAATCCGCGTATTCGATGATAGCTCAAATATTATTTACACTTTTTTACATACATTTAAACAGCTAGTTACAACCATTTAAAGTCAAAGATATTTAACAAGGCATTGGCGTTGTATTCTATGGACGAGTGTAAAATAAAAGCATAACAAGACTATTTTATAATTATGAATATATCAGAAGTCAGAATTGAATTGACATTGACAGACAAATATTTAATATATGTTGACAAAAGATTATAATAATACTCTATAGTCTAATGAGACTCCATTCCTATACGGTCCCCATTATAGCTATTAATAATAAGTTTAGTAGGTTAATGTAAAATTACATAAAATACATAAGATACAAATACAGTGGAATTAACGAGGTTTAGAGTTTTCTATATACGTTTTTCGCCTTTTAGAAGATTAAATTATAGTTTCATCAAGCAGACGTTAATTTAACACAGAGAATAAATGAAAAAATATATAGAAAATGTTTTTGTTAATTTTACTACACTATTAAATTTATTTATAATAGTTTTAAGATGACAAAGGGTACATATTATAAAAAAACAGATTGCTAGTTTAGTAGCATTTAAGAAAAAAATGTTATACAGATTATAACGACAAATAAATTTTATCAAATGGACAAGGATGCGGAATAAACTAATATTATACTTTTTAACAAATTTTTTATTAGTTTATTTTATATTATAGAGCCCTTATTGTCAGAGAGTAACAATATTATAAATATAGAAAATTACAGATTATCAACTTTGTTGTGTAGAGAAAGCTATTCGCGGCGGCTCACTTATCATAGCTCGTAGTGATGTAGTTTGAGAGTTTCGATTTGACAAGTGGCGCTTTCTGTCGAGAAATTTATTGAACTATCCTGCATTGAGCCAATGAATATATTTTTTATGCATGTACCGACTCCCTCTGGGGACCTTGATGAATTTGAAAATAAAATGGAGGATATTTTTAAAAATAATTGTAAATGAGATTTATTATTATATTTAAATGCAACTTTAGCATAGCTTAGAAATTTTCACCGTTATTTTACGGTTTAACTGTTAACAATAACTGTCAAAAACAAAAACTATCTTATATCAGCGAATTTTGGAGCTTCGGCTAAAAAAATACAAGACTCTTATAACCAGATAATATGATACAAATGTATTAACTGAAGTATTGTTTCCTATTGTATTAATGTAAGGGATATAAATATTAGAATATTTTTTCTGTTCCACTATTTTAAATATATACAGTCAAATTTAATGCATTTTTAAATTAAATTTTACACATTTTTATTAAAATGTGTTTTAATAAAAACATAATATTATTTATCAATTTTACCAAATGATAAATGTCAATCATATAGTACTAAAAAATGTCAATTGTCATATTATATGACTAAATTTGGAGGTATATATTTATTTCTTTTATTTGCCATATGTGTAAGGGAGAAGATCGGTACTGGACAAATGTTGAGTACAAACCTTAACTCAACTACCAATCACACTTCACAGCATAAAGTCATAGTTTCGGAAATCCTCAATGACTTTCACTAATTTTCAAACTGTCAAAACTCGTACTACTATGTGATTGTAATTTTTTATAATTTTGAGGTTAAGAAAACATAAGTTTAAATTTATGAATTAAGAAAATATCTTATTTCATTCATAATGAATCTAGAAGAAGAATTTATCGACGTTAATGTCGAGGATCAAGCATCAATGGATAAAATTTTAATGCTTTTGGAAGATCTTCAAGCTGAAGATGAAGAATTTATGGAGGTAAAAATTGCATTATTATTTTATAAATTTGTTTAAAATACTATTTTGTGTATTTATTCTCAATATTGTCTATATTTTTTTTTATTAATTACTATTTCTAAATGAAAATATTCATTTGAAAAGTTTAATATAAAGCAAAACACACTTGTCATTAAAGTGTAAGGAAAAAAATATTGCTGCTATAATTATTGAATGCAATGAAAGTAGTCTACATATTTATATAATAAAAAATACAAACAACTTATACAAAAGGTAATTGAATTTATTAGAAACATAAAAACCTTATTTTATCGCCAAATTTTACTAAAGATTTCAGTATTTTTTTTTAAGCAGCTTATAAATATTCAATGCGTAATTATGAATAAATCCATGAACACAAAAAAAATTATTAACCAGTATTCCGTTAATTTGCCTTTGGTGTTCATTAATCTGGGCATACATTTATTTACAGATATTAACAAATAAGCGTGATGAAATGATAGTAACTTGGGAAAAACCATGGTATCAACAGACCAACTGCCTTACACGTCCATTAAGGTTTAATGATAATGATTTACCAAAATTTAAAACTGACACCATATGCAAAGAAGAAAGTGATCAGATACATAAAAATTGGCGTCAATTTCGTAAGGTATATTAAAGTAAGACAATTACTTATATATGCCAAAAGATATTTTTATTCCTTTAATGCATTTGGATTTCATATTTTGTTTAAGTTATTTGGTGTTCCTAATAAACTGATATGCTTGGCTCGATGGAGAAGTAAAGCAAAATGTAAATTGCCAAACACACCTGAAGAATTTGTAAGAAGATATGTTATATCTTATTTAGCCCAAGGTTTAGAACGGAATCTCTATCAAGTGTATAAACATGTTATAACTAGATATGGCAGCAAAGTAAAAGGATCTTATTCTAAACATGAAGAAAAAATTATGAATGTTTGTCTATTTCACAATCCTAAAAATGCTGTACCCTATTTATCAGCAGTGCTGGGTCGTGAGCCGAGAGGAATTTATAAGAAAATGATGCAAATGTATATAGGTAAATATAAAGCTTTTTTGAAATTACAATTAAGCTTTATTGGGACTAACAAGATATAATAATTACTATGTTGAAATGAACTTAACTATATTTACTTGTTTAAGATCCAACAAAAGCTACTAAATTATTTTTATTTTCACCTTATTTTTAGAAACAGCAGTTCTTTATAACTATAATATGTGTACAATTAAATGAACATTGTATTTTTAGGTAAACCTCCAAAAAAAAAATTCAAGTGGACATTACCACTGGCGACTAGATTTTTAAACTTATTATTACAATACACGGGGGAACCGTTAGAAGAATTAAAGTACAAAAACATTGAAAAATCAGTATGGCTTAAGCTCGAGAAGGATATGGATCAATTATATATATATTTGCAATCATTTTGGCATAACACACTTCATAACCAACTGTTTGTCAAATTTGACATCAAAGTGACCAAACTGAGGAAGCATATATTTAAATGGTGTGTTATTTAGATATATATTTAATCTAAGACTATTAACAGTGAAATAACTATATTGATGTTATATTTTCAGCATAAAACTCTATCCTTATAAAGTATGGAGCGATATAAGATGGAAAGAATTACTAAAGCATGTCCCCGATGGATTTACTCATCATTTTCTCTACCACTTATGTCACATACATGTTAGAGCATGTCCAGATTTTTTAAATATTCCATTAGAACAAGTTTTAGATTATGGATTGAAGAAATTAAAATCTATTCGAAATAGACGAATAAAAACACTTGTGTTGAATAAAAATCAAGAATTGGAAGTTATTAAATACAATGAGAAACCTCAATACAATAAAAATCAATTATTAATTTAACTTGTTTTATTATTTTTAATATACACTATATTAATATTTATTTATTTAATAATTCATACTATTAACAATTACTATTTAATTATTGTTTTTCTTTTAAAATTGTAAGACCTTTGTTAATCATATTTTATAAGTCATTAGAATCAGTAAATTAATTAAAATTGAACCTTTAAACTTTTGTTTCGCTTTCGAAAGCACTTCAAATTATTTATTGAAGACAATTTAATAAAGATAAATATTGATAAGATATCTTTATTTAGAATGATAGTCATAAATTGTATAAATATAAAATAATAGTTTTTTATTTTTATTACGCATACATTGTACTCCTAAACGTCACACTAATCGCACTGTTCCAAAGGGTAGGTCTATGAAGAAGGACCGGCAAGAAACTACTTGAATACTATCATAGTGTCCATACTACTCATAATTTATATGTGGGAACGAATGAAATTTAATACTAGGATCCGCCAATCGTGCACGGCGGGTGTTGAGCTGAGCCCCTCTCCTTTCTTCTTTTCTTGATAAGTTTTGAATGACTAAATATTTTTTCGCTATAACATCCGCGTTCGACTTAAACATACTTGAGAAAATTTTTAGCAATTAGCTAAAAATTTTCTCAAGTATGTCTCGTCGCATTCTAGAGACAACTAAACACAAAAAAAGGTCTCCCAAACGGTTAAGAGCTTCGATTCCGCTCAGCTCAATAAAATACGCCCGACTAGATCTATAATGCTCTCGTATAGACAGGCGACAAATTTAATCATTTAAAATAATTATATAAAACGCTAAGTCAACTAGCATGCTAAGATCACATAACGAAAAGGATGTTAGAGAGCTAGTGTTACTATCTAGGGCGATGATATGAACACTATCACTATGAATATTCCCATCTATAGGTATACTATATATTAGTACTTACTGTTCTATACTCTATGGATTACGCGATATGGACAAAAACAAACCACTACTTATGTCAAACTGTAATATGAAAATCACAGAAACATTTTACACCTAATGTTTATTCGGTAAGTACGGGTTACCGTGTACTGTAATCCTGTACTAAAATTAAAAACTGGGTTTGAAAAAAAACAACAAACATGAATAAACAAGACTTTGACAAAGTTCAAGAATTATTGGATAGTGATGATGAGTTTCCAAGTGAGTATAATTGATATTGATTACTATTAGGATTGAACAAAGTTAGTTTAATTGGGTTTATTTTTAATTTCATTATTGTTTCAGTGGAATATTTTGAAGACGTTATTACACCTGCATATAAAAATGATCATCGTTTTGATATGATACAGTTTAAATGGATCACTAATGCTATAACACCAACCAAATCACAAACAGATGAAAGCTTAAAAGAAACAGGGAAAAATATTAACTGTCCAATTATAAATAAAGGAATTTTAAGCAAAAATGATTTATTCTGCTTAAAGTCTCTTGAAGGATATGGTGATCCGACACTAATTTGGTTTATAAATTTTCTTATACATAAAGACTTACAATCAAATTATATATTTCTTAGAAGTTGTCTTGTAAATAATTACCTTAGTGATAAAGTTTTAAAACCAGAAAATATGAAATGTTTAAATAAAATTGATAGTTTATATACTGTAAAATATTGAATAGATGTTTAAGACTTGAATTAATTATATTTATAAACGAAAATTATATGTGATATTATGTTAAATTGTAAAAAATAAAAGTACCTATTAAAACCAATTATTTTCTTGGATATGATTAAGAATATATATTTATATATACATTTGTGTATAAATAATATATTAAATGTAGTTATGTGGTCGAATGTGTTATATTGTGCAATGCACTTGAGTTACCACTTCAATTTTAAGTGCTGTTCCTATTTTGAAGAAATTGTCAGGAAGTTATAGTGTTTCATTAAACCATAAGGCTGCTTCGGCAATCATTATGCAATGCACATTTTTAAGTAATTTCACTTCACTTGCAGTATGGCATAAAAATGTTTTAGAGTCGACCAGAAATACTACGTGTGTACATAAATTTTATTATAAATATAGGATGATAACGATAAAGAACCACTATAAAAGTGTATGGAAAGCATTTGATTTTAAATGTTATTATTGTATAAAATCTGGTACTGAGGAGTTAAGTGTTTGATGCTTTATTGATAGATATTCCAAATTGTGTAGAGATGTATGTAGGTGGGGATTTTATGTGCATATGGGAAGAAAGAATGACAAAAGTAGTAAGTAGGTTCAGCTAGAGAAATTTGGAATGAGATATCAAATTGTATAAGTAGCGATAAATCAATTATAAGGGGTGCCAGAGAAAAGGATACATGGTGGTGGAATTAAAAGGTACAAACTGTGATAAAAGTATGTAAGAGGATGAGAAAGCTATGAGAGCTAAGATTTAAACAAGTTAGTTCTAAGGAGCGAAAAAAACTATAAAATTACAAAATAAAGAGAAAAGGTAATATAATATTTCATATATGGATGTAAGAAAGATGATTTTATAAAGATTCTGATATGTGATGAACAAATAAAGGAACAATTTGGTAAGCGAAGAAAAAAATGGACGGGTTCGATGGAAATTGTAGAAACAAAATTTGTCTAATATGGATAATGGTAAGAAAATTGGTAAAGATGAAGTAAGAAAAGCGGAGAGCGCGTTAAAAATCAGACCCAGGTTTCCAATAATGTATTATTATTTAATAAGATGACGACAGTTCTCAGCATATTTATATTTAAAATATTCAAATATGGCTGGAAATAAATGAATTTTAAGTGATGATTCATGCGTTGATTCAAAAGCAAGAAGGGGGATGTACCGCCGTTCAGTGATGTTTGGTGCAGATAGCTTCGCTTTAACACTATTTCGGAACTGAAATTTGTTTGCAAGTTGTTTTAAACAAATTAATTCGTTACTTATTACAACTGCACTTATTTATTTATTATTGATATAATGGTTATAATTGTTTGAATTATATTTCCTTTGGTTAAAAAAAATAATCCATTAAATAACACTAAAATATACATTTTCATTACAGTATTAAGTATTTCGTATTCATTTAATTTAATTTCTTCCTTAATACAGACTTTTTTAAATTTTAGATCTGAATTTAATTGTACCTTATTATTTTAATTAATTTAGATTTTTTTTCAAATATTTCTAAAAATATACACATATATTGTATATGACAGTTTTCTGCGCTAGTTTACATGCGTAGAAGTTCGGAAATTCTGTTTCAAGATAATCATAACTCAACGGCCCTACACTAGCAACATATAATTTACATATTAAGATATTACATTTTTAATAAAATAATTTTATGAAACACTATATATTGTTCGATCCTTTACCTTTGTTTTTGAGAGTACTCACAGTTCTGTACAGTACCCGTGTGTGCCTGGTTTCGCAAACTTTTTTAATAATATTTTTTATATATTTATAATATTAATCTCATATGCCGTTAAAAATATTATTATTTTTTATTTTTTTTTTATTCTGTCTAGGTTAGTACTTGACTACATTCCACCTGATGGAAAGTGGAAATGTAGTCATAGGTGGTAAGGCGTATTAACCTAGTAACCTATTCACTCTTCTCTTGAAGACACCCACATTGTATGTGGACGGAAATACCGACGCAGGCAAGCTATTCCAGTCCTTCGCTGTACGCATTAAAAAAGACGAAGCAAAGCGCTTCGTTCGGACAGGAGGAATGTCCACAACGTAAGGATGGATATCCGCCGTGCGTCGGAACGTCCTGTGGTGGAAGGGGGACGGAGGAATTAAATCGTGTAATTCCTGCGCACACTCACCGAAGTGTATCCTATAGAATACTGAGAGGCTAGCAATTCTACGCCTGTGTTCAAGGCTGTGGAGGTTTCAACCAATTCAGGGTCACCTATAAGCCTCTTTGCTCGCCTCTCAATTGAGTTCAGAACCGCAAGATGAGACTTTGCGGCACCTGCGAATATATGCCCACAGTACTCCACACACGACCGGATCTGTGCTTTGTATAATACAAGAAGCTGTCCCGGTGTAAAGTACTGACGGACCTTCGCAAGAACGGCAAGCTTTCCCGCAGCTACTCTTGCTCTGGACTCAATACACCGACCAAAGTTGAGGTTCGAGGAAATCTCTAAGCCTAACAACTGAAGCTGGTCACTGTATTCCAAAGATACACTCTGGAAAGTAGGAGCCAAGGTGAAAGGGCTCCTTTTGGCGGTGAACAGACACGTCTGCGTTTTGGTGGCGTTGAAGTTGACAAGATTGGCATTGCCCCATGCGGAAACTGCCTGTAGTTTGTCATTCAAACGTTGCACCATGGCTTCTCTTTCAGACTGTACTTGATCTCTACTAGCCCGACTACTCGGCAGGTATCTTTCTACAACTGTGCTGTCGTCTGCATACCCATAGATACCGGGCTTCAGCAGATCGTTAATGTGCAGCAGAAAGAACGGACCCCTGAGGCACTCCGGCATTTATTGTCAGAGGTTCCGAGGAACACCCGTCGACAACTACTCGGAGAGATCTTTGGTTCAGAAAGTCCGTTACCCTGTGACCCTGTCAAATGCCTTCGAGACGTCAAGAGAGACGGCGATCGCTTCTCCGTTCTTCTCGAAGGCCTCGCCCAAAATGTGCGTAGCGTACACTAGAAGATCCCCAGTGGACTTATTTCGGCGAAACCCGTACTGTCGGTCACTGAGGAGATCGTTACCTTCAAGGTACGCTAAAAGGCGCGAGTTCAATACACGCTCCATAATCTTGCAGAGTATGGAGGTGATTCAAATCGGTCTATAATTGGCAGGATCGGCACGGCTGCCTTTTTTGGGCATTGGTTGCACATTTGCAAGCTTCCAAGATTTCGGCACTATTCCAGACTTGAAAGAGAGGCGATACAGACGTGTCAATACAGGAGACAACTCAGCTGCGCATGTCTTGAGCAGAATGGCTGGTATACCATCAGGACCACTGGCTTTATTCACATCAAGGCGACACAATGCTCTCCATACCTCTTTGTTAGTGATGCGGATTTCAGGATTTCATCGAAATACCGCAGTGAGGAAGATGTGCTGGAGAAGCATTACCAGTGTCTAGATGTAAATTATCAGCGAACAGAGAAGCAAATACATTCGCTTTCTCTGTCGCTGTATGGGCCAGAGATCCATCCGGCTTCAGCAGAGCAGGTAGTGAGGGTTGGCAGAAGTTCGACTCGATCGCTTTGGCAAGAGACCAGAAAGCTCGACTGCCAGTAGGTCTGACAGAGAGCTTTTCGCCATTCTTAGCGATACGATCGCGACGAGCCTTCCGTAATGCCTTTTTATAGGACTTGGCAGCTTGGTTAAAGGCTCTCTTCTTTAAACTTACATCCGGAGCTTTGCGGCTTCGAGCATCAGCCCAAATGAGGTATGCCGAATGTTTTCGGTCTTCAGCATGACCACATTCGGCATTAAACCATGGGCGAGCTTTGCCACCGATGGGTACGTCAGCAAAAGGAATGAAGTACTCCATTGCCTGATGTACCACATCGGTTATAGCATCCGCGCAACTCGATGGATCCAAAGAAGAGAAGCAGACCTGCCGCCAAGGATAAGACGCAAAGAAGTGCCGCATCTCATCCCAATCTGCTAACTTGTATTTCCATACTCGCCTAACACTATGTGAAAATTTATGGTTATATGCATGTTATCAGAAAGAGCGTCGAACAGTCCATCATATGGTAATCGATGCCGTCAACCATGAACTGAATGCAAATGACTTGCTACCCTTGGGAAATGAAAAGAGGTGAAAGCTAGAAAAGAGGGAGGAAATTCACCCATCTTTCCTCGTTGATTCTTTTGAGTTGTTAGCTCTCTTCTTTCTCTATTAAAGGCAGCTATAATAGCTACACTATGCCGATCTTCTACGAGCGAATTGTACTGTCTTTGTGGCTTGTGCCTATTTCAACTGCAGTCATATTACTAAATATAGGCTCTACCATCTATATGTTTCTTACATTTTTATGATCTTTTATCTGAGTATATAAATAAGCAAATATAGCAAGTACACTTCTCTGGTCTGGTCTCTGGTGGTCTATTGGTAAAATACAGGCAACTGTAAAAATTACGAATAATGTTCGAGTTTCGTTTCCGGCTTCGGTTTGCATTGATATTATAAATTATGAACCTGCTTAAATGTAATTTGTAATTGTAAAAACCTAGAAATACATATTGATTTAAAATTCGCATTTGTGTTAAATTTTATTTATGACTTGAATACTGTAATCTCTGATTTCATAGGTTTCGTGACAATGTCACTTGTGACAGTATGTTATAAATGAATAAAACAGATTTAATATAAAAATATATACACATAATACACCTATGTAACTGTAAGCTACAATATTTAAAAGATAAGAACTGCAGGCACCGATACTATTTATCTCATCTAGTTTTATAATATAGGTAATTAATAATAATTACATACAAAACGTATTAATAACACTGGACGACTAAATACCCCTGAGATAATAGTATATAAGACTATTACAGAAACACAATTTGCATTGCGCTATATTTCCTTTCAAGAAACGATAACATTAAACCCCTAATATGATTTGTGTGAATAAAATTCTAAATAATGTTGAAACACCACTATTAACATGGGGTAATCCATTTGAAGCAAACAGAAAAGAAGTTATTATTTGTATAACAGGAAATCCTGGGATCACTGATTTTTACATTGAATTTGCTTCTGACCTGTATAAGACTTTAAGTTTACCTGTTTGTGTTATAGGTAAGTTTAAAAAAATATTATACTAATGTAACGTAATGTGTACAAGTATAAGTAGATACTTGTATTACTATAATTTTTATGAATAACATTTTCATAGGTCAAGCTGGTCATGAAGTTTCGGCATATGGCCCTATTTTAGAAGAAAACAAGTGCTTATATAATTTAAAAGGGCAATTGAAGCATAAGGTGGACTTGATAGAAAATTATATAGACAAAGAATGTAAAATACATTTAATTGGACATTCGATTGGTGCGTGGATGATTGTAGAGCTATTACATGACAATCCAGATATTTTTAAAAGAATTACATCAATTAACATGCTATTTCCTACATTGCAAAAGATGGCTGAAACAAGAAATGGAAGATTTATAAATGGATTTTGTAGGAATTTAAATTGGTTTATATTATTTTTGTGTCAAATATTACATATCCTTCCTGATATTTTATTTCGCTGTTTATTGAGTATATATATAATATTAAATTCCCTTCCTTCATATTTCATTGATAGAATTAGGAAAGTTGTAGATCCAAACAATTTAGAAAAGGTATTTTTTCTTGCATTTGATGAGATGGATAACGTGAAATCGCTGAACAATGAAGCAATACAAAAAATTACACATTTATGTAATGTTATATACAGCAGCACTGATGGATGGGCTCCGCTTGAACTAATTGCAGATTTAAAAAAACACCACCCACATCTTAGAATGGTTGAGGCTGTCAATACTAAACATTCTTTTGTTTTGAAATCCTCTAACCTAGTGGCAGATATGGTAGCCGATTTTATTAAGGGAATCGGTGAAAATAACTAAATATTGTATGGTAATGTAAATAGTATGGGTTCTGGGCAATAAATACTTTATTTTCAGATATGTGCACTTAAATTTATTGAAACCATATATGTATAAACTTTATATTATATATTGTTGAAAATTGTATTAATAAATCATCAACAACAATGATACATTTACTATTTGTGAAAAAAGCACCTTAACACCATAATATTTATCTTGTACACATTCACAATAAACAGATGGTACAATTATTATATTAATTTAAAATATTATTATTGTTACCGTATTTATATTCTTAATTATTTAAGGGTCGATAGATATACATTCTAAAGAAATGTGATATTGTATATAAGTACCTGAACAATGATTTACTAAGAACACAAATATGAGTATCGCAATGGCACTAAGTTATGTAGTAGTTTATTGAGCATAACGGTAGCATCGTTATAGTCTTAAAGTAGATATATAATTCAATTTATTAATGCTACAGTTTAACACGATACTGTAGCAATCATATGAATTATAATTGAAAATAAATATTTCATTCCAATATCAGTGTTTCATTAAATTTCAAATACATCTCACAAATCACAAATAAATTTAATAAATAAAAAAAAATAATTTATAATCAGCACTTGTTTTTGAGTGTTTCTTTTCAAAATTGAGTTTTAGTTGTATATTAATTACTAATTAATGAATTTACTTAAATAAAATTAATACTTCAACATGATGACTATTCAAATGATATAAAGTTATAAAAGCAATGAATAACAAACAGTATTTGCCACAATTTTATACATCACAATACATTTATGTTAGCCTCGGTGACAATTTTTACAAGACAAGTTATAATTTTATTACATTTTGTTTATAAATCATTGGAATATATTATATGATTGTGAAAATTTACAATCGACTTGTACAATAAATTTAATAAAACAGAACATAATGAAAAATGCACAAACAAACAGAATATTGGTTTTAGATTTTACATATAAATTGTTTTTAATCAAAACAAAGACTGTTTAATAGAAATAACATTCGGTGGTTACATCACTGCAATGATCATTCTTATAATGTAAGAAGCATTTGTGATTAGGGACTCGATACGGATGGCCTTCTACCTTCGTTGATAAAATATTTATATGTATATAGCCAAATTATTCAGTTGCCATATATGGCTCAATTGAATTTCTCTCAGGGGGGGTTACTGATACATATCTGTGAAATTTGCCTATACATACAATTCATATAATTTGCTTGTGTTATTCAACTTGAAATGGATATCGTTAAAAAATAATTATGCTAAAAAATATATTTTTTTATGTTTGAAATTATATTACGGTAGTACATGTATATAAATTACATTGTTATTAAATTATTTTTTAAAATGCAATATCATTTATATATACATTACAGAAAATTGGAAGACCAATTGACTAAATGGGTGATATTCAAAAAAACTTAACATATTTATAATGAAAAATAAGTGCTTTTATAATATATGAACTACTCTTTAATATTATTTCGATACAATGTTAAGGTTTTATATAAAAATGAATTTTAAAATAATTTACACACGCTACATCAACACAATATATCAATTCATTTCAATTAATTAGGACATTACAAAATATATACTGTATTAAAATTAAATTATACATAAATTGAGTTATACATTCGTCGGTCCGGGAAAGTAATTACTTTGAAACTAGTATCTTTTACTTATCTTTATTTTCAAATGTAAATAAGGAAAATAATTGTTGAATGTCTGATCTGATGTATTTAGTCAAACCATAGTATGAGTATTATTAATATATATAATACAGCCTTTGACTATTGTTTGTCTCATTATTGATAAAGATTTACATTGAACAATACTTTTAACTTTTCTCCATATTAAAGAATTTTGAGAATAGTTATATGTTGTTTACCAAAACGTATATACTATGATATCTGTATTTAACATAGGAACTAGAAGACAGATAGCAATATGACATCCAATACCGACATTTTAAGTAATTACTCCTACAATGTATTATAATCTATAATATAATTATGATTTACAGTTAAAATGCAATCGTCGACACGTTCGGCACTCATATATTTTGCGCACAACCTCTCATCGAAAGATAATTACGGTATCATGGAAAACGTACACCACTGTAACCGCACCGTACAACTTACACCACCGGAACACTGCGGCGTACACGTATACACGTATGATACAACGACAATTTGGAAATCTTAACAGTAGGGGGATATAAAAATTCGCACTAATAATACTCGCACTCCGAGAGCGCTCAGCACGTGGTCTCCAGCAGAGGGTCATGCGCGCGGCGCTCCGCCTCCGACGTGGAGATGGCCTTCTGCGACGACGACTTGTACAGGCGCCGGGGCCGCGCCTCGTCCTGAGACAATGCGCGGCCCCCGACCGGGCGGCTCAGCGCGCGGGCCGGTGACGCCCACGGCGAGCACGTGCACGCTTCGCGGCCGCGCCGGCAGTCGCAACCCGCGCCGCCGCACGACTCGCACTGCACGCCCGCCGAGCGCTCCAGCCGCCCGCGCCGCGGCCGCGCTTCGCCCACCTCGTCTCGCGAGGCGGCGCGGCGAGCGGCCCGCACCCACGGGTCGGGCGGCCGCGGCGCCTCCAGCGACAGGCGAGCGGCGCCACGCCCCGAGCGACCGAGATCCACGTCGCTCATCTTGCGCCAGGGGTCGAGGTCGGGGCGGCCGCGCGCCTCGTCCGCGAGCGCGTGCAGCGAGGCGTCGGGCGAGGAGCGCTCGCTGCGCACTGCGCGTGGCCGCAGCGTGGGCGACGCGTGCGCAGCGCGGGGCGAGCGGGGGACGCGCGCCGGCGGTACGGGCAGGCGGCGCGGCGACGGGGCCAGGGATGGCGCGGCGGAGGGCGCGGCGGAAGGGGCTGCGGAGGGGGTCGCGGAGGGTGAAGGCGAGGGAGCGGCGGAGGGGGCGGGGGAGGCGCGGGGTCGCTCGGAGTGCGAGCGCGCACGGGCGGCGGGCGAACGCGCGGCGGGCGTCACGTCGCTGAGAGAGCGCAGATGACTGCGACGTCTCGCGGCGCACGGCGAGTCGGCGTCGGTGACGCTGATGCTGATGTTGTGCGCGGCGGCGGGGCGGGGGCTGCGGGGCGCCTCATCGGGCTCGGCGGCCGCTTCGAGCTTCGTTGCATGTTTTTCGGGGCCGGCCCGGCTGGGCCCGGCCCCCGCTAGCTAGAGGAGTCTCTCGGTCGCCGAGCTCGAAGTTCCGGAGCTGACAGTTGATACTATATTGTGTTCTTCTCCTGCGAGGGTCACTTTTGTTATTATAGAATACTATATATCAGACACCAAAATTAATGTGTTTTCAAGCAAAATATTTTTTGCACTTGATAGCCAGTTCATTGAAGAAGGTTAAAGGGGTTGTATGAGAACTCACTACTTGTTGTAAAAACAAGTGCATTTTATTATTACCTTTTAATCAACATTTCTACCATCATTATATAAATGCGATGGTGTTTGTGAGGGATTCGATCAGTGGTTTATAGATAAAATGGCGGCCGTGTTCGCCCTTCTGTATATTGAATTATAAGGGCAGCATTTAGTTTAATATAAATTCTACACAATGTTATTGTTTTCACCTTGATTCGTCTGGCCCGAGGCCGGCAGTCTTTGTCAGTTGAGCAATTCTACCGAAACAAAACGTTTCAGTCTCTCTAAGTATTGATTGAATAACTCCACGTCATTGTGACCGGCGCCCTGGGGAATCACAAAATTATTAAAATACCTAATATTTAAACATTATTTCAAATAAAATTCACCACAAGAAAAATAAAAAAGACGAAATAACGAATATGCTCCATTACTCCATATTTGGAAGCCATAAACGTACCTCAACCCAAAGAGGTTCAACGGCGCGCGGGCACCGCTCGTATATGGCAAGACCGTGGGAGAAGTCTATAACTTCATCCTCTGTGCCGTGAATCACGAGGACGGGAGACGTCACCTTGGGGATCTTATCGATACTGCAACAGATGCAATTAACGTTTATAAATTTATAAAATAATCGGTCATCTTTTGTTAGAAAGTGAATTATTTGTGAGAATTGTTAAAAGTAAATCAATATTTTTGTAATATAATTGTATTCCTCCTTCATTTAACCCAAAGGCAATTAAAATATACAAAACATACAAACAAATCACAACAATCGTTAAGACTAGATAAGGATTATTATTAACCTTGATAAGATATATGAGTTCAGAGAATTTTACTTCATACAGAAATTATAGCTTGATTATGACTAATATAATATTATAGATTAAAAATATTAACTTTATCAGATTTATTTTTATGGACATATATTACAGAGAACAGGAGTCATAATATTAAATGGTAGTAGTTGAATTATATTAGGAAGATAACAAATTATTACATATGATTCAAAGTGTAGGATATCTTTACATGAAATATATTTTGTACAATTTAAGATAGATCTTATCATGAGACAGTAATTGTCGTTACAGATATATCTGTAGACATAATACAGTACACTAGATAATGTTAAATACAAAATTATGTTTGTAATCTTGTATTTTAACACTAAACCTACCTACAATTCTTGTATACCTGTTCCTACCGCATGCGGTGAAATTAAACGGTAATTAAAAGTTATTTTATTATATAACGCAGGTAATAATGGAAATAACTAAAAGTAGAGTGAAGAAAATATTATATGCATATTCTAAGAATTGTCATGTATATTGATAACAATATTATAACATTTAAAAATGTGTTAGTTTTACAAAAGTTTAAGAATGGTCAATTTAACCGGTACTTGGTAGGTTTAGTGTTAATACTATACTGAATTTAATGTGATAACTTTTCATACTGTTCAACTTATGTAAACATTATGTATTATATATATTTATGTATTTTAAATATTTGCAATACAAAACACGATATTTAAACACAAAGAGAATTTCATGTTGTTATATATTACTTTTAAACTTCAATAATGTAACAAAAATTAATATCATTAATGTCTTTATGAACCTAACTTTAAACATAGGCGTAATTGGAGTAAACCATACAAATACACAAGATGGACAATAATTAATGTTAAGTATATAATATCAAGTGCTTCTATTCTATTTACTCCATTATAATCACCTTTTAACCATAAATCCTAAAATAATAATGACTACTTGTCAATACACTTTTGTTATAATCAATAATGTAGAAAATTATTTAACATTGTGTCTTTGTTCACAAATGAGTTTACTAATTTAAATTTAAAATTAAGTAAACATGATAATAGAAATTTGGTTCGAATAACTCAATGAATACATGTAATAATAGCATAAAATTAATGGAGGAAATACCAAAATATGTTTTATCAAACAATTATTGTTATTATAATATTAAATAGGACTTACCTTGGAAAGGCATCAAAAAACCAAGTTCTTTTAGTATTGGGAAAAGCAACCCTCATGCCTGACATTAACGGTGAATGCAACACAACAGCTCCAACCTCATAACGAGCAGCAAGGTCCACTGTAGGCACTGTGCCAATGCTCTGCCCATATAATATTATGTTCTCTGGGCTTATTCCATACCGAGTCCGTAATGCTTGCCATGCTGCATCAATATCAGCATATAAGTTCTTTTCCGAAGGTTTGCCACCACTAACTCCATACCCAGAATAGTCATAACTGAATATGTTACAATTTATTCTAGTACCTAAACCTAAATAGAAACTACTCATTTGTCCCAGATCTACGGCATTTCCATGCGAAAACAATATTGTGAATCTTGCATTAGGGCTGCATCGAACAAAGAGACAAGCTATTCTATTGCCTCTCGATGTTCTCGAGTAGAAACCTTCGATGTTTTCTTTTTCACGTTCTGAATATTGCCATTCTGCTCGTTCGGTAAGAGTTAAAGAAAATTTTGATCCAGTCTCATCAGGTGTGAATGCATACGTGGGTTCGGGAGGTAGGAATGCAAGCTTAGCAGCGATTTTTCCTGGGCATGGCGGACAACAAAACAGGCAACAGAGTTCACTGAAACTTAACCCGTTCATAGTGAAATTTTATTGTACGTCATCGAAATAATCATTCAAACATTATTCATAACAAATCACAACTCACGAATTACAGGTCATTGTAAAAATAAAAGAAATTTCACTGATTTTGACAGTTAGACAACATTTCAGCCATATTTAATTGTATTTACTTTTTTTATTTTGAGGCCTTGGAGAGAGTCCTTCGAGCCTAACTTTTCGTTTAAAAATGTGTGTTTTCACTATCTTGACATTTTAATTGATTGTTTTCTAAAATTTTATCTTTTATGATAGCATTTCAAAATAAATTTATTTAAAGTTTCTGTAGATAAAATGGGGTATAAATACTGAAAATATAATTTCAAATGTAATTTCTTTATGTTTTCTAGTATGATCTTTCGTTTAATTGACATTAACATACATACTTTTAATACCAAATTAATTTTATTATATTTTTTTCTATTTGGTTCCTTCAGCACCAACTACGCTATGTATCAACAAAAGGTAGGCCTAGAATGGATGTCCTGCGCCTCCCTTTAATATACTGTGGCGACCACAGTATATATTAGGGTTTGATTAGCTTGATTCACATTTAAGAGTTGAAATGGGTTTGAAAAAAGATATATTTTTTATAAAATTTAAAATATTAAATAAAATAAAAAATATATAAAATATTTAATAAACTCTAAAACTAGGTCTATAGCTTTACGATTACGATTAATAGTCTAGGATGACGTGTTTTTTTTTTAAATACAACCATTGGAGGTTGAGAAATAATTGGGGTTACCACAGAAAAAAGGGAAACCAGGGCTATATATTAGAACTAAAACGACGGGACCTCTTTACAAAATCACAGAACCGAGAAAAGAAAACTATTGTAATAATTATATCAGTTTTATTTACAATTTTATAAAGCAACTCATTCCCTCCAGGCCCGATACCGATGCACGAGTGTCACTAGCCGACTGTAAAACAATCGTACTTAATTTAAATGTTATAACCTAACCTGTGCTAGGCTTATGCTATGGTTGGGAAACCATGCATGGAAATAAGCAGTATTCGTAGCGTCTTGCAGACTATTACGGGATACATCAAAATGTAGATACGAGACATTCGGGTTGGGATCACAGATTACTATAAATGGTTGGAAACCTTTGGCATAAGGAAATGAAATAACCTGTTCGAAATCGCAAAAACTGTCTGTAAAAAAAATCAAGATAATCTGGATAAATTATAAGTATATATCTAATGTAAAAATGTATATTGGTTTTTTTTTGAGTAAGTTTCGAGCCATTTTTAGATATTGACAGATTCTACAAACATTTGAATTTTTATTAAGTCATTAGTCTTTTTGGATATCAGAACACTGACTATGTCTTGATTTTAATTGCAAGAAATTGCATAAAATATGAAAGTGGACTGCTGTTAAAACAAGAATATCATCAGTCATCTGACAACGAAGCAAAAATACTTGATTTAACAGATAAATTAATATTAAAAAATAAACGCTGATTAAGAATGGAGTCACATTTATTATATCTTTTTATATACCAAACACATACAAGAATATTTTAATATTCTTAAAATACGGGAAGACTGGTAAAACGAACGACTTCTGGCAATAAATTATGAAACAGAGTTTTATGCGTTCAGAAACAGAAATATTTTTTTATTAAACAAGGACACAGGGACAGATGTCAGCGCAAACACACACGGTTTCCGTTTGTTGCTAGCCTTTTGCCAATGTTTTATTTATTTTACTGTTTTTTTTTTATTTTTTAGTTAGTATCTTTATTTCCGTTATATTTGTATGTAGATTCATGTCATATTTTAATTTTTTTTTGGGAGATGGGAAAGGCTTTTAATTTAAAAAGAAAATAAAAATAATAATGTTATTCTTTGATCGAGTTTGTTAGAGTATATATTATTTTTTAAGCATTAATAAAATTCAAATATTGTAAACAAGATACTGATGACACATGACTATTTAAAAAAATGTAATAAATGTATGTATTTAAATATGACCTTAACTTGGTTTTTAATTAATATCTATTAATAAATATAGGTTTTAATAATCTAATTTAATTATTGTGATGAGAGAGCAGTCTTTAATGTTAACATAAAAATTGATAGTGGTTAAAATCTTAACAAAACTCCTGCAAAAAATGCGTACCTACCAAAGGCCTTATTTATTATTTCGCTCTAAGCGTTGTTTAGAAAGAAACAAATTTAGTATATAAAATCATTTTGTTAAGTTAAATATTAAAATTGATATAAATATATTAATTTATATAACTTTGAGAAATATTAAATAAATTACAATGTAGGTTCTGAAAATCTTTCTTCAGGTATCCAAAATTCGAGAGCGGAGTCACACGTGCTAACAGCTAAGACGCCACTGTCATACCTTAGCTGAAATAAAAAAATAAATATATATATATTCATAATAGTAACTGCTATTATACATAGAATGCATAAAACATGATACTCGAAAAGTGTTGATGGGAGATGAGGACACAAAAGCGAGATGAAAGGTATATATTAAATGAAGGAAATGATTGAAATGGACTGTTGGGAAATTGTCCAGTAACTGTAGGTTTGGTGAAAAAAGTGTCCGATGATGAGTGAAAGGTGTGCAAAGTGTGATGGATGGCAAAGCTGTAGGGCCAGATGGAATACTAGTGAAGTTGTGGAAGTGGAAGGTTTTGCGTGAATATCGATATACTTGGATGGCTTTGAATAAAGCTTATGTAGTATGAAAGTGCGGGGGAAAGTGATAGAAAGAAGGATGCGAGACAAGAGTGATGTCTCGGAGAACCCGTTCGGTTTTATGCCTGGTTGGGATACAACGGATGCCATATTCACTCTCCACCAATTATGCGAGAAGTTCAAACACACTTACAAAATGTGTTCGTCGATCTAGAGGAGGCATACAACCCAGTTCCTCTGATTTGGTGTGGTGAGATTTGAAACAGAAAGGTATGCCTGGGAAGTATTAGAGCTGGACGACGCAGGCGGTGGAAGAAATTACTATGTAGATTAAGGTAGATTAAGGTAGTGACAGAAAATAGATCTAGTTGGCTGTCATTGTGTGGGCATATTCTGTAGGGGGGTGAAAGGCATTAGAAGAGTGTGGACCAAACAAACTATATGTAGTTGGCTGTCATGGTATGGGCATGTTATGAGAAGGGATAAATGGCCCAGAAATTATTGATGGATTTTGTAAAACATGATATGGAGAAGGGAGTGTGTACAGAGATGACAAGTAACAGGGAAGTTTGGAAGGAAGCAACATATTGCGCGAACACAAAATTGGGCCTATTGCAGAGATATAATTGAGCGAAGCGAACGAAGTGAGCGGAGCGTTTTACTGGAGACTTTTTGAATTCTTTGTCACGAATTGGCTCAAAAACTACTGAACGGAAAATTATGAAACTTTGCAATCAAAAAGATACGCATTAGGTGATGGTTTTTAAAAAAAAATTTGAAAAGAGGCCTCAAAAAAACCGCTCCCTGTACCGTTTTAAGAATTTTTTACCTACCACAACAAAAAAATATCTTATTGAAACCCTTGTTCTTCCTATTATTGATTATGCGGATGTGTGTTACTCAGACTTAACTGAAAATCTTCTCAACAAGCTAGATCGTCTCATCAACTACTCAATACGTTTCATTTTCTGTCTACGCAAATTTGACCATATCTCCTCTTATCGTCGCCAGCTTAAATGGCTCCCTATTCGTGAACGTAGACAGTCTCATATGCTTAGTTCACTTTTCTCTATATTAGTCAATCCCCTCTCCCCTGATTACTTAAAAAGCAATTTTCATTATCTCAGTGTTTCACACGAGAGGTGCCTACGTTCTCCTAATTGTCTCCGTTTAGCTTTTCCTATTCACCGCTCTGGTTTTGTATCCCATTCTTTCACACTTCAATGTATTAGACTTTGGAATTCTCTACCCAATGATGTCAAGAAATCTAGCACAAAGCTTATGTTTAAAAGAAGAGTCTACAGACACTTTAGTGAGAAACTTTTATATTAAAATTGAATAGTAATATTTTTATTTTATTTTTTATTTTTTATTTTTAATAGTGTTGTTTACATTACTTACATACTTTACATTATCTGTTTTTATTTTTGTATCTCTCTATATTTGTTATATATTTATAATCTGTGTATAGCCTTTTCTTAAAATTGAAATAATAATAATTAATACTCTGGAAATACTGCTTTATTGTACCGTCTTTTAAGATCTCTGCACATTCCCAAGGTTGACTGTCAGAGAATGCTATTTAGCATTAAGTCCGCCCATTGTAAAATTTTGTTTTTGGAACAATAAAGTATAAATAAATAAATAAATAAATAAAAAAATAGTTTTTTTTTTAATATTACGTCAAAAATCTGATACCCCATTGAAGTCAATGGGGAACGATGAGTCAATACACTGGGCTCGCTTCGCTCAATATGCAAACGGCACCCGAGATTTCGCGAGCGCAGCGAGTCGAAATTAAGGGTTTGTTGGCGCCCCTAGTTATATAATATTAGGAGTTTGCTATATTAATCTTAAAAAATGGACCTATTTTTAAACAAATTTCTCATACCTGGGTGACATCAGTAGTGGTTGTTTGAATACTCTTGTATTCCTCTGGCGGGTTTGAATTGTACATAAATTTAATTTCCCCTTTATCAGAGCAAGTTATTAGAGTTCCATCTCCTTGGTAACAGTCGGCTACTTTATTTGGAGGCTCAGTCACACAGGACTCTGGCCAGAGCTCGTATGACTTAACAAATGTATGGTCATTGGGGTTGAAGAAATGAAGAGCACCTTTTGAGTCACCAATGTACATAGCGTGAGTGTTCCAACTCAGACAAATAGGATATGCTTTATCTGATGGTATTTTTATATCAGTTTTCATAACTTTGCCCGCCACTTTGTCGTATATGGCTAAGGTTTTGTCTTCACTTATTGACGCTATTTGGTTACCATATGCGGTGAGAGCTAATATTGCACCTTTATGTGTCTGGTACATACGTGTTGGCTTTTGTCCAATTCTTAAGTCAAAAGTCAATATTTTCTTTGTGTATAGGCCAGCCATTACTATTTTTCCAAAGGCGACTAATGAAAGTACAGATATTCCACAACTAAAAAAACATACTTTTAGATTAAAAAAAATAAAAACTTATTATTACAATAAGAATAAGCAATTCAAGTATTATTATTAATTAAGACACATTATATTTGCATCTTGTAATCATAAATATTAGAAAAGATTTAAAAATTAAGTTACAAGAGGAAATCAAAAAAGGAAACAAGGCAAAGATTCGTTACGATAAACTCATAATAGAAGGGCAAACCGACTCGAACATAAACGAAAAGAGAAAGAGGTCTCCGTCTGAAACTCCAACAAAATCAAACCAAAATGAAGAAGCGATAATACAAAGGCACCACATAAAATAAATAAAACAAACGCTTTCGATTTCATGCAACGTACACGAACCAACTCACTCCCCAACCCTAACAAACAATAGCAACAAACAAGCGCCCCCGGAAGAACAAACAAAAACGAAACAACATCAAAAAACAAAAAAAATCCTTCCCCAATCCGGCTGGTCCCCGTGGGGGAGTATGACCACAACCCCTCAGAACTATTAAAGCGCCAAAAACCACAAGCAGTGACAGTAACAAAGATACAAAATGAAGATGAAGAAGAAAAAAGAAATATAAAGGATTTTTATATTGCTACACTCAACACTAGAACTTTAAGAACCGATGAATCAATGATGGAGCTGGAAAATGCCTTAGTACATGTGAAATGGCACATTGTTGGCTTAAGTGAAGTACGGAGAGTTGGTGAAACAATACAACAGTATGAGAATCATATACTGTACTATAAAGGAAATATTTCAGGGTTGTACGGAGTTGGTTTTTTGGTGAAGAGGCCTTACAACAAATACATCGACGAATTCATCGCAGTCTCGGATCGAATTATAAAAATAAACATTACACTCCCTCAACAAGATGCTATCTATGTCTATAGTTCAAATATACGCTCCCACAGAAGCAGCTACAAAAGACATTAAGAATTCCTTCTATAATGACTTGCAGGATACAATTGAATAGTCACACAAAAACATGATTATTCTAGGAGATTTTAACAGTCAAATAGGGGAAAGAAAAGCAAATGAAAACCAAATAGTAGGACCATATAGTACAGGAAGGAGGAATGACAATGGACAGAGACTTATTAACTTAGCCAACACTTACAGTTTGAAAATAATGAACAGCTTCTTCAAGAAAAAAATTAAAAAGAAATGGACTTGGGTATCACCGAATGGGGAAGTTAAGAATGAAATTGATTTCATACTGAGCTCCACACCCAAACTATTTCAAGATGTAGATACCGTAAGCAGCTTAAAAAAAAAAGAAGACGAACCCCAATGCATAATAAAGATATAGCATTACCTATCCCAAAAGATATGCTATATCAACTTGAACAGGACCTCCAGAGGAAAAATGATGGGAATGGTACAGTCCAAGAAAAGTATAACCTGTTGGAGGAGAAATTAAAACAATTCAATAACCGACTTTTGAAAATCAACATAACAAAAGATAAAATAGGAACCAGATCCAGAGAACTGATAAAAGAAAGAAAATTACTTCTCGAGGACAGGAAAAAAAACAGAGGAAAGATAGCGAGTATTAGTAAAGAAATTAACAAAGAAATAAGAAAACACAGGACAGCGGCACGCACAAAAATGATCCAGAAACATATAGAAAGCACTGGCGGAATAAAACGAGCGCTAAAAGAACTAACAGAGGGTAAACAGTTGATAACAAATATAAAAGATAAGGGTTCGGGAAAAAAAGCCACTAAAAGGACCTGTATATCTGAGCTAGCAACAAACTTCTTTCGCAATCTGTATAGCAAGTCATGCAGTTACACAACAACCGCGCTAGAAGACAACACCACTGAACGCGACGAAATTCCCGTGATCCTTAAAGCGGAAGTAGAACAGGCGATAAAATCCCAAAAAAACTTCAAGTCACCAGGAGAAGTCAACATTTCAAACGAACTCCTTAAGGGTAGCGCTGACTTGATCATTACTCCATTTACGGATCTATTCAATGATATTATCAAGAAAGAGGAAATACCTAATCAATGGACTAAGTCAAAAATAATTTTACTCCATAAGAAGGGAGACAGAGGTGAAATAAATAACTACCGGCCGATTAACCTGATGTCGAACCTATATAAAATTTTTTCAAAAGTCATCTTAAACCGAATAAATAAAGTATTGGAAGAGAATCAGCCAATAGAACAGGCGGGCTTCCGCAAAGATTACTCCACAACTGACCACATTCACACCATAAAGCAAGTAATCGAAAAATGCAACGAATATGGAAAGCCTTATTATCTGGTCTTTATAGATTATAATAAGGCGTTCGACTCTTTGGAGCACAACGCCATATGGGAAGCTTTAAAGTCACAAGGTGTGGATTTTAAATACAAACGAATAATTAAGGAAATTTATAAAAACTCATCAGCGAGAGTGATGACAGACATAGAGGGAAAAGAATTTCCAATTTCGAGAGGTGTTAGACAAGGGGACCCATTATCTCCAAAAATTTTTACAGCCGTATTAGAACATCTATTCAGAAACTTAGATTGGAAAAAGGAAGGAATTAATATTAATGGCGAAAAACTAAATCATCTACGTTTTGCCGACGACTTAATCTTGCTCTTCGAATCTGCATCAAGTTTACAAATTATGTTAACAGAACTCAGGGACCAAAGTATGGCAGTGGGTCTGACTATGAACATGGAGAAAACGAAGATAATGACTAATCGTGAAAAGTACACTATAGAAATAAATAACTCCATCATACAGTATGTGGACCATTATACATATCTAGGACAGATAATATCAACAAGTGATCAAACACAAAAAGAAATTGACACCAGAATCAGCAATTCCTGGAAAAGATATTGGTCACTAAAAGAAGTGTTTAAAAATCCACAGATACCACTAAAAGATAAAAAGAAAGTTTTTGACACTTGTGTTATTCCATGCATGACCTATGGCTGTCAAACCTGGGCTCTAACGCAAAGATACAAAGAAGCACTAAAAGTTTGCCAGAATAGTATGGAAAGAAGCATGTTAAACATTAAATTAAAGGATAAGGTAAAATTAAAAGATATCAGGCATCAAACAAAAGTTACTGATGTTACCTACACGGTACGGAAATTGAAATGGGGATGGACTGGACACCTTATTAGAAATAATAAGGAGAAATGGGGAAAAAAGGTAACAGTTTGGTATCCTCGAGACGGGGTAAGAAGAAGGGCAGGCAAATTAAAAGATGGGAAGATGAAATCAGAAAGCATGCAGGAGTTACCTGGAGGCGCACAGCATTAGATAGAGCTAGATGGAAGAAGCTGGGGGAGGCCTATGCCGCAAGGCAATCTGATAATGACGAAGAAATGTAAAAAAAAAAAAAAAAAAAAAAAATTGTTGCTATTGTTATCAGAAATAAAGGCTATTATTATTATTATTATTATAATCATATTTGAAGTCATTAAAAACAATGTTCACTATAAATTTCACATATATTATGACATATATAGAAGTTTGGGAACGACTAAATGAATACATACTTCAAAGTTTCCATACATTCAAAACCGGTACTAATATCCCAAGCTTTAACGGTATTATCCCATGAGGCAGAGTACACAATGGATGCCGATTCCATTTCATCTGTGGCAAGATCCCACACCCAGCCGGTATGTGCATCGTGCCTTATTTTAGTTGGCTTCACGTCTTTGAGGATACAGCCATCATTGTCAATCTCAGGCTTGATTTCACCAACATTCCACAGAGCCAAGCACCTATCTCTTCCACCTGATATACATGTAGTACCTTTCTAAAAGTGTTTAATAAAATTATATCATAAAAACAATACTGTGATTATAAGTGAAGATAATAAAGTTGATTAAATTGTTACCAATCACTTACATTCACTAAAATCACCGAATCAACAGAAGCATAGTGAACATCCTTAACAACAAAGTGCTTGGTAGTATTCTCCACATTACACCATTTGTTCCTCTCATGTTCCATTTCAATACACATACTGATCCAGTCGGCATCCTCACAATTTTCATCTATTTCACATAAGGGAGGCAAGCTTCCACGAACCTTACTCTTTGCTCGGTATTTCCAAAGGCCATCATCGGACAAAATTTCATCAAATCTACTGCAAACTTTGCTTAGAGTATTTATTATCAAGCCTGCATCCAAGTAGGAACATATTTTTAATATTATCTGTAATAAATTTATATTTTTTTATATTATTATCTGTAACATATATATAATTAATAGAAATTAATTACCTCTAAAGGCATGTTCTCCAGGCAAGGTTGAGCTGCATTGTTTATAGAAGAGTTTGAATAGCATTCAATGTTAGATATCTGATCCCTCTGAAGGAGATCACACATTTTGAATTGGTTTACCTCTTCTGGAATATAACAACGAAAAAGACTAATGAGCTACGAGTAACTACCTAATGGAGATGTATGACTAACACTTTCAGTTATAAAGCAATTTCAACGATCTTTTTATGGTAGTTATCTGTCAGAATCCTGTTTTTCAAGGGTAACATACTTAAAGCCAATTTAATATGTATCAAACAAATGAAAACTATTTTGGTTTTAATTATAAATGAAAGAAATATGCTATTTCACACAGAATTTTTGTATTTTTTTTATGATTTATTGATTTATTTTTTAATAATATTGAGGTCAAACCTGAAATATTATCTATTTCAATAATATTTAGTATTAGGCTTATTTTAATAAAAAATAAACAATAAACAAAATATTATGTTATGTTATAACAAATACTACAATTTCACAACAATCAAAATTACTTGTCAAGTTATCAACCTTGTCAGTGACAACTGACCTTTCACTTTTCAGTAATTTGTAAATGTTGTTCTAATACTTAATTTAAAAATTGTTATTATCTTCCCACAGTAGAAAATGATTTTTTAATATAAAACTGAAAATAAACATTTTACGAGTTTTTTTTAATCAAAAATAAGGAATAGGCGGAATGATTCAAAGACTTTAGTCCTCTTTTAGGATTTTGAAAAAAACATATTTGACATATGTCAATATCACATTATCCTATTTACCACCGAGTGCTCCTTTTTGTTTAAATATTCAAATAATAATACTATTATTACATATTATTATATAAAAAAAAGTCTTGTGCAAATTTTTATAATTGAGTTATCTAAGTTCAATATATCAGGTAAATATTATGAAAAGAAATAAGCCTGCAAAAAAAGTACGAAAATTGAGAACAAAAAACATTCTAGCACTAATATGAAAGTACAATAAGTTTTTACAGCGGATTTTAAAAATTGTGGAAAAATATTTTTTGAAAATAATTATTTATTTAGTTTATTATAAATAATGGATAAATCAGAAGTAAGTTCCACCGGTAGTGAAGAAAAAATGGACGTGGATAAAGATCTTACAAACAAATTTTTAAGTGGCGAGATGTCTTTCTCCCAATACTCGAGTGAATGGTGCAGTGGAGAAGAAGATGAAGACGAAGAGGACACAGAGGAATCCAAAAAATACGAAGAAGAAGCAGAACTATCAGCGACTGTTTCTAAAAGAGGTTTAAAAAGAAAGTCTAAGTTCCGTCGACTATTCCCTGCACTCTCAGGTCTTATGGGTGAAGCAAACATAAGATTTGCCAGGGGAGATAGTGAAATGGCAGAACGTATGTGTCATGAAATTATAAAACAACAACCCACAGCAGCAGAACCGTATCAAACCTTAGCACAAATATATGAAAATGATCCTAACAAATCTTTACAATTTTCATTACTAGCAGCACATTTAAGCAATACCGACAAAGATGAATGGTGGAGACTTGCAGCATTGTGCAAGCAAAGGGGAGATTTAAAACAAGAGATGGTCTGTTATACTCAAGCTATCAAATCTGAACCACAAAACTTAGAAACACATTTGAAAAGACTTGAATTATTGTCAGAAATGGAAAAAAATCCAGATCTTTCAATTAATTCCATGAAAGTGTCAAAGGTTAAATGCTATCACAAAATTGTTCGTTCTCTTGGAAACAGTGATTCTGAAACTATAATGAAATATGCTAAACTAGCAGCTACTTTATATCACAATAGCACTGAGCTGGAACAAGCTGTTGAAGTTATGAGTATTGCATATAAAAAATGTTTTTCATTGTTCACTCTAGAAGATATCAACATGTATCTGGAGTTACTCATTACTCAAAAACAGTTTAATACATGTATAGAAGTATTTGTTTCAAGTATAGGCGTTGAAATTGAAGCCGAGATACAGACAGTCAAGAATGCTGATGGTAAAATTGAAGAACAAACTCACTATCTCAATTGTGTGATACCTGATAATTTAGCTATAGATTTGAAAAGTAAGTTATTAGTTTGCTTTATTCATTTGGGAGCATTACATCTTGTGCAATCATTTCTTAATGATTTCTTAAGCAGCGATGTTGAAAAAGCCGGAGACCTTTACATGGATATAGAAGAAGCATTTTCTGCGGTAGGTCATTATGAGATGGCTATTAAGTTATTGGAGCCCTTGATTAAAAATACTAGTTTTGACTTAGGAGCAGTGTGGTTGAAATACGCTGATTGCTTAAACAAGCTGGGAAGACATGATGATGCAATTGACTCATATTATAAAGTGTTGAAACATGTTCCTCAGCATCCGGACGCCAGGAGGAAACTGTTTACAATACTCGAGAATAAAGGACGCATTGATGATGCATTGAATATTTTACAACAAGATTATAAATATGTTGTAAGTGCTCATCTATTGTTTGATCATTGCCAATATTTAAAAAAGTATAACAGAAAGCTAAAATACTTAGAGTTTGGGGAAGCTCTGCTATCAAGAGATTTGACAAAGTTTAGACACCCAGAAGAGTTAAAAATTGCCTGCAGAACTAAGGGCGTAGTAGAACTTATTTATAATTTTCGTTCCATGAGGGGCGAGAGCCCTTATCACAAGGATGATCTGCAATTCGAAGAAGAATCCTTTAGTCTTTTACCATCAGAAGAATTCACAATTTTTAAAGAAATTCTATCAATTGCCAATGAAAACAAACTTTACAGTGTCTTGCAAAGGTTAACATTTATGGGTATGATATCAAAGGGATTAGCACATTACCGACCAGAAATAGAATTTTATTGTTTTCAAGCATGTCTCCTTAATCGTGACTATCCGAATGCCTGTCGATTTGTTAAAGATTTCTCTTTGAAGTACGCTGGACCCCGTGCATTTAATCTGCTCAGTTTCATCCTTAATTCCTTGGATGAGAATACTCATGGAAAATTTTTATCCAGACTCTTCCAGAAAGATTTTAATATAGTCAAAAATCTTTTTTTGGGCAATAACTTTTTAGTATCTGGTAGATATCTCGTTGCTCTGAAGTACTTTTTAGAATATTACGAACAGTGTCGAGAGCCCTTGTCAGCTTTATTGATAGCCGTAACCATATTGGCCATGGCAGCTCAAAGAACAGTGGACAGGCATCACAATTTAATATTGCAGGGGCTCTCATACATGCTTTCGTATAAACAACTGAGAAAGTGCGATCAGGAAGCCTATTATAATATAGGAAGAGCGTATCAGATGTTAAGTATTAATAACTTGGCTATTGAATACTACGAAAGAGCCTTAGCGTGTGGACCAATCGTCGAGTGTGAAGAGCATGGCCCAATAGATTTAACTAAGGAAACTGCTTATAATCTATATATATTGTATAAAGATCAATCCCCTGATTTAGCGCGGCGATACATGTTCAAATATTTAGTTATATAATAAATGGTTGTAAATATGATGCGTTTTAATTATAAATACCTATTTAATGTTTTGAGGTGTATATATTTTTATCATTAGTGTTTATATAGTAACACTAATTGACGGCCATTTTTTTCGTTTACTCCTAAATAGTTAGTAATTGCAGTTGATGAGAGGGTACCCCAAAGATTTTAGGTTCGAGTCCTGGCTGTGTTAATGAATTTTTAATTTTATTTGTATTAAAATTTAAATAAATTTTTATATTTATATATTTAACATTTTGTTAACATAATAAATCATTATAATAATTGGATGATTTTTATTGTTTTAGAGAATCTAAATTAAAATGGCTGCAACTTCAGCTAATGTCATTATTCCCGCGGATCAAATGTTGTTTAACGAACTCTGTACAGTGCTAGAAAAATTACAGAAGAACAGAAAACATAGACAGGAACAAAATAAATTATTTGCTAATTTTGTTGATGAGTTCAGGCTTAAAGTTGCAAATATCTCAGGGACCAAGGTAATTAAAGATGCATCTTGTAAATTCAAAACATATATATATTATGATAGTTTTTGATACTTCTTTATTTCTTTGGTGTTAGTAATATAAGTTTGATATCTAAATAGACATTATAATTTCAGAATTCTACATTCTTTCCTATACTAAGATTGCTATTACCAACGTGTGACAGAGAACGTGGTCCATACAATCTTAAAGAAACTAGACTGAGTAATTTGTTAGTGAAAGTATTGTCCTTAAATAAAGAGACGGCAGATGGCAAGCAGCTAATAAATTTTAGCTCTGCCAATAATTCCGATCACAACAGCGACTTTCCGGGAGTTGCATTTTTTGTGATCAAGAAAAGAGTTGGACAAAACAAATCTGTGCTAACTATTGGGGAGATAAATGAAATATTAAATTCCATAGCAACAGTTGAAAATGTACATAAAAGTGAGTATTTAGAAATCTATAATTATTATATTCTTTGAATATTTTATTTAAAAAAATGGATTTTATGTTACAGCGCCATTGGATGACGTGTTTAGTTACGCGGTAAAGAAGCTGACAGCTGTTGAGTTCAAATGGCTTCTAAGGATTATATTGAAAGATTTAAAGTTAGGTATGAGTGTCGATCGGATTTTGGGGATTTTTCATCCAGACGCTCCCGAAGTTTTTAAAAACTGCAGTAGTATTACTAAGGTAAAGAACTAAATTCTCCGTAATTCAATATTTATGTTTAATAAATTGTATTTTGGTCTGATTATGTTAAAAACGACAAATTTTGTATGGTTTTTTGATCGAAAACGTGACTGTCTAGTAGTCTTGGTCCGATTTTGTTAATAAACAACCGTTTTTTACGGTTCTTTGATCAAATATATGGCTCACTCCAGCAATCATGATCACCAAGTCATTTGCATCAAGGTGTGCGAGGAACTGGAAGACGGTGATACACGTCCTTCAGAGCTTGGAGTGGAGCTCTTGTACGCAGTGCGACCCATGCTGTCAGAGAGAATGGACGTCAAGCGGGTGCACCAGCTCGATTGGAACCTGACTTACTGCATGGAGAACAAGTTCGATGGAGAGAGGTTTCAGGTAGGAGTACATTGTTTTATAAATTTTTCCTTTTAAATAGGTTTTAGTTCCGAAATATTCTCATTTAGACTGTCATATGAGAAAGGTAAGGCTGGGGTTACACTTTTCACTTATGAAATATACTTTGTTAATAGTTATTTTAAGTTTTTTTAGAGGTTGTCAGTGTGATGGGTGTGGATACTATTCCCAGTTACCATTTGCGTTTACGACTACATAATATCCTTTTTTTCTTACATTGTTCCTAGATGCACATGGATAACAATATATTCGAGTATTTCTCACGTAAAGGTTTCAAATACTCGAAGAACTACGGACGAACATATGACGCGGGTATACTAACGCCATATTTGAAAGGATGCTTTTCTTCGGAAGCCAAAAATTTTATTCTCGACGGTGAAATGATGGGCTGGCATAAGACAGAGCTGTATTTCGGATGCAAAGGTGTGTATATTCGATATACTATACTATGCTTTGTTACTTGCGTTCCTCGTAAAAAATAGTTTATTTTTTCAGCCATGCCGTACGATATTAAGAAGGTTTCTGAAAACTATTCATTCCGTCCCTGTTTTTGCGTGTTCGATATTCTTTATTATAACGATAAATCACTGATTGGATCACCTGAGAAGGGCGGGCTAAGCTTACAAGAACGTCTTAAAATACTGGATGGACTTTTTATGAACAAACAGGGAGTTATAGAGCACAGTAAAAGAAAAATAATTAAAGACAGGTTATTATTTTTAAATACAATTATTATGTTTATATAAGGACATATTAGAGTGGGTTATGTATTTTGTAGTTCAGAAGTGGTAGAGGCTGTCAACGATGCGATAGACAATCAAGACGAAGGAGTAGTGGTCAAAGATTTAAATTCATACTACATAGCCAATAAGCGGAACGCCGGCTGGTACAAAATTAAACCTGAGGTAATGAAGAACTTTATTATAATTGAGCGAAGCGAGCGGAGCGTTCTACTTGAAACTTTTTCACACGCTTTGTCACGAATAGGCTTGAAAACTATTTGACGGAAAATTATCAAATTTTGCAATCAAAAACACACACATTACACTGGGCTCGCTTTGCTCAATATGCAAACGGCATCCGAGATTTCACGAGCGCAGCGAGTCGAAATTGAGGGTCTGTTGGCACCCCTAGTTTATATATATATTATGTTAATTATAAGAGTAAACTCTATTAACGAGAGATTTTCGGTACTTATAAATATATTTACTTATATCTTTTCCACTTTGATTCCAGTACCAGTGTGTATATGTGTGTGTAAATGGGAGTGGTAGGAGGGCTTATTTTGATATCATACTTATCAAAATAATCCCTTCTGTAAAGACACTCTCCAACTTAAAATAAGGTTACGAGGGTTCCAAACGCGTTGGTTTGAGAAGAACCACACAACTAAGTCAGCCGGGTTTTTATTTTATTGATATCACTTTATAACCATAATGTCTAAGGGAATAAATCGACTGAAATTTTCAAAATGATCAAAACCCTAAGACTCTAAAAACATAGTTTACTTTCCAGTACACAGACGACACCATGAACGACCTGGACCTGGTAGTGATAGGCGCGGACGAGGCCACTAGCAAGAGACAAGGACGCGCCAAGAACTTCTACGTCGC
The DNA here is from genome assembly GCA_918358695.1 of Melinaea menophilus ssp. n. AW-2005. Taxonomy (NCBI): domain Eukaryota; kingdom Metazoa; phylum Arthropoda; class Insecta; order Lepidoptera; family Nymphalidae; genus Melinaea; species Melinaea menophilus. Next base: position 5,209,031 of record OU911046.1, on the reverse strand, counting down.
CTGTCTCGATGACAATAATGGTATTACAACATTCTGGAATTATTATTTGACGGCTTCAGCTGAGCGTAAGTGAAGCTCTTAACCGTTTGGGAGACATTTTTCGTGTTTAGTTGTCTCCAGAATATGACGAGATTAGCTAAAATTTTCTCATGTATGTTTGAGACGAACGCAGATGTTGTAGCGAAAACAGATTGAAAAAATGTTTAGTTATTCAAAAGTTATCAAGAAAAGAAGAAAGGAGAGGTCAGCTCAACACCCGCCGCGCACGGTTGGCGGATCCTAGTTATGTTTTGGATGCATTATTATATTAATGAGTTAAAATAGAGAGAGATCAGAGATTGACACAAGATTAGAGCCAGTAGTTTCCAGCTGTAGCTGTAGTAGCATTCAATATTCAGCACTTTTACCGTTTGTATTTGAGGTGGTACTATATAGATTTGCCCTGGCTATGCTTGTGTCACGTTGCAATTTAAATGTACATTAAGTTAGATGAGACGAAGTTAGCTTATATTACTAATCTAGATAGAGTGGGATGTTAATGTAGATTAATAGATTAATATTTAATATCAGTTTCTTTAATTATTATTGCATGTTAATTTACAAGTGGAAACTATTCCCTCAATTCCTGACTTCAATGTCAAGCCATCTTTGGTAACACTTGTAGCGTTTTCGTATCTGAGGTTTCAATTATTCATCATTACTCCCTAAAGGTAGTCCTCGTTGGATCTCCGTCGGGCAGGTGTCAAGTGGTCTGAAGAATGAGGAGAAGGAGCGGTTGTGTGCTATGTTGGAGAGAAACTGGAAGATGTCCAGAAAAACACCGCCGCCATCTAATCTGTGCTTCGGAAAGGACAAGCCGGATTTCTGGATACTTCCAGAACATTCTATTGTTTTACAGGTATGGTCTTTTATTGTTTTGCATTATTCTGTCATTAATTTAACCATTTCGTGTTTATATATTATTTTAGTGATTCATATTTATAGCGATAAAATTTTTCAGTTAAATTTATTATAAAATATATTGAAGAGATCTATCAAAATTATTTTAATACACAAACACCATTGTATACATATCTAAAATTAAAACAATACTGTGTGTATGTGTGTGTTACTGATAGAACGTACGCCGTTTAAACGTGTATGTGTGCGTGCACATTGATATAACGCACAAGTGTGCGGGCATGTTGACATAACTCACATGTGTGCGTGCGCGTTTACATAATTCACAAGTGTGCGTGCGCGTTGATATAACTCGCACGTGTGCGTGCACGTTGATATAACACACACGTGTGCGTGCGCGTTGATACAGGTATGCGTGTGCGTAGGTCCGTGCGACGGAGCTGCTGCACCTCGGCCCCGTGTTCGTGCTGCGGTTCCCGCGCGTGGAGGAGGTCCGCGCTGACAAGCCCGTGCACGACGCATGCGCACTGCACGAACTAGAACACCTCGCTGCGGTAGGACTTATTTGTTTCAGCATTCATTATAATAATGACATATTAGAAAAAAACCCTTATACTCCACACTCTGTCACAAATATACCTTAACACTAAACCTACCAAGTACCGGTCAAATTGACAGTTCTTAAACTTTTGTAAAACTAACATATTTTTAAACGTTATAATATCGTTATCAATATACATGACAATTCTTAGAATATGCATATAATATTTTGTACACTCTTTACTTTTAGTTATTTCCATTATTACCTGCGTTATATAATAAAATAACTTTTAATTACCGGTCAATTTGACGGCGTGCGGTAGGAACAGGTATACAAGAATTGTCAGTAGGTTTAGTGTTAAACATGAGGAAAATAAAATAAAATTTAATATTTTTTTTCATTTAAACATGTGACTGGAATAATTTAACACCTTGCCTGATATGGTAAGAACCAAATGTGACTCGTATTACCTTTGTTACTGTATAATATTGGAAAGTGATATAGAACGGTCATATTGAATTAAATGGTCGACTGTGTACTTGTAAAGATGATAATATATAATAAATTTATCTGATAGTGAACTTAACTTAAATAAGGACTGATTTTATTTAAACATTCTTAAATGTCTATAAAATCTGTCCTTATTTGTTCGAAACTTTACATTTTATTACGTCGAAACGCTTGTCTTTTTTTGTTTATTTTTTAGCAATTAGTTCTATCATATAATATTCAAATAATAACCTCTCATAACACAGAGCTCAATTAAAAAGTTGAGTACGAAGCGGATAAGCGAGTCGCAAATCGATCAGAACGAGATAAAAATACGTAAACGAGTTCCAAAGACCATCCAAGTGTCGGAGAAGTTTCGTACGAGGACGGTCGGTGAAGTGGAGGTGACGTCGAGGGCGCTGCTCGGGAGGAAGCTGTGCGTGATCTCCGATGACGAGGATTGTAAGAAGGCTGAGCTGAAGCGCATTATAGAGTCGCACGGCGGGAAGCATATTGAAAACCCTGGTACGGCTGATACGATAACTTCTTTGGTGTGGTAGTTTACACAGACTGACTACACTGACCTTAATGTAATTGTCTATATGAATAAAGATATTTTAATTTATATTATTAATAACTCGTAGCGTCGTGTTACTTTGTAAGTGTTGATGGTTTTGATTCATTGTTATTTGTTAGTTAGATAGATAGGATCTATAGTCAATTTTTTTTATAGACCAGAAAATCATAAAATTTAATCTGATATTATTAAATTACTCTAGTCCTAAAGTTAATATTAGTTTTGACTAACGTCTACCTTTTCGATTTATTGAATTATTATCCAGGATCAGATACGTGGTGCTGTGTAGTTGGCACCCTCACTCATCGAGCTCGAAGACTGATAGAAACAGATGAGCTAGATATTATAACCACAGCCTGGCTTAAAGCGTTGCCTAACTCTGATATTCCCTGTGGTCTATCGCCTCTGGATATGTTGTCTATCAAACCGGACACCAAGCTCAAACTTAGCATAGACTTTGATCCCTTCGGAGACAGCTACAGGGATGAAATAGATGAGGATACTTTGGGTAAATTATTGAAGAAAATGGATGCGGTGAGTTATTGATGTTGTTTATATTATTTTTAAGTTATCGTAAACTGCATGGAAAGAATATTTTTTATTAATGAAAATATGAATTGTTTTTTTTATTCTTATCTTTTCAAATATGAATATTTTGATACAGACGTTAATAAAACCAAGCAGTAATATTTTATCTTAGATAATTGTATAATTAATAGTAGGATCCGCCGCCGTCCGCTGCGGGAGTTGAGATGACCCCCCTCCCCTTTTTAATAAAATATAATATTATATATATATTTTTTATTTAGTAGTTTTTATGTGATGTTGCTTATAAGCGTATTTCTAGATTGATCATGGGCAATTTTTTGACCATCTTTTCCGAACGGAACGAGATAGTTCTAGCTCTATAGCTCTGCCAATTTTCATTCAAATCGGTTCAGTAGTTTTTACGTGATGTTGCTTCAAGAAGATGTTTCCCAAACGGTTAAGATAATAATAATTAATATCTAAAATAAAGATATATTTTTTATTTTAATAATAATAATAGCTAAAACTTATAATTATAGTCAAAAATTTTCATAATTCAAAATACGTAACGTTAATTTCAAATTTCAAACAGGAAATTCCGATTTATCCGACATTAAAAGAAAAATTACAACTCGACAAACAGTTGTTTGGTGATAACAATCCATTATCGTTCTTGAGGGGTTGTTGTATCCATACAAACAATGAACCACACGCTCGTCTGGCGAAAATGTATGGAGCCGAAGTCAGGAGTCTGGATGATGCTTCCTCAACACACGTGGCAGTGAGGGATACGAGAGTGGATGTTAATAGTACAAAATTAGTAACCGAAAAATGGTTGGAGGAATGTTTTGAAAAGAGAACAATGGCGGCCGTTGATGATTTTCTGGTTTAATTGTTTTTTTGTTTTTTTTTTTACTTTTTTTTTTTTTAAATATTTTTTGTCATGTATTATATTATTGTTAAAAATGTTGCTTATAAGCTAATGGTGTTATAATACTTTTTTATCATTAAAATTATAAATATTTTGATGTTGTATGTGGTTTTAATTTTACCAGTGCGTTTAAAAATATGTCGGATTCACAAATAAATTAGCAAAAAAGCATAATATAGATAAAAAATAATTAAAATTATTATTATTAGTCCTTCCTGAGTAAAAACATTTTAGTTCTGAAACGTTTTAAATCGAAAGGGAGAGGTATCATACCTCTCCCTTTCGATTTAAAATTCCTGTCCCCCCACTCTTTACTCGGAGAGCACTTGACCAATATTTATCGTCATAAAAATAAATGTTCGCATCTTTTATTATCTATGAGTATTTAACGCAATTACTTTTTCAATTATTTCAATATAAATTTATGTATTTAGTCTACATAAGGATTTATGGAGAATATTATAAATTGCACAGTGCTTTCTCTAGACCAAACCCTACATTCGCGCCTAAATCTTGTTACAATAACAACCATTTTCTAACTTAAATTTTACAAATCTATTTTTGTACACATATTCGTCCGTGTTATATAAAATAGCTTTTGTTTTTCTTATAATTATATACAAATTAGTATCGGAACCTATCTAATTTTACATATTAATTGACAGCCTTAAAATACAATCACTAATAATAATCTGATATATCTACTTTCATTCCATATAAAAAAATATATTAATAACAATAATTGTTTAATAGTTTTATGTTGGCGTAATGGGCTCAATTTATTGAGCGAAGCGAGCGGAGCGCTCTACTGGAGACTTTTTCACATTCTTTGTCACGAATAGGCTCGAATACTACTTGACGAAAAATTATGAAATTTTGAAATCAAAAAGACACACATTAGGTGATGATTTTAAAATAAAATATTGAAAAATATGTCGTTGAGGAATAATCGTCAACAAACTGATATCCCATTGAAGTCAATGGGAAACGATGAGTCATTACACTGGGCTCGCTTCGTTCAATATGCAAACGGCACCCGAGATTTCGCGAGCGCAGCGAGTCGAAATTGAGGGTCTGTCAACAGACCCTCAATATTGGGTAAAAATTAACCCCAAAAATAGCGATCCTAAGCTGTAAACCGATCACAACCTCGCTAACAGCTCAGAGCGCTCATCATAGTGCGCGGTAAGTTGGAAAATGTAATAGCTGCTTTACATACGATGTTAAATAATCTTTTTAAAAACGAAATCAAAATAAATAAATAATATTCACATACAAATGCCACTCTTACAAAGTCAAACACACACACACACATTATTATATATAATTTAGTGTAAGGTGACGGATAAAGCTGTAATTGAGATCGGCTCCATTGGTTATGAATAAGCTTTGTCTTTAAAGCCGCTGAGCCGCGAAATGAATTGGTATGATACATGGAGGAACAACGCAGGTTTGTTAACAGGCGAGGTGCATTGCATTTTGATACGCCTCATACTAACAATTAATTAAAAACAAAAGATGCACTGTGTTTTTATTAACAAATTTAACGTTTACTTACACATTTTCGGTTCATTGACCTCTAGTTGTCTATTATTGTTTGAGATATTGTGTTCTAAATTCAAAAATGTGACATTATTTATTTACTTATAAAAATAGGAAGAGATAGACATAGTAATAGAGTTATACGTACCAAGACATACTACCAACATAATAATAATATAGTATGGATATTATATTATTATTTTGTTGGTAGTATGTCTATATTTATAGTTACATTTTTTTTTAAAGTGCCTCGTGTACACAGTATAAGCTCCTCAATAATAGTTTATTTTTTTTCTGTTTGATTGAAAACCTTTTTCGTGCCCTGAAAATAGTTACCGAAGAAAAAATGTGTGCATCACCAATGTTTTTTTTTTACTGAACCGATTTAAAAATTCAATTTCAATATTATATACATTGTTAAAGGTCTAAAATTTAACATTTATTAGTATAAAATGATGGCTGAATATTTTTTTAAATATCATTACCTTCGGATATATTATTGGAAGCAGACAGACACGAAGATTCCACTCTTTTCTTACAAGTAATACACTGTAGTCCGTTTCAGGTTTTGATATGGATTTCTCTTTCTATAAATATATTTAAATATTAAATAAGTTGAAAATATTGATAGTTGTTGTAGAATTTTCGTTTTTTTTACACATTAGTATCTATAAGTATTCAGTCTTTACCATATTTAATAAGACAAAATTTACAAATTAAAAAAAGTGTAAAAAATAGTTACCTAATAAAATGTATTATAGCAAGAGGTCATTACACGAAGGTTCTATATGTATAAAGATTAATTATAATATAAATTAAACACAAATAGTGGACAGTGGCGAATGTAACTCGAGATATAATTGGCAATCGTCACTCGAGATTGAGTATCGCTTACATCCATGTAATAATTATTACTTACTATCTTATTCTTATCAGATTGTATTCGATAATTCAATGGTATAATGTTAAAGATATAAAATAGTTACCTGAAGCAATGAAACTCCAATATTTTGATAAACTATAACTTAACAAAAGCCTTCTGATTTTAATACGAGATAAAAAAGAAAAATTCATAGCTAATTATAAATAATTAAATTAATATCAGATAATATATTGTATATATAAGGGGTTTTCACACGTTTAATGTTAGAAAATTATAATTATTTTGCTTGATAATAGTTGAATTATTCGAACTATAAAATAAAGATAAAAATGATAGAACTGAAAGTATGTTTATGATTTACAGCAAAACAATTAAAAATCTGTTTTTTCGAATTGCGATATTGCACCGTAAAATATAAAAATACATGATATTATATTAAAAACGATTATAAAATGTCAAATGTTTTTTAAAAGCATGTTAAAATAACGTTTGAAATTGATACTAAGATTATTACAATAAAAACAAATTCCATAAAGTATCATTTCACTAAATATAAACATAGCTATATTGTAGTTTAAGAACGCCCCTCGAGATCTCACCAATAGCGACCACTGGGCGGAGCGTGCTCTGATAAGCTTCAGAGCACCTTTCAGATGTTAATCTCTGAAAAGATAGTTGGTCGGTAACATCTCGCGCTCATCCCGTGCATGATAGCTAAAAAGTGTTCGGTGTTATTCAGAATTAAAATGCTATAAAATGATTAATTTTAATGGTGAATAAAATGCCAAGTGAAAATATTGAAGAGAATGGTACTCGGAGAGCACTTCGAACCCCGAAGTGTGCTCGATGCAGGAACCACGGGGTGATATCGTGTCTGAAGGGACACAAGCGGTTGTGTCGCTGGCGAGACTGTAGATGCCCCGGGTGTTTGCTCGTTCTTGAGAGACAGAGAGTTATGGCTGCACAAGTAAGTTTATTTTATCCATTCACCACTAATATTAAATTTTAGTATTTATTATGATAGGAAATCCTTATGAATATTGATTAATAGTGGAAGAAATTAACATAGCTAAATATTTGAATAGCTTCGCATTTAATGATAAAATATTATCCATTATTTTAGGTATTTAATGCGTAATTGCCAAATATATTTAAAGTTAACAAATAAATATAGGTAGGTTATACCTAATATATAATAGGTTTTGAAAAAGAGTTCTAATAAAATCTTTTTGCTTGAATTGTTTACAATTAAAAGGTGACATTTAAAAAATATATATTTAAAAAGTAAAAAAACAGCTTCCCGCCACTTTCTATTTGTTTTTCTGTCCGCCATAAAGTTTTACTTTAAAAAAAAATGGAACTCAAGCCGCCAAACCCAAAGTGACGTTTACGACCCCACACATGTTAGTAGTTACGATATAGCTGAAGATCTGCAAATTGACCATAAAACAGTTGATCGACGACCCTGAAAAAGATTGACCATAAAAAAACTCGATATCTGGCTCCGACATGAACTGTGTATTTGCGATTCTCTCTTAAGACGTAAAAAAATCAAACCATTTTTGAAGAGATTGGTCACTGGTGAAAAGTGGATCCCCTACGATAAAAATATAGGAAAAAGATCATGGTCAAAGGTCAGTCAAGATGCACAGACTTACTGAAAGCCCAGGTTGACAAATTGTGATGTTGAGTGTATGATGTTGGCAGAATGGTATTATCTATTATGAGCTCTTACCGTCGGACAACATCCTCCTGTCAACACCTAATGATATTTACTCAATTGAGTCAAAGCAGCTAGAATTAATCAACAATAAAGGTGTAGTCTTTCGTCACGACAACGCCCAACCGCAAACCTCTTTAGCCACTCAACAAAAATTGAGAGTTTGACTGGGAAATCTTAATGCATCTACCATAAAGCCCTGATTTTGATTTCCATCATCTTCAGATTTACATCTGCTTCAGTTTCTTCAGAATTCTTTAGTATTAAGTTAACATAAAGAAAGGACTGTCAAAATTATTTGTCGCGGTTTTAAATTGAGAAGTTTCCAAATATCTATACTAACAGAATTTCTTACTAGACGGAAGCAGGTTATTAAACAAAATGGTACTTGGGTATATATTATTAAATGTAACAAATATTGTGAAATCTTCCATATTCTAAGAAAATGGAATTTCTGTACAAAATACGAAGAATTTTTTTCCCCGCTCTAATATTCAAGCGCTTAGATTCTAGTGTATATAAATCTTAGCGCTTAGATTCTAGTGTAAATAAATCACGATGCAAAGTCCGTAAATATATATATATATATATATATATATATATATATATATATATATATATATATATATATATATATATATATATATGATATGTACTTATTAAATGTATATGATATAGTATCTACAATGTATAGGTTAACGTGAACTGTACTATAAATAATTAAATTATTCAAAGTTGCACAAATCCTTTACTACAATCCATTTATAATTAAGCTATCTGATAAGTGTTATAAGTGTAGAAAAAAATTAAAAATGTACATAATGGATGGATGGAATGAAAATGGCTTATGCGTACTTAATGTTTAATTTACATTTTAATGAAATTCCCGGCATGACATGATAAAAACCGAAGAAAATATATAAATACATTTATATAAATTGTAGTAAGGGCAGGTTCAATTAGCTGATTATAATTTTAATTTTAATAATAACAAAAATATTTGTGAGAATAAATTAAATATAGATTTTAATATCAATATTGATCCAATATATTATTGTATAATATACGATAATGTGAGTTTATTTTAAGGTTTTTTTTTGTGTGTCTCTGCTGTTAGCGGCACTGGCCATGACAGCGTCACCGGTGGTATTTTAAGGTCTTAACTACTAATCATTTTCAAATTCTACAAACACGTATATTGGCATAATATAAAGATAGGTACCGCATCTTTCATCCCGTGAAAGTAATGTTCCTGAGGTATAGAAAAATAACTACAATTCGGTCGTTCAATATAATATGACTATTTTTATATAGGTACAGCGCGGGCAAAACTGCTGACAAAAGCTAGTTCTGTCTTACATTCCTGTTTTTGTCCTTTCAACTCTCTTAATAAGATTAGAATTCCTAAACTATCTGTTAGGTCTTTCTATCCTGTGGTCTTCATTCATGTTAAATATTTATAATAAATATTAATAAAAGTTTCGATACCTTTGTTTTATCTAAAATTATTTTAATGTCTTGTAAGCTATTATTTATATTATAGTCAAAACTATACATGTTAGAACGTAATAGCTCTGAGGTTACATAATGTACGATCCCGAATAAAAAAACACAAATGACGCTGTCATAGCAGGGAGGGCAAGAGCAGGGACATTAAAGAAAAAAAAAATTGAGTTTTATAATAACGTTAATTCGCAGGTGGCTCTCCGTCGTCAGCAGAGCGCTGGCGGCGCCGCGCGGGAGGGCGAGGCGGCGGCGCTGGCGGCGCGCAAGCGAGCCTACCGCGCCAGACTACGGACTGTGCAGATATCAAGACACTACACCCTACCTGCTACTACTTATGGTTTGTATTCAATATTAAATATTTATTAATGATTGTCATATGTAATTGATTTTATAAATTTACTGACATTTAAAAAAATCTGTATTTTGTAATCATTATCAAAAAATGTTTTGTGTTCTACGAGAAAACAGTGAATTTTGTGGAATGAATAGAATCCTTTTAGTTGAAATAATAATTTAAAAATACCAAATTACATCCAAATTCGTTGAGTATTTTTTTCATGACAATCTAACAGAAAAAAAACCAGTAGCGTTTTGTTTTTTAATATTTAATGTATAAAACCTTCTTCGCTATTATTTTATATATACCTGTGCTTCAAGAGATGCCTTTTGTGAATAATATTTTAATTTACCCCATACTTTGTTTCGCAAATTATTTTATTAGGTTTATTAAAGAATATAAATATAAGAAAAAAAAATTGATGCAAGGATCGCGTAGAAATATCATATTTATTAAACTCTATTAAACGACACGTACAATTAAATAAAGACGTTACAGGTAAAAAATGAAAACCATAACCAAATGAAAAAATAAAAAAAAAAACAAAATGAAAAAAAAGAAGAAAAAAAACTCCAATTAAAGTAAAACAATAGTATAACATTTTATGAAAGAACCTTAATTACTAGAGGCCACAAAAAAGTATAAATAGAAAAAAAGATATCTTCCAACTATTTAAACATAGATTTGTTAAAGATATTAATTATCCAAGTTCACAGTTGTTAATCCCCGACAGATGGGTATTATCCTGAGTTTGCCACTTGGCCCTATCCAAATACACATCTAATTTGTCCTACACTAACAAAACAATACTTCCATTTTAACTATATTGGTTTCTAATTCTTTTAACATCCATCACACCAACCTTAGACTTAAATGATGCAACAATAAAATTATATTATTGTTTATAAATAAATATCGAAAGTGTATATCTCATAGTTCATTATGAATTGTATTAAATATAAAAATGTTCTTAAGCCTGTTTACAGAGTATAATATTCCAAAACAACCCATGTTTAATTCAGCCGGCCTTCTAATATCTGGTCGGTCGTTTACTCACTCACTCACTCAGCGTTTTGTTATTGTTGTAAACGAGTAGACACTGTCGTCTGTTTCATTTCTCACCACTCACAGAAATGCTCCATGCGAATTAGCTGAACAAATATTTACTTTGGAACATTTGATCCGTTAAACTTTATTATGAAAATAATCTCCTTTTAGCTTTTAATTTAATTAGAGAACGTGTTTCGTTCATTTCGCCTAATTTCCGAATGATGTTTTTGCGACAGACTATATAGATTTAATTTGATATTTTATTAGTCTAGACAAGTATCTATGGGTGATGTTAAAGTGGTAAAACAGTAATGTAAAAAGATACTCTTTAAACGATTAAAAATAGACTCGTCGAGTAATAAAAAGTTGAAGCGAAGCTTCTAAATGTCCCCTCATTATAGAACAAAAGCTGTCATTTAAGACTCGGCAACATTTCACTGTCTATTAAAAAAGCCAAATATCTTTTGACTATTTTTATAGGCTGTAAAAAAAAATCAGAAGATTGTTTTACAAAAAAACGCAGAGGCGGCTCTTTGTAAAGTTATCGTATTACAGTGCTGACTGTAAACATGTCTTTCCGTCCGTCCGTTCGCCCGAGACCCGAGTGATCGCTCAGCGGGTGCCAACTGTTATGAGATAGTTATTTGTTTCATTACACTTGTTGCATTATTTATGTTGTCGTTTCTTTATGTTTGTTTTCTTGTTCACAATAAAGTCATATTAACATCTGTTCCTTCTTTTATAAATGCATTAGTAGTACAAAAAAACTATATTAAAATGTGCTATTTTGTCCCACTGCCAATGGTAAGCGATTTAATAAGGTTACTTGAACAACGCTCACACTTCAGCATTTGCTGTACCTTACAGTACATAATTGAAAATATACTAAGGCGCGTTATACTTGTGGAGCTTACTGTACCCTGGGAAACAAACATACCCAAATATCATACATTTAAGCTTAACAAGTATAACGAACTATGTAACAAATTGACCAGGAATAAATTTATAGTTAATTTTTACGCTGTACAAGTAGGAGCGAGAGGTATAACAGCAAAAACTCTAAAACTTATTTAAGATATCGGCCTTTCTAGAACGATCATCGGTTCATTTCTGGAACGTATTTCAAAGGAGATATTAGTAGGTTCTTATGATATTTGGTTAGGTAGGGAGAGGAGCGTAGACAATGAAGGTGAGCGTGTATGCGCATAGTAAAGGGGACCCTTAAACCTACACCTGGGTCGCAAGTCCCAGGCATTGTTTGCGCTCCTCTTCTTGCTACGCTATGGGCCCGGCACCTGCACGGTGAATCCATGGAATGCTAAAAAGATTCGTCTCCGTACAAAATATTGAATATTATTGGTTGTTAGTAATGAAGAGATCAACATTTATATTTTGTATTCAATATATTATTCTTATGTAAATATTTAACCACAATTATGTATATATACATTTCGTATTGTAGCAGAAAATATAAGTGATCCAGCATGGAGCCAGCGCGTGCGCAGACGCAGGACGTTTGCGGACGCGTCGCTGGAGCACCCGGGGGCTCTGCCGTCGCCCGCTCTTTGCTCTCACCTGCTGGCGGCGCTCCTTCACTACGCCCCACCACCAAAACCCAAAATATCCTTCTCTATCGAGTCCATTATCGGTGTACAGTAATAATTATCTATTAACCCTTTGCACTCGAGTTCGTTTCCGCGCCGATTAAGCAACTCTAAGTGTGTACTGTTAAAATGTCGCAATCCTCTATTTGGGTTATGCTTTCAAAACAAAATGAAACAATTATCACCAGATAAGAAAATAGAAATAATCATCGCAGCGCATCGAAACACCTTGAAAAAAAAAAACAACAAATTTCTATATTAAATCGTGTCACCTCTCGAGTGCAAAGGGTTAATAGTTAAAGACAAAACAGTTCAGTATCTTTTATTTAGTTTTTCAAACAGATTTTTATTATATATAAAATGAATTAATTATGTAGTTTCAAATACAATAAATATGTATAAGAGTAGAAAAAAAAAACAAATTCATTCAAAATTTTCTTCAAACTACGAATATGAATAAATTCGTGGTAGGTATTAAAAAAAATATTTCGATAAAACTTTAACATATATCACTGCGAGAACATTTGTAAAAAAAAACTATATATAGAATAATAATAATAAACATATTGTTAATGTAATAATTAAATTAAATAAAAAATAAAATAAAAAAAAATGTTGAACAATGAGTGCTTTATTAACGAAATGTTTGTATGGTCAAAGTATATTGTGAGGTCATTGACACGGACACACCGTGTTACATTACACTAAACAATTAAGCAGCATCTGCATTTAACAGAGTTATATACAATATTGATAATCGAGTACAGACCAATAAATATAAAAAATAAAAAAAATTCACCAACAACGCCTGTATGTTGATACATTTTGAATTTTCATTATATTTACTGAAATGTACCCATTAAATAAAACTATTACAAACGAGGCTAGCGGAATTCGATTGGTCGTTTAATTAATATGACATATGATATAATTTAATATGACACATGACAAACGTCATATGAGTAGTGAATTTATATTTATTTTGGCATTTCGGTACACTATATGACCACACCGGTCCGGCGAGCCTCGTTTAATATTAAGTATATTTCAGTTCTTATTAATTGTAAATTACTACCAAATGACGTGAAGTTACTAAAAACAATACAGAAAATACTTATAAATATAATAAATACAATACAAAATATCAAAATAGATACGTAAGTACGATTCATATAATTTCATAAGACGATAATAAATAATTATATTTAAATATCTAAGTGAGTGATGACGCAGAGTATTCGCACGGAACCCAGATAAAAAAAACAGCCCCAATTATACAAATCATATTTAAAATTCAAACAAATTTGACGTAACAATGGACATCTAAACGTGATACCGGTAAGGCTTCAGTCTTGAGAGTTGATTGTATTTTGAAATTTGTTTTATTTAATAAATAATAGAGCCAAATTTTTAGGATAATGATTGATTGATGTCTTAACCACGATACGATTTTAAAAATAATAATATTTCACAACACAAATAACGTTAACGCGGAGGAAGGAAAGTGCCTCACGAAGGACGCCTCGCACACGCACGCACACACGCACACACACCGACGCACGCACACGCACACGCACGCACGCACTCACTTAATCGTCTATTATCACGGTTTTCAGGAAAAAAAACTACACCACATTCAGAAGAAAAAAAAAATGTCGACAAAATCTTAAAAATAAATTACGAGTAACACCCGTAACGCTCGGTGTATTTCACTTATGAGATATTGTGTCAAAAAAAATGATTTTTTTTTCATACACGCAGCCATCCAAGTTAAGCTTGAGGTTCCCGTGCACGGAGGCTTCGTTGGCACTGACGGGGGTCGGGACTAGAGGGAGGTGATACACATTACACGCCATTTACTTTTACAAAAAACGATAGTTAATTTTTAATCGTAACGAGGCCAAAAAAAAAAAATAATAATAATAATCCACAAGGAATGTAAAAATTTACCGCAACCCCGAAAAAACCCTACAATAATTCACTGCACACTTAACACTACGATTGCAAAATATACTAACGTTCTTTTGAACTACAAATTTTTCAGATCCCCCAAACGACGGGCTCCCCTTCCCCCCTCCTTCGGAGTAACATTAAAATTAACTTGTACCGAATGTGTATAAAAAAATAAGGCGCTCCCACACGCCGCCTTGCATTACAATGTACAATATATTTAGATTTGTGTTTAAAAAGGGAGCCCGTCTCGTCTGAAAAAAAAAATATATATAATGACATATAACAAGTGGTTAAAGTCAGACTTTATAGCTTTTATAAAAAACAAAAATTAACAATTTTATTCGCATATAGTAATATAATAATATACAACTCAATATGTATTTACATATACATAATATTTACTTTAATTTATTATACACGTAAACAATACTTTATATCGATCATACGGGGTTGCCAGAATTAAAAAAAACTGTCGCGACGACGACAAAGGAGATACAAAAAAAAAATCTTTTTTTGAATGACGGGGAAATGCATTTAAATCGTTTACTAGAGATATATCTAAATAAAAAAAATATTTATTTGTTTAATCTGACAAGTTGTAATCAAATTAAAAAAAAAATGGTCAAGGTCGCGAGAATTATTTAAATATGGCAACCCCTACATACAAATCCATTAAAACGAAAAAAAAAAATACAACGTAAAAATACTATTTGGTATAATTATATAGCAGAAATCTAGCTCACATAAAATCTATCAAAGCGGTATGTATATCTACACCGACGCACCGACGGTCATACGGCGGACATACAGTTCATTGTACACGTATATTAGTCAAAATAAACCAATCATCACAAATCACAGTTGACGTAAATTCTCGATTTCCCCTAAGTCTTTGTAATTTATATTAAAAATAGTAGTTAACACATCAATTTTTTTTTTAATATATATACTTAAAATATATACGAAAGAATGAAAGCTCAGCGGACACGTTATATAAATGCTCACAAACGATACGCATCACCGTAATTATTAATAATAATTTGTCAGTATACGTTTATACAAAACTATCACAAAATTTAATATTTTAACATCTAAAAGGATATAAATGTCTGTTGTTGTTGTTGTTGATTATAAACTATCTGCCGGCGGTGACGTCACAGGTACCAAATACAAAGGCGGGACGTCGACTGCCGTCAGCCGTCAGCTGTCAGCGGGGGTCTCACAGATAATAAATAAAATATACATACATTTAAAACTATACAGCTTCGAACGTTACCTTCCGTCACTTTGATGCTAACATGTGCGAATGCAACACTTAAGTTTAGTTACAAAACAAAAAATCACAATGATACAAACGTGGTATGACTTAAAATTTTCTCGATGGCCGGGCGTGTTAAAATCAATTTAAAATATAAAAAAGTACTCCGTTCTAATTACAAACTACCGCTATGCTAAGATTCATGCAATATTAGAGTATACTCCGACGCGGTGACGTCACGCTTCAGCGAGGCGACGGCGACTACGGTCACGTACGCGACGCGCTCGTAGCGGCCGCAGCGGCCGTAGCGCCCGCGGGACCGCGCCCGTCGTCCGCCTCTACGCGCGCTACGCACGCGTCCGGCGTCGCGGTACCCGATGGATGCGTTGTATTGAGCGAGTGCGAATCGTTTCGTATGGCTCAGGTACGTATGAATGGAGCTGGCTGATGTTAGTACTGGAGCTCTCGCCCGCAATGTCTTCCCGACCCGTATCGACATTGATTCCCCTGTAAAAAACAGAACAAATTACCATATTGTATAATATAAATTATAAGCTGTAGTGTAGTGTAGTCACCATGTGTTGTACGGCGGTCCTATATGCCGCACATGGCGGATAGTCGCGCGCTGAGCTGCACCGGGAACTGGTCGGTGAAGCGTCGCCAGTTGTCCTCGCCGACTTGATTCTTGAAGCCGTGCAGGATCTTCGTGAACATCTCCTTGAGGTCGTCCTTGGGGTGCGTCCAGGAGGCCACGGCGTCGCAGAAGAACATAAAGTCCGGCACGACGCCCGCCGGGTTGACTTGTATCATCTGGCAGATGCCGCGGAATGCGGAGTCCTTCTCGTCGTTGTCGCGGATGTTCCTCAGCGACGTACACCTATTGTGCGGATATTATTTGCGGATGTCTCTGTACATTTGCCTCTCGTACGCCGGCAGTGGATCGTTTAAAACGACCCTTACGCGTTTTTATATTCGACGAAATATATTAAACGGAAAATAAGAAAGCATTAAAAATAATTCTACTAAATATATATTAAAATATAAGATATGGTCGAGTGGATAGTACTGAAGGTGTCCAACACAAAAATCATAATTACACAGACACCGAGTACCGGGTGGGTTCCAAACTGTAAGCAAATATAAAACAATAATTTCACAAATTATACATTATAAGTCGATGCGTATTGTGTATATCAATTTTTGTATAAAATTGTCCTGCAGTTTGGAAAAAAAATAAAATACTAGGATATAAAAATATTATTTCATATATATATTTAGAAAGCGGATGGTGTTCAACACACATGTCACACTGCAAAATGGGACAATCGACCCCCCCTCCCCCCCAAAGGTGATAATCAGCTTGGCCCGGGTAGTACACAAACATACATCATGCCGGGGTTAAACGAAAAAACCCAAAACAACAACGAATCGGATAAAAATAAAATATACATCATACAAGGCGACGGACAAACACCATCCACGATCGTTATAAATAAAATAATTAATAAACTTTTTTTTTTTTAGTAATAATAATTATAAAATTAATTAAATATAAATTAATAATAATAATAATAATAAAAAAAATTGTGACTACAGACCACTGGCGTACAAATTGATGTAAAACGGGTGCGACGTCGTGGGGGCACACATAACCTAGCCGACCGATAGTAATGGCTACGCACCGACAACCGAGAACAGAACCGAGAAAAAAACAAATCAACAAACCATCCAAAAAACATACACCAAATACAAACAAATCAGTGTCACAAATATATAATATATAAATAATGTGGAAAAAACGTCTATTAAATTATACGTTATACATTATTGTGGAGGGGCGGTCCGGACGCTTTGACCCGTCCGGGCCCCCCCTCCGTCTATGGGCACTACATCTGTGGGAAAATATTTACATTACACCCCAAAAAAAAAAAAAACAAAATATTCTAAAAATTTTTTTGCTAGCTTGTCATATTAAAATTTTAAGCTGAATAAAATCTTTAAACATATAAATTGAACAGTCAAACAAAATATATATGTAGATTATACAAATATCATAAACAGTAATTGTTAAAATTTAAATTGAATGATATCATTATTAACAAAATTATAATAAAGAAACATGTGACTGACAAAAAATATATATATATTATGACATAATGACCGCCACCAAAAAACATCTATTAAAAATGTCATTGCAAATAATATTATTTATGTTAATTTATTTATTACTAATTAGTATAGTATGGAGGGTCACTGACCTGTGTTCTCGAGTAACGTTTTGGGTGTGTTTGGTCTGTTGATGATGTCAACCAGATGATTCAGTACTAACGGTATGTACTTTGATGTTTCCGCTCCTAGAATACGTCATACAATAATTACTCCTCGTATAGAAACACAATAGATTAACTTTTAAGAATTTAATATGTAAAGAACATGTAATATAATAAAGGAGATAGTAAACCTAATTTAATGCTAATCTCTCCGATGGCCCAGGTGGCGTTATTGCAGACCGAGATTAGTTCAGGGTTTAGGTTCATTCCCAGGATGGGAAGGAACTCCGGGATGTAGGGCAGCACGTGCTGGAAGCACGCCTTTGTCAGGTCACCGAGCAGAGCGAATGAAGACTGACGGACCTACAAATATATAATATATTAGGTTAATTTGTATTAATAAGAACATATAGTTCAAACTATATTTATTTGTTTAATTATCCAATAAACGAAGCCATACCTCGGGCATAGGGTCCTGCATGCACTGGTACAGCAGTTGCATGAGGTTGGAGTTCAACACTAGGTGGTTGATGTGTCCGTCCAGCCCCTCGGCGAGGCCACTCAGCAGGTCTAGTGCCACTATCATGAAGTCCTTGTCTGGTGCCTCAAACTGTTCCGGACTTTGACTGTTGGCCTGCAAAATATATTTTAATTGACAGTCAAGGTAATATTAAGTTATAAATAAAGAATTCAGTTTTACTACCACTTTATAGAAAATATATGTCAAATAGAATTTAAATATTATTGCACATTTTAATATATATATGACAAAAAAATATCATGAAATGAGATACGTGTTACGGGTTTTATTTTTCTTATCATGGTGATAAATTATTAGAAATGATGTTTTTATTATATACTGTTGTTTAATTAAAAACTCTCTCAATTCAGTACTTTTACATTATGTTATACTTCTAGCAACTGATATTAAAGTTAACTTATAGATCAATTTGTTAATATTACATTTGAAATTCGTATTATAATTATATATGGAATATATGGAAAAGTACTGAATTGAGAGAGTTTTCAAATAAACATCCAATTAATGACTTCATATGATTACTATCTACAATAATGTAATAGTCAAAACAAGTAAGTACTATTTGATAAAAACCTTATCATTACTAATATAATGTACAACTTATATTTTGCAAGTTGTAGGTGCGTTCTATAATGTATTTTAGTGCACTCGCAATAGGTAACATTTTTGTATAAATTGTTTTAAATTGTTACAAGTGCTAAATAAAATCCCGATATCAATATTAAGATAAAAGTTGACTCACAATGTTTTGATTTAATGTTTGTTCTATGAGGGAGACACATCTTCTAAACACTGGCTCACAGTAGGGCAGGAATCCTGACTGTAATGCCGTAGCCACCGATGACAAACACTGCAATCACACAATAAATAAATTAACATAGCCAAAATGTTATATAAAGGAGACATATGAGACATATCGGAGACATACCTCAAGTAAGGGAAATAGGTCCTTATCTTCGTCTTTCAATACATTCCACTTTGTGATGAGAGGAGGCATCAAGAGTTCAATGTACTCCTGCTTGTTCAAGTGGTGTCCGACTGAATCCGCCAACGTGCCGATTGCATCGTACAATATTAACAAATTTTTGTGTTGATACCGACTGAATGCAAACACAAGAGTCTGTAGAATGTGTCCTAGGTATGGTACCAATTCCGTGCACGCCTCCTCCTCTAATGTGGCAAACGCCGAGCAAGCCGCCTCTTGAACGCGTTTATTGTTGTCCAATACGCGTTTTAGGAGCTACGAGAAAATACAGATAGATTAAACTATTTAAGAACTATTTTAATTTCAGTTTAGGATCTATACTTGTATAAATAAAAATTTTTTATTTATTTATTTATATCTTTTCCACTTTGAATTCACACCAGTAATTACTTGTGTACGTCGATCGAGAGTGACGGGAGGGCTACTTTGATATCGGATGTATCGAAATAAGTTCTTTCGTAAAGACACTCCCCAACTTAAAATAAGGCTTCGAGGGTTCCAAACGCGCTCTGCTCTGAGAAGAACCACACAACAAACTCAGCCAGGTTTTTTATATTATAATCACAGTCTCAAAAACGTCAATATACTTAGTGAGCAACGTAAAAACAACTGGAACCATCGCAATCAATTCTATAAGAGCGATAAGACCCACCTCCGTCATAACCGGTCTCAGATAAAGATCGTGGGACTGGCTGACGATCCAGTGGGAGTATCTGGAGAGGGTCCAGCAGGTGATGGCTCGGACTAGGGCCTTGCGTTCCGCCAGGCAGCACACCAGGTACGGCACCAGGTCGGGCAGGTGGGGTACCATGCCGCCCATGCAGCCGTCCGCCACCGCTCCCAAGGCGAGGATACCGCTCTCCTATTGATGTCATTACAAAAATAAATACACTAAGTATAAAGATCCTTAACAAAGGTAACCCTGCACTCGAGGGGTGATTGGCTCACCACATGATTTATATATTTATACAACTCAATTTTTTTTTCAATAAATGTCTTTTCCGATGACAACTATCTTTCTTTTATTATCTACATTTATGTTTGATCTTACTCCGTAATCATCCTCCTAAATAGTGCGCTGTATAGCTGTATAGTCCGCTCGGAAACGACCACGAATGCAAATGGTTAATATCAACAGTCTTACCTTGATGACCCAGTCGTCGTGGAACAGGGTCTCCTTGAGTATAGGGAACAGCACGGGCAGCAGGTCGGCCCCGAATACGTTGGCGAGCACATCCAGAGCGGCGGCTGAGCACTTGCGCAGGTTCCAGTCCGACAGCGAGCCGTCGTCGTCACCGCCCTCCTCCTCGTCATCCGACTCACCGCCGCCCGACATGTTGCTGTCGCCGGCACCTGCTGTTAAAAATATATAATCCATTTAATCATTCATTCACACATTCATATCTTTTCCACTTTGAATCCATACCAGTAATCACTTGTGTATGTCTAATTGGGGTGACAGGAGTGATTATTTTGATACCTTACTTATTGAAATAAACCCATCTCAAGACACTCTCAAACCCAAAATTTGGCTACGAGAAACGCGCCAGCTTCGCCAGGTTTTTTTTAATATTGTGATCACCGTTTCACAAACATCAATATACTTAATGAGCAATGTAAGAACATCTAGAACCATCGCAATCAATTCTATGATTTATATATTATTTACCTCTGTATTCTATTTCATCATTATTATTAGTTATTAAATTGATGTTTTTGTTGGTGTATTTTATTAATTTTTCCCATCCCTAGTTGCAATAAAATCAGTCTTCATGCTTATTATACACACACAGATAAAGTAAGATGATTTAAGTAAGAATGCAGAACTAACTAGGTATAATTAGTTACCGTATAATTTCTCTTTAAGTTTTTGTACTAAATAAGTAAATGTAAATGATGTAATTTTTTCTCAACATCTCAATTATTCTGATAACTTGATTTCACAGTGAAATAAACAATACCATGTAAAGCAATAAAACATTATTTGCATAATTTTGTATAATGATTAAATTGTTTTATTTGTCTATGATATAATTATAATAAGCCAGGCTTAGGTTGAGTCATGTAGTAATAAGTTACGTAACAGACTGATAACACTGCATATCATGTAATTATATTTAAGAGCCTTAAATTTAAATACCATTACCCTAATTTGAACATACAACAGGACAACAGGACAAAATTTCTCATTCCCATAACTTTGAGAACTCAGTTTCATTAAAACATCTGTTAAAATTGAAGATAAATCAATGACAAAATGTTATATAAATTTCCAATAACTATTCACCGTTAGAAAATGAATTTCAAAAACAAAAATGACCAACACATTAGATGCTACAATAAATTTGATGTGTAATATAATAAATGTTGTTGTTATTATGAAGACAAGATGCAAGACATGATACAAGTATTAGTTTATTTAGAAATATAGGAAATTAAAATGGGTATTTGTCAATTGGGTGTTAAAAAACAAGTAATAAAGTAATTAATAGCTATGGTTGTAATGTTATAGTGCAAGTTACCGTTATGTTTGATGGTGTGCGAGCGCGGCTTGTGGAAGCGCGGTCGGATGTCGGACTCCCGGTCGGGCTCCGCGTCGTCGGCGTCGTCGTCTCGGTCCCCGCGCTGCAGGATCACGTCCATCTCCGAGTAGCGCATGCCTCTCACCAGCACCGGCAACAGCAGCGGCAAGCGGGGACCCAACACCTACAGATTATATATTGTTTTATCTTTAACGAAGTAATGTATTGACATTCTATATGATGGTTATTGAAATATGTGAATTTATACAAGTTGTTTTGATATAATTAATTTATCCATCAATTACATTGAGCATTACGCACTTGTATTATCAATATATACCAAATAAGTTACATGTTAAGATATAATAACAAAATATAATATAAATAAAAGATAATAGTTTCTTTGTAAACATATTAATATATGAGTACAAATAAACATATACTCCCAATACACTTACCTCACGGCAAACATTTTGTTCTGCCAGTGACAGCCAAAATTCACAAGCTTCAAGAGCTACACCTTCTTCTTGGTCTTGTGTGCGCATTAACATGTACTAAAAGAAACATATATTAAAGTGGTAAAACTATTACTTAAAAAATAAATGATAAGAAGTTAATTAAAAATAAAAATTATTAGCTAGTATGCAAAATTACTGCTAACAATCAAATTACATCAATAATGTTTGGCAAGTATGGTATCAGTCTGTCCAAACGAACTTCTAAAAGCAACACCAATGCATGACAAACATTCTTTCTAACATCTGGATCTTCATCGGCTGCTAGGTGAAATAAATTCTGAAATGATGAAAAATTATTAGACAGGATTTTTTTACTTTAAGAAGTTTTATAATAATAACATATACTAAAAATACCTCTATAAAAGAATCTATGTGTAACATGAGAGCTTGTGTTCTTCCCATAATAAAATAGTTGACGCAGGCAATAGCATGGCATCTAATTTTGGGTGATGAATGTCTAAAAAACTGTAGAAATTTAGGAATCAATACATTTAATGGCCGGTTTAGTGCATCACTATCTAACAACTCTGCTGTATCTTCACAAATCTTCTGAAGTGCTCCAAATGCCCCCTGAAAATAATTATATCATATGTATATGTTAAGAATTTACCATAAAAATAATAAGAAATATATATTATTTTATACCTCACAAACATTGTAGTCCTGTGAATCAAGCATTTGACATAATGCTGGCAATAATTCAGGCCATGAAGTAAGTTCACCTTTACTAGCAATAGTCGTTATTATAATACCAACAGTGGCCCTGATGAGGGGCGACGGGTCGCCCACTGCTGATAGACATTCTCGCTTTATGAACTCCGCAACTTCTGGTAAAAAGCTGTTGTAACGCGCCTTAACGTTATTCTTTAAAATCAAACCACTCAAAGACCTCGTCGGTTCCTCTTCCGAAACTAATTTTGTTAGTACAAAAATTAAGTAGTTGTTAAAATCTGGATACTTATTTAGTTCTTCCAATTTCTGAGATAACATTGTTATGGAAATCGAAAGCTGTCAAGGACTGTCATGTCGGAAAAATCGATTTTTACTGGCGTGGATATCGTACATTTATTGACCTAGAACATATAAGTTTAAAAGACAAAGTAAAGTTATCCGTATACATCAATAATTAACATATAATTTTAGGACTAAGCGGTTATATTATACAAAAAACATCCACGCCGATATGAGCATCAAGTTGAAAATCATATAAAGGATACTTGTTGAACTGCTCTTTGAGTAGCAGTGTCCGGTGATTGGGACTCCTTTAGAAGTGTTAATATTTGCCTTAATCCTTCTTGTTCAGGTTTCCACTCCATTTTCATAATAATTCTACGAAAACGGTTTTATTTTATTCGGTCTTGTAGAGATCAACCATGCCAAAATTTGACGATATCGAGTTGCCAGAGAATATATCAAAGTAAAGTGTTACTAGCATGGAATTACTTTTAGTCAGAAAATTAACATTTTTCAACTTAATAATATATTAGTTTAGAGATACTTTATTATAGAATTTAATATGTAAATCAAACGATATCTGTTTTTAAAATAATGTTCAAAAGTATTCCATATATGTATATTGAACTTTTTACAACAAAAAAGCTAAAAAATCTTAAGCTCTGTCTGTCTGTATCTTAAGTCTTAAGTGGATTAGTAATTAACAAGATTTGTTAAATTGGTTTTTGTTGTATTTTTTCAGGTTTTAAAAGTATAAAAAATTTATTTTAAAGAGAAGCTGTTACAAAAATAACAATTTATAAGTAAAGGTATATAAGTTACTTGTCACTGTCACTATGTCAAAAATATTTATATTTTGTAATTTGTTGTGACAAAATATTAAATAAAAAAATCTAAGAAATAATTAATAAACTTCTAAAATGCCTAAAATTAAAG
This sequence comes from Melinaea menophilus ssp. n. AW-2005, assembly GCA_918358695.1. Lineage (NCBI taxonomy): Eukaryota > Metazoa > Arthropoda > Insecta > Lepidoptera > Nymphalidae > Melinaea > Melinaea menophilus. Next base: position 5,184,486 of record OU911046.1, on the reverse strand, counting down.
CTGAGAAGAAATCAAGAGTGCACAATGAAGTTGCTAAACAAGGTATTATTAAGTATATTTTGAGGTTAAAAGACCATGCCAAGAAAAAGTAATTATTATACTAATTTATACAATAATATTGTTTTTGTAGGTATTCAGTTCAATAAGGATTTCGGGCAACATATTCTAAAAAATCCACTCATTATTACTTCAATGCTGGATAAAGCTGGGTTGAGACCCACTGATGTTGCTCTTGAAATTGGTCCGGGTACTGGTAACATGACAATAAAAATGTTAGACAGAGTTAAAAAGGTCATTGCATGTGAAATTGATACAAGGTAATAATCTTTGTTTTGCTCCTTAATATAGTCCTCTCGTTGCTAGAGCAAAAGTCAGACTAAAAATGCTTTAGTAATTATAAGTTTATAATAATAATTAATAAAAAAAATCTTTTTTTGTCTATAGATTGGTAGCGGAACTTCAGAAACGTGTTCAAGGAACACCCTATCAAGCCAAACTACAGATTATTGTGGGTGATGTTTTAAAAACAGAGTTGCCTTTCTTTGACATATGTGTGGCAAACATCCCCTATCAAATCAGCTCTCCACTGGTATTCAAACTGCTTCTTCACAGGCCATTCTTTAGGTGTGCAATTTTGATGTTTCAACAGGAGTTTGCTCAACGATTAGTTGCTAAACCAGGAGATAAATTATATTGTAGGTTGTCAATTAACACACAGCTGCTGGCTAGAGTTGATATGTTAATGAAGGTAATGTAATATAGCTTTCATTTATTCCAAAATATTACATATTATTAAATGATAACCCATATCATATAGCTACCGCCCAACTTTGAGCATGGTGTCTGTATAAGATGACATTATCAGCATATTGTTTTTAGGTTGGCAAAAACAACTTCAGACCTCCACCAAAAGTGGAATCCAGTGTTGTTAGAATAGAACCGAGAAATCCACCCCCACCAATCAACTTTGTGGAATGGGATGGACTCACGAGGATAGCTTTTGTTAGGAAAAACAAAACACTATCAGCCTCCTTTAAACAGAACACAACTTTGGCGGTACTTGAGAAGAACTACAGAGTACATTGTTCACTACACAATAAGGTAGAATTATTCATTTGGTGAAAATTAATTACTATAAATTAAGTAGATCAGTAACTATCCAAAATTAACAATAATAATAATAAAATTATTTTTAACTCATTAAAACATACAAATAAGACAAATTTTTTGAATAAATGAATATTTTTATATTGAAGTTGTGCTGTATATGATTCTAATAAATATAAAATACAGGAAGTAATTCAATTTTTATATTTTAATAAAAATAGAATGACATAATTTCAATATATTTAATTTGCTTATTTGTGTTAAAGGAAATTCCTGAAGACTTTGACATAAAACAGAAAGTGCAAGACATACTGACTGCAGCAGAAGCCGACCAGTTGAGAGCTAGAACCATGGATGTTGATGACTTCATGAAATTATTACATGCTTTTAATTCTGAAGGAATACACTTTGCATAATAATAATTGTTTATTTTCATTGACCACACTACAAATATTTGCTTTTAAATAAATTGAAAATAAACTACGTAACAGCTAAACCAATTTACTCCACCATCTGTTAATTACTTAGATCCCAAGAGGGTAGATTTACTGAAACCTCTATCAGCATAGTCAGAATCTTTAGTACGATCAGATTTATACGGAAAGCCAGGTTGTCCCGGCAACACCATGGGCTTTGTTCTAATGGTTCTCCATCCTCCTTTCTTTGTCCAATCCTAAAAAACATGTGTTTATAACAAATGTTTTAAACATTAATATACTTAAAATTCTATTTTAGATATGTCAAAAGATACTTACATTTCCATTGTATTTAAAATAATAATGAATACAAAAAGCACCAAAAGCCATTAATCCAAGCTTTCCAGTTATATATCTGTAATCAGCGGCTCTCTCAAGTCCCTATAATGTTTGATAAATTTAATTAAAAGTGACAATAAATACATTTTTTGAATGTTTATTACACACTTGCCAGTAGTGTTAAGGTTATTATTGTTATGTAATCTTACCAATGTAGGAGATAGTTTGGTAAACAATGTGTCTAAAGGTTTGCGGTAAAATCTGCGGATGGGATTGGTACGCTCTTTCCAGTATTCCTCTACATGGACAGGCTCATTCGAAGCCAAAACCTGGTCCTGTAACCATTGTTTGCGCCAGGCTCTTTCAACATCAGTCATCCCAAGACAGCGTTCTCTTTCTGATGCCACGCGACCAGTAATGGTCATGGGCTTTACGCCCGCTGTTTGAGCCATAATTAACTTATTTTATAAGTTATCCTAAATCTGAAAAATACTTCTTTGATAAATGGACGATTTTGTCATAACAAAGTGGCAGATGTCATTTGTCAAAAGTCAAACTATTTGTTATGTCGTGAAAAATGTTATTGGAAAGAGGGTAAAATGAAGGAATTTAAATAATGTAAATTTCAATTGTTAAATTCTACAAAGTACAAACTACGTTTTGTTATATATATTTCCAAATTATCCTAACTCGTTAGAATCAATTTGTGGCTGAAGTCACAGAGTATATCGAATGTTAGACAAATTGTTAATTGAATTTGTAAATGGCAAGAACGTCAAGCTTGTGACAGTGAGATAAAATAATTTCGTCCTGGATTTTAATTTTTGTTTACGTTAATTATTCATTAGAATATTCGAAAACATCTTGAAAAATTGTACTTCCATTATGCCTCGATACCACACTGTAGAAATCAATAAAACAGAATGGATTGTACCTGAAAGATATCAAATGCTTACACCTGTAGGATCGGGTGCTTACGGCCAAGTTTGGTATGTATTTATTTAGAAAGTGCTTAATAGGCAGAATGCCAGTATTTATTTTTAAGTTTCTCGCTAGAAAGTTTAATATTACCATATAATATTTATATTTTGTGTTTTAGAGGAATGTAGATTGAAAGAACTAGGCATTAAATTAGCTTGTGTGGGTGGAACTTGTTTCGTGACATGCCTATCACTTTCATCAAAGTTTATCTTGCTAATTTGTAATCTATCGATTTAACACATATTTGCAATGATGGAAATATTTAATGTAGATTTACAATAAATTTAAATTTCTTATATAATAAACTATAATTAAGTATTTGTTTTATTTATAATAAAAATATGTTTGCAGCTCAGCTATTGACACTGTGCATAACATGAAAGTGGCTATAAAAAAACTAGCCAGGCCCTTTCAATCTGCCGTTCACGCAAAGAGAACTTACAGAGAACTGAGAATGTTAAAGCACATGAATCATGAAAATGTTATTGGTATGTGTAAAATATTGATATTACATAATGACCACCAAACATTCATATGTTAAGGTCATTGACATCAAAACTATCATTATCATAATCATGTAATTATCTCATTTTGTTTTTTCATCGGTTCTTATTTTTTTTCAATAATGCCTTTATAGTGAATTTGTTTCTAAAATGGGTAAACAAATTCTTAATAAATATTTTGTATTTAGGTACTAAGTATATTAAAGGGATAGAAACATTCAATAATAATAAATTAATAAAAAATATTGCATAAGTAATGAAAGAAACTATAGTATTTTTTTGTCTAATCTTATTACCAATTTAATCAATTTACAATACATATTTTAAAAATACTTTTTTATTTTACTCCTTTTAATACCAAAGAGCGCTCTCGCACTGCTTTCGCTAGTTGTAAAAATGTATGGCACTAAAAGGGTTAAATTTCACTAATATATACCATCTATAATAATTTATACCTTATCCCAAACTGATGAATTTGTCATTAAGCATTGATTGCTTTTTATATTATATTTCAAAATCAATTAAAATAAAATTTTCTCCATGAATCCTATTAAACTATAATAACAATAATAATAGAATTGATTTTATTACCTCTGGTGGTGTATTTTATGCTAGAAAATGAATAAACAATTGTATCAAACATTACAGGCCTTCTCGATGTATTCACTCCAGAAAAAAACCTGGAGGAATTCCAACAAGTGTACTTAGTGACTCACTTGATGGGTGCCGACCTGAACAATATAGTACGCACCCAGAAGCTCTCGGATGACCATGTGCAGTTCCTCATCTACCAGATACTGAGAGGCCTGAAGTATATACATTCGGCTGGTATTATACATAGGGTGGGTTGAGTGATTTAATTTCATGCTAGGATCATACCATGTTACTCTAACTATTCTAGATATTCAATAAGATTAAGATAATTTGTATTGTTCTTTTTGTTTGTAGGATTTAAAACCTTCCAACATTGCGGTAAACGAAGACTGTGAATTGAAAATATTGGATTTTGGATTAGCAAGGCCTACCGAAACAGAAATGACCGGATATGTTGCAACAAGGTAGGCTTTTGTGATCATTTCTTTTAGAATAATTAATTACGTATCACCTATACACACATAAAAACAATTAAAATTAATTGTAGACACGTTTGTTTAACAACAACTAACAATTTTATTAAAAACTATAATTACCATAGGTGGTATAGGGCACCGGAGATCATGCTAAACTGGATGCACTATAATCAGACGGTAGACATTTGGTCAGTTGGATGTATTATGGCTGAACTTCTTACAGGCAGGACACTGTTCCCTGGTACAGACCGTATCCTTTTTTTGTACTATTTATAAGTTTAGTTTTTTTTATTCTATTATTCTTGTCTGTTTATTTTTATTTATTGTACAAGCAATAGGTGCCTCCTTTCAGCTTTAGTCTTGTCTATGGTAAGTTTATAATACAGATATATCTGTATGAAGGTAAGGTTATAATATATCATTCATTAGTATTTTATTCTTTGTATGATTTTTGTAGCTTTTTAATTATTATATCCTAGTACATGTATTATGGCTTTTCAACCTTAATGGAAGAACAGATATCCATCAGTTAAACTTGATAATGGAGGTTCTAGGTACTCCCGCTCACGAGTTCATGCAGAAAATATCATCGGAGTCGGTGAGTGTATACTATGAGAATTGAGAACTGTGGTGGCAGTTTACTTGATTCATTGTAAATTTTATATATTTATATCAGATTCATGAGTGGATTTACTTTTTATCATAAGATAAGGTGTTTTTTTCAATAAAATTTAATATTTATCAATCTTAAAAATTATCAAATAAATTATTATGACTTATTTGTGTATGACTAAGTAATATCCATATGTGAGTCTGTATAAAGCATTGTAAAATACAGCTTTGCTTCACCGGTTTGACTGCAATTCTATGCTTATGTAAGTTTGGTGCTTGCCTTAACATTTACGCGTTCAGATATTGACCATCTCACAAGAATATTATTTTTGTGTGGAACCCCAGAACAGGAGACGATTGACAAAATTATAAGTGAAGAGGTAAGATAAATAACAAACAAGTATCATTATTACAATTAGAATATATCGGTCTCCTAAAAACAATATATTAATAGGGATTAAAATGTGCATATAAAAAATAATAATATTAGCTAATTTGAGGCTTTAATTTATTAAACAGCAATATGAATAACAAAATAACTTATTTAAAAGTGACATTGTGTATGTCAATTGCGATTTAAATGCGGGGAGTACAATAAAATTTAATCATTACTTTTTGCAGAATTTAAATCTTCTAGCAATAAATGTGACCAATTTTGTATATAATATGTAATTGTGTTGTCCTCTGTAACGTTTGTACTGTGACAAGCTATGTTTGTGAATTTTGTTACTATTTCGAGTTTAAGGTATATAAAGATGGGAAAATAAAAAAATTATGAAATCTATAAAGTTAATTAATACTTGCTAAACTTAAATCAAAGATGTCTAATATAAATACAGATACATTTATATAAATTTTAAACGAAAATCAAATTCAAAACAATATAAAGAATAGATTTTTCTTGCTGTAAATGTAATATCACTTTTCAGGCTCGTAATTACATTCAGTCGTTGCCGACACGTAAGAGGCGCGACTTTCGAGAAGTCTTCCGTGGAGCCAACCCGCTCGCCGTCAACCTGCTGGAGCTCATGCTGGAGCTTGACGCCGACAAGTATGTGTACTTAGTATTGTTTGAATATTATCAAACGTTTCACAGTTTATCGGATATTGTGCTGGTATTATCAATATATAGTCTTCCCGTCGGCGAGAACATTTCAAATTTGTTTTGATTTTGAAATGTTTTCAAAATATCATTTAATTATATTATGCCGGAGAAAAGTAACACAACACAAATAATCTTCAACACTAATCATAACACAAAAAGTCTCTCATGTCGTACTGTCAACTATGTGTAGACGCGTAACGGCGGAGCAGGCGTTGGCGCACGAGTACCTGTCGCAGTACGCCGACCCCACAGACGAGCCCGTCTCCGCGCCCTATGACCAGAGCTTCGAGGACATGGAGCTGCCCGTCGACAAGTGGAAAGGTTTTCTTTTCTTTCACCACCCGCCATTACTAATTATGGGATTGACAGCTGTCAATATTATAAAATACAAAGTGACATCTGTAGAGCTCCGGGTTATCCTATTGTAGATGATCTAAACCAGAGGCTCCATAAAAATCATGTCGTCTACTTTGGAAATCAGTTATTTTTTTCGCCATATAAACCTCAATAACATATTGGTCGAGTCTAAGTATAAATAAACCTACATTCTAAACGAGACTTCTCATCAGACATCAATAATAATGCACTTGCACTTGCACTTGCACTTGCACTTTACAATAATTATCTATTATCATTTATTCAAAATTTAAAATAATCAATATCAAATTAGCGCCCGTAATTTTTTTCCATACCCCCTCGTTATCGGCCATTTTGGAAACTATGTATAAATTTTGTTATAATTTCAGAATTAGTATGGAAAGAGGTGGTGGAGTTCAAACCTCATCCACAGCACATGAACACGGTGATTGAAGTCAACCCTTCGTAAGACGAGCGCTGTTGGACGGCTAAGCTATATAATAATAGGCCGTAGGCCGTAATGATTGGGCTTACAAGTCAATTTGTATGCGTATCTAATATACGTTAAATAAATTATTATAATTAGATGTTATGTGATGGCATCTTTTTTTTCTTTGGTCAGTATGTAACTTATGTAATTAATAGACGGACACCCATATATATATATACATATATATTCAATACAAATATATTTTGTAAATGAGCTAAGCTTACAGATATCTATATATATATTTTTTATCTTTAGAAATTTTAATTATATTTTAAAGGCCTAGAAACTAGTGTATTTCGTAATATATGTTAAAAATATATAAATACTCCAATTTTCTTTTTTATCGTTTATTTTTAAAATTTTACATAATATTAATTTCAACATTTTTATAGAGTTTCAATTTTGTTTTAAGACGCTTTCGTTCAAAAATACATATTTGTTTGTAAAATATTTTGCTTTACCCCGCTTTTTGATGTATTAAAGTAGTATAGATTTTTTGTACCGGCAACAAATGGATTTTTATATAATATTAATGCTGGTAACAAATAAACCGTCCATGTTAGTGACATTGATTTGCTCAGTTTGTTGCGTGTAATAAATAAGTAATAATATTTTTAATCATGTATTTTATTGTTTTAATTAAAGAAACCTCGATTTTTATTATTGAATTAGATTATATTTTATTAATAACCTGCGGGTTGTATAATGTTCAAAAAACATTGTAAGTATATATGAGGCTTCTTAAGTATTCGCCATATTTAATGTTACCGTCGCACATAATAGCAAGTCACTACTTGTTTTGACTTTTTAGTATTTGATTAAATCTTATACCTCAAGAGTTTGTATTTTATTACCTTGGTTCGACTTTTCTTATTTATTTTTTTAGTATTTAAATGTGTTAATAACATTATTTTTAACATATAATAATAATATTACTTTCTCAGATCTTTTTTTTTTTTTTTTTTGTGTCTCTGCTGTTAGCCCTACTGGCCATGACAACGTCACCGGTGGAATGGACGGGTGCAGAGACCCACCCTTGAAAAAGGGGGGCCTGAAGGGCCCCAGGGGAACGCGCGTCCTGAGGGCGCCTCCTGTGAGGCTCGGACCACGGTTCAGGACGCCGTTAGGTGGGAAGCGAGGGTTGGATGTGAGTTTGGATTTGACACTAACGTCCTCCGACGGCAGAACGCCGGAGCAACGTGCTTGGATGGGGGCCTCGTCTTCGCCGGCGAAGACGCTGTGTGTGTGTGTATGTGTAGTATTTATGTTCGCTTTGCTGCTTTTACGTAGCGTTCCCTAACGTAATCGCGTAGTCCGGATCGAAAAGTACCGACTTGGGTCTTCTCTTTCTGACTTTAGGAGTCTTACGGGCCGTGTATCCTGTGGCCTTAACCACCAGCGGGTTTGGATGTCCCACAGCATTGTCAAAGTAGGTTTTGGAGAGCCCCTTGAAATACTGTGCGATCGTCGGTAGATCTAAGTCTCTGTGCAAGTCGATATTACGCATAAACCATGGTGCCCCAGTGGCGAGCTGCATGAATCTGTTCTGAAGCACCTGAACGGGCTTCAGGTTCGCGTGAGCGAAGGCAATGCTTGCATAGGACATGACGGAGCGTATGCAGGCTTTGTAAAGTGTGACCTTATTTCTAAGGGACATTTTACTCCGCTTGCCTAACAGGGGATAAAGTCGCCCTAGGATAAAGGCCGCTCTGTTGCGAACGTCCTCGATATGTGAAGTGAATATTAGCTGTTTGTCCAGCGTCACTCCTAGGTACTTGGCCTTGTTTTTCCAAGGAATCGGTTTGTCAAAGAGTTTAATCTCCGGGCCCCTTGTGGATCGTGACCGTTCAAAGAGTACCGCGGTGCTCTTCTCCGGGTTGACCTCAATCCTCCATATCCAAAACCAGTTCCCGAGGGAGTCGGCTGCAGATTGGAGGCGTTGAGAGATCTCATAAGGATCCCTTGAGGATGTGTAAATTGCGGTGTCATCCGCGAACATTGTTAATTCTACTTTAGAACGCGGCCTAGGAATGTCGTTGGAGTAAATTGAAAACAATTGGTGAGAGAACTGAACCTTGAGGGACGCCAGAGGGCGGGCGTCCGTTTCTCAGATCAGTTGGAACCCTCGTAGCCTTATTTTAAGTTGGAGTATGTTTGCAGAGCTTATTTAGATACGTACGTTATCAAAATAGGCCATCATGTCACTTCCATTTGCCGTACACAAGTGATCACTGATATGGGTGCAAACTAGAATATATAAATAAATTTTTATTTATAATCCAGTTATCAAAAAAAAAAAAAACTCAAATATTTTATTATTAAATATCTAATCAGTAGTTATTTTTGACTGAACTATTGAGGCATCCGATGATGTTCATAACAAAATATTTAGATGCATTAATACATTGTTTGAAAAATATATTAATGATAAAACAGTATGATTTTGCAGCTATGTATTTTTGACAGTTATTCGACATAATTTTACTGTACTAAAGTGGTCTCAACACTGGCTGCAGCGCTTACAACGGTGCGGTTCTTACACGCTGAAAAGTGGAGCCGCAATCGTATAGCACTTAAACGTATGCGGCACAACACGCAGGACGTGGGTAGCGCCTATGCGGCTTAACACAAATAATGTGGAAAGTATACTAGATTGATCGTGCGGATCTTCCAAGACATTATGTGTCAAAGTGCTGTAGAAACTATTTCGATATATTTTGAACTATTAATATATTGGTAGTATTTAATTTTATATTCAATATATTTGTTACACAACAGTAAAGGTATTTACGTAATCGGTTAAGTGGGAATTCGTAATATTCGTATCTAGAACCAGATTTAATATGAATATACAATCTTATAACCTTATTATTTTCGACCTAATAATGTAATAACAGTGACAACTAAGAGTTGAATTTACTTTCATTGTTTAAGTGCACCGGAAGCTCAAAAAAAAACATCAATAGACCATACGCAAAAGGCAATAAAACATTTTAAAACTTATTATTATATTTTTAAAATCGTAATTTTGGCTTGTAATAATTATCCAGTATATTATTAATTATATTATTTATATTTGACTACGTGAGTAGGCGTTACCATAGCAAGTTGCTATCGGTTTTGGAGTCTGCTTAGAGACTATCACTCTGTCTTTTATTTTATGTATTGCCTTGTCCCTAATGATGGAGCATTCCAAATATACCGTCTAATGACACGGAATAATGAGAAAAACAAACAAAAGCTGAAGGTCGCTTTTGTTATAATCGCAATACAGTTTATTTCATTCATATTACTAAACAAAATATTTTGGCACACTAAATATTAGTTACATATTTTATTGTAACTGTCGGTGGCACTGACCGACAACCGCAGCGGTAAGGTCATAAAACAACGAGCAATAAAACACCTGGTGTTGTAAAAATGCTCTCATAGGCATTATAAGTAATTATCATAATATATTAGGATTTAGGAGCTTTTAGTTGTAAGTCAGCTTACGGTTTGTTGAATAAATGTTTATCATAAAGGTATTTTATCAAAAACTAGCGGGTTACCCATGCTTCGCGACGGGAATAAACAAAAAAAACTGACTTTCGTGAGTATTGAAACCATGACCCTACCCTACACACATACACGCTCTATCGTCCAAACCATTATGACTCGCTATCAGTGCGAGAAAGCCTTGAGTTTCATAAATACGAAACTCTGTATTCCTATCGGGATATAGGTACATTCTTGTTTTCCACATAGCAGCGTGTTGAAAATAAACATAGTGACTGGCCAAATAATTTTAATTTCTACTGCAATGCAATGGGAGAAGAGAGGGAGCGGGGCGTAAATTTTGCAGTTTTTTAGCTGTAACTTTGGAGCGGTTTGGACCTTTGCAAAATCCTTTCTTATTGCACCTATTCAATACGTTAGGAGTCTTGTGTCCCAATTTCAGCTTTCTAGGTATTACGGTTTGGGCTGTAGAGCGATGAATGAGTCAGTGAGTGTCTTTGTGCTTTATATATTAAGATATATTTAATATTTCATATAATTGATTAAAAAAATCATCACTCCAGTCTTGCGACCTGGAGATTCTGGAGATTCGTCACTATCACTGTCTCCAAATTGACTTAATATATATATTCGAATAAAATATCAAAGACTAAAACGTTAACAATTATTTGAGATACATTACCAGATTAAAAAACGAAAATATACGCCAAACGGGGTTTTGTCCAAAATGCCTAGGTGTGTAATGCCGCACCCGAGTTATGACGAAACATAGATTTTCATTAAACACAACGTTCGTGTTTTAGCTGCATTCGCATTACATTAAAAAGTACACAAATGCTGTGAGGCCGCAGTCAAAGTGTTGACGCCAAGTTTAACGACAAACTAAATAAAACTACAAGTTAATTTGATTGAGTACATTTAATTTTAAAATTCTCCATATAGCACTGCCGAAATACCCTCAATTTTATTAAATCAAATATATCAGAGCGCTATACATAGTACCAAAATTAAGTTGGTAATTTCTTAAGTATCATCGTAATGACTTCATGACTCCGCTCGCCACACTCAGGAATATTCAAATTTAGATTGAAATACCCGTATTTCAAACAAAATACACCTTATATTATTTAGTTTTACAATTTTGATATTTGTACATAAATAACCTTATTTGTAACGCAATGAAAATATCAGTATTTAGTCAGACCTGATATTTATGAAAATTAAATTATTTATTAGTTAAAATTATAATTTGTATGTAAATCGACGATCTAAGCGAATACCTAAATGTCGAACAACGTAATAAAAACAAATACATACATAAAATTAACTAAATGAGATATATAATTACATATGTACAAAATGGCGTAAACCCTGACCGTATCAGATTCAATCACTCCAAACTTACCTGTTTTGTTTTAAAATTAACTTGTATATTGCAAATTAAGATTAAAATTGAATTTTAAATTTGAGGTTATGTTACTTGTGTTTTATTATGAAAAAAAAATAAAAAAATTAGCGCGCGCTTTTTGAAGCTTCTGTCACATTTGTTATTAATAATTTTTTAATGTTTGATTAAAGTGATTGTTCAGAGATCCGTCTCATTAATTACAGAACTATTTCATAAATAATATAAAATTATCACAATTTGTTTTTATACTCTAAATCTTATTAGGTAATTTCAAGAATAATACATTTTTAATTTTTTTTTAATAACTGTATTCTACACTTCTATAGAACGGAAATAAAATTTGTTAATCGCGTTAAGTCCGTTGAAATTATTTTGGTTGTCTACGACGTCTTGGTTATTGTTAGGTTGAGAGGCAAGTCGTCTTCCGAGTCGGAGTTACAGTCTCGTGTTTTGCGACCGACGTTACAATGTTGTACGTTACTCTTGGAAGTCGAGCTCGACTCGCCGGCTTTAATTACACTAACAACACTTTTCAGTCTTTTACTCTCGCGGCTCAACGTGCGCCGGCTCTTCGTTACGTCCAATTTCCGTTTCCTATTCCTCGCGGTGCCGCTGGTGCTGGGTTGATCCGGATCCGGCGAAGGCACTTCCGGATTGGTTTCGCTATTTTTTTTCGTAGATTTCACTCCTTTACCGGAATGGGATTTTCGTTTGCTCTGCTTCTTTTCTTGGGTACCGGATGACTTTCGGCTTTTGTGTTGCTTTCGCGATGGACGTTTTTTAGTTTTCCTTTTGTTTCTTTCTGTGGCCGTCAGTTTCCGTCGAGTCTTTTTTCTTTTGGAGTTATCGTAACTGGATTCCGATTCGCTCCAGGACGTGTAGAAGGATCTCATGGAAGAGTGCGACGAGGACGTGGAGGGCCGGGACGAGGGATGAGCCTTACGCGCTGCTATGCTGTCCGAGAAGTCTGACGTACAAAACTTTTCCGAGGACATGTCGCTGTCTTGCGAGGCATGCCGGCTGGGGGGAGGAGAGGGCGTGTAGGCACTGCCCTCACTGTCAGTACTGTCCGTGCTAGAGCGGGAGAGAGTGCTCGTCATCGTCAGTTTGACGAGAGGCCCGGGCCGACCCTCCGACGTGTCCGGCGGCGGCTCGGAGGTGGACTCCTGCACCATCACGTCGCTGTCCGACCCCAGAAGGTCAACGACCTCGGGAGTACGGTCCTGAGGAGGTTTGATATACCCGACCACCATCACTTCGGAGGAGTCGTCGTCGGTGTCCGACTGCGAGATGGTCTCTATCGGAATGACGTTGTCGACGGGCTCCGGGATGTAGTTGTGTGGGTAGACGGGGGGAGGAACGCGGGAGGGCCCGGGAGGGGGCTCGGCCGGCTCCGAGCTGGATATCATGACGATGTCCGAGTCCGCGCTCGCTTCCGACTCCGAGCTGGATAGCACCTCGTTGACCATCGTCGACATCAGGGGATCGGTTGTGTACTGCACGTTGCGGTCGTAGCCGGTCATGTCGTAGGGGGTGGAGGCGAAGTTGTACAGTTCGTGGAGGAAGTGCCTGGTCCTGTCTCCGAAATACGACCGCATCGTGTCCCTGAAGTCTGATGAGGTGATGTGATATTCGGGCAGCAGTTCTATAATCCGCGAAATGACGTACGCTATGTGTCCGGCGTTCTCGTTCAACAGATAGTGGAGTTCTCTATTGAGCCAGGGCACCAGTCGGTGTATCTGTGAATCATTGTACCTATAACCAAAGGGACAATGAGTGGAATTCGTCAAGGGCAATCCCTGTCGGCTAGGAGGGGTCTCACCTATAAAACTCTGGCGAGCAGTCCCTGAAGCGGCCCGTGAAGTCCGGGAGGGGGCGCGCCCACAGGTTGTACCGGTACACGGATCGCCGGAAGGAGGCTGGGGAGCGCCGACGCAGGGGGGGAGCCGTGGAGGAGGGCGCCGGGGGTGCAGCCGGGGAGCGGGGAGAGGGGAACACGTCCGCCATCAGGGGGTAGTGCATCAACAGCTGCTGGATCGCGATGCTCTCGCGCCGCGGCAGCGTCAGCGTTGTCCTGAAAACATTTCAATGTATTAAGGCATACAAAGTGGAAGAAATAGTGAATCATACTCAAATGTCTAATTAAACATATATACAAAAATATAGAAGGTTTTGTAACATTTTTTTTTCCTCATCAAACACATCTGTAGCTTAAGCTATAATTATTAATATATTCTTATATCTCTGTTAAGGTTTAAATAATTAAATATCCCTGTTAAATAGTGCTGCATTTGTTTCATTTTAACTATGTATTTCTTTTAAGAAGCAATATATCTTGTAAATATCTTTTTTAATTTATGCTTAATATTTAAAAATTGAGTGTTTATTTTAGATTATAATTGTCATAAGGTCTGAGAGGTATTTTTTTGTCAGAAACCCTCTCTATGGTCTCTTATTATTTGATTGGTTCAAATCAAATCACAAATATAATAACCTATAACCTCATCATCATCAGTCACTTGTGTTTTTGATTAAAAAATATCATCATCATCATTCCAACAAATGTGCTGTTTTGTGACATCATACGTGTTTAAAAGAAGAAAAAAGTAAACACTCACGGTGCCCACAGATAGTAAATATTTTTAGAGTTTGTCCCCTAACAGTAACGCCAAACTATACTTTTAATATATATTTACAAATTAACCAAATACAGGCTATTTTATAGTTAATAAATCCAATATGTTATATATAACTCATTCACTCTATAACTCATTCACTAAAAAATTTATAGTACTAATTATAATTACATGTTTCACAATAATTTGAAATCAAATCATTAATTAGAACTAGAGAAGACCAGTAATAAACTACATTCATTGTATTTTTTCTAGTAATTCAATTTTAAACCCAATTTGTATGCATTAAAATGCTATTTTTATTGAGTCTTAGAAATTAAAAGACGGAATAAATAAATCAACAACAAACACATCTACATTATACACTACAAAGTTCTTAACACTTGTAGTTATATTTGAAAGAATTGTTACAAGACGCTTAAGTTCCAGTACAATGTTTATATAAGCACCCTTTGGAGAATTAAAGATGAAAGAATAAAAGTCAAAATAAACAACACATCACAGACACAACAAATAAACAACCAATTATCCTTGTATAAAACCTCTAATACAATAGTTATTTTAATGTATATAAATATTGTTAACCGTCACCTGTATCTAAATCTCCTGGTAGTAAGGGTATCAATATCAATTCTGTCAGTAATTTCTTCCGTATGCCGCTGCTCAACCGTGTATTCATCATATTGGTGATTAGATCGCACATTGTGTATGATTGATCTGAAGTTTTGTTTACATAGAGGACATACGGCTTTAACCTGAAATTTAAATATGTATTTTAAGTATAACCTTTCTATTTGTACATTTATATAATAAAATGTTCTACAATTTCTAACACAAATAAAAAAAACATCTTTATATTAAGTTACTGTGAATATTTAAAGGCTGATATTATGTTCACTATCCATTTATAATACTTACTTTGCTCCAAGTAAGTAGACATTTAAAACAGAATTCATGAAGGCAGGTATCCGTGAAGGATTTGTTCCTACAAGTGCCGAGGCAAATTGCACAATTTGGAGGAGGAGATCCTCTACCAGTCTCATTTCGGGGACTGCTGTCTTCACTTTTTACACTACTGGGATTAGCCCCAGAACTATCATCCTGTGCTGGGGTTGATAGGGTTTCCATAATTAACTATAATGTAAATCTGAGAAAAAATATTGCTTTAATTTCTTTAATCTATATTTCATGCTGTATATAATATAGTTAACTCCAACAACAATCCAACAATGCTCAACAGCTACTAGAATAAATAAATTTTAAGCTTTTCATATACAAATCATTAAACCCTGTATAAAAAATAATGTTTAAAATTATTGAAACAGTAAATATTCTTTAAAATTATTAAATGAGTCAAAATCTTTCACTTAAAATACCTTTATTTGCACAAAACTATCTATTTTTCAGTTCACTTCTTTAGTTTAATTTTGTTTCAAGATTTTACATCAGTTACAGTTAGTAAACTTTACACTGAAGCATTCAGAAGTAAATTAGATTTAAAAGCAGTAAATCTTGTGACAACTCCCATATGTGTAGATGATGTAGCTAAATTACGAATAGCACTTATTCATGACATTCAATAACTAATTTAAAATTCTCTATAAACTCAAACTTTACCAGATTTACGAGGTTGATGTAAAGTTATACATTGTTATTATATTGCAAATACTACGTGTTTTTCATCTAAAAGAGTGATACCGCACATTATACAAACCGATGATTTCTTAAAACCTTAACAAATACTTTATAGATTTATCGGGATCTAGGGGCATAGTGTCCAAGTCTCGCATTGCCTACTTATTCTCAAAATTGTCACCCACAGTGTCATGAAATCCTGACAAACAAGTATCACCGAGAAATAACAAATAAATTGTTACCTTTCATAAGGACTGAGTTATCCTGGTATTAAAAAAAATAAAGTTCATGCATTAGTTCAACTGATGTAATTTTCCATTTACTGTAGATCCATTTTATACTTTATTTCAATCTCGAATCTCGATTCTCCAACAACTGCGTGATGTACCTATCTTAATTCTAGACTCTGACATGAAACATTTCTGGGTGCACATGTAGAAAAAATACTTAAAATAATCATAAATTTTTTTAACCTGCTTTATATCACTATCTATAAATTATGCATTTAACAATATTTCAAATAATATAAAAAGAATTAACTTATTTATACAATATTGTACGCAATATTGAGTTCTGGTTACAGGAATAACAAAAATATTAAATAAGATGAACCCACTACATTGTAAAAAATGTCATAAGTAACATGACATCAATTAAATGTCAAAGTTAGAGAATAAATAATATTTTCAGCTTTTTGAATTGAATTTGAGAATTATATTTCAAACTATATACTTTTTCTTGTACAAGAAAATGGGCTTGATTAAAAAGGTAATTTTTAACGTATTTTTATTCAACCACGCAATTATGTTGTTATTGTTGTTTGGTTATATAACTAAATCTACGGGTTTTATATTTCCTTCACTTTTCATTTTAATAACGCAGATACTTTAAAATATTTTCTTCTGATATAGACTACCGGTCTTGTGGGCTTAGCCGTAGTACCTAACCCACATCATACACTTGGAGCACTATATGGAAAAATTTTGAGAACCCTTCAAAAGATGCCTGAAACAGCTGTATACAGAAAATATACTGAGCAAATAGTCCAAGAACGAGCCGCTGTTTTGAAACAGGTTTGTACAGTGCTATATTACAGTAAAGATTAATACATTATATTTCATCTTAATTTAGTACTAATATGTTGCTACATTATAAGATTGATGTGAAACAGGTGTGTTGTAATCTTACAGACAAAGGATACTTACGAAATCGAAACTATGATAAACTGTGGTCAAGCCGAGGAACTTATTGTGCAGGCTGAAAATGAATTAAATTTGGCTCGTAAAATGTTGAACTGGAAGCCTTGGGAGCCTCTTGTTGCCAAGCCACCTAAAGGACAGTGGGATTGGCCTCCAACCAAGTCATAAACTCTGAAATTTAATTCAATTGATCCTTCTTATCTAGTTGTACTTTATAGTGCTATGGTTTCAAATAAATACAGTTAATTTTATATAACAATTTATTTGATTGAAAAACTCTTTAAGAACAAAGGTTCCATACACACAAAAAAGTGGTTTTGTCATCAACATAAAAGCATCCTTAAGTTATTCACTGAACATATAACCTGTATACTTCACAACACATTTTTATCAGTAATTCAAGAGCCGTTATCAGTGATTTTTATTATTGTAAAATGTTAAACAAATTAGGACAATACCTACAAAATTAATACAAAAAAAAATACAATAAGTACATGTTAATCTTATATAAGTGGCAGTGCATTTGTAAAGCACATCATAAAGATACCTAGAAAGTTTTGAAAATTGTTATATCAGATTACGACTGCACAATAGTACACAGAAAAAAAATACCTTATTGAAAACTGCTGAAAAACACCGTTACTCAGTACATTTACTTCGACATATAAATCTATTGTTTATCTATATATTACATATAAATTATAAAGATTACATGGCTTTTTGATTGGAACCCTCATAAAAAATATTCTTACAAATAATACTAGGCCTTAAACATATGAACTTATTAATAAATATTGAGAGTATCAAAATGCATTATTTTACACAAAAACTGAATACACAATGGTTATAATTCATTACAACATAATATTGTATATTATCTGAAGTATTTGGTAATGGTATTCTTAACACTTTGCTGACCAGTGACAAGTTAACTCATCTTTTCATGTCCAAATGTTGTTAACCGGTGACTAGTTAACTCGTCATTGCACTTGCATTATCTATTTCAATTTATAGCACCAAGGGCGGTGACATGACATAGTTTCTGTGTAAAATTGCCGGTCACCAAAGTGTTAATAAGCCAATTTGTTAATCAAGAAAACAATTTATAAGTAATTCAATTTTACTTACATTTGGCACAATGAATAAAAGTTTTGACGGAATGTTTAAATTAAAATTTCAAAAATAACTTGACAATATCCCTTATTTTTAAATTATTGAATACAATAACATTTATAAATAGATGAAATTATTTCATATATATCAAACTTTGAATATCTATACATTTGATTTTATTATTGAAACTAAGTAGCTCTTATTACCCTTTCACGATGAGGTTACCCAATTATTAGTTGTTTAATTAAATATGGTAACTCTCTTACTGGTTACCAAAATTATAAAACTATAAGTAACAATTACGTCTTTGAGTACTCCACCACTTAAATATAGAAAACTTAATATTATTAAAAATAAATAACTTTAAAATCACTTGTACAATACTTGCTTTTTGAACGGCAATCAAAATTAAATATGCATAGAATGCGTATTATGTAATTATGTAGACGTAACCCCTTTTCTTGCCACAAGCAAGTTTAGAACGGGGTGTTTTTTAATATAACTGACAGCTTTTTTATGTGTTACCATGGTGAAATCATAGCCATTGCATTGTAGAATTTTGTCATGCATTCTTAGACCTGACTTTGCAGCCGGGCTTCCTTCATGAACCTCTGTTACATATATTCCCTGTAAGTAATAGAAAGCGACAATGATGTAAGAATAGTGATATAAAAAAGTTATTTATGTATCTTTTCTAAGAAAAGATATTTATATACTGTTGACACTGACAAATTATTTTTTGATAAAATATCTTAACAATGAATCATATTTTTGTAATCACTTATGTATTATATTGTAAATTAAAATTAAGTGGACTTTTTAACAACTGGACTCTAATTATTATATCAAGAATAATTAACAATTATTATAATTATTTATTGAATTAAAAAGTGATGTTGATAATAACGTTGGAGTGATAATATGTATATATTATATGCAATTTCTAATCATACCTAGTAATTTTACAAATATATACGTACGTTGTCAGTGTAGCCCTGCGGGCTTTTACGGTAATCTTGGTCAATACCGCCACCTATTTTAAAACCACATTTCATAACTTCTCGGCCTTCAGGGTCCACGCCAGATTCCTTTTGAAGCGTAATTGGAATCTACAAACCAAAAAGAGATAGTGAGAATAAAAATTAATTTATAAAAACAAAGACTAAAATGGGAGTGGTCTTAAACCTACACTCAGGCATTCCATAGCCGTTCCGGCTTGGTGCTGAAAAGCCATTTTTGCCATGATTGCAGTTTTTATGAAACTTCTACAAAACAGTAACAATTCTTATAATTATATTAATAATAATGCTGAGGCGTCAATTAAAAATAACAAGTCTATTGACACAATTATGACACGAGTGACAAATTGAAATCATGGCCAGTGGCTACAGTACCTATAGACTAAAAATATTGTATAGAAAACAATCAGCTTTTTTAAAGCCCTGGGGAAAAACAATAATTACAAAAAATAAAAAATCTAGTAGGTTTTCTATGCTCTACGTCGGACTAATGTCTACTTTTTAACTTTTGAAATACTAAAATGATATTAATGGTTGATTGAGCTAAAAGATTGCAATTAATTATATCTAAATATTTTCATATGTAAACTTGACAATACTTTAATTTAACGGTTTTTTATTACATATATATATTTATAAATATGTTATATTAAAATTCTGTTTTTGGGCGTTTTTATTGATAAAGTCTTTTGCTTCTAAGTGTAAAAAAAATCTTGTTTATTACTATTACTACGTGACTATTTTTTCTTATAATTTATGTTACTTTGCTATTTGACTAGTATAAATCAATCTATGAATTGTAAAATAGAAAATTAAGTATTTTTCTTCAATTTATTGAATATATGTATTAAAAATAAAACTTTATTACATAAAATGTTGGCACCTGCTAGTATTATCTTTGCCTTAATATGATTTAAGACATTAAAACTAGTAGCTATCAGAATTAATTCTGTCAAAATTTGACATTAAAATTGAAACAATACATAGAATTTATTTGATATCATAATTTCAGAAAAAACAATACTTTTTTTTTAAATAATACAGCTTCGTATAAATATATGATTTATTAAGGCGCAAAAATATATTATTTGCTAAGGTACAGTTTATTGTTATGTATAAAATATATTTTTATTCACCGTACGATTACTTACTTTAAATTTCTTTTAGATGTCCAACGGCGAACATCGACATCTTTTTAGGATAATATTCAGAAATTTTATAAATTCATTCAAGCCGAAACAGATACAAGGAAACTCAATGGGTAATATATCCATATATTTACTACTACGAAATGTATTGAATTTGACAACTATAATATCAATCAAGTCGCACAACATTGTAAATATTTTACTACAATATATAGTCATCTTTCTGAAAATATATTTTTCTGTTACACTGAATATATTAATATGACAAATATCAAGCAAATAATATTTAATTCATTACATTGAATTTATTGTCCAAGCAATACATACATTGCCTGTTGGTGTCAATTCATAGGTTTTGCAAATATTCGTAATTTTTATTTCGTTCTTGATTATTCTTCTTATCCAGCTATGATTAAATAAGAGTTATTGCTTATTTTAACTTTAAGGCCAATCCTAATTTGTTGTTACCTTAATATTTGGTATTGATTATCTATTCAACATTACTCTTATTATCATAAAGATAACTAAAGGTTGGATTCTGCTTTACTCATAACTTCATACCTTATAATTTTCAGTGTTATGTATAATATAGATTTAAAACAAATTACAGGCAAGGATTATATTGGAAATAAATATTATGAAATTCCTGCCGATCCAAGCAGAGGTAAAAGAAAGCCATCTCGTTGGTATGATCCTCCAAAAAATCTGGATTTTCAGGATCCGATACCGGCAGAATGGGAGTCCTGGCTTAGGATGAGAAGGTAAGCTTTTAAAATGTGACATAAACTGGGGACAAATATATATTTAATTATGAAAAGTAAATAAATAAACAGAACAATAACAAGATTATTGAATATTAGGTAGGGATGCAGTTTTATTTAAGTTAATTTTTTTTTAATTTACAAATAAAATAGTCTTTACTGGAAACTGAATGTTAGAATCACTCATAGTAGCCAATTAAAGGCACTATTATCATTTATTAACTCAGTTGATCAGAGAACACTGAAATATTTGTCATTTCTTTAGGCAAAGATAAAATTTAACTTAATTTTTTTTTGTTATAAATGAAACAGCTAAGTAAAAAAAAATGCAGCCCTTCATTTAAACATAGCACAATAGATGGCACCACAACAGCAGTGGACAATTTCTTCTTTCTCATTCTCTCCTATACTTATTTTATTTAACGTGACGCATTTTTCGTTACAAATCAAGTTATATACACACAAGTAATACATACAAGTTTCAAATCACAATTCTTAAGATGTTTCACTTCAATAATATGATAAAAATTGACAATTACAGAACAGAACCACCAACGGAAGAGGAAATAGCAAAAAATATGGCCATCGCAGAAATGAAAAAGATAAATGCTGCTAAATTAGAAGCGAAGAGATTAGCAGAAGGCGGTTCATTGCCGGCTGAAGTGGAGCGAGGTCCCCAATCCTTTCCTACATATCCAGAGTTTCATGGCGGAGATCCTGAAAATAAATATAAAGTTTAAATTGTTTTTGTTTTGTTAAACATATTGTAAAATATCTTTATTTAGTGTTAGAAAATGTAAATTATTTTAGATAAATAAATGTTATTTCAAATATTCCGTTTTTTATTCTGTGTTTGTGTTGCTACTTCAGATAATTTGAATTTTTCTTGGTTTGCCAGTCGCCGAAATTGATTTAATTGTGAATAGTGTTACAAAAAACATTTAGAGATTTTAATAGTACTTACTAAAATTTTTTTAATACTTAGATATTACAGTATGCTAGTAGATTAGTATAATAGCACGATATTTTATATACACTTACGCCATCTTGATAAAACATAATTTTAAGTTTTTGCTGTTTTTAAATAAACAAATGTGACGCTACACAGGTTGGAAAGTTCTGTTATTTTTCTTTACGCGATAATGTATTAAAAATATATTTTTTAGGTTTATGAGTAGTCATAACTTTGAAATTTTTAGATGTAACCATAATTTCTAGAAAATTTAAGACTTCCAATAGCGAAAACCAGATTCAATCGGTTTAGTATTTTTACGATGCAAGATACAAATAATACCTGTAAAGCTAAATATATTTCTTGTTTATAGATTTTTTAAGGCTTATTACTTACTTTTTTATTCATGTTCAACGTATTATTTTTTGCCAGTTATATATATATAATAATGAATTCATACCAATACTTCCAACTTGATTGAAATTAAACTATTAAAATTCGGATTTATCGTCTTCAATACATCCAGAGTTCCTGCAATTAGTTCCAATGAGACGTAAATATTTTGTAAAAATTTATTTAATTTGAACACAAAGCTAATAATCATAAAATTTTTTTCTTTATCTGTTTGTAGAAATGTATTTTTGGATATCACGTAAAAATTGCTAGACGGATTTTAATGTAATTTGGCGTGCGTTATTGTTTAGATTATTGCTCCGGGCATTTAATTATTATGTAGCAAAAGTAATTGACGATTTTATATTAAATTTGGTGTGAAAATATTTTATAATCGGTATCAACATATTAATAACTGATCACTTGATAATTCTGTCGTTTACTTCGAAAAATGGGTAAAAATATTTGGGTTATAGTTCCAACAAAAACTTTCAAAGGTATATAAAAAGTGTTGCTACTGTGACTGGTTATTACTGAAATATTTAAGTCGGAAAGACGGGGGAGGGCAGATGAGGTTAATGGCAATAATTAGAAGGCTAACAAAAATCTTTTCTTAGTCTTAATAAGTTTCGTCTTGACCACTTAAAAAAGAAGTCAATGTAATAGGAAAAAAAAACAGGTAACATAAACAAAAGGATTTTTTTAAATATACAGATAATAATCAAATTGCAAAATACGTCTGTCGTATTTCTATTGTTTAACATATCTTATATAATAGATATTTAATGCATGCATGCATTCATTTCGATTTCACGCATATTATTGAAACAATAATGATAATAAAGTGGAAGAAATAAATGTTTTAAAGTAATATTTTATAAAAATAATACTAATGCTAATATAAAAGATGGTGAAGAGATGGTAGGTTTTAAAAACATTGTGTACTTACCATTATCATCTTCCTGGCCTTATCCCACTTCTGGGGTCGGTTTGTTTTTTCCTTCCATACTCTCCTGTTACTCGTCATCTCTGTACACACTCCCTTCCTCTACATATCGTCTTTCACGCAAACCATCCATCTTTTCTTCGGCCGTGCTCTACCTGTTCATCCCTCCACTACCATACACAGCATTCACATGCCTCTCATGCCTAGGTTCTCATTTAGATACTTAGGAAAATATTAAAGAATGTGTAAGTAACAGTTTTTATTTTATTTATATTTTTACTCGATTATACTAACGTTAAGAAATTTGCTTATTGTGTTTGGAACCGATTAGGGCTTCTTATCAATAAGTTTGGACGATGGCAATCCCACGACATGAATGAAACTTGACAGATTGGAGCAAATACTATTTTATTAAAGCGAGTACAGCCAGGTGAATATATAATACTAACCATAGAGAGCTAGAATACAATAATAGCAATTTAATATATAAAATCTGTTATTCTGGCCAGTGTTATAAAAACTATCGATTTATTGGGAGTATTCCTGATTATAATAGTAGACACAAGATTAAAGACAATACATTTTTGTTAATATATTTTAAGTTAGTCAAAAAAGAGGCCGGTCATAATTTGATCTCAGTAAAGAATTACATTATTAATTATAATTATAAGAAAAAATACAATGTACAGTATGAAACTACAAAACGTATAAAAAATTAAAGAAACAGAAAAAGTGATTCATCTTCTATTAATATATAAAAATATATCTCTAAAACAATTTAAAATATCAAATGATTCTACAGACATGGTAAGTTCTGTTATATTAATTAAGTAACAAAATCATTTTCGAACTGAAGCGAATGATATAAGTTTTAAAAAACTAATTGACACTTTTTTCATTATATTAAAAAATAAAACTTTTTATCGTATTGTAAAGGGAAAAATATCATTTATTATCCTTTTAAAATTTGTATCTTAATATTTTCCGTAACATTCTTTATGATAAAAACTATAAAACTCAAATTCTTTTGGTGACATATAATATGTAGTTAATAATATGTCTTGTAAAAGGAAGTTATGTTGACCGGTAATATTCCATGACATGACAATCAATAAAGTAATCTGTTACTAGACGAATCTGTTAATTTCTTTAACATGAAGGCGTGGCGAATGACGCAATATGTGCGAAATTTGTTACAAGAGTTCACATCAATAATGTTAATCGTTCCCAAAGGGAGCGTTGACCTTCAATTCTTCATTACTCTCTCATTTTGACACAACATTATACTTATTCACATAACTTTTCTTAGTTTTAGATGCAAGTCTCGAAGACTAGGTTTTTTTAATTTATTTTCAGAGAGATTTGATTTAAAAAATATTAAGGATAATTCTTTGGTATTTGTTATTGTTCGCATAATCTCATTAGTTTTTGTGCTGACCACACGTGTTGACTACTTTTATATCTATTAGTAAATGTTCAAAGCCAAGGTCTCCCATAATTAGAAGTGAGTAGGTACATGTTTCTTCAATATATTTAGGTTTACCAATTATTGTTTTATAATAATCTTTTAAAATTTATTATTATCGCTAGTAAAATGTGACCTCAACTGCGAGAAGTGCTGGCAAACTATTTTTAGTCCAGTTTTATGTGGATCCAACTAACGATAAGAAATGTTGTTTAATTTTAGATTTCGCAATCTTTATTATTTTTAATAATATAAAGATTATATGGTAATTCAGTTACTCTTATGTATATTTTGGTCTGCCTGGAACTCGATTGAGGTGAACTTGAACGGTAGAATGCCGATTTGACGCTTATCTTAATAAAATATATTTAATATTTAGTTAAATTAATTAAACTCAATAAACTTGCAACAGTTCTTATCATCAAGACAGCTATATAAGATGCTCGGGGAGTTGATTCTACACACATATAAATATAACTTCGGGAGCAACACAAGTATTGTTGACTTATTCATTTTATTGTCTTATTATTTGTTTGTTACATTTAAAATTTTGAATTTAAAATACAAAATAAAAAATAGGTAAGGGTTCGATATAAATAAAAAAACTAAAGATTGTAAATCATCGTTTCTAATTACAATATTTATATAAATTAGTTTTTTATTTATAAATAGCATGGCCGAACAAAATCTGTCTTCGAAGGAGATATTTGATCTGGAAGATCAATATGGCTGCCGTAACTACGCACCCTTGACTGTGGCATTATGCAGAGGAGAAGGTATTTATTATATTTCTTATCAATAAGGTATTTTTAATACTTGTAACAATAGTAATATGTTATTGTATTCGCGGTCTTTAATTTTGGAAGTAGTATAGATTTAAATCGCTAACTGTACAATATTAAATTTATTTTTTTAATTTTACGTTTGTAGTTTATAATGTTAATTCATTCTGCTCAAAAAGATATGTTTTACGAACGTAATATAAAAGTTCGTTACAATTTAATCGAAAATTCAAAATTAGAGAAGTTTTTTTTTGTTTTAAATTAGGATTACCGAGATTTTTTTTTGTTTTAAATTGGGGTAGCTAAACTTTTTTTTTTTAAGTAAAAAATAAAAATCTGCCGTGACTCTATCTGTATATTTTAAAATCCTTTCGGATATCTGAATAATGGGATGACGCAAGTGAAGTGGAATTAAATCAAAGAATATAGGACACTGAATTTTAGGGTTACCCAGTTAAAAGTTCAGCCTGATCGCTTAAGGGGAAGGTCAGGGGATCGTTTTAATATTCGACCGTGACGTCAGTTGTTATTCTAGCAAAAAGTCGTCTCACTATTATCTTATATTTAATGCAGTAATTTTATTTTTTTTCCATGACGGAGGACAGATACTTGATAATGTATTATGAAATCATAAATAAGTTGTAATACATTTAACCTTTACGTATATAAACTGAAATTAAATAATAATAAATCTTACAAGTGTGTTAGAGATAATTTGATCGTTAGAGAAGTACGAAAATTTAGATGAATATAGAATTTACATATAAAGATACTTCTTATAGTTTTTTTTAGTTCACTAGGAACTCTTAATTTCAGCATGATCATCCCTCCCACTGTCATCAGCTTAGACTTAGTACTAGAAAGATGTAATTCGGCTTGAATATATATATATATATGCCACGCCGACAAAGTAGAATAAAATATTGAAAATATATTGTTTTCTACACGTATAGTGTATATTTTGTATGTTACTTAGACGATAGATAGAAATAATATCTACATCCAAAACATCATAAAATAACAATGGAATTTAAACGAACTAAAATATATTTTTAAGTTAGCCGACTACCACTTTTAAAGACTACTGAGTTATGATAGTTTTATTTTAAATTCGTTATATTTGTACTACTGTCGATAATTTTTTTCACACCTCCAAAATATGTACGTACCATATACAAGTACCACTAATGTATTGTATTTTATTATATAATTACTATTAATATTACAGCATCGTAAACAAAAAAAAATATATTAACAACTATTAAATTTTGGGGGCACTATCACACTGCGTCTATCCCAAATCTCTGAAAAACATCCCATTTGGAATAAAATAAAACGTAACGCTAAATACTATTTAATAATACTATTTCAGCCATATTTTCTCTATGTGTAGGCGCTCTTAGTTTAGTTCAACGCCCTGTCACGACCTATAACTATACGTATTACAATTGCGTACGTCACTAACTTGATAAAATGGACTGAAGATGAAAACAGTAAACAATTACGAAAGTATTGTAAATTTTACTATATAAATATATAGATAACCCAAGACAAATATAAATTAACTGATTTCATATCACTACCGAAATTTCCATTAAATTAATATTGTTTAAACTGTATTGTTTTACAAAATTGAATTGTTGTTTGTTGTTGTTGTTGAAGTTTTGATGCATGTTTAGAACGTTTCGCACTCTTGAAATCATAAAAATATAAATATATAAAACGAAATATATATCTCCAATCATAAAAACTCTGTCCTGTCTGGAAAAGTGTGTTTGTGTAAGAGTTTAGTAATATTACGTTGGTTTCAATCAGTTTCACACATATATATATATATATATATATATATATATATATATATATATATATATATATATATATATATATATATATATATATATATATATATATATATATATATATATATATATATATATATCTAGTTAACAGTTAGCCATTTTAAATAAAATGTTTAAAATTACTTTTTAAGGTAATTTTAAACACACTTGCTTTAACCATATTAGGTATTCGGTAAAATTAGTTTAAGTTCTTAATCAAAGTAATTTATGTTTTAGTTCGCGCGTTATATTCAAGGAGAGCTTGGTTTGCAAGGTTTAAATTGTCTTATGACATTGACATTGAGTTTGACAGATAGAAAACATGATGTAATAAATGACATGGCGACTTTAAGATACATCTATACATATTTATGCACTTTTAAATTTATGAGTATTGCTTGAATTGAATTATTGAATAATAAATATAAAACGCATTTGCTTATCACCTCTAATTTTTAGGTGCAAATAAAGGTGTGTAGGCATGCCTTTATAACAAGAAGTTTCCTATCCATCCGTTGCCTTCTAAGTTTTTAACATTCTTACTTTAACACCCTCGATGATTTTTTAAAACTTATTTATTGAAAAAGATAAAATTTTTCTCATTAAAGTCGTATACATACAAAAAAGATTCTGTCATAAAAGTAATGAGATGAAGAACACATTTAATACCACTTGTATATCTTATAATGTATGTCAACTTCTAAAGAAAAGCGGTCTGTACTAGTAACATATGTTCTTATCATATAAACAAATAGTATTCATAATCTCATTGTAATGTTATTATAAATTATTGTAACCTTACTTTGAAGGTAATTTTACAAAGTACATTTTTTATAAGTATACTTTTTATTTATTTCGAAATTATTTAATACCTATATTAGGTTTACATAGCGTTGCTATTAGTATTTATAAACATATGATTTTGACGATATTATTAAAGCTTTTGCTTTATTCTAAATATTTATATCTTTTTCGTTTAACGAGTTGAAATAAAACTATTTTAAAGGATTGCTGCAAAGTATTCAAAATTTATCGTTAAAATGTAATTTCTTAAAATGTTAAATATTTGAAATAATTCGCGATGTAATGCCGTTAAAAATTGTTTAATTTCTACATTTGAAAACTTAAAAAAATACTATCTCTTATAAGTTTTTTCCTATGTGCCTACTTCTGTAATATCTTGACTGTTTTAAGTTATAATAAGATATAATTACTATTATATATATATCCCATACCCTTTTTCTGTGTGTTTTAGGAGTATTTGTGTGGGACGTTGAAGGCAAAAAGTATTTCGACTTTTTAAGTGCATATTCCGCTGTGAACCAAGGCCACTGTCATCCAAGGATAGTAAAGGCTTTAAAGGATCAGGCGGACCAATTAACTCTTGTATCAAGGTATCAAATTATACATTCTATTTTATATCACTTATATCTTTCCCAAACTACTTTCTATTGAAGATGGTTTCGCATGTTTACTCCATTCTAATCATTAAATAATCCATAAACACATAAAGGTAACATAAAACCTTATTTCTTTGTTTTTAGAGCCTTCTACTCAGACCAATTGGGAAAATATGAAAAATTTATGACAGAACTTTTGGGTTACGACCGGCTACTGCCGATGAACACAGGTGTTGAAGGAGGAGAAAGTGCCTGCAAGATAGCCAGGAAATGGGGCTACGATGTGAAGAAAATACCAAAGGACCAAGCCAAGGTAATATATTATACTTCTCTAGAAATAGCTATATATAAATCGAAGCGTTGAATGCAGTAAGTATAATTAAGAAGTTTTTAAAGGCTTTGGATTTTTTAGGAAACCTAGCAAAATTTATAAATTTCAACAAGTTTTTCACTATAATGTCTGTCGGTTTTAATTATGATACACTCTAAAATTCACATCAGATCAACATTGAATTAATTTAGGCTTTAAGCGAATGTAACTGTGAACTTAAAATTGTAAATAGAACAATTCTTTACGAGTGTTTCTTTAATCGAATTGCCCATTTTTTGATGCGGCTTTGTTAGTCTCAATATGGGTGTAATTAGCTTTTTATCAATTAGCTTTTTATCCTGGGACGTTTATTGGGCGTAGCGAGCGGAGCGCACTACTTGACACTTTTTCACATTTTTTGCCAATAATAGCCTCGAAAACTACTTGACGGAAAATTTGAAATATTGCAATCAAAAAAACACACATTAGGTGAAAAAAATATTTGACAAATGTCATGTCGTTGAGGAATAATCATCAAAAAAGTATCCCATTGAAGTCAATGGGAAATGATGAGTCATTACACTAGGCTCGCTTCGCTCAATATGCAAACGGCACCCGAGATTTCACGAGCGCTGCAAGTCGAAATTGAGGGTCTGTTGGGCGCCCCTAGTATCATACAAGATACATTATACATCACGAGTTTAAATCCCGTACGATGAAAGATATTCTAATTGTGGCATGATTTGAGATGAATATGAAACACGATTTGGATTAATACGAGTTTTGTTCTCAACACTGAATTACAGTATTCATAACATTTGACTCATCTTCTAAGTCGATCGTGTACATGAATCCATCAACAGTTAGTTCAGGAATTTCATTTTGAAAGCTATAAAAGCAACACTGTAATAAAATATAATGGAAAATTATAATATTTTTTCTACTAACTGATAATATTATTTTTTTCTTTTAGATAATCTTCGCAGAAAACAATTTCTGGGGTCGCACTCTGTCCGCCGTGTCGTCTTCTTCAGACCCTACCTGCTACCAGGGCTTCGGTCCCTACATGCCATGCTTCCAGCTGGTGCCATATAACGACATTCCTGCTTTAGAGGTGAGGAAGTATATAAAATATTACTGATATATCTAGAATTAAATAATAAGTATATATTTGAAATGTGTTGATATATTTTCCAGAAAGTCCTCCAAGACCCCACTGTAGCAGCTTTCATGGTAGAACCGATCCAAGGTGAAGCTGGTGTTATAATTCCCGACGAAGGATATCTTAGGAAGGTTCGAGAACTCTGCACGAAATACAACGTCCTCTGGATAGCAGATGAAGTTCAGACCGGATTAGGTAGCCAAAATTACCTAATTACTTTTCATATACAGATACATATTACGATACCATATTACATCAATGATCTGTAAAGATTTTGGATCCAGAAAAAATTGGTTATTGTTTGACACACACTTGTCATTTTGGACTTTATTTGACGTATTTACGTAGGCATTCTTCTAACCTAGTTCTTACATAAATATACAAACGATCCCTAATGAAATAGGTTTAAATTAAATATATATCTCATAGAAAACTTGTTCTATATTATAATTATTTTAATAATGGGCTTTTTTGTTAGGTCGTACTGGTAAGATGCTGGCGGTGCAGCACGAGGGAGTGAAGCCTGACATAGTGATCTTGGGAAAAGCACTAAGCGGAGGCATCCTGCCGGTGTCCGCCGTGCTCGCCAACAACGATGTTATGGGGGTGATTTCCTTTATTTGTTTTAAATTTTCAAGGTTATTTAGAAGTATTCTAATATTAAAGATAAGGTATCTAATGTGAAAATATTATATTAAAGTCCTAGCTAGCCGTTAATTTAAAAAGAAAATAATTAAAATATTTTTGAGGGCAGGTTATAACGCCGGGTACACACGGGTCGACATATGGCGGAAATCCCCTCGCGTGTGCTGTCGCCACTGAGGCTATTAAGGTAAAAATAATTATTACAAGTTTATATTAATAGCAATACTATACTCTGAAAGTATATAACGTTAGTTTTCTTATTTAGATAATATAATATATGTATATCTAGGTTTTGCTGGAGGAAAAGTTACCAGAGAACGCCGAAAGGTTATGCAAGATATTCCGTGAAGAGTTGGAGAAGATTCCCAAATCCAAGGTGGTGGCGATCCGCGGAAGAGGACTCATGTTCGCTATTGACGTTCACGAAAGTGAGTTGATTGAAATCTTAATATAAATCCAATTTTCTTACAATTAAAAGTTGTCATATAATAACTTTATGATATTATCTGTAATTAAGGTATTGAAGCGTATAAAGTGTGTCTACGGCTGAAGGAAGCAGGACTCTTGGCTAAACCAACTCACGGACAAACAATTCGCTTGGCGCCACCGTTGGTTATCACTGAGGAACAGATAAGAGAAGGCGCTGCGATAATACAACAAGTATTCCAGAAATATTAATATATAAAATTGTATTATTTATGAATATTTAAAATTTAGGCTTAGACATTACATTGCTTATTTACAAAGGGTTGTACCAAAATACAATGATTGAGAAATAAATATATTAGTTTCTTAGTCAACCTTTTATTATTGTCTATAATCTGTATTGACATTCTGTCACTTGTGTTCTAGCCTTTATTAATAATATTATATTGTTATGTTAATTTTATATATATTATTACCTCTGTTAGTATTGTTTTTTTTTGTAATTAACTTATATTTATTATAAATAAATTAACATACCAACAGTGAAGTATTGTTTCACTTAAAATAAAGTGTACTTCCTGTTAATATTTAACCAAATTCAAGATTGAAACGTATTAATTATGGCAGGTTTGTTTAAGATGTCCTTCACTGTGTATTAATAAATTGTTCAACCGAGAATCGAACTCGGGGCTAAATAACTTGTAATATCTCTGATATCGTCATAACTTTCTATTATCTATCTGATAACATATCGTAGAAATCCGAAAAGATCCGCAGCCGTGCGCTGCGGGAGTTGAGCTGAGCCCTTTCAGTTTTTTGACCATCATTTCTTAACGGAATGAGATATTTTAATTCTGTTTTTTAAAAACATGTCCATTTCCAAGCTCTTTAGCTCAACCAATTTTCATTCTAATCGGTTCAGTAATTTTATGTGATGTTGCTTTAAAAAAGTTTCCCAAACGGTTAAAGGCTTCGCTCAAAAAATACGTATATTGAAGAATCGTATGTATTGAATAACATTGTATGAAAATGCAAATCATTGTTACCACGTCATAAATTACAATATTAAGATAAGAACACATTAAAACTAAACCACATGTGTTAAAATATTATTTTTCAAGTCGAAACAATAAATTTTTAGTCGCAATTCTAAGGCCACTATTTTTAATAAAGAAAGATTCTACCTCTTACACAGTAAATACATTGGGGATCCTCTATTAATCTTCTGATATTTTAGCAAAATTTTAACCTATCCCCACTGATATATGTATGAATACCCCTTATCTGCTTTCCCAAGTAGTTTTCAGATTATAATTAAATAAAGGAATAGTTAATTTTAAATCATCAGTTAGGTATCAGTAAGGAAGAGTTAACTTTAATCATCAGTTAGGAATCAGTAAGGAATAGTTAACTATAGTCATCAGTTAAACAAATACAAATAATATTTCACAAACCCCCTCCTTCTACCCCTTTTGTCAAGTCACGTGATTAAACATGACCGTATATAGACCGTATATATAGACAGTATTATTACTACACACGCGATCCATAAACTATAAATAGAAGGTAATAAATAAAAAGTCGTGACTAATAAATTATTATGTATAATATTTATAATATACATTTACAATACGTGCCACAACACTTTAATCACAGTTATGAGGTAAATACTTGTTCGGTTTTCACTGAATTATATTCTTGGTCCATTTAGTATCTACCGGCTTATCCTAAATACTGGCGTTCCATTTTAGTCTATATTTGAATAGTCTTAAAGTGTATTATCGACTATACCCATTTGTGCCCTCATTGTGTCTGACAGCTTCGATAGAAGGACGCTTTCATCCAAACTCATCTTTGGACTCTCAAGTAAACCTTAAATGTATATATATGAAAATATGTTAACATTTTATATTTATAATTATTTAAAGCACGTGCAGATAAAAGATAATAGGAAACGTTACGCTAATTTAAATTACATAAGGACAAAAGAATTTTAATATTTCAAACGCTAAATGTAATGATTTATAAACGGACAAGTTTAGATTGTTTTTGAGTAAATTTGAGTAATATATACACTGCTAAAAATAATACCATTATTAATACAATCCCAACACTCTTGTATTTCGTAGCTAAGTCCGGCGCTGTTGTGGAAATGAAACTTATATTTCCCTTTGGGCAGCGTCCACTCCGTGCTGTTTGCTGCTGATATGTGCAGCACTGTTGGACACCAGAAATAGTCCAGCTGAAACCGGGATATATTTCCAGTATTATAATAATTCGTGATGAACAGATTTATTACTAGGGGCGCTAACAGACCCTCAATTTCGACTGGCTGCACTCGCGAAATCTCGGGTGCCGTTTGCATATTCAGCGAAGCGAGCCCGAGCGAGCGAGTGTAATGACTCATCGTTGTGGATAATGTCGGTAATTTTTTTTTAGAACTAACACCTAATGTGTGTCCTTTTGATTGCAAAATTTCATAATCTTCCGTCAAGTAGTTTTCGAGCCTATTCGAGAATGAAAAGAATGTGAAAAAGTTTCCAGTAGAACGCTCCTCTCGCTTCGCTCAAAAATACGTCTTTAATGAGTAGTTTGGTCACATTCTTAGTTGTTTTATAGTATTCTTTAAAGACTATCTATAGTTTTTTTACATCGATTTTTTATTATGGAACCTTTGGAATCGTCCAAACATAGCCATAAGTTTCATAACTGCTAAATATTACTCGATTTTTTTTTTCTTCAATAAATTGTTTCTACACCGCCATAGTATATTCCTTCACCTTTTAAAACCTAGATTATTGTTTTTTATTTTTTTTTTGTGTACATTCTTCAATATCACACAAAAATCACTCAAGTTTAAAGTAATTTGCTATTGCATGTCTAATTATCAAAAATAACACTAAATATATATAATTTAGTAAATTGTAGAAATATAATAACAACAAATTTGGGTTTACACGTCAAAACGCTTCACGTAATATTTACCTATTTACGTAAACGAGGAAAAAAAAATTCATTGAGGATAATACATCTAAATCTGAGGTGTGACGTCACAGATTAGATAAAAAAAAAGATTTTACTACAAACAGATGTCATTGGAGCGAAGAATTTGACCTGAATGTCCATCGCTTAGTTTCTATGAATCTCGACTTGTCTAATTGTATTTAACCATTTTTGTCGTGTCAAGCCATCGTGTGAATTGTAACATTATTTTCCATCACACAGGATGCCAAGTGAATTCTGTATTATATATAGAATGATAAATATTATTATTACATTTATTTATACACAAAATCTTTTGATTCTGGATGTAAAGTCGTAAAGTATGAGTCGATGTTTTCAACACAGCACCAAATATAGACGAGTGATATTTGTGAGACATTTCATTCTGACAAAGTTTAACAAAATTACGAGATAATCTCAGCCTTCGTTGAGCCAAAAATATGATTTCTTTAAAACGACGTACCTTAATACGTATTTTAAACGTCTATTTAGTCACGGATATTAACTAATGTTATTAGAATAAATGCTGAATATAATTCTAAATGAATGCGGTAATGATGGGTATATTAACAAATTATCTTTGGCTCCAATATTAAAGATTAGTCTTGCATACTAATATTCTCAAGATTCTAGAAAGATATCTATACTATATTTGAGCATTCTCTTGTCAGTTTATTTTGTGAATTATGTTCTTCGTGTATTAAAAAAAAATAGATAATAACAGGTAATTCCCCGTTCAAGCGACACGGGATACCTGTTTGTATTTCGTCAAGTGGAATCGCAATGCCAGTGTAAGATTTAAATCATGCAACCTTGGATGTTTTTGTAAGGTTGCACAACTTATTGTTGATCAAATTTACGTCCTACTGATTTTTATTTATCGATAAAAATGTCTTCTTTCGATAACCGGTGCTGACGGCGAGGTAAAGTAATTTCAACATATAGATAAATGTTATCAAACGAAATTAACTAGATAAGTTTTGATATGATCTGATTAATAATTAATTTAACACTGGATGCTCTATAGACATTTGATTCACAGTCCTTATAGCACAACTCCCCCCTTTCGCAGTAGACTAAGGCTTAATCTATGACGTGATTATAGTTATTATATGGTGAGACTTAAACCTATTCTTCAAGAATGCCAAGCACATTTTGCCACATAAAAATCAACAATGAAATCATCACTCACCACTATGGTTCCCTTTGTCCCAGTAATCTCAGCTCTATTGGCGAGCGTGGCCCTCGTGTGCGCCGCTATAGTAGCAGTCCTACCATCTTTGTACTTCAGAGCACACGATATAGACTCGTCCACTCCAATTTTACTCAAGTGCCCCGTACACATTACATCTGTTGGGGGATCCTTGTACACGAACTGGAGGAGTTGTAACATATAAATTCCCAGGTCTAAAACTGCTCCTCCACCTAAATCTTTCATTCTGTAAAGTTATTATTTTTTTTATAATATTTTGTGTTAATAATACTTAGTGAGATATTAAAAAAAACTCCTGTGTTCGAGTCGTGGGTCAAAGTAAAATCATACTCGTATCTGTGGATCACACAAATAATTGTCCTGCGTGGGAATTGAAACCACTAGACCAAGAGGCCGTCAAAATAAGCATATAGAAAATGTATTATAAACTATATATTTTGCGTGAAATATAAATATGAGATGATGCAATAAAAGATAAAAAGAAGAATAGAGTTAAAAAAGAAGATATAAAATCCAAAATAATAAGCAATAGATGGAAATAAAAATCTTACAAATTTCTCTCAATGTCGTTAATTTCCACCCCAAACTGCACGTTTATGTGATAAACCTCTCCCAAACCACCGCCCGCTATGTGCTTATCCAAAGCATCGTAAGCAGGAAAGAACCTCGACCACATCCCCTCGAGGAGAAACAATTTCTTTTCGCGAGCTAAATCCACAAGGGACTTTGTCTGTTTGTACGTCATACCCATCGGTTTCTCGCATAGGACGTGTTTACCATTTTCTAACATTAATTTCGTTACGTCGTAATGTTGTAAGTTTAAAACACTGATGAAAACTATGTCTGAAAATAAAATTTTAAGGATGGAATAAAATAAACAAAAGCGATATGTTACAGTTAGATTAAGGAATGTTGAACTCAAACACTATTATCTAAAACTTATGTAAATTAAAAATGACGAAATTTCTATACATATGAAATGTCTTACATAGAGTAATGGATTATATATGAAGGACCTTTTTACCAACTGTCTAATGTCAACATGTGAAGAGTATGTTAAATGCCTATGTATATATGTCAAATGTGGACTCCAAGCGAAGCTGGAGTTATGAGTTTAAGTTACATAAATGCATGTCTACAAGTTATGTAATCCTTGAATACTATCTTTGCAAATCAAACAAATAGGTAGGTCACGAATAAGATTCTCAAGAAACTGTCTATAAATAAAGAAAGCAAAATACATGAATAAAAGACCCGTTATATTTAATCAGCGACCCTGGAGAGATGCCACTGGCATATAAAGTATGAAGGAAAAGCAAAATATATTGGTTTGATAACTGCCAAAAAGGTTACATACAAAATAATGAATGCCACATGAACATTATGCACATACCAATTGTGCTGTCGACGGCAATCGCCTCATAGCCTTCATATGCTGTGCCGATGTTGTGGAGCGTGGCTAATCTGTGGACACGATCTAGGTCTTTGCCGGCTACGGCCATGACCTTGTGCTGTTCAGGGGACAAAGACGCCATCGCTGTCAAGAAATCGTGAGCGATCATTCCGACGCCGGCTATCCCCCATCTCAACTGTTTACCCATCTAAAATATACTCCAAATAATTATCAAATATATACTGATAATGGTAATATTTTATTACGGTCATATAAACAATGATGTGACTACAAAACTATCTTCATTGAATGCTGAATGTGCATTGTGGATGTAATAATTGTACCACTTGGTGTAATTCGATGTGTAATTTGATCTTTATGAATGAATGTAACCCAGCGCTGCCTATATAAATATATTTAAGAGGAAAATGTTGATAAAAGCTGAATATTTTTATCAAGATAAGCAAAAAATCCCAACAGTTATTATCTTATATGTACATTTAAGAGTGCTGTGATTTGTTAGAGGCCTCGTATGTCATATTTTGCTTAGGAAATAATAATTGAAGAGCATTTCAATTGAACGGTTAGATTATTAAGTATTATATACCATATGTCCCAAGGTGATATTGCATTGTACACAACACTTTTATGATATAAACATACTCATGTGTTTTTAAACTGATATTATTAGGGCTATAAAATAAAAGTTTATTATTCCATTGTCTTGTTATTATTAGTTTTACAAGTAGTAAATGATTTATAAATAATAAAATATCAATTAAATAGCATTATAATAGAAGCAGATGAATAAGATATTAATCAAACTCAAGGAGGACAACACTTTATCATAATAAAATTGATATAATACAATGAAAACTATACTTAATTAATTTTCTATTGATGTACATAGATTAAGAACAATTAGTTATAGGATGATATGTTAATAGAATGTATGTAGGATCTTTATATTTTATTATAATTATTAGTTATTATTAACTTAATAAAATTGTAGTAATAACAAATTTATTCACTAGTGATTTTAATCTTATTATAAGTATTATTAATATTAAATTATGAACTGATTAGAAAAATATACTTACAGCGACTTGTTCAGGCATGCTATTTTATTGTTTTGATGGATTAAGATAATCTTTGAATAATCTGCAATAAAAATAGTTTTTATGACCAAAAATAAAGGCCATTGAATTGTAAATATGAAGAAGCATTTTTCAGTCTTTATAATGCTTTTAAACATTAAATCTATTTATTTAAAAAATCAGTATTTTAGATTACGGTTTATATGTTTAAAATATAAAAATTACTTAAAAAGCATAATAACATTTAACAGTTACTTATTTTAAAAACTTTACCTTTTCACTATGTATTTGTAGCAATAAAAACCATGGATGGATTGTGGTACTGATAATAAGTTGTTTTAAATATAATCA
Organism: Melinaea menophilus ssp. n. AW-2005; assembly: GCA_918358695.1. Lineage (NCBI taxonomy): Eukaryota > Metazoa > Arthropoda > Insecta > Lepidoptera > Nymphalidae > Melinaea > Melinaea menophilus. The sequence continues at coordinate 5,145,713 of OU911046.1, read as the reverse complement.
CGAGACACCGTAACTGTCAATTTTATTCAGAATGAAAGTATTTACTAAATTGAGATAACCAACGCACGAGTCGCGACTCACGACTATAGTCTTCGTTCTGAAAATTTTAACTGAGTAGTGAATGAATGATATTTTGTAAATTTAAATGACATTGACATTTGACATAATAAATATCGAGAAAATTAGAATAGAGGTATTTATTTTAGTAATTAAGAAAATTATATGATTATTAATTATTAATTTAATTAATATTAATGATTTGATTAATTTTCTATTTTACCTAAACGTGACGTCACATACGTAATATGGAATGAAATCGCACTATTAATATAGAGTTTATTTTATTCAAATACTTTGGTGAATGAATTTATATAATTTTAAGCAGAAAAACATCGAATATTTTTTTTGCTTGCATCGTTGGGATCCATGTATGTTGGCTTCAATGTACCTTCATTAAGATGTAGATCTTAAATATGTAGATGATCAAAGGTGAAAACTGCACTTCAGTTTTGAATTTTGACGTGACGTTTGTCATGATATGTCATTTTGTTGTTATTTTTATTTCTAACAATGTTTTGGTTTATTCTACATAACATATAATTAATATGTCTTAGTCTAACGACGTAGTTTTTCGTTTGTATGGTTTTAAGTGTTTTATTCAATAGGATTTATCGCTTGAATCATAGAAAATGTCGTTAATTTTATGGAGATCATATATAAAAGCCCGAAATTATGGTGTTTTAAGTGTATCATGTAGCAATACTGTTTTTTCATTGTGCACTCCTCTCATTCGACCATTTTCTGAAGACAAATCTACCAATACCGACTTTAGTGATAGTACGATATTAATCGAAAGTGGATTTAATGTACACGAGCTTCCTGTTGTTGTACGAAAATTAAAAGATTTGGCAGATTTGGATGTCACCCCTTCTGCTGAATCGCCACAAAGTAGTAGTGACTCTCTTAACTATCATTTTATACAAGAAGAGTTCAAACAATGCAGCAACTTAAAGGAGGTATTTTCATTAATTACAAAATGTATAAAAATAACTCCAAACATTGCACTTGGTGCCATAGAACGTATATACGATATAGAAAAAGATGCAAATCCAAATACACTTAACAGCCAAAGTATTCATTTAAACTTTGCAAAGGGTGCTATTCTGGAAAAGCTACTCAAAGTTGTTCTGAAAACTGAAGATACTCAGACAATTTTAAACGTTCTCAAGACTTCATCTACCTTAATGGAACCTTACAAATACAAGTTTTGTGATGAATTATTTCTGAGAGTAATTGATAACAAGTTAACCATTGAACAGATATGTGAGTTTTCAAATTTCCTCATAAATAATAACAGCGATCAGAAATATTCTGAAACTATTGACAAGTTATGGGTTGGTATGATTGAAAAAGAAAAAGACATAAATGAGGAAAACATTGTACGAGTGTTTGCCATATTGCCTGGTCTTAAAGTGAGTAAGAAGACTATTGTAAATTTACTTGAACAAAAATTGTCTGAACTATGGAGTAAAATGAAAGTACATGTGATGCAAGATGTTATTGATATTTTTATTGCAGAAAAGTACTTTTCAATGCAGTCCTATCATGTCTTGGGCTATTGGCTATATGCTAATATACATGCATTAGATGATGATAAATTATTAGATATAATAACAAAATTCACACGTCTCGGATACACTGATAATCAAATAGAAGCAGCCGTTGAAAAGTTTTTAAAACATAAAGCAAGCAAAATTAAGACGGAAGTCTTAATAATAAGTGTTCTAAACTATTGCATGCACTTCAAATTACACAACAGAGTTATACTGGATGTATGTAGTCAATATTTTGTAAATAATTTAGATAGTATACCTCCAAGTTTTCTGAAGTCTATAATATTTCCATATGGATATTTACACTATCAACCAGGTAACACGAAATTTTGGAATTTAACGGAAGAGTTATTACTGGAAAAATACTACAAAATTAAAATTGAAGATCTTTCAGATATTATACTATCATATATATATTGTGGTCAATATCCATTAAGATTAGCAAAGAAAATATTAAGTATTGAGAATACATCAAAAATAAACAATAATGATGTGTTAAAGAGATTACATTTAATTGACACAGCATTATCGTTGGAATGTAAAGAGTATTCCGGTCCATTGTTACCAAAAGATCAATGTTTTAAACCGGTAATACAGGATAGTAGAATAAAGAATATCATAGAAAAAATCCAAGATGACATCGAATATGTTGTAAGGGATACTATGAATTTCACAACATCTGTGTTATTGCCAAATTTCTGTTCAGATAGAACTTATTTGATTGATATTTTGCTGCAGCCAAAGGATAATAGTGGCAATACATTTAATTGGAAAGCAAACACAGATAGAAGTGGTAGTATTGCTATTCTAATCCATTTACCAGATCATTACTGTTCGGATAACGAGCACCTCATCGGTCCACAGGTGATGAAAAAACGTCAATTAAACATACTTGGTATGAAAGTTGTTAGTTTAAAGTATTCAGTGATCAGTCAATTTTATACAACTCATAATAATATTGGTCTTAGAGAGTATCTAATGACTAACATTAACAAGAATGACGAGTTTAGTTTATGAGACAAATGTTTCTTTTTATTTATATAAATTGTTATCATAATATACCTAGTGTGTCTTCCAAAGCCTCAGTGCCTCACTTTATTAATGTGCAGGAAAGATAAAATTAAAAAAGACTACTTATTTATGTGTTCTTGGTTTCTATCCTATTAAGCTCTATTAACCTCAAGGAATAAATTAGTTAGAAATGAATAAATATATAAACAGTAAACTAAATATATAACTAGTATATATATATTTATTGTATGAACATGAAGTCAGAATAAGCCATTACGTGTTTAAACAATGTAGGTAAGATAATTGTGATATACATTTTGCATATTTTAGGGAACATTGTATTGTGTAAACATATTATAATTTCTAGTCTTTTCAGTGGGGAGAAGAATAAATAAAATAAAAATGTTTTTTTTTTACCACATTTTTTCATTATGCAAATTTCAGCACACCCTATGTAGGAGGCAGTTCCGATAAAACTGTTAATCCCGGAGTACCGTTAAATAAAACATCTTCAGGATATTTTTAATGTAAATAAAATATCTTTAAAGTAAATATGACGGTGAAAAAAAATATAGGTATACTGAACAAGTGTTAGTTTAGTTTAGTTAGTCAAAGTAAAACCACCTATTGCCCCTTCCCCGATCCACCCCTTATATCCGCGTCTGAATTCATCGAATATTCTGAAATCGGATTCAAGAAAATATGAAATAATTTGATTATTAGCGACAATCTATACTTAAAAGGCTATAAATATAAGGCTAGTGAATAATCTTTTCTAGTTGATACACCCTTCTGGATTCTACGTTAACGGAAAATCCAGAAGGAAAAAAAATCCAGAACAATCAAATATAATAATATTCAAGGATCTTAAAAATCGAGATACTGTGATTCAGGAACTTCTGAATTTATTATTATTTATGCACCTGTTCATAAACGACATGACTTTTATTAAAGCAACAATACGATATGAATATTTTTTTTCTTAAGATATAATTAACATGCAAGTCAGGACACAGACAAGCCAGCCAGCAGCCAAGCATATTTCACATTATTTTTGTATAAAAACTCTGTAACTGCGTGCTGTCTCAGGGGTCATGTTCAAACTGTCATTTTTCATCTGATTCTTCCGTAAAAGGCACAATTTAGAGACAGCGACTAAGGATCCTAAAAAGTGAAGTATTTAGAAATTTTAAACTTGTTTCTAGGATTCGAATCGGATGATGTGTTTTAAAGCTCTAACATTTCACCAATACAGGGTGGGCCAAAAATTTTTGCACCTTTGAAACATGTCTAGAAATAAAAGTACAAATGGTATTTTGTTTATGATTTATTTAACGTAATTATCATTTATTAAAATTTATTTTTTAAAAATGACATCGTCGAGATGTGCTCCGTCTCGTCGTTGGCACTCCTGCAATCGACTACGTAAACTTTGGAAAACTCGTTGACACATGCTGCGAGGAATCGCGGCTATCTCCTCGTGGATGTTTTCTTTTAATTGGGATATGGTCGTCGGTTTATTAAGGTATACTCGACTCTTCAGATATCCCCACAAGAAAAAATCGCAAGGTGTAAGGTCCGGGCTTCTGGGAGGCCATGGGATATCACCTCTGCGAGAAATCAATTTGTTAGGAAACATTTCTTTGACCACCGGTAAAGTCACGTTTGATGTATGGCATGTTGCTCCATCTTGTTGCATCAAAGTGCGGCTATTGTATCCTTCAAATTCATGCAACTGTGGTGTCAAAAACTCTCGCAACATTTTCACGTATTCCACTGAGTTCACAGTTACGTTATTTCCTTGATTATTTTCAAAGAAGTATGGACCGATTATGCCCTTTGCGGATATAGCAGCCCACACTGTCGTTTTTGGTGAATGAAGTGGCTTTTGGTGTGAATAGTGAGAGTTTTCCGTGCTCCAATATCGACAATTATGTTTATTTACGTGACCATTAATGTGAAAATGGGCCTCGTCCGTAAACAATACATTCTCAAGGCTAGAGAATCGCTCCAGTATAGTGTCAGCAAATAACTTGCGTTGAATGTAATCGTTTGGTTTCATCTCCTGTACAATTTGAAGTTTATATGGGTGCAGTTTAAGGTCCAAATGCAAGATTCGCCGCAGACTAGTTCTTGGTATAGCAAGAGCCGCCGATCGCTTACGCGTAGATGATTCTGGATCGTTCCTTACAGAAATTTGAACCTCCCGAATGTTCTCTTCGCTTCTTCTTGAACGTGGTCGACCAGTTTGTTTAATATTCGTTGTCGATCCCGTTTGCTCAAACTTTTAACCCAAGCTTTAATTAAATTAACACTTGGACACTCACTTACACGTTGTAATCCGTATTCAACTCTAAAGAGGCGTCGTACAGTAACGTAGGAATCGTTGTTTTTGTAAAATTGTTTTACGCAAAAAGCACGCTATCGTCCCGTGAAGCGCTCCATCGTGACTAAAATTGCATTAAACGACGCACAATTCCCCGCCACCCGCGCGCCCCTTGCTCTCACGGTTTTGGAGAAATCAAGTGTTGCTATTTGCACCCTGTATAATATAATAATTCAACCGCACGGTGAGTCCATGGAATACTAAGAAGCTTCTTCTCTCTACTATTGTGCGATTAAATTAAGTCAGTAAAATTTGCTTGACATAATTCGAAACGACTCAACCCCGTTTCTCAAGGGTGGAATAACGTTCATAAATTTGGGATCCAATTTCGAATTTTGATTTCTCATATTTTTTATTTAATTCATTTTAAAATGAATCTTAGTGAATACAGGGGAAATCAAATAAAACTAAACATTAATTATAATTTATTTTATTTATACTCATAACATCTCCTTCACAGGCTAACTCGCTAGAATTATTATTTGAATAATTAATTAATTTTATATAATTTATAAGACAGCTTTTACATTTTCAAATATTTATATTGACTCATAAAATCTCATTCAGATCAAAATTTTGTTTTACAATAAAAGTTAATTTAAGAAGCCATTATTTTTGTCTACTATGTAGTTATATAATTCAACAATTGTACGTACTTTATAGTACTCACGCGGACATTTTGATGGTACAGAAAATTTGACATAATTTTAAACGTAAACATAATATTATTTATAATTACTTATCTAAACGACAATTAAAATTCCGGCTTTTGTTTCGACTAAACATAAAAAAGTGTAAAATGATAATAAAATCACAGATAAATAATATGGCATCTATTGTTAAATGACATTCTTTTATACGCTACAGCCAGAAATGATTTATCTATATTTTATAGCCGAAATGGTGTATCACAGCAACTCTAGCCTGAAACATTAAATTTTATTACGTGTGTTTACGCTGGCTCACAGCCTAAAATCTAGAATAGACAATATTATTTTAAATTACAAGACACTCGACAGAGTTTATTAATTACATATATAATTTATATTTTCTTAATTTATTCTAGAAGTAGATACTTTTTAGTAGATTGAATGTAAGAACACGTTATTTATTCTATTTTAATAGTAATCGAACTATGTGCTTCTTTGATTGATATTTCTCTGTTATGTCCGCCCGTGTATGAGTTACCAATACTGAGAATACAGATTAGCAATTTTCCAATTATTGTTACAATAATCCTAAGATTATCATTAAGTGATCTTATGTTCGAAAATTTTGAACTTTGGCACATATTAAGTAATTTTGTTCGTATTACTTTATTGGTGATAATTAATATTTTATCTTTTTTTTTTTTCGTAAAATTGTAATATTTTTTTTATTAAATAATCAGACATTTAGAATCAAATAAACTCTCAGTGCCTATTGATAGACATAAATATTTTATAATCATAAATATATTTTGTACCTATGGCTCTGTTGAAAGGAAGATATGTTTAATATTATTTTTCTGCTTTATATCACTATGTGATTTAGAACACATCAATGAATATATACTTTTTAGTTTTAAATAATTAATTTAAACTTTGTTCAATACATCTACTTAATCATATTAAGTAAAATCTGTCAAATACTCTTTACTATATGATCACAAAGTATCACTAAATACGTGTACTAAATTTTGTGTCTGAATGATGTCATAGTTCATAGTTATTAGTGGCTCAGTAAATCAAAATAAATACAAAGAAAAAACATCTTTAATAAGGTCAGGAATTTAACGATTATTTACGATTGAAATTATGTGATAGTACAAAGATTTTTAAAATTTAATTGACGGATAACCGCTCCTTAGTGTTTTAAGTCCTGTGACGGTCGTAAATTTTTTAAATTTTCATCTGTCAGACGTTTTATCTTTATAAATTATTTATATGAAGTTATTAATCTACTGATAGACACGTTGAATATATAATAATCTTTTATTCACCTCAATTGCAGGCTTCCTATATCTACTATTTTTTTACCTAAAAATCGCAAAAGTGATATCATGCACTAGACTTACACTAGATTTCAACCGTTCTAATCTCCTAATAGTGTATCGAATGATGAAATAATTTCCAATATACTACCAAATCGCTTAGGACTAGGATTAGAACATCAAATTCTATTTGGCAGTAACCTAACAGTAGGTCTTATGTCACCAGAACCAAATTGACATTGACAGATTTATAAACATGTAAGAAGCTCATTAGTTTTACAAAAGGAAAAAAAATAATACAAATTATGTTAACATATATGCATTAAAACAATTGAATTACAAGATTCAGAACCATAGAGGTTTCCTAACAATGATTGGTGTTGCTGTTACTTAAATTACATTAGAAATTTAGACGTTGAGCTGTACTTATAAGAACAATATTCATCGAATGACACAAGTATTCTTAGATATTAATTAAGGTATCAATAAATTTATTTGAATATTTCTTAAAACTATCTTACAGTTAATATCCCAACAAGGAATGTTACTTTCACCCCATCAGGTATAACTATTCTAGAAGAATTATAATTTGCTTATGAATAAGAACGTCCTACCCGGGCGTCAGTACATTAAACGTACAGATGGCAAAAATTTTATATAAATGATCACAGTAAGAAATCAGCTAACTACGCGAATGTGCGTAAAATTACCAAGTTTCAGTACCCACTAAAAGTAAACTAACAGGAAAATGACAATATTTTTTGTGTTTTTCATTTTTTGTTTCTGTATTATACAGATATACATATTAGGGTTGAACAAAATAGGTTAATATAATAAAAAAACAAATAATTATTGTTGAATATAATGACTAGTCTGTCGTGGTGTGTGTAGTATTTTTGAAAAGTTTCATGTATTCGTGAGCTGACGTAAATTAGAACAAAATTAATTATAAAGTTCATTTTGTCTCAAGGATTCCTAAAGCAGTATATATATTTGATTTATAAAATATTAAAGATTTTGTTGCATTCCCTGACGGTGATTTAGATTCACACTAACTTATCTATTCTAATATCTATCTAGATATATAACGGACTGCACAAATCACGTAAAATAAATAGTATATTAAAACTTATTAATATATATCAATATAATATAATATTTTTGTTCGGTTTAATACTTGTGAGTGTATATTGAGTAATGTGCAGTCCAATACTGTTATAGTCTAAATAATAACAGAATAAACCAGTTAACCTAAGTTAAGGCTCAATTTAGATTCACACACATGTGTATACAACAGTAAATACTCTTTAAATAATCTAAGCGTCAAACGTAACAAAATTTTATCTAATCTAACATTACATCAAACTATATAATCAATAGTAAGAAAATACAATATATTACAAATTAAAAACAATACGACCCGATCGAGCGGGTATTATGCGATAAAAAAACTATTAACAAGACGTTCGATGGGACTTTCAGATTTTAGAACGAAAGTAACGAACGCATCACATAGATTACGAGCGCAGAGGGCGCTGGAGTTCGGTTTAGAAGATAGAAAGGAGAAGCGGGGCTCGTTCACGAGTAGATGGTGATGACCTCACGCCCTCCACCGCGCACCATCAACACTTTCTCCAGACCCTCCGTCAGCACCTCCAGGAACTCCATGTCTGGGGATTAGTTGGGTATATTTGTATTTCAAAATAGTGAAGATATTTCATTTAGAAGTTGTCTAGAAAATGAAAATATAAGACAATTTCAATATGTATTAAATTCAACATATAAAATTGCTAATATATTTTCCACAGCGCGTTTTAATTGTCAAGTGGACTCACAGTTGGATTCCCTCTCGAGCTTGGTGTCACGCGGCGGCCCCGGCAGGTTGAGTATCACTAATTGTGCGTCGTGCGAACGAGACACTATAACTTCATTCAGCTTCACGGCAGTGTGCATTCGCCGAACTGTGCCCTCGTCGCTAACATTTACAAAAGTTAGCTATTTGTATTTTAAGATAAACTTTTATATAATGTTAAGTTCAGCTTAGTTAAAAACTTGATTGAATTGATTTTTATAAATGTGTAGGATTTCAATACTTTCATTCGACTATAGGTGAAACTAACTGTAAATAAGTAAATGTCACTTACGGAGTGAGGATGGGCAAGTTAGGCTTAGAGTTAATCGCATCGCCGTTGGGGTTGCCTTCCTTGTGCTCGTCGACTGGAGGCGTGGGCGACTCACTCTGCGAGCGTTCATCGGGCGAGTCCCACATTGAATCGATTATGTGCAACAAACTACTTCGAAATTCGTCCTAATATTTACCCCAATTTTTTTCATCGTTCCATTTGAAAATTTTGTGTTTCGTATCGCGTACCGAGCGTTGCACATGACGGATTCAAGGCGAATGAAACACGGGATGTCATATATTATTTAAATTGTTATACAGTCACTGACTACTGACATTCAAACATCCACTCATAGCTAATGTGGTATGAAGTAACTACAGTGAACAAATTAATAAATGAACTCATTGCCAAACATATGACCACCGTGTAAATTCGCTAAGACTCGTTATGGTTAACTATAACGATGCAGAACTCAAATAAATAAAATAGAAAATTAAAGAGCTGTGCAATTGTGAGCGAGCTTCATATTAAAGTAGTTGTTGAAAGTCGTTATCATTTTCAACAGCTAATTTATTCACAAGCTTATTTTATGTGTATGTATGTATGTAATGTAAATGTGCGATAGCCCAATGATTAACTGAGTAATATATATAGCAACAAAACAATCAAATATAATTATGTAAAACAATAAAACATTGGTATAACACGATTATGAGACAAATTATTATGGTTCCATTTGCCAAGCAATCGTTCTATGTCGCCTTTAAATTTGATTAAAGGCACTTTTTAGGGTTTTTTCTTTTTCAGATTTCGTTTAAGAAAGTAATATAAATCTAAATAGTTTTGTAAGATTTGAAAGTGATAATAAATATCTAGATTAGTATTACTTTCATATTTTTAAAAGGAAACATTTTATCATCGTTAAAAGTGGTGAAACTCATACAATTTATATAACCATGTAAACAAATCAATGCTGTGTTAGCAATAACACAGATATTGAATGTATGCAGTTTCTTTATATAGTTTACCACTTTCAGAAATAATTTTAATTCATATTTGTGTAGCTCGTCTGTCACATTTATAACTGTTTCAATTGTCACCTTATCGTCCTTGTCCTTTTCGTCGTTTTCAGCTAGTGGAGGTGAAGGAGCGTCTTCTGGAGCTGGTTCTGACCCAGGTTCAGCGAAGCGCACCTTGCTAGCTGTCTTCACATCGGCGTGGTGGTGATCCACTATTGCTTGAACCTATACATTTGACATATTTAAAAATGATAGCCAGACCCAACGAAAATTATCATTATAATTATATTGTTTCTTTGTATTTCTTGTAAAGTTACATGATTTTTTTAACAGTTACAATGCGTCATGTGTTTATTTATATATATTTATATATATATAGGAAAAATAGATGAATAACATTAATTTAATCTAAAGTGAAAAGTGCGTAACAACATAGAAAGGACTGTGTATTGACATGGGAATAACAAGAAAAAGAGAAAAATATAACACCGAAAGCCAGTTTGGTATCCATCAGTAACATGAACACTAGCTATTAATGCATACGAAATGAGTTTCAAACTATTTAGATGATTTTGAAAAATGTTAAGCCTAATGAGGATATACACACAGATTTACTGAAGACAACATCTCTATAATACAAAATGAAATTATTTCAATATTTAAATTAGAAGCGAAAGATTATCAAAAGTTTATATTCCGTTGTCACGGAAGAAGCAAGGCATAATGATGATATTAAATGCGAAGCTAATAGTAAAACAACAAATAATTTCTAATGCATATTAAAAGTGGACTCGGTCGAGGGTAATGTATCCATTTTACCAGAGGCAACTTCTCCTCAGCATTTTGTTCACGATAATCCACCAAATTTTGCATCTGTGTTGGCAGCGATAGACAAACGGCAAATTAGTTTATTGAGTCTTTACATTTCAATGTCAAACAAGCCACACATTTGTACAAATATATAGCACACAAAATATATACTGCTAATAGGACGTTTTTAGCATTTTATCGACGATGATTTTCGTGGTATAAATATAAAAAGAGAAAGTCATAATCAATAACTTACCATTCCTAGCGACTCCTTCTTATTAAGTCTCAGTTCGCGCAACATTTGATTGCGCTGTTCCATCATCAAAGTTCGCTCGTAAGTGTAGGCGGAGATATCATTATCAGTCTGTAATAGTAACGAAAATAGTTTTTCACGTCATTCCGATAGCATAATTATGTATTTTAACACATTATTTTAATCTTTTTTTATAATTACCATTTCTACGACTTCAACTTCAGCTTCCAAACGTAACTGATACAGGAACATTTTAAGATCTTTCTTCATTTGTATGGAATTATCCTCAATCTGAGCCACTGTGAAGATGCGCATTTTACAATTCTTCCAAGTGCGATGATGCTTCAGAAGGAATGGAAGTAGCATAAGCATTCCCCCGTCGTGAACAATCCACCAAATATCTATGTTCCCAGAGATCTATAAAAAGATACTATTGTTGCATGAATGATAATATAAGGGTTTTCTATAGTTATAACAACTATATCAGCCTATACAAAGTTTCCTCTAATTGTCCTCTTTATTTTAATTTCGGGTATAAAATTAAGTTTTTATATATATTACTGAATAAATATAAGAAAAAATATAACACGTATTACATATTAAACCACATCCACTCATAGGCAACATTTGTAATGCTATACCTGACGGCCATTTGGTTACTATCCATTCTAATTGGTAAAAAATTCACAAAAATAATTATTTTGATTTCTTCAGAATTAATAGTGGTCCTCCACAACTTACCTTTTCAGTAGAATCAGGAAAGAAATTAATTCCTTTGGGCACGAGCATAGCCATTCTCGCAGCGGTGACGGCTCGCACGGTGTGTAGAAACACTTGCCATGTGCGTTCGTCTTCCGATTGACGCCAGCCGTAGGGCCACCCGACGATTACTGTATTTGGTTTTAATCCACCAAGGCCCGTCGTTTGAACACTGAACGAGTATATTTTATAAACGTATATTATTATATTGAACTTTTTTTTATAAAAGCTGTAATAATTACTTACAAGTGCCCTAAACCTTCAGCAATATTGTGAGATACGAGAACATCAACAAATCCTTTAACCTTCTCTTCATCCATGCACTTGCGTAAGTTTTGTTTAGCCGTCGCTGCCTCCCCTGCACGCCGTGTGAAATCACCGCCCAATACTGATACACATACAGTCAACCCTTTTCCTGTTGAAGTATATTTCAAGTTATTAAACTGTTTAATATTGATCAGATTCAAGTTATATTTCTGAATTATGTAACATATCTTTGTATAAGATATGAGATCTTACCAGCTTTAAGTTGATTGGCAAATGCGAGCATTTTACGATACTTTGGATTGAGATCGTCATTTAGTTTAGCAAGTACAAGAACTTGAGGTCTCCAATTCTTTGTATGCGGTGGTCCTTCTTCAAGACGCAATAGAGAATAACGAGCTGCAGAAAGTGCCAAACCTCGTAAACCATCACCCCATTCCTTTTCGGCCCTAAAACATATAAGAAATAAAAGATGTTAATCAAAACAAGTGAAAAGCTTAAGCAAAGTAATAAAAATATATTTTTTATTATAACGTAGTCATAACCATAAAAAACATACCCTCGATACTCAATATATTTGTAGATGAGGCCGGCCATACCCATAGCTATTAAGGCGTAAAACCAAGATGTCATAAACATAATGGAAATGCACAGAGTTAAACCAGCCAGTGAAAGTAACCTGCAAAGGAACAAGATTTTAAAGACAGGGTTAATTATAGAATATTATGTGATATATTATACAATATTCCAAATTCGAGCCTTACCAATGATAGTATTTGAATCTTGGTCGCCAATTGGGAGTCTTCAAAAGAGTTTGTAGAACGCAAGCTAAATTGACGAATCCGTAACACATAAGGAAAAACATAGACAACAGTGGTGCTAGAATATCTACGTTGCCAAGGAGGATACCACACTGGCATATCAGCATAGTTAATATTAGAGCCCTAAAAGTAAATTATTTTTTTACTATTTATATATGTAGAACATTAAGTTATCATTACATTATTAGTAGGTACATGAAATTAAATATGAGAATTTGCGTATTATTGTAATAAATTAAGAAAATTACCTGGTAGGTTCTCCTCTGCTAGAGGAAACGGCAAAGAATGAGAGGAAAGGTATTATTTCGTCCTTAGCAATTGCTTGTAGTAACCTGGGAGCGCCAGTTAAAGATTGTAATCCAGCACCAAGTGTAGATAAGAATGATCCAATCAATATAACCCATTCATTGGGCCATGCCATATTTGCGACTACTAGTCTTCCGCCTATAGATTGCCCAAATCTAAAAAAAAGAAAACGAATACAATCTAGGTGGCTTATTTAAAACAACGACTCAATCATTTTTTGGCTACAAATCAAAATTTACCGAAATAAATTACATTATTTTCTATCTTTTTTCTATAAACAATATGACAGACAAACTAGATAAAGAATTGGTATTAGAAAGTGTATTCAAAACATATGCCAAATTTGGAAACTCAAATGTCGATGGAAAACAAATAACTCTAACAAATATGGATAAGTGGCTTAAAGAAGCTGGTGTAATTGATGGAAAGAAAGTGTCTACAACGGATACGGCTATACTTTTTCAACGATTTAAGTCAAAAACAATTGATTTTAAACAATTTAATCAGTTTTTAGAGTTATTAGCTAAAGAATGCAAGCTCAATGTTGACACTGTTAAAACTACACTTTCAAAATGTAATGCACCGGGCACCTCTCGAGCTACAAAAGCAGATAAATCTGACATAGTCAATAGAATGACTGATACTTCAAAATATACGGGGAGCCACAAAGAACGTTTTAATAAGGAGGGAAAAGGCAAGGGTAAAGCAGGTAGAGAAGATTTAAGTGAAAATACTGGTTACGTTCGAGGATATAAAAATAAGGATACGTATGAAAAAAAAAACAATTAGTCTACTTACTTGTCTCTAAGTAACAGATTATCAACAGTTCCACCAAATAGTAATACAACAGACAGATATACAGTTGATGTAGTAAGGATGGCGCCAATGGTTCCGATTGGAATACTTTTTTGAGCATCAGCCAAATCTCCAGAACGATTCGAACCGGCCATAATACCTAGAGTAAAAAATATTCAATATAATATCCATTTGATTGCTATACCCCTTCTGTTTATGTGTTTACCTGTTACGGACGGGAAAAATATTCCTATGAGAATTGTAAAAGTCGTAGTGAGATCAGCATAAATCTGATTATAGGTTGGTCGTTCCATTTGTTCAATATCATCTGGTTCTTTGCCGTAAGCAATATATTGCCCCACTTGTAAGAAAGAGTCTTGTAAATTGTCAAAGAAAACCCCACTTGCTAATCCCTATAATTTCAAAATTGGAATAAATGAGTGGGAAGAAGTTAGTAAATTAACAGTATCGGGGACAGTGTATTATATACCTTAATTCCTTGCACAATGGTCACTTCATGTGTTTGATAATATGGATCACACGTATTATTCGGGCAAAATGTTTGATGTAGTTCTCCCCCTATATCCTTGGTGCAGTTGCTAATGTGGATATCCTTTAATAACCGTTTTCCTAGTACACACATTCTAAAATAAAAAAGAGATATGTAATACCATAGTAAATCTGTAAAAAGGAATAAAAAAATAATTCGAGAAGCATTATAAATATATAAATCTTACTGAAGTTTATCGTTGCCGTTGAAGTTAACGAAAATGCCGGCGTAGACAGCACTAATGGAAAGAATAACGCAAGCGAGGGCGAGTGTAGCGAACTTGTTGACAAATTTAACTCCAATAAACACAACCATTCCCATTATCAACAGGAGACCAGTTCCGTAAACTCGGAAATTGTTGTACATTGCATCTGGATCTTTAGTGAAGTCGCCGAAGATTGACATCCATGGTGCCATGTACGTCTAAAAGTATATTGAATATGGATATTAATTATTAAATAAAATTGACTCATCTATTCTAAATATAAAAAGGCCTTTGATTATAAAATTTTATAGTTTAAGAATAATTTATTGATCACCGATCCTATATATATTTTTTATTTTTTTGCGTGATATTTTATAGCGTCATAAAAACTTCACTGGATCTCCTAAATTGAGACTTAAAGTAATGACATTAGGTTATACTCTTTAAGCATAAAAGTAATAAAAAAAGTCAACGAGTAATTTTTGCTTTTATGGATGGTTATAAAATATAAGATTTTATTGATATCTTAAAATATTACTTTTATGTGTCTCTTGTACTCTCAGTTAAGGCGTCGAATATTTACCAGAACTATTTCAACAGCTCCAACAATATACATGGCAGCTGCAAGGGTAGTACCCGTGTAGAACAGCATGCCGACCGCGCCACCACATTCAGGTCCCAGAGACCGGCTGATCATAAAATAAGAGCCGCCCGCCGGCACCACACCGTTTGTAGCAATCGCAGACATAGATATCGCCGTGAGCATCGTCTGGAAAAAAATTCAAGACATATTTTATAACAAATTGGCTTTATTTAAATAAAGTTTTCTCAAAACTTATCAAATATTATACTTACAGTACAGCAGCAAACAAGCACAATCAGAAAGCCTCCGACTACACCAGCAGTTCCAACAACCCAGGTCAAACGGATGAAAAGGATAACGCCGAAAATATTTTGTATGCAGGGGAGATAAACACCAATCAGAGTGCCCATGCGGGAGGGGGGTGCCGGTTTTGGAGCATCGGGATCAGCCGCCGAGGCGGTGGGGATAGTGTTAGAGTAGTCGGCCAGAGAACTAAGGAAGGTAGCTGCTCGAGGTCTATCCTCAATTTCCTCCTGTGGGTCAAAACATAGACGTTATAAGTAAATTATAATAAAAACGATCAATTATTCTAACACGATTATGGTTATCATTTTTGAATTACAATAAGTTATTAATTAACTAATCTGCAATATATAATATATTTAGGCCAGTGTTTGGGGTAAATATATAAAATATTCTACTATTTTTCTAATTATGTTATTCATTTAAATTTCGTAATCAAGCGCTTGCAATCATACAAATTTATGTTTTTAATTTGTAAAAGACAACCCAAACCTATTTCCTAGGTCACTAGATAAATTTTGCTATACAGCCATATTTATTAGTCTTTCAAAGTAATTTTCATTGCAGTTTATACACTTAATCATACGTAAAAATCCGTTGTCAAAAATTATTTCCATTTTTCTTCTGGGAATTCTGACCATGCTTGGTCCCACGCTGCCAATAATTCAGAGTCGCTCGTAAACTTCCTGCCTTTGGGCTGATCCTTCGCAATTGGAAACAAAGTCACAGGGAGCCAGGTTTGGACTGTAGATGGATGCTCAAGCATTTTTACACCAGTGTTCATCAACTGTCGCATGAGCGCGATGCCTAGAAGCGTAGTCGTGTTGAAATTGCCAACTGTCCATTCTTGAGTTTGGATGAATATCTTTGTTTTTCTAAAACTTTGGCAAATATTCATTTATATACCAAAAGACTGTGTCTGTGCTGTACTATCCAAAACAAATCGTTCCAATATACCTCGTATAGTAAAAAATACAGCTATCATTTTCTTTTTCACTGATCGCGATTTACGGACCTGAGTTTGAGTTTTGAGTTTGTGAGTTCTGAATTTCCTTATTTTCGAACAAGCATATTTTGTATTTATTTTTTGACGGTACATCAAAATATAATAAGTAATAGGCCAGGTTTCGTCACCTGTAACGATGTCATTGATATGACGCGAAGTCCCATTTTCATAAATCTTTAAAAACTTTTTACACAAATTTATTTTCATTCTTTTTCTTCTGGCTTAAAGTCGTGGGGTTCACATATTGTACAAACTTTTTTTAATTCAAGGACATCATGTAAAATTCTATGAACACTTGGTGCACTAATCTGTAAGACCTCCTCTATTTGTCTGCAGGTAATATGACGGTTTGCCTTAAATAATCATTCGACTTTCCCTGTTTTCCAGAGTACATCTATAGAACGACCTGATCTTGGAGCATCCCTAACACTGAAGTTACCCCGTTCAAATTCACTTTACCACCGGTTAATAGTTGTACGATGAGGATACTTTTCTTGGAGTACAGTTTTGTATTTCCTTAAAGCTATTATCTATAGATAGGCCAAGCATAAAATTGTAGAGAATAATTATGCGTAACTCGTCTCTCGATCACTGTCATTTTTCACTCTTCAAAAACGTACAACTTGGTAATGCAATGATATATAATGATTTATTATACGGTTACCTACTAGTTATGAGTTGTAATTTATAAAAAATATATATGCAAGAGGGTACTCTTTTTATAGAAACTCTGTATTGCAGAACTTATCTAGTGACCTACGTACATTGTATTGTATTGGGTTACATTTACCTATTGTGTAAAACCTAAGAATATTGAAAAAATTTAACCCGAAAACTGTTTTATTTGTGTTCTTTTATACTTTCATTGTTGCTGTATGATATGAAGTGACCGTATTTACCGGAGCTCTGAAAGTCTCAAGGTCGGAGAGATTTGTTGGGTTGTTCAGTTATATATAGTGACAAGACAAGAAAAGAGAAGAGATTATATAAAGTTACTTGTATTTTTTATAAGTAGATCAGTTCATTGTTATAATTTCTAAATTGTAGTTTTCTTAAACATTGCACTTGATAAGCTTTAACAATCCAGTTCTTACCGACCAAAATATTATATATTTTACTTATATATACAAAATATTTTACTTTTTCCACTCTCTAATACATATAGAAGAAGAGATTAGATAGAACAAAAAATCTGTTAATAAACTATATAATACTATAATAACAAAAAATACTGTTTATAAAAGACGCTTCAATTTAAAAGTCATGACTGAAAATGGCGCCTATCACGACATGCAAGCGACTTAAAGTTCGTAATACGTAATCCTGAATGACGAGATTCCCGAGCTCGAGTCCAAAGTGCTCATATTTTATTCACGCACCATTTGCATCGTTTACCGTGCCTTCAGACTTCAGACAGCCTTCATCAGCTCTGCAAATGTCATTCACAACTGCAATATTACCTACCGAACCTGATTGAGCCTATACCTTATTATTTTGGAGATTGCTATATGGTTATAATAAGAGTAAATTTAATAAAAAACCGGGTCATAATTAATATTTATTTATTGTTGTAATTATAACAATCTTCAATGCATTAGAAAATTCAATCCTGTATGTATCTTAATTATTATTTTAATATTAAAATAATCTTATGTATTGTTTTGTTAATTAACAAACTTCCGAAGATAGAACTTGGTAGTATATTCGATAATTCAAATCCCTAGACATTTATTTGAAAACACTAATCATGGATCGTTTTAAAATGTTGGTCCCCGTACTTGGGCGTTCTCGTAAATCTTTACTTGCAATAAAGCAATGGGCCGCAGAGCCATTTATTACCAAGCTTTTTCCTATTTGTTTCTATTTGTTCTGTCGCCATTATCCGACACTTTATTTTAAATGTAGATCTGTTGCGGATTAAGCTTCAACAGGACTTTGTATATTGTATTCAAGGATCAAGTGTAGTTATGAGGTAGAAATCGCAACAACTTAAATAAATGCTATTAATGTTTAAAACTATAAATATTTTTACTGATATATAAAACTAGGAATAAATGTGGAAAAAAAAAGTATGCAATATTTAGCTTAAAGAAAAACCTAGATGGTTTTTCTTTGTTTAATATTTTAAAATATTCACTTTGACCTGAAAACATATGTATGTAAGTATAGGAGGTTAAGTGATTAGGGACATCTTAAAAATCGTAAAAACTTAATCCCGAGCTTGTGAGTTCTAGAGTGTGGTCTGCAATGAAAGCCGTTTTCAGAAGTGCTCACTCCCCGAGTCAGTACTTATAAGAAGACATCCAAAACCACTTACTTACCTTAATATTATTAATGTATATAGAAAACGGTACCACAATCTAGGGAATTCAGCAGATAAAATAATGTAAGATATATTTAATGCGACAAATGTTGAGACGGTCTATACTTATCTTACATATTTACAAACGCACGAGGACATAAATGGAACTAGGTTAGATAGTTAGGGAGGAAATTATTACTTTGTAAACTATGTTAGAATAATTTTAAAATAATATATTTTCTATTTTGACAATGTTGAATATGGTTGTGTATTTGTGTGTGTGTGTGTATGTGTGTGTAATTGTTTATTCTGCGAGATCTACAGATGTACGAGTATCTATTTATTATTTCCATATGATAACCTATTCATTTTTATGTTGATACATCGTTAAGTGTTGTTATATTGAAGTGTTTATTTTTATTTTTTTAGTTTATTTATTATTCAAGTAAAAATTAAGATGTTAGGAAACATAATATCTATTTTGACAGTATTATAAAATTCATTTGTTGACAGTTGTAGGTTCAAAGATTTTATTGAAAATTGTTTTTTATTAAATCTGAGATAAATATAATTACATTTTTATATAGGAGTATAATATTTTAGCACTCGCCAATATTTTTAAATATATAATATCAATTTCATTATTTAAATCTCCTTTTTTGAGCCGAAAATTTTAACATGAAGAGGTTATGAAGGCCCTCGTCTAAAAAATTTTTGTAAAGCGTAACTGAAGAACACTTGACCTCTAAGACGATTCATTTCTTTTGGTATTGATGCTTCAGTGTGACCTCCGCTTGAGATTCTCTGATGATTTATCAAGAACATCCCCTACTTATAATTTACCGAGGACAACAGGATGTCTTGATATCAGTATACTGAAATAACATATGTAAGTATTTAGAATAATATTAATCTTAATAATTTCGTTGAGAATAATTAAAGTAATCTTATTTCATATTATGTTCACGAAATGGTCAAATATACCAGCCTAGATTCCAATATCCGGCCTGGAACTCGCTACCTCCACATAAACAACTAAACGTGGAAACCTTAATTAAACTTCCGAACGGTCCTCCTTAATTAAACCAGTAAGCATAGCTTTATGTAACTAAATTAAGCAACGTTAAAATATTTTAATAAACAACAATATATAATAATAATTATAACATAAACAAAATGAGTTGATTAGAATTAACAAAGCAAAATCATTTTTATTTTGTTTATCTTCAACTTTGATAAAGTGTGGTCCTAGTGTTAATCATTCAAAAGCCATTGCTATACTATTTCCCTTTCTTTAAGCTCTCGATGACAGCTCCATGTGAAAACTTGAACAAACATGTTTTTAAAATTATCTATGCAATATTTTATAAAAATATGACGTTTATACACGAACAAGGTTATACCGTAGTCGAAGAAAATGATAGGGATGGAGCCATATCGATAAACATAACACGATAACAGACACGATTTTTTTTTTCAAAATATAAGAAACTAAACTACATCCGGATACTTTTGTACAATCTTATTCACTTATATTATATTTTCTTAACAAGATGTTGCTGTACAAGTATTAATTCTTGATTGATAATGCCAACTTCTTTAAAATTTTCGAAGCTGTTGTTAAATAAGTAGGTATGGGTTACCTACCTATATCTACTTATCGACGATGAAACAAAATAATTATAACGACAGGTAATCTTTATTTATTTATTTTAATCAAAATCTGATGAATCGTCACTGTAATTAATATATGCAATCGATATCATTACTTATTTGGTCACAGCACTACAACTATCAAATTAGAACTGTCATCGAGAGCTTAAAGAAATGGAAATAGTATAAGAATATTTAAGAAATGTATTTATTCATCTTGTGGGTCTTAACGGAAATGCCAACGTAATGCCAACGTAATGCGAGTTAACTTCAGACGTAAAAGAGACGAGATGGTCGAGCGACGAGCTCAAGTAAAAACACTGTTCCGACAGCATTTGTTAAATTCTACAAATCAGCAGTCGGTTTTTCTGAGCTGTTGATATTAATGGTCTTTAAAATTTTATTTTAGAAAATTTGTTATTGCTTGCTATAGCTCGTATATTTCTAAAATAAATATTTATTGTTACAAATAATTAATACATTTGTTGGCTACATATTATTCATTAACACGAACAGAACTCAGTCGGAAGAGCAACGTTCAACATCTAGAGATCGCAGATCAAGCTAAGCCCGTGTTGATTAAATTTTTAATCCCATATTTATTTAAAAACTAGGCAATAAATTTCTGATTGAAATCCGGAAATCGGTTTATAAAAGGCATTTCACTCAATCAGTGATAGTCGTATCCAACAAACGGTTTACTAAAAAGAACTGGTATTTACAGAAAATTACTCGCCAACAAAAACATAAACAAATTCAGCTTTATAAAATTAGTACTAATATAAATAACCACAAATTTAGCTAGCGGTCATACAACAATTTATAATATATATAATTTTATTATGAGAATAAAAAATAAACTAGAAAGACAAATGGGATAAGATTCAGCATTACAAAATATTTTGATAATTTTGTTCTTTATACCGCACTAACAGTTTTTCATTTTTCGTTTGAAATAAAAAAAAACATTTAACAAATGATTTGTTGGCTGATAATATCTCTATATTAATTTCATAACATATATACATACATTCTTCTGTAATAGGCGAACAAACAAAGAAGCAAACAGATAATATAATATATTATTGTCAATTTGCGACGGTCTTTTTACTTTTAAAATCACATTATCAGTGGGTAAAAGTAAGAAAAGTTGTAAGTAAGTTGTCCATTTATCATTTGGTTGTTGATTTTCTTTTTATAAAAAGTTTTTTACGCGAAGGCGAGGGAAATAAAATTGCATCCCCCTTGCTAACAGTTCGGGCAAGTGTTCAATTACTTTGTCGTTACAAAACATTGTTGTGCCAATTTTCCGTCCCATCCTGTAGATAAATGAAAATCGTCCGATCGACTCTTTTCGAATTACATTTACATTTAAATAAATTACTTGAAAATTATTTTGTTATTTGTTTAACAATGAATTTGAAATTAATTTGCATATTTAGAATTGGTAATATAATCTCAAGTTCTGCTTTTGTAACAAAAATGAACAGATATATACCAGGTGCGCAACTAAGTTCCCGGGTTTTTACATTAATGGCGTTCACGACTACTATTAATACATTAAATGTCAGTCTAATGACTGACATGTATAGAATTATGTTAGGTTTGTAGCCTAGACTAATGTAAATAATTCCCCGCCATAATTTTACTTCATAGCGAGTAAAAATGTATTTTTTTTTCAAAGAAGATGTCGGTATTTGTGCCAAATAAACAACATTTGCGGGAAGCTTTGCTTTTCTGTTTTAATCTAAAGATAAGTGCAGCTGAAGCACGTCGAAGGCTTAAGCAGGCCTACGGCCTACGGCGAACAAGCACCATCAAAAACGATATGCGAGGATTGTTTCAAGCGCTTCAAAAGTGGCGATTTCGCCACTGAGGACAAAGAGCGGTCCGGGAGACTAAAAAAAGTTGAGGACACTGATCTGCAAGCCTTACTGGATGAGGATGATACTCAAACCCAAGAACAACTTGCAGGCATTGAATATCTCTCGTCAAGGTATTTCGAAGCGAAGGCATGGAAAAATTCAAAAGGAAGGAAAATGGGTCCCGAATAAGTTGAATGAGAGGCAGATGGAAAACCGAAGAGCCATTACTGAAATTTTGCTCTTGCGGAATATAAAAAAAAATTTCTGCTCCGAATTGTAACTGGTGACGAAAAATGAATATATTTTGAGAATCCCAAACGCAAAAAATCGTGACTTTCCCATGGTGAAGGATCAACGTCGACAGCGCGGCCAAATCGCTTCGGTAAAAAAACAAGGCTCTGCATTTGGTGGGATCAGCAAGGTATTATCTATTATGAGCTGCTGAAACGGGGCGAAACTATCGATGGGCATCGCTACCGACAGCAGCTCATCAACTTAAACGAAGCATTGTTGCAAAAACGTCCAAAATGGAAGACGAGGCATAAGCGGGTTATACTGATGCAAGACAACGCTCCGTGCCATCGCACGTCCATCGTCCAGGAGACTATTAAAAGTATTATTTGGGATCTGTTACCGCACCCGTCCTATTCACCGGACTTTGCCCCATCCGATTTTCACCTATTCCGGTCAATGGCACATGGTTTCTCTGGGCTACATATTGCGAACCTGGAGGAGGTGCAAAATTGGGTGCTTGACTGGTTTGGTACCAAAGACCCTTCTTTTATTATTTTATCTCTATTTTTCGGGCAATTGGTATTCATCTATTGCCCGAAAAATAGAGATTTTGTGTCGCCAGCGAGGGACGATACGTTGAATAAGTAATTGAAGGTAATACAATAATTTTTTAAATTTTTCATTGGACATAAAAATCCGGGAGCTTAGTTGCGCACCTTACATACGAGTATATATTATATACCATAAAATAGTACTAATCAATAAATATCATAAAACAAAGTTCTCAAAAGCTGTTTATCTATATGTGATTGATGTACAGTATAATTTAAGTTTATGAAAATAGTACATTACGGTATTGTGTAAATTAACTGAAATATAATGATTACTGTAAAAGAGGCTGCGCGGTCGTAAAAATCTTGCCTGCTGCGAGCTTTACTCGTGCGCGTCGTGTGAACGACGAGAGATACACTAAAATAATGTACTAAAGAATTGTGGATCTACAAAAACACTATAAAAAGTCTGCAATAGTATGTCTCTCTCTTGTGGTTTACTCACAATAAATACTTTTACGTCCAAAATTTTAATTAAAAATATTACGTTATTTTCGTAGGCGTTTTCTTCTATTCAGTATTCATCCTTATCTATATAAATTTGTTTGTTAGCATCGCCATTTATTAAGATCAAAATTGTCCTTTACACTATTTGAATCAAATATATTTTTTAAATTAAATTAATTAAGTATACGCATCAAAATATTAATTTTTCGCAAGCCAGAGCTCTTTTCATGACATGGCGTTCAAAATCTAAGAATCAAGTAGGAAGTTCCCAGATAAAAGAAGGAAACTTACACAACGGCTAGTAGGGTAGGCTATAATATAAATTAGACATTTTTAATATTCTTAATACATTGAAATAAAGTTTGTATCTAGTTATATTGTGACCCGAATTCAAAATGAGTCAAATAATATCTCATATGTAGAAAATATATTTATAAAAAAATATGTATATATATTTTATAATACATATAACTAAAGAAAGAGACAGAGAAATTTGAAATGGGGAAACATATATGACGATAATTCCCAACATTATAAAATAAAGTATTCATTATTACAAAATATTATTAAGTTTCGTTTTATTTTATCTTCAAAAAAAAAAAGATAATATAAAATTTGTGACCGACATAAAGAAAAACTTAAACATAAAATTATGCGTAGACGTGTTTGTGGAATATTCTTTTCTTTCTGGAAAAAACCGACGTCGCTGTGACTTCAAATTGAGCATGAATTATACAGAAGATGAAGGAATTTTATGAGCAATAATATCTACCTCAGATGTGTGAAAGGGTATTTATAATATATAATTCCTTAAAATTAAGTTTTATTGAACTTTAATTTAATTCTTTATATTAATACATGTACAAGTAACATGTACAAATATTTAGTCTTAGTTCAGTCTAAGTAATAAATGATTTCGGTATTTGCGCTTTGGTATTTTGATCATCGAAATTAATAATAGAGTTAATTACGATATAAAGGAATAAAATATAATAAATTCTTTCCATAATAACATACGTGAGACATATAAGACCTCAATATTAATAAAGATAGTTCCTTGTTAAGATATATAAATATAATATATTATTGTAATGTGGTGAGTGTATTTATATCTGAGATACGTTATAGCTGTAAGAAGTCGCCTTTATGTGAAAATTCCAATTTCGATTACATTGTACTGCCATATTATGATGGTTTTAATACGGATTTGCGGGGATTTAGTCTCAGATCTCGCGTTTATTACTTTTCTTTACTGTTAAAAATACGTTTTGCATAATTTATATTGGGTATACATTCAGATTTATAGGTATAATATATTTTAAAGATAAAAAGTGTATATAAATGTTACATGAAACAATCTTTTATGGAACAAGTAAGGAGCTCAAATCAGTTTTAGGTGCTAGTTTAGAGTTGCTTCGAAGATAATTTGTTTTCTTTTCTTTTATTTTTATACCATCTAGGTTAATGCTTGACTACATTCTACCTGATGGAAAGTGAAAATGTTTCTTCATGATGTTTCATTTCATAATACATCTATATATTAAGTATATTTTTATATACTCTCGTAAATTAAGTATATTTTTATATACTCTCACGAGTATAATAATATACTTAATATACGCGCTAATTATTTATTATTAGCCACTACTACCTAATAAAATTAATGTTGCCGCAATACAAAATGATTACGTAAATAAAGGCCGAGCTTTCGTAACATTGCTTTCAATATGGCAACACAATGGCCGGATTGTGTTGGAATTATTGAAATGTTTTCATTTAAAGTTATTACATAAACGTTTATTCTATGTTATTTAGTTGATTATTAATATATTAATTGAAATAAAAATTATATTTCAATGAGCAAAAGCCAGTAAAATACAATATCTCATATTTAAAAATGCAAATGATATTTGGTAAAATGATCTCAATTTTAAATTTATTCGATCGAAGTTATTCGTCTAAGAAATTGGGACGAGATGCTACGTTGCCTTGAAACGAGTTACGAACGATCTACGCGATGCTACAGAACCCGAGCGGATATAACAATTTACGTAACTCTATAATCTATCAATAATTATTTATTTTCTTTAATGTAATCTTATATAATTTAATATATTTGGACTATTATCTCATCGTGTCTTGTGATAACTATAGAAAAAGAAGGCTATAAACGTTAAATTCTTTCATATAAGATAGTACATCATGAGATACAAAAAGCTATAGTTATTGTCATAGCGTATACCAAAATCATTTCATTTCTTATAAAGTATGAGTATTTTTTACACAGTCAATATCCGGGATAGTGCTTGAGAAATATGATTTACGGTTAAGAAGAAACGGGCGATATTACAACGAAGAGATATGCTTTTATTTTCGTATTTCGGAGATTCTCATTGTTTAACGAAAAAGCTGAGTTAAGTGATGGCATCGTGCATGTCTCTGATTACACTGGATTTATGACTATTACGACGATATTAATCTACATTCCGCAATGTATTCACGTAGTGGAATATTTTATATATTATATTATTCTAACTTATATATATATATATGAAAGTAATTTTGCTAACTTCTAAACTTCTAACTAAATTAAAAACCTTATTTTATCTTCATTATTTAATATATTTTTTAAAGAAACATTTTGCAATATCGACACCTATTTTACATGTTTCTAATTAAAGTTCTTTTACGAATCTCATAATAATAAGTAATAATGTAAATAGAAATTAAACTTACTTGGTAGAGGTAGAGCGTTGTATCGCCCTTGTCTTTGTCCTTGGAGAAGCCATACTCGTCCGTGTCACCTGAAATAAACGTAAAATACTTTGAATAATTGTTAAACCAACCAAGTTATTGTAATATTGGAATTGGATACTCATTTATTCTATTTTTAGTATGCTTGTGATTTATTTTCTATTCTTTAAAGTCTAAGCCAATTTATGAAAGCATTAATTAATAATTGTTTTATTATTAAACTAAGATTTACTTGTGTTATAATTAAAATAGAACAAGTAATAAATACTTAAATGTATAATTGCTTTGATATTAATGTTTAACAGGTTTAGTTTTAATTAAGCAGCGGATATTACAGCGTTTCACTTTATTACTGCTGAAATGTAGTGTTGTTATTTTGCATACATTATTTAGTATTTTACGATATTTTCGTATATAATTATATTGTATTAAGTCGTACAATGTAACTTATAAATCTGTTTACTGTTATTTGCGTATAGAAGATGGTTCACTAGAAACTCATAAACTCATTCATAAACTCTACAAGTCGAAGTGTAGACCTTAAAAATGTACATATATACTTATATATTTATATATATAATAATGTGTACTTCATTCATGATATGCATTAAGAAAATATTTAATTAAGTATAAACTGATACACAAATCAATTCGATATGATATTAATAACTGTCTGTTCACGGGTAAAGCCGCGTGAAAGGGAAGTGGCAAATTGTAGTGAGAATTTACGTTAGGTACTTAAAGATTTACATAATTTCTACATATTATCACACATAACTGACAAATATGTTTAACTTCAAACAATTAAATAAGGCTTGTATTCCCTTTTAAGTTAAATGCAAATAACAATCAAGTGGAGACGAATTCTTGTTTAATAAAATGTACAAAGACAAAGTTAATTCTGTAAAGACTAAATGTGAATTGGGAGCTCGTCAACAGCCTGCGGGTGGGGAATGTGTATAATTTACAAGTCATATACATAACAGATTTCTCTTAACCTATTTCTTTTCATTTATTATATAGTCAAATCAGCATATCTTTTTCTTTATAGTTAATAATTGTTGGAAACGAAGGTGTTTAGAAAACCCGCAGAGTATATAAATTGTATATTTACTATTTGACTCTATAGTTTTAAATTATTAATTATTTCATTATTCAATACAATAAACAATAATTAAAAGTGCGATATAAAATATGAATTCACATAAAATTAATAAGTAGATAGCTTCAAATGGACGTACATCTAGATAAAAATCATTATACATATAAAAGTTTGATGGGTGTGTCGGTTTTATTGAAAGTAAACAAAGGAGTTTGACATAATGCAGATGCTTGAGTGCCATTGTTCCGATTCAAAGAAAATATAATTTTAAAAAACTTACTAATTGTGCAATCGGTAATTATACAAATACTTATATGAAAAAATATCTATCTTTTATCAATTTAAATATAAAAAGAAATGTCAATAATAAAATATAACCTTAAAATTATAGGATATGCGCTTAAACCTAATGAATATACCATAATCGAATTGATTCTGACCTTTACGCTAACGTCACTAGGACGCAGGAAGAGTAGAGTATTTTTGGTTCCCGTTTAATATCATTTTCATCGGGTCCTGTAATTTTATTATTTATATCACTCTCGTAGAGGCCGAAGGTTGGTGTATCGAATTATGTTGTTGTTGCTGGTAATAAAGTAAATAAAAAATAAATGTATTCCACGGAAACGTTGACGATATTTTTTATGAAAAATTTTCTGAATAATTATTAAATATTTTATGTATTTAAGCGCGATATATGTATCACTCAATATAATTATTTTTATGATAATTTCTTTAATAATTTTACAAATGTACATATTTTTTCACAACAGTTGTTCGTGCAATTATTAAAACTTGTTCAATAAAGCCTACATCCCATCACAATGGCGGCCCGTAATTAAAAAGCTATACGAGTTAAATCAACGTTTGTACGTATTTTTAATTTTATTTTTGACGTTTGACTTATTGTTTCCGAACGCAATTAGTAATTCTCTGTTTACAAAACCACAGATGAAACAGAATACTGTATGTAATTTAATACTATAAAATCTTATATGTTGTTGGTTTTATGTTATATATATATATATATATATATATATATATATATATATTATTATCTGAAGATACAAGTCATGCATTCATAATTTTAATATATAAAACCCTAAAACCCTAAACCCTACTTTTTATATATAAAGTAAAGCTCCTTCTTGTTTAGTTTAGTTCTGTTCGTCCTAAAAAACTTATCTTACTTAACTCATACCTACATCAAAGTTAGTGATGTCACACGGAATTATATAAACTTTCTAAGCGTCTAAATTATATGTAGCGTTGATTTATAAGTTTCCTAATGGTCTGTATATGTATATGTAGAGATATAGTACTTTTTAGTTACAGTTTTATACTTTATGTACTGCCGGGCACATGTCTCCTTTCTAATTATATTATAAGCTATGGAAGGTCGTGGAGGTTAAGCTAAGCTGTTCCATTCGTAGAGACATTCCAAAGCCATCTAAATATATGAAAAGGTGCAAGCTGCCACTTTTTGTGGATGAATTTAGGAGTTTAGCGCACAGCGAAGAGGATAGGAGAGATTTGGATATAAAACTCTCTGAAACATAGTTTGAATGGCTACTTAACCCCTTTTTCCAGATTGTGATACTAAAACATTCGAGTTAGCACTAAAAAATAAGGATACATATTTTTTATATATAAGAAATATAATATATAGGAAAATGATCTATCGATCTTGAAGATTACCAACTATTACCAATGCTTACGCTGTGTTGGGCAAACATTACAATTACAAAAACATGCTACAAGGATTCAAACCTACGACTACCAGGTAACTCTCTCGTCTCAGGAGTCGCAGGTTCGTAGCATTCTATTATGATGCTGCTGTTGCTGATGCTGATTCTTCATTCTATATGTAGTTAAAATTAAAGGAACTTAATTTCCAATTTAGGTATTGCGTGTAAAAATATCCTTAAGTTAAGATGAATAATAAATGTTAAATAATATTATTAATATGGTACTTTGACTGTCACTTGTAACGCCATAATAAGAAATCGGTGTCTAGATTTATTTAAACAGATATTAGAAACAGCAAATATTTCGAATATCTCTTTGATATAATCTGTAATAAAAAAGTTGGAACCCAGAGAGATGTGACGCTCCCGAACAAACAAGCCGTAAACATGTTACTTTATTTATTTAATAGAAGTAAAACAATTTTGTAACCTACCCTAGATAGATTTTAATAGAAGACACGACCATCTTTCTGCGCTTTTTCAGGCTTTTTTACTGACTATATTTCGCTTGTTTTGACTCATACTCAATTACTTATTCATTTATTGGATATCCAATATAACATTGTCATCACTTTTAATTTGTTTGAACGGAATAAATCAAGTTCATGAATCTTAATTACATTCTCTTTGACATCATCGTCATTATCATTGGATATTGAAACATTTATTTTTAAACCGTTACGTATACTATTTTAATTAAAAAGAAACTACGTACTATTAATATTATAACAAAACTTTTGGAACATGTGGACATTTAAGACTAAGATTTTTAAATGCATCAACATCTTAGTTATTAAAACGTTAGACGTTACAAATATTTATTTATTTAATTCTTCATTTAATTCTTCATTCAAAAGGCGGGCTTAATGCCACAAAGACATTCTCTACCAGCCAACCTTAGAATGTATATGAGAGAACATTGGTAGGCGTGCAAAAAAACACAAAAACCTAAAAAATAAATAAGTCCAGATATAAAGCGTTAATTATACCGTTAATATCGAGTTGTATAAAGCCATTAGAGTTAGGTAACATGAGATGATTTTACATAGGAAAT
This sequence comes from Melinaea menophilus ssp. n. AW-2005, assembly GCA_918358695.1. Taxonomy (NCBI): domain Eukaryota; kingdom Metazoa; phylum Arthropoda; class Insecta; order Lepidoptera; family Nymphalidae; genus Melinaea; species Melinaea menophilus. The sequence goes on along the minus strand of OU911046.1, from coordinate 5,115,164 downwards.
ACGTTTCTAGTGGTACTCTCGCGTTTGTTTGTCGGAAATTTAGTATCCACAAAGGAAAAATGCACAAACCATGTTCTCTGAAATTGGATAAGTGCACTACGCGTTTGTAGGTTGCTATTAGAGTTTGTAAATTAGAAAATAATTTTAAAACATATGAAAAACATGCTATTTAAGCTATTATTTTTTTTAATAAAAATATTTGATTTTAATAGATTTAATATATAAAACTCTATGAAGTCTTTAAATTGGTAGATAAAGTTGAATTTTAATTAATAAATTTAATAAAATATCATGATATATATGATATACACATCTCGTTTCGTGGTTAAACGCGTAATAAAGAGACTTTACTGAACCGAAAGCTTTCATCATATAACAAATTAAGTTACAAGAGATTGGAATGAATTGCTTACATTTTGGAACAATAAATTATTAATTATGTTTAAGAAATTAATGTATTATTTTCATTATAACAGCGTTAAGTCTAAATTAAAAAAATAATTGTTTAATCATGTTTATGGCTTTACTTTTTATCAGATGAATAAATGAAAAAAATATATATAAAAATGGAGTATACTTAGTAATTTGTTAAGTTGATATTGTAATATAAACAAGTAAGTTGTGTAATAAGCAACTTATTCTATCTAAGACCGTGGCTTTCGGCTGTTTGCAAACTTTGGACAACAAATTCTCAACGGAACTTTGTCTTAGACCGACTTTGATGGCATCGAGTTAAAACTTATCGCTGTATTAAGATGACCCAGCGACGAACTATCGGTTAAACTTTATAATAAGCTTTCAGAACAGAAAACAAATACAAAAAAAGTAGGACAAAGAAATGAAACCGATATAATACTTAAGAAATCGAATATTTGATGTAATGCTGAAAGAAGAATCAGATTTTTTTTTTCTTAAATGGTTTTATCTGAACCTGTTCAATACAAATCTAAAAAGTTCAATTTATTTCATTACAAAAGGAATCATTGTTTAAATATTTATAATTTTGTATATGAATGGTCATAAAAACATAATTTTAAGGGAAAACTCTATAGAGACACTTAATGTTTTAGAATGTATGTTGAGACACTTTTCCCATTTACAAGGGAAATCCATTCTCCATTTCCCATTTACAGTCCTTGATAACTGAATCGAATAATTAATATTTCGCAAAATCTTTGTTATTTGCTATTATAATCTGAGATTCAAATTAAAAGAGGAAAAGTAATATTACGGTTAAATTACAGAATTACTCAATCCCAAAATATATAATATATATTTTAATAAATTAAAATTAATCAAACTGATTGTACCAATTATAATAATATTATTATAATAGGATTTTTTACAAACAGAAACATGAAATAATTTTCATACATATTAGTTTTTTACATTGTTAATCCATTTATCGTTAAGTATAGTTTAAATATGTGAAGTTAATAGTAACAGATGGAACAAGTGAATGCGAATACTCTTCACCAACATCCGCAAATTTCAAAGGATTTTGTAGCGAGGAGTTTCAATTCTTACGTAGTCGTTGAACATGAAAAGGGAGGTATAGTAAGATATAATCTTCTTACTTCTCATGTTTGAGTGCACTTGGACTCACTCGCAGACAACCTTGTAGACTTTCATACAACATTATAAAATATTTTAGCGAAACTTTTTTATTTTATTGCGTCTTTTGCATTTACATATACGAGTAAGTACTCTTTCATTGTTAATAGTTAATTTTATATGTAAGTTAACACGTTTAAATTTATTGTTATAAGGTTATTATGTAGTGCCCGTTTGTACATAAACAATAGTTAAGGTCACAACGGTGGAGTTTGGATTCGATTTCCACTAGATTTGTTCCCGAATCCAAAGTACAAAGAAAGTCTGGCTGTCTGCCAAAAGCGGTTGGACCATTCTCACGCCCTAATTTTTTGAATCGAAATTATATGACCTGTAAGATCTATAAAATTATTAAAATATAATAACTTAAGTATAAGTCGTATATTATATATTTATTTATTTATTATGACAGTCTGTTTCCTAAATATTCATTTTTCTATCATTCTTTTCTATCATAAGCTTCTAAAATTCCTGCGTCCACTGGCGTTATATAGAATAAACGAACAAAGGTTTTCGTGTAAACGAACCAAATTCAATATTCTATAATAGCTGCACCGAATTGAAATGAAGGCTTTTAATCCCTCTGCATATCTAGCAGATACAGTATGATGGGTTTTTTATTAAATATTCGTATACAAATGGTTCATAAAAATATTTTGTTTGATTACGATTAATTTACTAATAAATTATCGACCTTGTGTATATAATGGAAGATATGGGCAGATTATATTAAAAAAAAATATTTATACAGGGATTAATAAAGAACACTATATGTACTTCTATATACGCATATGTGTGAGTTTTATTAATATTATACTTACAATATTCAACATATAAACTGAACATGTTTACTCTTCTGTAATAATTTCGTAATAAAAATATTATATTTATATAGATATAAATATAAATACAAATATAAATATAATATTTTATCTAGGGAACAAAACAAAATGTATTTGACATAATTATTTCACACTTCATGGTGCGGAAACTGTGGACAATGTAAAAAAAGAAGAGAAACTCGGCCAATGAGAAACGAGGACAACGTAATAAGGATAGCGAGCTAACTTTGTTGATATGCAAGAGTAATAAAAGTTTATCGGAAATATATCCATGGAATTATAAAAAATTAATTGTCTCTGCAATCATTATTTGATTTTAATGTCATGTCACAAACGAATGTAATTTGCAAAATATCTTTGTATATATAAGAATAACTGGGAATCGAACCTTTGGTCCCACAGTTATTGACAACCACTATACCTAGCTAGCTGTCTAACTACTGTATCGCGTATTATTTAACATTCGTATGTGATGTACAAAGTGCTTGTCATGTAAAGGAATTTACTTCAGTGTATTGAAACAGGTAAAGGTCGGACTTATTGAATTTGTAATGCTTCACAGAAAGCGTCTATCCCTTAAACTTTCATGGCACTGAGGTATTGACATTGAAATGGTCTGACATTTTTTCTGTGTATTAAATACAAACCCTATTATATATAATCAAGTCATAAAGTTTATATTATATATATAAGTAACAATACGCGTTATTTGATATATTTAAATAAGGTAATTACCTTAATTAATTATCTTAGTGATTCTGTATTTAAAAAAAAAATCCTACCCATGAACTGGAATTATCAAAAACCCAAGGGGAGGGGAAGGACAAATTTTAATTTGTATCTAATCGTAATAAATATATGGTTGAAATATAATGTATAAACATTTATAACATTAAGTATATAGAGAAAGGCTTAAAAATCTTAGCCTTATTTCTTATATCTTTGGTATTAGGGATACCCCTGTATCTAAGCCCTTGGCATTGGTTAATAGCTTTGTTTGAATGCTGTGAAAAGACTATAATCCGGATCAGACGCCTTTGTGCATCGCGACGTGCATTAATAACACTTACGTGTTGTCTTTCTTTGTTCAATCCATCTCTATCTAGACATGTTACGTTTAAAAAGATGTAACTTGTAAGTTATGTACAGAAACAATTTTATATGATAAAATTAATAATACAAAATTAAAGATGATATTTCTGTATATACGAGTAGATATAAAAAAGATTTTTGTATTTTGGATAACCGCTAATTGTAATTTTTGTTTTGTTTTTGCATGCGTCACGATTACTACTAAAGTTATTTTTTAATAGAAAGTGTCTTTTATCACTCACTAATTGTTCACGTTCAAAATATTGTGGGTCCACAACGGATACATATATAATTATTACTTTAAGATACATTATTAATTAATTATAATCACTCTGAATCAAATAATATATATATCAAAGACTATACAGTTATGTATATATACGGTAAAACAAAATCCATAGCCATTACAGTTATTAATAAAATATCGACTCTTGGAAGTCGGATGAGATATACGTAAAATATTAAACATGTATTCCACAATATACACTAACATATTTTAACAGTATTTAAAATATAAAAGCCGAAATCAAAGTTAGATAATATTAATATGTATTATTAAAAAAACACAAAATATATAGTTTTCACTTTTATTTTATAACAGCTTTATCAGCTAGAATTAATGGTGGCATAGTATATTAACTCTATTCAGAGTCCGGGATCGTAGATAAGAAGACATAAGTAATGAAGACCGTCCCCCGCTACCTGAGGTATAAGGCCAATTTCACATTGGTTGCTTTTCTCTCACGTTCCCTCTTTATTGGACTTCGAAATTGTACAAAAATCTTACGTTATATGAATATGTTATCAAGGCGATACATACTGACATATATATGTTATAACCTGATTTGTAGCTATAATAATACATGTCTACTTAACGGCTGTGATATAATATAGTATGAATACACCTATCAGTATTTAAACTCTCGATTCATAATTATTATTGAAAATATTTAACCGCCTTTACTCATGTTTGTAACATCAGAGTTTGCCGGACTAATTCAGACCACGGTTCCGTCTGTTCCGAGTTCGTAAAGACGCGAATAGGTTGAAAACTAATAGGTCAAATTCATATAGTAGAGCCAGTTAAATCCTAAATGATCTGTAAAAATAAGCCGTATGTATTTGGAAGTCCATTGAGTATTGTTTTCTCTACAGCGAATCACGAGAAAATCAGCTAAAATAGAAGTAAGGGGAATAAAAAAAAAGTTTTTAATTCTAAAAATCTCACGATATTTAATTTATGTAAATAGATTCAAAGTAAAACAAGTATTCTAGATTGAAGTCTTAAACAAACATTCTAAACGTGTTCAACTTATACAAATATTATATAAATATTATCGGCGGTAAATAAGGTAAAGGCGTTTAGTTGACGTTAATAATCCCGTACCAATGAAACGTGAAGACTGAGAATTAAAAAGAAATTTTATTACCTGTAACTTTGGAAAGCATTCAAATTCTTACAGAGCCTGGGAGTGCCGAGACATATTTCTGTGCTCAATATTCTGACAAAGGCGGATAGATTGAAAACTAATTTCGGCATGCGGTTGAGTTGACTTAATCTTCTTTCGTTAAATCCGATGGGGATTAAATGTTCTCTAAGGATCTTGAGCATTCGAATCCAAGTTGGAGAGTTCTTGTTCTACGTGATAGGTTCAAACATATGCACTATACCGATTCAAATCGATATTCTAGTGAATCGGATGTCTCATACAAAGTGATAGACATATTAAATTTCAAGATATCACATCAGCAATAGCGAGAAAATCGATTCAGAGAACGAAATAGTTTGAGTTCTCAAAATAAAATAAAAAAAATAAAAATATTCTTAAATAAAAAACAAGGAATTAATGAGCTTATTTAATTAATCTGCGGGAAAGATATTAACTTTCTTTCATTATAAAAAATAACTTGATCACCTAAAACTGGGGATCTCTAGATTTAATTTTAAAAGTTTCGACAAATCTGAGGAGATTTGTCATAACTTATTACAGAATAATTATAAAGTTGCTTTGTTTATAATGTTTTGTCTTAAAGTTATTGTATTATATTTATGTAATTACTATTTATAGCTGTATAACGTATTCATTTGTTATTAAACTAAACGGATTCCCGGTGTTAGCGGTATGAAGGCGCGAAACCTTTCAACGACACCGCTGCTTTATTTTGATAATACCTTGTCCTCAACTTGACCCTGGATTCGTTGATTTAGAAATACAAGGTTATATATTTCTAAATTTATATTAAATTGCGGGTTGTTTTTTCTTTTTAAAATAATTTAAGAACTGATTTTCTGTACAAAATTTTTCTCCAGGATTGATTAAGTTCATAAATGTAAAAGATTCAAAAATGTAAAAAACTATAAGTTAAATATTATTGATGATATAAGTAAAAATAGCGTTATCAATAATGAATATGCATTGATCATTATCATTAAACCTACCTTTCTTTCCAGGTGAAGTGCAGTTACTCTTGTTCGAGGGCGATTTGGCATCAGCCGCCATTTTCTCTTTCTCAGACGACATGCTCACGCGCAGGATACAACCACGTCCAATTACGCAAAGGTCGCACCGCCTTTCATTACTGTTTAGTTAAATACAGTCAACACCAACCGCTCCCATCGCCCATAATAATTCTAATGATATGAACGCTGACTGATATCTATGACTAAATATTGGCAAATAGCCAGTACTATATTGACATAAAATTTCCAAAAATGTGTGTCTAATAAAGTAAATAATAAAGTTTGTATAAGACAAATATTATTAATATGAAGCAGATAGTTATAATACATTTTTATAATACATGATTTGTTTTTTTTTATGGCAAACATAATTTATAATGTGGTTTTCCCCATACAGTAAAAAATATATTTATATAAATAAAAAGCCGGTCGTTAATATCTATCCAATCAGGATGTAAGAAGTTTACGTTTATTGACATTTGATTAGTGTTCGGCAAAGATTTTGACGTATCTTCAATGGGCTTAAATTTTTTTTTACAATGATAATTCATCATTACTTGGTTTGATATAACTTCTTTTGAATATTTGACAAGTTGTTATTTAATATTAAGAAAGTTATTTATTTAATCTTACATATTTATTTCAAAAGATGTTACTGATTTCAAAATATAAAAGGACGAAGACCACAAAATGTTAGTAGTTGTAAAATTTATTACCAAAAATGTACAATGTAATTTCTTTTCCTGATATTACAAACTAAAAAAAAATGTTTTAAAATAATTCCGAATTTTTGACGGTCAAATAAATCTTTATGATTATTTATAGTAAAAAATATTTTAAACGTATGACCAGCGATGAAAAAAATATTGTTCTAAATTTGAGTAATAAAAATGTAAAAATATTTTTAATATTAATAAATGTTATGAAAGAGTGAACAAAGCAAAAAAATCTGTTTATTTTGTATGGGACTATTAAACTATTTTTATCCAAAGTATAAATTTTTTGGAATATGGACCCTATTCCTAATATGGTAACATTCAAATTGCAGTGGATTTTATAAGGTTCTGTTAAGTCCAATGAATAGGGTCGATTTTGGGAACTGGAAACTCGTTTCAAATACACAGCTTGTGTCAATTGTGACGATTAATTTGGTAAATACTTCTTTGATATACATTATTTGCTCTCTTGATTTTTATAATGTTAATTAACATTTTATAGACTGAAGAAAATATGAGATTACTTGTCTTTTACTACAATTTTGTGATGTGATTGATGATTAAACGCATGATATTAAAAGATAAAACTAGTGATAGAAAATGAAGTAAGACAATGTTATTTTAAATAATTTAATGAATACACAGTAATATACGAATACAAATGAAAACCAACTACATTATCAATTTCCATTCTATAGGTCACCACAACTGGCAATTATTAGTACAACTATAAAATAAAAATTGTGTGTAAATGATATGATTATGGCGCGAACGTATCTATGCCGGCTATGTGTGAGTAACTTCACTTACGGAACTACAATTGATATAAAATCAAGCAAACGTCAAGTGCGGGATAACCGCTCTCGGAACTCGTCACTCAGCACATAACCTGTATACGCACGAATTTCGTTACGTAACACGTGCCTGAAGCACAGACGGGCGGGTGGCGGTCGGTGTGATCGCGGGCGCGGGCGCGTGGGGCCGCGTGCGGAGCGCGATCAGCCCGAGGTGGCGCGGTCGCTCAACCTCGCCGAGCTCTCCCGGGCGGGATCGATGCGGGCGGCGGGCGGCGGCGGAGTGCTGCACCCGGAGGCTGCGCTGCCCCCGTCCCCCGCCCCGCGCCCCTCGCCCCTCGCCCGGCCACGCACGCGCGCCCAGCTCGCGCCCGCCGCCCGCCCGTCGCCGCCGGACCGACGTTTCAATTCCCTCTCTTACTGATTTACGATACTCTCGCTTATATCTGTGCTATTTTTTATCCTACGACATTAATAGGCGGGGGGTTCATTCGCCGCGATAGACATGTCTCCTATATGTAGATCAAGCAAAGAGTAACGCCTACCATAAATTACGATATATGGTACTGGTCCATTATCCTCAATGTTGGTTATGATAAAATAAAATTTATTAATTTGAAGTAATAACAGTTAAATCACATCCGCCGCGCTCGTAACCCGACTGCTATGAAACAGATTGGAAAACGCTGAGCTTTCAAGTTACTTATTTTGTATATTTGAAACATATTTAATTCGTTACAATAGTACAATTTCTGAACAATAAAGTAGAGTTTAACAATAAATTAAACAGATGCAATATAAACAGGTTATATGAGAAGTGATTAGGGAAGCATAGATATTCAGACCAGTAGCGTATTTGAACAGTGAGACAAAAGGATCATAAAGAGCACGTTGCTAGGTATAAAGGCGCCAATTTCCACTACAGTTAGGCTGAGATGAATTAAGGACCGTTCCTATTGTCCATTGCTGCGAGGCTGCGCGTGTCACACAATTAGTTACCTTTGTGTCTCTTTTATATAGAACAGAGGGATAAGTAACTTGGCACACGATAACCGTGTAACGTGATTATTGCATTTTAGCTATGCTGTGTTATTTATTTACTTAGATTGCAAACGATTTTTTAGGCACATTAATAAAATATTTGTTGTTATTGAATATATTGTTAGTATAATTAAATTATACTATGCTAATACAGTAGTTTTCTTCTATAAAAATGTTGGCTAATTCTTATAGAATGCGAGAAACTAGGTTAAAAACTATTTAATATATTCCATGTCCTCCGTCATGCCAGACCACAGTCTGCTAATCTACAAAGGTCTAAAAAGGTCTGAAAAGGCAACATTACAAAAGAAACTAAACGAACTAACGGTTTGTCACATGAAACATTATTTTCTACCCATTTTTCTTAATGTTTCAGAGACATGAAAATGCGGAGGAGCGAAAGAAATTAAAGCTCGAAATGTGGTGAAAAAAGCTTGGAATATCATGAACTTTATCACTAAAACAGGCTGTAGTTCCAAAGACTTGGTGACAAACTGCACTTTTACGGGTCAGCTAGTTGATTTGCGATGTGGACACTGTCCTTTTGCGTCGAGAGTATATTAGAGACAATAAGGCCTCTTATGAGATAATTGGATGCACATAATACATACGGCATCGCATGTATTCACGGTAGTTACCTTTGAAACTAACATTGATTTTGTGCTTCACCTGACTGTGATGTCACAGTTCAAGCAAAAAAGAGCGGGATACCACGTATACACATTATATAACAGTCTAGTTCATTAGCCGAGGCAATTTAAACTGCAGTATATTATCTTTCAAGTTCTGTGAATGTATCAATAAAGAAATTATCACGGAAATATCTAACTAGGTTATAAAAATAAAAACATCTGAGAAAGATAGTTAAGAACATTAATAAATTATAAGATAAAAAAACCTGATATAAAATTCAATATTATTATAGTACATCACTTCCAAATCATTATAAAACTTATCAATGCTTTCTAATACTGTATACTATAAACTGTTTTTTGCCTCAATGTGACCTCATAAACGTAACGTATGTTGGTTTCAATGTATTTTCCTCATACCGTCTTTAGTATATCAATGCGAAGGACTGCTACTTCGTATTGACATACTGATCTGTTTATTGTCATATCCGTGTGATTTTGGAAGGCATTTTGGTGCTTATTCAAGATTACTCAGTTTAAAACCGTTTTTCTATTTGTAAGTATCTTTCAAGTTATTTCACTGTTTGAGATAGTACATTTCAATTGTTTATACCTGTATTAGTATATTTTTGATAATTACAAAATTAAAATTTTCCTGTTCCACATTATATTTACGCCAAACACAACATGTTTCATTTTCTTCTTTCTTATTTGAAAAAACACAGCTAAGTCTTAGTTTACTTGTTTGTCTCTTTGTTATTTGTTGTTGAAATAAAACATTTTTAATTTGAATGAATAATACGTCTGTGTTGTTTAGAAGTTTATAAATTAAATTCCAGAATGAAGTAAGAATAATGTAAGTCTTAACGAGTTGTTAAAATGTAATTAGTCAATTTGGTTGTTGATTAGTTAAGTTTTACATGACCTTTCCATATCCCTGTTTCATAGTTAATTAGTTTTAACAGTTAACAGTAAATTCTAAATTAAGCTTGACCATTATAGAACAAGAGCTCATAAATGCCAGACATTTAAATATAAAAACTAATTTGTGTTTTATAATGTTGAAAAAAATGAAAAGTAATGCGCCTTATACTATGGTGATGTTACACTTTTAGTCCTTCAGACACGATGATGCAAATTTTCATGTTTATTTCTTATCACCGATTGACATTTTACAGGAAGACAATTGTTTTTATATATACAATAAACCATAAACACTATCAGACTATTACTGATCATCAATTCAGGATCTATGTAGGCATCTATTAAGGATGTAATGTAATCATTGAACTGTATGAAGTTTAGTATGATATTTCATATATATCAATTAGTAGTATTACTATGTAGCTTTAAAATAGGAATGAGCAGGTAAGTTTGGACAGTCCGCATTATCACATGAATATGTAACACTAGTTAAGCTTTTAAGCTTGCGGAAAATGAGATGAATAATTTCTAAATGTCGCCACTAATTTTGTCATTTGTACTATAATGTCAAATGAAATTGAAGAAGCGGCTGAATTATGTAGCAAATTTAATGTTAAATAAGTTTAAATGAATGTGAAGGATTTAAGAACATTTCAATTTGTCGTATTATACAGACGAGTTGATGTTAACTAGCAGTTACTATTAGTGTTTAACATTTCTTAAAGAAAAAACATATATATATATATATATATATATATTTATATATATATATATATATATAATAATTATAATGTATTCTTATGAAAAACAACAATCGTCTATCTATTGTATATACCCGAGAGCCATCTCTTGAATAAAAATAAAACTTGAATAAGACATAATTAATTTTATCAATAGCATTATTATATTTATTATATTAAAATTATCTGAAATTAAAATGTCCGAAACAGAAACATTATTAAGTTAAACAGTGTAATGACTTTGTACCCTAAACCTTGAGACGGACTACTGTTAAACAAAGGACGAGAGAATATTTTAACAGAGATATAAAACCACGATATTTTAGGGTTGATAGACATTTTAAATTAACAAGTTAAGTGTTGCTGTTTTAAAACAATATATATTAATTAGGTTTTATGGTAATGCTATGTTATAAATACATATTGTTACAAATAGAAATGTTACAGAAAACCGTTTATTTGCAACGTAATTTTTACAAAACAAAAAATAGCATCAAGTTCTCCTTTCGTACGAGAGGAATTGTATTGTTCACACAATGTTTAATGTTTGAAAACAAGTAACTTTTCACGAACTGAGATAACACGGCTTAGTACGAAGTTAAAACACTTTGAGGACCGTAGAACTTTAGACAGTCTAATATTTTACATAAAACGGACACTACCTACTGTTGTAACACCAAATTATTGTGGACAAGGGACTCGTATACTTAGATATCTGTGAAAATATTTTTGTTAAATATAATACTATTATTATCAGCGTTCATTTTGGTGAAAATACAAGGTTTATTTAAATTCATTTTTTTGAATATTTTATTCAAAAAAAATTTCATTTTTGTATGGTTTTCTTTTAAATATTTTTTATTATTTTTTAATATAAGAAATACTATACATAGTAAAGGGTATCTAACGTAATGTAATTAACAAAGCAGTCTAAACCACAGGTTAGGAACAGGAAATATTGGCTGTATGTTAATTTTATGACGTTATGACTCAAACCCGATTATTGAAAATCTACTCAGGTTAAATAGGGATTGAAAAATATTTCCATTTCAATTATTTCTTAACATATATTGTTAGTAAATTATCGAAAAGAAATTTCAGAAATAGCATCTAAACGAAATTGATATGGGTATTTATATATCGTTATAGTTAGAGTAGAGAGTAAAATTATCCTTTTGTAAATAAATTTAATACTAAATGAAGGCCAAAGATTCACATTTTACTAACTATTTTTTCGATTTATTTACCTTCATTTACTTAAATTAATTCTCCGGAAAACTTAATGAAATGAAAGTAATGACAACTAAAACTTGTAATGCAGTAAAAAACGTTTATATAACTAGGTTATTTTTAATAATAGTTGGGTATTGATAAAAGTAATTTTATTTTCCCTTCAGTATCAAGGGAAATTACGAGGACAGGATGGGAGAGCCTCTCGAATCTGCCTCATTACGGATTTAGTTCGGCTCAAACTACAAGCACGGTTATCCGTAACTTTATATGAAAAATAAATTACCCATTCGTATATTTTGTTGGATATTATAGTTAAATATTTATTTCTTATTTAATTTAACAATATAAATTTAATATTAACTTATGAAACGTAATCATTAGACGTACGTTACGTAATATTTAGTAGATGTGATTATTTTGCTTTGAAGATACTGAAAATAACAAGACATTTGGCAAAGTAGAGAAATATAGGTCACCTAGGCATACGTAGGTTTGACCTAGTTTTTAGATGAGCAAAATAAAGGCTATAGATAAAAGGGCGATTTGAGCATTTTGTTTTTAGACAGCTCTTGGCAGAATTATGGTTACAGCTTACATAAGACTTACATTTTAAGATTATATCAAGTAAATAGATTTTGTAGACAAAAATGTTAAAATTAAACTAGATTAAAATGAAAATAATTATATATTAATCAGATGATGTTCAACTTTCATAAATAACAGTAAACTTAAGATCTATGTACATATTGCTATAACTTGTATCCTTCCTCAAGCTCCTTCCTTAATTAAAAATTAATATAACATTCATTCATTTATTAATATAATAATAATAACAGGTTATATTATTTTGACTTTCCATCAAACAATCCTTGTTCTCCGATATAATCGCCAACGTAATCCAAGTTACTTAGAAGCCTTTGTGGGCAGAATCACTTATATAATTAACCTCTAATCTACCTCTGTGTTATTGTTAGAACGTCTTAGCTTTGTGTTAGTTCTGCACCAATAACTTTTGTTTATACACTTGAATACAAAAGGTCTAATATATTAAATGTCATATTATATTTTAAGACATATATTTATACACATTTTAATATAATATACATATATTGCTATTGTTTTCTCTTATAACTAAATGTACTTATAATGAATGAAGAGAAAAGTATTTTTATATCTAAAAAATTATAGATTATTGTAATATGAATGTAAATAAACAAATGCAAAAAATAAATAAACGCCAAAAATTTTCAATAAAAATTTAAAAGAACAGATAATTTGTAAAATAAAATCGAAGACAATAGCATTTATAAGGGGTTCGAGATGCTTTTGAAATCAAGCAGGCTGGTGATATTTGGGTCGCGGGGTGGATGGATGGAGGTTGATCCAAGGGTTCGTTAAGTTGATGCCATAATTTGCATTTTGGTGGCAACATTGACGGCCATTTTAACTTAATTCCTATAAAGCTACTTTAAAATGGAATCAAATGTTGGGTTACTTATTTTATAATTAATAAATTTCTACAATAAGAAATATTTTGTTTGATATTAGTTCTAGTTAATACAAATTAGTCAAATATATTTCACATAACTACAAATCTTATTCAAATGTCTCTCTATCGGTTTAGTTGTGTGTGTGGGACGTGTGAAACAGATTACATGTATACGGCTTCGTTGGGTAACACTGTCTACAGTACACACACAATAACAGTCGTTGTGTAAAGTCGTTACCTTAATTATACCGTTACAGGAGCTGATTCTTGTTTATTTGACGTTAAGATCCATGTAATGAAAGATTTAATTAATAAGTTTTGGAATCGTTTATAGTAAGAATGTACGAAAATATTTTATCAAGGACATGTAATAACAGTGCAGAGACCTCAGTAGTTGATCATTTATCGTTATTAGCATTATAATACTTGATATAATTTGTTAAGACTTACAAGTGAACTCATTACCCGTACCGTAAATGTGTAGTGGGTGTCGTTAACTACCAGACTCAGTGTACATTAACATTCTACCAACATTCTGCTGTTATGTAAAGCAAATTATTATTTCAAATTGCTAAGCTCAAGTCGGAAGAGAAGGTTACGTTTGCGGAATGCCAAGCGAGACGGAGGCTTAATTTTGTCACCGCTATCACTTTTTGGGTTCTCAACGGTTACCCTTTGACAACTGACCCCTTGTTTAAAAAGCGTTTACTTTTATGACCTCGGGTAAAAGGGTTATAAGGACAGATAGTTTTTCTAAACATAAATGAAATGACAGTTATGTAGGTAGTATTTATATATTGTAGTGAATATTTGTCGTAAGAACAAATATATATATTTTTTAAAGCTACATATAACTATGACTACGGGAGCAAGGAAAGCAATTATAATATATATATATATATATATATATATATATTAATATTTCTATTTGCCGAGCCCACTAGAGAGTAATTATAACTTTACACGGCCAGTTCGTATAAAGTAAAATGATTTAGTCTTTTCACTGTACATCGTTACTACAGTAATGTGGCAATATTTCCGCAGATGTCGAGCGATAAGCGACACAGTATCCGCCGGGAAAAATAATGTTGTAAAACTACATTGAACATTCCATTTTATACCTTTACATATGTATTGTTTATTATGCATAAAAATTGCTTGTGTTTTTTTACTCAAAAACATAATTTTGTTTTATAATAAGGAGTATATAATTCTTAACACAAATGTTTCATTTATGATGTGACAGGAAACACAATTTCGTGATTATTTCCTTTCTATTTCCCCTGTGTGAGACAGACGAGAGAATTTGATTGTTTCTTAACTTTGTCGACACGTGGTTTCAGAAACGTCTTCTCATTGGAATTTATTTTGGTTTATCTACATATAATGAAATAGTGAAGAGGTCAGCAGTTTTTAAATTATCGCGACTTGTTTTTAAATCACTAACTGAATATACCGGTTCGTTTTCACTATAAAAAAAGGTTAAATTTCTTCTATATTTCCCGACGTTTCGGTCAATTATTCTTCAGGCGTGGTCACGGGTTGACTGATAGCTCAGTGTCAGTTACTAGCCTCGCTTGGTCTTCATTATTATTTTCATTGGGATCGGAATTGAGGGTATTTCGACCCACAACACTAAAGACGGATACACACTGAAGTTTAAAGTCGTGGAGAGTATGTCAATTATTTAAAACTAGATTAAATGACGGTGAAAAGCGATATTTATCTTCTTGCTGGAAATTTTTGTTTTTTAACATTAGATGCTTTAAGTTATATTGGGATGATAAGACGTTCTGTGGAGAGGACCAGTGGTTGGCGCACTACAACTACTGTATAAAGGTAAATTTGGGTAAAATTAGATTATTGTCCGAGTGAATATAATTGTTCTGCGGGAAATCTCTCAGAATTACGTCGTGCTTATATTATTATTATATCATTAGATACCGATAAAATGGCGCACATAATACAAAATATTTTGTATTATAGTCATTTTTTAAAGTAAATTATTTATTTTATATATATAAGACAATGAACTTTGTTTAAGGATAAATATATTGCAACTACAGCGGTCACGTAAGTTTATAGTTGTTGATAAGTATGAGCAAGTTTCACCCAGAATTAACGTTTATTATAAGTTTTGTAAACGGGTTTTGACTTTAAATGAATCTCATATAAGCAGTTCTTCAAATAAGAAATATGTTAAAAATTATAAACCATTTTCTCCTTCCACACCTTTTTATAAACCAAATTAATATATTGGCACTTTTTTTGTTCATTTTCTGTCTTTACTTTACAATATTTTACTTTCGATAAAAACTAATATTAATTTATATATACATAATTAAAAACTAAAACTGTTCACAAATCATCGTAAACAACATTTTGAATACTGATTGAATATAGATATTATTATTTGTATCTTCAAAGCGCTCTTCTAATCTCCGGTTATCTAGTGAACCTTATTTCCCAAGATACCAAAGAAAACATTTTTGATCGCTTCCATTTACATCATTGGCTCGGCAAATAGAAATATTAATATATATATATATATTATATATATATTATAATTGCTTTCCTTGCTCCCGTAGTATATTTTAATAAGTATAAGCAAAATATGATAATGTTTAACTACGCTTATTTAAATTTAAATACGTATATAACAAAACATTAACACGAGTAGGATTCAAACCTGAACACGAGCTAACGTCAAGTTCAATAGCAGAGACGACGATATCCCAGCGTTATTTATAAAAAAAAATTATGTTACATTTATACTTTATTTATATTGAACATATTACTTTTTAACATTTGAGATTTTATCTACATGTCAAATACTCCAAGATAATATTTGAGTTCAGGGACAAAGTTTAATGTATAATTTCTGAGCGTAGATTAAAATAGGCTTCAGGGCTTCGCCAGAAATTGCTTTTTGGGGTGAATACTTTTAGCGTATGAAATAAGTTTATCGTAAAATAACGTAGTTTAAGAATTCGTTTAAAAATTCAACAAAAATAAATTACTTATTTCAACCACTTAAAAAAATATACGAACCGTTAAAAAAACGCTTAATATTTTAAGTATTGGTATGAATTTTAGTTTCTTTTTATTTAATTTAGTAGTTTTTTTTAATCAAAACATAGCTCCTATGATTGATTGGAAACCAATGAAATATATTTTAATTGTTAAAAATATCATTTTCTGTTTATTACCCGTTACTTCAAGTAGAAAATAATTATATTATCAAGTATATTAGTTTTAATCGAAATAGCAAGGGCTATTATGCAATCATGAACTAAAACAATGTTTATCCACTCAGACAATAATCTAATTTTACCCAAATTTACCTTTATACAGTAGTTGTAGTGCAAGGTCCCAGACGATTGGCGAAGTGCAGTCATCGTACCTTTGTATAAAGGCAAAGGTTCACAGATAGACTGTGCAAGCTATAGGGCCATCAGTTTGATTAGCTTGGGCGGTAAAGTTTATGCTAAAATTTTAGCGAGAAGAATGCAAGAGAGATCTGAAAGGCTGTTGTGGGAGGCCCAAGGAGGTTTTAGACCTGGAAGAGGGTGTATAGATCAGATCTTTTCCCTCCGCATGATCACGGAAAAGTTTTTGGCCCTAAACCAAAAGGTTTTCTGTGCTTTTGTGGATTTGGAAAAGGCGTTTGACAGGGTTGTAAGAAAGAAGTTATGGGAGATACTGCCCCGATACAATGTGAACGGACCCTTGCTACAGGCTGTAAGGTCTCTTTACCGAGATCACTCAGCCTGTGTGCGAGTAGGAGCTGGCATGTCGCCCTGGTTTGACATACAATCGGGTGTTAAGCAAGGTTGCGCTATGTCAGCTTGGTTGTTCAATTTGTATTTGGATAGTTGTCTCCAAGGAGTGAAAGATAGTGACATGGGAGTGAAAGTAGGTGGTCTTAAGGTCAATTGCTTGCTATATGCAGATGATGCGGGGCTCATTGCATCATCAGAATGCAATTTGCAGGCATTGGTCACCACTCTGAAAGATGGGTGTGAAATTAATGGTCTTAACCTGAATGTAGATAAGACGAAGGTTCTGATATTTGAAAGAAATGAAGAAATAATAGAATGTAAGATCAACGTGAATGATAAGATAATAGAACAAGTGAATGAAGTGGTATATTTGGGAAGTATGTTTAGCAGAGACGGAAGATACGAAATGGATGTGGAAAGACGTATTGCTGCCGGTAACAGAGTCAATGGTGCTTTGACTGTATTGTTGAGACGGCAAAACGTCAGTATAGCTGCACGTTTGGCTGTACACAATGCAGTTTTGCTACCGACGCTGTTATACGGCAGCCAAACGTGGGTAACACAGAAGAAGAATATAAGAAAGATGAATGCTTTGGAGATGCGATCTCTTCGCAGAATATGCGGAGTCAGTCTAGCTGATCGAATCCGCAATGAAGAGATCCACAGAATGGCAGGTACTAGCGAAGATATCACGGTGAGAATGAAGAAGAACGTGCTCAGATGGTTTGGGCACGTTGAACGAATGAGTGATGAAAGAATGGTAAAAAAGATTTATATGGGAAAAGTGAGCGGTAAGAGAGACAGGGGGAGGCCTCGAGTGACCTTCGAAAACACAGTAGCTACGATTCTGGAGGAAGGTCACGTAAAAAGCATGAGGACCCCCCGGAGGGCATGTATGAAGAGGTTGATGTCTGTGGCCGAGGCGAAAGAGGTATGCAGAGACCGTAGCGTTTGGCGCTCCGTCGTCTCTGGCTACCCCGCAAGGGATATGGCGTGAAGGTAAATAAATAAATAAAACAATAATAACCAAAATAATGTCTTTGAACTTCCCCTTTATTATTTCTGTCATAATGTGATGGGCATGTTCTGTTTCCGGTGGTAGTACAGTTTGCCCATCATAAATTCAACATGGCCAGACCGAAGTCTCAATTCCGTCACAACTTCCTGTTTATGCAACTTTCTCTCGTTTGTCAAATATCTTTTATCAAAATATACTAACCGCAATTCAATTCCCAAGGAGGGTTGGCGTCAGGCAGGCGGCCGGCCGTAAAACTAAGCCAAATCTTTAAAGCAGTATGGTAATACCGGTGCCACGCGAGAAGCTAGCCCGGGAACAAAGGGATGTAAAACTGAGATTTGGAAGTTGGAATGTTGGTACGATGACTGGAAGAGGAAGAGAAATTGCGGATGTAATCATGGTATGGGCATGTTATGAGGAGGGATGAAAGGCACGTGACCAAAAGAGTGCTAGGTATGGTAGTGGAGGGATGGACAGGTAGAGGACGGCCGAAGAAAAGATGGATGGATTGCGTGAAAGACGATATGGAGAAGAAGGGAGTGTGCACAGAGATGACGAGTAACAGGAGAGTATGGAAGGAAAAAACATACTGTGCCGACCCCAAAATGGGATAAGGGCAGGAAGAAGAGACTAACCGCAATTCAAAAACATTTTCGCTAATGGAATAAGTCCGATGTATAATGGCATATATATATATATATATATATATATATATATATATACATATATATATCACAGTTGACCTCGTTAGTTAGACGATATAATATCTCATTATCTTGTAGTCCAATGTAAGAAGGGAAAGCCTCTTAAAAGCCAATCACATTGGATGTAAAAAAACCGCTCTGGATTTCGAAAAAACACAAAATGAAAGAACAGATAATAAGCTAATGATTCAATATAAAAAGACCTTCCGTAACGGCAAATAGTTCTAAATGTATAATAAAACTTTAGAAGTAAATTTGGATTTATATGTTTCGGAATCCAATAATGTTTTGACCATAAAAGTTCAAACAAATAAAAATTGAGTACAGCAGATAGCAAACAAATTTGACATATTAAAAAATTTTTAGGTGTACTCCCACAGCTTGAAGTGGGCAAGACAAGACAAGTCATATTGCGTGCCCTAGTTCAAAAAACATCAAATTAATTATTATAATTTATTAATATATTATTTGGAATTCCTGGGACTTTGTACTTTATAGAATATCATTCTTTTGGTAAAATAAAACAGAAATAATATAAATGGTGAAAGTGGATTGCTATTTACAAATGAGTAACCTAACGTGACGATTGTTAGAAATGAGTATCAAAAAAGCATTATTAACAATATTGTAAATATTATCAATAACTAAAAATAAACTTATGAAAGACTAGCCATCCGAAAATTTTGTGTATACAATAAAACGCAGTTAAAACACGATTCTAAATTCATTAAAAAAAACATTTTAAACTAAGAATTTATCGTTTAAACTCAATGTTGAGGATCGGATTTAATATTTTATCTCGTCGTCGAGGTAAGATTAAAGAAGTTTTAGTCGATGACGCTGTGCCGTGCAGGCGAGGCGTGATGGTTTTTTTTGGGATTTAGAACACGGATGAACAATGAACATTAAAGACTAGATGGAAAATTTGTCTATTTTTGTTATATTATTCAATATTATTAATAAATTTTATTTGACTTTTTGTGCATTATGTCATCATAGTCGTAGCTATTAATCTTATTGAAGTCTTACTATTATTCATATGACTCAAACGTTTTTTATTTTAACGATCCCATTATCGTTTTTATTGACACATTTCCATAGTAAATTATAATAAATTTATTGCTTCTGGATATAAAGTCAGACGTTTATAAATTTCGAATATCAATTTACATTTTGTTGCCAATAAGAGTCTGAGTGGTTTGGTTTAATCAAAGGGCAGATGTAGGCGGTGGAATCTTTGTAGAGCTCTTCAAAAGTTACCGATTAATTAGAGTTCCTTTCACACGACGCCAGAGATATTGACGATAACTCTAATTTATGATAATAAACAATAATAAACGGGCAATTTAGGTTATTTCTTATACATATAGTCGTTAGTTTTATACATATTTATAACAATTTATAGAAAATTCCACATGGACACACACATCTATAGATCAATTAAATAGCAAAACAGTTTGTGTGTTAGTGTGTAAAGTTGTCTGCAACAATGTAAGCAACATTTTTCAAATACTAAGTTATCATGCTATCATGTAGGCTATCATTTAGCCAAATTCATGCAATCTAAAAATCAAATCAAACATCCTAAATTAATCTAAAATTAAAAGAGAAGACAACTAGCATAAAATAAAAAAACTTTAAAATAATGCAAATGTTGCAACCATCTAAATAATTTTAGTCATCCCTCAAATAAGTATATAATTAAAGCAGTTAAATTGTTACGAACTAAAGCGTCAAATTGGAGCGGACATTATAAGCATGAATTAATTAAGTTGCCCTGTGCGTCCTTGAATTTGTATACAACGCTGCCCATCAAATATTCTGTTTAAACGAAACGCTGATAAAATATGCACAGAGCCCTACTTTATGGACGCAGTTGCGGGAAAATGTTTATGTGCTCATGCGTGAATAAACATTTTTATTTATATATCTCTAGCCAGCGAACTGGAAAAACGTAGCTTATTGATAATCAGATCAGATTTTCATTTTCATCGCTGCTTTGAAATAGCATGAAATGTTTTACTTACTTGCATTAATTATGGACTTCCATCTAAACTTTCAACCCTTTTTAATCGCTCACTTTTTGAATATCAAAATACCTACCTTTGATAGTTATATCATATAATACAATCATCATCAATTCAAATTTTTAAACTCAACGACCTAAGTTGTGTGTTGACAAATTACTCAGTCAGAATGAATAATTTTATATTTAAGGAACTTTTAAAATGAAATTGAATGTGAAGAAATATGCCTGAAGTTACATATCTAAAACTAATAAAACATATATAAAAGTAACACTACCTAAATCCAATAGGTTAAAGAAAAAATGAATTTCATTAAATATTAATTTTTCCGATGTTTTATTTGAATCTCAAATCGTTATCTCATTCAGTATTTTTAAGTGACTGTCACTTTGATTTATTATATTCAAAATTTACCTGACGTGACCCGAAATAAAAACGAGGTTATATATAAAAGAGGATCCTGACCGATCACTCTTTACACAAATGAAAAAGATGAAAAGGCAGCTGGAGTTGTGTAACGTCACGACTGGAACACGCGCTTCACGAAGAGAGAGCGACAAAAAGAATTACCAAAGAAAAACTTTTCACGTGAATGTTGTATAAGAACTTATATTCAACTTTTTTTTTATATTTTCATAACATTTGTGAATTTTTAAAGAAGTATAATTAATAATACCCATTTTAATTTTAAATATCTTCAAGTAGAAACAGGATATTTTTTTATTAATATCGTAAAATTTTCATCGTATAATTTACATTTTCAAAAAATCAGAAAAGGGTCTTTTTTCAACAAATATTTAACGTCAGTTTTTGTAATAAAAAGTACGGATTTTTTGTAAAACTCGTAATAAGAACGATGACTTGAGAAAACAGAGGAATGTCATGGGACCGAGATAAATATCCTCAACTTCGTCTTATTTTTTTCACAATTTTTATTAATTTGACTTAATAAAACGAACGTATTATTTCTAAACTGTAGACTTATATATATTCAAAATATCGTAATTTAAGTAATGTTGATACGTCACAGACATATGTCATATATAAATGCACGTCATATATATAAGTGTATATCTGGAATTTAACCAAAATAGGATGGTTTTGAAGTTACATTTTAAATATTAAATTTTAAAATGACTTCAAACTCCAGACGTGTGACAAATCAATTTGAACTAACATCTCATATTTCAATTTGTATTCTGTTACAACTAATTTTATATAACCAAGTAAGAATTTTATTGAAATAAGTAAATACTAATTGGATATTTATTACTATTTTCTGCAAAGTTACAGTTACAAAGTCGTTTTAATTAACTGTCCACTCGAAAAACAAGACGGTCATTAGATTTTATATTTAAGGAAAATTTGACACAATTTCCTTGACATCAATCATCCCTTCCTTTAATCACACTCTCTTATATTTAAAAACAAAAATTTTAGGCATTAGTTAAATTAAAAAAGAATCTAAAATCAGTCCTTCTAAGGATTATATCGACACATAAATAGCATAGAAATAAATCTATAGAAGTACACCCAAACTCGATGTACAAAACTCTATGGATTGTGTCTTGTGGGAATTGAACTTTCAAACTTTCAGTTTCAGTACATCTGTCCAGTTCACTAACCACTATACCAACTAGGTATTCTTAAAGTACGCAAAAATTAAAACAACTATATTTTATTTTATATTTAGTTAACGATATTTGAAACGCTCTATAAAAATTCGCAATTTTCCGTGTCAATATTCATGGTTATCGTTCTGATATTAATTTCGTGTAAGCGAAGCCTGAAGGCAGTTCATTCGAGTGAGGTTAAGGATACGCCATTTATATCCATTTGCCGAAAAAGGCTGTTAGCCACACGAATATGGCCAAATTGTTAGGACAATTTGAACAACTTATACATATTATATTTCGCAATTTAGGTATGATATTTATTTGTTCACTGGAACGTAAAAATTGCTAAATATAAGTTTTGCTATTTCACGTCGAAAATGATGTTGTCTTTTTGTAGAGGTATTATCGAAAGACAAGTAAATATTTCTTGCAGCTGTTTTGTTTAAATAACTGTATATACTTATATTTTTGGTACTTTCAATACAATCTATTAAAATTGTTTCTGAGATAGAACACGTAGTTTATAATGTGTTCATGTTCAACTGAATCTTTACTTATGTTTGATTAATATATATTGTTATTATTATAGTCATTTTATTTAGATATTCTACACCATAGTAATATTATTTTCCATAAGCATATAATATTACAAATTTATTTCACGTTGCGAGTTATTTAAACACCACAAAAATTACACTATAATTAGATCTTTCAGGTCCTGCCGAAATAAGAAAACTCTCAGTTAAATACGCCAGCGATTTGTAGCGTCCCATTATAACGGTAGAAACTATCTGGTATTAGTGGGTGCTAGTCCCACAAAACCACTCCTACTTGCCGCTCAGATAAGATTCCAGACTGACTTCCAGACGTAAAAATAATTACAAAATAAGACAAAAAAACAATAACACAACAATAAATATTACTTTATATACATTATATAACAACATTATATAACAACAGTAACATTATCATATCTCAAATGGCTCGTTTTGTTAACATTGAAGAGGCAAGTCATGAAATAATAATAGTTTGGAAACATAACCAATTCCCACCGCTCTCTACGTAGATGTAAGACTCATCAAAATGAGAAGCTTCGGTGTGACCTCAAAACTCGACCTTTGAGCTTTTAAAATTTATTTAGGGAAAACATTACTGTAACATTAGCTGAGGTTAAATCATAATTATTCAGACGCATGTCTGTTAGGTTTTTAACTAAAATAACCTAAGGAGAGCTAGAATAAGAAAGTTCTCCCTTATTAATTATAAAAAAGATTACTGCCTTAAAAAACCATGAAGAATTTGCGAATCTGTGCTATAGATTGTTATATATTCTTTAAGGAGTTCTCTTACCTCGATTAATATTCTGTAGTACCAGTATTTTTGAGAATGGATCTTTGTAACATACCTGTAACAAAAATATAATAATAATTATTATAAATAAGCAATATTTAAGGAACCATTTAATTCAAATAATATCTTATTTAAAGTATGAAAACAAGACTTTCAGCAGCAAATACTTCATATTGAAGCTTTAAGTTATATTAAACCTATATAACCTACTTATCGTCTTGAAAGGGATTTGCTTTAGAGTTTTAAGTAGTTAAATAAATGGGGATAAAGAAGTTACCGGTCTACAGTTTGTTCTTTGAAAAGTTTCTTTATATTAGACTTAAGGGTATATTTTCTTTCTAGATGTATAAAAATATAATATCGTTTTTATTTTTACTGTTTGCCCCAAAAGTTTTTAGTTTTTCGTACATAAAAGTGGTTTTTAGTTCGTAAAAAGCTGTAAATGTCATCAAAATTGTTAAAGCGATTTTCCTTATCATACAAGATGTACTCGTTTTATAGTATTATGTAAATGGTATCTAAAATACACTATCAGCACTAACTTGTCAATAAGATTAGTGTGAAGCTGACTGATTAAAATACTACCATTTCGCTTTGGACTTCGCAATAAATACCTTAAAGCTCGCTTTGAAAGTGATCATTACATAAGATAAGCTTCAATACTGGAATCTCTGTATATTTAGATATTAATTGCAATATTGATTATGTATTAGATGTTAGATTTGTCCACCATTAAATATAGATTTTATAATTATACATAAATATTATTGTCATTATTTCAATTTAGTATGAAAGTGTTTTTAGCGGTATATTTAAGAAAATTATATTTATATACTTATTTTATGAGAGCCATGATTCAAAGTAAAGCCTTTTAGAAAGCTTTATTGTTTTTGTTTTTTTCTTTTTTTACCCCTTCTGATACATTTAAATGACATATGTGTGTGCACAACACATACGCATTTCATGCTAATAACAATATTACAGATCGTAACAGACGGATATTGAGATGGACAGATGAAAATGACCTTAGACACTTGTGATATTCATAGATTTTTTTTGGTTTTCCAAAGCTTTTTTTATGTTTTTCAAAGGGTTTATTCAAACGTTATTGTGTGTTTTTTACTACTAATAACATCAGAGCATATTACTTAGAGATATTATATTAATTTTATTTTAAAAAAGCTTGCTGCAAATGTGCGAATATTAAACCAATATTATTATATTCTATATATAGAATTACCAATTTAAAATTAACATATAGAATAGAATAGTATTACCAAAATAGAAATTATTACAATATACAATATAATTTATCTGCTCTGCCCCAGAGATGTAATAAACCATACATTTATGAATAATTATATTTTGTTTTATTTCACTAATACGTTAAGCTTTGATAAATATTGATAATCTTGGGAAGGTTTTATCGGAAACAATGTTTACTTGTTAGCTTCACAGAACTTTGCAGACATCTTGTTTCAGAGTCTTGTTTGCGATTGCCATCTTAAATCTTGACAAGAGTTAGTAGATTAATAAGAGAGGATATAATATTTATGATATACATTTACAAAATAAAATTCATTTTAAACAGGCATAGTTAGATTTATATTATTTTATTTTTATCTTAAATAATATTAGTCAGGTATTCAAATTATAAAGTGTGTGTTCGGACTCGCACGACCAGGGCAATACAGCCTTCTTACAGAGGTTCGTGTTGAAGAACTTATTATACTAACGGGAGTAAGAGAACCGGATTCCCTCCCGGATCTATCTGTTTCTATCTTTATCTCCTAGTCTTTTGTGTGTATTTATCTCTTACCATCGCCTATACATGTGCATAAGTGGTGCAGAGTTTACAAAAACATTATCGTAAAATAAACGAACTATTTTCATTAAAACACGTTTTTCATTTCATATTTTTTCAATTATAGGTGACAAATACATTAGAATATTATAAAAATATGTCGTTAAAGTATATATATATGTATATATATTTTTTTCTTTTATTATAAAAGGAAAACTATTTATTAATTATCATCCACAATTAATATAACTGTTAAATTACATCACTATGTTTAGTGTTTAGATTTGGAGTGAACTAAGTACTATGTAATGCTATAAATCTCTCGGGATTTAACAAATTTATTATAATGCTGAGCTGTTCTAGCTTACATTTTGTTTTATACATTCTCTTATTACATTAGCATTCCTGAAATTCATGAGAAGTAATATACAAAGTATACTTTAACTTCATCCGCTTTTCTTAGAGTTTTGTTTAAATTACTCATGGAATGTGTATTGAGTTTCAAATATATATAAAACTGTAAAATAAGTATGTACTTAAATCTTAATAAGCTGTAATTATAATACTATTTAGCTTATTAAAAACTCTTTTAATTCATCTTAATTAATCTCGACGGTGGCTTAGGTAACTTTTTTCCAGAATCTAATTAAATAAGTTCCTTTTGAAATAAAATTTATATGAAATGTTAAGACACTTGCCTTTTGTATGAAATAATTTTACTATTCACTATGAGTTGATATTTGAAATTATATCATGAACATTTTAATACATTAGTGTACATAAATTTAATATTCTTGAAATTCGCTTTGCAACTTCACTGAGCTCAAATATGTTTTGAGCTTGCGTTATAGAATTACCATCATAATACATTATCGATGGCTATAAAATACCAGAGTATTCACGCTAAAAGTTATGTTAAATTATACAATATTAAATATTCATAAAGATTTCTAAATAAAATAATCTAGTTCACATATAATTTTTATTTGAATAAGAAATCTAAACGTATGACCTATTTGCTGTACAAAATTTAAAAGAGTATAAAATAATAATAATTATTTTAATAATACAATTTCATAGATATTTTTACTTTTAAAGCCTATTGTATTGTAATTAAATCTTACAATTAAAACTTGATAGTAAGCATCAGAATGTAAATATAGTTGTACGTGTAACAGCACTCACACATTCACAAGCGGAGGGGTTACGTGGTGACGTCACTGGGGAAGGAGATAGATGATACAGATATCTGTCATCCAGAGAGGGAGGGAATATAGGCCAAGCACCGACCCACCTCTGATACAGTGGCAGCACCTACGTCAGCTACGTAAGTCATAATAAGGTCGCTCGCAAACGTGCCTACAATTATAGTAATTTGGTTATTATTTTTTTTATTACATTTCTTCATTATCTTTTTAGAATTTTTTAAATAATATTATTCTCTTCCTTTTTATTCTCTCGTTTTTTTTATTCCGGCTTTTTTATATCACATTTAGATATTAGAGTCTGAGTAGAATTTGAAATAGTCTTTCTTAACATAAACAAAATCTTAACCCCTTACAATGGGTAATATAAATGATACGACAAACTTTCTTACTTAATAAAAAGAAAAATATGAAAACCGGGATAAAAATTACTTTTAATAATTAATATATCCGGGATACGATATATTTATGTTTCGAACAATGCACATTTGATTCATTTATTTCGGTAATAAATACAATTTAATCCAGTCCTTACATTATTCGTGCCAAAACTATAAACTATATTTTTATTAATTGGGAGTTATTCAAAATATATATCAATGAATGGTGTAAAACAAAACCACATACAAATATATAAATTTTGTCATTACTTTATATTACTATATTTATTCCCAGGGGGTCTCACTATATTATATAGTAACCCTAGGCTTGGTATCAGATGCTAGGCCTTATTTACGTGAGGGATGAGGCCCAAAATCCTCTTGGGGCGTTCTTTCGTAATGTTGTAATGAATTTCGAAACTTATTACGCAACTTGTATTCTT
The DNA here is from genome assembly GCA_918358695.1 of Melinaea menophilus ssp. n. AW-2005. Lineage (NCBI taxonomy): Eukaryota > Metazoa > Arthropoda > Insecta > Lepidoptera > Nymphalidae > Melinaea > Melinaea menophilus. The sequence continues at coordinate 5,087,257 of OU911046.1, read as the reverse complement.
TTAATTAATAAATCAGAACTGTTTCATTTCGGTTTAATATTATGTACATTATGACGTATTTTATTGTTATAATAATTCTTATTTAATATTTTTATTTCTAGTTTATAGTAATATTACAAAATACATTGATTAGATATTTCGTAGAAAATATTTGTGAAAGTTTTTTTATTTAAAATCTATAGGAATAAAACTGCGGATAAATCTAATATTTACATCAAAACAATTTTAAGAGATTTAACTCGAATATATTTTTATATTTTCAGTCACAATTCAAGTGCAGCAATCGTTCACAGAAATACTAGAAAGTGTATGAAAGCTCTTATGTTATATATTTTTACACAAAATGTAAAATGTTGAAGGATTTAGTAAAACTCTTGTCAATTTTCATTGTGAAATTGTTTGGAAAATCTACGTTTTTATTACGTAACTCTCAGCGCTTGTTGGTGGATACTTTAATAAGAGTTTAATATCAATTTAATCTTTCTTCACGTTAATATAAATACCACAATATATTTTTAATATTATATATTGGAATCTGATCATATTATAAATAAAAAGGTCATAAATGTCTGGGTAATGGTATTTCACTACAAGAATGAGGAAAGTAAGTTATTTGATGGACCGTCACTTCTCGCCGACATTCCACCGGGAACCCTTGAAAGGATATAGCCACTAACCCATCATAAAATACCCATAAAACCGCCTTGTGGCTTTTAGATAGAGGGGAAACTTTGAATTTGCCTGTTTATGGCGACATGTTTTGGGTCTTTTCAAATGGACTTGTTAGTCATTGACGTAACAAATTAAGTAACCTAACTTAATTATATGAACTTATTGTTCAATTTTTTTTTATTTGAATCATGCTAAATCCCGAATACTTTTATATAAGATATATTGCGTATTTCAGAGGCTGAGATTGTTGTTTATTGTAAACATAAAAACTTTAGAGAAAGTTTCAACAAAAGCATAAGTGAAAAGGCATGTTGTTGTCGAAATAATACTTCATTAGGACGGTCTAATTTATATGTAATATGATGTTCAGTAACGTTTCTGTTTCACCAAACTTTGGTTTGACTTAAATAATCTTTAAGATCAGATGTTGCAATCACTAGCTCATACAGAATTGCAAGTAATTGTGTAATTCTATGCAATTTACGCAATTAAACACGGAAAACGAACCCAAGTTGTTATGTAATCATTACTGTAGCCATGTTTTAAATTCGAAATTATTTTGCTTATTTTGTTATAATTTAATATAAATATAAAATATCATTGGTCGGTGGCACTAATTGAGGAAGTTTATAATTTAAACAAAACAAATGAGTAGAAAAATAATGTTAAATAGTATAAAGTTATACGACAATACCTAAGGGACTTTAAGGCGTTTAACAACGTACTAAGTGATAAATATTATTTATATAGCAGCCACTAACTAACCCCTATAAAGGTCTTGCTACATAATAGACCTTATAATTAACTCTGGGTAAGTAAGTATATAATTATGCATTTACAATATAGGTCGCCGTTAGATCTCGGTAAGCCGCTTTATTATGGGAAGCAGGAATTCTATTAACTTAACTACCTGTACGATATAGTGTGGTATATAAAAATAATGAGTTCAGATAGGCTTCAAAGGAAGAATATAGTGTTATCATCTCTATTATTTTAAATACGGATTGTTGAATTTACTAACTTATAGAATTGTAGAGTTTTCTTATAATTGTAATTCAAAATAGAACTAATCCTTCGTATTTATTCTAGAATGTTTTAAAAAATTATAAATAACGTGACATTAATTATTAATTATAAATTGAATTGTCTGTAACAATTAAATTAAAGTAAGTTAATTACTAAGAAAATAGGTAATTCATATGTAATTGTGGGCTGTTGGTATATAAATTCGTTTATAAATACTCTTACGAGAGCAGTTGTAGGTTGCTATAAAGTTTGTGAGTAAAAGCCATGCATGTTTCAATGTTGTGAAATGAAACAAAGTATTATAATTGAGGTAATAAATGTAATAGGAATTTTAAACTGAACTTTAATGATAATAATAAAACATAAATTCAATTCTGAAAGAATAGAAACGAATAAATATTTGTAAAAAGGTACTTAAAAACGTTGCAACCAAGCAAATAAAATGCTAAACCGCGCATTCGTGACTTGTAAGTTACGATTCAACTTCAAAGTTATTTCATACTTTTATACAGAATGGTAAATGGTATAGCAATTTTCTACATTTTTTTTTCCAAATGAAAGATATTTTATAATATTATATTACTTTAAGTATGTATCACTTTAGTTAAGAAAAGTTAAACTAAGATTAACTTAACGTACAATTAATGTTGCTAACTGGGTTTTAACAAAGGTAAATTCGTATATTTCTCTACAAATGACTGTGAAAGTTCTCGCTTATTGTGTGAAAGCACTTCCATTAGTTTACGAACGAAGTCTTATGAACGTGTTCTAGCCTGTTCAATTTTAAACGCTTGGCAAACACACAAATGCAACACGATTTCTATTTTACTTTGTATTAATAATACATATTGAAAGTGTATTGTTAATAGACGACACATTTTATTATTTCTACATAATGTGTTGTAAAAATATATCATTAATACCTCTCATGTTAAATTATTTATTGCTTCATCGGTATTCACAACAAATGATTAATAGGGTAAATGCACTTTAATCAGTTATTTATTGTATCGAGTTATTAACCATAACTAAAATTTAGTATTAATTTACTTTAATTATATATATATTGACTTTTTGATTGTAATAATTTATTTCAAAACAGAATTTAGGTAATATTTAATAAATTTTAAACCGATTGAAACGATTGTTGATGTGACTGTAAATTTATTTCTAAAATGTTTTATTTAACAAATCTTTTATCACTCAAAGTCATCATCATCTTCCTGCCCTTACTTCATGTCATGTCATGCCCTGTCATCACTGCACACACTGTCTTCTTCTCCATATCGTCTTTCACGCAATCCATCCATCTTTTCTTCGGCCGCCCTCTACCTGTCCATCCCTCCACTACCATACTCAGCACTCTTTTGGTCACATGCCTGTCATCTCTCCTCATAACATGCCCATACCATGACCGACGTCTACCCCATGTCAGACGGCTACCAAATCGGCTTTTATCACTCAAAGTATATCCCAATGTCAATCCCATATCCCAATGTCATCCACACCTATGATACTACATGGAAGCCGAGGTTTCCTTGTACTGGAGTTAAATCGACATACAGATGACTAACATACAATACATACATACATGAATACATAATAAAATAAGTGACTGACCTCTCATAAGAGCCGCTTCAGACGCACCGCCATCTTTATCTTGTCCTGATAACAACCTCATCTCATATAAAAAAACACTAGAAATAATCCGATCACTTCAAATAAAGACTGTTTGTTTCGTATTAGAATAGTTTATTTATATTGATAAATGTAGGTTATCCTTTTGATATCGCCGTACATGTGACTGATAATGACAGATCGTAATCATGGTACAAATTGGTTAATTTCTGAGATCCATAGTTAATCGATAAAATATTTGTAAACTTAATATATTTTATTGTTTAATGCACTTATTACTGTTATTCTTTTTGTAAAAAATATTATAGTTTTTAGATAATTTAGTTATATATCAGATCCAGATAATAATGTAGCAAATATTAATTTTTACTTTAGGTTAAACATATTAGGGACTGTTATGAAAAGAAGAAATATTTATTATATTTAAATTATTAATATATAAGTATATTTACATACATTATTTGTTATGTTACGAAAGAAATATTTTCTTGACAAGGGAGTTTATTCAGTTAGTGTAAAATATTTCTTCTTACCTTCTGGTGCCACTAATGAATATTCACATGATTCGTCCATTTTTAAATTAAATTAAATAACATTTTCTATAAACTATAAGTTATAATGTCTGTATTAAATGCACTGTTTTCTTCGAGTAATAAAAGAAGACTGTATGTATATATTATCGTTATAAGATCCCTAGTACTTCAATTCTCTTTTATCTAGCGGTTAAATTGTAAGTTCAAAGGAAACATATCCAGGTGATTTATAAAATGAATTCTTATCGGTTATAAAAATATCGTCATGACTTATGATATTGTTTGGACTGCAATAAAAATTTATGAGATTTATTTAATTTTAGATGCGCTATTTATGTTGATATTTTTTTATTTATTGAGTTTTCATACATGGTTCAGGGTACACAAATGTTAAGAATATACATATTTTTACAATTTAGTAGTAAAGTAAAATTTTTAGTAGTAATTAGTAGCAGTACAGTAAGTAGTAGTAGTAGTAGTAGTAGTAGTAATGGTAGTAATCGTAAGTAGTAGATATAAATATAAATCTCATTAATATGATTATTACAATCATATCATGTATCCTCCCTAAGCTAAGCTATATTGTCATTGTTATTTAGAATTAATAATTTCATAATTTGAGATATATTACTTTTTTATTGTTTTTCATACTTATGTATATTCAAAACTGAGACATTACTCAGTTGACATATGTCTCATAGATAAGGTGATAATAACATCAAATAAAGAGTATTGTAGAGTACAAGACCCTGTTAATTGTACATTCATAAGAACAGTATTGTATTAAGAGCATTCATATTTAGCGTCTGTATAGTGATGCCACTACGTTAACTCTAAGAATAAATATTTTTAAATAAAGTAGGTAATATTGTATGTATCGTCTATATAAAATCGCCTCGTTGGTAATATATTAAAGTTAATTCATTGATAAAATCCAGGGGACATTATTAGTTTCCGTAAATGACTTGTCCAAGTCTGGTATGGCAATAAATTCACAACATATATATATAATGGAATTGAAAATCACTGATGATACACATTTAACACACGCCCACGCACACGTACACGCACACGCACACGCACACGCACACGCACACGCACACGCACAAACACTTCCTATGGAGGAAGTAGGGTTGAGCCATGATGATTATATTCTCTAAAAACAGAATACTTTAATATGCAGTTGTGTTAAGGTAGGGATTGTTTAAAAGGGAAAAACGAAGGTACTAAGGATACTTTGAATAATCTTATCGTCTAATCCACGTCAAGGTCGAAAGCGAGGGCTTAATGCAAATAAGAGATTCTTTATTCATTCGCTGCTTTACTTTTAGGGTTCCGTTGTAAACTTTTATGTATAACTAACTAGTAGATGTCAGTTTATTCGTTGTTTCTATAGTTATATAACTTTGCGAACCCCCGAGAAACTAAACAGCGGTATTAGGCTTACACATTCTAAAAAGTTACTCTCTTTGATTTTATTTTATAGCTTATAATCCTCTAAAAGTATGATTATTAACTAGATCGAATAATAAATTTATTTTATAAAGATATTTAGATTTTATGAAACTGCGTCTTAGAACTATTATATTGATTTTATTATAACATGAAATGAAAGATTAAAGATCATATAGATACCGCGATATAATATCCGCAGTCGTCAGGGAATGGGTAGCCAATGTACGATAACCCATACTGACCTCTTTACCGATGCACAATATAATTTAATCACATGACTCTGATAAAATCTGCCACAAATTATTTTATCTTGATCTTTACGATGCCGACAGGCGGTTTTTGTTTTATGATTCAATACTAAATGACTACTTGTTTTGATACTATCATTTATTATTGTTGTTTAAAATGTTATTAAGTATATTAAAATCGTATGTGTTTCTTTTGAATACAAGTCGTAAATTAAAAGCGTTTTAATTAATACAGACAATTTAATATTATTATTGGTTTATATATTAGAAGTCACTGCAATTCGTACACAATTGGTATACGAATAAAGTGAGTTTATATCACTTAGTAGAGAAATTAGGAAGAATTTTTGAAATCAGCTGCTGTTCGCGCTCTGAATACTAACGAGTCCGGGCTATTGATTTATAAGAATGGGTTTCAGGTCATCCTTATATGAAGTTATATAATTTACTGTGGATTCCAATATATACTAATATATTTTTATCAATAATATTAATGATCTTGTCTATTTCAAAAGGGATTAGCGCTATTGTGAATTAATTGATAATTAGGGGGTAAAAAATAATTTATTTTATATTTTTATCTAAATAGGTAATTCGATGTACGAGGTACTCAGGCTTCTTTGTGTTTAATACATAAAAAAAAAACAAAACAATAAAAATTGAATGAATATAATTTTTATTGTTTATACTAATAGTATAGCGAGATTTTGTTGTAGATAGGCAAAAAAATACCTTGTTTATCATATATTTCATTTTTGATTACTGACCTGAACTTATTGAACTGAATTGTAGATTAAATTGTTTTATAAATATATCTGTATTTTTATTCATTATATTCATACTGCAGACAGTACTCAATGAATAAAAAGTTTGCCAGTCGTCTCTTTTCTATTTTATTTAATAAAATGTCTAGGAACAAATAAGTCTTTTTGTAATAAATTTGTCTTTAATTAAAAAACTCATTAGTAATATTTTGTAAAACACAAAAAAATACCACAATATTTTTTTTATAATTATTATTTTTATGTCACAATTACAAATTCGTGTGAGTATTATCGTATGAGGCAGAGTCGTTCGGTTGTGTAATATCTGCGTTCGCCGAACATGAAGCTCATTCGGCATTCGCTTCAGAATTATTATAAAAAGTCAAATGTAAAGCTAAGCTAAATTTTATGTTTTGTATTAACGTTTAATTTAATTGACCTATTTCTACAGAAATCGGTCAATTATGTAGATACCCAAGATTTGCGGTTTGCCAAATATTATTGCTTTTTTATCTTTAAATTAATATTACGCTTCGAAAAAATATATTTTTATTTGATGATGGCAACTTATTGTATTACCATATAATTATTTTTAGTAAAAATTGAGTATTTAAAATATAAAATTTAGGAGAAAATCAACATTTCTGTGTATAATGAAGGTCTCACCGTAAACCTATCCACGTAGTCTTCCTTTGTACTCACGCAATGATATGACAAGTAAAAAAGTTAGATTAAATAAGGCTATATTTAAAACTATTACTAGTGATTGGCGTAAGCGTTAAATATGTGAATATTTTATAGAACGTTTAGCGAATTCGTGAGGCGAGCAACAAATGTTTAAACACGGTGTTATTGGGAAATTATGAAACGGAACCATAACACTATCGACATCCTTTACCTCATTTGGTTGGTAATAGATTAGATAAACATTAATCTACTTATTGAATTACGATAATTTTATGAATAAAGATAGTACAGGTAAAACAATGTATGTTGAAAATTATAAAACCACACATGGTACACCACATGGTACTATACAATCATACACTTTTGTGACATAGACGTCCACTAAGAACGGATTGTACGAAATTCCTATCCCAACAGATTTCAACATTTCGCCAAGTTTTAAACCTGTAGGAGCTATACACTTAACGCGGGGGTAAGAGTTACTATAGCAACGATTACCATAGCAACGGTTACGATGACAACGGATACTATGACAACGGTTACCATAGCAACCTAAGTTCACGTCCAAATTTATGTGTACCCAGCGAAGCGGGAGGGAATAAGCTAGTAATATTTAAATATTTGGGACATCATAACTGACTTGCTTGGTTGATAACGTATAAATCGAATTTTGAATTTGTCAGAATTTGTTCACAAGTTTGATCAATATGTATAGATTTCGAACAAACGAAGGCGTTTTCAAAGATGGCCGTCAAAGACGGCCATCCTCACAATGCTAACCTTTATATAGTGTTACATAATATCTACATACCGATATGAATAAAGATGGATTATGGATCAATCTTTAATGTATGTCCGCAAACATGTATAATGATGAATAATGTTGAATGATGCATTTTGTATTGTATTGGAAAACACAATTACTATATATATACAAAAATTATAAGTACATATTTATATGTATATATTTTTGCAACATTGTTTTTGCATACTGATAAAATAATGTATTTTTCCAATATTTATTAAGATAATAATAATTAATATAATAATAGTTGTCAATTCTAATTAATTTTCAGTGTTAATGAAATATCAATATGATATATTTATACTTTCACTATAGAAATAAGACTAAAATAAATATTACTAATCTTAAAATATTTAAATGTAAATTTAAACTAAATTAAAGGTTTAAAAAGGTTTAAAGGCTTTTAGACATAAAATAACATAATCGAATGAAAGTTGATCAATACATTAATAAAAATATTATGAAATTTTATAATAAAACCTTTTAATTTCATTATCACTATTGTTAAGTAGCCGTTATCTGTTATATTGTCGTTAGTGGCTTCAATGAATCATAGTCACTACATTTAATCCAATACCTCGAATTGGTTGATATCAGGTTTCTACTTGTGTTTATCAAATTAAATGATAATAATTGTTGTAATTACTTCTCGTTATATACTAACTTTTGCCAGCGGTTTTGTCAGCGTTTTACCTGCATGTACAAAATCTTACAAGCAGTATTACCAAATCTCGTTTGTCCTCCTTTAAAATAAAAAAAACACGAAATTGCCCAAAATGTCACCTTAAAGTTTGTTAAAACAAACAAACAAACTTTTTCATTTATATTATTATTAAGATGTCCCGTTCCTGTGTTTACAAGGCAAAATGAAAATTATAAATTAAATTAAATCTGATTCCGTCAATTAATAAATATTATTTTATTAAATAAATCGAACTTAATTTTATTATTTCCTAATATATATGTGTTAGTTAGTTATAATATCTAAGTTTTGTTTCTATTAAAAATTTCTATCAATAGATTTTCAAAGAGAAACGTTTCATTTTTTTAATAAGTGCTTAGTAATTCCGAGTCTTGGTTATGAAGCCATTTTAAGTTACACGAACTCTAGGTAGAAAATTCTATAAAAACACTCAAGAATGACGACACATTGAATAGATACTTCTAATAAGTGTTTGTTGATCTTGAAACTATAAAATATATAAACTTAATCAGGTTGAATAAGGCAGTTATTGCATCGAAGCAGCTGTGAGAACAATGCGTGCCATAATTGTACTATTGACGGTCGGTCTGATCGCAGTATCAGGTATATACGTAACAATATTATATTATGAAGAAGTTTAAGTATAAGACCATAACCAAAAGTTTTTTATAGCTGTACCTGCTCAAGAAAGAATAATTGGTGGTGGAACTGTTCTAATCACCAGTTATCCATATGCCGCCAGTCTTATATATTCTAGAACTGGTGCTGGCGTCTTCACTCAAGCATGTGGCGGCTCCATCATCACCAATAAAGTTGTTCTCACAGCAGCTTATTGTTTGTAGTAAGTTACTACTGGTTTTGTTCTTGATTACTTTAAAACATTTCATAAATGTACTTTTTCATAACCTATTTTAATAAGTTCGTAATTAGTTAATATTAATTAAAATCATGTATATATTATAGTGGGGAACCAACTAACCGATGGAGAGTTCAAGTCGGTTCAGCGAAGGCCAATTCAGGAGGAGTGGTCCATGTTCTTGCACGATCTGTCATACATCCAAATTATAACCCACTCATAGCGGACAGCGACATAGCACTCATTCACGTTACAACAACATTTAGTTTCAATAATAATGTTCGAGCTGGAAGCGTTGCGGGGGCTAATTACAACCTCCCCGATAATGAATCCGTCTTCGCTATTGGATGGGGACTTACTAGTGTAAGTTGTTTTTCTATCTTTATATTGATCTTTTGTTCTTATCCGGTTATTAGTGATCTGAACAAAACTGATACGAAAATTGCTTACAATTTTATACACTATTTTTCGAAGTTTTTTTTTATATTGCTGGAGAGTAATAAAATATATTTGGTTGAGTTATATGCACTATAGTGTATAGCCGTAACTTCTAGGTCAAGAATTGAAAGTTTTAATAAAGCTTTCTTCTTGTTCTGTTTAACATTGCAATGCATTGTAAGACAAAATGAAAACTAACACATCGCTATAATGTTACGTGCGATAACTTTACATTCTGTGACAAAAAATGAGTACCGTTGAAGGTATATGACATAAAAATGTTACTGACAGACACAACCATTTTGTTCGTTAAATTTTATTAATACAGTCTAATACAGCGTAATTTTTTTTTTATATCAAATAATAAATAAATCGATTAGCGTGAAGCGTGATCTTGCATAATACCTGGATCAGAAATATTTTGGATAAGGGCAGGTGGATATTCTATAAATATTAATACTGTAAAATTGCTACAGTAGCGTAAATTAATTTTGCTGTAGCAACTTATTTCATAATCATCTATCACAGATAAAATTGTAAATTAATTATTCGATTTGAAAGAACTTACTTAAATTATCGGTAAATAAAAAGATGTGTGTGTTATGTTTTCTTTAGCTAACGTAACTTTATTTGCATTTTCCAGGTAAATGGTTTACCGTCTGATACGCTTCGTCAAGTACAAATATGGACGGTAAACAGAGCCACCTGTAGATCCCGTTATTCTGGACTTGGTTACACTATCACAGACAATATGTTGTGCGCTGGTTGGCTCAATGTTGGCGGCCGTGGCCAATGTGTTGGTGACTCTGGCAGTCCCCTCCTGCACGGCTCTGTCATAGTTGGTGTATATTCCTGGAGTTATCAATGCGCTCAATCCCAATATCCTAGTGTCAATACTTTTGTGCCAAAATACACTAACTGGATTGTAGCTAACGCTTAAGCTTTTTAAATGCACTTGCTTAAATAAAGTTTTATTTAAGGAAACTCAAATATGTATAATTTATTTATTTTATGTACATAATTATAATTATATAATGAAAAATAATATAAATATATATTGTGTATTATAAGATAATAACTTTTTACAAATATGTATATGCAATAAAATAGATATTTTATCTGAATTGGCTAAATATGTAATTTTTACAATTTTTGAGGGCACGGAAGGTCAACCCACCAAGCTAGCAAATGCACGGCCCTACTAACCTTTTCTCGAATATTTATTTGCTTATGACCAATAGAGTATTCTACAGATAATTTTACAAAATACGAGGGTCAAACTGAAAGTTCTTAGAAAATCAAAAACTAAGCATTCTAGCAAGTTATTAGTTTTATTGTAACTTTTCAAAATAGCGTCCATTTATATCAATGCATCGCTGCATTCGATGGAACCATTGAGAAAAGCACCTTGCCCACTCGGCCTTAGGGATCTCTTCGACGGCGTTTTGAAACGCAGCCACTGCTTCTTAGGCGTCTATAAAACGTTTTCCTCGAAGTTTTTCTTTTATTTTCGGAAATAAATAAAAATCGCAGGGTGCGGCGTCGGGGCTATACGGCGGGTGACCCAGTAATTCCACGTCTGAGGTCACCAAATAGTCGATCGTTTGCCTGGCGGTGTGCGACGAGGCATTGTCGTGATGAAGGAGGATCCTGCTGCGAGGTCGTTTCTCTCGAACTTTTTCCAAGACAAGTGGCAAACAATTGTTAGTATACCACTCAGCATTAACCGTTTTCTGATCCTCTAAGACTACTGTCGCGTAATGATCTGTCTTTCCGAAGAACGAGGCCACCATCTTTTTTCCAACACTTCGACCTCTCTTCACTTTAGTTGGCAACTCTTCGGAAGGAAACACCCACTGAGAAGACTGTCTTTTGGTTTCCGGATCATAACAGTAAATCCAGCTTTCGTCACCCGTTAGTATGTCGAACACAGCATTTGAGTCACTTCCGTTAAATTTTTGGATCATTTCTCGGCACCAATCAACACGGCGGAGTTTTTGAGCCTCGGTCAAATTATGCGGTATCCAGCGGGCACAAAGCTTCCTGACCGCTAAATGTTCATGGAGGATTTTGTGCACTTGACTCATACCTATGCCTAGACTTGTCCGAATCTGCTGATAGGTCACTCTTTTGTCAGTCTCTATCATACGCCGCACAACACTGATGTTATCTTCAGTCGTCGCTGTAGAAGGCCGTCCCTCACGCAAATCATCGGTGAGATTAGTTCGACCACGTTTGAATTCATTAAACTAGTTGTAAACTGTGGCACGAGATGGGGCTTCATCGTGAAAAGCCAATCGAAGTCTATCATAACTTTCTTGTTGACTTAAATGACATCGAAAGTCATAAAAAATCATTGCACGAAAATTTTCTCGGCTTAAATTCATTCTGACGTGCACAGACAATTTTCAATTTGCCGCCAAATCGTAAAACAAATGACAAATGAATGAAATGTACACTCAATAATATTGGTAAAGAGTTCTATTTTCAAAATTTAAACTATTTTTTTTAATATAATGCTTTTAAGTGGCCAGTTTTAAAAACTTTCAGTTTGGCCCTCGTACATTTAAATTGTAAAAATTTAAAAATTTATGGCTATTCAAAGTTCCTTTATTTTGTAACTGAATCACAGACTCATCGATCATAAAAATAGAAGTGGTACTTCCTGTTAACCTAGAAAGCTGAAATTTAGTATACAATAAGGTTTTAGTATCTACAGAAAAGGAATAAAAAACTATAAAATCTTTGAAAATTGAAGATGTGCATGCTATTCGGTTTAATGCGCGCTATCTGATTATATATAAAATTTAAGATCTATTTGATGTAGAATCCTAGAGTAAAAACAAACAATAGAATAAGCGGAAAAACATATCCTTAAGTAACATAAAATAAAATGCCGTGTAGCTTATACAAAAGATTTTGAAATTTTGCATTAAATACCTTTCATTTAATTATTATAGGACTCGAGACTGGCTTAGATATTATAGATATGATGGGAATTGTATATTTACAACCAAAATATTAAAACCTTTTAAAAAAATTGAGACACAGCGTAGACTTTGAGGAAGCTGAAGCGTAAGATACGAGAATAATTCCATAAAAAAGGGAGCACTATCTTCACAACGAAAAGAAAGCCTATCAAAAAACATAACGTATAAAAAAACGCCCAAGGCTCTCTCAAGGTCGTAAAAAGTTATGAAATCCAATCTAAACCAAGTCGGTTGTTACTGTTGGAGCAGCTATCCAACCAATTTATCATAAGTGACACCTTGTTAGTTTATTAATAATGTAAATGTAATAACAATATATAAATATTAACTTTTTTATATCTTAATTAATGAATAAAATGTATTGGAAAACGCAAGCGGCAAAAGACTAAACTGCTATAAATGAAAAAGTAACTTTGTATTATGCCTTCACACTGAATGGATTTTGATGAAATTTTGTAGAGATGTTTTGATATCAAAAGAAAGATATAGAATATTTTATCTTAAAATTAAATAATGTTCGATGAGTTTGCCGTTTGTGCGTTTTTGATGGGATTCATTAGATTACAACATTTATGAAATTGGTAAATTTTTATATTCCATATTTAGTCAGTGAGTGGATTTTATTAAATTGCCAGTTTATGTATTTTTTCTATTTGAAAGTGAAATCAAAGCTTATAATAATTTAATTATTATAATATTATTAAATGCTATTGTAATGAAATTATTGAATATTTCATGTATATATAACAAAAAGGATTTTTAATAAAAAATAATTTCATTTTTTCCCAGGCAGTTGCCAACAATCGTATTAGAAGATATCGTGTCAGTAGAATACTAATCCGTTACATAATCAGAGTACAAACTTTAAAAAAATACTAAAATTATAAAGTTGGGCCGTCTGAAGAGCAATTTCTTCCAACCAATTAGATGAAGGAAACATCTAATTGGTTGATAATAAACATAAAAGAGATGCAATGCAGGTGTGATAAGTAATAACCATAATATTAAAAATAAATAGTGTAAATATTATATGATTAATTTATATATAAAGTACATTTTTAAATCCTTAAACAATTCTATACATTATTATAGTTTAAAATTAGAGTTTTAAACCTTAAAAGTAGCACATCATATATTATTTCTGTATATATATTCCACTTACGAAGTTGCCTTTGTATGATCTCATGTATTTAAATAGATATCGTTAATTTCTTTATCTATAACCAATACAATTATCTAAGAATTTGGGAATCCCTGGTTATCAATAATAAAAATCGTAAGATTTGCAATCTATTGTCTTTATCTCAAAGACCAAGAAATAAATCTTAAGTAGATATCTAAAATATCTAAAGAAATAAATCTAAAGTATTATCATACATATAATAAATATATATATATGTCTCATGGTTTAACAAGGTTTTGAAATCGAATTATTTAGCTACCTTAGCCATAGCGAAGTAAAGAAAGTATATGATATTAAAATAACGACGATTTATAAACTTTCCTAACCAATATTACTCAGGTTTAAATTACAACAGAAGCATTTATTACAGCAGAGTAATGTGATTAATAAATCTTGCAATCAAACAAAAATACAAAAAGTTCCAAAAATCTAAGTAATTTCTAGGAAATGTATTCATAGCTCTTAGTTACCGCTTGGAAAACTTACATTTGGAAGGAAATATTACATTATCAGCTCAATGATTTGTCAGACCGTAAGAGTCAATTATGATTAAGTTATCGAAAACATTAAATAATATTATTCGTAATATCTATAAATAATTGTGACCAGTTGATTAGTTTTTTTAATAAGTTAATCTTGATAATATTGATACTATTTTATATAAAAGCCTAACCAGAGTTGATTAAATAGTAGTTGTACTCGTATCTGTGATAGATTTTAACAATGCGTATCACTCTCTTGTTATTGGCAGTTGGTCTGGCCGTGGCAGCAGGTATTTATAAAATAAGGTTTCTAAATATCTTACGTTGTGTATTTCATCGCCAATAAAGGATAAGTTATGATATAGGAATGGGTGAAGTTATCGTAATAAATGAATACCCTTTTTCAGCCGCACCTAACGTCGGAAGAATCGTTGGTGGGTCAAACGCTGCCATTACAACGTACAAATTTGCTGCGAGTCTTTTGTATTCAAGAACCGGTTCTGGGACCTTTACTTATTCTTGCGGTGGGTCCATAATCAAGAATAGAGTAATTCTAACTGCAGCACATTGTGTATAGTAAGTAATACTCTATAAAATATTTAAAGTATTAAACAAGAACTGAACAGAACAATTGTCCATCCGAATTACAATGCACGAACCGCTGATAGCGACATTGCTATATTACTTTCAATGACAAACTTCGTTTTCAACAAAAATGCAAATGCAGCACCCATTGCGAACGTAAACTATATCCTTCCCGACAATGCACCTGTCACTGCTATTGGATGGGGACGTCTGACTGTAAGATTATTTTTTAAATCCGATGTTCATTATTTTTTCAAGTCTAAATCGTGAATTCAAATGTGATAATGCTAATAAAAAATATTTTTATTATTTACAGTATACAGGCAAATTCTCTGACACTCTGCGACGAGTAGACATTTGGACAATCAACAGAAACACATGTAGAACACGCTACTCTACCCAAGGTTACAATGTCACCGATAATATGGTGTGTGCTGGCTGGCTCGATGTTGGAGGTCGTGGTCAATGCGTTGGAGATACCGGCAGTCCCCTCATTCATGGCAGTTTGAATACTATTGTCGGCGTTTACTCATGGAGTTATCAATGTGGTCTCCCGCGGTACCCTGGTGTTAACACGTTTGTTCCTAGATTCACCAACTGGATATTGGCTAATTCATAATAAGGATTCAAATATTTTGTTTCTTATATATACAATTTAAGCTAATGGATTAAACTATTTTACAATTATATTATTACTTTATAATTATATTATAATTATATTATTATTTTTTATATTACAATACCCTAAAAGTACAAGAAAGTTGTTTAATTTTATTTATGTTTAAAAGGAAGATATTTAAAGAGTTTAAGTCATAGATGTAAATGAAATGTATAAATACTCGTCGAATCAAATAATGAAACAATATTAATAACATAAGGATTGCTATTGCAAATATATGTTCAGGGGGTAGAGAATATTCAAATTATGTTAACCTATTATGTTTACCCTTGCTAATATTTAACTATACTATCAATAAGCACGTGTAGTAAAGTTTTGTTAAATAACATAACCAATTAAAATTATTGGTAATATTTTTGGAAATTTTCTGACACAAAAAATATGTTTAAATGCATAACAGTCGGAATACAATATTATTTGAGAAAAAAATAAATAAAAAAAGGAAAAAAGTGTTAGCGCTTAGCTTAGAGCTATATAACTGAACTTTAGCCTTCGAGATCAAGTAGCTAATCTGGAAAATATTGTATTTATCCTAAAAACAATTTAGATCCCAAAGGTTTTTTATAATAGTGCTGTTGACTTGATTGGTGATAATTTTTTTGCCTACCAATTCTATCAAGGAAACAGCTCAAAACTTATTTTAATATTCTTAAACTTCTCTAAACTATGCAAAAAGCGACATGAGTTGAATAATCAATATAATATTATATATAAACTCATAATATACTATGTTACGAGTATGTTTAAACTGAAATATAATTTCTTAATTTTGAAAGTTTAAGACTAGAAAAAACACTACATAAATAAAGAAAATTTCTAGAATTATCAGGTCATGAATAATCTGGTTCAAATTTGTAATGATAATAATTTGTAATAATGTATTTGTATAATTTATAAATTTTAAAATACCAGAGCATAGTTGTGAGCTTAATGGCTTCTAGCAAGCTATGGCAAGCGCGCATTTTAGGACCACTTTGGGGAACTTTTGACGCCGTCCCTACCACCATAGCACATGGGGAATGAATCTCTGTATCTCACGGCAAAAGAGAAAGCCGATTTCTTGGGCACTCTTTTGCCTCAAACTCGACTTCGGACGATCCAGAAAAGACACCGCCAACCAGCCCGCGATGTCAGAGCTCAATGCCAGTAATATTTTTTCTGCAAAAAACTTCTACAATCTCTATTTTCCATGGACGTTCATAAGTCAGGGCCGGATGGCATTTTTCCATTGGTGCCCCGAAAATGTGGTCCAGAGTTGACTTGTCTTAATGCGTCTATTTCGGTACTCCTACTTTGAAGGCATTGTCCGGGTCCCATACAAATGTGACCTTGTCTATCCGTTCTTCAAAAAATATTTTAGCTCGGACCCAGGCAACTATAGACCTTTCGCCATTATCTCTTATCTTTCTTAAATAATGGGGAACAACATTAACCGACAGCTCTTAACATACTTCGAGGATCGCCAGTTGATGAATGACCGCCTGGCTTTCACCATTTTCAATCGTGGACCCCAAGCCCGTGAATTCTGGTGCCCCAAATGCTGCGTGCTTTCCCCAACTCTCTTCATCCTACATATCATTGATTTGTTGGACATTTTCAACATACATTGTTATGAGGATGACAAAACTGTGGATGCGGTATATTCCGGCCGTGCAGGGGTCTCTCGGGGTAACGTCGACGAGTGTTGAAAGGAACCTCATTTGTCATATCACCGTTTCTCGGGAGCACTCCTTTCAATGTCTCGCCAAGTTCCAGTATACTGACCCTCGACATTTCGAGTGATTGGCAGTTTTGTGGTCATCTGGAGAGCAAGGCCATGTTAACTGCGTTAAAATTGGGAGTTAGCGAAGCAGTATTTAATGCCTGGCCAAAGACTGTCGATTTTTTTTTCGCGTCCTAGTAAAATGTGGAATGTACTCCTTTCGGCGTTATTTCCGTATCGATATGACATGGGTGTACCTTTAAAAGAGCAGTATACTAGGAGTAAATCCAAGGCCGGTTCTTGCGAATCCTCGGATGTTACAAGAGTTCATGGGCGACGGTAATCACGTATCATCCGTGACCCGCACGATGGTTTGCCTTCCTAAATATAAAAAAAAAATATTGACCTTGTCTAAGTATAAAAAGCATATGATTTTACACAAAAACCAAAAATTTTGGTAATGTCTAGCTAGAAAATTGCTTCATACCGTACTTACCTCTTGGAAAACTTATCTAAACGTTATATTTAGAGGACAACATTATATTTTAATTTATTTATTTAGCTTCACGCCATATTCCTTGTGGGGTAGCCAGAGACGACGGAGCGCCAAACGCTACGATCCCTGCATACCTCTTTCACCTCGGCCACAGACATCAACCTCTTCATACATGCTCTCTGGGGGGTCCTCATGCTTTTACGTGACCTTCCTCCAGTATCATAGATTCTGTGTTTTTCGAAAGTTACTCGAGGCCTCCCCCTGTCTCTCACCGCTCACTTTTACTATATAAATCTTTTTTACCATTCTTTCATCACTCATTCATTCGACATGCCCAAACCACCTGAACACGTTCTTCTTCATTATATGATTGGCTTAATGATTAGTGACAACTTTAAGACAAGTTCAGAGTCAATTACGATTGTTATCGAAGTCATTAAATAATATTAGTATTATCTAAGTCTCGGAGAAGTTCTACATTAATTTACCTGCCTTCAAAGTACTTTATCCGTCCAAAATGATGACATCAAAAACTTTTTATGAATTGGTTAGGAATTTCCTTACAGTATTTTTGTATATAAGTCTTAGTATTACTGAATTGACTGGCAATAGTTCTCAGGCTTGGCAATATTATGAAGAAAACATAAAAGATACAAAAGTTTAAAAAATCAATAATTTTATTTTAAAATTCTCGACACTATCAAAAGATAAAAGAGGTGCATAATTAATATAATAATTGTGTTGTTTAAGTTGACATAGATATTCTTCATTACGAAAAATTAAAAGTAGAAAAATGGCTAGAAAAATAATGAAATTAAAAAAAGGATATTCTGAAATGTTGTGGTCATGGATTTGTAATGATAATTCAGAGTGATATGACTTGTTAAAAAAAAATACATCTTCTTCTCAAAGTACCATATCAAATAGTTTTTTTAATCTTCAAAGAAGGCGTATATTTCCTTCTCCAAGGCCGACAACCACATTACCAGTATCAGTAGATTCCTATCTACTGAGACACCCGGCGGTAGATAGTTTGCAGCTGAACTACGGGTCAGCTGCTAAGATCAGGGTACTACGGGACCCCGGTACGTAAGCCCTCCGGCAGCGATGCATGCGCTTGCGCGTGTAAACTGCCGGGTTACCGGTTTTGGTGTTGGATTCGTAGTGGTAATGTGGTTAGCTGCAGAGGTTCGGCGCTGTTCGTCTGGGTTCCCACAGTTGTCGGGGGCTCGTCGGATCTCGTGCGCAGCTAGAGGTGATTGACCAGCCTAAGGCGAAGGGCTGCTGCGGTCTTTTACTTCGGGGCTTGGAACGGTCCATAAGCAGAGATCCCTTCGGGGGTCACTGCAGTTCGGGTAGCCTCCTGCTTAGAGGTTAGATGGATGTGCTAGCATCTATCCGGTCACCCGACTGTATTGTAGGGTAGGCTTGCGGCCTGACTGCCTGTCGGGAAGTGAGCGTGCCTTACAGCTCCGGCACCAGCTGGAAACTTGTAGTTAGCCTCTCTGACGTTCTTAGTAAGTTATTGCTAGTGCGAGAAATCACACGGGAAGTGAGCGTGCCTTACAGCTCCGGAACCTTTCATGGAGAAAAGGTAGCTGGGTGGTCGCCATTGGACTTGTCTATGACCGATAGCCTTGCGAGCTTACTAGTCTTATAGTGCCGTTGTCGGACGACTTCGGAGGTCAGATCTGCCGTACCAAGGATCCATGTGACCGGGGTAAACCTGGACCACATGTATAGCGGCTTAACTTATATACCCGAGGGGTTGGTGGGGTTGAGATGCTAAATACATAATCAATAGGACAGAAGGAGGTGAGGGCGGTGTACTATTGATTGAAAATATAATTGTCTTTGGTGATTAAATGGGCAAAGATATAGATACTGCCTTCTTCGTAGTTTATGCTGAATTTTTCGGAAAAATAAAGATATTGCATCTGAATATATATATTTTTTTTCAATGTTAGCTATTGCTCGTAACTTCTTCAACTTTTTTCGATGCTGTAAATTTCACGCATTAAATCATTATGTATGGATTATTATAATATTATTATTTATTGCTATACTAATAAAATTATAAATATTATTATAAAACATCCAAATTAACTTACTTACTTACTTACCTTCACGCCATATCCCTTGCGGGGTAGTCAGAGACGACGGAGCGCCAAACGCTACGCTCCCTGCATACCTCTTTCGGCTCGGCCACAGACATCAAACTCTTCATACATGCCCTCCGGGGGGTCCAAATCTCTTATCTCTTTTTTTTCTTTATTATGTTACTGTGTTATAATGATATTAAATTTGGTTATTTTATAATTATTAGCCATAAAATATTAATTATTGTATAGCCGTAAAAAAAATATTTAACAATAATATAAATTTGGCCATCCATTTGCTGAAGAGCAATTTCTTCCAACCAATTAAATGAAGGAAACTGCATAAAAGAGAAGCAATATAAACGTGATCAACAATGGCCAAAAAATAAGAAAAAAATATAAATATTGTATGATTCCTTCATATATAAAGTACTTTTAAAACCCCTAAACACTTCTATACATTTCTATACTTAAACATAGAGTTAGATGCACATATATTAATAGTAGAAAATTATATATTATTTCCATTATTTTCCTCTTACCAAATTGCGTTTCCATGATCTCATGTATTTAAATAGAATTCGTTAATTCTTTATCTATACCCGATAAACTAATTATCTCTGTTTTTGGGAAAAGCCGGTTATCGAAATAAAAAAAATCGTAATTTTTGTAATCTATTGTATTGTATGTATTGTATTGTATTGTAACTACAAGACCAAGAAATAAATATTAAGCAAATATCAATATTATTATATAATCAATAGAAATATATGTTATACAAATTAATAAGATTTTGAAAAATAATTATTGGCCTCCCATGGCCATAGCGAAGTATAGTAAGTGTATGATTTTAAACTAACGACGATTTTTAAACTCCCGTAATCAGTATTGTTCAAGTTTAAATTACAACAGAAGCATTAATTATAACAGATAAACGCTAAATAATTTTATTCGTAATGTCTAAAAATAATTGTGACAAATTGATAAGGTTTTTTTAATATGTTAATCTTGATAATGTTGATATTATTTTATATAAAAGCCTAACCAGAGTGAATTAAACAGTAATTGTATCTGTGATAGATTTTTAACAATGCGTTCCACTCTCTTGTTATTGGCAGTCGGTCTGGCCGTGGCCGCAGGTATTTATAGAATAAAGTTTCTAAATATCTTACGTTGTGGTGGCGATGAAATGAAGGATAAATTATGATATAGGAATGGGTGAGGTTATCGTAATAAATGAATACCCTTTTTCAGCCGCACCTAATGCAGGAAGAATCGTTGGTGGGTCAAATGCTGCCATTTCAACGTACAAATTTGCTGCGAGTCTTTTATATTCAAGAACCGGTTCTGGGACCTTTACTTATTCTTGCGGTGGGTCCATAATCAAGAATAGAGTAATTCTAACTGCAGCATATTGTGTATAGTAAGTACTACTCTATAAAATATTTAAAGTATTAAACAAGAACTGGAAAGCATTTCTACGCATTTTAATACCGATTTAAGTTCATAATAATAAGTATAGTCTCAAGTCAAAGCATATAGTGTAAAAAGTCGGTAAAATCGTAAGGTAACTTACACTGAAGTTCCTAGAATGTTATATGTATTGTTTGTGATTGTTTACAGTAATGAACCGGTCAACCGCTTACGTGTGCGTATTGGTTCCGCCAGAGCGAGCAGTGGAGGAGCTGTTCACAATACAATGAGAACAATTGTCCATCCGAATTACAATGCACGAACTGCTGATAGCGACATTGCTATATTACTTTCAATGACAAACTTCGTTTTCAACAAAAATGCAAATGCAGCACCCATTGCGAACGTAAACTATATCCTTCCCGATAATGCACCTGTCACTGCTATTGGATGGGGACGTCTGACTGTAAGATTATTTTTTAAATTCGATGTTCATTATTTTTTCAAGTCTAAATCGTGAATTGAAAGGTAATAATGCTAATAAAAAATATTTTTATTATTTACAGTATACCGGCAAATTCTCTGACACTCTGCGACGAGTAGACATTTGGACAATCAACAGAAACACATGTAGAACACGCTACTCTACCCAAGGTTACAATGTCACCGATAATATGGTGTGTGCTGGCTGGCTCGATGTTGGAGGTCGTGGTCAATGCGTTGGAGATACCGGCAGTCCCCTCATTCATGGCAGTTTGAATACTATTGTCGGCGTTTACTCATGGAGTTATCAATGTGGTCTCCCGCGGTACCCTGGTGTTAACACGTTTGTTCCTAGATTTACCAACTGGATATTGGCTAATTCATAATAAGGCTAAAATATTTTCTTTCTTATATATACAATTTAAGCGAATGGATTAAACTATTTTATATTACAATACCCTAAAAGTACAAGAAAGTTGTTTATTTTTATTTATGTTTAAAAGGAAGATATCTAAATAGTTTAAGTCATAGATGTAAATGAAATGTATAAATAATAAGTACTCGTAGAATTAAATAATGAAACAACATTAACTTCACGGTTTTCAATATTAATAACATAAGGACTGCAATATATACTTTCAAATCAAATCAAAAATCTTTATTGAAAATAAGTTTCATACAAAACATTTTTTCATTGTCAAAGCTACCACCAGCTCGGAAAAATAATTCCCACAGACCTGAGAAAAGCTGACGACAGAAACTCAGCGAGATTGTCATGTTTTTTTTTAAATTAGATCTTAAATTCATTACATAAATATGATCAGGAAGTAAAGAATATTCAAATTATGTTAACCTGTTATGTTTACCCTTGGCAATATTTAACTATACTATCTAATAGTAAGCATGTGTAGTAAAGTTTTGTTATATAACCTAACCAATTAAAATTATTGGTAATGTTTGGAAATTTTCTGACACAAAAAACATAAAAAATATTTTTAAATGCATAACAGTCGGAATACAATATTATTTTAGAAAATAATAAATTAAAAAAGGGAAAAAGTGTTAGCGCTTAGCTTAGAGCTATATAACTGAACCTAAGCTTTCTAGATCAAGTAGGTAATCTGGAAAACATTGTATTTATCCTAAAAACAATTTAGATCCCAAAAATTTTTCATAATAGTCCTGTTGACTTGATTGGTGATAATTTTTTTGCCTACCAATTCTATCAAGGAAACAGCTCAAAACTTATTTTAATATTCTTAAACTTCTCTAAACTATGCAAAAAGCAACATGAGTTGAATAATCAATATAATATTATATATAAACTCATAATATACTATGTTACGAGTATGTTTAAACTGAAATAAAATTTCTTAATTTTGAAAGTTTAAGACTAGAAAAAACACTACATAAATAAAGAAAATTTCTAGAATTATCAGGTCATGAATAATCTGGTTCAAATTTGTAATGATAATAATTTGTAATAATGTATATATAATTTATAAATTTTAAAATACCATAGCATAGTTGTGAGCTTAATGGCTTCTAGCAAGCTATGGCAAGAGCGCATTTTAGGACCACTTTGGGGAACTTTTGACAGCCGTCCCTACCACCATAGCACATGGGGAATGAATCTCTGGCTCTCACGGCAAAAGAGAAAGCCGATTTCTTGGGCACTCTTTTGCCTCAAACTCGACTTCGGACGATCCAGAAAAGACACCGCCAACCAGCCCGCGATGTCAGAGCTCAATGCCAGTAATATTTTTTCTGCAGAAAACTTCTACAATCTCTATTTTCCATGGACGTTCATAAGTCAGGGCCGGATGGCATTTTTCCATTGGTGCCCCGAAAATGTGGTCCAGAGTTGACTTGTCTTAATGCGTCTATTTCGGTACTCCTACCTTGAAGGCATTGTCCGGGTCCCATACAAATGTGACCTTGTTTATCCGTTCTTCAAAAAATATTTTAGCTCGAACCCAGGCAACTATAGACCTTTCGCCATTATCTCTTATCTTTCTTAAATAATGGGGAACAACATTAACCGACAGCTCTTAACATACTTCGAGGATCGCCAGTTGATGAATGACCGCCTGGCTTTCACCATTTTCAATCGTGGACCCCAAGCCCGTGAATTCTGGTGCCCCAAATGCTGCGTGCTTTCCCCAACTCTCTTCATCCTACATATCATTGATTTGTTGGACATTTTCAACATACATTGTTATGAGGATGACAAAACTGTGGATGCGGTATATTCCGGCCGTGCAGGGGTCTCTCGGGGTAACGTCGACGAGTGTTGAAAGAAACGTCATTTGTCATATCACCGTTTCTCGGGAGCACTCCTTTCAATGTCTCGCCAAGTTCCAGTATACTGACCCTCGACATTTCGAGTGATTGGCAGTTTTGTGGTCATCTGGAGAGCAAGGCCATGTTAACCGCGTTAAAATTGGGAGTTAGCGAAGCAGTATTTAATGCCTGACCAAAGACTGTCGCTTTTTTTTTCGCGTCCTAGTAAAATGTGGAATGTACTCTTTTCGGCGTTATTTCCGTATCGATATGACATGGGTGTACCTTTAAAAGAGCAGTATACTAGGAGTAAATCCAAGGCCGGTTCTTGCGAATCCTCGGATGTTACAAGAGTTCATGGGCGACGGTAATCACGTATCATCCGTGACCCGCACGATGGTTTGCCTTCCTAAATATAAAAAAAAAATATTGACCTTGTCTAAGTATAAAAAGCATATGATTTTACACAAAAACCAAAAATTTTGGTAATGTCTAGCTAGAAAATTGCTCCATACCATTGTTATCAAAGTCATTAAATAATATTATTATTATCTAAGTCTCGGAGAGGTTCTACATTAATTTACCTGCCTTCAAAGTACTTTATCCGTACAAAATGATGACATCAAAAACTTTTTATGAATTGGTTAGGTTAGTAACTGTACTATACTATATACTATTGGTTAGGTTAGTAAAAAATACTGTAAGGTTACCTTACAGTATTTTTGTATATAAGTCTTAGTATTACTGAATTGACTGGCAATGGTTCTCAGGCTTGGCAATATTATGAAGAAAACATAAATGATACAAAAGTTAAAAAATTAAATAATTTTATTTTAAAATTCTTGACACTATCAAAAGATAAAAGAGGTGCATAATTAATATAATAATTGTGTTGTTTAAGTTGACATAGATATTCTTCATTACGAAAAATTAAAAGTAGAAAAATGGCTATAAAAATAATGAAATTAAAAAAAGGATATTCTGAAATGTTGTGGTCATGGATTTGTAATGATAATTCAGAGTGATATGACTTGTTAAAAAAAATACATCTTCTTGTCAAAGTACCATATCAAATAGTTTTTTTAATCTTCAAAGAAGGCGTATATTTCCTTCTCCAAGGCCGACAACCACATTACCAGTATCAGTAGATTCCTATCTACTGAGACACCCGGCGGTAGATAGTTTGCAGCTGAACTACGGGTCAGCTGCTAAGATCAGGGTACTACGGGACCCCGGTACGTAAGCCCTCCGGCAGCGATGCATGCGCTTGCGCGTGTAAACTGCCGGGTTATCGGTTTTGGTGTTGGATTCGTAGTGGTAATGTGGTTAGCTGCAGAGGTTCGGCGCTGTTCGTCTGGGTTCCCACAGTTGTCGGGGGCTCGTCGGATCTCGTGCGCAGCTAGAGGTGATTGACCAGCCTAAGGTGAAGGGCTGCTGCGGTCTTTTACTTCGGGGCTTGGAACGGTCCATAAGCAGAGATCCCTTCGGGGGTCACTTCAGTTCGGGTAGCCTCCTGCTTAGAGGTTAGATGGATGTGCTAGCATCTATCCGGTCACCCGACTGTATTGTAGGGTAGGCTTGCGGCCTGACTGCCTGTCGGGAAGTGAGCGTGCCTTAATGCTCCGGCACCAGCTGGAAACTTGTAGTTAGCCTCTCTGACGTTCTTAGTAAGTTATTGCTAGTGCGAGAAATCACACGGGAAGTGAGCGTGCCTTACAGCTCTGGAACCTTTCATAGAGAAAAGGTAGCTGTGTGGTCGCCATTGGACTTGTTTATGACCGATAGCCTTGCGAGCTTACTAGTCTTATAGTGCCGTTGTCGGACGACTTCGGAGGTCAGATCTGCCGTACCAAGGATCCATGTGACCGGGGTAAACCTGGACCACATGTATAGCGGCTTAACTTATATACCCGAGGGGTTGGTGGGGTTGAGATGCTAAATACATAATCAATAGGACAGAAGGAGGTGAGGGCGGTGTACTACTGACTGAAAATATAATTGTCTTTGGTGATTAAATAGGGCAAAGATATAGATACTGCCTACCTCGTAGTTTATGCTGAATTTTTCGGAAAAATAAAGATATTGCATCTGAATATATATATTTTTTTTCAATGTTAGCTATTGCTCGTAACTTCTTTAACTTTTTTCGATGCTGTAAATTTCACGCATTAAATCATTATGTGTGGATTATTATAATATTATTATTTATTGCTATACTAATAAAATTATAAATATTATTATAAAACATCCAAATTAACTTACTTACTTACTTACCTTCACGCCATATCCCTTGCGGGGTAGCCAGAGACGACGGAGCGCCAAACGATACGCTCCCTGCATACCTCTTTCGGCTCGGCCACAGACATCAAACTCTTCATACATGCCCTCCGGGGGGTCCAAATCTCTTATCTCTTTTTTTTCTTTATTATGTTACTGTGTTATAATGATATTAAATTTGGTTATTTTATAATTATTAGCCATAAAATATTAATTATTGTATAGCCGTAAAAAAAATATTTAACAATAATATAAATTTGGCCATCCATTTGCTGAAGAGCACTTTCTTCCAACCAATTAAATGAAGGAAACTGCATAAAAGAGAAGCAATATAAACGTGATCAACAATGGCCAAAAAATAAGAAAAAAATATAAATATTGTATGATTCCTTCATATATAGAGTACTTTTAAAACCCCTAAACACTTCTATACATTTCTATACTTAAACATAGAGTTAGATGCACATATATTAATAGTAGAAAATTATATATTATTTCCATTATTTTCCTCTTACCAAATTGCGTTTCCATGATCTCATGTATTTAAATAGAATTCGTTAATTCTTTATCTATACCCGATAAACTAATTATCTATGTTTTTGGGAAAAGCCGGTTATCGAAATAAAAAAAATCGTAATTTTTGTAATCTATTGTATTGTATAACTACAAGACCGAGAAATAAATATTAAGCAAATATCAATATTATTATATAATCAATAGAAATATATGTTATACAAATTAATAAGATTTTGAAAAATAATTGTTGGCCTCCCATGGCCATAGCGAAGTATAGTAAGTGTATGATTTTAAACTAACGACGATTTTTAAACTCCCGTAATCAGTATTGTTCAAGTTTAAATTACAACAGAAGCATTAATTATAACAGATAAACGCTAAATAATTTTATTCGTAATGTCTAAAAATAATTGTGACAAATTGATAAGGTTTTTTTAATATGTTAATCTTGATAATGTTGATATTATTTTATATAAAAGCCTAACCAGAGTGAATTAAACAGTAATTGTATCTGTGATAGATTTTTAACAATGCGTTCCACTCTCTTGTTATTGGCAGTCGGTCTGGCCGTGGCCGCAGGTATTTATAGAATAAAGTTTCTAAATATCTTACGTTGTGGTGGCGATGAAATGAAGGATAAATTATGATATAGGAATGGGTGAGGTTATCGTAATAAATGAATACCCTTTTTCAGCCGCACCTAATGCAGGAAGAATTGTTGGTGGGTCAAACGCTGCCATTTCAACGTACAAATTTGCTGCGAGTCTTTTATATTCAAGAACCGGTTCTGGGACCTTTACTTACTCTTGCGGTGGGTCCATAATCAAGAATAGAGTGATTCTAACTGCAGCTTTCTGTGTGTAGTAAGTAATATTCTATAAAATATTTAAAGTATTAAACAAGAACTTGAAAGGATTATTATACCGATTAAACTTTATAATAATAAGTATAGTCTTTAAGTCAAAGCATATAGTGTAAAAAGTCGGTAAAATCATAAGGTAAATTGCACTGAAGTTTCTAGAACGTTATATGTATTGTTTGTGATTGTTTACAGTAATGAACCGGTCAACCGCTTACGTGTGCGTATTGGTTCCGCCAGAGCGAGCAGTGGAGGAGCTGTTCACAATACGATGAGAACAATTGTCCATCCGAATTACAATGCACGAACTGCTGATAGCGACATTGCTATATTACTTTCAATGACAAACTTCGTTTTCAACAACAATGCGAATGTAACAGGGATTGCTAATGTAAACTATGTTCTTCCGGACAATGCACCTGTCACTGCTATTGGATGGGGACGTCTGACTGTAAGATTATGTTTTATTTCCGGTGTTCATGATTTTTACAAGTCTGAATCTGAATTGAAAGGTAATAATGATAATAATAAATATTTTTATTGTTTACAGTACAGCGGGACACTTTCTGATACTCTGCGACGAGTAGATATTTGGACAATCAACAGAAGTACATGTAGAACACGCTACTCTACCCAAGGTTACACAGTCACTGATAATATGGTGTGTGCTGGCTGGCTCGATGTTGGAGGTCGTGGTCAATGCGTTGGAGATACCGGCAGTCCCCTTCTTCATGGCCGTTCGAATGCCATTGTCGGCGTTTACTCATGGAGTTATCAATGCGGTCTCCCGCGGTATCCTGGTGTTAATACGTTTGTTCCTAGATTCACCAACTGGATATTGGCTAACTCATAATAAGGCTTCAAATGTTTTGCTGATTGTAACTACATTTTTGGCTTATTAGATATAATTATTTTGTATTACAATACTTTAAAAACACAAAAAATGTTGTTTAATATGATTATTATTTCAATAACAAAATATATTTAAAACGTAATCGTAAAATAAAAATTAATAATAGAATTGATCAGTCTAACTTCTTGTTTTTCAATATTGATAATATAAAGATTTCAATATAATATCTGGGTGTAAAGAATAACCAAATTACGTTAAACTATTGGGTTGACCCTTGGCAATATTTAAATAAACTATCAATAAGCATGTGTAGTAAAGTTTTGCTAAATAATCTGAACTATTGAAATTACAGGAAATTTTCCAAAACAAACTACATAAATAGAATTGTTTAATGAATAACAGAAAATAATATTATTTGAGAAAAAAAATTATTCAAAAAATTAAATTAAATTATTAAAAAAAAGTTAGCGCTTAGCTCAGCGCTAGTAGGTACTCAACTGAACCTCAGCCTCCGAGATCAAGTTGTTAGTCTTCAAAGCACTGTCTAAAAACAATTTAGATACCAAGAGTTTTTTATATTAGTGCTATTGACTTGAGCGGGGATGGGGAGGTGAAGAAACACCTCAAAACGTATTTTAATATTCTTATTTTAATATCACAAGGTATATTTTATAATAAATTAAATAATGAGATAGGAAGTATTCTGTGGCAAAAAATAGTTATCCAAAAACCCAATAATTAGCTATTGTAATTATAAAAATACTGTACACAATTTAATACACTTGGTGCAAATATTAAAAGATTGATGTTTAAAGAAAACGAAATTAAGATCTTTATGAAGATAATTGTATCACCTATTTATGATCCATCAAAACAATTTATTTCACTGAAAAATCTGCGATGGAAAATCTATGTTAGTAAGCTGAATGGTGACCATTTAACGGCGTCACATTTTTGAGCATTTTTATGATTTGAAATTGTGTCTTTTCTATTTCAATCCCTTAAGCACAAATTAATAGCATCATCATAGCGAACGTAAAATGTATTTGTTTTTAAACCTTAACTTATTAACAATATTTTGTTTTATTGTACAAATTTGGATATAAAAAAAACTCCTTTGTATCAAAAGGATGAATTCTTAAAGTTTGATCTTAAATTTGTATTCTTTTCTAAGCCTTATTCTTTTCTAAGCGTTTAATAGACGAGTGACTCTTGGACTTCACAAGAGTAGAAAACAATTGTATGTTCTCTAGATTGAGAGGTAATTTAATTGACGTGACTGCTCTACCTAACTAATTAGAAAAAAATCAACATTATAAAAAATATCACGATAAATAGTTCATTTTACCAACAAGATTCACAGAATTGTTTTCAAGTATTAGTTTAGTGTTAACAACCTGTAGTTATTATTAGTTTAGCGTTGCCAACCTATAATTTTCCTAATAGAAAGACATAATTTCTCAGATTGACAACTCCAAATAAAAAACTAAAAAAAAGGTGGAAGCTAGGGAAATATGATTAAGGAATAAAAATGGTACTGCTTTGCACACCGGAAAAAAATATTCCTCTCTTATTTTAAAAGTTGAGCCTAATAGGAATAATTATGACGAAGTAAACAGTGCTCTGTCTCGTGTTTTTTTTGGTACGAAATTATTAATTTGTTGTTAAATGCTAAGAAAATTAAATGCATAAAGTTTACACTTCCTCGTGTAAAAAGTCAAAATTGTAACTTTATCCCTAATAATGAAATGCTAGAACCGACAGACTTAACGATTTTCTTAGGTATAACTTTAGATAAAAAGCTCCAGTGGAACCGCATTCTCGTAACACTCGCAGGCAAACTCAGCAATTAACGGACCTTAATGCATCTTCACTCGTTTATTTTAGTTATTTTCATAGTATTTTGTCTTATGATATTTTATTATGCTGCCGAATTTCATTCTATATTTTTATTTTACATTAAGAGCTGTGCAGGCTATTTATAATCTAATAGCTATTGATTCCCTGGTAGATGTTTTTAAAAGAAATTGGTATTCTTATGGTAGACTCTCAATCTATATTTAACAACATATAATTTATACGCCAAAATTTAAATACTTATACCAAAAACTGTGACAGACACACGAAATGCAAGAACTAAAAACAAACTCGTAACGCCTAAATGTCGTCATCTAAAAAAAACAATTGAACTTCAGTATACGTATATATAATAAAATTCCACAAGATATCTTAAACTTTCCTGTTCAAACATCAAACATTGTTGAATTTCATTTAATAAAGCAACTGTAGAGTTTCTGGCTGGCTTTTTTCAGTAGAGCAGCAGACGGTGGTAGACACTACACTGACCTTTTTATTGTAATAATTGACGATTAAAAGTTCGTGTAAATGTATACTTTAATAAAGATATTTTTAATTTTAATTATGTTAGACAACAATACATGAGATCACCGACAAATTTAATGTATACAAATCGTAAGTTCGAGAACTCCACTACTTAATGGGAGCTTGAGATAAGATTAAATACTTATTTTTCTTGTAGTATCCGGGTGAATATCACCTAAAAAACACATGCAATATCAATTCTAACAATTCTTATCTATATCTACCTGATAAATGTCATTCACATTCCAAGAACTTTAATGTCTGTGTATATTTATTTACCGATATTTTTAACCTATATTTTTATGAAATTTATCACTTAAGGAAATGTTGTTTTTTTGTAGTTTTTGCTGTTTTCCTTTTATTCAACTAGGCGATTTTACTACCTCAATAGCACATTTTTAAATAAAATTATACTCGTATGTATGTGTTTGATAATGAGACTTGTTGATCAGATCTTATAATGACTTGGGAATTTTTGGAAACATCAAATAATGTACTCTAAGAATTGTTTTTTGCTCTTGACACTGGAAAAAACCATTGAATTTCACATAAAACTTGTTTAAAGTATGTTTGTATATAACTAAAGTACCGGTAAATGTAGATGGCTTATTATTTAGGTCAGAGCGGAAAAACATACCAAATCGATAGTAACAGGTAATAATATAATAATTATATCAACATCATTATATCTTCTATCTTATTTTTTTATATACCAAAGTACAAAATAACAATATATATCGTACTTGAGTATCAAAACAAGATACGATTAATTTCTTAAGCTGAAAAATATTTTTCAAATCGCATAACTTTGCCGATGTCCATCGGAGACATTTTACCACCATGTAAACTAGTCTGTTTAACTTCTAGTCTAGTTTAGTCTGTTTAACTGTTATATATAATTAACCATATTTTCAATTCTCCTAATCGCTCATAGAAGATACTTTTAATTGAAATGGAACCCTAATTAAAAAACAACAGACTAAAAACGATAATACTTTGATAAGATACTTAAAATTAATATTTTGTAATCTTGATACCCGGTGAAATATATAAAGCTATTCAAATTCAATTAAACAATAATTGTGTCTACAAACTTGATACAACAATGCGTTTCACTCTCTTGTTATTGGCTGTCGGTCTGGCTGTCGTGACAGGTATGTATAAAAATATTAATCAATCTTTTAATGGTTAAAATGGTGGATTAGATGGCCAAAGTAGTAGTAAAACTGATGTATGACTTTTTTCCTTTTAGCCGCGCCTTCAGAAAGAATCACTGGTGGCAGTAATGCTGCTATTTCAACCTACCGATTTGCCGCGAGTCTGCTGCACTCTAGAACCGGTGTTGGTACCTTTTCCCAGGCCTGCGGTGGCTCTATCATTACCAACAGAGTGATACTGACGGCAGCTTATTGCTTATAGTAAGTTTGTAAATTTTGTATGGAATTAAACTTCTCAAGGTGTTAAAAATACTCATAGTAAATGATTCTACACTTACTATGTAGATTATGAAGCGATTGCAGTCAGGCTACTTTTATTTTTTCTGTACCGATAAATAAATCGAAAACTAGAGAAAAGCGATCAAAAAACTCAGCAAATTGAATTACTTTCGTCAGTGCTTCTGAGCTAAGAAATAATGTTATAAATAATTTTAAGATTAATAAAATAATTTTTAATTAGTCATATTATATAAGACTGCATTTGAGATGAATCTTAATAGTTTGTACATTAATGATACTGACGATTTTATTATTTGTTTCATGTATATTACTTTCCAATTATATATTTTTAAATTTACGTTACTTTTAAACGATTTATAAATTAATTTTAATTTTATAGTAATGAGCCAGTCACCCGTTGGCGTGTGCGAATTGGATCTGCGAGGTCCAGCACTGGAGGCGTTGTTCATAACACCCTGAGAACAGTGGTTCACCCGAATTACAACCCACGGACCGCTGAAAGCGACATTGCTTTATTACACTCTATGACAGTATTTACTTTTAACAATAATGCAAACTCAGGAGCTCTTGCTAACATCACCTATAATCTTGCTGACAACCAACCTGTTACAGCTCTTGGATGGGGACTTCTTAATGTAAGTTGAATATTGTTGGACTGTTCCATAACTTATTATAAATGATGCTAACTTAATAAGAGAAGCTGCACAAAGAATTAAGAGTTAGGATATGATAATGATTTGGATAATGATAGTTAAGGGCAATATTATTTAATTTATATATTCATTTTACAGAATGGAGGTCAACTCTCTGACACTCTTCGACGAGTAGATATTTGGACAATCAACAGAATAACTTGCAGAACACGCTACACTGAGCTAGGGTACACTGTTAGTGACAACATGGTGTGTGCTGGCTGGCTTGATGTTGGAGGTCGTGGTCAATGCGTTGGAGACTCTGGTAGTCCCCTCCTGCATGGCAATGGAAATACCATCGTTGGCGTTTACTCATACAGTTATCAATGCGGTCTTCCGCGGTACCCTGGTGTCAACACATTTGTACCTAGATTTATTAACTGGATAGTAGCTAATGTAAATTAAGAATTTAAGTATTTTTATATTAAGTATATTATTCTTAATATTCTATCGTTAGTAATAAGTAAATAAAGTGATTAAGTCTTAAAGCGATATATCATCAAATTGAATGTTGTAAAAAACTGTCCTTTCACAGTCTAAGCGGGAAACAAAACGACCAAGTGAAAATTATAAAATGTGAAATATTTTTTTGAAATAAATGTCTGTCTGTCTGTCTGACTGTCGACATAGTTGTAAATAGACTGTTAATAAAAGAAATTAAAGATATACATACGTATCAATATTTTATTAACCTTTTGAGTGTACATTAGATTTTAAATTGTACTAATCAATAGGAATAGGAGCTTCTAGAATATAGGAACAAAATATTAGCTGACGTGTCGGTTCTCAAGACACAATAAAAAATTGCAATAATTCTCATTTAAATATTTTGATTTCGAGATTGAAGAAATTGAAGAAATTGCAGTAAAAAACCTGTAATGAGATATAATTAAATTTAAATGTGTTTTTTTTTGTCTAACCATTAATTTCTACTTAATAACACAATTAAGTAGATATGAATCAAGTATGCTTGGTAACTAAATTATTAATAATTCTATGCTTCTCTGTTAATAATTTAGATATATTTTTATATACCTAAGCTTGTCTTGAAATATGTAAGGTTTATAAAAGCAACCAGAGAATATACAAAAAAATGTGAAAATATGGAATATAATTACATAGTTAGATAAAATTTTGATAAGCGATCAGTGCAGATTTATTTGTGTGTTCGCAAATCATTCGCTTCTTAGCACAACTATATAAATTTAGACTTAGACTAGATTTTAGACTCAAATTAGAGTAATTGGTTACTAAATTCAAAATTTATACAAACACTTTTTTTTCTCTTTTTAGCTCCAAAAATCGACGAGTTTTTTATTGTTTTGTAATTATAGTACTGCATTTTTTGATATAATTAGCTAACAAGGCAGGATGAAGTTCCTACAGCATCATCGCATATTATCCAGTGCAATTTATATTTCAGCTCACGCTTTCATACACTATAAAAGAGTATTTTCCAGGTTGTTGTTGCCTCTTTTCATCAACGTGCAAGGAGGTTTTATAAAATATATACATACATACCTGCCAAAATTGAATGTTCAATATTAGCTCCTTCCGTATAACCGTCTGCATGGAAATAGTAAAAGGCATTTTCCTCATTTTATAGGTAGTTTATTGATTCCATTGCTGAAAATACATGTTGAAGCGAGAATCAATCGGAATCGGAATTGAATTTCTTTCCTCGCAATATATTGTCCAAATTAGAAGGTAATAGCAATCCGTTAAAGCAAACGGGGAATAAAGTGGGTATTGCAAAAGTTCCAGTTTTAGATCCTGTACTTTATTTACCCTAATGAAGTATGTCAAAATCCATTTTTCATTTCAAGTAAAGTCATTATTGGCGATTGAAATTGTCGATTGATTGAAAATTTAAAGCAGTAGGTACTGCACGTACAACACGTACTGCTATTACTGTTGCTATTGAATGCGTGTTTGTTAATGTACTTAAATTTATGGTGACTCATTTCTCGAGATTTATACTTTCTATCAAGTAAATTAAAATTGTTTTATGACTCCCACCGCAATATACAGACAGCTTCGATGTGGCTTGCGATTGTTTCGCTCCAATCATATTGCTCTGAATGTCGATTCAGGGGCATATATTCATAGCCCAAAAATATACTTGAGTCGTCCAGTGCTAACGCGTCTATTTCGGCACTTTAACTTTAAAAGCGTAGTCGCGTTCTCTTTTAAGTGTGTATTTGTCCATCCGGCCTCTAAAAGAGTCTCGATAGCTCGGATCCAGCTAAATACAGACCTATCGCCATTACCTTAC
Organism: Melinaea menophilus ssp. n. AW-2005; assembly: GCA_918358695.1. Taxonomy (NCBI): domain Eukaryota; kingdom Metazoa; phylum Arthropoda; class Insecta; order Lepidoptera; family Nymphalidae; genus Melinaea; species Melinaea menophilus. Next base: position 5,051,726 of record OU911046.1, on the reverse strand, counting down.
TTTTCTCCAAAATAATGGAAAACAATATTAACTGACAGCTCCTAGCGTACCTCGAGGGCCGCCAGTTGAGTAATAATCGATAATAGGACTTTCGCCATGGTCGATCGGCTGGTGATCTTCTTTTATACCTTACTCACTGTTAGGCAGCGCTTACTGAAAGCAAGGGAGAGGGTCAGGCAGTAACTCTGGATATGGCGAAAGCCTTGGATCGTATTCTTCATTTTGACCGTGTACAAAGGAGAACCGTTTGGATTGTCGGGGATCCGGTGCTCTGTGAACTGTCGGACTCATTGATATTGCATAGAGATGTAACCTCTTTGTGTCATAGAAGACCTATGGCATTTACATCGGATAGTGTACCGAAGAGCTTTTCGATCTGATGCCTGTCACCGAATTTCATCACCGCCTAGCACGTCATCGCCTCTATTACCATCCGTGTTACTTCTATTCATGGCGATATTCCATCGTGCAATTTTCAAGTATTTTTATTCCAAGTAGCACTCGAGCGAACGTTGAACGAACTTCCTGCGGCGGTATTTACTTCTAATGCCGGCATCGCTCTTGTGAATCCTCGGATATTGCAAGAGTTCATGGGCGGCGGTGATCACATATCATCTGTGACCCGCTTGTTTACCATGCCCTATCATAAAAAAAATAACAATATGTAATGAATGTATATTGTGTTGTGACAATTACATTTCACGATAAGAGCTTTATAAAATGATATTATTACTTCTTAGTATCAGTATCATTTTATTGTTTTCGAAAACATTATTAATTTTTTATGTTTATGTTTATTATTTAAATAAAAAACTGAAATACTGAAATATAATACCTAAAATGTATTTTTAATGTTTTTGGAAAAATAGGTAGAAATGTTGTCGAAGCACGAAACCCTCGATTCTAAATAAAAAATGTAAGTGTAAGAATAATAATACCCTACAAGTTATTCTATTCTGTCTTTTCTTTTATTGTTGTCTGTTTTTTCTATCTAATCAATTATAAGTTATTGACCTAATCAATAAATTCTGAATATAATTGATTTTAAAATATTTCAAAGTACGAACATTACACATTACAGAATAACTTTGCTAACAGCGCCAACTACTAATTAACTATTGAATCTGTAATAAGGAGATGAAGAATTTAAGAAACTGAATCATTAAAAAAATACTATACTCTAATGACTTCAAGGTTTTGAAAATTTTAATGTGAACTATGGAACAATCATGATATTTAGATCAGTAGCCTTTTTTTATTATTATATGAACTTCATGTAGTATGAACTACTACTAACAAGAGAAGATAAACTGTAATCTGATTTAGCTTTGTAACTATTTTATTGTCATTAGAAAATACAATTGATAGGTACGGTAACCAAAAATATAAATACAAATTTATAGAATTTATTAAGCTGGCACAACCACTGTACAATTTTATTGAAGGCCTTAAATGTTATGAATAGGAAGGGTATGCAGGTTTGTTACATATTCTATATAGTAAACGGTGTTTGTACCTAACAATGGAATATGTGTAGCGTTTATTCATAGTACGCTTATAGGCGGCGGTTAAATAAATAGAGAATTTATCCGGAATAACTGGTACCTTCTAAAAAAGCATGTGTTTGAATTAGCTATTAAAGATTCTTCATTCTTCTAGAGTAGCCTGATGAGTGTGTCCACACGCTGATGAGTGTGTGCACAAGGTTATAATATGGCGTGCGTAATAGTGTGCTGGGTTGGAAGCCATCGTAGACGGGAATTTCTTATTGCCGTGAGTAGTCAACGTGATGACCGAAAACAATATCTGCTGTTGCTATGTCCTTCTTTTGTAAGGAAATCATTGCCGCCGACGAGTCGACAGAATGGGTTATGTAGTCATCATCGTCATATATACGAGTATATTCATTTTAATCCGGATGTAGGAGATATTAAGTTAATTATTTTATTTTATTATTTTATTTAAGTATTCTAATGCGTGTCTCATCCTTTATTCTCATAACAAGTAATGAGCCACCTAAAAGTGTTTCATAATTTTATTCAATAAATCAGTGAATGGAGTTTTTTATGTAATTGTAGAGATGTCACATTAATAAAAAATAATAATATATTATAATTATTAACGCTTACGCTTATCTTTATTAGTTTAAGCTGAGCATGATTTGGAGTTGTCTGTAATTAAAAAAAGTCTAAGCTATGCTGGTCATGTTAATATTCTATCAAGTCTTTTAAGCCGTGACATAAAAAATATGTGATATTCTATATTATTTCTAAATATTACATGTTATATATCTATAAATAGACAAAAATAAGCGGAAGTAATAAGAACTGTGGAACAGTGCGTGTGTTAGGTTTATCGTTTATCTCAATGTACTATCAAATCTTAATGCATTACTATAATATAGTATGATAAGATAAGTGATAAGGGTACTTTTTAATTATCAAATAAAGTAAGATACCACATAGTATAAAAGATTTCTTTAATTCTTATTCAAGTTAAGAAACTCCAAGTATGACTCGTGCGAGTGTTGTTTTATTGACCGTCCTCACCGTGGTAGCGGGTAAATTTAATATAATTGTATTTTATTTTGCTCCAATCCTATAATGCTAATTATTATATTTAGCGTTATAATAAAAGTATAATGTAATGTAATGTGAAAATGTATTTTAATTAATTAATATTTCTTCAGCTGCGTCTGCTTTTCAAAGAATTTCTGGCGGTGCGGTCACAGCGATTGCAAATTATCCATTTGCTGCCAGTCTCACACATAATAGACTTGGCTTCGGTGTCTTCCAAATCGCTTGTGGAGGATCCATTATCAGCAGCAGAGCTGTTCTTACAGCTGCTTATTGTTTGTAGTGAGTATTATTCTTTTGGTATTTCTTGGTTGATGTATTCTCAAATTAAGCTGCGTCTTTTAAAAAATAACTAGCATTTAGAGGGTTGATTATAAAGTAAATGTCTAGTTGCGTAGTTCTGTTTTCATTTCACAATCAAGCTACATACAATAAGAGTTGTATGAATTGTAAAGATTTTTTTTATCGTCTAAAATACCACCCTTACCACATGGTAACAAAATAATCCTTTGCGTGCGCTGCTTCTACTAAGTCTTTATTTTTATCGAAGCGATTACATTTCATTATAAATGACTGATAAGAAATAATTAAACGTTTATATTTATAACAGTAATGATCAACCAGAAAGATGGAGGATACGTGTTGGTTCCTTAACTGCAAGCACTAATGGATGGCTTCATACGGCAGACGATCTCGTGGTTCACCCGCACTACAACCCCGTGACGAAAGAAAATGACATTGGTATAGTTCACGTCAAACCCCATTTCATTTTTACCACCAGTGTCAGATTCGGAAATCTTCCTTCTCGTAATTATATTCCTCCTCACAACCAAACCGTCATGGCTATCGGATGGGGAAGTATGAATGTAAGTTAAAATATTGGATATAATTTATTATTTATTTATTTATCTATTTTAGCTTCACGCCATAGCCCTTGCGGGGTAGCCAGAGACAATTAATATTATATATTGGATATAATAATACTAATATTAAGAATATCTTTAATTTCAAATTAAATTTTAAACACTAAGATATAATATTTTTTTAAGAAACGATTTATTATATCATTTACAATTTTCAGAAGTCGGTATTGTATCCAAAAAATTAATTTAATATACCCAGTCGAAATCACTATACTATATTAAAAACCCAAATTGTATGTAAAATTTAAGTTGTATACTGTTCTGTATTCTTTAAATTTTATTTGAATTGGCATATCATATTTTTTTATCTTAGCAATTCAAAATATTAAATTATTTTGACAATCTTCGTTTTAAATCTATCATTAATTAATATTATTTAATTTACTCTTTTCCAGTATGGCGGTTCGGTCTCAGAGTCACTACGACGAGTCCAACTATGGATCGTAGAAAATAGAGAGTGCAGATCTCGTTATCATGAGCTCACCGGTCCTAACGTCACTGATAACATGGTGTGCGCTATTGGACTCGATGTCACTGGAAGAGGACAATGTCTAGGAGATAACGGCAGTCCTCTCCTTGACGATAACTTAATTATTGGTATTTATTCATGGAGTCACCAGTGCGGTACAGTGCGCTATCCTGGAGTTAACACTTTCATTCCAAAATACCTAGACTGGATTCAAACTAACTACTAAATCCTATGTCGTATTACTTGTACTGTAAAACGATAACATGTTTTGTCATACTAAAAATAAAATAATATTAAAAAATTCTATACTTTTTTTATTATACTACTTTTATTGGTACTTAATAAGTGTAATCATAATAATATCGGGAACGTAGTGCCATAATCGTAATTAATATTTGAAAATCCCTATATACTATTATATATATTGTTCGCTTGTAACACTATAAAATATTTTCTATTATAAATAAGTCAGAAAGAAAAATGTGTTAGTTTAATCAATTTACAAATAGATGAGTTTTAAAAGTTATAGCTTGTTTTAGGATTTTGATTGTTAAACAAGACATTAACTTAGGTAAATACCTATAAGTTACGTTTATCCACAATCTTGAATACAAACTAATTTCAGTGTATTAATATAATTGTATTAGTACGATAAGATAAGTTTAATACGATAAAGGTATTTTTTAATTATCAAAAAAAGTAAGATACCATAAGTTATAAAACCATATTTTCATTCTAATTCAACTTAACAAGCTCCGAGAATGATGCGAGCAACTATTGTTCTATTAGCTACCTTACTACAGTAGTCCTTACTGCAGTAGTAGATAAATTTAAAAGAAAGTATTTTTATATACTTTATAACTGCTCCAATACCTCTAATTATATTTACAATAATACAAATAGGCTAATCTATGGAAAACATGTCATGTGACGATGTCTATAGTCAAAACGTCCATATCCATGAAGGTTACAATACTTGTTGTTTCTCGAACTGTATCGCGATTACAGAGAACAGAAAGTAATAAATATAATAGATATGTTATAATAATAATAGCCAAGTCATAATATATGTTGGTAAAAGTAAATGGTGTTGATCAGAAGTTCATGTGATTGGACGAATGAACATTTGCTTATCTCAGTTTATGGCGCTCTTGGCAGCTACCCTGGTTTTGGTATGTCCTCGGGTTACTTCAAGTGATGTAGTGGTGGTGGTGATCTATTTTCATCTCCTGTTTGGTTTTTCTGTTTTCTTTTCTCGCCTAACTTATTCTTCAATGTAAGAGTGAGTTAGGACATAGAAAAACAAACGGTAGGACATAAATACAACGATTATGATGGAAATGATCAAGGATATTTTTTTTACTTCGTAGTACTGGTTTTAAATGTAGTAAATCGTGCATTTTTGTGAGTTGTAAATTTAAGCCTAACTGGTTCTTACGAAACGGTCAACATTTTGTTTTAATATTTCTCATTTTCATAATAAAAGCTTGTTAAACAATATTTTTAGAACATAAATATTTGGAAGGTTATTTGATCTGATTATATTAAGAGCAGCACAAAATATAACGAAATATTGTTAAAATATAATTATTATGTTATGTATATATATATATATATATATATATATATATATATGTAGATATAGGCATTTTACCACTCACTGACTCATCACGAAATCTCCGATACTATTGGCCCGATTAACTTGAAATTTTACATAATTACTTCTTTTGTGACGCCCACTAAGAACGGATTTTACTTAACTCCTTTCCCAACAGATTTCAACTTTTTGCATTTCGCCAAGTTTTAAACCTGTAGGAGCTATATACTACGCAGGGGTAAGACTTACCATAGTAACGGTTACGGCGACAACTGATAATATGACACAGGTTGCCATAGCAACCTAAGTTCACATCAAAATTAATATTGTGCCCAGCGAAGCTGGAGGGAAAAAGCTAGTATATGTATATATAGTTACGATGGTTAGGCTGACTCATTAATTATAAATATTCTTAATGCCGCTTTTGATATTAATGCACCCATATCTTAAGAATAGAAATAAAATATGATTACAACGAAAAATTTAACGATCGAAAGATAATAATTACGTAGTTGTACTTATTTCAGTCGAAATGATAATTTTTATCAATATTTAAGATAATAAAATTGCAAGGTTTCATATCCTTAATCTGTTAATGACTATTTTATGTTGTTGCGATTGTTTCATTATCACAAACAAAGAAATTATTTTGTATGAATAAATTTAATATTAAGTGTGTTATAAATATTTAATGCTTTGAATTGTTAAAATAGTGTATTTTAAGGTTTGCTCAAATTTTGCTCAACTTTCTGTTGGTGAGTTCAAAGATAGTTTTGGAGAGGACGGATAAGATTTTCTCAACATGGATTATCTTAAACTGTTGACACCGAATGCCACCCTTCTGCATAAAATACTGAACTCATTGGTTTCGTAATTCCATTAAGATGGATTTAAGTTGATTTCAAGAGTAGTCATGCAAGTGGAAGGGTTTTTTTTTAACTCCGAGTGATTTAAAAAACCAATGGAAGTATTGGATCATACATTTCTTAAGCATGTAAGTTTTTTATGTTGGGACATGGTATCATTTCATATCAACCCGGACATTTTATTTGCGAACTCTTTTATAGCAGTCAACCTCGCTCACTAACTGAAACGTCATACATTCCATGGTAGTTCATCCGCAACCAGGATGTAAAAAGCAATCTTGCTGGACTCGCCCAGGATAAATTTCACAAGTTGTCAGCCAAATTCCTAGTCGTTTGGTTCCTCTGCTACTATTACAAATATTTATTTGTGTAAAAGTTGTTTATATAAATTGTAATCGTTTCTTAAGAAAGAGACTTGGAGATGACTTAGTTGTTTTATTATTACTATGAAAGACTGTTATTTATTTAAAATTATTATAAAAATTTTTGTTTTATTTAAATTTTTGCTACAAATCACAAAAGCAATGTAAGATTATTAAACTGTACTTGCCGTCGGAACTTATAATATTTAAATAAATTTGACTAATTAATCACTAAAGTCCATCGAAAATGTTAATACGAATAAAGCAAATTAATTTAATGCACTTCAGTAATTAAGCAACCAAAAGCATTTCTAAAGAAGAACAAGATCAAAAGTGCATTACAACTAATTGCTTAAACTTTTACTTTAGAAATGAAACCTAAGTATTCAAATGAATTTTTAGGCGTGCGGGTCACTGATATCAAGTGATCACCGCCCCACCGAACTCTTGAAAGAACCGGGGAATCGCAACAACGTTGCTGCTCGTAGCGGTGCGAGTATATACCTTTTTTGAAGGTTCCCATGTCGCATTGAGCCGGAAATAACGCTGAAAAAAGATTAATTCCACATCCAAGTACGTAGAAGAAAAGTCCATGAAACCGTATAGTAGACGAGCGCCATGCATCCAGGAGGTAAGGATCATATTGCAGGCGATAAGGCGCTGTGTGGTGATAAATTCGGCGGCAGCCATTAGATCAAATAGCTCTTCGGAACATCGTTGTGAATGTGATAGATAGACGCACAAAGAGGCCACATCTCCACGCAATGCCTGAGAGAGCAGCCGTTAGCAAAGCAACGGATCCCCGATAATCCGACGCTCTCCGTTGTACGTGGTTAAAAGACAGAAGCTGATATTGGGGTGATGCTGACCATAAATAAGAATAGTATTCTATATGTGACCGGATTTGCATCTTATAGAGCGCACGTCTTTGGCCAGGTTTGAAAAACTGCTCTGCTCTATTGATCATTCAGAATTTAATAGTTGCTCAAAATGTCTTATACTTGGCGAAACAATAAGGGGAGTACTCTCGGAAAGCGGAAATGTGACAAATGGGGTTTTATTAGTGGTAAACACGCAATCTTGTTTCTTTTGCCGATTAAATGTTCACTCTCACCTCCTAGACTAGCTACGCTCTTTTGAATTCTCGGATGTTGCAAGAGTTCATAGGCGGCGGTGATCAAAAATCATCTGTGACCCGCCAGCTCGTTTGCCCTCCTATTACATAAAATAAAAAATAAAAAAACTGAATGAGGTTCAGTTCACCAAACTCTGAGATCACCCCCAGCGAGGTCTTTATAGAAAACACAAGTGTCTTTCAAAAGTTGTCGACGGCCCGAGAGAGCTCAACACGGCCGGAATATATGCCAGGATGGGCACTGGGGATATTGTCATATCTTTAACAATGTATGTTAAAAATATCATTGATATGCAGGAAAACAGAGTTGGATGGATACACCAGTGTTCATGGGCTTGGGTTCCGAGCAAAACCCATCAAAAATGACTTGTATATTATGCCCGTTGTGTAAGCTCCATTTCTTTAAACTCTCGGGAAGTCCATAGGAAAAAAAGCTTTGAAAGACCTCCCTTGTGCCATATACTGATCGATCATGGCGAAATCAATATTGTCAGTCATTGACATTAACTCACGATCCTCGAGGTACATTAGGAGCTGTTGTTTAATAATGCTCTTCATTATTTTGGACAGAACATAGGTAATGGCGATTGGTCTGCAGTTAGCTAGATACGAGGAATAACTTGTTTTAGCGATCGGATGAAAAAGAACACTCTTCCAAGAGATAGCGATTACGTCTTTAGTATATGTTCGAAGCACCATCAGGGAAATGCCACTCGTCCCAGTTGATTTATAAACGTCCAAGCAGCCATAGACACATTAAACCAAAGCCGCGATTTGACACTAAGAATTTTATTAGAGCTTCGCACAAATAGCGCCATGCCTTGTAGTATCACATCAGCAACAGCAGTAGCGCAATCACTGGGATTAGTGGAAGGGAAACAAACCGGATGGTCTTGTGCGAACCGACAGTGACCTGGTACTTTCCGGGATAGGTAGTCAGTAGAAGATCCAACAAAGAGGGCATGCGGCTGTCCACTTCTGATAGAAGAGTATAGGTCTTAAACAACTGAGGCAGACCGTTTGCCAGAAGAAAGTTAAACACAGATCTCTGCGTGTAGTTGGTGGCACATGACCCTAGCTAAGATTAGCGGCATTGTGTATGTTAAAGTAACCGAGGACTACGCGTTATAAAATGAGGTTTAAGTTTATACCCAGGGTATGATAGGTATCTGAGTCGCTAGTTTAAGATTCTCTCACTTATTGGTTTGGTTTCTACACGTTGATGTTCCGTGAGAAGGTTTTCCTTCCCCGGTCAAGCCAACCAAATACGAACTACAGTCTGATGACAACAACTACAACAACAACACTTTAACCGTCACGGTAAAATTTACTAAAATATTTTCTTAATTTGGTATCGACACTTAAATATTATATCTAGGAGTTATTAACAATAAAAAAAGTTACGTAATAAAATGTATACAGATATAAAGGTTTTTAAAGTAATATCATTTGTTCTTATCGCAATCCTAACTTTCTATATTAAGTTGCTTAATGGTCAACCCAAATAAGTTAAGACTATATTTGTATGTCCTATGTATTTTTATAAGTAGATGAGTTATCAAAAATAAGAAGAACTTTGGTGGTTACAGGCAGAGCTTAACAAGATATATTTATCCAATCGATATGTTAGACTTATCGACTATCTCAATGTACAATAAAATTTTAATACATTAATATAATTGTAGCAGTATGATAAGATTAGTGATGTTTTATATGATAAGGGTAATTTTTAATTATCAAGAAAAATAAGATACCAAATGGTATAAAAGGTTTATTTTAATTCTAAATTATGTTTACAATATTCAACAATGACGCGTTCGACTATTGTTCTTTTGACTGCCTACCTCGTAGCAGTGGCGGGTAATTTTATATTATATACAGTATATACAGTATTTTTATTTAACTAAATGATATATCTGCTACAATACTGATATGTTAATTGTTATGTTTACAATTATATTATAAGTTTAATGTTCTCACAATGGATTGTAACAATTGTATCAGATAATAAATGAAAAAGTATTTCAGCTGCGTCTCCTTCTCAAAGAATTTCTGGTGGTGCAGTCACATCAATTTCGACGTATCCATTTGCTGCTAGTTTGACACATAATAGACTTGGTTTCGGTGTCTTCCAAATAGCGTGTGGAGGATCCATTATCAGCAGCAGAGCTGTTCTAACAGCTGCCTATTGTTTATAGTGAGTGAATTTCATTTGGCATATCTCCCATACTGTTTGATGAAACTATGTCTGATATTTGTATTAGATTTTCGTTGAAAAGTAGCATCTCTATGTGATTTATAACCCAACTTTCAACAACAATATTCTGATTTTTATATGACCAAATAAAGTACTAAGTACTTATTTGACCAGTGTCAATAATTCTTTGAAGTGTGTTTCTTATCTAAATTATTAAAGTGTATTTTTGAAAGATAAACATTATTATTTTCAAAGATAGTAAAGTAATAAATGTTTATTTTTTATAACAGTAAGGAACAGACAGAGCGATGGAGGATACGTGTTGGCTCATTAACCGCTAGCAGTGCAGGATCTCTTCATACGGCAGATTATTTCGTTCTTCACCCGCATTACAACCCCGTGACGAAAGAAAATGACATTGCCATACTTCACGCCAAACCCCATTTCATTTTTACTACTGCTGTCCGATTCGCAAATCTTCCTGATCGTAATTATATAATTCCCCACAACACTTCAGTATGGGCTATTGGATGGGGAGCTATGAATGTAAGTTAAAGGTTAAAAACAGAATATATATTATAATTATTGATTCTTATTCATTAATTTACTATAAAAATATGTTTTACTTCATATATCCTATTTGAATCTTTGTCATTATTTTAGAAACTCAATTTGGATAGATTTCGACACCGTTTTATGTTCTTTAAATTTGCCTTTAACTTGGATTATGCGAACCCTAAAATAAATGATTTGACTATCTCCTATTTAAAATCGTTGTTTATAAGCATTATCTTGTATTTTTTCAGTATGGCGGCTCAGTCTCAGAATCACTGCGTCGGGTCCAATTACAAATAGTTGAAAATAGAGACTGCAAATCTCGTTATTATGGTCTAAGTGGTCCTCTTGTCACTGATAACAACGTGTGCGCTGTTGGACTCGATGTTACCGGAAAAGGACAATGTCTAGGAGATAACGGCAGTCCTCTTGTTGTCAATAATTTAATTATTGGTCTATATTCGTGGAGTCATCAGTGCGGCACTGTGCACTACCCTGGAGTCAACACTTATATTCCTAAATACATCGACTGGATTACAGCTAATTACTAAATTCAACGTTAAATTACATGCTTTGTAAAACAATTATTTATATTTGTACACAAAATAAAAACCGATATTCAACCATTTATATTTCTGTTACACCCATGTTATACCCTCTATTATTATAATACTAATAGCATCAAACAGGCGACAGATAAAAATAGTATGTGAAAAAAAAAACTTATTGATAAATATATAATAAAAATTGAATCAATTTTGATAAAAAAATTTAAAAAATTATTAGTAGTTTGGACATACTATGATTAGAAAAATACATATTTAATTACACTATTTAAAACAGTACAAACGATATTCTATTCGACATTAAAGATGCAGGACATCATAATCCTTGATGGCAATTCTGACGAAGAATTTATTTTATCTTTAAGGCAGAGGACTTCATCTTGTCACGTACAACAATCTAAGGCAACTATATGTGAACACGTTTATAGTCAAAGCGTTTATATCATTGAAAGTAAAATTCGAGGAAACATTAAACTATGACCGTACGACAAAATGGCCTTTTAAAAAAATATGGCATTTATATCGATAATGCTATTTGTTTCTGAATACTGAGACAAATTTTCTGAACGTGTAACGTTTTTCGTAGTCCTTACGGGAGCATCGCCAGGAACAGCTTATAATACATAAAATAAATTTGGTAATTTAAAACGCAAACGCATTACTTAACAAAATATATAAGTTATAAAAATAAATATGGTATATTCAAGTAGTGACACGATAAATTAGTTCTCAGGACGGCGGCGCGATATCCCAAAGGTCGCAAGTTTAAGTCCCAACAATTTGAATATTGTTTTATTCTTTTTTTTATTTTAATATTATTTTTATTTATTTATTTACCTTCACGCCATATCCCTTGCGGGGTAGCCAGAGACGACGGAGCGCCAAACGCTACGGTCTCTGCATACCTCTTTCGCCTCGGCCACAGACATCAACTTCTTCATACATGCCCTCCGGGGGGTCCTCATGCTTTTTACGTGACCTTCCTCCAGTATCGTAGCTACTGTGTTTTCGAAGGTCACTCGCCTGTCTCTCTTACCGCTCACTTTTCCCATATAAATCTTTTTTACCATTCTTTCATCACTCATTCGTTCAACGTGCCCAAACCACCTGAGCACGTTTTTCTTCATTCTCACCGTGACATCTTCGCTAGTACCTGCCATTCTGTGGATCTCTTCATTGTGGATTCGATCAGCTAGACTGACTCCGCATATTCTGCGAAGAGATCGCATCTCCACAGCATTCATCTTTCTTACATTCTTCTTCTGTGTTACCCACGTTTGGCTGCCGTATAACAGTGTCGGTAGCAAAACTGCATTGTGTACAGCCATACGTGCAGCTATACTGACGTTTTGCCGTCTCAACAATGCAGTCAAAGCACCATTGACTCTGTTACCAGCAGCAATACGCCTTTCCACATCCATTTCGTATCTTCCGTCTCTGCTAAACATACTTCCCAAATATACCACTTCATTCACTTGTTCTATTATCTTATCATTCACGTTGATCTTACATTCTGTTCTTTCTTAATTTCTTTCAAATATCAGAACCTTCGTCTTATCTACATTCAGGTTAAGACCATTAATTTCACACCCATCTTTCAGAGTGGTGACCAATGCCTGCAAATTGCATTCTGATGATGCAATGAGCACTGCATCATCTGCATATAGTAAGCAATTGACCTTAAGGTCACCTACTTTCACTCCCATGTCACTATCTTTCACTCCTTGGAGACAACTATCCAAATACAAATTGAACAACCAAGCTGACATAGCGCAACCTTGCTTAACACCCGATTGGATGTCAAACCAGGGCGACATGCCAGCTCCTACTCGCACACAGGCTGAGTGATCTCGGTAAAGAGACCTTACAGCCTGTAGCAAGGGTCCGTTCACATTGTATCGGGGCAGTATCTCCCACAACTTCTTTCTCACAACCCTGTCAAACGCCTTTTCCAAATCCACAAAAGCACAGAAAACCTTTTGGTTTAGGGCCAAAAACTTTTCCGTGATCATGCGGAGGGAAAAGATCTGATCTATACACCCTCTTCCAGGTCTAAAACCTCCTTGTGCCAACAACAGCCTTTCAGATCTCTCTTGCATTCTTCTCGCTAAAATTTTAGCATAAACTTTACCGCCCAAGCTAAACAAACTGATGGCCCTATAGCTTTAATATTACAAACGATTTGAAATTAATAAAATCATGAATAATCTTTTTTTATATGCGTATTTTGCGATTTTTTATCATTAAATGTGCGTATTTTGCGATTTGTATCATTAATTGGTTTTGGTTTTTTATCAATAACTTAATATCGTTGTTTTTTACACATTAACAATATCATTATCATTTGGCTAAAAAGATGTTTTAATTTTTTTATTAAGAAAAAGATCTTAAACACATTTTTAAATTCAACACTTGAAAGTCGAAAACTTAAAACAAGAAATACTTTTCAGAAGGAAAAGGAATAACGGATGATTTGGCACATTAAATAATTCTTTCTTATACTCCGTTCAAAGTATTGTGTCCTATATTGTAGTTTGGCATCAATCTTCTGATATGCTTCGGTGACATTCGGTCAACCAACAGCGTCGCCAAAAGGTTATAGTACTTTGACCTTTTTGACATCGGTGACATTTGGGATTGTTGATTACGCTAAAAAGGTACGCTGAGCCGCTAGTTTAGGATTCTCTCACTCACAGGCGAAACATAATCAAATAAATTTGGTTACTACACGTCGATCTTCCGTGAGAGGGTGTTCCTTTCCCGGTTCAGCTAGCCCAATAAGAACCGCTGTGCCTCGGTTATAAAAGGAGGCAACGGGATCGCTTGCGCATTCAACCGTGACGGCAGAATTTACTAAAATATTTTCTTGTTTTAGTATCGAAACTTAAATATTATATATAGGAGCTATTAACGATATAAAAAGATACATAACACGTTGCTTAACGATCAAGCCAAATAAGATTTGCACAATTTTAAAATGACGATTCGACGATGTACTCGTATTAAAATTATAAAAAATATATCACAATTCAATATTTTTTATAACTGTTGCCTAGTGAATGTAAATATTTATATTTCTTTCTTTCGTTTGCGACTCGTAGAATACACAAGAGTTTCCATTCGCTTAACCATTCCTTGTCAACTTACTAATCGCTAATTTGGTCATTACAAAAACCTGTCATTACCTAAAAGAAATAGTTTTCTTTTTCTTATTTTCTGTCTGTGATGATATATAAGGTTAAGTTTTTGTAAAAACTATATTTGTATGTCCTATGTATTTTTATAAGTAGGCGAGTTATTAAAAATAAGAAGAACTTTGACGGGAACGGGAAGAGCTTCACAAGATATATTTACCCAATCGATATGTTAGACTTATCTCAATGTACAATAAAATTTTAATACATTAATATAATTGTAGCAGTATGATAAGATTAGTGATGTTTTATATGATAAGGGTACTTTTTAATTATCAAGAAAAGTAAGATACCAAATGGTATAAAAGGTTTATTTTAATTCTAATTCATGTTAACAATATTCAACAATGACGCGTTTGACTATTGTTCTATTGACAGCCTACCTCGTGGCAGTGGCGGGTAATTTTATATACAGTATTTTTATTTAACTAAATTTTATATTTGCTGCAATACTGATATGATAATTGTTATGTTTACTACTTTATTATAAGTTTAATGTTCTCACAATGGATCCTAACAATTTTATCACATTTTAAATAAAAAAATATTTCAGCTGCGTCTGCTTTTCAAAGAATTTCTGGTGGTGAAACAGCAACGATTTCGACGTATCCATATGCTGCTAGTTTGTCACATAATAGACTTGGCTTCGGTGTCTTCCAAATAGCTTGTGGAGGATCCATTATCAGCAGCAGAGCTGTTCTAACAGCTGCTTATTGTTTGTAGTGAGTGTATTTTATTTGATTTATCTCCCGTACAGGTTTATTAATGACTATATTAATGAAACTATGTCTGATATCTGATTTGCGTTGAAAAGTAGCATCTCTGTGTGATTTATAACCCACCTGTCAAGAGCAATATTCGGAATTTTATTTGATCAGAGCCACCATCTAATGTACCAACTATTTGGTCAGTTTTAACACTGTTTTGAAGTGTGTGTTTCTTATCTAAATGATTACAGTATATTTTTCAAAGATAAACAATTTTTTTTCAAAGATAATAAAGTAATGAACGTTTTTTATAACAGTAAGGAACAACCAGAGCGATGGAGGATACGTGTTGGTTCAGCAACGACGACCGGTTCAGGAACTCTTCATACGACAGAATATTTCGTTCTACACCCGCATTACAACGCTGTGACCAAAGAAAATGACATTGCCATTCTTTACGTCAAACCCCATTTCATTTTTACCACTACTCTCCAATTCGCAAATCTTCCTGATCGCAATTATATAATTCCCCATAATACGTCAGTTTGGGCTATCGGATGGGGAGCTATGAATGTAAGTTAAAGCTTTAGAAATAATAATATTATAGTTAAGTTTATGTATCATTTTACAAGGAGTAGCTTAAAAACAGAATACATATTATAATTATGGCTTCAGAGTAGTATCTCATTCGTTAATTTAATATAAAACAATGTTTTACTTTCATATGTTATTCCTTGTCATTATTTTAGAAACAGTACTGCGACACCATTTTATATTTTAAACTTGCTTTGAACTTGGTTTATGCGAATCTAAGAAAAAAGATTTGATTATTTTCTAATTAAAATTGTTGTTTATTAGCGTTATATTGTATTTTTTCCAGTATGGCGGCTCAGTCTCTGGAACACTGCGTCGGGTCCAATTATATATAGTTGAAACTAGAGAGTGCAAATCTCGTTATTATGGTCTAAGTGGTCCTCTTGTCACTGATAACAACGTGTGCGCTGTTGGACTCGATGTTACCGGAAAAGGACAATGTCTAGGAGATAACGGCAGTCCTCTTGTTGTCAATAATTTAATTATTGGTCTATATTCGTGGAGTCATCAGTGCGGCACTGTGCACTACCCTGGAGTCAACACTTATATTCCTAAATACATCGACTGGATTACAGCTAATTACTAAATTCAACGTCAAATTACATGCTTTGTAAAACAATTATTTATATTTGTACACAAAATAAAAACCGATATTCAACCATTTATATATCTGTTACACGCATCTATGTGAAAGAAAAAAAAACTTATTGATAAATATATAATAAAAGTTGAATACATTTTGCTAAATCAATTAAAAAAAACTGTTAGTAGTTTGGACATATTATAATTAGAAAAATACATATTTAATTACACTATTTAAAACAGTAAAAACGATATTCTATTCGATATTAAAGATGCGGGACATCATAATACTAGATGGAAACGCTGACAAAGAATCCATTTTATTTTTAAGGCAAAGGACTTCATGTTGTCACGTAAAATAATCTAAGGCAACTATATACGAACACGTTTATAGTCAAAGCGTTTATATCATTGAAAGTAAAAGTCCAGGTAACATTAACATATGGACCGTAGAAACCAGTTCGACAAAGTGCCTTTTAAAAAAATATAGCAATTATGTGGATACTACTACTAAGAAACTATTTGTTTCTGAATACTTAGACTAATTTTCTGAACGTGTAACGTTTTTCGTAGTCCTTGCGGACTCATTGCGAGGTACAGCTAATCTATATATACGAGTATATAAGCAATTTACCACTCACTGACTCAACACGAAATCTCCGAAACTATTTGTCCGATAGCTTTCCATCGCAATGGTTACCATAGCAATGGTTACGACGATAACGGATAATATGACATAGGTAACCCATAAAGTAAAGGTAATAAAAATAAATATGGTATATTTAAGTAGTGACATGACAACTTCCTTCTCAGAACAGCGAAACGGTATCCCAGAGGTTGTAAGTTTAAGTTCCAACAATTTGAATATTTTTGCATTCTTTTTTGTTATTTTAATATTAATGATATTAATAAGATCATACAAAATTTCTCTTTTGAAATAAATCTGCGGTTTTGGTTTTTTCTTTCATATTTTTATTTATCACGTTTTTTTAACACACTGAAATATTATATTAGCCAAACGGTGTTTTGATTTTTTTTAATGGAAAAGAGCTTTTTATATTCAACATTTGAAAATCGAAAACTTAAAACAATTCGGTTGGAATACTTTTCTGAAGGAAAAGGAATAACGGAGGATTTGGCACATTAAATAATTCTTTCTTATACTCCGTTCAACGTATTGTTTACTATATTGTAGTTTGGCATCAATCTTCTGATATGCTTCGGTGACATTCGGTCAGCCAACAATGTCTCCAAAAGGTTATAGTACTTTGACCTTTTTGACATCGGTGACAGTAGGGATTGTTCTGGGTGTATCAATACTGGTAATCGCGGTCAATGTATTCGAGATTCCGGTTCTGATATACGACTAATACACATTTAAATATAAAAAAAATTGGCATTTATTACTAGAGTTAAATTACACGATAGGATTTTTTGTTACATTTTAAGGACGTTTAAAATTTTTTGAAGTTTTCGTGTTCAGAGAAGGTGAGATATAGATGACTATCAGTTGGCTTGTTAACTTAACATCTACCTACAAAGGTTTCTTATTTTCCGGTATAGGATGCAATCTTAATACACTAACAGTATCTTAGTTTTTTGCACTGAGTTAATATTCGTGAGATTTTATATTTTTGTGAGTAGGTTGCAGATTTAAATCAATTTCAAACACATTAAAAAGTCTTCAAATTCAAAATTTACTTATTTAAATTAATATAGATGGAAAATTATGATAATTATAATTGGAATCTCCATAACAGATATTTCAAAATATTATTATTTATTTTTGTAACTAATCATAAAGCCAACTTATCGAATTGATTGCGATGTTTCTAGTTGTTCGTACATTGCTCACTAAATATATTGACGTTTGTGAAACAATCTCTCTCTCTCCTTGGCAATTATTATTCCCATCTGATGGTGGGGTCTGCCTTTCTCGTCTTCTCTCTCTACTTCGCTCTGTTGGACGTATCTTCCTCAGTCACGTCGCAGGAACTCATATCCTTTCGAATAACATCTAACCACCTGGTCTTCGGTCTTCCCCTTCTCCGGACCCCCTGGGTGTTCAGATTGACTACTGTGTTGCCTATATAGTCGGGAGGTCTTCTCTTGACGAGTCCGAACCATCGCAGCCTGTTCTCCTGCAACTTGTCGGCAATGTCGCGAACGCCGAGACTACCGCGAACGTACTCGTTGCGTATCTTGTCGAGTCTCGTCATCCCGCACATCCACCGAAGCATTTTCATTTCAGCCACAGATAAAGGTTGGGCTTGTCGTTGAGTAAGGACCCACGTTTGGCTGCCATAAGTTAGAACAGGCCTAATCATGCTCTTATATACAAGGCCTTTTAGTTTTATAGGCATTCTACGGTCGCAGGTTATGCCAGTTACTTTCCGCCACTTAAGCCAGGCGGCCGCAATTCGATGCTGAATGTTTGCTTCCAGATCTCCTGTGGTGTGCAACATAGTGCCCAGATATTTGTATTCATCACATTTTTTAATTTGTTGACCATCTATAATGAGAGGGTCATCTGAAGCGCCTGGATTGTTACATACCATGTACTGGGTCTTAGCAATACTCAACATAAGGCCACCCGTCTGCAGCTGACGCTTCCATTCATTTAGGGCTTGCTGTAACTCACTTTGGGATGTTGCACAGATAGCTACGTCATCTGCATACATAAATGTCCACGGAACCATAGCTTGAGCTTCCTCTGTAAGAGCATCCATCACCAAACAGAAGAGGTACGGGCTTAGGACTGAACCTTGATGTACTCCTTCAGTTACTGCTATTGGTTGTCTGCCCCACCGTGGTTCTTATTACTGACTTGACGTCTTTATACATGTCAGCTATGATGTCAACGTACCTTTCTGGGATATATTTCTTGCGAACGCTCCACCAGATCGTAGGACGAGGTACGCGATCGAATGCTTTTTCCATGTCCAGGAACGCCAAGTATAATGGCTTATTATTAGCTCGAAACTCCTGTCCTATGCTGATTGCAAACATCGGGTCGATTGTGGATAAGCCAGGAACAAAGCCAAATTGGTTTGCAGAAAGAGAACTCTCCGATCTCAACCGGGCATCAATGATTCTCTCATAGAGTTTCATCGTGTGGCTCATCAGTTTTATGCCGCGATAGTTGTTGCACTCGTATCTGCAACCTTTACCCTTGTATAGAGGAATTATTGTGCTCAGTCTCCACGCATCCGGTATTTTCGATGTTTCCATGGCTTTAAAGAAGAGGTGTGTAAGGATGTAAATACGTTTGTGAAACAATAATCACAATAAAAAAAATAACCTGAATTTGTTGTGTGGTTCTTTTTAGAGCAGGGCGCAGAACACTCGCAGCCTTATTTTAAGTAGGAGAGTGACTTTACAGAAGATTTTTTTCGATAAGAATACCATCCTGCCACTCACATCTGACGTACACAAGTGATCACTAGTATTGATTCCAAGTGGAAAAGATATAAATAATAAAGTTCGTCTTATATTTGTCTCACTAAAGCAAATAATACGAAATATTATTCATTTTATTATTTTGATCCGAGAGAGTTACATTTTTCATACAAATTATTTAATTTTCTCATAATTGATAACAACAAGAAAAAATCTACATTTTAAATTGTCAATGAAATCATTGATTGTTTTATTCTAATAAATTAATTGATAAAATTTTGATTACATTATTATACCATCTTAAATGCAAATTTACATATTGAAGTCAAGTTAGAACCTTGAACATTTGCATACTAAAGTCAAGTTAGTTGTCCTGAACAACTTGTGTAATGTTATCTATGCATTAATTCTTCTGAAGATCAATTGTTAGTTAGAAAATAAAAAGCGTAATTTAAAAACAATATATAGGGTTTAGGATAGAATGTGTTTGTCTAGTGTATTTGTATTTTAATTAGGACTGCAGGCAGAGGATAAGTACTTCCCGTATTTCAATTCTATAATAAAGAACAATGAGTTTGATACATTCACAGTGACAGTGACAGAACAGTGATAGAACAGTGAGTTTGTTACTTATCATTTCCCTTTTAAATATTAACTCTCTTACTTAATTCTCTTCTTCCTAACTAAATGATATGGACAATAGAGTGAGGAATAATCTATATAACTAACATCAAAATAAATCCCGACGTATGCTTCTTAAGTAAATTAACAAATAACAGAAAATAAACTTTATTCATGTAACTGATCATATATCATTAAATTTATACATATATATTTATACTGGCTATTTATACATATACATTACATGTAAGAGAAACATTAACAAGATCATTTGAAGTGATCATTTCTGTGCTTCAGCACGGCAGTGTACTCTAAGAACAACTTCGTCGTGTTCAATTATGGATATTGGAATGTATATGGGTCGATGTTAACAAAAGGGAGAAAACGGTGGTCCTTTTCTTCACAATAAACCCATTATTGGTCCTTAAACATGGAGTGTTGAAATTTGATGTATCCTGGAGCAAGAATTACGATAATGAATCGTAAATTAACTAAAATCCAAAAAGAAATTGTATATCATTATGGTAAAATATCATTTGTTTTAGAAAATATTTAAAAACAAAATATAATAGCTATATATAAAAGTTATTTCCAAACCATTAAATATTTAAGCAAAACAAATTAAATATATATCTTTAAAATAATATGATTATTAATAGGAGAAGAAAAAGATTGCGTAAGGTTTGAATTTTAAAATAGCTAATAACAATTGAAGATGTTAAATTGATTACACATTATTTTGTACTTCAGTAGTAATATTAAACTAACCATTCTGGATACTCTGTATTTGTTAATTGACAATCTTCCACCCCATTAGGAATTGGTGGCGTGTACCAATCCTATTGTATTTCTAATGCGATAACTCTCGAATGTGATAAAGGCAGTAGTAAATAGATAGATAATATTTGACGACATCGTATAATATGTATAGCTTTAGTCCATATCCATTTACGATGTGGAACTCTTAAGCGTCTTCTGGGACGTCGGTAGCTTTTGTGTTTTATCTATACAATTAAAAATGTTCCGTTTTCTGAAATATTTAACCTAGCACCTTTGTTCTATCAGATATTTTTGTTCTACAGATGCTATGCGGATATAAAACTTCTTTTATATTGCAGATGTCCAAAAACGATTGCGAACGTTTTAAACCGAAAATGTTTCAATTATAATTAAAGCAACTAAAAATTTATATCTTGTTTTACATTAAAAAAAAAATAGGTCTATATTTTTTTGTTTATTTAAAAATGCTCATATTTGTTAAGGTTTCTCAAATTATTGTTTTCGAATTTAAAATGAGCAAAAATGTCAAGCGGTATAAAAACTACTAAATATAAAAATTAAATGTCATTAATTGAATGACAATTATGATATATATATATATATATATATATATATATATATATATATATATATATATATATATATATATATATATAAACTAATTTCTGAACATAAAATTTTTAACCGTCAATAGACCTGGAGACTGCAAGTCCTATGGACTGGCTTGTAACATTCTGTATCAGAAGATCGACGTAAATTAAGTTATTTTGCTACATTTCGTATAATAACCGAAAACTCAAACAGCCATTCTTCCCCTCATAGTCCTAACCGCATTCAATAATGGAAATGCATTTACATTTATATCTCCAAATCTTCATCTGTGATTACCACTTTTCAATAACTTACCAACCAACAAACACTTAACAACTGAAACACCCTTCGCTCGTTGGTCACCCCGTCTCATAAAAAAATTCTGAAAATATAATAATCCTTAATCAAATCAATTAATTTTAAGATTTAAGTCTATATTGTATTTATATTTATTTATTTATTTATCTTCACGCTATATCCCTTGCGGGGTAGCCAGAGACGACAGAGCGCCAAACGCTACGGTCCCTGCATACCTATTTTGCCTCAGCCACAGACATCAACCTCTTCATATATGCCCTCCGTGGGGTCCTTATGCTTTTTATGTGACCTTCCTCCAGTATCATAGATACTGTGTATATGTAAGGTCACTCGAGGTCTCCCCCTGTCTCTCTTACCGCTCACTTTTCCTGTATAAAAATAGTATAATACTAATAATATAACACGATAAAAAGTACAAATAAAAGTGATTCATTTTCCTTGACCGTAACGTCGGGCAATGTTATATAAATTCTAGAACTAGTTGCGAAAATCTGTTTATATCACTAATGTGCAATTACATGCTCTAGTAGTATAGTATATATAGTGTACACACAAACGAATTAATTGTAAGTTTAAAGTCATTACTGCAGCTTATGATTGCCATTAACTCGAATAAGGTTTATATACTCAGTTATTTTGGTATTCTTTTCTAATTAAAAATATTTAAGGAAGCTATATCTAATTAGGATATGCTAGATTCTAACCAGCTAGTTTGATAACGTTTAATCGTTACACTGACATAGAAAATAAAACTATCCTCTTTAAATTTTTAAGGACAAGTTGTTATATGCATAGATCTTATTTTCCCGTAAACAAAATAGAAAATGTTAATTTAAAGTAAAGAGAAGAAGTAAGAAAAGAGCACTAGGTTGCTGTTTGCATGTTGGTGGCGGTTTGTACATCACGATTGAGTGAGAGAGTGACATCTTAGGATCGCATTATGGTGATGAGGGTAAAGTTTGGGTTTAGTAGATTATCTTGGTGAAGTCCACATCACTGTCCCTCCGTACTGATATAGCAACACTAAAATCAAAATTAAATAAATGGCACATAATTCCAGACGAAAACGAAAAATTTTTGGAAGTTCATCGTGCTGTAATTTCTTCAAAAGCGGACAAAAATTTAATTATGTAAGTAATAAAGTAAGTAACAATATTGGGTCTAAAACTCTTAAAGATATCTTTTATTTTAATAATATTATAAACATAAATATAAGCACCATCAGTGTAAAATATATCTATTAATAAAAAAACCTTTAAAACGTGGATTTATAATTATATAGGAAACAATATTGAATACTTGAAATAAGTGCATTGTTGTTGACCATAAAGTTATAAATTATATTTACCAGAAAGTAATAAACAAAATATGTCATTTATCGTCTGTCTGTTCAACAACATATACTGCTCTACTGCTAGTGTTAATGCAGAGTCACGAGTGCACTTCTTTGGTAAGCTGGATCACAGCCAATGTTTCAAATTAACTTACTCTTCTGTTGATAGATGTTATGATATAACTAATTAAGTTATGAAGATTACATATTAGATTTATGAAATAAGCGTCACTGTCATTTCCTATTATTACCTACACTCGCAGTCTACATAATGTAGAAGATTAAATATGAGATAGATTTTTTATAAATTATAATCTGTTAATATAAAAAAATTTGTGAACTATGGACTAGTTTAAGTTCAAGAGGACTGTGGTCAGTGTTTCACCCAGGCTATAGCTCTTAAAAAACAACGCCTTGTGGAATTTCTCTTAAGGCTAATGAGCAATCTTTAAGTTTTTAGTAAATATCCCTAACACTTTTCACCATGTAATGCATATAATCAACCTACGCTGTTTCTGGGTATGTAATGGGATTCGTGTTATGAATGGTTTCCGCTAGCCTAAAAATTGGGGACCGCATGGTTATCAAGAATTGTAACAGTACAATTCACAGGAATTGTTAGTTCCTCGGGTTCAATTGCAAACAGGAAAAGATATGTGATATTATAAATATTTATTTCCTTTAACTTTTTCTGTGATGAAAAACACCTTCCTATCGTAGAAGATATTCTGTAGTATTTCGTGGTCCACAGTAACGCAAAATGATCCGTAAGATTGGTCACACTTTCCATAATTAAGTAAATAAGTAAGTAAGTAATTATTACCGCTCCCTGCAGTGGAAAATAAAAAAAGCCTATAAAAATATGTTATTTTTTAAATAATCATAATGTTTAAAATTTTAGAAGAGTACATTATCGTACCTGTATAACCTTAACCGGTGAACTTAGCACTTTTTTTCTACACTTGTTAAAATAGGATTTTTTGTTATTCCACCACCAAATTTATTTAAACAGTTTCTATAAAAATCTTTGTTGAACTAAAAGAAAAATGACAATATGTTATGCTGTCGATTATATTTTGCAGACTAAGTATCATCGTAAATATAAACATCCATAGTCGGAGTACAATAAAATGAAGTTGCTGTGGTATGGTAAGATTGAAGTTGGAATATGGATGTGTGCCAAGTTTGACTGTCAGATATTTTTTTGTTTTCCTTTCTCTAAAGTTTGCTGAGAGATATAGTATATATGTTTTGTTTTCTTAAAGTTCAATATTTAATAATCCTTAATTATTTCAAGTAACAACGTTGTGTCTTACTTTTTGTGTGTTTATAATTAGCTTATAATTGCTTTAAGCGATAAGACCGCCTTTGCATGGTTTATATTTTTGTTTTTGTTTTACTGTCTATTCTTGTTATTTTTTATGTTATACAGTGCAATAAAGTGTTTAAAATAACTTGTCTGGTTTATTCTTATTTTAATATGATATAATATCTGGACCAGTTTAAGTATACATATTTTGAAAACGATTAATAACTGAGGGTATCAAAAGTAAAAGGAGTCCATGAAAATTTGCTTTCTTGCGGACTCACAACATATTAGCCATATTATACACATTAGTTACACCTAAATAGTGATTCAATAAAATTTGTATTTTTTTTTGTGAGAACACGTGTTCTCACAAAAAAAAATAAAGGTGCTAAAAATTAAGTTACGTACGTTTACACGTACATCGCGGTTGGTTTTTTTGTCAGTACTTCATGTTGGGGACTTAAAAAATATGGTGGGTTTTTGATAACCATTTTTTGATTAAGGGATTCGTTTATTTGTTGTTTGTTTGTGGAAATAAAGCTTTAAAATACTTATATTCGTTAGATTCCAGAGCGGTCCCCCTTTTCCAGTTAAATGGTTGATTGTAGATTGGTGAATAAATTCATAATTGTAATACATATACCAAATTTAGAAGTAAAACCACAGTTTACGAGTAATATTCGGTTAACTTACAATATCTATTTTTGTGCGTTTATATAAATCTTAGAATTATATATCTTAAAAAAATCTACAAACTGCATTATTCAAATTACTACACCTTTCTGGTTTTCAAACTTTACTACCTCTACACTTTCAAATGGATAACATTTTTTTCAAATTCCCTTATGACGTTGGGTTTTATAAGTCTTTCTTTTATTACCATAGTACTATACGGACCCGTTTTTAGAGGTTATAAATTTGTCTGCTGCGAAACTGTTCATATTAACCTTTTCGACGCCACGACAAGTACGAGTATAAGTACAAATTTAGGAAATAGAAGAAGTCATTCGTAATGAGCAACTAAGAAACTTAATTTACCCGTGGCAACAAACACACGGCACACTTTGCCAATTTTTATTTCATTGTTAAAATATTCTAATCTTCATAACTATCTAGAATAAGGTCGTTTTTACAATCCTTTTAAAAAAGCTAAACTTTTGCACTCCAGTTTCCGCTATTGTTGCGTTCTTCCCTGCTTCAATCGATAGTTATTTGCTTATGATCCGTGTTACTATGTAAAAAATTTCTGCAGTGTGCAAAGTCACAGGCAACACCTAGTTTGTTTTAAATCTCCATCTGATAATTGAGTAGCAATTGCAGTTTTGTTTAATTACTCTTATAGTAAAAGTATTTTGTGGTACCGTTTTTTTTTTAATTTTCTATGCTAAGCAAATTCTTACCAAATATTTATTTTATTTATTTATTTATTTATTTATCTTCGTGCCATATCCCTTGCGGGGTAGCCAGAGACGATAGAGCGCCAGACGCTACGGTCTCTGCATACCTCTTTCGCGTCGGACACAGACATCAACCTCTTCATCCATATCTTGATTTTATTGTAATATATAAAAACGAATAATAGTGACTTTTTTATTATAATAATGTTAATATTATAAAAAATAAGGTATGGAAATTGTTTCAATCTATTGAAATAGGTACATTAAAGATATATATATATATAATAAATAACTTAACCTGTACAAACGCTCCTTCCTTCAACTCACCAAATGAAAGGAAGCTATAGCAATTTCCTTTCACATCTAAAGCTGGCGTACCTGGAAGAAGAAATAATAAATTGCATTACAAAAACATTAGAATATATAATAGAATAGATAAGCAATATTGAACTAAATCATCATTATTATCGTTCATGTCTTATTTGCAAAAAAGGAGTGGCAGAAATGTGGTGTTAGTCATACACAGATTATGGACGACCAGAGATTTGAAGTTAGGACTTTTTTGTTATAACTGGTATATTTAATTACTCTGGCAAGTAGGCGACAATATTGTTATTTATTTTATTTGCTTAGCTAGGTACACTTTCTAGCTTTCAAAAGAGAGTATTTTAACGAAAACACACTGTTCCCAAACAAAGAAACAAAAAAGAGTATGAAATAGAAAGATTTTCAAAAAAATAAATAAATTGCTATTATTTTAAGTAAATCTAAATAAAACATAACAATAAAAATTGTTTTTGTTGGTAATTTATCCAGTATCGGCACACTTCATTCGATCAAGTGTAAAAAACAATGTATAGTGTAATATAGTTAACGTAAATTTATATATCATTATTTATATAATAAAAGAACAATTTTATTGTCTCTGCATTCTGTAATATACAAGGAAAAAAAATGATTAATGACAATTTATTTAAGACCTTAACAATATTCTCATCTGATTATTATTTGTTTTAGGTATACAATTTATCCATAATAATACTTTTAGTACAAGAAAAGGTTTATTTACGTCTTTTATTCAAAATAATTAATGTGGTCTTAATTAATTCAAATACTGATATAAAAAGTTATTAGGGTAAAGAATTTCCTAATTTACATTGAGATGTTGAACATACATTACGGTTTAATTGGTTAGGGTTTGTATAATAGGGCCTTGTTTCACAAATTTGTTTGTTATGTGGGTTAAGTGTTAAAGTTTATAAGTGTTATACTCGTATATCACTATCGTAAATGGCGAAGTTTAGAAGTTTGACGGCCGGTTTCTTAAATTATAATTGAAGTAAAAATTATTTTACACTATAAATACCACATCAGTCAACAGGGAAGTATAAGAGTGGATTGCATATTTGGTAGTTTTGATATTATACAGCTTTTAAGACAATTAGGGAACTAATTGATACCGTCCTAGCTAGGTGTGCTTTCATTATTTTTATAGTGTAATGCTTTCGGCATTCCGCTCTGCGGATCAAGTAGAAATATAGAATTAATTGTTATTTTGCAAAATAGAGCTATTCAAGTTATATACAACGTAGATCCTCAGGAGTATTTTATCAAAACACGCTACGTGCACTTGGATCACTTTATATCTTAGAAAATACGATGTAAGTGATGATGTAAGTAAGTATGATGTAAGTCCGAAAAAAAATAAAAACACATATAATATGAAGTGCGGCGTTCATAATACTACATTAAATACAGTAATAAAATAATAGTTCTTGCATTCAAACTCACTAAAACAAATAAATCGTTTTTGGACAAACTCGTTTTAACAATAAATTGCCCAAATCTATCAACGACCTATTAGATAATAATTGTCATATCAAGCGTACTTTTTGTATTTAAAACAATATACACCGACTATGTTGACAATAGGGAGGTTTGGGAATAAACGACTTGATATGAGCTCTGTTATGTCTTCCAGTGTGTTGACTATTAGCTATTTAAGTTAAAAAATATTATATTATGTAATTACAAATATTCTTCAGCTATAAAGTTAGAACCTTTTAACCTCTTGTAAATTTGAGAGCATCGCAGAAATAACTAGCGTTAGAAATTCAAGTCTTCTTTTAACAATGTTTATTTGAATTCAAATTTGATCTTATCTACATGTAAGTTATGGCTATAACTATTAGTCATTAAATTGATATTTATATATTAAAACTTGTAAACTAATAATATGTCATTTACTGCCAACAGACAGACACCGAGACACTTTTTTATCCTTGGACATTTAGAATTTGAAGCTTCATTACTCCAATACTAATTCAATTCGATTTTGTTTGAAATGGCACAGTTTATTTTGCGTTACATAAGGAAAGTGCTTAGAATTAATCTTATTGGATCAAATCAAATTAAATTATAAATTCAAGCGCGACTGCACTTTAGTTGATAACAAAAACCAATACCGCTACCCCAGTTATTCAAACGAATGCCTCCAGGGCAACTATCGTAACTTTGTTCGCTAACATTACTCCTAGTCAAACCAACCATGAGTTTTTATTGTTACATTTACAATAACAAGTAACAATATATGTAAAGTGGTTTTAGGTGATTTTTATTGTAAATTTTTAGCTAAAAATTGTATCCGTTAGTGCCTTTATTGAGTCACTTTTGTGGTGAATCTAAACGTTTACGATAAAATAATAATAAACAGTTTGTCACACTTAAAACTGTTGGGACAGTTAACCTTTTATTTATTTTCATATTACATTAGGTATGTTTATGCTTTAGAAAAACACACACACAGAAACACACAATTACTCGTGACATTCGTGTATATAAAACTGATATACATCAAGGGCGAAGGGCCAGTTATATAAATAAATAATCAAGGTAAACATCACTATAATGCTTCTTTTCGTGCTTGAATAATATGTTATTAAAATAAAAGTTTTCATTTGTCCCTGAACGGAAACAGTCGAGTTTCCACGGCCACAGCCGACAATATGGATCGATTTTCGACTTGAACTTGCCACAGTTCGCGTATGCCCTGGCATTGACTATAGCGCTTATTAAGGTACGGTCACGGCTGCCCGAACGCTTCTATTTTAATTCTATACATAGAACGTTCTTTAAACGGTTACGTGTTCCAGAGCAGCGGTTCTTAATTTTAATTTAAACCTTTCTTTTCTTATGCAAAGTATAAAGTTTTAAAACAAATATTCATTCTTTTACATTATGTGTTCTTTTTTATAATGATATTTCTTTTTACTTCGTTTGGTTATAGCATAATATTGTAAAACTTTTCATATCCAATGAGTCATTGAAGGTATGCTCGTAAAACTTTCACACTATAGTATGGAATACGACGAAATATTTTCACATACTACTGCTAAGCCTGAATGTAGGTCAGCAGCTACGATCAATATACATTTTATTGTTTAGATATGCCATGCTAACCTATTAGTTAATGCAAGTTGGCATCGCAAATGTTTATTCAGATATGGTTGTACATACACATCGAGTAGTTAATTGGCGATTGACTTAATAGTCAATCTAATACCTATATAACAAGTATATTTCGAGTATACTTGTTACGTAAACAAGACTTACTTTATATATATCTATTAAACATTAGTCAATAATATTGTATGTTGACCAATATTCTTTTAGTCTTGGCTTTATAAAAAAAACGATCCCTTTAAAATTACTCTCGTGATGGCCTCTTTAACTCTTTAGTTAGTAATAAAAACTTCGTTACAGAAAAATAATAATGTTTTCTAATTTATTTCAAGTTGTACAAAAATTAAATTACAGCACATTTAGTTTTTAAATTTTTCTCAATTATAGTGTATTTTTTTATTATTACCCTTAAGAACAAAAAAATGACAAATCTCTTTTCAAGTACTGCATACACCCAGCAGGATTAAATTTTTATTTATACCTATATATTAACCCAGTCCTTTACAAATTAATAACAAATCGATTGACCTCATTATCTACAATATTAAAACGTTCTAAAAATTGTCTTATTGATTATGAAAATCAATAAGGTCACGTTTAAGTCGATACATTAATTATTCACATCTTATTACGTAACAGACCAACGTGTCATTTGAACAGGGCCTTCGAGAGTGACATTGGCGTGTTGATGTCATTGATTTATGGCATTCTTGTGTCCTTCCATGGCCGTTTTTAACCAATAACGTGGAAAACTTTTCGAGGTTTGAAAAGGGATAGTTTTTATTGCTCAGGATAAGAATTTACGATGACTGATGACTGATATGGGTAACTTTACAAGTTATAGGAGTTTTTTATGAAAAAAGGATAGAATTTTCAAATAGAAATTTACAAATGAATCATATTTAAATGGTTGCTTTAGGTAAATATAATTTTGTGTGTCATTAACACTTTTAATATTATTCCTTGTAAATTGAATGAATAATAAGTTTAATTTTAATTTATTTGTTAACAATAAATAAAAACGTATATATATTAAACTAAAAATACCTAATCCTTAAAATAATATTTATAATAATACATATTAAATACCACCTATGCTTGTATTTTTTCTGTCGGTATTCTAATGGTTATACCGATTATCATGATTCTTTTCAAATATAATGTATATATTTTTAGTTATCTTGTAAGCTTTTAAGTAGCTGGTTAATAAAAAAATGTTAATAAAGTAAGTAACTACTTCAAAAAATTTGAACAACCCCAACGCCCGATGGTATCTAGTGTCAGTAGAACGAGGAAAGCTAGTTAAGTACTTTTCTTTATGGTGGTAAAGAAATAAAATAAATTATACTTGAAGTATACCTATTGTAAGTACTGTCAAAGACATTCAATAGTCGTTTCAATAAAGCATATCTTCAATTATTTCACGTACGACCCTCCACTTGTGGACATTAAATATTTATAACACCGTGGCCGCATGGCTGGCATTGGAATGATACGTCATTATCGTCCTTGATATAAAGTGGTTATTTTCATAGAACCTTTGGATACAACCTGAACTTGAAAAGTAACAGTTTTTAAATATTCATTCATTTTACTATTTCATATTTACATTATTGTTTGTGTCTATATGTAGGTTAATTTAGATATTTTATTTAATAATCACTTAATATTAAATAGTTTTTGTCTTTTCTTTTCTGTAAAGTACTTTGAACAACCTTTTATTATATACAAGGCAATTTTTTATTTACTGATACATATAATATTCAGATTTGAAAAGCTGAAACATACCTTTATTCACACATACACTTTTCTTGTACCATTTAATAAAAGTTTTATGTTTTTGAGGCTGAAGAATACAACAATTTGAAGTTTTATTTTGATATTTTCATATAATAAAATCTGTACATAAAATAGATTTTCCTAGAATAACTTTTAATGCAAGATAGATAGTTTATAGTTTTTTTTTGCTATCAAAACTTAGTGCTTTGCGGCTATAACAAGAAATTGCTAGCGAAGTTTTGTCAGGACAATGATTTGTGACGCCTTGTTGGTTTGAATAATATTGAATTCAATATAAATAAGCCATAATACAATACAATACAGGTGGTAGAGCCTAGCTGTAGTTATCCGACTACAGCTCGTATTGGGCTGGCTCGACCGGGGAAGGATCACCCTCTCACAGAAGACCGACGTGTAGTAACCAAATTCATTTGGTTATGTTCCGTCGGTGAGTGAGAGAATCCGGAAGCCCAACCTCCCCCCCGCGCCAAACATGAAAGCGATGCCTAGAAAAAAAATACCCCAGGAGGGTACCGGCTTTGATGAAGCCGGGGACCCCCTCCCCGAGCAAAATCGGGGAAATGATTCTCGGATTTTGCTCGGGCTGCCCGTCGTATCTGGGGCGGGCAAAGTATCGCCTTTTGTGTTTTATGAGGGCAAACGACGAGTCAACGCAGCGGCACCCCGACCCACTCTAAATGTGGACTTTTGCAACATCCGGGGACTTCATTCCAACTTGAACGCCGTCCATTATCATCTAGAGACGGCGCAGCCGGCCTTGTTGTTTCTGACGGAAACGCAGATATCTCAACCTAGCGACACAGCGTACCTGTCATACCCCGGGTATAAACTAGAACACCATTTTATACCACACTCCGGGGTATCTGTGTTCGTAAGGGAGGATATCTGCTACCGTCGCCTTCAGGTTTTTGAAGGTCGGGACCTGTCTATACTCTGGCTACGCGTGGACATGGACGACCATGTCAGAGTCTACGCGTGCCTCTACAGGTCCCATAGTGGTAATGCAGAAACGGATCAACTCTTGGGCCATGTTCAGGCGAAGATTGACGATCTGCTTTCACAGACTACCTCCGCCGAAGTCGTAGTCCTAGGGGACTTTAATGCGCACCATGCCGATTGGCTAGGGTCACGTGCCACCGACTACGCGGGGAGATCTGTGTTTGACTTTGCTCTGGCAAATGGTCTGTCCCAGCTGGTAAAGACGCACACTCGTCTTCCGGACGTGGACAGCCACACGCCCTCTTTGTTGGATCTTCTGCTGACTACACATCCAGAAAAGTACCAGATCACTGTCGAGGCTCCCTTAGGTTCCTCTGATCACTGTCTGGTACGGACTGTAGCGCCCATTCAACGGTCGGCTCGCACAACACCTGCGACTCGACGCGTTTGGCACTACAAGTCAGCGGATTGGGATGGAATGCGGTCTTTTTTTGCATCCTAACCATGGGGGCCGATTTGTTTCCCTTCCGATGATCCTAGTGACTGCGCTGCGGCTGTAGCTGATGTGATACTACAGGGCATGGAGCTATTTGTACCAAGCTCTGTGGTACCACTTGGTGGCAGATCGCGGCCTTGGTTTGATGCGTCTGTCAGGGCTGCAGCAGCTGGCAAACGGCAGGCTTATCAAGCTTGGGTCAATGCGTTAGTCACTAAGGATCCGAACTCTAGAGTTCTGAAGAGGAAATACAACCGTGCCTCCAGATTCTTCAAACGGCAAATCGCTAGAGCAAAGTTCAAGCATGTCGTCAAAATTGGGGATCAGCTGGCAAAGTACCCGCCTGGCACGCGCAAATTTTGGGCGCTTTCAAAGGCCACTCTGGGAAACTTTAGCCAGCCGTCCCTACCGCCGTTGCACATGGGGAATGACTCTCTGGCCCACACGGCAAAAGAGAAAGCCGATCTCTTGGGCACTCTTTTCGCCTCCAACTCGACTTTGGACGACCAGGGGAAGACACCGCCTATCATCCCGCGGTGTCAGAGCTCAATGCCGGAAATAGTTTTTCGGCAGAAAACTATTAGGCAGTCTCTATTTTCCTTGGACGTTCATAAGTCGAGTGGGCCGGATGGCATTTCTCCATTGGTGCTACGAACGTGCGCCCCTGAGTTGACTCCAGTGCTAACGCGTCTATTTCGGTACTCTTATCTTAAAGGCGTAGTCCCGGTCTCATGGAAGCGTGCCCTTGTCCATCCGATCCCTAAAAAAGGTGATAGCTCGGATCCAGCTAACTACAGACCTATCGCCATTACCTCTCTGCTCTCCAAAGTAATAGAGAGCATTATCAATAAACAGCTCCTAACCTACCTCGAGGATCACCAGTTGGTCAATGACCGGCAATATGGCTTTCGCCATGGTCGATCGGCTGGTGATCTTCTGTTGTATCTTACACACCGTTGGGCAGCTGTTATTGAAAGCAAGGGAGAGGGTCTGGCAGTTAGTCTGGATATGGCGAAAGCCTTCGATCGTGTATGGCACAAGGGGCTTCTTTCGAAGCTACCTTCCTATGGGCTTCCCGAGAGTTTATGCAAGTGGATCACCAGCTTCCTCACTGGGCGGAGCATACAGGTCGTTCTCGACGGTTTTTGCTCGGACCCTAAGCCCGTGAACGCTGGTGTACCCCAAGGCTGCGTGCTATCCCCAACTCTGTTCCTCCTGCACATCAATGATATGTTGGATATCTCCAACATACATTGTTATGCGGATGACAGTACTGGGGATGCGGTATATTCCGGCCGTGCAGGTCTCACTCGGGAAAACGTCAACGAGTGCCGAAAGAAACTTGTGTCTTCAATAGAGACCTCCCTGGGGATGGTCTCTGAGTGGGGTGAACTGAACCACGTTCAGTTCAATCCCCTAAAGACACAGGTTTGCGCGTTCACCACTAAGAAAACCCCATTTGTCGTATCACCGCTCTTCGAGAGCACCCCCCTCATTGCCTCGCCAAGTATCAGAATACTGGGTATCGACATTTCGAGCGACTGTCAGTTTCGTGGTCATCTGGAGAGCAAGGCCAAGTTGGCCTCGATGAAATTGGGAGTGATCAATAGAGCGAGGCAGTACTTCAAACCTGGCCAAAGACTTGCGCTCTATAAGGCGCAGGTCCGGCCACACATGGAGTACTGTTCTCATCTCTGGTCCGGATCACCCCAATATCAGCTTCTACCATTTGACCGCGTACAACGGAGAGCCGTTCGAATTGTTGGGGACCCGGTGTTCTGCGAACGGCTGGACTCTTTGGCATTGCGTAGAGACGTGGCTTCTTTGTGCGTCTTCTACCGCATTTACAACGGGGAGTGTTCCGAAGAACTATTCGATCTGATGCCTGCCGCCGAATTTCATCACCGCACAGCGCGGCATCGCCTCCAATACCATCCTTACCACCTGGATGCGCGGCGATCCTCCACTGTGCGGTTCTCAAGGACATTTTTACCACGTACCACTCGAATGTGGAACGAACTCCCTTCGGCGGTATTTCCAGATCGGTACGACATGGGTACCTTCAAAAAAGGCGTTTATTCCTATCTACAAGGCCGGCAACACTCTTATAAATCCTCGGATGTTGCAAGAGTTCATGGGCGGCGGTGATCACGTCCATCCGTGACCCGCCAGCTCGTTTGCCCTCCTCTTACATAAAAAAAAAAAAAAAAAAAAAAAACAATAATAACTTATATACTTTATCATGATATTGTAGTTGCACAGATTATATTACTTAATGTATTGTAAGGAATTCTCTTTAAAATTTACTCCTCAGTTAAAACCATTCAATACTCTTTTTATAATTGAGAAAGAAGCTATTGAACAAATGGCTTGGATATCCGTTTTTAAGTTAAAATTTTAATGAGCTGCGGTTATTAATACTAATGTGACCACTACTTATTGTGTGTCACGGAACTGCGTTGTGGGTTTTTTTTCAGCCCGTGGTTTGACACTAGGTCAATTAGTTACGAAACAGTTTTTGTTCATAAATATATGATGTTGTTTCTTTTTGTTTAATTATAATGTATACAAGTTTTAAGTAAAATCTTAGAAAATTCACGTTACTATGTTCTTTTAATTTTAAGACATAATCAACGATGTTCTAAAAACTCTCAATCTGTATGATATAATAAAAACACAATTTCCAATCATCAAATACGATTTTTTCTTAAAAATTATATTTTATTCATTTATATATTTTAATTAATTATTATTTTATTTTTTGATATCTATATTTGTTAATATTAGAGGTTTTCCTGAACGTATGTTTTTTAATATGTCTATTCATACTCGTATATATATTTATGGTCGGTTATGATAAGGACTTTTGTTTAGAATTTACTGTTAAAAGTTATCGTGTAATGTGAAATGTAGAAACGGACAAATGACATGAAACATGCAATGTTTCGCATGCTTCTGCAATATATACGTTTAAGTGTAAAAATTAAGATTTCTAGATTAGATTAGATAAAAAATAACAGACATGTTAGACCCAGATTCGTTTCTGCACCCGAATATACTACGTGACAATCGACCTCAACACCTTTCGTTCACATTTAAAGTCTAAGACTAGACCAATAGACTATATTATCTAGGTCCTATTGAAATTGATGTAACAAAAAGAAGGATTAAAATGCATATTTCCTGTAACATCCATTTCAGTGAACGAAAATTCGACCGTCCGATTTTAAAAGCTCTTCTAAGAGGATTAAAAAACCAATACGAACGGATTGTTCCATTTCAAAAGTCTATTTTTATTGATTTAAATCGGAAAAGCACATATGGTTACTACATTTCATTCTTTTATAAACATATATAAGAGCAACATTTACTTTATAAAGATACATATGTATGTATCTTTATAAAGCACAGGCTAAATAAAAAAAATCTTTACACACTATATAAAAAGGCTCTAATAGTGGTAATAGTGTGAAATTGTACGTGTTGTAGGTATCGACAGAACAAAATATAAATTCAAAATTATCTACAAAAGTCGTTAGCTTGCTACGCTCCCTATGATAAAACTTTATTGAATTTATTAATGGCATATATAGTGTAACCTCGATATAACGATTCTAAAGGGAATTGGAAAATATTCGTCGTATCAAATAATTCGTTATGATAAATTTTGTTATATAGAGGTTAAGTTGATGTACGATTTCATTCTAAAAAAGTTAAAAACAATTATTAATTTTATTAATCTCAGCTATACCTAGTGATCTTATTTATATATACCGAACGATTTATACTAATAATTTATTATAGAAACGAATTTTAATAAATTGTATTTTATATTTTAAAAAAATAGTTAATACAGTCTGTCAAAATTAGTCTGAACCTGTCAAGAATTATAGGTATATGGTTGTAAGTTGACAAAATCGGTTAATAGGAGGTAAATAATAACTTTTTATTAATATTTTTTTGTCATTAAGATGTTTTTGACAAATGCAATCCTAAAGTAAAACATATATATTGTAATAATACTTCACTCTTGTGGATTTCTAAAAATTTATTAAATCCTTCGAAATCCTTGTTCGTTATACTAAGATTACTGTATAAGCTAAAAGAAAATGTAATTATTTTGGTAGTAACATACTTGATATAAAATAATATTATATGGATGTATGTATATATGGATTAGGCAGAGAACATGTCATGTCTTGTTTTGTCTTGTCATGTAAACAAGTAATTACAGACGAATAGCATACGAGAAAATGTTATAAATTTTTATTTATCATCATTATTTATATTATTATTATCGATATTACAATGTATCTACTTACATAACAATAATAATTAAAATCCTAAGAAAAAATAAATACAAATATCATCAATTACAATCAATTATATACAAAATTCGTATAGTAATAAGCCCCATTTTCATGAACGAAAGAATCGGTAGGTCATCATTATTTTATAAATGGTTTGAAAAAGTAACCGAATTCTTTTCGCATAGCTACATCAATTTTCCTTTACTATTTAGTGGACATTCAAATTAGTTAAACTCTTATATAATTGCCAAACATTAATTAATATAATAGCAGTATGTGCCACAACATTTATCATGTCAGTTAAACAAACATTGCATAACTAGTGTTTATCTGTCATTGTTCTAAATGCATTCACAATTAATCACACGGGAATGGCGACGTACAATTAACTACACCTATAGATTAATTATAATTTAATCATGCCTATGTTGTTTATTAAAATATTTAAAGGTTATAGTTATAAAAAAAATGGTGAAAACGGGTCGGACTTTTTTCGTTTCGAGCAAAATCCATGAGTTAATAGTCACTTAGTGCAAAATAGTATTAAGCCTAAATAAAAAAATGTAATAAAATGTTTAAAAATAAAAAGAGTATTAAGTCCATAAAAGCCAGTCCATAAACCTCCTAACATTAAAAATTGTATTTAGTTATAATAATAATGTATATATACATATAAAGAATTAACGCAACGTAAAAATTATACACCTAAAGAATAGTTTTGGATACACGACATCTCTTACCAATTTCACTGCATGGATGTCAAACGAAAATATTCTAAAAAGAAAATCACACAAATACATTGCTCTCAAAGGTCAGAAAAGATTCTGCTAGAATTTTAAAAGTACACAGAGTGATAAAGAGGAAACGAAAGGATCGAGCAAAAACGAAGATCACTGAAGCTCACAAGCATGCACTTACACTGAAGTGGATGTTTGTTGGACACTTTTTATGAAATACAAATAGGAGATGAGATACATGATATATTAGTCCAAATACAAGCAAAGATAAAAAGACACGGTACAAACTGGAGAAGGCCTTTACCCATTTAGGGATATATATTTCAATCAAAGACGTCTAAATATACTAACAATATTTGACATGATATCTACCGGGCTATTTGTTACTTTTAAAAGTACTATGGAACCAACAGTAGAATAAATTGCTATATTATAATTTATAAGTAACAGTTATCGACCTGTGTGTTGTACTGTTGCAGTCCCTACTAATTATGAAATGGGTGAAGAGTTTGTTTGTTTGTTTTATTTGAACGAACTAATATATAGAGGCAGTAACCAGTTCGATTCGAAAAATAAGGTATTTAATAATATAAGTGGCATAATAGAGTATCATCTCTGATTCTTATGATTGTTATTAGAAAGTTTCTTCTAAAAATTATTGTAGGTATTACCGTTCACTGAAATGTATTAAACAAGAACAATGAATGCTGTTTCAAAATGGATAATTGATGGCAGTTCTGAACTTATATTCTAAAAGTGTAGTGCGCTTCTGTAGTCCACGTGGATATAAAAAAATACCTTGTGAGATGCTGCTGTAGCCGTCAGGCGTCATTAACGGCGTGTCTCCACTGCTAAACATAGTTAGTGTTTTTCAAATCACACGTTATAGTTCATTGTCAATCTCTTTATAATATCCCAACTATAAATCAGTGTATTGTACGAAGGACGCAGATCGCGTGATCGCCCTACCTTGCTCGCTAGATACAATAACTAGTCTTATATTATCTAAATATATGGAAAAATCTGTACCTAATCACGCAATGTATTATCTACAAAATGAAAAAAAAAAATCAAGCTATAAATTTAGTTCTATACTATTTTTCTAACATAAATAATTTGGGAATTCCAAATATCTATATTTGAGGAAACTGATAAAAAAATTGTTAATAATAAAAATACGATTTTGCAAACAATATCATAATGGAGTAATATTTCCAGTTTATCTGATATTGGTTTCTCGAAGGTCCTAAATAATGTAAGCGGTGAAGCTCCTACTCATAAATCAGCCAAAGGTATCATCCCTTTGAAAATAACATTTCTGTTTTTGTTTCGCGGTATTGATCTTTAATATTATAATCCTTATAATTATCTTTATTTCTTATCATATTGTAAATAGTATTAAAGTCTTTAAAAATATACCTCATTGTCAAATGTTATCAAGGCCAGCTATTAATATTATAAATCATACATTAATATGTTTAGGATGGATTAATGATATATTTTTTCACCCATGAAGGGGTCGTACTAAAATGATAATTTTAATTATTACATTATTTTAATATATGCTGCGTTGAGTTTAAAGTAAGCAAAGTCTAAAGCGTTATTATTATATTATATCAAATGTAAATGTAGTATACATTTCAGATATATTATCAAGACTGAGTATCATTTTTTAGTGTATTTCCAAAATATGTGACCTAAGAAAAATATTAGGAAACTATTGTCTGCGTTTAACCACTACTTCTATAACACAAACACTCTCCACTTCAAAAATTGTATATGTTAAAACATATACAATCAAACAATTGGTTAAATTTAACTTTTAAAAATAAACGAAATACCATATAAATATACTGTTTCGCGGAACGCGCACGTCGGGACGAGGCTGGTGGTGCGCCACCACTGCCACCACGACCCCATAAAACGTTGAGTTATAAAACTTGGATGTGGTAGTTATTGTTATTCTATAATATCCCGTATAAATCTTTTATATTTATCAGATTGTTTTTTATTATAATATTTTATATGTTATATAAAACTGTTTGAAAAATCTATTTTTCTCCTTTCAGCGAACTTATTTTATAAGAATACGAATAAAGAAAAGAAAAGATAAAAAGCAATGAATCATTTTGTCAAAGCCAGTTTTATGATCAGAGTTTCTTGTCCTATATTATAGATATCTTTTAATAATTCTGTTATCATACTAGGTAATCTAATAAAAATGTGCATATCTATTATATCAGAATAATATTACGTCATATTAAACCACCTGCGACATTATCACAAATTAATATTGGTATTATGTACTGCATTATATAATAATTCTCTTAACTATAATATTATGGGTATATTCATGAACAAACAACATGTATAAGTTCGAGAAAGATATGGAAGCAGAAAGAACCTTCCAAGACATGACGTCATTACTTGTCAAGTCCACCTTACATTTACTTAGACCCAGCCCAATGTTAACAATGCACCCATTTGGTGTTGTATTACAAAATATAAACAATGCTGTTCTTTGTATTTATATAATGCCACTATAATCTTCTATTATATGTGATGCTAAAACTTTGTATCTTTTTTTACCAAAAATAACGCAGACGTAGATGTATAATATTTGGCATTGCTAAAGTTTATACGGAGAAACATGGCAGAAATTATTTTTTGTACCTAAAATGCTATAGAAATACGAGTACATTTAATTAATAAATGTAAATCGTACACACTCTACCTTGCGATCCAGATTCGTAGCATACCTTTACAGTCAATGTCAGTCAATGTCAATTAATCGCAAAGAAATGATTGTCACCTGACTTAATATATCTAGGGCCACGGAAGTGCCTCCGCGAAGTTGAACAAAAAGGGCACGGCCTTTCTTGAAGCGATTCGTGCCATTTTAAAAAGCCTGTAACTTCTTTCTAAAATAATATAGAAACTTCAAACTTGCGGTGACCAAAAGAGTATTATATTTTTAGAAAACACATTTAATTTGAATTAGTATGTATATATACTTTTTTTTAAGTTAAAACTGAGGTTGCTAAAGTAAACTATTGTAGCTGTTTCAACGTTTATGCATCGGCGTATTCTTTGAATCGCGTATGTGCCAGAACTAAGTATTGCAATTTAGCATTTAAGGAATTACCCAAAAAAATAGAATTCACTAAATCCTTTCTTTATTATTTATCCGCTCCTTATTATTTAGTAAGAAATTATAGCCGTTAAACCATTATACAACATCAGAGATAGCATTGTTAACATCATCCATTACTGATTGTTGTCTATCAATTTTAAAACTAAGAGAAGTATCATCAGCAAACAACCCTACCCTATGTTTTTCCCTCACAAGGTAAGGCAAGTCATTTATGTAAATGAATAACAAGAATGGTCCTAATATGGAGCCTTGTGGCACGCCTATTTTGACAAATGAACCAGGGGAACGCTTTCTATTTACATTTACTTTTAAATTCTGTTATTAAGATATGACTTAATCAAATCCGGGGCCTTATATTAAATTCCATAATGATGTAATTATCTAATTAGAGTTTCATGCTGTATACGATCAAATGCCTTGCGATAAAGTACAA
This sequence comes from Melinaea menophilus ssp. n. AW-2005, assembly GCA_918358695.1. Lineage (NCBI taxonomy): Eukaryota > Metazoa > Arthropoda > Insecta > Lepidoptera > Nymphalidae > Melinaea > Melinaea menophilus. The sequence goes on along the minus strand of OU911046.1, from coordinate 5,010,324 downwards.
AAAATACTAAGTGCATCTTGTGATTCCTCGCAGGCTTCGAAAATATTCAGCAATAATTCAACACCTGCATCTATTGTTGAGAGACCAAGCGAAACGAAATTGTTTATTATGTAAAAGAAAATTTTCGGTAAAGTGTGTATTTAGTTGAGTGAATGTTAAATGTGTATAATTTTGAAATAGTCCTATACTTAGTTGGATCTAATGTACAGCCACAGTAAAATAATAATGTTATTTTACTATGTTTCATTAGATCAGGAAATATAAAACAATCAATATAGTTACTGAAAATTAATGCAAATTTTGGTACAACAATGTTTATTAGTGGCCTAAATATGTTAACGGATATTCTCCATAGATCACTTGTCCTCTTAATACTAAATATTTTAAAAACATTTATTATCTTTTTGAAATTAACTTTTTTGTTTTACATCGTCTGCAAGTAAAGTCAGTGCTGTAGCAGTAGAGGAGTTTAAAAATTTAGTAATGATAACTGGAATATCTGTAAAGAAAGTTCAAAAGCTGTTACAACGTCAAGGTCAGAAGTGACATATTTATTGTTTATATTTAATTTGAAGTCACTTCTCTGAGATCTAGCTCTTCCAGTTTCCTCATTAATATAATTTTACAAGTTATTCTATTTTATTATTGTATTATAAAATACTATATTATATATGATACAGTATGTATAAACATAATGAAATAGCACTTTTACATACTTTCAATTCAATTTCATTTTTTAAAAGTTTTGGTAAATACAGTTAATACCATTTTTTGGGAGACCTTTTTTTGTCTTTAGTTGTCTCCAGAATATGACTAGATAATTAGCTAAAAATTTTCTCATGTATGTTTGAGCCGCACGCAGATGTTATAGCGAAAACAGATTGAAAAAAACGTTTAGTCATCATCAAAAAAAGATTACTCCTGCCATAGACAATACATTAGAGCTGCCCTGCGCGCGCGAGCAATGTGCTGAGCTAGAAGGTGACAATTAGTTCTAATATATCGATATTTCCTGTAGCTATTCAGATGAAAGGAGAGGGGCTCAGCTCAACACGAGCCGCGCACTGTTGGCGGATTTTAGTATTATTAAATATATTAACAATATCGGTGACGCTATTGGAGATGATCCTAGAAGGCTTCTTAAACATGTGTGATAGATTATGTGAAGAAAATAAATTATTAAATTATTTTCTAAGATATATAGCCCATATGTAGACCAAATACTCTTATACATTTAAATTTAAGCCCCTGGGCGACTAGTACTATGTATTATTGGTTTTACAAGCTTCGATTCGAATATAAGTACCAACCAGTATATAAATACATTACAAAAATATGTTGTTTCGTCTGATTGCATAAAGGTTAAGGAAAAATTATAAAAACAATACATTTGTTGAAATTTTATTGTAGGGAAAAATATATAATAATTGAGTGTAAACTCAGAAGACTCAGGAATTTAGTCTTTCAGTTTATTGATAAAAGTCAAAAATTCCAATCGTTGTAATCGGTTTAAAGATATTTTTGGAAACGATTGAACAACGTGTAAGAAAATTGTACTACAGTAAATAAATGTATACTATAGAATAGCTACTAAAATACTGAAAACAACCTGAGCTGTCAAATTAAATGCTACGCAAGAAATTATATGCTTTATAATGTATTGCTTGGCCAAAAATACTGTAAACTTAATGCAATGTCCGGCGGATGTGCGGATATCCGGCTGTTTTCCTCTACAGGTCGGATTTCTCAACCGGTTCTGGTTAATTTTTGTGAGCAGTGTTGCGTGGAATTCATTTTAGCAGTAATTTACATATTTATTATCTCATATTCTAATTATTAGTCTGTGACATTTATTATTGTTAAATATTCTGCTGATCCCTAACTACGAGCAGCAGCGCAGTCCGTGAATGGCCTCTGTACCTTGGCTGGGGTATATATTACCGATTGTCGACGACGACCTGGTATTTTCAAATCTAAGCTCATCACGAGCGTGAGCCATTCCGTAGAAATCGGTTGAACTCATTCCCCTCGAATTTTCTAGAGTATTTAGGCTACTATTTCTATGTAACTGCTGATGACATGATAGCAAAATCTAAGTGTTACTTAGCTTCCTTATGATCCATATGTAATAAAAAAGTGCATCAGCAACAAAATCTGCTAGAGAGGATGAGTTGCTTTCATGATTGCTTTCAGTGGATTCATGGATGGATGTTGTGGCTTCTTAAGAATAACTAAAATAATCATGATTATTAATATATTTTATTTTAGTTTTATGCAAAGCCATTTATTAAAAAAATTAAATGTTACTTTTTGTTAATAAGGGGCTAATCTTGTAATATATGATTTTTAATCTTAGAAATTTACAGAGAGAATTATATAACTAATCATTCCAAACATATGAGATCTTAAAGCTCTGGGTCTTTGATAACAAGTTGTTAAGTTTATTAAATTGTTTTGTACTTTTTTAATTATATTGGTAAACATAAAATGACTCAGTAATTATGATGATTACTGAAAGGAGCTACGACGCGACACGATACGACAAAAAAGGAACGGTGATAAAGTGTTGTCATTATCATAATTATATCGAAGCATATAAGGCATAGGGGATTGGAGTTGAGTTGTTGTGATTATGTTGGATTTAAAAAGAAAGAATTAATTGATTTATGCTGGCTGTTATAAAACGGAATAAATGTTTAACAGTGTTAATGGTTCCACATATGGTACACTAATTTTGGAATCCATAAATACACAATGAAAATCTTTAATGAAACAATTAGGAAGTGCACAACAAGAGGCCTATGAGTAAATGAAATAAAAACTCGGTATCTACGAGTACCTCGTATGTTTGACATGGTCAGCGATTAATATATCATGGGTTATCTGAATACGATACGATAAGATACTGACGATAAGAAACGAACACAATTTAATTATTTGATGAAGTTCATAAAAGGATAAAGAAATAATTTGAATATGTGATATTTCCTGCAATATATGTATACAACATATGTAATGTTATTTTCTGGTCAGTGCCAAAGAAAATTTATTTAAACTTACCGGAATAAATAAGTGACTTATAAAAAGTACTTGAATTCTACCGATTTACTTAAAATAATATATAATATAATATTTTGTTACCGTACCGTGAAGGCTATTTTTTCAATACAAAATTAATATTCAGTTTACTTAATATACATACATATTTATATATATATATATATATTACTTATCCTTATATGATAAAAATTTCGACGACGAGTCGTTTATTTCAGCTGGTTTTAACTCACAATGTACCTATCATGTTAGTTACAATACATAAAATATATAACTAAGATTGGATTCAGTATTAATTTTTAATACCTGGATCTATAAATATAAATATTTCCGTTAATGGTACACTTAGTTAAGATTCAAAGAATAAGCCTGTCAGTCTATCAGAAAATTAAGTTTATGTACCCATATTTATTATTATTAGTAAATTTAAACAGAGATAGGACAGTATTTTATCATAAAAAAAGAGAAAGGAGTGATATTTTTACATGTTGTTCTGAATTTTAATTGTCTTTAGCATGGATAACCCTGGTATTAATAATAATCACCTATAAATTAGGTTATAAGCAAAGATTAATGGATTTAGTTTTATCATTTGTATAAATTATTTATCAGAGACATGGTATGTATATATACAGGTAAATTAAATTAATAACAGGTTGATAATTTTCTTGCCGTGAAGATGCGTGTCACTATAATTCTTTTGGCCGTCGGCTTGGTTTTAGTGGCCGGTACGTTTGTGATATATTATTCATTTTTATATTTGTTTTTGCCATATTATTACATTTCATAAGTAGTATTTTATCTATGCCATTCATTAAATTCAATGTTATACTTTATTAACATTAATGAAAAAAGATTATATCTTCAACATGCGTTTTACTTACTTGGTTATGACTTGCATAATATTTCAAACGTATATTTCAGGGGCTCCTCAAGCAGGCAAAATAGTCGGAGGTTCCGGAACTACCATTGGCAACTATCCCTTTACTGCTGCCCTCTTGTTCTCGCCATCTGGCAGTGGCGTCTTTAGGCAATTATGTGGTGGTGCCATAATCAACAACAGATCGATCCTTTCGGCGGCACATTGCTTTATGTAAGTGAATAATATGGTTTAATAAAGGATATCGTCAATTAGTTGAAAAATACCACTTTGATGTAATGTTTAAAGGGAACAAGGAATACGAGTGATTTTTGCTAATTTGACAGCGAAAACTTAGCAACTTTTGAACGTAGGCAGCTATAAATTAGAGTTTGTTGTTCAATCCTGATGTTTTACTTATAATATTATTAATCACCTATATTATATAACACCATATTCTTATAGCAATGACCCAAACAACCGTTGGCGTTCGAGAGTTGGTTCTACTTCCGCGTCTAGTGGAGGAGTTGTCCACAATACTGCACAGATTATAAGGCATCCCAACTTCAATAGAAATACATTAGACAGTGATATTGCAGTCATCCGCGTCACCAGTGCATTCTCTTTTAACAACAATGTCCGAGCTGGAAAACTTGCCAGTGCCACATACATCCTAAACGACAACCAACAGGTTTGGGCTGTTGGATGGGGGGCTACAGGGGTAAGTGTGTGTCTCTTTTAAAAACTATGAAACGTAAAAATATTCCAAAGTTACAATCTTCTCCAATAAGTATTTTATAAAACATTTTAATAATGTGTGTTGTTATGACTTTTAGTGGAAAGAACCGGGCGTGGACCAACTTCGCCACGTTCAAATTTGGACCATCAATAGAGCTACTTGCAGAGCTAGATATTCTGCTAGATACGTAATCACTAATAACATGTTGTGCTCTGGTTGGCTCGATGTTGGTGGTCGTGATCAATGTCAAGGAGACTCCGGTGGTCCTCTTCTCCACAACAATAACATTGTCGGAGTTTGCTCATTTGGTCATGAGTGTGCGCGGGCAAATTACCCTGGTGTTAATGCCTATGTTCCTATTTTCTCAAACTGGATCGTAGCTAATTCTTAAAATTAATAAATACAAACAGGCGTTTCGATTATTGTCGATGTTAATAAATATATATTAATTATTTGTTACTTTTATTTAAAAGAACGATTAAACATTTTCACCTCCTTAGTAATATTAGGTCTGTTATTCTCTAGTTATTATTTGAAAATATACAACTAATAGACCCTTTGCATAGATAGGGACACGTTTATCTTCCATGAAAAAAATATATATTGAAATATATTATATTGAATAACCACTTCAAAAGATAGAGATGTCTGATACATAACGTAACGTAATGCTTATATAGAAGTATAATTCGTGGTTATTACTAAATCGAAATTAGAAATAGGCTGTTAAGTTAGTTAGAATTGCAAAGATTGTTGAGAGAGATTGCACTAAGTGGGAACAAAGCTGTCGGCATTTTCAAAACTCTTCACAATTTAACATCAGACGTATGTTTGTATATCCTACTATTGACTAATAACCATATAAAAGTAGAGAGCCGCGTGATGTCAGAATTTCAAAAATTATTAGAGCAATAATTTGCTGAAACATATACATTTTTAATTGAAAATATGTTAATCATCTAGGGATCTATCATGCAAATGCATTCTCATTACTGACGACATCATTCTAGTATGTGAGATGCAAAAGAAAATGTATTGTATATATCTAAAGATCAGTAAAACCAATTGCATTTAATGACTTTCAATGAGTGAATATATAGCTTTATATACATATCTATCTATATATGAATATAAAAGCTTTATCTGGTGTACGAAGCTCTGGGCTTGATCTTATTGCCTCTTACCTGAATCAAAGAGTCCAGAAAGTTTACGTAAATAATTCTAAATCGTCAAGTTCTCGCCTAAAGATAGGTTTTCTACAAGGATCTGGCCCCTTTTTATTTTTACTTTATATTAATATTAAAATATTTTTTTGTTAAAGGTGTGTGTGACATTGTACTTTTAGATAATGTTACCTCACCTCGCTTATTTTTAAATTTGAGCATGATAGGATTAATTATGACGAAGTAAACAGTACTTTGTCACATGTCCTTCAATGGTTTGAAAATAATAATTTAGTCCTAAATGCTAAGAAAACTAAATGCTAAAGAGTTTACAGTTCCTAATGTAAAAACTAAAAGTTTTAACTTGCTCTTTAACAATGAAGTGTTAGAACTGATTGACTCAACAAATTTCTTAGGTATAACTTAAGATAAAAAACTCCAGTGGTACCCTAATCTCTCAACTCTTGTAACCAAACTCAGCTCGGCCGGCTTTGCAATTAGAAAAGTTAGACAAATTACGGATGTTAATACGGCTCGTTTTGTTTATTTTAGTTATTTTATACTCTATTTAGTAATCTTACGATATTTTATTATGGGGCAGTGTTGCCGAAATTAATTCTATATTTATTTTACAAAAAAAATCTGTGCGGGCTATTTATAACCTAAAATCTAGAGATTATTTGAGAGATGGTTTTAAAGAAATAGGTATTCTTACAGTCGCCTCGCAATACATATTTAATAACATATTATATATACGCCAAAATTTTTATAGTTATATAAAAAAAAGTGACACACACGATAAAAACGAGAAATAAAAACAAACTCGTAATGACAAAATTTTGTCTTCAAAAAGTTAATAAATCCTTCATGGGTTTGAGTATACGCATGTATAAAAAAGTTCCACAAGATATCTTAGATCTTCCTTTTATTAGTTTTAAATATAAAATCTTTAATCATCCATTTCCATTATTTCGTTATATTGTAAAACAAAATGATCCAGTGGTTACAATAAGAAACAAAGAAAAGTAAACATGACACAACACCACACGACATGAGATACAGTGCTAAAGAGAATACATTTAAACTTACACGAAAACATACCAGTCGCTTAAAAAATCTTTAAATTATATCGGCTTACTTAATCAGCTATTTTATGGCAAATTTTTCAATGCAATATGAATTTAGCGTTCACTTGAAATATACGACTATGTATATCACTTAATGATATGTGATAAAAAGAGCGAATGTCTGTCGATGATTTATTTATGTATTTCAGTTGGTTTTAACACACAATGTGACTGTTAGGTTAGATATAATACATAAATATATTATGAACCTATATTTATTATTAATAGTAAATATGAATAGAAATAGGATAGTATATTATAAAAAAGAGAAGGAGTGATATTTTTACCTGCCTGTCGGTGTATCATATTTATATTACCTTGTTAAGTTTTAATTGTCTTAAGCGTAGACAACCCTGGTATTAATAATAATCGCCTATTATATTAGGATTAATGGATTTAGCTTTATCATTTTTATAAATTATTTATCAGATACATGGGATATATAAACAGGTAAACTAAATTAACAACAAGTTCACAAATTTCTTTCTGTGAAGATGCGTATCGCTGTAATTCTATTGGCTGTCGGCTTGGTTTTAGTGGCAGGTAAAATTATGATATATAATGTTATAAATTTTACAATTATTCTATTCAATATTATTATATTTCGCAAGTAATTTTATCACAGACATTTATTAAATGACAATATAATATTTAAAAGAAAATAAAAGTATTTTATAACTATTACAGGCGTTTTATAAAGTGTGTATTGACTTATATAATATTTTTACTGTATATTTTTAGGGGCGCCTCAAACAGGAAGAATTGTGGGAGGTTCAGAAACTTCCATTGGCAACTATCCCTTTGCTGCTGCCCTTTTGTTTTCGTCTTCTCCCAGCGGTACCTTTTGGCAATTATGCGGTGGAGCCATAATTAACAATAGATCGATTCTTTCGGCGGCTCATTGCTTCGCGTAAGTGAATAATTAAGGTTTAAGGTTTGCTACGAGCTTTGCTAGACGACACGAGTGTACGAGCGTATCTATAGACTTCAGGGAGATACCATCTGCCGTTACTCCAGCGGCGCGTCAAAGCGGTCAGCGGTTTCATTCCCACCCATCCTAGTGACTTAGCGAAAGGTTAAAACATATCGTCAAAGTTTAACATCACAATATCAAAAAAAAGGTTATTTTTTAAAGAAATTACTTGAAAAAAATACCGTTTTGAGGTAATATTAAGGCAGAAATGGAATTCGAGCAATATTTTCTATTTTGTAACTGGAAACTTAAATTGAATCAGAAGCTTAAGCAATTCTAAATTCGATTTTAATGTTTCCCTCTTGTTGCTTCACTTATAATATTATTACAGTACATGTTATATAACACCATATTCTTATAGCAATGATCCAAGCAACCTTTGGCGTTCGAGAGTTGGTTCTACTTCCGCGTCTAGTGGAGGAGTTGTACACCATACTGCGCAGATTATAAGGCATCCCAACTTCAATAGAAATACATTGGACAGTGACATTGCAGTCATTCGCGTCACAAGTGCTTTTTCCTTTAATAACAACGTCCGCCCTGGAAACCTTGCTAGTGCCACATACGTTCTAAATGATAACCAAGTTGTTTGGGCTGTCGGATGGGGAGCTACAGGGGTAAGCGAATTTGTCACTGAAATACTATAAAACGTCAAAATGTTCCAAGGTTACAATAAGTATATTAAAAAATATTTCAAAAAAAAATTGTTGGTGTGATTGTAGTGGCTACAACCGGGCGTGGAACGACTTCGCCACGTTCAAATTTGGACCATCAATAGAGCTACTTGCAGAGCTAGGTATTCCGATAAATACCTAATCACTGATAACATGTTGTGCTCTGGATGGCTCGATGTTGGTGGTCGTGATCAATGTCAAGGAGACTCCGGTGGTCCTCTTCTTCACAACAGTAACATTGTGGGAGTTTGCTCATTTGGTCATGAGTGTGCGCTCGCAAATTACCCTGGTGTTAATGCCTATGTTCCTATTTTCTCAAACTGGATCGTAGCTAATTCTTAAAATTAATAAACACACAGGCATTTCGAGTAGATGTTAATAAATATATATTTATTATTTGTTATTTAAAAGAAGGAATAAAGTTTTTATTCTCTTTATTAACTTTAGATTTGACCTTACGTACATAGAGATACTTTATATTCTATGAAAAAATACACATAAATATTTTGTATTAAATCATCATCAAAAGATAGAGATGTCCCGATACATAACACTTTTGTAGAAAGATACTTGTACAAAAATATTTTTAATGTAAAATTTGAAATGAAGTATCAAGCAAATTAGAATTGTGAATCTAGACATCGGCCATTATCAAGACTCAAAATTTTTTTACTCATCATCTTCCTGCCCTTATCCCATTTTGGGGTCGGCACAGTATGTTTTTCCCTTCCATACTCTCCTGTTACTCGTCATCTCCGTACACACTCCCTTCTTCTCCATATCGTCTTTCACGCAATCCATCCATCTTTTCTTCGGCCGTCATCTACCTGTCCATCCCTCCACTACCTAGCACTCTTTTGGTCACGTGCCTTTCATCCCTCCTTATAACATGCCCATACCATGACAGACGGCTACCTCTAATTTTTTCTGTCACTGGCGCTACTCCTAAGCTTCCCCTAATATACTCTTTTCTTATTCCATCCCTTCTTGTCACCCCACACATCCATCTTAACATTCGCATCTCCATTATATGCAAACGCTTTGATGAATCTATATGATATTTTTCTACTATTGAGTGGTATACCAAAACTCTTTGGTGAAGATCATATATAATTATGTCAACGTATATTTTTTACGGACGCCTTTATTTTACGGCTGCCTTTGAGATTTGAGATTTGAGATAGATGAGACTACCCTAGGTCTGGAAAAGTGGCAAGAGAAATAAATATGTAAAAAATCAGTAGAACAAAAATCTACAGCGATTTCACCGGCGTCTCCAGATTTGAGCCAATACCGTTTAATGACTTTCAATTTAATTTATCTTTCAACGTAAGGTTGTAAAGAATACACTTAAAGCATTAAAGACTTTTGTCAAAAAAAAATTAGATATTCAAGAATACATTTGTATTTATTTACATAACGTATTTTAACACATTACATTTTAATTTTAAATTTAAATTTAAAACGCGACATATCTAGCTTTGCAGCAATCATGTTCACAGAAAGAAAAAGTAGTGTTCTGTAGTTAGCTAATTAGTCATCCAAGGGCTCCTTAGTTGCAGGGCCAGATGCATAATATACAACACAAAATGTACTCACACTTCTGATCTTGACGTCTCACAGTGCGTCACAAACAAGAAAATTTTAAACTGCTCATGAGCTGAGAGGTGTTAGATAGGATAAATATCTTCGGTGTTAAAATTAGGATGTTTTCTTTAGTTTCAATACCCTGTCGAATTAATCTAGGTTCATAACGGTATACTATTATTTGTATTGAATATTTATAAAAAACATGAGATGTAGCAGAAGTAGTTAAAATATATTCAAATAGTAAATAAGTTCAAGTCAAGATGCTTGTGAACCAAATTATTTTGGCTGTAGGCTTGGGGGTTGCTGATGTGATGCATATAATATATAATTACTAGGATCCGCCGTCGTGCGCTGCGGGAGTTGAGCTGAGCGTCCTCCCCTTCTTTAATGCTAACAAACTTAGCATATAATATTGCTCTATAACATGCTCAGCAACTATCCGTTTAGAATCTCAATTGAAAAGAAAATCAGTTCATCATCAATAAAATTATAGCCATATATCTCTCTTTTAAATGAATCTCAACTTTTTAAACTTTTTTTCTAGACTGAATTTTTTTGTTCTGTTTTTTGCATAACCATCTTTTCATCTAGTCATGTGCCAAATTCTAAAAAAATACATCTATACGTTTTAAAATAGCAAAATGAACGGTTAAGAGTTTCATTTACGCTCAGCACAATTATTTATATTTTGAAATTTCATTATACTTCATAAATAATATTTTCTTGATATTATTATTAAATATTCGTATTAATTACAATGATACTTAAACGTTAGGGCTGCAACAGATGGCAAACGACAGGCGCAACAAGCTTGGGCTAATGCATTAGTCATGAAGGTTCTGAACTCTAGAGTTCTGAATAGGAAATATAACCGTAACACCAGATTCTTTCCGCTTTCCAAAGCTACTCTGAGAAACTATTGCCAAACGTTCATAGGCAATTTTTACACTGGGAATGATTCTCTGTGCCGTGTGGGCACACGGCAAAAGAGAAAGCCGATCTCTTGGATACTCTTTTTACCTCAACTTGGCTTTGCACGACTAGGGGAAGGCACTGCTTACCATGGTGCGATATCAGAGCTCAATACCGGGATTAGATATTCAGCAAAAAACCATCCGAAAACCTCTCTTTTCCTTGTACGTTCATAAGTCGAGTGGGCCAGATGGTATTTCTGCAATGGTACTAGGAACATGTGCCCCATCATGAGGCATGGAAGCATGTCTTTATCTATACGAACCCTAAACAAGGTGTTAGTTTGGACCTAGCTAACTATAGACCTACGCCGATTACCCGTCTTGTCTCCAAAGTAATAGAGATCATCATCAATCAGCAGCTCCTAACGTATCTTCTGTTATATTTTACGCATCGTTGGGCAACTGTTATTGAAAGCAAGGCCCTCTCCCGTTAGAGTGTGTGTTGTTTACGAGTTCAAAGTTACGAGAATTATCATTACCTTCGTGATGTTAATTTTAAAACTAAGGAATTTATTTTTATTTAGAAGTTTTCTCATCCAGAGCTAGTAGTCGGAGCATCTATCTTACCTGTGATGACTTTGAAGTTAAGTTTTTGTAGTTAGTATTTATTCATATAAAAACTTGTTTTGATGAATAAATAAAAATCACATTTAAATCCTGTATTAATATTGTTTATAATTATAATTTTTTATTCTCAAATAAATAAGTAATATACAAAATAATAAAAAAGTACATTATATTGACCAAAAATATTCAAAGTTATTATTTATAATTTCGAAAGGTTTTTATTGATGAGAGTCTATACTCAATACTTTTGAAGCACTTTTGCATTTGTTAGAGGTTTTGCATTGACGATTCATCCCTTGCACCGTCGTACAAACTGGATTAACCCGGACATGTTTTCCGCTGGGGAAATAAATTTATGTCTTTATCAATTGTTTATGACATTTTTAATCTTATATAATGATTTTTTACTGTATTGATACCTTTTAGTACTAATAATTTTTTTTGATCGCATAGAATTTTTTAAATAATGAATGGCAGTCAAATGTGGTGTGGTTTGGTTGGTTAAGAACATTGATAAGGGTTCTGTTCCAAGAAATGGAAATACATAAGTACATAAGGAGTAAGTATATAAGCGATAGGTATATAAGCGATAAAAATATAAGCAGGAAGTAAATAAGGAGTAAGTGTATATAAGCGTTAAGTATATAAAACTAAGAATATAAACGGGAAGTATATAAGGACTAAGTATATAAGCGGAAAATATTTAAGCGATATTTATATAAGTAAAACGTAATTATAAATTATATAGTGGAAATATGTACTTTCCACTAAGGTGTAAGTAAATAAGCGGGAAGTATATAAGGAGTAAGTATATAAGTTGAAAGTACAAAAGGCGTAAGTAAATGAGCAGGTAGTACACAAGGAGTAAGTATATAAGCGGAAAGTACATAAGGGTGTAAGTAAATAAGCGGGAAGTATATAAGCGATAAGTGTGTAAGGAGTAAGTATATAAGCGATAAGTATACAATTAGTAAATATATAAGTTGAAAGTACATAAGGCGTAAGTATTAGCTGAAAGTATATAAGCGTGAAGTACATAAGGAGTAAGTATATAAGCATAAAGTACATAAGGTGTTAGTATATAAGCTGAAAGTACATAAGGCGTAAGTAAATAAGCGGGAAGTACACAAGGAGTAAGTATATAAGCGATAAATATACAAGGAATAAGTATATAAGTTCAAAGTACATACGGCTTAAGTGTATAAACAAGAAGTACATAAGGAGTAAGTATATAAGCAGAAAGTACATAAGGTGTAAGTATAAAAGCAGAAAGTACATAAGGTTTAAGTGTATAAGCAGAAAGTACATAAGTAGTAAGTATATAAGTGGGAAATATATAAGGAGTAAGTATATAAGTTGAAAGTATTTATGCGGAAAGTATATAAGGATTTAGTAGTTCGGCTCGATTATTTTACTTATTTTAATAGTACTTTGTCTTATGGTAATTTATTATGGGGCAGTGCTGTCGCAATTATTTTTTTATTTATTTTCTTAAAAAAGCTGTACGGGCTAATTAAAACTTAAAAACTGTGTGTATGTGATTCCCTGAGAGATGTTATTAAAGAAATTAATATTCTTACGGCAGCCTCTCAATATATACTTAAAAACATAATGTATACGCCAAAATTTAAATAGTTATATCTAAAAAACTTATATATAATATTACAATATATTACGAAGTAAAAACCTGAGCTTATACGACTTTTGTGGTTCTACTAATAAGGCACGAAAAAGGTTTTGCTGCTCATTCATAAATATAAAGCTTATAATAAGGCCACACATATAATTTTTGACATAAATAAATATTCTACAAGTAGACGGTCAATATATTATCTGGTTAATATATTATATAAACGTTATAAAGTGTTGACTAAAATATTTCGTCTTTAATTTTTTTAATGTTTATTCGTGATGCAAATCAGTAGGTACGCATTCAGAACTGTTTGTTTCAATTTTGTTGTAAATACTCGATATTGATATGAATAATATTGCAAACTTATATTACAGGGGCGGCAAAATCAAAAAGGATTTTTACTCTTGTAACCGATCGAGGAAGGGCGCCCCTGTAAACGATTTCCTGCAACTATCCTTAGTTGCTGTTCTGTTAAATGTTTTTTTTTAATTAATGAGTTAAAAAAATCGGATTTAGATCAAATAAAGTACATATTATATAATGTTTTCATCAATAAGGAATTTTCAAGCATAACACTACGCACCGCTTGTCTATCCGTATTAAATATATCACATAGCATTTAAAAATATATATATTTAACATATAAACGTTTCACAAAAACTATATTTTACTGTTAAACAGTTAACTACCAACAACCAATTCTAATAATAAAATCCAACTACAATTGTAGATAACTTTTATATTCTCCTAGTCACCACTACATTACTGGAGACAAAGAAATAAATTGAAAATTGTACAATTACTGAGACTGTCTCCGCTGACAATTTTATTGTGTACCACATTAAGGCTTTGAAATGTATGAGAGCGAGACTAACGAGAAAATATTATGTTACTTCAAAATATAAAGAACAGAATTATAATGCTTCGTGTATTTATTTACTCTTTTAAATTCTTTTTTCTCAGATAGTTTAAGAAGTTTAAAAAGAAATTTAAAATGTATAATAAGTTTTCCTTTACATAAAAAGACGACAAATTAGAGATAAAAAATAAAAATAGAAAAGATGAAAAAAGTGAACAGACGCTTTACTAATTAAGTTAAATAATTTATTATGCTGCTTTTAGATTAATTTGTATATATGTAAAAAAATATTGAAGTATTTCCTGTCCATACAACAAAAAGCACGTGATACGTTACTTTCAAAATATCATCCGTTTTTCATCAAATTTAGTGTATGGGGGTTTTCAAGATAACTGATCACGAATCCAAAGACAAGACAAGACAAGACTTGTACAACTCAAGATAGCAAGACTTAATTAAAAAAAAGTGTGCCTTTTTACAAATTTAAGTTTACAATATACCTACTTATCCACAGTGGGGATGGGATATTGTCTACTAAGCCTGTGTAAGGTGTAGCCTCATAATTTACTATACTTAAAATAAGTCACAATACTAAATAGATATTTTGATATTTATATAAAATATTGTGACTTATCGTTATCAAAACCATTATCTCAATGCACACTATATATCGTATATCGATACGTATATACAATATCAAGAAACATTACATTTATAACTATTGTGAAAATATTGTCAAATAAATAATTACGTACACTTGAATGACTAGACGTCTTTCTGTTATCTTTCAATATTACCAAGATAACAAACTTAATATTTAGATAATAATTAATATTATTATTAATTTTATTATTAATATGAATGAAAATTGGGATAATGGCAAGATGATGTGTTGCTTAAAAATATCTTTTTCTTACATACACCGAAACGTCATTATAAAATCTAAATGAAGAATGTTTAAAATATTATATTATGATTTTTGAAAATACCAATAGAATATTTTCATAATTTGAAAATATTGAAATTCATTATACTTTAAATATTAATTAAGTTATGAATCTTAACAGAAAGTTGTTTTATGTCGCATATTGTCTCTGGTAGTCGAAAAGATAAGTTAGCTAAACAGTCGTCATATTATTATAGGTACATCGGTACATCGTTAAAAAATATAGTTCTATACGAGATTCGTCTGTAGAGATAATGGTAAAGGAGATAAATTTTGGCTGCTTGTTTTGTTTTATTTTAAACAGTTATAATATTGGTTGAGTATTATAATTGTTTAATATTTGTTTAAAACATCGTTTTGTTTGAATAATTTTAATAAAAGTTTATTTTTTCTCCGCTGTTAATACAATATAATATATGATAAATTAATTTTTTGGTTTACATATCCTCTTCAGACTCTGGTTACTCTTTTACCCAGTTTAACGAAACTGTAGTCAAAGTTAATGTTAATTATACTTTTTAAATCCGGATCTAACTGCATAAGACGTAAAATCATTTACATATGTGTAAAGATATGGACATACGAGTACAATTAAGTTACTTTCACTGAAAAAAAAAACAATTTAGTCGTTGTCTCATTCTTATATACTATCCAAAATACTTTGCAATTAGTATGATTATATTATCAGGGTCAGGCTTCCTATTTCTTCTATAAATGTATAAGAAGGAGGCTTAAGCAAATTTGTGAAAAATTATTCATATTATACTTTTTTTTTTGATAGAGGAGGACAAACGAGCATCACCCATAGCTGATGTTCACCGCCGTCCACAAATTACAATGTCCGGGGAATCGCAAGAGCGATGCCGGCCTTTGCCGTATGAGTATACGCCTTTCTTAAAGGAACTCTTGTTGTAATGATCCAGAAATAGCACCGAAGGAAATTCGTTCAACGTCTTAGTGGTATGTGGTAGAACGGTTCTTGAAAACCGCACGGTAAAGGATCGCCATGCATCCAGGTGGTATGGATGATATTGTATGCTATGTCGTACTGTGCGATGATTAAATTTGACTGCATCAAGAATCAGGTCAAATAGCTCTTCGGAACACTTCCCGTTGTAAGTACCGATAGAAGACGCACAAAGCGGCTACATCTTTATGCAATACGAGTCCGAGCCAGTGAGTCCAGTCGCTCAAAGAGCATCGGGTCCCCAACAATCTGAACGGCTTTCCGTTGTTTGCGATCAAAAGGTAGAAGCTGATATTGGGGTGATTCGGATCAGAGATGAGAACAGTATTCCACGAATGGCCGGACTTGTTCCTTATACAATGAAAATCTTTGACCAGGTTTAAAATATTGCTTCGCTCTGTTGATCACTACCAATTGCATTAACGCCAACTTGGACTTGCTCTTCAGATAACCACGAAGCCTACAGTCACTCAAAATGTCGAGACCCAGTATTCTGATACTTGGCGAGGTATTGAGAGCAGTGCTGTCGAAGAGCGGAGATACGACAAATGGTCTTTTTTAGGATCGCTATGCGCAAAATTGTATCGAGTAGGATTTAACTGAAAGAGTTTCAGTTCACACCATTCAGAGACCATCATAAGAGAGGTCTCTATAGAAGACACAAGTTTCTTTCGGTACTCCCCAAAGCTTTCCCAAGCACCCTGCACGGCCAGAATATACTGCATTACCAGTGCAATCTATATCCAACATATCATTGATGCGCAGGAGGAACAGAGTTAGGTATAGTACGTAGCTTTGAGTTACACTATCGCTCACGGGCTTGGTGTCTGAGCTAAAACCGTCGAGAACGATCGACCATGACGAAAGCTGTATTGCCGGTCATTGATCAACAGGGGATCCTCGTGGTACTCTAGGAACTGTTGATTGATGACGCTCTTCATTACTTAGGAGAGAAGAGAGGTAATGGCGATAGGTCTGTAGTTTGCTAGGTCCGAGATACCACCTTTTTTAGGGATCAGATGGATAAGTGTACGCTTCCATTAGACCGCGATTACACCTTTAAAGTAGGAGTACCGAAATAGACGCGATAACACTAGAGTCAACTCAGGGGCACATGTTCGTACCACCGTTGGAGAAATATCATCTGCCCCCCTCGACTTATAAACGTCCAAGGAAAAGAAAGAATTTCGGATGGTATTTCGCCTCAAAACTATTTCCGGCATTGAGCACTGACACCACGGGATGGCAAGTAGTGTCTTCCCTTGGTTGTCCAAAGTCGATTTTGAGGCAAAAATGGTACACAAGAGACCGGCTTTTTCTTTTGCCGTAGGGACCAGAGAGTCATTCCCAGTGTGCAATGGTAGTAGGGATGGCTGGCAAAAGTTTCCCAGAGTGGATTTGGAAAGCACCCAAAATTTACGCGTGCCAGGCCTTACCAGGCCAGGTACCTTGCCAGGTGATCGCCACTTTTGACGACAATCTGGAGGCATGGATATATTATCTTTCCAGAACTCTAGAGTTGGGATCCTTAGTGACTAACGCATTAGCCCAAGCTTGATACGCCTGCCGTTTGCCAGATGCTACAGCTCTGACAGATGCCTCAAACCAAGGCCGCGACCAAGTGGTACCACAGAGTTTGGTACATATAATTCCATCCCCTGTAGTATAACATCAGCTACAGTTGCAGCGTAGTCACTGAGATCATTGGAAGGGAACCAGACCCAATGTGTATGATGCAAAAAATACCGCATTCCATCCCTATGCCTTGACTTGTACTGCCAAACGCGGTGAACGCGCCTGCAGCTCTTTTGCCAGCCGGACGTTGAATGGATACTATCCGTAATGGATATTCCATATCAAGCAATGATCAGAGGACCCTAGGAGAGCCTCGACAGTAACCTGGTACTTTGTGGGAAGTATAAACACAAAACGCAATACTTTGCTCGCTCTCGATAGAACGGGCAGTTATGTATGTAAGTAATATTCTTGTATTACTTACTGGCAGAAATAAATTTGCAAAATTTACAATAATTCCATATAATAATAGTAAAAGAAATGAAAAAAGGAACTATTAGTTCATTAATAACTCATTTTTTAACTAAACTGAACACGAGACAAAAAATTCGGTAAATAAATCATAAATAATACCAAACATGAATAACAAGCTATGTTACCTTTAATTACGTCAATTTAACAAGATATTATACAAGAGATAAAATACCGAGATGATGTTTATTTCAAGATTCATTTATTGTTTGACACCAAGTGTAAGAGTGACGCTATGACAGTTACGGAAAAATCTAAAAATACTAAATATGAGTTTGTTGCGCCGGACGGAGGATGGGGTTATGTAGTTGCTGTTGGGTTTGTTATAATTACGGTAAGCTATATTATATAAGTAAGCTAAGTTATATTTAACAAATTTATACACAATAATATTACATATACCAACTTTCTACTCACGGTCTCTCTCATGCGGTCATAAAATTAATTATCGATTTGACACTCTTACTCTATATTGAAGAGCAAATTTCTTGATTTGTTTTTAATTTTATTATTTTTCGGATCTTGGTAATGTCACCAAATTCCAAAAAAACAGTTAAGCGATATCTTTAAACGTATATATATATATATACATGGAGAGACTTCATACTAATAAAAATCATCCGTAAATAAAAATATGATTAGTTAAATATTTTTCCTGTGTACCCACAAAGATGGTTATATTTAGAATGTTGAATTCATAAAGGCGTATACCAGCTTGGTAGCCTCATAGGCAGAGCTGATACTTAGCCAGAGGTCGCAGGTTCGAGTCCTATCCGTGTTATTATTTCATGTCGATTAGAATTTTATCCTGTTTTTAATCAATGCTTTACGTTGCACTGGAACCTTGAAGCTAGGTCTGAGCATAAAGAGCCGTGTGACTTATCCGACATCATCGACCATTTTTAATGTACATTGACTATGTCTACAAGATGAAAGAAACACTAAAGTCCATCTATTGACAAATCTTTACATATATTTAAAAATTTTCCATTTTTTATAACTGTTATTACAGTAATGTTAATAAAAAAAATATTAGTCTCTTATGTTATCTTTTATTTTTTTTAAATAGTACACTGCTACCAGATTTATCTTGGTGTAATTAAAGTAGACATATGTAATTATAATTTAAAGCACATTACTCGTTATTATACTAGTATAATAAAAAACTGACGTTACTGACTGGAAACAGCAGAATATGTTTTTTAATTGATTATTAAGGAAGGTTTTAAATTACAATATCACATTAGACGCCTTATAAACAGTGAAATGAAGTGCCTTTTAAATCAATATAGCAATTATGCGAATAAAGGTTTCCAAGTTCAAAATAAGAAGAGTTCTGAACTGTTGTCCCGAATTTATAAGGCTTCATGTTATAGATTACTTAGACAGCCATATTCTGCAGTACAAATTTCTGGTGCATTACATGACACTTTGAAAGTAAATTAAACTGTTTCAACGATTGTCAACTGGCGTATGGTGTAGAAGATAGTCCCATTGCTATTTCACATCTAAAGTGATGCTCAAAAATAAGTAAAAGCGCGAACCGGACCTCGATTTTGACTCGCTGTTCTCGCAATGTCTCGGTAGAGTTCGGCGAATTGAGCGAAGCGAGTAACCCATCTTTAATTCAGCGTTCAATGCTACAACCGACAAGTAAAAAATATAAAATAATCAAATATCAGATAGTGAAATTTTTTTACATTGAAGTCTATGACTGACGTTTTTTGGTGATTATTTTTCAACGACATGGGTTTTTTTGCACTTTTTTTTTATAAACCATCGCAATAAACATCGCCATAAATGTGCAAAATTTCATGAAGATTGGTAAAGCCGTTTTCATGTAAACCTTGGATATGGGATGCAAAAAGTCTCAAATAGAGTGCTCCGCTCGCTTTGCTCAATAATCCAATAGTAGATTGGTTTTGACGTTTTTTGGTACAGTAAATTTAACATATTTTATCTTTTTTTTCTATAAGCAACAAATTATTAGAGTTCATTCATTGTACAACATCTGAAAAAGCATTGTTTACATCGTCTATTACTGATTATTGTCTATTAATTATATAAAGAAGTATCATTAGCAAATAACACTATCAGTAAATCATTTATGTAAATTAGGAATAAGAAAGGGCCTAATAGAGAACCTCTTCGCTTTCCATTCACGTCTACTTTCTAAAATATTTCATTAAGATATGAACTAATGAAATCAAGGTTTCTAATTCATAATACCATAATGCTGTAATTTTAGAGCTAATTTGAGTTTCATGCTGTACACAACCGAACACCTTTGATAAATAACAGAAAATACTAAGCGCATCTTGTGATCAGTAGTGAAATCAAACTGTTTTTTATATAAAAGGTTATTTCTATTAAAATGTGTAACATTTAACTAAGAATAATTTTTACAAATATCTTACTGGATGTGGGTAACAAATACTGAAATACGTTTATTGTTAGTTGGATCTAAATTAATTATTGGTGTTATTTTATTTTGTATTATTAGATCAGAAAATATAATACAGTTTGTACAGTTATTGAATATTAATATTAATTTGGCGCAACAATGTTTATTAGTGGCATAAGTATTGAAAGCGTTATGTGAACTTGTAAGAATGTGAAATTCAAATTAAGAAAAGTGTTTTACAATTAATAGTAAGATTATTATAGTATAAAAAAATTACTTTCTTCTTTGTTTTACGCATTGTGATTTTTTTTAATTTTTACTACTTAGAAATAACAACTTTTTATAAATGTTTCTGGACTGAAAATTTTATAAATGTAGTTTTTTTAAAGTGTGCATTTAATATAACTCTATTTTAGAGTAACTTAAACACTTTAACTTTTAGAGTAACACAAATCCATTGTTGTTATTTATTGCAGATAACGCTTACTGCGTTTCTTAATTGTTTTGGAATGATTTATAAGGATATGTTTATAAAATTGAACATGGACTCCACCTCTATTACATTTCTGAATGGAATTGGTGCTTGTTGTTTAGCAATAGCTGGTAAGTATTATAATCAAAGTTATATTTAAGAAAAAAATATGAAATGCTACTTAAAAATTTTAAACCATCTTAATAAGTCACCTAAATTGAATAAGAAGTCTCGAATATAAATTAAGAATTTAAAGACAAAAATATTTTTATTGTAGTATTCTTGCATTTTGGCATTAAAAAAATTGTTTAAGAAACATTGGCCAATATAATATGATTTTATGCTTGATATTATTGTCTTTCTTTTTAGGATTCCTCACTAGTCCTTTGTTAAATTATATGTCAATCCGACAATTAGGTTTAGTAGCAGCTGTGATTTACAATTTAGGAGCGATCGGCATGGTTTTTGTGACCTCTAAAGTAGCTTTCTTTATTTGTTTTGGTGTTTTACAGGTAATTAATTTATTCTTAATGTATTCTTATAAAATAATGCAAACATATCGCTATAATGTATTATTTTTTACGTATGTATAAATTTTAAACGTTTTTCTAAGAACACAATAGCGAACCTATAAAATAAATAGTTGTTAGGGACAGTTAAATTGACGACAACACAAATTTATTTCAGAATCTCGGGAATGGAGTTTTAGTAAATTTGTCGTTTACATCACTAAACGATTACTTTGTTAAGAGAAGACTACTCGTTGTCAGTTTCACGCAAACCGTGATAGGTAAGTTATATAATAATTAAAGTTATTTGTATTAAGGAAATTTACTTACAGTTTCCAAAATATTCCATTTATACTTCTAATCAAGATCGTAATATCGAGATAAGTACAATAGCTATATACATATGATATTCATTATTAAAATTATCTTCAATTATAAAAAAAAATAACAATAAATGTATGCAAATAATTACATTATGGTAAAGATGAAATTTATATTATTTAATAATTCTACAAGAATTTTCTGTTTTATATATTATTGTTCCAGATTCATACATTTATATATACTTGTACGTGTATTAATATTTTTATTTTAGCTGTATCTGCGTTAGTTGTACCTCAGTTTTTAAAATGGTCCCTGGAATCTTACGGGCTACGCGGAACTCTGCTTTTAATATCTGGTGTTTCTATGCACAATATATTTGGCATGATCCTGATGCAGCCAGTCGAGTGGCATATGAAGAAAGTTGAAGTACCTGAAGACAATGAAAATGGTATGAAATTTTGCTTACTGCAAATTTAAGGGTTTACAAATATTTAGTTAGTGATATAATAAACTAAATAAACTATTGAACTGAATGGCCAAAACATTGTAAATTAGGGAATTTTTAAGGAAGAAAATAAAGAGCTTAGTTTTTGCTGATCTGCTTCGTTAGACGCATACAAAAACTTATATAGCAATACATTAAGTAGCTTTTACCAGAATATAACAATTTAGTTAATATTTTTCGATGTTCCTAACATTTGCCGCTCTTCAGTAGTCCACGCGGTCGGAGTCGCGGGCAACAGCTAGTCTAAAAAGATATTTTATATTTTTTTCTTACTTATCAGTCGTATCAGAAAACAAATCACTTTTAGCGGATGAGAAGAAAATTACAAAAATAGAAAACCCCTCTCAAAAGACCAATAATGCAGATAACGTCATCGTTAGAGAGATGTACAATCTTGAAGATGGCGACAATAATCGTATACAACAAACGTGAGTTGATCATAATTAACATATGTATAATATGACGTTTGTGAAACAGTGATCACAATAATAAAAAAAAAACCGGCTGAGTTTGTTGTATGGTTTGTACAGACAAGGGCGCCTTTGGAACCCTCGTAGCCTTATTTTAAGTTGGAGAATGTCTTTACAGAAGGGCTTATTTTGATACACAAGTGATCACTGATATGGATTCAAAGTGTAAAATATATAAATAAATAAATAACACAGAAAAATACAAACAATTTTACAATGATGTGATGTAATTATTACTTTTTCCAGGAAGAAGTTATCAGTTTTAACAGATTTTAAAAAGTACCGATCACTCTTACTGTCCAATGCGTCTGTTGGAATGGGCCTATGTGTGTTTTCGGAATTTATGTTCACACTAATGCTGCCCCAGGCCTTGTACTCCATGGGATGGAATGAAGTAATATATATACTATATTATATGAAACTATTATAAAAATTGTTTTGTTCTCGCTGAAGTCTCTGTGAGAGTTGAGAGTTTTAAGTATACAACTCTGAATTTGAAACACTTGTGTGTGTAAAATTTGTTAATAAAAACCTTCAGTCACTTTATCATTTATAATAATATCAAAAATATGATAAATATGTTAATACACAGTTCAGTTAAGGTCTAAGTTTTAGGAAAAACGCTGGTTGATTTTAGTTAGAAAAACAATCTAATAAATATTTTTGTTATAACTTACTCAGAGTCTAAAAGAAAGATTTTGACGAGCGGGTGTCGCCAGATATAAACTGCTCTATCTAAAATAAACTAAACTATTACACATTACTATCAATGAATTATGTGCTTTACAAGAATCCGAAGAATGTTTAAGGGGATTGAAAAACTACTTATAAGTCTTATGAATTTGAGAGTATCTTCAAAAATATAAAAAATAAATTAGCTCGTCATTCGTTTTAATTTCAATTGATATTAAATTGCCAAGTTTCATAATAATTCTAATTTTAGGGGATGGTAGCGTGGGCTTTATCTCTAAATGCTATGGGAGACTTAACGACAAGATTTTTATTTGTAATCATGAACCATTGGCTACAAAACGTCGGAAGCCATAAGATTTATGTCTCTGGCCTCGTAATCGCATTTATTACTAGACTTGGTAAGTAATATTAGATTGCGTAGTCTTATGTTTGTTTAGTTCATGTGTAAATAATAAAGGATATTAAATTATAACTTCCGTAACACTATGCTTTATCAAGTACTATTATTTTTTAAGATAATATTTTTAATTACAACAATTTTTCAGGAATGCTCTGTTCAGAAAATGTGATATCTATGATGACCTTCATAACTTTAATGGGAGTGTCGCGTTGTACGATTATGGTTCTTATGCCAGTGGTTATTGCGGATACTGTAAAGCCTGAACAGTTTGCTGGTGCTATAGGCTTACAGATGGCGCTTGTTGGTATATTTAATCTAACTATTGGACCCGTTATTGGTAAGTGCATTATTTTTTGTAATAGTAAAATATATTTAAATTCATAAATTTAAATAACACATTGACGACCGTGGGGTCACTGGTGAACCTGCACTCAACTTTGCTACAGCGCCGTTGAGGCCACCGGTGACCAGCACATAATGAAAAGTTCATGCTGGCGCTTCGGACAAACCATGGAAAGTCCGGCAGTCAATCTGTTAATAACTATCATAAATCTTAATAAAATATCCATTACTATACTATTCATTTCGCTTACAGGTGCCGTGCGAGACTTGACTGATAGTTACGCCACAGCGTTCTACATCCAAGCATCTTGTATTGGTATTGTTATTTTATTCTGGTCTATAGAAATTCTTTACAAGAGTAACAAACATAAAAGACAGCCCAAAGAAATTAAAACCTAAAAAGTTCTAATTGAATATCCCGTCTTACTATAAGTCTTGATATATTTGACATTCTGTAAAACATATTTGTAACAAATATTTTTTACAAAATGTCAACTATATATTTATTTATTTATAAACATTTATTTGTAATGAAATATCTTACTTTTAAAGTACACTACTGTATATAATACAAATAGAATTCGGTGTTGTAAACTACTGAACTGATGCTGAACATTTATAATTATAATTCTTAAGTATAATTTAGTTTCTTAGATCTGACAACCGGTCGGTCCCGTTGTATAATAGTCTCCCTTGTCCTATTTTTTATATTTTAAATAAGCTATAATTAGTAAGATTCTTTAAATTTCAATTATTCATGAAACTCCATTTATATTAATGAAAATTATTACTATGTATTAATTATTATTTTATTTTAGTTCGAAATATTGTTGTTAGCTTTTTCATAATTTGTATAATTTGAGCGTTAAATAAATTACTACAGTGACATTTCTATAAGTTTTTTTATTTAGGACATCCGTATCTAAAGGTATCATTCCAGAAAAATCGCAGGTATGGCCTGCGAATCTTCGTTACTTTCAACTGCTTTTAATGATATAAATTGTTGAATGGATTACATAAAAAACTATAATATAAATAATCTTCTTAATTTCATAAATTTACTTTATTTAAAATCTTTTCTAAAAAAACTATCTAACTATAAACTATTTTATAACATTTTTATATTAATTATAAGAGTGATATTTTTTTATTAATTATAAGAAAGATCGGTAAAGCATTCAGTCAACAAATAACATTAATACTACGTAAAACAACATTAAATCTTATATGTCAGAACAGAACAGACAACTATTCGAATAGTAATTCTTATCATTTATTTATTTAAACACAATTTAAGAATAAATAAAAAAGAATTACTTTTATATTTGACTTGAGATACGGTTGTAAGGTTGTCATGTTATCATTGAAGAGAGATGTCAAAAGTATTATTTAAACATATAAAATATTATTATATAATGATAATAAATGAAAAACGAGCTTAGTTTTATTACTTATCAGTTTCTTTTATCATTGATTTAGGGATGCGTTGAGTAGCGTATCTTACTATGTCTACAATAAGTATGAAATAACATTGTAGCGTTACATAAAACAATTTTATAATATAACTAGGGTATATTTGTTACATTTAACACATTCTTTTAAATGTTTTATCATTAATAATATATTAATACTAAACTAACAGATCTCAAGATACAGTTTTATTTTATAATATAGGAGATCATTCGAACATACAGGTAACTTGATGGTAAGAGACCACTATCACGACCTCTTGCAACAATGGCAGCAGCAATCAGTCAAAAGGATATCCTGGGAACATTCCCTATGATAAATGCGATACACATAAAGATGCGATATTACTACGCAACGCCAAAGGATCTCGCAGATTCTTGAATTGTTGGTGATCCAGTGCTGTTGCATGCAGAAAAATGATTCATTTGTGGCGGGCTCGCGGTTTATATAGAATGAACCTTTGGGTTGGGCCCCGGGGTGAATATCGATCACTCCTAGTTTCTTTTAGGCCAACTTAGCCTTCCTCTCCTGGTAACCGCGAAACGAATCCTTCGATATATTAAGATCCAGTATTCCGATATTCAGCACAGCATTAATGGGAATATTCTTGAAGAGTGATACGACGAATAGGATTTTTTAAAGGTAATCGCGTAAGAGAGGTAATGGCAGTAGATCCGTTGTTAGACGAATCTAAATCGTCGCCTTTTTTAAGAATAGCCTGAAAGCAGATTGCATCGATTTCAAAATATAATGAGTTTTCTTCTTATGACAATTGCAGTGCCTAGTACTAAATCACCGTGAATTCATCTTGTACGTGTACCTTAATGACTGTTCTAGTAAAAAAAGTTGGTTTGGTCACTAAATGTGGAGGAATGAGAGGCTACAGAGGAAGGAGAAGAATTTTAAGTATGAATGAATGGCGTCGTATTTACAATTTTTCATCGGTATTGTTAAATAAACTGTTATTTAATTAAATTTAATATAATATATATTCTATTATAGCATATCCTTTTATGTAGATTATATATACAATTTAGGACTTTTTTAGAAGAGTAGTAGTAATTTTTTTATAGTCAAAGTGTAATTTACGTACCGTACGTACGTACGTACGTACGTACGTACGTTACGTACGTACTTTGAGTATGATTGTATTTTGACTAACCTAAATACATAAAATGGACGGAGCATAAAAATTTCTGTAAATAACTATCAAGGAGTCCATGTTATTTATTTATAATGTACATTATATACTATATAATTATACATAAAATAAGTTTTGTTACCTGCATAAAGGCGATTTATTCCACTATTTTTGAATGATATAAAAAAATCAACTGCTTAATTATTGTAATCCTTTACCTTCGCGCATTTAAAATACTAGAGACGGCGTAACTATATAAAATACTTTGAAATCTATATACTTTACCGTTGTGACGTGAAATTCACGTAAAAAAATATTATTTCCCTGTTACACAATTAATCTTTATATTTACCAAACTTCAATAGAATTAACAATTTTTCACAATATGCAATTTCAATTTCCTTGACTATTAAGTTGTCCATTTATTACATTATATAATAATATTTGGCACACTATTTTACGCTTTTTATTTCACTTGTGACGTCACGTTTAGACAACATAAAATCAATGTCGGTTACAAAGTTTGAATACACGCGATGCCATCTCTAGTATGCTCGAAGATATACACAAAATCTTTAATTTTTGCTGCATTTTAGTTTCTTAAATTTAAATTAAAATTTTAAAATTAAAAAATATTTTAATCTATAATAAAATGCTACTACTAGAAAAATATACGGTCAAAACTAATTAATTATATGAAAATATTTTTTTCAGTACAACGTTAGTTAGTGACAGTTTTTTATAATAATTTTTCGTTACCCCTAAATCATTAAAGTGGCAAAAAATAATAAATACCAATTAAATATCACATATAGCTTTGATAGCCACATAACTGTACGGTCAGAAAATAATAAAGTTTTATTTCACTCAATGCCTTTAACACTAGTGATAGTAATAAATAGTGTTTTATTATCTCTTTATATAGCAATGATTTTGTTACCTTAATATGTACGTATCTTATATGATATAGTCTATTAATATGTAATGCGTACTTAAATCCTAATTAATATTATGAATGTGAATATGAATTTGTTTCTCATTCTGACCGATATAAAATGATTCACACACGTTGGGTATAGTCAAAGTCATGGGGTAATTGTTACTTAGAAAAGTATTCTGTGAAAAATTTAAACTAACGCTTCACATAACATAACTGTTATTTTTACTACAATTAGTAAACAGTACAACTTAATATGACTTTGCAGAGATCAGTTTTATCAAGGTTGCATTCTTTGATTACAAAATTCTAGACAAAACGAACCTAAAGTTCTAGACAAAAAAAAACTAATTTAAAAATCAATTAGTCTAATAAATGAATCGCAAGATGTTATTTGTCATCTTTAATCATATTTAAACATATGTGTAACTTATGTTACTTAGTAGGCACAATAAATTCTATAATAGTCTTCTAATAATAATATCTACCTTTTCTTATCCTATACTGTTATTCTATTTATACTCTTTTTAACTATACTCGTAATTAACTTGTGTTGTAAGGTTGGGACGGGCCATAATTGAGTCTTGCGTTGCACCTTCTTCGGTATTAATGGAAATACTAATGGTTTTTCATTACAGCAGCAACATTAACTTAATACTTATATATTACTACAAGCAAAAAGTATTTAGTATATATCTTAGGGCATAAAACTTAATCAAAACTAAAAGGTTTTTTGCTATAATTCAAAATTTTATAAGAGTATATTTGTTGTTAAATAATTAGAGCTCCTAAAGGCTAGGTCAGCGAAATGGTTGGCAACTAAGTAATTGCCGATTTTTTTAGAATATCAAAGACAATTTATTCATGAAACTAAATAACTTTATTTTTTTATGTATTGCCCATTTTGATCAATTTTATCTTTTGTAATTTTTCAGACAGCATCATAATCCCACGTTCATAAAACTTCTGATTTTTATTAGCAAAAAACTGAATCAGGTGCGATTTGACATCATCATCATTATTGATTTTTTTTTGCATTCAAGGAGTTTTGTAAAGATCGAAACAAAAAGTAATCAGATGGTGCAAGGTTAAGACTATATGGTGGATATGTCATGATGGAGTACAGTACTTTTTCGATTCGTCATTTCGGTGCGCTTTTCTTCAACTGCTTTGTTTAATTTCGATACTTTTTCAATGTATACATCAGGATTGATCATTCGGTTAGGTGGTAAGAATTCAAAGTAGACAATTCCTTTGTAATCCCACCAAACTGATAACAAAATTTTCTTGTGATGAATATCAGCTTTTGATGTTGTTTGAGTTGGTTCCCTTGGCCTGCTCCACGATCTTTGCCGCTTGATATTGTTATAAGCAACCTATTTTTCATCGCTAGTTAGCAGTCGTTTTAAAAATGGATCATTTTCATTATGTTTCTTTATCAAATCGCAGCTGTTAATGCGATGCGTTAAATGCGTTTCTTTCAGTTCGTGAGGAACCCATGTATCGAGTTTTTGAACATAGCCAAGTTGTTTTAAGTGTTTTTCAATGCATGTATGTGATACATGAAGCTTCTCTGCAATCTCACGTGCTGTACTGTGATGATCTGAATCCATTATTGCTTTGATTAGGGCATCATCAACTTCAACTGGACGACTAGAGCGTTTTTCATCTTTGAGTAAAAATCACCAGAACGAAATTTGGCAAACCAATTTTGACACTGCCGTTCTTTTAAGGCTTCGTCACCATAAACAGCACATCATTTTTATGTCATCGAAAATGTTTCTTTAGATTTTCCATTTTTCAACGAATGTCAAACGAAAACTACGCAACCGATCAAAAAACTTTTTTACTGATTAACAGCTGAATTGCCAGCTATCAAATAACAAAATGTGTTTTACATTTGTACTATGTCTGCAAACCTAAAAATTCAACTGAAGCCATCTACGAGTGAAATCTGCAATTACTTAGTTGGCAACCTATTATTTAACTTATTTCTTCATAATTTTACATTCAAATATATTAAAATAATTAATTATTTTTTATGGGTCAATAATTTAGATATTTATTTCGTGGATCTTATTTTCAAAAGAAAAGCCTCTTAATACTTTTTAATGATCCCGAAAAAGTGGTTTTCAACTGTTGCGTTTCTTAGTTTATCTTTTTAATTGTATGCAGATCTTGCATAAACTATGATATTTAGTGTTTGCTGCTTATTGTCTTAGTTGACATATTTTACAGTGAAGAAAATGTTTTCTTTTTTACGACAAGATAATAATAGTTTAAGTTAAAATAGCGCTGAAATAAAACTGCAGACAGCACCAAGTACCATTTATTAATTTATGTGGAAGATGGCAGTAATGTACGGAGCGTGTAAAATAAGAATTATAAATACATGATAAGCCAATATAGCGATCAAAGAACTGGGCGTGGAATAGTTAATAAATTATAACGAACTGTATAATATATGCAAACTATAATTTATTGAGGAAAATTCATATTATTTCTATTTAAAATTACACATAATATTTCTTATCATAATTTTTACATCAATATGTATAAAAATAAGATAATTACAGGTAAATATCATTGTTGTGGTCGATTGGTACAAGATCGCTGCGGGATAGAGATCTTATGTGGTGACTCCAGCAAAGTTGTGGTCAAACAGCCGATATATGATCCGGTTATAACATTGTTTTCAATAGAATTCTATGTTTAAATTTCTTTTCAATACAAATTTATTTCCTTTTAACAATATATTTTTAGATTAATATTGTTACCGTTCAAATATTTCTCTGTAAATATTATATTAAATATTGATGTCTCTTTTTTCTCGTGACATAATGATTATATTATTTCATCAAGTGTTATTGAAGAATAGCTTCATATACACTTGAATAAAGATAAACACAACATTAAATAAACATATACAGTATGTAAATTTTACTAATTAAATAATTAACAGCAAGGCAAATATAATTTAACTATCAGACGGGGTTTACCATTACAATATTAACGTAATAACATAATAACGAAAACAAAAACATGTCATGGAACATGAAATATCTATAACTAGGTTAAATTTACAAACCAATTAAAGTTAAGTATCTTATAACAAATTTATCTTTTTAACTTATCTTTTAATAGATTTACTTTTGGATACATCAAAATTATCAATATCTAAAAAAATTTATTAATACATTACACTTTAAGAGTTAAAATAATAATTAAATAACTTTTATGTGCAAAATCTGAATACAATATAATTGACTTTGGCGATTTGATAAATTCGTATAGGATGATTTATGTGATAATGATGCATAAATTTATATAAATTAAAATATTAATAATTAATTAATATTTATTTTATTCGTTTATAAATTTAGTATCAATTAATTTAATATGAAAGTTGTTTTAAATTTTTTATTTGACACATATTATACATACGGATATAAAGTACAATTATGGAAATAATTACTTATAAACCAGTAGATAACATTGATATTATCTTTCCAATGATAAAAAATTAATTTTAATTAAATAATAGGAAGGGATATATTTATTTATATCACATTTATTAAAAATTTAAGGTTTTATTATTATTCTCTTTATTAAATAATATGAAGGGCAGATTTATTTATACCAAATTTATTTATATTTTGTAAATAATTTAAGTATTTGGTTTGAATTTTTGATTATAATTTAATAGTTCTATTCTGTTCCATTATCATTATCTTTATCTTTTTCAATGATCTTAATGACAGGTAATTCGATATAGTTTTAATATTGGCTAAATATAGTTACTTTTGTTTTTATTTTATTTGTTTTTCAGATCACATCCCATTCTATTCTAGCAACCTATATTTTAAGCCATATTTTTTTATTCTTATTATATAGGCCAAACTATTTGTACGTTTTTAAAATTACACCAAATTAATTAAAGTAATCTTGTTGTATGGTAATTGTCTAAATATTTTTTTTGTATTTATCTAAAAAAATTAAATAGTTTTTGGAGTAAAAATTGTTAAAATATTGACTCTATTAACAAATTTTATTAAAGTTTATGCAATAGTTTTAATTATTGTAATTATATATAGCCAAATCATTTTTCGTAACTTATTTAAAAATAATATATTTTTTACTCAAATACATTAAAAAGTATCAAATATTTTGTTTAATTTATTTTGAAGAAATATTGATTTCTCAAAATAAAATTTTAATACTTATCTTAAATTAACATAATTAAAAATAGTCTCCTAAGTCTATATTTAGTTTTTAAGTGTTAAACTTGCTCAGGCATGATTTTAATAAAAAAAATGATTGACATACAGAAATAACCAGTCCTTATCTATGAATTTGACATTTAGTCTGTCGTGTAAAGAAAATCTTAGATATTCAGATAACATAATATTATTTTAATTGGATATCTAAAAGTGACTTGATCTATAAATAACTACAATCCGGTATTATCTCGATATCATATGAGAACGGTAAGGCAGAGGTATGTTTTGCTTGTTTTAATAGAATAAATTATTTATAAATACATCAATGTTTGGATACCTAATCGTTTTTAGCGTTCCGTAGTCCACTAGGAACCTTATAGCTTCGTTATATCCGTCCATCCTTTTGTTCGCAGCCTAGCTCAAATACTTTTAGTACTATAATCAGAGATACAATTCCTTATGAAAATTGTGCATAAATAGTCAGGTTACAAAATAAAATATTTTTTTAGGGTTGCTCGTCTACACGTATAATGAAGTTGTATTCTTTTTTGAGTCTCATGATGCGGAATAGCATTAGATAGGTGTTTAAAAACTATGATAGGTTTATGAAAATAATTATTGAGTAAGTGATTCGTTTGTAAAATATAAAGTTTTACTGAGCAAATTTTTGGAAGATTTAAGTGCCCCACCCTCCCTATCAGTTCACGCGCGGAACCCTACGCAAGGCGTGGCTGTACTCGCCTCTGCCCGCTTTTTTTTGTTTTCAGCATGAAATATCAAACTTGTTTCACTTTTTTTGCACTTGTTCTAAACGTTTGATGACTTTTAAATTTTTTAAAGATTTATTCAAAAAAGATATAATTAAGATAATAAATATTTATAATATGTATGATATACAACGTTGTAAGAAAAATTTGAATGTTGAATGCTTTTTTCCCCGTTTTCTTCCCACTTCCCTATATCTCCCTCTGATCGTCAAAGACGCCATTGTGCTTTGTCAAGGCACTAATTAAAATATAAGCAGTTAATATTAGGAGAACCAAAACATATTTTCTTCAATATTATATAAAATATATAATATTGAAGAAAATATGCTTTGGTTCTCTATATATATATGTTCTATATATATAGTAATAAATATTTAGGAAGTTTATAACTTTATAAATAGAATTATCACCCATATTATTCATAAGAAGAAACAATGAACTCTTTCTTATTCAAATCTTTCTAATTGAATAGGGTCACCTCATTTCCTTAATACAATTGCCTATTTTGATAAACGACACCGTTAAAGAAGCTCAAAGGTTAAGGATAACATGCTTTATCAACAAACAAAACAAAGTAAGCTAACTACAGATTAAATGCTATTTTATTTAATAATTTTTTATCGCTGTTCAATCATGTATCTTCCTAGTTAATCTACAACAAAAACAGTTTACAATATGACATATACACAGTTATATATATAACATAACATATAACAGTTATTATAGCAGTCTCAAACCTCAGTCTATTTAAATGTTGGCCACATTCTTTATCTATTTATTCCAAATTTGTTTTTATGCTCGTAATATATTATATTGTTTTTAAGTTTTATGTGTAAATTTAACAATTTAAGAAGTTATAATCGAAACCAAATTAATTAATTAATCGTAACTTTCCACTAAAATAAAACGATCAGTGATCTGTCGTTATCGCAAAACCAAATTTGATCGCAAGAAGAAGAGCCAACGGACTGTGAGAACCATTAAATCTGAAGAGAAAGCTTGCTTATTTAAAAGTGTTTGGAGTCCTGCCATGAATCCGCAGTATTCAAATTCCAGATGTTATTTTTTTGGAGTAGGTAATTCAAGATTACATATTTAATAAACTAAATATAGTTACGTTATAATATGTTATATTTATAGATTTAAATATATAAGTTTAGATTTAGTTTGAATCATTGTGGAGCTCTACTGCTCGTATTTTTTTAAATTTCTAATAATGATATATTATATTGAGATTAAGATTAGATTAGATTAGATAGTAGTGAGATATGTATATACCATATGATGATATAAAATATATAATAACCATAAAATTATATCATAATAGGAGAAAACATTTAATAATTCTATAACCGTCCGTTATGGTCCAACTTTTATCAAGGGAGTTAAATTAAATTCTGTAAATTGGAGCAATTCCGAGAACAGTTTTAGCTCGTAAAACCTATTACATTATATATAAAACAACTTCAGGTGTTATTTAAGTTAAAGTTACGGTTATGGTTGAAATAAAGGTTTTCTTAAAACATTTTAAGTTATTGAAATCGATATTCTGTATACAATTTGGTAGAGCGTATAAGGTATATACAGTAATGGTAATAAGTTAGGTTATTTTTTGTTATCTTACATATAAATTATTTTTAAAAACGTTACTAATCCCTAATATCACCAAAATAGTCACAGGAAGCCTCTTATGTCAGAACAAATCACAAGAGTCGGTATTAATTAGAGGAAATCTATCTTCCCGTGACATGTATCCACTGATTTTCCTTTTAAAATATTATTAACATTTTACTCCTATTGTAAAAAAATACGGAAAAAAATATAAATAGAACCAAGGAAAACTAATTACAACGACAATTAATACTCGGTTACAATAAATATATTTTTTTATTCAAAACAATTACTTTATTACTAAATCACTTTCAATAAAGTTAATACAAATCAAATTACAATTCAAGAATTCGTCCTTTTAAGTTACTTGTCACGCTAGTGTTGTTATTATTTATAAATGTCTATATTTCTTGTTAATTTCACAACAGTGATGATTACTTAAATGAATTAAATATCTCAAAATAGGTTTATCCTTAAGGAAAATAAGGAGGATAAGGATGGAGGTTGTAGGGGGGATGAATAATTTTATAATGACCACGGAAGTTCGTTGCTACTTCTTAGTAACAAGATTATGAAAGATAACATTATCACGTATACGATAATAGATATTGTGACCTCTAGACCTAATTCTATGTTAATATAATTTATAATTATTCATATTATTAATGGCTTTAGATTAATGCGAATTAATTACAAATCGATTCAATTTATTTAATAATGAAACAGATAAGTCATTCTTCATTCATAATTAAATTGATAAGGGCTAATTTGCTTAGAAGACGTGAAGACGTGAAGACGTAGTGTTAAACGATAGATCACATAATTATTTGACTCTTCCTATTTCGATAACCTATCCATTGTTAACTATATTTTAATGTATACATTTATATACTGACTGAAATAAAAATTGTTTAACAAATTATCATCTAAAATGTATTTAACAGTATAAAAAATATATTTTTTCTTTTCTGTTAAAGTATCTAAGTTCAAATAAATGCATAGGAATAAGTCAATAAAGAAAAATAATATCTCATATTAAATATTATTTTTAATATTATTTTGTACCTATATTTTTTTTTATTACAAAAGTCCTTGAATAAGTGAACAGAACGAAAAAGCGTCTTCTATTTTAAATCCCATTTTGTAATTCTTTCGCGACTAATTTTGTAGCCTCTGACAATAACTCTATATCCACATCTAGGATTTTATAATCAGATATGCTTTTATAAAATATACACTCGTATATGACAATTATTAATCAACCACAAGTGGAACTTAAACCAATAAAATCCACCATTCGTTACGTAATGTCTTTAATATATCGTTTTCATTCGACGCTCAGCGTTATATGAATCAAGATCTATCCCCGGATAACAACACCCCAATTAAGTATCGATATAAATGTAAAATGCTTAGTGTGTTTAGTTCTTCACAAGTAATCGCACGGCCTGAAGATACTATTAAGTGTACAATGTCTATTTATTTACGTTCGGAAAATCCGTTGTTCTCGTTTAATATCTGATGATATAAATAATCTTTAATTACATAAATTATTTGTTGTTTAGTATATAAGGTTTGTGTATAGATTGTTAGATTATTGAAATGAAAATGACGGAGAAAGACAGTTTTGGAAGTTGTGACAGTGATGCTAAAAAATATGAACTGGTACCCCCGGAGGGTGGATGGGGGTACGCGGTATGTGTCGGCCTCTCAGTAATATTTGTAAGTATTATACTTTTTTGCAATTTTTATTAGATTAAATCTGTTTTAAGTACACTATGAAGGCCTTTTTTAAAACAAATATGGTATTATTATAAAATATAAGAACTTATCGTATTTTATTTAGTAATTAAATATTATTTTCAAGTTACAAATTGTCCTAAACTTTAATTTATCCCAAAAAGGATTTAGTCATTAGTATATAAAAAACTATTCTTCATTAATAATAAAAATTTAACGATATTGAGATTAAAGAAAGTAAATTATAATCATAAAAATTTAAAGATTAAGCATTTCCTAATTACATATCACTTAATATCAGATGTATAAAATTAATTTTTAACACGTACTATCTTTTGGGATTCAATTTTTAACCTTATTATTAGAAAAATAAGACATATTTTTTCTTGACCCATATTAAATCTAATATAAATAAAATAACGCATAACTTATTTTTCATGACGTTGTGTTTGTTGAAGTAAGACCTTGGTAATGCAAATTAGTTTTTAATAATATGTAATT
This sequence comes from Melinaea menophilus ssp. n. AW-2005, assembly GCA_918358695.1. Taxonomy (NCBI): domain Eukaryota; kingdom Metazoa; phylum Arthropoda; class Insecta; order Lepidoptera; family Nymphalidae; genus Melinaea; species Melinaea menophilus. The sequence goes on along the minus strand of OU911046.1, from coordinate 4,973,644 downwards.
TTTAACTATCACGTAAAATTTAAAGATATATTAAATTCATAAATCATCTTATAATTGTAATTATAAAATCACCCGACGAAAGTAATTATAATAATATTATTTAATGTAAATGTTGTCAAAGTATTTATGTTTTGTATTTGGAGCTTATAGTTTTAATGAACTAATATCAATAAGGATTTATAAATATATATATATATATATATATATATATAAATATATATATGTATACATATATATATATATATATATATATATATATATATATATTAACTTTTTTATTATATGTGTCATAACTTGAGCCGTTCATTTAATATGCCACGTAATCTAGCATGAGAGAAATTTGACCCCGTTGGTACAAAATGAACTAGTTATAACTTAATAAAGAAAATATGTACTACTTCATAAAATTTAAATAAATATTATAATATTAATAGTAAAGAAAATATATATATATAATAATTTTATCTTTGCATCTATCTGTACGTGCATTAATCATTGTGGGAGTTTTATATCTTGAACACGAAACCGGCTTAGCCAGAAAGTAGTAAAACTTGTGTCTACCTCCATCTAATTATCTAATTATGTTGATAAAATTTATCACTCTTTCTAATAAAATAATGTAAATGCACATTTAGGTAAATTCATATTTATATAGTTCACGTAATTATTAGTAATTATTAGTGGTTGATTAATAATTGTCATATACGAGTGTATATTTTATTAAAGCATATCTGATTATAAAATCCTAGATGTTGATATAGAGTTATTGTCAGAGGCTGCAAAAAGTCGCGAAAGAATTACCAAATAGGATTACATTACATTAAAATAGAAGACGTTTTTTCGTTCTGTTCACTTCTTCAAGGACTTTTGTAATAAAAAAAGTTTAGGTACAAAATAATATTAAAAATAATATTTAATATGGTATAGACAATGAATTATTATAACCTAAACATATTGAAAAGTATTGTAATGTATAAATTTAATTCACAAGAAACAATTTTATCGATATTAATTTAAAATCGATTATTTTAAACTATGGAAATGAATTCAAATTTAAGAATACCTCAAAACCCCTAAAATGGCAGCTATTTATCGATAAGTTTTATAAATGATTAATTACAATGATATATAATTGTCGTCATTCAAATATGAAATTAAATTCCACAAAGATGGCGGCATTTCGGAGATTCATTAAAATTATACAGAAATGTATGTTAAGAAATATCTATTTAACTGAACAAATCCTTTTGAATTCGTCTTTTTACGTGAAAATATTTGTAATATTTATTAAAAGAAATAAAATTGAAACCAAATCATAATCGTTTCAATATTAAGATATTCAATTATTACGACATAAAACTCAATACGGATGCCCAAATTTTCCATAGGAAAGAGTTCTTAGTATGTTTCTTTTATATTGAATAGATGATCCGGTGATCTTCGTACAACCAACTGACACTATATTTTCTTAAACTTAAATTTTTTATCCCAATAAAAATTCAAAAAAATTAAACCTCATACTACAGCTATAAACAGGTTTATCAGAATGCACCTATAAATATTTGACAACGGAGATACGAAATTCATCTATGAAGAACTATGAACATCTATGAACATGTTGTATTTGAAAATCGAATTGTACTTTTTATATTTAGTTTAAATTCTCCCTGAACTTCTATAATTGTTTAAAGATCAAAATTGACGAGTTGATTGTCAATCAATCAACTTGATAATTTTAATCCTTAAATACTTGTATATATGAATTTTAAACGTCATAGAAATCGGATATTGTCAGGTAAAAGAGTAAAAAAGGTAAAAAAGTTTTGAGGAGTTTTATCATTGGCGATGAATAATCCAAAGTGTAAAAGGTTAGTAGATAAAAATATTCATGGGAGGAAAGTTTATATTATAAAATGAATTTCAAAATTATGGTGCAAAAAACGCAATAATTGTAATTAAATCTGTTAAAAGATTTAGTCACTAAGTATTTAAACAATGAATTAAAGGTTAAAAAATATTGATAAATAATAGCTTAATATAATTATTAAGCTATTATTTATCAATATTTTTAGAGTAATCTCTATTATTATCATTATCATAATATTTTATCAATTTTAAATTATGATACTCTTTAGTTAGTACTGTAAGAATCAATGAAACATAAATTTATTTATAGCTTCGTTACGAAATGGTTTGGTTTACAATATTTATATTAAGATGCATAAAAAAACACGTCCAATGGAATATTTATGAATATTCATATATTTTATCCAAATCTTCCGCTATTTAATAAATGAGGTGAAGGTAATATCATTAATGTCTTGTAGAAGGCTGAAGTCCATTCATGGTGTTTACACATTCCGTAGGTTTCATATTCAGTAATTATTTGAGTAAAATTTGTTATTTTCTTCATTATTTGGTGTAAATTAGTAAAATTGAAAAGATTGTTGATATTTGTTGACTCGCTCCATCTCTGATTTCAAAACTACTTGTAATAGAATTCGGATCACCGGATAGTAAGATTTCTAATAATATTAAAATATGTTACAAAGGTACATATTACCACAGACAGTAATTTATATATATATATATATGATAGTAATTTATATTATATATTTATATTTCTTTATCAATATTATTAAAACTTTTTTCTTTCATTTTTGTATGCCTACAGACGTCTCTTCATTCATATCCTAAGGTTACCCATTTTTTTTATTGTAAAATAATTTAAAAGAATAAAGAAAAGAGTAATGCAAAAATAAACTTTAAATATTAATGTTACAGATAATTATAATACAGATGGATACTTACTTTTTTTTGATACTTTCTTTAAGATTATAGAAACTGTATTAAAGTTAAGCATTAAACGTTTTTGTTTCTTTAAATTAATTAAATATACAATAACATTTTTATGTTATTAATAATAAAAAATAGTAAATTAATAGTAATTAAAAAATTGTTGACGTGTAAGTAAAATTATTTTTGCTTAGAAAATTTATAAGTTTAATTACAAGGATATTCCCTGTAATAACATTTTTATTAGGAATGAAATTTATCATTTTATTAACTAGATATTTAAAAGAAATATATATTTTTTATACATACCATTAATTACATGTAAGTGAGATCTGTAGGTATGTATGTCTTTATAACTGATTTATTTAGGTTTAGGAGATAAAAACTATTAAAGCAATTCAATTTAATTTACAAATTACAAATAAAATATATTTGTAAACAATTGTTATTAAAAAAATGTTGTTATTCTAAAAGATACGTAATCTTTAAGCTTCCTCTATAAAAACTTGTCTCCTTACTCTGAGTTCATATTTACCAGATGTTTGAATATCACTAATTGGTATAGATAAGCAAATATACAAAAATAAACAAAAGTATTATTTTGGGAAATCAGATTATTCTAACTTTTATTATATGAGTCATAATTGATTTTCTTTACTTTTGGGATTTTTGAAGTTGTAGTTTTTGGAAGGATCTAGGTAACTCTTACTACTTTTGAAGGGTGAGCCTAGTTTAGTATAAATTCAAGCAGATGTTAATAATACTCATTCAACCTTAACAATAAATAATAAATTAATAATTCTAATAATTACTAATTATTGATAATTAGACCAAAAGATAGCATTTATTTGTATTAAATATTTTTTGTATCATCATTAAAAAAATGTGTAGAAAAATAATATAAGATACTTTAAAAAGATATATTGTATACTTGATTCTAGGTGATAATTGGACCAAAAGATAGCATTTATTTGTATTAAATATTTATTGTATTATCATTAAAAAAATGTTTAGAGAAATAATGTAAGATACTTTAAAAAGATATATTGTATACTTGATTACATAAAAAAATACAATAACAAAAAAGATGAGACAATACAATACATAGAGATTGCTTCAAGACAACCTTATTCTGGACACTGGCTCGAATTTAGGAAAGTGATGCACTTCGCTTAATATATTTAATAAATAATAAAATATAATACTATTAATAATTTGATTTAATTGCAGGGTCTTTTTCGCGATATTAAGGTAACTTAGTTACCATTCAAACGTTTTATACTAACTTATACAAACATAGTCACGGGATGACCTGCAGTCATTTCATCAAACTTATAATACGAGAAAGATCTGATATATAGTTTAAAATATGCACAAGTCGCGATAGTTTAAAAACATGAATTTAATTACTATTTATTATATTTTTTATTATCAACACATGTAGATAACTTTTAGCTTCCAGTATACACAATTGAAAGAATGCTTAATGTTTATTTTAAGTGTAATTATTATTCTTGTAACAATGGATATTGTTTCAGATTGCGGGGACGGCACATCAACCTGTGTTTGGATTTATATATAACGAGTTTTTAGATGATTTGGGTGTCGGGACGGGAGCCGTGACCGTCGTCTATGGAGTGTTCCAGGTCACTGTGGCTATAGCTGGTAAATGTTACATATAATTTTATTATTTATAGATAGATTAGATTAGATTATTATAGAAATATTAGTATATCTAAAAATACACATTAAAATCCTACCGAAAAAAAATTTTCATTGCTATCGCAAGTGCGTTCTATGTGCATCATCAACTTTATACTCAGAAAGTAAGAAACCGTTGGAGATAGATAAATAAACATATCTGTCAGAAAACAAGGTCTCTGACTTGTTCACAAGAACACAATAGTTAAAAATCATTTAAAACCTTGGTAATATAAATTAAAATTTACCAGTTATTTATTTAAAGAATTATTTATATATTTAATTAAATCTTTATGTAAATTCCATAAATAAAACAAAATCAGGTGACACTATTTTTCTTACGCAACATACAAATATTCGGCAACATGTCAATATATTTGTAATTACTTATTTTTAGTAATACCAGTTCATATTTGAAAGTCGTTTAACAAAATTAGTACAGAACCTCCAAATTTAAACCACCAGCTCTCAGATGGCCAAATTTTGGTAGTTTCTCGACAATTAGTTTTACACAAATTACATATTTTACACTCGTAAAACCTTTTGATGTTAAAATATCAAACAATGTTCTTGAAACTTTTGTATGTAGAAAGAGACAGTTTTTTTCCTAACCTTGTATCTGTGTTCCTAATAAATTTCTTTCAATTAAAAAGCAATACTTAAAATCAGACTATTGAAAATATGGAACTATTAACTGCAGCCGATAACTCTCGACCTATTTAACAAATATAATAGAACATCAATTGAAATAAATTATTATGAAACATTGATAAAACTAGCGTCCATTTAATTGTTATTTCAAAAAATTCCATGACTCTTGACTTATTAACCTATAACCTTGAGTACTATTCTTATTGTTTTTCATCTGTTGCTAGGTTGCATGGATTTAACTAATATATCTATAACTATTATTCCCAACTAATATATCTACAACTATTTGTCCTTACTAAATCTATAAATAAATATTGTTACATTTCATTTATTTTAATTGCAGAAAATAAACTGTAGCATTTATGGACCTAGTATTACTTTAATTTATTATTTACTATATAATTATATATTTATTTTTAATAATAATATAAATGCCATATCTTATACAATTCAATGAATAAATATATCCGATATTAATGTGGAAAGCAAAATTATAAAGAGTAGTCTTAATAGTCTTTAATATAAACATCCATTAGTGTTAGGATGAGAACAATTTGAGATAATGAATTCTAAATTCGATCATTAGCAATCAAAAATAATATTCTAAAAGCGTATCGTATTTTTTCATTATAATACAAAATATAATAAAATTAAATATACAAAATAAAGAATTGCGGACATTACAAATAAGGCTATTTATACATTATTTTTAATATAATTATACGTTAATAAAACTGGTTGAAAAGTGTCGTTAAGTATTTTTAATAAATTAAAAATAGCATGCTATTTTTAATATCTCTATTTAAATTAATAAAAGTTGTTTTTTTTTTTCGTTCTTGATTGCACAATATTACAACATGTACGTCAAGAAAATATTACATCTAAATATAGTTAACTGGTTTTTGTCAGGTTTTTGTGTTATACTTAGCCTTCAGATACACTTAAGATTACTACAACCATAATGATGTAAATATTATCGTATAAATTAAGTTATCACCTATTACAAGAATAAATGTAACAACTAGTTATGTAATAAAAATACCTATATAATAAAATGTGTCAATAGAAATATTGCAGATTTAAAATTTGATATGTGCATTCCTGACTTGTGTCGGGAATAATTAAAAAGTTTGTATATTTTTTTGACATTATGAAATTATGAATAAACATTTCACCCCCAGAAGGTTCCCTCTGAACCCTCCCGACCTGCCGTCATCCTAAATCACAATTAAGCAATTTCGATATTTAAAAAATAACTAAGAATAAAAATGATAAACAAACATTATATATAATAAAAAAAACATATGAACAAACAAAAAACCGCTTTGTAATAAAGAAGGTAAATTCATTTCTTGCTTCTATAGTTCAGCCTTAATTTATACACATTTTAATGTACTTTGACAGCGTGCAACCCGCTCCATCACTCTCAAACAACTATTTGTATTAACATTGTAAGTTTGAAATAAACTGGGCATCAGATTAATCCAGAGATTTTGTTATCTTAATCACACTTGTACTTCAAACTAATTGATTTTATGCGGGTAAAAATGACATAGGGTCTCATAATAATCCGGGGCATCACGGTGAGTGCGCAAGCGATCCCGTGACGTCCCGTTAACGCGTTGGGGGCAATCGTTGGTTTTTTAGTGGGTAGCCTTAAAATGGTAGCGCGTTCTCTATGCCGGGTTCTACATAACCCTCCGGTCATCACCTTTCTGGCCGGCGGGTATTTTTCCAACGAAACAAAAGGATCCCATAATAATAACGTACATTCCTATATAAATCTTGTCACAGAAACACGTAAAATATTTTATCATTTTGTTTTAATTTATTTTTATTTTCAAATAAACAATATATTATATTTTTTTATATGACATTTTATTTTACAAGCAAGATTCAAAAGGTTTCTATTGGTAATGTAATCTGATACATGCGTTAGGTTGTAAGATGATCGACTTAGTACAGGCTATAATTTATAAAGATATCATAATTTATAGCTCGGTAATTTATTTAATGTTCTCTATAAATTTTAAAAAATATAAAATAAATAACATCTAAGAGTGATATTTATCAAATGACAAAAAAAAAGCCTAATATTATTAAATATTGAGATGTATTGTGTTACATGTGTTCTGGAAATCGATATGAGAGATAATAATTTCCAAAAACAAATAATTTATTAGGTTTTTTCTTGATAAAACTTATATTTATCATTATAAAATTGAGAATATATAACATTATATAATCGTTAAAATATGACTGATCAAATATTTAATGTAATCATTAGTAGATATTTTTTTTTGTTCCAGGTTTCACATCGAATATTGTACTGAAGAGATTATCGTTACGACAGGTCGGTCTTATAGGAGCATGTATATACACGCTTGCATCATTCCTAGCGATATTTGTGTCATCGACGATACAATTAACTATCACTAACGGGTTCCTACAAGGTATAGGAATGGGTCTTCTCATTCCTGTTTCTTATACTAGTTTCAATAGTTACTTCACAAAGAAAAAAGTGCTCTATTTAAGTTTATGTAAGGCTTCTATTGGATTGATAACGATGGTATATCCATTGTTCATAAAATATACAATGAACGAGTATGGATTTAGGGGAACTGTTGCTATTCTTTGTGCTATTTCATCTCATAGTATCTTTGGTGCCATAGTTTTGCAACCGGTTCAATGGCACATGGTAAAACGAACGAAGTCATGTGAAAAAATAGTCCGTAAGTATTATTATTTAATAAAAAAAATTATTATTACAATGCTAATACGAAGAAAAAATGTAATTGAGTATATATTTGCAGTTATTCCACCAACGCCGATATCAGAGAAAGATGACAGTAAATTTGACTTCATAACGAGCAACATGGTGAATCAAGATACGAAATCAGTTCAGAACCTGTATTCTAACACATTTAGTAACCATCAAAAAGAATCAGGGCTCTTATTTATACCAAAGCTGACTGATTCAAGAAGACTGAGTATACCCGTGGTTTTGATACCAAGTGACGAAAAAACTGACAGCAAATTTAACTCCACCGACAATGTGTATATAGAGAATTTGTACAAAGCGGCATCTATAACGAGTTTGGGAAACTTTGTTGAACCAATGCCGATAATTAAGAATAAGGAAGGCAAATGGTAAGTCTCACAAATTACTTCATAGAAATTAAAAAAAAAGTTAATCTGATGAAAAGAATTTCTATAATTATTTAACGATTTAGATTTTTTCCTGGTGTAAAGTTATATTTATTATATTTATTTATTATTATATATATACCTAAGTATAAGTATCAGCAAGTGTAGATGTAATGTGTTATTTTTATTTATATATAAATTTATGTGTGTTGTATGTTTTAGGCAAACAATAGCTGAATATTTAGATTTAACTCTACTCAAAGATTTGGTTTACGACAACATTATAATCGGGATGGCGCTCACATTCTTTGCGGATCTAACATTTTTTACATTGGAGCCGTTATTTTTAGATAAGAATAATCTTTCTAGGGTATGTATATTACAATCATTTAAATTTAAATAACTACATACCTCGATTCATAGAAGTTAGGAAGCTTAATTCTTTTCTGCAATATACAAGATCCAAAACATTATTTGATAATTAGATTTTAAATAACGCCGATAATAAACTTAATATTAATATAGTAAACTCACATAACTTAAGGTTGATAACATTAAAAATTAAACTGCTTTTCACCAATGTCGGTAAAATATAGTGCTTAGACTAATTATAATAAAAATAGTCTAGGCCCGTAGATAAATGAAATAGTTGTCAAAGTCAAAAGAAATAATTTCATTTCGTTGAATGAAAGTATTTCTTTCTTTTGATTAAATTCCAAATAGGTATATATACTTTTGAATCATTTCACTCTAATTGCACATTTTCAAAGAATAGGTCCATGGAATGAAACCAGGAACTCCATACTATAAATAAATGTATTTCATATTTAATAATTAATACAAAAAATTATTTTAAAATAAATAACGACCTCATTTCCGTATTGTTATGTTCCTTATTAAATATAAAATGCAGTATCTGTAATTATTATATTTATTTTATTATTATATTTATATTTAGCTTCACGCCATACCCCTTACGGGCTAGCCAGAGATATTATATATTTATATTTATTATATATATTATATTATTAAGTGTAAGAATTGTTATTAATTAATTATTAACAAAATATCAGTTGCAATTTCAGTGCATACATTTTTTCAAGCGAAGTAAAGCTAAAAAAGATACTTTATAAAGACAAGAGGCAATATAAGTGCTTATCTATGGGACCAGTGAATATATTACTATTATTATAACACTTGCGATTAAATAATCTATTTGATGCATTACAAATAACTAAAGAATATATATATAATTTTAAATATAGAGTAAATACATGTATTGCTGTATATAAGTTTCATTTCCAGTATACAAAGAATAAAATATCAACCACAAACTACCATATAAATATTTCTTAGAATGTTTTATTTCATTTCGTATTGTAAGGCATAGTCTACAAAAGCATATAGGTATATGACTTGTAGGTAATATATAGTTACATAACATAATTGATATGTAACTGCGTAACTGACTCAGGTATTCCTTAACATATTTTTATTATTCACGTGTCATAATAATATCTTTAGTATTATTATAAAATAATAATACAATAAAGTATTTAATATTTTAGCCTTAATATTTTCACAAATATGTTAGCTTTTAACTTTTTTTTAAAAGAGTGATGGTATGGTAAGAGTGATGGTAGTAGAGGATGGAGACGTAGTATGATGGAATGCGTGAAAGACGATATGGAGAAGAAGGGAGAGTGTACAGAGATGATGAGTATATTTTTTTCTTCAATACTCTTTGAGTATTGAAGAAAAAAATATACAAGAAGGTGGTGTTAGCTTTTATTGTATACAAGCTTATTTAAATATTCCAAATCAATTATTCCTGTGTACAGGTAAAAAAATATCTTTTTAGATCGAATGACCATTTTAAAATTATTTTTTATTTTAGAACAGTTCGTGTATTGTTAAAATATCAAAACGTATTTTCTCTGTTTTTATGGTTTGTTTATATTTTCAAAAAAAATCTAATAAATTGTTTAAATGTGAAATCAAAAACAAATTCAAATTACATTTATAATATTGTTTAGAATAATCATAAACCAGATAAGGAATTTTATAAAATATTATTCAAATAATTATTTAACCATTACGATAGACTCAATCTTATTTCATCAGAATAAATCTGTAAGATTCGAATGAAAAATGAATGTAAATTTTATTATTTCGCCAATGACAGTTATGAGGGGGACAAAATATTGTTTTTACATTAATATTTATAAGATTATTGTAATATGAGATCTCTACATAGAATAATCTGTTCCGTACAAATTGAATTGCGTTTAAGTTATATGTGACAAAATGATAATGAAATTAACTTATATAATAATTAAAGAGTAATCAGTTTTATGTAAATTCATAAAGTAATGACTTCACCCTTTATAATTGTATATGAGTAAGGACAGAATGAGTTAAAATAATCACAAGAAAGATTCAACAGCCAATGGTGTTACTTAACGAGCAAGAGTTTGCACTTTTTTTTTCTTTTCGGCTCTTTCGTAACTTGAAAAAATATACTTAGTTTTTAGTTAAATCTACAGTTTTGTTAAATGATCATTCTAAGAAACTATTGGAATTTAATTTTAATAGATTTAATTTTAATAGGGGGAAATAGCGAATATAATAGCAGTAGGAGGTGCCACAGACATGGTCGCCCGATTATTGCTGGGTATTGCTGGACAGTTCTTCAGGATGAACAGTCGGTACATGTTCTATACCGGAGCCTTATTATCTGCTTTATTTAGATTTGGTAAGTTCACTGAGACCTAGTAAATATTATTCAGTATTCTATATAATTATGTTTATACAATAAAATAATATATATAGTATAATATAAAAAGAAATGGTCGATTCGATTATGTATTAAATGAATTTCTCAATAAAAAAGTAAAATACAATTTTAAGACACAATGTCCCTTGAAGAGACGTAATGGTTCAAAACAATATCTCAATTGCATCCCTCTCAAATTGCTTACATTCCTTTTACTCGAGAGTAATATCTTTTCTTGTTTTATTTCTTATCTTGAAAGCTCTATTTTATTTTTGTACTTTGGATTACTTTTTCCTGTATTTAATTCCGTATTATCTACATAAATACTTGAAATATATTCTTCCAAAATAAAACCAAATAATACTCAATATATTAACGCCATATTATATTTAACATATAATATATATTTAAATACAACAATTATTTTAGTATTCGTCCAATTTACGACATATCTGCCACTACTAATACTGACGAGTATCTTGGGAGCTTTGAGGTCCCTCGTCCATATCGCACAGCCTATTGTAATGGCTGACCACGTGCCAATAGAGAGGTATCCACCTGCTTATGGTTTATACATGTTGCTGGCGGGCGGCATCAGTTTAACCATCGGACCAATGATTGGTGAGTAAGAAATGAAATGAAATAAACCTTCAAGAAAATAACGCTATGTTCGGCTAATTTCATCATAATTATTATAAAAGTTTTAGTAAATGAGGAACACTATTTCAGTGGAGCGTTCAAAGAGCGCCGAGAAAGTTATAAGACTTTATACCAACTTCTCGATTAATATTAAAGAGCTAACTAAACACACTTTCTTGTTCTGCCAAAAGTATTCACTTAAATTGAAGCATTTTATTCTGTTTTACGACTTGTTGAATGTTATCTTACATGGCTTTTATGTATGAATTAATGATAAGATGAACACTTTATTTTTATTCTAAAAACATAAATTACATTGTTTAAATGTTAATAACGATAAAATTGCTATATATATTGTTGATATTTTAAGATTTTATTATAATTCCTTTTATAAAACATCATAAATATTTAGTGGTTTCTGATATTTCTATTATGTTGTGTCTAGATACAATTATATCTAAAAATAATAGATTTTTTTGTATGGTAGTTTTATAACACATTTTTGTTGCAGGATTTATACGTGACTACACTGGTAGTTATGTAATCGCTTTCAGTTTATTAGCGGTGTGTAATCTTTGCTGTGTTATTCCCTGGACTATTGAAGCGATATTTATGACTATGAAGCGGAGAAAAGAACACCAACAAACTTGATATATCTGGACTACGAGTAATAAGTGAATTCTACAAGACTGTTATCTTTATTATACAAAATAGTAGTGCCTTACCTACAAGCCACTCGCCTAAATGACTTACAGGTTACTAGATCAGATTTAAAATATATTTAATAGCTTCCAGGCTGACCGCTAAGATAGAGATTCAGCTGGTTTCAAATTACCATACATTTAAATATCTTAAGATAGATTTAGTGGATACCGAAACAGATAAAATATTTCACACTATAATCTAAAAACCACTTTGATAAGTTTTGTTATGTGTAGAAAATAAAATAACCTGATTTATACATATTAAGAGGAAGCTTTGAAATAATATTACGCATGTTCTAGCATGCCGCATTGCTTAGTCGATAGGATAAATTATGTATTTAATTATTAAAGAGAAACCAAAGCGCCTCATTATTTGTATAAAGTATACAATGTATAAGTGCTCGGTATAATACGACAGGCGTGTAAGTAAATGTAAATGTAAGTTGGATAAAAATAATAAACCACAACTATGTATTAATTTCATAACAGCCAACAAACTGATTGTGTTCTTTGTGTTAAGTTTCAAATCTACTTATTTTATATTGAAACATTGAAATAAATATAATATTCAATGAAAGTTTGTCAAGGTTTTTAAATTTACGTGTTAATTTATTCGATTATAATATTTTATTTCTATCGATCACTTTAAAAAAAAATTAATAGGAACATAAAAAAATATATAGTAAGTAATAAAACAAAATATGTTATCTGATATCCTGAATCTAATATGGCGGACACTATTCATTTGATTACCATTTTCATCGACACTTCTGATCTTCTGATCTTCTGATCGACACTTCTGATGAAATAAAAGGTTTTCAAGAAAACAAAGTTAATTTATGGACTCTAAATGGATTTTTTTTCTTCTTTTCGATAATCCCTTTATTATAATTATGTTGATTGGTTTAAGACCCGTTAGTCAAATACACATATCGAATGATAATACTCATGATCAATAAGGTAGTGATGATAAAATAACTAGGGGCGCCAACAGACCCGCCGTTTGCATATTGAGTGAAGCGAGCCCAGTGTAATGACTCATCGTTTCCCATTGACTTCAATGGGATATCAGTTTTATGACGATTATTCCTCAACGACATAACATTTTTCAAAAATATTTTAAACTATCACCTAATGTGTGTCTTTTTGATTGCAAAATTTCATAATTTTCCATCAAGTAGTTTTCGAGCCTATTCATGACAAAGAATGTGAAAAAGTCTCCAGGAGCGCGCTTCGCTTGCTTCGCTCAATTAATTTCTTGTTGCGTAAAATGGCAACACTAAAATTGAACACCACCAGGAAAGCAATAAACATGTTAAAACAACAAAAATATCTTTTATTTTTTTAATCCTTGGAATGTGTAGAGACAGTGATATCTTAATAAATTCCAAATAGATGACGCTAGCTGCAGACAGGTAAAACAATTTAAATGTAAATATTATTGATGTTATATTATGTATAAGATATAACTTGATTATATGAATGAAATAGCGATCGAACTATTATTTTCTTTGCCGTATTTTCCTTATTTACAATTCTTCGAGCGTACACATACTAGAGACGTTAGAACGAAAATACGCTGAAACCAACACAAAATGACGGTTGTGATGTCACATTCAGGCAATAACTTTAACGAAAATATACATGTTTATAGTATACAACAATATTAACTGTAGAACTATAAATTAACCGAGATATAATATAATATTTTTAATATAATATGAAGAATATTTTGTTTATTATTTATTTATTTAACTTCACGCCATATCACTTGCGGGGTAGCCAGAGACGACGGAGCGCCAAACGCTACGGTCCCTGCATACCTCTTTCGCCTCGGCCACAGATATCAACCTCTTCATACATGCCCTCCGGGGGGTCCTCATGCTTTTTACGTGATAATATTTTGTCTGTATTTTAATAATGTTCTTCCACTTAATAATACTATAAAGATAATTTCTATCGTCACTATCATTTGTTACAATTATAATAATAATAATAATATCATTTATTTCGGGACTAGCCCATAGAGTGTTAGTGAGTATCTTATATCTATTCTTAGTATTACTATATAACTAAATTAAAAATAATAACATAATCATATTCACAATTATAATAACAATTATTTCATATGGAGCTGCATCCAATGACGCAGCACTAGGCTCTCCCATCTATCTACAAATACTTTCAAAATGCTGTTTGGGCCGCTGCGGAGACGCTTAAGTAATGACGCGCACCGCTTACGAATGATGGATTTATCTACGCGACTTTTCGCAATCGCTGAAGCACTGCAACGCCACGGCAGCCCTAACAGCATCCTGAACGCATTATTGTATTGCACGCGGAGATTGTTGTAAGCACGCATACTATAGCTGGTCCAAGAGTGGCAGAGTGCTTTGAATAGAGTTACTTTGACGTCTTCCGTGCATCGTCTAAATCTACGAGCCAGCATATTACAACGAACCGACAGCGACCTTCGCTCCCTGTCAATGTCTTTATCGTCTCCTAAGTTCTCGTTTAACCAATGACCCAAGTACTTAAAGCTGGTCACCCTAAGTAGCGATGATCCGCAAAAAGAAACTTCAGGTATGGTTGTGTAGCCTTTTGAACCAGCCTTAAAAACCATGACTTCGCTCTTTTTGGCATTGTACACAATATATACTTCACAAATAGATAGTAATCGTATTAATGCACCGATCGATGGGCTCAGTAAATCCATGTCGTCGGCATAGCTAATATTATTAATATTGACCCCCTCTATGTGACACCCTATGTTACTGTTACTGAGCTCATCTATTAGACGATTCATATAAAGGTTGAAAAGACAAAGGGGAGGTCAAGCCCCCTTGTCTCACCCCGCATTCAAACCGGTACACTTTTGGAAATGATTCTCTCTACTTTACACTATTGAGTTGCTTATTGTGCCAATAACCAAAAAAATCAATTACTTCACGTTGTAGTGTGGTTTCACGATGAAGTTTTTGCCACAAATCCTGTAATCTACCAGATCGAAAGCCCGATCGAAAGTCTCTTAGTATAATACTGGACTTGCTTTGCTTGAGACACAAAATTGCACTCTCTGTTCACAATCCCGGTCTAAAACCGAACTGTTTATCATAAGGAATAACGTTTGTAAGTAATTGTTTGTTAAGCAAACTGTCCAAAAAAAGTACCTTGGCCATGATTGTCGCCATAGATATTGGCCGGTAATTATTAATATTTGAGGTATCACCTGTTTTATTTTTAACACTTGGCACTACCACTGTATACAGGCCATTATATATAAGGTCTTTAGGTAAATAGCAATGGCTTAAACAAAGGTAAAACAACATAGCCAAAATTTGAGACAAGTACACCTGCATATTGCAAATGCTCAATGCTGAGGCTATCGTAGCCGGGTGACTTACCCCTCTTTATACCTGATATAACCGTTGTAATCTTTTTCGGTAAACCTGACGGTCATATCACACGTACCGGTTCCAGCACCGGGCGTCCAAACAGATTGCCTTAAGAGGGAGTCCACTTTGAAGTGTTGTTGAAACAATGCCTACAGGTTCGTGTACACCCGCTACTCCCACTTTTAACTTAAAAAAAATGACATAAAATCTTTACCTGAGTGAATCTTAGCTAACATATCTATTTTAATTTGATGTTTATTATTGTGACAAAATTTTAATTTCCTTTTAAAAATATTTCGAAACTTACACATGTTATCATAAATGTAACCGGTCTTAGGTTTATTGTATTAAAGCCTATTTTGATACCATAATCGAGCCTCCCCATGAGCGCCACGGACATACTCGTGACAACCCGTAACATATTTTTTTTTTTTTTTTGCACATTTTGAAAACCTACACATGTAACCTTAGCGGCGTCTTTTAGTACACTAATTAAGGTGGTATACATCTGATCCAATAGTGCAAAGTGGTGACAATCAGAACACAAAATATTAGCACAGTTGAAGTTGTAGAAATTGAATAGAATCTAATTTTGAGTTACAATATTTCGAATACTCCCTAATTTTGTTATTTCTCTCACCCCAAAATTATTTTATTGCAACATGTATTTTCAAACATCACTCTCTGTGTAATTATGTTCAAATTGCATTCAATTGAAACGGGAAAGTGATCAGACGTGTATACATCATAATGAACTGATGCGTTAACTATTAATTGTCTCGTAGCACTACTCACCACAAAGTGGTCTAACCAGCAAAGTGATCCGTTCGCCGTGCTGTTAAACGTGTATGAATCCCGAAGTGGTCGTGTGCGGACATTGAATTGCTCCGTACATGACCACATCTGTTCCGCACACACATATAATAATTCTCGAGCAAAATGTTCACCGGGATGCGCATTAAAGTCGCCCATTATAAACACAGATTCAACTTCTATAGAATATATAGCTATTATTTCAATAAGACAGTTATTACAATCTATTAAATTATCGCCCGAGTCCGTAGGCATGTACACTGAAAAAATTAAAAGTGGACAGTCCATATAATCGATTTTTATTGCAATCAAACGATCACTATTACACGATATTACGGTAACTGTATGAAATATCGACTTTTGCCATAACAGTGCCACCCCACCGTAGGGTCTTCCAATCAGCAATCTTATATGCAAAATCACTTTGCAGATTTCTTTAAAACGCAACATCATGAGGAAGAAGCCAAGTATCCTGTATAGCCATAATATCGCAACCATCGCACAAATCTCGCACGCAGTCAGCTGATCTAGTAATATTATTAGCTATGAAGTAAAATTAATATTATTGAAAAAAAGAACAAAGGTAGGTAATACACTATATATTGGGTGCTCCTCATACTTATACTTAAAGCAGTAAGTACTTTTCGATAAAATTAAAAAACAATGCAATTTATTTATTTTATTTACTAATATGTATTCAGCTCTTTTTGCTTGAAATGTGATCAATGTTGGTTTCGATGGTCACAGTTGACTGCACGCGATGGCGTCTCTAGTACTCGTATGTGTATACTTGAAGTTACAGTTCAAAGTGTTACTTTACATGACAATAGAGGGAAGTTTGAAGTGTTTTTTATGACAATTTTATCAAGGGACGATTAGAATATCACTTTACTTCCAGCTAGATGTTGTCAATAATTAAATTTGATTTCAAACGAATAACCTGTCAACTGAGATACTGTTATCTACCTTGGCAAGCTACTTGACTTGTTATTTCAGAAAATAAAGTAACGTGGCTATCTAAAAATTTGCATTCTGAATATACATCACTTGCAGACACCTAAAAACCTAAAGACAAAGATAATGAGAGGAACTGCTAGGTTGGTTTCTACACAAGCAACTTGCCGTTATCTATACTAATACAAAAATCTATTTCTGTTTGTTTAAGTTACTGTTACAGGTTTAAGGTTTACAAACTTTTGAACAAAGAGTCGTAATGTTTTTTTTTTTCATATAGCATTTATAAAGTATGAATTGCGTTTTATTTCCAAGTCAAATCCTTTATTCTGAACTTATATTCTTAATGTGTAAAGCGCTTCTGTATATCAAGTGGATGGAGTCACGTGGAGTACTAACTAAAGTTATAAATAAAACTATATAGCAGCTTTAATTTTAAAGTATTAAGAATTCATTATTAAAAAAAATATATATCCAACAACGACTAATTAATTGGTATTGATTACACTTAAGGAGGTTACCCGATTAACATGTTTGAGTATAAGTATACAAATATAAATATGTAGTGGTGACAACGAGGCTACATTAACTGGAAACGCGACCTTCAAATTTTGACTTTATTAAGTGATGTACACATCAGAATTATATAGTCCTTGTCTGCATTTGTGTGTTTGTTCAAAGAGCTACGGTATGTTGTAATCGGTGATATAAAAATTAAATTAATTATAAATACAAACTTTCATCTTAATCACCTAACTCCGTGTTAAAGGTAAATAAATACAAACAATGATAATATCACATATATAAAATATACTAATTGCAATGGTATGTTTATTTATCATAATTCCTTATCGCAAGGAAGATAGAGTCAGAATTATCGTCATGTTTGTACATTCACATTGCAAATGCGTGAACAAAAGAATAATATCATTGAAACAAGCGGTTGAACTACTTATGTACAAACTGACTGTACTCTTTTATCTATTTAGTATTTAATATATCCTGTAGTTAGTGCAGTGTACCAGTGGGAGGTGACCAACACGAACGGTACGACCTATTTATAAATATGAGTTCTGGATCCAGTAACGTCAGATCAATACCCGATAAAGATAAATGGGGATATGCTGTTTGCTTCGGAACCATCATAATATTTGTAAGTACATATATCATATGTAAATTCAATTATATACATTAACAATTGTGTTAGGAATATAGCATTCAATATGAAATAAAATTCGACATTAATTCTCGGACTGAATGATCATAATTTGTGTATTATTTTACTTCCTTTTTTATCATAAATAAATATATATTCAAGATCAAGATTTCTTATCGTACTGGTTATACGAATCATTTACATATTCGCGATAGAAGTTTAGATTTTTATTCTATTATAATATATTTTTAGCATTTAAAAAATATATATTTATTGCATAATCAAATAAGGTATTAAAGATGCAAATAACTTCATTGCTACACACCTTATATATAGCAAATTTATTTAATATCAAAGTGGCTATCCTAATTAGAGCCTTTATTGGAATAATCACTATAAATTTAGATAATTTTTAAAAATTAGTTTCAAATGCATCTTTACTAGCTACTATTATTTATATTTTTTATTATAGCGTTTCTTTTCAGATCGCTGGAATCGGTCAAGTCAACTCATTTGGTTTAATATTCCGAGATTTTATCATCGAAACTAACTCAAGTGCCAAATGGATTGCAATTGCGCATGGCATTTTTTCTATCATGTTGGCTATCGGAGGTCAGAGTTACTACATTGCAAGAAATGTATTAATAAAACTGCATACATTCGATATAATTTAATCTCAAGAAGATTGCAGAATATGATTTTTTAGAAAATTTGTTTTAAAATGACTTCTTTCAGGTTTAATTCTCAACGTTGTCAGTAAAAGGTATTCTTTGAGAGTGGGAGGATTTGTTGGAGCTCTGATAATGTCTCTTGGATCCTTTCTAACTATAATCATAACTAATACGAATCAAATTCCATTAACATTTGGACTTCTTCAAGGAATTGGTTTCGGGATGATTGTCCCAGTTTGTTACTCAACATTCAACCATTATTTCGTGAGGAAAAGAACACAAGCAATGAGTTTAGTGAAAGCGATCCAAGGAGTTATATTAATTTTTTATCCCCAAGTCATAAAAGTCATACTGTCATCTTATGGATTCAGATCGACTTTGTTGATTATAAGTGGTATATCGTTACATACCTTTCCTGGCCTAGCAGCAATGAGAATCAATCAATACAAACATAATAAACGACCAGCAAGTATTTTTTGTTTATATCTAAATATAATAAATGTATATACAATAATTATATATATTGACGGTATTTCTTTATAGATATTAACTCAATAAATACAAAAGAGAATTATAAGGAAAATGTTAATCTAATAAGCGATCATAAAACCAACACAAAATATGATAACAGTATAAAAGAAGATAAAAGGTTATTGGCCATATTCGGGTATATGAAAATTTACTCAATTTTAAATGCATTTCTTTTATTTTTTTTCTTCTGCTTATATACCGTTAATAAACATATAATAAAAATGTAATAAAACAATATTTATAGAAACATCGTTCTAGAGGCTTTGAATGTTAAAATTCTCAAGGATCCTATATTTTGTAACATTAGTATTGGACAAAGTTTCGTCAACTTTTCTGATCTATTGTTCTTCATTTTGGAACCAATGCTCTTATATCAATATGGATTTAACACGGTTAGTATGACCACTAAGTATTATTTCTTTACCTAAAAATTTAATCAAATTGAATAAAATTGTATAAATTTCTGTTTCGTAATATAAGAATATCGTCTTTCTTACAGAGTGAAGTAGCAGCGTGTATTTCCATTAGCGCTGGAGCTGATGTATTTGGACGTTTTTTACTTGCTGCTATAAGTAGTTCATTTACTATAAACACAAGATTGCTATTCTTTATTTCAACACTTTTTACCCTTGCCGGTAGAATAGGTAAGTTATTATTGTTAACCGTTTTCATCTTAATTTTTAATATGATAATACAAATTTAGTTATAGAATTAATGATAGTGCAGGGTATTCAGAAGCTTATTCCATCTGGCCTTTGTCCAAAATTAAAAATAACTCATCTGTGAATACTTGTTTAATATCTAACATGGGAAATAAGTACTTGTGAGGTTTGAATATATCAATGGTATACCCAAGCCTAGATAAGCCAAATTAATTCAAAGCTTAATAATGTCTACCATTATTATAATTTGGTAAAGGAATCTGATATTTTTATATTTATTCATACTATAGATTCTTCATAAGGCAGTACATTTCGACCATAATTTATATGTTTATCATTTTCTGTTCTGTTCTATTCTGGATGTAAAGTATTTTGGGGCAGGTTTTCAAAATTCTCTACAATATTAATAAGTATAAGTAATTCAGAAATCAAGTGTACGTTGTTATTTTCAGTAATACTCCAAGTTCGACAGTTCCTTTGGGTGTCTTTAGTGACAAGCTTACTGGGAGTTTTGCGGGCTTGGCTCCACGTCGCCAGTCCCCTGGTCATATCGGACTATATTCCTCATAAGGACTTTACCGCAGCCTATGCTGTATTCATGCTTACTAGTGGCATTGTTAACGCTGTACTATCACCAATTATAGGTAAGTTTCTACACAACATTTTTGTAGTTTATGTATTAGAATAAGAAAATGTATCTTATCTTTGTTTTTATAGATTACCAAATTTTTCCAATAGGATTTTACCATAAAAATATTAATTTGTACAATGTACAACGTAAAGTTTATGGTCTTATGGTCTTACTAGACATATTCAAAGACATATCATCATGTTCCACTTGCCTTTATCCCAATTAGTTGGAGTTACCGCAATATTTCAATACCTACGCTATTCTATAAAAAACTTATCATTTTGAACATATTTCATATATCTTCTTGTTAATACTTCCTATCCTATTACGTGACCATACAATGACGAAAAATTTCTTATATTTTTTTATATCACCTCCTCCTCCTCTTACCTATTGTATTTTCACTTTATCCAAGCTAAATTTCCAAATCAGCGTTCGCCTTTCAGCAGTATATACTTATCTTTCATTTATTCCTTTGGTATCATATCATT
The DNA here is from genome assembly GCA_918358695.1 of Melinaea menophilus ssp. n. AW-2005. Classification (NCBI taxonomy): domain Eukaryota; kingdom Metazoa; phylum Arthropoda; class Insecta; order Lepidoptera; family Nymphalidae; genus Melinaea; species Melinaea menophilus. Next base: position 4,951,926 of record OU911046.1, on the reverse strand, counting down.
CGGATTCATACAACACACAAGGGAAAATGGCAATTACATAATACATATCGTGCTAGTAATCTGCTGCCATTTCAACAAAGTTTCATAAATTCTGTATACGACATATTACAACAATAGATAAGATACAGTTAACGAATGCATACTCGTATATTAAACTTCTTGTAACTCAAAAATAAAATCTTGTTATTCTATCGAATGAGTATAGTTGTTAAATTTTGGTATTATATAGTCAAGAATTATCTCTTAAGAGAAAATAACGTAATCTTCCTAAAGGAACTCGGATTTTAGATCAAATTTCCAGTCGCAATTTGAGCAAACCCTAATTTGCAAAACATTTTAAACGGGAATAAAAATGTAATAAAAACGTCATCACTCGAGTAAAAAATGTAGTGAAATAATTTTGAAATGATTATAATTCAAACTATATATAACATCTTAGTAATTATTAGTTAATTACCAACTGTTTACTTCGCTGGCTCCCAAAAATCTGGCACATTACATAAAGTTAGAGTTTTAATCTCAGCAGCTACATACGGGAAAATTAAACGTCCACTTTGAGTCGGTGCTTCATAAAATAAAAGTTGTCCAAACTTTTCAAATTAAATTCTATGGGATGAATTTTTGCTTTGAAATCGTGTTTGTATTGAAATAAACATTGTGATGCCGTGTTTCAAATTCAACAAATATTTGTAACAGTTACTTTTATAATATAATTGATATTTTTTTATTGTACCAAAGTAGGTAGATATATGAAAACAATTCTGAAATATATTATTGACATTCAGGATATCTCTGTTTTTGGAACTAATTGGCTTTTTTTTGAAAAGTTAGAGTAGTATTTTTTATTTGAGGTCGTTCTATCCAATTTGATCAGTAATTGTAAGTTTGAGGAAACTATTAAACGGACTATTCCATTTCAATGAATGAGGAATCATTACAAACGTTATATGTTTACTCATTGTTTTTAAACATTGTTTTCAACAGAATGCTTGTATAAATGCAATAAAAGTATACACACACTGCACGTAACAAACCTCTTACCAAGGCACAAATATGAAGAAACATTTCACATGTACATAATACTTGCTTGGTAGAAATTGCGATACAAAATCTCGGGTACATACCAGAGTTATTCTTATATCTTGACAATGTTTTTAGAGCGTTAAGAGGTTAGCAAGAACTTTCATTTATATAACAATAAAACAAATTCAAAAGTTATTTGGTTAAGAGTTTGGATTGTTTGAAAATATAATCCTATATATATATATATATATATAAGTTGTAATGTACGTAATAGTGTTAAATATTCATTGCATGTAAGATGTTGTTATAAGCTACAATTTTTTTTATTTTAATTTTTGTCTTGGTAAAAAACGTTATGGATACCCTCTGGCCAAGAAGGTAATGATCGGAGGGCTATGTGGGTCCCGGCAGCATAGAGGACGCTGCTATTTTAAGGCTACCCACTAAAAAACCAACGGTTGCCCTCAACGCCTTAATGGGACACCACAGGATCGCTTGCGCACTCACCGTGACAAATGTTATAACCATTTTAATCCTAACAGTATTAATATCTAACTCTTTTCTAAAAAATTTATATTACCCTCTACAAATTTTGCTCTCAAATAACAACTGGCTTAACTGAAAATTGCACTTTCATAGCACGTTTTGGTCCATTGTCATTATAATTCAAAATATTTTATGAATTTATCACAGTAATTTAAGATTTACTGCTTTTCCATTAAAACTTCTTTGAAACTAAACAAAGGGAATATGTCAAACCTTTTGCTTTATTCAAACTTTTCCAATTAACAAAGTTCTGCGTAACTGGTAGTTTTGTTTTTTAATACAACAAGTTAGCAAACATTTTAAATTGAAGGACCTGGTTCAACTTACACAAATTTTTGTTTAGGGACATTAAAATTTTTGTTGACTTTTTAAAAAATTAATTCTGTTTTCAGCATTTATTTTAATTTTGAAAATTAATAAATGTAATAAAATCAGAAGTTTGTTTAAAGAAGCTAATACCTAATGTATATTACATTAGGTAATGTCATAGAGATACATAGATATATATATATACTAGCACACCCGGCGAACTCCGTTTCGCCACCAGATGGCTTCGTTTTATGTAACATTTCGTTTGGTGATTAAAAGATGAACGAAAAAAATTTTTTTGTTTTATATTTGAAAAGGAAAAATTTTATTTCATTTCACAATAGTAATGAATTCATTTAGATTAAAATAAATTAAGTGTTATTTAGTTGAACTTCTCTAAGTGAATGAAAGTGAATACAAAGTAAATACTGAATCGAATCGTTATACGTGTCCGCAAATCATTCGTTTCATTGAACTGCTCTTTGGTAAACCACATTTTTTGTTTTTTGGTCTGACGTTAACACAAACAAAGCGGATGGTTTTCCAACTCGTGAACACGCAACGTATAACTGCCCATGTGAAAAACAATGATTTTCTAAATTTATCCCGCAAACACTAAGCGATTGGCCTTGCGACTTGTTAATTGTCATTGCGAACGCAAGGCGAACTGGAAATTGCAATCGTTTGAAGTCAAACGGAAGATCAGTCGGAATCATTGGTATTCGAGGAATACATACATTTTCACCTGCGTACTTTCCGTTAATAATGGTTGCCTAAATCAAATTCGGCATAAGTCTTTTTACCGCAAGTCTAGTACCGTTGCAAAGTCGCGGTGGATTCAAATTACGCAATATCATAATAACTGTACCAACTTTGAGTTGCAAGTTATGTGGTGGAAATCCTGGTAACTCGAGAGAGTTCAAAAACTCCGTTGGATAATGTACTACATCATCGGGATTTGTTATGGAATCAACGGATTTGTATGTCACCAAATCGCCATCGATTTTTGATTGAATGGTGAAATTCAGTGCGTGTACATCATTATTCTTTGCGGCAAGAATTGCTCGTTGACTTAACCAAGCATAATTCTGATAATTCTTACTAATGTTTGGAAAAACATTTTCAATAAGAGCTAGTTGAAAGTCTACAAATCGGCAAAAGTCGTTGGTAAGAGTAATTAATCCAGATGTCGCATCAACTGTGACTTTTCCATTTCCAACAGCTAACAATTGTTTTGAAAATTGTGCAGCACTTTGATCATTTTGAAGTTGAACTCTCATATTAGTGGTTAGCGATAACGTTTTTACGTTATTCCATAAAGGTGATGCATTCAGGCAAGCATTCAATTCATCTGCAGGCGTTCCACGGGGAATTACTGGCAACGTCTGCCTGAAATCGCCTGCCAACAATATCATTAAGCCACCAAAGATGTTGTTATTTCGCCGAAGATCCTTCAGTGTGAAGTTAAGTGCTTCAAGTGATTTCTTATGTGCCATTGTGCACTCATCCCAAACAATGAGCTTGCATTGCATCAACAATTTTCCCATTGCACTGGATCGTGAAATATTGCATGTTGGAGTATCAATTGTGTTTAAATTGAGTGGCAACTTAAGCGCAGAATGTGCAGTACGACCGCCATCTAGAAGAGTCGCCGCAATTCCAGATGATGCTAACGCCAAAGCTATGTCACATCTTGATCGAATAGTGGCCAAAATCAATGAAATGACAAATGTTTTCCCTGTTCCTCCAGATGCGTCCAAGAAGAATAGACCACCAGTATTATTGTCCACCGCTTGCATTAATGTTTCGTATACTTGTTTTTGCTGTTCATTTAGCAACAGCACATTATTTTGAACGAATTCCTGCAATGTATCAACATTGTATTGCAGCTCTCGATTTAATTCTTGGTTGAATGCATCGTGCATCGATCGATTTGGTGCAATCATTCCTACTTCAATCAGTAGCTTGTTTGCAATAGTCAAACATTGATCCTCAATCAGAATCAATCCTTCATTGTAGATTTCATCGGTTATTTGCATGTCAGGATTATTCGTTTGAATGCGCAAGCGATGCAAGATATCTTCACATATGTCATCTTTGTATTTGTTCCATAACTGAATTGGTTGTGAAGGAAAACATGTGGTGATGATAATTGCGAACAGCGTTCGTATTTGGTACGCATTTGATGAAACAACTGAATCCGCAAGTGTTAAATCCCAATGAGAATCGTTCTCTAGCAAACCCAATAGTTGACATGCTTCTCGAAAAGTTTGGCATTGGTGGTCATTCACAGTTTTCAAATGCGCAAATGATTTTGGTCCACGTACATTTACTAACAGCAGTCGCAAATAAAAACATTCATCATTTCTAGGATGAACAGTATACATGCGACCTAGTGCATCACTGGAAAACACCTGTGGCCAATCTGGAACTGGGGTTCCTTGTTTGCGACGTTGGAATTTCTTTGTTGATTGATTCCAAGTGTAATACTTGGGCATTTCAACGTACATCAGCGTCGCTGCGAATGGATCTGCTTCACACATTGCAAAGAAGCTAGTCAATGTTGTCGATGGTGGTCTCTCAGCTTGTTGTGCTGCATTAGCCTCAGTGAAGTAAACTCTTTGGCCATTTTCCAAATGCACTGCTAAATGTACAACTGTGGGATATCTTTCATGAATTAGAAATGAAAATAATCGCCACAGTGCTTCATTAGTACTGACGTATCTGCCCATTTGGAAGTTGCTGATTTCGTCATTCGCATTTTCCGACGCAATACCAAACACAGCCATGTCGCTGCCTTTTGTGACGTACTTGCACAAATATTTGATTGATTTGGCCGAATGACAACTCTCAACGTTTGCATGTGTTTCGAAAATTCGTGATAGCAGCGGGCAATATGGTACAATGAATTCATTTCCGATCTCAATCTCTTGATTTTTAACTTTAACTTTGATAGTTCGACCATTATCTTCTTTTGAACGCCGACGATAAACTGGATATCCATCGTTCCCTGTAACTGTTTCAGCAACTAACGGTCGCGGATATCGTTTTGTGCACTTTCCATCAGCCATGCAAGGCGATAGTGGATTTAATGCACCGCACGGTCCATGCACCATCTGTGTCGTCACAATGTCGTGTAGATGGGGATCAGTGACTGGATCAATAATTTCAGCTGATATGATGTCATCCACTTCATTTGAATGTAATTTGTTCAGCAACCAAATTAGGATATGAGCATGCGGTAGTCCACGCTTCTGCCATTCCACCGAGTACATATAACAACGTGTGTCACCAAAAACTCGATACTTAGTAAGCACATCCATCATAACCTTGAGTTTTTGTTGAAATACTCTGGCGATTATGTCATGGCGATCTTGCGGTTTCTGACCCGGTTCCAACTCACGTTCAATTTCCATCCACTTCGGATTGCATGTGAACGTAATAAATAAATCGGGAGTTCCATAATTTCGCACGTATGTCATAGCGTCTTGAGCGTATTCATGCATGTGGCGTGGGCTTCCGATATAAGATGATGGGAGAATCGTCAGACGTCCAACACTCTCAACATCACCATCTGAATGAATAGCATCACGCAAGTGTATATAGTCCTCAGATCGTAGCTTTGCCTGATTGAATCGGATGAACGCTAAACGTTCTGTCTCGACTTTGACATACATGTCGACAGCGAATTGCTGGAATAGCCGACGGCACTTCAGAATGACATTCTCCTCATGTGTACGAATCATCATACGATACGCATAGTAATTCATTGCGCTTAGATTTTTATTCGTTGATACGCCTGAAAATGCAAAATTAATTGTTAATGGAAACCAATAATAGCAATAATTAGTGTGTGAATATTGTACTTGTAATTGGATCGACCATCTTACTTGTAATTGGATCGACCATCTTCAACGTGATATCGTATCCGTCTTGCCCTTGCCAATAAATGATTGGATATTGTAACGCATCGTACAAACGATGTGTCTCGTTTACACGATGCATGATATTGCTTCTTCGCTGAACGACAATGTCTCGCGATTTAGTTGGATCGCCAACAATAATTGCAGCAACATCATTAACGGTGGGTGCATTGAATCTTCGCACATGTTCACCTGTTGGGGTACAATCCGCTCTTATGACAAATTTGTGCGTATCCGATGGCATTCGTTCCAATGCTGTTTTGAACATATTAACCACAGCGTTATTAGCGTGAAAAAATGCTTGCAACTGTTCAATAATTCGTCTCTTTAACTGTTCTGTTCCCTGTATATTGCACCGCACATTCAGCTGATCCACCATCGACGAAATGAAATATATTTGCAGAAATTGATGCGGTTCATCTGGTGTTGGCACCATTGAACCATGCAAATGATATATTTGTCCTTGTATCTGTAATTGCAAACAATCATTTGTTAAAGAATATGGTGTAACTTTTGATCGTGTGTGTTGTATCTTTTACCTTGCAAGTCGGCATGAAGCCGCCTTCTCGAATGATATTAGCTCCAAAGGAAGTCATGCGAAAGCAGTTATTGTATTCAAGGATGTGTTGAAGAAAATGGCTGGAATCGGGATCATTTCCATCGAACAATGCTTTCAGTGGCTGTGGTGTTGTAAGTAATGGATCCAGTTTGACTTTTCCACTTGCGCAGCACAATCCAGCCGTTTCTCTTTTGAACTTTAACGCATTGCAATATCGGCATACAGTCGTCATTGGTCCAATATCTAAATTTTCATCATCACTGTAGTTCGCAGTGGGATCATATTGGAATGCCAAGCGATTGTATGATGCCAATGATCTTCGTGTGCTCACGCGTTGTCTCAATCGTGCATTTTCTCTTATTATATTTTGTCTTTCTTCGCTTAAGTTCTGTGAATACACTTGTTGCTGACTTGCATGTCTTGTGCGGCGGCCGATGTTCGCACGTCGTCCTCTAGGCATTTTGGGCTATAGACAGAGTGGTGAATTTAACCTCAAATGCACGATCCACATAATTTACACAGTTCAACTTACCACCTTAAAGACCTGCTGTTGAAATTGAATAAAAATGTACACAATACACTTGATTGATTTGATGGTTTCCAATTAAAATGTTAAGAAACGAATAACTAATTTTTTTTACTTTTTTTTCATTATTTCACAGTGTATACAATACCGGTTTGTCACATGAAATTAACTGATAAGAAAACAATAAGTAGCTGTCAAGCAATGTGTCACGCACCGACGCCATCTACTTAAAATATTGGTTTGTAGTACATGCTATGTATCAGAGATGGCGCTGTATTTAAAAAATGATTTTCCCTATTTTCCCGCTTTTCTATTGAAATTTTTCCTAGATTTTCGTTGCTATAAACCTCACGGAGCCCGAGACCTTTCCAACGAATGCAAAACCGTGGAAATCGGTTCGTGCGTTCTGGAGTTATATCGTCAGGAAGGAAAACCCGACTTATTTTTATATAGTAGATATAACTATATATTAGTCATTATTTAGAATAAAATGGATCCGAATTCTCTCAATATCTATTACAGAACAATAATAATATTAATAGGTCAGAAGGTTTTCAAGAACAGAATTTACACTTCCTTGTTATTATTACAGCATTGTTATACTTTTATTGTATTAAATTTTGAAATCACCAACAAAAATTAATGATCGTATTTATATAATAAAATGGCTGCCCGCGATTCTGTAATTAAAAGAGACGCTTTTGTTTTACCGTTTTTTCAAGAATTTATTTTTAGAAAAATGGTATCCATCAAACAGCCTTAAAATTCTATAGTTTATGTGAAATTTTATAATCGTTGATTTGAAGCTAACATTCAAAATTTAGCTCTTTACATTATTACTATAAATTCAAAAAAACCTTAAATTTTCGTTTACTTTACTTATTATTGTAATAAAAATATCGTGATAAGGTTACTTCTGTAATCTACAAATTTTGAAGCAAATATTACAAAAAAATTAAATACAATGAAAAACTCGTCAGTTTCGCGTTGTAATTTCAATTTACATTTGTAATCAAAATTTAAATGTAGACATCGTTAAATATATTGACAAACAACAAAAATAGATTATATGCGTGTAAATATTGATAATATTAATCACTTTTCCATTGTTACAGGTTTAACAAAGGATTTATACCAGGATTATTTACCGGCTTTCTACGCGTTGAGTGCTTGTTGTGTTCCCTGCTTGCTGTTCTGGCCGATGGAGTATTATATACGAACATACAGACAGAAAAAGAGTATGCAAATTGCATCTCAGAATATTTTATAATTAAAATAAGTATTAATTATATTTTGTAACAGTCATGCCTGGAGCCTGACATTATCAAAATCATTTGGGATCCGAATAAGTTTCTTCCATACCATTATATCATGTCATCTCAGTGCAGACAAGTTTCTTCACCGGTCTTCTGAGTTTACTTCTCTTATAACAATCTTGATATATTTAAAACTCTCTTCACATGCCTTCCATCCCATCTTATTATGTGACCATATCTGCGTTTCATCAGACTTCAAATATATAAAATTCATCTCTAAAGTCCGGAAAATTTCAATGATAGTAGGTTGAAATTTGCCGGACTCTTCACTCTCTTAGACATCTAACTTAATACTTTATTTTATCATATTTGTAATCCATTCGCAACGAACGGATATACCAACAATTTCACCTTTTAATATTATAACATCTGTAGTCATTCTCACTATTATTTAATTTAAATTTAACGACTTACTGTATTTGCCTGGAGATATAGATATTACAATGGAAGCTTAAATTCGATGATCAAAAGTGTCGACTCGTAATTATACCCAGGGCCGCTGGAACACAGCTTTTGAGGTCAAGGGTCGTCTGGGCTTCAAGGAGGCCTTGGTTCTCAGTTAATTTATATTTTATTTATAGTCTCTGACATATTTAAGATTATAATTATATTTCACATGAAAACATCTCAAAACTATAATATTAAAAATAATTTAGTTTCTATATGTTTTTTATTTAATGGCGGATATCAAAAAAAAATATTAATACTCTAAATAAAAGTAATTAAATCACATAAATTAAACAATTAATTTCATAATTTTAAATCTCTTAAAGTATAATTTTTAATAACTTTATTTAAAAATTTTAATTACTCATCCAGATCGAACTATATTTATCAAAATTAAAAAACTGTTTAAATAAAAAAGTTATACAGTATGTAAACAATTATTTTAATCCTTATATTCACAGAAAACCGAATATTAAATGTGTTTAATGTTAATATATTTTTCATAAGATAAAATTATATATAAAATGTATTTTATTTATCCATCTAACACATCGTTTGTAATAAAATAAATAATTGATTACTTAATAATTTAATGTATTCAATACTTTTTAATGATTCGTTAATTCATTATTAAGGAAATATTAAAGAGTGCATTAAAGTTATAAGAAATGTATTACATTTTCATAATAGCTCATCTTATGCATCTTAATGGGGACAATAACGATATATATATATATAACAAATATCGAGATAAAATATTAAAATATATATATATATATATATATATATATATATATATAAGTAAGTTATATACAATATGTCTCTCAATTCAATATGTTTTAGAAGTTTTCAACCGTAAAACTATTCCGATAAATACATCTATTCGGAAATAAACTCAACCGCTGTTTCTGTTACAGACATTCTGTATCTTTGAGAATAAAATAAAATCTTTAACTTCGTAATCAAAGAAAACATTTTGAATACAATAGTATATCAAATAATATTTTTATATAGAGGAATTTAAATACATTAAACAACATTTATTGTAATTACTGTTTTCATTATTAAAACTACATATTCAGTTACACGAATTTAAGAAATAAATAGATGTTTTTATTATAAACTATAAAATATAAGTGTTATAAGACTATAAGATCAAATCTAGCGCACGAAAGCGATCGATGCAGCTCTCCCGGGCGGCATTGTGAGGCACACAATGAAATGAGGCTTCTGTGAATATTTTTCAAATATTATGACTGATACTCAGATAGGGCTAGGGCGCGTTAAGCATCGCATTTAGAAAATAATAGTCGTCTTCTATGCATATACGCTCTAAAATCTATAGAAGTTTAAAAATCATATGTGTATCAATGTATAACCTCAATATTTAAGCAGTATTTCATTTAGTTTTTTAGCTTAACTTATCTTAGTACATGGAAAAAATGGCACATTTTCTTATCTGAATGGAGCTGAACCCATCACGCTGCTTTATTACTGATTGGTGGATTACCGCCAACGGTTTTTTATAAAAATAACTAGTTATTGTCTGCGACTCCGTACGTGTATTAAACGTGATTTAGTAAAGTTTGTCTTTAAACAATCTTTCTATTTCAATACAATAACATACAACGTATGTCAGTCCGAAGCTCCATCTAAAATATTGGTAATAGAATTCTTAAAGCCGGATATATATATATCCGGTTTCGAAATTTCCTAGAAACATACACACACACACTCACAAGCTTTACCTCTATATTATTAATATTAGTATTTCAAATAGACACATACATACATGTCATTATTAGCGTTTTACAAAAGTAAAATCCGCATTCACAGACATCACTCTAAATCAAATGATCTGATATATATATATATTAAGTATATAAAATAAATATTTAATGTAAAATAAATTTCCTCTTAAAGCTAGACATTTTAATGGTTATCTTAGAGTGTCTAGAATTTATGAATAAAATTTTCTTCAAATGCCTTCCTTCGCTTTGGTGCAATCGTTTTTAGTAAAAAGATATAAAAATATTCATTCCGTGTTTTAATGAACCAATTACTTCCATTTTATAAATAAGTTTTAATTTAATTTCAGATGATTTTGTTGAATTTCATAATAATAATATAATCTTTTATTTGCATAAAACATGACTTACAATGCAATATTGTTAATATATACATGTTTAGTCAGCGGAGTGACGTGCAAAAATTTATTATACACTACTTTAAATTACAAACTTAAATTAAATTAATTAAATAGAATAAAATTAATTATACAAGATCAAATCCACCAAATCATATTGTCAAGTCTAAATGTTATTGTCTTGTATTTTATCAATATCAATCACATTTGAGACACATGAAGAAGGATTTCAGATAAGCAATCTTTTTTTTTTTTTAAAGAGATAATACATACTTGAAGAGCTGTTCAAATTGTGTATTTATAAAACAAAATACTGATATGTGTATTAAATTTAATTTTAAAGTTATTTTCATTGTATAATAATGTCGGATTATAATATGTTAATGAAAGTCGTTGACCAAGCATGGATATCGAAATATTCCACACGTTATCTATTCCATATAACTTGTGTGTATGGTTTTTTCCACGAATTATAATAAGAAATCATTGATTTTAGAAATACATTAGCGCAAAAGTCGATTTCTTTTGTCATTACCGTTATTAATGTGTATTGTTATAGTAATTATAAATAGAAAAAACAAGAAATTTAAATGTTATTTTTTTATTTAATACCGAGTAATTTATGCACGGCCATGTGTTAACACTTTATACTTATTATTGTTTCATTCCAGCACATAGAGGTCATAATTTTATAATTATAAATGGACACACTGGATGTTTGTATCATTTATATTTATATACACATTAATATTTGACACCTGTCTTTGCTTGTGTTGTATAATGTTGCAGCATTATACCAATAATTACAGTAGCAGCCTATCTATAAACACTTCGAGAATTTTTTCGTAATTGCAAATTTAGTCTCTGATTTTTTTTCAATTAAACGAATATATATACAAGTCTAATACAGATCTAAAGTTCGTTTGAAACTTTCAAAAATCACTTCCCACACACAATTGAATACAATTTAGTTTCGTAATATTTAAAACAAAACACTTACACGCGTAAAAATATCGAATGATTTTAATATATACGATACGTGACTTAAAAATAAAATAATTTATTAATATATAAAATGCTTATCTTAATCCGTAATTAGCATAACTTGTATTTCCTGAGAGACCTCAATGGTTCCGATTAGAATCTATATGAAAAAAATGTCTTATATATCATGAATATTTTTTACATCTCAATTAATTAATCTTTTATCTATTATAATATATAGATTATATTCTGTAATCCAAAATTTATGCAGATTATCTAAATATATATATATATGTATATATATATAAGCGATTTACCACTCACTGGCTCATCACGAAATCTCCGAAACTATCTGTCCGATTAACTTAAAATTGTACATAGTTTGCGACGTAGATGTGCACTAAGAACGGATATGACGGAATTCCTATCACAACGGATTTCAACTTTTTGTATTTCGCCAAGTTTTAAACCTGTAGGATACACTTAACGCGATTACCGTAGCAACGGTTACGATGACAACGGATACTATGACAACGGTTACCATAGCAACCTAAGTTCACATCCAAATTAATAATGTGACCAGCGATGCGGGCGGGAATCTGCTAGTTATATGTATAAAGCTCTAAAAACATTAATCATAGCCTAAAATTAGATGTAATATATCTTTTGGGTCATCAATAAGTTTTCTCGTCGTGTTTTTCACAGTTCTTTTACGAGCTTCCTGAATACTGCTTCCAATTTTTTATGAGTTTTCGGTTACATATATATATCATTATTGTTTGTAGTATAAGTATGTTTATCTATGAATACTATGTATTACCATTTGTACTACCCCTTCTGATCTTATTGTTAACCTTCAAAGGTTGTCTGTTAGGGATCGCTTTAAGTAAGACCGTAAGAAAAATATGGAATTTATACATGGTTTATATACTACATGGTAATAAAACGTGTAAGATATCATATCGAAGTCTCATATGAATTCAAATTCAAAATACCTTTATTCAAGTATTATTTGATTTTAGATTTAAAACTAAGAACAGTAAGTTTTAAGATATCTTGTGGAACTTTATTATATATGCGTACACACAAGCCTATATATATATATATATATATATATATATATACATCTATACATACATACATACATACATACATACACATATATATAAATACATTCCTATTTTTTTTTATTATTTACCAATACCGGAATATTCAAAGTGATTTTTATGATTCTTTTTGTAAATATACATCGAAGAAATAAAGGAAGATAAATTATCCAAATGGTGCTTTGAAATTAATTAAAGCCTTAATGCCCAAACGGGATCCATTGTTTTAACCTATTTATTTAGGAGCGGGTTTAACCTTATATCGTGCAGGATATTATTACAATTACAAATAAAAATGTAATTGTTTTTAATACATTTGTTCGCGACTCTGCTGACAAAAAACAACAAATTAACATTTATATAGAATTATTAAAAAAAAATCGGAAAACATATATTCAAATATCTACATTTTAGGCCTACTTTTAGGCCACATTTGGTATATAGATTTGTTAAAATGGTTTTTATGTGGTACATAGTAAATTCTAAAATCGAGTGAATCGCACAATTTTTTTTATTACATCATCTCATTATCAGAGATATTAATTATACTTCTAATACATGCATAAAAAACTAATTTTATCAGATCGAGTTAAGATTTTATTAATCATTAAAAGATGAATGGAAAAAAACCAATACAAGAGTGTCTTTGACTGATTCTAGTTTTTATCAATTTAAAAACATCTTATAATTATTTTTAATCGTCACTATAAAATTTATTAAAGCAGAAGTCTTAGCAAGATATAAATGGTATCCTAATTTTCATATTCGTGCTCCGGGGTTCCGCCAAATCATTTCAGTGATTAAGGCTTTGTTAAATATGGCCCATATAATACAAAATTAATTAATTTTGAGCGAGATTTTCAGAAAACACATTTTCTTTTCAATAAAACTATTCTTGAAGGTAAAATTTAAAATAATTATTGAAATTACAGCAAATCAAATATGATTTGTATAACGGGAAAGTCAGATCAGAATATTAGTTCATAAATGTGAATCCAAGAAAGTCAGCGCATAACATTTGTAATTTTAGAACGCATTTTACATTGGTAATGTAATAAATAAAATCTATGTATACACATGCAATAATTTCAGAGAAAACAGAACTAACTTTTCAGTTTTATTATGAACATACATGAAATTCAGACATACTGTAATACATATCAAATCTGATATAGCCGTGGGAACTGATAGTTGGTAGAATAGATCTAGGCCATATGCAAATACTGGGTATTTTGATTTGAATTTATTTTCTGCAGAGGGATGCTGCCTAATTCAGAATTTATATTATAATACAAAATTAAGTCAATAAAGATTTAAATGTGTTGAATATTTTAATAAAATATGTTTAGAATTACGAGCAGGAATTAAACCTGAGACTTGTCTTATTTAAAATATAGTAAAAACTATTTATTTGTAATAAAATACTACTATATAAATTTTATAATATCTATATATTTATTAACTTCCATTATACTGGTTTTATTATTTGAGTGATGTGAATGTAACAGATTTATTTTAAAAAAGGTTTTCACAAAATGAAGAGTATTTTTTGTAATACTTTACCCTTTTCTAGACGTGATATATGACGTTTTTTGGGCTCATGGAGCAAATTGTTTTCGAAGATAATATTAAAATAAACAACTATCATACATTATTTTAAGACGTGATATTAATTACTTGAAATGAATATACAACTAAGTGTTTGCTTGAGGCTATTGACTTCCAAGTTATAATGAATATCCCGAAATGGAGTCAATAGTAAGTTAACTAGTTCTGAAATAACTCTTGAGTAAGATACTTGGTAATTACTAAGTAATTGAGTTCCTAAGTTGAATGTAATGCTTTCATATATCATATGATTCCTTTTAAGCGAAACGACCCTTTAATTTCATTCAATAATATTATCTATTTTGTAACTTCGCTAATAATTTCCGACAACTTGGTACGAGTACGCAATAAAGGGTACTTTAAAATTTTAACTGTGCAGTATTTTGGGAAGTGCTATAAATTAAAAACAAAATAATATTATCGACAAATGTTTCCAACAGATATGGAACGGCGGAAAATTTGATGATCCTCCCTGGCGCGTCGCCAAGTGCCAAGTTCCGCACATTAACGCGGTGTTTGTTGATGTAACTTCCTTGTCACAATGACTTGTTAACATTTTCTATGCTATTATCTATATTTTTACTACCTATCCGTTTGTTATTATCAAACCCCAAATTTATATTCAGATAATTTTTGTTATAATAATTAAATATTTATTACAAAATATTAAACATATTTCAATTAATGTTAAACATTTCACGGATAAGAAATTTGGAAAGAACCCTCTATTATGTTTAGTCAAAACTATTTGGTAAGCGCCATCTTTCGAAATTATGTAGAAGCGGGTTGGTTCTAGTACAGTGCCATACGAAATCTCCTCGCAGTAATAAATATATTCGCTAGATGGCGCTATTACAAAATATTTTACAATGATATTAAATATCTAAAAAAAATTTAAGTCCTGTTAAATAAACTAAAAGAATGACTTCTTTCAGAGAGGTCTCTAGCCCATGTAGCGTCTGTTTACAATCATTGTCCTAGCGCCCTCTATGAATAGGTATAATTTTAACATGTCTATATAAATGGTATACCAATATAAAAAATGGGAATTGTAATAATTTTCCTGCACCCCTAACACCCCTGCGCTGGCAACCAACCCACACAGCAGCATAGGTAAAACCGTTTCCGACTACTTTAATGTACATTTAGTTAAAGTAAATGTTTTTTATGGTACAAAATTTTTATACCATACAACAAAATCAAAGTAAAATACCTAATAGATTGATATTTAACGTCAGACTATGAACAATACTCGATTAGAATAATTACAATATTTATTTTACAGCAAGATTAGGGGAGACCGGGGATGGTTGACCAATTTTCAGTTTAAAAGTTAATATTTTTATTGCTTTAATGATTATTTTTGTGAAAAGCAATTTCATTGGTAGTGACACAATTCAGCTCTAGAAAAAAATTACAATTAGCTCGATATCAATCAAAACATAGTATATAGGCTCAATTTTATAGAACGGGAAAAACGAGCCAACCTACCCCGTGCCTGGGACAGGTTGACTTGTCACTAGGGGTAAGTTGACCTAAGAAGTAATGAGTACCAAGACTACGTAGGAACAAGATTAAAATACTAAAGTAAATGCAATCATCATTTTTAAGAACATCTTCAACAATATTAAACATCGTTAAGAACCTATCGGTCCACCTCCAGTCTAAAATAGTCTTTGATAGTCCTTTAGTCTAAAATAGTCAAAATAGTATTTATAGTGGGAAAACGAAGAACGGAAGGACCATATCGCCGAGGCCGAGATAGCAACTGCGACTGTCACCAGTGAACCTCGGTCAGCAGACGTCATTTTTCCCAATTTTTGGGTGCCAAGATGAGGTATGTCTCTACCAGGAATGTGAACTGTTGTCAGTCCTGTTTCATCTACATTCCAAATATACCTAGGGCTTAAATTTAAACGTAGGTAAACGGTTATTAGGTAATCAAAGAACAACTGCACGTTGTTTTTGTTTAAAGAAGTGGCTCGAAATTAACTCGTAGCTTAAGGAGATCGAATAGAGAGAATAGGATGACGTTTAAGCAAACTCCCTACCCAATCTTCATCAGCAATCTGTTTTTTATCCCATGATTCGGGAATACATTTATTAATTTTTTTTCGCAAATTCATTCATTCATTTGCAAATTGTCGGGACTCGTAAGGCGTTAATCCATAATAAACATCAGCAGCTCCCTTATGGGCAATCTTCTGATGCAAGCTCTTCCTCGTCACTGAACATTTGTCTGTTTTTTATGTAGTAAACGCTTTCTGAGATCTAGACAGTCCGGGATTGCATTCTTTTTTTTCATATTTACTACAAGGCGATATTTTATATGGTATAGCAAATTCTTTTGCTGGAATTGATACTTTTTTCGGCGAAAATAACTTGTCGACATATTCTCTCCAGTATGTCTTGACGTCGATTTGACTTTCGTTTATAGATTCGCATCGTTCTAAACTGGAAATATTAGGTTAAGAACAATAATTTTTATACCAATTTATATCTAGTATATCCAAAATTGTATGGGGCAGGTTGACTAGATTAAAATGGTGTCGTAATTAAAAATAATAAAGAAGCATACAAAGTTCGGAAATCAAACATTCGTATTAAACAGTTTGACAAGCAATCAAAACAAAATGAAAAGAGTTATAACAAATAGAATTAGGAAAAAAAATAGTCACTTTAGTGTCTTGTTTTTGAACAATAGGCTCTAGCTGACAAACGGTGTGCATCTGCGCCGCGGTTTTTCTGATGATTGTGCGCGGGGGATTAATGGATACGCTCACCTAGTCGGTCGATGCAAATAGTTTGCCTAGCTCGCGTTTTTGACAATTAGTCAACCTGCCCCTATTGTCAACCATCCCCGGTCTCCCCTACTCTCGTGACGTATAACTCAATCATACGAAAATAATGCCATTGTTTACAATAATCACATAATTCATTAAAATTTCTTAAACATTTTCTTTTACAAATAATTTTTATAAATTATAATTATATACATTTTGAATTTGTATAAGCTTGTATATGTATGTATCATATACAAAGTGGCGAATGTGTGGCTCTGGGGCGTAAGCTCCAGGGGACGCTAAAGGCAAAAACCACTAGCTTTTTGGCCTAATAGAAAAAACAGTCCATATTTAGTTACATTTTGTTCCATCTTAACTAGCTCCGGGCAGCCACTGATCAAGATCACTTAAATTAAGAAAAAATATAATTTTCGGATGCATTGAACATTCATATAATGTGAATTCATATTTGACCATCTACGAGTATAAATGACAATCAAACAAATATAAAACTTAAACTAAGATGTGATATAATAATCGTAAGGTCTAGTCTGTCGAAAACAGCACTGAGTGGACTAATACAATAAAATTATTAAATATCAATCCAGCATAATAAAAGCAGGATAAGAGATAGGGATAGATCCCCCTGGTTAGCATAAACAATAAAATTAAAAACACATTATAATTATTTATTTTTGTAAACAATTTGTTACATGTATATTATTGAATAAAAACCGAGAATTGAATCTTTATGGAATATGTTTTTTATTTAAATACAATTCAGTCTACTTTAAAACTACAAAGTAGTAATAAACAGAAATAGAAAATACACAGCTTATTTCTAGTTTTTAATAAAAAAAACATTTCATTTATAAATGACAGAATGAATGAATGAATGACAGTATAAATGAATGAATGAATGAGAATCAAGGGATTTAATAGGTACAAACGAATTAGTATAATATATGGTATACATTTGTATTGTTTCTATAAATCTATACATCTATAGAAATATATCTCTCTTTATTATTGGGTAAATATAACTTTACGCTATATTATTTATTTGAACGTAAAATTTTCCAGAAACAGCTGGCTGACTCCGAGTAGTTTATTTTTATGTTTTCTTTTTCATCAACTGATTTTCCGAAAGCGAAGCCTAATTTTGATAATTTTTTATATATTTCCCGTTAAATAGAACCGCATTTATGAATATGTATTAAAATTATTTAATTTTATGAGAAAATCTGAACTGAACAGACAAGTGGGTTATCTTTTATTAAATCTTTTAAACCTTAAATGTAAAAAGTTTTTCATCAAAATAATTTATTTATATTTCAATTCATATAATTATCTCATTTTAATTATACTAATGGATATTATTGAAGCTGCATATACCATTGAGACTGAGCCGAAAGTCAATTTAATTAATATTTCTACCAACGTTCGCAGAATTTATTATAATATCATAATTCTATCGCTATTATATTATTGAGTTTGATTCCTGGGTTATTAATGAATATTTTTAACATTTTCAATAATTCAAATAAAGTAAAACACAAATAAAATATCTTGTTACGCAAGCATAGCCAGGGCAAATCTATATAATAAGCACCAACTCAATTTCAAACAGTAAAGGTTCTTAAAATTAAATGTTGTATTTCATGCACTACTCGCGTTGCCGCGATCGTTGTGAAACGAAGTGGAAACTTGTGGCACTACAGCCGTTCTTGGGTCAATCGCAAACCTTTCTTTAGTATTATTTAATTATAAGTTTTATTTGTAACTTAGTAATATAATTATATATAAATTAATTTTAATTCCAATCTATATATAATTTGTCAGTTTATTTATCTTCTATCTATAATATCATGGTTTCTCTCCGCTCGTTTTGCTAAATCGACAGACAAGATGAGATGAGATGAGATGAGAAAGACAAATGTTACCATTTGGCGTTACCGTAATCGCTCTCATTTTGTTGATATTTCGCAGTAAAAGGTAATTTACTTTCTTTATCATAAAAGGTAGAAAATATACATTGTGAATAAGATTAAATAATAATGTGTAGAATTTATTTTATTTAGAAATTTAAATAGAAAATAAGCAAAATTAATATAAAAAGCAATGAGAAAAAAATTAAGAATAAAAAATATAAAACGTGCTGTGGACAGAAGATGGGACGTTTAAGATAGCGGTGCTGTCATTAAGACTGCTTTACGGTGTTTAAGATTTTTAAATAGCTGTAATATATTTCCTGTTACATTAATAAAGTTTATTTATTTTCCATTGTGTGATACTAATTACTTTTAAGATGTATAGATGCATTGTCAATTTCAATTTAAGGCGGTCTTTTTAGATCTTTAATATTACTTATCCTAGGCAACGTTCCTCGCTCAGTTCTTTTCTATTCAGTTATTATTAGCTTTTGATATTTAGTAACTTAATTTCTCATCATTACTGAAATGCAAAACAAAGATTATTCCTGACTTTTCCATAGATAGTCCCGAATTCAGATACGATGATATTTTAGTTACTGAATTACGATACGGAAGTGAATTCTGCGAACGATGTTACTTATATTTTACTTTATATTGATATTTGGAGGTCCAATATCATGCATTAAGATATTTAAAATTATTGAACTAAAAACGGTTATATAATTAAATAAATCACATTCACGTTTGAAGCCTGAAAATGAAAAGAGAATACCAACACTTTTTTTCGTTCCATTATATTTTTCTATTAAATTTACTGCTCCAACATTTAAGATAATACACATTAGTTTAATAGGCATTAGTCAATAAATGCGATTTTAAATAAGTAATAATAACTATGAACAGAAATGACCAAAAACGATTAATAGAATTTAAGCATTTATTTATATTTCGTTTCAGAAATATAAACACGAACTCTTACTTGGAACCAGATATCGCCGGATGTTTATTTATCTTTACGTTTGAATAAACATTGTAATATCAAGTTGCATTTATATATACACATACATATTGTTATACCACGAGGCGATAGCAAAAATACTTTTGCCGAATTATTTGGGTTCAGCGTATTGTGTTAAAATTGTTTATGGTCTTCAATCAAGCGTCATGTTAGTGGGGTTCATCCACGTTCTCTTCGATCTCACTCTCCTCTCATAAGATCAACGAACGAAGAACGTGCTCAGGTGGTTTGGGCACGTCGAACGAATGAGTGATGAAAGAATGGTAAAAAAGATTAATACAGGCAAAGTGAGCGGTAAGAGACACAGGGGGAGGCCTCGAGTGACCTTCGAACTTCGAACAGTATCTATGATACTGGAGGAAGGTCACGTAAAAAGCAGGAGGACACCCCGGAGGGCATGTATGAAGAGGTTGATGTCTGTGGCCGAGGCGAAAGAGGTAAGCAGGGACCGTAGCGTTTGGCGCTCCGTCGTCTCTGGCTACCCCGCAAGGTATATGGAGTGAAGTGAAGTGGTAAGTATGTAAGTAAGTATTATTTGTCTATACAAATAATTATTTCTCATATTTTCTATCAAATTTATTTGAATATCCTTTTCAATCTAATAGTTCGAATTTTAGTCACACCCCTTATCTATATTATATCTACTTTTCGCAGCCCAGATTTTGGATCCAAACAATAAGGCAGGTTGTGTTACTTTTTATATCATTTTCTCTCCAATCCTAGAGGAAAACAGGAGCTGCAAATCGTTTTCGTGACATACTGCCATGCTATTCCGGGTACGTAGCTTCTATGTTTGACAGCTCAATTTATTTGACGGTTGAAACACTCATTTGTTGTATTCCCGCTCTTTGAGAGCACTTCCCTCAATACTTCGCCAAGGATCCGAATACCGGGCCTCGATAATTTCAGCGACTGTCAGTTTCATGGCGATCTGGAGAGCAAGGCCAATTGGCGTCGATGAAATTGGGAGTGGTCAATAGAACGAGGTAGTTTTTTGAGCCAGGCCAAAGACTTGCGCTCTATAAGGTGTAGGGCAGGCCACAAATCCTAAAACTAAATTTTAGGACGCCAACCCTTGACGCCTTGACGAAGGATTAAAGGATCGTATTTGCACAGAAATCCAAAACATCTCAACAGAAACATGTAAAACTGTTTTTGAAAATTTCCACTCTATCTTGCAACAATGCCAGAATAATAAAGGATTGCATATGGATGATGTGATTTTTAATAAATAATTCCCCTTTTGTTTACTATCGAAAACAATAAGCAATTTTAATCTACTGTAATAAACATTCGTTTTTTTTTATCATCATATCAAATATAAACGGATTTTTGGTCCACTTTGTATTTATTATAATTTTCCTCGTCTCAGAATTGATTACATTTTATTAAATATATCAATTAACAATAAACACAAAACAACACATTACGCTTGTACTGTACAGATGATTTGATAAATGTGTAATTTAAGTTGTCATCAGGATTAAGTAACAAAACTTACACAAGCTTCAGATGATTAATATGATCACTTGCTAAGGTACCCGGTAGCAGTCGGTAAAAGGGTTACTATATCTT
The DNA here is from genome assembly GCA_918358695.1 of Melinaea menophilus ssp. n. AW-2005. Classification (NCBI taxonomy): domain Eukaryota; kingdom Metazoa; phylum Arthropoda; class Insecta; order Lepidoptera; family Nymphalidae; genus Melinaea; species Melinaea menophilus. The sequence goes on along the minus strand of OU911046.1, from coordinate 4,930,123 downwards.
GATAAGATATGTTTATGTATGTGAGGATCCCTGCACGGTAGGGTATAAGTGTACCCATCACGTCACTCTACAATCAGCTTTTAGATTTTTTTTAATTTATTTTTTTAATTTTGGGTGATTAAATTTTACCTATCACTGCAGTTTCATACAAGCTGTTTCGACTAGGATAAAACCATTCTCTTACAGAGGATAAATAAATTAAGATAAAGTCAACAGGAGGAGAATTTGTATAAAATATGACTAAAAACATTCTTTCGCCATCTCCAATGCATCTACATGAGTAATTCTAATAACTATAATATATTAATATTAAATACGGCGATAGACTTACATACTCTATTACAAAATTGCATCGTTTTTTTACCTGTAACAAAGTAATACATCATTTTGATATGTTAAGAAAACTAATTGGTTATATAACAGTATAAAGAGTTACAGTGAAAATTCAATCTAATGACTATTACAAGGTACTACGGAAAAGATCAGTTCGGATTTTCAATAGGATTACATTTTCTTAAACTTGCATGACGCATTTCTGGATAGACTATAATTACCTGTTTATAGCACTCAAAATGTCAAAATATTTAGTTAACAAAAAGATTAATCCGATCGTGTATTGACTGATTTAAAATTGTTTAACTTTGCTAAAATGAAAAACAATATTTGATAAGAAACCAAAAACCTTTGCATAATACATGAGGTGTACTGATAAGGACAGCAAACTAATGATATTTTGTTCCTTCTCTCTTACAGGTTAAAAGTATACTAAATTTACTTTATGTTTTCCGATCACTCAATGGGATAAAATGTAAGATCCTAATCTTGAGGGTGTGTAATTCAATTACAAGAGCAATTTTGGTGAACCTTTTAATTTAACATCCATTAGCATAAGGCTTATAAAATACGTTTGACAAAGATAAGATCATATATGCGTGTTCAGAAACTGTTAATAAATATGGTCTATTATGATTTGTCTAAAGAATTAACCAAATGCTGTAAATACAGTAATTGATAGTGTATAAAGTGTATATTTGTATACATTATTTAAGAAATTAATCTCCAATATTGCAATCAGTGAATAACTCTTGTTCTTAAAAGTAATAATAGTACATACCTACTTCATGATGTGAGATACCAATTAACATGCTAACACTTAATAACTTACAGATATATTTATATAAATATTATTGTTTGATAAAAGTAAAACGTGTCTCGCTTCTGATGTTGATAATATTAAATCTTCCTCATTTTGACAGTTATTATAACAAGGTAAGAAGGCTCTATTGGGTAGACCTCGAAGAATTCGGTCTGCCCATTCATTTGTCCCCTACTTTCGAATTTTGGAAAAATTTCTTCACAGGAGGTCTTCTTATGACCAGCTGAGTCCGAAATGACCATTAGTCAAAAAGTTTATATATATATATATATATATATATATGCGTGCGTGCGTCCAGATTCGACTTTTGTCAGCACGATAGCGGCCGCAGTTTCACTCGGTTCGCTTTCAAACTTTGCACAAAAATCAATCATCCTAAAATGAAGGTCAAGTTCGTTAACCAGAGAATTCGGACCACAGGGGGCGCTAGGGCCTCACTTTTTCTGATTTTAGTTTTTCGACCATAACTTTTTCCCTATACAAAGAAGATCAATCGTGTTCATATTATATGATGTCTTTGATGAATACCTATAACTAATGTAGATAAACCGAAAACCTAACTTCAATAACTTAGGGGTGGGGGTAAAAAAACCGAAAATTTTTGGAAAAAAATTCATAACTTTTTTCTGGTAAACATTTTTACATCACAAGTATTTTTAATAGAAAGGTTATTTTTTACTTTAAATTTAAGTATTAGAAGTTTTTCCCGTAAAAGGTACCGTTTCTGAGAAAAAAAATTTAAACCACTTTTAGCTTGAAAATTTAAGGTAGGTTAAACCACGTCAACTTTTTTCTGGTAACATTCTCTCGTCTCAAATATTTTTAACACAAAGGTTATTTTTTACTCTAAATTTATGTATCAAAAGTATTTCCAAAAAAGATACCTTTTCTGAGAAAAAAAAATAAAACCGCTTTTTGCTTGAAAATGTTTGATGTAAACAACGGCATCATGTATTATTGTTAGGTAGTGAGTTATATTTTAAACGAGTTACACACGAGGTCTACCCACGCGTGTCCCCCTGCGGGCACGGATTTTTTTTTATGATATGTTACAAATAGAACAGTACATATAGTAACAGTTTATAAACACAAGTTAAGAACTTACCTGACCTTTTGCGAAACGAATTATGCACTGTGGTTATTAATATACTACAACAAAGTATTTAGATACTAAAAGATTTTTAATATTGTTAAGTCCAATATAGTTTTGTTTAAAGAAAAATAACTCTGCTACTGATAGTTCATAGTCGCCGGCATCCAGTGTACGAGTATCCTAAACCAGTGATTGATGAACTCACAAGTACTCCACATAGTGACAGGGGATGAGTAATTTGTTTACACACGTTAATGTGTCTACAAAATACGGACAGCTTCGTTTATATATCCCTTATAAAGTATAATTAAAAAGAAGAAAATTGAGTTATTAAACTGCATAAATTCGACTTGTGTTGGATTAATATTATCTATGTAAAATGTAATGGAAATTAATCTTAAAAAATGTATTGAACATTTTACGGAATATTCGTTAAGATTTAACGTTTTTTCATCCGGAAGCCAAGGGTTATTTGATATTATAGTCCCGAGATATAATAAATAATAGCTTCTAACTGTTAACTAAACTCATTAACAAATAAAGATAACGTAATGATTTGTCGCTTTATCGAAGAACTACGGTGGGAAGAATCTATAGCCTTCAAGACCTTATATAACAGAATATGACAATTTCTAACTGAATTGTGACTTATCTCTATATAAGGACAGATTGTATTGAATAAACTCTCTAACTACCATCATCTTCAATGCAATAAATTATTTCAATTATTATTGATTTAAGCAGCCATATATTTTTATATTTTTTAAGTTATATTCAAGGATTATCATTCAAGTTATACATTTTATATCACATAAATACTTATCAAGATACTTATGATAAAAGCCATACTATTTTTCCAAATAACGGTTATTTTTTACTTAAACTTTAATACAGTAAAATATTATTATTCAGTATTTTACCGGTTTTGTTTAATAACTAATATGTGTTAATATTAAAATTTTGTACAATACCAGTCTATACAATACTATACAGTATGGAAGTACTGCAAGAGATAATAAAAGTTCCGGTCATATAATCTGTTTGTATTGTAATTAATCACGCGTCGTCCCGCGGGACCGTGAACTCATCCCACGTGGTTGTAAGCCGCTTTATTCATTTCTCTGCGCATTTAATTAATAAATGATCGTCCGAAAACCCTTTTCATAAAACGTGTGGATTATAAATAGATTTTATCTTTTATGATATATTCTTTTATAAATACTTACATATATGAATCCGTTAGGTTTTGTATTAAAACAAGTCATGTATATCAGACGAATGAAACAAACAAAAATAAGTATTATTTACTCTTACTAAATGATTTTAATACTATTAAAATATCTTAATTTATTTTGAGGGTGCATTGATTCAGTTATTAGTAATAGTTTTTTGTTCATGGACATGTTATTTCAAATTGGTCTTAAAATCAAATTGTGGACAATTCGTTAAATATTTTCTTTAAGGAGAATAATAAATACATATTGAACGGTTTTACCATAATATTATGTATTTTTTGCGTCTTTGATATTTTTTGTCAATTTAAGTAGGTTCCAATTAGTTGCTTGGATACACACCCACTATTAAAGCAAGTCGAGGGTTTATTCGACGTTAATTATATGTCGACTTATGGTCGTTCTCATCTAGATTTCACGGGTCAGGAGTTAGTTTCCTAATCCGTTAAATTGCTTGCTCGATAGTTGCTAGCTCTAATAGCGTTACCAGGACCCCTATGTAGACATAAGTTAAAATATATTAAAATAATAAAATAAATGCTATATTATTCATCAATTTAAGTAGGTGTAGTAATACAATACCATCTCTTGTACTGAAATATTTTGAGACCTTCCTAATACTACAGCAATATTATTTAGATTTTTTATTACTACTGTTACTTGGTCGTTACCCGTAACAATAACTAGTATATTTTGTTTTAATCTATAAGAAAGACTGCACAATTCGAACCCGCGACCCGTATCCGATATTATTCATTTAGAGCACTAGTGTAAAATAATAAAATTAAAATATTTTAAATGTTTAATCAATATATAATATAAATGAATTAGATAACTCGTCAGCGATTTGTAATTCCGTTAACGCTGACATCGAAAAAATTACAATTCATAGTTATCTAATATCCAGGTACAATGTATTCTACTAACATTTTGGAATAATCTGATCAATGTCAGATTAATAGATTTTTTTAATAGGGACCTTTATATCTTTCATATATTTAATAACTCGTTGCTCACGATTTCCACCCTGTGAAGCTAAAAACGATGTTATACGTACAAAAGGAACGTAATTCAAATTTAACAAATTAAAGAAGTTGCTCTAATACTTTGTTATATATTGAAGAGGCACTTTATACCATCAATGCACAGAACGATGAATGAACTTTTTCTTCAGGTGTTTGTGTCATGAGGTAATTATATGAAACACAAATTTACACCTAAATCGTTTATAATTTGTAAATGTTGAAATTGAAGTTTACAAAATTACATCGGAAATAAAACCTACGATCTAAATCCAATACATTTTCAGTAAATTAGTGTGAAATAACAACATATAAATTTGAGCATGTAACATTAATCTTTTGATGAAAACTCTGGTTTAAAAGGTGTGATCACTCAATGGGATAAAAAGAAAGATTTTAATCTTGGGTGTGGTTCTGATTCCATTATAAAAGCTATTCTGTTCTGCCATCCAATTTCTCACCCCATTAGCAACATTAAAGTCACAGATTAGATCAAATTATACAACGTTTGCATGTACATTTGTATTGTAAACATTGATTTTACATACAAAGTAATATTTTTTCTGTTTATTAATCTGTGACTCGTAGGTCCTTAGCTACATACAAAGGTAGACATCATTAACTTTAAGATATACTTCAAGATGAAAATCGTTGAAAATACTTTACTCATTCTTTTTGCTTTTACTTACTTGATACGTTGCTCAGTTAAAGTAAAAATTCTCAAAGATTTATTGGTATTGTTACAGTGTTTGATAATTTTATAAATATATTTCAAAGTGTATGATTTAAATTAAACGAAATGTTACAAGCACATAGACAGTTTGTGAAAGCCTACACCCAGTGTACGTCCATCCTATACGAGTGATTAATGAACTCCACGGCTCACAGAAGGTTATATTGGATAGGGATGAGTTATTTGTTCACAAACTTTAATGTCTTAAGGAAGCCCTTACATTGTATAACATAATCGTAATTTCATGCACCCCTGCGTAACATACTATATATTTATATATATATTTGTATTATATTATGTTAGATTATCTTTCTATATTGTTTAAAATCGCTAACAAAATGCATATGTTTAAATATTACTGACTTAAAACAAAAATACTGTTCTGTATTTGATATCAAATATAGCCACAAGGTCTGGCCCCTCCAATATCAATCGATATCAATCGATTAACTGAAGAATAACCAACAGAGTATTTATAAGCACATACAGAAGTATACGAATCAAGAGAGTCTAATATTACAACTATTGGTATCGTTTACATCATCTTGTGTTGGTTTAAGACATAATAGCTATACCATTTATTGTGTAATGTAACTTAGTATTTTTTTCTGCATATATCTTCAATTATCTGCTGGTTGTTCTTTATATAACCTCGTTATAGTGTAGTTATTTTTACAAGCTTTCATTTATGTTGCTGTGTAATATTTTCCAAAGGATTCATCCGAAATTTTGCACGCATATGTATGATGTCTTTGCACAATGACAATAAAAATGTAATATAGCGTTCGCAACAAGATGGAGCAGCGGACTATTTGATATAAGTATGAAATAAACGATAACAAATAGAATAAAATAGGTCCATAATAAAAATTTATATAAAATACTACTTATCACTACTATTATGTATATATTATATCAATATACTTTTTTGTATAGAATATTATTACACTTTATTATATATTTTGCTAAGCGAGAGGCTCTTACATAAAACTAGTCTACCGGCAGAAATACTTCCGGTCCTAAATACCCACATGATAACATTGTTAAGTGAAGGATTAAGTAGCACTTTACAAATACTAATATTCTACTTAATATTATTTATACAAATTAATTGAAATTTTATTTCTATATAGGAGTATTTTTACATACTTTTTATTTACGTATCTACGAGAATGGATTGACAGTGACAAGGACTCCCGGTGAATGCTGTCAGAGTTTTATTTTTTGGTGGTTTAATGTTATTTTTTTAATTTATTTTCTTATAATGTAATAAAAAATGCAAGTACAAACAAATCATTGTATTTTAACAAACTGACCACTGCATGTATTATTACTATTATTTAATCAAAGTACAGAAATTATTGGATGTTATTTGAGTAGTGATTTCATTAACGAGAAATACGGTACGTTTTCATTAAATTAAATGTCATCGAATTAAGCTGAATATGTTTATAACATTAATTTAACAAAACCAAAAAGCAATAAAATAAAAATTTTGACGAAAGGTAAATAAAAGTCTGAATAAAATATAAGTCTGATGCTTAAAGTCTGAATAAAATATAAGTCTGATGCTTAAAATCTAAATAAACGAAATAATTTTAATTTTGTTTAAATATAAATTATATTTAAAAAGGCTATAAGAAGTTAAAAGCACAAGTTAAGCTTAAAAAAAAACTATTGAAAAGCGATTACTTATTTTTTATTTTATATAAACAAATATTCATGAAATTAAATAAGGGACTGACTTTATTTACTTCATATATTGAAAAACTAAAAGCACATTATCTGAAATATCAAATCACGGATTAATTTTTAAAGTTGTAGCATATAGCATTTATACTTTGGTTTGAACAGTAAAGTGTATATAAATGTCCACCCCTTGAAATGAAATTTCTAATTCCCAACGACTTTTATTGGTAAACTCTCTTCTTTAAAATCATTATATTTAATATTCAGTAAGGTTTTAGTAGTACAATGTATGGCTCACTCAGGCTTGTCTACATAAAATAGCATTCTCTAATTTTGTGTTAATAATTAATGTTTAGCTTGTATTTAGAAAAGAAGAGAAACTATATATATGATACCTGAAATCCTTTACTTTAGTATTTTTAATTTAATTTCGGACCTTGCTGTGCTTACAAACTGTTTGTTTTGTAAGAATATAATTGTAGCATTGTAGGAGACGATATTAACTGGTAAAGGAAGTAACTATAAAAGAAAAATCTCAATCAATACAGTATCGGCAATACAATTATAAGACCGATTGCATTAAGACATCTAATTTCTTACTCCACTAGCATGAAGTTGAAAGAAAAATTGATTCCGGCTAAGAACAAAGTCCCTAGTAAATATATTGTTTAGAAGTAAAATATAAGGTCATAATTTAATAATATTATAAATAATTTTGAATAAATATCAGCCAGTTAGAACACACAAAATGGTTGTATTTTAAATACACATCTGAAAGATTTCATAGTAATATAATGACTCATGAGAAATAACATAGTTACTATTAATAAGAATGTGATTAAGAATATTCCAAATATATATAATACGTTGTCTTAATAATGACCTACAAAGACTTGACTACTATGGTCTTAAATAATATAATACAATTATTGAGTTCAATTCCGCTTGCGAAATGCTGAATATTTTTGAACCGGGGATGAATCCCAAGATGCACTTGGTATTCTTTGATTTATGGAAGGCTTTTGATCGTGTACAGCATGACATAATTGAAATAATTCTAACTATTATTATGTTAAAGTTACTTAAAAGTGCTTAAATTTAATTCGTTCTTATCCTAATTAAAGAATTTACAAAGTAGACGTCACTGCAAATCGTTCCTCTAGCTCATTTGTCAAAATGGGCGTGCTGAGGATTTCTACATTAGGAGTTTTCTTCTTCCTTACTTGCTGAAACTTAGTTTTGCCGCGTACGCGGTTTGAAGAGTAAGACAACGTTGAAATAGCTAGAATTGTTTACTTTAGAAAGCAATCTATGATATGAAGCCGAGAGTCGATAAGAAATAAATTCAAAGAAATCAAAATTGTTACATGTATACAATCCATTTATATGAAAAGTAAATTAACGTACAAAAAAAGAATAATAAATTCATTAAAAATACTGGTATACACAAAATTAATACTAGAAATAAAAAATAATTTGCTACGCCTGTCACTAGGCTCCATAAAATAGATAACTTTTAAGATTCTTTGTATACGTAGTTGCTATTACAGATATTACAGGAAAGTAAAGTAAAAAGTAAAGGATGATGACGGTGTGGCCTGGGATTTAATTGTATTTAAGCGAGTAACTAATAATTTGTGTATTTTTTTGCGTCTACTAGCTGCATCACACGAGTCACATTTGATATAGAGGGGACCTAGTTGCTCCCCCTCTTTCAAATTTGGTGAAGGAGGTTAAGGCTGACACTTGTATTACGCTCGTGAACGGGTGCTGCTGCGGTAACTTGTAGTTGCTCACCACGAATTTCTTTTTTTTATATTTTTAATTAACCATTAGGCCGGCGTATCTATCGTTTTAGTTGTTCGTACATTGCTTACAAAATAATCATTAAACAGTGATCACAATAAAGAAATGTCCGATTGAGTTTGTTGTTTTCTTCTCAGACCAGGGCGCGTTTGGAACGTAGCCTTAATTTTAAATTGGAGTGTCCTTATAGAAGGGCTTATTTCGATAAGTAATGTAGCAAAATAGGCGCTACTACCACTTTCATTTGATACACAAGTGATCATTGGTACTGAATTTAAGTGGAAAAGATATAAATAAATAACAAGATTAATATTATTGAACTTGAACAAATTGTGACATTTTTTTCAAAACGAAACCAGTTTATTTAATACAGTAAAATATGTATTTTTATTTTCCATAAGCTCTTGAGATCACAGCGGATCAAGAGTCCTAAATAAACATTTGTCATGTTAATGTAACTGGACATTGTATATTTTTTTAGACAGTTATTATTTTTAGATGTAGCAGATACTTAGGTTCTTTATAAAATACATTTCCAAATATGTTAATTATTAAATTAAGCAATTATTATGTAGATAATCAGTATTTATTTTGATAATTTAATTATTACACTTCAACATTTGGACACTCACCTTTATAAAAATCTTTACTTTTAAGATGTTCTAATGTGTTTATTATCTTTTTATTCTTATTCTAATATTCTTTCTTTTATTTTAAATTACATTATAATTAAGTCTAATAGATGTGGCCTCTGTTCCCATTAATTATTTAATATAGGATATAAATATTAATTGAGATGGTGAAGGTCCAACCAGCAGAGCGATTAGTTAGTTTTCCAGAGGCCTCAGATTCAGTCCAGTGGTGTAATTTTTTTTTATTTATATGATTCCATATTAAATCAGAAACGTACATATATATTTCTAATTAATCAGAACCATTGATAAAATGTTACATAGTTTGTACTCCATCCAGTGTAAATCCACCCTAAGCGAGTGATTAATGAACTCACCACTCTACAGGTAACGTTATAGTGGATATGAGTGTGTAACTCAATCTGAATTTATTATGTAAAATTGTGTAACTTATGCTTATGGTATATTTAGATGAAATATTAAAATGAGAATTTTTGCGGAATATAATAAATCAATATCATAGTTTAATATACTTAATATAATTAAAATATTTAAGTTTTATATTACTTTGAAACGGAAATCACAAGACACAAGGTCTAGACCGTCGAAGATAGCACTCAATCAATGAAAAACAACCAACAAAGTATTTATAGATATCTGCAATAGTAGAAAAATTAAGAAAGAAAAGGATATTTACTAAATATGATGACATCTGATAATATCAAGCACATTTTTTAAACACAAGCTGTTTGTCTAACTGATAATAATAATATTACATTAGTAATATAAAGCGAAAAGCTTTTTCCACTTTATGTAGACACATAAAGCTAGACTATATATTACGATTACCACATGAAAAATAAAATGTTATTATTTTTAAAGCTAATGAGGACACAAAATTATTTTATGGACCCCTTAATCTCTTTATTACTAGGGGCGCCAACAGACCCTCAATTTAGACTTGCTGCGCTCGCGAAATCTCGGGTGCCGTTTGCATATTGAGCGAAGCGAGCCCAGTGTAATGTCTCATCGTTGTGGACAATGTCGGTAATGATTAATTTCAGATTAGGCTGGCTTGTGCGCCACATTCCCATTCACTTCAATGGGATATCAGTTTTTTGACGATTATTTCTCAACGACGAGGAAGTATCTTTAAATACAATATTTCTTGAAAGTATACTTTGAATTCTAAATACGTAAACATAATCTGAATAAATAAATGATGATATTGTGTATTGGTCACAAGAATATACATAAATTACTATCTGATCAAGAGTCAGAATATATTTGATTTTATCTGAGCAGTGATTTGATTAACAAAGTAGGGTAGGTAATAAATAGTATTGTGTTGAATAAAGATCTGCTTTAATAAAATTATAGTTATCTATACCAATATTATAAATATAATTATAATTTGTATATCTGTAAGGAGAAAACTCAAAAACTACTGGACCGACATCAAAAATTTTTTTGATTGGTCGAAAGTTATTATTATTTCATATTTTATTACAACGGGATCAGCAGCTACGATATTAAACCTCTGGTTACATTCAACCACAAGAAAAGGAACAAGAAATAAAATAAATATATATAAAATTCTAAACAATCTATATTATTAACAACAGTAAATAATATCATCAAAAGTAAAAATTTGATGACCTTCGAAGTGGGCGTGGTCGGCTAGTTAAATTATAATTTAACTAGTATCACATATATAGATCACGCCCACTTCTATTTTAAATAGGATAAGTCTGAATGAAACGGGCCCCACAAAAAGTGGAGCTTAAGCAATTTTTGATCAAGTAAATGTTCTCGGTTTTTTAACATACATTTTATAAAAATTTAAAAGTTTAGGAAGAGTAATGCTATATCAAACTATTTTCAGTTCTGAACTTCAAAAATTATAAAAACCATGATGTTAGCTGGTATTATATTTTATAATATAATATACTACAATACTATAAAATGTTATAACTATAATTGAATTTAAGTGTATGTATATACCGAAAATTATTTATAATTAAAAAAAAATTAAATGTTAGTAGTTTAAGATTCCAATACTACTTGGTTTTAGAGAAGAGGTTACTTTTACAATTGCAATACCGTTTGTGTTAAACCATTCCATTTCATAGTCAAAAGTCAACGTCTGTTAATCACAACGTAGTAAATAAAAATAATGTCTCACAAGAAATGACATATCTTAATATATAAAACACAAAGACACTCACTGACTCACTGACTCATTCATCACTACACAGCCCAAACCGTAATATCTAGAAAGCTGAAATTAAGACATATTGAATAGGTGCAATAAGAAAGGATTTTGCAAAGGTCCAAACCGTTCCAAAGTTAGAGCTAAAAAACTGCAAAGTTTACCCCCCGCTCTCTCTTCTAACATTGCATTGCAGTAGAAATTAAAATGATTTGGCATTTCACTATGTTTATTCGTAGGATTAGGTTTCCGTAACTCCATACATTTTGTGATTATTTGTGATGATTTTCTATTTACCTACATACAGTATGTGATTATTTGTGATTATTTTCAATTTACCCACATACAGTTTGTGATTATATGTGATTATTTTCAGTTTACCCACATATAGTTTAAGATTATTTGTGATTATTTTCAATTTACCCACATATAGTTTAAGAATATTTGTGATTATTTTCAATTTACGCTCAAACATTTGGTGATTATTTGTGATTATTTGCCCAGCAAAGCGGGCGGGAATCAGCTAGTTTACTATAAATCATAGTGTCCTTAAAACAATTCCAAAACTATTTAAGACGTAGTCCTAAATGTGCAATTTCAAGATAACGACGACTACTACAAGGACTGCAAAGGATCTTAAATAGAATAATACAATTGTTAAACTCAATTTGGACGTCCAAGTTGAGTTTCAATGTGATAAATATTGACAATAGTATTCAAGGATGAACATATTTTTATATAGTACTTAGAACTACTAATTTATTCTTGAAAAGATTCACATTATTTTTGTCTATATAATGTAACTAGATTAAATTGTTTTTTTGTAATACGAAAGCAACTTATTAATACAGTCATAGATTTTTATTCGTCATAAGCTCTTGAGATCACAGCGGACCAAGAGTCCTTAATAAATATTTGTAATGTTAATGTAATTGGAAATTGTATATTTTTTTTAATCAGCGACTTATTGTTTTTAGACTTATTAGATACTTAAGTTTTGTAACGTTTTCTTTATGGATCGTTAATTATTAAACACGTAAATTATTATTTTTCTTTAAAAATTACTCGTTAATTATTAATTTTATTCAATTACAGTTTTAGTAAGCTTATGATCTAAACCTAAATTTAATTATATTTCAGTTCTTAAAATATAAAATAAACAAATAGTTTGTAAGAGCCTGCATCTAGTGTCAGTCCACCCTAAGCGAAAGATCTCACTTGTACTCCACAGTTCATGGAAAATGACAAGGTATGAGTAATGTGTTTATAAACTTTAATGTTTTTGGTAAGAATCTGTAGATCATACCAATAACCCTACTCATTTATTGGTTCACATACTTGGGTATTCTTTTTTGTACAAATATAATCTTTTTTGCAATTCTTTGCTTGTTACCTATTTTTAAAAAGAAAACTACATATGCACACATTGCACTTATAAAACAAAAGTCTAGTTGGACGATTCCAAAGGATATAAAGAAGAAAGATGAAACTACATGGTACGGTATGAACTGTTGAATCACAATCATAATATTATTTATTTATATTATTTGTGTTTATAATCTGTAATTACCATAAAAAAAAATTCAGTGACGTTCATTTATGACGAGGATGGATGATATCTACAAAATGAGAGTGATTACTGTAGTCACCCGTAACACAAACAAATATTTGTGTTTCACAAAGTACGTATCTTAAATATATGAAGATCATCATATCATACTCAAATTTAGAAATAATGATATCAACTCAAAGTGAGATGTTATTTTCAAAGCAACATTTTATCTCCAGGCTGTTTTTATTGTAATACTTGGGTATTACACTGAGTAAGTTTTAAATTGTAGGCTTGTCTTATAAATGCTGCCTAGATTAATAAAAATGTGCTTAGGTCTTATAATATGATTGATCATCCCGATTTCACTATAATACAGCAGTAATATAATCTTCGTAAAGAACTGTTGTTATTTCATTTATAAATTAAAAACTATTTACAATTTATCTGAAATGTGTCTTAAAAACAATGGTAATTACTATAAGTATAATTAATTTTAATGTCTATTTGTGATGTTCCAGGTGAATTTCGATTCGACACCTCTGTATTTACATATAACCACTCCATAATAATTGTATATAATCATTTTGTCTTTTTGCCTCACTGTGACGTCACAAACATCGTGAACGTAATTTCTGCGTATTTTAGTTTGGTACGAATCTGAATCACATAGTAATGTGTGTAACATATTTTTTTTCTAATTCAGAAGAAGAAAAGATTAAAGAAATTGAAATACTTTTAGTATTTCTATTTCAATTTTAACTGTGACCGTCGTTCGTGCAACTTTAATAAAAAAAGGTACAAAGTATTGTTTTACGTATTAATATTTTGAAATGATTATAAGCAAATAATATATAGTTCAAATACATTTAAACCTCAGTGCAGTAAAATAGAAGTCTAATAGTACTCGACTCGTAATAGACTCCATCGTATTAAAACAAGTGAAGGGTTAATATCTTAAACTTAATATATTTCGTGTTACGAACCCTATAAGATGTAATTTACCTAGATTTCCTAGAGCGGGTAGATGCTCCTAGTTTGGAAAATTATTTCCTTAATAGCTGTTAGTGCTAACTACTCAGATGTCTCGGAGGATTAAGATATATATAGTAAAATGTTAAAAATTTTGACTGGAACATAGAATAAATTTAAGTTTTTCTATAAACATATCATACTAATATCATAAAGAGGAAACATTTGTGTTTTTGTATGTATGTTTGTAACGCTTTCATACAAAAACCAATTCCAAAAATTCTTTATCCATTACAAAACTGCATCTTCCCTAATAAAATTTCAATAATGTAACTCAATTGATAATAGAACAAAAAAATGTTATACAGTATTGTAGAACGTATTAAACTCTACAAGAAAGTCCGCCATACCATATATACAACTATTGTAATTATGCCACTATAACAACTTTTTTACATGTTAAAATTAATAACACCCATAAAAAACTTTTAATTTAAATTATTAAAATTGGACATTCCATTCAAAAGTCCACTACCACAAGATCAATATCTACGCATGTGAAACCGAGGGGCATTGCTAGTATAGAAATAATTTATACAAAATACTTATACATTAATGATAAAGGGATATATACATCCAATGAAATTAAATTTTTAGTCAGTGACTATTTTTAGATAAAGATAACCTTTCTTAAATGTATGTAATCGTTATATTTAACTGATAACATTGAGTCAGAGAATTAAAGAAGGCCGGTGTGTTTCTAACTAAAACTTGTATAAAAAGCATTAGGTTTCAAATTATTTATAAACATACTAGTTTTTACCCGCAGCTTCGCTCACATTTGAGTCACTAAATAAGTATTAGAGATCATTGCAATAGAAACGAATCAATACGATAACTATAATTTATTGCAAAAGTTCAAATAAATACAAAAACATTCTAAACAGCTGATTGAAATAGATATTGACGTGGTGAATACTAGATGGCGTTGAAGTAGTTACATTTTGAGTTTTATTGACAAACGATGAAACGATTTAACTTCCCGCTTAAAAAAATATATTTTTTAATAAAAAGTATCCTGTTACTTCTAATATCTTCTAGTAAGTATACAAAGTTTCATAATCATCGGTTTAGTAGTTTTCGCGCGAAAGCGTAACAAACAAACTTACATTCGCATTTATAATATTAGTAGGAATTAAGTCATGGTGAGCCTTATGAAATTTTCAAATAAATATAGAACTGAAAATCTATGCAGAAAATCTGGGTAGAGCGATGGGACGGTTTCCCAGAGGTCAAAAGTTCGAGTCCCGTCCGTGTCGATGAACTGTTAATTCTATACTTAATTGCTAGTCACCTAAAAGTTATTTTGCAGTCTACTTTACTCTAATGTTTTTTATTTAATTTCAAACCTTACTATTTAACTGGTATAGCAAGTAAGTATAAAAGAAAGATCTCAATCTATGGAGTAACGCTAACACAATTACAAGACCGATTGTGTTAAGCCATCCAATTTCCTACTCCATTAGCATGAAGTTGAAAGAAAAATTTATTTCACTTTGATTATATGGTCCCTAGTTCGATCTATATAGTCAAAGAGGTCGTTTAGAAGTAGCATAAAGCTTTTTGTTACAATGTTAATATTTTTAATTCAAATGTTATAATAATATGGTTAAATAATAGTGTTTTTAAAATTATTCCAAGTATTGTTAAGTTAAGACGTAGTCCTAAATGTGAAATTTCAAGATAACAATGACTATTACAAAGACTGGATTAGTAACCGTCTTAAATAATACAATGGAAATGTTTAATTGTAGTCGGACTTCAGTTTCATTCCAATTTGATATATTGACATTACCATTCAAGATGGAAACTGTTACATATATTATTATATAGTACTTGCAACTAATAATTGATTACCAAAGTTTCTTTAAAATTTATATTTAAGTATAATCTTTAAGATATTATGTTTTTTCCCACGTATAATCATTTATTTCTATTTCTTATAAGCTCTTGGGATCAGCGGCTCAAGAGTCCTAAATAAACATTTGTCATATTTAACTTGAAATTGTATATTTTTACTCAGACAGTTATTATTTTTACATAGTATAGATTCCAAGGTGCTCCAATGATCCGTCTATCAAATACATTAATTATTAAATTAATATATTTATTACTTTGCAATGTAATAACTAAGCTTAAACATAGTGCTACTTAGGAGAATATTACTCATGTGTATAACAAATATAATACCTGTTAAAGATGAATTTTCAATAAATAAACTCTTTTAATGTTATATTCTTAAATTTCAGGGAATTATAATCTTTTCAGTATTACCTTAATGCTTAAAGATTAGTAATAACATGCTAGCTTAATGAGCAGAGCTTTAGGTCACACGTTCAAGTTTTCCCCGTTTCGTTGAATTTATCATTCTATATTTATTTTATATTTAAAATACATTATAATAGAATCGGTTAAAGTCTTGTCATATGCTATTTCTATTGTCACATTCACTAAGATTGGATGATTGTGAAAAACAAAATACATTTTAAATCTGTCAGAAGTATATTGAAGTACTTAAAATAAAATTTAATAAACGATACTTACTTACTTACCTTCACGCCATATCCCTTGCGGGGTGACCAGAGACGACGGAGCGCCAAACGCTACGGTCTCTGCATACCTCTTTCACATCATCTTTGACATCAACCTCTTCATACATGCCCTCCGGGGGGTCCTCCTGCTTTTTACGTGACCTTCCTCCAGTATCATAGATACTGTTTTTTCGAAGGTCACTCGAAGCCTCCCCCTGTCTCTCTTACCGCTCACTTTGCCTGTATAAATCTTTTTTACCATTCTTTCATCACTCATTCGCTCGACGTGCCCAAACCACCTGCGCACGTTCTTCTTCATTTTCACCGTGACATCTTCGCTAGTACAATAGTAATAAACGATACGATAGTTTGTAAGAGCCATCTAGTTCACATACACCCGAAATAGTGATTGAACGTAAAATTGGACAGAGGATGAGTAATTTGTCCACATACCGTAATATTTTTATGTAACATATACTCGTATTTAATATAATGTGAATTTGAACCACCGCTGCGTAAAACAATGTATATAATAAATATAATGTTCTCATTAGAAGTATTTTTTAAATAAAACAATCAAAAAGAGAGTTTTTTTATGTATTATTGTTTAATATCACGACCTTAAAACGGAAATATTCTCCAGTTGATATCGAATATAGCCACAAGGTCTGGGCCGTCCAATGTAGCACTCTATGGATTACTATTCAAAAATAACCAACAAAATATTAAAAAGTACGTAATAATAAGGTAATATGGAATAATTTGGTATTATATATTTAAACTGTCGTAATTTTGAAGTTATAAAACGACATTAAGGATGATGATGATGATGATGATGATATTAAAAACATAATTAACATATATTATAACAATATTAATTTAATTGACTTAAATAGTACATTTAATAATTCGTATCAAAAAATGTAGGTAAACACCTGAGGAGAGTGTCTTCAGGAAGATAGCCGATCCTAAAAACTTCTGGTCCTTGAAATATTCAGCATAATGTGCCGACCCAAAATAACTGTAGGTATAGGATGATTAGAGGTATAATGAATTCCTTAATCAGTAAAAGGTATTTGTTAGTGAGGATAAAAATGTCAATATCTTTTTAGTAAATGTAATAAAATAATGGTATTATTAGAACTGATTTTTATTATGTATATTATACTCATACCCGTTGTATTAACTATTCATTGTTGAATGAAGACCGATTAGTTTAGATTTTATATCTGTATTGTCATATTGTATCAATATATATATATATATATATATATATTAATGAGAAGAAAGAAATAGTTATTCATTAATATATATTATTTTATTTACTCGTACATATTGAGTACAATAAAGGATTTTATTTGTATTTGAAAATGTCCATTTATAGTAAGAAATAAGTTTTTTTTGCCAATGTTTAAAGTCGATTTATAAATAAATCCTTTAGGTAATGGTCAATGGTTTCAAGTTTAAGTTAATATTAACGATAGTACAAAAAGATTGTTTAAATATTTTACAGATTACAGTAAAAAAAAACGATTTTTTGTTATCAAGAGATATAAAATATAATAATAAAAAAGGAATAACGGAATAACTGATTTTTATTTTCACTTTTATAGTTTTTAAGATTGCATATTATTTAAAAGTTTCATATATATTAAAATACAAAGTAAGCGTTAATTGGAAAAGTTTTGTTATAACGATTATAAATAGATAACCTATATAACCTATACTTAACTTTTATATAATTTCCAAAAGCCTTAATATATTATAGTAATATTATCCATAACTCGTTTGACTTATCAGCTAAAAGTTAGATGATGTAGCAACTTACATATACTCAAATATCGTCACGAACATAAGCTTTATGAATTTCGAATTATTATATTCTATTTTAAAATTTATAAATATATTTAAAAATAAGTTTAGGATATTTTCATTCATTCTACATAAAGTTACATTTAATGTTATCATTTTTATTATTCAAAATTAATGAAAAATTTATTTTCAATATTTAAAACTAAGTAACATTGTTATTTGTATTTTCATAGATGCAACATTTGTAAAAAGACTCATTTTAAATTATAAAAATGCAATATTTGGGTTGAAAATCAAGAAACTTTTGCTTAGATGAAGCCAATATACAAAGATTTAATCTCTTAGACATCCCTACAATTCAATATCGCATTCGAGGACTCCACTTCTATTCTGCTTATTAATAAACATATGAATATATTTATACTCATAAAATTTATTGTAAAGAATGTTGTATTTGTAATATGCTCGTTATTGACAAAGGCATTGCCCTAAAAATACCTAAAACCCATTTGCGCCCTCTACTGGTTACAATTGTAAATCTAAATCCATAACAAATATTAATTAAAAAATGAAAAGATTTACAATATATATTTAATATATTATTTTTTTAAGATGAGTTAAAAGATATATCTTTTTGAACTATGTACTTTGAATTTCTAATAAGAACTATGGACAACTTAGTATTGAATCTAAAATAGTCTTCGTCCATTATCAAGCACTATAGAGTATAGCAGTTATAACGTCAATCCATTATTGTCTGTTTAGGGCTATATCAAATAGTATTTTTGAAACATATACTATAAAATCGTCTGAGTGAATGTTAGCAGAAGAATAAAAATCTTTTAAGAGTAATTAATTTATTTTAATCTGTGCAGTATGCAACCTATACAATCCATATATTACAAATGTATATACCGTATAATCGAATTTTTTCATTGCTGGTGGTAGACTGGCTATACAAAAAAATTCGGTATTTGCGTGCTACATGAACTCACTGACAGAAACCTAATGGATCGTGATTGCGATTTTCTCTTAAGACGTAATAAAAATAGAACCATTTTTGGGGAGATTGATCACTGGTGATGAAACGTGGACCCCTACGAAAAGCATGTACGAAAAAGGTTATGATTAAAACTCAGTCAAGCTGCACAGACGAACACGAAACTCAGTTGTCAAGCAAGCAAAGGTGATGTTGAGTTTATGTTGGGATTAGAGAGGCATCATTCATCATGAGCTTCTACCGCTAAGTGAAACCATCGATTCGGATCTACAATCAAAAGCTGATACAATTTAAGCAAAAAATAGAGTAATTGCGACTGATTTAAAAAAAGCTATGGTCTTTCGTTTTGAAGCCCGAACACAAATATCTTTAGCCACTTAACAAATATTTAGAGAGAGAGAGAGCGTTTGACTGGGATGTCTTAATGAACCCACCGTGTAGCTTTGCTCTTGCACCCTCAGATTTCTACTTCTTTTGGTCTCTGCAGAATATGTAATTGAGTATGTTGACATCAAGACAGGACTGTCAATCTACGGCAACGGAATTTTCATTACTTTCAACTTGGAAGGAAATTATTGAATAAAATTTACAAACATATAATTAAATCTAACTTTTCTAAATTTTCCTATAAAAATATGAAGAAATTTTTCCCGATCTATTGTTTTATATTGAGCAAGATGGAGTTATTGATTGCCGATTACAACGCTTATAACATGATTTAGAGAAAAAATCCAAATCTAAAAAGTATTTGATATTTTATCAAAAACATGATAATTCAAATCAATTAAAATCGAATACAAAATGAACTATAAATATATTTTTTTTTAATGTTCAGGCTTTTTTATTAAACTTAACATTTAATTAACTTGACTTTTATCTTTCCTTTACCTTAATAGGTCACACTATATCTTCTCAGGAGATTTACTCGCAATACTCGTGCTTTATAACTTTACACAAGATCCATATATTTTTATCACTCAGATATTGCGTTCTTTTATTTACTTTTAGTGTGTCAAGTCAGATTACATTTATAATATGTTTGTCTCAACTCGTTTGTTATCAGTTTATTTGTGTTAATTTTTAAATAATTACAACATTTAGTCTAAGTATGTAAATATTCCTACATATTACAAAACCTTACTTTGTCCATCTGGTTATAACTCTAGTAATATTGATGGCTTGATGTAGTATTTAAACAAAGAAACATATCGTCAACTAGAACTTTGTAGTTATAATATTGCTCTTTATATTTTATATATTAATTTGATTTAATTTTATTTCCTTAATTAGTTATCATTATTATATCTTAGTTGTAACACTATTACATATATCAAAATCGAGAAGCCACATATTAATATTATTGATAGATCAATTATTATTTGCGACAAATAACCAAATAAATAAGGTGTTATGATTTACTTTATTATTTATTAAATTTATTAATATTATTATTCTAAAAAGCATGTCTTCAAATATTTATAGGATCATAAATCCTCAACTACGTGGATAAATAACTTTTGATTTATAGCCCCAGCCTCAAGTTTCATCTACATGTTAGTACCAAGTTTGTAAGACCTTCGTTATAGATATGTCACATTTTCTTCAATTAACTGATAACTCTAATGTAATAATTTATATCTCGCTTTTTAATCTTGTTCAGAAATGGACGTATTTAAAAAACATTATAATTGATTCTTGACTTTTTAAAATATCATTTACATTGAAGATA
The DNA here is from genome assembly GCA_918358695.1 of Melinaea menophilus ssp. n. AW-2005. Classification (NCBI taxonomy): domain Eukaryota; kingdom Metazoa; phylum Arthropoda; class Insecta; order Lepidoptera; family Nymphalidae; genus Melinaea; species Melinaea menophilus. Next base: position 4,908,895 of record OU911046.1, on the reverse strand, counting down.
AAGACGAAATTACCACAAAAATATATAAACTGATTAATTGAAAGTTATTTCCAAATTCTCTTTACCACTCAAAAACATAGTTCAATAATAGCTGCAGCTATGAATAATGGATTTTCAAAACATTGTATAATATTTACGGTTGGCCTCGAACCTCTGTGCTAGGTACGGCTGAAAACAAACTGAACGATTTAACCAACCTAGTAGGCACTTATTTATATTCCAATATCCTATCAGAGAGCAATCTGTACAAAAATTCTTTATTGTCGGGACCACCTAATGATTATTGTAGATATTCCTAGCTTTAGAAAAACATATTATTGACTTTTTGTAGGTCGGTGACCTACAACATTTCTTTTTAACCTGGAAACCACATTTTACTTTCGAGATGAGTTCTGTACAAAATTTCAATATTAAAGTTCAAAACAAACAAATTCAGTTTAAGGAATAATATTAATTACGATATTTGTATATAAAAAATAGCTACAAAATATTTTGAAGCAAAAGTATAAAAGATGTAAATCTAATAATGTGGTCGATCGAAGCGCTCTAGCGGTTGATGACATTAGTCCCTATTGGTAATGGGTAAATCGCTGCTATCGGACGCGTTACTAGTTATTTAGTTTTATTTAGATAATAAAACTATTGCATTTGTCAAATAATGTTATAAGAAACTATATTGATAATTATATGACGTGTCTACAAAATATTAAGATCAGTTATCATAATCTAAATTATTGATATTAGTTTATATTACAATCCAGTCTACTGTAAATAAATTTAATTTATTTTACTTTGAAATGATTTTTTAAAGTAATAATATCCTGTAAATCTAATATACATATATATATAAAGTATTGTATACAAACTCTATATTCGTCGACACCATAGTAGCAGCAAAAGAATTTAATAAAGTCTCTTCAAATGTTCTAACATTTCTACTGCAACCTTGAAATTCTAATTTTAACCCAACCAGGTGATATTCAGATAACTGACGAAAATGTCTTCTATTTTGGTTATTCTGTTGGTTGCACTGAACTTGCGTCAATCCTATGTTTGAGTGTATGTCTTTATTTTTGTTATAATTTGTCTCATTGTGCTGTGAAATGTTATAACGAATTTAATATAATAATGTATAAAGCTAATGTGACTACTGCTGTAAAATTGTGTATTAACACAAGTATGTGGAAATCAAATCTTTTCGTTATTAACTGACTTTTATATTGATAAAATGACCAAAAATAATAGGTCGGCAAAATTTTCTAACATATTTTCATTAGATTAAGCGGATAAAGAATCGAGGATAAAATTAGAAAATGACAAATGGTAGAAAAGATAACCTACATAATATTATTCAGTAAGAAATTTTTATTCAAATCACTGTAATAGATAACTGCTGGACATATTGATATTGTAATATAAATTTAAATTCTCTTCAGGAAAGAAATCCTGGATGATATGATAATGTTATGAACGTGTTGTGGTTTTGGAAACTAAAATTTTATTTTTATATTTATATTTTGTGCAAACAAATTAAATAATATTTTTCTTCTTACGAATTTAGCGTAATTATTAAAAGGAAGTTACTAATCTAATAAATAACAAAATACTTAGTTTACTCTATTAATTAATCTTTTTATAACTGTAAGTAATAAGATATGTTAACAGTAAATAGGTGCTTGATTCTGAAAAACACCATTTAATAAAGAGGAATTAAATTGAAGCCATGTCACTGTCTTCTATATTTCTAAACATGTTATGGTTTTTTATAGTTTTATTACCTTTTTATTTTCATTTCATTTATGTAATGAAAGTATCATAATTAAATGTGTCTGTCAATACTTAAATGTCAATATTTTATAAGTTTTTGTAAGTGCATTGAACGTCCGACTGAATGCGGAAGTAAGGGCATTCCCATTTATATAAAAACAAACGAAAAAGTGCCCATTAACTAACGTTACTTTAATTATAGCTTTCTTTATCTTTAGTAAGTATATATGAAAGTTAAACTATCAGGAACCTCGAAGAAGATAATGATAGAATAACTTCTTTATATATTTATATGAACACTGAATACCCTTATTGGTATTTCTCGAAGCTATCTATGCAAATATGATCCTATCTATTCAGGAAGGATTGCATTTAAAGTATGTATAAAATGCAACCTTTTATATAGGTATTGAATGAGAATGAATAAGAACTTTAGGATTGAGTTGTATTCATTCATAAGCTGTACGCGGTATTCAGGTAATAAAGTTGTGTTAGAATATAATGACATACATTGTGTTTGTTATACAAACAAAAATTTAAAAGATGTTTAATTTTAATAAGTTTTAACTTTATATAAATTAAGTTAATAATAATGTTAGAGGATAAGTCACCATCATCCACCTGTCTTTATCCCTATTTTTGAATTCAGCGCCATATGATAAATTCTTTCATGCGTCATCTCAGTTAAAATTTGCTATTTTTAATATCATATTTAACATTCTGTCTTTTATCCATATCCCTAAATAAGATCTTACGATGGTGTCAATCTAATTTATTTGCGTTGCTAATTTTAACGAACGTTCAAATTTCAACTATCAAAATGAAGCACCATATAGTTTTCTTGAAACAGCTAAAGTTAAAACAGACCCATTAGATTTTCCAAAACGACTATCAGTATTCATGATATATCCATTTCAAAAAACAACATTTTCATACAAACTTTATGCCCTAATGCTCATTGGGTTTTGTCGAAAATCTTTTCTAAGAACGTTCTCACAATAATTATGTTCCAAATTTTAGCATTCTCTCTGGGGCGGGCAAAGTATCGCATCTAATATTTCCTGAGAGCCAACGGTGCGTCAACACAGCGATTTCCCGATTCACTCTAAATGTGGACTTTTGCGACATCCTACGCATGCACTGCAACCTAAACGCCATAAACTATCCCCTCGAGTCAGCGCAGCCATCATTTTAGACAGATAAGCTTTGCTTTCACAGACTGCCTACGCCGAAGTCGTAGTTTTCGGGAACTTTAACGCACACAATACCGATTGACTAGGGTCACATACCGCCGACTATGCGTAGAGATCTGTGTTTAACTTTGGTCTGTCTCAGCTGGTTAAGACTCACTCTTGTCTACGGACGTGAACAGCTACATGCTTTTCTTTGTTGGATCTTGCTGACTACAGATCGACGAAAATACCAGATCACCATAAAGGCCCTGATCATTGCTTGGTACGGAGTGTAATGTTCATTCAACGTCCGGCTTGTACAAAACCCGGCCCGTTTGGTACTACAAGTCAGGGGATTCGGGTGGAATTCGGTCTTTTTTTGCATCCTACCCATTTTTGTTTGCAGGTTTGTTTCCATTACAATAATCACAGTGACACCGCTGCGGCTGTAAGAGATGTAATATTACAGGGCTTGGAACTATTTGTACCAAGCTCGGTGGTAGCACTTGTTAGCACATCACGGCTTGGGTTTGATGCGTCTGTTAGGGCTGCAGTGGCTAAAAACTGGTCAGTTTTTTATTTTGTTTTATTTATCCATTCTGAACATTCCTTCATATGTTGTTCCTTATGTTTAATTAATTGGTGTTGTAAATAAAATATATAAAAAAATATTGCGCTTAACTGTATGCATGTATTTTAAATATCTGCAAAATGATAGCAATAAAAACTGACCAGAAAAATGTTTCACGGAAAACAAAAAAAACTAAACAAAAGGTATTTAAAATTTCAAACTATCCGATGTGTGACTGCTTTAGGGTAAACGTTTAAACTACAGATTAATCATAAACAATTCCTAATAAATACATGATATAGAAGATGTATAAACTGACGCGACAGCTAGGATTTAAAATGTTATTCTACATTTATAGTTTTTTTTCTGTCGGCGATTCGGTTGTATATATTTAAGGGCGTATCATATATTGTAAGTTCAGTTATTTTGTGTAAAACAGTCAGGTAATATTTAATAATATAATTCATCACATATTATATACATAACTTGTTAAATGATTTCCAAAGCCGAGCTGGGAACAATTCTCACTCTATTATGGCGTCAATATACGACGGACGACAATTGTAATTTCTTTGCCTAGTTTTATAGATAAATCAGGACAATAATTATTAAATAGAACTATAGAAATTAAATCTGAAAGATTTAAATTTTATGAACATATACTAATGTATTATTAAATGTGTTAAAACTACTGCAACCTGATAAGACTATCCATTATATTACTTAGCACTATAGACTATAGCTGATACGTAGACACCTATTCCATCACGTTTCATCCTTTCAGTTCAATACCAAGCAATACCTTGAACGCTCCCTGTATAAAGACAGAGTAAAAAGGGCCGTTACGATTACGGAATCTTATAATTTGAATATATTTTATGTGATTACAGGACTTCGTATTTATCTTTTATCAAACAAACGAAGCTTCTTTGAATTATTTTATTATATTTCTTCGTATCGTACTACGTACAAAATTATATTATTTTTATTGTATAAAGTGTTAGTATGAAAACATGCTCTTTATTGGCTTGCTGTCCTGTCCTAAACAAGAAAACGAAAATCAAATAACAAATTGCAGTGCGACTTATTGGATACAGAGATAATACAATTGTTAATCTAAACCATCCCAATACATTAAAGATATTAATTACCAAATCTATCTAAAAACATTTAATACAACTACCGACAATTTTGTGTTAAACCTAGGATATTCTTCGTCTTGGAGCAAGCAATATCTCCATATTGGAAGAGGAGTAGCTGTAATGTTAATTCATTATTGTATGTAATGCGGGTATGACTGTATCAAATAGTTTTTATATAAAAATATAACATAATATCGTTTGACTTTGAAGTTTTAAGAAGCAGGTCGAGTACATATGTAAGTACTTGTATTTTTTTTCCTAATAATAAAATTCTATATTAAATATCATATTAAGACCCGCATTCTGTGTACAGGCGTCCTAAGCAAGTGATTGATTAAGCAGTAAGTATTCCATTGATCAAAATGTTTTCGGTTCGGTTGATGATACGTATTAGTCGCTATTGGTAGTTGCATTAAATCGCTGCTATCGGACGCGTCAATACTATAAATTATTTTGTTTTATTTTAAAAATAAACTGATACATTTGGCAAAAATATTTGCTACAAATGATATCATAAAATAAGTTTTCAGAAACTCAATCATCAACCTAAGTTTATAACACAATCCGATCTACTGCGAAAGTATTAAATTTACTTTACTTTAAAATGATGATTTTTAAAGTAATAAAATCCTATAAATCTAATAAATATATTTATAAAGTATTGTATACAAACTCTATATTCCTCGACACCGTAACAGCAGTAAAAGAATTTAATAAAGTCTCTTCAGATACCCTAACATTTCTACTGCGACCTTGACATTCTAAATTTAACCCAACTATGTGATATTCTGATAACTAACGAAAATGTCTTCTATTTTGGTTATTCTGTTGGTTGCACTGAACTTGCGTCCATCCCTATGTTTGAGTGTATGTCTTTGTTATTGTTATAATTTGTCTCATTGTGCTGTAAAATGTAATAATGAATATAATATAGTAGTGTATATAATTAAAGTGGCTATTAATGTAAAATTGTGTATTTACACAAATATGTGGAAATTAGATCAGCAAATTTTGTAATATATTTTCTTTTGATTAAGGGGTTAAAGAGTTGAGGAAAAAATTTGAATAACATAAAAGGTAGAAAACATTATCCAAATAAAAGTATTCAGTCTCAACACAGCTTAAATGACTTTAATTATAATATAAATTTAAATTTATTTTGGGAGAGAAGCTCTAAATCATAATATGATAATATTATAAACGTGTTGCGGTTTCGGGAACTAAAAGCTTATCGTGTTATTAGGCTATTGATGTTTTGTGAACACTAATTTAATAATAATTTATTTCTTATAGTTATAGTTAGTTATAGGTTAAAAACAATAAATAATATTAAAAAAGAAATAATACGGAAATGGAGAAGGATCAATGACTAACTTGTTGAAAATGTTAAACTATCGGGAACCTGAAATTAGATAATGATAGAACAGCCCTATTATGCCTTTTATATTTAAATAAACTTGGAAAACACTTATTGGTATGTCTCTAAGCTGTCAATGCAGATATAGATAGAGATCCGATCTATTCTGGAAGCTTAAAGTATGAATAAAATACATTTTTTTATAAAGGTATTGATTATAACTACTGCAAATTCAGGAAATACAATTGTGTTAGAATTAAAAGACAGTACAGTTGAATGAAGTTATATTTAATCAAGTTTAAAATTTATAGTTAAGATTAAGGTTAATAATCAATATGTTAAACTCTTTCACATTCTTCTATCATGCGTCATCTCACTGAAGGTTAGCTACTTTTCAATATCGCATTTTACGTCCGTTACATATACATAAGATAATGGTTCTATCAGATTTCACGAAGGTATTAATTTAACTCTATTCTCATTTCATTTGGTGTTCTCATCTTTAAAAACACTATTGTAGTTATTAAAACCAGTTTGATTCAGTGTTTCCAAGTTTAAGATGCCAACACTGATTTCAAGAGCAACCCTCTTAAATAATCAGTTAGGGCATTTCAAATGACATTCTGTTCTAAGCTGCCGAGTGAAGAGCTTGAAAGATCGTAGTCTTTGTTATTGTTATAAAAATAATTTATTGTTAAAATACTGTGATGATTATAAGTTTGATAAATAATTTAGTGTTTTACTTCATAGATTATTACTTTATATTCTTATTTTCATTGCTATAAATTCAAACAAATAATATTTTCATATCTGTACGTTATAATACCCTATTAAACATAATTGGGTTAGAAATGCCCAAAAATACTTTTTTCTTCTAATTTTCTACATTCTCACCACACATTTGAAATAAACATGTAGCAAATTTCGTTTATCTATTTAAACAAGCGATATTATATTGTAAATGTCGGAACTCGTTAACCGCTAACACCAACACGATAATGCCTAAATTAGTGTAATTTAATACATATATTTGAAAAGTTCTTGGAATATTAATTATTTGATATATTGAAAATTTTAGTTTAAAACATGTAAAATAAACAAACTAAAACACCGACTTGTAGCAATATACAAGTTTACATCTCCTAACGTACCTAGAGGATCACCAGTTGATCAATGACCAGCAGTATGGCTTTCGCCATGGTCGATCAGCTGGTGATCTTCTGTTATACCTTACGCACCGTTGGGCAGCGGTTATTGAAAGCAAGGGAGAAGGTCTGGCAGTTAGTCTGGATATGGCAAAAGCCTTTGATCGTGTATGGCACAAGGGGCTTCTTTCGAAGCTACCTTCCTATGGGCTTCCCGAGGGTTTATGCAAGTGGATCACCAGTTTTCTCACCGGGCGGAGCATACAGGTCGTTCTCGACGGTTTTTGCTCGGACCCCAAGCCCGTGAATGCTGGTGTACCCCAAGGCTGCGTGCTATCCCCAACTCTGTTCCTCCTGCATATCAATGATATGTTGGATATTTTCAACATACATTGTTATGCGGATGACAGCACTGGGGATGCAGTATATTCCGGTCGTGCAGGTCTCTCTCGGGAAAACGTCGACGGGTGCCGAAAGAAACTTGTGTCTTCAATAGAGACCTCCTTGGGGATGGTCTCTGAGTGGGGTGAAGTGAACCACGTTCAGTTCAATCCCCTAAAGACACAGGTTTGCGCGTTTACCACTAAAAAAACCCCATTTGTCGTATCACCGCTCTTCGAGAGCACTCCTCTTATTGCCTCGCCAAGTATCAGAATACTGGGTCTCGACATTTCGAGCGATTGTCAGTTTCGTGGTCATCTGGAGAGCAAGGCCAAGTTGGCCTCGATGAAATTGGGAGTGATCAATAGAGCGAGGCAGTATTTCAAACCTGGCCAAAGACTTGCGCTCTATAAGGCGCAGGTCCGGCCTCACATGGAGTACTGTTCTCATCTCTGGTCCGGATCACCCCAATATCAGCTTCTACCATTTGACCGCATACAACGGAGAGCCGTTCTGATTGTCGGGAACCCAGTGCTCTGTGAACGGCTGGACTCTTTGGCATTGCGTAGAGACGTGGCTTCTTTGTGCGTCTTCTACCGCATTTACAACGGGGAGTGTTCCGAAGAACTATTCGATCTGATGCCTACCGCCGAATTTCACTACCGCACAGCTCGCCATCGCCTCCTTTATCATCCATACCACCTGGACGCGTGGCGATCTTCAACTGTCCGGTTTTCAAGGACTTTTTTCCCACGTACCACTCAAATGTGGAACGAACTTCCTTCGGCGGTATTTCCAGATCGATACGACATGGGTACCTTCAAAAAAGGCATATATTCCTTACTCCAAGGCCGGCAACGCTCTTGTGTATCCTCGGATGTTGCAAGAGTTCATGGGCGGCGGTGATCACATACCAACGGTGACCCGCAAGCTCGTTTGCCCTCCTGTAACATAAAAAAAAAAAAAAAAACACACTTGTTTTTTATGCAAACAAAAATTAAAAGACGTTTAATTACAAAAGAGTTTTATAGTTAAGAATAATGTTAGAGGATAAGTCACCATCATCCACCTGTCTTTATTCCTATTATTTGAATTCAGACTCTTCTATCATGCGTCATCTCAGTGAAAATTTGCTGTTTTTAATATCACATTTAACATTCTGTCTTTTATCCATATTCTTACATAAGATTACCTCTGCATAAAACCATCTATCCTAGTTACGTGACCATACCAATTTTGATAATTTCTTATCAATTAATAAATAAGTTTAGAAAATATTTATCATGATTTATAGTGATACCATCCGATCTCGCGTTGGTGTCAATCTAAGTCATTTGCCCTATTAATTTTATGACAGTAGTAATTAAATTTTATGGAATATATTTCTCTACTTTGTTTCGAATTTCTACTATCAAAATAAAGCACTATATGATTTTCTTAATACATGTATAGATACATAGTTAGAACCGACCCATAAGAATTTCCAAAAAGACTATCTTAGTAAAATTTCTCTACATGCTCGTGATATATTTAATTGAAAAAAAAACATTTTCATAAAAATTTTATGGCCAAATGCTCATTGGCCTAGAATTGCAAAAAATCATTTTCAAGGCTATTCACACTACAATCATGTTCCAAATTTTAGAAATCTGGGGCAGGCAAAGTATCGCATTTAATGTGTACTGTGGGCAAACCATGCGTCAACACAGCGGCACTTTTGTAACATTCAGGGAATGAACTCCAATCTTAACGCCGTCCACTATCACCTCGAGTCGGTGCAGCCATCATTGAAGATGGACGAGCTTGCTTCCACAGACTGCCTACGCCGAAGTCGTAGTTTTCGGGTACTTTAACGGCCACAATACCGATCGACTAGAATCACGTATCGCCGACTATGCGGGGATATCTGTTTTTAACTTTGGATTATTCTAGCTGTTAAAGAATCTCACTTGTATACCAGAAGTGCACAGCGAGATGCTTTTCTTTGTTGGATCTGGCTGACTACAGGTCCATGAAAACACCAGGTCACCATCAAGGCCCCTCCAGGGTCCCCTGATCATTGGCTAGTAATTGTAATGTTTTTTCAGCGGCCGGCTTGCACAAGGCCCGTTTGGTACTACAAATCAGGGGATTGGGATGAAATTCAGTCCTTTTTTGCATCCTACTCACGGAGGCCGGTTTGTTTCCATTCCCAGTGACAGCGCTGCGGCTGTAACAGATGTTATACTACAGGGCGTGGAAATATTTGCACCAAGCTCGGTGGTGCCTCTTGGTGGCACATCACAGCCTTGGTTTGATGCTTCGGTTAGTGCTGTAGCTGGCTAGCTTGTTAATTTTCTACTTTGTATTATTTATCGTTTAAAATTGTGATGTCTTTATGTGTTGTTCCTTATGTTTACCCATTTTATTCTTAACTGTATGCATGTATTTTCAATCTCTGTAAAGTGATCTCAATAAAAACTGACCAGTAAAATGTTTCACGGTAAACAAAAATACTACAAAAAAAAAGTATTTAAAAATTCAAACTCTCAGAGGTGTTACTGCTTTAGGGCAAAATGATAACGTTTAAACTTCTGATACTTCAACCATAAATAATACCTAATACGTCTAATAAATACATGATATAGAAGATGTATAAATTGACAGGACAGTTAGGATTTAAAATGTTATTCTATATTAATAGTTTTTTCTTTTCAGCGATTGGGTTGTAAATATTTAAAGGACTATCACATAATTAATTATTATATTGTAGGTTTAGTATTTATGTGTAAAACAGTCGGGTAATAATAATATAATTCATCACTTATTATATACATAACTTGTTAAATGATTTCCAAAGCCGAGCTGAAAACAATTCCCACTCTATTATGGCGTCAATACACAACGGAGGAAAATAACGTTGTATTTTCTTTAGCTAGCTTCATCTATAATACAGGTCAATAATTATTAAATAGAACTACGGAAATTAAACCTATTTTTTTTTATTAATTAAAAAAACATATAAATCTGTTATAAAATGTGTACTATTCTACTGTTAAAACTACTGCGAGCTGATAAGACATTCCATTATCCTATTTAGCACTACAGCCTAGCTCATACATAAACCCATATTCCATCACGTTTCATCCTTTCAGTTCAATACCAAGCAATACCTTGAACGCTCCCTGTATAAAGACAGAGTAAAAAGGGCAATTCAGATTACGGAATTTAATATTTTGATTGTATTTTATTTAATTACAGGATTTCATATTTATCTTTTATCAAACAAACGAAGCTTCTTTGAATTATTTTATTATATTTCTTCGTATCGTACTACGTACAAAATTATATTATTTTTATTGTATAAAGTGTTAGTATGAAAACATGCTCTTTATTGGCTTGCTGTCCTGTCCTAAACAAGAAAACGAAAATCAAATAACAAATTGCAGTGCGACTTATTGGATACAGAGATAATACAATTGTTAATCTAAACCATCCCAATACATTAAAGATATTAATTACTAAATCTATTTAAAAACATTTAATACAACTACCGACAATTTTGTGTTAAACATAGGATATTCTTCGTCTTGGACCAAGCAATATCTCCATATTGGAAGAGAAGTAGCTGTAATGTTAATTCATTATTGTATGTAATGCGGGTATGACTGTATCAAATAGTTTTTATATAAAAATATAACATAATATCGTTTGACTTTGAAGTTTTAAGAAACAGGTCGAGTACATATGTAAGTACTTGTATTTTTTTTCCTAATAATAAAATCCTATATTAAATATCATATTAAGACCCGCATTCTGTGTACAGGCGTCCTAAGCAAGTGATTGATTAAGCAGTAAGTATTCCATTGATCAAAATGTTTTCGGTTCGGTTGATGATACGTATTAGTCGCTATTGGCATTAAATCGCTGCTATCGGACGCGTCAATACTATAGATTATTTTGTTTTATTTTAAAAATAAACTGATACATTTGGCAAAAATATTTGTTACAAATGATATCATAAAAAATGATAAGGTGATGATCATTTTTTTAAGTGTCTACAAAATAAAATAAGTTGTCAGAAACTCAATTATCAACCCAAGTTTATATTACAATCCGATCTACTGTGAAAATATTGAATTTACTTTACTTTGAAATGAATTTTTAAAATAATTAAATTCTATAAATCTAATAAAAATATTTATATAGTATTGTATACAAACTCTATATTCGTCGACACCATAATAGCAGTAAAAGAATTTAATAAAGTCTCTTCAGATGTTCTAACATTTCTACTGCGACCTTGAAATTCTAAATTTAACCCAACCATGTGATATTCTGATAACAAACGAAAATGTCTTCTATTTTGGTTATTCTGTTGGTTGCACTGAACTTGCGTCAATCCCTATGTTTGAGTGTATGTCTTTATTATTGTTAAAATTTGTCTCATTGTGCTGTGAAATGTAATAATGAATATAATATAGTAGTGTATATAATTAAAGTGGCTATTAATGTAAAATTGTGTATTTACACAAATATGTGGAAATTAGATCAGCAAATTTTGGAATATATATTCTTTTGATTAAGGGGTTAAAGAATTAAGGAAAAAATTTGAATAACAGAAAAGGTAGAAAACATTATCTAAATAAAAGTATTCAGTCTCAACACAGCTTAAATGACTTTAATTATAATATAAATTTAAATTCATTTCGGGAGAGAAACCCTAAATCATAATATGATAATATTATAAACGTGTTGCGGTTTCGGGAACTAAAAGCTTATCGTATTATTAGGCTGTTGATGTTTTGTGAACACTAATTTAATAATGCTTTATTTCTTAGAGTTGTAGTTAGTTATAGGTTATTTCAAACTAATAAATATCAAAAACAAATAAGAAAAGGAGAAGGTTTAATGACTATCTTGTTAAAATTGTTAAACTATCGGGAACCTGAAATTAGATAATGATAGAACAGCCCTATTATGCCTTTTATATTTAAGTAAACATGGAAAACACGTATGGTATGTCTCTAAGCTGTCAATGCAGATATGATCCGATCTATTCTGGAAGATTAAAGTATGAATAAAATGCATTTTTTTTTATAAAGGTATTGATTATAAATACTGCAGGTTCAGGAAATACAATTGTGTTAGAATTCAAAGACAGTACAGTTGAATGAAGTTATATTTAATCAAGTTTAAAATTTATAGTTAAGATTAAGGTTAATAGTCAATATGTTAAACTGTTTCACACTCTTCTATCATTCGTCATCTCACTGAAGGTTAGCTACTTTTCAATATCGCATTTTATGTCCGTTACATATACATAAGATAATGGTTCTATCAGATTTCACGAAGGTATTAATTTAACTCTATTCTCATTTCATTTGGTGTTCTCATCTTTAAAAACACTATTGTAGTTATTAAAACCAGTTTGATTCAGTGTTTCCAAGTTTAAGATGCCAACACTGATTTCAAGAGCAACCCTCTTAAATAATCAGTTAGGGCATTTCAAATGACATTCTGTTCTAAGCTGCCGAGTGAAGAGCTTGAAAGATCGTAGTCTTTGTTATTGTTATAAAAATAATTTATTGTTAAAATACTGTGATGATTATAAGTTTGATAAATAATTTAGTGTTTTACTTCATAGATTATTACTTTATATTCTTATTTTCATTGCTATAAATTCAAACAAATAATATTTTCATATCTGTACGTTATAATACCCTATTAAACATAATTGGGTTAGAAATGCCCAAAAATACTTTTTTCTTCTAATTTTCTACATTCTCACCACACATTTGAAATAAACATGTAGCAAATTTCGTTTATCTATTTAGACAAGCGATATTATATTGTAAATGTCGGAACTCGTTAACCGCTAACACCAACACGATAATGCCTAAATTAGTGTAATTTAATACATATATTTGAAAAGTTCTTGGAATATTAATTATTTGATATATTGAAAATTTTAGTTTAAAACATGTAAAATAAACAAACTAAAACACCGACTTGTAGCAATATACAAGTTTACATCTCCTAACGTACCTAGAGGATCACCAGTTGATCAATGACCAGCAGTATGGCTTTCGCCATGGTCGATCAGCTGGTGATCTTCTGTTATACCTTACGCACCGTTGGGCAGCGGTTATTGAAAGCAAGGGAGAAGGTCTGGCAGTTAGTCTGGATATGGCAAAAGCCTTTGATCGTGTATGGCACAAGGGGCTTCTTTCGAAGCTACCTTCCTATGGGCTTCCCGAGGGTTTATGCAAGTGGATCACCAGTTTTCTCACCGGGCGGAGCATACAGGTCGTTCTCGACGGTTTTTGCTCGGACCCCAAGCCCGTGAATGCTGGTGTACCCCAAGGCTGCGTGCTATCCCCAACTCTGTTCCTCCTGCATATCAATGATATGTTGGATATTTTCAACATACATTGTTATGCGGATGACAGCACTGGGGATGCAGTATATTCCGGTCGTGCAGGTCTCTCTCGGGAAAACGTCGACGGGTGCCGAAAGAAACTTGTGTCTTCAATAGAGACCTCCTTGGGGATGGTCTCTGAGTGGGGTGAAGTGAACCACGTTCAGTTCAATCCCCTAAAGACACAGGTTTGCGCGTTTACCACTAAAAAAACCCCATTTGTCGTATCACCGCTCTTCGAGAGCACTCCTCTTATTGCCTCGCCAAGTATCAGAATACTGGGTCTCGACATTTCGAGCGATTGTCAGTTTCGTGGTCATCTGGAGAGCAAGGCCAAGTTGGCCTCGATGAAATTGGGAGTGATCAATAGAGCGAGGCAGTATTTCAAACCTGGCCAAAGACTTGCGCTCTATAAGGCGCAGGTCCGGCCTCACATGGAGTACTGTTCTCATCTCTGGTCCGGATCACCCCAATATCAGCTTCTACCATTTGACCGCATACAACGGAGAGCCGTTCGGATTGTCGGGAACCCAGTGCTCTGTGAACGGCTGGACTCTTTGGCATTGCGTAGAGATGTGGCTTCTTTGTGCGTCTTCTACCGCATTTACAACGGGGAGTGTTCCGAAGAACTATTCGATCTGATGCCTACCGCCGAATTTCACTACCGCACAGCTCGCCATCGCCTCCTTTATCATCCATACCACCTGGACGCGTGGCGATCTTCAACTGTCCGGTTTTCAAGGACTTTTTTCCCACGTACCACTCAAATGTGGAACGAACTTCCTTCGGCGGTATTTCCAGATCGATACGACATGGGTACCTTCAAAAAAGGCATATATTCCTTTCTCCAAGGCCGGCAACGCTCTTGTGTATCCTCGGATGTTGCAAGAGTTCATGGGCGGCGGTGATCACATACCAACGGTGACCCGCAAGCTCGTTTGCCCTCCTGTAACATAAAAAAAAAAAAAAACACACTTGTTTTTTATGCAAACAAAAATTAAAAGACGTTTAATTACAAAAGAGTTTTATAGTTAAGAATAATGTTAGAGGATAAGTCACCATCATCCACCTGTCTTTATTCCTATTATTTGAATTCAGACTCTTCTATCATGCGTCATCTCAGTGAAAATTTGCTGTTTTTAATATCACATTTAACATTCTGTCTTTTATCCATATTCTTACATAAGATTACCTCTGCATAAAACCATCTATCCTAGTTACGTGACCATACCAATTTTGATAATTTCTTATCAATTAATAAATAAGTTTAGAAAATATTTACCATGATTTATAGTGATACCATCCGATCTCGCGTTGGTGTCAATCTAATTCATTTGCCCTATTAATTTTATGATAGTAGTAATTAAATTTTATGGAATATATTTCTCTACTTTGTTTCGAATTTCTACTATCAAAATAAAGCACTATATGATTTTCTTAATACATGTATAGATACATAGTTAGAACCGACCCATAAGAATTTCCAAAAAGACTATCTTAGTAAAATTTCTCTACATGCTCGTGATATATTTAATTGAAAAAAAAACATTTTCATAAAAATTTTATGGCCAAATGCTCATTGGCCTAGAATTGCAAAAAATCATTTTCAAGGCTATTCACACTACAATCATGTTCCAAATTTTAGAAATCTGGGGCAGGCAAAGTATCGCATTTAATGTGTACTGTGGGCAAACCATGCGTCAACACAGCGGCACTTTTGTAACATTCAGGGAATGAACTCCAATCTTAACGCCGTCCACTATCACCTCGAGTCGGTGCAGCCATCATTGAAGATGGACGAGCTTGCTTCCACAGACTGCCTACGCCGAAGTCGTAGTTTTCGGGTACTTTAACGGCCACAATACCGATCGACTAGAATCACGTATCGCCGACTATGCGGGGATATCTGTTTTTAACTTTGGATTATTCTAGCTGTTAAAGAATCTCACTTGTATACCAGAAGTGCACAGCGAGATGCTTTTCTTTGTTGGATCTGGCTGACTACAGGTCCATGAAAACACCAGGTCACCATCAAGGCCCCTCCAGGGTCCCCTGATCATTGGCTAGTAATTGTAATGTTTTTTCAGCGGCCGGCTTGCACAAGGCCCGTTTGGTACTACAAATCAGGGGATTGGGATGAAATTCAGTCCTTTTTTGCATCCTACTCACGGAGGCCGGTTTGTTTCCATTCCCAGTGACAGCGCTGCGGCTGTAACAGATGTTATACTACAGGGCGTGGAAATATTTGCACCAAGCTCGATGGTGCCTCTTGGTGGCACATCACAGCCTTGGTTTGATGCTTCGGTTAGTGCTGTAGCTGGCTAGCTTGTTAATTTTCTACTTTGTATTATTTATCGTTTAAAATTGTGATGTCTTTATGTGTTGTTCCTTATGTTTACCCATTTTATTCTTAACTGTATGCATGTATTTTCAATCTCTGTAAAGTGATCTCAATAAAAACTGACCAGTAAAATGTTTCACGGTAAACAAAAATACTACAAAAAAAAAGTATTTAAAAATTCAAACTCTCAGAGGTGTTACTGCTTTAGGGCAAAATGATAACGTTTAAACTTCTGATACTTCAACCATAAATAATACCTAATACGTCTAATAAATACATGATATAGAAGATGTATAAATTGACAGGACAGTTAGGATTTAAAATGTTATTCTATATTAATAGTTTTTTCTTTTCAGCGATTGGGTTGTAAATATTTAAAGGACTATCACATAATTAATTATTATATTGTAGGTTTAGTATTTATGTGTAAAACAGTCGGGTAATAATAATATAATTCATCACTTATTATATACATAACTTGTTAAATGATTTCCAAAGCCTAGCTAGAAACAATTCCCACTCTATTATGGCGTCAATACACAACGGAAGAAAATAACGTTGTATTTTCTTTGGCTAGCTTTATAGATAATACAGGTCAATAATTATTAAATAGAACTACAGAAATTAAACCTAAAATTTTATTTATTAATTAATATAATATATAAATCTGTTATAAAATGTGTACTATTCTACTGTTAAAACTACTGCGAGCTGGTAAAACTTTCCATTATGCTGTTTAGCACTATAGCCTATAGCTGATACATAAACCCCTATTCCATCACGTTTCATCCTTTCAGTTCAATACCAAGCAATACCTTGAACGCTCCCTGTGTAAAGACAAAGTAAAAAGGGCAATTAAGTTTACGGAATTCTATTCTAATATTTTGATTATATTTTATTTGACTACAGAAATTCGTATTTATCTTTTATCAAACAAACGAAGCTACTTTGAATTATTTTGTTATATTTCGTATCGTACTACGTACAAAGTTATACATCTTTATTGTGTAGTATGTTAGTATGAAAACATGCTCTTTATTAGCTTGCTGTGCTGTCCTAAACAAGAAAACGAAAATCAAAAAACAAATTGCAGTGCCACTTATTAGATACAGAGATGGATAAAATTATTATTCTAAACCATCCAAAACCATAAAAGATATTAATTACAAAATCCATTAAAAAAATTATACATACAGAAGAATTATAATAAATTTACCTATATTAAAAAAACAACAAAAAATTACAGATAAGTTAAAAGATATCATTTGAATGGCATCGTTAGTTGAACTATAGCTAATTTTGTGTTGAACCTAGGATAATCCTTGTCCACAAGCAAGCAATATCTTCATAGTGGTGGAAGAGTAACTAAAATTAAATATTCTACGTATTTTTTTAACATAAAAATATGACATAGTATCGTTTGACTATGAAGTTTGAAGAAACAGATCGGTTACATGTGTTCGTACTTAAGTACTTGTATTGTTGTCTACAATAATAAAATTCTATATTAAATATCATATTAAGACCCTCATCCTGTGTACAGACGTCCTAAGCAAGTGATTGATTAAGCAGCGAGTACCTATTCCATAGATCAAAATGGAAGAGGGATGAGTTACTTGCTCTCAAATATTATAATGTGTTTTAGAAAGCTTCAACGTCGTATAAAACTTATTTGGAATGTATATAAAGTAAATATTTTAAACTATGTTCATTTCCCACTGATTTAAAGTTTCTTAAAATATAAAACTTTTTATGAAATAACAGGATATAAAATACGAAAATATGTTGTTAATGTGATTAAATCTGTTTTTAAGACATTATTTATTTGAAAATTTGACAAATTCTTATATATATATATATATATATATATATGTATATATATATTTGTCTAAAGCTGGGAAAGCGCAGTCCTTTATGTGGACTGAAAGGACTGGACTGGCCTTATAAGATATAAGTATTATATATATATATATATATATATTTACCAATATTTGTGCTAATAATCAAGTATGTAAGTTGTTTTATTTAATTTACTTTATTAGGTATCAAATTTATTAATATTATTATACTAAAAAGCATACCTAAAATTTTAATTGGATCATAAATCTCTTAACTACGTGGATAAATCAATTTTGATTTATATCTCCGGCCTTAAGTTTCATTTGTTACTAACAAATTAGAAAGACACGATCTCCGTTATAAATGTGTATGTCAAAATTTATTCAATGAACTGATAACTATTCTAACCATTTATATTTCTCACTTTTTAATGCTGTTCAGATATCGACATATATAATCATATAATTTAAAAAAACACTATCATTCCTGAACTATTTAAAATATGGGCTTTTGGCTTTATACTATTTACAAAGAAGATAAATATAATCCATCGATAAAAAATATTTCAAACTATTCAATTAAAAGTTATTTCCAAATTCACTTTACCACTCAAAAAAAGAATTAAATAATGGCTTTTCAAAACATTGTTTAATATGTACGGTTGGCCTCGAACCTCTGTGTCAGGCATTGACCAAACTGAATATAAAATCCAACTTAGTAGGTACTTATTTAAATTTCAAGAAAAAAAAAAATCTTTACACCTAATGATATATTTTAAATATTGCTAACTTTGCCAGCACCTTTGACGCTGTTGCAAAGAAAAATATATTATTCATGTTTTGCTGTTTAAAAGTTTTTTCATTTCCCTCGGAACACTATTTTTTTGAAACACTATCTGTGCAAATTTTCAAGATTCAAATTCAAAACTAGGAAAGAGCACATAAACTAACAAAGTCACATTAACATTTAATAATAGGATATCTATAAGAGGAAATAAACTACAACTACAAAAGATGTAAGTCCTATCTATAATGAATGATCGAAGCGCTCTAGTGGTTGATGATATTAGTCGCTATTGGTAGTTGCATTAAATCGCTGCTATCGGACGCGTCAATACTATATATTATTTTATTTTATTTTAATAATAAACTGATACATTTGTCAAAAACATTTGTTATAGACGATATCATAAAAAATTATAAGGTGATCATTTTTTTAAGTGTCTACAAAATAAAACAAGTTGTCAGAAACTAAATTATCGATCCAAGTTTATAACACAATCCGATCTACTGTGAAAATATTGAATTTACTTTACTTTGAAATGAATTTTTAAAATAATTAAATTCTATAAATCTAATAAATATATTCATAAAGTATTGTATACAAACTCTATATTCGTTGACACCATAATAGCAGTAAAAGAATTTAATAAAGTCTCTTCAGATGTTCTAACATTTCTACTGCGACCTTGAAATTCTAAATTTAACCCAACCATGTGATATTCTGATAACCAACTAAAATGTCTTCTATTTTGATTATTCTGTTGCTTGCACTGAACTTGCGTCAATCCCTATGTTTGAGTGTGTCTTTATTATAGTTAAAATTTGTCTCATTGTGCTGTGAAATGTAATAATGAACATAATATAGTAATGTATATAATTAAAGTGGCTAGTAATGTAAAATTGTGTATTAACACAAGTATGTGGAAATTAGATC
Source organism: Melinaea menophilus ssp. n. AW-2005 (assembly GCA_918358695.1). Taxonomy (NCBI): domain Eukaryota; kingdom Metazoa; phylum Arthropoda; class Insecta; order Lepidoptera; family Nymphalidae; genus Melinaea; species Melinaea menophilus. Next base: position 4,889,064 of record OU911046.1, on the reverse strand, counting down.
AGCAAATTTTCTAATATATTTTCTTTTGATTAAGGGTCTAAAGAGTTAAGGAAAAAATTTGAATAACATTAAAGGTAGAAAACATTATCTTAACAATATTATTCAGTAAATCATTTTTACTCAAATCACTAACATTTGCAACACTGCGGAAACTATAATAATTATAATATAAATTTAAATTCATTTCGGGAGAGAAGCCCTAAATCGTAATATGATAACATTATAAACGTGTTGCGGTTTCGGAAGCTAAAAGCTTATCGTATTATTAGGCTGTTGATGTTTTGTGAACACTAATTTAATAATACTTTGATTCTTATAGTTGTAGTTAGTTATAGGTTACTTAAAACTAATAAATATCAAAAAACAAATAAGAAAAGGTGAAGGTTCAATGGCTATCTTGTTAAAAATGTTAAACGATCTGGAATCTGAAATGAGATAATGATGGAACAGCCCTAATATGCCTTTTATTTTTAAATAAACTTGGAAAACACGTATGGTATGTCTCTAAGCTGTCAATGGATATATGATCCGATCTATTCTGGAAGGTATGAATAAAATGCATTTTCTTATAAAGGTATTGACTGAAACTTCTGCAAGTTCAGGAAATACAATTGTGTTAGAATTCAAAAACAGACAGTTGAATGAAGTTATATTTAATCAAGTTTAGAATTTATAGTTAAGATTAAGGTTTATAGTCAATATGTTAAACTCTTTCACACTCTTCTATCATGCTCATCTCACTGAAGGTTAGCTACTTTTCAATATCGCATTTTATGTCCTCGTTTCATCTCTACTTCAATTTTCCCTCTTCTTTTATAACCATCCACAACCATAATGAAGGCTTCTGAATACATCCCTCTTATTTACGTGACCACACCTTAAGAAATAATTACTTCTCATCAGTCATTAAAAAAGTTAAGGAAATATTTTATCACGGTTAAAAATATACATAAGATAATGGTTCTATCAGATTTCATGAAGGTATTAATTTAATTCCATTCTCATTTCATTTGATGTTCTCCTATTTAAAAACACTATTGTAGTTATTTAAACTAGTTTGATTCAGTGTTTCCAATTATACGTTTAAGATGCCGACACTGATAATTCAAGAGCTACCCTCTTAAATAATCAGTTAGGGCATTTCAAATGACATTCTGTTCTAAGCTGCCGAGTGGAGAGCTTGAAAGATCGTAGTCTTTGTTATTGTTATAAAAATAATTTATTGTGATGATTATAAGTTTGATAAATAATTTAGTGTTTTACTTCAGAGACTATTACTTTATATTCTTATGTTCATTGCTATAAATATAAACTAATAATATTTTTATATCTGTACGTTATATATACCCAATTAAACATAATTGGGTTAGAAATGCCCAAAAATACGTTTTTCTTCTAACGTTCTACATTCTCACATAATTGAAATAAACATGTACAAAATTTCGTTTATCTATCGAGACAAGCGATATTATATTGTAAATGTCGGAACTCGTTAAGCGCTAACACCAACACGATAATGCCTGCCAACCTGTCAAATACAATCTTTTAAACAAATCGCTAGAGCAAAGTTCAAGCATGTCGTCAAAATTGGGGATCAGCTGGCAAAGTACCCGCCTGGCACGCGCAAATTTTGGGCGCTTTCAAAGGCCACTCTGGGAAACTTTAACCAGCCGTCCCTACCGCCGTTGCACATGGGGAATGACTCTCTGGCCCACACGGCAAAAGAGAAAGCCGATCTCTTGGGCACTCTTTTCGCCTCCAACTCGACTTTGGACGACCAGGGGAAGACACCGCCTATCATCCCGCGGTGTCAGAGCTCAATGCCGGAAATAATTTTTCGGCAGAAAACTATTAGGCAGTCTCTATTTTCCTTGGACGTTCATAAGTCGAGTGGGCCGGATGGCATTTCTCCATTGGTGCTACGAACGTGTGCCCCTGAGTTGACTCCAGTGCTAACGCGTCTATTTCGGTACTCCTACCTTAAAGGCGTAGTCCCGGTCACATGGAAGCGTGCCCTCGTCCATCCGATCCCTAAAAAAGGTGATAGCTCGGAACCAGCTAACTACAGACCTATCGCCATTACCTCTCTGCTCTCCAAAGTAATGGAGAGCATTATCAATAAACAGCTCCTAACCTACCTCGAGGATCACCAGTTGGTCAATGACCGGCAATATGGCTTTCGCCATGGTCGATCGGCTGGTGATCTTCTGTTGTATCTCACACACCGTTGGGCAGCTGTTATTGAAAGCAAGGGAGAGGGTCTGGCAGTTAGTTTGGATATAGCGAAAGCCTTCGTTCGTGTATGGCACAAGGGGCTTCTTTCGAAGCTACCTTCCTATGGGCTTCCCGAGAGTTTATGCAAGTGGATCACCAGCTTCCTCACTGGGCGGAGCATACAGGTCGTTCTCGACGGTTTTTGCTCGGACCCCAAGCCCGTGAACGCTGGTGTACCCCAAGGCTGCGTGCTATCCCCAACTCTGTTCCTCCTGCACATCAATGATATGTTGGATATCTCCAACATACATTGTTATGCGGATGACAGCACTGGGGATGCGGTGTATTCCGGCCGTGCAGATCTCTCTCGGGAAAACGTCGACGAGTGCCGAAAGAAACTTGTGTCTTCTATAGAGACTTCCTTGGGGATGGTCTCTGAGTGGGGTGAACTGAACCACGTTCAGTTCAATCCCCTAAAGACACAAGTTTGCGCGTTTACCACTAAGAAAATCCCATTTGTCGTATCACCGCTCTTCGAGAGCACCCCCCTCATTGCCTCGCCAAGTATCAGAATACTGGGTCTCGACATTTCGAGCGATTGTCAGTTTCGTGGTCATCTGGAGAGCAAGGCCAAGTTGGCCTCGAAGAAATTGGGAGTGATTAATAGAGCGAGGCAGTATTTCAAACCTGGCCAAAGACTTGCGCTCTATAAGGCGCAGGTCCGGCCACACATGGAGTACTGTTCTCATCTCTGGTCCGGATCACCCCAATATCAGCTTCTACCATTTGACCGCGTACAACGGAGAGCCGCTCGGATTGTCGGGGACCCGGTGCTCTGCGAACGGCTGGACTCTTTGGCATTGCGTAGAGACGTGGCTTCTTTGTGCGTCTTCTACCGCATTTACAACGGGGAGTGTTCCGAAGAACTATTCGATCTGATGCCTGCCGCCGAATTTCATCACCGCACAGCGCGCCATCGACTTCTTTACCATCCCTACCACCTGGATGCGTGGCGATCTTCCACTGTGCGGTTCTCAAGGACTTTTTTTCCACGTTCCACTCGCTTGTGGAACGAACTCCCTTCGGCGGTATTTCCAGATCGGTACGACATGGGTACCTTCAAAAAAGGCGTCTACTTCTACCTACAAGGCCGGCAACACTCTTGTAAATCCTCGGATGTTGCAAGAGTTCATGGGCGGCGGTGATCACAAGTCATCTGTGACCCGCCAGCTCGTTTGCCCTCCTCTTCCATAAAAAAAAAAAAAAAAAAAAAAAAAAAAAAAAAAAAAACGGAAAATGTAAAGTAGTGTAATCTAATACATATATTTAAAAAGTTCTTGGAATATTAATTATTTGATATATTGAAAATTTAAATTTAAAACATGTAAAATAAACAAACTAAAACACCGACTTGTAGCAATATACAAGTTTACATCTCCAAGGAATATATTAACTGAATGAGGGAGATGAAGCGCTGATGAGATATAACAAAAGTTATCTAATAACAACGTGGACATGAGATCTATTAAATCTTGCAACAAGTTGTAATACTTCATGGTGTGGGACCAGTCTTTATCTGTGTTATAAAGGAGAAATCTTTAGAAAGATACAGTAAATTAAACTAAATTCATTTGGAACTTAATTTTTTTCTACGTGTTTTTCTTTTTTCTGCTTCATTTTTCAAACGTAAATTTTTTTGTTTGTTTTATTCATAGTATCTAGATAGTGTGATAGTATGACAAAAGTTTATTGATCAGGTCTAAAAAAAAATTAATTATTTTGTTCTTAACTTTATATCTGTATTTTCAATCTCTGTCAAGTGATATTAATGAAAATTGACCAAAACATGTTTTAAAGTAAACAGGTAAGATTTAAAGGATTAACATACAAAACACTATTTTATAAATCACCCTATATTTCTACTAATACAGCTTCTCTAGTATTAAAGCTACATTATTCTCCTGAATATTAATTTAGGCAGAAATTGCGGGGTTTACATTTGACTAATTGGATTACAGAGATAGATATAAAATTGATTGTTTGAATAATAATTTTGCATATTATATATTACTCAGTATATCTGAGTTGTATTATGTAATAATTCAATAATATTTTTTTATATTTTACTATAATATTAGAAGAGCAAATTTAATTTCTATGAATGGTGTTATCATTAGTATTGCGTAAATATTTATATTTCTTTTATATGCCAAAAACTACTCCTTATTAATAGTTTATTATTATAATTAATAAAACCGGCCAAGAGCGTGTCGGCCACGCACTATTTAGTATTCCGGAGTTACCCATGATGGATAGTTAGATGTAATCAGTCATACAAACTCCCGGCCTTTTTGTATCTCTTTGTAGGGTATACACATTTATACCTATTACTATTTAATTAACCGCCTATTACTCCTAATCGTGGTTAGCCTACTTAGTAGTAATGGGTTCCCCTACGATTTCGTTATAAGTACTATTGTTGTGAATTTTTGTACTCCTCCTCCTTTCAAACTTAATATTTCACAAACGTATCGCTGTATCGAAGGATAGTTTTTGCCAACCCACCATATCTTTTAAATACCTACCTAACGATACTCCACATCATGTGTTATCATAATCATCATGGGTACTAGATAATAATAGTTAGTTAGTCTGTAGTCCTAGAGACTGAATATGAGTAGTTACATGGTTTAAGAAAAATATCAAAATTCTAAAATAGAGCTAACAGTCTTTTGCCAGATTGATAAAAATCTGTATAACCTATCACATAATAATAACATACATTTTTTTTAATGTTAAGGCTTTTTTATTAAACTTTATATTTAATTAAATGGGCTTTAATCTTTCCTTTACCTTAATAGGTGACACTGTATGTTCTCAGGAGATTTACTCGCAATACTCAACCTTTATAACTTTACACAAGATTCATATATTTTTATCACTCATATATTGCGTTCTTTTATTTACTTTTAGTGTGTCAAGTCAGATTACATTTATTATATGTTTGTCTCAACTCGTTTGTTATCAGTTTATTTGTATTAATTTTTAAATAATTACAACATTTACTCTAAGTATGTAAACATTCCTACATATTACAAAACCCTACTTTGTCCATCTGGTTATAACTCTAGTAATATTTATGGCTTGATGTAGTATTTAAACAAAGAAACATATCGTCAACTAGAACTTTGTAGCTGTAATTTTATTTAATTTTATTTCCTAAATTAGTTACCATTATTATATCTCAGTTGTAATATATTCCATATATCAAAATATATATATCAAGAAGCCACATTTTTAATATTATTTATAGATCAATTACTTGCGATATATAGCAAAATAAATAAGGTTTTATGATTTACTTTATTATGTATTAAATTTATTAATATTATTATTCTAAAAAGCATGTCCTCAAATATTTATAGGATCATAAATCCTCAACTACGTGGATAAATAACTTTTGATTTATAGCCCCAGCCTCAAGTTTCATCTACATGTTATGTTCTACATCTACAAGTTTGTTAGACCTTCGTTATAGATATGTCACATTTTCTTCGATTCACTGATAACCTATTGTAATAATTAATATCTCGCTTTTTAATGTTGTTCAGAAATGGACGTATTTAAAAAACATTATAATTGATACTTGACTTTTTTAGATATTATTTACATTGAAGATAAAGACGAAATTTTTCAAAAAATATATAAACTGATTAATTGAAAGTTATTTCCAAATTCTATTTACCACTCAAAAGCATAGTTAAATAATAGCTGCAGCTATGAATAATGGATTATCAAAACATTGTATAATATTTACGGTTGGCCTCGAACCTCTGTGCTAGGTACGACTGAAAACAAACTGATTGATTTAACCAACCTAGTAGGCACTTATTTATATTCCAATATCCTATCAGAGATCAATCTTTACAAAAAATATTTATTATCGGGACCACCTAATGATTATTATAGATATTAATAGCTTTAGAAAAATTTATAATTGAGTTATTGTGGGACGGTGACCTATAAGATTTCTTTTTATCCTCGGAACCACATTTTACTGTCGAGGTGAGTTCTGTACAAAATTTAAAAATTAAAATTCAAAACAAACAAATTCAGTTTAAGGAATACTATTAGTTACGATATTTGTTTATAAAAAATAGCTACAAAATATTTTGAAGCAAAAGTATAAAAGATGTAAATCCAATAATGAATGGTCGATCGAAGCGCTCTAGCGGTTGATGACATTACTCCCTATTGGTAATGGCATTAAATCGCTGCTATCGGACGCGTTACTAGTTATTTAGTTTTATTTAGATAATAAAACTATTGCATTTGTCAAATAATGTTATAAGAAATGTTATTGATAATTATATGACGTGTCTACAAAATATTAAGATCAGTTATCATAATCTAAATTATTGATATTAGTTTATATTACAACACATCATCCAGTCTACTGTAAATAAATTAAATTTACTTTATTTTGAAATGAATTTTTAAAGTAATAAAATCCTGTAAATCTAATATACATATATATATATAAAGTATTGTATACAAACTCTATATTCGTCGACACCATAATCGCAGTAAAAGAATTTAATAAAGTCTCTTGAAATGTTCTAACATTTCTACTGCAACCTTGAAATTCTGAATTTAACCCAACCATGTGATATTCTGATAACTAACGATAATGTCTTCTATTTTGGTTATTCTGTTGGTTGCACTGAACTAGCATCAATCCTTACATTTCAGTGGATGTATCTTTATTTTTTTATATAATTTGTCTCATTGTGCTGTGAAATGTAATAATGAATATAATAAATTTGTCTACTGCTTACTGCTGTAAAATTGTGTATTAACACAAGTATGTGGAAATCAAATCCTCAACTCAATATTAACTGAGTTATTTATTGATAAAATGCCAAAAAAATCTTTTGATTAAGTGGCTAAAGAGTCGAGGATAAAATTAGAATAAAACACATGGTACAAGAGATTACCTACATAATATTATTCAGTGCGATATTTTTACTCAAATCACTGTAATAGGTAACTGCTGGACAGATTTAAATTGTAATATAAATTTAAATTCTCTTCGGGAAAGAAATCCTGGATCATATGATAATATTATGAACGTGTTGTGGTTTTGGAAACTAAAATCTTATTTTAATATTTATGTTTCGTGAACACAAATTATATAATATTTTTATGAAATTAGTGTAATTATTTAAAGGAGTTTACTAAACAAATAAATAAAAAAATACATAGTTTATTTTATTATTGAATCTTATTATAACTGTAAGTAATAAGATATGATAACAGTAAATAGGTGCTTGATTCTGAAAAACACAATTTAATAAAGAGGAATTTAAATGAAGCCATCTCATAGTCTTCTATATTTTTAAACATGTTTTGGTTTTTTATAGTTTTATTATATTTTTCATTTTCATTTCATTTATGTAATAAAAATATTATAATAATATGTGTGTGTCAATACATTAATACTTTATAAGTTTTTTTAAGTGCGGCCGACCGAATGCGGAAGTAAGGGCATTCGCATTTATATAAAAACAAACAAAAAAGAACCCCGAAGAAGATAATGATAGGATAACTTCTTTATGCTTTATATATTTATATGAACACTGAATACCCGTATTGGTATTTCTCTAAGCTATCTATGCAAATATGATCCTATCTATTCAGGAAGGATTGCATTTAAAGTATGAATAAAATGCAACCTTTTATAAAGGTATTGAATGAGAATGAAGAAGTACTTTAGGATTGAATTATATTCAGCCATAAGCTGTACGCGGTATTCAGGTAATAAAGTTGTGTTAGAATACAATGACACACGTTGTGTTTGTTATGCAAACAAAAATTAAAAGACGTTTAATTATAAAAGAGTTCTATATTTAAGAATAATGTTAGAGGATAAGTCATCACCATCCATCTGTCTTTATCCCTATTATTTGAATTCAGCACCATATGGGAAATTCTTTCAGACTCTTCTATCATGCATCATCTCAGTGAAAATTTGCTATTTTTAATATCACATTTAACATTCTGTCTTTTATCCATATCCTTACATAAGATTACCTCTGCATAAAACCATCTATCCTAGTTACATGACCATAACAATTTTGATAATTACTTATCAATTAATAAATAAGTTTAGAAAATATTTATCATGATGATTTATAGTGATACCATCCGATCTCGCGTTGGTGACAATCTAATTCATTTGCCCTATTAATTTTATGATAGTAGTAATTAAATTTTATGGAATATATTTCTCTACTTTGTTTCGAATTTCTACTATCAAAATAAAGCACTATATGATTTTCTTAATACATGTATAGATACATAGTTAGAACCGACCCATAAGAATTTCCAAAAAGACTATCTTAGTAAAATTTCTCTACATGCTCGTGATATATTTAATTGAAAAAAAAACATTTTCATACAAATTTTATGGCCTAATGCTCATAGGCTCAAGGCTATTCTCACAACAATCATGATCCAAATTTTAGAAATCTGGGGCAGGCAAAGTATCGCATTTAATGTGTACTGTGGACAAACGGTGCGTCTACACAGCGGCACCTCGATCCACTCTAAATGTGGACTTTTGTAACATTCAGGGAATGCACTCCAACCTTAACGCCGTCCACTACCACCTCGAGTCGGTGCAGCCATCATTGAAGATGGACGAGCTTGCTTCCACAGACTGCCTACGCCGAAGTCGTAGTTTTCGGGTACTTTAACGGTCACAATACCGATCGACTAGAATCACGTATCGCCGACTTCGCGGGAATATCTGTTTTTAACTTTGGTTTATCCTAGCTGTTTAAGACTCACACTTGTCTACCAGACGTGGACAGCGAGATGCTTTTCTTTGTTGGATCTGGCTGACTACAGGTCTATGAAAACACCAGGTCATCATCAAGGCCCCTCCAGGGTCCCCTGATCATTGGCTAGTAAGTGTAATGTTTTTTCAGCGTCCGGTTTGTACAAGGCCCGTTTGGTAATACAAGGCAGGGGATTGGGATGAAATTCAGTAATTTATTGCATCTTATTAATGGAGGCCGGTTTGTTTCCAATCCTAGTGACAGCGCTGCGACTGTAATAGATGTTATACTACAGGACGTGAAACTATTTGCACCAAGCTCGGTGGTACCTCTTGGTGGCACATCACAGCCTTGGTTTGATGCATCTCTCAGGACTGTAGCGGCTGGTAAGCTGGGCAATTTTCTACTTTGTATTATTTATCGTTTAAAATTGTGATGTCGTCATGTGTTGTTTCTTATGTTTAAATAATTTTATTCTAAACTGTATGCATGTAGTTTTAATCTCTGCAAAGTGATCTTAATAAAAAGTAACCAGTAAAATGTTTCACGGTAAACAAAAAAACTAAAAAAAAAGTATTTAAAATTTTTAACTCTCACAGATGTTACTGCTTTAGGGCAAAATGATAACGTTTAAACTTCTGATACTTCAATCGTAAATAATACCTAATACGTCTAATAAATACATCATATAAAAGACGTACAAATTGACAGGACAGTTAGGATTTAAAATGTTATTCTATATTTATAGTTTTTTTCCTTTCAGCGATTTGGTTGTAAATATTTACCAATCACATAATTAATTATTATATTGTAGATTCAGTATTTATGTGTAGAACAGTCAGGTAATAATAATATAATTCATCACTTATTATATACATAACATGTTAAACGATTTCCAAAGCCTAGCAGGAAACAATTCCCACTCTATTATGGCGTCAATATACAACGGAGGAAAATAACGTTGTATTTTCTTTGGCTAGCTTCATAGATAATACAGGTAAATAGAACTACGGAAATTAAACCTAAAAAAATTTTCATTAATTTAAAAAATATGAAAATCTGTTATAAAATGTGTACTATTCTATCGTTAAAACTATTGCGAGCTGATAAGACATTCCATTATCCTATTTAGCACTATAGCCTAGCTCATACATAAACCCACATTCCATCACGTTTAATCATTTCAGTTCAATACCAAGCAATACCTTGAACGCTCCCTGTATAAAGACAGAGTAAAAAAGGCCGTTAAGATTACGGAATCTAATATTTTGATTATATTTTATTTGACTACAGAAATTCGTATTTATCTTTTATCAAACAAACGGAACTTCTTTGTATTATTTTATTATATTTCTTCGTATCTACAAATTATATTCTTTTTATTATATAGAGTATGAAAACATTCTCTGTAGCTTTCTGTTCTGCCCTGAACAAGAAAACAAAAATCTTAGAACAAATTGCAGTGCCACTTATTGGATACAGAGATGGATACAATTGTTAATCTAAACCATCCAAATACATAAAAGATATTAATTACAAAATCTATTTAAAAACATTTTATAGAACTATCGACAATTTTGTGTTAAACCTACGATAATCTTCGTCTTGGAGCAAGCAATATCACCATATTGGAAGAGGAGTACCTGTAATGTTAATTCATTATTGTATGTAATGTGGGTATGACTGTATCAAATCGTTTTTATATAAAAATATAACATAATATCGTTTGACTTTGAAGTTTTAAGAGACCGATCGGTTACATGTATAAGTACTTGTATTTTATTTTTTCCTAATAATAAAATTCTATATTAAATATCGTATTAAGACCCCGCATCCTGTGTACCGGCGTCCTAAGCAAGTGATTGATTAAGCAGTAAGTATTCCATAGATCAAAATGGACGGGGGATGAGTTACTTGCTCTCAAATAATATAATGTACTTTAGAAAGCTTCAACATCGTAACAAACTTATTTGGAATGTATATAAAGTAAATATTTTAAACTATGTTTTTTTTTCCGTAAATTTTAGGTATCTTAAAACATAAAACTTTTTATAGACTAATAGGATATTAAATAGTAAAATATAAATAATATGATTAAAACTGTTTTTGGGATATTATTTATCGATGTTATTTATTTGTAAATTTGTCAAAGAAGATATAAGTCTAGTCAAGTCTAGTCCTTTCAGTCCACATAAAGGACTGCGCTTTTCCAGTTTTAGACAAACACTTTTTTTTTACCAACTATTTGTGCTAATAATCAAGTATGTAAGTTGTTTCACTTAATTTACCTTATTATATATCAAATTTATTAATATTATTGTACTAAAAAGCATGTCCTAAAATATTTATTGGATCATAAATCTTCAACTACGTGGATAAATAAATTTTGATTTATATCTCCGGTTAAAGTTTCATCTGTTACTAACAAATTAGAAAGACACGATCTCCGTTATAAATGTGTATGCCAAAATTTATTCAATGAACTGATAACTATTTTAACAGTTTATATTTCTCACTTCTTAATACTGTTCAGATATCGACATATACATTTAAAAAAACATTATAATTCTTGAACTCTTTAAAATATGGGCTTTCTTTATACTATTTACAAGGAAGATAAATATAATGAAATCTATCGATAAAAAATATTTTAAACTATACATTTAAAAGTTGTTTTCCAATTCACTTTACCACTGAAAAATAGAAATAAATAATGGCTTTTCAAAACATTGTTTAATATGTACGGTTGGCCTCGAACCTCTGAGTTAGGCACCGACCAAACTGAATATAAAATCCAACTTAGTAGGTACTTATTTAAATTTAAAGAAAAAAATTCTTTACACCTAATGATATATTTTAAATATTGCTAGCTTTGTCGCTGTTGCAAAGAAAAATATATTATTCATGTTTTGCTGGACGGTGGTTTAAAAGTTTTTTCTTTTCCCTCGGAATACTATTTTTCTGGAACACTATCTGTGCAAATTTTCAAGATTATAAGTCAAAACTAGTAAAGAGCACATAAACTAACAAAGTCACATTAACATAAAATAATAGGATATCTATAAGAGGAAAAATACTACAACTACAAAATATCAAAAAATTTACTACAAAAGTCCAGTAATGAATGGTCGATCGAAGCGCTCTAGCCGTTGATAATATTAGTCCCTATTGATAGTTGCATTAAATCGCTGCTATAGGACGCGACAATACTATATATTATTTTATTTTATTTTAATAATAAACTGATACCTTTATCAAAAATATTTGTTACAAATGATATCATAAAAAATGATAAGGTGATCATTTTTTAAGTGTCTACAAAATAATATAAGTTGTCAGAAACTAAATTATCAACCCAAGTTTATAACAAAATTCGATCTACTGTGAAAATATTTAATTTACTTTATTTTGAAATGAATTTTTAAAGTAATAAAATCCTATAAATCTAATAAATATATTTATAAAGTATTGTATACAAACTCTATATTCGTCGACACCATAATAGCAGTAAAAGAATTTAATAAAATCTCTTCAGATGTCCTAACATTTCTACTGCGACCTTGAAATTCTAAATTGAACCCAACCATGTGATATTCTGATAACAAACGAAAATGTCTTCTATTTTGGTTATTCTGTTGGTTGCACTGAACTGCAATCAATCCCTATATTTGAGTGTATGTCTTTATTATTGTTATAATTTGTCTCATTGTGCTGTAAAATGTAATAATGAATATAATATAGTAGTGTATATAATTAAAGTGGCTATTAATGTAAAATTATGTATTAACACATGTGGAAATTAGATCAGCAAATTTTTTAATATATTTTCTTTTGATTAAGGGGCTAAAGAGTTGAGGAAAAAATTTTAATAACGTAAAAGGTAGAAAACATTATCTAAATAAAAGTATTCAGTCTCAACACAGCTTAAATGACTTTAATTATAATATAAATTTAAATTTATTTCGGGAGAGAAGCTCTAAATCATAATATGATAATATTATAAACGTGTTGCGGTTTCGGGAGCTAAAAGCTTATCGTATTATTAGGCTGTTGATGTTTTGTGAACACAAATTTAATAATGCTTTATTTCTTAGAGTTGTAGTTAGTTATAGGTTGTTTAAAACTAATAAATATAAAAAAAAATAAGAAAAGGAGAAGGTTCAATGACTATCTTGTTAAAAATGTTAAACTATCGGGAACCTGAAATTAGATAATGATAGAACAGCCCTATTATGCCTTTTATATTTAAATAAACTTGGAAAACACATATGGTATGTCTCTAAGCTGTCAATGCAGATATGAACCGATCTATTCTGGAAAATTAAAGTATGAATAAAATGCATTTTTTTTATAAAGGTTTTGATTATAAATACTGCAGGTTCAGAAAATACAATTGTGTTAGAATTCAAAGACAGTACAGTTGAATGAAGTTATATTTAATCAAGTTTAAAATTTATAGTTAAGATTAAGGTTAATAGTCATATCACTGAAGGTTAGCTACTTTTTAAAATAGCATTTTATATCCTCCTTTCATCTCTACTTCAATTGTCCCTCTTCTTTTATAACCATCCATAACCATAATGAAGGCTTCTGAATGCATCTCTTTTCTTTACCTGACCACACCACAAAAAGCAATTACTTGTCATCAGTTAATAAATAAGTTAAGGAAATATTTTATCATGATTAAAAATATACATCAGATGTTTCGCGAAGGTATTCATCTAATTTCATTCTCATTTCAGTTCTCATCTTTAAAAACGCTATTGTAGTTATTTAAACCAGTTTGATTCAGTGTTGCCAAATATACGTTTAAGGTGGCAATACTCATCATTCAAGAGCGGCTCTTTTAAATAATCAGTAAAGGCATTGCGAACAATATTCTGTTCCAAGCTACCGAGCTTGAAAGACAGTAGTTTTTGTTATTGTTATAAATTATAATTATTAAATACTGTGATGATTAGTAATAATTATACGTTTGAAGAATAATTCAGTGTTTTACATTTGAGTCTGTTCCTGTATACCTATACTCAAATTCTCGTTGATATTAATTCAAACAAATAACAGTTTTATACAAATTTGATACCCTATTAAATATCATGAGGTTAGAAAAGCCAAATGTCTTAGAACATTCTATGACATTTAAATAAACATGTACCAAATTTCGTTTATCTGTTGAGACAAGTGATGTTGTACGAGTATGTACTGGATTTGCTGGTTTTTGAGGTTTTCATAACGCAAATGCCAGAACTCGTCAAGCGCTAACCCCAACACGATGATAATGCCTGCCAACTAGTCGACAACAATCTTTCAAATGTGATATAAACGGAAAATGTAAACTAGTCTCATCCAATACATATATTTGGGAAGTTCTTAGAATATTGATCATATTTATATCATTTAACGGTACATCTTTGAATAGAACTAACATATTAAGAAATAAACGTTGCATTAGCGAACATTTTAGATAATGTATTCCTTGATATATGATAAGAATATAAATTAGCGATTTTTACCAAGAAGTATTAATAAAAAATTAGTTACCGAGACTTTCATTTTCTTATGAGGATTGAAATAATTCTAAGAAAGTTTGTTTGCAATTGAGATTAAAACTTTATATATTATTTATATAATAATTTGTAAAAGTTTTCAGGTAATAACCATCGTTAGAGCCTAAAGGAGTCCCTAATATCCAAAAAAATTTATTGAAATTACCGCTAATAATTTTTCCACGTCTTTTCCGAATCAAAAGACTCCTTTCTTCATATTTTCTGTTACTTTCCTTTCCCTAAGGAAGAGAAGGCATCATTAGTAACAGTAAAACATTACTTACAAACTATATTTTCGATCATAAATATTATTATAGTAGAGTGAATCATTCATATTAAAAATTAGAAAGACGGAGAATATTCCGAGAAACCAAAAAAATAAACCTTACCGACCACAAGTTACCGTTCTTTCTTTTTAGTAAGGAATTCATTCCTTCTCTTCCTTTATAAATATGTTTCTTTCAACATACCAACCGACATTTTATACATAATATTATATTTAACAACCGTAAGAAAAACTAGTCAAAATATCTTTATTGATAGTCAAGCCTTCATAAAACATATAATAAATATATACAGGAACAAATTGGACCGTATCAGAGTTATCCGTATTATTACATGTTTGTGGGTAATCCAATAAAAAGTCTTAAATGATTGAAAATTATTCGATCACACTTAACAATTCTTATTTCATAAAATAACAAGTGATTTAACTTTCTAAAATCAGTAACAATAAAGAAATCTATACTTATAATAAATCTGTAGAGAGGTCAATTCTGTACATGAAATATATTTACAAAATAAGTAGCAGGGGGTGATTAGTGTTCGATACTGATGCCAAAAATGCAGTTAAAAAAATTTTTGTCTGTCTGTCTGTCTGTCTGTCTGTTTGTATGTTATTTATAGAAAAAAAAACTACTCGACGGATTTTAACGAAACTTAGTACAATTATTCTTTATACTCCTGGGCAGGTAATAGTATACTTTTCATCACACTACAATGAATAGGAGCAGAGCAGTGAAAGGAAATGTTGAGAAAATGGGAGAAGTTGCTTGATTTTTTAAGCTTCCGTCGCGTGTGCAGCCTTAATGGTTAGAGCTACATAGAAACTATGTATAACGGAAATATTCTACATAAAAATACACGAAAAATATTCCAAGACAGCATATATCTACCTTTTATAGTTAACTCACAATAACACGCATAACTCTCGATAGCTTAGCAGTTCGGAGATTTCTTATTATATTTGTTTACTTTTACGTTTATAAAACCAATAATGCTCACCATCATTCCTAATTAAAAAAAAAATAAACATTAGCACCAATTCAATAAAAAAAGAATCATTGAAATCGGTATAGAAACACCAAACTTATACTTACTTACATGAAATACGCCAACAAGACATCGCGCGTGAATAGTGAATCAAGCTATAAGGACTATTTTTGCGTAACGGTTGCCGCGCTCGACGGGGCTCGCGGCGGCAGAGTATAAAAGGGGCGGGAGGCGAGCGCAAGCGTCATTCAATATTTGGCTGTTGATGCGTTCAGAGTGTTGAACTTTATTGACAGACAATAATTGTTATTTTATAAACCGTGCTTATCAGCGCGACTTTTTGTCTTTAAATAGTTTATTTTAATTTCTTTTGTTGTTATTTTCTAAATTAGTTTTAGTTTTGTTTAAATTCTTAACTATTAATAGTTCCTATTTTATTTCTTTTTAAGTAGATTTAGATTCGATTTTTAGATTTGATAATAGATAGATAGATTAGATTATTGTTAGATTTTTAGTTACTGATAGGTTAGTTTTGGGCATTTTATGTTTAGTTTTTTTTGTATTGAGTAGATAAAAGCGTAGGTAGGTACTTTTATTAATTATAGTATTCATAGGTATTTTTTATTTATTTTTAAGTGAAGTAGGTATAGGTAGATATTGCCTTCTATCTACCTATACTGCACACGTGTTTTAGCTTTATTTTCATTTCTTTTTTTTTTGTACCTAAGTTGTAGGTAGGTAGGTACATATTTCTTAGTTTAATTCTATTAGAATATTAGGTATTTAAGTTTAAATAGGCACTTAGATTTATATTTTTTTATTTTATAGCAGCTGTACTTAGAACATCTAAGGTTTTTTTTGTATTAGCATAGGTACTTTGACTAATTACAGTAGTTGTAGGTATTTCTTATTATTCATTTTTAAGTGAAGTAGGTAAGTGTAGATAGTATTGCACACGCATTAAGTATAGCTTTATTTTCATTTTTTATTCTTTTGTAATTTGTAGGTACCTACGTACATATTTATAATTCGATTAGAATATTATTTTAGTTTTAATAGGCACTTAGATTTATATTCTATTTATTATATACTTAGCTATAGTTAGGACCTCTGACGTAAGTTTTTTGTTGGGTAACTAAATAGAATTTAAGTTACCGTCGATTAAAAATAAAATAAACGATGCCACCTAAAAAACGACCATCTTTATCTCGAACTTCGAGTCAAGCTAGGAGAATGAGAATGACGCGTTCTCAAGAATCGGAAGAGGAAAGAGCACATCGGTTAAACTCTATGAGAGTTAGTGCCTCAACATCTCGAGCTAATGAAAGCTCTCCAGAAAGAGAGATGCGATTAGCAGCTGAAAGAGCGAGACGAGCTACAACACGGGCTTCTCAAAGCTCTTCTCAACGAGAGCTAAGGCGTTCCATTGACCGGGAACAACATGCGTTATCCCGAGAAGCTGAAACTGCTTTACAACGAGAATTGCGACTCACAGCTGACCGCGAACGGCATACATTATCTCGCGAGTCTGAAACCTTCACTGAGAGGGAATTACGGCTTACAGCTGACCGCGAACGTCATATTTTATCTCGCGAGTCCGAAACCTTCACTGAGAGGGAATTACGGCTTACAGCTGACCACGAACGTCATATTTTATCTCGCGAGTCCGAAACCTTCACTGAGAGGGAATTACGGCTTACAGCTGATCGCGAACGTCATATTTTGTCTCGAGAATCTGAAACTTTTACTCAATATCAAGACCGTTTGACAAATGATAGGGCGCACCATAACATGATTCGATCTCTTGAAGATGAACATGAGCATGAACAACGACTAGAGTCGGGACGCGATTATTACAATTCTTTGAGACAAGAACAATTGATTACTTTATCTAATGAAAGATTAAGAATTGAAAATATTCGGTCGCTTGAAACAGAAGAACAGCGAGAGGCCCGTCTTACTGCAGATAGATTTCGACATGGTCTTAATGACTTAGATATACACGTGGTACATCAATCTACAAATTCGGTGGCGTGGTCCGATAAATATAAAAGTGGGTTTGCTTATAACCTCACAATTGATTACAGATCATCTTCTGAAATAGGCGATATGAACGTAGTATGTTCCTTTTGTAATGCTTCGAAGTGGAGGAAGGAGTCTGCTGGTTTCTGTTGTTCTGGAGGTAAAATAAATTTGCCTTCGTTCGAAGACCCACCGGAACCTTTAAAATCACTACTTTTAGGGGAACATTTGCAATCCAAACAGTTTTTAGATAATATTCGCACTTATAATAGTGCATTCCAAATGACATCCTTTGGTGCTAAACAAATCTCAGAAGGCCCTTTCATGCCTACTTTTAAGGTACAAGATCAGGTTTACCATTTGATAGGGTCCCTTTTGCCTGAAGAACAACCTAAATTTCTTCAAATATATTTTGTATCCGATTACAACGAACAGTCGAATATAAGAAATCAATATTTTCCGAATTTAAATACTGAACTCATTTCACAACTTCAGAACATGTTACATCAGGTTAATTCGTACGTATGCAGTTTTAAATCGGCATTAGAAGCCCTTTCTCAAGATGGTAATAACAATTATAAAATTGTTATAAATGCCGATAAGCGTCCAACTCAGGAACACCCTGGGCGTCATAACGTTCCATCCACGAATGAAGTTGCTGTAGTACTGGTCGACCAGGAATGTGATAGGCGTGATATCGTTATACGTTCCAGAGACAATCGTTTGCAACGTATTTTCGAAACCCACAGGGCTTACGACAGTTTGCAATATCCTATGATATACTGTCGAGGGGAAGATGGTTATAATTTCGCTGTAAACCAAACCGATCCGCGCACAGGCGCACCTAATTATAATAAAAAGGTGTCATGCCTTCAATTTTATTGTTACCACCTGCAAGTGAGACGGAATAGATTGGTATACTTTCAACGTTTTCGTGGCTTATTTAATCAGTTTATTGTTGACATGTACGCAAAAATTGAAACCGAAAGATTAGTTTATATACGATCTAATCAAAGGCAGCTGCGCGCTGAAGAATACGTGCACCTTCGCGATGCCATGCAGCAAGATAACGATACTGTGAATATGGGTCGTTTAGTTATTTTACCCTCTTCTTTTACTGGTGGTCCACGCTACATGCATGAACGTACTCAAGACGCTTTTTGTTACGTAAGAAAATATGGACGTCCCGACTTATTTGTTACTGTAACTACCAATCCCAAGTGGGATGAAATCACTCGGGAGCTTCTTGAGGGTCAGGCACCGCATGACCGCCATGATATTATTGCAAGAGTGTTTCATTTAAAATTAAAATCAATGATAGATCTTCTTACCAAAGATAACATTTTTGGAGAAGTATTGTGTTATATGTATAGTGTTGAGTGGCAAAAACGCGGCTTACCTCACGCACATATCTTGCTTTGATTAAAAGATAAGGTTCGACCTAATGATGTAGACAGATTAATCAGTGCTGAAATTCCAGATCCGACTGCAGATCCCCTGTTATACGACATTGTTAAAACTCATATGATACATGGTCCATGTGGTGCATTTAACGCAAATGCTCCTTGCATGCAAGACGGTCGTTGCACTAAAAGGTATCCAAAAGCATTAGTGGATGAAACTGTAACAGGACATGATGGATACTTATTATATCGTCGCCGTTCAAGAGACAATGGTGGTTTTACTGTTGAAAAGCGAATGTCTGGACAACAGGTTACTTTAGATAATAGGTGGGTCGTTCCGTATTCGCCTGTATTGTCCAGAGCATTTCAAGCTCACATAAATGTAGAAATGTGTAATAGTGTAGAGTCAATTAAATATATTTGTAAGTACATTAACAAGGGCAGTGACCAAGCTACGTTTGCGTTAAGAAATGAACATGATGAAGTTACTAGATTTCAGTCAGGCAGATATATCAGCTCTTCAGAAGCTGTGTGGCGGATCTTAAGTTTTAATATTCACGAAAGATATCCACCTGTGACCCATCTGGATGTTCATCTGGAAGGCGGTCAACGTATATATTTTAACGCCGAAAATGTTACAGAACGATTAGAGAACCCTAGACAAACAACTTTATTGGCATTCTTTCGACTTTGCCAAACTGATAATTTCGCAAAGTCTCTTTTGTATGAAGAAGTTCCATCGTATTATACCTACGATAAACAACGAGGTGTCTTTAACCGTAGACGCCGAGGCAGGCCTGTAGATGGCGAGACAGGTATTTTCAAAGAACATGTTCTTGGTAGAGTGTATACTGTTCATCCTAACAACGCAGAGTGTTTTTATTTGAGATTATTATTACATACAGTGCGAGGACCAACATCATTTATAGATTTGAGAAAAGTAGACGATGTTGTTTATCCAACTTATCATGCAGCTTGCCAAGCGCGTCATTTGCTTGAAAATGATCAACATTGGGATGACGCTTTAGCAGAATCCTGTGTTAGTGATAATCCACGACGGTTACGCCATTTATTTGTAACATTACTCACATTTTGTAATTTATCTGATCCTGTCCAATTATGGGAAAAATATAAAGAAAAATTTGCAGAAGACTTTCTTCGGAATTTATCTCACAATAATGAAGGCGCAACTAATGATAATTTTCGAGATCTGGCTATAAATCAGTGCTTATTAGCTCTTCAGGAAGACTTAACAGCAGTAGGCGGTAAATCACTTTGTGAATATGGTTTGCCAACGCCAACCTCAGTCGGAGAGGTTACCAATAGGGAATATTCCGCAGAGATTGGTTACAACCCAATGGAACTGCTGGTAACATTAGAAAACGGTGTCCCAATGATGACTGCAGAACAACGCTTAGTCTATGATCGCGTGTGCGAGAGTGTGCAGAATAATTTAGGAACAATATGGTTTTTAGATGCACCTGGAGGAACTGGGAAAACTTTTTTGACTAAATTAATATTAGCTTATGTTCGAAATCAGCGTAAAATCGCTCTTGCCGTGGCTTCATCAGGTATAGCTGCAACATTGCTACCAGGAGGTAAGACTGCTCACACTATGTTTAAAATACCAATTAATTTAGATCGCACGGAAAGTCCAACCTGTAGTATTTCAAGAAATAGCGACAAAGCTAAGGTATTGCGTGAGTGTAATTTAATCGTATGGGATGAATGTACGATGGCCCATCGAAAAGGAGTAGAAGCAGTAGACAGAACTCTAAGGGACATAAGACAAAATGATCGACCAATGGGCGGTATTACGGTTTTATTTTGTGGTGATTTCCGACAAACCTTACCGGTAATACCACGGGGAACCCGAGCTGATGAGATTAGGGCTTGCCTGAAAAGCTCTTATTTGTGGCGTGATATACAATCGGTGCATTTGACTATAAATATGCGAGTGAGAACTGGAGACAACGCAGATAATCGTGAATTTTCTGATACATTATTGAAGATTGGTGAAGGTACCTATCCACAACTACACCAAGGAAAACTTATTGTGACACCTGAGTTATGTTGTATAGTGCAATCCCAACAACACCTTATATCTTCGGTTTACGGTGACATAACAATTATATTAAATAGGGACAATTCTTGGCTTTGCGAAAGGTCCATTTTGACTCCTCGCAATGACCAGGCATCTGAAATTAATAATAAAATACTGTCTAATATACAGGGAGAAAGCAAAGTTTATAGTTCAATAAATAGAATGGTTGATGAACAAGAAGCCACTAATTACCCGATAGAATTTTTAAATTCTTTAAGTATGCCTGGACTACCTTCTCATATAATTTGTTTAAAAATTGGCATACCGATAATTCTGCTCCGAAATTTAAGACCACCTCAACTTTGCAATGGAACTCGGCTAAAAGTAACCCAGTTGCAACAAAATGTAATCGAGGCTCAAATTTTAACAGGTTGCGGTGCAGGAGAAACTGTCTTTATTCCCAGAATTCCCATAATACCAAATAATTTTCCATTCCAATTTAAAAGAACGCAATTCCCAGTATCGGTGTGCTATGCCATGACTATCAATAAAGCTCAAGGGCAGACTTTTCGTGTTGCTGGAGTAGATCTCGGTGTTAGCTGTTTCTCGCATGGACAATTATACGTCGCTCTTTCCCGGGTTAGCAATTCTAGGAATCTTTACGTTCACGTGCCGGACGGGTCGACTCTTAACATAGTCTACCCAGAAGCTTTACGCTGAAACATTTTAATTTGATCTAAAAATATTAGCAATATATTATCTTAATAAAAAACAAGGAGTTACACGCTGACCGAGTCGTGGGTATAGCGTGGGTATATTATAATATTCTGCGGTTACTTATATTTTTCAACAGTTTTGTGGATTGGCATATTATATTACTATTGCCCTTCTAAAATACGAAAGTGAATCTGCCTGTTACGTCAAAACTATGAGGGAGGACATCTGCTAATTTTTTTTCGAAAAACGACGGAAACGCGGACGAAGTCGCGGGCAAAAGCTAGTCATAAATAAGAACAATAGTTGTTAAGGATTGCGACGGTTACCAGGGATACGTTGTGCGCGTGGCAACCTGGCGGTTGCCACTTCCAGAGGTGAAGTGCCACCTCGCTGCCTATCTGACGATCTGCTAGAATAACAACTGTCAAATCTGATTCCGACGTATTCAAACAGATGACATTTCGTATAGGTCGATTATATTTAAATATTTCTGTATTGTGGTAATTTATAGACTTTGCTTTTAAAATTACCACTTACTAGATGTCGACGGCAAATATAACCTACTTGTTATTTTTTTAATTTAGAACATGTAAAATAAACAAACTAAAACACTGTCTCGTAGCAATATACAAGGTTACATCTGCAAGGAATATATTAACTAAATGAGGGAGATCAAGCCCGGATGAGATTTAGCAAAAGTTATCTAATAACAATGTGGACATGAGATCTATTAAATCTCCTGCAACAAGTTGTAATACTTCATGGTGTGGGACCAGTCTTTATCTGTGTATTAAAGGAGACATCTTTAGATAGATACAGTAAATTAAACAGAATTCATTTGGAATTATATTTCTTTTCTACGCTTGTTCCTTTTTTCTGCTTCTTTTTCATATGTATTATTTTTGTTTCTTTTATTCATAGTACCCAGATAATGTGATAGTATGATAAAACTTTATTGATCAGATATAAAAAAAAATCGTTTTTTTGTGTTCTTAACTTTATATCTGTATTTTAAATCTCTGTCTGTGTCTGAAAGCTGGCCAAAACAAGTCTTAAAGTAATCAAATAAGATTTAAAGGATTAACATACAAAATACTATTTTATAAATCACCCTACATTTCTACTAATACAGCCTCTCTAGTATTAAAGCTACATTATTCTTCTGAATATGAATTTAAGCAGAAATTGCGGGGTTTACATTTGACTAATTGGATTACAGAGATAGATATAAAATTGATTGTCTGAATAATAATTTTACTTATTATATATTACTCAGTACATCTGAGTTGTATTATTTAAGAATTCAATAATATTGTTTATATTTAACTATAATATTAGAAGAGCACTAAATTTAATTTCTATGAATGGTGTTATCATTAGTATTGCGTAAATATTTATATTTCTTTTATATACTCCTTATTACTAGTTTATTATTATATTTATTTATTTACCTTCACGCCATATCCCTTGCGGGGTAGCCAGAGACGACGGAGCGCCAAACGCTACGGTCTCTGCATACCTCTTTCGCCTCGGCCACAGACATCAACTTCTTCATACATGCCCTCCGGGGGGTCCTCATGCTTTTTACGTGACCTTCCTCCAGTATCGTAGCTACTGTGTTCTCGAAGGTCACTCGAGGCCTCCCCCTGTCTCTCTTACCGCTCACTTTTCCCATATAAATCTTTTTTACCATTCTTTCGTCACTCATTCGTTCAACGTGCCCAAACCACCTGAGCACGTTTTTCTTCATTCTCACCGTGACATCTTCGCTAGTACCTGCCATTCTGTGGATCTCTTCATTGCGGATTCGATCAGCTAGACTGACTCCGCATATTCTGCGAAGAGATCGCATCTCCACAGCATTCATCTTTCTTACATTCTTCTTCTGTGTTACCCACGTTTGGCTGCCGTATAACAGTGTCGGTAGCAAAACTGCATTGTGTACAGCCAAACGTGCAGCTATACTGACGTTTTGCCGTCTCAACAATGCAGTCAAAGCACCATTGACTCTGTTACCAGCAGCAATACGCCTTTCCACATCCATTTCGTATCTTCCGTCTCTGCTAAACATACTTCCCAAATATACCACTTCATTCACTTGTTCTATTATCTTATCATTCACGTTGATCTTACATTCTGTTCTTTCTTCATTTCTTTCAAATATCAGAACCTTCGTCTTACCTACATTCAGGTTAAGACCATTAATTTCACACCCATCTTTCAGAGTGGTGACCAATGCCTGCAAATTGCATTCTGATGATGCAATGAGCACTGCATCATCTGCATATAGTAAGCAATTGACCTTAAGGTCACCTACTTTCACTTCCATGTCACTATCTTTCACTCCTTGGAGACAACTATCCAAATACAAATTGAACAACCAAGTTGACATAGCGCAACCTTGCTTAACACCCGATTGGATGTCAAACCAGGGCGACATGCCAGCTCCTACTCGCACACAGGCTGAGTGATCTCGGTAAAGAGACCTTACAGCCTGTAGCAAGGGTCCGTTCACATTGTATCGGGGCAGTATCTCCCATAACTTCTTTCTCACAACCCTGTCAAACGCCTTTTCCAAATCCACAAAAGCACAGAAAACCTTTTGGTTTAGGGCCAAAAAATTTTCCGTGATCATGCGGAGGGAAAAGATCTGATCTATACACCCTCTTCCAGGTCTAAAACCTCCTTGTGCCTCCCACAACAGCCTTTCAGATCTCTCTTGCATTCTTCTCGCTAAAATTTTAGCATAAACTTTACCGCCCAAGCTAATCAAACTGATGGCCCTATAGCTTGCACAGTCTATCTGTGAACCTTTGCCTTTATACAAAGGTACGATGACTGCACTTCGCCAATCGTCTGGGACCTCCCCAGATTTCCAGCATAAATTGCATAAAAACCAGAAAAAGTCCCAGACGCGTGGCTCACCATATTTGATCATCTCGGCAGTAACTTCATCTGCTCCCGCAGCCTTACCACATTTCAGACTTCGAATCACGTTCTCTACTTCTTCTAAACTGATTTCACCATCGGCTACATCTTGACTCAGCATTACGCTGGTAGTCAAGACCGAGGCGTCCTCACTTTCATACATCTCCTTATAGAATTCCGCCCACCGCTGCAAAACGTGTGCTTGCTCAGTTAAAATTTCACCGCTTTTCGAAAGCACCCCTTTCATTCTACAGGTTACCGAACAACCCCGGGAACCACTAACTTCTCGCCAGAAAAGCTTCGTGTTTTCCCGGAAGTTGTTCGTCAACCTTTCATCCCTTTCTCTCTCAGAATTTTCACGCTTCATCTTTATAAGTGCTTTCGTTTTGTGCTTTTGCAGCTTGTACGCTCTTTTTCTTATCTCTCTCATACTTTTATCCTTACCAGAGGCTTTATAATCCAGCCATGCTTTCTTCTTTCACTCTACAGCGTCTTTCACTTCATCATCCCACCATTCATCGCGCTTTTTACTAAAACCTCTTTTCCTTTTACCACATACTTCTGTCGCTACTTTCACCATACCATTCCTAAGGTTCTGCCAGCATAGTTCAACACTTTCATTTCCAGAATCATAGCTTTCAAGCTTCTTGGAAACCCTCTCTTGATATTCCTCTCTGATCGGTGGATCCTTCTTATGCGATAATTCGACGCCAAGCTTGGACACGTCGTGCGGCTGCGCCAACCTGCGAACAAACCTCTTATTCTAGCAACGACTAGATAGTGGTCCGTTCCCAGATCAGCACCTCTGAACACCCGCGTGTCCATAACTTGACTTCGAATACGCTGGTCCACTAGGAATAAATCAATCATACTTCTTTCTTCCGCTCGCTCCCATGTGTACATGTGAATTTGTTTGTGATCAAACATCGTGTTTGCCACAAACAAATTTTTATCCTTACAAAATTCCAAAATAAGCTTTCCAGCCTCATTTACCCTTTTATCACCATATTTGCCTAGCACGCTTTCGTAACCGCTTCGCGCGGTTCCAACCCATCCATTCATATCTCCATATACTATCAACTTTTCATTATCTCTGACACTACTTAGAACATCCCTGACATTCTCCCAAAACTCCTCGAGCTCGCTCATTTGAGCTGAGGATACTGGCCCATACATGGCTAACAAGAATACTCTTGTTATCCCCAGCTTAAAGCGAACCCAAAGAAGCCTCGGGTTAATCGCCTTGTATTCTACCATTGCATTAACCATTCGAGAGGACAATAATACGCCTACACCTTGGCAACCTCGCTCACCCTCTGGAACCCCAGCCCAGAAAGCGACCCGGTTGCCAGGCAAATCGGTTGTATCATTGCCTTTTCGCTTGGTCTCAGACACACAAATAACATCCAGATCTTTGTCATCCATCACATCTAATAATTCATTCATCTTCTGTTCCATTCCTCCTCTTACATTCCACGTAGCTATTTGTAGCTCCGTCCTCCACCTTCCGCCGTTCGGAACATGGCGTGTTGGTTGGCGGTTCCCAACGCCGCATTTTGTAATTTTATTATTATAATTAATAAAAATTCATAATAATTTTATTATTATAATTAATAAAAAAGAAAAACCGGCCAAGTGCGTATCGGCCACGCGCTATTTAGTATTCCGGAGTTACCCATGATGGATAGTTAGATGTAATCAGACATACAAACTCCCGGACTTTTTGTATCTCTTTGTAGGGTATACACATGTATACCTATTACTATTTAATTAACCGCCTATTATTCCTGATCTTGGTTAACCTACTTAGTTGTATTAGTTACCCCTTCAATTTCGTTATAAGTACTACTGTTATGAATTTTTGTACTCCTCCTCCTTTCAAGCTTAATATTTCACAAACGTGTCTCTCTACCGAAGAACAGTTTTTGCCAACCCACCATATCTTTTAAAGACCTACCTTACGATACTCCACATCATGTGTTATGTGAATGTGGAATTACAGCTTTCTACTACTACGAGTATTTATTTTAACTTTTTATGAAAAGTGTAAGATCACACACACACACACACATGGAAATAATAATTAATAATACTAACAAAAGTCTAAACAAAAGTATAACGTAATTAAAATTGTTAGGTGTCGCGGTTTTATAAAATATTTCTATTAAAAGAAATAACTAATTAAAAGGATGATTTTCAAATATAATGTCAACAGACAAAATATTTTTCTCTTAGTAGTTAGTTAGTCTGTAGTCCTAGAGACTGAATATGAATAGTTACATAATTTAAGAAAAATATCAAAATTCTAAAATAGAGCTAACAGTCTTTTGCAAGATTGATAAAAATCTGTATAACCTATCACATAACTTCAAAAACAACTAAATAAAATTTTACTACTTACTTTTCCGAAATTAAAATAGAATAACAAAGCTTAGATGATTGTTATTATTGCAAACGGGTTTAATTATGTGTGTATTTTTAAGTTAATAATTCCATAATAATTATACGGTAATCTAAAGGTGAAACATTTATAACAAGGATAAAAATATAATATCTCTAACTTCAATGATATTTAATATGAAGTCTTTTTATAATTTATTATTAACTCTTAGATATTTCGATTGTAGTAAAAAATGATTCAAGTCTGGAGACAATCTATCAAAAGTAATTGACCTTCAACCTGTCATTATTTGAACGTTAAATATTTGGAGGATAAGAAAATATTTGAGAAAAGTCACAGAAGACTTTCCGACAATCATTAGTGCCTTTATTATTCTTAGTCTTTCCTTTCTTTGGAATGTCGTCTTTATTTTCTTTTCATGTGTTTTAATTTAATCATATGTTTTACTATGTAATGAATTTTTCTTATTTTTGATTAGAAAACAACCGTCATATATTACGAGCTTAATTAATATGGTACAATAAAATTACACACGAAAAAACAGCATAAAAGATAAAATCAACAGCTTATGTCAACGTCAACATCTTTTACTATTAGCACGTTCCGTGCCACGGCAATTTTTTAACATTTCCCATTCAAGCCGCCTGGGGCGTATACGACCCACACTTTAAAGATTTAAAAAAGTCGCTTAAGACGAATGCTTTACACTTTTTCAATACAGTAAAGCTGTAATTAGCAGACAAAAGTTATACATTTTAATTAGCATTAAACAACAAAGCAATAAATTCTATTTTTAATGACCATACAATTCATTTTTTTTAATAATTTGTTTTTTTTTAAGATAATAGCAAATGGCTTGAACTGAAAGAGAAACGGGGGTCGTATACGCCTCATATGATATTTTTATCCATAATTTCTAGACTTGAGTTCTGTACATTAGTACATTTTGGTGTTTCAAAAGATCATATAGGAATTTGAACAGGTCCTGTAGACGAGCAAGGGGAAATATGAGTTATAATAAAAATAAAGTAATGTGATATTTAGGATTATTTATATAAAATCAGGGGCGTAGGAACCGTGTGGGCAGGGTGGGCAGCTGCCCACCCAGAAATTTCTCAGGGTGGGCATTGCCCACCCATGCTTTTTGTTCAAAGGATTATTTAATTTTGATCACAACTGTAGCTGCGTCCGCTGCAACTTCTGAACGATCTTTCAGCGCTTTAAAAAGATTGAAAACTTATTTAAGAAATTCGATGTCAGAAAAGCGACTCACACACCTTTTGCTATTGCATGTACATAAAGAGATCACAGCTGGCTTAGATTTAAATGTTATAATGAAAGAGTTTGTAGCACGGTCAGAAAAGCGCAAAACTGTGTTTGGCAAAGTTGTATAGTAATTTAAGTTTAAGTTTAAGAAAATTATCATTTAAGAACTAATTTTAAGAAACGATTGATTTTAAGCACAAAAATGTAAAGCGTGATTGTATCAAATAATGTTAATGTATATAGTATAATAGAATAAAATACTGTTAACGTATAAAGAAAAACTTTATAAATAAAATTGACTCACAAACATTGATAATTCACAATATTGTTCAATACTCCCTGATGTGATACGTAAAAACGATATTAAACTTAAAAAAAAAAAAAAAAAAAAAAAAAAAAAGCTGTACAACTTTTTTTTCTTTCAAATTATTAAAAACTAGGGGGGGGGGGTACGATTTCAAACCTGTCCCCCCAGTAAAAATTTCGTTCCTACGCCCCTGTATAAAATAGAATTATAATTAGTGATTTCGTGTTTATAAAAATTAATTAATATATAAGTATATAATAATATTCGGAATTATACTACCGTAAGAGAACTTCCAGTGAACCCACATCAATATTTAAATCAATTAGTACTGGGAGCAATCCTCACGCTATAAGGGCGTCGATATACGTCGAGGCTAAATAACATTGTTATATCTTTCTTTGTTTAACTTCCGAGATGAAATAGGATAATCAAAAATAAAGGTATACAGTTATGAATTTAAACCATTCAAATCCAATTCAATCCAATGCCAAACCATGGACAATTTTTTGTTGATGCTAGGAAAGTCTATTAGCAAGCAATATGCAGAAAAATAACTAACGTCACCCATTAGTTTATGTAATGTTGGCATCGCTGTATATTTTTTTGTTGTAATTTATAACATAATATCGTCTGGCTTTCTGTTAATCCAATACTTTTTCAAAATCCAATAGAATTCTGAGATTAAATATTTACCTAGTTAATTTTCAATAATTGAATATATTCTTTTCTAATAATAAAATGTCATGTCATTTATCGTTGTTAACACCCGCATCCTGTGTACAGGCGTCCTAAGCAAGTGATTGATTATGCAGTGAGTATTCTATAGATCCAAATGGACGGACTTGCTCTCAAATATTATAATGTGTTTTCGAAAGCTTCAACTCCTGAAATGTGTATATAAAATGATATTGCCATTTCAATATGTTTAAAATTATAATTAACTAGCTGTAAGAATTCTGACTGCACTAAAACATATTTCTATAATATTTAATACCGACAAAGGTTGGAAATGTTTTATTGCAACAGTAATTTATTTTATAAAAACCGAGAATCCTCATTACACCAAAAAATAAATAATTATTTACATTACAATAATAGTAGATATAATGTTGCAGTATCAAATTTTAACTTTGATTTGGATATGGATTTGGATTGTAAGAGAAAAAAAACGCTACAAAGTGCACAATATTAGAAATAAAAGTATAAAAGATGTAAATCCAATAATGAATGGTCGATCGAAGCGCTCTAGCGGTTGATGACATTAGTCCCTATTGGTGAGAATTAAATCGCTGCTATGTGATGCTTTACTAGATATTTTTTTCAACAGAACAGAACTAGATATTTTTTTGATAAGAAATTCAATCGACCAGGAACCTCAAAGAAGAATAACATGGAAAACACCTTTTAGTATTTCTCTAAGCCATCAATGCAGATATGACCCGATTTATTCTGGAAGCATTGCGTTTAAAGTATGTATGAAATGCAACCTTTCATGAAGGTATTGAATGCGAATAAAGAAGTACTTCAGGTGCAGGAAATAAAATTGTGTTAGAATTCAAAGACCGTTTTGTTATACGAACTAACAATCATGTTAATAAAGTTTTAAATTTATAGTTCAGTATAAGGTTAAAATAATTTATCATCATCCACCTATCTTTGTACCTATTATTTGGAATCAGCGCAATAAACTCTTTCACACTCTTCTATCATCATCTCAGTGGAAATTAGCTTTTTGTATATCATATTTTTCGTCCAATCTTTTATAACCATTCACAACCATAATTAAGAGTTTTGATTTCATAATTTCTTCCCACTTCGTTACATGAGCATACCACGAAAACAGTTATTTCTCAGCATTTAATAAATTAGTTTAGGAAATATTTTTACCAAGAGTATAACTATACTTAAAATAATGATTCTATCAAATTTTTACATTGGTGTCAGTCTAATTACATTCTCATTTCTTTTGGAGTTCGCAATTTTAGTAAACGCTTTTATAGTAATTTAAATCTGTTTGATTCAGTGCTGCCAATTATATGTTTAAGGTGGCAACACTGACAATAATACTGTGATGATTAGTAGTCATTATACGTTTTAAGAACAATTCAGTGTTTTACTTCTGAGACTATAATAAAATAATATAAACTATATAAGAATAAAAGTTTCATACAAGTTATATACCCTATCATTGTGTTAGAATTTTCAAAAAATATTTCTTAGAACACTATATAACATGTTCCAAATTACAGCTTTATAGATACAATACTATTTGCTGTTTCTGTTCGTTTATCAGTAAAATATATTTTATGTATTGGGTTCTCTGGTTTTCGAAGTTTTCATTACTGTTCACTCACATTTCAAAATGTGATATAAACGGGAAGTGTAAACTAGTCCAATCCAATACGTACAAGTATATTTGGGAAGTTATTGGGATATCGATGATTCAAGATAAGGAATGCCGAACTTAAGATATAATTCAAATCGATCGAAAGTATTTGACTTTCAGCTTGATATTATTTAACGGTACATACTTGAACAGAAATAATATATTACGAAAGAAGCCTTGCTTTAGCAAATGAATTACACATTTTAATCTTTGACAACTAAATAACGTGGTGTAGCGTTTTTTAATTTAGTATAAGAACACGTAAAATAAACAAACTAAACACCGTCTCGTAGTAATATTCTAGTTTACCAAGGAATATATTAACCGAATGAGGGAGATGAAGCCCGGATAAGATATAACAAAAGTTATCTAATAACAACGTGGACATGAGATCTATTAAATCTTGCAACAAGTTGTAATACTTCATGGTGCGGGACCAGTCTTTATCTGTGTATTAAAGGAGACATCTTTAGAGGGATACGGTAAATGAACTGATAAATTGAACTGATAAGTTGAATGCGTTTGGAAATACATTTTTTTTCTAAGCTGTTTTCTTAAGTTGTTTTTGTTACTATTATTTTTATGTCAATATTTTTCATTATTTTGTTCCTATATGTATGCATTTTCAATCTCTGCAAAGTGACATTAATGAAAACTTGCCTGGTACATGTTTTAAAGTAAACATATAAGATTTAAAGTATTTTTATATTAACAGACAAAATACTATTTTATAAATCACTCTACATTTCTACTAATTCAGCTTCTCTAGTATTAAAGATACATTATTCTCCTGAATATTAATTGAAGCAGAAATTGCGTGGTTTATATTTGACTAATTGGATTACAGAGGAAAATATAAAATGGGTTGTCTGAATATCAATTTTATATATATAATATATATTATATATTTTTCAGTATTTCGGAAGCGTATAACATGTTATTTAATATATTATTTTCATATATCTTTTAAAATTTGTTTGTGATATAGGCACTATTATTCCTAAAATTATAGTAGTTTTTCATCTAAATTCTTTGTATGTACTACTATTATGATTATTTTTCACAATCAAATCAACCATTTAGCTGGCAGAGGGGAAAAGGAAGATGTCTAAGACAAATTTGCTCTTTAAAGCTTAATATTTCACAAAATAGTCCCTTATTCGAAAAATTGTTTTCACCATATTTTTTAAATACCTATCTAACGATACTCCACATCATGGGCACTAGATACAAATACGTATACAACAGCTATTCTAAAAAAATATGTTCAAACGTTTATTCCAACACTTTTCCGCGTTGCTAATATGTATGTACATGCAATTACAGTTTTCTACTACTAAGAGTATTTATTTTTACTTTATATAAAAAGTATAATATTTATTTAACGTGAACACCATGTTATGTAAACTATTATTTCTTCTCTATCGATCGACTAACAAGACCAACATTTTATAGATATTATATTGTTGTTAAACGGTTAAAACTGTTAAATCGCTTATCTAAACGTCACTTATTTTAAAAACATTATATATAAGTAAAAATATAATATTATTCGAACATTGAAAGGTTTCTACATGTCATTAAAGTAATGAAATGAATGAATGAATGAATGAATCTACATGCATATATATATATATATATATATATATATATAAATATGTAAAAAATAAAATCATATTCAAAATGTGTCCTTGTTACTATATAACATATAAACTGAACTGATGTTAGATTATTAATTTCGATATTGTCATTGAGTCAAAGGAGAAGCTGCGAGCTATTTCATATTGTGAACAAATTTAATTAAAGAGATTGTCTGATTCAAATATTCCTTTTAAAATAATTTTAATTCTTTAAAACATATACGCCCACATACACAGACACGCACACGGATGAAAATAATAAATATTGATATTTACAAAAGTCTAAATAAAAGTACAACGTGATTAAGATCGTTAGGTGTCGCGGTTTTAATAATAAATTAAAAGAAATATATATATATAGAGACTGAATATGAATAGTTTCATAGTTTAAGAAATATATCCAAATTTTAAAATAGAGCTAACAGTCTTCCGTCAGATTGATAAAAATCTGTAAAATATATCCTTTCATTTATGCAAGTCTGGAGACCATCTATCAAAAGTAATCGACTGTCAGTCTGTCATTATTTGAACGTTAAATATTTGGAGGATACGAAAATATTTGAGAAAAGTCACAGAAGAATTTCCTACAATCATTAGTGCCTTTATTATTCTTATTCTTTCCACGGCGTGTCGTCTTTATTTTCTTTTCATGTGTTTTAATTTAATCATATGTTTTACTATGTAATGAGTTTTTCTTATTATCGATTAGAAAAACGAGCTTACTTAATATGGTTCATTAAAATTAACACACGAAAAAACAGCATAAAATATAAAATCAACAGCTTATGTCAACGTCAACATCTTTTACTATTAGCACGTTCCGTGCCGCGGCAATTTTTTAACATTTCCCATTCAAGCCGCCTGGGGCGTATACGACCCACACTTTAAAGATTTAAAAAAGTCGCTTTAGACGAATGCTTTACACTTTTTCAATACAGTAAAGCTGTAATTAGCAGACAAAAGTTATAAATTTTAATTAGCATAAAATAACAAAGCAGTAAATTTAATTTTTAATGACCCTATAATTCATTCATTTTTAAGAACAAAAATATTTTCATCCATAATTTCTCGACTTTAGTTCTGTACATTAGTACATTTTGATGTTTCAAAAGATCATATAGGAATTTGAACAGGCCCTGTGGACGAGCGAGGGGAAATAGGAGTTATAATAAGAATAAAGTAATGTGATATTTAGGATTATTTATATAAAATAGAATTAAGATTAGTGATTTCGTATTTATATTTAAAATTAATAAATGTATATAATAATATTCTGAATAATACTACTGTAAACGAACTTTCAGTGAACCCACATCAATATTTAAATCAATTAGTACTGGGAGCAATCCTCACGCTATTGGTCGATATACGTAGAGGCTAAATAACATTGTTACGAGTATATCTTTCTTTGTTTAACTTCCGAGATAAAATAAAATAATAAAAAATAAAAGTATTAACAGAAATAGACACTATAGTTCTAGAAAAAGTTCTTAAATACTTTTATACAGTTATGAATCTAAACCGTTCAAAACAAATTCAAACCAATGCCAAATCATGGACAATTTTTTGTTGAAGCTAGGAAAGTCTATTAGCAAGCAGTATGGAGAAAACCAACTAACGTCACCCATTAGTTTATGTAATGGCATCGCTGTATTATTTCTTTTGTAATTTATAACATAATATCGTCTGGCTGACTGTTAATCCAATACTTTTTCAAAATCCAATAGAATTCTGAGATAAAATATTTACCTACTTAATTTTCAATAATTGAATATTTTCTTTTCCAATAATACGAGTAAAATGTCATGTCATTTATCGTTTTAACACCCGCATCCTGTGTATAGGCGTCCTAAGCAAGTGATTGATTATGCAGTGAGTATTCTATAGATCCAAATGGACGGGAATACTTGCTCTCAAATATTATAATGCGTTTTAGAAAGCTTCAACTCCTTGAAATGTGTATAAAGTGATATTGCCATTTCAACTACTCGTATTTTTAAAATTATAATTAACTAGCTGTAATAATTCTGTCTGCACAAACCACCATACATGTCTTACAATTTCATCGGCGATACGTATGCTTACTAAAACGTACTGCTATAATATTTAATACAGACAAAGGTTGGAAATGTTTTATTGCAACAGTAATTTATTTTATAAA
The DNA here is from genome assembly GCA_918358695.1 of Melinaea menophilus ssp. n. AW-2005. Classification (NCBI taxonomy): domain Eukaryota; kingdom Metazoa; phylum Arthropoda; class Insecta; order Lepidoptera; family Nymphalidae; genus Melinaea; species Melinaea menophilus. Next base: position 4,853,915 of record OU911046.1, on the reverse strand, counting down.
AACCGAGAATCCTCATTACACCAAAAAAAATATTTTCTAGGTTGATATTTAATCAGTTAAGTTGTCTTGTTACATTTATATATCAAATAATTATTTACATTACAATAATAATAGATATAATATTGCATTATAAAATTTTAACTTTGATTTGTATATTTGTAAGAGTAATAAACGCTACAAGGTACACAATATTAGAAATAAAAGTATAAAAGATGTAAATCCAATAATGAATGGTCGATGGAAGCGCTCTATCGGTTGATGACATTAGTCCCTATTGGTAAGATCATTAAATCGCTGCTATGTGACGCTTTACTAGATATTTTTTTCAACAGAACACAACTAGATATTTTTTTGACAAGAAATTCAATCGATCAGGAACCTCAAAGAAGATAATAATAGAATAACATGGAAAACACCTTTTAGTATTTCTCTAATCCATCTATGCAGATATGACCCGATTTATTCTGGAAGTATTGCGTTTAAAGTATGTATGAAATGCCACCTTTCCTAAAGCTATTGAATGAGAATAAAGAAGTACTTCAGGTGCAGGAAATAAAATTGTGTTAGAATTCAAAGACCGTTTTGTTATACGAACCAACAATCATGTTAATAAAGCTTAAGTTCATAGTTCAGTGTATGGTTAAAAGAATTTATCATCATCCACCTATCTTTGTACCTATTATTTGGAATCAGCGCAATAAACTCTTTCACACTCTTCTATCATCATCTCAGTGGAAATTAGCTTTTTTATATCATATTTATCGTTCAATCTTTTATAACCATCCACAACCATAATTAAGAGTTCTGCTTTCATAATTTTTTCCCACTTCGTTACATGAGCATACCACGAAAACAGTTACTTCTCATCATTTAATAAATTAGTTTAGGAAATATTTTATCATGAGTACAAATATGCTTAAGATGATGATATGATTCTATCAAATGTTTCGCGTTGATATAACTCAAATTTCATTCACATTTCAAATAACAGTTTAATAGAAATTTTATACCCTATTAAACATTATTGGGTTAGAAATGCCAAATGTCTTAGAACATTCTATCTTATTTAAATAATCATGTAGCAAATTTCGTTCATCTATCGAGACAAGCGTTATTGTACGAGTATGTACTGGATTTACTGGTTTTTGAGGTTTCCATAACGCAAATGTCAGAACTCGTCAAGCGCTAACACCAACACGATGATAATGTCTGCCAACCTGTCAAACACAATCTTTCAAATGTGATATAAACGGTTAATGTAAACTAGTCTCATCCAATACATATATTTGGGAAGTTCTTAGAATATTGATCATATTGATATCATTTAACGGAACTTCTTTGAATAGAACTAACATATTAGGAAAGAAACGTTGTATTAATTTTAATATTTTCCTGGATAAATAAAAAGAATATGGAGTAGTAATTTTTGCTAAGAAGATTTAATAAAAAAATTATTACGAAATCGTTGCAATTTCTTATAAGGCTTCCAAAAGGTCTAAGAAAGTTTGTTTGTAATTGAGATTTAAACATATTTTTATACACGTTCATTATTTGTATAATAGTTTGTAAAAATTTTCAGGTAATCACCATCAAAAACAATCACCAAATTAAATTGAAATTATCGCTAAATGAAAATGTCTTTTCGAATAAAACGATTATTTCTTTATATTTTCTATATCTTTCCTAAGGAAGAGAAGTAGCAGCGTCCTAAGTAGCAGCGATTATATTCCGACAAACCAAAAAAATTTATCAATCACACGTTGCCGTTCTTTCTTTTTTAGTAAGACGTTAATTCCTTCTCTTCCTTTAAAAACATGTTTCATCCAACATACCAACCAACTATGTTATATTTAATAACCATAAGAAAAGCCAGTCATAAACATCTTTATTTATTTATAATCAATTTATTGAGAGTCAAACCCTAATAAAATATATAATAAATATATATAGAAATAGATTGGAGTATATCAGAGTTATACCTATACAGACCATATTATTACTAGTTTGAGGGTAATCTAATAAAAAGTCCTAAAACAATTGAAAATTGAATGATTTTCAACAATTAACAATTAACAATTCTCATTTCATAAAATAACAAGTGATTTAGCTTTCTAAAAGCAGTGATAATAAAGAAAATCATAAATCGGCGCAATAGTGGTTAAGGATTGCGACGGTTAACAGGGATTCGTTGTGCGCGTGGTAACCTGGCGGTTGCCACTTCAAGAGGTGAAGTGCCACCTCGCTGCCTGTCTGATGATCTGCTAGAATGACAACTGTCAAATATAGTTCCGACGTATTCCAACAGATGGCATTTCGTACAGGCCGACATATATTTAAATATTTCTAGATGACGATAATAAATATGACTATTACTTTTAATATACTCGTCTTTTTAAATTTAATTTTAGAACATGTAAAATAAACAAACCAAAACACAGTCTCGTAGCAATGTAAAAGTGTACATCTCCTAGGAATATATTAACTGAGTGAGGGAGATGAAGCCCGGATAAGATATAACAAAAGTTATCTAATAACAACGTTGAAGTAAGATATATTAAATCCCCTGCAACAAGTTGTAATACTTCATGGTGTGGGACCAGTCTTTATCCGTGTATTAAAGGAGTCATCTTTAGAGAGATACAGTAAATGAACTGATAAACTGAACTGATAAGTTAAATGCATTTAGAACTACACTTTTTTGTCTAAACTGTTTTCTTAAGTTGTTTTTTTACTCCTATTTTTATGTTAATATTTTTCATTATTTTGTTCCTATATGTATGTATTTTCAATCTCTGTAAAGCGATATTAATAAAAACTTGCCTGGTACATGTTTTAAAGTAAACATATAAGATTTAAAGTATTTTTATATTAACAGACAAAATACTATTTTATAAATCACTCTACATTTCTACTAATTTAGCTTCTCTAGTATTAAAGATACATTAATCTCCTGAATATTAATTGAAGCAGAAATTGGGCGGTTTACATTTGACTAATTGGATTACAGAGGTAAATATAAAATGGGTTTTCTGAATATCAATTTTATATATTATATATTTTTCAGTATTTTGGAGCGTATTACATGTTATTTAATATATTATTTTGATATATCTTTTAAAATTTGTTTGTGATATAGGCACATATAGAAAAATATATTTAATTAATCGACTATTATTCCTAAAATTGTAGTAGTTTTTCGTCTAAATTCTTTGTATATACTACTATTGTGATTCTTTTTCACAATCAAATCAACCATTTAGCTGGCAGAGGGGAAAAGGGAGACGTCTAAGACAAATTTGCTCTTTAAAGCCTAATATTTCACAAAATATTTCGAAAAATTATATTCGCAAACCCACCATATTTTTTAAATACCTATCTAATGATATTCCACATCATGGGTACTAGATAAAAATACGTGTACAACAGCTATTCTAAAAAAATATGTTCAAACGTTTATTCCAACACTTTTTCCGCGTTGCTAATATGTACGAGTATGTGCATGCAATTATAGCTTTCTACTACTAAGAGTATTTATTTTTACTTTAAATAAAAGTGTAATATATATTTAACGTGAACACCATGTTATGTAAGCTATTATTTCTTCTCTATCGATCGACTAACAAGACCAACATTTTATAGATATTATATTGTTGTTAAACGGTTAAAACTGTTAAATCGCTTATCTAAAAATCACTTATTTTAAAAACATAGTTTAAAAGTAAAAAACTAATATTATTCGAACATTGAACGGTTTTTACATGTCATTAAAATAATGAAATGAATGAAAAGTTTATTTGACAACCTAATACTGGCCTGTGGAAATAAATAAAAAGTAAATAGGTCCAGAAGTAATTTATAAATACATATATATATAATGTTAAAAATAAAATCATATACAAAATGTGTCCTTCTTACTATATAACATATAAACTGAACTGAAGTTAGATTATTAATTTTGATATTGTCATTGAGTCAAACGAGAAGCTGCGAGCTATTTCATATTCTGGACAAATTTAATTAAAGAGATTGTCTTATTCAAATGTTCCGTTTAATATAATTCTATCTACTTTAAAACATACCTGAACAAAATACACAGACACGCACACATGCACATATACGCACACATATAAAATAGTAAATATTGATATTTACAAAAGTCTAAATAAAAGTACAACGTCATTAAGGTGTCGCGGTTTTAATAATAAATTAAAAGAAATAACTCATTAAATGGATGATTTTATATTATATTTGTATAATGTCATCAAAATTATATTATAAATATTTTTCTCTTAGTCTGAAGTCTGTAGTATCAGAGACTGAATATGAATAGTTTCATAGTTTACGAAATATATCCAAATTCTAAAATAGAGCTAACAGTCTTCTGTCAGATTGATAAAAATCTGTAAAATATATCCTTTCAATGCAAGTCTGGAGACCATCTATCGAAAGTAATTGACCTTCAGCCTGTCATTATTTGAACGTTAAATATTTGGAGGATACGAAAATATTTGAAAAAAGTCACAGAAGAATTTCCGACAATCATTAGTGCCTTTATTATTCTTAGTCTTTCCTTTCTTTGGCATGTCGCCTTTATTTTCTTTTCATGTGTTTTAATTTAATCATATGTTTTACTATGTAATGAGTTTTTCTTATTATCGATTAGAAAACAACCGCCATATATTACGAGCTTAATTAATATGCTTCAATAAAATTAACACACGAAAAAACAGCATACAATATTAAATCAACAGCTTATGTCAACGTCAACATCTTTTACTATTAACACGTTCCGTGGCACGGCAATTTTTTTACATTTCCCATTCAAGCCGCCTGGGGCGTATACGACCCACACTTTAAAGATTTAAAAAAGTCGCTTAAGACGTATGTTTTATACTTTTTCAATACAGCAAAGCTGTAATTAGCAGACGAGAGTTATAAGTTTTAATGAAGGTTAAACAACAAAGCAATAAATTTAATTTTTAATGACACCTACAATTCATTCATTTTTAAGAACAAAAATATTTTTATCCATAATTTCTCGACTTGAGTTCTGTACTTTAGTACATTTTGGTGTTTCAAAAGATCATATAGGAATTTGAACAGGCCCTGTGGACGAGCGAGGGGAAATATGAGTCATAATAAAAATAAAGTAATGTGATATTTATTTATATAAAATAGAATTATAATTAGTGATTTTATATTTATATTTAAAATTAATAAATGTATATAAATGTATAGTCTGAATAATACTACTGTAAGCAGGGGCGTAGGAACCGTGTGGGCAGGGTGGGCAGCTGCCCACCCAGAAATTTCCCAGGGTGGGCATTGCCCACCCATGCTTTTTGTTCAAAGGATTAAAATTTTGAAATTGAACATTTATTGTTTCAATGGAAATTTGTTCAAGACCATTTTAGAGGCAAAAAGGTCGCTTTTCACGACAAAATAGACCTTTTGCAAAGCTTGCGGAAGAACTTGGTGTCTTTGCAGAAGATTTCAATATTAGCAGGTTGAATGCTGAACTTTTTCTGCTCCAAAGTGTGCCTGACATTATGAGCTCTAACTGTTCCGAATTGTGTGACAAACTCTCCAAGTTACCGTCAACAACTAAAGATATGTTAGATCAAGTAATTCTCCTAGTAATTTTGATCACAACTGTAGCTGCGTCCGCTGCAACTTCTGAACGATCTTTCAGCGCTTTAAAAAGATTGAAAACTTATTTAAGAAATTCGATGTCCCAAAAGCGACTCACACACCTTTTGCTATTGCATGTACATAAAGAGATCACAGCTGGATTAGATTTAAATGTTATAATGAAAGAGTTTGTAGCACGGTCAGAAAAGCGCAAAACTGTGTTTGGCAAAGTTGTATAGTAATTTAAGTTTAAGAAAATTATCATTTAAGAACTAATTTTAAGAAACGATTGATTTTAAGCACAAAAATGTAAAGCGTGATTGTATAAAATAATGTTAATGTATATAGTATAATAGAATAAAATACTGTTAACGTATAAAGAAAAACTTTATAAATAAAATTGACTCACAAACATTGATAATTCACAATATTGTTCAATACTCCCTGATGTGATACGTAAAAACAATATTAAACTTAAAAAAAAATTTTTTTTTTTTCTGTAGAATTTTTTTTCTTTGACATTATTAAAAACTAGGGGAGGGGTACGATTTCAAACCTGCCCACCCAGTAAAAATTTCGTTCCTACGCCCCTGACTGTAAGCGAACTTTCAGTGAACCCATATCAATATTTAAATCAATTAGTACCGGGAGCAATCCTCACGCTATTAGGGCGTCCGTATACGACGAGGCTAAGTAACATTGTTATATCTTTCTTTGTTTAACTTCCGAGTATTAACGGAAATAGACAGAACAGTTCTAGAAATAAGTTCTTATATACTTTTATACAGTTATGAATCTAAACCATTCAAATCCAGTACAATCCAATGCCAAACCATGGACAATTTTTTATTGAAGCTAGGAAAGTCTTTTCGCAAGCAATATGGAGAAAACCAACTAACGTCACCCATTAGTTTATGTAATGATGGCATCGCTGTATCATTTTTTTTTGTAATTTATAACACAATATTGTCTGGCTGCCTGTTAATCCAATACTTTTTCAAAATCCAATAGAATTCTGAGATAAAATATTTACCAAGTTAATTTTCAATAATTGAATATATTCTTTTCTAATAATAAAATGTCATGTAACTTATCATTTTAACACCCGCATCCTGTGTACAGGCGTCCTAAGCAAGTGATTGATTATGCAGTGAGTATTCTATAGATACAAATGGACGGGAATACTTGCTCTCAAATATTATAATGTGTTTTAGAAAGCTTCAACTCCTGAAATGTGTATATAAAATGATATTGCCATTTCAATATGTTTAAAATTATAATTAACTAGCTGTAAGAATTCTGTCTGCACAAACCATCACACATGTTTCACAAGTTCATCGGCGATACGTATGCTTACTAAAACGTACTGCTATAATATTTAATACCGACAAAGGTTGGAAATATTTTATTGCAACAGTAATTTATTTTATAAAAACCGAGAATCCTAACTACACCAAAAAATATATTTTCTAGGTAGATATTTAATCAGTTAAGCTGTCTTGTTTAACGTTACATTTATATATCAAATAATTATTTATATTACAATAATAGAAGATATAATATTGCAGTATAAAATTTTAACTTTGATTTGTATATTTATAAAAGGAAAAAAAACTCTATACGGTGCAAAATATTAGAAATAAAGGTATAAAAGATGTAAATCCTGTAAAATAATGAATGGTCGATCGAAGCGGTTGATGACATTAGTCCATATTGGTAAGATCATTAAATCGCTGCTAAGTGACGCTTTACTAGATATTTTTTTTCAACAGAACACAACCAGATATTTTTTTCACAAGAAATTCAATCGATCAGGAACCTCAAAAAAGATAATAATAGAATAACATGGAAAACACCTTTTAGTATTTCTCCAAGCCATCTATGCAGATATGACCCGATTTATTCTGGAAGTATTGCGTTTAAAGTATGTATGAAATGCAACCTTTCATGAAGGTATTGAATGGGAATAAAGAAGTACTTCAGGTGCAGGAAATAAAACTGAGTTAGAATTCAAAGACCGTTTTGTTATACGAACTAACAATCATGTTAATAAAGTTTTAGATTTATAGTTAAGTATAAGGTTAAAAGAATTTATCATCATCCACCTATCTTTGTACCTATTATTTGGAATCAACGCAATAAATTCTTTCGCACTCTTCTCATCATCATCTCTGTTTCATATTTATCGTTCAATCTTTTATAACCATCCCTAACCATAATTAAGAATCTAGTCTGCATAATTTTTTTCCTTTTCTTTACGTGACAAACTATATTGTATGTATTGGGTTCGCTGGTTTTCGAGGTTTTCATCATTGTTCATTCATATTGCAAATTGCGGAACTCGTCAAACGCTAACACCAACACGGTGATCATTTCTACCAACCTGTCAGAACCAATCTGTCAAATGCGATATAAACGGGAAGTGTAAACTAGTCTAATCCAATACGTACAAATATATTTAGGAAGTTATTGGGATATTGATGATTCAAGGTTAAGAATGCCGAACTTAAGATATAATTCAAATAGATCGAACGTATTTGACTTTTAGCTTTATATTATTTAACGGTACATACTTGAACAGAATTAATATATTAAGAAAGAAACATTGCTTTAGCGAATGAATTACACATTTTAATCTTTGACAAATAAATAACGTGGTGTAGCGTTTTTATAAGAAGGAATGATTAAAAAAAAGTTACAAGGTTCTATCAAAATTTTAATAATTTATAGTTGTAAGAAAAATTGTTTTCAATTGAGATTAAAACATATTTTCTACACGGCCATGTGTCCTAGAATATGCATTCCTTCGCTAAAAATAAAGTAATACATTTGATTTAACTTACATACTATATAAATTGGACCAGAAACTTAAAATAAGCCTAAGCGACAATAAGATACCGTTCTTTCTTATTTAGTATGAGGCTCAGTCCATCCTTTCCCTTAAAACTAGGTTTCTCCTAATTTACCAACCCACAATATCTCCGATTATCAATTATAATATATAGACTTCAAAATTACCAATTACTATATGTCAACGATAAATATGAATGTTTACTTTCAATCTACTCGTTTTTTAAATTTAATATTAGAACACGTAAAATAAACAAACTAAAAACACCGTCTCGTAGTAATATGCTATATACGTTGAAGTGAGATCTATTAAATCCCCTGCAACAAGTTGCAATACTTGATGGTGTGGGACCAGTCTTTATCTGTGTATTAAAGGAGACATCTTTAGAGACATACGGTAAATGAACTGATAAACTGAACTGATAAGTTAAATGCGTTTGGAACTACATTTTTTTAAAGCTTTTTTTGTTACATTTACATATATTTTTATACTCTGCAAAGTGATATTAATGAAAACTGATCAGGAACATGTTTTAAGATAAACAAATAAGATTTAAAGATTTTTTTTTATTAGAGAGGTAAAATCTTATATTTAAAATTACCTACGTTTCTATAGATACAGCTTTTATAGTCCTGAAGCTACATTATTCTCCTGAATATTAATTGAATTAGAAATGGCGGCGTTTATTTTTGATTAATTGGATTACAGTGATAAATAGAAAATGGGTTGTCTGAATATCCATTTAACATAATATACGTTTCTAGGTATTTCTGGGTCTGGGTATATTATGGATATTATTTAATAATTAAATAATATCCATAATATAAGAAGAGTCCAACAAATATTATTAAATGAATACAGTGACTTAAATTGCATTTTTTATTAGTTTTACCAACAAATAGATAAATGTCTTTAATATTTCAACAAACAACAACCACACCTTTGAAATAATGAGAAAAGTTTCATATGTTTCAAGTTGTTTTATTCATCCGATCCTTCCAAACCTTTATTCCTATAAAGGTCTCTTCATACATTTAGTTAAGATTACTATGAAACCGAAAAATACTAAACACTCAATATTCTAACAATGTGTTTCTTTTATTCAACGAAAAAAACATTTCCAAATATTTCTTTTATGTGTTTATTTCAAAACAATATTACTTTAAATACGTTCTGCACGACGTGGGGTCCCGACCCTATTATTTTAAAACAGATTTGACAACAAGTGTAGTGTTCTTATATTTATTAAATATATACTTAAAAATATAATATACGTCTTATAGTTTTCCAATTAAATTAGTGTTATTGATATTTTAGTTATACAATTAAAACAATTATTAATCAGATCAGATGTTTATATTTTCAGAGCATATTGTTTTGTTATTTTACAGATACTAATTATTTTATTCGCAATCATTAATACTCTTATAAAATTGATTTTTTGTATAATTATTAAAAAATGAAAGATTATTTAACAACTATTCGTTTTATATTACGTATTTTATTAATTAGTATTAAAAATATGTCCTTACTAAAAATATGATATGCAAATTTAACTAAAGTTGATTTATATATATTATTATTGCGTTAAATGAGAAGCTCTGAGTTATTTCATTTTAGGACAAGTCAATTTATAGAAATTGACTAATTAATTGTCAGTCGGTACTGTAATATATACAAACACACACATACGTAAACAAACAAATAAAACCAACTTAACTTAACAAATAAAAATATATTACATTATATATATTTGATTTGAGATAATTTTATTATGGTTATGTTTGTTCTATGTCACATTTTTTTATAAATATTTCCACTAAAAAGACCATCTTATTAAATTTAAGGTTTTCAGATATAATATGAACGAAATGATTATTGTTTTCGATATTAAATCCCAGCGGCTGAATTCAGTTAGTTTCGTTCAGGGAAAGTATTAAAGGATTGGGATAGAATTACCAGAAATATTTAGGTAAAAATATAGTAAAAGAAAATTTTAATACATTGTTATTTATTTCTCTACATGGCCCTAAAGTTAATGAAGTCTTTAATTATTTAATTGTGCTTTACTTTGGTAAGGGCTTTTATTTTTGATAAAAATCGTCATTAATTAACTAGTCACTTTTGTCTAAATGCAGCCAACATGAAGATTTTAGACCTATTCCATAGGCTTCATTGGTATTACGCTTGTGTGTAACTTTTAGGATTTAGGGAAATCATTTTTTGATTATTTAAATCGTGTGTAATTTCAATACTCGATCTATTATTTATCTTTTAACAAACATACAAAGCTTATACTTATTATTATTATTTTATATATATATTTTTAATATTAAAGATAGTTAGTTTGAAATTTTAGCTATTAGACGTGATGATGTAATGGAGTATTGAGCACGATTGTGAATTTAAACCATCTAAACCTATAAAACGTTTCGATTCAAAAATCCATTTATATATTCAGATATACAGACGAATTAGAATATTTATGTATTATTGAATATGTAAAAATAGTCAGGTGAGTTAAAAAAGAGCGTCCTTAATAGAAAAATGGACGATTTCAAATTTAACCATGACATTATCATTACAAGGATTATAATTGTAATGAGGGTATGGCTGTAGTAAATTTTTAGCGTAATATAAAAATACCATATACTATTGGCTGACTGAAGAAGTTATTTTTAAGAATGCATAGATAGATTACATTTGTAACATTTACTTAATATATGTTCTTTCTTTATCATTAATTCTATCTCAAATATCATCTAAGCGCCCGCATCTTGTATACAGGCTGCCAAAGCAAGTGATGGATTTAACTATGTATTATATAGGTCAAAATAGAGGAAAGGAGTAACTTGCCCTAAAATATTCAAATATGTTTTCGAAAGCATAGGCATGTAAAACTTATTAACATTGTTTATATGCTAAAATTTTTATGTTAAATTATGTTTAAAATTATAATCAATTAGCAATAATAATTATCTCTACATAAAACCATAAATATGTCACAAGCAAATCGTCAATGGACATACTTATTAAATGACACTACTATGTACTATGTATTCAAAGAAGGTATATAATAATTTTTTTCAATTTCATATTTTTGATTAGTTAATATTATCTCTGTAATAGTTTATATTAGTTCTAAACCAGGAAGCCTTGTTTTCAACATTACTAATGAAGACTAAACATTATTTACATCACAATAATTAAATATTATTTTATCAAAAACGATATCCTACAATAGTATTTTATAATAAATACCTCAAAAAACGTAAATAATACTAAAATTGTTCTTGCGAATTTGGAAAATAGTACCCTGTTATACATAGTCAAATTCAAATTAATAATATATGTAAAAATTCCTTCTATTAACTGTTAATTTTATTGTAATATCCCTCTCTTCTTGATATTGATACGGATTTTTAAAAAACATTGTGATTGATTGTTAAATTGTAATTTCTTTGACATTATTTTTAAAAAGAAAAAAATTATGAAATCTATCATTGCTATGAATAATGAATTTCTCCAACATTGTCTAATATATACGTTGGCCTCGGACCCGCTGTGCTAGGCACCGACTACGCTGAATGCAAACAACTACTTAATTCAATAACAAAATATTCGAAACTCTTCATCGTCCTCATATCTAATGATTATTATAGACTAGTTGCCATCTGCTTTGCCTACGTTGTAGAAAAAAACATTTTTTAAGGACAGCCTTCGGATTTTATATTTCTATCTCTCGGGATCATAACTTTTTTTGGGATAAGAGATATTTTTTTTCTATTTTTCTACCCCTGAGAACTTATATGCCTAATTTCATTATGATTGGTTGGGTTCTTAGACCGGTATACCGTAACAAGTAAGCTTATAACATATATGATACAAGTTAGAATATTAGTAGGAAGTATTATATATATTATTAGTATTTCTTGTTATATTTTATGCTAAAAGTAAACGATGAATTAATAACCATTTGAAGTATCAAAACCAAATACCGACTACTTATCGTTCGATAAACATTTTTAAAAGAAATTTATGCTTCGTATTCGTATTTCTATTATATTATAAACGGATTTTCTTGTAATATATTGAATTTCCTTTGAAAGGCATTTTTAAACCAATAAATCTAATAAATGTGCAAACAAAGTATAATATATAATATATACAATAATACAGTATAAAGTACTGTGTACACAAACTCTATATCCGTCCACGCCAATGTAAGCAGTAAAAGAATTCAAGTCCATTCAGATGACAATATCATCTGATATTCTGATAACAATAACGAAAAAGTCGTCTAATTAAGTTAATTTGTCGGTTTCAGCAATTAAGCTTGCGTCAATTCCTATATTTCAGTATATGTGTTTACTTTATTTTGTAAAAATTGGCTGTGAACAAAAATATTGAAACATGATATTAAAACCCGTCCGTTAAGATCAAATCGACAATTATATAATTATAAAATGTCTAAACAAATTATAGTTCAGATGAACTCTTCCCAAAGCATCTAAAAAGTATAATAAGCATTAAATCCCAGATATTAGTACAAAATTATAAGTTATTAGAAAATCATCAAGTTACTAATTCATTTCATTCCGTTAACTACAATACATAAAAATTATAAAACAGAAGTAAGAAAATAATTATAATAATATTATAAAAATGTGTAATAACAGAAAAAAGCTGCTACATTTTTTGGTTTTAAAAACAATATTAAAAAAAGAAAATTAAAAAATACAAATAATAATTTCTAATATTAAAGCTAGGTCATATAGTCTTGCATCTCCTTATGTCGTTGTCGAACATTTTCAATTAGATACTTTGACTTATGTCTTAGGATGCCCATAGTATACTAGTCTGCTAACTTGGATATACTTATATGCAAAGATATAGTATTTTCGCTATTTCTTTTAAGTTAAACTACTTTCCTGGTATATTATATTATGCGTCCTTGTTTTGACAAAGTGTTTGAGATCAATAGTTCTTTAATATAAATCAATGCTTTCAGTTTCGGATCTGTACCATGGACTTTTAAATGGATTTTTAAATCGAAGTTGACACAAACTGTCAATTTAAAATACGAGTAAACAATCTATCTTGTAGTAAGTTTTCTCGTCGCCCTCGGCTATTGGTAAATATAGATGCAAGTGCGATGTCACCCTTTGGTAACGGTTGCTTGGTTAGGTTTTTTTCTCTATTTATGGTTGGATGATTAAGTTTTCTTCTTTATACATGAAGTCTCACTTCCACCGAATGCGTCTATAGAAGGAAAAAAATAAAATGAAAGTATTCGACTAAAAAGAGGTTTCCTTATCGAGATATAAAGGAAAATTTAACTGTCAGGAACCTCTAAGAACATAACAATAGAATACCTCCTTTATACTTTATATATTTATAAGAACATTGAAAATCCGTATTGGTATTTCACTGAGCCACCTATTCAGGAATAATCCGATGTATTCTGGAAATATTGCGTTTAAAGTATGTATGAAATGCAACCTTTCATAAAGGTATTGAATGGGAATAAAGAAGTACTTTATGTTTGCGTTCATAAAACTTTAGCTGTAAAGTAACTATAATAAATAATAAAGTTATACAATTCAACCAAGTACCATATCAAGTTAAACTTTAATTTAATTTAATGTTTAAAAAGACAATAGATTAATTGATTCATCAGATAGACAAATTCAGGTTAGACAAGTATTACACGGGATCTTTCAATAATAACAATAATATTTTTTAAAAGAATAAGTTAGTATGAACTGTTGTCGTAAGTTAAAGATAATAATTTCTGACATCCTATAAACAACAATCTGAAATGCGAAAATTAAAAATAATTTATCTGGAAACTGCACTCAAATAAATTATATCCATAGATCAAAAAATAAAACATACATGTTTTCTTTACCAGTATCCATTATATAAAAAGTAGCAATATAACGCACGTTTAACTTTTTTATGATTCTTCTCATATACCTGATCAATCCCTCATTATTCATACCAATATGTAATAAAATACTTTAAAATCAGTTTCGATTTTCTTTAATTTAATTTCATTAATCAATGAATACTATAGTTAAACAAAACAATACCAAATTCTTAGGATCATACAAGATCAAGAATGCCGAATTTAGTAAACAATTTCAATCAATCTTACGTGTTTGATGATCTTCATACTATTGAACGATAAATATTTGAATAGAAGCAATGGCTTAACCATTGAAAGGAAAAAAAGTGGTTCAACAATTTTTACTAGGAAAAGAGTTATTGTAATGATTACTAGGTCCATTAAAAATTTTTATAAGGTTGGTAAGTGTCATGGAAAGTTTGTGAAAGCTTTCAGATAATAATCATCGCTGAAGACTTTTTCCATGTTCATAAAATTACTTTTAAACGCAAATAATATCCTTCCCAGCTAACACCCCCTTTCGGTCTAACTTCTGTTATTTTCTTCCCCTCGAGAAAAGGGAAGGCAATTTCAACATAAACAATATTTTAGTTTGAAAAACCGAAAATAATACTCAACGTCAAAGCGATACTATTTGCTTATTTATTAAAAAGCTCGTGACTTACCTTTCTTTTAAAATATCTTTCCTGAAAAATTTAACTTATATAAACAATAAGCAATCTAAAATATTGTATACAAATTTTCATCTCCAAGGAATATATTAAAGCAATGTAGACAATCAAGTACAAAATATGGTAAAAAATGTCATTTTCTATTCTTGTATTTAAAATCCCTGAGAAATATTATCAATAACAATCGATCAGAAACATGATTAACGGTAAATAACAAACCTTCAAAAATAAATTATATATGAGAAAATAAAATAATATATCAAAAAACATCCATTTCTACTGATACAGCTTTTATAATACTGAAGCTATATTCCTGAATATCAATTGAAGCAGAAATTGCGGGGTTTATATTTGACTAATTGGATTACAGAAATAAATATAAAATGGGTTGTCTGAATATCAACTTTATTTATAATATTTCTGAATAGTTCTATTTATTATTTATTTTTTATAACATATAACAATTTTATATATAATATCACAAGAAGAAAATTATGTTAAATAGAAGAAATCCTTTTAATCTTATTACCTAATAATATCTATTTATCAGTAATCAAAAACAACACTTTGTTAATAATTTATTTTTGAATGAAAAAAGTTTCATTACTTCTAGGCTATGTTTTATTCAATACACATACGTATAAAGGTCTTCTTCATATCTTTACTTTATATTATTATAAAACCGAAATACTAAAAACTCAATATTCTAACATTGTTTTTCTTTTATTCAACCAAAATAAAATTCCCAATCATTTCTTTTATGTGTTTATTTCGGAACAATATTATGTTAATATGAATGCAAACACTTTCTACACACGTGGTGCTTTTCGTCACTATTATTATTTATACAGACTTTTGATAAACACATTATCTTTTATAGATACTTACCTTCTTATAAAATAAAAATGTAATTAGACGCTTTACAATTGAAACATTAATGATATTAATTTTTTATTGACACCATAAAATAATTTATTAATTAAAATAATATTATTGTTTAATTAATAATAAATACATTAATTTATGGACGTTCAGTTATACATGTCATAAAAATATAATGTAGAGTAGGGTATTAATTTTTAAGCATATTTTTACCAACAACCAAAATTCTATTCTAATATTCAGGACACCACAAAGTTTTTATTACTTTGGAGTGAATATCGTTTTATTAGCAATTATTAATACTCTTACATACCGTTAATGAGTTTTCTATTATTCAATCATTTATTATAAAAAAATATGTCAAGTTACCTAAAGTTCTTGCGGCTTTAATAATAGGTCTTAGATTAATTATATATATAGGTTGTAGTTAAAAATAATTAATTCTGGAGGTAATCTCCCGAAAGTAATTGACTTTCAGCGTATCATTATTTAGACGTTAAATATTTGAAGGTAAATAAAAAAAATAAAAGTTATACTGGTAAATTCCCTAAAATCAATAGTTGCTCCATTCACCTTTTTTATATCGTGTTACCTTTCTATTTTTTTCATATGTTTTATTTTCTTACATTGTTTTTCATGTTTTAATAAATACCAACAATAGTAAATATATATATATATTTACTATTGTTGTTACTATATATATATATTTACTAGATTTAAACTCTAGTAAATATATATATATATATATATATATATATAAATTTACTCTAGTAAATATATATATATATATATTTACTAGAGTAAATATATATATATATATATATATATATTTACTAGAGTTTAAATCTTTCAATGAAATTAACAATACATTAGGAAATAATAACACATAATGAATAGCTCATATCAACATCAACAGTTTTTACCCTAAAGAGAATATGTCTATACATAAGTTACAAATGGGTTAAATTGATCATACATTTAAACCCCGTAATAAATAACTCACAACTTTTCTTCATATATAATAATAAATGTATAATTCATTATACGCTACTTAATTGTATTTATTGTGATATTGATAAAAAATAATTGAATAAAGCGTTTTTCTGAATCAACAATAAATATAATGTAACTATTTAAAAAACATCAGTTATAAATACTATTAATAAAATAATACAACACTTTTGAATAACAGATCTAAAAACAAAACATTATATACATAGATTGCAATCTTTACTGAAAAATATTAAATATATTTCATTTTCAGTCCATACATTCTGACTGTATCATGTGTCACTATGAATACAATCAAGACGATGATATAAGTATTCTTAATAGAAATAGTAAGCAATAAAAACAAAAATACTTTGTTCCAAGTTCTTGAGAATATTCTTAAACTTACTATATACCTATATATATATATATAAAAAAGAAAATAAAGTTTCACTTATCGGAGACAGAAAATATTATATACATTTAAGCGGTTTGAGTGAGTTATTGAAACTATATCTATAAACTATATTCAGATTTATATTAAAAATTTGTTACTTTATAAAAAACCTTAATAATTATCAAATACAACTTCAGAAATCATGATGATATAACAACAGATGTAAAGTAAGACTTAGTATTGTGACCCAATACTAGCCAATGTTGGCCAACATTACATTTTGACTAATATTTGAAATGCAGATTATCTTAAATATATAATTAAAATTTTGATCTAATGAATAACAAACATAAGACCTAACGCTTTGAATAATTTATTATCCCTATATTGTGAAATAACTTTAAGCTCTAAAACTTTTACGCTGACAACTCGCAACCTACATTATGTACTGAGTATATAATGAAAATTAAACCACTCATCTATATAACCTTTATATAGTATTATATATTTATTTGTTTATAGTAACCTTAAATGTTAAAGTATTTGTTATATATTTTAAAAAGAAAAATATTATTAATTCTTGTTATCTGTAAACTATATTTAATAATATATAGTTATGATGAAGTCTTGCTTTGATTAAAAGGGGCTTATTAATATTTTTTGATATATCTTATCAAAAAACTAGTAATGAAAGTTTAGAAATCTTAGACTTTCCAAATTAGAGAACAATCAGTTCAATATAGCCTTAAAAAATAATAATATTTGAGCAATTACATTACAAAACTAAATATATATTTATTAATTCAATTATTAGTAACTGATACTTCTATATTATATATTTTTATGTCACACAGGTAAATGTTTTAGAAGGTTTTATGTTAACCGATTACAAGAACTAACTGTAATAAGTAAATAAATAATTAGTAATATAATTGTACATATTATAACAAAAATATAAAAAGAAATAACATGAGCGTGCAATAAGTTGACGCACTGGTGACGTACCTGTAACATAAGATGGTGGTGGTAGTGGTGGTGGAAGAAAGCATGTGCCAAACCCACCAAGAGTGGGATAATAGCAAGAGATAAAAGATGGTGTACATATTATTAAACCAACCAAATACAATACCTTGTTTACAAAAACCGATTTAATGTATGAAATAATGAAAAACCCATCTCATCGCTTGGGCCTCCATGTTTTATTAATATATTCAAATGAAGGTTTGCTTCATTACCTTCATCGCGGATTGTAATGTACCAGACAGGACTACATTTCTATGTATACTATATATATTACAAAAGATAATAATATAATTCATTACATTATCACTTACTATCAAAGTATGTGTTAGAATACGGAGCGATGGTGTTTCTCTATGGCGGTAATAATACATACACTCGCTAAGTAAGAAAGATGACATTTGAAATTGTCCATAAATATGTTAACCGTGTTAAGCTTAATTTTAACCACTCCAGTATTCGGCAGATATCATATCCAGGTTTAAATTCCAGACATGATTTATATTCTTTATTGTTTAAAACATGAAAAAAGATGATATTTATACAATTGTTATACATTATAAGTCCATGAGGAGTATAGAATTCACAATTTTATACAAATTCAAAACCAATTCCATATTTGTTAATAAAAATATATTTTTAGACAAATAAATGTAAATATTTGTTTGGTAACAATACTAGTTGACAGTAATCCTCATGTTTGTTTTATAAAATAATAAAAAAATCAAAATTTTTATGAATATTCAATTTCTAAATTTTAATATAAAATATTTTATTTATATACAAACAAAAAACTAAACAACAAAAACAAATTCACAAATAATATTATTTAACAAATTTAAAACGTACTGAATAGAATACACAGTTCATCTCTATGGTCACTCAAACTGCTTAAATGAAATAAAAATAAAAAAGTCTAGTACTTTACTACACACTTTAATTCACCAATAATAAAACAATTAATTGAATAAGGCCACAGAATTAAATTGTAATTTTATGTAAATTATACTTCTTTTGTTCGTCAAAAAGCATTTTAAGCCGCTATTTCGTAAACAGTCACGTACCAAAAACAAGATTGATGAATCCTGTATGTAATAAACTGGTGTTATATTAAAGCTTCTGCTGTTATACATATTAAAGTTGGTTAATATTAAAAAAGGTTACTCACACATATAAAATATTATTTTGTGTGTGTGTGTGTTTATTAAAATGTATCATATGACTTTTATTTCATCAAGTTCTATTTTGAAACAATGGCACAAAAACTTTTGTGTACAAATGTAAGTGTGAGTGTTGTTTAAAAATTTGTTTAAATTATTTCAAGAATAATTAATTTTAAACAGTACTAATAATTGATGGTATTCTAAAATGTCAGGAATAATGAACCATTTCTGCTTTTATCGATGTTTGCTAATGGTATAGAAACTAACACATTCATAATTCTGGATCAACAATGCTGAATAGCGGATACAATTTATATAAATACGACGTATCTGACATCTCTGAACACAACCGAAATGTTTGCGATATATGAACTATACTATACTATATAATAGAATATTTATATATTATAAAGTAAACTATATTGTGATAGTTTAATTATTAATTCCAGATTTGTTTAAATAGACTCCTGTATTTTAACATAAGCGTGATTCTGCAAATATTGTTTGAAAGTTCATGTGTATTAATTGTTTAATTGTATAGCCGTCGGTTGTTATAACTTTGAAAATGTTTAAAATTTTATGAATAAAACTAAATATATAATTAAAAGTTTTGTACAATAAACTAATGTAATGAAAAGCTTAATCTATAAAATTTTTAAAAGGAGTTCAGTAGACGGGCTCTATTAGTAATGTTAGTCATTGGAAGAACGAAGATATGTTGGTTGCAGAAATATCATTATCAATACAAGAGAACTGAAATAAAAAGGGGACTCAGGAACCAAAGGGTCCGTCATTCCTACAACACAAATCGTAGCTATAACAGCTACAGAGGCTGTGAGACGTTGGTACTACTTCGACGCAGGCTATACCAGCTACAGACTAGTCACTGCTGTGCAGCTCCACTATTAGTAATGTGAATATTATTTAAAATATTTAATACTAAGTTAATACATAGGTACTCTTTATAAAATAAACGAAAACGATGAAGAGTAAATTAACAAATTTGAATATAATAATTATCTCGCCATATATGTATGATTTAATTTCGCGTTCATTACATTAATTCAAATATCAATCAGATTTTACAGTCAATAATGTTTCATATATTCAAAAGTATAAAATCAATACATGATACATATTTGAAAGCATTGATAAGCGATAATAATCTAAAATGAAACACTACCTATAACAATTTACAGGTTTATATCTCTTACATAACTGATAACCTGAATGAGGGAGATAAGTACCAAGCAATTTATGGTAACAGGTTTATATCATAAAGATTTTGAAATGAGACGTATAAAATCCTTTTCAACAAGTTGTTCCGAGACAACGTCGTAGCTTTCTGTCCGTATATCATTATAAGAAAAAGCTTTAGAGAGCTTTAAATGAAATAAAGGTATAAAATATGTATATAAATATTGTGAATACTTTTGTTTTCATGTTTTTATTAATTATATAATATATAGTTTAATTAATTTTATACAATTTTATATCGTAACACAGTAAAAATAGGTATATATGTGGCTATAGGCTATTTCCACGCGTGACAGACACTACATCAGATGCTTTTTCACACATGAAAAAATGTAAAAAAAAAATACCTTTACAGCTAAGCATTTTATTTTTGTATAAATATTTTTCTAAAAATGCAAATAATTTTTGGAATATAAAAATATATTGCTAAAAACTTAATTTTATTTATTATAACCATATTTACGTAAGTGTGACTGACACTACCAGAATGGAAGCCAATTTTTAGACAATTTTTTAAACTCAAATTTCTTCTGATTAAACTGTGAAAATAAATATTTTTTTACACATAATTTTGTTAAAATGTCTGAATTCACAGAAAATAAAATGCAAAAAGTTTACGAATATTTTTTTTTATTTTTAATTTAAATTATTCTTTGTGACTGACACTACATAAAGATTGTGACTGACACTACATTATAATTTTTTTAGCACATTAGTGAAAAATTTAAATATATTAACCCATTATAAAGTTGGAAAAATCAAAATTCTTGAAAGTTAAATAGCCTCTGCGATCAAAATCAGGTTCAGGCAATATTATTGTTTTTATTTCACTATCAATATATGAAATATCATCCTTAAGTGGCCAAATAAAACAGCTTCCTTTTTTTTGTAAAAACTTCACCTTGATTAATTTTTCTTCTCTATCTAATACCTGGGCAGCAAAATGCTTCATTTTACTTTTATCAGAAAATGGGACAAGTATCCAATTGCCTATTTTTATCTCGTATATTTTAACTGGAGAATCCTCACACATTTCTACACTTTCATCTATTTTCTTTTTGTCACTTTCACTCATTTTCATATCTTCACTTTTACCCGTTCTCATGTTAAATTTAGTATATTGTTTAGGATTTAAACTTATGTTGGATGACTTTAAGATATAATCATCAATTTTTATAAAAGAATGAAATTTTCTTGTATTAGGAATTGCGAATATTTCTTTTCCCAATGGACAACATAGTTGATCTAAGCGATTTTTTTCTGCTTCAATTTTGAACTCTGGAATATATAATACAGTTACATTTTTGCAAATTTGTTCTGCTGATTTAGAGAATTCTTCAGCACTGTTTGGACTAATTTTTCTTGCTAGAGTGGCTTCTCTAATTCGGCGTTTAAGGGTTCCACCTACACCATCTATTGGCCCATTACCATGACCTGTTGCGGTAAAATGCCATTCAATATCATTTCTTTGCAGCATTGCTAGACAAATGAAATACTTCTGCTTAAAATGTTGCGCAGTTCCATCGGACTTGTAAACAATTTTTGAAATTGACAGTTCAGAAAAATCATCTTTAATTTTTTTAATAATGGCATTATTGAAAATTGCAACCGCATATTTATCGTGATGTAGGAAAATAGATTTTAAGACTGTTATGCGTGTGACTAGCACTACATTTTAAAATGTGACTGACACTACATTTTAAACTCTTTTAAAAATGTATTAAATTCCCTATAAATGTTTATTCTATTTATATTGTCAGATATATTATGCCTTAAAGTCAGAAACAAGATGTAATTTAATTTGAAAATCATTATTAAATTGAAGATAAAAAGAAAAATACCTTTTTTCTGTGACAGACACTACCACAGAATTTGTTAATTTAAATCTTTAAAAAAATAATAGTATCAAAATATATAAAGTTTTAATAAAGTTATTTTGAGAAAATATGTTTGTTACTTTAAAATATAACATAAACAGAATATAAGAAAAGTGTATATTTACTTTTAAAAACTTGTTCCAAAACTAGGCTTAATCACAGTTCCAAGCAACCTGGATGAATCACAAACTTTGGAAGCCGAGTGTTGCCACCACATTATTACATAATGTTTGATAATATGAAATTCTTAATGTTTGGTTATTGTACTTGCCCTAAAATAAGATGAAAGCTTGAAAAAAAAATTTATAAAATGGGTTTAAGGGTTATAATTACGTGGAATTACCCTATAATATAAAATTA
Organism: Melinaea menophilus ssp. n. AW-2005; assembly: GCA_918358695.1. Classification (NCBI taxonomy): domain Eukaryota; kingdom Metazoa; phylum Arthropoda; class Insecta; order Lepidoptera; family Nymphalidae; genus Melinaea; species Melinaea menophilus. Next base: position 4,830,905 of record OU911046.1, on the reverse strand, counting down.
AAATTACATTGGATATATAAAACAATACCGTTTTATATAATCTCAACACTCTACTCTCTCAGATTGATACAAAGAAACACACAAACGTTATGTTTGTGTAATAGTAACAAATGAAGAAGAAGAAATACTCTAATCTCATTAAAATAATCTCATTGCTATATTTACAACACTTGGTTAGTATACAAGACTAGAAATCGGCGACGCGAATACGTTAGGGAACGCGACGTGACAGCAACAGAACACACCCTAAAACACATATACAGCGTCTTCGCGGGCGAAGACGAGAACCCCACCTAAGAATGTCGCTCCGACGTTCTGCCGTCGGAAAACGCTAGTATCAAATCCCTTACTCAAATCCAACCTTGGCTTCCCAACCAACAGCGTCCTGAGCCGTGGTCCAAGCGGGAGGACCTGTCAGGACGCACGGGCCCGGGCACGGGTTCCTTGTTCTAGGGTCCTTTAAGCCCTCCATTTTCAAGGGCGGGTCTACGTTGCCGCCCAGTCCCAGGACAAGCTGTCATGGCCAATAGGACTAACAACAGAGACTATATATAAGACTACATAAGTCTTATGAATTACTAAAATTTCAACAAATAAAATGAAATATGTTTTTATACAAATGGCTGAAACAATTTTGATTTATGAGTTGTTCCTAGATAGTTTAGAGTTACAATTAATTGAGCATGCGAGAGAGTATAAGGGAGGGCGGAAGAAATTGGGAAAGATAAGACTATTTCATTTTATATTTTAAACATGAAAGTAGACAAGAAGTTTTTATTCGATTTTTCTTTTTTTTTAGTTTATAATGGAACATTGATAATTAAAGAATTTTTGGAACTGGTTCCAAATGAAACATACATACTTCTTTGGAGAAGTATGTATATTTTATTATATTGGTATAATACTAAAAAACATTACTTTACTATTGTCTTACTATTAGTGTACATTCTAATAAAGATATACATTCAAAATTTTTGTTCTTTTAGTAACTTAAACCAATATTATTAATACAAATTATGTACACATATATAAAACATATGCTAGTCTTTTATAGGCTTTTTTCTTCACTACTATAAACTTCTTAATTATCAGTAACTTTAATAAACTTCATTTCTAAATATTGAACAATATTAAATAAAAGTCTTTTTCTTATCATGTTACTTCATTTATTTGTTTTACTATGAGATATTTGAAAACAATATAAATTCGGAAACCTTCAGCATACAATGAAGCTTTCACTTACACATTCGTTGTTATTATTAGATTTTAAAACCGACTTTGTTCAAAATAAGTATGGTTGATACCATATTCGTAATATATGAATTTGCTCTTAATGTCATAGCATCATAATACATTGCTAATTTTATTATTGTTTCATTTTTATATCTTTGGTTACTTAGTTTCCCTGCTATGGAAACCCTGGGGAGAACTGATCAAAGATAATTTTCACCTTTACACTGTGATTGATAATTTATCCTTTTTAAAAGTTATCCAAGTTTTAAAGACAAAGAGAAAAATTCTGGCGAGTATGATAAATGAATGTAAATTTTTGCAGACTGTTTTGAAGCCTGTTATTTTAAGACCACAAATGTTGTGATAAAAAAAGAGGCATCCAAAGGATTTCAGAAGGTTGCCGATTGAGAACGGATTTTTTCATAACTGTATGTAAGTATAGTTTGAACAACGATCTTGCTGCGATCCAAATTTATGAGATTCTTAAAGGCGTCCTGTTAAAAATATTAATTTTGAATATTGTAGAAATGTAGAAATTAGAGCTAATTTACACAATTCATTTTAATGCAATATATAGTAATTCACACAAGGCAATTTTGTATATTATCAATTCTATAAGCAAGTTAATTATTTATAATAGGCAATAGTAGTATTTAGGTTACTTAGTCCTTTATTTCTTAGGCGTAGAGAAAAAACTCTATAAGAAACTTATTATATAGTATACATATTTCCAAGCCAAGACAGTTCTCAGAATACTTTTGAATTAAAAAATTCTTTGAAAAGAAGAATTTATCTAAATGTAAACAATTGTAGGTATTGATAAGAAAGATAGTGATGCAATAAAATACGAATATTTCTAGAATAAGTTAACATTTCTTAAAATATTCAAGTACACGGAAAAATTTCCTGTATTTTTTGTGCCAATATTGACCATTGGTCGACGTTTTATTCGGGACAATTAATAAATTTCGTAGATACAATAATAAAAGTTAGCATTTTCGATAATTTTTGTTATAGATTTATGCAATTATAATATATTTATTATTTAGCGGATGACCTACCTCCACTTATTTCTGTCTGATACACTTCCTCCACAGATACATTAATAAACAAAATTTAATTAAATTATCATGTAGCCAAAATATTGTTGGACATAAGCTTTATTTCGGCGATCTAAATCTTGGAATTATAATGAAACAAAAAAAAATAGTACATTATAATATACAGTATTTTAGCAAAATTTTCTCCAACATTCTTTTTCGAAGCAGATTTTAACTTTTCACATTTTTTAACTCAAATAAAAATAAAATATCAATTTAGATGCCTCCGTAACTTCGGATATAATCGAGTTTTGCTCTTCTCAAATTAACACATCAAGTTAGTAAAACTTTCATTTAACTTGTAATTGATTAAAAGCCATGGCTTCCAGTAATTTAATTTGTTTAGATTTCCTCAGATGTCCACTCTCCGATTAATTGAGTTCCACACCATAATATGGTTTACAGCATACGAGCGGGTTACTCTCCTAGATTACACTAATTAAGGTCATATCTTAAATAAGGGTGACATCTTCTTAACTATCTTAATTTATATTACAATTTTAATACTATTAAAAACATTTAACAAAATTTTCTGAGTAAACAAAATAAATCTAAAAACAATGATACAAATTATTATTGTAGTAATTTTTCTGTTTCTTTTTGATAAAAATACTAAGACCATTCGAACATATCTTCAATAATGTCTCTCTATAATAACGAGATAACCTTCATAATGTTTTAAAAATTTATAGACACATACCAGGTGGCATTAAAGGAGATATTTATATAGCAGGACATAAATATCCTTGCTAACTTGGCACAAAATATTTAAAAATTTTATCCAACTTCCAACACTTAAGGTATTCCAAATATTCGTATTATGATACACACTCCCACTCTAAACAATGTACATAATTCAGTTTGAATTTTTGAATAAAGTTTTACGTATAGAAATAAATAAGTAAAGAGTACATAAGTATTTCCTAGAACTTCAATGTTTGCTGCGATGATGATTGTTGATGTTTTTATTAATTAAATAAATACACTACTTAGGTTATTTCTGTATTTCTGGTTATTGAAGACTTCTGAGGATATCTGTTGTAATTAAGTATGCTAATGTTTTTGTATTTCCAAATTATTAGTCTTAGTAATTCTTACTACCTGTTAGATTTTCTGAGAAAGTTTCGAATATAAAAATTACAATATATATAAAACTATATACATATGGGTACCCATTTATATATTTGTCTCTTTTCAACTGTCTGTTCTATATCTTAAGTTTATTTCAACAATATGATAGCCAATAATATATATTTGTTAATACTAAATAACAAATTTCTTGTAATCAAAATTGAAACATCATTTACGTTAACAATACCTTTTCACTTTTCTTTTGTTTGAAAAGCGATCATAATTTTTGATTCAGAAGCCTTTTAGAATATTCAATTTCCGCATCGTAATAGAAAGGTTGTAAGTTCCTGCCAAAAATCAGAATAATAATTCATATAATAAGCAATAGTTCATGTGAAAGTTTAAATATATAATTCTATATGTGAATATCATATTAATATAAAGATATATAAAAATAAAATGATACCAGAGATACAGAATATTTAATACATATAATTTATAAAATATTTGTAGTACATCAAAGTGTTCATTTGTAGACGCTTTACCTGAAACATAGAAAATTAATTAATTAGTATAGTTACATAATAAGGATATAAATAATATTATTGATTGTTTTTAGTCACGAACCAGTTATGTGAAATAAAATTAACAATAAAATGTGTTTAAATTAAACAAAAATATATTAAATTACTTCAATAAAAAAATATTCCTATAATAAAATGATAATATAATTTTCCTCATCTCAACTTCTACGAAAACCCAGATCAACCATAATGAATCTTGTCAAGTATGGAATTAAAGTTAAGGCTTATTAAAAATACTTTGTAAATAATATTAAAATATGAATATTCTTATATATACTGTATATTATATATATATATAACATACATTCACACATGTATATGTATATATATATATCTTCTCTAACTTAAAAGAAGGCTACGAGGGTTCCAAATGTTCCCTGCTCCGAGAACAACCACAGAACAAACTCAGCCGGATTTTTTATATCATTTTTTATTGTGATCACTGTTTCACAAATGTTAATATATTTAGTGAATGTGTTAGTGTCTTAATATATATAATTTAGAAATAAATTAATTTAACTCAAGTTTATTCGAACATTGTGATTTTGTAATTGAGTAAAAGCAGTGGCTTAGAGTGATTTAATTTCCTGGACCAATTGAATCATGGAAATAGTCTTGCTCTGAAGCCCACTGTCCGAAGCATACAAGCTAGTTACTATCCTAGATAACGTTAATGCTATGGAATAAAGGTCACATTTCTATAGCGTCTTGAAGATATTATTATACAAAACTAGCTTTTCCAAGCGTGATCACTCGCGTTGTGTAGGTTTCTTTCTTTTAAATGGGTTTTCCTATTTGATTCTTAGATTTTTCACCCGGCATACCCCGCATTTATTTAGGATAAGGAGTAATACTGAACAGTGTCATTAACTCTACCTCTTTAAAGAATATTATTAAAATCTTATTTCCCAATTTTGTACTATAATATTACTTTAACAATGTTTCTATAAGAAGTTTTGATGACGTCAGCCTAAATAATAATTTATTCAATGCTTTAAAGAACATCTAATAAAAGAGATACAGCTATATGAATTGGAACTCTCATATCCTCTTTTTGCAAAGAATAGATAGTCATTTGTTCCTTTACAACGCTAAGTGGGAATAAAACGATATTGTATTGTAATATTGAATTGAAACTTCCTTAAACCATGTTAGTTTTTGAGGACGTCGTGGTAAAGCCTCAGAAAACAACCTCGAAAGCACCGTAATATTTTTAATTGAAATTTTGAACATAAAAGTAGTTATGGTGATTAAACTATAACAGTTATTGACATGCTTATTGCCTACTTTTTTGTAGTATTTTTGTAGATCTACAATTCTGTAAAACATTATTTTAGTGTACATCTGCTGGTTTACGCGGCGTGAGTAAAGCTCCCAACGGATGAGATTTTATTACGATCGCGCGACCTCTTTAAAAGTAATCGTTATATTTTAGTCAATTTACATAATAACGTAATATACTATAACTAAACTTTATTCCAGAATCTGTTTGTAAAAATCATACAAAAATCCATTAACAACTTTTCGGAAGATCAATAATGTATTGTCAGACAGCTTTTGAAGACTTTGTTTTATATGTATAAATAACATAAACTGCATAGATTTCTCATTAATATAAACATTCACACAACAAACACTGATATAATGATATACTTAAAGTATATTTATGAGGGCATCATTTAATGTTACAGAAATAAATTCACTCAATTTAAAGAAACTGGGGTCACAGACAAAAGCCGACCCGTTTTGTTTGTTACAAAGCGCTTAAAGCTTCATTGTTGTACCAGGTCACCTGGGAATTCAGTGCAACTGAGAATACTTTTATAAATATTATGACAGAACCGCCTTATTGTAATCATTCTGAAAGCGGACCCTGGAGTATACATTTTAATAACAAAACGTCATTAAGTATGTGAAAAATGATATCAAATACATTTGACCAATGACTATGTAAAAAAGATAAGATAACAGTTATAAGATATTTATAGAAAACATTTTTTTTTTAATTTTTAATTTTGTATTTGGTTACTAAATCAAATTTAACCCTTATAAAATAATTTCGGTGGTAGACCATAACATCGAGTCGCCGGCAAGGTTACCACCCATCGGGCAAAGTCGTGCCGCAAAGCGACCTAGTCGTGTTCCGGCACGTTGTTCGATGAAGCCGTATATGGGAAATGGGTCTGAACAGTTGCGTTGCGTTGGCGAACCGGTTTGGCGTTGAGTTTGTGCTTATTGTGTCGGGTGTCTAGTCGAGGAGGGTAGCGGGATCCGAAGCGACGGCTTTCCGCTGGCCGCCCGCAGATAGTTGGGGGCCCAATTAGTGGGCCAGCCACCCACGAAAGGCTGCCCCGCCAGCTGCGTAAAATCCCAGGGTGGCTCCATCGTGCTGGTTGGCGACCAGATGAGGAGGCCCGATGGCGAGCCCTGGGGGGGTTCGGGCGTCCCCGCAGTCTCCAGACTAGCCTCCCAGTGGCATGACATCACCAATTTCGGCGCCGGGTTTGATACGTACCGCCTCGTTCAACTGCCATTTCTCATCCTATTCACTCTTTTATTTTATTTTTATTATGAAAAAGTCCAATAAAAAGAAGAAGTTTTTACAGCGGTTGCACTCCTCCTCATTTAAAGTGCACCTCACTAACATCAGGGGCTTGCACTCTAATCTCTTACCTGTCCACCACCACCTGGAGACAGAGCAACCGCACTTGCTCTTTTTGACGGAGACACAGATACAATGTCCTCTAAGCGCTGCGTACCTGGATCATCCCGGTTACTCGTTAGAGTACAACTTTCGCTCACGTGCCGGGGTCTGTGTATACGCACGGAACGACCTCTGTATCCTGCGTCTCCGTCATCTTGAAGACCCTACTTTTTCTTCCTTATGGATTTTAGTAGACACAGGAAACGAAAAAATCCTGTATTGCTGTGTCTACCGTTCGCACAGCGGTGATCAGGAGACAACTAAATTATTTGAGTATCTCGGTGAGGCTGCTGATATGGCTCTGCATCAGTACCCTTCAGTGCAGCTCGTCTTTCTGGGGGACTTTAATGCCTGTCATCAGGACTGGTTGTTCCCGTACCAGAAGACCGACCATGCTGGAAGAGAAGCGCGGAATTTTGCGTTGTCTTTCGACCTCTCTCAGCTGGTGAGGCAAGCGACAAGGGTACCAGATGTAGTTGGCCATACAGCCAATTGCCTGGACCTTTTGCTGACAACTGATCCGGACAGGTATCGTGTTGAGGTGACCTCCCCCTTGGGAACCTCCGATCACTGTTTGGTGAAATCTGTATTTACATATTCCCCACCAGCTTTCGAACCACCTGGTGTTAGGCGAGTATGGAAATACAAGTCAGCAGATTGGGATGAGATGCGGCACTTCTTTGCGTCTTATCCTTGGCGGCAGGTCTGCTTCTCTTCTTTGGATCCGTCGAGTTGCGCGGATGCTATAACCGATGTGGTACATCAGGCAATGGAGTACTTCATTCCTTTTGCTGACGTACCCATCGGTGGCAAAGCTCGCCCATGGTTTAATGCCGAATGTGGTCATGCCGAAGACCGAAAACATTCGGCATACCTAATTTGGTCTGATGCTCGAAGCCGCAAAGCTCCGGATGTAAGTTTAAAGAAGAGAGCCTTTAACCAAGCTGCCAAGTCCTATAAAAAGGCATTACGGAAGGCTCGTCGCGATCGTATCGCTAAGAATGGCGAAAAGCTCTCTGTCAGACCTACTGGCAGTCGAGCTTTCTGGTCTCTTGCCAAAGCGATCGAGTCGAACTTCTGCCAACCCTCACTACCTGCTCTGCTGAAGCCGGATGGATCTCTGGCCCATACAGCGACAGAGAAAGCGAATGTATTTGCTTCTCTGTTCGCTGATAATTCATATCTAGACACTGGCAATGCTTCTCCAGCGCATCTTCCTCACTGCGGTATTTCGATGCCTGAAATCCGCATCACTAACAAAGAGGTATGGAGAGCATTGTGTCGTCTTGATGTGAATAAAGCCAGTGGCCCTGATGGTATACCAGCCATTCTGCTCAAGACATGCGCAGCTGAGTTGTCTCCTGTATTGACACGTCTGTATCGTCTCTCTTTCAAGTCTGGAATAGTGCCGAAATCTTGGAAGCTTGCTAACGTGCAACCAGTGCCCAAAAAAGGCAGTCGTGCCGATCCTGCCAATTATAGACCGATTTCAATCACCTCCATACTCTGCAAGATTATGGAGCGTGTATTGAACTCGCGCCTTTTAGCGTACCTTGAAGGTAACGATCTCCTCAGTGACCGACAGTACGGGTTTCGCCGAAATAGGTCCACTGGGGACCTTCTAGTGTACGCTACGCACATTTTAGGCGAGGCCATCGAGAAGAACGGAGAAGCGGTCGCCGTCTCTCTTGACGTCTCGAAGGCATTTGACAGGGTCTGGCATGCGAGCCTTATAAGCAAGCTTTCAACATACGGTATATCTCCTGGTCTGATCGGTTGGGTAACGGACTTTCTGAACCAAAGATCTCTCCGAGTAGTTGTCGACGGATGTTCCTCGGAACCCTTGACAATAAATGCCGGAGTGCCTCAGGGGTCCGTTCTTTCTGCAACTCTATTTCTGCTGCACATTAACGATCTGCTGAAGCCCGGTATCTATGGGTATGCAGACGACAGCACAGTTGTAGAAAGATACCTGCCGAGTAGTCGGGCTAGTAGAGATCAAGTACAGTCTGAAAGAGAAGCCATGGTGCAACGTTTGAATGACAAACTTCAGGCAGTCTCCGCATGGGGCAATGCCAATCTTGTCAAATTCAACGCCACCAAAACGCAGACGTGTCTGTTCACCGCCAAAAGGAGCCCTTTCACCTTGGCTCCTACTTTCCAGAGTGTATCTTTGGAATACAGTGACCGGCTTCAGTTGTTAGGCTTAGAGATTTCCTCGAACCTCAACTTTGGTCGGTGTATTGAGTCCAGAGCAAGAGCAGCTGCAGGAAAGCTTGCCGTTCTTGCGAAGGTCCGTCAGTACTTTACACCGGGACAGCTACTTGTATTATACAAAGCACAGATCCGGTCGTGTGTGGAGTACTGCGGGCATATATTCGCTGGTGCCGCTAAGTCTCATCTTGCGGTTCTGGACTCAATTGAGAGGCGAGCAAAGAGGCTTATAGGCGACCCTGAATTGGTTGAAGCCAACCTCCACAGCCTTGAACACAGGCGTAGAATTGCTAGCCTCTCAGTATTCTATAGGATACATTTTGGTGAGTGTGCGCAGGAATTACATGATTTAATTCCTCCATCCCCCTTCCATCACAGGACGTTCCGACGCACGGCAGATATCCATCCTTACGTTGTGGACATTCCCCCTGTCCGAACAAAGCGCTTTGCTTCGTCTTTCTTAGTTCGTACAGCGAAGGACTGGAACAGCTTGCCTGCGTCGGTATTTCCGTCCCAATACGATGTGGGTGTCTTCAAGAAAAGAGTGAATAGGTTACTGGGTTAATGCGCCTTACCATCTATGACTACATTTCCACTTTCCATCAGGTGGAATGTAGTCAAGCACTAACCCAGTGGGTATAAAAAAAAAAAAAAAAAAAAAAGTACTATTCTGAAAACCAATCAACAATTAAACACATTTTTTTCTTTTTCTTTGTATCTACTCTACTTTGAAAAATACCTCTTTCTAGGCAATTTTTCATTCTAAAAGACATGAAACAAGAAGAGTATTAAGTGAATGTGGTTTGTTATAAGATCAGAGGGCGACCGCAGATGACATGGATGTAGTGTGTTGAAACATGATATGGTTATTAGGCAACAACCCAATAGTCTGGGAGAAATTGACAAATATGTAGGATAAGGACAGGCGGAAGATGACTGAATTATTTCATTGTATTTTAATATATGATCGTCTACTAAGGTTAATCTAAAAATCTAAAAAATATTTTTATTAGGTAACAAAATTCAACATTTTGACTTATTACATCTATTTTTTCCTTTTTTAAGACTCTAGCTATTTTTTTAAGCAGCGATCGTAAAATACATATACAATAAAACCTTACCTCATAATATTAGTATTATATTAATATAGAAAAGATATTATGTATCTGTACAAATTTCAAAGAGGGATTATTAATACTTAAGATAATTTTATAATGTTTTCATTCTGTAAGTTCTTTAATGGTTTTGACAGTTAGCGGTTTTGACAGTTTTAAAGGTGGATAATTAATTATTAGTTATATCTTTACATTTTAGAAGATTGCGCTACTGATTATAAACTTGAGTTATTTTTTGTTTAAAAGTTGTCTGAACAGTTTTTCAGCTTCAGCGCCTTAATTTTTTCTAAGTTGAAAAACTTTTACAATGTTTAAATAGATAGATATACAACTACTATGTGATATTATATAAAAATAAAAAAGTGATTTTTATTAATCATATTATTGTGTTTTAAATCATTTATTTTTATGAACATAAATAGAAATATATTATAATAAAGTTATTTTATATAAGCTGTTTTATTTGAAGAAAACATTTCATGATATCTGGAACATTACAAACGCGGTGAACTGTTTCTCTAGTTCACATCTACTTTGAAGTTATTTATTTCTGTCAAGTCTCATCTCTCTTTTGAATATGCATTTCTGCAGTCTTAGTATAAATTGTGCATTATTTTGTAATTATTTTTATACATACTTTAAAATGCTGTATGTATAATCGACACCAAAAAATCCAATATATTTTCTATGTTATCTCATTAAGCAAAGTTATTATTTAAATTGTTCAGATACTTTGGAAACCCACTAACTATCATATATTAAAACAAGTAATGTTTTCTGAAATTTATACAATTTGATGTTTGAGATTTTATTTAATTATGATAATACTATAACATATCAAAACAGCCACGGTGTATTTTGTTAAATCAATCATATAATATTGGCTAAATTGAAGAAGTTATGGTATTAAAAATATCTTACAATCACTGCTGCGTATAAAAAGTGTATTATTAGATAAATCTTATTTGAACGTTCAAGAGCTTTTAGTGAATCGAAATATGTGGAAATTAAGTTGTTGCAAGATTGATATCATAATGTATCTTATCTTAGATCGATAAATTTCTTTTAAAAAGAGTAACTGTTGAGTTTCTGGCAGCTCTTCTTAGCAGAGCAGCATTCCGAGCCGGTGGTAGCTTACTCACGGACTGACTACACTGACATTTTTTTATTGTAAAAATTTACAATTCAAAAGTGCGTGCAAATACCTACAAGAATAAAGATATTTTGAATTTTGAATTAAAAAAAAAATATTTCTATTAATTCATTTTTTATATTCACAAATTAACCTAATTTATTACGCTTCTATCTGTAAATATAAAATTTATTTCAAATTTATTTATTTTAATCAATAAATATTACTGAATGAATTAAATTTATTAATTAGTACACTTTTAGATTATTCTCTGATCTAAGATACAATATAATCATACCAAATAAAATTACAATGCTAAAAAAGAAATATGTTCATTTATTGTAATAGTATATATATATATATATATATCACTACCGATATATATAAATATATATATATATATATATATATATATCACTACCGATACCAACAATCAAATTAAACAGATTAAATAAACTACTTCCGGCAATGAAGTTATAGATGATGACGCTACGTGAAGTATGGGGCTTCCTCCAATTACTGTCGACCAAGCCTCCCTAACACGATTACCAGGCCTTATATCAAACATTCATTGATTTACCGTACTTCGATTATACCCTAATACTAACCTAATACTACTTGGTAGGTAGTTTTCAAGTTATACCAAGGAAACGTTAAAAAAAGATGTCGTCTTTTATTAACGTTGTACCTTTTCCAATTTGAATAATATTTCCTCATTTTTTAAATGTTTTATTTTTTCCTATTTGAAAGTAATGTTAAAATAATTTATTATAATATTTAATTAAGCGTTAAATTTTAATTAAACAAAATCAAAATTATTGTAATTGACTCTTTTCAACTATATTTACGATCTTATTTTTCATACACAATATTTCTTAAAAATATATTGCTTGCTTAACGAATTCTCAACTCTGAACCAAAGTAGGATTAACGGTTGAAAAGTTTTCGTTTTGTTGACTGTTTGTTTTAACGAATTATCTTAATATTAAATCTTAATTTCTAAGCCCGGTTTAAAGCTTAAATTATATATGAATTAATATTAAAATGGCCTATCTGACCTGACCAAAAAGAAATTAAAGTAACGGAGCAAAATACTTTAAGAGTATTAAAAAGTAAGTGTTAAGTTCATAACAAAAACAGTAGTTTTAAAATTATACACCCTTATAATATATATAAGACTAACGAGCACAAAAAAAATAATCTGCTATTAAATTAATTGCAACATTAAATAAGTATGGTTCATAAATAATGAATGGATCATCCAATAACACGTGCACGACTTAGTAATAAAAGCCAGTGCATCTGCTGACAATAAATATTATGGTTTAGATGCAGGTACTTTGTTTGTGCAGGTTAATAGGACAAGACTTCATACAATAGTATATTTATTACATGCTTATTGTTGTGTTAACCCCGCTGGGTAAATAGATATTGTATTTGTATGTTTGTTCGTAAACAATAACACAAATAACACTGAACCGTTTTTAAAAATCACAGCTACATGACCCTAGTTATTTTTTATTTCCGGAATAGAATGTAACCAGATTAAGTCGCAAAAAATAGAGATAAAATAAACAGAAATGAAATCCTAAACACTCAGTACAGAGAACCACAAGACAACTTTGTCAGAAGTAAAATTGTTTGATGCCTGCTGAAGTGGACACGGGTGAATTGGTCAAGGTAAAGTCAGAGTTTATCTTATTATTTTAAATACATTGCACTTATAAAACGTGAGAATCTAGTCACACGGTTCCAAAGGGGAGATCTATGGAGAAGAATTCTTAAAAGTCCAACTTTTTTAACTTATTATTAATTTACGTTTCAATACATTATTTTTAAGCCATACACATAGACGATATGTGAGAATAAATTAGAATTTAAGTAAAGTGAAAAACCACGACCCAACTAATTTTATGATCTCACATTTACAAGAGATTAAAGGATTCCAAATTTTCACAATTAAACTTTTTATTATAATTAACAATAGTAATTTTATATTTTTTTGTTTTTGAACTAAGAATGATAAACAATACATCGGACGTGGTTGTAGAAACATTAAATCTACTCTTCTTCCAAACAATGATACTATTTCAACGAACTTCTTAAACGCGGTTTACGATAGTGCGTTTTAGTAGAAATCGTCACGTAACGACATGTATGCTGTGTGTGTGTGCGTGTACCGAGCCTACTACAAACAAATAAGCATGGGAGCAGGCAAGTAAACCCTGTGCCCAACACTCTCTGTCCTGTGTCCCTGTCCCTTTTTATCATATAACCTCAACATAAGGTTGTACACTTAGAAATTTTGTGAAAATGTATTTGTTATTTGTGTTTTTGTGAATATTGTTTTAATATTGCAATTTGAATCTCTTTTATAAATATAATATCCCAATAATTACTATGTTAGAACATAATAATGACTTTTAAAAACATATATATATCTTTCCTTTAAATTATTGCCTTGAAAAAAATATAAAATAAAAAATTGAAATATACAAAATTCCTTTCGCCTTATTTCAGGAATTGTAAAACTTAAGGAACGTCGTACGGGAATCCATCTCACGACTACACATTTTTTACTTAGAAACTGAATACCTATATTCTTTCGTATTGATAATCAAACAAACACACTATTTTCATTGTTTATATATATATATAATTATATATAATTAATATTGATGAATTGATTTTCTACTCGGTTTTAATATGAGGTATGAGGAAAATATAAGAAAATATAACATAGCTAAATATAGTGTACAACATTTATGTAATTAAAACTAATAAAAATAATAAGAAATGCACCAAAACCGATACAGACTAAAACCTTAGAAACACTGATATGGCTTCATCGTCCTATATTTTAGATCTGCATATTATAATATACACATATTTTCTTAATAACATAATGAAACTGAATAGAGAATTTCCTTTTTAAAATATCCTTATTGAAGTAGATTTTAGGCGTATATGTTATTTTACTATTACCTTATCAAGCGTCTATCACTTTAAAATAATATTATGAACATAACACTATACTTTCCAGATTTCGATAAATAACTCTAAATTAAAATAATTCTAAACTTCTTACAGCCCAAAAAGGAAGAAAGCAGCTCTTTAATAAAAATTTTAATAAAATAATTAACAAGAAACGCTACACTTAGTTAAGCCAAATCCAAAAGTGATATCTTGCATGGAAATCGGTCCAAGAATCAAAAGATTAGAACGGCAATCTGAGATCGTGAAGGAATTATCGTCTAATCCGTTTGAAGTATGGCTTCTACGAAATAGGTCAGCGTTTTGATTACGTGGAATAATGATCCAATACGCGCGAATAAATAAAACACTTGGTCTCCGATTGAAGCATTGTGCATACTCATACGTACATACGATAATGACAAATACATTGTTACACTGTCAACATAATATAAACCTGTTAATGTCTGTTTATGTTAAATGTTTGACACATTTTGAACTGGGTTTCTTAAATAACTAAAGATAGAGTAAAATAAGAGTAAAATAAGTGGGAAATTTCGTACATACTCGAAATAGTACTAGTAGTTCGTCCATGACGGGAATCAAGTTTCAAACATTTTGACCAACTTAACTTTGTAGTTGAAATATGTTCTGTTATATATATATACTAGCTTTTGCCCGCGACTTCGTCCGCGTTTCCGTCGTTTTTCGAAAAAAAATTAGCAGATGTCCTCCCTCATAGTTTTGACGTAACAGGCAGATTCACTTTCGTATTTTAGAAGGGCAATAGTAATATAATATGCCAATCCACAAAACTGTTGAAAAATATAAGTAACCGCAGAATATTATAATATACCCACGCTATACCCACGACTCGGTCAGCGTGTAACTCCTTGTTTTTTATTAAGATAATATATTGCTAATATTTTTAGATCAAATTAAAATGTTTCAGCGCAAAGCTTCTGGGTAGACTATGTTAAGAGTCGACCCGTCCGGCACGTGAACGTAAAGATTCCTAGAATTGCTAACCCGGGAAAGAGCGACGTATAATTGACCATGCGAGAAACAGCTAACACCGAGATCTACTCCAGCAACACGAAAAGTCTGCCCTTGAGCTTTATTGATAGTCATGGCATAGCACACCGATACTGGGAATTGCGTTCTTTTAAATTGGAATGGAAAATTATTTGGTATTATGGGAATTCTGGGAATAAAGACAGTTTCTCCTGCACCGCAACCTGTTAAAATTTGAGCCTCGATTACATTTTGTTGCAACTGGGTTACTTTTAGCCGAGTTCCATTGCAAAGTTGAGGTGGTCTTAAATTTCGGAGCAGAATTATCGGTATGCCAATTTTTAAACAAATTATATGAGAAGGTATTCCAGGCATACTTAAAGAATTTAAAAATTCTATCGGGTAATTAGTGGCTTCTTGTTCATCAACCATTCTATTTATTGAACTATAAACTTTGCTTTCTCCCTGTATATTAGACAGTATTTTATTATTAATTTCAGATGCCTGGTCATTGCGAGGAGTCAAAATGGACCTTTCGCAAAGCCAAGAATTGTCCCTATTTAATATAATTGTTATGTCACCGTAAACCGAAGATATAAGATGTTGTTGGGATTGCACTATACAACATAACTCAGGTGTCAGAATAAGTTTTCCTTGGTGTAGTTGTGGATAGGTACCTTCACCAATCTTCAATAATGTATCAGAAAATTCACGATTATCTGCGTTGTCTCCAGTTCTCACTCGCATATTTATAGTCAAATGCACCGATTGTATATCACGCCACAAATAAGAGCTTTTCAGGCAAGCCCTAATCTCATCAGCTCGGGTTCCCCGTGGTATTACCGGTAAGGTTTGTCGGAAATCACCACAAAATAAAACCGTAATACCGCCCATTGGTCGATCATTTTGTCTTATGTCCCTTAGAGTTCTGTCTACTGCTTCTACTCCTTTTCGATGGGCCATCGTACATTCATCCCATACGATTAAATTACACTCACGCAATACCTTAGCTTTGTCGCTATTTCTTGAAATACTACAGGTTGGACTTTCCGTGCGATCTAAATTAATTGGTATTTTAAACATAGTGTGAGCAGTCTTACCTCCTGGTAGCAATGTTGCAGCTATACCTGATGAAGCCACGGCAAGAGCGATTTTACGCTGATTTCGAACATAAGCTAATATTAATTTAGTCAAAAAAGTTTTCCCAGTTCCTCCAGGTGCATCTAAAAACCATATTGTTCCTAAATTATTCTGCACACTCTCGCACACGCGATCATAGACTAAGCGTTGTTCTGCAGTCATCATTGGGACACCGTTTTCTAATGTTACCACCAGTTCCATTGGGTTGTAACCAATCTCTGCGGAATATTCCCTATTGGTAACCTCTCCGACTGAGGTTGGCGTTGGCAAACCATATTCACAAAGTGATTTACCGCCTACTGCTGTTAAGTCTTCCTGAAGAGCTAATAAGCACTGATTTATAGCCAGATCTCGAAAATTATCATTAGTTGCGCCTTCATTATTGTGAGATAAATTCCGAAGAAAGTCTTCTGCAAATTTTTCTTTATATTTTTCCCATAATTGGACAGGATCAGATAAATTACAAAATGTGAGTAATGTTACAAATAAATGGCGTAACCGTCGTGGATTATCACTAACACAGGATTCTGCTAAAGCGTCATCCTAATGTTGATCATTTTCAAGCAAATGACGCGCTTGGCAAGCTGCATGATAAGTTGGATAAACAACATCGTCTTCTTTTCTCAAATCTATAAATGATGTTGGTCCTCGCACTGTATGTAATAATAATCTCAAATAAAAACACTCTGCGTTGTTAGGATGAACAGTATACACTCTACCAAGAACATGTTCTTTGAAAATACCTGTCTCGCCATCTACAGGCCTGCCTCGGCGTCTACGGTTAAAGACACCTCGTTGTTTATCGTAGGTATAATACGATGGAACTTCTTCATACAAAAGAGACTTTGCGAAATTATCAGTTTGGCAAAGTCGAAAGAATGCCAATAAAGTTGTTTGTCTAGGGTTCTCTAATCGTTCTGTAACATTTTCGGCGTTAAAATATATACGTTGACCGCCTTCCAGATGAACATCCAGATGGGTCACAGGTGGATATCTTTCGTGAATATTAAAACTTAAGATCCGCCACACAGCTTCTGAAGAGCTGATATATCTGCCTGACTGAAATCTAGTAACTTCATCATGTTCATTTCTTAACGCAAACGTAGCTTGGTCACTGCCCTTGTTAATGTACTTACAAATATATTTAATTGACTCTACACTATTACACATTTCTACATTTATGTGAGCTTGAAATGCTCTGGACAATACAGGCGAATACGGAACGACCCACCTATTATCTAAAGTAACCTGTTGTCCAGACATTCGCTTTTCAACAGTAAAACCACCATTGTCTCTTGAACGGCGACGATATAATAAGTATCCATCATGTCCTGTTACAGTTTCATCCACTAATGCTTTTGGATACCTTTTAGTGCAACGACCGTCTTGCATGCAAGGAGCATTTGCGTTAAATGCACCACATGGACCATGTATTATATGAGTTTTAACAATGTCGTATAACAGGGGATCTGCAGTCGGATCTGGAATTTCAGCACTGATTAATCTGTCTACATCATTAGGTCGAACCTTATCTTTTAACCAAAGCAAGATATGTGCGTGAGGTAAGCCGCGTTTTTGCCACTCAACACTATACATATAACACAATACTTCTCCAAAAATGTTATCTTTGGTAAGAAGATCTATCATTGATTTTAATTTTAAATGAAACACTCTTGCAATAATATCATGGCGGTCATGCGGTGCCTGACCCTCAAGAAGCTCCCGAGTGATTTCATCCCACTTGGGATTGGTAGTTACAGTAACAAATAAGTCGGGACGTCCATATTTTCTTACGTAACAAAAAGCGTCTTGAGTACGTTCATGCATGTAGCGTGGACCACCAGTAAAAGAAGAGGGTAAAATAACTAAACGACCCATATTCACAGTATCGTTATCTTGCTGCATGGCATCGCGAAGGTGCACGTATTCTTCAGCGCGCAGCTGCCTTTGATTAGATCGTATATAAACTAATCTTTCGGTTTCAATTTTTGCGTACATGTCAACAATAAACTGATTAAATAAGCCACGAAAACGTTAAAAGTATACCAATCTATTCCGTCTCACTTGCAGGTGGTAACAATAAAATTGAAGGCATGACACCTTTTTATTATAATTAGGTGCGCCTGTGCGCGGATCGGTTTGGTATACAGCGAAATTATAACCATCTTCCCCTCGACAGTATATCATAGGATATTGCAAACTGTCGTAAGCCCTGTGGGTTTCGAAAATACGTTGCAAACGATTGTCTCTGGAACGTATAACGATATCACGCCTATCACATTCCTGGTCGACCAGTACTACAGCAACTTCATTCGTGGATGGAACGTTATGACGCCCAGGGTGTTCCTGAGTTGGACGCTTATCGGCATTTATAACAATTTTATAATTGTTATTACCATCTTGAGAAAGGGCTTCTAATGCCGATTTAAAACTGCATACGTACGAATTAACCTGATGTAACATGTTCTGAAGTTGTGAAATGAGTTCAGTATTTAAATTCGGAAAATATTGATTTCTTATATTCGACTGTTCGTTGTAATCGGATACAAAATATATTTGAAGAAATTTAGGTTGTTCTTCAGGCAAAAGGGACCCTATCAAATGGTAAACCTGACCTTGTACCTTAAAAGTAGGCATGAAAGGGCCTTCTGAGATTTGTTTAGCACCAAAGGATGTCATTTGGAATGCACTATTATAAGTGCGAATATTATCTAAAAACTGTTTGGATTGCAAATGTTCCCCTAAAAGTAGTGATTTTAAAGGTTCCGGTGGGTCTTCGAACGAAGGCAAATTTATTTTACCTCCAGAACAACAGAAACCAGCAGACTCCTTCCTCCACTTCGAAGCATTACAAAAGGAACATACTACGTTCATATCGCCTATTTCAGAAGATGATCTGTAATCAATTGTGAGGTTATAAGCAAACCCACTTTTATATTTATCGGACCACGCCACCGAATTTGTAGATTGATCTACCACGTGTATATCTAAGTCATTAAGACCATGTCGAAATCTATCTGCAGTAAGACGGGCCTCTCGCTGTTCTTCTGTTTCAAGCGACCGAATATTTTCAATTCTTAATCTTTCATTAGATAAAGTAATCAATTGTTCTTGTCTCAAAGAATTGTAATAATCGCGTCCCGACTCTAGTCGTTGTTCATGCTCATGTTCATCTTCAAGAGATCGAATCATGTTATGGTGCGCCCTATCATTTGTCAAACAGTCTTGATATTGAGTAAAAGTTTCAGATTCTCGAGACAAAATATGACGTTCGCGATCAGCTGTAAGCCGTAATTCCCTCTCAGTGAAGGTTTCGGACTCGCGAGATAAAATATGACGTTCGTGGTCAGCTGTAAGCCGTAATTCCCTCTCAGTGAAGGTTTCGGACTCGCGAGATAAAATATGACGTTCGCGGTCAGCTGTAAGCCGTAATTCCCTCTCAGTGAAGGTTTCAGACTCGCGAGATAATGTATGCCGTTCGCGGTCAGCTGGGAGTCGCAATTCTCGTTGTAAAGCAGTTTCAGCTTCTCGGGATAACGCATGTTGTTCCCGGTCAATGGAACGCCTTAGCTCTCGTTGAGAAGAGCTTTGAGAAGCCCGTGTTGTAGCTCGTCTCGCTCTTTCAGCTGCTAATCGCATCTCTCTTTCTGGAGAGCTTTCATTAGCTCGAGATGTTGAGGCACTAACTCTCATAGAGTTTAACCGATGTGCTCTTTCCTCTTCCGATTCTTGAGAACGCGTCATTCTCATTCTCCTAGCTTGACTCGAAGTTCGAGATAAAGATGGTCATTTTTTAGGTGGCATCGTTTATTTTATTTTTAATCGACGGTAACTTAAATTCTATTTAGTTACCCAACAAAAAACTTACGTCAGAGGTCCTAACTATAGCTAAGTATATAATAAATAGAATATAAATCTAAGTGCCTATTAAAACTAAAATAATATTCTAATCGAATTATAAATATGTACGTAGGTACCTACAAATTACAAAAGAATAAAAAATGAAAATAAAGCTATACTTAATGCGTGTGCAATACTATCTACACTTACCTACTTCACTTAAAAATGAATAATAAGAAATACCTACAACTACTGTAATTAATCAAATTAAGTGCCTATTTAAACTTAAATACCTAATATTCTAATAGAATTAAACTAAGAAATATGTACCTACCTACCTACAACTTAGGTACAAAAAAAAAAGAAATGAAAATAAAGCTAAAACACGTGTGCAGTATAGGTAGATAGTAGGCAATATCTACCTATACCTACTTCACTTAAAAATAAATAAAAAATACCTATGAATACTATAATTAATAAAAGTACCTACCTACGCTTTTATCTACTCAATACAAAAAAAACTAAACATAAAATGCCCAAAACTAACCTATCAGTAACTAAAAATCTAACAATAATCTAATCTATCTATCTATTATCTAATCTAAAAATCGAATCTAAATCTACTTAAAAAGAAATAAAATAGGAACTATTAATAGTTAAGAATTTAAACAAAACTAAAACTAATTTAGAAAATAACAACAAAAGAAATTAAAATAAACTATTTAAAGACAAAAAGTCGCGCTGATAAGCACGGTTTATAAAATAACAATTATTGTCTGTCAATAAAGTTCAACACTCTGAACGCATCAACAGCCAAATATTGAATGACGCTTGCGCTCGCCTCCCGCCCCTTTTATACTCTGCCGCCGCGAGCCCCGTCGAGCGCGGCAACCGTTACGCAAAAATAATCCTTATAGCTTGATTCACTATTCACGCGCGATGTCTTGTTGGCGTATTTCATGTAAGTAAGTATAAGTTTGGTGTTTCTATACCGATTTCAATGATTCTTTTTTATTGAATTGGTGCTAATGTTTATTTTTTTTTTAATTAGGAATGATGGTGAGCATTATTGGTTTTATAAACGTAAAAGTAAACAAATATAATAAGAAATCTCCGAACTGCTAAGCTATCGAGAGTTATGCGTGTTATTGTGAGTTAACTATAAAAGGTAGATATATGCTGTCTTGGAATATTTTTCGTGTATTTTTATGTAGAATATTTCCGTTATACATAGTTTCTATGTAGCTCTAACCATTAGGGCTGCACACGCGACGGAAGCTTAAAAAATCAAGCAACTTCTCCCATTTTCTCAACATTTCCTTTCACTGCTCTGCTCCTATTCATTGTAGTGTGATGAAAAGTATACTATTACCTGCCCAGGAGTATAAAGAATAATTGTACTAAGTTTCGTTAAAATCCGTCGAGTAGTTTTTTTTTCTATAAATAACATACAAACAGACAGACAGACAGACAGACAGACAAAAATTTTTTTAACTGCATTTTTGGCATCAGTATCGAACACTAATCACCCCCTGCTACTTATTTTGTAAATATATTTCATGTACAGAATTGACCTCTCTACAGATTTATTATAAGTATAGATATAGGTCAACAGTTAGTATCTCATAGTTTTTATTTATTTGCGTATGTATATATGATATGAATAGCATAATTTTTATTGGGTCGGCTTATAATAACACTCCTAACACAAAGGACTTGATAGACAAATGAAAAACAGTTTTTTTTTTGGTTCAAAGTTTTACAAAATATATATTTATCGAAATAAAAGTATATAAAACTACTTTAATATAAGAGATAAAAAGTATTGTAAATCTATTTTCCTTATAAGCAGCGTCCCCGATTCTTTAAGACAAAGTTCTTGATAACTTGGACATAGCTTTTGTTTAAGGACAAGAAATTTTTTTATAAAGAATAATAAAGATCGTGAAACCAAACTTTAATGGAACATCTTTTTATTTCAATAGTATAAAGTAAATAAAAGAAATTATCTATTTTACCATTTACATATTGAATTAATATTAAATATTATAGGTATTTATATTTTAAGATATAAATACGGTAGTAATAATGCAAATCCAACCATGCTCTTGACAACAATATTTCAGTAAAGCTCCTGAGCGCTATCAGAGTGCTTCAGTGCGCAGTGCTATTAAGACCACTCTATAGAATTTCTAGCTCAATGGATGAATGGACTCTTATAATTAATGTAAAGATACCAGATAATGCTAATGATTTCATATAATGAACTTTGTCAAAATTAAATTAACTAGCAAATAATATTTTTTATACAAATTATTAATAGATCCTTTTTTTAAATTTTAACACGAAACGTACCAAGTACCGGTCAAATTGACCGTTCTTAAACTTTTGTAAAACTTATACATTTTTAAACGTTACAATATCGTTATCAAACTACATCACAATTCTTAAAATATGCATATAATATTTTCTACACTCTTTACTTTTAGTTATTTCCATTATTACCTGCGTTATATAATAAAATAACTTTTAATTACCGGACAATTTGACAGCGTGCGGTAGGAACAGGTATACAAGAATTGTCGGTAGGTTTAGTGTTAATTCACCAATTACAATGAATGAGAACCTAAATGTAATACATATTTTTTATACTTAAATATATATATTTTTTAATTAATTGTTTCCATTTAAACATATTGTTATAATTTACATTGTACAAAATTAAATGCTAAAGGCTGTCTATACCAAGGCCGCATAAGGTTATAGGATTTTGTAACATCTGTTCTCATGTATTGGCGCGGTTCCAGACTCGTAAATACTTAATTCGTAAATCAACAGGTTATGTTCTAAAAGCTCTACCAGTATTTATGTTACGATGTTTAATTAAGTGTTTTTGTTTAAAGTACAAATAACATTCAAAACATAATACATTAAAAATAATTTAATTTAATTTTTATGTTAGTTTAAATTATTTTAACGTTAATAAAAGTACTTTTACCTACGTCTTAGCAACGTAAAGACATGAATGTGTAACAGAATTACTAACTAATAGAATTACAACGTGCCTTAATGTTGTTGTCGTGTTCTAATATAAAATGGATTAGTCGTATGCCCGAAATTATTAATCGATCCTGATCCAATTTCTGCTACTAAAGATTGAATTCGATTCGTGGGTAGAGTTATCAGTGGAAGTAATCGAACTGTGAATTGAGATTACAGAAACCCCTCTTAGGTTAGATTCATTTTGGGATAAAATTTTACATTTTATCAACCGCAAGAGTAAAAGCTGGCAATTATTATTTTTTATCCTTTTTAGTTATAATAAGTCATAAAAATTCTTTACTGACTATTCTTTTTATTAATTCAATTTTCCTTTTAAATTTACAAAATGTTACAGCAAATTGCTTTCGAGATTGCTCTTAATTATCTAAACTTCCTTTTCTTAGTGCGATGATTAAAAGAAAAGCCTGAAATAAAAAATATTATAAACTTTTAACTTGTAAAGTGAAAAGGTTTAATTTAATTACCTGTTGCAAATTATTCTGCTTGGAACATCATATCTTTGTTCATTATCTTAGTTGTTATTTTATAAAGGACCTTAGTTATTAAGGTCATATTCTTTTGTATTTAGCGAACTCTAATCGTTAAGGTAACAATAACTTTTAATATAAGAAGTCACAAAAACATTGCCATGCAAAAGTATTTGTTGAAGGAGTAGGCACTATTTATCAATTTCTCATTTAGTATTGATTTAAGAAAAGTAGTTGTTTCTTTCGCGGTAGTGTAAACAAATAAATGAAAATTGCATTGTAAAAGACTACTATCCATGTGGGGTAAGCATATACGACACTCTACGAAACACCAAAAGAAGTAACCATTCCCTGATTTCTTGGTTTCCAAAAAATCGAATATCTCTTTATATATACGTGTACGTAAGCACTGGAATATTGGATACCAAACATTTTGGCAAATAACTTAATTTTCGCAAGATAATACATTACAAATACAACAACACTAAAAATGTACAGAACCCTACAAATATATATGTGATGATCGGCTAATTAGCGGAAACAGCGGCGGAGAGGACGCAAATTAAATCATTGACAACATCTAATCTTATAAGAAAGGAAAAGTTACAAATATGGGAAAATAAAATAAACGAATATCGTTTAATACATACGAGAATCTATTGATATAGCAAATAATTTTATAAGATATTCTAGGAAGCAATGGAGTGAAGCAATTAATATTTATATCTCCATAGAAAACAAAGCCAACGATTATAAAGACTTATTTTAAGATAATATAAATCATATTGGTATTTTATGGTAACGACGTACTTACCGACCATTTATTAGTGCATTGGTATGTATTAGTTATTATATATTTGTTTCTATAAGTGTAAATTGGTATATTCAATACTAACCATGACCGGAGAAAAATCCCATACAATAAATTTTGGTATGATGATTTTTGATTAAATCATTTCAATTTTAGATCTTGACCAACATTTAAGTGAATAAAATTCTAGATTAAAAAAGATAGTTCATTCCAAAGTATTAATTTGTAAAAAGAAATACTCGTTTTGTCCAATTTAATCGACTCTGAACTATCTGCTTTATTTTATTTTGTATATCCACACTCTGTAAATATTAATAAATTATCATATGATAAATAAAAGAAACAAATACAAATCAAACGATTATCTTCTAAAGGATAATATAAAAGAAATAAAATAACAAGAACGTAGTAAACTGTTTGTTTGTGAAGTCGAAGTAATAACAAACAAGACGCTTTATAATTTTGTTTATCGTCGGTAAGAAATAGTTCAGAGCAATCACACGGTCCGCAGCTTCCCGCTGTATCGACAATAGATTGGATACAAATAAACTAACACTTACGGATAAGGTATAAGTTTTCTTACTGAAACTATTTTTATTATTAAGGATTTATTTGCTTTTTGGAACAAGTGTTATAAAGATACAATAAAGTCTCGTTATTTAGATACTGGCAGAAATTTACAAAAGTTTTTACACTAATAGTTTTTATAACAGATATATCAAAAAAATTTACAACATGTAATGAGTCTATAGTTAACTTGGTAAATGTCCTTGGCTAATGTCCTTTCAATTATAAAATTATATAATATAATTACAATAAAACAGAAAATGTACGGCTTTGTATAAATATACATTTTAAGTGATTGTTAAGTTGATGGAAACAGATAGAAATAATACAATTTAACATTAATAACAACACTCTGGCTTCAAAATATAATCTGATTAAATTGTTTTCTTTAGTATTCTTTCATTATTACATTTGAAAAAGATAAAATGACAACAAGATCCCGTGAAATTTAGTATCCACTTAATGCTGATTAGTTATGTATTTATATACTAATATATAAAATATATATGACAGGAGTTAACATCAAATATTATTAGTTTTCTATTTTGTATTATATTTATGTTTTTAAGACGTCTAGCATAATTACTTACACAGCATTAGTAAAGCCGTATACAAGAACTGAATACTAATTAACACTCTTTTGTCATCCTCACAGCAACTGTGCACACAGCGCTGGGAAATAAAGAAATATAATCATTGGTTTAAGACACTGAAGACAGACGGACTCTTCTATTCAAATTGTTTAAGAAATATTTATTAAGTAAAGACTTTATTAGAACATTATTTTATTTTATCAACATTATTCATTGCTTTAGGATACAAAAAATATACGTGTTTTATTGTTATCGATTTATTAAATATAAATTTATTGACTTTTAAATGTATACTATTTGATTTGGGATACAATAAATTATTCGAATTGATAAGTAAATATCGATTAACTATCGAATATCGGCTCCGAATATATAAAAAATACCATGACATTAGAATAATCACAAACTTGTCGTATGTCAACATCATTACGCAAACAGCTCGGAATTCTGGTTTCAGAATCATTAAGTCCCGTGATCGTATCGTTTTGCAACTTTCGCATTTGGACTTTATTGGTTATGTGAAATTTTTATTCAATTTTATTTATATCATTCCACTTTATCACATGACTGCTTTAGTGATATAGTCTTTGCGAAATGTTTTTTTTTATTGTAAGATTTTATAACAATATTTTGTAAAGAATTATCCATTACGGGAATTTTTTATTTATTTAGAATAACAATTAATAGTAAATACTGTAATAAAATAATAGTAATAGGTTATTTATAGCATCAGTAGATTTAAATACAATTCAAATCCAATTAAACATCACGCCAGTTTAAAAATATAACATACTGATAAAACAGGACCTGTAATAATATCATGATATCTTATCGGTCATGAGTAATGACCCGAGTTCGTGAACTTTCAATAACTAATCAATGGTTTATGAACAGTTCCACTTGTTTGTATTTTTTATACATGACACATTTTTATGTCCAATTTTTTTTACGAATTATTACATGAATACATGTATAAATATCCGAACGCGTGCGTGTGTGTATGTGTGTGTGTGTGTGTGTGTGTGTGTGTGTTATTTTAATGCATTACAAATTTTGTTTACTTTTAGAGCACTAGCTCTAGCAACCTAAACAGTAGTATTAATAAATTTCTGTTTATGTACACTCAAAACATACTGTATATATATGCTAGTATTTTCATAATATTAACACCAAATGCTATAAGCCATAATACTTTAAAATGTTCCTAATACTTTCAGAAGAAAGAGATAATCATATTTCTGATTACATTACAAATATATATTATTATTTAATCCAAAGGTGATACATCAAAATTATCTTATGTTACACAAAATAAATGGATTTCGGATATTCAACACAGCCATTTACAGAAACTCACTTCTCACCATAATTGTATATTTCTCGATTTGTAAGAAGATAAATGAGTTTTCACTCTATTCATGTTTCTTTTATCGTTGTACGGAGATTTATTACCTGTGAGATAAATTTTAAGGAGAATTTTTATTATATTTCATTATAATAAAAAAATATTGTTATTTGCATTTGTAAGTTTTAAACTTTTTATACAGTATTTAAAATGTTTAAAGTTTTGATCCACTATTGCTTATTGCAGTAAAATTTAAAGTAAATGATTAGAAGTCCTATATAATATTACAAATATATCAAGCGAAGGAAAAAATGATCAGCTAATATAAAATCAACCCAGCAGTATTTAATATGAAAACGTCTGCCTATCATCATCTTCCTGACTTTATCCCATTTTTGGAGTCGGCAAAGTATGTTTTTTCCGTCCATACTCTTCTATTACTCGTCGTCTCTGTACACTCTCCCTTCTTCTCCATATCGTCTTTCACGCAATCCATCCATATTCTTTTAGGCCGTCCTCTACCTGTCCATCCCTGCACTACCAGCACTCTTTTAGTCACATACCTTTCATCTCTCCTCATAATATGCCCATACCATGACACACATATACCATAAAACGTCTGCCCATAGATAATAGTAATTAAAAAACCAAAAAGACATTATTAACATATTTTAATAACAAAGAAATGCATAAATATAGATCAAAATCATTTTTTATTTTTAAATAGTTTTGATAAAAAATGTCGGTCACTCGCAAACCAGTCTGACCCCGGCGATTTACTGATATGGCTTCTTTTGTAGAATGACCTTCGTTAAACCAATTTTTGATCTCCCCATGTATTTTTGTCTCTTTCTCTCTGTAGTGGGGGAAACATAAACACATGATGAATATTTAATCAAATGATTAAATAAAACTTTGATTATAAAAAGATCGAAATAAGTTAATGAATTAGTCAGTATCTACCATTTCGATTTATGGTTTTCATGTTCTCTGATATTTAGTAATACTGTATCAGTGACATAAATATTTTACGAGACTCGGTCTTGACCTTGCTAGCAAACATTAATCCTACGATAAGGGAGAAACACATGCAATAGTGGCAATACGACATCCAAGAATGTGTGTAATATATCAATACTCATAATTGAGGATTATTTATATGAAATAGTATAGTAGTTTTTCAATATATTAAAATGTTTTATATTTAATACAATGTTACTTAATTGTTGCATTGTTTAAATCACAATATTGAGCTTACCTAAAGTGTCTATTTATTCCTGTGTCGTTAAAGACAAGAAGAGTTTTTTTTTTATTTTTGTCTGCATATATAAGGAAAGATAAGGAAAAGTACATACCCATGTGTAATGTAACTCAGGAACTCTGTTAAAAATAACTACATGTTCTTGAATGACTCAAAAAAGTACTAGGTAAATAATAATAAAACTTATTAATGTTACAGTTACTGGATCGAAATTAATAAAATTCGTAAAGTTAGACGAATCGGCAATTTTTTAGCCGGTGAAGTGACTGCTATTAAGTGAATTATAAAAGTTATAAACAAATACCTCTATGTTGGTCACAGGCTTAAGTATAATCAAGGTACTTGAAGTAACCAACAAAGTTATCTACAGTCCTGTATCTTATGAAGTGTTGCATCTTTGAAAGTTATTTAATCAAAAACAGGTTATATTGCACATAGTAAAGCTGATATTAAATATTACAAGTATATTACAAGAAAAAATAATTATAATAATGTTTTGAATAACTTTTTTAGCTTCATAGAAAGTATATTTTAATTGGAGCAAAATATAATATAAATAAATATTTTCAAATGTGTAACCTCAGCTTTTATTTCCTCACAGGATTTTTGATAATAACAGGTTGTTTTAACAGGCAATTAGGACCAAATTCCTTTGATTTATTATGTTGCCGAATGGCATTCATTAATGATTTCCGAATCGTAAACAGTTTTATAGTTACCAACCAACCAACGTGTTTATAAATATATTTTGGTTTTAATTGAAAGTAATTTTCAATGTCAGAATGATTTTAAAATCTAATTTAGAGGAGTTTACAGTTAATAAAAAAATATATGTGCGTGTGTGTGTATAACAATTCATAATATTTAAACATGTAAATCATACAAAAAATAATATTTGAAGGTCACAATGACATAATCCGAAGTTGGTTTATTAATATTTGTCTTGACATCATGCAAAAAGGAAATCTCATAAAAACAAGGTACTTACTACAAAACTATTACCTATGTGTGTATGTGTGTGTGTATATTCATTGTGATACTGGCTACATGAAATTTTTAGCTACGTGCCTTAATCACAAATAGTTTGTATTATACCCATAATAGTAAGCAAACGAGTAGACGGTCTATCCAATGATAAGAGTTCACTTTACAAATATAGGTAGTTGCAGATGCGTTGCCACCCTTAAAATAAGGAGGGATGAAAGGGTATGATGTAAGAAATACCTATACGTGGTGAACTGAAAAGAAAATAACTTTTATTACTATGCTAAAGTTCCAAATTTTTCTGTCCTAAATATACAGCTACGGTCCTATTATTTTTACTACGCCATGACGCATTGAGGTTTATAAGTTGGTACCACGCATGAATCATCGCGAAACTGTTATAAATAAAAGCGTGAAGCATCTAAGACTTATTTAATATGTTATCTGTATATTTTATCTCAGTCATATTTTGTCGGTAAAAATTCCGCACAAGTCGCGTAACTATGAATAGTTTTTAGAGATATGCTGTTAAAGGCATTTAAATATAAATTTCCAACAAAATGATACTTAACTAGCATCTTATAGCAATATAGAGTAATTGATTATTTCTAATGAATTAGAAAGTGATAAAAAGGTTATAGTTATCGACGGTAGAAGATATATGTATACTATTGTGGTCTTCTCTGTAAACCTATGAATACCCTACATTATCTCATAAAGCTTAGCTAGTAACTCATGTAATTCCCGAAATCGAGTAACACAATAAACTTTCTGTACTATTATAATTGAATTAAATTTTAATACATATCCAGAAAATATATTGTTCATGTGAAGAAAACGCACTAACAGACACAAAGAATATATTTTATATTAAAAATGTTATTTCCTCAAAAATCCAATTACCTCCACAGATGCAGTGTACTGCAGTAAACAATTTAACAAAACAAACTCGTAACATTGCCACGTACAGTTCGCTTTAACGAAACTCTTGCCCATACAAGGATAAGTGAAAATGGGTCACATTAAGCTTTCAAAAGAGCACATTTCAAAAATGTCAAAGAACATTTAATTATACCAAGACTCTTCAGTATTTACTAGATTACAGTGAGAGGGAAATTTGAAATTTAATTTCTTATAAACAAATAATATTAAAAATATTTTCATTTATAATTATACATTGTTAACACAATATTTAATTTAATGTTATATAAAGTGGCATATATGGTATCGCGGATCTTTTTGTAGAGATTAATACGTTCTTTAATACTGTAGAACATTTTTTTGTTCTATCATCAATACTTTCAGACAGACAGATTTTTTATAAACAATTTTTTACACTCCTTGAGTGACATTATTGCATTTTTATTAGGAATTCCTATTTTTTTAATGTAATATAGCCTATATCACTCAGTGAAGATGCAGTTTTCTAAAGGTTAAGGAATTTTTAAAATCGGTCAAGCAGTTTTTGTGTGAAAACACACATACAAAAACACAAATGTTTTCTAAAATTAAATTTAATGTTATATCTTTCAAGATGTAATATTATATGAATAGTAAGTAGATAATTAAGATAAAAAAAGATTTAAAAACCTTACTTTCTATAATAACGAAGTATATTGATTACTTTTATAAAATTTCAATGAAATATCGGGTTTCAATTAAATAATAAAATTATTTTTCAAGCCTCTCAATGAAACTGATCTCTTAAATTGAAATATCTATTGGTGAGATGAAAAATATTAATAATATTTGACTGTGCTTTTATTAATAATTAATATGAAAAATTAAATATATTACTATATGGAAGATGTGTAGAGAATCTGTATGATATTTAATGATAATATACATTTTTAATTTAATTAACACATATAATATATTTGGTATAATATTATAATTAATTATTTTTAGCTTGCGTCAAACAGACATATTTCTTACCTGATTAAATTAATAATGTTCAATGAAATATTCGATATTATTTTCTACCCTCATTAGCGTTGCATGTATATTTGCACAACGAGGAAATTGATAATTATACATATATATTATACTAGCTTATTCCCTCCCGCTTCGCTGGGCACACTATTAATTTGGATGTGAACTTAGGTTGCTATGGTAACCTTTGTCATATTATCCGTTGTCATAGTAACCGTTGCTATGGTAACCGTTGCTATAGTAACTCTTACCCCCGCGTTAAGTGTATAGCTCTGTGTTATCCGTGTTTAGCGCTGTGTTTAAAACTTGTCGAAATGCAAAAAAAGCAGGTATGTAAAATTTTAAGTTAATCGGACAGATAGTTTCGGACATTTCGTGATGAGTCAGTGACTGGTAAATCGCTTTATATATCGCTATATATAATATATAAAGCGATAATAACAATATATTTATTTTTTTATTAAGTTGTCTCCATAGTTAGTTTAAAATCTTAAAGTGTTGTTTCTGTTCATAAGTAGCTTTTTCCAACGACTTTGCTTACTGTATAACTCAAGTTTAGAGTTTAAACCAGTGGAACATTTAACATTTTATTCTCAATCACATAAACGTTATTGAGATTGAAAACTGCTATACCTACTATAGAATTCATAGTTCTAAAAGCTTCACCTACATTGCGACGAATAACGCTTCGAGAAGTCAATCAAATTACTTACGCTGTTTGCAACATCCAAGCAGAAACATGGCGAACATTTTAACGTATTTGTATTAAGCTGAGAGCTTCAAAAATGGATTTACCATTTTCATTTTAACATTTCAATACACATTTCATACTGGATAGCATTCGACACAAGTTTCTATGATATACATTTTATTTGTTTTGAAACATTTCTTGTTTTGTTTTATTGTTAATCAAAATAAAAACTAATATACACTCAAATCAAATATTGATCGAACTTTAAAGCAATAATTATAATTATATATATTATATACATATATATGTGAATAGATTAAAGTAAACAAAATGTAAGTAATCTTTAAAATGACATTATAACTAGAAATTTTACTTCAAATATAAAGTTTGAGAATAAAGAAAGCAAGATTAAATCTATTAAAGTTAAGAAAGATCGATCGAATCTTAACAAAACTTTGAAAACTTGTTTTAAACGCTTAAAAAATAATAATAAATCGAAATACTTATCATCATATAATTTTTGGAAAAAGTGGGTATAATTTACGTTTAATATTTAATTTTAACCCGACATTTCAAATGTTTTGTTCAGAAGAGATGTAGGTGTGTAATAAGTCCAACTAGAACAGTCTCTTTTGCCTTATAGAGTGCAGATGCATATAACGTTAACAATATCTTGGGTGTAGCCTTATCACAAATCTGGGATTCTCTGTTGAACTTGATAACTATTTTTTATACTAATAGCCAAAATTATTATATATTAAGATTACAAACAAGGATTTATCAAATCAAATATATTAAAATTGTGTATTATTTAATCATTGTATCCATATAAAATAGATACTTCGATACCTTACAATAGTTATTTCTATAATTATATATATTAAGATCAAACTTATTTATCATTATACTTTTATCTAGTTTGTAATCGCTTCTCTTTTCGCTTGTTTATGACAATTTGAACATAATATAAATGGATATATATGTATAAGTTATCTATAACGTTAACGTCAGTAAGCTGGGACAGTCCCTAGGTGACACGAGAACCGCTCAATGAAAAAACTCATTACACTGCCAATATCACCTACATTTATGACTTGGAAACAGATATTGGGAAAAATCACCGTACCTTGAAAAAGTATAAGTCGAGTAATCCGTTGTGGTATAAATAATTTATATCATTTACATCATATACAGATATCGTAAAACGATTCCTTTGTAACGTGACACGTATTATTCTATAAATACGAGTATTATAATGAGTCTTGGACTATAGATCCAGTGTGAACTATAGATATAGTTTTCAATACATACAGTATTACCAATATATCTATAGATAAATAAAACTTTTCAAAATTTTTTTATCTATCAAATTGTAATTTGAGTGAAATATACCTTTAATCTTGGAATATTTTTCACTTTTACTAATAACTTGTAAATACACTTGGAAAACATCTATCTTAAATTAATTATAATCTAATAATGAATAAACTATAAATAGTTTTAGATATTTCTTATTAGAAAAATAGAAATATAATTCGATATCGATTATTAATTTTACATCACTTTCTCAACCCATTCATTTAAATTCACCCTTTTTTGAACCCTTTCAGCCACCACTAACTATGTAATAAATAATATAAAATTGGTATTATTATTAGTTTATATTTGCCAGTAACTTGGTATATTTAAATATAATAAATATTTAAGAACCTTTACTATACATTAGTTGCGGTCGGTTTATAGATGAGTGGCTCGATAGCTTTTCAGTTGAGTGCTTCTATATAAAATTATAGCATTTAGCAGACTGCTTATTTCACTATATACTGTGTATAAACAACGCGGCTACTATATTTTTTTTTCTGGGATTTTTAATCTATATAGAATATAATTAGTTTAAATTTGTGTGATTTTATTGGACTTTACATTTACAGTAACATTCATATTTTACAATAACAGTAAAAATATTTTCTTTTCTGATAAAAAAAAAAACATTTCTAATGTATATTTTCGAACCAGAACTCACGAATATGAAGCTTCATAAAGGGCTCAAATTATAGTGGTATTTTTTCGATGTTTCCAAAAATCTAAATGTTGGATAAAATCAGTCGAACATATAAAATATTGGAGAGTAATTGAGCAGTAATTCGATACCAGCGCTCTATTAGCTTTAACTTGTATCGGATTTTTATTAAAGCTTCCGGGAGTCAGTCAATTGGTATTTTCATTGATGCATGGATAATAAATATCTTTTTTGTTATATGAAATATGTAACGAATGTTAGAACTATGATTATCAAATATTTGTTATTTTTATAGACATTTTGTACTCTACCATACTCGTATATCCAAAAAGTAAACAATAATATATTAAACTTAGAATTATAACTAGAACATTCTGGTATAATATCAAACAATAAGTTACTCTTCACACCCCAGTGTCATGTGACATCGTTTAATATCAAATAATATTATATAACATCTCCAATTCTCTCACATATTACATTCCTAATGAATGTTTATCAAATATCAATAGGTTTGTCAGGTATTTGCTTAAAATACACAACTGTTAATGTAAAATGTTACATCTAAAGACATCAAAAACATAACAACATATATATATATATATATCACTCAATTTGTAGTATCATAACATAAATAAATTGACAACTATTAAGTTTTACTACTTAATATTAATATTTATAAAAAGCACTGATTTTGAAATATAATTTCAGACAGTGACAGATACAGATGTTAGGTTTTGATACAACATACTGACACGGGGTTAAAAGGGTTTTAAAATATGTCTGCCCCAAGCAAGCATCAATCAAGTAGTCTGGAGCTGAGTTACTGTTATCTGTTACCTAACCTCTGATATTAACATTCTCCAACAGAGATAACTGAATATGAAACATATTATTAAATGAAAGGTACATGTATCAGACATAATTTTATCATCATTGACTTTTGATTTTTACGATAATATTTCTTAATACAGGATACTTTTTGCATTTTAAACTATCTTTTTTTAATCTCACTAGCCGTTACTAATAGGTTTATGGAATGAAATATATATATAAAGTTTTGATTATTTTCCTCACCTGAGTTCTGTAGAAGCTTTCCTTTCAGCTCCACGTCACTTTCAGCGGACGTAGCGCCGTAGTTCTTATAATTTTTACCCGACGGTTCGTCGAACATAGTCACCTTGAAGCGTTCAGACATTTTCACTTATATATAACACTTACACTTAGAATTATATCACTTCACTTTAACTTAACACTTCAGTACCCTGGTAGGTTATTTGATATAAGATATGTTATAGATATGATTGTTTGTATCAATTCATGGTTTTATTCCTATAATATATAAATGAATGCATACATTAGTAATTTTTTATTATATTCCGTAGGGATCTAGCTATGCCTACATTTTGCCTAACCTAAACATATTAAACGAGAAAAATATAAATATATTTATTTAAATGAACAAACAACGTTGTAAAATCATAGAAGATAATTTTTATTAAAAACATAATGTAAATAATACAATTTGTAATTTTTAACTATCAAATCTACTAAAATTTCTATTTTTTTATTCAATAATATTACTTTATACATTATATTAAGTTGTATTATCGATTTTTGTATCTTATTTTAAGTTTTAATGAAGCATTGTAGGGTAATTAAAGTTACTTCTACCAATATTGTATTCACTTTGGCAACAATTAGATAGTATCCGTGACTGACATCGTTAATGCGTTTACTAAAACACATGGTATTGCCTTCGTGACTAATTTAAATACTTTGTGAATACCTTATCTGTATTTATGTTAGTTACTAATCATGACATAAAGTAAATTCAATAATTACTTTTAAGAACTAATAAATTTCTTACACCGACGGAAATTATAAAATTAGTTTGACTAATATTATGTTCAATTGAGTTTTTATATTTATTTTCATTGTAACATTTTTATTACACTTAGTATTATTATGTTACAAGATAATATTGGTAACTATCATAATGTGTACATAGTTTTAGATAAAAGATTTAATGATATTTAATATACATAAATATTAAATTTATCAAATAAAAAATATATATATTATTTCTAACCTCAATTGTTGGTAATTTTTACATTAAAACTCAAGTATACATAATCTGTCCATACATTAGTCAGACGTATTTTATTAGCTTTGACTTCACATGTGCGGTATGCTCACTGTACATATGTGATAAGAGTTTATCCTAGTACGGACACTGATAAGAGCGACGAAAAAGGAAACTGAAATATGATTATCTTTTACAAAAAGTTACTGACTACATAATATTTACTAAAACGAAAGAAATATTATTACATAACAATTTAATTTAAAATCCATCAAATCTTACGCGAAGCTATTTAGTTAACGCGTTTGAGGTACAGACCAAATGCTTGTAAACTAACCATATTAATAGTAATAGTTATATAAAATATTAATTAAATTTCTCTATAACTAAACCACCACCACCATTATTTCACACTTGAAGAAACTTGACCACAACTGCTTGAAATTCTAAGTCATAAATTGGCTATGAGATAAGTTATTTCTAATACCTTGGCTTGGAACACAACTAGCAGGGAAGAACTGACTAGACTTGAGCAAGGATAGAGATATTTCAAGCAAATTGAAGAAGGCCTTTACCCAAAAAGGGCTCCATATTTCCAACGGTATTATTTTTAAGAAAACTAACTAACGAACTATTAACTACAAATAAAATGTAATAGAAATATAAAGTATTATGTATTTTCTTAATATTATGCATATGTGCATATAAATTGACGCTCAAACATCGCTCGGACGCAAGTAATTCTATAAATATCGAGTATCAGTCAGGACATACTGAAACGATCCGGTAGATACAGACAAGTGACACCCAATTGAAAGCAGAAACTGGGAGCGATGAATTAATGCACGTATATTGATTATGCATATAACAAGGAAGAGCATTTATTGATTGATTGATTGATTGATTTACATTTGTGTTTATGATTATTGATCTACATGTTCAAGTTCTCTCTGACGATGCTTATATTTTAAGAAAGAAACATTGTTTTTTGAACAAAATTTTTGTGTAAAACTTCATACAGAACTTTCAAGATTTTCAACGATTTCTATTATGAAACTCGTAAAGTTTCGAACTATTCAAACTCTCAAGGTAGCATAATATATAAAAATAATACCTGAATGTCAAAAGCCATATCTAAAATAAGTTTTTAAAATGAATATGCATTTTTACTTTTGGTAAATTATTATTGTAATTTTCGTGTAATGCCAGATGGTAAAAGTAACAAATTTGGTGATTGCTTTAGGTAAATTATTATAATTTTAATTTTCGTAAAATGTCAGTAAGTAAATGTTACAAATTTGGTGATAATAATATTAATAAATAGAGGAATTGAGTATCTTTGTCATTGTTACATAATCCATGACCTATCTCACGCTGTTGTATTCGGTGTGACTTCTCCATTAATATATATATATATATATATATATACTATATATATGTACATACTATTATGCAAATTTAAATTAATTCACGCTATCAATAAGAAAAGGTCAACGAATTATCTTATCCAATCTGGTACTGAATGCTTCTAAGTATTGAATTTGTAAAGGTTCTACCCTTGAGTCTTATGTGGATTTGGGGTTATCTACTTGTATCAAATTAACAAAGAATCTATTTAACCCTACAGGAATTTCATTTATAAGACAAATCCATTTTAACCAACGATCCCTTAGTATATTTTAGACAATAATTTAACTAATAAGTTTCTTCAATCTATTCCGTATAATAAATAATATTAATAAGTAAGAAATCGTAAATTGCTATGATAAAGTGTTAGCGGTAATTCCGATTCCTCAGACTACGTGCGGTGTTGGATGCCATTATACTCGTACAAGTGGAGACAAGAACTAAACAGTGACATATCGTAACATTCTACTGCGTATTTATAAATATCGCATTGCGCAATGTGATAGTAGGTGTTTATTGTTTTTTCATGTTTTATATTACTATCGACTTACGAGAACTAACGCAGACATTATATATAGAAGTAATGTTAAATCAAAATATTCAAAATACACCAATCATTGAGTTTGTTGAACAATTACATGGTTTGAATATTTTTTATGTATATTTTATTATTATTCAAGGAATTTATTAATGTTATATTAAATTTTATCACACCAATATCAGTGGGATAATCTTTTATATAAATATGTAATATGTTAGAAGTCTAAATTATTATAAAAAAAAATATTTTTGTAAAAAAAATATTCAGCAATATT
This sequence comes from Melinaea menophilus ssp. n. AW-2005, assembly GCA_918358695.1. NCBI lineage: Eukaryota > Metazoa > Arthropoda > Insecta > Lepidoptera > Nymphalidae > Melinaea > Melinaea menophilus. The sequence continues at coordinate 4,792,743 of OU911046.1, read as the reverse complement.
TTTTTTATTATATGATTAATTTAAAATAATTTGTTGAAACAACTAATAAGTCAAATTAAAAAATTCCGTTACATCGGAAACTTTAATTCTAGTTTGATTAATTGCATTTTTTTATTCTATAACCGACTGTAACTATATTTTAATAGAGACTGAATGCTTAGAGACGCCCTTAATATATTCAGGAACTCTTCTAATAGAAAACATCTCAAATAAAAACACCGCGTCCTTTCCATTCTGTGAAGCTAGGTCATGTATACAACTATATTAGATATTCATATAATAAAACTCTGTTAATAAAAACATCCACCATGACGTCATCACTAAAACCATGTTTCATTGCAGTAACAAACTCTTCCTGTACTAAATTACCATGATAAATTAGATTATGATGACACATAATTAAATATATTTGAATTTAACTTTTATTTCTATTTCGTAATCGGTGTGTGTATCAGCACATTTTTAAATTTTTTATAATCCGAGATTGGTATAACCTAATACGGCTTCATACAAATGCAATTCCCATCGGTTATTCGCACCATTAACTTAAGAAACGAATTGTTATTTTTTTGTAACAGAGATTGGGATTGATTATTAATTTCGGCTGTAAATCGACCAAATACTTTTAACTTTTGGTTCTATATACCGCTAATTCAAATTTAATTGGAGTTAGGAATTCGTTTGAGTCAACGACTTGACCTTATATTTTTGTTTTATTTATAATTTCATGTATATTTATATCAAGTAGTTTTAAACTACGTATCATGAGGCAGATATGTAATAATATAATATATTTAAATATATTACACATATAGATTAGCAACAAAATAAACACCAAAATACTTTTAACATTTGTACAAATAATATTCAATACTAATCAGTCATATCTAATGAAGTATAGTAATTGTATAATGTATATATATACATGTATAATGTACACACATGTACACTTATACCTATTTTCCTATAACCCATATCAATCACTCATTCTACGTTTGTACTGTATTTGAATATGCAAAATGCTTCATTTTATTTTATAAACATAAATTTATTCATAACTCATGCTTTGATAGCAATAAAACTAAATGTACTTTACTGGGTTATAATATTAACAGATGTTAATATCAACAAGTCCATTAACATATTTTAATTTTGACCTTAAAAAAGGTGATAACTATGAACACATGGCTAAGTCAATAAATAGTGATAACGGCTACTCAATAGGACCTTGTATGAATGAATTCGGCGCTCTCGTGTTTACATTCGTCCTTTACCTGAGCCTAAACGATTACAGCGGGCTTAGCATATCTAATCTGGTTAGCAATGCACTCCTTACGTCACAACGAAGCCGACGCGTGCTAAAAAAGTTCAACAAACTTAACCTTAAACTATTATCAACATCAATCTACAGATCATTTGTTTACAACGCACTTCGTACCGCGTTTATGTTATATTATTATGACGTTTACCTATTTTATCTATTACTTATCAATTAAACTATTAATTATATCGTGGTAATATTGAAGTTATTATTTAGTATACTTAATTTTCGCGCGAGTTTAAAGTCGATGCGTCCTTTACGTGCAGAACGCGCGGCGGTTCGAACTGTTCTGAAGAGTCGCGCCGCCTCTCTGCGCATTCACATTGTAACATGTTGCTGCCCTAGCACTATGTGCACTTGGAAGAGTACACTTCATCTGCATTTAGATGCAGGATCTTTCAGGGACGAGATGGAAATTTTATGAGTATTCTATAGAAAATATAATATTGAGGTCATAAAAATATTGTTAAATATACATGCTTTATAGATTAAAATATTCTATTTACATTATTCAACCCTTCGAATCTTGTATACAATCGTAATTTTAGGGGCGAGAACAAAAAATGGGGTAGAGTTAATTACTAGGGTGCGGAATAGACACATAGACACATAATACCAAAAACAGTATAACAAAAGTTTTGCTTAAAATATAATGACTTTAGACATTGTATTCCGTTCACGGGACAATCGATTAACATTAAATTGTAAACCTACTGAGAAGCAACAAATGTCACACATATCGGCAATATCATAATCTTTGAATAATATAAATTTAAGTTCTAAGTTCAAGTAAAAATTAATTAAAAACATATTATTACTTATAAAACATTATCAATTTGATTACAGGTCAATAATACATTTTTAACATGCAACATGTGTTTGACTGACTTAAATCTATTAAACATCAAGGCCACCAAACAGGCTTAGTTAGCAACCCCTTGACCGGTGAACTTGATCTAGATAACTAGTTCTAATCTACGGGTTACGTGTGCTATTTTGATTATACCAAGAAATCTATTATGCATTTTTTCGATTTTGATTACTTTAATCTTGCTAGACTAAATTCATTAGAATTAGAACGGGATTATAATGTCAATAAATGGATTAAGATCGATTATTAATATCCTATTCCATAATATCTCGGTTTAATTACTTTGTAATATCATAACAGAGATTATATAAAATAACTTGATACGTATGAAAGCCGCAACCTTTATGAAATATTATTCCTTCAATGTCAAGGTTTAATTATATTTGTTGTGGTTTCTTCGTATCTTTTTATAAAGGTTATATTATTATATAAACAATGTTTTCAATCATTCTGTGAGTTAGGTCTTAATCAATTATGTAGCGCCAAATTAATGATTACTAAAAGACATTTACATACACAGAAATAGTGAGCACTAACCGTTATTCGATATTTTATATTTGAGTTACAAAAACTGAAAGTGACAGCGTACATATTTAACCCACAAGACAACACAAATCTTCAGAAGCGTAACGCTTACTTTTGATTAAGTTAAAGGAGGGCAAACGAGTTTGCGGGTCACGGTTGACGTGTGATCACCGCCGCTCATGAACTCTTGCAATATCCGAGGATTCACAAGAGCGTTGCCGGCCTTGGAGATAGGAGTATATGCCTTTTTTGAAGGTACCCATACCGTATCGATCTGGAAATACCGTCGAAAGAAGTTCGTTCAACATTCGAGTGGTACGTGGAAAAAAAGTCCTTGAAAACCCCACACAGGAAGATCGCCACGTATCCAGGTGGTGTGGATGGTAAAGGAGACGATGGCGAGTTGTGCGGTGATGAAGTTTGGCGGCAGGCATCCGATAGAATAGATCTTCGGAACACTCCCCGTTGTAAATGCGGTAGAAGACGCACAAAGAAGCCACGTCTTTATGCAATTCCAAAGAGAATATTTTCGTTAAATTATATTTAATAAATATTATTGAATCTATAATCCAAAGTTTTAGTTTTGTTTATCACCTTATATATAATGAAACTATTTCTAAATATTACCTGGCTAAAGATTATTTGAAATGTCAACGGTCATCGTTCGAATTTTATTAAAAAGTTTTTATTAAATCCGAAGCAGAAAATAATTACTATTAACTTTGTAGCCATTTTACGATCATTTACATATTGTATTAACTACAGGATTGCAATGTTTTTACGTAACATGCAGGTCCTTTTTAATTAAATATATATACATATAATATAGCGTATAACGTATAATTTCACAATGTCACAATATTTGCTTGTAAAGGACTCCCTGGATGGATATGGATAGATGTATATGATGGTACATATGTTGTTATATATACATTGCGACAAAACAAAGTTTTTTTTAATTATAAACATTTATATATAAACTTAACTAATCCCTTATAACTCGTGACCGGATTAGATAGCATATAACAAGAAACTAACAATGATTTCATTATCGGATACATTAACCCTCATTTGATCAGTGATAAGTTATCACTTATCAGACACTCCAGATCCATTACCACTCAAAATGTTGGCGCAGTTAGGAACACGGATTAATTCGGCTCTAACAAATGTGTACGATAACTCTGTTATAAGTTATCTCTAAACTCTTCCTTTAGCTGTATGAAGAGCCGCTTATTTGATTGGTAACGTAATTTAATTACCAAATGAGCTGCTTGTTTTGAAAGTGGCCTAACTCTATTTATCTTCAAATCGAGAAATGAAAAATATACATATAGGATACTAATGAGTCATACTATTTAAGCGTTCTAAGGATGTTAAATTTAAAGTTCCTGTTAAAATTGTGGTAATTATTAAGTAATTAATAATTCTGAAAACTAATCTGTGAAAAATTTATCGAATTTGCTCTTAATATAAACAACCTGATATGCTTTACTGATATACAACATAAAGCTATACATGTAACCATAGTAACCGAAAAATTACAAATCGGAGTTAGATCACTTTCAAAATAAACGGCTCAGATAATAAGATAGCATTTTATAATATAACATATATATATTTTATAAGGATAATATTTTAAATTCATTATACTGTGTCCATAATAATTATAATCAACATACTTTTTTGTTTTTGCCTGTGCTGTACAGGTAAAAACCTTTATTTCGCGATGAAAATTTGAATATTTCTAGTTCTGTGAATGTCACGGAATAATCAGAACGGATTTTTAAAAGCCATAAATAACGACCACAATGATCGCAACACATAATATTAAACATGCGATATTTGGTAGAAGTTTATTTGAAGGTTTTCAAATTAAGACAAGAGCTCACAACAACTTCTGAGCTGGCATAAAATTACTTTATAACTCTAAAGCAATAGCTTGTATTTAAATATACTTTCTCGTGGTTTCTAAATCTTTTAAAACTCTTGAGTTTATTTTCAGTTATTATTTAAGACCCATATATAAGTATGTGAATAGTTTTGGCACTATACAAGGTAATACTCTCTCAGAGAAAGCCAAATTATTTTAATTTCACTATGAGTTATTATCGTTAACTTTCGTGTGGCGAGAGAGCCCGAGACTCATTCTCTCCGTCAAGTTCCCTTCCTCTCTAGCCTCTCTCTTCTTGTATCACAAGAGTGACAACTACCCCATCAGGGGTATAGTGCACTTGGCCTGATTTTGTCTAAAAAAGGAAAAGCAATATCAATTATTTGCAAGTTATGATGGCCTGAGAAAAAAAAACAATTTTAATATGAAATTATTTTAGTTATATGTAAAATAATTGATTACAAAATAAGTTCCTTTGAATTTGAATTTGAGAAGACGAAGCAGAATTATCCGATAAAGCGAAATCAATAATTGCCTTTATATTGACTTTTATTGGGATCGAACTCAGACGATAAGAAAATGTTTGTATGATGAACATTAATGTTTGTCTGGATTTGATCGGATCGGAAGGAAAAAGAAGGAAAAAATCGAGGGAAAACTTTTTCTTAGATGAAATATGTAAACCGCAAAGAACATCTGAACAGTAAAATGGACTCAGCAGTTTTTAAACAGAAAATATATTGGTCATATATTACTATTACTAATTTATTCAATCTTATACATTTCAAGTATTTCAGGACTTGATCTATGCTTTTTATTAAACCAATATTTCGTTCCTAAAATTATATTTGAGACTTAACATATTCTATTTAGTGAATTAAACAAAACAAATTTAACATTATTAAGTCCCTATTTAGAAATTCAAATTCTATTTAGAATAAGTGAAGCAGTATTTTTTAGTCAGGAGCAACGACCGTCGTTTGGGTTCGTGACAACTTTACGTGCTAAAACACAATCTTATACTACAGCCTACTAAATATTTAATACAACTTTAGAAATTAACTAAAACCTAATATCTAGAATTTGAAACTTTATTTCATTTAATCAATGTTTTCAATAATGTTTAACGTTTTTGGTTTGACTGTATAACAAATATTTAATAATATATTGTAGTAGTATACTAAATAATATTTAGGTATCTAAAAATTTAATAAAACCTTCGAAATGGGACAGGCCAGAAACAATGCAATTAAAAATCCATTAACCTTTCATCGACTAAAAACCGAACGTCAGTGAAATATCAAATTTTTTGTGTCACATAGAGCGAAGCGTCAACTGCTTTTTGGGGTTATTTTATTTATTTTACATTTAAAAACAATTAAAATGTCGAACAAAGGTGGATTGGAGGCTGATGATATATCGGATATCGATACAACATTGATGACTCTTAGAAAACCGACGGAATTGAAAAAAGTTATCGATTCCATACCAAAACCGATTCGAGCTGTTCCAAAGAATGGACTCCCTCTCTGGTACAGACTGGGTCTCGAGTGCAAATTGCCAGTTCCAAAAATGCCGGAAGGAAAAATTATATTTTCACGCGGCAAAATTGGAGAGGACGTGAGTTACCTTTAAACAAATTATGAACCTAGATTGCCTTTAAGCAAATTACGAACTCAATTTTGTTGTGAAATATATTAGAAATTCGAGTTTATTGGCTGTAAATTAGATTAAGATAGGCGTAATTTGCATAAGATACGAGTACATACATGTTAAAACTATCATAGGCGTTTGATAAAAACACGACATATATAATTACCACACTCCGACACAAATATTTTTAGATATTTTTGAATATTATATTTTATTATTTTAAGGGGTAGGGAGTATGTATTTAATTTTAATATTATATGTCAAAAGGTTTCAAAATATTAATTCTTATTTTTATCCATTTTAATAAAATATTAGTAGACAAGGTAAGAGTTACGCATCAGTTGAAAAATTAATCCAACAGGTACAGTTTTAAATAAATAAGTTATATATAAAGCTTTAAGTGTAATGTTGGTTGACGTAACGATATGTCTTAGTAATTACCGGGATCGTTGCATAATACATGGCCTATCTTTATGAATCGCATTATTCTCATTTATATTCAAATCTCTTCAACTTTGATAACCACAGATAGACGTTAAACATATCAACATATTGTATAATATGTATTCTTATTTAAAGTAATAATTATATTATTTTGAGTTTCAATAACATTTTGAGCAATTATATATATAAATGAACACAAAATCATATGATAAGACTTAAAACAGCGATACAACGTGACTCCATATTAAATAATATTTTAAAAAGATTATATTAAAAGAAAAATAAATATTTATTTATTCATTTTCTTTCAAAACATACTCATACGAAACCGCTCTATATATATTTAATATAAAATCTCAACAGGTATTTCATACCATTCGTATAATATATTCGAAGTAAATGGGAGTGTTCAAGAGCCGTCTGCGAAATCTCTGTAAGCTTTAAAACGCTAAACACACGTCGGCTTGGCTTACATCCAGCGCTCGGAGGCTTAACGTGGAGCTCAATTTAACGCACATTGCTCAAACTTTAACATTACTCATGAGTATATTTCAAAATTGTAATCGACCATGTTAAAATTCAACAAACAAAAATAATGTTTAAAGATTAATATTTTTAAAGTCGTATAATAATTTTCTGATTATCAAATTTATTTACTTTAATATATTTATCATTATTTATTTTATTATCTTATCTTTATATCGCAGATCGAATTATAAAGACTCAATTACTTATATAACCATTTGGATGGTTTTCGTAGTAATGAAAATCCGTCGCAATTTCCTGCTCTTTCACGCTGCGGAGAGGAAGTCGCTCTGTAAATAGTAAACGAAATGACGTTTAAATTTAACGTCAATATTAACCCCCAATGAATGGTTTAATTTATTACATAGCTACTGAAATGTTCACTTGTATTAAATGGTACATTGTGTAGCATACAAAATGATATATCAGTCCATTTCTTTTTAATTTGTTTATGAATTCTACATTGTCTTATAAACCACACTTCGCAGTGGCTTTGTGGGTTACAAATCTTTGAATTGTTTGCAATAATATTAATAATATTAAAATTTTTACCTAATATTATCTTAAAATTTCTTATCAATAACATATCTAAATATATTTTTAAAGACATTACTCTCGTATATTTAGTTATATTTTGTGAAGACAGGACGTTGATGTAGGTCAAATCCTACACTCAGGTATCGTCTTCCCGTGAACAAAATTATTGCATAATATTCAAAAGTGATAGCCAAAGAGATAAGTAAACCCAATAAAAATATAAACATATTTAATCCTATCCATTACAACAAATTATTAGTAACACAAAGTCTATTTATTATTCGAAGGATGATAATTAATCATACATAAAAACGCCAAGTTCCCGTGGCTTCCAGTAGAACGATTTTTAACATTACTTAGACTACTTCCGCCCATTATTCCTATGAAAGTCCTTTGTTGTTACACCTTAATTGCTTTGCTATCATTAACTGTAAATTTATATTCATAGATACTTTTTTTATTTTACCCATTAAAAGTCATAATATCATAACATCCCTTATAAGGCTATTTATTAATAAGAAAGTGTGTATCTAGTCGTCTAAAAATATCCAACACACAAATAATAAAGTAGCCTAAATCGTATGAAAAAAATATCTATCGATCTATTGTAGATATAAATCTTAGTTCTAGTTTAAAATGTATCGCCTAAAAACCTTATTTGATTTTTTTATATTTTATAATTAGCAAGAAATTTTTTTACACAAATTTGCAATCGAGATAAGAAAGGTATTAATCCGCCCAACCCTAAATGTAGATCATTATTACCATAAAAGGAAAAACTATAAGTAAAAATATTTTTCACTGTTTTTCTTTAAGTTCGTAATACAAAATAAAAAAACTAAATAACTAATATACTAATTAAACAGAGCTGTTTTTTATGTTGATAGCTATATACTACAATGTCCACATTAACCACAAAGCAGTTACTATTTGTTTGAAACAATAGTTCATAAGTCATTATCGGAACCGCCATATAACGATCATTATCCGCATTTGCCATATGATAAATCCAACTGGTAATTCCAGAGACATCACGTTTAAACTTGAAATTCAATTCTGTGTTTTTCTGTGTATATAAACTTTTATATATATTATGGATTAAAGTACTGTTTTTGTTTAACATTTTGTAAAAAAAGAATGCCTATATCACTTAACTAGCTGGATAGCTCTCTTGTAGCTTTCAATTCAAATTCAAATGACAATAGTGATAATATTTTCAATTAGTTTAATTGTCTATCTGCCCCTTATACCATATATATATAACTTTACCTCCTTATCATAGATCATATAATATGTTAGAAACCAATATTACATTTTAATAAAAAATTGTGCCAATCTCTATATTTCTAATAAAACTGTCGTTACTGTTAGACGCTAACTTTATAAAGTCCTCACCACAGTGGCCCCGATGGAAAACTTGATGCGGTGTGAGACTACTTATTTTCAAGTTGTGTTCTATTCAAAACCTTAAAGTTTAAGCTGCTGATAATAAAAAATATCTTTTAAAAGGCAGTATTTTATTTCAATTGCTAATAAAAACATAATCAGATATAAATTTTTTAAGATTACAAAAAATTACAGGTTTTTACGTAATTTATTTATCTCTTTCAGGTCCGACGTCTCGGTCTAGGCGGCAGTGCGCCTTGTCCAACATTTGATTTAACAGATCCATACTGCAATAATGTGTCATATGACTATGTGCCCATGCACGATCCCCACTTGGCACATCACTTTGCTCAAAAGCCAGCTAGAAATCGAATGAAGATACTCGGTTTTTGTACTAAGGACAGCAGAGCAGTCTGTTCGTTAAAGGAGTTCAACCAGTACAGAAAATATTTGTATAATCAGTTCATGGATAGAATACATATAGAAATGAAAAAGCTGGTACGGTATTATACTGTCATAGGCATAGCTTGTTTGCTAAGAACCTTATAGTTAATGTAAGAAATTAAGTTTTGAGACTTTTTTTACTGAAATTCCAATAACAATCACGCGTTATTAAAAGTTTTCATCATCTGATGCAATCATTTCGTCTTCAAAAAGTTATCAAATCTGCACAAGATATCTTAGACCTTCCTTTTCTTAGTTTTAACTATAAAATAAAAGTGTATTATATAATAAATCTTATAAGTGCATTCAGTAGTTTTTAGTTCATCGAAATGAGTAGGACTTGTGTATTGACACGTTTGGGGGATGTATATTATAATAAATACATCAAACGATGTTAAGTTTCATTTAAAAAGAGAAACTGTTAATTTTTTGGCCGGTTTTTACAGAGCAAAATTCCGGGAACGTGGTAACTTACTTACAGACTAACTACACTGACATTTTTTATATAATAATTGACGATTCAAAAATGCGTGCAAATGCCTACTTGAATAAAGATATATTGTATTGAATTGAATAATCAATTTGGAAAAATATTGCTATCAGTTTTTTGCTACTAAATATTGCTATCAGTTTCTTGAGAATTTAGTTTGTAGGAATCTATTTATTTGTTTTCTCCGATCGATCCGATCTCAATTTTAAATGGAAAATAAATTTCTACTATATAAAGAAGATATTTATAGGAAGTTAAAAGTTAGAAAAGTTTATATTAATTAGAATAAAATATATATATCAACTGAGAGCATTTAATAACCATATAATTATTTTAGGACGAGCGGGCTCGTGATGATTTGACATTGAAACGTGTAGAAATAGATGTTTCCAGACGTCAACAAATATTTACAAAGGGAGAGCGTGCAAGAGAACATCTAGAAAAAGTTGCGAAGGAACATGCTGATGAGTGGGCCGAGAAAAAAAGACAGTTAGTATATCTATTTATTCAATTTCTTTTATATTTAGAAAATAATTAAAGCAAATTTAAAGTTATTAGCAAATACTACATCTAATTACAAACTAATCTATTGTAAATGTTAAGAGTTGTCGAAATAACTATACATAAAGTCATTCGAGTTACCACAAGGGGTAATAAGCCTGAAAGGGTTTAGCCACTGATTAGGTTGTAGACTACCAGCAGCTGTTGCCGACATATTAATATTATAATTACATAATGCATGCACCCTCTTGGTTTAACATTAATATGGAACAAAATTAATAATATTATATTATATATTTATTACATTTATACATATTTTTTATATACTTAACATTTACACTATACCTTATATATATATATGTATTTATTTATGTATATGTAGATATATATGTACATATATTAATTATGTATTTTTATATTTTCTATAATATATTGTAAGTTTAATATTAATAATTTGCGGACCCCTTTTACTACTACCACAGCGTATCCTTAATGTAAAGGTTGCAGGGTAGAAATCGCTTATTAGCTATAAGGCCAACTTTTTGTATAACCAAATTATTGTTTTCTATATGTAACATGAAAATTAAAAATATTTGTCTTTCTGGTGTGCAATAAAGTATATTTATTATTATTATTATTATACCAGTAAATAACATTGAGTCATGCCTTTAAGCTTTACAATTTTGTTATATAATCTAATAGAAAATATTATTATAAATATGTTGTAACAAATATAACAAATATCAAATTTCAAAAAACAAAACTTGCTTAAAACAGTGGTATGAGTCAGATTCACAAATTTTATAGTTTACACAAATAGATTTGATAAAAAAGAGATATATAATATTTTCCTAAGTAGATTTTCCCCAACAATTGTTTTACAGTCATTTGCGTAATAATTTTTCCTACTATATTATAATTTTTATCAAGATAAATCTGGTTGGTTTAAATTAAATCAATAGGAGGACATACAGAGAGGACATACGAACGGTGTTGAGTTCTAAAATCAATATTAAAAGGGATACAGAATGTATCTTTTTTTGTCCATCCCTTTGTTGTGCATGGTGCAAAAAAATGCTGGATGGATTTTGATACAATTTCGTATAGTCACATAGCAGATTACAAATTCTTTGAATCGTTAATCTATAGTAATAAATTGGCCAACATCACACACTATTATCATTATAATCACAAAAGAAATGCAGGTATTATGGGATTCTTTGTTTATATATATATAAATGAAATATATAGTTTTTAATTATAATTCAATATTGGCCTTCTGTAATATTTGCAAGCTAGAAGAAGCAACTATTTAAAAATAAATGCATTCCCTTTCAATGTTTATCTGATTTGCTTATAATTCACGTCATTCAAAATTTATAGATTTCCGTTCGATCTAAATGCTGCTTTAAATTAAGACTTATATTTATATTAATAAAAACGCTTAAATATAACTATAATATAAATTATTCCATTCTAATCATGCAATATCCCAATACATTATATCCTTACTGTATTTCTTAAATATGAAACCTAAACTGCAGTGTCGGAGTTGGTTCCAACTTAATTTCGTTTGCTCAATCTTGAACTGATTCAGATGTTACAAACGTTCATACATATTCCTGAATAATTAAATTTGCATTGATTTCCAAATCATTATACCCAGTGTGTAGAACAATAATTGTTTTGAAAATATAATAATTTTACCTTTATAATCGAGTGATATCAACTTTTAGAAATATAATTATAATTCAGGTTCTGCCTCACTGATAAAATATGGTAATTGTTTAACCGTTACTATGTCTATCTGAATACTAAATGTGGCCCATATACGAATATATATCCGATTATATTTTTAATGTTGTTAATATATAGATTAGAAAATTAAAAATAATATTTTGCATTCTTCTAAAATATGTACAGACCCAATCTATACACAATTTTATAACAGTATTAATACCTATCTATGTAGATAATATTGTATTCGTTTATAATACAAATGATTTAGACAAATATACAAGACATTATCTATATACATATAAATAAAGTTGGAATGAATTTTAATTCGAAATTAATCGTTTTTCACTAAATGCATATAAAAGTACTAGCTTATTCCCTCCCGCTTCGCTGGGCACACTAAAAATTTGTATGTGAACTTAGGTTGCTATGGTAATCTTTGTCATATTATCCGTTGTCATCGTAACCGTTAATATAGTAACTCTTACCCCCGCGTTAAGTGTATAACTCCTACAGGCTTAAACTTGGCGAAATGTAAAAAGTTGAAAACTGTTGGGATAGGAATTCCGTAAAATCCGTTCTTGGTGGACGTCTACGTCACAAAAGTAGTAACTATGTAAAATTTTAAATTAATGGACAGATAGTTTGAGAGATTTCGTGATGAGTCAGTGAGTGGTAAATCGCTTATATGTATGCGGTACATATATTAAAAATCAAACTGATTTTAACATAAGTTTCACGGGCAGCTAACATAGTGCGCATGAATGAAGTCGTAGACAGAGCTAATATTATATATAATTATGATTACCTATCTGTACAGAACTTCACTTTTGTGTAATAACAAATGGTGTGACGTTAATGAGTGAAATACGATATATCATTAGAAAGATTAGTTGTACCCAATTTAATAAATTAACCTCGGTACATACTGAAATCGACGTTATATGATATTTCATGCCCGAATTATAATTATGCGATATTTGTAACATTTCCAAACTTTGTTTTAGTTTTTTTTGTTTACTGCTGTTTTCATAAAAATAAGGTTCCGTTTTATTTAGCCTGTGGCAGGAACAGCTGAGCTGGCGTCGTGCCAGTTTTTCACGTCCACCGTGACAACACGACATTAATGTATGTCCCTGGAAATACATTGTTGTAGTACTACTGTAAAGGAATGGTTCCTTTTGACAGACTAACACACATTGTTCTTTTATATAAGTATAAATTTAATAATATATATTATATTGGAAACTTTATCGTTGTTTATTGGTCACATCTCGTAACTGTTAAGGAGTAATATCGTAATATGATTCCCGTAAAGTCCGCGAACTGCAATGAAAATACCAAAGTTCTCCTATTTATTGCCAATATTCTGCGATACAGGAGACAGACATTCGTCTAACGGTCCCAACGATGTCCGTAAATGATCGTCTTATGATTGGGTGATGCTGATAAAAGTTATAGACATCCATTTTACTTTATCTGTAAACATAAAGTTTATATTAGAACAGATAAGAATAACAACTTAATTAATTTTGATGATTATAATAAAATTTTAATTTTAATGTATTCATCGAGTTGGTTCGTCTTGCGCAATCTAGGGCTTTCATGGAACTTGTAAACTTGGTGCTCATTTGCATAACCCATTTAACCGAGTCATTCCTCAAGCGCTGTTAGCATTGTACCTAACACTGGATAACTATCACATGGTACTTTGTGTGGTGTAGAGACTACTACAGGTACAGAGTATTAATAAAGCGTTGAATCATCATGAAAACATGTATTCATTTTATGTATTTTTTGATTTTTAATATATTTATAGATAGATAATATATACTTTATTAATTCTAATGTTTAATTTCTTCATTATCTCTTCCTTTTTATAAAAATATCTATTGAAATTTGATGAATTGTTTTTATGAGGATTTTTCTAATTTATATGTATAATTTAATATTATCTTTCTTTCTTTTGCTGTCTTTTACTTTACTGTAAATTTTCATAATATAGTCCATACAGCATTCGTAAAGACATTAAAACCAGGCGCAGATTTTAACGTACTTGGAGTCTGCATTTAGGAAATACACACGTAAATCAAAGGGCCCTCAATTTTTAATTAAAAGAAGGCAGTCGAGCGTAGTGAAGCCAAGAGTCATGCCATGTCGAATATACAGATTCAAAAGGTTGATTCCAGTTAGTCTCTAATCACATGATCTTCTATTACTTGCCCCAAAGATGTATTTTCAAAATATATGAAAAAATGCAACATTTGCGGAAGTTTTTTTGCTGAAAAAGCTTTGATACATTGAGTTTAATGTCTTATTTGAATTTATTTTTTTATATTTTTCATTTTCATAATATCTTCTACCTGAATTATACCTTTAAAATTTTTACCATAACCCGTTAAGTAAGCTCATACTTGCCATACTTAGATGTTCTCGTCTAAGAAATCTAAAATCAAAACAAAGGTGTAGTTTCAGTTTATGCCAACCATTAAATAAAAATATATATTTCATTTAAAAGTTATTCTCAAATTTATGCTATATATTTCTCGTTTTATAGGCAGAAGTTTCTCCGGAATAAAAAGCACTTTTGGAATAAGCTATAAATTTTTTTAACACAAGTATGTAATAGCGATATTGCAATTATAATTAAAATTAAAAACTAAAATGAAAAAAATATGTTCAAGCTTCCCATTCAGAATACGTGAAAGAAATACGTGATGTATTGAGATAGGTTGAATTGAATATTTTATATCCATACGATTTTTATCAACACAGCTGCTATCTATAAGCAGTGCAATGACCGCAGCTAGCAAATAAAACAAACCATGAAGAATTATGAAAAACCAACAAAGTAGGTACATGTAAAAAATAGAAACGGTTTTTTCTCCGATACTTATTTCTACCTTTATAACCCCCCACGCAGATATGACTATTGTTATATAGTTGTCAGTGCATTTGTGTGTTCTTCTGTTTCAATGTCTATCTTTAGCATCACAGCTCCCACAGGAATACACCGATGAAAGAGTAAATTTTTAATAGAAAAGTGTATAAATATGTAAATAACACTACATATAAATATTTAAGATATTCATATAGATTAATATTAGTATAATCAATAATCGCTAATAATTCAATATATTTAATTTTATATTATATTAACAGATTTGGTGACGATAATTTTGTATTTTGTTCCGTAATGAATTTACATGGATTTGGCGATAGCGTCAATTATAGCGTATCTGTCAAATATTTCAGTACAAATTTAAACAAAAACTGTGTAGTAGTTAATGTTAGTAGAAACAGCAAGAATCGTATGTCAGATCTTATACTCACTCCACAAGGTAGTGAAGATATAGAGAGATAGATAAAATCATTTAATAGTAATGTCGTTTCGTCGTATAGGATCGTGTTAAGATCTTGGTTGAGTAAACAACTATTTGATATTATTAGTTTGATATTCGATGTACGAGTAAGTTGACTAATTTATCGTTTTTGCATTTTAAAGGTTTTTGTTTTGGATACGTTGAACATATAGGCTTATCCAGATTATATTTCTATATAGAAAATTATGTTAATTAATAGGATAAAATAAACTGATTCTTTTGTAACAAAATATACCGTAAAATGTTTAATTATACGCTAATTAGAAAACACTAAAAAATTATACCAATAAAATTATAAAACAATTTAACAATTTTATTTAATTGGCTATGTTTTTATATAACAATGTAATTATGTATATACCCCAATACAGAGCGAAAGAACAAGAAAAAAAAATTCAAGCTAGGATGAGATACTTGGCGGAGTTCAACGAGAAGCAGCGCAAGGAGCGAGCTGCGCGGGCGCATGAGAAACAAAATCGGATTAAACAGAGAGTACAGGCGGCCGCTGAAATGGAACTAAGGCGTAAAATAACTATGGTGAGGCAGTGGAGAACTAACGAGAAAAAGAGACTGAATCGCCTGAAGCAGGAAAGAGATGCAAAACAAAAGCGGTTAGAAGAAGAGGTACATAATATTTGAAAATGCTATTTTTTTTCTAATATTTTATTTATTATAAGTATTTTATTGGAGATATAGTCTATTTCGTACTATATCGTATCTAAAACCATTAATATCTTAATAATATTTTATCAGGCAAACAATAAGTGGAAAGCCCGAGTGAATGCACAAAACCAGAAGATACAAGAGGAAGCTATTCTTCTCAAATTGTACACAGAAGATATGAATGCGGCCGCCAACAGACGAGCCAAGTAATAGTATAAAATTGCTATAATAGTAAATAATAAAAAAAAAACCAATCTCAGAAAACTCTACGAAGTTTAACAACATATATTGATGATATTTTATTTCATACTAATCTTACACCGGCATTTTAACACTAAACCTACCAAGTACCGGTCAAATTGACCGTTCTTAAACTTTTGTAAAACTTACACATTTTTAAACGTCATAATATCGTTATCAAACTACATTACAATTCTTAGAATATAATATTTTCTACACTCTTTACTTTTAGTTATTTCCATTATTACCTGCGTTATATAATAAAATAACTTTTAATTACCGGTCAATTTGATGGCGTGCGGTAGGAACAAGTATACAAGAATTGTCGGTAGGTTTACTGTTAATATATATATATATAAATATAATTACAATTGCGTTGTATAGGAAAGCAGAGATATACGCGTATAACACAGACCTCGAGCTGCAACGCATCAGACTTGCTAACTTCAAGTTAATGCACGGCGGAACGGCGAAGGCTGTAAATCTTGTACGAAAAATGGGAATTGAGTTTGAAAAGGTATGTTTCTCAAACTGGAATTCATGGAAAAATACTGTTAGTTAGAATTGAAAAATAATAATAATAAATTGTATTATGGAACCTGATTACTATAAATTTGATCTTCAATTTCCATTATTTTGAGGTTCGTACATTGCTCACAACATATCGACGTTTGTGAAACATTGATCATATTAAAGAAATAGCCTGTTGAGTTTGTCGTGTCGTTCTTCTCAGACCAGGGAGCCTTTGGAACCCTCGTAGCCTTAATTTGAAGCAGAGGTGCCTTCACAGAAGGACCTATTTTGATAAAACTGGTTTCAAAATAGGCTCTCCTTATACTCAAGTTTGACGTACATGTGATCAATGGTATTAATTAAAAAATAATAATAATAAAACACATTTTATCTTGTAAGAAGACCTTAATAATTAGCAATAAGGTAAAACTTATTTGTTCTTGATATTCAATCAAATATTTTACAATTCCAGTCTAAACGAGGTGCAAAAGGTATGACTCCGGAGTTAGCGCAGCGGTTGGCTGTTGAAGCGATGACGTCAGCGATCTCGACGCAGGGCGATGCGCTTATGACGCTCGGTCAGGCGCGCGTTCGCATGGACATGGAGACTGTGTTGCCTTCAGCACCAATTAAAATATTGGATGAGGTATAAATTGTGCAATGTCAATAATATGATGTTGACTCCAGTTTATTTTCTCCAACATTAGCTTACCTTACCGGTAATTTAGGGAATAACATACTAAATTTCTTTATTATATTATTTTGTAATTTAGATGTTAGAGAGCGTGATATTGGAATTCTCGAGACGACGCGTAGATTTACTTCTTCGTGACATACAGAGGATGGTTCGCTCCAAGGCAGCAACAGTATTTTTCCAAAATATAAGACCGGCCAGTCCGAAAAAACGGTAACTTTATACAATCATTCACCATAATTACAATTAGATTTAATAAAACAAATTTAAATTATAATTATTAGATCAAAAACACCACGGTGGTGCATGCAAGTGACAACAGAGCTGGCTCGCCATTACGCACGTTCGAATTCCATAGCTTTTGGTGACGTGGAAAACATACCCAACGACACAACGACAGACATTGATATGAAGAGCGTGAGGGACAGACCACCTACTCCTGTGGTATGGATTAAATATTATTTTAATACCACCCAGAAACAGAATACTTTTTGAAATCTTAATAAAAGTTGGACGTTAGTTATGAGTTATTCTAAAAAATACTTGCATTTCATGATTTTTAAATGAGCAATCTATCGATTGAAGAATACTTTTGCAAAAAGCCTATTTATCTTTTTATTGCAGATAAAGTTCGGAGGTTAGTTATAAGTTTAATAATAATAAACTTTCAAGTAATGAAGGAGTTAATGAATTCACGGGACAGTTACCTGAAATTGTTGATAAAATTTTACCCTTCCATATAGTTCTGTAACGGATAGCCCGTGTCAAAACTTTCTTTATAACTTTATACAGCTCGTTAATGTAGTATAGTTGTTATGATCAACTTTATCAGAACTAAACTAAAGATAGAGTTTACTAAAAGTTACGTGAATAATTACATACGTTACAATCGTGAACAAATAATTTTAACTCTTTTTCTCAATATATGGCTTTGAAAAAACACTCTATTTTGAAACTTAAATTGATAATTTTATTAGAAGAAAAATATGTAAAATAATAACTCATTAGAAGACTAAGATGTGGTTTTATTTTCACTTTATTCTCTAAATATACATTTCATTTCATCCTACATGTAAAAATAACACGCTTTTTTCTCAAATAGTCAACCTATTTCTCTGTTCAAACAGGGAGTCACTTAATAAGCGTTTTTTTATTGTTATTTAAAATTAACAATAAATTTCTGATTTCAGCCTTCAAAAACAAAGCTAGCGGAAGTGACGTTCTTGGACCGTGTGGAAGATCTTCCCGACCCGGTGGCCATATCCACTTTCCTGCCAGAGAGGAGAAAGATAGTCGAGGTTTACAAATAGAAATAAATCTCCTTATAAATATATCAAAGTATTTGTACCACAATCACTGAGCGGATATTGTTACCGCTACACGACGGAGGCTAAATCTATTTGAAATTCCTTTGAAAGCTACTTATTTGTTTAGCCTTGCGTTTATACAGTACTCGATAGTTAGATATATAGATGAATTATAAATATATATTATAGGAAACTTACCTAGAAAATACAGAGCAAAATAAACTTTGACGTACATTTAACATTAAAAGTAGCTATTTTACCTTCTCAAAGCTTTGTGACTTATGCATTAAAATTTCTGTACAAAGCATAAAGTAACGTAGATTTTCAATACTTAACGAGGTCCTTTGCGTCTTAGTAGAAAAGATTACAAAGAAAAATATTTGTTAATTGGGTTCCTATCTTCTGTCGATAATACTTCAATTTATTTCACTTTTTTTTTGGAGATATTCTTGATAATTGTTAATAATATTAGTAGAGACAGTTCTGATTTAGAACGGGTAGTATGTGCGTATATATGTGTGTATGTCAACCATTTCGCTGATGAAGCAACGCTGACCCGAATCAGTAATTGGATTGTTGGGACTACATATTGACTTTGTCGCGTGTTCGTTCTGTGATGTGCAGTTTAGTCGCAAACGATTTTCTTATTTATAAGGTTATAAAATGTGTAACTGTAGGTACAATTAAGTAAATTGAGATCAAATTTGGAGTATACACTTCGTATATCCATAAGAGGTTGAATATAAAAAGGAGAATAAAAGAACAACGTAAAGAAAACATTACTTAAAAATTTTCTGCTTTTATATAATCAAATGTTTTTTCTTTAAGTATGTTTAACATTTTGATTATGTATGAAGATGGTGAACGTAGCAGCCAAGCTCTTGTCTCGATCGGTCATCCAGAGGGTGCTCAAGGGGATGGATATAACAGTCGGCAAAGTAACCCTCCCACATATGAGACATCCAAGTTAGTATAAAGCTTGTTTAACTTAAAATGAATGGCACAGGTCAAATATTAACTTCATTTTTTGTTACTCTTTTATCGCGGCAAAAATTCCTAGTTCATCTACTTACATTTTTACTCCAAAGAATTCAGATGTTTACGTAATGATAAATGGTTAGTGAATATTTACGAGTATACAATAATATTACGACACTATAAAACAGTATGACAAAAAAGAGAAGAATGAAGGAAATCAGAGTCTCAGTCGAAGTCTCTCTCTATGTCTCATCATTTGAAATGCTGCTATAATTGCTGATTCACCGTCACCTTGATCAAACTTGCTGACTGAATTGTATAATCCACTCAGTGGAGTGGGGTGAGGCGGTGGAGGGTCTGTCCCAGGCGGTGGTGAACAGCCGCGTGAGTGCTGAGTGCGGGGACGTGAGGCGCGCGGGAGAATTCCTCGCGCATCGGATACTGCGCTCTCTGTTGATAGAGATGAAGGAGGAGAAGCGGAACCGGGTGAGGACCTTGTATATTTTACGTAAAATAGTCTCCTGCTAAAAAACAAACCTATATCTCCATGGTGTTAAATATACATAACGGACCGAAGAACACTCCGAAATCATAATATGTTCGTTACGAAACAAATACTTAGTCCCATATAGAAAAAATGTATGTATGAGCAAAAAGCTTGTAAGTTCGGTATCTCCAAACTTTTAGCTCATTTATTAAGCCTGCAAATGTAGGTTCAAGTTGTCATAGCCTGATAGGGCTAGCTTTGTATTATTAAGATAAAGTCGGGAAATATTTTATTTATATATTCAATATATTAAAATTACATTCAAGTCCATTCAAAGGTAGACTGTTGTTAAATCGTATGTTTTAATATTTCAACATGTCTTCTCTTCAATTTAATTTGCATATTTTTAACCAAAATTCATTACGTACTCGTACGAACGTACTCCAAGTTTTCAATACTCCGTGCTCTAAAAGTTTGTAATTTTGTAAAACGACTTTATATTCCACATTGAAATTTAAATTCAACCTATTTTAATGATACCTAAGAGAAGAGAAATTACTAATTGTCTTAATTATTATTTATTTTCAGAAGATTAATTCGTCCGAGGATCAAAAGGATTTTTATACTCCAGGAAAGGTATCCGCCGGTTAAATAGTATTGTTGTGATTCTGAAGAATTGTTCATTATCGACAGATTGTTTTTTTTCCTAATATTTTATGTAGTACCGAAATTTATTATTATTATACTTAAATGTTTTGTTTGATTTTCAATGTTTTTATATTCGTATAGTAAATGGTTCTTGATAAATAAATGACGAAAATATTATTGTTTTTATTAAAAGGCTTTAGTTATTTGGTTACATGGTTTTATTAAGAACATAGCCCTTAAGTTACTTACTTGTATTGAAATGTATTGTCTTTTGAAATCTATTAGTACTTAACGTTTCTAAGAATACTATTATTGGACCTAATAAAGTGGGTACTGACAGCAAATAAAGATTGATGTAGTTCACCTATATCTATTAACTTTCTTATCTATCCTAATTATTTCATGACTTTCACAGAACCTTCTTGTCGAAAAACGAAAGGTAAATATACCCTTCTATAAAAAACCTCAAAAGCGATAATATCTTTAAACGAAAAAGGCTTCATTAAGTGGATCCCAACTGGTATTCAGGTTTAATTTTAAGAGACATTTCGATACAATGGCGTCATTGTATGTCAAAGTACTTTTGTTGTTAGTTTATTAACTTTTATATGATACACGGCAGATTTTTAATCCTCAGATAATTAATAGCTACGGAATAATAAAAAATAAAAAGCCTACAAACATGTAACAAGTTACGATAACTTAGTCGTTAGTTATATTAATAAAAATAATATATTTTCTAATAAAATGTTCAGTTTAAATAAGTTTAATATGTTTAATGTGATAGACATTTTCAATTATTATATCTTGTGACTTCTTTCAATGAACTTTTATTTAGTTAGAAACATTGGTTAGGATTTCCGCAAGAAACCTATTAGATGTTGCCTCCGTCCGGAAAAAGAAGAGTACTATATATGTAAAATGCTAAAAATAACTGGGAAGACGGAACGGTTTCCCAGAGGACGCACGTTGGAATCCCGCCCGTACCGACACATTCTATCTACATTAAGTTAAAAATAAAAAATATTATATCCCGAATTGACCGAAGCAAAAATATACTTTTATCTGATAAATAGTATTGAACAAATGAAATTTATTTTATTGAATTACTATCAAATATCAAATACTTGTGTTCATACTTGTACATATAGTACGAGTATTGTTATTATTTGATGTTAGCAATACGTAGGTTAAAGAATTCTAATAATAAACAATGTAAAAAATAAGAATAAAAAAAATCACATATCAGTACAGGCTTACTTAAAACTGAAAATTATTTTTGCTCTAAATATACCGTAACTGAAATAAATTTATAGATTTTTTCAGGTGTAATATTAGTAATTACATTTTACATTATATCAGAAAAACAACCCCTACAAGTCACGCGTGACACGATAAAATGAGCTACTTCCTTTATTGTGGAGGGTTCACTTCACTGAAGTGTCGCGACGTGATCCGCTTTCGATACACGTCACTTAACCACATAATTAACAAGATTGGCAGTCCCAATAAATTAAGAATGAGATCCCATTTGATACAAGTATAATCCTAATTAAATTGTCAAAATTCTATCAATGTTTCAAATAAAATCATAAATTAATAAGACCTTTTTGACGAGAAATATAAATAAATGAAGACCTATTAATTTAAAAATGGAAATGTCAAAACAGTGTTAAAATTTTTGTGAGAATGTGAACACTAAAAAACTCAACACTCAAAACCAGCAAAACAATTTCAACAAAATGCAGCTGCTACACGAACACTCGGCCATCGTAACTGTGAAAGATGTTGGAAACTTTAACATCAATATGAATATGAACATAACAGATAACTTCGAAGTGAAGGAAAAACGGTCATCCAATGCATCTATTCTGATGATGAATCCTGTGGCGAGCGGGGACAATATGGCCACAGATATAAATGCCGGCCAAAAAATTAAGGAGGAATTGCCGCAATTGGTGCCGTGCTGCGAAGGCAAAGAGCTACAGGCGAGTTGTATGTAATTTTAGCTGTAGCTTACCAAAAGCAAAAGTCGTACTCAAACTATGGATTAATACTGCACTGCCATTTGCTTGCTGACTGTGTTAGTGATGATTGTAATTTATTCAGTTATATCGAGGTGTATACCTAATAACTTTAGGAAGAGGGATGCAACCCTAAGTAAAATGCAATTATTACTGTTACTTAAAATAGTTAAATAATAATTGCATTTTACTTAGGATTTTTCTTTGTTTTACTTAGGATTTTTCTTCGTTTTACTTAGGATTTTTCTTTATTTTACAAAAAAAAAATTATATAAAATTATGACACTACATTCATTAAATTAACTACTAAACTATTTTCAAGCTTAATAACAAAAGGCACCATCTACTATATTTTTGATATAAGGTATCCATGTCGAAAGTTAGCTACAGTGGAAGGCTACCGCAAATACGTACTTAATAGCCTGCGGGTGAATATTGCCTGTCACACGCACTGGATAAATTGAAACCAAAGGGTGCTGGATATGTGGCAACTAACAAACGGTTTTTGGAACAAAACCATTTGGTCCATTAGGCCCGTCTATCAACACTGATAAAGGACTGCTTATCTTAAACTAATTCTCAAGCTTTCCTTTATAAAATAGCAAGAAAACTTGTCAATTTTTTTTCTTTTAAATTTGATATAAATATATAAATCCTTTTTATAAGTCGGACTGAAATCAAAACAAACATATTTAAAATGCAATACAATTTATTAATTTCACACACTCATACACACACACACACACACACACACACCACAAGACCGTGTACATACATTTAACATTTTTTTTAACACATCGGCGTTCATCCGCTATAGCTAATCTACACTAATATTTTAAATATAAGAAATTTGTTTGAACGCCCTTATCTCTGCACGTAGTCTAATTGGCTAATTAAAATTGTATAGACTAATATATACAAAATTATTACAACCACTTCCAGAATATCTTCTACGTAAGTGCTGTTCATTTCAATACGGATAGCCTATATCACTAACAACTGGGTAATTAGAGGAATGGTTGTAATGATGACTTCCAAATTCACTGTCGTTAAATCCCTTTAACAGTAGATTCGGCATTTAACAAATTTTATAATCAGGAGTTTATTCACTTCTATATCGAAATTATTATTTAACATTTTTGTTATTATTATTTAACATTTTTGTTAAATAATAATTAATACTCACCTGTTTAGATTAATATAAACCACCGTTGCCATAAAATTTTTGTCAATAATCACACGTTTAAAAAACAGATCAACGCAGACCTAGTGCGTAGCGGACTGTCGGCCATATCTGTGAAACGTGACAACCTGGTGCAGAGCTTAAGCATGTCATATGCTTGCGAAAAATTGCAAGTACCGCCAGGGTTAGTTAAGGTACTGGTATGATTAGAATAGTTTATGGACTTCAAAATAAGAAAGTATACTCATTGATCTACTTCCCTTCATCATCTTTAGCACCGAAATTCGTTCCGTTGTCTACATCGTCCGGATTTAAAGCGGGTACCATACCTGCGCCGAATGAGTCCAGATGAGTTGGAGACTCTGTTTCGTGGTTACGCAGACATTCCAACGAAGGTGAATAAACACGGTAAGGATGTAGAAGTCATGCTATTACAGATATTTAGTTCTTACTGCCTTTCTATGCATTTTATTATTATTTGACAGTTAATGTTCAAGTATGTCTAGCATATAATAAACATCATATTAAATTGCACAATACAGATAACCATAAAGATATATCACGCGTAGTGACGTCACCCGATCAACACAAACCCTCGAAGAACAAACGGGAAAAGGCAGATATAAACATGGATGATGGTAAATTATGCTTTGAAACAAACTAGGATAATGTACCTTGTCAGTATTTTCGTGAGGGAGCACATTAGTTGCTTACCTAATAGAACTAAGCTTACTGGCCAATCCCGAAAGAAAAAATACAATTCAATCACTTATATCTGTTTATTTTTATATTTTGTAATGGGTGTGCTTTGTTTACAAGTTTGATAACAGTGGATATTGCTAGTGGAGTGGACTTTTGAATATTTACTTAATGTAAAGGTACCGGCCTCCACCCTATTCCGGAGACTCGTTCGGGGGCGGAGGACGTGCCGGCCGGCATGCGGCTGCACGGAGCACGCGCCAGATTGTACACTTCTGTGCTAGCGGGGGCGAAGACTGGCGACCAGCTGGGGTTAGCTTAAATATCACGGACATTTTTTGATGGCTTTAACGACGAAAAAATAACAAAATTTTGCAGTGTTTACTGCCTAACAATTTCTAAATGTTCTTACTTTAACATATTGGTTTGATTAAAATCTTTTTTATAGATACACGACTACAATCGACGATTTTGATACACGAGTACCAGACGAGATATTACCCGAAGACGAAATTCAACTTCACGAGGAACTTCAAATTATTTTACCGCCTCGCTGCGATGACGTCACGGCTGACTCTTCAATGACAAGTTCAATTAAACAGTAATTAAGTAATTATAATTAATACAAGCACGTTAAGGTATGCAACATTGACAAAGGAACATGTAACTAATGAGAGTCGGTACAAAGACGCGACAAAGGCTTTTAAGGAAGTCTAGAAGGGTATTTGGAAGAGCGATGATGTTCCTCACCTGGTTATTAAATGACTTTATGAATAAATAAAAGTTGAAACTGTAACATTTATATAATAATAACACAAGGTACAAAATTAATACGAATAAAAGTAATAAATAAATATTTTAGTTTTATATTTACGGTTCGAGCTGTCAGCTTTTTGTTTAGTCAACATCTTAGGAACTTGATTTATTAAACTTTTATACAAACTGTTCTTTTTTTGCACTATCACAATATGGGTACTATCACAATAAGGGTGTGTAGAGAGCACAAAATAATTAAATAGAAATACCTAGAAAATATTAAATTAACTAATGGTAAATAAATTTATTTTAAACTTATTTGTATAATGAATTGTTACTGCACGAAAAAAAATTAATTTCCAAATTATATTATATTTTTTAGATAATTGTATCAAAATTTACAAATAACACGAATATAATAGAAACATGGCTTAATACTTCCAAAGTTTTGTCTAAGTAAGCTTTTGATAAATCGTATCCACTATGCTATACTAATAATCCGTATGTACCAGGCAAAGTGAGGTCAATGCAAGGAACCGCTGCGTTGAGTTTTGGAACCTTGGTTACTTCAACTTTAGATCCACATTTATCACATTCTCATTTTATAATACTGCTAAATAAATCGGTGGAGGCTGGATAAATCGGTATATGCTGGATAAATCGGTATATGCTGGATAAATCGGTATATGCTGGATAAATCGGTATATGCTGGATAAATCGGTATATGCTGGATAAATCGGTATATGCTGGATAAATCGGTATATGCTGGATAAATCGGTATATGCTGGATAAATCGGTATATGCTGGATAAATCGGTATATGCTGGATAAATCGGTATATGCTGGATAAATCGGTAAATGCTGGATAAATCGGTAAATGCTGGATAAATCGGTAAATGCTGGATAAATCGGTATATGCTGGATAAATCGGTATATGCTGGATAAATCGGTATATGCTGGATAAATCGGTATATGCTGGCTAAATCGGTATATGCTGGATAAATCGGTGGAGGCTGGATGAATCGGTATATGCTGGATGAATCGGTATATGCTGGATGAATCGGTATATGCTGGATGAATCGGTATATGCTGGATGAATCGGTATATGCTGGATGAATCGGTATATGCTGGATGAATCGGTATATGCTGGATGAATCGGTATATGCTGGATGAATCGGTATATGCTGGATAAGTCGGTGGAGGCTGGATAAATCGGTATATGCTGGATAAACCGTTACAAGAAGTGCGTCAAAATCAGTTCCAAGTTAGTAATAATATAAATATGTTGCCATCTTGAAGAAACAAAAATAATAGTACATAAAATTAGACTATAAAAATTAATTGATAAATTTTTATAAAAACAAAATTAATTAATCATACAAGTAGATGGAAACAATTAATCTTAAGTCAATTAGACAATTAATTATTTTATAATTGTTATTAGGGTTGTCACAACATAAATAAAACTCAAATTGTAAGTGTGAATTTATATTGGATAACTTTCTACAATATCATACAGCAGACTGTAACTCAACCAACAGACGACCAACCCATACAATACAATATTGATGAATTTATATAAAAAAATTTATTAAATCATACATTTTTATTAGTGCTATATAATTATTCGCACTTTTATAAACCTACCTACAACTAAATACATAATTTCATAACCCTTTTGTGAACTTTAAAATTTTACACTCCATTTATAATTATGGAAAGCTTTCATATTAAAGCAAATCTCACCTTACACGAGTTATGGAGACACAACAAAAATTGTTTTTCGAGTCATACATAATATACAAAAATGCCTTCCTACTACAGTTTATAATTTGTATTTGCTATCATCATTCAAGGCGTAAATAAAAACTGTTACATATTACCACATCATACATTTTCATCCAATCCAATCCAATCCATCATGTTAAACACAAATACAAAAATTTAAAAAGTAACAAAAATATATAATACTATAATAGACCTTAAAATTAAAGCAAATCAATGTATTCATATATATTTTTAATAATAACTAATTTTTAATTAAATTTGTATGAAAAAATTTTTCTCCGGCACCGTTCAAAAATGATCAAAAAAATAATGTAATGGAATGAAATGGTATGTTGATTATATGTTTATATAAAATATATTTAATGGACAGAATGAGGTTGAAAAGCAAGGCACGTCACTGCCCGCTGATACAAACCAACTGATTAGCCGGCTTTGAATTTATATGTGTGTTATATATCAATCCAGCCCGGGTGGTCCCTCTTATTGTAAAAACACACAAAAAGCAAAGCATCAAATTGTTTAATAGCAAAATGGGAGGGATTTTGTCATGTTATTTATATACCTATGTTAGTATTTAAACATTTTATTTGAGATTTCTTCACAAATGTCCGAGTAGTATCCACTGTATATCAATTTTGTAGGCTACTGTACAATACTATATAGGCGTGCATTCGTTATTGCTTTATAAATACTCGTTACAAACAAACAGTCAACCGTTCATACAAAGAAATGGAGGTAAACATTAAATTATATATATATATAAAAAAAAAGAAACATTTACTCTATGTAATCGTTTTAATTTAAATAAACATTAAAAAAATAATAATAATCAAATATTTCGATACGACGAAGCTCTAATTTTCATTTAAATAAATGGAATAAATTGATTTATTTTGTGTGACAATTAGTTCACTGTTAGACTAACTAGTGTCCGATAGCTCAGTGCGTCTCACTCACACGGTCACCGTCAGGTCGCGGGTTCACTTGCTGTGTGGATCCGGCGAGTGCTGACGCAGCTTATTTACATTAAATGGCATCCAAATCCTCACCTGAAATGCACATCATCTATTAATACATAGATATAACTTTAATGTGTCTCGAGGGGTGTCTGTGGGATGCACTGACTAATACACTGTAGTGCAGGTGTAGAAGTAGCTCACCTACTTTTCGTTGCTGCCATAGTTAGTTACGCAATTGGACCATTTCCATTAGGTTTCGACAATCAGCTATTCAGTCACAAGCATATTAACAAATCTTGAGGGCGATAAAAACGAAAACATAAAAAATCCTGTGTTAATAGGACACATAGCCCGAAGGTAAATGGGAAGAAACGTATGTCAAAAATACGTAATTTCTCCACATGGACTCGCTCAGTAAATCATTAAAAAATTATTTTAAATAGTATTGTGGTTAGGATTGGAAAATGCGTTGCAGTAAGTTCAAAATGGGGAAAGTTGGTGGAAACTAGGAAATAGTGAGAACTATTTGATATGATCGGATCGCAGCACGTAATCGCCCGCAATACCGGTCGTACCACCTGAATGCATCGATCTTCTACTGTGCGGTTTTCGAGGTCCTTTCTTCCATGTCTTTCCGGATCTCTTCGACATTGGTACCATTAAGAAAGGCGTATACCCCTACCACCAAGGCCGGCAACGCTCTTGTTATCGGTGATCCAACGCTCGTTTGCCTTCTCTACCTCTACCATGAAAAAAACGACGAGACTGGACCTCCAAACCCTGGTCTTGGCGGACCGTATGCTGGCTGCAGTAACTATAACTCTCATATATATATATATATATATATATATATATATATGTGTGTGTGTGGGCGTGCGAGTGTGCGTGTGTGTGTGTTTATTTGCGTGTGTATACATACCGTGCGTGCGTGTCGGCGGCTCCCCGCCTACTCCGCCGCTCATAACTTGTGGTTGGTGGTGAGCCAGGTGAGTCCCTCGTACAGCCCGTCCCCGGAGGTGGCGCAGGACGGCTGTACGTACCAGTTGCGGTCGCGGATGCGCGTCAGACCCAACTTCTCTTGGATCTCGTGGGGTTTCATCGCTGGAAATTATTATACCAGTATTATTAGGATACCTATTTACTATTTTGTAGAAGGTATTATTTTTTTAGGTAGTTAGATAGGTAGGTATTTTGCTAGGTTTTTTTCCGCGACTCTGTCCGCGTGGATTACGATAGGAGATCACGTATTCAGAACTGTGAATTACACAGGAAACACCAATCGAATATACTCTACGCTATATAGAGGGCAGTGTCGTTCTTTTAGCGGTTGTTAGGCTTCCTCAATAAATGGATTATCAAACTAGTAGTTCCAGATATAATAAATAAAACCAAGTGCAACTGACCATCTGGCAAGTCCTGCTTGTTGGCAAATATGAGTATGATGGCGTCCCTCATCTCCCTGTCGTTGATGATCCTGTGCAGTTCCTGTCGCGCCTCGTCGATGCGATCGCGGTCCGCGCAGTCCACTACGAAGATCAGACCTTGTGTGCCTGGAAACCAAATCAAATGACTATGTAAAGACTGTTTACAGTAGATAGTTCGTCACCCTCGTAGTCTTATTTTAAGTTGGAGAGTATCTTTACAGACTAGATATATCTGTGAAATTTTGTCAGTTTTGTATAAAACAATATTCATATTAACTAAAGTTGGTTAATACTTTCTTATAAAACCATCTAAAAGGAGCCACTAATTTTACTTATCCTATCTGTCTTCTAACTCGTACGAGGCAAATATTATTTAAATTGCATCACTTATCGTGACTTGTGTTCATATTTCATATAAATTATTCAAAATGTATACAATTAATAATTTATGATATATTAAATTTATAAATTAAACTAAATTCGACTTTAATTCAATCGTTTAGGTCAAAATAATTGATATTTTCCTCAAACTTTGTAACATTAATGTTGCGAAAATAATACAAAATGATAAAACTATAAACTAAAATATATTACACTACAATATAATTATATTTCTTGACACAAATGCTAACATGTGGGATTCAACATCCGCTCAGTGCGATTAGTACCCACGTAGTGATTGTGCCTTTCCTTTATATAATATTTGATGATTCAATATCTTATATATATATATCCCCCCTATTACATATATAACACGGTAGATTCGTACCGCGTTATAGGAAAACGTTTTGTAGAAATATTCTTGTATAACGCGCTCATATAACCGTATAACGGGTTATGTACAAATTATTCACGTTTACCTTTAACTACCTCGTTAAAGGCGGTTTAAATGGAATATTAAGAAAGAACTAAATTTAATTTAATTTTTACTTATTTAATTTTTTTGACAACACGAACTGTAAAAAACAATTATAAATTTCATAGTGTAGAAATATCACGTGCTAAATTCCCGCGTTATATGAGGGAAAATACGTGTTATGCGAGGGACTGAAATCGCGTTATAAGAGTACCGCGTTATGGGGGGATTACTGTATATGTCATATAATAGTTAACTTACCCGTGTAATAATGCCTCCAGAGCGGTCGTATCTTGTCCTGTCCCCCGACGTCCCATACGTTAAATTTGACATTCTTATATGTAACGGTTTCAACATTGAAACCGACAGTAGGTATCGTTGTAACTGACTGACCTAATTTTAACTTATATAAAATAGCTGATAATTATGATAAGAAAAATTTATTAATGTAATTAAAAATATTAAAGTTAATAAATTATCAAATATATTATTATCTATCTGTTACTGTACATAAATATAGCTATACAATTACTATTGAATTGACGAAAGGGGTGGGAGGAGAGGGAGGGAGAGGTGAGAGGGAGAGCGAGGGGTAGGAGAGAGACAGAGTTCAATATTTCGATTTATTGATTTATATAAAAGGATACTAGTCTTTCCAGCTGCATCGAGACCCAGCATCAATATCCTCATCTCCTTGTTGCCGAAGATCTTCGATAGCAGCTTCCCCATCGTGCCGATATCACATCAACCTCACTACTGAAAACAACAACGAACGTATTAAAACAAAATTTTAGTCAATCGATCAGCCAGTTCAGTCAGTCAGTTAGTCAATGTTTTCTAAAAAGACAATGCTTAAAATACAGATTATAATGAATTTGATTAAATTAATTGATAAAAGTAGTAAATTAATATTAACAAGGTTTATCGGACTAATTTATAGATTAATTAAATATATTTATTTAACATTATCATTATCATTAGTGCACAGTCCAAATAATATTAAAGATGGAAATATTAGAAGAATAAATTTGACATATATATATATATATATATATATATATATATATATATATATATATGTCATTTGATTTCTTTACATAAAACACTTCAATATATATAAAATGTAAGTTATAAAATAGGTATTTGATCGAATTACAACGAAATTCAACAATATTTTTAAACATTTCCGATTACACAATACTTTTCTGCGACATTCGCACCCCCGAGTAACCCTTGCCCTTTATACGCTCCAGCGACCTTATTAATTTCATAACACGAATACGAATTACTAACACTAAAAATATATTAACATTAAAACTAATATTAATATTAAATATTACTATCATATTTTGTTGATAATAACATTTTCATCTTAGAACAAATTTTCTATACAGTATCATTCAAAATACAAAACATATTGTATCTTTAAGAGTTATATGAAAATAATAATGAGAGTATGAACTGCGTTTACTATAAACAATATATAATTATACAAATATATAATTATACAAACATGAACAGAACAGTCACACTCTACTAAATAAACGTTACACTCAAACTATAAACGTTCCATAAACAACCAACTTAACGTTTTGAATCCGACATCGTAATAATCGAATACGTGCAATATCAATATAAGAAATTCAGAGTTATCAGCTAAAACCTCCACCCGCCCTAGATTCCGAGCTAAATATAGAATGAGAGCTCTTAATTTTAAATCCCACTATACAGCTCGAGCACACGCTGATACAACATACACGTGGTTTTTATTGCAAAACTACTGTATTCGGCAAGTCGAAAGGCTACGTAAGAAAACACATTGAAAATTTGACGACATATACATATATATAAACTTTATAAACCCATCATCATAAGGCCACAAATTGAACTATAACTATACATTTTATATGATAGTTGAGACGAAACTTTAAACCAAACCATGAAATAATATAATCCATTCCAAGTTCGCACCCCGTGCACTTTCAAGTCTAGTAAATCCCCTCTATAAGAACTTTGAAAGCTTCGTAAAACCTCCCCCCGGTGTTCGCGAAATAAAAGTGAATAGAACAGTTTCGAGTTTAATTTTAATGTGAATGTGGAAAAAGGAGAAAATATTTTTTTATAACTTCAATATTGTAAAGAGTTTTTTTGTATAGAATATTAATATTATAATAAAATAAGTTATATAATAATACATACATAACAATCAGCTATAGTTACATATCTTATCTTATGAATGGGCAGTAGATATCATTGTCATATATAAGCAAAACATTACATTCTACATATACCCAGTATAAGGCAATGTACACATCGTTAATGTCCCGCAAACAGGAATTAATCATTGTCAATGAGAACGACGAAGGGTATGTATGATGTTGACTCAATCGACGTTGCGTTCTTAACGGCGTGATCCGAACCCATAACGTTATAACGGCTGGGTGTACACGAAAAACACGAAACTGGGTCGCATTCCGCATTTAATGTGGATAACAACCCACGAGGCAGTTACGCAAGACGAACTAAAATTGGTTATAAATGTCTGAATGATTTAATATGTCGTGCAGTTTTCTTGAACGGAATAAAAAAAAAAATATATATATAATAGAATACGAATATAATTATTTTAAACGTACGAGATAAAATAAATAAAGTATATAATCTCGCATAGCAACGACTGATAAGAGAGCACTCACTGGTGGATAACGACTGACGCTGAGTTATTGAAGCCAACGCCTGAGAACAAGGAAGCGGTCCTAGTACAATTAGCGAACTAATAGAGTATTATATAACAGCTGAACTGTATACAGCACAAGGTTGTTTATTAGTGACGTCATCGATGAATTATTCGACTAAATGTATCCGTTGTGTTAATTAAAAAATATGTGATGACCGATCATCGATCGTATATGAAAATCATGTCAAAATCTATACTTATGTGTAAAAAAATAACTATTAAATCTTTAGGAGGTTTAATTTATTGAAACAAACTTATTAATATAATCATCATAGAAGCTTAAAGTGTTATTATAGTCGTGAAATTTAATTAATATTTGATGAAAAGTTCAAAGCATAGTTAATAGTAAAGCTGTTTCGAGCTATTTTCAATAAATAAAAATTTACACGTCACTTCAATCGATCTAACGGCTTGTAGTATTGATACTATGACATTCGGGACCGCTGACGTGAATTCACGTCATTTCAAATGCGATTCCTGGTTGCCGCTGACGTGAATGCACGTCATTTCAAATTCTATTCCTGGTTGCCGCGAACAAATTTTAATACTTTTTATCCTCCCCTTGACGATACAAGTTTGCGGCAACCAACTTCAGAATTATATTATATTAGCCGGTACTCGCAATTAGAAACGTAGAAAATTAGACGGGCTCGTATATGTTATTAATATCAACTTAAATCTATACAACTATAAAATTAATTTAGTTTAAAGTTTAGATAACAATTCTAATAAAAAATTAACCTTGTACAATTTACAATTAATTCTAGGGAAAAGCTTAACGAGCATCACTTCGAAGAAGGGCTATTCTTAATTACAAAGAATATTGTCTTAATCATTAATATTAAATATAATATTAGCATTTACGTAATAAATAAGGTTAGTAAAAGATAATCGTTTAAGGGTT
This sequence comes from Melinaea menophilus ssp. n. AW-2005, assembly GCA_918358695.1. Classification (NCBI taxonomy): domain Eukaryota; kingdom Metazoa; phylum Arthropoda; class Insecta; order Lepidoptera; family Nymphalidae; genus Melinaea; species Melinaea menophilus. The sequence continues at coordinate 4,758,173 of OU911046.1, read as the reverse complement.
CCATTAGGTTACGAATGACCCTTCCATCTCCGACTGGGGCGTTACCGATTTCCAAATCATTTCCTCGGACAGCCAATTCAAACTAAAACGATAAATGGAATAACCCTCCGTTAAACAAAGAAATTTTATATCATAATATAAGATATTTTTCACTTGTTAAGTTCGGAAAATGGTAGATTTTGAGAAAACATGTTATATTTATGGCTTTGTGTATCAAATGCACTCTGAGAATTTTTATAGTTGAAGATCTTTGTCGACTCCGCCAGCCAAGAAAGGCGGATCGGGAAAAACTAATGTCACATATATTGAATTTACGTTCCGCCTGTGGTGATTTAGGACAAATTTTTAAAAATCTTATATAAAATCATTTCTACCATAATCTTATTAAAAATTGTACTTCAGAAGTAGTACTTGATAAGGAAGTGCTGAATTAACAAATGAAAAATTTTTCTTTTTAAAATGTTTAAAATCAAAAGTGCAACCATTTAACTTACTGTACAGAATGTGTGTAATATGTCATATAGTTAAGTAGAAAACGATCGTGGATGGACGGTTTTTCAGGGTTATGGAAGTCACCCTTAAAACAAGAAATAAATGATTTGAATAAAAAACTGAACAACATTTTATAAACAAGTATGAGAAACGTATATTTCAAACTTAAAGTTAGAAAAATTTAAATAGAAGTCCAATAAAGTTGTCCATAGACATACTCTTATATAAACCAAACTTCCATTTTTAATAGAATATATAATAATAAATAAAGATACTAATATCAATATTAGATATAAAACAATTTTGATAACAGCCGGTGCCACAATATCCCCTAACAATACAGGAAACGGGCGACGCACACACGATTCTAACGCTGGCTATTAAATAGGAATCTATATTGCTCATTCATGAGCGATTTAGTGGGAGGGGAAAACGTAACAGATAAACTAGCTCTGTAGCGCGGTTCCGCTTGCAGTTACTTGTATTAATAGCTACGCAACATCCCCACCTTGAGGTGCAGATTCTCTTGACGTTTCTTTTTGGCACTAACTCAAAATATGTATATATTTTGCAAATAATATGTAAAAGTAAAAAAACATTGTAATTTCGTCTATCATTATATAAAATATGAATAACAAACATTTCAGTGAATAATCAACACTATTTCAACAGAATAAGGATTCAATCGACCAAATATTTCAGAATCTTATATCAGACTACCAGCGGACCGCACGATCGATTACGTAATAGGCCCGTATAAAATACAAGTCTCTGTATATAATGCTACCTCTTGAATACAATAATTTTATATAAACAGTATCAACTAATTTACATCTTATGTATTAATATTTATATTTTAGTTATATTATGCTCCTAGTATCTTCTTTTTAGAATCAAAAATGGATGTTTGTCAAATTATAAATTTAACAATAAAAAATGTTAACATTATATATAATATAAAATCACAAAAAAACAGACGTAATGAACGTCGATTTATAATAATATAATTTAAACAAATTACTTTCCTGAAAACCATTACTGAAATGTTAAAAAAAGTTATACGTATATAAAAATAACAAAATAATTTTACGTTAACGGTTTACGCTGTGTAAGCCAACATCTTCGGTCTGCCTTTTATGGCTTCATTACCCCTCGTACGACCGAGTCCAAATAGTCTGGGAGATTTATAGAGTTAGGGAAACCTTGTATAATGCATCGGTGAAAACAAGTACGGATAAGATTGTATACATCCCTTCGGAACCTTCGTGGAATCAATACGAGTCCTGATGAAAGGACCGGGAAGCAGTTTTATTAGATGTCTAATAAAATTGGTGTCACCTTTGCAACAAAGAAATAATAATATTAATACTCAAAAATTACAATAACTAAGACATTTCTTACATTTATGTATAATTTGCGTCACAGATTTGGAGGGTAGTTTTAAAACGACCAAGAATACATAAGCTCTTGATAAGTTTACATCAACAAAGATTGAAACGATACATAATTAATGTAGAAGTACACTTTAAGTGTTTGAATATAGTATTCATTATTCATGAGAACTACTACTACTTAGATACATGCACACTACTAGTGTAGTTACCTACTATTTAGATTGGATTTGCCTAGAGATATAATATGTATTATACGTATTTATATCTATATTGATTAAATTAACAATCAATAAAAATACGAGATTGAAATCAATCTTTGGCTTAGTGGAAAAAATGGATTAGGTCATATAATATAGTGGATTAGGTAATATTATATACACATTTATTTATTTCTTCAACTAGGTACGTAGGTAGTTAGTGCCAAGACAATATATAATTAGGTAAAAGATTTGGTTCGTTAACCGCACTATGCATTTGATCACTTATTGAGGAAGGCTATTTATTACACTATGATGGTTACAAGTAGTGCCTTTAAGAAATATATTAAATATAAGAATATAAATTTTTCGATCACAAATTCTAAACGTGTTTTATCCGAACGTCCATTCCTTGTCTAACGCGGACAAATACGCTGCAAACGACTAGCACATTATGAACATTAACGTCGAATATAAAACTAAGATATTATGTAATAGCATTCTCTCGTATAAAAATACAGGTAAAAAAATAAAAGTGATAACGGAAATCCATCCGCCATCTTGAAAAAGTATGTCAGGAGTTCAACGTAAATGTGGAGGAGTACGGTAATGCATGGCCGCCAAGTGCCTGCGGTCATGAAATGCGATACAACTTGGCAAGATACAATGTTTTGAAAGCGGGATCCTTTCGTATATACATATACATATATATATATATATATATATATATATATATATATATATTTAAAGGTTTCGTATGTATACCAAATTATTATATTTTAAAAACAAAATATCAAATATCTTCCTTCCTGTGTTTGTGCCGGGTTCTTTCTTTTACAGTATTGACAAACATATTAAGATAAGAAAAATACATGTTCCAGAATGACCTTGCATTTTTTAAGGTCCAAAAACATTGCAATTCTTTTTAGAACCAAAATAGAATAAAAATTTCATAGACACCAGACAAGACCCGAACTTGCGACCCAGATTATTTCAGAATAACATTTATAAGATGATACTTTATGCCCAAAATCGCAATCTTACCAGAGATAGTTTTGTAATTTCTAGTATAATTTTAATAACTAATATAAACAAATTAAAAAATGAAGCCGAAGCCACTACGAACACTCTTTATGAATTAAGGGTCGATTCAATTGACCTAAAAGAAGCCGGACTTAAATAGGACTTATATAAGATATCGTTAAAATGAAAAGCGATACTAAAATTGTGGATAATAGACGTGGGCCCTATTATATTAACCTAATTGCCCTTTAAAGGGCATTGGAGTAAAGTGAAAAGCTGAACAAGTTAATATTATTTATAGAAAGAGAAAACTACTACTGTGTTAGCGGCAATTAATTGGAAACTCGCTAGCTGATATAATATTTGACTTGTGATGATTTTCTGCTGGTTTTATGTATCAATATAATTTTAAATGTTATATATTTTTGTATGAATCTGGTGTAATGTCTGTAAATTTTGGTGTTTTTTGTCTTATTTAAAATAACAGTTCGGCAATTTTTATGATTATTAGGAAAATGAAACATGGGAAATTGCTATTTCTACTGACAATTTACACTATTCAATCGAACGTTATCAAAATAAGTTTATTAAAATATCTATTTAATTATCTTCATATATACGTTACTAAAGGGGAAATATGTTATTATTTATAGACTTAGACAAAGACAACATGGTACAAGTTCAACAAAATTTTAAATTCTTGGTAGTATGAAAGGCATCACTCGGTTTTAAAACGATCGAATCACCTTGCATATACTAAAGGAACATTCACTAAACCACAATATTTATAACAGAGTTTAGACAATCGTGTCTAAATCAGCAAACGTAAGCCGAATAGGTATACGAGTAGGTTTATAGGCAATGCATACACTATAGATGCATGTATGTGTGTAAGCATTGAACACGCACACACGTGTAAATTAAACATTAAAAAAAAAAACGGTCCTTATTAGGAAAACCCTATAAAATCGCATGACACGTTTAATGATTTTAATAAATTTTCCAGTCATAGTTTTTCATGAATCATAGCCTTTATACTTTAGCTATTATTACGAGTTCTAGTTATAAATAACGACTTCTAATATCTAAAGTAGGTACTCTATAACACGAAACAATGCAACATGCATGCATGCATGCATGCAGTCAATGAACCAAGTGTATATAATCCGCGTTGATTACGTAAAACACGATATAAAATGAAAACAGAACTATAATAATAAATAAAATTATATGAAATATTTTAGAAAATTCATGGCGGTTTTAGTACTGAAAGTTATCTATTCTGAGTTAGTATCAAACTTAATCCTATAACAATAAGAGATATCGGAGTGAAAGTTAAAAATTATGCCAACGTTAAAATGAACCTTGTCGTAAATAGTATGAATACATTGTATGCGTAAGGTCAATAAACTTTACAGTAAACGTCCCTTTAAGCTGACGTAAACATCACATGTCCGAGGGTTGACGATACATTTTATTATATATATATATAGAACACTATATAGTAGTGTGAAAAATACTATTAATGGTTTACTCACACAAACAAATCTCGTGTAGTACACACGCACACACGCAGACAATCTTAAAAATATCTGTACATATAATTTGTATAAATGATCGCTATCTCTTCATAGAAGATATTGGAAGAAATCATTACTGGGTATCCTTAGTAACGAATCGAATCCAAAACACCCATTTAAAAAAATCCGTTTGTGCGATTCTAATCTTTGAAACGGATTTAACAGATTTTAATACGGTTTTCACGGATTTATCATTCTTACTCTTGTTTAGGATTTAGGGTTACAAAATACTTCGTCGGATCTTTGTATTACATTGTTAGTTGAATTGCTTTAAATTGGACATTTTTGTAGTCTGCCGAAAAAAAAAATTTCTAGTACATATCATATATATATATATATGCAGTAAACATATACCTTTACACATACCACCAAATAGAGATAAAATTAAGGAATCCTTGGTATGGGAGTAGTTAAAGCTCGTTCTATTAAATTCTTATGATTAGAGCGAGATCGCATGCGTGTGTTTTAATGGATAACCATACTACCTCATAATGAAAAGACAATAGCGGTAATTACGTTATCAGGACAGACAGACAGACATGCAATTAGATAAAGATCGTAGCTTTCCCAATAGCTCCACTTCCTAGTTGTAATCCTAAATTTCTATACATTTAAATATTGAATAGTGAACAATTATATATTATGATATATAATAATAATAATTGCCTTAAGCGTTTGGGAGACCTTTTTTGTGTTTAGTTGTCTCCAGAATGAGATGAGATAATTAGCTAATTTTCTCATTTATGTTTGAGCCGAACGCGGATATTATAGCGAAAACAGATTGAAAAAATGTGTAGCCATTCAAGAGTTATCAAGAAAAGAAGAAAGGAGAGGGGCTAAGCTCAACACCCGCCGCGCGCGGTTGGCGGATCCTAGTTGTATATTTGGAAAAGATATACGATTATAAGATAAACTATTTATTATTATTAAGATATTATTTTATCGATCTATTAACATCTTCGTTACACACTGAGTACGAGGTGTAATGAAAGTCTAACAATATTGTTTTCTGAGATATCTTTACAAATCAACGGAGGGATTTTATGTGATTACAACAATGTAAGCGGACGCTCGCCTCAGAAGAATTTTTTTTTGTTATTATATTTATAGGAAAATTTCTACTAAACGAAATTGTCAAAATAAATTAAGAGAATAATATTATAAAAAATCTTAACATTATCTATAATCTAAGACAGAATAAGTACTGCTATTCAAAGACATACATACGTACCCATATATATATATATATATATATATATATATATATATATAGAAAAAAGTCCAAGTATTCCTTATTTATATTCATTATTATTACGTCTTCTTTCATATGTGAGAATGTGTAATGAAATAGCGATACATGTGGCAAGAGACGACACGTCTTCAAGCAGTGTCCGTTTACAAAGAGAATACTAATGAGATTAAAGGAATTCATAGAGAAATGTCAGTTAATACGAGAACACTACCAACATTCACAAAGAAAACTTACTGACAAATTCTGTCATTCATTTAATACTACCAACATTGACAAACAAAACTTACCAACTCTGTTGAGACAAAAAAAAAGATTGACCGTTTAATGTTTGTTGTTTTTACTAACGGTACTCGATTTCACGGTCACAGAGTAATAAAATGCGTAGACCAAGATTATTTTTTTTATCTCGTCAGAATCATCGGGTCGTGGCACAAAAAAAAAAAACTAGTTAAGAATTGATATAAAATATGATATATAAAAATCGTAATATATAAGTTATTCCATACGATATTAAAAAACCGGATTTTTTTGGTTATAAAATTTAATAATAAATATACGTTCAAACCGGTTTTATATGTATAATTGAAACAAACATCTCGGAAATTGTATAATTTTGTCAAAGAAGTGTGTAAAGATTATCGACGATGGGTGCAAATGTAGAAACATGGGTGAATTGTGTCAAAACATGGGTGTACTCACATCGACAATACTCCTCCAGCACACCGGAATCATTCCACACACACGTTGAGTTGTTTCGTTCGGCGATCCTATCACTTATCTAACGATACGCACATACGACCTGTAACAATATAACATATATATATAAATGTACAGATATCACTGGAACACTTTTCACGTTAATACTACTAGGGGCGCGAACAGGACCTCGATTTTGACTCGCTAAGCTCGTAAAATCTCGGTAGAGTTCGGCATATTGAGCAAAGCGAGCAACCCATCTTCAATTCAGCGTTCAAAGCTTAAACCGATAGTCAAAAAACAGAATAATCAAATATCACATAGCGAAATTTTATTACATTGAAGTCTATGGGACTGTCATTTTTTGGTGGTTATTCCTAAAGGACATGAGTTTTTTTTTTCACTTTTTTTTCATATAAACCATCGCAATAACCATCGCTACATATGTGCAAAATTTCATGAAGATCGGTAAAGCCGTTTGCATGCCAACCCCGGACATGGATGCAAAAAGTCTCACATAGAACGCTCCGCTCGCTTCGCTCAATTATATATAATACCTTTGAATTACAAAAAATACTTTTGCAGTTTGTAAAATAACTAAAGTTACTTATATATTCCCTTACCGTGCCCGAAGGCAGCCAATTTGTTGAATAATTAACTGGGATCTTTGTTAAAATTGGGAGAAAGCAATAAACGCCTAATTGCCATTAATAAGGAGGAGGGGAAAATAAGACATAAATAGAGCCAAATTAAAGATTGGGGCAGATATATTAATTTTCTTTGAGGAGTTTAGTCCAATAATATCAAGATCGGTAAATGACAAGTATATTTTATTTCTACTTTTATCTACTAACGTAATAATATTAAATCCGACAAGGATTAAGATAGCGTATTAACACAATTCTGAATGCCATCTCACAATCTTATATATGGTTCGATATTTTAACTTAGCATGGTTCAGATTTAGCGACTTGTACTGAGATTCTCAGTCAAAATCATGTAGCATCTATTGTCTTACTATTGTGTCTAAACTGTGAACCTTACTCATCCTATATTAATACGTTATAATAAGGCCAAGGTTTCACTTATTTGTCACGGAACTAAATGTTACTTTGCCCTATGTAAAATAAGGATTGATTCACATTATATACATATTACGACTTGTCAACGTTCATGTCACTGGTGTAAGCTGACAGTTATATTTTTTAGTTAATATATTCTATATCCGTACACTCGTAAAGCGCAATCTCCCGACGCGATAGTAAGTTCATCGAGCTTCCGATGGTGTTGCAAAATATAAGCGATAGCGATACACCGCTACAATGTAAATATATAAATAAATATACAATATTATATTATAAAAAAAACATGTTGCCATAATTAAAAACGTAAAGGATGATTACAAAAGTTAAGAATATAATAATATTTTAAATTTTATATAAATAATATTAGTGCAATAATTTAAAGTTGTTAATACGCTAGCAGCTTTATAATTGCGACTCGCGATGCTTAGGTTGCCATCCGCCGGCGATATTGTCGAGTGATATACGACTCTACCAAAACACAACGTGATATATATTTTTATAAGCGAATTTAATTGCCGGGAAAGCTATATATGAGACACACACACACACACACACACACGCACCCACGCGCACACGCGCACACACACACACACACACACACACACACACACACACACACACACACACACCCACAATCACACGTCACAATCACTAAGAGGGAAAGTAATGAATGACTCGGTCTGTGAAATAGGTTGCTAATTAGCACATTTTTTTGCTGTTAAAAGCAGAGCAAACAATAAAATAAGATGATTACAATAAAATTGTAACAAGACAAATCTTTATAAAAAAAAAGTTTATAAAAAACATTGACTGCTTGCATGTTATGTGTGACAAAACTCAAGTACTGGATAGATTTTAATTAATGTATGTTATTTTTATAACGACAATTTTTTTTTATTGTGGGTGGCAAGATATCGTTTTAGTGGGAAAACACAACAGCTACTTTTTTTAGGTTATAATTACAATACAATAAAACTATTTAAGGTATTTTTACAAAATTTTTATCGGCAATAGGTTATTGTCTGAGCCATTGTTAAGAATTATTTTAGACTCCGGATAATCCTAATTGTATATGGAAAATCAGAACACTTGTAAAACTAAGAAAATATAACTTTGTAAAAAATTAAGTATAGTTATAGGTTATTCTTTGAAAATAGGGAGAGAGATGCCAACAACTAATGTTGCTAACAAAATTGTTGCTTGCCACAATTAATGTTGCTAACAACATAGTTGCTGACCACAACTAATGTTGCTAACGACAATGTTGCCAGCCACAACCAATATTAAAAAAAAATTGTTAATAACTTTGGGCAGAAGCGAAAAGATTAAGTTTAAAAATTATTAATTAATTTCTGTTACAAGGAATAGTGCTTTTGAAGTATAGTCATGTTGTGTGAAGGTAATTGTTCAAACCAAGCTGAGAAAAGCAAAGCAAAAATGTCACATAATTTTATTTATTTGATTTTTTTTTTTCAAAAATCATGGCAAAATGTTGTAAATAAATTCCATTTCAGCATACCCATACTAAATTCCAAATCTGACAAGAGAAATTATTTCTAGTCGGCAACTCTGGAATGGAAATAACCCAATATATCCTATTGGGTTCTTAATAGAATAAATTGGCAACAATTGACCTATTCAATTAAATTTTTAAGTATAATACGGATGAAAAATAGTGTTGTATTTCACAATTGAATAAAATTATATTATTAATTATGAAAAAAAATATTACATATATTTTTAATTATACAGATTCAGGTCGGACAATCATAAATTATAATTAGGTTGATGATGTTGTTCCTAACAATAATAATTTCTATGAATCATTATTTTAAACAAAGTCATTTGAAGTCAAATGAAGTCAAATTAAGTATTCCTGTAAGAGACAGATAACTTATCATTATATTATTTATTGAAATAATCTTCTTTTAGAATTAATCTTAATAAGATTAAATTTATCTAGGCTGTTAACACTTTATTTATAGAATAATCACCTTGTGTTGAGAGACAATTTTGTTCAAATATGAAATATTTTCATTTATTCATTTCATAAACAAAATGAAACAAAATATTCCAATTGAAAATATAAAATTTGTGACCTTAATTACTGAACTTTTTGGGATAAACGTAAATAAGCCTAATACGAATTTGTGAACTAACTAATAGCCAAGTAAGTGTGCTAACTAAACCTCCAAATTATATTTTTTGCTTTACAACATTTTATAACCTAAAATATTGAAACATCTTTGATCACATATCTATTTAAGTGTAAGATGTGATTTAAAATTTACAATTAATAAACCAGAATAATACAATTTAAAGATTACAAAATAATTTGAATTGTTATATAAAATAGTTTCAATCTTAATGTTTTCGTAACGCCAATATTGCGAATACCTACCAATTATTTTTTTTAATAAATAAGTAGGGAACTTAATTCACGTATCACGAGTAGAGTTCATGATTCATCAGCGAGAAAGCGATAATCATTTCTCATATAAAACATTGTATTTTCATGATAACTATTACCTAATAATGAACCGTAAATTACTACATGATAATAAGACTAATTTGGGTTATTAATATTTAAACATTAATGTTTAAGATACAATGACAGTTATAGGCGGAGCCGCAGTACTCGTCAGTCGTCAGCAGGTTTGGGCGATGGCGGTCAAATAACGGCCGGGCAGGGGCGACAGTCAAACAATACCAGTACTGATATCTCACTAATTTCTCTTATACAATGAATGTTCTATTATAAAATTATATCATAATCAATGTGAAAACTTACCACATGACAGATAATTCGTAACAATTCCAAACTACAATTCACTCACAACACAAAACATTCCACATCCACGATTGACAATCACAGTCACAATTTAATTCATGGGACGGAGACGGGAGAACACTAGCGCCACGTGTTTTAACTTTCAAAGCATCTTTGCCGAAATCATTACAACGGTTTGAAGTTGCAGTTGTTTACATGTTAGCCAACTTAACAAGCACTAAAATCGAATACATGCTTGCATTGAATTACATTAAAATTTCAATTCGTATAATAACATATTTATTCTATAGTATAAACATTACAAAATTAATGTGTATAAAGTAAAGTATTTTTTTGTTGTTGTTGTTTCAAAGTATATCAAAACTAACTGTTGTATATATTAGCTTACTTATAAAAATTAAATAAAAAATATAACACTATAAAATTGATTAGGCACTAAGTTTATGACAATTAAATTTAGAAAGTACAAAGTATATATCACATTATTTGGCTTATTATTATGAATATTCTTAAGTAAATAATTAATGAAAACTACTATGTATTTTGTTTTGGTCCTACTGTCCTTCTGTCACAGTGACGGTTCGATTATTAATAATCTGTGATTATTATTCCAAATTGTAAAATGAGACAAAGTTGAAAAACTATTTTGAAAATTTCGAATTTTTATAAAATATAACAATGTTAGCGCGTCAATGTTTTAAATTACGGTCGTCTTATAGACAGTTCTCTACTTATAAAATAGCTATACCAAATTTATGTTTAGATTCAAGAAAAAGGTTATGTTTTTATTATTTTTTTATATTGAAAGTAATATTATTGTATGAGTAATTTCATTTCTTTTTAAATAACATACATTTACAGGTTTCTCGCAACACAAAATTCAGGAAAAATACTAGTCAGAAGCGAAATATTCGTATCTGGGGGACCTGTAAAGAAAAACCCTCTGGGTACTGGTAATAAAGCAAGTAAATTGTCTCCAGAAGAATTACTTGAAAAACTCATAGCCGGCTTATCTACCGATATACATCAGAAGAATAGAGTCTATAAGAATGATTATGTAAGAGTAATAGAAAAAATTAAGGAGCTTAACATTTCATCAAAAAGACAGGAATTATTATTAATAAAGTGTTGTACAGAATTAATGCCGGATGAAATGCCATCTACTAGAATGGCATTAGCTGAGCAGGCGTGGAATGTTATTAAGTAAGATATTGAGTATTGTTTAAAAACTTGATGAATTTTCATTGTTTTCCTTTAACATTTACTTTAATATATAAACAAGTAATAAACTACTTTTTGCAGGCTTCATACAACAGTTGATGTTGACCACTACAATGAACTACTGAGGGTGTACATTGCAAACAATAAAAAACTTGTGGCCAGCACCTTTCTCAGTCAAATGGGCTCAGTGAAACCTAATATAACCACTTTTGAATTAATATTAAGGACTCTTGGAGAGGTAAAATTATATAATAGTTTATATGTATTGAATTAAATATGTAATTAATACTTTTTTAACTTATTATATATATGTAATTGATAATATAAATTCTTTATAATAATATTCATGTTTGAACCACTATTTATTTATTTATATCTTTTCCATTTTGAATCCATACCATACTTATTGAATGAAGCCCTTCTGTAAAGACATTTAAAATTAAGGCTTTGAGGGTTCCAAACCCCTGTGGGCTTGAAAAGAACCACAACAAACTCACAACGATATATAAATGCACTATCATTTTGTAATAAAAACCAATGTAAAATTTTCTAATAAACTATCAATAATACCAAACAAATATAGTTTGATATTCATGAATAGAAAAAAATATATTGAAAAAGATTTATTTTATTAAAGGTAAAGGTAAAAAGTTTATGAAGAGATATGGTATGTGTATTTTGATATATATTTTCAGGCGGGTGACATTAACCAATGTACTGAAGTTATTTCCAATATGAAGGCCCAAGGATTACCGGCTACAGAGGCTGTATTTAATTCTCTGATCATTTGCCACGGGAAATCTGGGTGAGATTATACAAATCTTTAGAGCTTGTCTATGTTGATGACGCACCCTATATTTACGCACACAAGCAAATTTAACAAAGCAACACACTTGTAAAGGCTATTGTTATTGGTCCATAAGTTTTTAGATAACCTCGAATGCGGGTGCACGTTTGATTCGTTTTCAAAAGTCCCCTTATCACATATATATGATTGAAAAGACAATTAATTGAGCTGAGAGTAAGAGAAGCTCTTAATCTTTTGGTAAACTTCTTTATGAAGCAACATCACATAGAAACTACTGAATCGATTTGAACGAAAATGGGCAGAGCTGTAGAGCTTGGGAATGGGCATGTTTTAAAAAAAAACAATTAAAATATCTCATTCCGTTCAGAAATTTAAAATTTCCATTCAGAAAAGTTATGGTGAAAAAACTGTTTCTCCCATAGACTTAACGTTGTCAGAACCTCCGCGTGTTTGCCCATCATAATATATATAAAATTATATTTTATTTAAAAGGGGAGGGGGCACAGCTCAACTCCCGGCGGCGGATCCTACTATTAAAGAACCTGACATCTATTGCAGCACTTATAAATGAAAAACTCGAATTGATTAATTAAACAATTTGGGTAAATCATGTCTGCCTGTAGAAGACATGACAATAATATACTTAATTTTTTTTACATAGATCATAAATTGATTATTTATGTTGGTAACTCTGATTCTGATGAAAGCAATTCTATTGCTATTATAATTGTAACTATATATATATTTAAATTTGTAACTAATTATGCATAAAAATATTATTTATAATTAAGATCTAAAGTACTTTTTAATAATAGCTTTAATGAAAACACAAAACAAATAAAAATTTATTTGTTGACGCTATCTATGTGCCAAGGAACGGTTTTAGGATTTGTTGGTCAACTAGTTTAGTATTCAGAACGCGCGACACAGCGGACGCATTGTTTCATACAAGTCAGCGCTACTCAGAGAGCGTTGTCGAATTTGTCGTGCGATATCCCAAACATATCGAAGATTATAAAAAGGTTGATGCTCCCATACAGACAAAATGTAAAAATTTGCAGTACACATTTATATGTATATATAATATAAGTAGGGGGTGCGTCATTGCAAATTAGACTAGCCCTTTATATAGAATAAATTAAAATGAATATTTTTGTTTAACATAACAACAATATAATCCAGCATATTTTTTCAACATTTCATAGTAATTTAGGTAACATTCAAGAAATACTAACAGTGATGAAGTCTCTGAAGCTCGACCCCTCTGTGAACACCTGCACGGCCATAGCCAGAGCATACGCATGGAATAAAAAAAACCAACAACTTATAACAGAATTAGGAAAGGCTAAAAATAAAGGAATTACATTCGGAGAGACACATATCATGGATATTGTGAAAACATTGGCATTTGTTGGGAACTATGGGCCAATACCACAAGTAAACAGTTTGTTTTAATCTTTGAATAAAAAATATATATATATGTATATGTATATATATATTATAATTAATTAAAATTATTAGAATTGTATTGATTTAGTGTATGGTTATTCAAATATCTTAAATATATGGTTCATATTTAAATAATAACAATAATAATAATAATAATATATTTTATTCTATTAGGTGCTAAAATACTTACCAGTGGAAATATTGGAGACGCCATCAATAACACCTACAATGCAGAGCGTGGCAACCCTGCTGGTGTTCCAAAACCATCCGATGGCAGCCCTGGAGATATACAAGTGTCTGCCGCTGCCTTCGTTCGGACCCAAGGATGACAAGGGATTACACGGACGGAGCTTGGTTCGGGACTGCGTTAAAGCCTCAACTGTAGGTTGAATTGTCTTTTACTTTGAATTTAAGAAAAATCACTAATTAATTATGAAATATATATTGTGTGATTCATTATTCGTTAAATATTATGTTATTATTATTAAATTATCTGTGATTTCTTGTGAGTACAGTGTAATGTTCGAAATTAGAGCGTTATTCTTTTTTATAATAAAAATAATAACTGATTGTTAGGTAGGGTACATGTTTTATTATTTTTTCTTTAGTTTAATTTCTGACCCAAATATATATTTTTTTCTTTTTTCAAATATTTATAAAGATTTAACGTTTTCCAGCCATTAAACGTAATAGCTCTAATTGCCCAAGAGCTGATGTCGTCAGGTCGGAATACGATAGCGATACAGAACGCAGCGGAGGCAGCCCTACAGCTGGGAAGGGTGCCGCTAGCCCTGGACCTGTTCACTCGTATGAAGCAATACGGCATGGCGGTCAGACCACACTACTTCTGGCCCATACTCATGCATACTTCAAAGTCCTACGGAGAGAAAGGTGGTTTAATTAATTTTATTTTTCTTTAACTAGTGGAGTACTCTAGATATCCTATGACAATAGAAAGCATTATTACATGAATATAAACAGTCATACAGAAAGATTAATGTGTATGTAATAATTGTATATATATCATTTCATTTAACATATAATGAGAGATGTGAAAAAAAATAAATAAATACAAACTTCAAAATACGTAATTTCAATTGTTAATACTTATTTTATTGATTTCTATACTAGTATATATTCAAAGAGTTCATCGCTCATGTCACATTCACTTAGGATTATATTATGAGTCATTTGTAATTAAGAACGAAAAGAATGTACAAAACAATTTTGTATTTTACAAATACTAAATATGTATATATATATAAATTAAGTGTCACGCTGTTTGCCGATTTAAATAAAATTTACACACCACGTGCAGTTTGATCTAACATAAAAGATTAAATAGTATTCATCTCAAGTCATAGTCGCTGTATTATTTTATTGCAAATTATTTGTTTATTATTTGGCAGTCACACTAGTCAGTTAACTCCAAACGATTCTAACAGATTGCGGTATATGTTGACTGGATTGAGTAATTATTCGTTATATGGTGCTACGTTAGACGTACTATGGGGGTTGTTACTATAATAAATTCACATGTATCTACCATACATATTACTTTATTTGTTAATCATAATTTATGTTAAGACTCTTTGTTCCTAAACAACTAATACACGTATTATAGTAAGTTTACATGAAGTTATGTTATTAAAGAAATCTACGCTTAATATAAAACAGGAACAGAATCTGTAATCGACAGGATCAATTAATTAGTTCCAGTATAAAGACAAGATTCACGACGTCTGTGATTGATTCATCAGTTTGTGATTATTTGTGATCATTTTAAACTTACCCCTGTATGTGGGTAAATTAAAAATTTGTTATTATTTTCAATTTACCCACATACAATTTGTGATTATTTTCAATTTACCCACATACAATTTGTGATTATTTTCTATTTACCCACGTACAATTTGTGATTATTTTCAATTTACCCACATATAGTTTGTGATTATTTTCAATTTACCCACATACAATTTGTGATTATTTTCAATTTACCCACATACAGTTTGTGATTATTTTCAATTTACCCACATACAGTTTGTGATTATTTTCAATTTACCCACATACAATTTGTGATTATTTTCAATTTACCCACATACAGTTTGTGATTATTTTCAATTTACCCACATACAATTTGTGATTATTTTCAATTTACCCACATACAGTTTGTGATTATTTTCAATTTACCCACATACAATTTGTGATTATTTTCAATTTACCCACATACAGTTTGTGATTATTTTCAATTCACCCACATATACTTTGTGATTCTTCGTGATTATTTGTCCAGCAAAGCGGGTGGGAATCAGCTAGTATATATATATATATATATATATATTTTAGGCATTATGAACACCCTATCAACAATGGTATCGATGGAGATCAGGCCGGACTACGAGACCATAATGGAGTACACCCTGCCGTACGTCAGCTTCACCTCGCCCCAGAACCTCATGAAGAAGTTCCAGGAGGCCGGTCTCACTGTGAGCAGCGTGCTCACCCCCATGATGGTGACTTTGCTGAACTCGGGACAAGTGAGGGCTGCCAGCGAGATATGTATGTACAATTAATTATAATAATTAAACATATATTCATTGTTGTATAAAATATTGCAGCTTTAATTTAGTGCATAATAAGGTATATGTTACAAATTAGTTGGCCTACTAGAGTCAGATATGAGTAAGTTATCGAACACTGAATTTTTTAAAAATATAATTATGATATAAAAAAAGGGTGCCTGATCTATCATAATTGTACCTTATCACTAAAACTACATATATTCAATTAAACCAAATACTTTTAATTCATTGTAGACTTATTTTGATTTTTACATATTATTATAATTGTACAATTTAATCTTGCAGGTGAATTATTTGACGGCAAAGTGAATGCAGATTTAATATTGAAACCTCTACTAAAAGGGTACCTAATCAGCTCCGATATGAAGTCCACAATACACATATTGGAGGACATAACAACCAAGGCCCTCGACAAGAACAAGGATTGGGTCGGCAGGTTTTTATGTGTTTGTATGAAACACAAAGTCAAAGGGGATTTGAGTGACGTACTCAGTATAATTAAGGTAATTAGTGTATTATTATTAATAAAAACATTAATTTCTAACAGCAAATATTTAAATTTAGAATAACATTGAAATGCCCGTCCACCTCAAAATGTTATTTTGAACAAACATAAAAAACTACCTTCCAATGTATTGATGAGACAATATAATAATACTAAACGTTGATAATAAATGCTTAATTAACATTTTTTTTAAGTTTTCAAAGTACAAAGTGATGTTTTTTTTGTTTTTAAAAAATAACCAAAACCTTGGTACAGGCTTTAAAGGAAAAGAATATAACGATATCAACATCGGCGGCGGACTTTTGCATATCACTTGTACCGGAACAACACAAAAAGATATCAGTTGAAGATTTCAAAGAGGCCTTAATAAGTATAACCGACGAGCGACTGGTCGACGAGGGAGAAATGTTTGTACAGCAAATACCACACCCTGTGAGTCTAATCAATCATCACCTAATGTGTGTCTTTTGATTGCAAAATTTCATAATTTTCCGTCAAGTAGTTTTCGAGCATATGGGTCACAAAGAATGTGAAAAAGTCTCCAGTAGAGCGCTCCGTTCACTTCGCTCAAGTCTAAATAACATGATATAAATATTGAACCAAATATGACCCCTCAAGCCTATTTTGTCTAAACATGGTGTACTTTACGCATCCACTTTTCAACTTTAATAATAAATTTCACATTTCATTTATGAGTCTAGCGAGGCGACTATAAAATATAGATATTTTTCATATAGCCATAAAATCGCCATAGCCATAGATGCCATAACCATGGCCACTAGATATAGTCATGGTCACTAAATATAGTCATGGTCACTAGATATAGCCGTGGTCGCTAGATATAGCCATGGTCAATCACCATAGACAATAGCCATGATCATTAGCCATAGACGAAGCATTGAACTATCAGTTTTTCAGAAACAAATGACCGTGGAGTCCCTGAAGGCCCACCTCGTGGAGCTGGAGGCGAAGAACATGAACACGCGTGGCGTGCTGCGGAGGCTGCTGCAGCACCACTGCCGCGTCGGAGACCTCGCTGCTGCTAGGGAGGTGCAGCTCAAGTGCGAGAGGGAAGGGGTGAGGGAATCTGCTGTACAAATTTATCTTTATCTGTGGCAGGGAGATTTTTGTTGTGTTTTTGTTTGTTATTATCTTTTTTTTTTATAATAAAATCATCTTATTCAGGTGTTTCTGTCGGCGGGAATGAAAGCTTCCATATTCGATCTCCACGTGAAGCAGGGAGAGCTGGATCTAGCGGAAATAGCCTTGGCGGACTTGAACAGGTCCGCGCCCAACTTCACCTTGGACGAGTACAAAATAATCGACTTCGCGACCCTCATGGTGTACAGGAAGAAGATTAAAAAAGCATTCGACTTAATAAATGAACAGTCTAAAAAAAGGTAACATTCTTTTAACCTCCATTTAATAAGCTAATAATATAATAAATATTCATAATTGAAAATAAATGCAAACAAAATATGAACACCTGTATATGTCCAGAAGTATAACGGGCGGTCAAAACGTATCCATGAACTGCTGGCGGCTGCTGGACGCGCTGGCGGCGCAGGGGTCAGTGACCGACGCGCAGCGCATGTTCTCGCAGCTTACGGCGCTGCGCTACTGCGCGCCCACCAACACCATGCTGGGGCCGCTCGTGAGGGCGCATCTTAAGAGGTATCTCCAAAGTTACATCACTTCGGGAGGCCTATTGATATTGGTAGAAACCATAAGAGATAATTTGCCATAAAATACTAGGATCCGCTAACCGTGCGCGGCGGGTGTTGAGCTGAGCCCCTCTCCTTTCTTCTTTTTCTTAATAACTTTGAATGGCTAAATATTTTTTCAATCTGTTTTTGCTATAACATCCGCGTTCGGATCAAACATACATAAGAAAATTTTTAGCTAATTATCTCTTCGTATTCTGGAGACAACTAAACACAAAAAAAGGTCTCCCAAACGGTTAAGAGCTTCGCTGACGCTCAGCTCAATTAGAAAATACATATATTTCTCGCCATAAATAGATAAGAATTACATGGACCATTGAACTCTTGAGTATTTATTAATCATGGCTGTAGACGGATTAATTTTTTAAGCCATTCATCTTAATTAAGAATTTGTTTACAAGGGTGACCCCCTTGGTTATACCAGTTACACCAGTTATGGTACATATGTACCGAGAGATGATAAGATACATAAATGCTCCTATAGATCAACAAAAATTCTATACTTACTAGTCGTGCGATTGTTTTTCCTCTCACAGATTTTGATATTACCAAAAGAATTCAGTGTTTGCAGTTTTTTTTTTAAGTATTTTTTTTTCTACATAGTGGAAATCTGGAAAACGCCGTTCAAGAGTTCGTGAATCTAGCTGAAAAATACAAAAAGACGCCGCTTAAACACGAGCTGCTCTGTAAGATACTGCAAGCTATGAGTGACGGAAAATCCGAAGACAATTTCATCGCAAACGAGAAAACCAACGGGAAACTGAATAAATTAGCTCAGACAGTACTAAATATTAATAGAAAAGTGCACGGCGCGAGCGACGTGCAGGTGATTATAACATAAGCTACAATAATCCAAAATGGCGATAACAATATTAAGGGGTTATCCTAACCTATATAACCTATCTGATTGCCAGCTGACCCTGATAGCGGCGCTAGCAGACGTGGGTTACAAGAAAAGCCTCCGCAAGCTGCTCCTGGACCCAACCACCAAGTTCCACCCGGACGCACTGCTGCGTCACTGCGAGAGGTTCGCGGACGAGAAGAAAGTTGCCGCGCTGGAGGCCATCGCGGACAGCGCCGGCGACCTCAGGCACGTGCACGTGGCGGAGATATATAACATGATTTTGGATATCCATCGTGAGTTTTGGATTTTTTTATAAATCTATTGAAATTTGAAAAAAATCTGATCACTAAACCTGAAGATTTTTATTGTAACAAATCAATAAAAAAATCTTGGTATATAATTTCAATGTCTATCAAATCAAATCAAATCAAATCAAAAATCTTTATTGAAAATAAGTTTCATACAAAACATTTTTTCATTGTCAAAGCTACCACCAGCTCGGAAAATTATTTCCACAGACCTGAGAAGAGCTGGCGACAGAAACTCAGCGGGATTGTCATTTGTTTTTTTTTTTTTTTCCTTAAATTCAAAATAACATAAATACATTACACAATATTAAATAAATAATCTTGAAGCAGCCTGGCAGCGATCGCTTCATACCCACGGTGCATTATCCTCTAAGTATTCAGATACATTGTAATATCCTTTTGCACACAAACGTTCCTTAGCTATTCTCTTAAATTTGTTAAATGGTAATACTTGAACGTTTGCTGGGACTTTGTTGTAAAACTGTATACATTGCCCCATGAAAGATTTACTCACTTTTTTAAGTCGAGTAACAGGTAGCGCGAGCTTGTGTTTGTTCCTGGTATTTATAGTGTGTATATCACTATGCTTAATAAAAAAATTTATATTAAAATAAATTAAAATAATATAAAATTTATATTAAAATAAATTAAAATAAATTAACACAATTTTGACTGTGTATTCTTGTTAATTAATTTTAATAAACTATGGTTTTAAACAACGTTTTAAATTTAAAATTCATAATAATATGATCTGTGTTCACGTTTAATTACAGTTATAATCTATAGTTTCAATACAACGCTATTTCAGAGCGCGAAGACAACTGTGATAAGGCCTTATCGCTATTTCACAAAATGCAAGATAACGACATTGTGCCCTCACAGAAGTTCGTCCAGAACCTCTGCGCCCTCCTCAAGGCCAACAACAAACAGCCACCACCAGAATTAGCCCTGCTTTTGGACAAACACAGGAAAATAGTCTCTAACACCGCGGCATAAGACTCGAATTAATTTGTTAGTGATATCTGTGATATTTATTACATGTAGTAAATTTATTGTATTAATAAAAATTTAATCATAATTAAATGGTTTTATTTGTATAATTCGCTTATAATATTCCATATTTATATTAATATTTATTATTATTAAGCTGCTCGATTATTTTTCTGTTCAAAACAGCGAGTTCATTGAACGCTTCACTCTTTATTGGCTCGTAATCGGCTTTAAGCGTTATAGACGCAATGTCTTCTTCCAGAATAGTCTTTCTGTTTTCCAATTGAGCGAGCTGATCTTCCAAGCTATTCAGCTTTGCGTACATTTCATTTCCATCTAGACTTTCCTGGAAAATATTGTTTGCTTTTAAATCAACTCGATTTATTAGATTTTTTTTTATTTATTACCTGCAGTTTCTTTAATTTATTCGAGGCTTCAACGACCGCGCTCTCTGTTGGTCCAATTTTTTCTTTAAGTTGTCTTAATTCGTTTTGTAGCATTTTCTTCTGTTCCTCGCCTGTAATATTTCAAAATGTTATGGACGTTGCAAATATTCCAACAAATAAAAACAAATGTACCTTCGTCTCGTAACTTCTCCAAATCAGATAAGGATATGAGTTCTTCTTTCATTACTCTGATTTTCTCTGGCAGCGTTTGTAGTTCTGTCGCCAACCGCTCCCGGGTGCCTTCCGCCTGAGTAGCAAGTTTTTATTTTACACTCTTATTAGCAATTGAAAAACACTATCTTGTTAGATACACAAACCTTTTTTAAATTACTCTGAAATCTTTCATAATCCTTCGTCAGTGATTCCACAGTTTGCTTGCTCTCATCGTACACCGACGAGTAACCGTCTCTTTGCTTCAATGAATCTATTTCACTCAAATCCATATCAATATTGGAGCTGCTATGTTCTAAGGCAAAAACTATATCTTTTTCCAATTGATCTATTTTCTCCTTTTCTCTCTTAAGGTTTTCTTCATAAACGGACATAAATGCGTCCATAGTTTCCTCTCTTTTCTTTAGCTCTCTGTATTTTTGGTGTCGCTCTGAATTGCCTTCTTCCAAGTCCTGTAAGTGTTAGAATTATTGGTATTTCAATAAAAAAACGTTAAATCTTAAGATTTCCCTTGTATATTGATACTTTATTATAGCTCACGTTTTAACCGCTTCGCAACAATGGTGATCATGAGACGACCAAGGTATTTAGATTAAAAAAAGTCAGTGAAACATTCAATTAAACAATAGTCTTATTTTTCGAATACAGGAACTTCTTCCGTCAACTTCTGTATAATATTACCTGTTCAGCTTGTTCAATTAACTCCTGGACTTTGCGGATTTGCTCTTTAAAATTAGCTGCGTTGCTGTCCAGAGATGTAATTGCGGCGTTGTCCTCCCTAACCTAGAGTAATAGCTTTTTAAAGTCTCGATACATTATCGCAATGCTGGCAATATTTTATAGTGACATATAAACATTGTTGTACTTGTGATAATAATTTCTCCCGCTCTGCTTGCGGGTCTAAACGGTTATTCATTTCTTCCTTCAAATTATCTCGTTTCTCCTCTGCAGCAGCAAGCCGACGATAAAGTTCAAGTAAATGGAGCTTAATCTACAGTACAATAGAAAGGAGTAAGAAAGATTTAAAAACCAATAAATTTTGGTACAGTGAATATAAAGAAATGAAATTTTGTAAATATTGACAATATGTAGTAGTGAGAAATGCACCTGAGATCCAGCTATTTCTTTATTAAATTCTTCTTTTTCTCTATTGAGATGATCGCATTGAATTCTAGCTTGTTGAACTTCGTCTCTTAAAGTTGCAGCTGTTGCTTCCAAGGTGCTGTATCGTTCCTTTTGATCTGGCGTCATTTCTGATAGCAGTTTAGTGATCGTGGATTGTTCCTATGTGGAAGACAAAAGAAGACATTGTCTTGAGAGAATTATTCTACATTGCTTATGAACTCTTATATTTACAATGAATATTTCCTTTCTGGTAGATTATTATGATATTTTATGTACCTTTTCCATTTGTTCTCGAAGCTGACGTAATTGATTTTCTTTTCTCTGTTTTTCCAAAAAAACTTGTTCAACCTCTCCTTGCAACCTCTTATTGTTTACCTCTAGTTCTTTTGTTTGTTCCTCGACTGAAAGTTTAGATGCTTCTCCATTGGCAATCCGAATTGCTGTGTTATAATCAGC
This sequence comes from Melinaea menophilus ssp. n. AW-2005, assembly GCA_918358695.1. Lineage (NCBI taxonomy): Eukaryota > Metazoa > Arthropoda > Insecta > Lepidoptera > Nymphalidae > Melinaea > Melinaea menophilus. The sequence goes on along the minus strand of OU911046.1, from coordinate 4,735,034 downwards.
TAGACGTCCTTGTAAATCTGTTGTAAACATTTCGTTATATATATTTTTTAATGCTAGTCTTTAGAGAATATGTTGTTATTACCAACCTGTCAACTCTTGCGCCAACTCCTTGACTCTCTTCTCATAATGTTTCTTGGCGGATTTCTCTCTCTCTCCAGCATCTGCTTGCTCTGTAAGTCTCGCTATTTCTGCTTTCATCTCCCGTACTTTAACTTGCATAAGCTCTTCCCAGTACCGCTTGTCTTGTAGCTGTCGGGTACGGAAACCCCGAGCTGTGCTTGTACGAAGGCCCGATATACCTTGCTGAGTTATTGGTCTGTCTATCTAAAAAGTTTGATCATGATATGAAAATTGAGTGTGCTATGTGTAAGATGTGTATGTTTTAATATCACCCTAATAACATTTGCTTAGGTAAGTTTCTAATTTTTATACCGAACTGAGCAATCCCTTTTAAAAAACGATGTAGTTATATAGTTAACATGACCTACCATGTTTCTGAAAGTATGATTTATGTTTTACTAAACTATATATTATATATATATATGTATTTATCACCCTTCATCAGGGGACATGTTTAGATAAGGTTTCCCCACTACATCATAACACCCTATGAAATTTAGAAAGGGTAAGATTAAACTGGTTATTTACATAAGTTAAGCCTACCATAGAAAATCCGGTCATGGCAGTAGGTTGCCGACTAGCTGTAGGTGGTGCTGGTCCAAATCCAGCTGTAGAGAGACGGGAGGCTGTGCTCCCTCGGTACGCAGATGTAGGCCTCATGGTACCGCTTCTAAAAAGAAGTCGCAAAAAATACTAAATCCACTGTAATTAATATCTAGCAAATTGATAATTAATATCGATAACATGATTTCATCCCACTAGTAGTTTATAGGGAAATATTTTTGAGCATAAACCGTTACAAAATTTATTTACAGATTTAGAATTTTAACCAAGAAAGGTGTGTCTAAAATCTTGCTTAAAATCTTAACTTTACCACCATATTTGCATCATTTTTTTTTACAGGACTACACCGATAAATGAACAATGGTACGTTCCTTACCTGGATATAGTTGATCCACTGTTGGTGTATTCACGAAATCCTCTTCTAGATACTGGACGCGGTACATCCGCCCGCCGGCCGGTCCCTGCTCGTTCAACACTGGCCTCGGAAAAATCCATACTCACTTTATCTGATAAGCTTTTATAACTATTAATACTGGACTTATTACAAGGACACGAACACGGCCACGCGCAATAGGTTTGTTGTTTATCGGTTGCTATGGATACGCATTTGCCTAGTCATAGAATTTACTTATAAAAAAATAATATTCAGTATCGGATTGACTTATTACATATAAAATACCGTTTCGATTCGCCTAAAAAAACAAGTGATTTATTTATGTGTTTTTCCAAAAGGAGTCAGTTATTTTTTCCATTAATCCAGCGTCCATTACAAACAATTCCGGTAACCTAATTAAATATCATAAGATTCATCGTAAGTCTTTACTGGATTGTATTTTAATCAACTTGAATAAGATAATTTCAACTGCTATTACTCAATCTGATATTTATTATAAAAAATAGGCTTAAGGTACTTAATTATAGATATATTATGCGCAAGTTTACATAAACACCGGCTAACATGAAAAGATTTATACTTCTACTTTGATAACCTAAGACATTGTAAGGAAAACAGACACTTATAGACAATTTTTTATATATATTTTATGTTAACTTTAAAGATAAACACCGAGTCCAAAACAACTTGGTGGACTAGAATCATTCTGGATATTAAAAAACTATATTTTTTCTATTATATAATTTTCTAATTCTAAAAAAATTTATTATTGGCGTGCCAAAACAGCAAACCTTAATTTATTTTTAGTAATCATACCTTGATGTAGATGACTTATCTGCATCGTCGTTTGAAGATAAAACAGAGGAGCGGGATTTTACTAGATTATCAAAGAAGTCCATAGTTAACTTCAGATTAAAGTGACTACCACATTAAATATCTAGTTGACACTAGACTTGTTTGTGCGTCGCAATGGCAACTTGTCGTATTACGGTATAGTTACTCTAAAGCTAACTCTGACCTTTTAAATTACCATCACTTATTAAGCCAAACTAAAGTCTGTCTAAAGACAGAAGTGTTATTTAGATACTTATTAAACCTGGATCTGTTTGTGTTCTTCGAGTTCTTTGAAGTTTGTATCCCAAGTTATAAGACCTATATTATCGAAAACAATTATTATATTTCTAATTTTATTGTTTTAATATGATTAATTTTATAATAATTCATATTAAATTTTATTTTATATATGTTTTCTCCGACAATATAGTATTGCAAAAAATTTTCTAAAAATATTCTCACTTTATATAGAAGTATTTCTTGAGTTAAAGATGGCGTACCCCCGTGTCTATCCGACGGTTTGTCATTGTATATTTTAACCATAATAAGTACAGATTTAAATTTGTATAAGTTAAAGGGATACTACTCATATATAGAATATTCCTCAAATCGGCTTTATTTGCACGGTCTTAATAGCAATATATACAAACTCATGGACTCCTGTTAAATTACTTCTCCACTATGAAGAGAAGTCAAGTGATTTTTGCTAAACATGTGTTTGATGCTTCGCTAATTAATATTCCAGTGAAATGTTTCAGAGTAGATAGTAGTAGAGAGAGTAGAGTAGAGAGTGCAAGCAAACTACTTTAGCATTCGATTTGGCTCTAATAATTTGTTTAAAAATAAGAATCTCGTCATCTTAAGAAGTGCCCCCATTGACGATTACTTACTTCTACTTTTATTGTCTTCCAAATGTTTATAATGAATTTCTTATCTACATTGTGTACAATAAAATTATTATTTATTGCAAGGTATTTGCATATTTAAATAAATTATGACAATTATTATCCATACCAATACTACTTTTAGCCCGCGGTTTTGGCCGTGCAATGCCTATAGTTTGAAATATATTTTATCAGTTGTTTATGAGTAACAGAAGAACTTATAGATACACAGATGGTAAGGATAAATAGACGTATATTTTATATATGTCTGGTTTCCAAAGGGTTTTGTGACTCATCTGTGAACTTTACCTGTTTTTAGTTATAAGAATTATTTACTTGTTTAAAAGGATCATATTATCAATACAAAAACATTTACCTTTTTGTAAAACTGATAATATAAAATACATGATATGGAAGAATACGAGAACAAAGCGATAAATTTTGTTATATGTGTAGTTTACTTAAATAACGGCTTCATTGCATTAATAAGGATGTCAAGTTAAGGGGAAATTTATATATATATTATTCCACATGTTTACGGACTTACGGCGATCTGCAGTTCTCCCAAAGTAACTACCACAGTACCAATAAGGCTTACTTATTATTAATACATTTTCTGTCACTTCGCCAAAAACGAATAAAGCTTCGGCGGAAATCCACTAACAAAGCGAATATAAAGATATGTTTACATTTTTATGATTTTAACATTACAATTTTTTTTTTCGACAAAAATAATGATATCGATGTTGAGAACTTACCATTAAATAATTTAAAACACCATAAAAAAATATAGTAACGTTAGTATATATAGTTTAATGTTTTGGTGTTTGTCTGAATGTAATTTCTGGAACTGTTCTGTTCTGAATTTACTCTGAATAAAAAATCCTAACTTGTAACGCACTCGTCATCGACACGGACGAAGCCGCGGGACACAAAGTGGTACATGAAAATGTCACGATACAAATTTGTACAATACGAATAAAGCTAGCGTGAAACATGGCTGATATGGGAAAAATGATCGTTTTTGAGAATGTAGGTTCGCTACATTTCGCATACGAGCTGACTCGACTGTTGTTAGTAAGCTATTATGTCTCTCTTTCGTAGAGTGAGTATACTCGTCAAAACAAGAAGCCCTAATCCCTAATCCCTGAATCTTCGCCATCCCTTCTCCCTTTTTTTATTTTACTATATATAAAAACAAAAAATAATAAACAAATACAAATAAAGTGTATATATTGATTACGCTATCTAAATGAATTATTTCAACAACGTATGCAAATTATTCGCCACCATGAGTTTAAATTCGCAGTAATGGTTATTCGATGTTTTAAATTATTGTTATCTTTCGTCGGTAAGCAATGTTTTAACATAACAAATATAAATACAAAAACTGATCTTCGTAAAATGTATTTAATTCAATATACCGGTATATTATTTATATTATTGCACCAAAGTATTGTGAACGGTTTTAATATTTTCAAAATAGATATTGGATTTAATTTTCTTAATATAGAAATTGATTCCTTTGCGTCTTCGTTAGCGCCAGACAAAGAAATAACACCGCGTTGGTTTCTTCAAAAATTGGATCACTTCAATTCAAAAGATCAACGGGAGTGGAAAATGAAATACTTTGAAGGGGTCAGATACTGGAAAGAAAATGGCCCAATCTATCTTTTCCTGGGAGGTGAGGGACCTGTATCAGCCAATTGGCTCAGAACAGGGATAATGAATGATTTAGCAAAAGAAACAAATGGAGCGATGTACGTCACGGAGCACAGATATTATGGTGACAGTAGGCCTTTTAACAACTCAGATCCAGGTAATATGAAATATTTAAGTTCGAGACAGGCACTTGTTGATATTGCAAAATTTATATATTATTTGAAATCATTGTCTATGTATAAAAATTCAAAAGTAGTTGTCATAGGAGGTTCATACGCCGGCAACTTGGCTGCGTGGATGAAAGTTTTATATCCAAAATTAGTTGATGCAGCAATAGCTAGCAGTGGTCCTGTTTTAGCGAAGAAAGATTTCTACGAATACTTAGAAAAAGTTAACGATAATTATGAACATTATGGACACTCGGAATGTTTAGATACGATAAAAGAAATGTTCAAGAAATATGATTCGCTGTTACAGACCCCTGAAGGTATAAAAAAATTGAAAAAAGACGAGAATATTTGTGAGGCTTGTGATATGACAGTTCTAGAAAATCAACAAACTTTTTTTATGTCTAAAACATCTCCATTTATGTCGAGATCACAATACGGTACACCAATTGAAATAAAATCTCACTGTAGCAATTTAAATGATGAAAATGATTATGTAACTTTTTTAAACGAACATTTAAAAGTTATTAACTTCAAGAGAGCGTCATGTTATAGTTATGATTTTAACGAAATGATCGAGGAAATACAAGAAGAGCGAAATGTTAGTAATATGTACGCATGGCTGTATCAAACTTGCACAGAATTTGGTTATTATCAAACAACGACCTCAAAGAATCAGCCATTTTTGAATGTTCCGTTGGAGTATTATATAAAGATTTGCAGTGCATTATTTGGTAAGACGTTCGATGAAAAGAGAGTTGACGAAGGCGTTGAAAATTCCAATAAACTATATGGAGGTCTAAATCCAAATGTTACTAAAGTAGTTTTTACAAACGGAGATATGGATCCGTGGAGTACAATAAGTGTTTTGGAAGACTTGTCGTATGATGCACCAGCAGTAGTGATACCAAGGGCATCGCATTGTCGAGATCTATTTTCAGATAAGATTACTGATAGCGAAGAGTTAAAAGAGGCTCGGAAGCATGTGAAGTATTTGATCAAGAAGTGGATAGGGGCTGGTGAATATTTCAATTAATATATAATATATAATTCGATTTAGTATCACTTGATTTTATATTGTTTATTGGAAAATATTAAATATAGGTTAAAATGTAAAATAAGAGTAGGATTTTATTAAAATATATTTTGATTCATACACATTTCCTTAAATTAGGTTACTGTTAAACCAACACCCTTACATATGGTGGATGTTGTAACTACACGTAACTATAACAAGGTACAGTCGCGAACACTGCTTCTAAAAATATAAACAATCATTTATATTATCAAACTTTTAATATTCGGATAAGAATCTGGGCCTTCTTTGTGAGATGTTCCTTTCTGTTTTTATTAAAGCGGATGGAGTGCGTAGCCCAATTTTGATATAATATTGTACAATTGATAAGTATATGATACCATATATACTTGTAATCACATTACTTTAAAAACTACCTAATTATATATATATAATAAGTTTGAATGGTAACCTGTCTAGCACCTCCGAACCGCGTTTTATTGGTGACAATTTAAAATATAATTAAATTAATATAGAATGAATACAATATTATTATTATTTATACATACCTCTATTACAAAAGTAGAAAAACTATACATAATATAATAAAAGATTATAACAACTATGTCTACAATAATTGAGTATTGATTGATTCTTCGTAATAATTTTGTTATATTATATAAATCATAATTATACTGAATGCTTCATTTAATTTGCAAAAAATATTTACAATATTCAAATAAAATTACTACATTCTAATACTTTAATGACCAATAAGGTAGGCAGTTAATTTTTACTCTGGATAGCGACCGGTATAACCAATTGATATTTGATTCACAATATTACCAACCCTGTACTGACTAGGATTGACACAAACTTACAAACCAACTTAAAATAAATATTGTAACTATTATCAATTATCCAAAAAAAATGTAAAATATATACATTTTTGGTATGATAAAAGTTACAAGCGATGTTTTTTAACATCTTTAAATATAGTGGCAGTGATTAATAATGAAAGCTTTATCATCTAAGACGGTTTATTATCAGTACTACCTACATATAAAAAGCAGGACAAAGTGATTATTAAGACAATATTTATCAATTTTTGTAGCTTTATAATAACATTTACAATTATTGCATAGTAATATAATTAAATTCATCAACATCACTTTTCTCCATGCTTGTCCTTATGTCGGTAAATAAAAACTTAGCTAAATAATAACTATACAAACTCAACTATGCTTCAAAGTCGTATTAATCGAAGAAAATGTATTTACAAAGGATACTGTTATAAGGTATCGTTAATCGCTAGTGCTATATTTCGGAAGCACGGTAATATTTTACACACTCGTATACAAATATAAAACATTAGAACCGATCTCTGTAGTGATTTTATCGGTATTGGATCGAGCATTTAACCAATAAATACTAACTTATTGTTTGCCTAATTAAAATCAAAATTATTTAAATCTTCAGGACTACATTGAAGTAATGAAAGGTTATATTTAATCCCATTCTCCAATGAACATGTGTCGTGCATTGGGCGCTGGTGGTGGAGGGAAGCGGCCGGCTGGCAGACGACCGTACACCGCGTAGGGGTCGTAGTGTTCGCCATCTGTAATAAAATGTTGTATGTCCATGTATGTTTTGTTAGGGGTTATGACTTTAATCGCGATGGCTGCATGATTGCCAATATATATATTTTTCATGTTTTATAGAATGGAATGTTCGATGAACTTGTAATGGAAAATAAATAGTTTTATATGGCATGTTGAAATATAATGTTCATGTTATTTATTCTTGATAGTAAATTCACCTCCATACAAAAAACAAGCGTTCTAGTTAACATCGTAGGAACCTGGTATGTTCAAAGGATCGAACAAAACAACAAACACTTGTGTCCAGACTCAAAGTATACATGATCACGACTGCATGCTTCAAGTACCTACATGCATGTATTGGTTTTTAAAATGCATGAGAAAAGCTTCAATTCAAGAATTTAGTACCAAAACATGATAGATGTTGTTTTCCAAGTCATGTTACAAGGATTCAATAGGATTATCTAAAAAAAAACTAAAAGGAGTAAACGTCGTTATTAAGTGCGACTAGTTAGTATTGGTGTCTTGGACATTTACTTTAGACAAGCGAAGCAATGGCCAAGGTCAGCGGTAGTCAGCTGCCGCTGTAGGAAACCGTGAGTGAGAAACCGAAGCGTGGTGACAAGCCAAGCGAAAAACGGAAAGGTAAATACCAAGAATTGAGCGAAGTTAGTTAGCGGGGCTGCTGGATCACCATTGGACGCAGCTTTCTTTCTCTGTCGGGGTAGAATTGATACATCAGTTTCTCTTTTTTGGGACGTTCGTACGCACCGATTCCACTTTCGTAGGAGCGAGCGTGCCACAACGCCTGCTGCATGGGGTGCGCGAAGGGCATTTGTGGTGGGAAGCCGTGGGGATGAGCGACGCTATAACGCTTGCTGGGTACGGGAACGGGCACGGGAACGGGCGTCTCCTTCAGTGTGAGCCGCTCCGTCATAGCTGGTAGCACGTGCTTGCCTGTGGCCTTCACGAAGTTAGGCACGCGAGCACGTAAGCCGCAGTAGTATGGGTCATCTGAAAAATATTTCACAATTGTCACTTTGTAGCACAAAACGAAAAAGAAATTGTTAAAAAAATAAACTTTACGACTAGCCTGACCTTATTTATCTAGTTTAATTCTCACAGTAAATTCAGGACCTTTAAAATATAATTCGTACACAATGTCCATAATAAGGAATCCTATCCGATGTAGGTAACATTTAACGTTTACACGATGCCTTTCTCACGAATTTGAGAACGAATAGAATGTTAAAGTTGATTGCCTATTAAAGACAAACCCTTGCCTTGTTACAAATTTATATTAAGGCCACGCAAAAAAGGGCAAAAATTTATACTTAGAAATGCATAATATTAAAATACTAAAAAGTAAATTGTCTGTTCTACTTGACATCTATAAAAAAAATAACAAAAGGCGCGTGTGCTTCGTGTTCCGCATCCTACATTGAATACCGTCAATTTAAATATCAAGGATTTATCCAAATGTCAGCATGTTGCGAAACAATTGTCTGGTAACCTCTGCTCTGACTTTATGAACGGGAATTTGGTCGTGGTTGATGTGACGTTAGTTGTCGTAAAAGTTTTAATTATCGAAAAAATATTATTTTGATGGTAATAGAAAAAAAAATTGGTGAGGAGGAACTCCTATTTACATATTGGTAAGATAGGATTTTAAACGAAGTCGAGTAGAAAAAAGTTCACACGCTTTATCATAAAATAGCAATCCCAAAAATTTATTCTCTTAGACAATCATGTTTAGAATGGTGAAGAGTTTTGAAGCCACTTAAAATTCTGCAATGCGAACATGCGAACATGAAATATAAAAAACTTTATATATGATAGTTTTATAGCAATATAAATGTCTTATGTTATACTATATCTTATAGATAATGGTGTTGTAACCAAAATGTGACAACCGAGGGTTATAAACGACAATCCATCACATAATATTGATATCACGTTGTTCACACTTGCAACATCATATTGTAAATTATATACTGGGTACATAAATCGTCTGTCAAACCGTAGCGAGTAAGGCCGTGATTCATAATGTTCATAGAGCACAAGTTAAAGCCATCATCACACAGTGTCACTCTTAGTAAAAAAATAATAATCATATATTAGGAAGGTTAGGTGTATACCAGAATACCTACCAGATCAGATAGAAATTTATGTGTACTAATCAAAATAACTCTGCAGTCAGAAGGACATTCTTAATTTACCAAATATAGTAAGGCTAAATTTGTGGGCGCCTTCAGTAACCTATTTCAATATAAACTTGAAGGTATTGTAATGACCTACTAGTGGGAGGAAATCCAAAGAGATACAGGAGCCTTAATGGGGCACTTATTACTTAGTAGTTAAGGTTGATTTTCCAATTTAAATAAATGACGCTATTTTTGAAACCTTCCTAAGGTTAATTAAAGCTACAATACTCATCCAACCCCAGTACTTTTTATCCTAATGAGAAACAAGAGTATTTTAATTACCGGCGGAAAATACTGCAATTATCTGTATTACCTATAAATATCAATTGTACCTTAAAAGGTACAGAAAATGCAGAAATAAGAAAAAATATTATTTATTCGGAAAAAAAATCAGTAAAAGTACTTACCGTATTTCTTGTTGTCTTTTCCCTTGTCCGATTTTCCTCTTGCGAACTGTGCTGGAACGCGTTCATTTACTTCTATATCGTCATAATCCGGCTGTAACAATAATTAATATAATAAAAAAAAATTAAAGATAGGCCTATAAACTCAATAAAACCTTAATAAATAAACTCGCCTATGTCTATAACTCTGTCTGAATCTTAAACGAAGACGTTATTTCACTAATGAACAAGGCTTTAAACAACTCCACAGATTGAAATGTTCTTAAATAAAACGAAATCGAAGCGGTTATGTTATCGGAACACACAGAATTGTGTTAAAACAACATTTGCTTATACAAAACAATAAAAAACATTAACAGCAAAGAAATAAATGTACTTGACTATCCTTATCCTTTACATTGTGAATCGAGATCAATGAACAACTAATGGAGATACGACTCTAGAAGAAATTTATTGGAAAAAGAAATGCCACCCCGATTTTGTAATCAGTCAACATATATCATTATTTCTTTAATAATTAAAAAAAACTAAATTAAATAAGTTTTTATCTTAAAAATGTTTTTCTTTTTTACAATAACATATGAATTGGTTATTTTTCTATTATTTCTTCATCTTAAGACACGATGGATAAAAACAACTACATACTTCATAAGTATATATAGTATCTAAAAAAAAATTAACAATGTCATGTCAATTACATAACAAATTAAATAATAATAAATTATAAATAATCAGTCTGTCATAAAACATATGGAGTGTATCCAAATTAAGAATTATTCCATTATTTACACGATCGTCCATCTCGAAATCACTTCAAGCAAATCTGAATTTTATCATACAATAATCCATTTTAGTGTCCCTTTTGAAAATACAATCTATAGATTGAGTTCCATTAAAACCTTCAAGGGTGATTCATGAGAGATTCCAGTTACCAAAATTTGTATCCTGTTACGCACAAGATTAAGTTTAAAAGATTTTTGCATATGACAAGTCACTTATTGATAACTTATTTTAATGTTAATCTGAACATTAAATTTGATATGGATCCCGCTCTCCTTAATTTGAATCGCCTTATTTGTAAGAGGTCCATAAAACAGAATTTAATGGAATCTGCGAATTGGTGTTATTATACATATAAAGACCTTCGACATGACCTTACTTGTGAATGCATGACATAATTATAAATTTGTGAACAATATATTATTAACGTGTAACTTGTGAATTATTGGCAACAAATAATAAATACTTTTAACCACAGATAATATTAACTTGCAATTCTCAAATACTAAAAAATAACATCCTAAGCAAACGTAATATGATTTGTAATAAAAGTAACGCAATTTTCACTTTCAATAAAATTACACCGGCAATTCTCAACCACATCTAATATATAACAAATTGGAAGTTATATATAAATGGTTTGTCTGTCATAATTTATACGAATAGATTGTAGAAAACCTTTAACTTACTACTTTTTGAGGGGCAATAATGTGTTGATGTAAACTTGATATATATAGTTAGCATAGAAACTTAATCATCTATATATGTTGGCTTGGACTTATTACCTTTGGAATATCGGCTGGCCCATAACCATTTTCCCTTGGCGGCAACTTTGGAGGCCTATCACCTCTTCGTTGTCCCATTTGCATCATTAGTTGTTCTCTTGTAGCTGCTACGACTCCGTGGACGTTATGACCATTATGACCATTATGACCATTATGGCCATTATGGCCATTATGGCCATTGTGGCCATAGCCTCCCGAACTTCCACTGGAACCGGATCCGTTGGCGTTAGAGCTCGCAATGCTATAGGGGTCCTCATCAGGTATCGGGATGCGAGGTCTGTTCTTTATGTCCATTGGTCTTTGAACTGAAACACAGTTATCATATTTTATAAAATTATCACACCATTTCACTTAGCAAAGTTAAAAAATACATTCACTTAATAAATATTACATTAGAGTGAGACATTGAACGTATAACCTTTACGCTGCAGGTAGCTGCCTCAATCTAATCCAAACTAAATAAATAACAAGATTAACTTAAACCTTTGATGTTAGATTAATATTACCTATTCAGAATTTGATTATAATAACTGACCTGATTAAGATTCAAATGGAAAATATATTATAATTCCTGACTAGATTAGATTGTTGTAGAAATATTTGCATGTAATTTATAATCATATATCCAATAATACTGTTACCATTGTTATACGTATATATACTAAAATTATAAAGAGGAAAGGTTTAATTGTATGTTTGTATGTATTGGGTAACCTTATAATCATTAGGGTGAAAAAATCGTCTTAAAAGCTAGATTAAAGTAAGTGATAGGTAGGTAGGAAATACTCATTTGAAATAAAATCCTTAAGAACGACCCCTTATATTAAGAAGGAGGGAGTCACAGACAAAACTTGTTACAGTAAGATAATACAAGTTACTATTAATAATTTCTTATTATTCTGTGTATCATTATTAAAAATGATGGAATTATATAAATATTCAATCGATTATCTAACAATGTGCACTAAGTTTTGCAATAGCAACATAGCACATAACATCGTGATATCGTTGGATGGCAATCACTCGCCACGACTGCAACCTACGATTATTATGCGACGTTAAAGGTTGCAGGTCTTAATATATAACTACAGTTATTATGAGACACGCCGTTCACACTAGATACTAGATACTAGATACTTAAGCTTTATGAGGAGTTAAGGATTGGATTACGCGTTTGCTAAGATATTTATTTCTTGTAAATTGTCTACATTATTTCATTTAATTATCATATTATGATAACTCTCGGTAACTGTTTGGTCTGTTATTTTAAATTAAATCGAATGATTCATCAGAATTCACATGGATGAACCTTCGAGAGTACACAGTAGGCTACGATAATTAATTTTTAATAAGCGATACCCTTAATAGTGACTAGTAGAATAGAGTTGCCCTGGGGCAATTTTATCATAATGTATCTGTAAATTGCTCCAATGTAATTTAAACATCGAATTTTAAAGCTATTAACGTGCTGACTGATAAGTTATTATATTAGAACAGACAGGATTTCATAAGTTAGACATTTATGTCTGTTTTTTGTATATATAACATTAGTACTGGATAACATAAAATATAGACTTGAAAATAAATGTTTTTTAAATTATTATTACTAGATATTAGACCAGAAAATCTGTTTAAAAGATTGTGAAGATTATTCATTTGGGACGTCAAAAAGCACTTTGGTTTATAAAACCTCTATTAAATTCTACCACTTATCTACATTGCAAGATCGAGATCACTTTCATTTTTTCGATCAATAGCGTACTTCCTAATGTATCTGATTTGATCTATTTTGCATAACATCAGTCACGATCAGTATTTGACCAACTTTAATGTCCCGATTGCCGCTGTTTTAAAGCTCAGAACACTAATGAGATATAGGCAAATCATTTTTCTTTTGGTCTAGTTATGCCAGGCAGTCACGAATATTTTCGACCTTCATGTTGAAATCAAAAATTCTAGTTTGATACTATATTTTGCAAATACTACATTGGTTTACTAGTGATTGTAATGAAGGGTAAGCGAACATATTTTACAGAGAGCTTTGAATTTAATAACTTGTTCTATCTTACATTACAAGTTACACATCTTTAGGTCAACATGCAACCTTAGCATTCAGATGCTATCAAAAGTTTGATTTATCAAAATTGATTGTAATACCAATAAATTTATTTGAGTTCTACATCCGATAAACAGTGGGTAGACCGCGAAACTATTGCAGGAAATCAAGAAATAAATCTTATCCGAACTGAGAAATCACGAGAATCTTTTGTGCGGTTTCAATGGTAAGAGTTTCCGTATGATTTGAGCAAAACCAATATTGCAGCGATGTTGCCAATATGGTTAAACTAAGAAATTTCCTGTAACTTTAAGTGAAATGGGGTACAATACATCATAAGATCGAAGTCAGATTGCATTGTTGCACAACTATAAAGTGAGTTACAGAGGAGTTTGTTAGTGCATAGTTGATGCGGTTGCGTGCTCTGAGAACTAAATCAGATTTCTTATTCAAATACTAAAGCAGAAAAATATATCCCAGGAGAAGTTAAACATTATGGCCATTTTTTCTATATTATATAATATAAAATTATTCTACCGGAAGTTATAAAGCTCTATAAAAGTAAAAAAAAAACCTTTTTGAGTAAAACCAGCTCCGCAAAAGTTACTTTAAAATTACACGTACGCTCTTTAGTTTAAGGTTACCTTGCAATAACTATTACTTCATTAATTATCGTTTGATTGATATACATTTTCTCTTTGAAAACTTTGTTCATACAAGGTCGTTATATTATACGAGAGGAACATTTACAGTTTCGCGTGAGAACGTAGGATTACAAAAAATTAAATTTTGTTCGTTAGCCGTTTCTTAATGATGAACGTTGAGGTCGGTTCATTGTTGTGTTGCATAAAGTACGGTCTCTGGAGGTCTGAGACAAGGTAGCTGTAACAATGAATTTTGGCCGTCCATCGTTAAATAATCAATTGTATTATGCATGTGTGTGTAATCTGCAAAACATAACCCACTGGCAATTAATGTCCATGTCGATGACGCGTGACCGATGTTTGATAGTGTCCTTCAGAGTTTATACAATAGAAGTCCAATAAAGGAAAATGGTATGATGTAAACGTTTATCTCATGAACAAGTAGCACTTTGTAATACGAAATGACATTAAATAAAAGATCTGTGCTTGAATCAGTAAACGTTTATCGTTAAAATGATGTGACAGATGTTCGCCATTATGATGAAATCCTATTCTAGTTTTAGATAAAATAGAATAAATTCTTTAGTAGTATGTCTCTGTCATGAAAGTAAACTTCGAGTATAATTTTTTTTTAAGAATTTATGTTGAGTTCATTACACTGTTTTGAGCTTTTACCTCGTTTTCATTGTATACACTTGTTACTTGTTAATATTGTTAGCTAAAAAATATTATTGTTTTAAGGTCCCATTATTTTAGTGTTCATTAAAATATAATATTAATATAATTAACGATAAAGTATACCTATTTTCATGTAGTTTAAAAAGTCAATTTATCATCTGACATAATCGTAAGTTCCTGAATCATAAAATTTATATTTATTTTCAATTATGTGCTTAAAGGAAACTATATTTTTATCTGATGTTACTTTTAAAACACTTTAATATCACAAAAAAAAATTGTTTAACTAAATATAAATATTTGCTCTCATATTAAGTTGATTACACTACTACAAATGAGTTAAATTTAGTGCGATGTTATCTAACACAGGAATTCAACGAATCCAAAAGCATAATTGGCGATGATTAAATAATGCTACATACTAAATTAATAGGCATAACCACATAATTTGTGCAAAAATTTACTACCGCTTTAAAAAATTTTACCAATCATAGCTTGAAACTAATGGATGTGCTGATTTTTTTGATAAATTGATAATTTTTTTTTTAACATGAGTTAGTTGGTAATAAAAAAATATATATGTTATTTAATTTATAAAATCCTTTGTCTCTAATAGATTTTATGCGGATAAATGTTGTGGATATATTTATTTATTTATTTATTTATTTATTTATTTATTTATTTATTTATTTATTTATTTATTTATTTATTTATTTATTTATTTATTTATATACAAAAAGTGTCCACGATTTTTTATTACTATAATACTTTAACTAAAAACTTCTTATTCGTTATTTATTTACGAAAGATGTTAATGATAGTTTAATGTGAAATTATTGTATTTATGAACAATAATATATATTACGTAAAAGAATATACTTCTGTTGATATGTTGTTGCGTGGTTTGTATAAGAGTAAAAAAAAAGACGATATGAATAAGTCTTTTTAAAAATGTATATATATATATATATATTTTGTTTTTATATTGTATTGTCATATTTCTGTATGATTATAATAGTAACCTTGTCATGATGCCAATAATGAAATATTTTTTTTTGCAAATTAATTTATCATTATCATTAATCCACTTATCCCATTTAAAGAAAATGTTCCAGGAAGAGATAGTTCAGTGAGCGCTAAGTTGTGTAATAAATGTACATATATGTACAGACTGCAGGGCATGGCATAAAAAGTAACACACTCGAAGGTCGGTTAACTTGTCACCCGGATATATTTAGTTCCTGTATCGTTTTTTTCTTCAAAACGTGCTTGTGAGTGTACTAAAACTTAAAAAGATAACACGTAAGATACCGAAAACAGGATAACAATTTTAACTTAGGTTTAGCTTAAAAGAAATTCCAGATTTAGGGCAAATAGCGCATCCGGCGATATGATTCTTACAAGGAAAAGTGTTTTGTGACAAACTTAGTTGTATTTATATATAACCCCTCCCGAAAAATGTTATAAAACCTGACATTTCATTTTTTCTGTTTATGGAAAACATGTATTTTCATTCTAAATCTAATAAGGGTAAAACCGTCATATAATAACTGGTACAACTACTACTCTATAAAAACATTTATATAACTCGAGAGGACCATAAACAACTTACCCGGAGGTAACTTCGATTTGAGCATATCCATAGCAACAACATTAATGACCAGCACCCAAATGGGACACTCCAGCAGTTCGTTGTCTGATTTGACGAAGGCGACCGCGCTGAGACATTGTGTCTCCAACCGCCTGCGGTCAGGATACGCACGCCGGAGTTCTCTGTTCACGTTTGATTGGAACTTCTTCATGTCGAATAGCTGAGGATAATATTTTTATTAGAAGAGTTTTATGTAAGCAGACAATTCTGGTAATATTGGTATTATGTTCAAAATATAATTACAGATAGAGGTTGAAAGTAACAGATAAATTAAAAACAAAGTTAAAAGGCTTGCGAATTGATCACATTTTTTGTCATGAATAGAATATAAGTTAAAAAGTGTGATAAAAAAGGATTTTAAAGTCTTCATAAAATATGAAATCCAGCAGATAATTTATATTTTCTGTACCGTCAATTATAACATACAATAATTTTATATACTCAAAATACAAATACGAAATATTATTAAACGAATTATATATTATTAAGTTAAAATTATGTTGTAAATTCCTGCAACAAATCTAATTTATATAATATTGGTTGAGAAGGTCATTGTTTAATAGACGCACGATAGCATCTCAGTAATGAGATGAGGATAGACAAATCAATACTTTTAGATCATCATATCAAATTAATATTATATAACAATAAAGACCAGATGTCACTAGAATTAATATTCGTTCTCACTATAATAGCAATTAATTTTATAATTATAATTTCCCTATTAAAATCACTTTACGGAAATATTTGTACTTTTAGTACAACCTTAATAGGATTTCAAGGTTTAATTTTGATTCCTCAACAAAAAGTGCTATGTAAGAACATTGATTATATTGTACGGAACTGGCAACTGATGTGGTCCACCGGACAACGCTTCGATCGGTTTGACAACGAGGAGAGGGAACGGAGATGGTATCTTCAAAAAAATTGCTGCCACATTCGTAAGTCATCGACCACTTTTCAAACTATATCTCGACCGCGGTCATCATTGAAAGCGATTTAGAAAGTTTCATATTTCTTTTGAATGAAGTATAAACTCAACGATTGGCTTAATTTAATAAGTGTAAGTGTTTTTATCTTTAACCTAGATTTTAGGTGTTTCAAGTGGTCAAGCTTGAAACCTTGTAACATTGCATTATTCCCACGGAAATGGAACAAGATTTAAACAAAATAAGTGAAGCAATGAGTATTCTTTTCCTTAACTAAGCTATCTTTTGTATTGTTCATCAGTTACGTAACCTTAGTTAATGGTGTACGAATTAAACGTTTTGCTTCTTACAAGGAAGTGTTCTATTGTTTTCAATGACCCAATTAATAGGAGCTTCAAGTGTGTTTGGAGTAAGAGTAAGTAAGTCTTACGTTATTTAGAAAAGACTAATTAAGCTAGATACGACTTACTATTAATAAATTTAAATAACATCTCCACAAATCATCATGAAAAGTGGAATGAAATAAAATGTAATTTCGTAATCATCTAATGAGAATACATATTTTTTTTATTTTAGTGAGCCCGTCACGAGGCTCATAAAATGTCCCGGTCACGGTCAAAAAAGTGCAGTCGTGATGCACTCGAGATGACCACTACAATAAAATACATTAGTTATATTTGGCTGGTGAAATTATTTTTATCTAAATCGCTCTTTTTTCTTTATATTGAATTTATACTGTGTTTTAAGCAAAACTTTTTTATATTTGATTTCAAGATAAATTATTCCGCAGATTGTAAAGTATTTATATCTTATAGTAAAACAGTAGATAGATTTGTTATTAAACTAGAAACGCTTATTAACGTTTATCATAGCCGGTAAGTCGAGCAATTATGACGGCAACGTTGAAACTAATAAGCTACATTTCGAAATTTCCCTTCATAAATATATCCATCTTGACGGAAATGATTATACATTCATTATAGACTCGAATTAAAAATAAAGTCAGTATTATTATTTGGAATTAAATTGAAAATTGCCTAAAGCGTCATCATTGCGACATTTTTGTATATTGTATTGTAATTACGAAAACGCCAAAGGCTATGAATGACATTTAGGAGATAATAATTCTAAATTGGATGATAATTTATGTTAAGTAAACATCGATTGTGTTTATAAAAAGAATATAATATAATAACAGTTATTAATTTTAAATTGATAATTTAGAAATAATTGATTTTATCTGTTAAACGTATAAATAAAGTGGTAATTCGTTTTGTAATGTAATGTACCTTAAATATTTTTTCTTGCTCCAAGGAATATCCAGGCAACTTAACTATGTCCTGTCCTATCGCCGTCTCCTCGTTGCTGGTGGCAGCTGTACTCTTCACAAATACACTACTCTTGGAGTAGCGTCTGATGAGTATGTTTCCGGCGTCGTCCATTTTAATTTTGACACCCTGCTGACAAAGATATTGTTATTTTAATTCCACTTTATAGACAAGGAACATAGCAAAATCGTTTTTTATATATAATTTATACGTCCTCCAGGAAAGAACCCTTGTAATGAGACCTTGGAATATAAATATTACCGACCCAGTGGCTTCCATACGCCAGCATTAAATCTTTGGCTTCGGTTACAGGACTTTTCGATAAGATCGAGATCATGTTACAGGGTGATTAACCTTAGCCGAATAAACGGTAATTGTACACAAAGCCGTTATGTGATCTCGCTGTCCTTGAACACGCGACTTTATACGTTATATTTTTGCGATGATTAATGATAAAACTGAATATGGACCACCGAGGAAAGTGCGGCTCCTGTGATTACGCGGTCGTTATGCCACTTGGACACCAGAACTAAATTAATTTTACAGGTCACTCAAGTTTTACGAAGATTGATAGATATGTTCCTTTATCATAACTTTTTAAGAAAAAAAGCACGAAAATATTTATATAAGAGATCCAATTAAAACAAATGTTGTCTCAGCGTTATTTCGAATAATATCAACATGTGGTAATAACTCCGTTTCGAATACCATCGCCGCGGTCAGCCGTGTATAAT
Organism: Melinaea menophilus ssp. n. AW-2005; assembly: GCA_918358695.1. Lineage (NCBI taxonomy): Eukaryota > Metazoa > Arthropoda > Insecta > Lepidoptera > Nymphalidae > Melinaea > Melinaea menophilus. The sequence continues at coordinate 4,715,600 of OU911046.1, read as the reverse complement.
TAGTTGATGTAAGTGGACACATCACATACTATACATACATTTTGATTTACAAATATTATAACAGTTTAATTTATTATACTATATATAACATTCCAATATGGCAGGGTCATTTTTAGTTACCATAATGTAAACTTAGAATTATTTTGTTGATAATTCACTACAGTATAATGGATTTGTTCTAGGCCATTAGTTGTATGAGAGCAAATAGTTTGAACATTCGAAATAGGTTACTTCACACTTTAACCTTTTTTGAAATATTTGACTACGTGTGATTAAACTTTAACACAATGTATTAGTTACGGGCAATATAAAGTCGATTAGGGTATGTGTATTCTGTACAAAATATATAATGTATACTTGTTTTAAATATAAGAACAGTTAATATAAACGTGTTATATTAGATTCGAAATTATGATAATTTAAACTAAAGTGTTTTAATTCTATATTTTATTCACAGAATAAGTACATTCCGTGGTCATGACGCCGGCGCTTGCTTGGCGAAATTGTGGTTTAACGTTTTTCTAACTTATTAACTTGCCTCATCTACCTGATAACCTTTTGATGAACCTTCCAAATTACCAACATAATAATATGTTGATATATTATGATTTAGACAAAAATACCGACCTTCGTCTGGACAGCTCGTTATAACTGTCAGAACCTGATTTTGATCGTATTGTTCAATTCATTTGTTTCCTTCACAATCACACGTTTTTATTTGATATATAAAAAATCAATAGTCGCTTCCCTATTCTTAATACTCTTAATATATACGAGTGTATACATAACATTTCTGCATTGTACTATGCAAAAACAATTTAGTTATTATCAAAATATATTTTTGGGTATGTGTTTTTTTGTTCTCTTTACTTGATGATGAGATGTATATAAAGATTTCATATAAGAAAAATGTTATAAAAAATTTCGAATATATATAGCATGACGCTATGAGTTATCTCATTGTGTTTTCATTTGAATGATTTGATGATTGCTTGTCAAAACATTTTTTTAAATTTAATATTAACATTTAACAATTGGCCAATCATATTTTTTATTAATACTACTACTAATTGAAAATAACGATATTCGATATTTTGGTATAATATTTATCTAAGTCTCGTAATAAGTGCCTTACTTGAGTTTCATTTTGAAATAATCTGAACTGTTTATAAATTTGTATTCTATTTTTACATAAGACTTAATTTTGTTCCCAACATGACTGAGATCATCACAAGTTTGAATTCATCGCTCCAGTCTAACATTAGTTCGTGTTTCGTGTGGTAATGATCTTTTTTAATACGTGGGCGTTTCCCTAACTTCGTTACGAGTCTGAGCCATCGATCAGGTCATCTTGATCCGAAATTACGTCACTTCATGATTTAGGGGCCTTAAGATTCAAATTAATCTATGCTATAAAACTTTATTTAGCTACTTTTACGAAAGTTTATAACCTGTTATATTTATAAAATAAATCATAAAATATACTAAGTAGTATTTTTTATTTTAAGGTTCTATCTGGATTCAGTAAAATGTTATAAGGACGATATTCCAATCAAACCTTAAAAGGTTTAAAATGCTGTTTGTAACCGAATGCTGATGTTAATTTAGGATCATCCTTTACGCTAATTTGTGCCTTATAAGGAAAAGTTAGATGCAGCCACTACCTGCGTGAGTTTCTAGGTTGAAGCCTTTTTTGATATTGGGAACATCAACACATTATTTTATGCATCTTGATTTAGTTATATAGAATATTATTATTTTACTAAATTCACAAATATGTATGTATGTATGTATGATTATTTATTGCACTTACCTGTCCTATGTGTTTTTTGAGTTCTTCCGTTTTTTGATCTCTGTGTGGATTGTCGAATCCGCAAAGGCCGATTCTGTAAAGATAGAAAAAAGGTTATTCAAACCAAATCACGTAGAACATATATTATAGTGATGATTTCTGCATCGTCTGGAGATTTGCCAAACGTTAGATTATGGTAAAACCGTGAATAAAAATAAAATATTGGTAATAAACATATTATAACCAAAGGTAATTTACTTTGTCCTGATGCAGAAAATAATTTCCCCTGTCATATAAATGTGAACATTACCTACAGATATTTACATACATTTACCGACTGTATCTCATTATATTTGTTTATTAGAAGGTATTACATATGAATCAGGAATAATTAGGCTATTAGCAGATATTTGGGTATTAAATAAACATACTTTTAAAGGTACTTGAGTTACTTTTTATTGCAGATACTAAATTAGACCCTTAATTAGGCATAATGTGTGCTCTTCGACATCATTATGGTTTTCGGTAAATTAGCGTTTATTGACAATGTCGATTGCTATTTTTGTCTTATTAAAAAAAATTAAGTATGATTCCAGAGGAATTTGTGAAGGATTAGAATGTACATCACGTTTAGTATCAGAATATTGTTTTCTCAAAACCGTTCCTTGCTCACCCTGAGAAATACGATTCGTTCTCATTGTTATTCCGATAGCGATGTTTCTTTGAGCGGTGCCTACTGATTGGAAATTTCTATTTGACTATACGAGTAGGTCTCGTTCAAGTACAAGGTTTTGGTATTCAAACTATACGTCAACTTAACGGCTCCGGCGATTAGTCCACTGAAAGTGATCGTTTGACATTTGCAAGACAATTGTTTATACAAAACAATTCTTTGTTCGATATTATACTTGTATATGCAATTTATGTTTAAATAAATATAAATGAATATCGTAGAAATATTTTTCAATACTTTTGTTATATGATAGTACGGAAATTGTCCTAAGAATTACTTGCTTTACTCAGAATACTTATCATGTTTTTGGGATTCGTAATATGTTTAGAGTATTTTTTTTTTATTGAAACTGCTTTTTATGACCATCTACGTTTATTTGTATAAATTTAGATTTATCTATATTTATAATAAGACTGCAATACATATATGAAACATTAAATTCTAGTTACAATATCAAATAATATGAAGAAGAACGGACGAAAATGAAAACGGAAAACAAAGGTAACGGTATCAGATACTTTATTACTAGACAAATAAAGCACGCTACTTCAATTATATTAATTTTCTAACACTGAATGAAATACAATCCAATTAACAGACCATATTGGTAGTTCGTCGAACCAGTCCAAAGTGAATGGCGGCCTTGGCGCTACTGTCATGTGCGCGTGGCACTCGCTAGTTCTTATTATATTTCATTATTTGCCAATCAGTAAACTTATCCCTTTAATATTGTATATTTATAATACAATATTATAAATTGTAGGGTTGTTTTAATATAAATTTACTTATTATCTGTTTCATTCTTACGAATTATCAAATTAAAGTATAGAGATTTTACTGACGAATTATGTTATATTTTGAAGTCGGTTAAAATTTATTATTAAGTGCATCATTATTTTTGGGTCTTTATTCTATGACACTTGCGATATATTTAATTAAAAAATAAAAATGTTCTTAATTGTTTATTTAGCTTAACTAATGAAACAGGATGATAACAATTAAAAGTGAATTAATCTAGAATGCTGTAGTCTGCCTTGGATTAGCAAAATACTTGAGAATATGTGTTAAATACAAAATACACATTTATATTAAGAATTAATTGAAAATATGATACAAAAAAAGCCTTTTTAAGTATTTTATCATACTATATATATAAGTAATATTATGAAGAGGAAACATTTGTGTTTTTGTATGTATGTCTGTAATGTTTTCACACAGAAACTACTGGACGGATTTAAAAAATTCCTTAACCTTTAGAAAACTGCATCTTCACTGAGTGACATAGGCTACAATACATTTTCAAAAAAATAGAGATCCCTAATAAAAATGCAATAATATGACCCAAGGTGTGCAAAAATTGGTTGTAAGAAATCTGTCATGGTGTGCGCTGCGGAAGGTATTGTTATCTATAAAGTAATTTATTAGTAGTGTTATTATTTGCTTTTGTTGTTTCATTGGATTATATCTTTTCTTAGCTGTATTTATGTAATTTATATAACAGCCGTGCACATGCACTGAAACCATGCATCATGGCCGTGGACACTCGTGACTTATCCAAGGCTACGTCATAATGAAATGGTGGTCATAATGACTATTGGGTCGTTAGTCGTTATCTAATACAATAACATGTTATTTCGTTATTAACTGTTACAGTCACGAACAGTTACAGTAACTAAACTTTTGTACCGGTATGTAAATTAGGTTTTAAAAGTTTTAACTTGCTGGTATGGTACCGCTTTGGACCACGTTGATTCGAATATCGTTGACAAATATATAAATTTAATAATAACATATTTTTTATCTATTAATTATTTCATTTAAACAATTATAAACATTATATTTTATTATATACAGATACGTCTGTAGTTTGAAGATGAAAATATCACAATTTGTATTTGCTAGGAAGTAAATTCATAGATTTATTAACAACAACAAAGTCAATATTGTAGATACTTTAAATAATGGAAGAACAAACTTGATCAATGGTCTTATTTGTGTTGGTTTGAAATTAAGACTGAATGCTCTAATAAAGAACGAGGTATCGATATCAGAGACGAATGAAACCCGTGTAGCCCTCCGTGTTTGTTTGTTTATATTAAAATAATATACAGAACAAATAAGCAAATATACCGGAAAATGTAACCAGGACGACATTTTCCGGTATATTTGCTTATTTGTTCGGGTTTTTATAGTTTTTTTCTCAATAATGTCTGTACGGAAGAACGTTATCAATGGATATCGTGCCTCTAATTAAATCACGCAATCGGATGTGTGACGGAAGTGACATGCTATTTAATTACATTTTAATTTCCCATTCCTCAACGTTTTTAGAAAAAAAAAGTAATTATTAATTAGAACTAGTTATAAATAAAAACTTGAATTGCTTATGAAAATATATATTTTAGGCAGTTTATTTTTTGTAATCTGTATTTTTTGTTATTTACTACATCATTTAATAATAATATTATACACTTAAGTATTAAATATTTTTAAACTCATCATTTACTCAGATTCTCTTGATAATTAGTTTATGAAAGTTTTAGGTGTTGGTCTACATACGTGTAGTGTTGTGACTACAGTTATCGAAGGCAATAATACCATTAATAAGAAACCAATCTTAATGAGTATTCAAATTAAAATCAATTTTAAAAACGTTATATAAAAACATCTATATTTATATTTTATTTTGGTTATTATTTCACAATTAGTAAAACTAATATATTATTTTTAAATTAAACGAAATAAGTTTATTTATATATAACATAAGTTACCAAAGAATATAGTAGGTACATATATTCCCACATACATTACTTATCTTGGTTAAAGGTATATTGGGTTCCACATAAAGTTTTACCAAATATAGACAAGCCAACTTTGTTATTAAATCCATAATATTAAAGAAATTAATAATACAAACCTGTAATATTTATACGATAGATTTGTGTAAAAAATATGAAAATTTATCGACAATCGATATAACCAGTTGTCAAGCACTTTCGTTCGCGGAAGCAGCGACGAAAGTAAAAGCTGATTGGTACCGGATTCGCTCACTCACGTGTAGGAAGCGGTGTAGAACCACGGATCGGTATATTGTTTAATTGGATAAACTATATATATATATATATATATATATATATATATATATATATATATATATATATATATATATATATATATATATACTCTTACATTTCTTATTTACTTTAACATGTCTCTAAAGTAATATAAATAAATAGTTTAACTAACTAAAACTAACTAGCAAAAAATATACAATAAAGAACTCCAGTATTTTTTCATTTTAATTATATATATCCAGTATTTAACGAATAATATATTGTTATATTGTTAAGGGTTATTGTTTTTGTTAAATAGACATGCTTTCATTTGTTATAGACACTACATATTATCTAAGATATGTTGTCAAAAGTTTATATTCAGCTGTTTGATTATCCCGTCCTTGCTGCAGCGTTAATTTAACACTAATTAGCGGATTACAATACGTTGTAAATAAACATTAAATACGCATATTGTTTGGACAATCTTATGGTAAAGTTCAACGGTCACTACGATAGGCCTAGTCAAGGTCTTTAAAACTAAGTTGTTTTAAAAGTTGAATTTGAAATATTACAATTACATGAAACTAATTGAGGAACTGATTGTATTACAATTCGAAACTAACAGATTTTACGCATAGTACATGACGTTGTAGGTCAATAAAGACAATAGCCAGTGATGTGATCCGTGAAATCGATATGCTGCCAAGGTTTGTGGTTGTGGATGCTCCACCTTGCTGATTTGGGTCGTATAAAGATTGTTTTATATCATATAATTATCTAGATCGTATAACAATACTAATGACTAATATTTCTTGAGAGATGAAAAAAATACATGTTTACATTTTTGAAGCCAAACGAAATAGTTCACAAACTAAAACCGTTGCCGATAGAATTCTCATTGTGTTGGTTAATCGATTTTCTCGATAATAATAGATAAGTGGCGCATCACTACTTTCTTTTTCTCTAGTTTTCTTTTCATTATTCCCTTGTATATCGCTCCAGTTACTATCAGTGTCAATACAACAATTACAATGAAAGTGAATTTTATTGTAATGCCTCATTCACAATGAGGATGATAAGAGTGTGTGTTAATACACAAATTGAATTTTCTTAAGCTGATGATAATGGTTATGAATATAAAGAAGTACAGTGTATTGCTTCTCAATAATAATTTGAACGCAAAATTAAGTCTTCAAAAAAGATTAACTATAATAAAAATCTGGATTAAATTAATATCTTTATAACGTATTTTTAAATGATATAAACATACGACACGTGTAGGTTTGACACAAACACACAACGCCTTTTAGATTTGCATTTGAATGAATCTTACGATATTTATTGATCCTAGAGGCGTTTAAGAATTCTTCTGTCAACATGATTTACCGTGTTCTATAAGCATGGCATAAGTAAGGCAGTGGTGTCATATCTGTACCACAATGGACCACACAAAGTCCACTAATGCACAAGTACGAAAGAGCACTCGCCAAGAAAATATATTCCATTAATATTTTATGATTAATTTTTCTCATGAAAGTGAAATGAGATATTGGATGAGTGTATTTTTGTTATATACAATTTTTAGTTCTATATTTATTATTAGTTCTTTTATTTGTGTGAATAATAATATCTAAAGATAGATAGACAGTAAACGAAGTTGAAACAAAGTTTCTAAAGTACTTCCCAAATTAGCAGTCAATAAACGTCTATTATTTCATACACACAACTAGCTTCAACCTGTTAACTTTCATCAAAACCATCTTACCAATTGACCGTGAAAAGTTTAACAAACAGACACTAACTTTCGCATTTATTTCATAAAATTTATCACCTTCCAAAATTATTACTTTATTTTCCATAAAACTACTTTCGCTTAAGAGAAAGTGAAATCCTTTATCACCATGTATTTCTTATAAATTTAATGTATAATATATTCTTTATTATAAAGTTATACGAGAAATTATATTAGAATAGAACTATTTGTAACTTGAATATTTCAAACGTGTAAAACGGGTCTTAAACTCAAAATTTAACATATAAATTATTTGTCGTGTATTTCGATTGTATTGCTGTATCTGTCGCCATCTTAAACGTTTGTTAATTCATTTTGAAGTGAACAATGCGTTTGTTCACGCACGGAATCGAACCCGGCGACCTTCGCCACACCTACTGAACCATTGATACTCGAAAACAGGATGCGTTCATCACGACATTTTCCATAAATTCCATATGTTAAAGTTAATTATATCAGATTATGAAAATATTTATTTATATTTAAATTCAGTTTTCATTTGTATTATGCGTATATTTGTTTGTTTTAATTAAATTTTACATTATATTATCAACTAGCTTATCCTCCCGCTTCGCTGGGCAATTTAGATGTGAACTTAGGTTGCTATGGTAACCTTTTTCATACTATCCGCTATCATTTCTATGGTAACTCTTACCCCCCGCTTTAAATGTATAGCTCCTACAGGTTTAAAACTTGGCGAAATGCAAAATAGATAGAAATTCCGTAAAATCCGTTCTTAGTGGACGTCTACGTCACAAAAGAAGTAACTATGTAAAACTTTAAGTTAATAAGACAGACAGTTTCGGAGATTTCGTGATGAGTGAGTGGTAAATCGCTTATATATAGATATATAGATATAGATAGTTTAACACACATTTGATTATATTTTTATCACACATCTAACATAGAAATATTATCATATTACATAAGTACATTATTTTGATTGATAGCTCCACAATAGAAACACGTTGTTACTTTTTATCAATGTTTTTGCTCCAATAATATTAAGCACTACAGCTTTTGATATGGTAAATTTTCGCTATTCAAAGATATGATCGTCTTTTTGCTTTAATAATATTTGCATTAAGAAAATAATAATTGAGTTACGTTCTTTTGAAGCCGCAACATGAGTTGCATCACTTAATTAAAATGAATAGAATATCTTGACATATATATACCGAAAATACAAATAGATATTACAAATGTCAGACTATTTACAGAGTCCAAATTATACGGAACTTTAATTAAGTAAGAGCAATTCTGAGAGAGAGGTCAATCTATATAAGTATATAGTTACAAACCGATTTTGAAAAAACTTAAGACTGGTTTCCAAGCCGAAAATCTTATACTCGTTAAACTATAATGAACGTAAATAGTACGTTACGAAAATGGTGTTTGTTTATTTGGCAATTTATTAAAGCGAGGTTGCTGTGGTCTTATTAAGGTTAACTGGTCATTAAACGCTATTTTTATGGGTTTATAATAACCCTTATTATGTGTTAGTGAATGGAGTTCTTGTGCTTACATTTGCTTTAATTTTTGGGTCATATTTTATTATAGACATTGTTCTAAGTTCTACATACCTTGTAACAAGTATATGGGTAACATGAAAATTTCTACCTCAATATCATCATCTTCTTGCCCTTGTCCTTATTTTGGCGCAGTATGTTTTTTCCTTCCATACTCTGCTGTTACTCATCATCTCTGTACCCTCTCTGTACTCGTCATCCCTGTTCTCTCTGTACATTCCCTTCTTCCCCATATCGTGTTTCACGCCATCCATCCATGTTTTCTTCGGCCGTCCTCTACTTGTCTATCCCTCTACTACCATACACAGAACTTTTTTGTTTACATGCCTTTCATCTCTCCTCATAATATGCCCATACCATGATAGACGGTTACCTCAATTTTTTTCTGTCACTGGCGCACAATATCACTATGTCACAATTAAAAAAATATATAATTAAAAACTGTTTAAAATGTTAAGTCAATTTACGTCACGAATGTCATATATTTGACACTAATTAACCTTTACCATATAATTACATAAACATATATCACAAACTAGCGACCTCTGAATCTTGCGCATCCACCGAAAGGTTACTTGACCAATTTAAGGAATCAACACCGGGTTACAACATCGAGATATGCAAAGTGATCTTAAATTTATAATATGTATACGCGAAAACAGTACTTAATATATTTAATTAGGATACAAAATTGCATGTGACAATTTTTTGTGTCAGTGCTAAATTATATGTCGTATGCATTTTCTTAGAAAAGTATATATTACAAAAGTATTATATAAAATATATGGATGTATTAAGAAACCAATCGATACTTGTATTAAAAGTATTATCATATTTTTATAATCGAGATGTGAACATGAATTTTAACTGCATTCTTGATTAAATTTGAAGTTAGTCGTAAAAATCTAACAATACTCATTGCGACATTACTAACGGAAATGGTTTCGAACTAAATTAGTTTTAGATATTTATGGGAATTATAATTAAAGTTTCAAATTAAAAAATGAATGGACGGTATTTACGAAGATTACGTGACTTGTGACTTGACTTGTTGATTGACTTTGAACATATTCTCGAAGATTACGTGACTCGTGACTTTACTTGTTGATTGACTTTTATATATAAAATTCTTTAACTGTCAGATATTATATTATAAATTTTCTATTGCACAGACTCCCGAGGTTCCCTATAGATGTTCAAATATCGTGTCATTGACAATGTTTAAACAGTTTTAAAACTTATTGTAAAGATATAGAGTCCAAAATTGAAAACTACTTCGACAATGTGACACCCACGGCAGACATTAGCAAATTATGAGGCATTAGTATTATATTAATTGTAGTGTGCGTAATGCAACCTTTATTTAGCATTGTTTTTTAACGACTATTTAACTGAAGACACTAAAAGGTTGTATAAGGTTCTATATACTTAATAATTTAAGCTGCGAAGAGAACAAATCTTTTTATTTATTGCGAAATATAAAATGCGTTTGTAAAGAGATTGATTGCGATTAAAAACAATAAACATTTAATCGATTAACGATGTTGATATCGATATATTGATCAATGATTCGGCCTTGAAGGTCAATTCACTAATTAAGGGTAATTATAAAGTTTCAGTTACTTAATCAAACTTATCTCTTTATATGCGGATATGTTTTCATGTGTGTGTGTGTGTGTGTGAGTGTGTGTGTGTGTGTGTGTTTAGATTTGATGTAAAGCATTATTTATCCATTTCAACAGATACATTCGTGCAAACATTTTAACAACGAAGGCGTTCCTTGAAATATAATGTCAAAACATAACGTGCAAATATCATATCAAAATGTATCGGAGGCACGAATATGTAAAGCTCATTGGACTTACAACACAAAGGCTTTCGTTAGTGGATGTGAAATCATGGATCAGAGTATTTCCTTGTTCTGTAGTAGTAATAGTTATGTTTGTATTAGTGAAATGTAATATTAAATTGTCAACCCTCTAATGCAGGAACTCGGACACGACATGTCCAGACGTGGGACGAATCGACGACGCAAATCAGTAATAAAACATGGACACTCTAACTGGCCCACGTGCTCCAAACATCAGATTAACTTCATTTGCATACATGACAACAAAACTAACTATTTACTTGATCAAAATATCCTCTAAACTTAACAAGTTTCTTTGTAAATCAAGGTACAGTGTTAGACACGAAAGCTTCGCATGTGCAAATTGAATTAAATCTTAATTGAATTCTTACTAGCTGTAAGACAGTAAATTTAACATTTTTGTTAATAAGATCTAGCACGCAACCCTTTACGGCCATTTTAACATATCTTAAAGATTAAAGGGTCTTAGAAAGTTGGAACTAAATGAGAATTAAACTTCTATCATTGCACAGAATAATATATTTTATGTCATTAAAATAATTATGCAATGTATTTCAACGTAAATTATGAACTATATTGCAAACAATAGTTGATTAAACGAACATGAAACTAAAATATATCTTAAGTTACATCTGTATGAACATTCTGACAATGTTACATTTAATATAACAAGGCTTGCATAAGATCTGAAACAAATTCGTTGACACTGACCAATGATATCGCTTGCAAAAGCCTACCTCAATGTCGTCCTACTTTCCAATCGTAACCGCACTTATAATCAAGTGTACAATATAACAAATAATTATGTCACATAACAAATTCATTTACACGATAATATTCCTTAAAACATTAATACAAGAGAGTTCAAAGTTGACTGCATTGAAATAGATTGTAATCGACGTTACAAATCGAGTTAATGTATCGATAGTTGCACTAAAATGATATGTGTATATGGAATTTTGAATTTTATTGTTTAGACATTAGGGTTTATATTTTATTGTTGTAGAAGCAGGATCTTGTAGCCAGAAGCCTGAACGTATTATCGTGGCGCCTAAGAAATATTTAGGTGGGAGTCGAATCTTAAATTTAGATTGATATGGTTGGTATGTCAGCTGTTGCGGATTTATAATATTGTATATGATGGATAATGTATCTACTGTATCTATTATTTAGGTAAATGGGTCAAAGTATCGATAAAATATGAACATTCTTTAATAACCATTAAGTTGCTTAAACTATACATTATATTATTGTAAGATCAATTCAAACACGAAGAATGGTAAATATAACGTATTGATGGTTATTCCTCTAATAATAATATGTTAACAAATCAATGATTAATCAGTGGCTACCATGTTACGCGTACAAAAACCAAGGTCCCCCATTGTAGACGCGGAGATCAGAACCAACTAACAAAGCAAAGTTCGATAAGAACACAATAAACAATAACATTCAACTAATGTTGCAACACATAATAGTTATGCGACCGTGGTTTGGGGATCGTTTACATGTTCCGACATATCGTAAGACAAATCGGGTATGCATACATTTACATTTCTTTCTGCGACTAATAAAATTTTTTGTTTATAATTTCTGAATCTGACAGTGACAGTTCCAATTAATAATGCAAATAATATATGCATCGATTGCAGGATAGAAATTCTCATGAATTCTTGTAAATAGTTATTAATAATTAGATGCGATTTTAGATCGTACGGTGTAAAAGATAAGACGCGTGCCGATTTGAAATGTCGTGTGGGAGGATTGTGTGGAGACATTATCGAAGGGGCCGAACTGCAGAACCAGGGCACCGTGCACCTGGAGATGATTATCATTTCTATCTGACCTTTAACTGAATTTATTTTATAAATCTTAATTAATCAATATTTGGAACTTGTTTATTAGAGAGATTCCTCTCTAATAAACACGTATTATCAAATTTCAATAATTATTTGTATATATTTGTTATAAAAATTATTTAAAAAAATATTTTTTTCTATAGCAGCCTTATTGCGTGTTTAAATATAAACCGATGTCATGTTGTTACTAAACTAAACTAAGCTCCACTAACAATCAATAAATCTTCGCGTGTCGCAGTCGCAACAAAAAGTAAAGTAAGTAAATCCACTTCCTACAGACCGCAGTCCATTAATTCAAATAAAATTAACGTTAGAGCGGCCATTTTACTATCAGACATCCGTAAACCAGTTCTAATTATTAGAGGGAATGTTCGATCTTTATTGTTTGCGGGCTCCTGTACTATATCTAGCTAATTAATGTGTGGTTTTCGTATGTGTGCATCTGATAGCGTGCTCCTCGACTTCCTAGTTTGTATCGCGGTCGAAAAAATCTTAGAATTCATTTATTTTATAATATGTTAAAATCTATGTATTTTGAAAGAGTTCTATTCTAGAGTTTATACAGTATGTTGTCATTTAATGACAAAATAAAAGTCTCAACTCGGACCTACCTCAATGATCTCCGACGCGAGTCGTGTCACGCGGCATCCGATAGGTTCACTGCGAGATGACATCGCGTTAACTATCCGACGCTTAGAATAATGAGAGATTTATTGCACTTTTATTTCAATCCAGTGTCTTACCATTATAGGAAGTGTAATCCTAATAAATGTATTATAATCCTTAGACAGTATATATTATAATATCCAAATCAATCATATGTTATTATGAAACAATGCAAAATTTCAACGCAACCGCCGTCAATGTAAGTTAGGCAACGCTCATAATCAAATCACTTATCGACGCACGCACACGTACTTGCCTAATTATTGCTAGATCACAAAACGTGACCACTTTCTTTAAATACATAATTAAGAAATATTTATTGATTAAGAATTACATACATTATTGATAAACCATAATAGATTATTAATTCTTTGAAACGGATTTGTTCATATTTTGTTTGGACACTTGTATTTACTGAAGTATGTTTAGTTTTCAATAAATAAACTACCGCAACATTTGTATGACCTTGTTAACGCACCGTTGGATTTATTTCGTTTGTAACATTTTAAGTCGAGAATGGCAATCTTTTACAAATTTGAGCAATGTATCTTTAACAGCTTTCGAAATTAAGTGGAAGTTTAATACTACGTAATTTTTTACTTAAAGTATTAATCGTATTAAAGTCTGCAGAAGATTACTTACAAAAAACACTAATTCCTTTCGCTTTCCTTTTACTATAACAACTTATGAGTGAAGCAGTATTAGAGTTGTACAAACATTAAATTAATAGCATCACGACCTAACTAAGCTGATTAAAATCGTAATGAATTGGAATGTAGGGCGACCACGTGCCGCGGGCTTGGCTTGATACCTACACCCAGTGAAGCAGATATTTTGCAATATGAATAAATCATTGTAATCTCAGCTAAAATGTAGTCTAGATGTAACATTTACCTAGGTATATTACAGGCCCCGTTTTAATTGGATTTGATTATATTATTTATAGTATCTGGTCGAAATTCACTAAGTTTCAAGTTAAAATGGTTAAAATCAAATTAATAAGTAAAATGTTAACATACCTCATGCCATCGAAGCCATCGTCTGAACCGTTGATAGTCAGCACAGGCGCACGCGCATACGCCTTTGCCACTCGTCGGTTCTTTTCAAAAACTATAACCTTTGCCCAGATCTCGTCATCTATTTGAGTCCATTTGTCTAGAACTTCCTGTATGTGTTCCTGTAGACGAAACAAAAGAGTATTAATATTAAACTATGTAATAATATTAATCTAAAAGAGAAGGCTAATTTTATTGTAACCCAGCTTTTACTCCATCCGATTTTATTATAGTCATTACAGGTGATAAAGTCCAGCCTCACTTCCAGGTTTAGACGGTTTTATTGCACAAATAATTTCTATTGGAGACTGAAATTACTTGGTGAAGAAGAAGAAACAAAGATATTTTGATTTAAATTCATTAATATATCTCCTATTATGTAAGCATAATTGTCTAACGTTTAAATCCGAATATGTCTATACATTATGTATTTTGTGACTATTATCATTTAATCTTCCAGACACTCCGTATTTGGACACAATGTATAATTAAAATTACCAAAAGCGTCCTTGTCTGTGGTATTTTTATGGTAAATTACCATAGTTTAGACATAAACCTGATGTAGCAATGTTGTAGTACGACACACTACCTCCACCGCTGTAACGTTATGCTCTAGTAACCTGCACAGATTATAAACTTCAAGGCGCATTATCTTTGCACTCCTATATCGCTATTAAATATAATATACTATCGAAATATACATTTTTTCAATATTTAAGATAAAATTTTAAATGATTTCTTTATACCGAAAATTTTCTTAGAGAATTACTGGTTAAAAAATATCGACTTCAAAAAAAATTCTAAATTTCTATAACGCATTTCATTTGATAGTTAACATCTTTAGTTGTATATGAAATATCAGAATCATGACACTTGTAAATCATTTTAGAATTCCTTATGAGGAATTGCTTTTCTCTTTTATATATAATGATTATATATAATTATATTATATGACATTATTTGTTATTATTGGTTTAAGTTGTGAATTAAGGCGTGGAGACAAGTTTCACTTTCAATTACAGTGAACAGTCGGTTCCCGCAATGCGAAAGTAAATTTACATTGGCGCTGTTAAGAAATAATTATACGTTACTTTATGTCTATTGTATTGGTATTTGTGAAGGTCTTGAGTAAATAATATAATATATGGAGAGTGTCTTCAGAAGGGCTTATTGCGATAAGTATCAAAATAGTAGTCACACTTATTTGAAACACAAGCGATCATTGATATTGATTAAAAATGAATCTATAAATATAATTATTACTGGGAGCGCGAACCGGACCTCGATTTAAACTCGCTGTGCTCTCAAAATCTCGAGCTCGAGCTCGCAAAATTGAGTATTCCAAATCTTAGATTCAGCGTTCAAAGCTAAAACTGACAGGAAAAAAATATAGAATAATCAAATATCACATAGCGAAATTTTTTTACATTCAAGTCTATGGGACTGTAATTTTTTGGTGATTATTCGTCAGCAACATGAGTTTTTTTATAAACCGTCGCTATAACCATCGCTATAAATGTGCAAAATTTCATGAAGATCGGTAAAGCCGTTTTCATGTCAACCCCGGACTTAGGATGCAAAAAGTCTCACATAGAGCGCTTCGCTCGCTTCGCTCAACAATAAAAACGAAAACAAAAAAAGTGATTTGAAAGAAAAATTAATTAATATGTACAATAATACACATATTGGACATTTTAAATTTATTTAAGATATTAATTTCGAACTGGCTAACAAAGATCTAAGAATATGGTCTAATCATTAGTATACTACAAAATAACAAGGAGCCATACTAGTATAATAAATGTATAACACTTTCTCTTCATCACAGTTTTTTGACATCATTATTATACTTCGCTAATGTAGGCTTGAATGTATTGCATTTATGAATATGCATCGTTAGTGTCAAAGGTTTATTTCTCTGGACCAGTCATGCTTAATCATTGGCCTGATTTATGTTGCCATCTCTATATTGAGTATATATGTATATAAATAAATTTGAAGTGTCTGTTCGTAATTCCCAAATAACGGCTTTTCACTAAATGCATATGAGTATATACAGTATTTATATAAAAAAAATATTGTTGTCTGACTGTGTGTGGTCGAGCTAATCTCTGAAACGACTGGACTGAATGTAATAGGACTTTCACTGGGCGATAGCTGATATTATAATGAGTAACGTAGGCTACGTTTATTATAAAAATCAAACTCCACGCGTACGAAGACGTGGGCACAGCTAGTCTATAATACATATGTGTGTTGTCAAATGAACGTCACTATATTACATATTATATATATATATATATATGAGTATATACATGTTGTATTGGTGTGTGTATGCCTCAAAAAAGTCAAAAATTACTGCTTAAATTTTGACACGATATGCAATCCATTTCATAGATGGTTGTTATCTATCTATCTATCTTATCTTATTTTATCTTATCTATATCTATTGTTTTATAATTGTATTAGATTCAATGAACATTGCCCTCTTAAACACCTTCGTCGATTTTGTTTTTTGTTTTGGTGTTATTGAAACAGCTTCAATACTAGATAGCGACGACTATTTCTGTGCAACCAGAATGTGTCACTGTGAAGCTCGTCATGGTACTGGTAGTATACAATATATTTCATCTTGATTCGTTGATCAATCACACTTTACCTTATCTAATGTAGTTACTATATAAGATATTTAAAACAGATTTTTATATGTAGAAAAAAATATAATATTATTACTATCAGCATTCATTTTATAACAAAAAATATATGAATAAAATCTGCTTAAGACACTTTAATGTATTTTTTATCTGTTATCAAAGACCTAAGTTATATTAAATATTTTGTCCTTTTTGGGACCCGGTGTAATGGATTTGATTGCGGTCATATTAGTACCATTCACTTTTGGTTTTTTTAACTTAAGTTGGAAAAACAAACCTTTTATAAAATACTAACTTTTGCTCGCATCTTCACTCAGCTTCACAATTGATAACAGGAAAAACAAATAGTATCAGTTTCCTCGCATCTAATGTTGAAATATTTGCACATTTTTTCAATATCATTTTTTATGTTTTTGCTACTACAGCTATGTCCTGTGTATACAAAATTTCATAAGAAACTTTCAGATTATAACATTAGTGTGACTTACTTTAAATATCATTAATATTATCATTGTAACAATATATGACGTGTGACAAACATGACATTATAGATTAATTAATAAATTCTTATACCTTATAAGGCAAGGACGTTGAAGGTAATTTCTGTAATGAAACAAAACTATGAAGTAACTTGCTTTTGGCATGCGGAAGTGTGGTTCTATTCTTATGATTGTTTTTTAATTGTGTGGATATATTATTATATGATAAGGTATATCCTAAGTTCGTCAAGACTGGTATTCCATATAAGATAAAGTAGGTTACCATCAGGCATACCCAAGAAAGAATAGAAAAGTTATTATGCACATATATTTCTGCCCACCTGTCATAGCCTTTCCGCATTCTTAAAACCGATCGATCCTGTATTGAAATATGATCTTTAATGCATTACAATAAAGAGTATTTTTATAAATTGTACGTTTTTAAATGTTCTACATACAAACAGTTAAATGAAGGCCTTACGGTCAAGTTTCCGTAATGTTTTTATTAGACGGGTTCTCATTAAGTGTGATGTCAATACATCACATTTTAATATTTAAATTGAACTCTATTGATATAAACATAAAGTTTAATATGACGATAAGTTATACTTCGTCAAGAAAGAATTCGAATTGTTTAAAAACATCTGTTAATATGAATAATGAATACATGTTATGAATATATAATAATGGAGACAAGTAAAGGCAAAATTAAATTCTTCACTGACCCATCATTAAAGGCAAAATGAAATTCTTCACTGACCCATCAGTAAAGGCAAAATGAAATTCTTCACTGACCCATCATTAAAGGCAAAAATGAAATTCTTCACTAACCCATCAGTAAAGGCAAAATGAAATTTTTGACTGACCCATCAGAAATATTCACTTTTATTTGTAAGGTCACGTCATAACGATTATATGTTTTTAAATAATCTGACATTTTGTAATCTGATTCCATTAATCTAACTCAAATTTTACATATTCTAGACCGTCAAGATAAGTTTGTATCTAATGAGACAGGTTACAAAATTATCGAGACGTAAAGTTCTGGTTAATTCAGACGTAAATTTCTGCTTAATTTCAAGATACTTGTTATTAGAATTAATATTATTTAAAAAACCTAATATGTCACTTTATGACATCGGCCATTAATATTTTAACAAAAACAGGATTTGAAACGTGTATAGTTTTAGTATAATATGTTTTTTGATTTAATAATGATAAAAATGACAATCTAATGTATTAGTGACAAATTATGAATACATTTGTGTTTTAAAATTAATATGATTAAGTTTAACCTTTAACATTATATTTACAAATAATTTTGGTACAACATTAGAATTAAATTAATTATTTTTTATATAATAATTCATTCGAGATTTGAAGGAGTGTTGTATAAATAATTGTTGCCTCTTTTATAACATAGTTCTGTAGTTGTTAGGACGAGGTTAAATGTATCAAAGATTAAATAACTTCCATAACAAATCTATTTATCATAGATTTTTACATTATATATTTTGTTTTTCAGTTGTTTCTTGAATTTAACATAATTTTTCTTGTATTATATATAACAGTAGTTGAACTAGTTTTTATAACATAAGATGTAATCTGTAATAGCAGTGAAAGTTTCATTCTTAGTGGAATCATGTTGACATGTGCTTCATAAAGTGAGAGTTAAGTTACATGTAATAATAGTTATACTTGTATGGACATTTGTTTTTCTAATATTAATATGTATAAAGATTTTTAATTAGTATTTGCACATTCAAATACTTGAAAAGTATGATGATAAACTATTAGAAATAGGGTAATAAGACTAATATAACTCCTAAAAGTTCAATGTAACCTCTGTTTTAAATAAAGTAACTACTAGTAACACAAAGTGTTATTAATATTGGATATATTATCAGATTATATCCAAGTGACCCTTGTCTTCGTCATCGCGCCGCTCACTTCTCAGTCTTCAAAAGGTCAACGTGGATCACCGAGGCTGCTCTTATTATAATTAACTACTAATTATATTTCTATGCTGATAGCCCTGCAGTAAATGTTTGCATAATAATTATATTTATTTACCAAACAAACGATACTGGTGAAAAAAGGAATATAATATGTTTAATAATGTCTCGTAAAATATGCTATTGCAAAATGAACTTAAAAATACTGTAAAATAGAAATACTTTTCCAAATCACAGGCTAATAAACTTTGCCTTTTTCCTTTTGTGTAGTCGTTGAAATGAAAGGCAATTGAGTGTGTATGCATATGTATTGCAATATTATAATTTTAAAGTATTTAATTAATTCGACGATATTAAAGTGCTAAGTTTGGATGGCGACTGACTACAGAATATATAATTTTTATTAATTCACTATGTAATATATCGAATATCGATCTGATTCTAGATGCCAAATATGAACAATGGTATTTACTTATATTATAATAATAATAATTAAGGTTAATAGAAAATGAAATACTAAATCTTTATATATATATATATTGGTATCAATAATATTTGCTAATTATTATTGTTTGGAAAACGCATTACATACAATCATTAAGCCGTTTTCTAATCGTTCACTACGTATGAGAAATATTAAAGATTTGAACAGAACAGAACATAACTTTAATCATTATATGTACAAGGGAAATTAGTCTTTACGATTGATACATAAGAGATATATTTAGGTACACCCATTTAACTTGTATTCTACTGTTTGGTAGATGGTTTCATAGATATTTAAGATATTAACATTTTGGTGTAATAATAGTGTATAAAAATTAAATGGCCGGAAATTTATAAATATTGAGGCAGCAAATACCTGTTAATCAATAAATTACATCAACTTAAAGTGCCAAAACTAAAGATTTTTTTTCTTTTGAAAAATTGGTAAATATAACCTTTGCCTTTTACTATAATATTTGATAAGAATGATTGAGATGTGTCATATGATCTAAATGTTATGAACGTATGACCCACCGTATCGTGTGAAAATCGCCGAGCACGCACTGAGCACGCACACTCGTGAAAGCCGCAAGGTGTTACGTAAAATTTTAACACACTTGTGGACTTAGTAAATAAAACATCATACTGAAATTGCTTACAATATACACTCAGTAGATTTTAAGAACAGAACAGCAATTAGGAGTTTTTAAAACTGGAATTTTATTTTACATTATTTTTAATTATATTTTTTTTAAATATACAAAAATTTCGTTTAATTTAAACACCGGATAGTCATGAATTAAATTAGTGCAAACAACTATTTAAGTACAGACCACCTCACAAAATCGTCCATTTTTTGCGTGCGTTGCTAGAACAAGTACATAGTAGTAAATTGCAAAGAAAAAGGAACTTTAGCTGAGGATGATCAGAGTCGTAATTGCAATGTCAGTTTTATAATAACGTTACAAGACAGGTGAGCAAAATAGAAAGTTGTTCACTTCCTGGTCACCAGTTCGCCTCGTCTGTTGCTCGGCTCTGCTTGTAGGTCTTACAAGGACATACAGACACGGCAACTAACTGATACGATACGACGCTTTGTCTAAATAAATAAACAATAAATTACCGTAACATTGTAAAACTTGTCTAAACTGTAGTAAGAAATGCAAATTATTTCCTTTTGGGATAGGTATGAATATATATATATATATATATCCTGTATATAAGGCATGATACTAAATATCATGAAAATATATTATAACAATAATACTTATTTTTATGATATAGCTGAGCGATAGTTTAAAGAGTCGGGTGCTGATAGACGACTTTCACTGGAGATGCTAAAAAGTGAAACTGTTATGATCATTCAAACAAAATTTTATCTGTGAGCTGCTTTAAATATATTATACGTAATAAAAATATTTTATACTCGTCTGAGTTTATCAATATTCAATTTGAAGTGAAACAACTGTTGTAAGTAATAGTGTTTCTTCAAGGTCATATAAATGACAAAGAAAATAAACTATTTATATTAATAATATTGTTTTAAAAAATAATAATTTCTGCTTAAATAATTGAGCATTCTAATACATACAACTTGAGTTAACCGGTGAGGAATGTTTGATTTCTCAGACACTTAACATTTAGGATGACTTCAAAGAATTCAACTAATAACTGTTTATGCGTTCACGAATTCGAAATAAAGCAGAAATGAATCGGCAATTAAGTGATACTAAAAAGGTCAGTAATGTGGTAAACAATATCAATTCATTATAATAAAAATAAACTAATATTATTAAAATGTCAGCCTCAATTAGATGTTAAAAATAAGATGCATTTTCAATTAAAATACCGCTATCGATATAAAAAATAACCTTGAAAAAAAAATGTGGTTATTTTAACACAGTCATGTTTCGAAAGAAATCGAGTTTTTTGATAACTTTATGCATTTTATAACGATTTTTGATGACCCACATCAAAAAGGTTGCAATCAATGTTATAAATGTTCGCATTAAAATAAATGTTTATTGAATATAATCCGACATTGTAGTCTTTTGTTTATAATGAAGTTCGAGATCGTCTTTATTAATGTAAAAACCATACATCTTACTACACAAAGAGACAAAGATGTAACAGAACTAAAAATATGTGTTTCTCGGTAATACCTACATTGTAATTTTGTTTTTATTTAATGCTACTGGCGGAGTGCTATTAAAAGTATTTTAGCCCGGATGTGGGGAGGTACAAGGACACGTACCCCTAGTTCCCACAATATTAATGTCATTATCATATAAAATATTTAAGGCACGTCTCCTTAATTACACTAGGTAATATTTTGGACCCATCCTGAGACACAGTTTAGAATATATTCTTGTGATTCATCTTTAAAGTTTAAATCTGTTGCAATTGTATGTAGGAGATAAAGTTGATCGTGTGCTCGACCTACGAGTACGACCTCATTAATATCTCCAATATTTCCTAACAGGCATTAAAATAAATACCATTGACACGGCGCGACAGTAATTCTTATGTAATATTTAGTTGCAAAGTATTATATATTATATAAAAGGAATCTTCATGTTATAAACACAATGAAATTTAAATTTATTGGAAGTGTTTAAAATTGACTGAAGGTTTTGACGTTGATGCTGACTGCATTACGTAAATTATAACGAAAAATATATTGCACTGAAATGTCTTTGAAAAATACATAGACATTTATGTACGAAGTATTTCTCTCTAACAATTTAAATGTCAAATTTTGACCTATGACACAGTACCACTCGTTTGAAGTCGTCTTAACACACTTAATGCGTCTCCAATTGACACTATATTGCAACAGCAAGAATATTTACATACATTTTATTAAATTGAAACACTTGTTAATATGTAAATAAAAACCTTTAAGCAACCTTGACAATAATATGAAAATAAAGCATCTTGTTTGTTCTTAAACATTTATCATATAAATTATATGAATATATTAATTAAAATTACGCAAACCCCGTCTACAATACTGCAGAACTATTACGTGTTGCGATTACTGAAAGCGAAAGTCATATACGTACCATCTTAAAGGTCGCTTCAAATATGAAATATATTAATACACTAGTCAGAATCGAAATATTTAATCAGTTATTTAAATTATTTCCGTTGCCGCTATTCCCTTTCTCAATTAAAGATTAAAGGTCTTTTGATTCGAGGCTACATCTCTGGGTAAAAGAGCAAAAATACCTATATATAATATAGAGTGGTTAGTCAAATCCCATAAATATAAAAGATATTAAGATAAAAAGAAAAGAAACAAATTATATAATGAAAACACCAACTATCGTTATTTGACAGACTACGTCACTGCAAAAAATTAACGCGTATACGTGAAACGTAAGTTTCACTTTCGGCACGCATCACTCCCAGAGGTCGTTGGTATCTCAGCTCGTAATTTAGTTACATGATTATAAACCTTATGTTTATATATATAAGATCTAAAATCCAAGTTTTGTTATTTGAAATTTCTGTACAATTTAACTATCCACTAACATCACAAGCTCCGGTGGAGATGAGATATGTTGGTAGCGTTATGTAAACCGAATACCGAATTTATCTTAATTATGTATTTATTTATATATTATGATATATTATATAATATATATTGATAAGAGACGCGAAATTAACTAGCAATAAGTTATATAATAATTATAACTTAATTTTTAAGTCCTGATATAGATAAAATGTGTCAGATCTCAAACATTCTTCGCACAAGTCAGCGAGTGTTGTGTAATAACTTGCAACACTTGTATTGGCCTTACCAATCTAATAGGGACATGGTTGTATAGTTTTGTCTTCAAGTATATAGAACCCTTTTCAAGTAAAAATACTTAGGATAAAATATCCTGAAGAAAAAATAAAAATATTTAACACATAAATTGTACAATGAAACTGCTAAAATTTTTCATTATTCTTACTTAAATCGAGATTTCCTTTTAGTTAACAGAAATCTATCTGTGAATTTGTATTACATATTTGACAAACTCTTTATAAAAGTGTGTATGGATATCAAAATGTATCTTGACCAAAGAGATCAAAATCAATCATTAAAATTTTGAGAATGACTTTGAATAATGCATAACAACTTATCATTTGAAGGGTTTTTCTGGTAAATTTTTTAATAAAGTATTTCAACGCCAATATATAGGGTTTAAAATTTAAAAGCAGGTCAATGTCCGCCAAAAATTTTTTGATCATAACTTACATGTCATGATGCAGTGATGTAATTATTTCATTACTTCATTTAAAGAACCGTAAGTTAAATCTGTTGTCAGAAACATTGCCAACGAATCCAATACCAACATATCGATGTAAAGAAATTTAAGGAAATGACTTTATAATTCTTGACATTGTGTGGTAAGGTCAAAGTGAGTTCGCCATCGATTTGCGATGCTGTAACACACCATTGTTGTCTTTCGGTCACGATCTCGATCAATGGGTCAGAGTTGACCCCCTTGTCACAGTCACAACTGGTCACGAAATAGGGTTGTCACTTTTTTAATATTTGTGTTAATATTTAATTTTAATTAAACGCTAAACCCTTTTTTTAAATTGAAATTAGAACATTCAAAGCTCATATTTAATATAATGTTACATAACGTAATTGTTTTACGTAGAATAAGAGTTTTGATGACAAGAAATTAAAAAGAATTCTAATATTAAACAAATAAAAATATTTAAGTTATTAACAAGTTATATTATGCAATTATAATGTTAAACGGTTTGGTAATGAACGTTCAAAGGAAATACACGGTATAATAGGTGTTTAGGACGGCCATTGTGGATTCGTTACACCAAAGTTGTCACGATGATTCGAGATATGTGACATTATCTCGTGTTAAATAACTTGTAAAAAATATTGTGCTCAAATTGTATACAATAGTATTAATTTTTGAAATGTCAAATAGTTTCGTACTTCATAGTCGTGTTAAGTTGTGAAAGTGTGCAGTTATTATTTAACTAGCTTATTTCCTACCGCTTCGCTGGGCACACTGTTAATTTGGATGTGAACTTACGTTGCTATGGTAACCTTTGTCATATTATCTGTTGTCGTCGTAACCGTTGCTACGGTAGCCGTTGCTATAGTAATTCTTACCCCCGCGTTAAGTGTACCTATAGCTCCTACAGGTTTAAAATTTGGTTAAATGCAAAAAGTTGAAATCGGTTGGGATAGGAATTCCGTAAAATCCATTCTTAGTCTACGACGTCTTAGTCTTAGGACGTCTACGTCCCAAAAAAGTAACTATGTAAAATTTTAAGTTCATCGGACAGATAGTTTCGGAGATTTCGTGATGAGTCAGTGAGTGTTAAATTATATATATATATATATATAGATAGATATGATATTATTTATTATCTTAAATTAAATAAAGCTAAACTTATACAATCAATGATGATGAATTTAATTGTATCGCGGCGAGTTCAAAGTGCACTGAGACAACATTCTCACGTCCCTAATATGAGTAGTCGGAAAGTTACAAAAACGCAAGCATAGACAAAGGAAATGAATACATATACACGCGGAACAGCCATGGGACACTGGGGTTTATTAAATTAATCATATACTATTTGTGAGATTACTTACACAAGATTCATTTCGCAATATTAATACGCATTCCGATGTTAACAAAATTAAATTGTCATCCCAATGAGAAAGCTATAATAACGATAATAAGACCTTCTAAGCGCTTTTCGAAGTCAAAAGCTGGTATTAACGGACAAATGATTCTGTGTTCTGTGACCCTACTGTTATTACTATCTGTGTGAACTCATCCCAAACGCGAGTTACATTGACTCGTCACCTCGTGATTGATGTGTAGAAAGTAACAAATAGATTAGGTGTTATCGTATAGCTATTATATTTTCATTGTTTTGTCGTTTTGTGATAATACTAATTTGATATTGACGGCTTTCTTATATTTAAATAAGTTAGTAATCATTTAAAATATAAATTATAAAATGTCGATTAGTTTTTCAATTGATAACGGACAGGCTTTGATCGTGTTAAAGTTAAACTTCGGTTTCTTTGAATTTGGATATAGAAAAAGATGTCTTTGAGTTTTTTACCACTGAATTGAATGTTTTGCGTTAGTTATTTACCCAAGTTAAAAATGTAAATTATACATAGTTTGAATTTAACTAACCTTATACAGTTTATCTTTCTGGTACCACACGTCTTCCTCCTCCTCCATCTGGGTCGCGAAGGCCTGCGTGAGGTCATCGCGGGAACGCGACAGGATTCGCCGCCGAGACACCATTTCTCCCCCCGTCGCCGCTTCAAACGGTCCTAGACTGGAATAATAAAATACGATTTATTAAATATCAATAAAATTAATAATTAGACTAGCCTACCTTTAGCCTTTAAGTCATTTTATACTCACTATGGTAAAAAAAATATATAACTTCAAGAATAATCTAAAAAAAAATCCAGATTCTTTTTTCCAACCTTTTCAACCCGTTTGCTTCCATATCCTATCTTTTTGGAACTAAGCGTTGATCATTTTATATAGAGAAAAGTAAAAAAATATATATTTTACCTTAAAATTAGTAATTTAAATTATAATTAACAGATCTACTGATAAAGAACCCTTTAACATACTAATACAATCATCAAACTTTCTAAGGGGATTAGGTTTGTACGTAACCACATTATTAAACGAAACAATGGCTTTGTGAAAGCCAGTTTTATTGTATTTTGTATCGTTTATACTTCTGATCTCTTCATTAGGTCTCTATTCATTGAGAATGTTATTAATGATACGGCATTTGTCAAAATCCTTCATGAATATTGGAAATATATAAGCGATATAATGCATGTATTCTTCATTACCTAATGATGATCCAGGTAACATATTTATTTTAAATACTTGAGCAACACTAAGTATCTATTTTGTTATTGATCTAACACCTTTTTTAAGAACTTCGTTCTCTTTACACAAGTTATAGAATCACAACAATGCAACAAAAACAACAACCTACCACACAATAAATAAACTTGATAGGACAACAACATTGTTAGTCCCATCACTAGCATCTTCAAAGAGCTAACAAAGCATTATACAAGCTTCCTTCCGACTCGAACAATATGTGGCATTGGATTCGGCATTGGCATTATCTAATGATCAGTTCCTCCCATTCACAGCAGAGTTTGTTTCTGAGGTAATGTAACAATGGATAGTGATGTCGGAGAAAGTATTGATAGGGATCTTGTTAACAAAATGTTATTGATACTAATGATTTGTGTGTATTATTTGTTATATTAAACCTAAAACATCTTATATATTAAGTTAGTTTTTAATTTATAATCTTACCTCGTCAAATTACAATCTTCGTATGATATTTTATTTTTTTTATGTCTTATTACATTCAAGATATTGTTAACTATTATAGTGTTCTGTTTTTAAATTAGTGTAGTTGCGCAGGCGCACTTTCACAGCTGATTTAGTGGTCTATTAAGTATCATTCGCAACCTGTTACCACATACGATCGAGATAGCTTTGTTTTTCGCGCCTGTCCGATTTACTACGCCCGATATTGTCTATTCGAATTCAGGAAAGACCCATACTAATGTCAAGATTTAAGAGATGCGTGGAGTAAAATATTTTTTAAGGACAAACAGAAAAATATTTAAAATGTATTGAATATAATAATCATCTCCGTTTTTATCAATAATATAACCAAACAATAATACATATTTATTAAATGTTAATTAAAAATTATAATCTATAAAAATATCTCACCGTAAAAGTAATGCAGGATGGATAAACCACTTGGTTATTTAAAAGCCACAAGTCACTAGTCACGAGTCACAAGTCTTGGAATTTACGATGTTTTTAAAATCTTCATAGAAAATAATTAAATTTAAAGGGGTAAGAGACGATCAATCGTAAACCTGTACACACTGTTTTGAGGTTTAACTACAACTGAATGATTTTTATCGTTTATATTTATTAATGATGATTATGTCATTAGACTTGAATACAGAGTAAATTATTTGTAATTTAATAATTTAATTAATTATTGGTAACTAATAAGTTTTATTATATTATCAAAAAATTTTAAATCTAATAATAATTACTAACTAACCTACATACAGAGTATCAATCAATAAGCGATCATAAATCATTATAATAGTTATAAAATCCAAGGCTTTCGCTATCACGTGTTAATCCCGTTAAACCCATCACTGGAACCTAGCGGAACGGGTCTTAGACTCTTATTTTCTTTTTATAGACGCAATTACTACGGTAAAGGACGCCACGTGGTGATGTAATCGTGATGCGATGAACTTGTTAGTGTGTTAGCGTAATTGGCGGGGTTGATGTACGAGTATCGTCGGATGTTTTACTAGTTTAAATTACCACTACCATTATACATGGTGTTCTTATTTTGTTGTTATCAAATTATATATTATATATACGTTAATGAAGGAAAGCTTGCTATTTAATTGGATAGATAATTAAAAAGAACACCCAAGTTCCTAAAAGTTATAGAAGTAATACCAGTTATGGTTTTTTATTTACATCATTTAATGAAGATGTTATATAAAAATTTATTAAAGTAAAATAAAACTACTCAATAGAACAAAACTCTAAATTAAATTGTTTCATACTACCAAGGTGTTTGTCTACATATATATAATTCCCAAACAAGCTAATACGTCTCAAGTATTTTCAAACTATACAAAAACTAATTACCGTTACACGTGTTTGGTAGTACGTTGCAACACTGTGGAAAATTAACTAAAAAAGCCCGAGCACATTCTTCAAAACTACTTTCCAAGTCAAATGACAACGTGAGTGAGTTCTTAAACATTCTATTGTATTGTATTTTTCATACGATTCTGACTTTTATTTGTAATAAATATATGGCTATGGAGCGTAACTCGTCCAAAGTCGCTTTGATGATTAGACGCGTTCTATTTTACAAAAATGCGGTTCTTCATAATATTTTTGCAATGTTTATACTCTCTGAGTTAAGCAATGTCATTGGATATTGGAGGTTCACGGACAGACCACTGCCGGCAAATGTTGAATTCAACACATATCATATAGCCTTGAATATTTTATTATATGTATTAATCTGCCTTTAAAATATTTATTTATGGTGTATTATAATATTATTGTAATAAACAAAGAACAAGTTTCGTTTTAGCTAACATAATATTAGCAAAACAATATACTACAGATTTTTTTGCTTAATACAAGTACCTAACAATGTTTAGTTCATCAAATATTATAGATTTTTATTATATTATTCATTTGCACATAGTTATAGTGCGCTTGCGCATTTTAAGCCCACAGTAAGTGACGTCAATTAAGGTCATCGTGGGAGGAACGTCAGATCCTATAAGTATAATATGAAATGATACTAAAATATAAATATTTTCTCTTGTTTACACTATAGATATTATCTCAAATATTTCTTACAAATACAAGTAAAATTGTTTTAAATGTCAAAAATAAATCTTTATATAACGAAACGATATAATATTACCATAATTGTGACCAAAACATTAATGTAGGAGTATAATATAATAAAATGTTGATTTACTAAGCCATAACGTGTGCTAGTAGGTGTTTAAAGCCGCTACGTTAGTGTCCATACCGATAAGGACAGCGAAATGCCATCAGATATGACAACCGTCTCAAATACCACTCGCTATCACCAGTATGAGTGAAAAGTAACATCTTTTTTACAGTAATGTAACCTGGTATTGTGGTTTTTGCATTTATCAGCTATTTAGGATCAAGTCCGTGTAAGATTTTTTGTTAATATTTTGTTTATTTTGTCAAAAATTCACACATTTCTAATTCCAGTGCATCTTCCATCTAAGGTTCCAAGGTCAATTGGCCTGGAACTCGTTTCCTAACGGGATGGAATCGCAAGGATCTAGTCGGGTTATCAGTCAGACGGTGGACATGGTTTAAATGTTAATTGCATGCGGTTTGCATTGCATGTTTTAGGAAACGAGTTGTAAAATAAACAGATACCACAATAGGCTTTGTTACATGCTTAAACTTTAAAGTACAGATATATAGTTATCTTTCATATATATATATATATATATTAAACCGTTTCGAAACAAATAATTATTAACTGATTCAAACATTTGCAATTCAAATATTATTGAAACTAAACATATTTTGTAATTAATTGCTCAATAAATTATAAATTCAGATTTATCACAAGTAATATTAAATTATAAATTGTATGAAAATAATTAAAATAAGTAATTTCCTTTCAATAACCCGAATAATATTAAGGCTCGTGTCAAAGATTTTGACGTTAAAATTGTAAATTAATCTCTCGAGTTGAATAATTATATAACGTTGTCAAAATGAACCGCTACGGCGTTTTTTTTATCATTTCTCTGCATCGGGTGACTTTTTTTAATTCAAATTCTGCTACTGATTTCGAATTCCTTTCACAGAGATTTTATATTACTGTGACCTTTGTTATTTTTGTTAGACTTTAGGACGTTTACAGTTTAATTTAATATCTTAAAATGAAGATTTATGATCGTTCTCCAAATCCTATATCGTATATCATACCTTCGGTCTAGACATCTAACTTAATATCCAAGTGCAGAGAGGGCATTTTTTGTATGACATTTAACATTTTCCCAAGGCTATAGATATAATATAACCCGCAATATTATGAGATCCTCACAGTTTCGTGCAATTTAATGAAACAATCGATTATTTTTAAAAAACTTTGTCTAAAATTATCTATAACAACCCATGTTTAGACTTAACAAAAGTTTTTTTTTTAATATAGCAAAAAATGGTTCGTTCCGATGTACGAAATTGACCTTAAAACTAGCCTTTTTATATAGTTTTGTATATAAATCTTAATATAATATGTTTAAGTATTTATTTTATTTTTACTTATAGTCTTTACTTTATTTAATACATACAATATTGACAAAATATTTCTTGTTTCTCGACCTTACTTTCGATATCCCAAGGCAGCTTATTAATTAAATGTCAAAAGTGTAATAAGAAATTACTGGAATTTAATATATAGTTTATAGACATAGTTTTAAAACAAACCAACATTTTATCTATTGTATGATATACATTTAAGTTAAAAGAGGTTTTAAATATACATCCTTAATGTGTTCTCCAAACTTCACCACATTAATCTACAAACAGAAATTTGAAATTGGACGAATATTTTATACAAAAATGTGAATGAAGTAATAATAAAAATATTTTTTTTTATAAACATGAGTTATTTTTTGTAAGTAAGTTGCATCTCCCAAAAAGGCTTTAACTACAGTTGTATAATATTTGATCATATATGGTCGTGAGAAAACAGTCCACAAGGTTATATAGTTAGGATTTGGCTTATCGTGCCTATTGTTATAGTGCTAGTGTTAGTGTTATAGTGTTGTTAGTGTGCTTTATGTAAACTAAAGATCTTATGATTTTAATTTTAAACCTAAAAAACATAAACATATACTATATCTGAAGAGTCTGACTCAAACATAGTCTTATATAAACTAATATTTTGTAAGAATTAATAATAATGAATGTCTTTTGTCTCTCTGAGAACAAATAAACGGTTTTATTACCTTTTGTTAAATAATACTGTGTAATGTTTAATTAGTTTTGTTAATTATACACTTGATTAAATAATGGCGACATACATTATGTTAATAATAAACTGTAAAGGATGTAACCATCTTTATTAGATAGATCAATTAATGAGATAACTAAGTGAACCATCACATGTGAAAAAGAAGTTATACGAAGACATAGTTAAGACTCGCTTAATACTATATATATATATATATATATATATATATATATATATATACATCACTCACTGACTCATAAAGAAACCTCCGAAACTATCTGTCCGATTAACTTAAAATTTTACATAGTTACTTCTTATGTGACGTAAACGTTCATTAAGCACAGATTTTACGGACTTCCTATTCCAACGGATTTCAACATTTAGCATTTCGCCAAGATTATCTTAGCAACCTAAGTTCACATCCAAAATAATAGTGTGCCCAGCGAAGCGGGAGGGAATAAGCTAGTCTTACTATATGAAGGCTAAAGAATCTGATCATTGTAGAGCAAAAGCATTATTGTTGCATCTGAAGGCATATTTTGAATGACTTATCAGTTAACATTGTATGTAACATACAGACAGTACCTCTATTATAGAGACATTCTAACAAAGAATTACTTCAATATCTTTTAATAAAAAAATATATAAAAACGAATACATTTTTACGTTTTATTTTAAACTAAATGAACGATTACATCAAGTATTACATAAAATTCACGAAGCGTGAAAAGAGATACCAAAAAAAGCCTCAACTTTCTAGTACATACCTCGGAGTGGATATAGAGGAGGACCTTAGGAGGTTCGTCCTATTCCTCAATCTGAACCTGAGTCTGGAGTCCATCTCGACACGTCCTCCCGACACTCAACCTCACACTTAACTAATGAAATAATTAGAACAACATCGCAATCTTATTAACATAAAAATTTCAAGTTCTAGTTATATTATTAGACGCTTTGTTACATTATCTCTGTCTAACACATGTAAATTGGTGTGCGTGTGAAAGAGAGGTTATCAACATTGTTGTGGTGGTAATTGTGAATGTATAAAACGACTTCCATTTTAATTTGTAAATACGAAAATTATATCATCTGTGTGTGAAATTTAATTTACTGAATAATTTAAATTAAATGTATATATATTTAAAGATATATTTATTATTTGTTACTTAAATTTTAAAATAATATTAACACATTTAGTTCCAAAATTTCTAATGGTCTTAGAAAACACACAACTTTTTATAGTTAAAATGTAAAAAATATAACATTTATTTGGGGACCTTCAGGACAGGATCTCCAGAACAATAACTGTTCCAGAGATTTAATGATAAGAGGTACTAATCTTTTATCTTTTGGAAATAACTACATTGCTATTAATGTTGTCCTGTGTCTATAACGTACAGATGTTAAGATAACACAGATATCTTTTGTTTAACAAATACTACACCCTTTTTATATATATATAGCATGTTGTTTTTTAATAATATTAATTTATTTAATAATATTTGTTGGGAATGTTATATAATATTATTTGTACCACAATACCGTTCTCCACCGTTATCAGACGACGGTCGCATACTAACTACACTTTGCACTTACTGCCAAAATAACTGTCCACCCTGTTTAAGACATATAAAATAAAACTTATTTTATTAATACGATAAATATTTTATTTTAACATTTAATGAATTTAAAATAGTTTAAAAAACAACACCATGTATAACTATTAATTGAGTCAGTCCTTTAACAACGCAATTAAAAAATACAGCCTTATTAATGACTAATTGATGAGTATTATCACAGTTATTTATTAACACCTGAACATACTGTGTGATCCTTATTGTTAAGTGCATAAGAGCTATATTGCGATGTGTATGTGTGTTCTTTATAGCTCTTATTTATTAAGCAATAAGGGTGATATTGCAATTAAATAAATCCTCATACAATAGATGTTGCATTAGCCTGGGAAAAATTATTGTAGGGTTTATTTAATTGTTGTATGGTGATGTAATGTCATGTAGGGATTAGAAACACTTCAATTTAAATACAACCCATTGGTCAGTTCATATTTATCATTAATAGGGGTTTTGATATAGAGAACGCGTTGATGTCTTTTATTAGGGATATGAAGCTATAAGTATGAAGAGTTAGATTAAGTTTGAATATAGGGAACGCGTTGATGTCTTTTATTAGGGATACGAAGTTACTGGCTTGGCTATATACAAGTATTATTTGTATTTAAGTGTAGTGATATTATATTTATATTTAGAACATTCAATGTGAAATTTTTCGTGAATAATAAGTTTATATGAAAACGTATTAAAATTTAATAAATTATGATCTTACATTATCTTTTTAAAATTTATTTTAAAAAGTATAAATTAATTAATGTTTTGATAATATTCCTGATATGCAAATATAAACTAAAACAAACCTTCACCCAAAGTATAAATAGAATTTGAAAAAAATCAAGATGGAGTCCAATCAGAGTAGGATTGAGACAATAATTAATGTATCAAGTAATTAAAGGTGTCTTAATTCAGGGATAATTGTTCTGATTGGAGTCAAAGTGGGCGGAGATGCGATCTCTATTAATGTATGTTTGTTTTTAACTTCACTCTGACTAAATAAGTGGTTTGTTATCTAGAGATACCAGAAAATACATAAGTTTTTATATATATAAATATATATATGTCAAATATCAAAGCCATATAAATATATCACAAAACATATAGCAGATATAATACAATGAATGAAAAAAAAGGAAATAAAACCTCCACATTGTCAGGCTCTATTTCAATTGAAATAGACATAAAAAAGTCTGATGGTATTGAGATATTTATCTTAAGATCGAAAGCGACACGTGCGACACCTTGTGGTGGACCAAATAACTATGACATTATTTATATTAATATATGATATTTAGTTCAAGGGAAAAGTTTACTCATTTTGACAACAATTTAAAAAAATGTTAGGTACTTTTCATTACAATACTAGAAATTTCTAAAATATACTAAATGCTAATACTGCAACATATTTTCACTCCATTAATATGCTACAGTCATAAACACGAACAAGCAAGAATGTTTAATGTCCACGTCACACTACAGCAAAAATACATTCACATTCATATAAAGAACTAAATTTTGTATGAACTCAAAGGCTTTATAGATATATAGTCTCTGACTTAACAGAATATATAAAGTGACCCAAACAATAAAAGCCTGAAGGCAGTAAGGTTTTTTGCGAAATCATTCTCAGTCCATTACTTGTTTATAAAAGAAGGTTGTATTGACCCCTTCCATTAAATACGTGTTGAAAAATAACTTAATACTTACTCTTGTCGCCATCTTTTGAAATCATATCTGGTTCATAATATTTCTATACTATTTAACCATAACTCCATATATTGTAATATCGAGTTAAAAAATAGTCTATCTGATAATTCATCTTTCTGTAGACATAACTTTTTAAATAGCAGTAGTTTTTGAGATTAGATATAGATACAAACTTCTTCTTATTATATAAACATAGATAGCTTCAATCAATACCACAAATCTAATTAGAAAAGAATTAAATTCAAATTAGTTTTTAATTAAATAATTAACACTTAAGTACTTTATCTAAAATATTATTATTATTTAATTCTTACCAACTAATATTAGTACAAATCTTTAAAAAGTAAAAGCCTTCCCCAAATGAAACAAAGAAGCACTATTAATAAACAAAACGAACTAAATATAATCGATATGAAAACATCGATACGGAAAATATATCAATAAAATTATTACACAACCACAGACTATTATAAGATTTGTGTGCGTACAAATTGATTACTTTCACCGTAACATCACGCTTGAATCAACTTTGTAATAAGACAGATGGTCTTATAAATAATCATTTTAGATACAAGTAAAACCAGGAGGTTCTACTTGTGTAGGTTATACAATGTAACCTACACAACCTCCTGTTTGACTTTATACATTTACAATACATTACTCATCCTGTCATTACATAGTCAAACTCCTGTTTGACTTTATTAAATAGATTACTTGTCCTGTCATTACTTAATCAAACTCCTGTTTGACTTCATTTTATACATTACTTGTCCTGTTATTACTTAGTCAAATTCCTGTTTGACTTTATTAAATACATTACTTGTGCTGTCATTACTTAATCAAACTCCTGTTTGACTTCATTTTATACATTACTTGTCCTGTAATTACTTAGTCAAATTCCTGTTTGACTTTATTAAATACATTACTTGTGCTGTCATTACTTAATCAAACTCCTGTTTGACTTCATTTTATACATTACTTGTCCTGTAATTACTTAGTCAAATTCCTGTTTGACTTTATTAAATAGATTACTTGTCCTGTCATTACTTAATCAAACTCCTGTTTGACTTCATTTTATACATTACTTGTGCTGTCATTACTTAATCAAACTCCTGTTTGACTTCATTTTATACATTAGTTGTTCTGTCATTACTTAGTCAAATTCCTGTTTGACTTTATTAAATACATTACTTGTGCTGTCATTACTTAATCAAACTGCTATTTGACTTCATTTTATACATTACTTGTCCCGTCATTACTTAGTCAAAATCCCTGTTTGACTTTATTAAATACATTACTTGTGCTGTCATTACATATCCAAACCCCTGTTTGTCTTTATTATATACATTAGTTATCCTGTCATTACTAAGTCAAACTCCTGTGTGACTTCATTTAATACTGTACTTGTCCATTCAAGTATCTGTATACTTATAATAAAAGAATGTCATAGAATAATAGAAGTAGTATCTTATTAAGAGTAGAATTTAAACTCCAACTAGACATCATCTTTGCATCATGTATGAAGCATTAACAGACCGCTAACAATCTTTATCTCTATGTCCGTCTGTCCGTCGTTGTTTAAAATGATTAATAGATGCAGCCATCACTCTGTAACGTGTTCAAAGATAACGCGTGTACAGTTTAAATTTAAATGGCTACGTGATAGTATCGAATTAATATGTTCGTTAAATTTAAACGCAATGATGTGAAAGTCATTTTGGATACAACCGTTTAACACGTCATAACGCTGAGAATTTCTAATTATCACTGTCTTAAGACGAGGAGCGCTTTACAGAGTTGTGGTTGGTTAAACTTTTTATTGATTCGATAGAATATACATAATTATGTAAAGAAAACAGTTTTTTTAAAATATAATTTAGATAAATCTTTAATATAATTTCTTACGTAAACAGTCAAAGGTATGCCAAAAACCGTGTCGAATGCTCGATACTATTTCGATCACGCGATAGTTCCGGTGACTGTTACCTCATTTCAAATATCTAGTACACAACAATAGTTTTTATTTTCTATATTTATTATTTTAAATGTATTATTGTAACTTCATTTCTAATATTGTTCTGTGTTCATTAACAGGTGCTCGTCTTAACTGATCGTCACTTGTCATGAGAGTCATGTCCAAGTGTCCATTGCGTCATGACGGCAGCTGACTTTTGACTAATTATAACATTCTTTGTACTTAATAAGAAAAACGAGGTATCATAGACTCTGAATGTGTCCAACATAATAAACTGAGGTTCCAATTAATTCGTCTCCTACAATAAATGTGGACCTTCTCTAATTAATATCTTCAGTTGGTATAATAAAGTGGAAGTGGAATAATTGTTTTAATCTTTTCGTAACACTTTTATATTAACCCTGTTTAAGGAACTAAAGATACAAAAGATAAAAACAACTGTAACTTGAACGTAATTAAGGTTTCAACTCTAAATGTAACTTTTCCTCTATATATATCTCAAGGTTACTTCACTGATAGTATCAAAACTGTCATATCTGTATATTTAAATATATATAATTTAATTTATATAAAGATATGTGGGTAAAAGTTACCTTCATATTAATGTAACCTACGTCTACTACTACTACCTACTGTAAATACTACGTCTCTCTGCCCATACAGTAAATCGATATGTTAAAATTTATCAACTATTTGATAATCGATTTAAATTAGATATTAAGAATCGATTTGATGATAATGTAATAATGTGATATTCCCAAAATTGTAGGCCTAAATCGTGTAGAAATATTCGTGACGGTGACACTTTTGTAATTTTGTTATAAGATCATGAGGTCATGATTGTGGTTGGAGATTAAATGCAGTTTAAATAATGACTCGGGAATTTGTTTTACTTTTGTATAAAAGTGTATAATAAGACATGTTAGTGTAAAAGTGTATAATAAGACATGTTAGTGTAAAGTTATTTTTTTTACGGAAAACGTTCCATCGAATGAAGATTATTGTTGATGAGAATTTCTCCACTTTTCTCCACTTTCCAGCCCGGTTGAATAACTCACGGTAATGCAATTACGTCAAACGAATGCCGCAAAGAAATTGTTATTATTATATACATAATCATATTATTTTAAGATTGTTGATATACTGTCATAAGAATAATGAGAGAAAGAGATATACAATTAAGAAAGAAATAGAAGACTATCTCTCTCTAAGCTGGTATATTTCTTAAAAACAAATATATGACATACAGATGATTATACTTACAATATTTTTGTATTATTGTTGTATTTTTTGATTATTCTAAGTATCTTAATATACTTCTTAAATGTTAGTAGCATTATCTGGTAGGTTTCAATGATGGGTTTTGCTATAAATTTCTCTTTAACGCAATCACAAGTGCAAATCACCGCAGTACTTTGTCCCAGAATCTATGAGAAAGTCTAGATTTATGAAGGAGAGACAGTTAGTGGTAAATTATTGATTTCTTTACCACATTGCGGCTTTAGAGATATGAAGGTTGTATACAATCAAAATACAATTATTTTATTTATTATTTTTATATTAATATTATAAAATAAAAATTAAAGATATACCTAATTGTCATAAGAAAATAATAATGTAGATATTAACTATGCAAAAATCATAATATAAAAAAATCTATTTTATATTTTAAATAATAAAAAAAAACAAATAAGGTTCAATAATATTTAAATTTTAAAGTTACATTTATATACATAACACATACAAGTGTAGTTCGCAGTCGGGAAATCGTAACTCAAAGGAATGCGAACACTTAACATAGAAATTTCATCACAACGGATACATATCAATATGTTTATATATTGTTTTACCTAAATATAATATATTACCATTTAATTTTAGTTATATCATATATTTTAAAATCCTGTTCGATTCTTATTAACATAAATAACAAGAAATATAATATTTGTAGTTTTATAGCTTCGAATATTTGGCAAACATTCGAAGTTTTAAGATTTCTCGTTTGTCACAGTATAGGTTTTATATAGCTTATAATTAGATATATAATTTATTCAATGTATAAGAACCTTAAATTAGAAAACGATGAATCTATGCGAAAGCGGACAACAGACAAAGAGACAAATATATATATATATATATATATATATATATATATATATTTCAGCTTTTCAATCTAATTAACTAATTAACGTTTCAACCTTAATCATAATCATTTAAACACTAGAGATCAATTAGGGTATAGTATTTTATCGAAATTACGATAATTTTAAAACTCTAATAAGTAGAAGCTAATAAATATATAAGTTTTTAAATCACTGCATAATATAAATGGCACCAATAGTAGATAACGAAGGAGACTGTAGGCAGTGCCTAAGGCCGTCCGGTTTTACCTGATACAACAAGTTTACCAAAATGTCATATAATAATAAACAATTCGTACCACTTAGCAACTTGGTACCTATTTTAGGTGGATTTTAGAAAAACAATTTATTTAAGATGCCAACATATAGATACTTATTAAAGAAATTAAGTTACTTAAGATATTGAAATATAAAGGTCGTTAGAATTTAAATTATAATGTACTAAAAATAATAAAGAACTATTTTGATATTATAATTAAAGACAACTCGTCTCATCACGAGATGGAGGCGTGATATCGTATGTTATAAACATATATGTATATATTAATCAGGTTATGTAATGTCCAAAAACAACATCAATATAACGCTTAACTAATATGGCGTCAAAATATTTTAATTTTAGAAAAAAAACTGGTAAATAAAGGAACCCCTAGAAATAGATAGTAATATAAAATATATTTTGCATTTTTTCCAATTAAAACTAGACATTGTAAGTGTATTTCTGATATCATTTCGTATTTTTTTATAAATTTTTTGATAAAATAATAATATTTTTAATAGATCCGGCTCATTCATCATGATTTTTCTTTTTAAATTCCTTATTTCGTATATTAAGTGGGATATTATCATAAATCTCATGATTTGATTTCAAAACTGCCTAATTTAATTAAACCGCCTGAATGGATTTGAAGGTTCATAGATAGATATTTTTTACAGTTTTCACAAAGAAAATGGTTTATAAAATAAGTTATTTACACCAAGGTCAGTTAATGACAAAAAGTTAACATGCTGAAGCGATTTTTCACTGACACTCCTTTGACACTTGACATTTGACAATGACAATTTTAAGCTTACTCTTAAAATAAGCGTTCTGAAACTTGAAATTG
Organism: Melinaea menophilus ssp. n. AW-2005; assembly: GCA_918358695.1. Lineage (NCBI taxonomy): Eukaryota > Metazoa > Arthropoda > Insecta > Lepidoptera > Nymphalidae > Melinaea > Melinaea menophilus. The sequence goes on along the minus strand of OU911046.1, from coordinate 4,675,489 downwards.
GCTAAATATTCCAAGCATATTTGGGAATGAAGCCATAACGCGTTTTAAAACCAAAATAGTTTAATATATTTTGAATTTAATTGTTTTTTTATATGATATTTAATCAACGTTTTCCTTGTTATCAATAATTGAACATGAATTACACTTGCATGTTTTTTATCAAAATCTATATACTATTTTATCGGAACATCTTCATTGTATTTTATGCTTTATCTGTGTGAATTAAGGTTTAATTTCCCTAATGAATATGTAAATACGTGTTCAATCACAAAATAGTCTGTATCTTGTGACCTTATCGCCAAACGTGTATCATTAAGATCGGAATAGACGCCACTGTTGGTAGTTTATTATTCTGAATACAGAAACAGCAAAAAAGGGTGGTTTAAAATTAGTTTAATATATTTTTATTGAGATTTTGACTCTTTTATATTTGTCGCAAACTATATGTTAATATAAAATTCGATTCTGAGTATTCTTTAATAATTCAGAAGATATTTAGTACTTTAATCTATATATATATAGATATATATATATAGATTAAAGTACTAAATATCTTCTGAATTAATCTATATATATATATATAGATTAAAGTACTAAATATCTTCTGAATTATTAAAGATATATATATATATATATATATGTACTTACAATTTTACATAGTTACTTCTTTTGTGACGTAGACGTCCACTAAGAACGGATTTTACGGATTTCAACTTTTTGCATTTCGCCAAGTTTTAAGCCTGTAGGAGCTATACACTTAACGCGGGGGTAAGTCTTACCATAGGAACGGTTACGATGACAACGAATAATATGACATAGGTTACCATAGCAACCTAAGTTCACATCCAAATGAATAGTGTGCCCAACGAAGCGGCAGGGAATAAGCTAATATATATTCATATATATATGTATATATCTCTTCGTACATGTTAAAAGTTAACGCCATGATGCATAAAACACATGAATCAATAATGAAAATCCATAAATCAATTCCGATGTGATTGTAATACCATTGTAAGGTTTTTGCTACTTCATGGAAAGTCACTTTCGCCATCGCACACGCGTTTATCTTTATCGTATCTTATATATTATTTAGGTCCCGGGGTTTTAATTCTTACATTTGGACGGGTAGTGGGTTCGATTTCTGGTTGTATTTTCATTGTAATATAAGGTATATTTAATTAATTTTTAGTAATGAGATGGTTTGAGATATCACTTTCCATAATTAAGACGAAAAAATTGACACATGTACATGTTAATGTAAGAAATACATATTTTTTTCAATTTTTGTATGAAAAATGGGATTTCAACAAAAATTTTTTACGCATAATTGAATTACGATGCAATAAAAATCCAAAATGGCCGCAATTACGAATAAGTGCATACAACATTTACTACATTTAAGATAATTTACCAAATCGTCTGAAAGTGGCGGATATTGTTAGCGAGATTACCAGAGGATTTTGAGCTCTATATATATAATGCAAGGTTCTATTTGCTTTGTAGAGACGAATCGGAAAATAGATAATAGTTCTCTTGATTATATTACTATATAAAGTTCTTCCGATGGCCTTACGACTCGGAAATATGAAATGAGGTATTTTAATGTTGAATTTGACGTAAAATGTATCCCTAGCTCTTCCCATGACTCTGGAAATGTGGTTTTAACAGTGAAAGTCCTGTCAAAATCCGTCCAGCCGTTCCAGAGGTCAGGTATAATAAGACAGACAAAGAATTAAAATGATTTTTAATGAAATATCGTGTATACAGATCTGCCTACGACTTTGGTCACGCAAAATGTGGTTTAAAACCAGTGAAAGTCCTGTCAAAATCGGTCTAGCCGTTTCAGAGATCAAGGGCAACAAGACAGACAAAAAAAATGATTTTTATCATAATTTGTAATTACAAATAGACACCACAATTTCATATATATATATATATAAATTAATATCAAACAAAAACAGGAGGAAAATTGACATTTTACTACAATTTAATATAAATTGTTAAGCTTTTATTGTAATGACAAACAAACTGACACACCTTTACGATACAACCAGTGTTATGGTTAAACGGGCCATTAGCTTTCTTTTGTCAAATTATATAGGATTTTTTACGCGAATTTGAACTCTATCACCTCGCGATAAGCCACAGGTGTGTTTATGTTAATTTCTATTCAATACATTGTATCGACGGGTGGAGTCGCGGGACAAAGTAATGTTTTTTGGCCATTCTATAGTTTAATTGTGATTGAATTTATCCTACTTTTAACCTATTTGAAACATTAAAATAGGTTGATACAGTTTTGCATTATCCAGAGTTTAGGAAAATATTTTGTTATAATACACATTTAAATATAATAAATAATTATATATATTATAAAGCCTTAATAATATCTTTTTGTAAAATTAAACAAAAATATAATAATATATTAAAAAAATGTCTTTTTGCTTCGTATTTTGAGTCAAAATATCATAATCTGGTTCATATCATTTGGTTGTCATCTGTAACTCTACCTACACTACCTACTCTACCTACAACATTCATATTACCAGAACATATTTAATAATATATATTAGAAAACTAACATTAAACAATATTAACAATTCTATTATTTATAATACTCTACTATTCGTCTCTACATCTAATAAAATGTACATTTCTTTTCTTTAACGAACCATCTAGAACTCTATGTCAAATAAAAATTCAACCTTGTCGCTACTTCATTTGCAATTTTGCAAGCCATTATTCTTTTAATTCTTAAAAAACTGTCAAGAAAATTACACAACGCCGTAGAGTTTGTCACATATTCGTTTTACTAATAGCTGCAGGTTGCGACAGCTCGTTAAAATAACATTCAATCAACTCTACATACCGATTACTATTAATTAAAATGTCACAATTGTTATTTTAGTATTTTTATTCTAAAATATTTGTTTACAAATATGGCGATACTTGATTACGTTATTTCAATAATTAAGTACTCAATTAAATAATAATTTAAGACGTCCTTCAACAATGTAGAGAAATTTAAATAAAACTTAATAACTCAAACATTTAATAACAATACAATGTTCAAGGAAAGAAATATAAATAAATATAACAGGCAAATAAGTAATACCTATAAATAGAAACTCAATATGTAGAGCTAAACTCTACAATCAAATGTTCGCATTGTAAAGACATCAACGCGTACGTGACGACGTTGATATCTTTACTAGCGTTCAACTGTAGTTATTTTGTAAGAAACTATTTTAATATTACCTCAAGCTACGTAATTAGCATAGAATTTCGTAATTTAAATACCAGTTCCGCATCAATTTGCGTATCGCACGCAAACAATACCGGCAATAAAAATAAAACTAAACCTATCACTCCGATATCCATAATTGCTTCCGGAGTAAAATTCAAATTTCGTAACAATTAAAAAAAAAAAAACTCACCGCAAAAAACCTTCGAGGTGAAAGTCTATTGGAGTGTGTGGAGAGTATCACTAAAGCCGGCACAAAACACAGGGCACTATGGGTGACATGTGACACGTTCTATTTTTGAATTTGAATCTGATGAGCGCGTCAGTGGGGTCAGTGAGGCGCGCGCGGCGGCGGCGAGCGGGCGCGCGGAGCGAGTGGCGGCGAGAGACTGCGCTCCCCACGCCCCAAATACTAATCACCGCGCTATCGACTGCCATGGGGCCAACTCATGAGATATAGCGATTTCTGTTTCAATATATTAATTTGTTTAATACAGCATTAATGAACTCTGTTTTTTTTAATTTAATATTTTTGTTTAATTTTATTATTAAATAATAATTCTCATTAATTATATTATTTAAATGAATGTTTTAAACAATTTTTGGTATTTTCCCTAATAACTTATTTATTATAAAGTAACTACAAAAAATATAATCTTAAAGGTGCAATTTAGAATTTATAATAGACAAGCATCAGTTTTCTTTTTTTTTCTAGAAATAAAAGAATTAAACTCATACCCTTACACGTTAAACTCAATTCTAAGTTGAAAATATGTTTTCTTTAATAGTTACACTTAGTTTTAATGAATCTCTAAATCTTATAACTTGTACCACACAACTTATTCACGGATCTGGATGACGTTTGTCATTTCTTTAATATCGATAAGGTCACGAAAATGACCCACCTATGATGTGACGTCAAAGTGGATACCTCATACAGGTCAATGTTAAAATACACGGCCTTTTCCGCAAAACCTTGAAAACATTTTGAGAAAAATCGATTACTTTAAATACAGGAATAGACTGTGACTTTTTATATAAATATTATATACTATTACATAGAAATAGTAACTTAGAAATAGTATTTATATATATATATATATATATATACTACTAACTAAGAAGTATATATATATAAACATATATATATATATATATATATATATATATATATATATATACTTGTAAGAATATCCAAAAAGGTATTAGGAAGGCCCTGCGGTGTATTTCTTTTTTAATAAAAATGCAGGATTTTTTGAGACATAATGTAAATATATTTGTAGGTATGTCGTTAAGTTATTAAATACTTGATTATATTAACAATTGTGGACTTTTTATTAATAATACGAGTGTTATGAGATTTCTTAATAGTAATATTCAAATATCTTAGAGTAGATAAATGATTCACACAGTTTTCAGCCCACGTCCATGTAATGTTTATATTATATATTATCAGGTAGGATGCGACAGTGATAAGGCGGCGTACACACAAATATAAATTCAAATTATTATTTTTATATTAAACTACAAAATAAATCAATAAAGAACAATCAAATAGCTGAAAATATTCTCTTGCTATTATTATAGCTGAAAATATTACCTATGAAACTTATAATAGCTAAATCAAAATCCGTTCAGACGTTCTAACATTACAAACAAATACAAAATGAAACTAGTTAAAAAAACATAGTTAGTTTTCTTTATGAAATATTTCTTTTTTATAAAATCACTTGTTTTTTATTTTTACGTATGTATTTAAACAATTAAATATATTATTATATATGTGGTCTGTCATTACTTTAATATATATATATATATATATATATATATATATATATTAAAGTTATGTGTTCCGCGTAACATTTGATTTGAGACTGACGCAGTTCAGACGGCCTTATACGTATCATCATTTAACATTTGGCATTGGCCTAGATGTATTGATTTGATTTTCGGTTACGACACAAGTGACGAACAGACACACACACACACACACACACACACACACACTTCATAAACAACGTTTAGTATCACTTCAAAAGATATATTACTGCTTGGCCATGGTGAAGATGAATTATGGAGAAATTGAAGTTTGTAATTCCAAAATTAACTGCTTTTCACTAAACTTTCAGCTAACCTCTGAAGCGGCTGATGTTATAAAGAGTAACTGAGTCTATTCTATCTATATCATGCGAGTGAAGTCATGTGCAGTGCTAATATTATCCACCTGTTAGCCTATTATAATATAATTTGTAACATCTAAGACTTAAAAGCTAATTAATTTCATTCTTAAAAAAACCGTTTAGTACTGCGATTAATTTACGTTACTTCACCCTGTACTTACAGTTTTCGTCAGTCAATCAATCAATCAATCATCCAGGTTCAATCAATCAATGTTACAAACAAGAACACAAACAATTAGTCACATTGAAGTCATTGAGACAGTTGTTTACTTTAAATAATCTTATAGGAAAATATATTACATTTTTCATTGAAATTTGATTCATCTTATTGCATATATGTATATTACTTAATATGGGATAATTGATGAGTACCGATAGTTCAGTGTGCGTTGTGACTGGAAGCGACTATTATAGTCACAGATTCGAATCCTGCTCGTATTTATTAATGTCGTTGAATTAAAATATTAAATAGCTTAGGTTTTTATAAAGTATTTTTTATTACTCTAGAGACATATATAAATACATATATATATATATATATAATTTTTTTTCAATTATATATATATATAATTGAAAAAAAAGAGTCAAATATGACATACTAAAATTTTTAATTATAGTTTCTAATGTAAATAAAAATATATTCTTCGAACATATGCCCTGTAGTGAATGCGCATAAACTTACTGAATTACTTAAATGACACAACAGATAGTACTAGAAAATCACAGGTCTATTCATCTTAATATATAAAAAAAAGGTTTATTAAACTTTGTCTAAGTATACTAAACCTGCTCGCCTTCAAAGTTCATTCCTTCCAAGAATAAGATGTTAGGCTTATGTAAATATTGTAAGCACTTTACCTACTTTATACGGATTTTTATATTAATTTTAATCACTTTATTGGCATCATTATTGTCAAATGATCTGGTATCAATGACATAATATTTGGACTATTATTAATACTAGGATCTACCGCCGTGCGCTGCGAGAGTTGAGTTGAGCCCCCTCAGTTTTTTGACCATCATTTCTGAACGGAATGAGATATTTTAATTCTGTTTTTTTTTTAATTCCCCATTCTCAAGCTCTACAGCTCTGCCAATTTTCATTCAAATCGGTTCAGTAGTTTTTATGTGATTACTTCAAAAAGAAGTTTCCCAAACGGTTAAGAGCTTCGGTTACGCTCAACTCAAAAATTATTTGTATTCTGGAAATTAATATTTATTTATTTTCACGTCTCGAAAGAAAATAAAATGGTATATAAATGAATATTTTTTTTTTATTATATAGATTTAAAAAAACCCTGATCACATCACATTTTTGGGGTGTGGGGAAACCCATCGAAAGATACAAGTCACTTGATCCGCCGCAATATGATAACTATTTCATCTTAAAACACCCAAATGAGTCAGAATAGTAGAAATATTGTCTCAAAGTTCAATGACCTTCAATTATACTTAGCAAAAAACCCTAGGGAAATGTATAACCTTTAAAAGGGATAACAAAAAAAAATCAGCTGTGATTTTACTTTTTGTCACCACTAAGTATTGGATGTAGAAATTCTTTTAATAATCTGAGATGTCGTTACAGCGCAGTTATATTACTATTAAAATGTCATTAACTGTAATTCAATTCGTATTCTTAATATAGTTCTATTAAATCGCGATTTTATTAACTTTGGAGATGTATAGAATAATAAATTCTCAGACAAACCAGGGAGTCTTGACATGTTGTGGGCATTCATATATACAATATGAAGACGTAAAAGAGGTGTCAGCATAACGGCCCCCCAGCAGGAGAACAAATCAATTAATTAAACTGACTCATTATAAAATTCATCCTAATGAAATTTAGAATGAAATTATTCTTTCAGTTCAAAAAATATAACATTATTTACAAAGAAATATCAACATTTTTGGCACATGTGTAACTTCCTCGAATGTCCCTTTAAGGCTGTGTAAGGTCATTGAACTTTAGACAATATTTTCCTTCAGATGACATCATAGTGTCCTAAAGGACGTGAGATCGCGCAGATTAGTCTAGAGGTGTAATAAAAATAATACATATTTTGTTTACAATTTATTTACACTGTGATTTACTGTTGACAATAAAATAAATAAACACACCACGTTCAAACCATTGATACATTTCAAATACAAACATTTTAATTGCATTTAGTTTAGAGCACGCACGATACATTAAAAATATTTAAATATCGGCAATTTATTTACCTCTCGACTTGATGTATCACCGGACGGGGAATATTTAAAAAGCTTCTGATATTTCGATTAATCGATTTATACGAATTAATCGATTAAGTAACATAAGATCGAAATCGATATTTCGTAATTAAAATTTCCTTTTCTTTTAATGTTTTGTTATTTTCATTTACTATAATATATATAAAAGTGATTTGAGGTATTTGTTCTTACAACCATATTATACACATATATACATGTACGTATATACAAAATTATCTTACAATATTTTGTTTAAAATCGATTTTTTAATACTCGTTTTTATTGTAATAAATTTAAGGAGCATATACATCTTCAATACTTCCGAGTACTATTTTTCTTCATCTGATTCATAAAATTAAGGGTTGTCACAAATTGTATACCTAATTATATTTAATACAAAAGTATAAATAAACTTCTAAATATTAATTAATGTTTAATAACAAAGCCTATAATAATTAGTATTGTAAAAAATTTTATGTACTTCTTAATGCAACTTACAGCAACAGTGAGTAATAAATAGGGTTTTAAAAAACTCCTAAGTATATTACAATCGCCAACCCTGAATTGTATCAACAAATTAAGAACAACTTCGGAGAAATTTTATGTAATCATTAATTTATTTGATATAATAAATATTTATTGGTTTAAAAAGTTAATTTATTGAATCGATCCAATCCATGTAAAATAAAGAAATTATCAAAGCAGAAAACGTAAAATTATTAAAATAAATTTTCCTCCTTAATAAATAAAGAAAAAACATATAAAGATAGAAAAAGATAACGTCAAACAGGTAAATTTTCAAATTGAAACCAATAATTTAAATTGAAAAAATTATAATCTAGCTGTGCCTACGACTTTCTTCGGTTTGAATGTTTTTTAAAGTAGCCTAAGACACTCATAATATTATCTATCTGACCGTGAAAATCCTGTTAAACACGGTGCAGCCGTTTCTTACAGACCTACTGGGAAATATATATTTTTTTCTAAGTTTTGTATATATTTGTAATTACAAACAGACACATATTAATAATAAATAAAATACCGATAAAGAATACTCCTCGGGGACATCAGTTACGCAAAAGGGGACATCATTGTGTGTTTAACGGTTCATTGTTCACTCAAGTACGAGACAAATAACTCTTTTTGGCGGCAAAACGTGGGAGGTGTATTTTTGGAACATTACAATTTTAAACTATGCATCCTTTATACACTCTGTATCTTTGGAATAGAGGATAATTTGCTTTGTAGTTGTAACACATTAAATATGTTTATTTCATATGGAATTCGGTTACATGATACACCGTAAGCTGCGATATTTTTGGCACTGTATATGTGACAATTGTTTAAAATACCTTAAAAGTCCTAAAACAACAAAGACTTGACTTTGAAACCATCTATCTATCTATCTCAACGTGATCTAAGTATCTATATAACTATAGCCTCACTTGACTTCAAGGGCGAGATAGCTGTACATACCGGACGTAAGTCAAGAACTCAAGGATCCCGTAAGTGAAGTCGGTCAAACATATGTGGCATCCCCCCCGCAGAGCTGGATCCCGTACAAGACTACTCGTAAACTCATCCTCCTTCCCGTGTGAAGCGAATGCGATAATATAAAACATCTTAAACAGTTTCAAAATTAGCTAAAATAATAGACACAAGGTCTAAAGATATTGATGAAATTAATGTGATATTTTTTACTACGATAAAATGTTAACATAGTTTTAATTTTTAAATGAGTCATAGTATTATATATCTGTGATAAAATAAAAAATATATTATAGCTTTCATTGTAAAACAGACCGTAACAACAGGAACAATGTCGAGGACGGACGATGGCACCCGAAACAATATACTTATTCTGGAGAAATACTTAAATAATATTAATGATTTTAAGATTTTAGTTTTAACTCGAGGTATGAAATGCATTGCAGAAGATCGTTCAGAGGAAGACGAGAGGTACATAATAGAATTCGAAAATTGGTGTTAAGAAAATGTATATATATATATATATATATATATATATAAAGATATATACATACTTAGTACGGATAAAAACATACATAAAAGTGTAAAATTTCGGTTATTTTTAAATTATATACAATATTTGTTATATGCAAATAGAACCTGCAATAAATCTGACAACGTTGTTAGAACTAATTACAAAATTATTACAATTATTCTATTCAGTAATAAATATCTTTAAATTATGTTATTATAAGTTACTCGTTTTTTTTCATTTTGACATTTTCGTGGTTATAATCTTATATACCCACAAAAAATTACATAAACAGTGGTTTGACATATAAATTATATCATCAATACAGGAATGAAAGCCAATAAAGTATTTACAATTAAGTGAAGAGTTTGATATATTTTACCTTAACATTCTAAATTTTGCTTAAAAACTTGATTAAATCCTTCCTAAATAATGATAAAATAGAAAAATTAACATTATCATTATCATTAGCCTTGTTTTATCTTTATCATTATTCTTATCCGATTAAGTTAACTTATAGTTCAAAATACTAAATTAGGTTCCAGATTACTTTTGTACAACTTTTATCACTATCTTTTATGTTATGAGGTAATATTTTAATGTAAATAATAAATATACTTTATTCTCGGAATATTTCAACTAAACTACTAACTAATATAGTACACACTAGTCTTAATGCAATATTTCATAATCGCAAATCTACCAACCTCTATCAGGTAGTAGGTTACAATGTAGATTATGAAAGAAAAAACAAGTTATAATTTTTTATATTTAATAAAATACTAAATATTCAGAATATACCCGTAAAATTCGGCACCCAGTGATGCAATAACGAGGTAACGGTACGTGAGTTATCACCGCAGTATTATAAATAACTTACTCTTAATTCACTCAATACATCCGATTCATTCATTGATTTATCTTCCATCTAACTTCAGGAGGATTTTTAAAAATCAAAAATTGCGAATTGAGTAACGATTTCGTGGAATATTTAAGAGAATTTTATATTTTATATAAAGTTAATTTTATATGAAACAAAATTTAAATGTATTTCAATAAATAAATAGTTGTCCAAGTGTTATTTATTGTATTATAAAATGGTATCAAAGATCAAGGTTCCGGACGCCCCACTGGATGATCATATTTATGGTGTAACCATTGTCTGCGTCGTGATGTATGGTAGCCATGTATGATACATTTCGGGATAGATGAAATGTATAACTTAAACCAAAAAGCATTCTATCCCATTGACGTACGATTCATATTTGAATGTGGTTGTAAAAAATACATATGTATAAAGGTGTCGGCAGGTCTAGTATTGTAAAACATGGATATGTTTTGTTATGATGAAGCGATAATTATTTTCGTTATTGGGTATTTCGTGTCGTATGTTGAATAAGTGATGTGTAGTTTTGATAAAAATGTACTTTTGTTTCAGTACAAAATCGTATGTTTAAATCTAGAGAATGAATACATTCAAGATGGAATATTTATTACTGAATACATATAAAGTGCCAGATCCTTTAGACAAGTACAGCTCGTATGCGGGCTGGCTCGACCGAGATCAAACTTTCAGAGATAGTTGGAAATTATTGAGTGATATTATATGTGTTGTTATAATATTTGTATGCAATTACCATCCATCGTGGGTACACAAACATATACATAATAACAGTTGGAGATGTGCTGCTACGTAGAAAACAAGGGAGAATTAGTGAGAAGTTAGGGAGGAGTAGCATACATAGGAAGAAAATAAGGATATGTTTTTAATGGTGTTACACTAACAAGTTTACAATAAGTGTTAACACTTATGACATCAAATAAATTTATGATAATACGACGCGACGGTGACCTCAAGATATTTGTGACCTTCAGTACACTATTAAATATTAGCTTAATATCAAAATTCACTTGCCTGCAGTTAAAAGCTCAAGGATTCAAATACTAGTAGTAATTTATATTTACATTTCTATCAGATACTTCTTTGTACTCCAATAAATACACAATATGTTGAATGAAGCATTAGATTGTGTTAACATGAATGGTGCCGTCCATAGATCCTTGTGAAGAAGAGTCTACAAGGAAGGAAGATACCCGCTCATCTTACTTTCTTTACATTTATTTACTATATTATAATTTTATTAAGATTATATCGCTGTTACGGTGTCGCACCTGCTCGACTTGACAAAAAATTTTCCATACCTATAAATATTTTTTTTACCTACAATATTTTTATCAAGTCGAGCAGGTACAGCACCGTGTAGTGAACGTGTACGCTGGCGGCAGTTCAATACGAATACAATGCGCGGGCGCATCGCATTGCGTTGTCACCGCGTTCTGCATAACTATTCATATGCTGATGGACAATGGATCCAGGTTTTAACATTTTAAAAACTATATTATAAATAACTTTATTTGTATTCATATATTTGATATAGATCAGAGGTTACGTGTAATGTATACTTAAGTTATAAGTTATCTAAGATATAACATTAAGTTGTGACTAAAAACCATTGTAAATTTCAAGTGTACGTGAGAATTACTTAATAAATAATTGTGAATGTCACAAATTGCAACCCAATATTATACAATAATAGTAATACGTATTTAGAGCCTACTTAAGTTATAAAATATATTTTATTCCAGAAATTGTTGTTGCTAAACGAAATGAAACGAAACGAAAGATTTTAAAAAAATCGCAAACTTTTATGTCTATTTTTATTGTTTTAGTTTGATGTCAAAAAATGGGCTATGTTCTTCCTTGAGCTGTCAAAGTTCATACATTTTCGAAGTTACATATATATATATATATATATATATATATATATATATATATATGTTGTTAACAATATTATTTAATAGAATAATCCCTCCCAGTATTATAACGTCAATTCGGACCACCGGTGAGATATACAATTACAAGATGTGTTCATTGTACCACAATCTGTCAGGTCGTTTGTAGACCGCGGTGCGTCTCTCAATAAATAAATGGGATTTATTAACATACGAGCCGCCTCGATTTATAACTATTTTGGATAGTGTTCCTTTACCATCGTTACTTACTGCTATTGAGTGACTTATTCTTGAAAATATATTTACATTATTATAATTTAATTGCTATTGATTTTTTATTATACCTCCAATCTTAAATATTATCTACACGGGAATAAGGATGCGATAGGGGTAATAAAACTAGATACAGTCTGGTGTGACACAATAATGGCGTGTAATCCTGACTGCGGATTCAGTTTACTATGGTTTAACCATAGCAGACAACTGTGGAAATTATAGTCAGGTATCAAGAATGTTGTGTAGAATGAAGGTATATTCATTATTAATAACATAAAAACAAATAATTTGGTATTATAGCTGCGTATTATGTTGTGCATTACTTTTCCGTTTTAGTCTCCCCTCTCTTTCTTTTGATTTGTCAATCTCATTTTGACGGATGTCAATTTTATGTTTTGTAAATTTTAATATAGGTTGAAAACTATTAATATACTAGCTTATTCCCTCCCGCTTCGCTGGGCACACTGTTGGACTTAGGTTGCTATGTTAACCTTTGTCATATTATCCGTTGTCATCGTAACGGTTGCTATGGTAACCGTTGCTACAGTACCCTTACCCCCGCGTAAAGTGTATATCTCCTACAGGTTTAAAACTTGGCAAAATGCAAAAAGTTGAAATCCCTTAGAATAGGAATTCCGTAAAATCCGTTTTTGATGGACGTCAACGTCACAAATAATTATGTAAAATTTTAAGTTAATTGGTCAGATAGTTTCGGTGATTTCGTGATGAGTTAGTGAGGGGTAAATCGCTATATATATATATATATATAGATTTTAATTATAAACAAATGCACCTTTCACCGGCCGAGGGGTGCAATACTATCGCAACTTCTCTTAAGACCCGCACGCGAATAATGAATAAAGTCACGATCTATCAATTACTTCACCCAAATATATAATTACACTAAAATAGACCTTACACCCTTGTAATAAGAAAATACTTTTAATAACAAAAAGATCGGAATGTGTTACAAATGTATAGTCAAGGTGCTTCATATTGCAATTATGACATTTATATATAATTGTAATTCGATCGCTTCAAATTTATACAAATTATAGATTAAAGTTCCATTAACAGAAGTAATTGCTACAATTTAATATCCTTACTATATAATAATGACCTAATTGACTCTGTATGCACGCGCATCACTTATCACCCACAAATCACACAATAATGTGTAATACATAAAAAAAAAGCTATTGAATCAGGCAACAAAATAGGGTAGGTGCCAACCTCATACGTAACATTTGACCCTTCCTGGCCCGAAGGGCCGGGAAGTTCCCTTGTATTATAATAATATTCTATAGATTTGTTACCATTAGGACCATTTTATCTTAATTATACCTTTGAAAATGATTTTAAAAACATGCAAAGCCTTTAAAAATGAAATAAATATAAACTATTTAATGTTCTCGAAATTTTTACTTCAATATATATTTTCAACATTGATAGCCAATTCTTAAGAAAAGCTACATAAAAACCATTCATATATTTATATTTATTATATAAAATATCACAAGTGTTAACACTTTCGGATATTTTGTGCCTTTGTTGTATTGACATTTAATTTGATCACAGTGTGTGTCATTATGTCATTATTTCTAATGATTATATGTGGATTAAGGCCACGAATTGTCATAGTAAGCTTAAAGAAAATATATAATAAAAATTCGGTACCTATTCTAAACAGTCACTTAAGTTGAATTTGCTCTTGTAATTAAAATACATTTGTTATTAAGGGTAACACTTTTAAAAGTAAAAAAAATGTGTCAAAATTTTACGTTTTATGTTTAATTATTTTTTATTTCTCTTCGTAAATTACACAAATTCACAGTGAATTAATTGGATTTATTTAAAAATTATTATAAACGTTATGAAGCAACAATAGATATAGTTTCTTCTAAAATGGTACATTTTTTTAACGTCATAGAAATCAAACGTCCAAATATTCGTTTACTTTAGTGTTACATAAAGTAACTTACCTCTAAACTTACTCATAACAAAGGTACATTTTATATCATATCAAGCCTTAGTTTGTAATTATTATAGGTGAAAGTAAGAAGGCTCTTGCTTACTTCATTAAAAACTAGATTAAAGTTAATTCAATTAAAATTCATATACTAGTTTAAATGAAAGTAAGTAAAAGAATATCCTTTACAACCTGATCCATTAAAGCCTTAAGCAAATACTATTAAAGTTTTACGACCGATTTAAAGATATCATTCGAAAGTAAAACAATGTTAACATTTTGATGCACATTTGTACTTTGTGCGTGAGAAATACGAAGTGCAATTGAATTTATACTCTATTAACGTGATATAAAATTCAATTTACCTTTGATGTGTGTAATATGACATTTTCGTAACATAATACATATTTCTTAAAACCAACACAATATTCGCTACTAAGAATTTAACGTTAGTTTGCTTACCCACAACTTGTTTACCGAGTTGAGTTATACCGTAAATAACTAATGTTTTCATTTTTTAATAACACTTTAAAATAATATCTATACAAGCAATTTACCACTCACTGACTCATCACGAAATCTCCGAAATTATCTGTCCGATTAACTTAAAATTTTACATAGTTACTTCTCCTGTGACGTAGACGTCCACTAAGAACGGATTTTACGGATTTCAACTTTTTGCATTTCGCTATGTTTTAAACCTGTAGGAGCTATACACTTAACGCGGTGGTAAGAGTTACTATAGCAACGGTTACGATGACAACGGATAATATGACAAAGGTTACCATAGCAACCTAAGTTCACATACAAGTTAATAGTGTACCCAGCGAAGCGGGAGGGAATAAGCTAGTATACTCTTTCACATATATATATGAAAAAGTAAGATCTGGAATCAAAACAAAAATATATCAATTTCTTGATTCTTCTTGATATTAAGTAGATTTTTGAAATTCTAAACTCAGCGGCATTGGTATGCGGATTGAAAGATGAAAAAAATATTACCCAAATTTAGCATCACGTTAGAATTATTAATGTTATATTCAATTATTTACGCTATGTTTAATAAAGTATGAGGAGGACTCACAAAAAAATTATGTTCTTAAGCCTAATACACAAACACGTTTAAAATATTTACACGTAAATACTACAGTATTATATTCATTTATAATGACAGTATAATAATAGTTTTTTTTCTACTTTTATAATATATACAAAAAACTTTATTCAGTGTCATAACTTTTTTCTAACCGTATAAAAAACTTTAATAAACAAAACTTTATATAGGCGCAAAATCATGTGTATTAGCCTTAATTTGGGATAGCAATAACCATCTTAACATCAGTCAAAATGAATCGCAAATCATCTCGACAGGCCCTTCATAACAAAACAAAAGGGCTTAATGAGATTATTTTTGTTATCGAAATAAGTTTGGGTAATAATTGTTTATTTTTAATTACTTATTTTTTTATATATTTTTCTTATTATTATTTATATTATATTAGTGTTTTAAATTTTTTTATTTATTTTCAAATCAATATAATGTTTTACATTATAGACAATTAAAAAAAAAACAATATAACACAAACTGTTTACTTAAAACTATTATTTAGCTGAGCGTAAGTGAAGCTCTTAACTCTTTGGGAGACCTTTTTTGTGTTTAGTTGTCTCCAGAATGCGACGAGATAATTAGCTAAAAATTTTCTCATGTATGTTTGAGACGAACGCGGATGTTATAGAGAAAACAGATTGAAAAATTTTTAGCCATTCAAAAGTTATCGAGAAAAAAAGAAAGGAGAGAGGCTCAGCTCAACACCCGCCGCGCATGGCTGGCGGATCCTAGTAGATATATTTATAAAGATTACATGACAAGAAAAAAAAAACAAAAACGGACTTCATAATAATATGTGCAAATTAAGTTCTCTTTTCAGTAATTATTATTTTTAATATGTCATGTTAGGTTTTTTATATATCTGTGTACATTTGTAAAACTATCCAGAACCCATTAATTACGAACACAAACTGAAGATCCTCGCAGACCTAGAGGACTCATTCCACAGTACGTGCGGAATCTTAAGACATTAAAAACACTAACTACTGAAACATAAATTCTCACTTACCAGCCCTCACCTTACCTTATCGACCGCATTGTTATCTCCTTGATAAGGGCAGACCAATTAAAAATTTGTTCTAGTTACAAATAAACGCCTCGCGATGAGCTTTTACATGTCTCCGTTGATACAAATAAAAGTTTAATTTACGTGCTAAAAACAATTCCATGTTAAATGTATAATTTAACATTGATTAAAGATTTTATTTGTTTATTTAACTAAAGCTCGTGTCGTCTCGGGGTTAATGAACTCGCTTGTTACCGATCCCATGTCATAATATGTTTAATTGAAAACAAATTGTTATATTGTATATGTAAATTGTTATGCAAATATTAAAATTGAAAACAGAAGTTGTATTCAATGTATCCGGTTCATTATCTTTGGTTTGTGACTAATAAATTAATTTAATGCTTTCTTTATAAGCTATTCAAAAAAGCTGTTATTCATATCAAATATATAAACAACTTATTGCTTGCTTGCTTATTTGGTATGTTTATAAAATATTCTACAACTTTTACCATGTTTATTATATTACTTAAATTATATTGTTATAAGAGATGTTTTCAAAGAATTATCAGTTTGATAGTATCATAGCGATTTGAGTTTACAATGATAAGTAATGAAAAAAGTGTATTTATAGACGATATTAGTCCAACATCGTCTGTATCGATACTAATCGATACTAATCGATTCATAAAAACACGTATCGACTACAAATCTATGATTTTCTGTAAATCTATTTGTTAATTATTTAAAATGTCAGAAAATATCAACTCATAGGTTAAATTACAGTAAGATAACATAACATAACATTCGTAACGTAAAAATGTCAAAAAATATCAACTCATGGGTTATATTAAGGTAACATAACGTTCATAAACGTAACGTAACGTAATCTTACACACATTTAAACATGATTAAATATGTGTAAGATTACGTTATTTAAACACCTTTTATATGATTTATAATCTATTGTAATTTATTTCTATGAACAGCTGTTGTTATTGTTAAAATAATTATATATGCTATAGTAATTTTTAACGTTAGAAAAGGGTCACTGACCGCCGAAATAAGTGACGTCACAGTCTTAAAAAAAAAAATAAAAGGAACAACGCCACCTCTTGGGACACGAGTCATTTAATTTTCACTTTATTATTTTACACAATATTGCGGTGAAGACAGCACGACATCATAAATTACTTATTTTATTCATTATATCCCTTATATAAATATATATAAAAACATATTTAAATTTAACATCAAATCGGAATAAATTGGTTTAAATCAATATCAAGGGAATACTGATCTAAGTATTCTATATTAACAACTAATAGATTGTATTTTATCTGGTAACGACTTAAATAATCTTCGAGCATTAAGATAAGGAATAACTTATGTCACATATTTTAAGGCATTTTTAGAATACCGATACAAATTAATTTTCTTGCAAGTCAGTCAGTCAGTCAGTCTTCATCACATCTTTGTTACAAAATTGTTTTAAATAATGATCAGGAACCACCGATTACTTATTATGATTGTTAAGTAACTCATACAATATTGATATACTATTATCTTAAAATGATCTAATTATCGCTGTGAGGTTGAGATAAAGAACCGTTAGCACGTTCTTGTGCCTATCAGTATATACTATAAGTTTTAAATTAAGCAACAGATAAAAAAATCGATTCTTAGTAGCTGTTAATTATCTTGTTATATATATACAAGGGAACTTCCCGGCCCTTCGGGCCAGGAAGGGTCAAAGGGCACGTATGAGGTTGGCACCTACCCTATTTTGTAGCCTGATTCAATAGCTTTTTTTTGATGTATTACACATTATTGTGTGATTTGTGGGTGATAAGTGATGCGCGTACATACAGAGTCAATTAGCTCATTATTATATAGTAAGGATATATATATGTTATATATATAGTTTTAAAGTAAAATGATTCTATTTGTGTAAGTTAATTCACACCAATATTAAAATGAAATTCAGCGTCTGTTTACACATTTTATTAAAACATTTACCGTTCAATGAAGTCTGCTTCTAACACTCAATACAAAACTAATTATAACAGTCGTTTATCTGTTCCATCTCGTAATGACGTTTCCATCACTTGATAAAAAGTTGACAAGACAATTACCACAGATAAGGATGACTTATTAAAATACAAACATTTAATAACTCAATTATGTTTTTGTGGACGTGTTCAATAATGAGATCAAATTTGTACTTATATTAAAATTAGTAAAAAACGAATTGTTTTTTGTTTATCTGTTTGTTTATGTGTTTTTTAACAGTTAACCCCTGTAGTTACCTGTTCCGTGTCAAATTTTAAAATCTTTTTGTTGTTGACAAATCTGTTTTTGGTATGGACAAAAGAAAAAAGGTAGAATTTGAAAAGTAAAGTACGAATTTTAAACTATTTAACTTATTTCAATATGAAAATCTTTTACAATCATGCTTCGGGCGAAATTTCGTGAAATAAAATATATAACATTCAATTTTCGTAGCGATTTAGACTGTTCATATTAAACTAACCGGAGTTTAATATGAACAGTTCGCGATAGTTCAAGATAGTGTAAGTACAGATATTGTAGATTATTATAAGACATAGTTTGTAGAAAAAACATGTCAAAATTATTTACCAGCTGTCAATTGCTGATTGGCTGTCTATCATATCACCAATAACTAATAAGATTTAACAAAGAACTTAACGTCAAATTAGTTTTAATAAACAGCAAAACAAAAAAAACGCTAGTATTATATTTGTAATGTTCTTCTATATTTTAATTAAGTTACAATTGTTGAATTATTTGAAGATCCAGCAAGGTACAAAATAATATAAGTGAAATTTTATACTAATTTCTGTTACATTTTTTATAATATAATCACTACAAAATTAGTACTCGTACCTAAAACTTTAAGTTACCGAATTAAATATAAAAAAGATAATAATGGTAAAAAAAATATTCTTTTTCTTAGACCGTATCATAAGGACAAGTAACGCCATCTATCAACTAAGACGCCAACTATCACATAAGCGTGCTAAGTTCTGAGTAAATGTACATATTAATACGCTATCACCCTCGCATGGCGGCGCTAGTATATAAGAACACATTTGTATATATATTAAAATTAAGAAACAAAAAATAATATAATTATATTAAAAAATTATATCTATTACTTAAAATACTGGAAAACAAACTTACTTTAAAGTTGTACAAAACGTTTCTTTCTCGCCTTAAATATTTAAAATAACAATTTTTATTATTAAAACAAATTAATCTGATACAGTTATAGACCGTATATACAAACGGACTATCCTATATATAACAATATCTATGTAAGTATGATCTAGACACGTGGTATATATATATATATATATATATATATATATATATATATATATATATATATATATATATATATATATAGGATATTTTTTAATAGAAAAGTTTATTATCATATTAATTTAACAAAACGACATATTTATAGGTTATAAATTGTCCTTAAAATGTTGGATTGGCCTGAATTAGTGACAGTTTTGTTTAGAAACTTATTGTTGCAATAAACAGTATGTCGATAAAGTTAGTGCACTAACAGCATTCGCAGACTGGTCTAATAACCGCATTACACTTACGAAATAGACTTTAGATAAATGGGGCAGAGAATAACCGAGTTGTAACTATTTAATCGGCTTACAAAAGGTATTTATTACTGCTTCATTAATTTATACATAATTTCCAATATTCTTAAGGATAATGTAATAAAATAATTTACCCCACAATCGTTTCATTAATAACTATAGAACTTGTATTGAAATATTCTTAAACAATTTATAAAATTTTAACAGATTCATGTATGAAGTGTTTTAAAGATTTTTCTTAAAATGCGCCTAAAAAAGGAAGCAAACAGTAGCAAGAGTAAAAACAATATAATACATACCTTCTCTCCCGACGTTTCCTCTTGGACGTACTAGTCCCTTTGATGGTTCTGTACAGAGTCATCATTTTGAATAGTACACTTAATATTTACACCACATACACTTATACATATAATATATGTAACGTGTTTTCACTTTAATCACTTCTTCACTTCACATCGACGTACGGTCTGAAACAGAAAAAATGGGATTAAATAAACAAAAATAGCTTCTTCCCTTAATACTTTCATATTATGAGATATTTATTATGTAAAGTCATTTTATCACCGAGTAAGTAAACCCTGACTTTAGGTGAAAATTTTCTCTTAATGAAAACATAAAAAAACTGCTAACATTAACTCAGTAGTTCTGGCCATGCATTGTCAGTCAAACGATTATATATATATTATTATACAACCATCTGTCTTAACTGCAAATAAACAAAAGCCATGAATAAGCTGTTATGACAAAAATAATTGCTTGATAAATAGTTAAATTAATGACTGATCATGTTAAAGAAATAATCATAAAACTTTTATAGCTAAAAACAAATTTATGAAACTCGAAAACTATAGTCCGAAGATCTTTAATCTTCCCATAACTCAAGTCCCCGTATCTTCTAGGTTGTCGGTCGGACCACTTTCATATGAACATTCGACTTATATTTGCTGTTTAACAATATATCGATAATATTATATTTCCCACGCATAAAATCAAAAAATTGTCACGGACTGTAGCTGTCAATTACTATGTGTCTAACGATAGCGACCCAACCGGTTCAATGACCCACTAACCGAATACCGCCGCTTAGATTTACGACCTATTCCGGTACGTTAATTATACCGACAAAGTACTTCAAATAAAAGGTACATGCAAGTTAATATGGCTGTATTTCCTTTACTTGATTATGTTATGTATTAATTTTACAGAATTCTAAAAGAATTTACTATTATATATATAAGCGATTTACCACTCACTAACTCATCACGAAATCTCCCAAACTTACGGAGTTCCTATCCCAATGCATTTCAACTTTTTGCATTTCGCCAAGTTTTAAACCTGTAGGAGCTATACACTAAACGCGGGGGTAAGAGTTACTATAGCAACGGTTACTATGACAACGGATAATATGACAAAGGTTAGAATAGCAAGTTCACATCCAAATTAATAGTGTGCCCAGCGAAGCGGGAGGGAATAAGCTAATTTACGTTAATTTCTTATATTGTTTGCTACAACTTTGTATTTTGACAAATGAAATACCAGTGACCTCTGCTCCATCGTTCGAGAGTGAAAACGAATTTGCTTTCATAGATTTGTATGTCCAAGTTTCTCTTTTACTCAAATACCTATTAAAATAACGACTATTATCATTTACAACTTGTATTAAACAATAAATGTTATTAACTTCAATCAGTGATTTGTTAAAACTTATATAATATAATGGTGCACGTTGAAAAAGTTTATATATTTTATAATTGAATAAAAAATATTCGCATTGTTTTCTATGGACCGAGAATTATAAAACAATTTTATGAAAAATATAAAAACAAAATTAATAATATAATTAATCATATTATTTGTATTATAATTTATTCAAATAGTATTCATAAATAATGTATACTAATTGGTATTTGCTACAAATACACTTTCTTGTCTTAAAATATGCAGCGGAGTCGCGTTCAGATAATTAGCAATCCTAGAAACTATCGAATACTTATCTTATCTCAGTGTGCTTTAGCTCCGGTGAAATTGGATTAAATTGATATAAATATAATGAATAAATATTAATATTCTTAACAAAGTATATCAATCAATATAATAATCAATATTTTTTTATTTAGTTGCTTCTGATTGGTTCTTGGTTAGTGCACGTTTAACTGCGGTAATTTGTAATAATACACGGATTTTTATAATGTTCTGACTATTCGTTATGTAATATTTCAAGAAATATATAAAAAATATATATAATTCGAATACCATAATATTGCATTTAAATTAAAAAGAACTGTAAATTAATATAAACAAAATGATATATTTTCTGATGAAATTTTAGAATTTGGTGATAACTTTTTTATTGTGTAATTTTCTAATAATTATTTGAATATATTATATATCGCCTTCAAACAATATCTTTTACTACTACCTCATCAAGTACAGCTAACTATATTTCTTCTTCGTAATATACAATTTATTTGGTAATTTCTGATATCATAAACCGGCTCTTTGGAGTTTGCAATTTTGAATATTTTGCACAAGAATTACCAATTTTGCGATTGTGTTTAAGAGATATTATGCAACACCGGTGAGTTTCGTAATAAAGTCTATAAGGACTGACTCAGTCAGTGACCAAAAACACTTAATGGTCACGGTGTTACATTTTCAATAGCGCAGGTGGTTGATGACAATAAATTATTGATTGCATAATAACAACTATGCACTTATATATACTACACTCAATACACACTAAGTATTCTCTGACTCCACTCTCTTAGAAGATCTGCTTGAACTAATAAAAGTTTTTCTATCCTCAGCGTCAAAAGCCAGAAGCACAATACTCTGTCTTTCCTTGTCTATACCTTCGAGACACCTCCTTCTATCAAACTCTTGAATATTTTTACCACCAATTAAAAAATTGGTGGTAAGTGAGACTTGTAAGGCAAAACCATTTCACTTATTACTTCTATTTTGTCTCTACACTGGGATTATTTCTGTTATTACTTTTTTATCAATATTTTTGTGCTTTATTTTTAAGTTTTTTAATTTAAATCGTATAACACTGAATTACTTTTAAAATCAGGCTGAATATTATTACTTTGTTATATATTATGAGACTCTTTATCGACGAGGGCCAATGACCATCAAATCTGATATACAATATATGTACGCGATGTCCTGTGTACATAATTCCGAGTACAATCGTGCAAACGCTTCAATTCTATAAAGGCCAAGTTAGTGTGCCACAATTAATATGCGATATGCGCTCGAGCATCCTGAACCCATGATTGGAATAACCAATATAATCTGACCCGTCAAATAATAAATATTGTTTGTCACACTGGTGTCAACGCTTTTGGTATGTTGTTCTTGCATCACCTGCAAGTTCTGCAGACGAGATGAATTTTGTAGCATTATGGTCTTTATTGTGTACGACATAGAAGTCAATTAGTTTATTCCGAGCCCACGTTATTAGGAAGGTTGAAATTTTATATGCAGCTTAGGATGTGACGAGGTCCGCCAGGCATTACGCAAGCGACATATAAGGCTAAATTCATATAGATAGTATATATATGTAATATTATTGCATAGATTAATAACATATTTATTTTTATTAATAGTATCTTTTGCTATTTAGATTTTATTAGATTTGCTTTTCATCGAAGTACTTTTACTCTCGAAGTAGGACTTTGGTCAGTCACGAGCTTTCGTGTTTTATGACTTTTTAACACGGAAAACTAGCCTCTTTGACTCATCACAGTTTACTGTAAAGGTCAAGATATCTCACGATTGGAATTTGCGGTTTTTTGATGCTTTAACGAATCCGATCTGTGGCCTTCGTTTGAACACTAATATTCCTTGAATAAACAGCACATTTGGTCAACAAACTGTCCGTGTTTTTTACTAAGTCTAATGAGTACAAACTCGGTCATAGCGTTTAAGCCTTATTAAGAGCTGAAAAACAAAGAATTTATAAATTGTATTGAGTATACTTATAAAATGGTTCCATATATGTTCTTTTTATTGCAGAATACATGTTCTTTGTTTTTACCATACCATTAAATTATATTACACTTTCAACACAGGTGATGTGTAAAGATGGCAAACAAATCAGAAATCTCGCAAATAACGATTTCGACTCCGCCATATAAGTACCAAGTACCGTTCGCATATCCATTTTGAGGACGACGACTTAGGAATTGGAACACGTACGAGGATTTGGAAGTTTTAAATGATAACTAATTATATATTAAATATAATTATTTGATTGTTTGTGACGCGATATATTAACTGTTTTCATAAAGATAATTCAAAATTATTTAAGTAGGCAATTACACGCACTTTTGAAAATTATTATATAAAAATGTCAGTATAGTCAGTCCGTTAGTAAGCTTACTGACGGACTACTTACTTTGAGTTGGTAGCTACCAACTCGGAATGCTTCTCTGAGAAGAGGAGCCCAGAAACTCACCAGTTACTCCTTTTAGAAGTTTAACAATCTTAGATGATGTACATTATAATACCCTGCAAATGAATCAACAACTTAAGTTCCACACATTTAATAATTCTTTGGTAAACTATATTTCCTATGAAATTAAAACTATTTAATCGATATTATTGATTATTCAAATCGATTACAGATATAATAAATCAATAAAAAACATATATTTTTATGTATCTAACGAAACAGCCTTCAAAATGTTATCAAATGACTTACAACATAACCAATAAATATTAACAGTATTACGCAGACCGTATGATCCTGTCGGTCACTTTCGATGCGCTTGCGCAATCCTACCATCATATGCAATTTCATTCATACTTATTCCAATAATATATATATATATATATATATATATATATATATATATATACATATAGATATATGTATGATCTAATATAGACAAAATATTTTTAGTTCTATTTGTTTTATTTGATATTTTATTATGTATTTTTTCCTTAACTATTGAATTGATACCTTGGATATGATAATTTGACATGTCATGTGATCAAATACAAACTTTGGCAATATCGAGCCTTGTTTACTAAAGGTGAGGTCACTTATTCAATATCAAATATTGATTTGGTTCTTAAAAAACAAGATTAAAGAATGCGTAAATCCAGAGAATAATTATTATAATTATTATTCTCTGGATTTGCGCAAGAAGAATGTAGATCAAGTAAGTTATACTCATGTGATTATTAGATACTAGTGTTATATTACAAAATATTTGTATGTTTGTACATATATATATATATATTAGGAAATACGATAAGTTTAGTTTCCTTTTGAGTTATCTTAACTGTAACTTAATGTTTTATGAAAATTAACTCAATAAAATCGTTGTGGTTAAAAAATCGAACATTTCTAATACGCATTGAATATTATACAAATATAAATTTTATTGTTATTAAATCTTTTGGTTGAAATGTTACTTTCTTACCGTGGTTAAAGTTAACCATTCGAATAGTAACCTATTTACATTTCATTAACCGCTTATTAGTTTTGACTCTCTCTCAAATATAATGAATTCCAGAGAGTTTTCTAATTCCAATGACCAAAAATAAGAGGTTTGATATAATTTTGATGTATTTCTATTACTTTAAAGTCACACAAACAAACACAAATACGTATATATATAACAAGTGCTCCGATCACTTCCTACGGATTGTTTTGTGTTCTTAGAAAGTTCCGTCTCCTAGGAGAAGAAATCGAACAATGAGACTTAATTAATACTAGTAAATTATTTTCATTTTCTCATTATTTTTATGTGATTTTCATAACTAAGGAATAAAAATGAAGTATTTTAAAAATAATTTCAAATTGGATTTCGATTTTTAGATAAGAATTATCTGTATTTTCTTAATGTCCATCTTCTATTATATTTTAATTTTTTCTTAAATAATAAAATTTTTGTGACCTTTTCTATAATTAATATATTAGAAATAATTACAATATTTTTGTTTCTTTTATTCTGTAACATAAATTATAAAAAAATCTAAAATTGTTGAAACGCATAGGTATTAACGAATATATTTTAATATTAATATATTAATATAATTTCGTTTATTATATTTCATAATATTATTTATGTTTAAATTAAATTTATATATTGAATTTGGTAACAAAGTCGGTATTTTAATAATATTTTATATATTAATAAAAAAGATTAATCCCAGGTTTGGGACATCTAAAGAAATAAAATAATTATTTAATCCCACGTTTGGGACATTTAAAGAAGAAAATTATAAACAATTTTTACTGCAACTGATTAACAGCCATTATTTTTAACTTATTAACTATTATCTTAATTAAAAAACTTACCAAAAAAAATTAAAAATCCAACAAAAAAAAACACTTCACAAAAATATATTATTTTAAACGTATATAAAAATCGATTAAATTATTTCAAAATCGTTTTATTAATAATCAATCTTAATAAGTTATGTTTAGTGTTGATAATCGCGTATCACGATGTATGTGAAGAGGAGCGCGTGTTAACGGCGTCGAGTTCGCCCGTACTTTGCGCCCGCGCATGTTCAAGATCACATTGCCCACTCGCGACCATACCTTTGGTATCGAATTTTAATAACATTTATTAATATTCATATAGCTTATTTGATTACAAATTCTTAAAGATTTTTACAAAAATATAAATATATTATCCCAAATCTTTCGTTGAAAATTTAATTTTATTCTTACATTATTTAACATTTTAATATCAAATGAAATAGTGAAAACATTCATATAATCATATTACAGAAACTTATATAGATAATTCTATTATTTTGTAAGGTACAAAGCATGAAACACCAACTTAAGAAATCTTATAAACACACTCACATACATGTCGATATATATAAATTTCTGTTGTATCCAAAAAGTTAGTAAGTTAAAATAAGTTACTAAAAATACCACGAAAACCAAAATTTTGATAAATAACATTTTGATAAGACGAAGCACTAATATTTACTAAGTTAAAATACAAAAATATCATAAAAAAATTTAATTGTCGAACATTTATTCTTTATAATAGATATAGTTTTCAATTAGACAATCACTACAAGGCAAAATGAAGTCTAAATAGCAGACTCATTTGACGTCACACTTTCATAATAATTGCATGATTCGCATACGTCTTGCATGTCTGTGATCGGGTCTAACATTTCTCTAAGTTACACAAAGTGAAAATAACATTCTCAACATAGCTTTATTATGATGTGAGGTATGAACTCGGAACTATGGCTGGTTTTTGCAAATAATATGCAAATAATGAGTACAGATTTTACACTAATATTAATAAATATAAATATTTAATATACAACTTAATAAGTATTTTAAATAATATTTATAATGATAGTTTAGTTGAAGGAGCCCCGCGTCACACTCGGTTATTGATGGACACCTACGGGGAACTAACGGATCGTCCTTATTAGTACAATGGACAGTGAACGTGTCTTTGAAATAGAAATGTTATTATGTATATATTTTATGAATGAAGATAAGTGATTTAGTCGTCATTTATTTCTAACTACTTAAGTGTTGTGACTATTTCCTCGTTAGATTCAACATTAAAAAATCCTACACGTTAACATTATGACATACATGCTGATGTTTGCGACTCTGTCTGTCGCTCTAAACCGTAAGGGACGCGACTATTAACTGATGTCAATGAAAATCCTTACTTTAACGAATATACAATCTTCACAATGAAGAGAATTCTAACATCAGCTCTTTATAAAAACGTTACCTTTTTATAATCTATATACGAGTATATGTAAGCGATTTACCACTCACTGACTCATCACGAAATCTCTGAAACTATCTGTCCGATTAACTTAAAATTTTACATAGTTACATCTTTTGTGACGTAGACGTCCACTAAGAACGGATTTTACGGAATTCCTACGGATTCCATTGTATTTGCATTTCGCCAAGTTTTAAACCTCTACACTGTACACTTAACGCGGAGGTGAGTTACTATAGCAACGGTTACCATAGCAACGGTTACGATGACAACGATAATATGACAAAGGTTGCCATAGCAACCTAAGTTTACATCCAAATTAATAGTGTGCCCAGCGAAGCAGGAAGGAATGAGATAGTATTAGTATAGATAGAAGAAATGACACTTATTTGCAATGAACACATCAGTTAAACAACATCGCTAATCACATAACTAGGTTTCACATTTCGCATTAATGTGACTTATTGACACTTTCAAAAATGTGATCCAAAAATAACTAGGTTATAAAGTCAACGTAACTATTGTCTATAGTTATAGATTAATTAAAAATAGAAAATATTAATTCAAATGAGATCTTTGTTTCCTCCGTTCTCATATCCCAAGATGCTCGCGTGTGATCTAGATATAAATATAATAGATGAAAGTGATAGAAATAGATGAGACAAAATAGTGGCCTAAAGACACGTTTTTAAATTGATATATATCTTAAGTTTAAGTGGTCTGTAATACAAAAACGAAGTCATCATAAATCATTATTATTACTAAATTATTTTTCATTTTAATGATTAATCTTATAATTTTAACGATTATTATTTTATTATTAATATTTAAATATAGTTAACTAACTTTTATTTTTAGTTAACTAATTGTTTTTCAAATTTGAAGTAAGGTATGTTCAGTAAGTCAGCCATCCACTATGTACTCGTATTAAGCAATACAGAATCGGATCTGTGTTAGTTTCAACCGCTAATTAGATACGATATGATTATTATATGATATTAATTATTATATGATATGACTTTCCATTGAAGGCTTCGTTTTTATTTTATTTTATATATGTTAAAATATATTAGTAGATAAAGTACATTTAATTGAAGAGTTTGTAATGTTACGTAAACACAGCTGTCATAACATGACCGGTTTTATTTGATTTATGAATGATTAATGAAACAACGCGTAACATAAATAGAACAAATTAGCAGGTAGGTATTATACGAGCATCCGTATCACAAATTTTATTTCATTAAGGGAAATCGACGACCTCGTCCGTTTTGAAGTATATTTAATTTAGATGTATATTTCGATATCAATCTTTTCACGTAGCAGTATCACATATTTTGAGGACATAACATTTTGTATGTCTATTAAATCTCATATTACAAGCAATGAAATAAGAATATCTTGTTTATATGATCACTTTTAATTAGTGCATGTATAGTTGCATAGAAAACGTTCAAATTAATGCCTTTCTGAACGTTGTCTCAGTGCAGCACAGCACATAACAGCACAGCACAGTTTTTTTTGTAATAGAGAACGGCAATTAAGCTTGCGCGTCACTGATGACACGTGAACACCGCTGCTCATAAACTCTTACAATTTCCGAGGATTCATAGAAGTGCCGCCGCCCTTGGAGGTGGCAGGGTACGCCTTTTTTGAAAGGTATCCATGTCACATCGATCTGGAAATACTGAAGAAGTTCGTTCCACATGCTAATGGTATGTGAAGAAAGATCCTTGAAAACCTCACAGTGGAAGATTGCCACACATCCTGGTGGTAAGGATGGTAGACGCACAGAGAAACCACGTCTCTAAGTAATTCCAAAGAATCCAGCCATTCTCAGTGCACCGGGTAAAAGCTGATATTGGGGTAATCCCGACCAGAGATGAGAAAAGTACCCAATGTGTGGCCGGACCTGCGCCTTATGGAGCGCAAGTTTTTGGCCAGGCCTGAAATACTGCCTCGCCCTATTGTTCACTACCAATTTCTACTAACTATTTACGACTAAACTGCCAGACTTCCTGCTTTCAATAACCGCTGCCCAACATTACGAAAGATATAACAACAACAACAGCAACAGCCGACAATTGTAAGAAAGGGAAATTGATATAACATTATCAAAATTAGAACTTTAACCAATATTCTAACCTGTAATCGAATTTAAATATTATAGCAACATAATCATCGTCCTCGGTGTCTGTGCTGAGCCCACACGAGTGACAATAGAATACATACAGAGTGGGTCAAGGCTGGATATCTAGGTAAGCTTTTCACATCATTGCCAAGTTTAGTCATTAGTAATTAGTCATGATTTAAATTTGCATTTTTAATAACATCTCTCTAAGCGTATCTCATTATATTTTGATATAATTTCATATTATATTTATTTTAAATTATACGTCATATTATTGTTTCGTGCTCGACCTAAAAAATGCAATAAAAAATATGTATTAAAACTTCTTGCATAATATTTAGAATATTACTTACATATTCAGAAGTAAGGTAAAATAAAATATGATAAATTTTTTTAATAAATTCTTTCAGACGCAGTATATGATCTGCAAAGAACAAAAAAAACATATATATATAAAATCCTCGGTCGTTCCTCATTTAAAAGCATGTATGTAGATTCCTAGGGGTATTGTAATTGTATTTCATTATCTAATTAGTTACATCTATTTGTTTTTATTAAACAACTCAATGGCCGCCCACCCGCCGCCGACATGGAACTAACACGTACTAATGCAAATAGCCCGCTGGGAAAGTAAAAAGAATGAATTAATTGAACATTTACAAGCCACTTTGTAGTTCTAAAGTAGCTCTAGAATTTATTTTCTTCCTTTTATTATATTTTGTATAAGTAAAAAGGACTTGGTAATTGTCAATGTCACAATAAATACTTCATTTTATAACTTCATATAAAGACTTAAAATTTTCGCTCATAAAGTTGTTATGTAGCGAGGGTGGATATTGCTTGATTTAATCCTAAAATATATTTTTCACCACTATTTGGTACAAGGCCTTCCTTATATGAAGTTGACGCCTGGGCCTACCTGTTACCTAGTACAATATTTTGATACATGAAGTACTCTGTATATCTGCCGCCATCTTTTTTATGTGTGTTCAGTCAAGTTGTCATGTTTTCATAATTTTTTTTGAACTTGCGAAAAAAAAAATGTTATTGCATAATTGATACAGGGTAACTTATAAAATAGGTGACCATTTCAAAAGTTATTATGACTCATAGTTTTTTTACTCTATATGATTATAAAAATAAAAAAATCGATGTCGTAACACTAGCTTAAAATGATTTCATCAGTTATATATTTTATATCAATAAATAAAAACGTCTCAAATTAATTGCCGAGAGGTTACAAGGTCGAGAATGATTTCGCACCAACAAGGAAATATACTGAATATATAAAATATCATAAACAATTAGCAAATCAATGTCAAATATCATATATAAAACATAATATAAATTTTAATAATAGAGTAGTAGTCGACGGGTGTTCCTCGGAACCCTTGACAATAAATGCCGGAGTGCCTCAGGGGTCCGTTCTTTCTGCAACTCTATTTCTGCTGCACATTAACGATCTGCTGAAGCCCGGTATCTATGGGTATGCAGACGACAGCACAGTTGTAGAAAGATACCTGCCGAATAGTCGGGCTAGTAGAGATCAAGTACAGTCTGAAAGAGAAGCCATGGTGCAACGTTTGAATGACAAACTTCAGGCAGTCTCCGCATGGGGCAAAGCCAATCTTGTCAAATTCAACGCCACCAAAACGCAGACGTGTCTGTTCACCGCCAAAAGGAGCCCTTTCACCTTGGCTCCTACTTTCCAGAGTGTATCTTTGGAATATAGTGACCGGCTTCAGTTGTTAGGCTTAGAGATTTCCTCGAACCTCAACTTTGGTCGGTGTATTGAGTCCAGAGCAAGAGCAGCTGCAGGAAAGCTTGCCGTTCTTGCGAAGGTCCGTCAGTACTTTACACCGGGACAGCTACTTGTATTATACAAAGCACAGATCCGGTCGTGTGTGGAGTACTGTGGGCATATATTCGCTGGTGCCGCTAAGTCTCATCTTGCGGTTCTGGACTCAATTGAGAGGCGAGCAAAGAGGCTTATAGGCGACCCTGAATTGGTTGAAGCCAACCTCCACAGCCTTGAACACAGGCGTAGAATTGCTAGCCTCTCAGTATTCTATAGGATACATTTTGGTGAGTGTGCGCAGGAATTACATGATTTAATTCCTCCATCCCCCTTCCATCACAGGACGTTCCGACGCACGGCAGATACCCATCCTTACGTTGTGGACATTCCCCCTGTCCGAACAAAGCGCTTTGCTTCGTCTTTTTTAGTTCGTACAGCGAAGGACTGGAACAGCTTGCCTGCGTCGGTATTTCCGTCCCAATACGATGTGGGTGTCTTCAAGAAAAGAGTGAATAGGTTACTGGGTTAATGCGCCTTACCATCTATGACTACATTTCCACTTTCCATCAGGTGGAATGTAGTCAAGCACTAACCCAGAGGGTATAAAAAAAAAAAAAAAATAATAATAATAAACTAAATATTTTAAGAAAAATATGAGATCATAATTATCTATTGATGAAATGAAATCAAGATAAGACTTTAAAAAATAGACAAATATTTGAATATAAGTTTATTAAGAGTTTAAGTCTGAAGCAACAAGGCGACGCCAGCGAGCGTCCACTTGGAGGGCTTGTCCTTAGTTTTAAGGTTAAAGGTCCAAACGTATGTAGGACCGCGGGTTCGCGTCTTATACACGGGACACTCGTACATGTTGCGCATGTCCTGCTTATCCTGGGTTATTGCCTGCAATTATTTAAATACATTTCAGAACATACTTCTGGATTCTATCCTATTTATACGTGTTATATATTAAATATATTCTAATATAGTTTGATGCACGCTTTATCACGTTAATTTAGTGTAACTTTTCTTAAATATAATCTCATTACAAGCAGATTTTTTTTCTTAATGGATTTAAATAATTAATAAACTCAAGTGGGACTTAAGCCATTCGATACTATTCGTATATAAACAAAATATTTAAATATAAATGTAATAATTTTGTAGTTTTAAATTCATCTTTACACGATATTTTCTTAGTCTTTGGATACGAAGTGAAAATACATGTGAACATTTTCAGAAAATGTTGACGGAAATTGTCGAGAACACAACAGTATCAATTGGTAGTGTGTGAATAAATTTACCCGCACGTTGATGACGGGCATGGGCGGGAAGAGGTCCTTGAGGCGGGAGTCCATGATGATGCCGGCGTGCACGTCCCAACGCGCGCCCTCCATCAGCAGCCCGTGGACGTAGGCGCCGTCCCGAGGGGCGCACCGCGTGTCCGCGATACTGTCACGAACACGTATAAAGCACTAGTAGTAGTAGTAGTAAGTATTTGTTACTACCAGATACATCATGTAGTTCCAACACATGAATTTTAGTTTTACTATTACTTATGCTTAAAAAAAATTTATGTTATTTTGGATTACAATTTAATTTTTAACCGCAGAATACGTAAGCTCGGCAGCGTCATTTTCAAGGCAAGATGTGTATTCGTTTGTTGATTTAATAAATAAATAGAATGTGATGTAGTTGTTTCTTATCTTTCAGGTATAGAATTACTAATAAGTTTTAAAAAAGATTTAAAAAATATATAATCTGTGTAAGATAAAATCAGATACATTATATATAATAAACTCACGTAAAATCTTCTTTCATCTTTTTGGTAACATCGCACTGTAGACACATCTTGTCCAACGGCAGCTCGTAACGACGCGCTGTGCTCTGCATGATAGCCGTCAATAGGCTTTGAGGATTAAAGAAACCCCCCAACCAAACAGACATTGGCAGCTGAATACATACAATACAATACATTATTAATAAAAACTGAATAATTTATATGACAATAGAATTTAAAATAAATACTTACAACAAAATCAGTAGCCCAAGTCTCTAATTCGCGTAAACGAAGAAGAAGATCAACGAACCACGCGGATAAACCGAGCAAAGAAGGATACGCTCTATTTGCCCATATCGCGGGTACCTAACATACCAGAGAGAAATACCGATGTCATTTATTCTGTTTATTCATTACCGTGATATATATTTTAACGTACCTGATCTAAAAACAGAGCATTTTCTAATTCCTCCATATCTGAGGTAATTGTCAATTCTCCCTGCACAAAAAAGATTCATATATAACAGATTTCTCCCTAAATTTATTGTTATTATTTATCTTAAATATACCTTTAAACCTAAGTCCAGTTCTCTTAACGATCGCTTCATTTCACCAGTCAAATGATTCATGCGTTCGCATTCTTGGAACGCGACTATCACATACGGTGTTCTTTCCTCCACTTTTCCCATTATTTCAACCATATTGAACTCTTCAGGTAACTTCTCCATTACTTCATCTAGCATTTGCTTTACCTTTATTTCAAAGTCACATTTTCTAAATTATTTTTTTTATTTAAAGAAATAAGTGTAAAATCAAGTATTTATTCGTTTAATGATAATTATTAATATTCCTCGATGTTTTATCACATACCTTATCTTCTCTTGTCACAGTTGATGCACCTGAAGCCTGAGCATCTCTAGGCTGCATTTCAAATATGGTTCTAAATAAATTTTCTGAAGTTGTTGTTAAGAAGCCTATCTCCGCATTTGGATGAAGACCGTACAGATAAGGGGACTCTTGCGGCATAGCATCTTCTATATATTGATGATAACCTAAATAATCTGTATTTGGCGGAGCTGGAAAACCTGGTGCTAGTTGAAGTTCACCATCAACCTACAAGATAATTATATCATCTGGGATTAATTGCACATGACCTAATATTACAGACTTTTAATTCTTACCAAGTCTGGTTGCATCAGTTCTTCAAGATAAGCATTACACAACCGTCTATCCCAATCATCGGTAATGTGTCCACCATACATAATTTCTCCAAATAAATACCGCAAGTCTTCCCAAGGAACTTTAGAGTTAGCCTCCAAGTAGTTATATAATACGAAAACGCTTATTGTCAAATCACCTATAAAGTTGTGATCAATTCGATTATATTTTATACCTAATAGCTTCGAACGTCAATCTTCGTCGTTGAATTCCGATATTACTTACCAACATTAAATGGATATATTTTATTCCACCCTTGCGGACCAAACTTTCTTCTCTCAGCGACAACAGCGTGAAAATAACAAAGAGCGAAAAGAATAGCCTTGAATTCAGCTTCTTTTCCACACATTTCTAATGTTTCTTGATTAAAGTTGTCAAGTGCTTTATGTAAATTTGCCTAGAAATAATTGTATCTCAAACTTGATCAAGTAAAAAAAAAACGACCGGTGACGCTGTCATGGCCAGTAGAGCTAACAGCAAAGACACACAAAAAAAAAAAAAAATAATAATAATAATAAGTAAAAAAAATACCATGTTAATCATCATTTAATCTTCATATAACCTTTCACTCATCATTTAATCAGTATGTTTGAAACTTGCCTGCATCCCAGTAGGAGGTTCGTTAGTGATCTTTATGCTCGACTCCAGAATACCCTGGGGAATGATATGTGCAGTAGGCGTGGCTGCTGGTTCAGCTGACATGAATAAGCGAAAATCGGAATGACAACCACCCGCAAAGCTCTCCATTTTCTTTTCAAGACTTGGGAGCCATTTCTTTACTAAATGAATATTCTGTAAAGTAAATATTTTTGAAAATGTTACAAACGTTGAAAATGTTGTTGATAGATCTATTTAGATAACTCATAACATTTATATATGAATCTTAGCCCACAGTTGAAATTTAATGGTAACAAAAAAAGTTGCACGTTGGTTTATTTAAAAATATATATTTCTACACGTTAAGTACGAGAGGTAAATTAAACAGATTTCTTTCTTTATTTGTATATTTATCTCTTTCACTGATTGAGCATCGCACAAAATCTACTTAGCAGATTCAGATGAAGTTTAGAATGGTTATAGTTTAATAAGTAATGCTTAATACTATATTTAAAATTTTAATAAAATAAAAAATTATAATACCTGTAATACAACCCAGTGTCCTTTCTGAAGCGCTTCATCCATGGCTTGTTCAGCAACTATTTCTTGACCTTGACCTAAAGACACATTGTGAAAGTTTCCACAATCAGATGTAAAACCCATCGCTCTGCCCAAAGCCTCTACATCCTTCAAAGGGTTTACACCAGGCGACAATATGAAAAATATTGGTGTCGTTGGACTTGTCTCTTCAAAAGATTTACTAAATTCTACAGTTCTATTTTCAACATATTTTGAGCCCATTTTCTCTTCAATGTACGTTCTAAAATTTTCATAAGTATTAATCAAATAAAAAAATTAAGAATTAAAAGCGTGTATGATACATACGCCACCGCGTAAGTCATTCTATCCGGTCGTAGTGCTCTTAACATACACAGCCTTTGCAGCGCAGTTTTATTTTTCCACTCCTGTAAAAATCGGTTCCGTTAAATCAGTATTTGGTTCAAATGATTTTTATGTCATCAATGTAATTACATCTATACCTGAGGAAATTTCTCCCTCTCAGGGCATTCCATTTCAACGATCTTCTTCCATCTCTTCGGCGATGTTTCTATATCTCTGTCAAGATTCCTGAATTCGTCTTTACTCGCCAAAGAACAAATGCCACCCCAACTGTGATTTGAAAGGAAATCTACTGGACTTGTAACGTGAGGCTTTATCGGGAAACGAAGAAAGAAATCCAATTCTGCTGGCGATACCTCCTCACTCATCAATAGAACCTTAAGGTATACATATAATTAAATTTTAAAACATAAATCCTTAAAATTACCAAAATTTAAAAATACTACAGATTTTATTCATGTTACTCTTTTACCTGAAACGTCATCTGCGATGCAAAAATAAGTTTGTCGCATTCAAACAAACCCCTAGAAGTATATTGAAACACCGAGTACGTGATGCAATCAATTAAGTTTTTAATTCTTTGACTGACTTCTTCAGCTGGCTCTGCTTTTGATATTGCTTTTTGGAAAACGACACTAAATGCCTGCAAAAAGTAATAACGTCAATTACTGGATATTAAGTACTGTAGTGTTAAGTAGTGTAGTGTGTAGTGCTTAATATAGGTGTAAGGAATTAGTTACCTTTAATGAAAACTGATATATGGGATTTATGGTATTCAAATCATTCAATATAAAATATAAAAGTGAAGCCCTCGCAGCGGCAGGTCTATAGAACTCTCTGGCTTGATCTATTTGATGAGACGTAACCTTAGCCTCCGTTACCTAGAATATCGAAATAAGACGTATATTAAATATTTTAAAATTATGAATTTATAATTTATACAATTCTTACTTTCTTTTCGATATCTGCTGCGGTCTTTTTAGTTATTTCTAAATTTTCTATTAAGGCCGTATCGCCTAGTATATTTTCTCCCGCGGAAGAGAGTCGAGAGAGCAAATCATCTTCAAGCTTTTTGAGTTGTATTTTAAATTCATTTTGCTGCTTCGTCAGTTCCGCTTTTAGTTCTTCCAAATCAGGTCTCTCTGCTTTAACTACTTCTGCCAAAAGTTGATCTTCAAGACCATCGCGTGTTACTGTGAAATTTACCAATGTTGTTTGTGCTTGCATTTCTGGTTTGTAATGAGGATTTGCTAATTTTGTATGTAAAATTAGTCTAAAATTTGGACTATATTCTATTTCTTTGTCTCCAATCTTAATTGCCCTGAAAATATATATATGCTTTAAATTCACACATTTCCTTGAAATAATATCTTAGTATGGCTACAAAGTTACAAATCATACCTTCCCTTCTTAATCAAATTTCTTCCAAGCAATGGATCAAGAACAGGATCAACTGTTTCTCCAATATTTTCTAACAACACTGTAACTCCTTTGATGATAGCTTTTTCTATAGTATCTAGGTATCCTTTTTGACCGAGGCGAATAACTCGTAACATATCGCCATATTTTTCCTTTATCCATTTCACACCTTGTAACTTAAAAGAGATGAAATCAAATTTGAATATGGTTAGTTAGTTAATTAGTTAGTAATATATATTTTTAAGAGTCTCAGAATGATTGTATGTATTACCTGTGGATCAATCATTAACGGCCATCGGTCAGAATTAGAGAGTATAGTAGCATTTTCAGTGCTCATGCGATCAGAGGGTAGTCCTTCGTTATGCCACATTGCAATAGTGGTGTCATCTGTAAGCATTGTCAATGGATCTATTCCTTCCGTTATTGGTATTGGTGGCTGCATAGAAATTAATTAATTAATCTATCTATTATGAACAACAATATTTGTTATATTAGTATTACTTACTTCAAGAGTTTTAAGGAAGGTAAGCCAATTCTTGTGCAGTAAGTCTAATCTGTACAACTTCGTGAAACATCCGACATAAGATATAAATGCACAAACGAGAAGAACATCTCCTGGTAGCGTTGTACTTTGTTGCATAAATCTTAATGGAACAAGACAATGTTTCTATAAATTTTGATAATTTATATAAAAAATATAATGATATTATAAATTGAAATTTTGTTCAATATTGATTCACTTTCACTACATGAAGAATAAAAATTATCTATCTAGTTCAAACTACTTCAAAAATATACTTACATAGAAACTGAGTCAGCCCATCTAACATTTTCACTGGCCAGTCCGTTGACTAGACGGTTAGCCAGCTGGATAGTTCTGTTAGTGGAATCTGCTTCTTGTTGACATTTCAATTTCTCTGCAATTGCCTTCTCGAAGTCTGCTGTCAAAGCAGCCAGTTGTTCTTCCAAGGACTATGTATTAAAAAATGTTAATATATAAATATTATTTGATTAGATACATAGGTATAAATTATACTTACCGCGACTTTCGATTTAATAGCCTTTAATTTTTCTGTAGCAGCGGCTAATTCGGCATTAGCTGCAGCCAATGCTTTTCTTTTTGGCTCGACATCACAAAAAACTTCAAAAAATTTTATTATGTTGATAACCCATGCACATAAACCAGCTGCCGCAGCAGACTTCGACCTCACGAATTCTAAAAATTTTACATTATAAAATGATGTTTAAACTTT
This sequence comes from Melinaea menophilus ssp. n. AW-2005, assembly GCA_918358695.1. Lineage (NCBI taxonomy): Eukaryota > Metazoa > Arthropoda > Insecta > Lepidoptera > Nymphalidae > Melinaea > Melinaea menophilus. Next base: position 4,636,200 of record OU911046.1, on the reverse strand, counting down.
TTTATTTATTTCCTTCATATATATATACATACAACATTAATTTATCTTTTTAAACATGAATGTATGTAAATAATTAAAATATAACCTGGTTCAAATTCTGAATCTTTCAAATATGGTTGTATAGCTTTCATGACATCAGGATGTATGTTTTCTTTATCATAATTAATAAGTTGTTCCAAAAAGACATCTACCTTTGCCATCATAATCTACAAGAGTAACTTTTATGAATAAAATATAAAGAAATTAAGAACACGAAGAAGGTTCAGAGCTTAACATGACTAAACATGTTTATTTACAATTCAAACACGAAGATGGTTCTTCTTCAGAGGCACGGGGACGGACTTCTAGCGTTGTTTTGAGTTCCAAAGGTGGTAGTGGTAAAGTAATCATTTTTTAAAAGTAATTTTAGCAATTTTTTTTTATTTATATTGAGATTTTGATTCGTTACAATAAAAGCTTTAGTATACATTTCATATGTACCTTAGCTGACTTCCAACTACGATCTTTCGGTATTTTGCCTCCAGGAGATAATAACACCATTACAGCTGCTGTTACGTTAGTCACTGCTCCAGGAGGAGAACCAAACGACTTTAATTCTGTCAAATTTGCCTTATTAAGAGTATTTAAAGCCTCTTGTGCAGCAACTAGTGCTGGTTCTGCCTTTATAAGATCTTCTTCACAATCTTTTTGCTTTTTAGATACCTCTTCTGCTATAACTGCAACTCTTTCTTCCTCCTCGTCGGCTATTTTTGTTAAATATTATAACATTTTGATGCAATCAGACATAACATATTTCAAGAAAAAGCCAAGCAGATTTTAATAATAAAAATAAACAGCCATCTCTAGAAGGGTTTAAACTTTACCTAAGGCCTTTTCACTTTGTACTTTCGCAGTCTCAACGCCTACCATTTCAATAAGTTTATCGGCTGCTTCATTCTTCTGTTGAAGTTCTACCTCTTGTATGGCCAATTTAGCTTTCAGTTCATCTACTTGAGAAGCTGTACTACGAAGCTTCTCTAAACCATTTTCTAACCTAATTGTGAGTAAGAATGTCATCAAAGTTTTAAATTAAATTATATTTTAAAATGTAACTCAATACTTTCAGTTGCTTTATCTCTATATTAATTCCTTATTCTAACATTCGCTTAGTGCCATGGTATAGACGTGGTACTATCAGTTATGTAATATAATTGTATAGTAAAATAGAAACATAAATTTTAAAACATCTTGACCAAACCTGCTTATTTTAGCCCTGAGTTCCTCCGTTTTCTGTCGTACTAATTTCGCATACAAACTTATTTGTTCAAGATAACTTTTTGGTGTTGTATAATTGTAACGTCTCTCGTTTGAAAGATATGCTTTTGATATAGTGTTTACTGAGGTATGCACATACGCCATAAATCTCGATACGGAATCTCTTAAGGTAATCTGATAATAAATAAAATTTGTCAGATTGCAAATCAAAATACACAAATAAAAAATGCATTTTAAGAACATACCGGCAATACTGATAACTCTTCTAAAAACCTCATAGATACAGACACCAAAGCTTCTTGAGGCCATTCGTGGAACCAATTTATTGACGTGCAATTGATTAACGCCGGGAACTTTCTAGACCTTACTCGCAATGTAGATCCCACAGGAGAAAAACATAATACAACTTTTAATTGCTTACGAACACGATCTATAAAGAACTTCCAACAAATCTCGCGAGTGTCCGGCAGACCAGCTCCTTTAACCTTAAATTTTATTTATTTACTAACTAACGGTATAATTTTTTATGGTTTAGAAGTGCATATCTATGTATAAGGTTTTTAGTACCTCATTCCTAACACCAGCGATAATGTTTTCTATGTCGTCATCAGGGAACAAATCACCAACTTCACCAGAGGCTAGCAAATCATTGATTAAAACCAGAAATTGTTCATTTGCCACTTGAGCATCAGTCATCAGGAACATAATTCCAACATTCTTAAGACCAGTTTTTATATATAAGCTAGAAAGTTCGTTCTGGAAACGAATTCAAGTTATTGTTGAATATGATATTATATTAATGATATGGGTTTTAACAGGTTAATTAACATATTAATAATATATAATACCTTTAAGTCAGAAACACCATAACCTTTCTTGAGTTGTATTTGAGACACTTCCAAGCTCGAAATAAAGGCCGCTAAGCGAGATAATGACTGTTTCCCGGAACCTCCTACTCCAACTAACAGTGCACTTCCCCTAGGACTTTCCAGTATGCGACTTATTCTAAAAATACCACATTTTGATTTTTTGTAATTTTTCAAATTAATTATAATAAATACTTTAATTTTATGTCAGAACATTTTTACCGGCATATGTGCATCATGGCATCTTCAAATAAAACGAGATTCATAGCTGCAATAAGATCATTGTAACTAGAAAGCGCTTCAGTGAGCAGCTTATTGAGTTGCAACCACGACGGCACCGGCATGTACTTGGGCTCACCGATTCCTCCCGCAAAATGGCAGTAAATATTTGGACGTTCAAATACTGCTCCTTCATCAATATCCTATATGGGAGCAAAATCATTATTATAACTTATATCTAAAGATCAGATTTTTTTATTATTATTATTATAAGGTTTAATTAATTTAAATAGTATGAGAATAACATATGCATTAACCTCAAAGTTTTTCTTGCACAAATCAACTTGCATTTTTAAGAATGCATCGATATCTTTGTCCTCTGTCAATTTGTCTCCATATACTCTATGTGTTTCGTGAAGCCAAAGGCGTATCAAATCTGATGGATTTACTAAGCACTCATTTGTACTAAATAGAAAACCCTGTAAAACATACATAGCATATAAAGATACTATTGTTAATACAATAATTTATTTAAACTGTATAATGTTACCTGAAATACGTTCGATAAATCTCTTAAATTAAATATGTAATGAAATTTAATAGCAGTTGGTAAGAATACTTGTGACACTTTGTTATGAAGGGCTATAGCTGCTGCAACCACATTTTCTACAAAGTAAATAATTCATCAATTAAAATGTTAATATTCAGAAAATATTAATAAAAAAAAATTGTAAAATGGTAAGAACCCAAAATCCGAACAAAAAAATATAGACAAATGGTAATATATTCTTTAATTTTAACATTAGTTTTTAAATTATTTAAATATATAAATTGTAATCGTGATTTCTTTTGTACGAAAATAATCTGATTTAGGATATAAGATTACAAAAAAAAACTACTTATTAGTTAGGATTTCGAAACAATTTATGCCACGATTGATGACCAACTGCCGAAAACCTAGGTGCAGATTAAAATGAATACAACAAATATGAATTAAAATATAAAATGAAAAACTTAATTTTTATTACGCAATGACTACTTACTAGATATCTTTGATATTTGTCCACTAATCCTTAATTCCGGGTTAATCAGGTGCTGGCTTAGGATGTTGTGATAGATATTGTTTAAAGCCTCTATGTTTGGGAAACTTATGGCAAAGACGCAGAAATGTCTTTGAAGTCTAGGGTTAATAGTAAAACTACCGGAGGTTGGATTCATACAAGAGACATATTGGGTATTATGAATGTCCTTCAGAGTCAGTTTGGTCCGATCATACCAATGGTTGTAATCCAAATGCTGCCTTATAATTGTATGAGGTTGCACAGTGCCATACGGGTCAACTTCAGGCATATTCATATCATCTATAAAGTATATCAGTGTTTTGTTTCCTGGAGGACCGTAATTTCTTCCAGCTTTCTTTTCCAATGGTTTCTCCAAAATTTTCTGTAGCATTTCAGAAGTTGTGTAAAAGTTGAATGGAATAGATTGAATAGCGTAAGCCTCTGGAAGCCTAAAAACAATGATGATATTTAAAATAATCCTCTCTATCTTTATTTAGTATTTTGAGGTTTACAATTAATTAAAACAATTTACCCTTGTAGTTTTTCGTTGACTAGAACTGTCTTACCACAACCTGCACTGCCTACCAACATAACTGGGTGCCTATTTTTCATCAAAAGATCTAAAAAGAATCTTATTCTTATTGTCTCAGCAGTTGGTACAAGCACAGCCTAAAAAAATAATCAAATTAAGTATATTTATTAATAGTTTGTAAGGCTATGTGAGTTGGTTACTTTTCTTTGGTGACATTTTTTACCTGCAAAGGAACATCGGTGTCTAATTCGAATTTAGTAATTTTTTCAGTCCAAGGTGTGAACTGTTTAGTTTCTAGATCAATATAATAGTCAAAAACTGTGGCACCGGTTGGGAACTTGACAGTTTTAAATTCATTTACCCACCACTTGGAAAACTCTGTAAATTAAAATAGAATAATAAAAAACATTTCAATTTTAATGAGCGATCAGAAAGTTAATGTGTTACCAATTCTGTAATCCACATTGGTATCTTGAAACATAGCAGATCCAAATGCCCAAACACATGCAAATACAAAAAATATATCGTGCCATTCCTTTGGACATTCAGGCGGAGTATTTTCAGGAACCAGTAGACAACTCAACAAATGGCATAACATTTGTATGTGAGCCATATCAGCTATTGGGGTTATTTTTTTAAACCTATTTCTTATATTTTCTAAACAAGGAGGAATGTATTTGTCAAAGAGAATAACCAAGTTTGATTTTTCAGCAGGTATTTTTCGAGTCTCCACCCAACTGGTTACATAACTAAAAGAAATATTAGAAAATTGCTATCATTACGATAAAGAGTATTATAATTTATTGTTTTGTCAAAGAGTTTACTTACGGGTTCCAACCTAGATCTTGCGGGTTGATATATAGAATACCAGCTCTTGAAACAGTAGCTGGTGTAGCTGTTCGTAAATTGGATATTTCAAACATTAATCTCATACTTGGTGTTAGTGCTATTCTTTCATTACTCGCCAAAGTCAAAATTTTATTGTCATCCATTACTGTATTAAGTGATTCAATCCACATAGGATCAATATCTCCATCTAATAATATCCATTTGGGATTTTCGCCAATAATATTTGCTTGATCTCTCATTATAACAGAAAACAAACCATCTTTCCATTCTCTGGTCGCGGGATTAATTATACCAAATAATTCATCATTTGTAACTGCTTTTGGATTTAAATCGTTATATACTGGTTTCTTTTTAAGATTTTGATAAGTTTTGAAAAGAGTTTTCCATACTTGAGTCTTACCAGTACCGGCGTTACCAACAATAAAAACGGAATGTCTGACCTCAAGCAATTCTTCTAATTGTACTACTTTCAGTATAAAATTATCTTCTGGTTGCAACAGCAGATCCATAGCTGCTTGTTTTACTGTTCTTTCGAATTCTAAGTCTCGTTTCCTTGGGACCTCTAAGGCAGGAAATAAATCTCCAATTAAACCCATAAACACAGGCATATCGTCTGTAACGATTTTTGGTATATTAAAATCACGTAGAGTTCTCATTAATACTTCTTCTTCAGGTCTGCCAGGGTCTCCTCTCTAAATAATAAAGATGAAACATAATGTAATAGCATTAAAGTAATATCAACCTATGTTAAAAAGCATCATTTACCTTTAAAGAACCAGCAACAACTAATACTGATTTTATAGCGCGTAAGCCCCAGTCGTAATGATCTTGTTTAGATAGTAATTCTTTACACAAAGTATACAACGTTATAAATTTTCTTGCTAATATTTTTGCATCCTGAAAACCTTCTGCTACTAACATGATTTCGCAGATTAATTCAAAATCAGGTACTACCATAGCACATGGCCTAAAAAGAGCCTTTAGGTTTTCTGGTAATTCGGTTCTACCCGCATATCCAGGGTTCATTGTAATAAAAATGCCCACAGTTGGAACTAGCACTATGATCTCTCCCATAAAGTTAAACTTATCTTTTTTATCCCTGAAATTACAATAAAATCATGTAACCGTAAAAGAAATTTAATAGAAAATATTAATAATAAATATCAAAATAACCTTATCGCATCTTGAACAGATTTCACTTGTACTGCCACTACTGATAAGACTTCCACCGAAATTCTATTAAACTCGTCAAAGCATCCCCAGGCACCCGTTTGAGCTAAGCCCTTGTAGATATTGCCACAAGACTATAAATATTTTTTTATGTACATAAAGTTTGAAATTTATCCACCATTACCATTTTTAAATGTTAATATTTACAATACCTGATAATCCATCTGCTCCGAACAATTAAATACATATACCATAATACCCAATGCTCTCCCCAAATCTTTTGTCGTTTCAGTTTTCCCAGTTCCTGCAGGTCCAGCAGGTCCACCGCCCATAATTAAATGTAATGACTGCAGAAAGAAGAAACCTCATGTAATAAGTTTAGAATATGTACATTAGAGTGCTTCTTTAAATAAAATATAAGTTCTTACCTGCGTCAATGTAATGTAACAGCGATCTGTCAACGGTGTTATCACAAGTCTCGGTGTATTTCCTAAATATTCATAGCTATACTTAAACTGCGCGTCGCATATATTTGCGAAACAATGAAGTTCTTTTTCACCCCATCTGAAATTTTAATTGAAAACTCAAATATTAAGAATAATTATAATTTGTCAACATACTTTTATTGTGTACAAATAAATATATGCGATAAGAATAAATTAAATAAATATACGTAGCCGTTATGAGAATAATGAATGAAAGTGACTATATGAATTAACCTTTACGAAGGTGCAGAAGAATATAACAAGGTTTTTTAAAACCTGTGTCTTAGCTGAGATTGCCATTGAAACGCTGAACCAGCTTCGACTTTTCCTTGAATTAACTTGCTGACAACATCTCTGGAATGAACATCTATTGTACAAATCGTCATGATCTTTTGCCGATCTTGCTTGCTGAGTTCTCCAATTAACAAAGTAATTAAGGTGCTTAATTGCGACAATTGCTTTTTGTAATAATCTTTAAGTGCATTATCGTATCCCTCTTCCAATCTACCAAATGCAATGTTAACTTCAGAGGTCCACCAAATTTGTGTACAACATAACGAGACTTGGGCCATAAAGTCGAATAGCCATTGCTCCCTTGATTTTTCTTCATAAGATACAATCGCTTCACCGAAATATTGACGAATCGAAGATCGCATTATATCTTGTAAACGGTTGAGCCAAATTTCTACCTACAATATTAAATACAGTTAAACAAATCTAACATCGAGGAATTGAATATGTGTGAAATATTTACACGTACTTACCGGACCAGTGCAATCACAATTCCCTTGAAAGGAAACATGTTCCCCATCTTTTGCTATCATCCCTGATGCAATCTTCTCTCCTGGTTTCTCAGTATCAATAAATTGAAGTTTTGCAATTGAATCAAATAATTTCGTCAAATGTCTTTAAATAATTATGAAATTCCATTAATCATATTAATAAACTGTCTATGAAGTATAATTCATATTGAGTTTTAAAGATTTACCTTATGACTAGTTCAGCTTGATTTCCATTAGATAAAATGTCTAACAAATCTGCGGACGATACAAAGTAGAATCTTGGAAATGCAAGCCTCTTAGTTTCCAAATATTCTGCTAATGCTTTTTCACATATTACGAGATCTTTTTGTAAACTGTCGAGGATAGCTACTAATCCTTCTTTATTTGTACCCTTAACAACATTGGGTGTTTTTGCCATATCTTTTGATAAAATCTTCAGGAAAGAATAATTGATTAAAAACTAAATTTGTTACATAAAATAACTAAATTGGAAAAAGACTCATTAAATATCGGGAGTTATTGTTTAATTAAATCATAGATTGGTAATTGCAAGAACAAAATATCCTCAATAACAATTATGGGTTTAAAAGAATACGATATTTAGTAAGTATTATCAACGGTTACGTCAAAGTGTTTTGAGGTCATATTGGTTGGTTAAACAACTAACTGAAATTGATCATCCCCTGCCAAAGCAATCACGGACAAGCCACTGCCTATCGAAAAGAAAAAATATACATTTCGGGGCCGTGTTCGTATAAAAATATCTAGAAACTTTCTTCTGGCAATAAATATTTTAGAACCCAAATTTAAAATTTAAAATTTTATCAAGTAGTTTTTCGGTAAAAAGTAACACAAGTACACAAGAGAAAGAAAAAAACTATTTGATTCATTACTTTGAGTGTAAATTTTTTAAAACAATCCTAAAAAGTAAATCGGTATTTTACTTTAAACTGAGACTGTTTACTTTAAACTCGGCGTCGATTCTATCAAATCGTGCGGAATCTTCTGGCAATTGTTTTCTAATATCCTCTGAACTCATAAATATGCTTTCCAGATGAGTCCACGTCCTTTGAACTTCGAACCACACTGTAATGACTTGATCTGCTATGGACAACTTTTGTTGCCAACCTGAGACCTCTTCTAAAAAATGTGCAATAAACTTAGATGTTATCAGATTTTGTAGCTGCACCTGGAAATATATATATTTTTTATTATAACTTTTTATATCAAATAGTACCTTTTTATTGAGTTTGAAACACACCTGATTCTCTTCAAGTGTTTCTATAAGTTCTTCACTAGCCCTCAGTAGGACACAACTTGTCCTTGTGTGTATTTCTTGCTCGAACTCCATCCCACTCCAAGTAGTATTTAGATCTTTTAGAATTTTTTCCATGGACATTTCCTTTACTGCCTTGTCGACAATGTTTTTTACTTCTTCTTCAAATTCGTGTAAATTTAATGCTAACAAGTCTGCCAATGTCGTATTTTCATCCATTACAATTCTAACCTGTTTTTAATGGTGACGATATATTAAACTAGATTTAAAACCTGTTTCAATCTTACGTAAAACATAATTAATAGGTTATTCAGAATATTTTTATTGATATTATGTGCTATTTGTGCAGTAAATAAAATTTAGATAAATATATATTAGATATGCACATTGCACAAGCATTTGTAACAATTGCATTGGTCACTCGTTATCAGTTTATCTGTTTCCTTATTTATTATACTTACAGTGAGTTCAGGTGGTAATGCGGCTAAGCTCTGTGAATCATAAACGTATTTACAATCTTAAAATAGTTGGCACATTCACACACATACTTTTATCATATAATATTTACAATTTTGAATAAAGTTATATATTATTTTAAAACGGCAGCATTAGATAGCAAAATAATAAAACCACACGACACAACAATAAAGAAAAATATACCAATCATCAAAATTCATTCCAATCATATGAGTGCATATTTAAATTGTAGCATATACACGCATTATACTTTTATTTACAATTTAGTTTATTATTGCATTTTTTAACATATTTACAGATTTGTTGTTCTATTTACTGTTGTCAATTGTCACCTTAGTTGTTCTCATCAGCTGATCCCAGTGTCTTTCTCTTATTGCTGGATTTTGTAACTCAGCAACCGCTCTCAGAGATGTAAGCATATTTTTAACAGTTGCTTCTAAATTTATGTAAGTATCCCAACTAGAATTAACCAATTAAACGTTAATTTTATAAAAATTATAAATAAATAAATATTATTTAAATCATAATATTACCTTCTCATTTCTTTGTCTAATAACCTTATTTCTTTGGCAAATTTCTTGCATTCTATATCCATGTTTTCGACATCTATTTTACGCCAAGGTGTCGTTTTCCAATCCTCAATACTCGTTCTTACAATATACACGTAATCCCAGAGTTGCTTAAATATGAACAAGATGATACATGTAATAAGAACACCACTGTGTTAAATGAGTAATAGAAATCTTTTTATTAATATCATAAAATAATGATCAATTAGATTTTGCACTCAACTTTTATATAACCGTTTTTACTTGTATATTCATTTGCCTTACCTTAAGCATCCTCAGTTCTTTCCTACATTGTTTCAATAGTTTAAATTCTGGAACATTTACTTCGAACAGCGACCCCGACTCTTGTATGCCCTTCATCTCATCCTCTAAATTTAGCATTTCTTTGTCAACTCTGGACATTACCAGGTAAGGATCATCGCATTCATATTTAAAGAACTATATGAAAAGTGTATAAATTTTTTTAATTTCTAATTATTTTTTTCAAAGAAAACCTTATTGTCATTAGAATTAAGTTATGACTAAGACTTGATGTTAAGTGCACTTACTCGTACAAATGACTTCAACTTGGGTCTCGGTGATCCACTTTAAATAAAAGAAGAATGAAAACCAGGCAATACTCACTTCATATTTCTTAAACACTTCTCTATAATAGGTAACATGTAGGTCAAAAGAGGAAATCTTCTTTCTGATTCCAGTTACCTCAGCCGCTTGTAGTGGGGCTACTTGTTGTTTTACAGTTATGGCCAACTTTTTTGTTGCTTGCCACTGTTCTGGCAATTCCTTAAATATAAATTACTTTGACTTTATTTTTTTTTACAAAAATAGAAAAATCTTCGTATAACCGATTATTGGGGATATTTACCTGCAAAAGCACATTTACTTCTTCTGGTATGTCCATATCGTAAAATTTTAAGAGTTCTATAGTTTCGGTTAAAGGTTGGAACATATCGTCAGTAGTCAAAGTGCGATCTTTCACGTGCATCAAGTAACCCATAACTGATACTAGAGCTTCATAGTTTCCTTCAGGTACTGGTTGAAGAAGACCTAAAAATATTTGATATGGTCGTGGAAATTTTTTACTTATTTAAAAAAGGGGATGAAGTATTATCATAGCATTTAACATAGCTTTCAGAAAGTATTAATTTATTAACTATTAGAAATTACAAAATTCTCAAAATTCAATCGGTAACCATAAATTTCAACTAATTACCTTCATCTGCTTTCCGAATAAAGTTGCCGAGATCACTGAGACTAGATGTTACATTTTCTACTAAATGCTCTTTGTACATATTTCCCCATTTACGAACTGTATTCAGAAGTGCTTGACGGAAAGGTCTTATATCGACCTAGAAAATTATAGTTATTATAAATCTACAAGATTATTTTACATATTCTAGAATATTTTGTTACCTGAAACCATGAGTTAAAAACTTTATATGAGTCCATATCTTCTATATCCATAAAAAGATTCTCATAGTGATCTATTTGTTCTCTAAAAGCTTCCATTTTAGGTGCGCACGGTATCGGTTGTATTACTTCTTTATCTTCTGAACCTATACGATCCACTTCTTCTGGAGTCAATATTCTTCCATAAGTCAAAAATATTTCCATGATGGCATCCCGTTCCTCGAGCCATAAATATGAATAATTTTCAAATGTCTTACAAAAGTCATTAGCTTCTTCTATAACCTACAATCAATTATTCAAATACGTAATCTATTGAAGAATTTCATTGCATGCGACGCAAAATTACAATTACATATATTTGTTACCCTTTCGATTCCATTCAAAATTTCCTCTTTCATTTCATTGATATCGTTATGGCTTATAATTTGAGTCTCGTATGAATCTTTTTTCGTTGAATCTATTCGTTGTATTAAAGTCGACATCTTAAGAATGTCTTGGATTAAGTTATTTATCATTGCTGTAAAACCTTTTTCTTCATTAGGATCTAAACTTGGACAAAAAACCATATCTGGCTCTAATAGTTCTAACTGAGCTTCAAATAACGGAGCAAGGTTATTTTTAGGATTCATATGTTCAGTTATATACCCTAAGCTAAAATTAAGCATTTGTATTATAATTATAAAATATATTTTATTATTACTAAATTCTATTATATTGTTATATAATTAATTATACTGTGCCTTATAAAATTAATATATTAGAAAAATTTTATATCTTTTTCTAATTGACGTGATACGTTATTTTACCTGCACGCAATGGTCTTAAACAATGTCTCTTCAATCAAATCATCTATAAAAGATACATATGACAACCAAATCTCACTGTCTTGGTTATTTTGCATATTAAATAATTCCATATTTTCCTGTATGAGAATTTTAATCCGATTTGCAGTGTCTTGCATTTCACTGTAACGCTTATTAGTTTGTTCTTGCCAATCATCGATGTTTAATAATGTGTCCTAAAGTGTAAATATATATTAACCATGACCTTTTAGATACCTAAAATTAATTAAGTTCACAATATCTACCTTTTTACCCTCTTTTCTTTCAAATAATGGTTGTGATGCCCACGACTTCATAATAGTTCTCATTTCCTTTAAATTGTCTTGTATCTTTGACATGCGCTCATATAAATTACCAACTAATCGATGTAGTTCTTGTAAGTAATTCCATAAATCTGAAAAGTATATTTCTTAAGAGACTACTTTGACTGTTGGAAAATTGAGTTAAGTTATTAAGCTATAAGTAAAACCTTCTGAATTCCAGTTGAGTTCGTTCTGTGCCATTTCAATCCTCTGGTCGATAGCTTTTATTTCATCTTCTACTAAGTCAAATTCGACTTTCTGACTATTTTTTCGTATCTGATTATACCAATCAATTGTTATACCAAGATTGATCCGATACTGTCTATACGTTTCTTGTTTTCCAAATAACTCCATACTTTCGGCAGGCAAATCCTCTTTAAAATCAGGATTGTTACGTAGATGATGTATTTCTTTCATTAGTTCCAGTATCTAAAATGTAAGTATGTTGTAATGAGTAGTGTCTTTTAAAACATAAAATATAGATTTCTTCCATTAAACGTGAAGTGTAAGCATCAAAATTTAAAAGATACATTATTTGTTTATTTAATATTTAATAATATTAAAGTAAATACCGCAGGGCTGAAGTTGAGTACAAGATCAGACCCTTGGCGCGCCAGTATAGTGTTATTGGTTTTTTCTTTAATTATTTTCGGGATTGTGACAGTCCATTCATCAAAATATTTTCTTTTAAATTCCTTAATATCATTCATTAACTGATCATATCTTGCAAATAATTTCAGTGCATCTTCACTATCTTTTATCCTTAAAAAATATTATTAAACTATATTACAGATATTGCAATAATACCAAGGACTACGTAATTTAAATATTGTAATAATTAATCGAATTAGCATATAACATACCTACTGTTTTAGTCGAAAATTAACCCAATAACCAGCTTTCGCAATTTGCCCCACCCAGTTAGAACGGGTGCGGCAAATTGCGAAAGCCGGCTAAAGGCTTATACTCCACGCCATTGAACTTTTCGTTATACTTAATAATAACACAAATATCTATAATTAAATCGTATAAGACAGTTTTAGGAATATTTGGAATGTTCAAAGCATCGGTTTATGGATTTAGGAAATTCGAAACGTGTGCTACAAAATTATTAAATGTTTTACCAGATCTATGTCAACAGTGCTTTTGTGTAGTTTTTAGGACATCAGTTTTATGGGATAATAAAGAGCATATTTGTAACTTACGGATGCTGTAGATTTCTAAAACAAGACACCGGCTTCGTGACCCTCATAGCTAATGTAGTCATATACAAAATCCCTCCCGCTATGGGCGGAAAAAACGCGTCAATTTCCATATGACCATACTTTTGAAGACGATGACATTGCTCCTTAAAAAGTTCCTACAAAGAAGATTCTTTATATAGCAAAGAATCAATTTCCTACATTCTATTTAAACATAAATAACATACCTCACATATATTTATTTCTTCATCCAGCATAACAATTATTTCAACATATTTTGCTGTAAATTCATTTTTAATAAGTGGTCGATCTAACACAGATCCGACAATATCGATCAACTGTAAATGTACACAATAGATTTTATGAACCGATCGGTGTATTGTAAAGTAACATTATTATAAAAGATATTGAATAACCTTGAAGATTCCTTCCAAAGTGGAACAATTATCGAACGATTCCACTAATACAGTAGACAATTTTAAATCCAAATCAATAATGTTTTCCTGGAAAGCCTTAAAATCTTCATTAAAAGTATCATCATCAGGGTCCAAAACATCGTAGGATTTAGATGCGAAACTGTGAAAATAGGCATCAAATTCTGCAGAAATATCTCTGATTTGACCTCCAAGCACCCGTCCTTTCAGACCACCAATTTCAATTTTCTCCAATTTTTGAAATTCAAGAACAGTTTTGAAAAACCACTGTATGGTGTTAAGTCTCTCTAGAAACTTATTCATTCTTTCGAATACAACGTTTGGATGAAATGTCCAAGGGATAACTACTCTATCCACGAAATATGTTGGCAATCTTTCTTTAAAGTAATCAAAAGTGCTTCTAAATTTTTTTAGTATATCGATAGTGAGCTGAATCCTTTGTCTTGCTTCATCTATGTCACTATGAAACAAGGTACTCGGATCGAGACATTTTTTTGCCTAAAAGGTTATTTTATACAGAACATTTGTTTGAATAAACTATATTAATGTACTAAAACCAACTAAAATAATACCGACCTGATATATAAGAAGATTACATATTTGTTTAATCAAGACCATGAGTTTTGATGAGCTGCAGTAATATTTAGAATCTCTCCATACCAAACAAATAACGTGAAATAGCGGTCGAAATAACGGTTGACTTTCCGTAAAATCTGTGTCCTCTAATGCTTGAAAATGTTTTTCGAGGGTTCTTAAATATAAATCTATTTCACGGGCTTCGGCCAGTGCTATAAATTATTTCTGCATTAACTTAATTTTATCAATGTATAAAAACTATAAAGATAAAAATTTACCTGATACTATATTTTTAAAAAGACGGCTGAAGCAAGGATAATACGCAGATGTCGTCTTTTCCAGAATAACTGCCATACATCGAACTCTATCGGTACGGAGTTGATCATAGATGTAATTTAAATTGCCTAAACGTGACTTCCAAAACGCAAGTTCTGTTGAATAACTTTATAAGTTACCATTACTCAAAATTATTATATTGATTGTAAAAAATATAATAACTAACCAGCACTTGGTAAAGGATTTTGACCATTTTCGAAAGCTTGAGAAGAATCTTCCATCATAACGTCATTAATTTGTTGGGCCCATTTTATAACGACGCCTTCTATCGCACTTTTTAAGTATAAGTCTACCTCCTGGCCTCTTATCAACTCTTTCTCCGCTTCATGAACGAGTTCAACCCCAACCGGCATCGGGAGAACGGTTTGACCGTTCACTTTACCTTTTACCTGAGACAATCAATGTTAAATTAAGTATATATTTTTTTGTACATTGAAAATTATATAAAGTATTGATTAAAAACGGAGAAAAACCTCATAAACGGTGCTTTTAAGATTATGTATCTGCTTTAGAATATCCTGAGAGACGACAAGCGGCCACCCCTCGTGGTTATAGGGATTTGAGAGCAAAGGTACGAATACTTCATCCACTAAAGACGCTAACTCATCGATCAATCTCGGTGCTAGATCTCCTGTAGTCATTAATTATTAGGTCATTACTTGAGCTGATAACACAATGGAATCATTACAATGAAATAAGGTTTAAGGTTTCATCATTTTTGAAATTATCTTCAAATGTATTGGTAAGTTGTCTTTTAACTTAGGTTCAAGTGGTGCCTTGTGTTAATGCAGTTTTAATTTGTGTTTCTTTTTCATTTATAATTACTTACCAAATATTACCATTTCCGCACATCGTTCCTTAGGTACAACATCTGGTCGCTTCTTTACAAAATAAACGGCTTTATTTTTTAAATAACACGGGAACGATATAACTGGAACCAATTGCGCTGCGTGAGTTAGAACGACCACTAAAAGGATAGGATGCGGCTTGTCTAAAAAATCTCTTAACGTGCATCTGTGTTCTTCGATGGCCAAAACACGCATCCACTTTTCAGGTTTCAATTTAAGAGATTTTACTACATAGGAACCAATAAAATCGATTCTAGGATCCTGGTTTGTGGTAGACGGACCCGGCTGGTCCATTTTCAGGAACTAGATTTTTTTCATTTTCTTGATAAAAGGAGTAGAGGTAAAGCTAGTTCGCAGGTTCGAGATTTAGTGAAGAGAATAGAGCCTGGCAAATGGCAAGTCACGCAAATCCAATGGTAGGTCATTATAGAACGATGTCTCTTTGTAACAAGCCATCAACTTTCTTACCAAAATAGACTGTGGTATACAGCCAACATATAAATAACACAATACTGACTTATGCAGAAAAATTCAAGTTGTAGCGCAAGTTGAAGAATTTGGTTACTTTTTCACCTTTATTAATGTATATAACGTGTAAGTACGTCAATACAACGGAATCGAAGCGCATCAAATCCGTTTTTTTATTTGAAATTACATATAAAGTAAATAATTTGTAGCAGAAACTACAAACTCTAGCGCAACAATGAGAAATTGCAATCCAACTAATTCAATTATAAACTTTTTCCTTGCAGACAGTACATTTGCTTTGTACTTTTAAAGGCGAGTACCAGGCACAGCCAGTTCCGCCCAACGGCAGATGACACTCGCGACGTCGCGAATAAGGTCAACTGTCGCAACTTTATAGGCCCAAGGGATAAGAAATAGTGCCTTATGCAAAATATGTAACGACAATGTTACATCCGTTATTTATTATATACAAGGTTACTTGTTCATAATATTAGTAATTTACGTTAAAATTTATAAAAAGTTTGCCTCTTTTTTTAGACCTATTGAATGGTATTTATAACCCAAATCCTATTAACAACATTCAACCGAAATGGTACAAAATTTCATCAAAATCCGTGATGTAGTTTTGTTATATTGATATTATATTTTGTCGTGAAGGTTATGACTTTTTAATAAAAGATAACAGTTGCAATAAGCTGGATCCGCCTAATAAGGTCCGGTTCCAAATAAGATTCATCTTTTCTAACTTCTGGAAGTTAATCGTGCGGGCGTTCTCGAGAACTGTAACATAAAAGCATAGACGTTCATTGCTTTTGTGATGGCCATTTTGTCAGTGGCTCTTTATATACTTTATATGTTACTAACAAAATATGGGCTTGTCCCGAAATAAACGTTTATTATATAGCCCCAGGCGCGGTTGAAGAGTCTTAACTTATAATATATCCTAATAGAATTTTCGTGTCTTTATTAATAAAACCCGTTTAATATTTAATATATCTATCTAATTTATTCTGTTTATTAAAACCTAGGTATTGCCATAAATATTGTTACAAAGAAAACTTTTTTTTTGTATGTAATATTTATTACTGTTACAATGTATTAGTTTATAATATAATAATATAAAGCTGTTAATTATATATAAAACTTATTCGAACCATTGGCGGCAATTCAGTAATTTAAACGTTGAGGACAGTTATCAATAGCAGCACGCATTCTCTCTATGAGAAAGTTCTTAACTGCCAATCGTATGGATTGTTTCAGGGTCTTCTTCCGTTCAGCTTTTTCTTCTTCAGCTTCTTTAAAGCAGCATAAATACGGTCATTTTGTTTGTTATAATATTGGTCAATTTTTAAAATTATCTTATCTGTACGTAAAATTTTCTGTTACCACCTGTACGTTTTCTAAGACTTTATAAAAGCTAAGACACTAACTTCTATGATTCCTTCTATTTATATTTATTTTATTATTTGAATGCTGCTAACTTAATACTGATTTAAAGTAATTGCTTTTTTTTAGATATGTTTCTGATATACAATATCTAAAATCTTGTAGTTCAATTGTGGACCTTATTAAGTATCCTAATGTCCAATAAGGACCAGAGACGCATATCAAAAACTCTTTTAAGTTACTGGCCAACTCTTTTTATTAATTAGTATCCTTGTTTTTTTACTGTATTTTCACTTTAAATATTTAAATAATATTTTAGGATCCTTAATCTATGAATAAATAGAGTAAAATAAATTCAATATTTGAACCAAATTAAATGACTGAGGTTAGGTGATGTAAACATAGTTAAATTACAGTCTGACGTTTCATAATTGCAAAAACTACGTACTTGTATAGGTGCAGGCAGGTTTTCATATGCTCATATATCGTATCTGTAGGAATGTATATATTGTATATATACAGCGATAAATTCTCCAGTTAAGGACAGAATCTTCTTCACATCGACCCATCGTAAAATACGTACAAGATAAGCAAAAGTATTTAGTGCCTGTATTATCACAATTATCGAGTGTGGTTCGTCATGACCTTAATGAAATATAATTCTAGAATATGAATTGTTACATGAATTTAAAGCGACACATTATTTTTGTGCAGATATTTTCAGCAGATTTATACGATATATTAAAAATGTAGTTGCATTTGAAGATATATATATATATATATATATATATATATATATATATATATATATATCATTTTATTTGCCCTTACCTCTAGACGCCGAATAATTATTGAGTAATACATTTTTATGCTTTTTTAATATTTTTTTTACAAAAAATTGTCATATTCATTTAACATTTTAGGGTTTTAATCAATAATCAATAGATTCAACAAAACATTTACTTTGTGTGACTA
This sequence comes from Melinaea menophilus ssp. n. AW-2005, assembly GCA_918358695.1. Taxonomy (NCBI): domain Eukaryota; kingdom Metazoa; phylum Arthropoda; class Insecta; order Lepidoptera; family Nymphalidae; genus Melinaea; species Melinaea menophilus. Next base: position 4,617,881 of record OU911046.1, on the reverse strand, counting down.
ACAGTTTATACAGCACACGTCTAAGTGAATCTAATGTGGTTTTTTTTAATTTAAAAGCTTATAATGGCAAATTTAGACAAAATCACAAATTACAGCCTATTCAGAATTCTGATGATTAAGCTTTATAATCGTAAAGTAACATCTGTATCCGGTTAGTAGTTTTACGTCAAAGAATCATACAGTTCATACAATCCACCAATTCAATCGATCCATCCATACAAACATCCATCCACCCTCATCTCCACATTCGCGTACATATTACGTTCCTAATAGAACTACATGACAAATAATTATATTTTTATTTAAACGAATGTTTTAATTACATTTTAAGTAATAAGTATACAGTTATTCTTTAATCACGTGCACGTATCTTTGACGTATTTCATAAATGTTTGGAAAGAATTGAATTTATCTCTTAACTGCATAAATAATTGTCAAGGGTTATCATTGCTTAGAAAGGTTGATTGAAAATTACTTTCGTTTTACTTTGCTTTTAATTAGCTTACTTTAAGTAGTGCTTATCACGGAATAAAGTACTTTTCTATACCATGAATTTTCTCGACCATTCTCTTCATGAAGTGAGTTAGAACGCGAGGCACAATTGACAACTATATAATTTTTGAAAATCTTCACTTTATTACAATAATAAAGGCTTTTAGACACCTAGACTTAGTGTAAAACATTTACCCGTGTGTTATATAAAGTACTGATTACATTACATACATATTCGGAGGTAAGTCGGTACATAAATAAAAAACAGTATATTTTATTATACATTTATTGTTAATGACAGCGATGGTTGACTCAAATTTGCTACTTGGCAAAAATATTTCCACTAGAAGTGAACAATTCTCGTATTTAAATATTAAAATCTCTTTATAATTAATGTTTACAAAGAAGACGCAATCTACCGCGCCGGGAGCGCTAGTCCGCTAGTCCGCTAGTCCGTCGCTTCTCACTGACGGACGCGGCTCACTTGCGATCTATCCGAACCAAACTATCAGTACCGTAATACACATGTTAAGAAGCTCTTTAATCGAATTGACTGCAATAAATACAAAATACGCTACCGATATAAAATTATAATTATAAAACAAATAATTTCATTTACCTACAACCTAATATTTAAAACAAAAGCACAGCACATGGTCAGCTTAGTCTAATAAAATTAAATTAGGACCTACGAGACGCCGAGGTCTCCGAGAGCCTAAACCTAGCGCTAGTGCACATTCCGCAAGTTAAACGACCCGCCGATTCTCATTATTGCTTTCCGATATATATCCTCCGCCTCGTGTTCTACCAAACTACAGGACACAAGCACATCGAGAGTTTCAAAGACACATCCTACGATATAGATAACATTATTAAATTTCCATTAGATTTTAAACGTCGACTCCGACCCGGGCCGTCCTCGCCGGGGCCGGGCCGCGAACCTCGCGCTTCCATCAAATAAACACTCGTGGAATGTAAGCACGTTGGATTTTTAATTCAGTAATAAGTAACGACACTTGGCCCTAATTTATATCGAAATGCAAATAATATCTAAGACGCGTCTATAAAATCTTAAACCCTACGCGGTCCGGTGGAGGGACAATGTGTAAATGGAATGTTCGAGTACCGCGACGGGGGACGACGACGTCGGTCGAGCCTTCGGACGCACTGCCTTCGCTTAGACGTAATGTAATATACAAGGTGGTGCGGAGTGAGCGAGTGAGGCGAGTGAGGCGAGGGGCTTACACTCTATTAAACAACGCCGTTAACGACTATACGTGTACTTTAAGTGTACTTTATTTCTAGGAGGATGGAATATACATTAGGTGAGCTATAGACTACGCTACGCCGCCTCGGAGACGGCCGAGTGTGGACGCGCGAACTACTCCGCCGTAAATATAATATCAATTCAACATCAGAACACGCTAACATATCACCGAGTGAAAATATACAGTCGCTTATTGTTCGAACGTGGATGGAGATATATTATTTGAGGACAGAGAGTTACGTCGATAATGATTTAAAATTTTAAATATACAGCTCGCAAAAACCGCTACAGACATTTAATTTTTACATAACACCCCGCAACTACACAACCTAGTAGATAGACCGCGGCCCAAGGGACGAGCGAACACGAGCGAACACGAGCGTACACGAGCGTACACGCGACTTGGAGCGGAGAGAAATCATAGAGAAAGATCAATTACACATATAAATGTTATATTTAAAGATATTCGCTTGCCGCTTGTGCCTTGAGTGTCAGCGTGTGGTGGTACTAAGTACAAGTCTTTATAAGGACGAAGATGTAGCATTGGACGATTTCGTAAATTCATTACTAAGGGGAGCAAAATACTATTTAAAATATTACTATAAATGGTACTTTATGCGGTGGCAAGAATATATCACATACTTGTCGAAAAAACAAAGACTGAGCAATTTGGAACATCGATTAGTAAACCACGAACATTCACGAAATATTAAAAAATATAAATAATTTTAATAAAAATTATGTCACAGAATACTTTAAATGTTTTTAGGAACAACTGAAATTTACATTTAAGACAAACATACCAAAAGTCGATGTCTAAAATTGATTAAATGATTTATTTTTAATAAAAAAACAGAACATTGGGCGAAGTGGACGAGTTCGTTGCGTGACGTATGGCGTCACTCGTAACCGAAGAAACACAGAGTCAATACATAAATAATACGCTTACACAAACTATACACTAAACATAATCTATACAAGAATCTCACCGACACATTGGAATTAAACGATAACAACACACAAAGATTCACATATTTACAATACGTAATACAAATTAAATCACAAGTTATTTACAATCGTGGTCAATTAATAAAATTATATATCGCGTAGAAACGTCCGTCCGTCCGTCCGCGTCCGTTGACCGTCTCAACGGACCGGAGGGGATCGGTTTCCGAGTGACTAAAAAATTATATACTGCGAGTGAAACGGCAAAACACAATAAAGCACCATCGACAACGGGAGTGCAACGTAAAGTTGGACGTTAGGGTGACTTCGGTCCAGTCTGGGGGGGTGGGGGTGAGACCTTTACTTGGCGCGGGTCTTGCCGACCGAGTTCATGCTGTCTCCGCGACTCCTCGTCCGGTGCAGGTTGTGTAGCCCTTCACCTGTAACACGCGATTAGTTCATTAGCGTAGCCGGTAGTCAGTGCACAAATTTATCATAAAGACGAGAACAAACTGCGCGCGCAAAAAATGAGAGCCCTCAACCACGAATCTTTTAACACTTTACCAGACGGTAGGCGGGTTCTAGCTCTCTTTACTAACAATACCCGTGGGTTCAAATCATTAATAGTCGACCCTCAAATAATTTTGCTACTACAAATTGAAATTGGAATCCCTTCCGGGAGTGCCAAAAAGCGACCGGGGCATCGCCTCGAGGTCTAATCGTAGTGCCTCGACATGGCCTTCAAGAAAGGCATATACTCCCACCTCCAAAGCCGGCAACGCTCTCGCGGTTCCCCAGATGTTGCAACAGTTTGTTGGGCGGCGATGAACCCCTGTCATCGGTGATCCCGCACGCTCGTTTGCCTTCCTCTTACATAAAAAAAAAAAACAAAAAAGAAAGCCTGACTGTACCCTTGCTGGTGGCCCTCTTGAGCTCGGCGTCCCTGTAGGCGCGCGCGCTTTTCCCGCGGCGGTCGTGAACGAGCTTGTCGGCGCGCACGAACACGCCGTGCCGCGGGCGACATGAGAAGTACCGCGTGCCGCCCACTGAGCCGTCGTTCTTACCTGTGGGGGGAAGGGGGTCATGTTTGTATCGGGGTATTGGTAAACTATTATTTGAAGTGTGATATAAAATTTGTAATAGTATCTAACCGGTGGGTGCGTCGAGGTCCACGCCCACCCAAAGCCCGTGGGAAAAGTGCGTGGCACCCACGTAGGCGACCACGCCCGTGCTGCTGCTCAGCCGCACTTGCACGCTCTCGCCCACCGTCACCCACTCGGGGACGGGCGCCGCGGTCGTATGAGAGCGCCCGCTGTCCGCCGATTCATCTGGAAATCGATTACGAAACCATTTACTTTACCATTTTTACCTACTAGCGGTTTAAACGGTGTGTTATATAAACTACAACAATGTAGTATAGCATAGTATAGACGTACTTCCATCGCCGAGTCGGTCGCTGGAGGCGGCGCGTGGTTCGTGCGCGGAGAGCGGACGCACTGCGGGAAGAGACGCGCGCCCGTGACGGGACGACCCACCCGCACGACGACGAACCACCTAGACGAATTATACAAACCATTGTATGATAAAATGGACCGAATTATACAAACCATTGTATGATGCAGGGTACACACGATTGCTAAGATATGTAATCTTCATTATAATGTATAAAACACTTATTGATTTATGAAAAAAAAAATGTGTTTCATTTTTATTTATGCAGTTGTCGTGTTTATTTGAAAATTTCGAAAATGCCGTTGTGATTAGTTCAAACAATATAATTTTACCTTTCCGGCCGGCAGAGAGGTATTAACAACAGGATCTGATCCTGGTGAATCGCTCTCTCCTACTGAAGAAGCCTCGCGACTTCGGCCCTCGTGACTTGATTGCTCGGAGCTCACCGACTCGACTTCGGCTTCACCTACAAGTTAAGAAAACAGTTTAAATAAAATTTTGAAAAAGAATTCTAATTTAATTATTAAAAAAATCTTTACCAAACGACGTATCATGTGCGGATTCGCCGTTAATTTGAACGACTTCAGTTTTGTGCGATTGACTAGACAATGTTGCACTCTCGACTGGTAGGGCTCCCAAGGGATCGACCATTTGGTCCTTTGCGTCTTCGCAGTCCCGCAAAAAAGGGTTAATCCTATTCCGGGATCCCGGAGTCAGGACGGGAGTCTTTGCCTTCTCAAAGGAAGCCTCCTCTAATTCGTTCTTCGATTCGACGATTTCGTTTTTCAGTTCCGTTATATCGTTTCTTAGTTCCGTGATCTCGTTCCTGAGTCCGGCAACGGATGTTTTCGTCCGGCTCAGGTGTCCGTAGTCCATCGTTTTGTCGAAGTCGGGCGTGTCGTCGACAGACATACTTCTAATGGAAAGCGTGTCGTCGTTGGTTAGATTTGTGGATGACACGGCTTGGGATCCTAAAAACGTAAAACATAAAATTTTTATTAAGATACGTAAAGATTTATATGAAGATTCAAAGTGTAGTCAAACCACTAAATACCATAACCGGACGACGATATTGAGGGCGAGTTCTTATTGGTCCCTCGTTCGCAGGCCAGCTCGTGTAGCGAGTCCAATGTCTTAGAGGTGGGGAGGAACCCGCGGGGCGTGGCCCGGGAACGCGTACGCTATACAAGCACACAGCGAGTGAGTTAATTATTTATATAATCCAAATTAAAGCTCTGGTCTATGAACTGCTTTTAGAAATTTTGATGTCTTTAGGACTTTTGGACAACATTACCGATTGAGGTGAAAGAAAGACTCCTACCTCCTCCTATCCCTAGTATGATTATTTAAAATCTTACTTGCGAACGTGGCGTAGTGAGCTCATCTGATGGCACTGATTCCGGCTCCGAATGTGAGTCCTCGTCGTTCCTGCGGCCCGGCTCCTCGTGTAAAGTCGTCATACGTAGCCCTAACTTAGCACTAGCCGGGGACGCTATAAACAGAACAAATATGAGAACAATGCAAACTTTATATGACATGTGCCTCGTACAAACAAAATAATATTTTAATCTAGCAAAGCTATAATCTCCTAGAAAATGTACAAATTATTAACTCAAAGTGGCTCCTACAAAATTGATACGTAAAAATAATTCAAGAAAAAATAAAATCATACTAATGTAATGATAATAATTTTGGAATTTTGGTAACCGCAAATTCATGCGTCAAAATCATGCCAATAATGGACCAATAGACTCCTAATGATTCGAAGCAAACAAAAGTAACAATCATCAAACTGTTTAAACAAAAAACTGTCGACGACCCCACGCAACAGGAGTAACAACTATATCGAAATGATCACAACAAAAACGTATGAAACAATCAAATAAAACGTTGAAACAAGCCAATATAATGATTCTACGACTTATATATGACGTACACTTGCTTGGCGTCTGCAGTCGGAGTGAGTTGAGGTTCAAATTCAAGTTAAGGAACGTAGGCCGAGCTGCAAGAGAAAGGGTTAGGTTCTTATCAATAAAAAGCCTATATCATACTGGGTACGGAGGAGAATGTTACACGTGTTTAACGAATGTTAGAGACAAAACCTAAAACATGTTAAAGAAATACTTAAACTCTGTCTTTTGACTAATAAAACACCCCCATTGAATTTATTTTCTATTTTATTTCAAACATTACTAACATACTACACATTTTAAGTCACTGATATTATAAACATTTCAAGTGCAAAATAGATTTCTAATCTCTGTATTCTACCCATGCGTCAGTTCAATACCCCTCCTCCAATATAACCTTACAATATGCTACATGTCATGCACCCAGTTCAGTTCCTAACACAAACACAAACCTACAACCACTTCATATTATCTATATCTACAAACTATCTACTCACACAGATACAAAACTGTCTTTCAAGTTTTTAATACTATCTTACAACGGTACATTAAACCCAATTATTACATATTAATTTATTATTGGCTGTAATACTGATATCTGTTGCATAACAACAAGCAAAGTTACATTTACAGTTTCGTGTTATCTAAATTTTAAGCACTCTTGCCGCAGAAATATTAGGAACCGTATAGTGAGGGAAGGAGACAGGTAGTAACACGTCATGCTCGTCCATGCAAATGAAACACACACGCAAACAAAATGGTCTAAACGACCACACAAGCCGGCGGGGTGCGTAAGCCGCGAACAGTTAAGGATTCAACAGTACTTTCTAATTTCTTTACACTGCTAACATTCCTTTGATATCTAGCAATCATTTCTTCAGGCTAAATATTTTTTTAATCTGTATATTATCATCCCGATATCAGCCAATCGTTCAAATAATTTTGTAACCAATTTCACAGCCAATCAAAAATTAAACCAATAATCGTGGTAATTTTTTTTACAGCACATCTATTTTCGTTTCCAATGTTGCATCAAACATACGACTAATAATTTTGCAATACAGTTAAGTTGCCATTCCGAATCAGTACCATTGATATTCATCGGTTTACCTGATAGAAACGAGCCTGAAGGTAGCGAGGGATCGAGATACAAAAAAAATACATATTAGTTCAAGCTGGGATCAATTCTTTTTTGTTTTTTCGCCGACACTGCACTTTGGGAGATATTATTTGAACGAAACTTAACAGTATACGGTACTATTGTATGTTCGTTCAAATAAAGTCTCATCGGATAGGATAATAAAGTTTAATAATCCGATATACACAAAAAGAGAAATGGGGGGGATAGAAGAGAAGAAAGTGAGTAGTGTATGGAGCCATAGCATTGCCACGAAGCAAGTGGAACATAATCGAAATCATATTGAAATCATGATGTAATAATGTGGTATCGTGAGCGAGTGGAGACGAGGGTGTTACCTAATATGTATGTATGTATTATCTAATTTTCCTTCCAAACGGTAATTTCTCCAAATTAAAAACTATTAAAATTTTAATATCACTAAACTAAACCTGTTTTTTTTACTAATTCGTGCATCTGTATCGTGTTTTATCTCCAACAAAACTATACGATCTGATATCCTAGACTACTACTCGGTGCACTAAATGTATCATATACTCTGTACATAGTCAACAGTGGGGGTAGTAAGGTGATGTGACGGAGACGGATAATAAACAAAATCTGTAAAGAGTGACAGGAAACAGTATAAAACGGTTAATTTATCGGCGCTTCAGTACTGAAAGAGAGGACATTTAATTAATATCTACAGACACACATGTGCACGTTATATACAATATGTACTGAACTCACCTAGTCCGAACGGCTTGGCTGCGGCGTCGTCCGGCGGCGGTGCGTACGAGTGGCGGGCGCGGCGCGGCGCCTCGTCCGCGAGGTCGGCCACGCTGCCGGAGCGCGCGCCCGCCAGCGACAGCGACTCGAACGACGAGTCCAGGCGCATTATCTGTTGATATTGCCCGTGTCTAGTCTATTGCGTCTACTTCGTTGTGATGATTATGGGTGATGAGCTACTTATAGTGTTGTATGTACACGTTTCCCAAATAATTTAGCTTTTTTTTTAAATTTTGTATTTCATCGAGATATTTATAATTTCTTAGATCGAAGTTACCCGGCACCTTGTGCAAAATTTTATGGCGTAAAAATTTAAATTTGTGTGCCGATTGTTATTAAGATTTTTGGACAGAGAATGAGACATGATTATCAAAGATAAAAGTTCCTTTAAAATTTATAAAAAAATGTACACTTGCACCAATTACGAGAAAGAATTATCGAAGAGTATAATAGCGAAGCAACAATACACCAAAATAATTCTACATGTAGTTAATTCGTATCTTTCACTAGCGTGTCCCTTGAAATGAGAGTATGTACAAGTAAATGCAACCAAGTAGAGCGGGCTAAGGGCTAAGGGCCATGCACACTCACATTAGTCCCGTTTTTGGCGGCGCTCTCGAGGGCCTGCGACAGCTGACGCGTGATAACACACATGTATTAGACCTTGTGTATGCGAGTTTGTTTATCTACATTTTTTTATATGTATATATTTAATTTGATAAGAAAAATATAACAGAACCAACTTCACTTCAAGTATTAGACTTACTTTAAGTTTACAGAGTAAAGAATTACATATATGAATTTTCTTTTAAATCCTCTCGTGTACACAATGTCTAAGCAAGCAATATTAATTCAAATGTTTAGTATATTAGTTATGTTTTTCATATCATAATGCATTGTTAGTTTGTAGATTAAATTGTTATATTAGAAATGAAAGTAATTGTCAAAGTGAATAGAACAATATAAATTTCGCGGCGGACATAATTTTAACTTTAATATCACGAACATGACGTTATTGACAACAAAGTGTAGTGTTTTTATAAAGAGTTATACTTATAAGATGTTCCAAAATAAAATAAATTAATCATCTAATATAACGCTCAAGAAATGACAAGTTCCGAGAAGTATAAAATAAGTGGTCGCGAAGTATTTATAACAAGTGTAGTTATACATGTTATACATGTTATACTGTTAGTAACATTGATAGCTAAAGCAATTAATATAAGCACGCGTCTCACGCGAACAAGCTTCACAACATCGAGGGCGTGAACACGTCTAACTGATAGGGGTGCCGTGACGCGCTGACAAGCGGACGCAACATATAGGGTATTTTCTCACCACGCCACGCGACGCAACGCTATCTCGTATCGCAACGGATTCCGACAATTCAGCCCGCCCTTGCAACGTGGATACGAAACGTACAACGTATTGGGACGCGTTGCATAAAGTTTGTAACGCATCGCGTCGTGAGAAAGTTCCCTGAAAATATCACAATTACTAGTGACGCGTGCGGGCCGCTCGCGTCTCCGTGATCGTTAAGCTGTGGTTTGTGAGCAAATGGTACCGTCGGTTTTGTAACATCCTAATACTGTCTCATAGAAGCCGATGAAATCTTTAATAATGGCCGGCACCAGAGAATCACTTACGATGTAAATATATCAAAAATTTTAAAACGACCATCGACGATTGAATCTCGCCTACACAACAAAACGTGTCAGTGAAAAATGAACCGTAAGAGGGAGCAGTTGGATGTAATTTGCGTTACCTGCGAGAAGTTCGGCACGGAGGCCGTCTTGCGCATGGTGACGGGCTGTCCCCGGGCCTGCTCCAGCTCCTTGACGGCGACGCTCTGCCGCAGACGGTCCAGCGTGAGGATGCTCTCCACTGCGCTCACACCGCGAGTGTACTTTTCTGTATGTAAAGTAACGGAATATATTATCTGTGAAGGTGAAAAGTTCCCTATGATAGGGCGCGGCCATAGTTGACCACGCCTATCCCAGAGTTCTCACCGATGTAAGTCTCTCCGTCGGCGGCGGAGGCCTCCTCCCCGCTTGCCGCTATCTGCGCGAGGCTCTCCCGCTCCTCAAGCTCCTCGGAGGCCTTGGGAATATTGGACACCACCTCGTACGTCACGCCGGTTTGGGTCAGCTGGTCCGTTCTGTGATATAATAAGACTCGAATTAATAAGGGCCATTGATAATAATCTTTATTTACAATAAAACTTTTATAGTTTTATCTACTTTGAGTGTAACTATGACCTATGACAAATAAGGATTTGCGGTAAAAAAAAAATATAGATTTACCGGACAATCTTCTTCCGTATCCTATCCGTGAGACTCTGTCGCTTGTATATATTGAGGGCCAGTCGCTTGCGCAGGATGAGATCCATGGGCGCGGGGTGCGACAGGCGGACCGTCGTCTTCAGTATTAGATACACACGCTCGTTAGCTGGAAACGTTATCATATATTTCTCAATAAATAAATCATACCCAACTCATAATTACGAGGAGAAGACGTACCTTCGGTCATCCTGTTGAGGTATTGCGAGTCGTGTATGGAGGAATCCCAGGAGGCGACGGCCGCCACGTCCTTGTGGTGGTGGAGCAGTTGCAGTTCGTGGAATTTGTGGCCGTGCTCCTTGGGCAGGATGGAGTGAAGCCCGGCCACCGTCACCTCCTCGCCCGACGGGTGCGTGCTCAGGTCGTCCGCTGTAGGCAACCATGGCGGACATTTTGTTGGGATCACAAACACAATATGGTAGAGCTAAAGTAGTCGACTAATAGAGTTGGTTGCAGAGACCTCTTTATTAGAATCGGTTGTAGCTGTAGTTGAACGGTGCTTGTTTTGTTGTTCACAATTTTAATTATAAAATTTTTTAGAAATATCATTACATAAGAGGCTTACTGTTAATTGAACATACCGTTGAGATCTAAGAAAAGTACTGGTATATGTTGCTCCATCCCTTGGGGTGGGTTCCAAGCCGCTGGTGCACCGGGAATGGGACTCCCAGGACTTGGAACTAATACCTAGTAAAAAATAAAGACTTAATATAAAGTGTAAAAAAATGTTTTAAATACATGTACCTGAATAAAAATTTATTTTAATCTATCCCTTAGTGTGAAAATCAAAGGCTATGATTATTTATAGTTAAACATGTATATAACTTCAACTAGTGCTGTATATATAACACTTACTGCATTTCGTTCTTCTGTAAGAGACACCCACTGCTCCACCAGCGACTGCTCCCGCTCCACGTCGCGTTCGCTCTTCATGGACGGAGACATGTTCACGAGTTTCTAACAGGAACGAAAGCACACATGAATATAAACAATTTAACACAGTATCTGAAATATATAAAGCAAGGAAGGCATGCTAATTCCGGCTGCTGCCACCGCTGGCAAGCGGCGCCACTGTCAATGCTTTTCGGTCGAATCTCGCGGACTCATGTGTTAGGGAATAATATTGATTTTATCTTTTAATTGTCGAAATTAAGCATCATAATAAACTATATACTATTTTGTTACGAAATCTACTTAAAAACGTCAATAAACAATTTTGGGATATTTTCGTATCACAAGCCATAAGATAAAGAGTTTTATGGTTATTTTGTTTTACGGTCATCTCTGGTGATACCAGTCGCAGTGATCTATTTTAGTTTGAAAGCTCATTTCATTTACACTACAGCCGTTAGAATCGATGTTAGAAAGTGCCTTCTTAACGATGTATTACCTGTAGCTGAGCGTGCAGGTGCTGCCGCCGCCTGGTGAGCGCGTCGCTCCATCGTTCACGAAGTATCGCCAGGTCTTCCTCTTGGTACGAGTCCAGCGGCTTCTGCAACCGTGACCTGGAAGTACAGGTCATTAAGGATAAAAATGTAATTAAAATACAAATGGAACAAAAATTTTAAAAAGACAAATATTCATTTTGTAGCATTGTTTTATACACATATATATATATATATATATAAAATTTGACCCCAAATTATTATTTTTAATAACTAACAACTGCGAAGTGAAGTGGTTCAAACAAAAGAAAAACTATTATTATTTTACTTTATCATCAAATATTAAAATCACTAATGATTAATCACCAGAAAATAAAAACCAGGAGGGTACCGGCTTTGACGAAGCCGGGAAACCCCTCCCCGAGCAAAATCGGGAGAATGATTCTCGGATTTTTCTCGGGCTGCCCGTCTTATCTGGGGCGGGCAAAGTATCGTCTTTTGTGTTCTCTGAGGGCAAACGACGAGTCAAAGCAGCAGCACTTCGTCCCACCCTAAATGTGAACTTTTGCAACATCCGGAGACTTCATTCCAACTTCAACGCTGTCCACTATCATCTAGAGGCCTTGTTGTTTCTGACGGAGACGCAGATATCTCAACCTAGCGCCACAGCGTACCTGTCATACCTCAGGTATAAACTAGAACATCATTTTATACCTACTGTGTTCGTAAGGGAGGATATCTGCTACCGTCGCCTTTAGGTTTTTGAAGGTCGGGACCTGTCTGTACTCATGTTACGCGTGGACATGGACGACCATGTCAGAATCTACGCGTGTCTCTACAGGTCCCATAGTGATAATGCAGAAACGGATCAACTCTTGGGCCATGTCCAGGCGAAGATTGACGATCTGTTTTAACAGATCCCCTCCGCCAGTCGTAGTTCTCGGGGACTTCAATGCGCACAATGCCGATTGGCTAGGGTCACGTGCCACTGACTACGCGGGGAGATCTGTGTTAGACTTTGCTCTGGCAAATGGTCTGTCCCAGTTGATCAAGACGCACGCTCGTCTACCGGCGTTGCACCACCACATGCCTTCTTTGTTGGATCTTCTGCTGACTACACATCCCGGAAAATACCATTCGAGGCTCCCTTAGGGACCTCTGAACATTGCTTGGTACAGAATGTAGTGCCCATTCGACATCCGGCTCGCACAAGACCTGCGACTCGACGCATTTGGCACTACAAGTCAGCGGATTGGGTTGGAATGCGGTCCTTTTCTGCATGCATGTCCCTACCCATGGGGGCCGATTTTTTTCCTTTCTAATGATCCTAGTGACTGCAGCGGCTGTAGCTGACGTGATACTACAGGGCATGGAACTATTTGTACCAAGCTCTGTATTACCACTTGGTGGCAGATCGCGGCCTTGGTTTAATGCGTCTGTCAGGGCTGCATTAAGGATCACTCAGGATCCGAACTCTAGATTTCGGAAGAGGAAATATAATCGTGCCTCCAGATTCTTCAAACGGAAAATTGCTAGAGCAAAGTTCAAGCATTTCGTCAAAATTGGGGTTCAGCTGACAAAGTACCCGCCTGGCACGCGCAAGTTCTCGGCGCTTTCCAAAGCCCCTCTGGGAAACTTTTGCCAGCCATCCCTACCGCCACAGCACATTGGGAACGACTCTCTGGCCCACACGGCAAAAGAGAAAGCCGATCTCTTTTTGCCTGAAACTCGACTTTGGACGACCAGGTGATGACACCGCCTATCATCCCGCGGTGTCAGAGCTTAATGCCGGAAATAAAATATTTCGGCAAAAAATCATCCGAAAGCCCTCCTTTCCTTGGAACTTCATAAGTCGAGTGGGCCAGACGGTATCTCTACAATTGTGAATCCTGGGATGTTGCAGGAGTTCATTGGCGGCGGTGATCACGTACCATCTGTGACTCGCCAGCTCGTTTGCCCTTCTCTTACATAAAAAAAACACCGTTAAAAAATTTAACAAAATAGCAATATAAATTGACATAAGACAAAACAAATAAGTAATCTTTCAACCACTCACAATGTAACAGAAAATAAATACATACATACAAAGGTACTTAATATTATTTAAACTATTGCACTGATTATTTATATTCACATAACAGTGTAAACATTAAACAAGCTTATAGAATTTTAAGCTTACTTGACAATTGAAACCATTTTTAACATAGGTAATAAGGATAAGGCGACATATAGGTTAGTATCAAACAAAAAAAAATGATTTTATTTTTCACAAACAATATATCACTGATAGGATAGGTTGAAATTTTCGTCTTTCGAACGATCATCATTTAATTACATCATTATATTTAAATGGTACCTGTTCACGGACTGAGTACACACTGAACTTTTTTATTGTAATAATTGACGATACAAAGTGCGTGTATATGCGTACTTGAAAAAAGATATTTCAATTTGAATTTACTGAAAGGGCAAGCTAAAGGTACCTGACGGTGACGGAGCCCAGCTCGACGCTGACGATGTGCTGGCAGATGATGGGCAGCGTGCCCGAGTTGGCCGCGGGCCGCACGCGCACCGCCACGCGCCGCTGCTGGCCCTGCCGCAGCTGGAATACGCCGCCCGTCACCACGTCGCCGCGGGGCACCACCTGCAAAAATTAAAGTTATTTAATGTACTTAAAGATATAGCTTCTCAGAATAATACTTCTGGAACCCTCGTAGCCTTGTTTTAAGTTGGAGAGTTTCTTTACAAAGAGGCTTATTTCGATAAGTATTAAAGTCCCATTTGATACACAAGTGATCACTGGTATGGATTCAGTGCAAAAGATACATCTACACTGACCTCTACGGGCGCGTACTCCCCGTTGTCGTTGAGCTCGTGTATCTCGACCCACAGCTGTATCTTGCGGGTGAGCTCGGCCCAGCGATCGGCCAGCGAGCGTGCCTTAGCCAGCTGCTGCTGCTCCACCTCCCAGTTGCCGGCCCCGCCGAACCCCGCCGACCGGTGACCCCACACCTCGATCGATAGGGCGCCCTCTGTATTTATAAATCGTTAATAAATAAAAATTTTATAATAACACATATCAAGACCTAGTTTGTAAGACCCGAGCCCCAGAATTTATATAAAAAAAAACTCTACATTTTTTCTTGTCATAACTATCAAACCATTTCTTTCCACAAGGCAGCCGTTATAATATTATTAAGAAATGCAAAACATAATATACGTATGACAGTGTGGCACGCACCGGCACAGTGTTCTATGAACTCTTCTGTGAGCGGCACCGTGAAGTCCCTTCGGTGATCGAAGCGGAACGTGAGCAGCTGGTGGCGTGGGGAGGCGGGGGAGGGGGAAGGGGCAACGGGAGGTGGACAGTCCGCGCTCACGTGCAGCGGCACCACTACGGGCTCGCCTCCCCCCCACAGCGAGTACTGGCAGAACACATAGTTGGACAGCGACGGAGGCAGCCCGCTGGCTTGCTTGATCATCACGCGGATTGTTACCTGGTGTGATAAGATAGATTAGTCATTTCCCTGCACGTGTTTAAAAGTTTTATTTATTGGTTTGTGTGAATGTATAGAATCTAACTTGTTGCGTGGCGGGGTCAACTGGTTCGTCGTCGTCTCGCATGTCCCCGGAGCTGTCGGAAGCGGCCTCGCAGATTCTATCCTGCGGGAATTGTCCGGAGACTCGACTTATTTCCACCTGCAGCCTGCCGGCCACTTCTCCCTGCTGGCTGATGATGGGCGTGTGGTAGTCCAGGGTGACGTCGTGGAATAACGCCTCCAAAAATATATTAGCTACTCCGATCAGATTGTGATTCTCCTGCGACTCGTAGAACGGATCTAGGCTTTTATCCTTTTGATCCTATAAAGAAAGGTGTTACAGTAACATTAAATATTCAAAGAAAAAATATAGTTTAAAACAAGAAAATAAACAAAGAGTACTTCCGAGATGAGAAGATATTAAGCTTACAAATGGTTAGAATGATGATGGTGATAAACAGAAGCATATATATATACATACATACAATATATATTTTTTGTATAAGCCCGCATACATGGTTTCAATCAAAGCCTGTTTTATATAATAGCCTAGACATTAATCTCTAAAACCAATTCTAGACGCGAATACTTCAACGCAATGATATAGAATAGAGCTAGAAGCGTTAAAAGGCACAGAATGTTAATTAAGTAATGAAGGCTTGTTAGTAATGTGTGTGTTCTGAACGCACCGTCGGTGTGTCGGGATCGACCGGTACAGCATCCTGGAACCAAACGGGTCAATGTTTTGGTGCGCACTCAGTGATACACCACCGGGACGACATACGTATAGTACGTGCACGTTAGTAATTAATATTTGTTAACCACGCCCCTTTGGAGTAGCATTACATCGTATTGACGTATAAAAATATAAACAAATATAATATCGTATGATGTAAGTAGTTAGTTTTCTTAGTACGCAATCCAACGCTCTAGTTCTCACGTTATTAAACTGAACCAACCAAGTCCTCATAGTCTCGGCTCCTCCTCCAGTCGTCGTACATGTCCCTCATGTCCACGAGCTTATTCTCCAACTTCTCCATGGACCACACCTGGGCGCCGCGACTCGGCCGCTTCACCATGATGGCCGGCTCCGACACAAAGGCGCCTCGCTGATAACAAATATTTAGGACTTTTAATTACTTGAAAATAGTTTACATCAATTGACGCAACATATCCATCTAATGTTGTCGTCTGTGTTCTTCAGCTTTTACTCTTTTTCTTAATATATAATTTTTCACACTGTTACTGTCTTCCCTCTCTTTTCACATTTATAACGTAAGACATTAGAATCGAAATAAATATTACCTTCCTATTGGGGCTCAAGTTCTGCGGCGGTATCTGCAGTGTGACGCTGAAGCGCGTGTTCCTCCTCATCTCCTCGGCCAGGAAATTAGCCTCCTGCACCAGTGCGTTTGCCCTCAGGATGTCCGCCTTGAGACGTCCCAGGGAGCGCTTGAACGTGTCGTCCCTCTCCGCCGCCCACCGCTCCACGCGAGCCGCCGTCGTGGGCGTGCACGCCGCCATCTTGCCTGCACACGTACACACATATATTTCATGTTCGCAGATAGCTGCTAATTAAGCATATTTATTGAGCGTGTGTGTTCAACTTTTCACTTTATCCTTACCCAGTTTCAGTGGGTCGTAGGAGTAGGGTGGATAGGGCGTCGACGGAGATAAAATATTTCTGAGCTGCTGGAACTGACGCTCGTACTCCTGCCTCTGCTTTTCCAACGCAACTGTAAATAATAACATAATTCATCATTAAACCATCTCTAAACAAAGAATTTCTACGTTGTCACATGAATTGCGATGAAAAAATGATCACCGTTTAAAGATATATATTTAGAAACTAAACTCCTGAATATAAATCAGCCATGCCAATATAATATTTACACCAAGAGTATTTAATCATCACCTTGGAAACAAAAACAACGCGGACGAAAACCTATGGTAATAAAAATGTACTGTGAGGGTGCAGTCTTATACAATAATTTACCTGATGCCATTAAGAATTGTAACAACATTACGCAGTTTAACAGTAAGCTTAAAATACATATTATCGATAATATTGATAAATGACTCTCATGTAATAAGTTTATTAGATACATATCTATTTACAATAACATTTAGTTTTGTTATATGTAATATAAATAAAATGTAACGCATGCGAAATAACTTAACATATATATACTTAATGTCTGTATAAGTGAACAGTATGAAAAATAAATATCGTCATAGAAAATTTCTACTAAGATATAAATTAATACTGAAGTATAAATGACTACTGAGATATAAATTGCTAATGATTAATACAAGCGCGCCCACCCTGCTTGTCCTCCTCGTGCTGTCGCTCGAGGCGGGAGATGGCGGTCTGTATGGGGTCGTTGCTGAGTTCGTTGAGCATTATCTCGTCCCGGGCGAAGTTGTAGTCGATGGGTTGCGCCGGCGTCTGCGGCTCCGACGCCGTGCCTGAGAGGAGGGAAGGGGGGTTTTAAGAGTTCGTTTTGGCTATTTTGGTAGAAAGTATCCTGTTTATTTTTTTTAAGAAACGCTATATAATAATGTAATTACGATTCTGTTATATATAACCCTGTTTATTTTTTTGTATTTTCAAATAGACATAATATAAAGTAACAAACAAAGGATATATATATTACAGTAAGAACTAACAAGTGTTATCCTTGGGGCAGTTGACCCTAAAAAAGTGGTGGTTTCCCCATAGTATCCTGTCGGCGTGTCCGAGGCGCTCCCGCGACGTCACGGGTGCGCCGTTGAGGAAGCACCGCGCTCCGGCCAGCGGCTCCGCGTACAGGTGTCCGCCCTCCACTAGCAGCAGGCAGTGCTGCGGCTGGATGCCGAGCCCCGACAGTTGGATGTCCGCCGAGCTGTCCGCCCCAACCAGGGTGCGCTCCTACGGCAGATTGTAATATATGACCACAGCATTCTAATAAATTATTATTTTTTTTTTTATATTATTAAATATTGTATTTTTTGCCAAGGCCTCCAGAATTAAAGGAAGTCCGTCTGTATAGTTCAACGCTGAAATGCACAATAACAAAATTGCAAGTGTGTATTCCTATTACCTTCAGATAGTAAACCAGCAGCTCGTTCAGAGACGGGTCTGCGTTCAGATTCACCAAGTAATACTTATTCTTCTCCACCTTGATGCCGCTCGCCTGTACGCTGATGCCCATCTTCTCCAGCGCCTGCTGCCTTTCGCTTTGTATTCGACCTGCAAATAAATATAAGTATTAAAATACCAATAAAGGCCTCTTATTTTTAATTTTAAGCTGAGGATACATTAACGGACCAGTTTCGACGAGTTTTTCTTCCCACGTTCGGGACATTTCCTTCATCAGGTGCTCGCTTTGCGCCAACTGCTCGTGCACGTCCTCACCCACGGGAGAACCCTGGAAAATATACAATATTAACATAAGATTTTAAGGGAAACAAGTATAAACATTAAATATTTTTGAAAAAATAAGTTACATTTTTTTCTCTAAATAAAACAGCTAAAAAAATTAGTTTATAAAAATAGATTATATATAGTTTAGCTTATTGCCGCAATCAACATACAGACATACATACAACATACACACATATCTCAATACCTCGATATACCGACTTGAGATTTTTTTCCAAATTCCTTAGAAATGCCTACGTGAGTTAATACAGAATATATATTTACATAACAAATACATTTTTTTTTTAATTTTCAATCATTGAATAATATTAATATATAACCTTTACGTAAGGTATATTATTAATAATAATTAACAAGTTCAGACTTAGAACTATTGTTAGATAAAAAAATAAAATAATTTTTATAAAAATTTAATGTAAAGTAATAATATTTATAATTATTACCTTTTTTTTACCTTGTTAAAAAGAATCGTAGAACAACTGAATAGAATAATAACTGTATAAGATTATTTTCCTATTTACACGAGAAAACACAAAAATTGGTACACTATGAAAACAATAAAACTAAAAAAACACAACAGATCGGAATCTATATTAGACAAATTATTTGTGAGCGAAAGCAGACAAAGTCGCCGGCAACTGTATGTTATAAACGGCGCATAGAATAAAGAAGCGAATAACAAAAAAAAAGCCTTTAAGAAGTTTGTAAAGGTTGTATACAAAGATCCAATGTATATGTCTTTGACTTTGGAGACATTCCTAACGCGACCCGCACAACGAATTGTGGAGTAAAGTGCCACTTAAGAGGCTTATACTTTTATCTTATTACCATTTTCTTGAGCCTTTCAGCCTTTCTTATGTATTTAATGGATAATCACTTTAGCGAGACACCTTCATATACACACGCCTGCAGCCGAATCCACTCACCCATACAAAATAGACAAACAGTGTGTTCATATTAAAAAAAAAATTAAAAAGTATATTAAATGTATTTTTTTATTAAATCCTATACTTTTAACTTTAAATTAACACATTTATCATTTTATTCGAATCACCACCTTTGAAAATATCGTGGTGTGAACGTAAGTGCGTAAAATTTACTCCTTACAGTACTAACGAGTTGCGCTATGCCATATAACCTCCCCGTAATATATATAAACCCCCCCGTAAGCAACGTACCCTTATCAGTCGCTTATCAGAAGTTGAACCTGAACACATTTCCGCAAAATAAGATTATCAATTCGCCGCCACTATGGATACAAGACCAGAAGAAGTCGCCCAAGTTGTCTTTTTGGTACAACAGGGCGTTAGCCAGCGAGAAGTCGCTCGCTGACTAAATCTGAGCCAATCTGCTTTATCCAGGGTATACAGAAGACAAATTCTTACTCTAGGAGGCCAGATAACAGATAGCGGCGGCGTACTTCTGAAAGAGACAATCGTTTTATCGTCTCGATAAGTCTCAAAAATCGCCATCTCACTGGTGTTGCTGTGCAGCAGCAGCTGAGAGAGGTTCGAGGAGTCGCTGTCAGTCAATGGGCGGTTAGAATACGGCTAAAAGATGCCAACCTGACTCCATAACAGCCTGCCAGAGGCCTCAAATTGACCACAGCTCACCGACAAGCTCGCCTTGCATTTGCTTGCGAACACATCGGTTGGACGGTTGAACAATGGTGATCGGTCCTGTTCACTGACGAGTGCAGAGTGTGTCTGCATGTCAGCGACATGAGCTTGAGTCTGTCGGCGTCCAGGCGAGCGAATTTCGCAATATCGTTTGGCTGAAACAGTGTCCTATGGCGGTGGTACGTGTATGGTGTGGGATGGCATTTCAGTGGAAGGAAAGACATCTCTTATTTTCATCCCTGGTAGAGGCCGAGGAGGCGGTGACTACAGGTCTATATGTGGAGGATGTTCTCCTTGATCTTGATATCATGGTATAATTTTAAAGCTTATAAAATAGGCTTTCAAAATATAATATACCATTTATCCATTTTGTAGAGGTGTGTCGACTCGGATGTACGTTGGTGTAGTTTAAAACTCATATATATTTTATAAATAATACTAATAATTTTAGTGTTCTCCCGTATCGCGTATCAATTTAATGAACACCTATTTTTATTTCCAATAATAAAATCCCGCTTCAATCACGATATCAAATTATTTGCTTTAAATACATTAGTGATATGTTTTCGATAAAATGGAAATAAAATAAAATGAATTGACGTGAATATATTAAAAATACATATATTAAAAGTGTGTTTCAAAAGTTTAAATATGTTAGCAGTAAAATTACAAATTAATTAATTAATATAAACTAAATCTAAATATATATATATAAATATGTAAGAATCGATCGAGCAACCTTTGAGCTGCAACTATAGGTATTTTAAAGATATATTTTAACTGAATATTTTGCTTAAAAACATTTATAAAGTATGATAATTAATAATCTCCTGGAAAATCATATTCTATTACACAACATTATTCTTATTGAATCATGGTATACTGATACAGAAGCAAAGAATCAGCTATTCTACCCAACAAGGAGTGTTATAAGAGCTGAATTATGGTGCAATGTATGTTTGTGTGTGCGAGTGTACTCACGGTGGCGTGTTTGAGCATCTCCTTGAGTGCCTCCACCTCCTGGCGCAGTTCCCTGATGATCCTGGCGTTGGGGTCCTCGTTGACGACGGCGTGGTTCACTATTCTCTTGGCGCGGTCCGCGTATCGTAGGGTCGATAGCGTCTCCTCGTAGTTATCAGCAGCGGGGGATATCGTCGCCACCTGAATGTGGACAAACATACACTCTTACTTCTACTCAAACTGATTAAGAAGCAGTAATGTCCTAATAGTTGGTAGAGTGTCAAAATTGCAAAATAATATATTATTGCATGTATTTATTCGTTGCAGTATTACCATGACGGTCTTGCTGTTGCCTCCAAGGTTATCCTTCAAAAGCCAGGTCAGAACCGAATCCCTGTACGGCACAAATTTGTCTTTATTATTTTTTCCCGAAGACTGGTCCGCCAGCTTTGATATCACCAGACCTAGCGTCGTGAGGGATCTGCAAGTAGAGACACAAATGAAACATATTTGAGCAAAGTGTGTGTGTGTGTGTGTCTTCAGTGTGAGGTACTGCTAACTACGTACTTGTTGATATTGGACCCCTCTTTCAGTCGGTCCCCAACGGCGCCGGTCTTGACTGCTCTCTCGGAGCCGGCCAGGTCAACCAGAGACAGCCTGGCCACCTTCTCCCCCGTGACCCCGGTCGCCGAGTCGCACAGCGTCTGCGTCAGCACCACGCTGAACACGGCGTGTGATCTAGACGACTCGCTGTTCATATTCGTGGCTGCCACCGTCCGTGATTTGTTACCCTCCGTCATCAGATTGTCGATATCCTATAAATGGATGATTATGTTATCGATAAAAAAATTTAAAAAAAAACAGTTTATTTTCACGTTATTCAATCATTCAATGAAATGAAATTCCCAGTCGCTAATGTGAGTTCTGGATGAGTGAGATTAATTGAAATTTATTATTTTCTGTTAGTAACATTAATAGTTTATCATAAAAGCATATATTTAATTATATAAATATGTAATTAATTATTTAAATAAAAACATAATACTTTTTTACTGCTCAATGACAATTAACGCATAATAGTATTTAAGACGAGGTTACAAGTGTTACAAAATATATCTTCATAATAATTATTTAAAAATAATGACAAACACATATCCTACGCAATCACTACAATATAAAATATAGTAAGTGTAAAAGAGATAAGAATAGGTCTCTTTGTTTATATTTTCTGTTGTTGTATTGTTGGACCACTATTGACAAAAATTATATTATAAATACTCTATTTTAATACTATTTATTATTTTACTACTAATAAATGGAATTATAGTCAATAAGACGACTAAATTGTATCGACGTCTATAGATAAATCAATCACCAGGACGATCATACATACGAACAGTAACAATGTTTTAATAAAAAACGTAATAAAAAGAAGGTGAAAAGTCATAATTAAACTTGTTATTTCAAAATATTTTTGAACCAACAATATTCGTTTCATTATTTGTGTTGTGTTAATTAATAAACAATAAAAATATATAAATTAAACCATGACAAAATAATATATCGATTATATTCACATCACTATTTGTATTTGTTAACTATAGCGGCGGTGTAGCTCAAAGGATTTCAAAGCGCGCCGACGCGTGGCTCCGCCCCTGATCAAACATCATTTAAAAATCAATTTTAAAACATTTTCCTCATTTTCAATATTAAAATGACCGATATTTTATCACTTTATTTTTTAGTTACGATGATGTAAAATCTCATCCTTCCTAAACGTCCAGTGGTAGATTATATTAAACGAACAAATAATTGTTGTATATTATAATTTTATTTGTTTATTAAATTATAAAATAATAATAATAATAATTAAAATTATTATAATATTATAAAAATTTAATTTTAGGACCTAGTTAAGAACAAATCAACTGCAGCTGTTGATAAATGTATATAATTTGAAGAATTATAACATTTATTTTCTTATCAAAATAAAAATATAAAATTTTATCGATTTTTAGTTCTTAAGATCGATTTACACGTTTAATTCATTAATACAAAGCTATCGAAAAAATAAAATATTTTTTTGCCTTAATTTGTTTTCTTCCAATAATCGATTCCAGATCCCTATCCCTAGTCCCGCCAATTACTGTTTTGTTAGTTTTATTATATTGTTTACGCAAGTTAAAGTATATTCAGTGATTAGTTTTGTGTTATAGTTATTATTAATCATCTGGACAGAGGCAGACATTTCACAGCACAAAATGTCTGCCTGAAAAAGATTAAGTGAAATGTTTAACACCTGATTTCACACCAATATTAATCAAAGTAGGGCTATTTAAGGTATTCAAGGTATAATATAATAATAAAATTAAATAATTTGTCATCAATAAACTAAATGAAATTAAAGCAATTTATTTAATTACGATATAACATAATTTAATAATGGCGGCCGTGTTGAAATATTTAGAATTTCACTTTAATTTGTTGTAATTACGAAAGTTATTTTGTGTTTACTGTAGAGAAAATTATAATATTAATCAAGATGTAATCAGTGAGTAAGGTTTAGTTTCAAACTACCTATAACTTTTCGCATTATTAAAGTTAGTTTTATATGTCGACGTGCGCTGTTGCCGCTCTTCCTAGGTCAGTGATCCACACAATCCCTATACGCAAATATATATACACATATATTATATGTATGTATGTATGTATGTATATATAATAATGTAGTCCCCGAGGACACTTTGTTTATTGATACTATCTAGATATTATAAATACGTACTCGGTTTGATATGAATATTTGCTGCCTACTTTTACACAAACTTCGACAAACAAATATTTAAATATATCATATATATCCCGTTAGTCGCTATAAGTAAAGTCAAGTTAGTAAAGTTTTGACTTAATGATCTTCATTGAGACAGTTTCCTCCTTTCAGTAACGGTAACTTAGTTTGCAGAGAAGTTACTTTATACACTTGAAATGTAAACCTTTTACTGGAATTTATAATATACAGTGTCAGTCATTAAATCTTTAACATAATAGGTATATTTTACACCAGAAATTATACAATACTAACGGTAAGTTGATTTATTTGTAAAAATGTTAAAACTGTAGCCAAATAATAAAATGAATATATGTATAATTAAAAAAAAGGTCTCCCAAAGAAATAAATACTAAGATGAAAATAATTTCTCGAAAAAAAAATTGTCGTGGCATAGTTTGTGTCCGTGTTCGTCTGTGTCTGTTATGTGTTCGTCTCCCTGTGTGTGTCGAAACACATATAGTATAAGCGAACAGATATAGTCATACAATAAATCACTATCTCATACAGCTTCCGAGGGAATAAATTCACTTTTTCTCTGCAGTTTTATTATTTATACTCCACTACCTCACTCCGGCTCTGACTCGACTGTTGCATTTTTTATAAGCAATACTTTTCATAATAAAATAATACCTTCATGAAACAATACCAAGGACATGTAAATTTAAATACACAATTCTTATTAAAGAAAATATAATTACAAGTTACGTGAGTGGTGTCCTTGAACCACAGTACAATAGCAGTTTGTACAGTTGAAGAAGAGGAAGTGGGTCACGGGCTTCGCAGAGTCGGTTGGGTTGATCGATAGCCACCAGCAACGGAAGAGCCTTCACTCACTTCACTCATTTCACTCAATTCACTCATTTCACTCACTTCATTCTTTACCGTGTCAGGGTAACAAGCGACCTTAGGATTAGGATTAACAGGAACTCAAAGTGGGTAATTGACATTTTTTTATTCGCCTTCTTCGAGTAAGGTGAAGGATATTTGCAACTTTTACACATTTAATGTGAAATTATAATATTTAATGTAAAAAATTTTAATTTATGATTCTTAGCATAGCTATATGAGGTTCGTATAGCTAACGAACAACACAAACAATTTGTAAACCAAACATTCACTACCTTGATTTATTTGAACATTGTAATAAAGATAAAGAAATATAGATAAGAAACACATAAAATCACAAAAACACAGGTAGTGACGGTTCATTGAGGAGCGAAGAATCGACGGTACGAGTACTGTAGAGTGGTGAGTAACCGATACTTGGAACGATCGGATAACACTTTCGCTAACACACACACACACACACACAACTGACAACTACATTCACAATCACTCAATATATATAAATATATATAACAAAATACAGATAACAAAATCTAAGAATATCTCAGAATTAATTTGAGTCCGCTCTCCATGTTTATCTTTTGATGTAATTGCTCTTTTACTTTCCTCAATCAATTCCCCCCTCCCGTAAACGATCGCCATTCAAACTTCAACCTAATCCCGGTGTAATTGCTTATATTAATTCTGTTTAAATTAATTCATTAAATCGGATAGAGACGTTTATTTCGTCTTATTGTGTCATCATCATCACATTTCATTAAAGTTTTTAATGAAATAGTGCAGCGACCCGTCCACGGAGCACCCGCGCTCAAACTAACGGATATGTAAATATATTAAAATGAGGACGGCATCCCTTTATAATATATATATCAAAATAATAATACGTTAAGCATATATAAACTTTGTAGCACTTTGATGACTTATATTTTATATTTACATTAATTTTATAAAAAAAAATTACAGACACCAATACGCGTTTGAAAATTGACACACAAACAAAATATAAAATAGATTATTATACCTTAACAATGAGACCCAAAGAATAGTTTTAATATAATAATAAAGATAAACAAAATGTAAACCTAAACTAAACCTCTATTTTTGAGCAAATCCTTTTAAACTAGTAATTATAATTAACTCTTGACCCTCTACGTTAAACCTTTAGTTTAAATTACACTATTCCGTATAGTAGTTACTTCAAACTCGCTCGCTCGCTTCGCTCAAACTCACGTTAAGTCCCGGTGGTGTCAAATATACCAAAAATAAAAGCCTAAAGTCGAGAGACATCGAGTGAGGTATCTATTTCCAATAGTATACAATCTAAGTTAGTCAAAAACAATTTTAAATCACGGAACAAACCGACCGACCAAACTTTAGAAGGGTAAACGGTTACAACCTCACGGATTCATCACGTCAGCGTTCAACTAATAGCTCTTACGTAATAAGGAAAACGAGCAAGAATCAATCGAATGTTAAAGAAAATTTCATGTGAAAATATTATTATTTTTATAATCAACTACTGGCTACTATTTATAATTTTTAAGTATTAATTTGTGCTTTATGTACTAATGTGTACTGCGAAATGCATATATTAGTTTAAATATCTATATATGATACAGTTTATTTTTTATGATACGTAAATTTAGTTCAATTTAATAAATATTTTCAAACAGATAACTGTAACAATGATTGTATTCTTACGTAAAGATTAACAAAAATATAGCAATAAAAATAGGCATACATGTTTTTTAATATTATTACAATATATGATATAATTATAATATAAATGATTAAACAGACAAACTAATAAACTGTAATTTTATATACGTATAAATACACGTATTTAAATTTAATACAATATTTATTTTTGACGTGTCACGAGGCACTTGTTAAAACAAAACATAATAAAACAAAAAAAAATGTCTGTAAAGTTTTATAAATAAATATAAGTGGAATATAAAATATATTTCAGTGTAAATTTTACATTTCATATTTAATATTTCTATATTATTTAATGTTTTTAAAGAGACGGCATGAGAATTATACACAACAGTTATTAAGACTGACCTAAATAAGCTAAAGATATATTAAAAATCAAAAATAATATAACATAATAATCGGAATTATCTACACGTACCGACATACATAACTTTACATATAGTGAATAAAACCAACTTAATTATAACAGACAGTCGCATAGATAACGCCTAAAAGTTATTTAGATACAGCTTCTAATCCTTGAGAGTGACCGGATCAACTCGACCGTGTGATCGAAAACCACAAACGGCTAGATATAGGACGATTTTAACGTAGGACGACCGGTCGGAGCGGAATTAAACATTTCGCCAACGAAACTGTAGGACCGGAGGGTTGTGAGATGAATCAAGAGAAGTAATGGATATCGTTAAACCCCCCAGCCTCACCTAAACGTCAATGATTAAAGTTAAAGGAGAGATTACAATTTTATTTAAGGATACATTTTTTAATATTAATTATTAAAAAAAAAATATATGTTAATTTTACCATTAAGGTTTTACTAACATAATATTTCACCATTCTGCCAACCAAATAAATAGACTACTGAATCACATGAAATGCAACTCAGTTTTTTTTTAATTCTTTTATGTTTTAACTTTTTAATATTAATTATATATATCTATAGATATTTGAATTGTTATTAATCTGTTAAGACTGCTCTGTGACCTTTCCTTTTACCTCAATTAAACATAATCACTCCCCATAGTAAAGCTCTAAGTGATACCATTCGTTTCATCGAAGGTCTACAATATAGGTTTAAAATAAGTTTCAAATAATTCGCTATAACGAAATCGATACCTTTCGAATTGTAACCGAATTGTATTGGTCGTATTGGGAGGCTTCTACAATTGCACGTGTGTGAGTGTGTGTATCTGTGTGTGTGAATTTTGATTCTTATCTGACGTATAAATAAAGAAATGTTATCTATCTTTGTAATCAAACAAATGTTGATCAATTAATTTAGTTACTAAATAACAAACCATAAAATAATAGTTAGTAGTAACATTTATATCATCACTACCAAAACTACCTTTACTAGCAATGTTACTATTTTATTAATATTTTCATTGAAACATCATCAATTAGGTACAGCACGCTAAGTGGGAAAATATAAACGACACGACATGACGAGGACGACTCAGAGACGAAATGTACATACATAAATTATTTTAAAATTATCTCGTTCTTCGCTTTTTATTAAACTAAAACGTATATTTAATATCGTATGTAAAATAAATGTATCATTTAGTTTTACCCTCTTCCATTCTATCCCTAAGAGAATGTGTAAAAGACAATGAATTAAAATTTATCTTTACAGAGTACGCAGAACATGTACTTTGAATTATTACAAATTTGCTTTACAAATATTTCAATACTAACAGAATTATTATAAAAAATATCCAGTCGACCAAGTGTTCGATAAATTGTAGAACTGCTTAGTAAGGGTCAGATAAAAACTATTTAGTATGCACCTGAAACGATGATACGGCGAGCTGCGACAGACCATCCACGTAGGGTCCGAGCACAGCGTGCTCGCGGACACGGAGAGACCTCCGCGTGGTCTCCGGGTCCAGGAGGTCGTGGACTCGCTCGTTGTATATCTCCATGTATGACACTTCCACCTGCGTTCATAATATTTCCTTTCAACTAGGTCTAACTAACATTGGTCTATAATTCCAGATCGTACAGAAAAAGAAATATAAGGAAAAAGTTCAGAATTTCAAAAGAAAACTATATATTTTTCAACTTTCATAATTCAGGTTAAACAAACAGATCTCAGTTTCCGGAATCATATATTTGTCTGTGTTTGGTGAGTCAGTTGAGGAGTTAAAAACTCTTAAAATTTTGATATCAATTTATTAAACAGTAATACCAGAGAAATGTATAATTAAAATTAATTATAAAAAATATGTTATATACCTTGTAGGTGAGAGCGGGGGGCGACTGTTGGACCGCGATCCTCTCGAACAGAGCGTTGCAGAGGCGAGGTATGATGCCGCCCTCGTTCTGCCCCGGCGCACCCATCATGGTGTACGACTTTCCTGAACCTGCACGACAAAAAACAAGATTTGTTAACAACAAAAATAAAAAACGGGCTTCATGGTTATAACCAAAATACAAGTTATAATGACTATTAAAATTAGTGCGACTAGACACAGTTGTTTATTTTGTGCCGTGTGTTTTTATCGATGCCGTAATCTTGTACACATTACACAAACTACACCAATGTGTGTATAATCAGTGTCGCATGTGTCTGCCGCGTGTGTGTGCGTGTGTGCGTGTGTGTTGCAAATGTTACTCTCCGTTATTTTATTCGTAGGAGGGATTCCGATTACAAATTAATATAAGAGTACATGTTATACAACGGTAGAATTAAAATCTATTGGATCTGAAGACAAACATTAGTTTAATAACACAAATTTTTACTAAATTTTATTGACTAATAAGTAATAGTAATTTAAGTAAACTAAAAACTAATGTTTAATCAAAGTTTGACTTTATAAATTTAGTTTTTTAGTTTTCTACTACCATTTAATCGCTAGCGCACATTTCAATTTGCTTTCGCTTAGTTAGTAAAACTACTCAATTAGTCTGCTAATATTGAATCACTCACACAGTTACTCAGCGCATTTTAATATTTTCATATGCAAAATAAAACAATTTTAATTCATCTCTCATAAATCTCGAGATAGAAATGGGCGCATTAAGAAAAGTGCTTAATGTGAAATCGCAGTTTACGGGAGCTCCGCTCCGACCTCCCGTTCCCGCTCTTCAATTAACGTTTATGAAAACACCTACTTTTCAGACACAAAAGATAAAATACGAGAAAAGAAATACGTATTCGCAAAAAATTATGAAAATTTCTAAACGGTTCGCAGAAAGTATTAAACAAAAAAAAAGAAAAGAAAAAACATTTTAACGGAGGCTTTATAAATGTTTCTCATTCAAAACAATTGGGTAAAATAAAAATGTTGTTGTTTTTTCTCATTTGTTTTTCTCCATCTAAATGTTAGTAAGGTAGCTTGATTACCTATGAGATGCACTATGCACTATGCACTATAGCGTTTGTAGAGTGCAGATTACGTACACATTTCTCTTTCAGTTCCGCGTACATAATTGAGGTACAACGAGAATAAAACTCTCTGTTCGTTTCTATGCAAAAGTTATTTAACGTGAGAATAAAAAAAATATATACAAAGTTCAATATAGAAACGGATTCAGACGAACGGGAAAAAAAACTAAAAGCTAATCCAATCAACGATTTGGTCGGCGCACTGCACTGGTGCTTACTCGGCTTATTTATATAAAAATCAATGTTATATAATAGAAAATATTATATTATTTGAGTAGTATTTCGCTTTACATTTATCTTGTTGTATATCCGATGTAGTACAAGTGTGGACTTCATAAATCAAGTGTAAAGATAGTTGACACGTACCGCAGAGAACGAAGACTATTACTCTTGGAGCTACCACGACGACTTATCCGCACACACTAGATACGCTGAAAGACTCCTGACTCTTTGATTCATGTTGTTTAGAATACAAAACATATTTTATATAAAAGTATTTATGAAGGAAACGAACATTTCATAAGTAATTTTAAAACAGTTACTAACGGTCTGTTCATAAATTAAGTATGTGTTTTGGAGACTATTCACCACTCCTCCCCCCCCCTTAATACGAAATTTAGTAAAAAAAACTGTTCATTAATAACTAAATTGTTACTATACTATAAATCTCATTAACTTACCGCGATAATATTAATCGCATCAACTCGTCACAGTTCTGACCAAAATCAGCTTACTATTCTTAATCTACGGTATTGAAAAACACGACAGTAAATAATAGAATTTTTCAAACAAAAATGTACGTACAATCACATTGTCAACTGTCCTGCCTATAGTAAGAATTGATAATATTTAGTCTACACCCTCCTCCTCCCCCTTACTTAAATTATAAAGGATCCATAATATTAGTAAAATTTTAAATCAAAGTAGTAATTTTGCTCGCAAATGTATAATAAAATATGCATAAGTACCTATCCTAAGTAATACGTACCTACAGCTAAAGTTATAGAATTGGTACGGTCAAGTCATAAAATTCTTCAGTTAGTTTGCTTGTTCCCGTATAACGCTAAAATAAGAGAAAAATTTGTCTGTAAACACAATACTCGAAAATGGTAGAAAATCATAAAAACTGTTTTGACTAATAATAATATTAAATTGAACCGAGATAACATCATAGCAGTTATAAACACTCTTGAAGAAAATAAATAAACAAAAGATACGAACATAAAAATAAAATGGCGCTCCTTAAGATAACCGAAAAGGTACAAAAGCTCGTAAAATATACTAGCGCGTCTCGAGCTCCGCGGTTAAGATATCCGTCGGTGTTGGCAGACGGCCAGCGTCCCCGAGATTCATCTCAGTGGGGCATTGTTGGATGAAATTGCCATCAATGTAACGGGTGCATCCGAACGGGGTGACTTTTATTTCACTAGATTGTTAATACAGATTAAAAAAAAAACTTTGAGATGAAGAAACTGTGACAGCCCGAGGCCTTGTAAACTTAGGGTAAAAAATCTACTTTTCTTTGGACTTTTTTTTACAATTTATCTTTACATACTAGAGGTGTGTGTAGATTGAATAGTAATAAACGTGTGATAAAAGTAACTACTACGTGCCAAGATACAATAAAGATGCTTCTAAATAAACCCGGAGAATAGTTATTCAAACTTTGCTTTTTATACGATACTATATATTTGTATCGGTAGCTTATTATCTAACTTAGATATAAGATTTTCATATAAAAAAGTATCTCATATTTAAAGTAAAAAAAAACAAAACGACTGGCGAACATCTACAGAATAGTTTTATTAAAATTTTATGTTATAGTTGATTGTAAACAAATGGGCCTTGTGCTGCTAGCAAAAACCTATTCTTTTCTTTTCTTTTCTTTTGAGACACAGAGAGACATACAAAAGACATATAGCTTTGAACATGTGAGTTGTGTCTCTTTGCTCTTATATTATACGAGTATGTACTTAAATCATTAGATTCATAAATCATTGATATCGCTATCAAGATACAGGTAAGACTAGATATAATTTGCTTACATCGTTATTAAATACTAAATCACGTTGATAATTAAGTGTAAACACATCGAACACTACATATACTCGTATGTATGCAGTCGCAGTATGTCACGGACAGCTGAGCGTATTACTACCAAGCGGCAATTTGTCATTTGTTTGACTAAATATTAATTCGCGTAGAATTGACAAATTACATCATGTGTTAGGTACATGCAATCTGGTAGTAAAAAATACATTAAGTGATTTTTTTTGACATGGTCATGCCTAAAAAGAAAGATTGTATAAAACAATTCTATATATTATATAACTATCGGTGTTATTTCACAAATTTTGTATTAATAATAACCTTTTTGTACGACCAAAGAGCCATTTTGTTTTCAAAGTTTCGTATTATTTGTGTTATTCCAGACTTCATAGTTTAATTCTCTGAATCTTCCTTAAGTTTTTTAACGTTATATAAAAATGCGAACGCAAACTTAACGTAGCAATTACAAGAATAAAGATCGAGCAGCAAGATTGAACTTTTTATCTTCGTTTTAAGATTTTTCCTTATACCGGTAACCGATGGTGAAATGGTAAACTTTGTCCAAAATTCACATCAACGCTTACGGTATTTTATGGACAACTTTAGCTCTTTACAGCCGGCTTACCTTCATTTTAGGTCACCCGGACGCCACCTGCTTTCGAATCGCTTTGTTCCCGTTTCCACGCTGAGAGCTCTTCTTTAAAACATCGCGCGCCGTATCAAGTTTAATTACATTATATTCACACTTATATAATAACGAGAAGTGCTTAGCTGTATCTTAAACAGAATTTAAACAGTATCAAAGAAACGCTCACTCGTAAAATCTACTTCTCTTTGTCGCTTCGCTGACAGCTTTTGTTCAAAATCCAAGGAATAACGATCCCATTCGAGACACAATGAAAATTATATCGCTAAATTTTAAAATAAAAAAAAAACATTTTAAATTTTGTTGATATAAAAAGAAATATTTAGTTAGTAGTTAAAGTAGGAAAGTTTAAATAAGTTCAGTAAATTGTACAAATCTTTGTTAGTAAAATCGTTTTTATAAGTTAATTACTTTTTCTCTCATAAGCCTACTTTATAAACAGTTCGTAGCACTCTTGGCTACAACGGCTACGAATCACCACTGTATAAAATGCTATTTTAGTAGTTGTAGGACAAATACAAAATTTATAAACTTTGTTTTAATTCCAAACAAAATTAGGAAAAACAAATTTAATATCAACAACAAATAACAACAAAAAAGACTTATCTTCAACATACAATGTTCCAGGTTCCACAGATTATGAAATTTTCAAGTCAAAATCTAGTGTCATAGTTGCAGCAAGTCAGAAGACCGCTCCAAGTTTTCCACTTCAACTTAACCGACAGTGGGAAGGTACAATATAAAGTTCGTGTAACTTACGGCATTGGGTTTTATTTTAAATTTCAAATGTAGAAGCATAAGAGAGGTTCTTATCAATGTCAATCAATAAAAAAATACCAATAAATTAAACCAAAGAGGTTATTAAAAACAACTTAACGATCTGCAATATCAGCATTGTATTCCTTTTAAAACATCAATCATTATGTCACAATGGGCTATTGAATGAAATAACTTTAGCAACTTTATACAAATTTATCGCTCAATTTAGGGAAAACTCTAAACAGGATTCTTCCCCACGGAGCCGTTGCGCTGCCCCGACGCTGTTTGTCGGTACCGAAGTGCCCATTTTGGAAAAGGGTACCTTTTAATGGCAAAATTAGATTAATTTATCTTAAATAAAACATCCTCCATAGATGGAGGAAATAGAATTTAGTATTTCTTCTCGCTTTTGTACATTCGATATAACAAAGCTGTTTTTTTTGAACAAAACAAGACTGAATATATAGGGACAGGATATTCCCTTTTCATCAATGACCGGAAATAAGACATCCGCGGTAAGTTTAATAGGATTGAAAGCACGTGATTGGAGGAAGGCCAAGTCTGGTTCATCACAGGCAATCTAGTATGAGGGATTTGAGGAGGATGGGAGGGGGTTTTCGGAAGCAATAACAGCGATTGCCACATTCACATTATTTATGGCAACATTCCAGATGCGTGAATGTGCATATTTCGTTACTCTGTTTGAGAGTTCGTTGGCTGGAAAGAAGTCGCGTATAATGAAAATCCTATAATTTATTACGTTCTCAACATTTTTACGTTGTGAATATTAAAAAGTTTTAAAATGTGACAAAAACAAACTTAAAGGTTATTAACATAATGTTATATTTTATTCGTTCATAATAAGTACTATAAAATAAAAAAAATACGAATCCAACACTACATTAGGTAACACTAACAACCACTACTTTCAAGTTAATGAATGCAGATAGTCACTGTTTCGAAATGAAGCAAAACGACATCAAAGAACGATGCAATTATAGAAGACTGCTATTGATGTCATCATTACGTAAACGATGACGGCAAAAGTAATCATGACAATAGGTACAATAACTTAATTCTTTATCTGCAATAACGTCTATAAACATTTTGAGGAGTACTGATAGTAAAAATTTCTATTAATTATAGTAAAAATCATCGTATCCCTGCCCTTATCCCCTTTTTGGGGTCAGCACAGTATGTTTTTTCCTACCCTACTTCCCCATTACTATTTCTCTATTTTTTTCTGTCAATGGCGCTACTCTCGAGCTTCCCCTGACATAATCGAATCTTAGCCTATTTTTTATTCAAATAGAAAGAAAGCGGCAGACACCGCCGAAATCATAATTTAATACAAACTAGTATTTTGTTTTGGTTCTGATTATTTTCACTCTGCAGCTTTTGTTGCCATTTTCTCGGTATGCTCTGTATCTCAAGTCCATCCTCGCCGACAATAATGATGTCATGAGCAAACTGCATCACGGTGCCTCTATGTCCGATAACAGAGCATCGATTATCAACAGGAAGAGATAGGGACTCGGATCCGACCCTTGGTGCAAGGTCCGACTTGGTCCGACTCTTGTCTAATATCAGACTGAAAGCGGCGTGAACGATGACCAGTGCTTATCAGTACTCTCCTTCTTATCAGCAGAATCACATTACCGGTGGCGTATCAAATATTACTATTTACTAACTGTACCCTGCCACGCTTCGCAGTGGCACATTCTGGTTGTATGGGCGATAAATAATGTACAGAATAAAGAATACATTTCATTAAAGTTTATTGCAATACTCATGGATACATCTTATTTCTTGTATTTCCATTGCGTGCGTAAAAAAAGGCTATGGTTTGCCACCATGAGAACACGCCACATAGAATTGTCCATGTGAGAACCAATCAGCATCTAATCTACACAATTATAAAGATCGACCTTGACCTTTATTAATTGTGATTACGAACGAATATTTTAAATTGAATTGGTGTATTAGATGAGATCATTAGAATATGAGGAATGAGAACCTTTGAAAGACTCCGTTAAAATTGTAGTTTCCTATACATAGCTCATAAATTTTTTAACTAAGATTCACGTGTCGTTTCATAATAGTGGCTAATTAATATTCAGAAGCATGATTAAATTCTTCATCAGCTTCCACAACGATTTATATTCAATTCCCTCACTTTGAATGCTGGGTTAAATATCATGATTAATCTGATAGACATCTTCATTCTTTGCGGCAAAGATAACTTAACTTGACGTTAAATACGCAAATTACGATTTCGATGTACTTTTTTGATCAGTTCTTCTTTCGATGCTACTGAATTACTGAAATTACCAGGAAATGATATTCGTCTTGACGTCTCATCTACAGGCAGAAGGTTGAAAGAAACAAAAAGCACTTTGAACAGAGCAAAAAAACCCAACCGTTTCAGAGATGAGAAAAAGGAAAGAAGTTTTAGGCAAGTTTTTTTTTGTGAATGTCTCTTCAGTTAGCTGTACTGGCCATGACACCGTCACCGGTGGAAAAGTGGAAAGTTGCAAAAAAATCTATTCAAAGGTAAACAGAGCTCAAATTGTACTTACATTCTGATCAACGGCGCAGTGAAATCGCAAACCTAAAATTACGCTTCGTGGACACGTTTTTTTGTCATCAAACACTAATTAGAACAAGGAAATGTCTCACATGTCACTGCGGCTGTGGTTAGCTAGTATTGCGTATGTTTGAAAAACAGCAAAGCAATACCCAAAAATCTATAAAATTTTACTTCATTTTATTTTTTTATTTCATGATAGAAAAATGGTACAGTTGACTGGTTTAATACTGGGTCATTTTCTCCTGTCAACCAACTTTTGTCTTTGGATGTTACAAAATTATAACGTGTCAATTACAATTATAAAAAAAATATATAGATAATATAAAAAAGGGTTGACTTTTGAAACGGATTGCATATCATGTCAAAATTCGAGCTAAATCGGTGCAGCAATATTTGAGGTTGTGAAGCGTACATAAACAAACCAACAGAACATTTTTTATAAGGTCAATGTGGGTAAGACCGGCATACTTTTTTACTAAGTAATTATAATGAAACCAAACCAATAAAACTATACATTTTTGGGTACTAATTATATTACAAGTCATTATAGATATTATATTGATTATTAAAAACAAGCAACAATTGTTTTCATTTCGACTTGGAAAAAAAATCTTCTTTTAAAAGCAGGCGTTCAGACCGACTTACTATCTGGTTTCGAGTAAGTCCATTTAGTAATAATTTAAAACTCAAAGAGGTAGAAAATACATATTGGAACATTTTCTTCCATAACAATATCCTTTTTCATGTTATATCTTTTAATTATTCTGTTATTATTTACAAGAAAATTCTAGAGGCTTTCAAACCATCTATTTATCACTTTCATTTCCACGACACTCGTCACTCGATGTTGGAATTCAAAAGGCAAATATAAATAAGGTATTATTTAATTTATACGACTAGTATCCAGACCTGTGATTCTAATACAACATTAGCAGCGTACCTATTACTAATTTACCGATCGATACGAAAGCTCCGTAAATAATCTGATAAATGCACTACAATGTTTAGACGGACGGTCTCACCAACATTGTACATATATAATATAAGTTTTATTTTAAAGTTGCAGGTCGATTTTATCTTTTAATTAACCTTCCCAGTTTCCTTTAACACATATACACCGAAAATACATAAAAGATATGCCAATATAATAACATTGAGCTTGAACTTTATTTTAACAAGTACGTAAGGCTTTACTAATAACAATGTCACAATCGTTTAATTACTTAGACTGTACAAATTATTAAACAATATTATATGTAATAAAAATCAAATAGGGTAGTTTTAAGTATGGCAACGTATAATGTCTCTTAAGACTGTATCCCCTGGCGTTTGTTCAACTTTTTTCCCCTTAAAGAGGGCTTGTTCTCAAAAATAGGTGAAGTGACTATTCATTCACAGGTTTACAAGGCTGAAATGTCACTGGGTAACAATGCACCATACATACATATAAACATACATGCTTCATATATCTACCGGTGTCTATGTCAAATAATATGAACATTTCATTAATGATAATTTCGCAATAATAAAATTAATGGCGGTTACAATAATTGTTAAGTAAACGATCATCAGAGTTACAGAGGAGATGGTTAAGTAAAAACAACCGTTGCATCGAGATATCACAAAGGGATCGATGTAATTGCTTCATCTCAGACACACGGATGAAACACGTTTAGATCGCTCGAAAACCACCGCCTCTGTCTTAAAACTACTATGATTTACTATTAAATAAATTAAACAATAAATGTTAGATTATTTAAAAACAAATTAATAACTTAATAATAAAATATAATTAGTATAGCGACCATAAGATAACTAAAGAAAAAGCGATGCGATCCTTATCAAAGCGAACTCACAGTCCTCGCCCTAGTGAGCTGACAAAGACGAGGCAGCGTCGGCCGCAAACCGAATGCAGTTAGGTGACCTTATTAAAGTTTTATTAGATAATATCTTCTCACTGTCAGTTTGTACGTACAGAGATTTAAGATTAAATTATTATAAGGTGATATTCTTGACATAAATAAAATATTTTTTTTCCTTTAAGGTATAGTTATTGTAAAATACTTGTATATATAAAACAGACGTACCCTCCACTCTACTCTGTGATCGATCAACCGCCGAAACGATATCTCCAATAGTTGAACTCGGTTCGCTTCAAAAGAGTCGTTGACTGCATACAACTCTCAATAAACAATTCATACAGCTTGATTGCTCTCGTTTCAGTCAACAAATTGAATTCGATCCGAAATATATAATTGTATTAATAAAATTCTGACAAAATTTAAACGCGGCTTTTCATAAATAAAATCAGTATAAAATCATCGTAATTTCTCTGAGTCTTCACAATAGTAATGGCGACGTGACTTCGATAGGCCGTGGAGTTGCGGTGAAAAATAAAACAGGAAAAAAAAAAGAAACAGTTAGCAGGTAAAAGTGCCGCCTGCGGAACACTGGAGTTCAGACTTTAGTGTTCCGCAGGCGGGGAGTGAAACAAGGGACTGCGCTTTGTACAGTCTCCTCGTTAAAGTGTGCCCGAGACTGATAGTAATTTGTTTTTAATACTATATTATATGACAATATAATTTTAAAGACAATATCCGATTACATCTTAATATAGACCATGTACTAAGACAATTGGAAATATTTAAATTAATTAGATGTTGAGAATGCAAAATTTTCAACACTTGTTACGATAAATTTTGCGGAATTTTGATTAAATTTTGCTTTCAGACAACACCGGATCCGCGCACCGCATTGTTATTTAATAACTAATTGGATATTTATTATAAGCTAACAAACAAAAAGCGAAATAGAGTAAAACTTTTAAAAATAAAACAATCATTTTCGATTCAGTAAATATAACTATTTGAAACGGCAATTCTTTTTCATTATATTGTTGGTGTCGGATAGACAAAGGCCTTGTTTATTTTTTCCCTCTCGCCTTTAGTTTTTTCTCGGTCCCTTGACATCTCAATGAAAAATAAATTCTTAGAGCACTCTTTTTTTGTAATTAAAAATTAAATACCAAATAAATAAATGTTGTTGAAGTTGGTTTCTATGTAGCGAGAAAGTGAGTTTTAATTATTCATATTTTTCTATACATAACGGTAAACAAATTCAAAGAAAAGTCATGGAAAACGAATAGGGTTTTTCTATTATAAGTTGGGAAGGTTATAGAAATAAATTACCATCGTAATTTGTAAAGGTTAGCGAAAGCTAAAAACCGTTGGTATTGTTGCCGTTCTTAATTTGATTTCAAACATTATTTAACGACCAACAGACCACGAATAAAGAGTGAGACAAACTATGAGACAACAAATTGATCACTTAAACTTATATTAGTTTTGGACAACTCTCTGAATGTATGAAAAACCTACATTAGGATATACTGACTAGAGACAACAGAACGGATTGAAATTCAGAAGGCATCGGGCGTACACGACAATGCACTCAGACGACAGAGAGATTTGTTCAGGGGATACTTAGATATATTAAATTATACGGATGCGACCTTGACGTGTCACGCGATCGTGTTTACGTCAATTATTGTATCGATATTATATATATGAGTACAGCACTGCTTACAGACGACTTTCTCAACACAAAGGATCATTAATAAATCTGTAATGTAATTATAATTAACATTCTCATGTAACACTATCCTTTGAGTGTTTCGGTGTAATAATACTAACATACATGTACATGTAATACTGCCTAATAAAAATATTGTAGAAATAGAATAAAAAAAATTTATACCAATGTTTGAATTTCATCATTTCCGTCCACCCGTTTGAGCATTCAAAGTATTATATAGATATATAAATTTGATAATTATTATTTTTAGATTAAAACGAGGACAAACGAGCATGCGGGTCATATGGTGGTAAATAATCTTCGTTTCCCAAGGTCATTTGCAGTGTAAGAGGATACACAAGAGGGTTTTTGGCCAGACTACTATAATATTACTACAAGCACTTAGTATACATATTAGTTTAAAACATCTCATCATAAATAAACGTGTATAACGCGTTACATTATAGATCGTTAACATAACGGCACTTAGCGCCTCACAAATTCTCAGGGGCTTCCCTCTGCCGTCGTATTTTAGGAAGAGAAGCCGTTAAGATCTTCACATCAACCCAGGCTTACGTTTAATGCCCATAGCTTGGTAACAGTACAAAAGCGGCTCGGTTACGGTAAACGTATTAAAACAAAATGTCGTATGACACACCTCGACTCACGGGCGGAGCAAGTGAAGCGTTTTAAGAGCAACGAGCGAAGGGAAAAATTAACTGTTGCGTTGAGACTCGTTATTCCGCCCGAGTGAGTGAGAGTTGAATGGAGAATGAATGGGGCGGACGAACCATTCAAAAATCACTTACCATTTTATAGACAATAGTATAGGATATTAAGAAAAACCTAATCAATAACCATATTTCATTGTCAGGTTTATGTTCTTCTTCTCTTCAATTATTGAATTTCTAGGGAAATAAATGGATGAAATAAGAGAAAAAACTAAACAATATTGGACTTTGTATTAAATAATATTAAAATTTGTTACTTGTAAATTAATAAGTTAAACAAGAATTAATTTTCTCTCGAAACGGTTGTTTAGCGTTGATTACACTCGCTCCTTATGATTCCGAGATATTAAATATTGTTACGTAAACGGCTTTATGAAGTCAAAGGCTCGGATATTATATGGAAAATTAGTAAAATTAACTTGGTAACTTTGTCGGTAATAAAGTTTTGTACGTACGAAACAGGTAACGTATAACGTGAATTTGAAATATATATATATATACTGTAATGAAATGTTTTGTTTTAGGTGAGAATATGTACAAAATAAATTAAACACATTACTCTCATATTTACGAGTGAGAGAGAGTGAGAGAGAGAGAGAGATTTACGAGTACATAGAGCGGTGAGACCACATGATTGATACAACATTCAGACATTTTGAAGCAAGCGTTTACAATGCCCGCCAGCCTTATCAATTTCGGTTTGCGGGCACTATATAGATATATATATATATA
This sequence comes from Melinaea menophilus ssp. n. AW-2005, assembly GCA_918358695.1. Taxonomy (NCBI): domain Eukaryota; kingdom Metazoa; phylum Arthropoda; class Insecta; order Lepidoptera; family Nymphalidae; genus Melinaea; species Melinaea menophilus. The sequence goes on along the minus strand of OU911046.1, from coordinate 4,576,780 downwards.
TATATTACGATGATTACATACTGTAATGACACTAATTTATTTTTATACTTTGTATCATTACACTTCAAACCCTAATGTCTTTTAAGTACGCCATTCCGGTACATATTCAAGTATATATATATAATGTTATTACAACAGATCCTAGATAAACATTATAATTATTGTGTTAAGAGAGTTGTAAGATAAACTTTCTCGTAGCGTAGCGCTGTAAGTTAAGATAGGACAGGCGCAGTAATTGAGATTCACAAATAGTGTATGCCATATATCGATAGGATGAAACAACTATGGTATATTGATATTACAGGTATGCAATACTATAAATATCATTAAATAAACGGATGATATAAACTAGGATCCTCCAACCGTGCGCGGCGGGTGTTGAGATGAGCCCTCTCCTTTCTTTTTTTCTTGATAACTTTTGAATGGCTAAACACTTTTTCAATCTGTTTTCGTTATAACATCCGCGTTAGGCTCAAACATAGATGAGAAAATTTAATCAAATTTTCTAATTATCTCGTCGCATTCTGGAGATAACTAAACACAAAAAAAGGTCTCCCAAACGGTTAAGAGATTATATATATATAATTTAGTGTTACGAGATTCCTTTTAAGTCCTATTTACAAACAAGGAGATGATCAAAGTTATGATTCGGTTAACGGCAGTAGAGATAGTTAGCAATGTAAACATTGTATTGTATGTATCCATTGATTCGAAAAAACGTTTAAAGAAGCTAAAGTTAGCTAATTTTAACATCAAATACATTATGGCATTATTTTAACTAAATACCTATATAATATTCATGTGTTACAATAACATGTTGTTGTAAAAGATATATTATAAACCTATTTTCAACCCCCCACACCCCCTCCACTTCCCATTTTGTTAAGGTTAAAGAATGTTTAATATCGCTCCCAAAAATCACTCGAACGAGGGGCATTGACGTCTAACAAAAGGCTGTATTAGGTATAACTCTGTATTCCCGGGGACGAAGTCAAATTATTTCAAGTTTTACCACCTTTTTACAAAACAGAATTTAAACATATATTTTTTTATACTAAATAAAGTAAACAACCCTCTTTATGCGAACGCTTAAAAATTCTACGAGGCTTTGTACAAAATAAAAATACAAAAAGAAAATTGTTGTTAGGCGAAGTTATAAAGCAACTTTATCTATTCAGGTTAACACTTTGAGAGAAACAGCGAACGGCGTAGGTGAAAAATATCAAGTGTTCTTTATACAAATCTCGGGAAGATTATTTTATTTTTATATAATACATTTCATATTTTTATCACAATGTAACCGTCCCAAGTGTACAATTAATATTAATATATTACACCTTAAACACACGCCATAAAATTGCGTATAAATTTTGCACATGACTTTTAAAGTTTTTTTTACTCTTTATACACGGAACAGAGAAGTAGTGGTGATATTTGTAAATATACAATTAAACTAATATATTCAGATCTACGGAGAAAAGTCTGATAATTGTAAACATATAATTATCGTATTTTTATAAATGATACACACACGCGCGCACAAATACACATACACACAAAACCTGTAGGTATTCAATTCTTATTACTAAACTTTGGTATCAAATTATACATTACAATGTAGATTTATAGCGCAGGTGGCCTGATCCAAGGAGCTTACAGGACATAACTGTACAATCTCGTATACAAGTAATCTTGGTGTGCGGGGTTATTGAACCCACAAATCGTCCGCGTAATCTAAAATAGGTGATTAAATGCTACCAGACACAGGTCACTGAATAAATACTATAAGATCCACATCTCTTGGAAGGGAATAAAGCCGACATCTTCCAGCGATTGATACCAAGGCTTGATTTTCCAAATATTTTATACATTTCTCGTTTTAAGTCACGAACGGCCCAACGAAAAGAAAACATATAAAACAGAAACATAGTAAAAAATAGATCAAACCCATAGTTTATTTTAAAGGAATGTAAATCCGCGACAGATCGGATCCAATTACGCAACACGCTCGGCGCGGGTGACGTCACTCTTACGTAATACTGAACGTACATCACTATAGGAACCTTTATTATAAATTCTTGCTTGTCAGAATTGGCCGTCGGTTGACTGTATCCTAGCGGATTTCCAACGGGGAAATGCACAAAACCAAAAAAAATCTAAAACTTCACATCATCATTCACGAAGAATTCCAATTCTAAAATGTACGTTTCAAATTTTGTGTTTTTAATTAAATGTATTTTCTCTTTTTAACAAAGTTTGAAATAAAAAATTCGCTGTAAATTCGTTAGTCTGTGATATATAGTACTAAGTAAGTACTTAGAAAAATGTATACAATCATAACGCGAAGTTAAATCAGGCGACAACAACGGAAATGGTGGCTGTGGAAAAAGTAATCCTACAATGTGTAAAGTAATCTGACCTGTCTGTCCGTAGGCGAAGATGCAGGCATTGTATCCGTCGAAGGCATTGTCTAGGATGTCCCGTCCGAGGCAGTCGAAGACCGTCTTCTGTGAGGCGAAGTGGGGCAGCGTGGGCTCCAACGAAAAGAAACAGTGGTCGAAGGCGAACGTCTTTGGTTGTTTTCTGGGGGGGGAAAATTAAGTAAATAAGTACATCAGACTTTGCACATGTTGCTTTAATATTTTAAACGAATGAACCTGTGAAAATAAAAAAACTAATTAACTTTAACTATTTCACTTATCTTAAAAAATGTCATCAATTATAATAGACAGATCTTATGAAAATTGAGAATATAAAAAATTATAAAATGTAAACAAAATTAAATAAAAAAAGTTTTAAAAAAATGATGAAAACATAAAATTTTCACGAAGAGAACTTTCACTTTAATGTCTAAGTATCTCTTCAATAAAGCCGGGTGTCGTTTTAAGTGATTAAAATGATCCATTTTTTATATACATCAGATTTACAAATTTATTAAAGAAACGACTTTTATAAATTTACTTTATATTTTGTATAATTTTAGTCTAGTTTTATGTATAATAAAGTTTATTAAAAACATGTTATCAAAATCAATAGTTACTAGTGATTTGGTAAAAACCCGAAAACAGTAAACTAAATATTTGTATTTGAAGTTATATGTAAAATTTTTGCAGTCGTTAATTTGTTAAATATATAGAACTATATACAAATTGTGTTACAAGTATGTATATGTATGGTGTATTTCAAGTTCCAGTTCATTATCTTATTTCCGCTTCAGTGTTGGGTATTCAAAGAGCGCGATCACGACCAAGGTCGGGTGGGAACAATAGTTTTTTGTTAAACCAACAGTGCACATGTTATTTTCCATTTATTTCAATACTGATACCAAGATAGAATGAAAAATTGAAACAAAACTACAATATACATTATCATTTGATAGAAAATATAATTTAAAAAGATAGTAGAAAGGAAAAGAAATAGATATTTTCTTTAAAAGATAAACAATTGTTCCATTTAAATTCAAAGCCATTTACATAATCCGCGGACCATCTCCTACATTGCAGTTATTAGCTGCTCCGGACTTTGTTTATTTTTCTTCTTATTCATTATAGAGAGATGCACTTGTTGCATAATATCATATTTTGTTGTATTCATTAAAATATATTTATTTTAAAAGATGTTCAAATTAATTTTTGTTTGTTATTTTAACTTAATCATTACTTACATATATAAATGTCTGTTTTCAATTATTTTTATGCGTTGTCATCGTGAATGTTAACTTGTGAGGATATATATATATACATACTGACCGACAGATATAATGCTAATCAATTATGATATCATTATGCTTCAATAGTTATTAAAATGTAATGTAATGTAAACTAAGAGTGACTCATGGTTATAAATTCATTCCTGATAAGTTTTCGACAGTTTATAAACCACTAGTGTGTTAATGGAAAAATAGAAAAATAGTATATAATATCTAGTTATGTTGGTACAAACAGCTGAATCAGTTACACCAGCGGAGACAGCTGAGTCAGCATCTGCGATTGTTCGCACATCAATAATCTAAGGACGAGAACAACACCGTTCTGAGTGTCAAGCCCAAAAGATAATGAATTAACCATTCAAGTCATTAGCCTTTAATATTTTAATATTCATTTAGTACCTTCAATAAAATAAAATAAACTATACAATTATAAGTTATAACTCTCATAAACAATGTTGAGACTACATTGTGGTATTTAAGACACAGGGCGCGACAAGTGTGCGGGGATGGCACTTTGCCTTGTAAGTAGCCGTTAGTGTCACAGCCGGGACACGAGGACCTGAATTAAGGTGGAGGAGGAGCAATTTAGGTATCGTTTTATGTCCATTAAAACTGTGTTATCCTTTTAACATACATTTAACTAAATCACTCTACACTAATTGTATAATAAGTTTGTTATTACTATAACATTAATATAATTTGTATATAACTAGGGACGCCAACAGACCCTCAATTTCGACTCCCTGCGCTCACGAAATCTCGGGTGCCGTTTGCATATTGAGCGTGTAATGACTTATCGTTTCCCATTGACTTCAATGGCATATCAGTTATTGACGATTATTCCTCAAAAACATAACATTTTTCAAATTTTGTTTTTTTTAAAACATCACCTAATGTGTATCTTTTTGATTTGTAATATTTCATGACTTTCCGTCAAGTAGTTTTTGAGCCAATTCGTGACATAGAATGTGAAAAGTCTCCAGTAGAACGCTCCGCTCACTTCACTCAACAAACCAACTAACTATACATACAAAGTTCAATTGTCGTTATGTAAAAATTGAATTATACATTTATACATTACCTTATACATATAATATAGGTTTATATTATGTTAGATATAATACATACATACATATTTATACCGCACTAATGAATAAAACAACAACAAAAAAAATACTTCAAGTATTATATAAAAATTATGAGTATCTATGGGTCTTTATGTCGAACATACTACACGTTTCCCTTTTTTTGATTAGATACAATGTCATAGTGAGTTCACTAACTTAGTTATTTCGTTGCTGTGCGTCCCCTAAATTGCTTTGGAGCTAGCCGTATTTCGGAGCGAGCCGTTTTTTTAAAAAAAGCTTTGAAAATCATTTGAAACAGAACGGTATATAAAGTAAGGTAACATCTAGTAAACCAGGTAAGATATATATATATATATATATATATATATATATATATATATATAAAAATATATATGCAAAAGAAAAAATCGTTAAAAAAATCTTTAAAAAAAGAAAATTTAAAGTACTTTGTAACACCCAACAAAAGTCACCAGTGCTTTATATGAAGATAAAGTATACATTAGTAGCACAAGTAGCACAAGTAGCGTATATACACAAGACTACGAACAAAAAAGAAGATTTAATATAAAAATTACTATATGTTATTATGTGGTACGTTCTGGGTGTTCCGCTTCCACACAATTCATATTAATACTATGGCTGTCCGCACTCTACACGCACACACATACACACACACACACACACGCACACACACTGCGGAAGATTAATTAGGGTAATGTTATTTTGGGTACACCTTCCCTTTTATATCTGTAATAATCCTTACAACATCACATGTATAAGCAATTTAATTTAGAACATTTATAATGTAAAATATAAGAACTACATCAGTTCCCACTTCTATACATTTTTATAGACGATGTTAAATTAAAAAAAAAAACATTTAAAATTACATTCAAACATTCAGTATCTATTTGTTACTTTTTAATGTAAAATTCTAAACTTCACTAAATCAACAATAAAAGTCTTATAAAGCCGATGTCACACAAAGAGAGTGATCGCTTCGGGAATGGAGGAGTGTGTCGACGGCGGGTCTGCCGGGATAACTCCGCGGGAGCGGTGAAGTCGACGTTGGCCGTGAGCCAGATACCACATACATATTCACGATGGTAACAAAAATTGCAAAGAAATTACACTAAGAAACACTTCTCCGTTTTATTGCTACAATTTCAACAATCATAAAACACGAGATACGCTAGATGAGACAAGAGAAAATTTGTCTCGAGACGACTTTATTTTACATAAATATTGTACTCAGTATGGAGCGTATACCGAATTTACAACACGAATGGGATTTTAACGAGTTAATCGTAAATCTTGATATTACTCCTTAACCGTATGAAGTACGGAGTCATTGAGATATACGATACTTAAACAGTGTGTAATTGCTTAGTTTCCACACATCTATTAACACAGATCTATATTAGAATGTTAGGAAAAAAATTAATGGAATTGGGATTTTCTTCTTCTTCTTCTTTTTTGGATTTAGAAACTAAATTATAGGTCCAAATTATAAATGTAAGGTATTTTATATTTTAAACTTAAAAAGTTAAATTTAGAAACTGAATTTTCATTCACTTTTGAAGCGTTCTACGCTTGACGAATGAAAAAAAATTAAAAAAACTTATGTACAGTGAAACTTCGACATAACGATTCTGAAGAGGAATTAAAAATATACGTCGTATCAAATAATTTGTTATAGAGGTTAAGGTGATCTACGATTCGTTTTAACGATATAAAAAATATATTATTAATTTTACGTAGATACTAACCTGCTTACTTAGTTCGAAAGGGTACATATTTTATATTAAAAAAAAAATCTATCTAAAAATAGCCAATACAGACGTCTGTCTCAAAATGGGTCTGACCCTGTGGATATTCATTGACGATATATATAATATTCAATGATTGAAAATTCTTTATGAAAAGCTTTTTAACAAATGTATTCGTTATATTAAGGTTTTTTTTTAATCAATATAAAACTGTTATTAACATATAAATATTTTAGAATAAATTGTATAAATGATCGTGAAAACCAATATCAGTAAAAAATATATAGAACAGATGTCATAATCATAGTTATAGTATTTGTTTGAATATTAACACCAAAATTAACATATATAATATATATAACATATATATACATTAGGTACGTATATTTCTAATAAGAATAAGGTTATTTATGTGTGTCGCTAAAATTATAATCGTGTGGTTTAAGGGATCCACGGATAACAACACACAGTTTGATTTATTATACATTTATTAATTACAGGTGTTTGATCCTCAGAATACTTAGTAAATTCTTCTTTACAATATTTCAATTTATATATCAATTTGAAAATTAATAATCAGGTAAATCAGTAGCTTCTTGTCCGTTCTTCTCATCAAACCTAGGCTTTGGAACCTTGCAACTAGAATCTAACATTTGATATTCAGAATATACACCAAAATGAAATAAAAAAGACACAATATGTTTCAAACGACTTTTTTAAGTGATATTGAAATCCAAAACAAAAATAAAAAAATCAATGAATACTTGTGTTTTAATAGATACAAACGACCAAAGTTATCTAAAACTATGGACGTTCAAAACAAAACTTTTAACGATACCAACAAACAAACAACACATTCATGTCGCTGGAGTGACATCAATTAACATTCAAATACGTATATACATCAATATACCAACCCCGAGGTACACGCGCTCACGAGAAGCAATAACCCAACGTATTAGAGTGTCATACAATCCAAGATATTCCGTATATAATCTCTCCCCTAACAGATTATGTCTACGGATGTACTTATGGGAGCATACTAGGTTATAGAGTGAAGAGTCTCTTATAGGTTAGCGAAATAATATCAAGGGAGGGTTAACGTTCGTATATCAATTAATTGTAATAAATATATTTTATGGTTTAAAAAAATAAAAATATTGCAAACAAAATACAAAAATTATAACATCTAGCGATTTGCATACTTTCACTTTGGTAGCGACGCGTTCTGAATCCTTAATACGAGTGTGAGTCAAAGACCGAGGTGAATAGAATAAGAAAGTTAATAATACACAAGATAAGAGACAATGTATGAATATTGTAAATATATTATTTTATTTATTTATTTATAAAGACTATTTCAAATAAAAAAGGTAATGATGATGATGTAATCCGATACATTTACGGATATAGCGGAATTATAAAAATATTTATAATACGAGTATTGTGGGCGAGCCATCGCAAAGGATGACAAACTTAACGTCAGCCTTCCTCAGCTTCGTCTCTCCGACACGGGATTTATATTCGTCGGTCTTCTGCGCTGTGACGTCATCGCATCGAGTTTTGCAAAATATGAAAGTGTAATAGAGGGAGGAACGGAAGCAGGACCGCTCAGAGTTAAGGGCACGGGAGGTAAACAAGACGCAGGGGTCGTACTCGTCCACATCGCGGGGAGAGGATGCGTTGACGTCACGGGCGTCAGTGTGACTCGGGGCGCGCTAACTTTTCTCCAGTTAGAACACCGCCGAGAGGACGATCAATAAAAAAAAATGAAATAATAAAATTCACTAATATTATGTATTATTAATATGTAACCTTGTAATAAACGAAAATTAAGTATAAAGTTAAAGAAGTCAAACATCGTTAAGAATAAATAGTTTTCATAGGATAAGTTTCGAAAATCCTTAAAATTTAAAGATATTTTCAACATCATACGCAGAAGCATTCCGTTCAGCGTTAATTAAATTCCACTAGCGTGAACTCATCAGGCCGTCGACGACTTGGAAAATTAATATAAATTTCTCATCAGGCACTATTTCGTTCACCTGGAGCGCGCCGTCGACTGTGATGGATCGGACCATTATCCTTCGTAATTATCCTTAATTGTATTAGAGTAACAAAATAATTACACTCTCCGGTTTTATGTCTGGAATTAAGGTAATAATCCAATATAAATTAGGATTTTAAAACCATACTGTTGTTCGATGAAGCAGTGTCGCTATTATAGCTGCTAATGCGCGGACTTCTGACGTTATGAGGCGGCCGTATCGTCGCATTGTGCCAGGAATGTGTATTTCAACCCTCATAAATATTTACAAACTTACATTTGGACATTGCTTATTAATCTTTTTCTCTTCCTACGCCGACATGTTATCAACATAATAAGATTTCGCCGAGAAATAAAATAAAAAATATAGGTGGGTACATTTATCAGCATTGGGACATTATCTCTAACACACACAAACCTATATACAAATACACTTATACATATAAATTCCTTAGAAGTGTGTATTAATTATTATAAATTCAATACACACATACGAAAGCTGTGTTTACGTCAATAGATCTCTTAAGTGCTCGCTAATTTCCTAACTTTCAATTAAATCAATCTTCAAATTGTAATACTTATATAACTTTAACCTATTACGCCCGTGTTAGTGTAGTAAGTAACTTTCGAGGTTTTAATTATCTCGTGTACGAATTAATTTCAAACTACCTTCACTGTTTGCTTGCAAACTTTGCGATAGTATACTCTTCAGTATTAAACTTTCAGGAATGAATAGCCCTCGGTTGAATCGAGATGCACTTTGTAAAGGTCCTTCGGGTCACTGTTGAACTTCATAGGTCTGAGTGAGACATCTTTATATTAAACAAAGTGACATTTTGTATTCTTATTAAATGTCAAAGCGATTTATTCTATACAATTTTCTACGAAACGATTGCTGCGTCATATATTTGATAGTCATTTTCCTTTTCATATATTGTATAAGAAGGTACGTTACCATAAAAATACATGTTGTTTTGCAGTTATTTTTAGATACTTATTTTTGGCTATTGTACCTACTATATTTATATAAAAAAATATTTTTATTAAATATAAAAATTTTGTCCTCTACACCACACACCGCAAAATTTTAAACTTATGCTAACTTATTAACGAGACAATAAATTGTTTTAACGTTAACGTTAACTTATTTAACGGACATTGTTTAACGTTTTTAACAACCGAAAAATTATCTTGAATCAAAATTATTTGTAGTTTTTTTTTAATTTCCTATAAATTTAAAATTAACGACCTAACCTAAATCTCAGATACTCTTATTTTCAATCATCTACTGGCATGAGAAGTCTTCTAAGATGAAATGACGTTAGAGAGCTTAAAACCTTAAAGTTAAAAATAGGTCTCGGCAATAGGTAGGTATTATTAGTATTGTATACAAAGTAATACAAAGTAAAAAATCAATTTAAAAATACATAACATTATAGCATTAAAATTATAGTAGGTTGATTGTAATCTTTACACACCTTCAAATAAAATGTGCTATTGATAACGTGATCGCGCTAATTAAGTTACTCTGTATTCACGTTGAGTTTTAGGAAAATGTATAAAAAGAAAAATAACACAAAACCAATCATCCGCAGCACCCACCCGCCCCCTCGGCATATTATTAGAGTATTCGGAAAATTTATTCATGAAATCAAAATAATATCTCACTCGATTCTCACATTTGAATACACCCGAATAATATGGTATACGTTTAAATTTAACCACCTCTATCTATGGAACGATATAAATATATATATACAAAAGTTGTAGATAATATTTAACTGAAATTTACCACTCGAATGTGGAACGAACTTCCTTCCTTCGGCGGTATTTCCAGATCGATACGGCATGGGTACCTTCAAAAAAGGCATATACTCCTACCTCCAAGGTCGGCAACGCTCTTGTGAATCCTCGGATATTGCAAGAGTTCATGGGCGGCGGTGATCAACGGTGACCCGGAAGCTCGTTTGCCCTCCTCTAGCATATAAAAAAAACAACTGAGGTTCTGTGCAATGATTTGGCGTCTTTGGTGCATTTTAAGATATCTTCTCGGACTCGTAACACGCGTGTTGCATTATTCAGACGGATGTGCACAAAGCTTCCGACGGTCAGCAGCAACGGGCGACTTTCGTACACTGTTCGCGCACGGTAACCATTGTTGTCATTCTAAGAACCCATGAGCTGAATTTTAATAACAATTATATGGTACACGGCTAGACAGTGAGTCAGACGGGAATGGTTATTAAAAAATATTCGTCTTATTGATTACAACGTGATGGTAAACATTTTCAAAAATAAAGAGAAAATCGTCCATTAAATGCTTTTAATTTCGATGAAAAGCATTGTTTATTTATCTGTTTTTGTAACGCCAGAGGATTTAATGTGACCGTTATCTTTAACGTTATCTTTACAGAATAATAACAATGATTCAATCATTAACGTCTTAGTCGAGATCACTGTACGCAATAATATGAAGGGTAAGTTCTCAAATCGTTTATCATTTACAAATAACTAACCCCACGGACTGGACAGTTTAAAGTTAGTACTGTTTTAATTTCCACGAGCTCACTCTTGGAACTAGTTGAAGTGAAGTTCGTTAATCCAATATGTACTTTTTTACATTCAGTTAGCATGATGATAGGCGATAAATGAGTAAATTCAATCAGAATATTACAAAATTACAATATATTAAAACAAAATTAAAAGCAAATGAACATTTAAAGAATTTTAAATTGATTTTAAAATGTTTCTTTCAAATTTAATAGAATCAATTTGGCAATAAGAGGGTTATTCTCGCTGTATCTGCAAAACGTTTATATACATCTGGAAGACGTTATATTTATCTAGCGAAATTCCATTATTCCCTTTAATCCAATCGAATCCGTCGCCAGGGTGACTGGTGGGCAAACAGCGGTGACGTAGACCGAGGTGAGCATGAGTATCGATTCACGGCACATCGACCTCAAGACACGTCACCGCACTATCGACGTCCCCCTGCCGCTGTGACGAGCGGGCGCGCGGGCACGAGGAAGTGGGGACGATAGTGATTTGTAACATTTACTAAAACTAAAAAAAACAAAAACAACTCTAACACATTAAAGTTTATAACGACATTTATAAGATTCGGGTATGAACAAAGTCATATATCGCATATTATGCAGTTATGCCCCCATAACACGTTAGATTCGTTTCGCGTTAATTCCCGCGTTGTGGGGGGAAAACACGTATTATACGAGGGACTGAAATAGCGTTGTATGTAAACGCGTTATAAGAGTACCGTGTTATGGGGGGGATAACTGTATAATAGTACCAACAATAATGATACACTGCACAATTGATTGATTCAAATTAGGTTTTATTCAATGCAGCGTGTGTTCAGCATTCACTTACAATAAAACTCTTATGTGTATATATTTTAGCTAACAATGAACTGTCTGAAATGGGTAGATGATAATTGACTCGAATTACACCGAGGCCGCATTACAAATTTAAAATTATTTCACAAAACTCTTGTTAAAACGGGGCCGTCTATTACGAAACATCTTTAAAAACGTTAAGTGTTATTATAATGAAACTTGGCCTTGGAACTACACAATACTGTACTAATATAATTCCTTTAAAATATAATTTTATATATAGAATATCTCTCGTCTAGACCCTGCTGCTATCTGATCCAGACTAAACTTTTGAAGGAATATCTAAATTGTCTTATACCATCAAACCATCAAAACACGTTTATATTTTAAAGAACATCTTTTATCTATCTATAAATTTCCTGACTAGTTCGAAGTTAGGAATTGCTGTGTTCTATTGCCAAAACAGGTAAAATATGTATAAAATATTTGAACTATAATTTAAAATTAAATCACATTTTTATTTTATTTGGGAGCATAGAAGTTTCAAGAATTATAGAAGGGCAATAGTAATAGGAAATTCGTTCGCGTGTCAATTCTCAGTCGAGAACGTGTCCTAAAACTTATCGGTCCAAACTCACCCCAACACCGAACGGAGCAATTGGAGAGGAAACTTCCAGAAATTACAATTTATTGCCACTAGATGTAAGGGATGTATAACGCCGGTGCTGAGACGTAGTATTAAGATGTTTTCATCGTATTGGAAATCACGATCTGCAGTCACGAGAGCGATTCATTCTCATTTCATCATTTTCATAATTGTGTACGTTGTTTATAGAATAGAAATAGAAATATAGAAATAGTAATAGAAATAGAAATAATAGAAATAGAGATAAATCGAGAAAATTCAACATTTTACAGTAAATAAGACATTTATCGCTTTATAAGAATATTATTTGCTATAATAACCATTCTTTTTTATTTTATCGACGTTTAAGAAGTGAGTAACCTCTTAGCAAAATAACCGGTGGGTATAGTCGTATAATGCCGCTAATATACAGTTCGCCCCTAGTGGGTGTGGCTGGTAATAGTCCTGATGGGGTAAGCCAATGTCCCACTATCGTTATTCTTGAACGTGATTATTAAAAATGAAAAAAAATATTACAAGTAACGAAAAATTCTTCTTTACATTTCAAAATTCGTTATAAACGGGAAACAAAATGTAAACAAACTCCGTTTTATAGCAAATTAATATAAAAAAATGCTCTTTAGACACGAAACAACTTTGTATAATAGCAATCTAATAGGAATATAATATTTATTTTTGGGTGTGGTATAAATAAACGTGGTATTTGGTAAAAAAAATTTGAAGGTTTTAATTAGCTTTGCGATTGAATGACAGACAGGGAGGCGGGGGGTAGCCGCACCCCACGCTACTCACCAACCCTGGCACGGAATGGGGACTGACTATCGGCTCATAAAACATAATTCCAAAACAGGTAGACAAAAGGTATAACTAGCTATAACTAAAATATATGATTACTGTATCAGATCATACCTTAATACTAATTCTAGATGAGAAGACGATCAAAGTTAAAAAGTAGTTTTAATTGTTTATATATAAGTAGAATAAAAGTTAATAGTAGTAGTAGTAGTCATAAAACTAAACAGTCGACTGGATACTTGGAACGCTATTTTGATGGACTATAAAAGCAACCCAGCGCAATTATGTTGACGATGAGTCATTATGGTAGCCGGCACCAGCAGATTGTGTCTACCGAATATGACAAGGTATTTTTATAAGGGCGTGGAGTCCCTTTAATGAAAGTCAAACACGCCAACCCCCGCGCCGTGCCACCCGACGATGTTATTAATATCAATACTCCAAGCTCGGCTCCGTTCTGTACTCGTTTGTAAACTTCCGCTTTGCAGCAACATGAAGTAAACAGTTTGTATTTAGGCTATTACTTACTTACTTTATTATGTTATATATTTTTGGTACTGAATTTCTCCCTTCTATTATTAGAGTCATCCGTACTGAGACACTTTTTTAACGATCTCAATTTGGGAATGTAAATTGTATTGTAATATAAAAATACAACAGTATAAATAGATTTAACACCCAAACAAACGGATAAGCAATATAATTGTGTATTTATTTTCTTTTCGCAAAACCCCAGTCTCGGTGTGTGGGCGCGTTGAATAAATGAGTAGCATGCTGCAGCGTCGACCTTCAGCATCAGCGTCCGTTGTGAATTTACGTCTGCTTTCTACCAACCGACCCACCAACGTTGGGTAAAACGTTAATATCAAATAGAATCCTTGACTATTGTGCCGTTGAATAATCAACACGAAAACCACGTAATATCCTTTGTGAATAACGATTCGTCGATTTCAATGTGTACGTCTGCATTGTTTATACGATACATTATGTAGATTTTAACTTATTTATAAACAAATAAATATAAGCGGTAAAACATTTGCTTTTTTTTGTCCTTGACCCGTTTCACGGACTGAGAGACAAGAAGTGCTTAGAGTTAAAGTTTCTTTTGATATAATCTACGAGTAATTAAAAAAATATATATTAATTTAAATGTAACTGTATGTTTTGTCACTTTTAAACTATATTATTATATACAATAATCATTTAACACTGGCAACAAACACAAAAAAAGAGTGAACAATAGCCTCTTTTATTCTTTATTTTCTTCGACGGATAAGCTAAAAGTTGAGAAATTTCATTTGAGATTCGTACGTGCCGACGGGTGCGAGGAACCCTTTTCTGACGGTTCCGTAATAAAAATAGGCGCAAAATGTATATATACTACGGTAGGCCATAGCGGAGAGTCGTTTCGTGCAAATTGAAATTAGATCTGGAACATTCTAGTACGTGGAGTAAATGAAAAGGTTATATAACGTACAATTCAATCACGGTCCATTCCAGCGTTGAATTTAAAGTGTTCTTTATTAAGAACACGATCGCAGCGTATGTGAAAAAAATCGTAAATCACTGAAGAAGGTTAGTCTCGCTTTAGTTACAATGGTTCAGCCTTGATAAAAGAAAAATCTGTACCATCTCCATCGAGAGAACAATAACTGTATGTGCCTTTGTTACGTGCCAACGTGCCGCTAAAATGTTGGAAGCGTGCGTCACAGTAGTACAGTAGTACTACCGCGTTGTCTGCTGTTAACAACTAACAACGAGGTCAAACAAAATTGCATACAAGCGGCGCATAGCAACAACGCAACTTTACACTATAAATAGTGATAGTGTTGGAGAACGCATCGATGAGTCAGAAATGTGTGGGCAGGACTAGCGGTAGTGAGTTATAAGGGAGCTATGGGAGATCGCTGCACGCGATGCAGACAATCCTTTATGCTAATGAAGCAGTCGCAATAGCCGGAGCTATAATTCAAATGCAATTTAAACAACAACTTATACGTATGAGAAATATTTTAATAGAGGTTGAGAAAAGAGAGATTTTACCAACAAAAAATTGTGAAAATTAACAGTATATAATAATTGAATTAAAATAAAGATTAATGCATTTATTTTGGAAAGTACATAAAACTAAATATAAACCTCTGATATAACTTTACTTATTCGACATCTCAATAATATTGATCTTACGACAATATTGAAGCTCGATCAGCCGTGACTTAGGGTGAGATTTACCAAATATTTTGTAACATTAACAATAAAAGGAAATGTTACTTTATCGAAACAACTTTAAACGTAACGAAAAATGATTTCGTTAACAGAGTAATCCGATTATCCAACTTGTACAAAGAACAGTGTTTTGTTGGATTATAACATAAACGTACCTCAATCGATTTACTAAACCATTTTTATAGATTTCCAATAAAATTTTATATTTTCCTTAGTCACGTGTTATCAAATAAACGGACCGTAATCAAGTGGGTGTTGTTTGCGACTGCTTTATACATTTCGCAAATTTCCCGTCTTGCTCAAGCACTCGCGGGCCGCCCACGTGGTCACGTGACTCACACTTGTAGTGTTTTATATACACTTTTATGATATACACACTTAAATTTATATATTTATAAAACTACCTCCTATTTATAACAAACCAAGCAATGTTTCGATGTAAGTAATGATATAACCAGAAAAAAAATATTTATTTTCAACGGATATTTATATATTCGTTCCGAGATCCTGGTGATCCTGAATCTATTAATACATTGTTGTTGTGGTTCATCCCCCCTTGTAAGTAAACAGAACACGTTTAGTTTACAAGTTGAAAGACTAACAGTTCAAAGGAGACCTGTGCTCTAAATGTGTGAAGAACACACACATGTGTGTCCGATACCTAATGGATGATAATAAAAAATGTGAGCAAGTCTTTTTGTTTCCGTCAAAAAAATCGTCACACCCAACAATATAGATGAGCGTGTACTGAAAGAGGGTAGCAATTAAAAAGAAAATATGAGTACTGTTCATTCGTATGTCATAATGTAATAATGTCATAATTCCAGTCAACGTCCCAAGTAAACTTATTTGCTGTATATTATAATATAAACTAGGACGGTGGATATCAATAAGGCTGAATAGGACGGTGACAGACTGTCTGTCGGTGTGTGTATTTCGAGGTCACTGCTCAATGCGAGAGTTAGTACCGCAGCTGCGAGACAATATGTGATGGCTACACGACTACAATTATCCAAAGTAGATGTATACAGTAAATTATTATTATTAAAAAGTCAATGTTCACTTCTCATCATCATCGTCTTCTTGCCCTTATCCCAATAGTGGGGTCGGCGCAGTATGTTTTTTCCTTCCATACTCTCCTGTTACTCCTCATCTCTGTATACACTCCCTTCTTTCACCCAATCCATCCATCTCATCAGCCGTCCTCTACCTGTCCATCCCTTCACTACCATGACTAGCATTTTTTACATGCCTTTCATCTCTCCTCATAACATGTCCATACCATGATATACATGTTAACTTCTAAAATGAAAAAAAAAAAACAACAATATAGTATTGAAACTTTCTAAGGGCGGTAATAAAGTAAAAGTGTTATTATCGGGACAAGTCGCCGTCGTTACATAAATTAGTTCCTCCAGACGGTGGAGCGCTTAAGATCCCCGGGGATAACCGAATTAAGCTTAATTAGAATGTGTCGTGTTCGTACTTAAAGATTTATGTTTCAATGAAGACAAAATATTAGACCGTCCACCCCATTTGCTCTATACTTAGCTCAGATAATTATACCAATTACTTAGAGATTAAATTATTATTATGAAAACTAAAATATTGCAAAAATCTTGACCTTATATTACCTAAGAACATTACCATTTATGAGACGAATATTTTAAAAATATCAATATAAAAGGTACCTCCGTTTATATTAAGGACAAATAGTTAAAAAAAATAGAAAAATATTTTTTACTTTTAGTAGTCAGTTCCAACTTTAAGTATAACGTTATTTATGCTTTAAGTATAACGGTTTATTATTACTATTATGTATAAACAATAGGACAGGCTGTACGTTTGTTAATGTAAGAAATCTTTGCAACTAGTTATATATATATATATATATATATATATATATATATATATATATATATATATATATACCTCTTATTATAATTTCAATAGGAGCATACATGCCATACATAACAATTAGGTTTATACATAACATTTTGTAAGTAAAATGTGCTATAAGTCTTCATTAAATATTTCATAAATACTTTTATGGTACTATAGATTAGATAGATAGTTATACTATAGATAGATAGATTGTTCTAAAATATTATGTACGTAAAAATTACGTAAGTTTTACGAATGCATACATACATACATACATAGATGGATTGTTTGTATATATATAATATAAGGGCACTGAGACATACTTAAAGATAAGTTATCTTAAGAATCAACATTACCAACTTTCAGATTCATGTTGCGGCAGTGTGGAATCTTTTTTTTAAAATTGTTGTAGAAAATTAATTTCTATTAATATTTAATTATTTAAAAATATATGTATATCCTGCTTCCAGATAGATTTCTTTTTATAAACTTATCGAGTTAGCGTGTTCCTTATATAAAGAAACCGTATGTAAAGACGACGGAATGTTTCTTATTTTTTAATTCTTTGGCGAGAACTTATTCGCCAACTTTTTAATAAATATGGAGTATAGAAAAATATTTTTTTCAGTATTCACAGAATATATATATAATTCTAAATTTAAATAATCTGATATTTATATGTTAAAAGACTAGAAACTTAAGATAGAAAAAAGTAATTAAAGTAGTTTTCTTTTAATGCAGTGGATATTTCAGAATTTCAGTATTCGTTTATCTCATTAAGTCGTTGATTATATACGTACGTGTGTATGCATGTGTGTGTATATGTGTATGTATGTATATATGTATGTGTTTGTGAGTGTGTGTATGTTATATTTGTATTAACAGTGTCAGATACACTGAGCGACACATCCAATCCAGATCGCGACAGTTCATTGCGTTCACGTTAACAACGGGTTCGCTCCGTCCAAAATATATAATACACCTTTAATACACCTAATAATGAAATTGCAGTACTTCGATTTACATAACATTCAGGTAACGTTTATAAGTGTATCGTTATTTATGTGTGTAATAATCGATAAAATAAGAATTAGTTAGTTAAAAGAACTAAGCACAATGTCAAACTCGAACGATTACTATTAATTATTATTAACCAAGGCGAAACTCGAGTCAAGGTACTAATGTTAATACCGTATAATAAACATTAACAATATGTATTAAATTTTATAAAAAAAAACAGTTTTCACTATAAAGAAAAAAAACGAGTTTGTTGTGCGGTTGTTCTCAGAGCAGGGCGCGCTTGGAATCTTCGTACCCCTATTTTAAGTTGAGGAGTTACTTTACATAAGGATTTATTTCGTTAAGTGTGGTATCATAGTCCTGACACTCCCATTTGATACACGAGCCATCACTGGTATTGTATACAAAGTGAAAAAGATAAAAATAAATAAATAATAAAAAAATAATCAAATAGTTACTTTTAACGAAAATAATAATTATACTATAGTTAATTTGTTATTAAAACATTTTTTATTAATTCTAAATATAATATTTAACTACGTTATCTGCTATAAGAAATGCAATATATATAATAATGTTGATCGTTTTTTAACATATATTTTAATCAGCACTTTCAATTCTAGTGTATGTATATGTATGTATGTCTGGGCTTCCCGTTCTGATAACGTACACGGTCGCTGATAAACATACAATACATTCCGTACTAATTGTATACACAATGGTATCGCTATATATATATATATATATAATATCAAGGTTTTAGTTTTTAGATATTTAATTTTCCTTTCATACATTTCTGGGTGAAAATTTAATATATCAATACAATTTAGTCTGACTTTCCGTTGACCGATTACGCTGAAATATTGTAAGTTACGAATTCCATGATAAGGTAATATTCTGATATGATTTGGTAATTATTTTATATATTAACCTTCACATACTTATTCTATTTAGATTACTCAATTGACAATTTTATTGATGCATGTATATTTTATATACAAAAAAAATACACAACATTCTTTTCATAAACAAACATTAACATACGATATTTTAACAATATATATAAAGTAAAAAAATAAATACGATGCATACAATTTATCCAATAAATATAAATATATATATATATATAAACAATATTCCATAATATACACTTATTCCTATCCCGAATGTAGCTATTCGTCCTAAAATTAATTTCCTGGAGCCGTCCCGCTGCAGCGTGTCCCGTCTCAGAGCACATGCATGCAGCGTGTTTGAACTCGCGACGTGTCACATGTTTCTTATTGTAAAATGATTATTCTGACGCATTTCAATTTAAAAATCACACCGACGGACAAAATAAATAACATTTTAAATATATTATAGAAATAAAAGTATTTTTTTATTATGTTTCAAGGACATTCTAATTGAAAAACGATTACAAAAATAGATTAGCGTTGCGTCAACAAACATGGAAATACAAATATAATAGACAATATTTAAATGATGCAGCAAAAACTTCTGACGCAGTATTGATGATCCAGTTCCGTAAGCGCTGACAGCGTAGAAAGGCAATTGCAATCCCGGATTGGATTTTAATCTTGATTTATGTTGATCCTCGAAATGTGATTGTCTCTATACTTTCATACACACCCATACAATGTTCGTATTTGGTCTTAAGTCTTGGTCGTAAGTGTTTTGTAACTAACATTTAAATAAAAAAAACATGCCTCTCAGGACTCGACAGTTATCATTTAAAAACATTACACACAGGAGCAGCAATAAGGGACCATGTAGTATGGTAATAGTGAAATATTAACATACATACATACAAATATATATGTATATCCAGCCGTGACCTAGATAGCGAGCCGAGGAAAAACCAGGTAGACGATTTAAAAGTCCCTTTCAATTCAGAGAGCTACGCTACGGCTAACTAGAGCATTCTCTAGAGCTGTAATAAAGGCCGTGACTGCACGCGTGCTTCCTTAATGAGCTATTGACGTTTGCTCCACATCTTCAAACTTTGTACGGCTCTAATTTAAATTATAATCAAGCTATAAGTATGAATAATTAAAAACACACATATACGTTATGTATATGTAGATAAATGTAGTAATAACATTGTTAATTTACATATATGTATATATATATATATATATATATATATATATATATATATAGTGTTTAATTTAAATGCAATATTATATAACTAGTTACATCGACTAGAAACAGAATTATCGCAGCGTTGGAAATTTCAAGTTATCAGCAATTATGTCGTCACCGACTCACTCATCCGACAGATATTAAAGTATAAAACAATTTGACGAAATTGCTATTTACACGGCTAATAAACAATTTATTAAATGTACACGATATAAATTATAAAATTTGATTTAATAAAGCCAAAATAAATAAAAAAAGTAGTAAAAAACGAAGCTGGGTGTACGGTGTACCTACCTACTTGACAATTGAGATTGACAATGAGCTTGACAAATGAAATTTAACATTAATGTTGTGTAGTTTTCAAACTTGTTTTTTTTATATAATATATATATATATTTATTTTGATTATAATGTACTTAGGTCCTTTTTTATGACATATCGAACAACAAATTAGTGCTTCATTAAAATTACTCCGCAGTGCTACTTCACTGTAATTATTATATAGTAATTATATAAGATTTGTCACGTCGCAGTGTCTTTGAGAGTAAACCATAGTTAATCAAAACATATATATATATATATATATATATATATATAATAATATATATATTTATAACTGCGTATTATTTATGAAAACATTTATATATAATTTTTTATAATATTATTTTTTTTAATTGATTTTTATTTACTCAGCAATACTCTGATTGTCTCGCAGATAATGCTTTTTACTTTCGGACCTTAAGTTCATAACTAAATAATAACATGACCCTATAGAGTGACGTTTCACTTTTACAATACAAAAATAATGAAATTGAAAAGTAATTTCAAACTGCTAGCACGTAACGAACGAGCTCCGTGTAACCGCAAATGCAGAACGAAAATCGATGACGTGCCCTGAAAGCACCACAGCCGCCCGCCACGGCCCGCCTCAGCCCGCCTCAGTCTGCCTCTCGTCAACTATGAGGGCTTTTTGTACTTTTTACGCCAACGGACAGCGTAATGCAACTGATATGAAGGTGACGAAAATTAAACTGATTATTTGACATTCACTCTTTTTTTAATTAGGTTTTTTTTTTTGTTTTTTTTTTTCATTATTATTATTATTATTATCAAATTTTATTACTCATATTTTAGAGATGTATAAACCGACATGGGGATAATCTATAAGCTAAAGATTTAATTTAGTTTAACTAATCTAGGTGGCTATTAGTTAAATTAACAAAAAAAAAAAACGAATTACAAAAATATCGTAAAATTTTTGTTTTTTTTAATTAATTTGAAGGTAGATGAGATAAATAGTTCTGATGAAAATACATTGATGTTATATATATTCTTGAACAATTACTTCCAATTAATAATATAAATTAAAGAAAACTATATTGCATTCGATTTTGTTGTAAAATATTTATAGGATATCATAACAACACCACTTTTGAAAGATAAAAGAAAAGATCAGATTCCGATCTAATTAATAATGTATATCTTTTTACTATATTCGTGTTATTAAACGCTTATTTCTAATAAAGACAGATTTAAAGTTACCAACTCCGTATACATTCGCTACAAGAGTGGTATTTTCTTTTGGCATAAAACGAAACGGTCGCATACGACCTGCGATATTGGAGGACCGGGGTTGAGCACTCCGCGTGATGAACATTACGTGCAGGGTTGTCAACGGCACCGATATTATAGCTATCATAATATATATTAACGATGTTATATGTAAAAAAAAAAAGTATTAAAAACTAATTTAAACTAACTATAACTATTTTGTGATATCAAAATATTTTTTTTAAATATTGTCAATAATGTGTGTTTGTTTAATTTATCATAACTCTCACTTGCCTCGTTCATGTCTCAGTAGAGGTAGATCACTTTCTTAAAATCATTACCGCAATGAAGTCAATGTTTCCATACAACTCAACGCCGAGAGATAATTACACCGAGTCTTATACAATAGAGTAAAAACAAAAGGGATGAAGGTCTATTAAGTTTCTTATAAATTATTCTCCGCCGTAACGAAAATCGGAATGTTTAATGAGTTGAGAAGGCATTGTGTTGAATTATATAAATTACTAACAGTATATCCAATATATATTTTTAATAAGAACATATAGTATTTTTTATTAGAAAAGTGACAGCCCTAAATCGTAATGGAGAACTAGGAAGACTGATTTTTTCACATTATCATTTTAGTAAATAGAAAGGAAGAGACGGGGTCGCCTGTAGTGTTTAACAAACAAAATTATTATAGGTCCATTATATGTACAGAATTTGACCTTAAATAGCAATATGTCTCCACCAATCACAATCTCGCTAACGGTTTCTTCACTATGCGATGTTAGTATGACGGCTGCATTACTATATTACTATAACTATGTATGTAGGTGTGTATATATATAGCGGTATGTATAAATGACATCACCTTTATAAGTTAATGGAGATAGCGATCGAAATACCCGCTACGGACCTATTATGGTAATTCGGATGATACAAGACTGAATCTACCTACTTCTTAAATTTTATATTTTTTATATAACTGTACTGAAAATGACTGTACCTACTTCTTAAATTTTATATTTTTTATATAACTGTTGTCTAATACACCCGGCTGGGTTTTCTCAGAGCGGGGCGCGTTAGGAACCCTCGCAGCCTTATTTTTATGTTGGTGTTTTTACATAACGGCTTAATTTGTTAAGTGTGGTATTAATATAGACCTGACAGATCACTGATATTGATACAAAGTGGAAAAGATATAAATAAATAAATAATAATAACTTAAAATATACCTCTGACTTCTGTAACTCGGACAAAACCGAAACTAAATTATCGACCAACGTCTAAATTAGTGTCAAATTTGTCTGCGGTTTGGTTTGAAACTAAAATAATTGAATGCTGAAAGTTTTTATATAACAAAGTATTCCATTTCACAAATAAATTTACAAGCAAAATTGTAAAAACCTGTTTGATTTACCGGTACACATATTTTCTAATCTAAAAAACGGTTACAACAGACTTAATTCAAAAAAATATATATTACCGAGAGATAGCCAGCTATTTAGAGATACAGTGAGCATCCCTAATCAATTATTCGAGGCGTTATCTCACCAACTAGACGCTGTTTAACCGACACTAAATCGCGTTCACGTACACCACACTATCTCGTACATAACTCATACTGTTACAAGCACTAACGTCGATAGTTTATCTTTCATGGAGTTACAACACTAACAGATATGGCAAAGTTAGAAAAAAAATATATAAATGGAGATTAGCGAAAGATCGTTTTTAGTTTTCTGTATTTTGCAAGTGTAAAGATACACCGAATAATATATCTTTATACATCTTATATCTTTCTTTTGTGTACAAGATTATGGAAAAAAAAAAGTATGTCCAAAATATTATTTGATTACTTAGGCGCAAGATTTGAACCGACATCTGACATCACGACATTACCTAATACAATATAGAAAATTTTACACAAAACATTCCACTAATGTAGGTAGTACAAATTGTAATAAGAGCGTATAATACAACAATAGAGAACAAATAACGTTTTGAATGAAGCATAACCCTTAAACAATTACGGCGGAGGTGGTTACGTCCTGAATCCCACGCGACACCGTTAACTCACTCCGCTGTTACACCAACTATACAACTATACAAGTATAGACAGACAGAAAAGGGTTTGAATTGTAAATATTATTTATTATTAAATAAAACATGAATTAGAAAATATTCCTTATATCAAATAATTCGTTTGCAAGACTTTTTTATGTGGAGGTTAAATCGGTCTACGCTTCGACAAAGTAAAAAAAAACATACTGCTCACTCTTATAGCGAACGAGTTTTACTAATAATATTATGAACATTTCAATAAATATAATTAATACGGTTGTCTGTCGCAAAATAAGTCTGTACCTGTCGATAACAATTATCATATTGAATAATAATCGATAACAAACGTCCTAAGGGTTTAAATAAGGGTTAATTGGAAGTAATAATTTCTATTATTTTTGCAATGTACTCGTAACTTTACATTACGAGTACATTGCAAAAATAATAGAAATTATTTTGTATTAACTTTTGTTCTTTATACAAAGGTGAGTTAGTGTAATAGATTATTTGTATATATTTCATATTAAAATGCAATATCACAATCTTATGGGCGGTATAAACAACTAAAGAAATTAACATTCTCAAATATTAGAAGACTACTTCCCGCGGTATAATTTATTAACCATTATAGTCGCTATTCACTAATCACTAGCGACTTCACTTCTTGATGCTAGCAGTTCCACAATACGAATGAGCCCTACTGACCGGCGAGTGACTTATATACCGTCTTGAGGCAAGTTTCGTAATAGCGGTGCTACCCTCTTTAACAATTAATCATGGCAAACTTCACGCACCAAGTATTGAGAATGTTAAAAATACCCTCCGAAAGTACTGGCGATAACACAAATTTATTTATTTATTTATTTATCTTCACGCCATATCCCTTGCGGGGTAGCCAGAGACGGCGGAGCGCCAAACGCTACGGTCCCTGCAAACCTCTTTCGCCTCGGCCACAGACATCAACCTCTTCATACATGCCCTCCGAGGGGTCGTCATGCTTTTTACGTGACCTTCCTCCAGTATCATAGATACTGTGTTTTCGAAGGTCACTCGAGGCCTCCTCAATTAGTTATTTAATTATTTAACTCAATAAACTGTAATACATTTTATAAATATCTCAAATACAAACTAAATTTAAATGTAGAGGTTAAAAAGATTAAACCTTATTTGACCATAAATGAACACTTTCAAAAATAATAAACTGATATCTTGAAAGATTTCTCATAAGGATTTTCTATGCAATTGTGCGAATCAAAGATTCTCGTTTAACCGAAGGAGAAGATGAAAGCAATTTTGATAAAGCCGACCGGGTATATTAGTTCGTTTATCTCGAGCCCGGGAGATGAACGAACCGGTATCAGAGATGAGACACAAAAGATTATGAAATAATGTAGTTTAAAAGGAAATGAATTCATTTGAATTCTTAAAAGATTTCAGGAATAATCGATAACGGGACTAATACGAGAAAATATGGGATTTAGATATTCGTATTTTTTTATATTCACGAAAAAAAACTGTCTTTAAATAAAACGAAAAAAATGTAAATTATATTCTCAACTTCGACTCTGTTATGGACTTTCTCGCTTGCATGTATAATATTGCTCCTAAATCCAAATTGATTTTCTCTTTTAGGACGCGTACTATAAATTTTGGAGTTTCGATATAAAATCGGCTAGAAATTTAAACATGTTATGAAATTAATTGTAAAAATATTTTAATATTATTTAATTTATTCGATTCTCGGCATAACAAGTGCCATAACGAACGAATATAATAATTACAGTTTTGTATAAAAAAAAAGAAAATATAAAAAACACTATTTAGGTCAATCAATAATAAGACACGCGTCGTCATCGTCACTTCAATTACTACATCATTAGATCAATTAATTCAATTATTTACTACTCATCTTTAATTCAATTATTTTCATGTCGGTACGGAGCGATGCAATTCTAAACGTTAGAGCTGAACTACCGATTAAACACAGCTACAATCGCTTGCCTTCCATTCGCTTCTTTCCATCTACGACTTTTCTATTTTCCATCTACAATGATTTTAGGATTACAGACATATATATATAAACTCTTCTATATTTCTATACGTGTATAAAGTATAAGAGAGAACATTTGATTTAATTTGAAATCATGTTGACGTAACCCGGCCGAGGAATGTTATATATTAAGGGACACCGGATCAGGGAGGAAAAGTGAAAATTCAAGAGTGAAGAAACTCAACGTCGCCTCAAAGAGACAACATTTAAATTAAAATTTAGAGTAAACAAGAGAATCCAATACAATTGATATCAAAAATATCTTCAAGAGACAGAAATAGTTTACACAGTTACGTAGAATTTATTAATATCCCTTTAATTACATATATTTCAATACCTAATAATAAAAAATATATTCGCAATGTTAGAAGTTCGTAAGTCGGTTAAATATATAAAGGTTAATGGAGATTAAAGCTCTCATACGAAATACGAAGTGCCTTTTTACCATTTTTAATCTCCGCTCTCACCGCCCGCTTTTAATATATTATATATATTTTTCATGAAAAATTATTTATTTATATCCGCTAAATGCTTCGTACAGCGTCGTTGGAGCGCCCGTTGGAGAATATCTTGACGCTTATTGTGTTTAGAGTTAATTTACTAATATTTAAATATAAATCTCAATAATATTTATATTTATTTTCATTTAATATTATATGTATTATTTAATTCAATGAGACCGTGGACAATTGTTTTTACACGAATTAACCGATATTTTTTTGCGTAAGTAGGCAAAGTAACGCCGCATTATTAAAAACAACAAACACACACACACACACACACACTTGCATACACACAAACTTATTTTGTGTAAACGCAATAATCAGAGCATCTTACCTATCTGGCTTAACATGAAGTATTTTTTAATTAAATGGATATTTTTTGAATAGTTTACTCGACACTTGTGAAATGTTTATTTCACAATTAAAGAATTTAAATTTTAAGACAAGTTTTATATTTTAACATAGATGATTTTTAAAACAATTATCGACGAAGCACTCTTTAAGGTGACACATGCATATATAGTACCTACTTATAACTCATAACAATTTATTTTACTTGTGCGAAGTATTATTTTAATTAGTTTAATCAGCACGATCTAAATATAAATATTCTTCTATTATATGATATTAGCCTTGTCGTGTTGAAGAATACCACACAACTTCCTACGTTCTTTATTTGGTGCAAATTTTTATCTAGGACAAGGACTGAATATGAGGTCAGCCCTACGAGAGAACATTGAATTAAATCGTTAAGTTAAAATAAACTGTATAATAGTAAAAGAAAAATAGTTTACGATAAAAAAAATCTTATACATATAAGGCTTCATAGTTAAAACACACAGTCAGTCATACCTATCTTTGTCGTGTGTGGATTGAGGGTACTGCAGGATAGTCTGCTGTTCATCCATCTCCACCACACATTGTGTACCCAGTTCGAGTTCTGAAACAATGATACAATCAGCAGATGTAAACATTACCATACTAGATAAGAGGTGGTCCACCTAGATAGATAACATTTATACATTGATAAGGTAAATAAAAATAAATTATCATTTGTATACGTAAGCAGGAATGCGTGCGGTGTTTATGAAATCTTTTTAGTTAATCTGTCGTTTGTAGGTTTAGTGTTGCGGTATTATGTGGATATATATATCTTTCCCTTTATATGTATCCGCATCAAATCATAGTACATTATATGTCAAAAAAACAGTATACGATAATTAGATACACAAAAATATTTCATATATCTTTAAACTACAAATGCAGTTACGTGATAAAAACCTGTTTTCGTCCCGTGGTGCGACATGTGTTTGTGTACACTTGTCAGACGGTAGTCAGTTATGTCGTCGACATGAGCTCATCAAACTCAGACGTTCGTATCGACACATCAAAAAGTTTTGTATCACTTGTACATTAGTTTGTGTAACTACTGGGATTTCCACAGATGTTATGAATAAAATAATTGTCTTGTAAACAAACATCTATCTATAGTTAAGTTTAAATACGTCACATGGCACGTATTAGTAATCTACATTTTAAGAAACGATAAACAAAATAAAGGCTCTAAAAGCTGTCAAAGGTCAAAGGACATCACAATACACATACACTGCTTCACAAGTAAAAGCAAAGAACTCGCACTGGTGACTCAACGCGAGGTCGGCGCGTCCGCAGCGAGTCTTTCAAATCCGGTTTTACTCTACCATTGTAATGTACTAAGCAAACACTTAACTAACAGGGTTAAAGTTTACGCCCCCCCCCCTCTCTTAACTGTAATGTTTATTTTATTTGCAAAGATTTTATTCCAGCATCAATTTTAACACAGCTCAATGAATATTTTTTTATCAATCAATACGGAACCTACTGCGACAAGAAAGCATTGAATTCTTTGTAGTTAATGTGATTTTAAATACTCTTTACATAATATTATATATATAAATAAATTTAAACATATGTTGGAATAATATTAGCAATTATATCTTCCCCATACAAGGCCATCCATTTAATTCACCTTGCTAAATTACACTTGGCCTAATTTAATATAACCTCACCCGATACATAGCAACTTCTAGATTTCGGTAGTATTAACTATTAATAGGGCTGCGAAAAAATTCTATCATTATAATATGTAAAGAAATTAACTTGACATAACATTTGACACAAATACAAATTACACAACTTGGAGCATATATTAACCTTGATAAAGAAGACTTATCAGTGCAATAGGATACTCTTATGTTATATACTGTATGTACGTTTGTATTTCACTATGTTACTATGTTACTATGCTAAATCCCCAACAATCTAAACAGTTTAGTTTTCTTTTATTATGAGTAAAATCGAGGAAATAATTTACATTGTTTGATTTAATTATAACACAATTTCATTTTAATAATGTATGAAAAAAATAAAATAAATAACAATGTTTTGTACTTACAGGGAAAGTAAGTAACTAATTGTGACTCATGATACATGATACTATCTTAATGACTATTCTCAACCAATCTAGAACAAATCAATTTAACTAATTTCAGTTGTATTTTTACATGTAATACAAGGCTTTGTGTTAATGTTCAGAAACTTCTATTAAGTGATTATTATTATTTGTGATAGTGTTTATATTAGTGTAATTAAAGTGTGTTATAAAGTAACTTTTATTATTACAATTGAACATAATACTTATAATTCTAAATTCAGGGTTACATTAATTGTGTATGTGCAATAAAACAGGTGCTACTGTTTGAATAATTTAAGGTATAAATAACTAGGAACACCTGCCAGACCTGTATGAAGTATTTTCTTTACCTTATTTTATTTGTCAATGTGAGCTCTATATTGCCTTAATTTGGTTGTATCAATTGCATACAATAAACATTTACATAAAATAATAGATGTGAACTATATATAGTTATTACCTCCTGAACACTTCGACATTTCGACAATTATTAACAATAGCAATAAAAAAAAGTAGTAATTGCAATTTATTTATGTTAAAATGAGTTAGTTATGAGTTTAAAAGTACTTTAAATATAGGTTTAAACATGTTTATTCTTTTTTTAAGATATTCTTTTTATAACATGTTTAAAACTTTGTAAGAATAACATAATAGACTTGTTTAAATAATCAGAATAATAAACTTAATAGTTACGTATTCTTAACAAACACAAAAATATGGTCTTAAATAACAATTTACCGACCGATATAATCAATTTTATCTAAAACTCATTCGTTACACAGATAAACTCAAGCACACGTAGTCACCTGTACGATTGCAAATTTCTTTATTTATTACAAGTACGAAACCAGCTTACCTCGTCTGTTAAAGGGACGAACCCGAACTGCTACTTTAATCTTATCCGAGGCCATTATTACACCTAAATTGCACAAATATATTTAATACACAACACTTTTCACTAAAATGTACGACAAATTATTGCACATATTCACCCATATTCTAAAACAAGAAAATTCATTATTTCACGTTACGTTCTCAACGTTCCCAAAATGACACTGTCGGCCATGTTGTTTTTACGCTGTTATAGTGGTTGACAGTTGACATAGTAAAGAACCAAAATTATACCGATTGTCATAATGTTTTCAAATAAATGTTACAAAGGCAACTAAAATATTCTTCATAAACTTCCAATTATTATTGCGTTATAAAACAAATATTAATTATTGTTGATTAATAATATGACAGACAATAAAACATGTCTTTTGTTATTCTTATAAGTAAAACTTTAAGTTACCAAAGGTAGAGACAAGGAGTACTAAATTATATGAAGACTATGGACCAACTGAAAAAAGGCAAGGACAACAAATTGTTATATGTATATAACAAATTGTTGTGCTTGTTATAATTCTGAAATACACAAAGTTATATTAACTTTGTTGATTTATTCATTTCATAAAGTAACATAAGTTGCAATCTCTAATAGTATTCGTATCGTGTTTAAATAGTTAGAAGCTATTTTTTTTTCAATCCACCAGATGGTAAATAAAAGCAAAGTTGTACAATGATATTTCTTAGTATTTATTAAATTATTTTCATGGTTATTGTATTAATATATGAGTATCATTTTATTATTTCTATCTATGATTTAATATTAAGAAACATCTTTTGTTAGACAAAGAACAATGGCAGCTTTCCATACACCATTTTACCTGACATTTATTTGAAGCGTCTAAATATAAAAAAATGTTTAAACGATAGGAATAATATTGCATAAGCTTAATCAGAAAGAAATATTTTTTTAGAAAGCCACAAAAAAAAGATATTTAAGTTTTTGTTTAATAATAATTTGAGGTTACCTGTCAATACTAGTTGTCACTGATAGGTGTATAGGTGATAGGTGTGTAGATGATAGGTGTAGGTAAAGTCTATACAAACAAAAAAATACGTACCAGATTTCTTAAATGATGTTTTTAATATTAGTTATTAGTTTAGTAAAGGGTTAGAATAAGTCTTGAACGGATTTTATCGCGTTTATTAACCAACCAATGCAGAATCACTATTGGGAATAAAGACTTATAAATTCGAACTTAAAGGTTCCTTCTGCGAAACAGATAGATATTTATAAAAATGCAAACATCTAAAATTATTTTGTTTGATTGTTAATTTTTGTTTTGAACTGGTGTTAAAATGCATATAGAGGAGATAAATATTTTTGATTAAAAAGGTGTTTTCAATTAAAAATATCACAATCATTCTGTCTCTTACTACGGTTTCCTTTCAAAACGTATAAATAGTGATGTAACGTTACCAGTGTAGTATCGATAATTTCACTCGATACAATATCGGTCAGAAAGTATGGACATAAGTTTAGAATTACCAAAAGCGGAACGACGAAATGTGGTGACTCACAGTAACAGTTAAGAGGCAATGACTTTTTCTGCTAATAGCACATAAGCTCGCACAAAACTAGGACTAGGATGCCTTAAAAACTGCGGTTGGTATCGGTCAAAAGCAAAAGTATATATCTATACGCGAGTACTCGATACTTAGTTTCAAAGTATCGATACAAAAAGTACTTGATATCGGAAGGAAAGTTTCGATTAAGTACTTGTATTTACTCATATCGTGTCATCCCTACGTATCCGCGATTTCGCCTTTTCATTGTCTCATAAGCGTACATAGTAAACATTATCTTTCTCTGTTTATGAAATAATGTATATTTTGATTTCTTTGACATTTGACAAACCAAATTTTTATATTGAGTATTAACTTTGTGTTAAATGACGATTCTTTTGTAGATCAACGAACTAAAAGAAGTAAGTCTTCTGACGGTCGTAAATAGATTTAATTTAAACTTAATAGTTTTTACTACTTTAGATATGGCTACAGATGCCTTATTTGGTTGGGATTTAACTTTCAAGACAGTTGAAAAAGATGTTAAGCAAAAATCTGATGTTGTTATTGCTTTTATTCATTGGAATTTGATTAAGCGAGGTTTCCGAAGTATTGGAATTGGCGATGAGGTATGTTTAATGGTAGGTAGTTATATAAAATCTTGTACATCTTTAACAAATAATCTTTTAAAGCGCACACTTTCGGGTGATGAAGAGAAGAGCGAATTATTGCCAACGGGTTGGAATGACAAGGAAAATTATACATTACGATATGTTTACGAAGAAAAGTTGTACATACTTCACGGACTAAACACTGATGGAAATCTCATTGTCAATTTAATGGTAAATAATTATTATTTTTCTGAAATTAGTTAGCCAAACTAAAGACATCATCTATAACATTACGTTTTACTATTAAAAAAATACATTGTTTGAATTTGTCAAAATATTTCAGAACTTATGCTTACCTCCTCTTATGTATAAAAATAAGTAACACTTTTGTTTATCTAGAGATCTGAGGATCTGGCTGTCTCAAATATAGCCCTAAAAGTGGAAGAAACGGTTAAGGCAATGAGTGGTTCAATAGACAAGATGTTACCTAACTATAAAGATCTAATGTTTAATGTGAAAAGAGATCTTATTGATACGATAACTGACAGGTCAACAAGCAGTGCACAAACTCAGACTGTGGGAAGTAAGGAATCTGTTACATTACATTGTTTAATAAATAATTATTATTATATACAATTAATACATGAGTATCCTGTAAAACCTCATTTAATATTTGTATCTTGGGTTTTCGATCTTTAATATAAAGATAATTTTGGAATCATGACAAGGTTACCTGCTTTTAAAATTCAATATGTATTACAGACAATTCAAATAGCCCCAGATCTCCACATGATGATCCTCTAAGGATACCACCTCGGCCTATGCCTGGAGTTGTTCCAGAAAATCCTAATCTGTGGTATGTACTGTTTGTCTATTCCCATAAATTTTCAAACTTCTATCATGTCATCCCAATGGACACATACACATACAACATATTTGGCAAATCTTTGTCCATCATTTTGAAGCTTTGTTCATATTATTCATCAATCTTTCATCATTCCTTAACTTGTTCAAAACATCCCTTGTTATCTTTTTTCTCTCTTTCATAATTTAATAAATTTATTGTTGCCCTTTAAAATAATTTAGTCATGGCAAACAAAATAATAATAGATTTCAGAATATTTGGTAATTTAAACTGCTTCAATATACATGACATGTATAATGAATTTGAAATTTGGAGTTTGAAAGTTAACAATAAAAAATCTAAAAGATTAAGTCGGGTTTTTAATGAAGGTATAGCAACCCCCTTCAATGAAAGTTTATTGGTTACAATCTATTTTCATATACAGGTTGCTAGAATTATAATGCAATGATTTTTCTATGTAACATTTTTTATATTCAAATTCAAAATGCCTTTATTCAAATAGGCATTTACACACTTTTGAATCGTCAATTATTACAATACAAATAAGGGTCAGTGTAGTTAGTAAGTAAGCTACCACCGGCTCAGAATGCTGCTCTGTGCTGAAGAGCTGGCCAGAAACTCAACAGTTGCTCTTTTCAAAAGAAATATAATAATTTTAGGTGATGTACATTATAATATAATTCCTGCAAATGATTCAACAACTTACTAACTATACATAGAAAAACAAGCACAAATTAAGATGATTATAAAAAAACTGTTACTTATTTTTGTCTATTTATTATTATTACAGGGATCTGCCACCCGCTAACTTAAGAAATATTGGTCGCTCCGATTTGGACCCTTTTGCACCACCTGGAGGTGGAATGCTCTTCAACCCCTTCAGTCCCGGCCAAGACATTGAAAATCCTGGTCTAGGCATACCGGGTGGCTTGCCTAGGTAGGTACTTTGAAGATAAACAAATAGAAAACATGTTGACATAATTGTTTCATGCTCTTTAGTTTAAATTTCTTTTACTGTATGTTACAGGAAAAAGTAACATAAATGTTTTTTTCAAATCTTTATTAAATTTTTTTTAATGATCCACAAATAAATATACATATTTAAGTATATAAAGTTTCACATTTAAAAACCTCGTTTTGCCTGAATAATCTGCAGAATCTTGCGATATGTTATTTTATAAATTTTTATGTTCACAGAGGCTCAGTACCACCTGGAGCAAGATTTGACCCATTTGGTCCACCGGGAGTTGGTCAGGTCCCGGGGCGCCGCCCGCCCCCTCCCGATGCAGACCATCTCCCCCCTCCTGGTTTCAATGATAATATGTTCATGTAGTTACAAGATATATCATTAAATATATTTATTGTTATTTGTGTTATTCTTCAAGAATAGATTTTACCATTTTCAGAATTCCAATGACTCTTAAAGGATTGCATAACATTCATATATGATGAATATTGTAAAAATATTGAAGTTTCATTTCAATTACTTTGAGTAATAAGACAAAGAAAAACTTCTAAAATATATTTTTTGTACCACTAATTAATTGCTGTCTCAAAATAACAAAC
This sequence comes from Melinaea menophilus ssp. n. AW-2005, assembly GCA_918358695.1. Lineage (NCBI taxonomy): Eukaryota > Metazoa > Arthropoda > Insecta > Lepidoptera > Nymphalidae > Melinaea > Melinaea menophilus. The sequence continues at coordinate 4,542,039 of OU911046.1, read as the reverse complement.
CAATAGGTATTAAAAAGTTGTATGATACCTCAGGATTAGTCGCACATTCAATATTGGATTTTTTGCTTTATGACTAAACATTGGAACTATGACTAAAAAGATGCCTCCCGCAGTTCATGCTTATTTTAGTGCAAAACAGCCCTCTTACCCCAGCTCATTAATGAGAGAGAATCGTATAGCCAGTATATTTTTTTAAGTTTATAAAAGGATTATCATTCTTAATCTTGATGATGATATTACTCGAACCCAGGAAGAATATGCACATTTTATGTTATAAATATATATAAAAATTATAAATCATTATGTAATGTGCATGTAAATATTACTAATAAAATATAAACATTTATATATTTTTTTAATATAAACATATTTTTTAGTTTAGTAGATTTTATTGTAAGAGTAAGGCAATCTTGTGGACGTTTTTAGATCTGGCAATAAAAACGTTAGTTTCACAATCTTTTTTGTGCAGTGCACACGTTTCCCGCGTGTGTGGTGATTTTTTTAGCTGTTCACGGCTGAATCCGCTCAACTTTTATTCAATGTGTATGGCTGTGGAGGTAAGTTTCAGTTTTGACATTTTAGTTTGTTGTATTTCATTATTTCTTTATAATTAATTTACGAAGGTCATGCCCTCCCAGCTAAGGACGTCACTGCGGGCGTCGTGGTACCATTATCATTTTCCTTTATATGCTAACGTCGCTAGCTCTCCACACCTTTACAGAACATTTCCGTATTAGGACAATGTAATTATCATTCAATTCTCATTTCAGACGCTATCTTTACCAAGACAGGTTATGGTATTACAGGTTATAAAAGTTATATGAATACAGACAACTTTGTCAAAAAAGTAATTACTTTTATGAATTAGCTACGAAATTTCTTTATTGTATATAATTTGATTCATGGAATAGGTGCTATTACACTTAAGTAAAAAGTTATAAAAAAGTGATGAAGAAATAAATTTGTGTTATATCTATATCATAATATACAACTACATAGGTATACATAGTATTGTGATAATATAGTTTTCATACAGTGTGGACCTCATCTTAGTTGTATTTACCAAATATATGATTTAAATACATACCCTCAGGTATAAAAATTATTAAAAGACCTTGTATTTAGATTTTATCTCATTTTAGTACAATATAACAACATCATACTAATTATGATGTACAAAAAGTTGTAATTAATATTGTAATATGGTGTAAGAATCATATTATAAATAATAATGACACTCAGTAATAATATGATGTAAGTTTAAAGGAATGTAATGCAATCACATCCTGACAATTATATATGAATACTTAAAGTAAAAGTTTATTAACATTTAAGAAATACTATATATAATTTACAAACATATGATTGTTTATTCCAATTGTCTTGATTCTTTGAAACCGTTGTGTTTTAATTTAATTCAGAGGATTGTTTTTAAATTAACTTGAAAGTTATTTCAATTGATCAAAAACAAACTCTTTTTACCCTGTGGATGTAAAGTAAATCTGATTTAGTATATATTTTGAGATTACAATGATAACATATTTGTAGTATAGCTTGATCTAAAAGCATAATTAATAATAATAATTTAACACATTAAATTTTTTTAACTTTGCCATAGCTTCTAAATCTTGGCAAAATAGTTACCTTGCAGGTAACATTCCGAAGGGATTAATTTTATAGTCAAGGGCTGTTTTTACCTGCTTAAGTGTTCAATGGGACCCTAGTATGAATGCATAGAATGTTTTTTTGTTCTTTTTTGTCCCTAAATATTGAAGATATTTATAACAGAAGTGATTAAAAATAAGAAAGGTACGGGAATTTGTTGCATTGCATTATATTATTATAGTAAATATTTTCTATCTAGTAATAAAAATTTTCTAATATCTTTCCTTGAAACTTTATTGTTTATGGCAAGTATGTTTTGATGGTGAATTATATAATAAATATACTTAATATTTTTAATAATAAATATTGCATGTTGAATTGCAATTCAATTATAATAATTATTCTATCTAACTACGAACAATGAGAAACTGTTTACTTTTCCTGTACAGCTAAAAATGTACACAAAAATTTGCATTCCCATCTTGTTTATTGTGAAACAAGTAACAAAATTGACTCATCTTTCATAATAATAGAAATGATTTCATTCAGTTTTGACTTGAATTTTTGTGATTTTTAAATATTACATTATTATTGAATACTAGCGTTTATAATAATATATTGCTTAAAGAAATATACCAAAACCATATATATAATAATTATATAAATTTCGATATTTTCATATTGTCCTTAGATTATAACCGTTGTTAATATTTAATACTACTAGCTTTAGAAAAACAAAAAATGTATTTAAAAATATAAAAAGAGTATTTATTAAATTAGGATCACTTTTATTTCACAGTTAAGATTTAATGAGATAATTAATGTTTTGGCAATTTTCTATAGGATGGCCGTCAAAATATAGGTATACCATAGTTTAGATTTAACTATGTAAAAATCAGTTTAACCTCAATAACATGTAAAATATTAAAAGACAATATTCAAAATATAAAAGTAGACACCTGTGTAGATGTATTAGGGCGCAGGACGTCGACCCGTCCTTGGCTAGCGTGTTGACCCTGCGGCCTGCGCCTGCGCTTGCGCAGACGTTGACGCAGATCCGTTAGACCCGAATGTTTTATAATTATATTATACATTTGACTGTAGGTGAATGTAGATATTTTAAGGTCATTTAAATATCTCTTGTTATTCAGGATAAATAAATATTGTAATAAATATAAAAAAAATGTATCAACTATTTCCGTGGTCATATATTTAATTTAATCAGTGGATGACTGTACCGATAAACGCGATGCTGTCATGATTACTAATTGGTGTTGGCATAGAGACAGTAGTGTTAGGTACGGAATGACAAAAGTATGACAATTTATACGATTTATAAATAAAGATTTAACCTGATTATATTATAAGAACAAGATATTTGATAATTTAAGTGAATAATGAACAAAGCAAACCGGTTCTATATAGGTATGTCAAAAATAGATAAAGCACGTCACAAGTGCGCACTACAGGGACAAAACATAACATGACTCACCTAATTGTTTGATAATATCTAAATATCTGATTCAATATTATTATGAAAAATGGTCATTTATTGGTGGGAGTGCTATTCATAAAACAATAGTACGTATTTAATGTATTTATATGTAACACACTCGCAGACAAAGAGGGTTCTGCATTCCGAGCTTACTTTTATGTACCCAGATTATAAGGAACCAAAAGAGGCTTTAAATTTGTTTTATTACAATGCCCATTACTCTTAATGCCGGCTATAAATACGGTAATTAAATTATTCTAAATAATAATTTCATTGTTTTATTTACTTAGTATAAATGGAGTAGGTATAATTAGTGCATTAACAATTTCATTGTGCGTCTTTTATTCAAAGGCTTTTTTATTGTTATATAATATATTGTTGTTGTTGGGTTGCCGATGAGGTTTTTTAATTTGTTTAGATCGAATTTCGTTAGTCACTTCATTGACTGCCTCCAGCTGACGTCTTTAGATTTAAATATGCGTGAAACCAGTCAAATAAACGCCTGCTGCCACATTCTTTGAGGTATAAAACACAAATTTTAATGCGGCGCGGATTCCTTTTCTTAGGACTCTCAACCCTACTCACATTATTCGGGAACTGGAGGAATTCTGAGTAGATCCGTCCCCGCGTTAGTAAATCGGCCATAACGTAGACGGAGGGCCGGTTCTGTTAGCTGTATATATGTATATATACACCGGTTCATACCGCAAGGGCTAGGGTCGATGTTCGCAGCTCCTGAATGGCGGGCTTTCGAACTCAAAGGGCGTCGCTCTCACCATGCCCTTTCTTCATCGGTGCGCGTTGGTATTATTGATAAGCTGGATAGTATATTTTTAGGTATATTCATATAAAACCTTTGAACTGTATGAAATAACCAGATACTAAATATAAGTATATTCTGCCACATTTTACCGCTATTCATCATTTACATAACACGTCAATTAATACATATAGATACGACAAATACTTAATAAAATAAATACAGCTATGGTCATAGTCCGTTTCTATATATTTTATCTACTTCACATTCCTTAGTTACGTTTTATCGTACATTCTTAGCATTTGTTTAAAAAAATCAGACAATAGTGAGTCGGACTCTCCTCAGTGTTCTAAACAAATTTGTAGGTTACAACAAGATCTGGAATTGAGTCCCGAGTTATTCCTGAAATTTAGCTTCCAAAATATGTTTTGAAATATCACTTGAACTTAGTAGCTTTAATATGAAATTTCGACTTTAATATTATATTTTTTATGATTTAATTACAAATGTACTATAAGGCGACGTTACTAACCAAAATTCATAGTTCTAGGTTAATAGGACCCTATAAATTTTGATTCCATTGAGTGATAATTCACTGAGAATTTTTATTTTTTAACAGCTTCAAGGAGCTATCGGCTTTAATGTGTGGTTAATATGGTTTTTATTTCTACTCCCATTTCCACACTGAAAACAAGGCTCTTGACAAACAAGCGGACGGACGGACAGACGAACAACAAAGTGTTATAAGGGTACCAGTTAATATCAAACAAATTAACATTATAATTTTTTCTTATATAATGTAATATATGTAGCAACAAAATTTGAAGACAACGCAAATGTGCAAAAACAACAGTATCACAATACTTATCAATAAGTAGTTATAGCAAATAACTTTTCTATGCGTTGTTTGCTTTTGATCCTGTGCTGCAAATTTGTGGTCCCTTTTACATCTATTTGTGTGTGTGTTCTTTTATCTTATTTAACCCCATAGGATCAAATGAGAGCACAGACTAAATTATATCTGGACTTGCAATTTTATGCGTCACAGAAAATAACTCGTTGACATTTTTATAAATATCCGAACTATAAAAAGAACTTGCGTCAAAGGATGATATTGGTATTTTTCTACTCATTCATAATTTTATAGGAGAAATAAAATTTATAAGAACAGTTTCGTTCAGCCATCTAAATATATATCTATATTTAGTCCAAGTAGGTACATACATATATTTTGATAAGGTATAAGCGAAGCGTAGCTGTAACATGGGATATTTTAGGTTCACCAAGTTGTCTTTTGTAGTATAAAACGGGTTGGCGCTTCCTATCCGGGTCACTGAGTTAGGTCACGCCTCGACCCGACTGCCACGGTCAGGACACGGTAACGACACGGATACGATATATCTTACACATCCAAATTATTAGCTAGGTGTATGAAACTTCAGACATCATGCACGTACACTAGAACCAGCTCTATAATTACAGTTGAAAAATGTTCAAACTGATTTTTGTATGTTTTGCCAAGTATTATACCAAATTTAAGTCTATATTTAGAGCTCTGACGTCACAAATCACCGTTTCGTCCCCAGTCCGACGTTTATCACAATAATTGAATGTCATTTACGTATGTGGGAACGTTGCTACGACGCCATCTTTACCAAATATAACATAAAACTTAAATGGAAGTAGAACATCTAATTGTGGGGTGGCGTTATGTATATATTAGTATATATCATATATTTGGTATTTAAATACATATATGTACTTCTGCGTGCGATTACTGGGCTGAAATGTACTGTTATCTTTCCAGTATTGTGCATTTATCCTGATAACCTTTTCCAAGAGTACAGATAAGCTGTTTCCATACCTAATCTCATAAGCAGATCGTAACCGTTAGAGATAAAAATAAGCTATATATATATTATTTTGGTTGTCGTTTCGTCCGTGCGCTAGTAAAGCTATTTTTAGCAAGGTATCTAAGGTCGAAAGTGAGTTCTTCCATGAAACGGTTGGAGCAGAGCGTAGGGGCGCGGGCGGAGTCGATGACCGAGTATTGATCTCGGCGATGTGGGTCGCGACCTGTATCCCGTTGCATACGGGTAGGGCTGCACTAGATACTACAATTAAAGTATTAACAACGACATTTGCACGACAATCCATAAACAATAACTTCAAGGTAAATTAACTACCAGAAATGTCAAGTCACGTTCCGCGATATCCCTTAACCGGTACGTATTTATTGCTCCGAATTGTCTTTAGTACTTCAATAAATTACGTCATATATACATCGTGGAGGAGACGGGACAAATGTGGGTTGATATTTATGAATTCCCACTCGCCGATGCGTTTGATATTACTTGCAGTGGTGGGTTGGCGTGAAAGTTGATTTGCGCTCGCTGCAACAAAGCGTTCGTTTTACATTCACTTTCCACTCCGTCGTCTATTATAGGATATTTACTGTCCTCGTTCATTGCAATCAAATTTTAATACGCTTTAGGTATAATTTTATGATTCGTTATCGAAATATGATACAATCTTAACATTGAGGAATTTATTCCTTATCGTAGCGGATACTTGAATTTTTAGATAAAGTTTTTAATATCTGCGATTTGTTACTTTAGATTGTAATATCGATTTATTTGTTAGTTTATTTTTACTCCTGTTTCTAAGAAGTTTTAATTGGAAGCGCCGACCTTCTGGCTTTGTTATTATTACAACGTGATTGCGGCTCGAGCACCATTTATATTTAGCTTGGAGATATTTTATTTGATTGTATAAATTCAAAGCTATATAACGGCGATACTTACCTAGGTAGCTATAGTATACCCTGCACGTTTTTCGTGGGTGCTCCGAAGGCGGGCCAACAATAGCCATGCTATTGTTTCAACAGACCCACGTTAGCCTGCCACGTGTTGTACTCACGTTGTTTGTACTCGACTATAAATTGATCTAGACTTATTTTTTCTTAAAATGTTACAGTAAAAAAATATCCTATATATGAATACGACTAATAAATAAATATTTCAGAATTTTAAATATTTTATCAAAGATAATGTTAGCGGATACAGATTATAACTCGAAATAAAAGATAGTATATTAATACTGGTTTATAACTATCTGTACAAGATTTATAGGAATTAAACTGTTCCTATACCATGTTTAATTTATCGTAATGCATAATTAAAAATTAAATTAGCCGTACAGGTGACTCAGTACTTGTAATACTTGATGTACGTGATCCTTGTGTCTATAAGATTAACATATAGTAAAGATATGCGAAGATAAACAGTTATTTCTATTTAAATTGTCTTAATTCTCTCTATCAAAAGATTTTAATATTAATTAATGTTAATTATAATATTTTTTCTATCTATATATATCTTTGGACCCCAAATTTTTCTTGTCTTATAGTCGGATATTAATATTAAATTGCAAATTGTAATGTGGATTGTTTTAGATTTTAAAATATGAAATATATAAGGACCACAAACAGTATTGTCTCTATTATGGTTTGTACTTCTATTGTATCTGAATTATTAATATTATAACGGCAAATTTGTCTCATGCTATGTGGGTAGTTTGACAATTAATATTGAAACAATTAAAACTAAGAATAGTTTTGATAAATCAAATTAGCTCCACTTATTTATTAATCGAATTATACAAGTATTTAATAATGGAAATAAACACTGCTACTCGTGTATTTCTTGCAACCTCGTGGGCGTTAGCCTGAATTCTTTCATAGTTAGCTATTTATAGAACGTGAAAGGCGACTGTTAATCGTTTTTCAACACCATGGATCTTGATTACCAATACTTAGTAAGCACGTCTCACCGATGGACTCTCAACGTCGGTAGTACCATTATGTATCCATTTTGATTGTCTCGGTCGGTTAATATTAATGTTCCTACGTAGACCGTGTGTTTAGTCTCGCCCGTGTCGTAAAATATTGTTTTTCATAACTCCTAAAGCTTCATGATAGCCGTCGCTAAAAAGTTGGCGATAACTTTATGTATGTGTGCCGTGTGCTGTACGATAGGTGTGTGTGTGTGCGTGTGTGTGTGTGTAGTTGGAATGACGCCACAGCGCTGCCATCGCCGGCGTCGGCGTCTCGGTGACGTCGGCTCCGCGGTCTCCGGTCGCTAATTCCTTCGCTTCCCGCCACTCGGCACTCGGCACTCGGCAGTCTCTGCTCGACCTCGGCACGGGCGGTGTCGATCCGTTGCGATGTGAACGCCTAAACCTCCACTCTGTCCCAACGACAGCGTCCTTTGCGTGTGTATCAGTTATAAGTTTGACATTGTGTTGTTTAACTTTATAATTTTCTTCAAGCTCATCGTCTACATCGCGTGGGAATACACGTAAGTGACGTCTCAGTGTCATAGTTTACTTCGGTGTTCTGATTTACTGACACGTTCTAGATACCAAGTATAAGTGCCGAGTGATGAGGTAGAAATATTTAAATTTATTTAAATTAGTGTACACTTTTCGACCTCTAGTCGGGTGTGATCAAAGTTGTCGGGTATTATTTATTCAGATGATAAAACTGTAGATTTATTGCTGTGTTTTGGTGCTGTTCGTTTTCACTTTTTTGCTTACGTTCGTTCGTCAATGTTCGCCTCGTATTCCGTGGCAACAGGTGGGCTTCGAAGCATATTTTCAATGTGGATTTTAAACCCTCTCGACTTTAGATGCTTTCATTGTTTATTTGGTTATGATATGTTTTATTTTTAAAATTTCACAATGTTCAACATCGCCCTAATATTCAGCGACCCGAATTAAATAACGTATGAAAATATTAAATATAAATTTTGTTTACCGGCAACAGTATTGTATAAGTAAAGAGTAATGCATTATTTATTAAGATTTTATTATAATATTTTACGTAATCTAAAGTATTGTTTTGCCTTCAGTGAGTCCTTTAATTCGACTTTTGAATTTAAATAATTTATAGTTTTCTGAATAGACATTAATTGTTATAACTATTTAGTTTTCTGTCGACGTGAAACGTTATAGATATTGGAACGATGTGATCTGAAAGTCTGCAGTGACAATATATAGACACACATATATAGATCGGCGTCATTGATAAGGAATCTATTATCTACCGTATAGTATATAGATACCGGTCAAGATTATTTACCTATACCAAGAACGCAAGACTTATTATATACGATAGATTGTTTTATAAACATACATGATAGGGACGTGTTGAATCACGACCGATAGCTGAGCGGTGGACTGTTTAACATCACCCGTACACATTCTAAGCTTAAAACTACCTACCTACTACCTACTACCGAACTACTTTCTATGGTCTCGGATACGTTTTATTGTTTTGCATTGTGTTAGTTTATTTATTGTTATGAGTACTTTGAAAACGATTTCTTAAATATAATAGATTTTTTTGTGCTAGTTTTATTATTGAAGAGAGTTTTTGGTTATATTTTTGAATGCATATTTAAAGTAAGGTTTTAAGAATATAGGAAGAGTTATGTAGTGGTAGTTGTGGCTTGGCCTCCATTGAGTGCATCCGTTGCATTGTTGTTTTCTAGTTTTTTACAGTACTTATAGATTATTTATTTTATAGTCTTAATAAGTTTGTCATAACAGTGAGATAGGTATAACAATAATAACAGATATTTGAGTTTATATAACGTGTAATCTAGATTGAAAAGAGCCACGTTTCAATCTAGATTACGAGGCGCGTTGTGGTCTATTTCGTCCTTCGTGGTCGGTGTTGGTGGTTACACGTGTTTGTTCGTTCATAAACGCGACGGTCTCATGGCAATAGCGATGGTGCAAATCACATTAACGAGAGCAACTCGTGCACTGAATACCATTTAACATACCTAGTACGTAATTCGTGTCGAGTGCAAGGTCAGTGTATATTTTTTATTAATAAACATTGTCATACGTCTGCATTATTTTTCCTGTTTACCGATTTCGCTTGTTATAAACGTTTATTTTTGTTTCAATCTACTTCAGAGTGTTCTGTGTAACAAAGAGTTTGCCATTTTGTCCAGACTGTCTCGGAAGGGAAGATAAAAACCTTAGTGTAGATCGTTTGCATTGTTACAGCGTCTGCGGGTGGTCTTGAGTTTATCGACCGACGGTTTCTCCGGATTTTGGAATATATTATTGCACCTTTTGAAAACTAAATGTTTCTATAATTTCCAAGTCGTTCTAAACATAATACTATGATTTGTATTTTTAATTACATTATTAGGTCTAGGGTTTCTTATAAAATGTTAAACTATCATTTAAAATGAGAACATTCAGCTTGTTACTGTTTTGTGTAATCTAAATTTTAGTATTTAAATTTTCAAATATTTTGTATGTGACTAAATATATTTAGGAATTTATAATTAGCTTAAAACTTAATTAATGCACAGTAATAACGACTAATTACTCTCAAGATTCAGATCTGCCCAAACTCGCAATGTGAAATACGCACGTCGGCTACCTCTGTTCCGTTTGGCCGAATCCCAAGTCTGGGTTCCTTGGTTATATTATAAAATAACATCTGAAATATTTAATATTATATTATATATCTGTAATATTTGAAATTTAATTAAAATTTTATCTTTTATAAGTGATTTTCAACACTAAATATATTACGTCTTCATGTCTGGTGTTGTCTGTGTGTTTGCCAAATTTTGTTGCGCCCTCCTTTGAACGTGGGTGCGCGCGACATCCAAAAACACTATTTCGGTTTAGACAACAGGAAAAACTGTATTTCATTAGTTTATATTATATTATTATTATTATTTCGTCTGTTATGTTAATTATATATTAAAGCCGTTCCGTTATCTCTCAATATAAATAATAATGTATTTTAAAACGAAACTCCTCATTAGTAATAATAGTTCAATTAAACGTGAATCCGTCCTCATATCTTTAATTGTCTCTAATAATAGTAAGCGATCAACATAATTAGGGTCAGAATGTAAATAATGCTTATATATATATATATTATATAATGTATGTATTGTTACAGCTGGGCAACTGTTCTGTGGCGACATTGATGGAGTTCCGCTTGGACAGCGCGGAGTACTGCCAGGCTCAACACAAATAAACTAGCGGGTTCCAAGTCGTGGCACAGGGAGCTCCAGGACTAGGACCCATGCTGCCGGGAGCAAGGGACGGACACACCCCAACCACAGCACGATACACCGACACCCCTGTGAGTGTTATTGTAATGTTAATACGAATCGTGAGTCAAGTACTCTGCGCAAACAATTACCGAGGTGTTTATCAAAATACACAATGAGAGTGTGGTTGCGTAATGTTTACATTAAAGTTATCGTTGTGTGTGTGTGTGTGTGCTGTGGTGTGAACGTTCTAACAAGTGATGCGCTATTGGCACTGGATCAGCAGTTCTCGAATACTGGACATGTACTCACATGACCTTAACAGTGCTTTCGATTCGCGTTCTATTTTTAAAACGTTTTTATTTTTTTTTAATCCGCCTCAGTCGCAATTCATACGTCAAAATGACAGGACACGTTAACAGTATCCCTAATAGTGTTTGTGTTTTGTTTTCAGCTACCTTAAATTCGGATTCCAGTGCTACTGAAGAGTTATAATTTGCTCCGAGTCGACGACTTATGTTTATTCGCATTACTCCATATTAGTTTCGTCCCCAAATTCGGATACTCTGTCCGTTAGTTTTCGAATGCGATCGAGTGGTTGAAAGCGACCTCCATGCGGGTGGTTCTTATTATATAATTGGACCCTTTTTAAAGAGAAGTCACAAAACTGAAGTGTGTTGTGTGGAAATAGAGTGACAGTTTGTCTGTTGGACTCTTGACGGATAGCTACAATATAACCGACGCGTGTGATACAATTGTACCAACCGGTTGCGGCACTCGCGTATCGTATAGACTGTTGGAAAGAAAGTGATCATCATGAAGCAGAAGGACATCAGGCCGGCTCCCTCTCTGATAGAGTACAAGAACTTGCGATTCCTCATCACGGACCGACCGTCGGATGTCACCATCCAGAGCTACTTACAGGTTTGTATATATATATACATATTTCTAAAGCCGTTAAAGGTTTCCGTACATTCCTTTCAGTAAAAGTAATGGTTAAGAAAATTGTGTTCTTTAGAAATGTCTTATCTTTATATTTCTTACAATCGGCGGCGGCTTGTTGAATGTTTTTTATTCTTTTGTTTACTTTACACTCGACGTAACGACCTCGTAGCTAAAGCGATCTCATCCTAACCACGATCTAACCAAATATTTGCCGTTTATAAATATAATATATTGGTAATATTTCATCTGAATTAAGATTTTAAGTACCTTTATCCGATAATTCAGACAATTTAGTGGAAATGTAGCACCATTGATAATAAATTCTTCATCCTGGTCGTTAAACATCGCCATTGTAGTAGAAATATTTTCTATATACAATATTATTATGTAATTTTGTAAAATATCACAATCGTGACCCAATCTGACGATACTATCCCGCTGTACCATCTGTTGTTCGATCGATCGAAATATGACGTCATTAAAATGGCATCTGTATTCGATTCAAATTATCATTTATTCGATACGAACCATAGTTATAATAAAATATACGATGAATAATATTAAACTTGTATTTAACGAAGTTTACTTCGTTTATGGAATGAATACATATTGTTATTGTTGTTAAAATTATCAAATTAGCAAACATTACAAATGCAGTAATAACTGAAGTAATTTAAAATAAAAATAAGTCATATATTGAATTATCTGTGACATGTTAAACATATTTGCTTTACCGTTTACGCTCCTTAAGTTTAAGTGGAGACCATTACTGTCATCATATCTCAATTGTTGGAGTAACGTGCAAGAGTTGGTAGGGTTCACAGCTTCGGGGCCGGGGCAGGCAGATGTTTTCTTAATCAATTGAATTTCCGACCTGCAATTGGTGTTACCAGGAGCTGAGGAAGCACAACGTGTGCACGGTTGTCCGCGTGTGCGAGCCGAGTTACGACACGTCGCCTCTGGGGGCGGAGGGCATCGAGGTTCGCGACCTCGCCTATGACGACGGCACCTTCCCCCCCACTAACGTGGTGGAGGACTGGTTCGAGATACTCCGGGACAAGTGAGTATATACCACCATCATCGTTCGAACGATCCAATTGGTCAAAGGTCGTACAATATCCTCCTTATAATCCAATAGGGCAAAGGTTGTAATTATTTGACCAGCACGTATCACGCGTCCCGATTATGTTCTAGATGAGAATAGCCTCACACTCACTTCGGAGAACAAATCTTACAAAATCCTCGTCATAATCCAATATGGCAAAGAACGTAATTATTTCTCAGGCACGTATGTTCTAGATGACAATAACCTCACACTCACATCGGAATAATTCTTACCGAATACTCTAAATCGTTGGATTATAGAATAATTACGACCTTTGAAGGATTGAGGTCAAAGGTCGTAATGATATCTTCTACACGTATCACGCGTCCAGATTATGTTCTAGATGGTAATAATTGACGTGTTACGTAAAAATGTTAATACAATTACGTCCGTAATACGAACTAAGATAACCGAGCTTGTACCTAATCTATTGATATTGGTTTGGGACACCAATACCGTTAGCCGGACGTAATACGGCTCTTATCAGTGACGTAAAGGTTTATGTCACGGATAAGAGATAAGGTCTATGTAGGTACTATGGCATGTTAAACCAATCACTACTGCTAAATTGAACTTGGCTATTGTATAAGATGGATTTGTGTCGCTTAATAATACACGGACGCGGTTATCGTTGATTTTTCGAAATTAAATTAAGGATAGTTCTTGCCGGCGACTTCGCCTGCCCCCACCGATCTACCGGCTGCAATCATAAACCATCACATTAAATGAAAAAATATTATTTCGCAAAAAAACTAAAGCCGCACGTTTATTATGTGGTATTTATGCGAGGCACGGTGACGAAAGTCGATCATCGGAAAATATTTGGAGTTGAAGTACAGCGCCATCTATTGAATACTTACATAACCTAAAAACAAAATTGAAGGATGTTATTAAACTCTCACCGCCATCTTTTGTAAACTTATTGAACTTAGAAGTAAATTAAAATCCTTAATGTATAAAAATCTTCAAATCAAAACAAAAATACAGCATATTAATTATTAATATTGGGTTCTGTTGCCGGTCTAATAATAAATGTAATTACATTGTCTTAATTTAAACTATTAATTAATATAAGTACTTTGTTCATGGCCGCTAGTTCAAATTCCGTTTAAGTAGATTTGCTTTCGAACGAAAACCTGTAATCAATATTTTCAAAGTGCTCGTAAGTAAATATTAAATTATATATAAACATATTTATATATAGATGCTAATAATATATTTAATTTGTGAACCAGGGCTGCGAATAAGCCCGAGGCAGCGGTGGCGGTGCACTGCGTGGCCGGACTCGGCCGCGCACCCGTCATGGTGGCCATCGCGCTCATTGAACTGGGCATGAAGTACGAGGAGGCCGTCGAAACCATCCGGGAGTGAGTATACACACACGAACTCACGCACGCACACATACGCTTGCACGCACGCACGCACATACGCATGCACGCACACACGCACGCACGCTCACACGTCATCGTGTCCTTAAATACACGTACAGACATGCACTAATACATTTTCGTGCTCAAATCGCACTGTTCAAGAGCTCTGATTTTGTCCACTCTACCTCCTATAATACAATTTAAACCGTTAAGTGCTTTATTCAATAAAACTAAAAAGCCTAACAATGTAATATAACATTAAACGTATCTCGTTGCAGCCAACGTCGAGGTGCAATAAACGCGAAGCAGCTCTCTTACTTGGAGAAGTACCGCCCGAAGTCGCGGCTCAAGAAGAACGGCCACAAGAACTCCTGCTGCGTGCAGTAGCGCCGTCCCGCGACAGCGAATGTAGCTCTGCTTTCACACACACACTGACACAAGGGAGCATAGACCACAAACTAGTTATAACTTACCCGTCTCGCCTTTTTTGACAATTGTTTATTTTTTTGGAGGTGGTGCCCGGACGCGATTTCGCACCGTCTTTGATATATCATTCGTGTTTTCTATAAAATTTGAGAGCCCTATTGTCAACCGACCCAAACCCTTGTGCCGTACTTCATTAGCGGAACGTTGGGATGCAGGCCACGATTTGTGTTCATAGTCGACCGTCGCTCCGGTATCACGCTCACACTCGGATCATAATAAATTACAATAATAATAACTGTCCAGATCGATCTGCGCTCGCTCTTTCTTATATATAAAGTTTATTTTCTTTGTGTGTTGAAATCATGATATATTTCTCTTAATTATTATAGTTATTTTTCGTTGTAGAGACTTTGTATTGTCGATAAAATATTAAGACATAATAGAAGGCAATCCTCGATTGTTTTTTTGTGCTTGAGACAATTATTTTGAATTCTTTGTTATGTTTAAGTACACCGGGTCGCTGAAGTAGTTCTCAAAGAAGCTATTTCTCGAACATTTTACAACATTGACTAAAAACCTTTAATTAAATATCGTATCCTGACGCAAAAATGACTTACAGAATGTTCCAATAATAAATTATATTTAAAATAGCACTGATATTAATTATTTTTCTATTTCTTATTTATATAATTCAGATTTATGTAATTAATGTGCGGTCGTGAATAAAAAGATATATAAAAAAACAAATAAATGTTTGATTACAATATTAGTTATTTAATAATTAAATCCACGTGTCTTTATTAACAGTATGTGAAGCTTGTCTGAAGCAGAATATTCCATATATATACCAGAATATCCTTCAAACTGTACATCGGCCACTAACAATGACCACGGACTTATTATTATAATAAAATTTAATATTTAGTGTATTATGATTTTTTATTTTATATATTATCTAATTAATTATTCATTCTTGTACATTGCAACACATAGTGTAATGTTTCAAAGACAATTTATCGAAATATTGTCCAAAACCTTGAGCAGGCAGTATGTAGTGTGAAGTGACATACAAACGGTTTGGTTTCTTGTATATGTATGTTATGTAATACATGTCCAATGCATCATATAACTTGTATAGATCAATAATTATATTTGTCTTTTCCTAATTGTGGTCTACTTATTACGGGGTAGTTAAAATGTATCCCACTTAATGTTTTGTTAGATATTCAACACTTAAAGTAAATCAAAATCATATTATTACATTTAACATTGTAAATGGATAACCATTTACAAAATTTACAAATTTTAAAGGATAACCTTTGCTGTTTTGTATCACAACCTATTTGGGGGGAAAGGGGGGGGGTTCAGATATACCATATTTAAAGTGAATCAAAATCATGTCATTACCATTTATGTAAATGGTACATTTTATGTGCCACAATAAGTAAAATCGTCTCATAATGCAGCCCACCAGTGTTTATAAGATCTAGAAGTTTGGAGAATGCCAAATTAAACAACTATTTCTATTGACTGTATTGTGTATTTAGAACAAAATAAAGATCAAACGAGATCATATTCCTTTACACAATATTACCATATATTAAGTACAAGCAACAAATGTTTTCAATTTGTATTACAAAAAGGTAGATTTATAGCAATTTAGCAACATTCACAAAAGTAATTGTTTGTAATGAAAATTCATCACATTGATTACAGACTTCAAGAACAATTACAGAGATTCTTAAATATTATAGGCTATTATCAGATCTTATATATTCATATCAAAAGGTATTAAAAATGTCACCTCATTATTACTAAAACCGTAATAAACTCCTGATAAAAATTTTATGCTAATATTTTAGATACTTACGTATACTAAGAATATATTTAAAAAGTTTGAATTATAGATATCAATCACAATGTAAAAGAGATACATAACTATAGAACAATAAAAGAAATATGGCTTATAAATTAAAACAAAGAATACTGCTATTGTATTGATACTACAAAATATTTTGTACTACATCTGAACCTCAGAACTTTAAACATAACTTTAACTTTTTCTTAGTTTGTTATAAAAGAAGGAAAATCTTTAAAAAAAGATTTACTTCACCCTTCATTTTTGTAATACTTATGCACAAAAGACGAGGTATTTGAGTAAAGAAGAAGTGAAGTTTACTTCTTTTGATCTTCACTTAACTTTTTATACTTATGCACTTTACCCCCGTACCTCGCAACGAAGCCGGGCACACTAAATTTGCGCTTACAACCCTCGTAGTTCATGAAACGCACCTTCCCGAAGACGGCC
Source organism: Melinaea menophilus ssp. n. AW-2005 (assembly GCA_918358695.1). NCBI lineage: Eukaryota > Metazoa > Arthropoda > Insecta > Lepidoptera > Nymphalidae > Melinaea > Melinaea menophilus. The sequence goes on along the minus strand of OU911046.1, from coordinate 4,524,934 downwards.
CGCTCCGCCCAGCCCTGGTCATGGATGCCACAGATGGACCACATGCAACCTGGCAAATACAACACCATTATTACATTCCCTTATATACATTTTACACTGTGACATCAGACATACCAACATATCCATTGGGATCCCTCCCGTCCACACTGTAATGATCGTTTAAATAAATAGCATATTTCAACGCCTCTTCGGGACTCGGGGTCCACTCTAGTATCTTCTTACACCAGTACATTCTTAGAAATCCATGCATTTTCCCCTCTTCCACCATTTGTATTTGAGCCGAGTTCCACAGATCATCGTGAGTTTCAGCTTTAGAGAGCTGTTCTAATGTGTAAATGTGTGATCTTTTGTCTTTTCTAAAATAAAGAAAAAAAATATAAAAAAACAAATAATTATGTTTATAGCATAGAAACTCTATATGAAATAAATGTCTATTAGAGAAAAAAAATATTTTAGCAATGAATGCAGTACCTATGGTCGTCTAGAGTCTTCTGAGCCCACTGGCTGGCTCCTTTGATGCTATCATAATGTTCACAATAAAAACAAAAGTTGTCAGCGAGTTCTTTCCTCACTATAGCCTCTTCTAGAAAGGCATTTACGCTTTCAGTGTGTTTAGATTTGTATTCCTTTACACATAAAGCTACCCTTTGTACTGAAATTTGACCTGCAATAAATGGAAGGAAGAAAATATTTAAAAACAAAACTCTTATATATATGCTTAATCAGTTCATTTATTCATTTTATTAATATATTTTACCAAAATGAAACCATGGAGACAAATTACTGAGTGCATCCTGGGTTGGATCATTCCGTTTGGTTGCAAATATTTTGAGGCGTTTGTCAAGGAAACTCTTTAATATTTTAACAGCACTGTCATACCCAGGGCTGGCCCACTCTATTGGACCCACAGACTTGTCTGCTTCTCGAGAATCTATAGCTTCATCCCAGTCTATTGGCTGTAATTTATAAAAATGTTGTCTAACAAAAATAGAATTTAATTATAAATCATTTAGGTAAAGTACTATCTACAATTATTAATTTATTTATTTTAACTTTAATGTATCTATTTGGGGTGATACAAGGGATGTAAGAATTCTATCTACCATTTAACCCATAATGTTGGAAGGAAATGAGAACAGCAGTAATATGCATTATATACACCAGAAATTACTGATATTATAATATAAAAATTACATATCTCTAAAAAATTTGAAAAAAAAAATTAAAATCTTCCATTAAAACATTACCTCAGGTTCAAATTTGCTGGAATAAGGATGTTTAATTATTGGAGGGAATTCCGTAAGGTATTCATCAAGTTTAGAATTTATTTTATTTCGGATGGTTCTTGCAGAGTACTCCTGCTTGTCGGAGGCAACCCAGCACGGCACTACATTATGAGCATCCACCTGAAATCATAAATATTACATAGTAATTAAAAATAAATTAAAAACATGTTTTTATATACAAATTAAATAAGTAAACATACTGTTTATGTCACTGACAAACGAGTTTTATTATATACCTGAATTAATGGGACGTCTTTTTTAAACTTTTTCTTTGCACCTTCAAGCCAGCCTAAAGGAACTCGAAGAGGATTGAAGTCACAAACTACAGCTCCTATCTTGTGATCTATAATCCATTGAGGCAATGCTTCTGCTCCACTTCCTTCCAGTAAGTGAAATGATATATTAAGCTTCTTGCATTCAATAGCAACTTTTTCAAGACCTTAATATGACAAAAAAAATATAGATTTAATAATAAACACGGAAAAGCTATGTATGTATTTCGCAATTATTTTGGCGAATTTTAAAATAAACTGTATGAATGTAATTAATTAACGAAATAGTTCTAACCTTTGAGAAGGAAATGAAATTGTCTAACAGAAGCATCCAAGTACTTTGCAATTAAACAAAAACATACATGTAATGGTACATTATTTTTGAGCGCCAATTTTTGTGCGAAAAGAAAAGCCCAATTATCTTGAACTCTACTATCTCGAGACATCCAATATACAATTCCTTCGCAGTTATCAGCAACCATTTGCTCTTGAGAAATTATTCTTACACGAGATTTATTAAATTGAAAATGTAAAATTGACTCTGCACTCTCCTCCCTGTTTTTTTGTATTTTTTTCATAAAATCATCGACATTCGTTTTAGATTCAATGTTTGGTGGAAATAGTAGTTTTGGTTTTTTAGCGCTCGAAGCCATATTAAAAGTAAAAGATGAAAAAAACCTTATTTTCATGTAACTTTGTATATTAAGATTAAAAAACAATTAATAAATCAGTGCGGTTTATACTTTATTTTGACATCGCGAATATATTCTGCAATCTGTATTTTGTACAATATCTATAATGTAATTTAAATTATGATCACAGATTACTTTGATTACGACATTAGTAGTTTTGTGCACATTCAACTGTCATTTGTCAAATAAATAACTAAATTATTTCCTAAACTCTGTTTGAGTGCTTTGAGGACTCGCCATTGCAAAATAAACAGAGATAATGCAATTTATTAGTCTTAGAATAATGTTTTGCACACAATTTCAGAAGTAATTATTGTAATAGAAACACAAATTAAATGTTAATATTTAATTTGTGTTTCTTATGTGTGCGTGTGTGTGTATTTGTGTGTGCGTGTGTTGTGTTCTGAAGGGCCCTAACAAATAAAATAAAACAATTCTAACTTTACTTATAATCGTCATTTATTTATAAATTATTTCCGATGTTTATAAAATATTCGTAATACTGTTATCAAGTGTTGGAAAATACTTTTGCTTGAGATAATCGCTGCATGGATGGCAGTCAGCTCTAATAATATTCATTTTAATGCATTCGTATGAACAAAACGAAATAATTTTACACCAACAACACGTTATTTTATCTGCTTCAAGGGGACGTGCACACTCAAAACAAATGTTAAACTTTTGTATCTGAAAACAATTAAATATCTACATACAATACTTGTACATATAATACGTAATAATGTCTACGCGTTTTCGGAATTCTCGGGTGTTTAAATCATAAATCTTAAAAACAAGAAATGTAATTATAATATGGAAGTTTTTTATATAAATAAAATAAAATTTTATATAGATATATAAAAGTTTTTATTTTATTTATTATTATTTCTTTCAGGACGCCTTGGTACGAAGTTGAGGATATTTACATGTAAATTTAAATATCATTTCGATTTAAGGATTCAGTGAAGATAACAAATGAATAATTTATAAAAGCAATGTATGTACATCAAACTACTACAAGCTAACCACCCAATAGCCTACACTTACATTTTTTGTCAATTCTGGTTTCACGTAAGATAATTTCCATATTTTAATCTCTGGCAAGTCTTTAGTTTTTCTGTTTTGACGTATGATACTAGTGACGTCCGCGTCTATAGCGTCTTTTAGAGTAGCAGTCAATTTTTGACTAGTCATATTATTAGTTTTCAAAGTTCCAAAATTATTCCACGATACGTATATAATAATACAAAGCAAATGTCTCAAAACTCGTTGATCATTATACATTTTCTTTTTGGTAGACGATAATAAATTCCATATTTCCAAACACCGTTGTGGTGTGAGCCATAAACCATGGCTCTTAGTGTCTCCCAATTCCTTTAGAATCATATTCCATTGTCTATGTTTGTATCTGTAAAATATACACAATACTAACACACTACCTAATTGTCATTGTGTTTTGGGAAATACCTAATAAAGATAATCCTCAGTTAACGCCATGTTAAGTACCAGAGAGTGACGTAAAACAAAACACATTTATCCATACATTTGTAGAGATAATATTTATATAGGTTATTATAAAAGATAGGATTGGTATTTGACCAACCACATTTATTTAGGAACAAAATGTTATGTTATAATATAGAAAAGAAGTGATATAAGCACATCCTAAATGATTGTATATATAAACATAATTAATAATCATCCGCTGCAAATTTTCGCAGCTTTTATGTTATTGAAAGCTGCGATTAGTAATTTTTAAGTTAGCTTTTTAACATGGATGAAAGACAACCAGAAGATCTTTGACCATCCTTAATTTATGTTTTAAGCTCAATTAGATAAGATCTGTTTTTTAATGTAAAAAAACAATTCAGATCGTTTTCTTTGCAAGAAAATTAAAAAATATATAAAAATAACCAATATAATTATTAAAGTTTTAAATTTTATGGATCGTTGCAGAAAATAGGCGAATATTGTAAATATTCTGCCGGTATAAAAAATGCCTAAATCATCCTTCAAAGAAGTTTGCAATGACCCAAACTTCTGGATTAGATTTCCAACTAATGGAAAGACAATCTTTATTGTGATTCTTTAATGCCTTTTTGATTTTTCATTCTAACAAAAATGTAGTATGATCTTTTGCAGACTTTAAACTCGACATAGATATTTCTACCTAAAAAATATGTCTTCGATGGTAATTTTTTCTAAAACAATTCGGTTACGTCTACATTGAAAACATAGAATGTTGACATGACATGACATGACAAACATGTTGCATAGAAAGTTTTTCTTCTTGGATAATTTGGATGTTTGAAAACACGGCGGTCACAATTCGATCTAGCCGCCTCTCCGTACACTGAGGTATTATACAAATAATATGATATAATTTTTGGGGAATTAAGGTCGTAGCGCGACGTTACGTTGTCTTTTGATGTCACTTGATAAATATCAAAAATGCACAATTAATAAATCATTGACGACAAAATAAAAATAACGACACTTATAATCAATAGATTAAACTTGAAAAATATTATCATCATTTACAAAGCCAGAACAGCTATAAAACAATTCAAGAAGGCAATGAGCCAACGACATATTAAGATACAGTTAAAAATTTTAAAGCATCCGAAAGATCTTCAAATCCGCAAAAATAAACGTAAATGAATTATCGTTAAAGATTTATTTTATTAAAAGCTTTGATTCTTCTTAATCTTTGTGGAAATAAAAACTCATTTGTAAGTTAAAAATAACCTTACCTGTCTATGACTTGTATAAAGTTTTTGACGAGCCTAGCTTGTAGCCATCTTATATAAATGGTCCTTGCGCAGTCCGTCACTTGTTCGACAGCTTGTCTGTAATCTTCAATATCGTCGACCCCCATTTTCCCCATCGATTTAGTCGACAACTTTTCATCTTTTTTCGGTTTTTCTGGTTTTTTTCCTTTTGGATCTTGTTTGCCAACTAAAGGATAAAAGTATCAATTATTCGGTATTGTTTTAAGTTGTTTAACGCCGCTAGTTCCAGTTCCAGTAAAGTATATAGGGAAGGTGTTATATACCTGGAGGGCTATTTGGTTTTCCTTGGGTATTTTCCATCTCCTTAAGAGTTTTCTTTGCGAATACAAAAATATTAGGGTAAATGTCTTCATTATTTTGACACTTGATAAGTGGATCAGCACCGAACAATAAGAGATTTGTAAACTGTAACAAATAGATATATTTTTATGACCTTATGATTGTGTTAAAAACATGTTGATAGAATTCTTTATGCCACGCGGAAGAGTAAAACAGACATATAAAATCTATTCACCGTTTGCAATCGATTTCCTCCGCCTACACTTCTAAAAAATGGATTACTGAACATTTTTACGAGAACGCTTTGATTTAGGTTATTAATTTTAGCATTTAGATTGGTTTTAGGACTCTTTACGAATACATCAAATAGTTCAAAACGGTTATTCATCGTTACATCTATCGCTGAACTGCCTTTAAACTGAAGCAGTGGATCGCAATTATATTGAAGTAACAGCTCCAGTAGACGTCGGCATATCTAGCAAAATATTAATGAAATTATATTTTATACATGAAAACCATTTTTTTTAATGGACGGGTAAGGTATTTCTTTGAGACAAAAATATTATTTCATACATAAATTTCCTATCTAATAAATTTTCAAATCTATATATAGTAAAGACATGTGCAAATAAATAAATATTTTACACTCTATAGTTATCTGCTACGTTCTACACATGGAGACTTATACTACATACATCTTCTTCCGCAACATTATCAACTTTTCTAGCCAATATAGCATGCAAAAGAGTTGGTCCAGGCACATGCATTATAGGTGTAGCAGGATCCTTAGTTTCTTGCTCGTATACCAAACGGTGACTGGTATCAGCTCCGCATTCCAACAATGTCTGTACTATTTCTAAAGTATCTGCGTTGTACGGTCGAGATATTGCTATATCTAACGGTGTATAATTAAGCACCTAAAATGGTATAAAAGTATGAGATATTCCTGAAAATACTTCCAATACAGTCAAAAGTAATTTTTGTTCATGATTGTATCTTATAGATTCTCCTACTGTGGTGCATCACAAGGTAAAAGATTTGACAATGTTACCCCTTAATTTTAACCCTTGTTTATAATACTTATATAACATTTAGAAGTCTTACCTGTGGATAAGTTTCATTTATATCTGCTCCATACCGTACTAATTCTCGCATCAAAACTGAACTATTTGACATAATAGCCAAAAACAAAGCTGGTTGAGGAAATCGTATTAGTTTCGGATTAGCACCATCAGAGAGCAACTGCAGAATGGTTACTTTTATTCGGGATAATCTATAACATAACATTATTGTAAACAGATGGAAAACTTTAGTTTTAGATTTAAAAAAGCATCGTACATACATATCCAACTTAAGTTTTTCAGCACTATTGATTGATTGTGCTTCGTTATTTTGCCACATCAAATCCTTACTCGTTTTAATTGCATCTTTTAATGTTTTTGAGGTAACTTTTTTTGGATTTTTATCTTGGGGCTTCTTCTGTTCTTCTTCTAAAGCATCAATCTCTTTAGTCATATCATTTGTATCAAAGATGTATGGGATAAGTGTGGGATTTATTTGTGTTGTGTACACATCAGTTATCTTAATACAATATTCTCTATTAAAATTGTTATATGATATCTTTTCTTCTGAAAACGATTCATCTGAATCATAAACTGGTTCTAGAACTTTCAGTAGACCAGGATCTGTTTTTCGTTTTGAAGGTGGCTGATCTTTTATTGAGAGAAGAGATTTAATTTTTTTTGAGCTCATGTTTCTCGCTATTTTACTTGGACTTTTAGCAAGTGTGACTCCGGCACTTGGATATGAAAGCTCACGGTTTATATTCCATTCTGAAATATTGGATTCCATTGCTGCTGCAAACAACAATGACTTTAATTAATATTGAAATAAACATTTGGCAATAATATATTGTAATAGGTAAAGGCTGGTCTCAGTTTATAAAAATATATTAATATTAAAAAACTCTGTTCCAAATTTTTTATGCAAATTTGTTTCAATATTTAAGAGGGAAAGATTAGGATCAGACAAAAATATATTACGTATTATAGCCGTTGCAGCGGGTGGCAAAAGAGCTTGGACCATGGCATTTGGAGAAATATCTTTATATGCACAAATATATCGCATTAATGCAATTCCTAGTGCCGTGCAGCAACAGTCATTATACAGATCAATATTAGCACCAGCCTCCACAAGATAGTGTATAACATCAGTTTGGTCCCCACTCTGTATTTTGAATGTAAATTTATTAAATTTGTCTTTATCTCCTGAACATATGAATGAACATAATCATTGCGATAGCTCACAGCGGCGTATATTAAAGCCGAATTTCCTTGAATATCGGAAATATCTGGGTGGACATTTTTCTCATTAATAAGCTCTGCGACATCCGCAACATAGCCTAAATAGCTTGCCATTAGCAGAGATCTAAAATAAAGTAAAATTATATATATATATATTTGGCTTCTTTCTGTGTCTCTTTTTGTCACGAATGAAAAGAGATTATACTTAGTAGTTAACATATTTTTATATTTAGGTATATCAGATTAAAATACCTGCAGTCTAGTTCGTGGTTTCCTGCGGGTTTAAAATCTTTTCTAGGTCCAGATAAAATAGCCTTCAGGTCTATTCTTGTGAAACTTCTCTGTTTCTCATGTCTATAACTCTGCTTCATGATATTTAACATGACATTGCTGTTATTCCAAGCATAAAAATTTCCCACGTCTTGAGAATAACTATCATTATCAATTTGTTCTTCCTATGCATTAAATGTAATAACTATTTTAACACAGTTGCAGTATTGTATATAGTAATATTATTTTTCAAAATCATACAAAGATACCAATAATTGCAGAGAATGTACGTTCCTTAGTACCAATATAAGTGGTTAAATTTTATAATAATGCACTACCAGAACACAACTAGATGAACACAATGTGATGATCGGACAGATTTTAAACGGCAAGAAAAATTTGGTTCGATAACTGCAAGAAAGAAGACTAAGACGTAAGGAAAAGGAATGAAATCCAAAACCAAAACTATATACAAATGAATCAAGATGGAGAAATAGTTTAATGTGTTTTTATATAATCATTTTGCTTTCCCAATATTATATTAAACATTTTTAAGTAGTTTTCACCTTAGCTGGATCTCTCCTCTATAAGCTAGTTCATTTAAGAAAAACAATTAAATGTATGATAAAAAATTACAAGTTTTTGCTCTGGGATCTCCTTCACTTCTTGCAAAGTGTATTTTTTTCCATCATAATAATCCTGTTCAAAGACTTCTGTCTGGCAAAGCGGACTGGCGAGGTCTGTGCAGTTTCTGGGATAGAGTTTGATCCATTTCTCTACAGCGACACGAGGATCAGCTCCGCTCTGTTTCAGTAGTTCCAAGGCAAAGTTCACCTCGCCCATCTGTTAAATACGTTATGTATTTACGACTTTGAAATTTACATTCATTTATTAAAAAAAAATTGGTAGTGAGCACAAAATATTCATTCATACAGTTTCAATTTTAGTTGTTAGAAGAGTTCTGTGTGACTCCACGGTTATCCGCCCAATTAGACTTGTCAGAAAGTCTGGCGCTATACTGGGCGCATCTGGTCGCCAAGTGAGCCTCACAAGCTGGGTTCCTCGCCACAAGCCGACGTCTTCATGCGCTTTAGCGTGGTATTCCACACCGGGACCCAACCGTATATTGTTGTAAAACAAGCCCTGGTAATTATAATTGTTTAATTGTTATAACCAGTTCATTTTTTATACTTCTACAATATTTATCTCTGGATAATAAGTCAGAACTATTCGAGAAAAAAACTGATAAAGAATTACTACATTTTGATAAAAATAAAAATATGTAGATTTCTACCTGAAAAGTTCTTCCATCAGGATAAGACATAACTCCGTAACCATGCAAGCGATTACAGTAAAAGTAGCCTTCGTAAGTAACGAACATGTTTTCTGGGCCAAGATGGCGCCAGTGGTAGTCTCCTACACCGTGCATGGTGTTGCGAATAAACTTACCTGAATACCATTCTAAAGACTAAAGAAAACGTAATTAAATGAATTAATAGTGTTTATATGAGTGTTAAATAACGTTATTGTCGGGATGAGTTCTAGCAGAACCCAATTCCTCACATGTTAGAGACTAGTGCGAGTCAAACCTTAGCTCCAGACCAATAATTTTCTCCGTGTCCACTTCTCCTATCTTCCTTGTCCTTTTCTCCCACGTAATATTGTTGATATTCCCAACTTTTTTCTTTTAATGTCGAAGTCGGCTTACACGTTTTTATCATTATTCTTTATTGTTCATTTGGATTTTTTTATAAATATTATAAAAGTGTAAATATCTTTAAATTAAAATAATATAACAAGGTACAATAACGACTTGACATGTTCATATGTCATATGTCTTTGTACCAACTGACAATAACAATGTCGTGATAAAGGTTTTATTGATAGAAAATAATGAGAAGTTTTTTGTATCTTTGGCCTTGGCATTTTGGCATTTATATGGCATTTTTTAGACAATTTGACCGATATATACACTTAAGGGTAGAATACGCATTTTTACGCATAGTCACGTATTAAAAAACTACAGTTTCTATGTACATAATGTAATAAAATAAATAACGTATAAAAATATTATTAAAACAATAATCTGGAAGTTACACCTGTTATTTTGAATAGTGTTATATCAAAGCACATCTTCATTTTATATTTTTAGCGTTTAATTGGTTACACATTAAATATTAAGCCGTAGAATGTGTAACAATTAACAAAAATTACATCTCCCACAGCTCGTCTTCGCTCTGTCGAAATAAACGTATTCCTAAAACAAGATTTTTTTCTCAACATGGCTTTAATTAGTGTACTAATAAGTTCAAAAGTCACCATTAAAATTGGTTGTTGTTGATAGATATTTTAAATATGGTATCAATTATATTTACCAATAGAAACCCTGCTGCTAATAATAAGGCTTTATGTTTGGGCTGTATGGCTGCTGGAGGGAATGAGATATTGGTGGTAAAAGTTACGAGGTCTGTGTTCCAACTGTGAGAGATTTTACCCACCACGCGTAGAGAGTCTCCTGTTAAAATCTGAAAGTTCAGACCTTATTAGGGTCATTGTTTATATGATATGTTTTAAGTTTTCATTCAACTACTTCTTGGTGCAAAAATAAAATCTACAAGTAACTGATTTAATAGTACCTTAAATTCTGAAAGTAATAGAGAACTTCGCCGGATAGATGCGGGACCTTCAATAAGAAACAAAACGTTATCCGTCTGATCCCGCACCAGATAAAATGGTACCATCAGCGTCCATTGCTGCTGTATGCGCCCAATGTAGTCCCCTGGAGGTGTCACCACCTTCATTTCCTGAAATATACTTGAGCAGTCAGTCAAAGACAACATTAAACGTGCAATAATATTCTATAATGTTTTTATTGTAGACTTAAACTATGTAATCTTTTTGTACCTAATAAAATGTGAAATATGAAAAACGAAAATCGAATCAAATTAAAGTGAGGTGAATATGTAAAATAGTTTAATTAAGTGTACAACTCTTAAAAATTCTAGATAACATTAACAGAAATTTATTCTATATGTTTTCTTTACAGTCACATTGATGTTATTAAATATGTTATTAACTAGGAGCGCCAACAAACCCTCAATTCCGACTCGCTGCGCTTGCGAAATCTCGGGTGCCGTTTGCATATTGAGCGAAGCGAGCCTAGTTACTCATCGGTTCCCATTGACTTCAATGGGATATCAGTTTTTTGACAAGATATAAAAAAATATATATTTTTTTTGAGAACATTTTAAAAAAAAAATTTTAAACCCTCCCCTAATTTGTGCCTTTTTGACTGCAAAGTTTCTTAATTTTCCGTCAAGTAGTTTTCGAGGCACTTCGTGACAAAGAATGCAAAAAGTATCCAATAAAACGCTCCGCTCACTTCGTTCGCTTCGCTCAATAAAAACTTTATTACTTGTCTTTTGATTACCTGTAGCCGGCAAGGGAAACAGCAGGAAGCACCAGCAAGCCGTCTAAAAAGTACCAAAGCTTCTTGCCGTGTGTTGTCATGGAGCCGCATCACAAACCCTCGCCCAGTGCCGCACAGGCACCGCTGGGTCTGTGTGGACGTCTCACTGGCTATATATAGTGCTTCGCCCTGTGGTACCCTTACTATGTATCTGTTCTCGGAATCGATCGTAGATGTCACTGTTAAGAGCATAATTATCCATTTAAATGTTGAGCTTCTATTTGTCATGATAGTTATCAATGAGGCTGTATTAAGCTATGTCTTGTTATCGATATCTACTCGTAAATGCATATAAAAAGGCAGGTCATGGTACATGTATGTTTAATTAAAATACTATTATTTTAAAGAGATGAAATACAAGTCATAAGTGGGGTAAAGGCTGTGGCATCTTAAGTTATTATTAGTAAAATAACCAAATGCAACAGTTATAATATAATTTCTTCAGAGCAATTGTTGTTTGGTAATTGGTAAAAATTATATTCTGTGAAAGTGAGAATTTGTGCTAAAAGGTAATAAATAATAATGAATACTAACTATCGTCAAGTTCGACTGTTTGTTGGATAAGCAAACTGGAAGCACCGATCAGGAAGTCCAAGCCATGCATCGGGATGAACTGTCCTTGAGCCTGAGTGGACCGCCAGTCGGTTGTGGACACTGGTAGTTCAGCTCGACCCCTTTCTAGAAATAGTTAATCTATAGTTAGTATAGTCATCTACAATCAGGTGGAAATGTCTCCTTTTGTATTTTATTCCTTTGTATTGATCTACTATTTACAAACGAATTTGAGAAATTCTCTTGTCTTTGTTGGGTAAGTTATAATATATAATAAATTACTTTACGACTTACTTTAAGTATTAGAAAGTGCTTTCAAACGATTTAGTTTACTTAATAGTTCTCCAATACCGGGTATGTTACCTTTTTAATGGATTCAGAGTCAAAATTCAATATTATATTAATACAAATAGGTTTTAATACTTACCAATAGCGGTTTGTGGTTGCACACTTATTACTAAATCTCTTCGGAGATTTATACCGTCATCTTTAAAAAATACACATATTTTTATTTATGAATGACTTATTAAAAACATCAAAAAGCAATATTATTGTAGTCTTGATTATGAAATTACGAGTATATATTTGTACATTACAAATAACTGAATTCTTTTGTTATAAGGGCGATTATAATGTATAGAATGCTGTAGGTATACAATGATATACGGATCCTTATCGTAAAATAACCTTTGAGAAGACATTTTAAAATGTTATAATGTGAACATAGCTTAGATAAATTCACAAAATATTAACACATAATGAAAAAATGTATTTGTTATTATTCTTCTGACATGTATGAGGTATGCAATTGCAATGCAAAATGTTGTTTTCTTGCATAAGCACTTACATTAACATTTCGGACGCTGTGTTATTAAACATGCAATTAGTATTGTAATCTGTATAAGATACTTTACCTTCCGTCGCTGCTGGATTGTCTACACCAAGGTTTATATTCACCATTATAAAAATTACCAGACTATGTAATTATGATGTTATTTATTGGAAGTACTCCGTGCACTGATATCGACATGTTCTTATCAATAGATAAGTCTATATTATCACTAGAGTACAGGTGTATGTTTAGTTATAATATTTTAGGGGAAGGGAGATTTAAATGAAACAAATGTATTCGAAAAAACCATTAATATTAATGTGTTATGAACTTGAACATTTACGAATAGTGACAACATTCAAGTTATATTGATTTTTAATAAAAGTTAAAATACAATATTTTTTTTATTATCTCGTACATAACAGGATATAGGTTGAGTACACAATAATGTCACCAATTTTTTTTGTACGGAAGACATAGAAAATAGAATTTATGTTCGTGTTAATTTTTTTTATTAGATTTGAGTTTTTGTTTTTTTTTATTTGTTTTAGGACATCGCTCTTCTTTGTTAAATTTTCAAAATTTATTCGACTATGCATTAATTAGTCTTGAAAAAGCATTAATTTTTATTGTCCTAGTATAGTCTAGAGTGGTGCACTAGAGCTAGTCGTGCTTATTTAAGATCCTTCTATAGTAGTTAATACAACTGTAAAAAATCTCATTTTACTACAGTTTAGAACTTTAGCACTAATTAACGTTTTAGAAAAACTCTAAAAGCGTTTCTTTTTGCATTTAAATTAAAATCCTGAATATACCAAAAATAACTTTCAACATAGATGTATAATGTGTTATTTTTTTTATTTTAGTTAAATTAATTACAATTAATGTGTTAAATCCGTTGTATAACTTTATTTCGTCAAATATATTATAAGTACTCTTGTACGTACCTTTTAAAATATTAATTTTAATATATATTGTTACACAATTAATAATAACATCCTAAACGTTGAGACAAGCAAATATTGTATATATGTAAATATTTAACAACGATAGAGACACTTTCCCAAAACACCCAAAAGTTACCTACAACACGATGCCTACAACCGACTCATCTAACGTTTCAAAAGTGATGCGAAGCAAACATTTTACCAAATCCACAGATGTCATTAAATATCAACGATTAAAGCGATCGAATATATTTAAAATTATATGTATATGCAAAATATCAAATATAACAACAATATGGATTACAATATAAGGATTTTGTCGGTACGCGTCCAGGCTGGTAGAACGCTCACCGACAAGATCAGAACAAACACGTAACAAACAATAAATGGTTATGGTTTGACTTAATGTTAAGTGACAATTAGAAAAAAAATACAACTATTAATAACAATTATAAAGTATTACGATATATTTTTTTATTATTACAATCGTAAAATAGAAGCCTTTTACAGGCGAGTTTTAAAACTCATATTTATTGAGCTTTTATCTTCAGAGGTACAAGTCGCATACAAACAGCGTAGTGTTGTTATCAATAGATCGGGATCCGTTTATCGTTGAAGAGCCCTTTGCCAGCCCAAATTCAGCTTTAATGTCGCCGGAAGACAAGGGTTCGCCTCGCATTCTCCATCTAATTCGTCCGCTAAATTGTCGTGAAGTTCTCGCAACGCCATTAACGCAGACCGAGCAGCGCGCTGGCAGCTCATGTCGCCTTCGCAGGTCGAGTCAGCTTCAGAAAGAAATACTAAGTCACATGTAGTCGGCGGAGCTTCTCCCTGAAAACAGAAATAATGTTATTTAAAGTATTGATCGCTAATCGTGTATTTTTGCATTGCATGCATACTTACGCAAAGATAGCAAATTTGATGTAAGCTGCACAAAGGTAGGAATAGCTGACCGCGATCTCCAGCTAACAGATCAACACCACGGCATCTTTGTACAATCTTAGCTAAAACTGGACATTCACCTGATGAGCTTACTGAAATGGTATTTAGGGTTTAGTTGCAATTATACCCCTTGAGCATTAAAATTGTACAAAATTATAATAGTACTAACCGGTTGACATAACCGGACTTCGATGTCTTCCACTACCACCCATATAACCTTCTGAAAGCTGCTCCTCAATTCTTCCGTTCAAATAATGTCCAGCTCCCTGTTCATCTTCAAAGTCATCATTTTTATCATTACTTTTAGCCATCGTAGGAATTTCATTGCTCATTAGTACTTTTTCTTTCTTGATAGCGACCCTCTTATCCTTTGCTTCTAAATCGGAAGAGCGATGCAGAGCAGATGCCTTTTGTATTTGCAAACTTTGTTTGAATTCTTTAAGCGCTTTACGCATTTTCTCTAAACTATAAGCTGCTGCTAAACGAGAAAGTAATTTTTCTTTCATTTCTTGTTCCTCCTTAGAATCAAGTTCTTCACCTATATTTGAATAGTGTAATGCTTCGTCAACGATCAATCCTTCCATGTTTTTTAACTTTTTATCGATGTTGTCTAACTTCGTTTCATCACTCGTGTCGGAGTTGAGAGATCGTTTATTCTCTAACATTGTTAGAGAGCGGGCGTTATTCATAGCAGTTTCTTGGACTGCCTTGTTCTTCGATGGCATATAATTTCTTTTAGCGTAATTATGTGATCGAAAAGAGTTTAAAGGATATATAACTTCCTTATTGAATGTGTCGAAATATTGTTTTTTTAGACGATCTTCATTAAGATTATTTTTGATAGTTTTTTTGAATCTTTTATCGATACCAAAGTAATCACTCCAATCGATAGACTTCTTTTTAATGTTTATTGGCTTTTCCGCTTGTTTTTCATCGTGTCCATAATCATGATGAGAGTGATCATGATCATGACCATCTGTATGAACATGATCAGATTCATGATCATGATGTTCATGTCCTATTTCTCTTCCGGAAACTCCAGGTGGATGAATACGTCCATGTTCTTCGTGACTAAAGTCATCCTCCAAAGATAAATTATAAGATTTGCCGGTGTTATTGTGGCTTGATACCGCTACTATCGGTGGTTTACTCTCGTGTAAAATATCACCATGACCGCTGCTACGCTTTACTGGCGACTTAATAATTTCCTGTTCTGGTTCACCAAATATTTTAGAAAGATCTTTAATTATTTTTGGATCAGTACCAGAACTGCTTCTAAACGTATTTGATTTATCGTGACTACCATGTTCTGTAGCAAATCTTTTCTTTTGATTATTAAAATTGTATGGGCTGCTACTGCGTTTTGTCACTGGAAATCGTTTTTCAATAGCGTCGTATGAATATTGGTCTTCATTAGCTAAATCTGTAATACTTTCATCGTCCAGAGGTTGAAAAGCGATAGCGTACTCCTCTCGAATGTCATCCTTGTCATCATCAGACACGTCGTAAGCGTTGTAATTAGAATCAGCAGGTTCTAAAGTGTCACTAGGATTTTTATTCTCTTCACTTTCTGTGAGTATGGTTCTATCTAGATCTGAGTCTGAACTACGCTTTCGTTTAAAAGCTATCGGTCCCCAATTATTTGGATATCGCTTTTTTACAATTTTTTCCTTATATAGCTTAACAACACCTTGAGCAGCATTATCACCAATGTTGTGCTGTCCTTTATTGTTCTTATATTTTGACCAAAGTTGACCCAGGAGCAGTGCATACTCGGCGTCATTCTCTTCCTTGGTATCTAAAGCATTATTATTTTCTTCTACTGGACTCGTATCCATAAAGAGATCACGAAGTCGGTCATTATCAGAATGTTGACTCCGTTCGCGAAAAGCTGACTCTTGCTTAGTATTAAATTCATCCAACGCAGAGTTTTTCTTAATTATTTTGTATTCGTAAGCTTCCGAAGGCCTTTCATTTTCTTCGAGTAACTTCACAATATATTTTGGCGTTTGTTCATCGTTACTGTCTTCCATATCTTGTCCATAGTCTTGAAAATAAAACATTAATATAATTAAAAATAAGTTTTATTCATCGAAAAATAAGTGATAGTATTATCGAAATAGTATTATCGAGATAAAAATCCAATTAGAAGTAAAACATACGTACCGGGATAGGCTTGTGGGGGTACAAATTCGTAAACTGATTCATAGTCCGGTTGAGGGAGAGGGTGCGTGCGGCCGCGCTGGCGCCGCTGCAGCGCCTCCAGCGCCCCGCGAAGGGAGCCCCCTCGCTCCGCACTCGAGCACGCCACGCACGCGACCACAATCCACGTGCATAATAAATTCATATTAACACCTACAAAGAATAGCTAGATTAGCTATACTACATATTATTAAAATGTAAAATTGTTTATCTATATAATATTACAAGCCCAACTGTGTTTGAAGGTTTATCCATTAAACGGACAGACGGATTCTAATGAAATTTGCTCCAAACATGCATAATACTATGAAATGGGACGTAGAATAGGCTTTCTTTATATATTTTTTCAGAATTTTTTGTTCCTTTCAGAAGAAAGAAGAAGATTATAGTAATTATAATTTATCAACATTTAATATAAGTCTAATCAAATCTGAATGTAAATACAATCATTTTAGTTACATATACCCTAATAAATTAGTTAACCTATAACTTAATAAATTAGTCGACAGACAGAAATCTATTGTAGGTACAACAATTAACATGTAAAGGTGAAGAAAATCAAGAAAATAGAAAACCATTTAAGGTTATTAAAAAAAGATTATTAAATGAAATATTAATATTGTCTTGTATATATTGTATATCTTGAAATACAACTTTCAAATATTTTTTTTTACATACATTTCACACTAGTCAAGCATTGCATAATAATTGCACCCTCTCCTAACTGGTCGAACCTTTGTTGACCTAACTCAATAAAATATGCAAAAGGTGACGCGATTGTTCTCTAGTTTGTCTGCGAGGAGTGGCATTACGAGTATCACCGCCTGCCACCTTCCACCACCACCAGTCTACAATGTCTTCCACATTGTAGACTTTGTTAGTTTACTGTCCATTTGTAGCTATTACGATGAGTTTTAAATATATTATTTGTAGTTTTAGAAGCGGTTTATTTAATTGTTTCGATGATTTTATCACAAATCATACTATAAAAAGATAAATATGTTGATACAAGATTTTTTTTTTAACAGTTCCGGTGAGATCATGTGTGCGTATTTTAGGTAGATTCAATAGATGAATCTACCTATTGCAATCGATGCGATGACGGGACCCAGACCCCAGAGTAGGGGCGCTACGCCGTTTATGAACTGGAGATTGAGAATCCGTCGAAAAAAAAAAAATTATATATCCCTCTATATATATATGTATATATGATCCATCAGTCCAAATTCATCGTAGGCGAAATCTGACTTCACAGGTCGATAGGATAAATTAGTAGGACAAACGGACCATCTCGTTTTTTTGGAAAAAGTGAAAGGGGGGGCTGGGAAGGGGGGTGAAAGTGCAAACCTTTGGGACACGCTACAGGTCGCAAATATTGACGCAGGATTTTCAAACTCGGCATACACATTCTTAAGGACAAAATGAAGGTTAAGTTCTTGAACGGGGGAAATCGGTCTAGGGGTTGAGGAGCTGGGGGGGTTGAAAGTTAAAAACCGAAAAAAGTCACAGAAGAAGGCAAAATTTTGCCGTCGGAAAAATCTTAGAAAATTAAGAAATTAAAAGAGGAAACTTTTTTGTTCGAAAAGTTTTTTGATGCGACCCCCCGTTTAGGAGATAGGAGTGGTGGGTGGTTCCCCGCTCACCCAATATATGCAGAGTGACCCCTCATAAGACTCGTAATGACCAGTAGAATACTGCTGGCTAGTTTTTCTTTGTCGATCCGACCGAAGGGAATCTACCTAACACGATCGACCCTGTCGAACGAGGTATTTTGGCTTATATTAAATACCTACTGATTTAATAACTTATATATAAAAAAGATACATTGTATCAAATGTAGCTTGTCTAATCTAAATTACCAGATTTTCCATTTAATTCTAAGTTAACAGACGCTGACCAAATGTATATGGGTATATACGGTACTCACAAAAAAAAAATGTTTTTTTTGTATCTCTGTTTGTTCCGACTAATCTCTGGAACTGCTCAACCGATTTTAAGAGGACTTCACTGGTGGATAACTGATGTTATAAGGAGTAAATTATATTAAAAAAACATATTCCGTGAGAAGTCGTGGGTCACACCTAGTGGTTAAGTAAATAACTATTGTCAGTGTCCTCGTCAAATTTGTTGTCGACCACAACATCAGTACAGTTTAGTGTAACGTTAATTTGGTTTTAGTCTTACCGTAAAAAAATAAGAATTTTGCGTAAGAAATATGTGTTAATTAATTTACGTATAACCAAAGCAGTTTAATCAAAATCGGTTTAGTAAATTTTTGCCTGATGTACGATCGAACAAACAACATAAGTAAACAGTATAATATTCATTGCATATTATGTTTCTTCTTTAAGATTAACAAAGACTAAGTTAAGTATACCTACCCGATACGCTTGTTTGAGTTAAAAAGTATGTAAGAAATAGTTAGTAGTATACATATACCTTCATTTGAATATTATCACATTAGTAGATATTTACTGTTATAAATAACTAAAAATCAAAATCTTTCCTGAAGGTAAGTTTTATGCAAACAATTTTTTATTGTCAAAAGCCACTTCAGAAAGTTATTTGACACAACATGAAGAGAGCCAGAGAAACACGATCTCATATTTTATATATTATATATACTTATATTTTTAATCCGAACATTTGAATTATTGCAGCTTTTTAAAAGTCAAAAACATTCCGACATGGCGGAACTGCTCTAGTAGTGCATTTGCATATTTTTTCAATATCTATTTTAAAAATAACATACTTAAAAGCATTTGGTAAGTGCTGCAACCGAAAACTGATATTGTATACAAACAGACAATAAATATAACAAACCCAAAGCAGAACTGAACGAACCGTTTTATTTTGCGGCATTATACACTTGTGACCGCAAATTTTGTAAATAGGAAATTAAATTTTATTCAGATCGCAATGGAGTTAGGTCAGTTATGTAGGTCAGAATATTCCAGTATATTCTAAATTGTCATATTCTAATCAAGTATATCATTAAACCCCTAAAATAAACCTCAAACTCAAAGAGATGAGATGACACAAAGGCTTACCTTAATACATTTATCCACTCACTAGAAAACCGGGTATCGGAGTGTCTGAGCACTGGGACGCCTGCAAAACAACTGGGATACTGAATGTTGGAAACCTGCGCGTCACTTGCGCAAAATACCAACCGGGGTTCCGCAGGCTTTCATATCTACGGAACACTGAATGATATAGCTGAAAGATCTGGGGGCGGTTTTGCGGGGCGAGGGAGGGGGGGGGGGGGTTATATAACATCGATCGATAAAGGGAGCGAAAGCTTAAGCGCTGTACACACTGGAGAATGTACTATTTGTATTGTAATCAAGACCACTGTAATTTATTGGTTGCATTGCATTCACAGCACGCCTTGAATTCTTCTTCTTTATTTTTTATAATATATTCTATTTCAATTCAATTTGTGTAAAGAAAGGAATTATTTTGTGCAGTCGAAATTCTATATATGTGCTATAGCTTTAAGGAGTACATATAATATATGTGAGACTATACATTTTAATGGTTATAAGGTAGTCATATTGTATACAGTTAATTAAATTTAGTTAATTGCTAGTTTTAGTTTGTGAAAAGTTTGGATTTGATATGGGAGTTAACATTATAACTAGACCACAACACGCGAAACAAATTATACTTTACAAATAATCTCAAAGCAATTTAACATAAAATTTTGAATTTAAATTAGATAAGTTCACATGTAGTAAGTTATACAGCTTGTTATGAAATGTTAGTTATTTGGGTGGTTTTGGATAATATTTTGGATAATGATAGTCCAAAGAGAGATAGATGTTTCTTATTTTAACGCTGTTTGTGAACGTGGTTTAGTAAGATTCCTTATGTGGCTTCACATTTTTGTCCCGGCATCTAATTAAAGACTCGTCGACGCAATTCATGAAATAGTCATCTTAAATGTTTTGTGATTAAAAGTTTTCAAACAGAAAAGTTAGCTCAATTCAGCCTCCTGAATTTAATTCGTTTGAACGTGATCCCATTATTACTGGACCTGAAGAAAATTAATAATTTCTCAATTCTAAATTGTAATGAAATGAAAAGACGAATTATTTTTGTATGTATTTAATATAACACAACATCAATACATCCGCATCGAATATCTTATTGTCAAGTTTATATAAAATTAAAAATAAATTATCAAACTCTATTGAACTTAATATCAATGGCATAACAGATCTTCAGAAATCAATTTGTTAATCTAAAACTATAACTATAGTTACGTATCTCAATACAATATCAAAAAATAAGTAACAAAACAGATTACTATGAAAAAACATTCTTTTAAATGTTAGTTTATATGCAAAAAGTAAAAAAAGTAATTTTCGTCTCTACCAAGCAACATTATATCATATTTTAACGCTAGATACAGTTTTATTTTCTTAAATATTTAAATTTAAAAATCAAAGCAATGTTAATTTAGAAATATAACTTAATATGACGACTTAATTGTCAAATGAAAACAATAACATCGTAATGGCACGTAATGACTATAAACGAGGGATATCACTATATCATGTAATGACGCAGCAGCAGCAGCAGCAGCAGCAGCAGCAGCAGCAGCAGCAGCAGCGCGGCAAGAATACGTATGTGTGTATAATGTGTATAATATATATACAAGTACAATTAACGATCACATTCATAACAAAAACACTACATTTCGTCGTCGGGTTCGTCGGCGTCCGCCAATTTAATGAGACCTATGAAGCTCTTCTCGGGCTGCATGAGTGAGTGTCTGTCTCCGCCGGTGTTCCTGACGGCGAGGCGGTCCCCTGCGCGCAGGAACAGCGCGGCGGCGGAGAAGCACGAGTTGGGTTTGTCGAGACGCTCGCTGGAATGCGAGGACTGCGCGCACTGCAGCAGCGAGTCCCGACCCTCCGAGTACGCGCCGGTGCGGTGCAGCACCCACGATATCACGTCGTGGCTGTCCAGGTAGTATATCTGAAATGTTAATTCCGGGATAAAGCGATGGAAACTTCTAAAATAACTTTCAACTAGCAGGTGCAAATGAGAAGACAATTTTCCTTTTATTCTCATGTTCCCGTTTCTCTCCAAGAGAGAAAACAAAGTGACAACTTTTCTTTGTTACAGATTTTAATGTAACCATAAGTGGTTAATATCTAACAATAATGAAGCAAACCCAGTCTCACTGACCTGTACGTAGACGAAGTAGACGCCGCTGTGGTGCACGTGCACGTGCCCCGTGCGGGTGAGGGAGGGGCGCGGGTGGGGGGAGGCGAGGGTCCACCCCGCGGGGTACCACACGTCGTGCGGCGCGCCGTGAGCCACGCGCACCAGACCGTTACCTAATAACAATGGATCATTTAAATTATCTAGTGTGTTAAAAAGTAAAGAATTTAAGTAATCCCTGTTAAATTTTAGGCAACAATCAAAAAGTTAACGTAAATGAAAATAAGCCCCACGGGTTTAGAAAAAATAAAAAAAAAGGTATATTTTTCAATCTTGTCTAATTAGCCTTTCAGATAAATGACTGATACGAACAAAGTTTATTTTTAACAGTTGGAAGGTTTAAAAAAATACGTTTACCAACATTCTAAATATGTATATATAATCTAACAAGTCAAAGCTTAGAAGTTGGTAATAAAACATTCGCTTAACAACAAGTAACACACTATGTCAGTTCACAGATCGCTAAAAATTTCAGATGAATATAATTTTTAAAAAAAAACCTTTGTAATGATCATGAATTTCAGTGCTGAGGTGCGAGGTGTTCCCGTGAAAATGTGCTGCTATGAACGGTCTTCTCTCCTGGAATTATATAAGAATTAAATTTTGCAGCATATTTAGATCTTTTCACAAATGCTAACACAATTATCCAAAAACCATATAAAATCAAATTCAAAATATCTTTATTCATTTACGCTCTTTTTATTTAGTTTATTAATTATTCAAATAATTTTTATTTATACCTGATCATTACTGTTCCTCGCAGTTCTGGAGACGGTGTGAGTGGAAGGTTTAGTGGACTCACTTGCGACGAACTTCTTAGTCTTGCGTCTGTGACAATATATCATTTATAAGTATTATAATTTGAGGAATTCCTCACATAATTTAACCTCAACTTGGATACAATATATATTTTAGGTTAGTTTCTTTTATTTATATATATGTAAGGAATAAAGCTAAGCCTATAATCATTTGGAGAAACTTCAAAAACGTCTTATAAAACAGAGATCTTTTAAAATGCTGAAAATCCAATTCGTGTTATACGATACATTTTAAACAGTAAAAAACTTTTATACAACAACTATAGTTAACTAAAAGTTAGAAAATTTAACATTCTTAATGATACTTCTTTTAAAGTTTTTCGACTGAACCCTCGTTTAAATCAATTAATTAAATATTAAAGATTGTGTTATATGAAAATGTTAACTTAATATAATTTGCGAAAATATGTAATCTGTTCTAAGATATATTTATTATTAAATAAATTTAAAAAACATTTAATGCTGCTCACTGGCCCGTCTCTCGTCCGCCTCACACACTACTCAAATTATCATTATTTAAAATTTATAGACTATAATTTTGCCCAAACCGTATGCAATTATCGTATTTCCAGTGAGAATTTTCTGAAGTAAATCCTTTTGACTTAGTTTTGACCGTAGATTTGTATTATAAGTACTTTTACTTTTACAGGCAAAAATAATACGTTGTTAATTTCAATACATATATGTATAATATTTTGAATTAAAAAATCAGCTAATATATTTTTGTTTTGATTCGAGAACAAACAGACAAAAAGTTGATTTGACTTAGTTGACAAATGTAGATGTTTGTCCGTCATATTTGTCCGGATTCTTGATATATGAAATATAATATCCATTGCAGCAAACAAACAGATAACGGTATTATATAATATAGACAAAGCTCATCGATTTAGCCGCGACATAAGAGGGCTCCTATTACATGATATTATATATATATTAGTGTGTTTGTGAGAATAATATTTTTCCATTCACAAATTGTAATAAAAGTATTTTTATAGTCTCTTTAGAGGTAATAATCTCGAAATTCCATAACAATATATATATATATATATATATATATATATATATATATATATATATATATATATATATATATACATATATATTTTTTAATTACTACATAAAAAAAGGTATCCTAAAAACAATGTCAAAGTAACTCAATACTCCATGTGGTCACATTCCTTAGACTGTTGACATCAACTTCTTAACAAATAATGTCTATTAATGAAATGTATAAGTGTATTATTGAAATGTATAATAGTTATATATAACGGGATTATACATATAATAAATTAAGTTGTTAACTTTACATTGTTAAGTGCACAATACTGAAAATAATACAACTGTTTTGTTATACTTTGTATTTTATTAGAACGGCTATAATAAAATTCGTTACGGTTTACGGCCATCTTGAAATATTAGTCAATATAGATTTAAGAATGTACGCAATGGTTTATATAATAATAAATATATCTTTGATAGAGGATAAAGAATATTTTTTATTAATAATTTACCTTTCATCAGGTTTGGAGGCTGTTCTCGGAGGAGTGAATTCGTTTTCGGTGCTGGTGTCGGAGAATAAGCTGCGTTTCTCGCGAGAGGCTTCCGTCGATGGTGGGGATGCTGCCATTGCTGCAATCAGATGTGATGATTACTGTTCGATAAGTTACAGCTGTAAGCTTACCTGTTTTACAGCGGCCATTTTGTTTAAAGAAAGAAATTCTACCTATAAATGGTTTATTTTTACTTTCTTATTATATTCTGCGGCCATTTTGAATTATATTTTCTTTGTAACTACAGCTATTTTATTTTTACTTTCACACAACTTTCTGGGATTTTATCTTCAAAGAATAGAGATTTACAAAGTTACCCCTCTTTCTCATTTCTACGAAATGAAAATTTCCCGAAAAGGGATATTTTCGGAAAACCTTTCTTAACGGGTGCTGATATTACAACATTATATAAAGTATTATTTACCGGGTAGCAGGTCAGTTATCTCCGGGTTTTTATTCAAGAGATGCTTGATCATTGGTATATCTTGTTTCGAAACGGAGTCTGTGAAGTCCTCTGGCTTGAGTCGTACCATGTTCGTCGTGCCCACCTTCAAAAGATAAATATTATAAATAATCTTTGAGAATACTATTTTAATACCGTTATAAATATTTCAAGTGTTGTGTTATCTTTATGAGTCTGAGTCTTGATACGGCTGTAAATGTGGTTTTAAAAGTGTGCTAAGAGTTAAGTACATTTTTATTGAGTTTTATTTTGTATGCTGGAAGAATATAAAATATGATAACTAAACTAAAAATTCGGTAATACGATAAAAATGGGAAAGATAGCAAAGAGAGAATGAGTTCAATACAACCATTATTTCTAATTATTTCGTACGTAATACATTATAGAGTTGGAATATTATTTTACCAAATTTTATTATAAAAATAATGTCTTTCTGATGTGCTATAAAGTATATTTATTATTATTATTATTATTTTAATGATATTAATTAATCCTTTACAAGATATTGTATTCCCAAATATTCATTAGTTTTGTAATGAAAACGTCACACATGGACAGAAAGACCTAGTTTTACGCTTTTTATTGAGCGTAATTCAAGCTCATAATAATACCTATTTATAAAGATAAAGATAACTAATTAATGATAAAACATCTGAGTGTTATATTTTAAATGATATTTATGAAATACACAAAGCAGATCGTAAAGTTGCGTTCCAGATACGTCACATTCTCAGTTAAGAGCTCTCCTTTATATCGGCTGAGATTAAATTAAAGATGGAACGATAGCCAGATATACCTACTTTAAGCTCTAGATAACATTTAATTCTCTTTTTTACAGTCGGATAAAGTACGCCTTACCTTCGAAGTTATAATTAGTATTTTTACCGATTCGAAAGCTCGCAAAATTAAAGGTTACAGAGCGGTTTAATCCTTCTGAGCTCAGAATTAAATGGAATGTATTTAAAGATAGGTTTAGGTTAGGTTATTCGAAGATATTTCCCACCATACAATAGTAATACTACAAGCTATATAGTTTGATAGTCCAGCGATGACCTAGGGTATGCGTCTTACGTCTGAGAGTTACGTAAAAACGTAAATTTTCCTCAAATAAAATGTAATCTTACCTCACAGTTATAAGTAATTTATTTGCTAAGGTGTTTTAATCTTCAATATGTAAATCGTTTGTCAATTGACGGTTGATGATTGATACAATCATCAATGCATTGAACGTGTCGTATACATCTACATAACTCGTTCCATTATAGGGTTGTTCCGATGAAGTTTATCGATATTTTAATTGGTCTTCCGCATTTCAGGTGGTTAGTTCCCAGTAAAATCTAATTTGCCAGCGATACTAATTGCCTTCGGGACACTGTAATTACTTCCCTCCAGCTCCAACTCTCCGTAAACAACATTTATATCAAGTTGAACTAATAATTACTCTACATTAAGTTATACAACTCAAACTCTTTTATCTTGTATAATAGCTTACCGAGAATGTATTATTATTAAAAAAAATCTTAAATTCTCACCTTTTCCCTCCGCCGGTCGTAATCAGGGTACCAATCACCACTTTCCGCGTCATCATCACCATCGTACATGTCTTCATCATCACCGAGCTGGCTGTCGTCTTCGAGTACGGTGAGACCTCGCAGCTTATCCAGAGACTCAACGTTTTGTGTATCTTTATCTAAATCTTTGGTATCGTCAACTACACTGCTTTCTTGATCCTCATCTGCATATATCTGGAAGAAGAGAAATAAATATTTCTTAATTTGTCATTCTTATGTACTAAAAATTTAAAATCATGCTTAACATCTTAAAAGAGACATATTATATATATATGTATATACCCTCCTAGTATTTTAGTTTTTTATCTAACGGTGGGGTTTAAAAAAATTGCATTTGAAGGCATCATACTATATTTACACCTATTTATAATATATGTAATATTATTGTATAGCAAATATGTGCTTTTTTCTTCACTTGGTTCAGTGAATTAATCTAAACGAATACTTCCGAGACTATATAATACAAATGATAGTTAATTTATTACAAATATAATTTGATATATTATCAATAAATGTAATATAAGATCTGCTGTATGTGTGTGTGTTAATTTATATATGTATTTTAATAAAAACAAAAGTATTATAATGTCACCGCAAGAAACATGAATCCAAACCTCAAATAACTTGTCATTTGATACATTACGTTAGAAAAAAAAAAGAACTGTCATTCAAAATAATAATAAGAAAACTAATAAACAGATTATATTTGTTAGCTGTGCTCACTAAATATATTGACATTCGTAAAACAGTGATCACAATAAAAAATATAACCCGGCTGAGTTTGTGTGATCAGACCAGGGCGCGTTTGGAACACTCCTAGCCTTATTTTAAGTTGGTGAGTGTCTTTACAGAAGGGCTTATTTTGATACATTATTAAAATAGGTCCTCATGTCAATACCATTTGACGTACACAAGTGATCACTGGTTTGAATTCAAAGTGCAATATATAAATAAATAATCTTAAATGTGATGTTAAAACGATTACAGAAATAAAACATATCGCTTCATTTGATTCCAATTGAGAACGAGGGCGGCACTAGATGTGGCTGTAAAGTATTATATTGGTGTTATGATTGAATAGAACATTTATTACGAACAGCTGCATTATTTGATGATTGACGGCCTTTAAAACGGCTGCCATTTTGAATTTATTTGAAGCACTTTTATGTTATTATTTATATCTTTCGGTATTTATTTTTATTTTTATCTGACCTCTCTATTTTATGTTCATTATTTTAACAGTCGTATTTGAAAATATTTTACAATAGAAATGTTTAATAAAAGAATTTATTACATGAAAAAGAAAAAAAATATTATATGTCGTTTCCTTAACATGATGACTTTTACAATCATAAATGTTGATACTAAGCATTTATAAATAGATAATGAAAAATTCATTAACACGGCTGGACTGGAACCTGCAACCTCTGGATGCCGTATTGTCACTCTGCCAATTGAGCTACCGTGTCGCAATCATCCTTGATGAAAAGCAGAGGCTTATATAATATTTGAAACATTCTTTTTTGACTCAGGGTTTTATTATCTTTTAATATTTATAGTTATATATATTAAAAATAAACTTAACTGTCGTCCCAAATCCACACACACACACACACACACATATATATATATATATATGTATAAATATAGATGGCGATAAGAAAATCTAATCTAATTTGCAATTTTCTCGAACCCAAAGAAATCCAATAAGTATTGGAGACCGAATACGAATTGTTACTTTCGTAAGCAAAGCTTTGAATACACAACGGATTTATATAAATTAGGAATAAGAGAGTCTGGAATAATATGAATTTATATTTGTATAGCCCGATAACAACCTGGGACTATAGACAGGCGGGGCTATAGACATTTAGATACAAAGATATGAGCTATACATTACGTTGAATTTGAAGCAATTTTGATGGTTAAGTTTATTTTGAGAATAATAATTAAAACAATTTATTTATTAAGTTTAACACTTATAGCTTATTAATGAAGCTTACAATACTATAAGGTTAGGATTTCATACACTATTTACAACAAATATATACAAAATTCAAAATTCATTTTGGCTCGGTAAAGTCTTAAATAAATAATAATAATAATTAAATTTTCCTGAATTTATGTATTATATTACCAAATAACCTTCCTTCGAAATTGAAATCGTTATTCAGTATACATTATTTCGACATATCGATAAATATATTCTAAGATAATAAGGACATTATTTATGTCCGCGACCAATTGGCAGCATTCAAATTGGTTTTGACGGGCCGCGTGCTCACCAACTCACCATCTATTTTAATACACTATTGTAGAATCCTACCAATGCGACTCGAATATAGTATGTCAGAGAATGTGTTATCAGAAAGAGAAGGTGCGTAAGGTGTCATACATTTTTATTAAATTATATTTTTAAAACAAACTAAAAAATAAATCACATCAAATAAATCTTTACTCGAAATATTTACAAAAACAAACGAATACATTTTCTCTACACGTATATTGTATAATACATCTTGACATTACCATAAATAATACAAAAATAAAGGCCGTGTCTCATACGTAATCTTTGTTTTGAGGAAAGCATTTTAAGCGAGATAAATTTATTTTGAAACACATCATTCTAATTGCGATCAGAGATAAACACTTATTTTTAATCTCTGAAATGTTTTCTTGTTTTTATAAACGAACGTGTATCGTATCACATAAAAACAGTTAATTTAAAAGCTTGGGCCAGTGTTATCTTCATTGTATTTATCAAGTGATTTATGATAATTGTTTTGATTGTTAGCTCCATTATAATAATGTTTATAAAAATAAAACTGCTAAATAAAATCAAGAACTATTCAAGAAATATCAAAACAATTTTTTAAACCCTCTTAAAATTATAACGGCTGTGAAAATAGGCCACTTAAAAACTGATCACTTTTATGAATTTCTTTACATCTACAAAATGGGATCCTTAATATAATTTTAAATATTATTATCTTTATAGATGAATATGCAATAATACTTTGTAATCACGGCTTACACGATAATCAGAGCGTAATTTTCAGCTGGCATCGCATCAACGGCGACTGTCGGGATCCGTCCTTTGTCTTTCAGGTTCATTGAACTTATGTCAAAACGATTGCTAATATCAATATCTTGGTCAGTGCCCTTAAGGTGTGTTTGCTGAATAAATTTCAAACGTCCTATTTACATGTTATAGATTTAAAATAAGGGATATTGTTTATGTGAATAATATGATGAGAGTTCTAACAAAAATAACTTTGACACTCTTCATGTGAAGAATTTAGATTAGGTCTGTTTATGTTAGCCTAAAATCGTGACCTAGTTTTTTAAATTCGTAATAATTTTGTCGGCTGTAATGGAACGAGTAAATGGATGAAGCTTCATTTCCGCTCAGTTTGACCTGACGTGGAATAGGGGGCAGGAGCATCATTCCAATTCCATTCTGCCGGCGTTTGTAATAGACACTAAATTGAGCAATTGACTAACCAAGCTTTTCATCTAAACTGGGGAAATGAGTTAAATGGACTGTCGATACATCGTTGTAAATATACATTTATAATTATATGAACTGTTTTATTGATCTTTCTAGCAATATTGACTATGGCTTGACTTTGGTCGAGAAATAAACATACTTATAGCGTTGTGTAGTTTTTTCTTATTAAAAAGAACAAAGATGACTCGAATATAGGTTATATAGGTCATTTCAATATATCACAATATTAATTAAAGCTCGTGTGACGTGTCTGAGGTTTTGTAATAAACACGTTAGCAATGGAATATTTTACCTCGTCCGTTGTCTCGTGTTACTAACTCGGATATACAATTTTTATACGTGTTTATAAAAATGGCTGCCGCAATTTGCTTTGTTTTGATATATATTTAAATTGAGTATTTATAAAAATAAAGAATAAGAACCAATTGAGGTAGTTATGTATATATATGTAAATAATGAATTTCTAGTGTATTCGAATCTCAATCCTATTATTTTGTAGGCACAGACAATTATCAATTTTAAATGTAAATAAGCGCTTTTGTGTTTTGTGTATAACTTAATATATATACTAGCTTATTCCTTCCCGCTCCGCTGGGCAAACTATTAATTTGGATGTGACCTTTGGTTGCTATGGTAACCATTGTCATATTATCCGTTGTCATCGTAACCGTTGCTATAGTAACTCTTAGCCCCACGTTAAGTGTATAGTTCAGCAGTTTAATTTAGTTTAACTAGGCGCAATACTAAAAAATTAAATCCGTTGGGATAGGAATTTCGTAAAATCTGTTCTTAGTGGACGTCTACGTTACAAAATAAGTAACTATGTAAAATGTTAAGTTAATCGTACAGATAATTTCCGAGATTTTATGATGAGTCAGTGACATTCTAATAAAGTTCTTAATAATAGGAGCCACTACGTAGAAACCTTTCTGATGGCACAGAAAGCGATATTACATAAATGCCATTCTTCATGAAAACTCAAAGGCATTCCAGGAAAGAAATTATTACTTATAAGAAGATTTATAACATAAAATATTAAATTATTCATATCTTTTATGCAATACAATATTTGTATTTTATTACATTTTTTATATTTAATATAAATACAAATATTATAAGATTACTAGGAAATTATACTAAATCTTAATAACAACTTTAAATTAACAACGCTCAAGAAAGAATACTTGTAAGATTCCTTTGATCTTAAAATATAATATTGATAGTGTAGATATTTCTTTAATATACATTTTAGTCCAAGTGGGACTCGTATATATCATATTTTTTAATAAATATAAAACAACTTTCAGTAACATTTTTTACTACCTTTTAAGTATAACTATGATATGAAACTCATTAATTTATTTTTTTCGCATAACTTAAATATTTGTCGTTAGTAAGTTTAGAATGATATTATGTTAGACATGAAAGTTAAATATAATTATAATGAAGTGGCAATATACTAAAAGGCAGAATTCTAAATATCCACTTGTTAGATATGCGAGAGGGAGAGAAATAGCGGAGGAACAGATATACATTTTTCATTAAGTTAAAGCCTTCGGATCCTTTGAATGTTAAGTATTGGAATAGCTTTTACTTAATATATAGAGAAATATAATCTAGATAAAACGATTTATTAGAAATAAAGATTTCTTAATATTTCGTTTAATATTCAACATGTGTCTCGAATTGAACATACACACGTTAGAAACTAGTCTAGCTCGTGTCAATGATTTCTGGTCATTTTTTATGGTCTGGTCTGGTCTGGACTGGTCCTATTAAACTAATTAACCTGATAAAATACACTTACACTTTTCGCTTATATCATATGATCAGTTCCATAATCGTCCATGTATAGAAGGATATATAGGTAAAATAATATAGTGAGTCTATGTCTAGATGGCAGTCTCATTCAAAGATGCAGTTAAATACATAACACCAAATGACAGTGAAGACTGCTAAAGTGATTACGAGGTTGAGTTACTTTTTCTTGTATTAAAATAAAAACAATTACCTAAAACTCTTGAAACGATCAATGTATACTGAACGGTTCGTGATTGAGCTGATTGTAAGCGATCTTAATCATTTAGGAAACTTCTTTTTGAAGCAACATCACATAAAAATTACTAAACCGATTTGAATGAAAATTTAAAGAGCTGCAGAGCTTGGGGATGGGCATGTTTTAAAAAAAACAATTAAAATATCTCGTTCCGTTTAGAAATTATGGTAAAAAAACTGAGAGGGTTCAGCTCAACTCCTAGTTTAATTGTGTTACTTCAGGTGTATTACTAGTATGTTAAAACTTCTGATAAATCTCTACCATTTAAATTTGATACGGCTTAGTGTAACAAAAATTTACCAGTTGCAATTTTTTTTTACTAAAGTGGATTACAGTTCTATCGAGGATGATACCCTGTCTGTCCGTCCAGCTTAATATTAGAGGCAGCGTACAGCAGCATACGGCAGTACACAGCATATGGAGTTTAAGTATCAATATCTATAATATAGTTGCCTCTATTGTCAAAAGGATTCTAAAAACAATTACTAAAAGTTATTTTACATATAAACCATACAACAATATTTTACAAATAAAACTCAATTAATTGATTTCGATGTGTCATTTAATTAAAATATTTTGAACTAACAATAGTAGTCTCGTTACCGTTATCACAATGAGTCAGTCGTCAATTCATTTATTATCATTACACATAATGCGTCAAAATGACAATTATTGTTAAAGTTTAGTGACGCATTGAACTTATTAAACCGCAGAACTAATAAAGCAATATATCAATTTAATGTTTTAATAAATACAAATTATACTTCAGTCATTAATTTTAATAAAATCGCTTCCGAATTGATGCCCTGACCCCGGTTTATTGGTGGTAACTGTAATGTCAAAAGGACTTAAAATAAAAAATCGAAATGTCAAAAGTTAGGACTTAAATTAAAAATTATTATAATTGTATCTTACTTTAATATATTATTTAAAGATTCCATTTAATTTATCTTTTACATATGTGAAATAACCCTAAGTATAAAAAGTAACCGCTTTGAAAATTGCATTTCAAGTGTGCATAAATGACTTAAAATGAAGTCGAAGAACGCGGACAAATAAATGGCGGAATGTATCCAAGGAGTCGTTATATCGCTGTACTGTATAAATGAGCCTTTGTAACATCGAGCAGCCAATTAAAATACTTTTTTATTTACAAATTAATGAGTAGGAAATCAATAAAGAACTGACATTTACGAAAATATTATCTTTTATGTATAAACCTTATTTCTTGTTATGATTTTTAAAAATAAATATAATTTAACTTTTATGTAATAGGGTGATTCTGTAATGACTATTTAGAGGTATTCGATGCATATTCCTCGCATGACGCAAAACATGACGGCGGAACCGCGTTAACCCACATATTCTACTAAAATAGATTGCTGCAAAATATTTCTCCTTCCAATTTGGCGTCGATCGCAATACGCGAAACTATTTTTGGTGATCCGTATACACTATTTAGGAAACATACGGAATTATTTACGATAAAAATCGATTAAAAAACAATACAGGGAAGGTTGTGTCCTGGGAACTGACGAGCCCTAAATAGGGCTTAAAGATTTAATGGTCTCTTAAATGCTACGTAATTCTCAACGTAAGCAGTCTGTGAGTTTGATACGAGGCGATCTCGGGTGTTATCTGCAATAAACATTAAAATCATCTCGATATAAACAGACATCTTGAACTTAATTAAGCGACAAGGTCAGAGGAAGAGTATTCAAATATCATATATCCATTAAATATTAAAATAAATTTGTTATTTAATATAATGTACCCTAATTAAAAGTTAATAACTTTAACTTGAAAGAAATTATGACAAATTATATTTACATGCATATTACCATTAGAGTCGAAATATATGAAATATTTATTTAAAAACTAATTAATATTAATATTGGTATTACGAAGTTACTACATTAATTATTCATGAGTCATTATTAAATTGACATATAAGATATTCTACGTTTTCACGAAAAATACAAAATTGTTTGGGCTTTAATTACAAGAAACTTAAAAAAGTTTTAAAAACGAAAATTATTGTATTAGTTTCTGATAATATTTAAGTACATTGTAATATAATAAAACTATTATTCTTAATATTCAAATATATTCATATTTCTTATTAAATCCGTTTGCTAAAATAAAATCCAACAAAAAAGGAATAATTATTACGATTAGGTTAAAACGGTATAATATTAATGATATTTTTCTTAAGGGAAAAATGTAATTTAATCATAACATTATTTTATCTTTGATATGTAAGCGTAAAAATACACCTCGAAGACAAAACAAATACAAAATGGACGCGCCACAGAGAATTAACTAGAAACTGTAACACAATACTCTTTGTATTGAAATACGGAATTCTTATGCATCAGAGTTAAAATATCTGTTACTTTTATTAATATTATAATATTTATTTAAAATGAATTTCTAAGCTTTTAATTTTCCTCTTTTTAGTGTTTTTTTGATTTCTCTTTGAATCGGTTCATTTTTGTAATTGATGTTTACTATTTGATCTTTCTATTGTATTCCGTGAATTGTGAGTCCATTTTAAAACGTTTAAATTCAATATCACAACCATCTACCTGACAATTCTGTATTGAAATAAGTGTTAACTGCCAAGTCCCACTACCTGAGGAACCCCTATTCTGACTGATAATAAATATAATATATTTATCTACTTACAAACCACCACCAGCAGCTAGAAGCAATTCGATGATTGACCAATTTAGTTTCAATTAAAAGTAATAGGAATTAATTAAAACAAAGCGTTCAATAATTATTTTCTAGAGCAGTATATTTATAGATCTGGTAATTTGTTACGTCAATAAGGAATTAACAAAATAATTTTCAACCAGAGATTATAAACAATTATGTTAATATAAACTATATAATCTGCAACACATGTGTGTGTGTGTGTGTGGCTTTTGGAGTGTTTGAATTTGGAACATTTACTTTCAAAGTTAGTTTCTACCTACCCTCAATATTTACACGTATGTCACGTTCAGTAATCAAACGTTAGTCTGTTTGTTTCGTTTTAAGTGCTACTTAGTTGTATGATTTATTTCTAACTGTGATTTTGTTTGATAATATTATTTTAGTATCTTTACAAACCATTTATCCACGTTCAATTGTTGTTGTTGTCTTATTTTTTACAACATAACTATAAAACCTTCTAAATTATCCACCATATTTTGATGAAAATCTTATAAAAGCCGCTGAATTGTGCTAATGGTATACTTACCGAGCGGTATTGATTCTTGTTCTAAAGAATCTGATAGGGTCTTTAGTATTGAGTCGA
Source organism: Melinaea menophilus ssp. n. AW-2005 (assembly GCA_918358695.1). Taxonomy (NCBI): domain Eukaryota; kingdom Metazoa; phylum Arthropoda; class Insecta; order Lepidoptera; family Nymphalidae; genus Melinaea; species Melinaea menophilus. The sequence continues at coordinate 4,489,588 of OU911046.1, read as the reverse complement.
CTAACGTGGGCGTCTATTGCAACTTAAGAGGCGAAGAAAATGAGAACTGCTTATCTTAAGAAGTCAAGAGATAAAATTCAAATAAAGTTTTAGCTAGAGGCGCATTAAAATTATAATAAACAGTTTAAATAAATAAGAATTTATTTGGACGAAGCTCAAACGAATATTCAATAAAAAAAACATAATCGTCACATAAATTTGGATTTTAAAATTGTGTTAAGCTTATTTTAATATGAAGAATAACTTTGAATTGAGAATTTTAGTTCGTTATGTGTAAATAAAAGCAAGATGGCGTGTAAGATGGCGGACCGCGCTCACGTCGCCGCCCTCGGGCGTCAGAGATGCTATCGGGATCATTACGTGAGACTATGTCGTGATCTGTGTTATGTATTTGTCGTTTTATTGTTTTTTTTTATCTTACATTACATTATCATGTTATTTGCTAAAGATCGTTTTTATTAAAATCCTACAAATTTTCATCTTTTTTATTACTGTTTATTGCTTGTTTTAGTTTTTATAAATTTTTTTTTCTTTGTTCGTCATTTGTTATTAATAAGGAGTGTCGTTCTATTTTGGGTTATTAAAATTAAATAAGTAAATAAATAATATTTAGTTTATTAAATTAAAATCATATTTAACTAATATTACTATTATATGATAAATAATAAAAGAAATAAAAGTATAAAACCTATGTGAGGTTGTTGAACTCCTAAAAATATGCATGTTAGAAACTTTATTAAATTTTAAAAAGCATTGTATTTTGAATTCTATAACCCATAATATATAATATAATATAGTGAGCGTTGAGACGATTCGTTTATTTGATTAAGATCTCTCGTGACGGCGCCGTATCGTTCAGACTTGTTAGTTATGGCTGCCAACGACTAGACATTCACGTTATCCACGTGACAGATATTGTTATATTTTAATAAAATACATCAAATCATAAGCTTACATGATTATTTCATTTTTATTTAACTTAATATTTCAGTTCGAATGTAATTTATTATAAGCTACAAGCTTTTGTCAGGGAATGCATTGACGCCTTCCACAGTCCTCCCTCAAATTATAAGTCATATATCATCACTTAATTTGTGTTTTCTTGTGAAATCGAGAGAAATTTCGCAGTATTCACGCCTATATTACCAGGGTAATAGCCTAAGAAATACAAAATTTCTTAAAAAGCCCTCCAGTAGTCAGTGTCAGGTAGCGATTGTTTAACACTAAACCTACCGACAATTCTTGTATACCTCTTCCTACCGCACGCCGTCAAATTGACCGCTAATTAAAAGTTATTTTATTATATAACGCAGGTAATAATGTAAATAACTAAAAGTAAAGAGTGTAGAAAATATTATATGCATATTCTAAGAATTGTCATGTAGTTTGATAACGATATTATAACGTTTAAAAATGTGTAAGTTTTACAAAAGTTTAAGAACGGTCAATTTGACCGGTACTTGGTAGGTTTAGTGTTAAAATAATATATATGTATGATAACGCAACCTTGACCCCAACAATGCCACGAGTGACATTTACTATCATTAGCTATATTCTTAGATCATACTATCTAATTATTCGAACAAAACATTAAATTAGGATTAAATTAAACTTAAAATAATATTACAGTCATGGTTTTCTTTGTTCAAACCAAAAATATTAGCCGTAAATATCAATTCAGTATATTATTTATTGCCTTTGAAGTAAGCAATCTTAATTTTGTATAGTGTTTATTGTTCATGCGGGCGATGAAAGTGTCAATTTTAATTAAATTTGTGGAACGGCTAACTCGATTGACTTAATCTCAAATAATAGGTCATTCAACTATGACTCAATATTTAAAATTGTCCAAACAATGAAATCTAAATGTAAGTATTCAAACACTTAAGCACTTTATATTGATATAAATATTTTGATTTCAATTATTTGTATTTTCAATAATTCCGGACAGGACAGTCCAAGAGTGAGAGTTATTAAATTCTTTAGAATACATACGCTATATAGTAGTTTCATACACAGCATTTGTTGTAATACGTCTATTGCTAGAAGCTTTCCATTTGACTCTGGCGGTTTTCCAATGAATGTTTGTAAACTCTAGATTCAGTCTATAAATAATTTCGTTCGTCAATTTTATTTGCACCTTCCACCTCGAGGTTTAAATAGGTAACATTAATAAATGTTTTGGTACTGCGTCAAACATTTATACGTGCCGACAAAAATACTTATATATATTAAATTAGGATTTATGTTTAGTAATAGTAGGTAAAATAACATTTATAATATAAAAATATTATTGAAAATCTTAAATTATATAGATATTGTACATTAAAACAGAAGAAAGAAAGCCTAGTTATGAATAATCACTCTAAGTACATTTTTTGTTTCATCCTAAGCTAGCACTGTCTATCACTTCGTTAGCGTATTTATTATTATTAGTATGTTTTTTAAATAAAAAGTATCCTAAGCTACTCCTTGTAACATCAGCTATCCGCCACTGAAAGTTCTATTAAAATCGGCTTAGCTGTTTTAGAGATAAATTTTTCAAAATAGTTTTTTTATGTAAGTACCGTATATGAACTGCGAAAAGCTGCTAATTTGGTATTACAAACAGACAGTTCAATTTTGTTTATATGTATAGATAGCTAAAGCAAATATTTGAAGTGTATAGCAGCCGATTTTAATAAAAATATTTCGGATTAAAAACTATCCTAATATTGACCAGTTCATTGACCTCTAACCAAATAACCTAAACCACACTAAATCGTGAAAATCCTTAGAATACTTTTAGCATGATGCGAACAAACAAATTGCGTCAGTACCACTTTATATGGAGATTCGATAAGAAAATATATTTTTTAATCAGAATAAATTCTCATGTCTCGGAGTTATTAAGTTACATAAATAAAAAAATTATGAAATATGGTGAAATTATCAGTTATATTTATCTTTTTAATATAACAAATTTAAATAACTTATTTATTTTATAATTTCTTAAGGCTTAAGACTTAGACACGACTAAAGGGATAATACCCCTCTGTACATTTAATATTACTTATAATCTGAGATTATCTTACAACAGATGAAGTAAGATATAATTAATATCGTTATAAAGAAATGAAAATTTTGTATTAATACTTATCGTTGTTATCGTTATGATGTTTGTTTGTGGCTCAAACTTTTGTTGAACAGGTTTGTTAAAACCGGTTAAAGTCGAAACTGAACGGACATCCGACTGACATCGAATGCTGTTCATTTGCTGATTCTAATCCAAAATAAATATATTATCGTGTGTATGTGCGTGTGTCTGTGTGTGTGTGTGTATAATATTATTAAGATTGATAAGGTTTATTCTAATGACGACTTCCTATCTATATTTGGACTCTTTACTCAAGAAACTCCATTGACGATCTAACATTAATCCTTTGCCAATAGTGTGTATATGTGTCTATACCAAATATATCTAATATAATATAAAATTTTCAACGAGACTCAATTATTTTACTTCTGTTTAATAGTACTGTCATCAAGTCAATTGGCTGTAATAAACGCGAGGCGAGTTGCACGGAACCTTGGACTAGACCGGCCACATTATCTTGTACCTACCTCCCGGCAATTACTTCACTACTTACATAACTATGTAAATAAAACATATCTACATACTATGCTATTTATCTTTTATTATAATATTTTTACTTGTTTCTTACGAAAGTTATCAAGCTAATTAAAATTGTGTAAATTTGTGAAAACCTCTCTAAGATAAGATTTATATTATACTAAAGCGTCCAATGATTTCAAAATCATTGAAATTTATTATGTTGGAGACGATCTAAAATTTAAACAAATGTTTCAAACAAATTTTAAACATTTGTTTACCTGAGTGTAACATGGCGTTATCGCAACACATGCAAACATTAAAATATTTATCCTCATCAGTTATCTGAAGAATAGTAAATAAAAAAAATACTTTAATCTACTCACAGTGTCCTCTAAAGTTTTAAATTCGTTGAAGAGTCTGTTGCTTGACAGTTTTTGATTTAAAGACATTACGTTCGCTGACATTGCGATCATATTTACAGAGAGCTGATCGACTTCCTGGCGTAGTTGTGTTAGTTGGATTTCACGAACAATGGTAAGGACGAGCAACCACACCGCGAGAGCACCCACTGTCACCCCTAACACCACACACCCCTTCCGCCTCCTTCCACCCTCGCTACCGGTGTATTGTCTCTCAAAGTCTCCGCTCATTAGATTCTTTGATATATCTTTAACACCGTTCAAGGCTTCCTTGTTTGTATACATCGTGATGGGTTCGGGGATGAGTGCGCAGTTCTCGGCCATCACACTAGGACACTTCACTGGTCTATCAAAAGATAGTTAATTGGAGTATCAGCCGTTATCGGTCCATTATAGAGTACTCGGAAAACGAGTATATTAAGTGAACGAGACGCACGTGTGGAGAAACGTTGGTGAGACAGGAACACGCGTAACCGGCGAGACGAACTAGAGTCGAGTGAAGCGTAATGAGCACGGAGCGAGGAACGCTGCGCTTGCGCACGCTGCAGTCAGCATTGGGTCACAAATAATTTATGCAATAACCAGGAAGATATGACCTCCGATCTGCTTTGATATGATATACTTACAATTTTAGGATTCTACGTAAATAAGACATCATATAATTATTTTTTAATATTAAAGTTCTAGGAAAGTTCCAAAGCGCCGTAAAAACTGTAAAGGGATGGTTTTTTAAGAAATACTTTATTTTGAATCTATCATAAAGTTATAGCGAAAATTAGAATAACTTTAGAGTAATTGTTATCTTATCTTATTACGTTTAGCTTCGTACGTACAATGGTAACTATTGGAATGATTAAAACAGTATTAATTTGTAAACGATGATCCATTATAATTAATGGGTCGTTATAATATGTTGTATTAATGTAACAGCTGTTGCCGCTGCACCAAACATATCTACAAAATAAAACAAACCTTCGTCATAAAAACCTATTTTGAGGTCATTTTATTCGGTTTCATATTAAAAAAATTTAAAATATTCCATAAAACATTTTTTAACATTAAATTATATTTCTTTTTACAACACAATTTTATTAAATGAAACATATTTTCAAAAGAAGGGTTAAGCCTAATCCTTTTGTTCTATAACAAAAAGTAGACTTCAAATAATTTAAAAGTATTTTTACTTCTTGATACCAAAATACATTATTTAATATCCTATTATTCTTTATCAACAAATAGTTAATATGAAATAACAAGAAATGATTTAGTAATGTTTATTTCACTAAGCACGTAACACTATCTGTGTTAGTTAAGTAACACCAACGATAGACCATTATGAAAATTCGCTTATTGTAATTTATATATTTTAAATATTAATTATAGTTGTTATTAAATATTCATTTAAATGAAGGGGTCAGTGCCTCGACTCGACACTTTACGTTCGACTCCGCGATATTTAGTTACAAAGTTCAAATTCCATAAACTATACAATAACCAAACATAAATAAATTCGTTTATAATAAAATGGAAAATCCAAGGACATGTCATAGCAATTCAAAACATTTCTTTAAATATACATGACGCAGAGGTGGGTTCAAAGACCATTTACATTTGATGCACGGAACTGATATCTGCTCTAATTATTTCTAGGAACATTAACTGGAGGTGTGATTGTAATAATTCTTTGTATTAAATTTATGTTATATAAATTTTAAGATTAAATAATGTATATTATTTTGTTCTCTATTATAAATTAGTATTGTTTGCTATAAGTGAAGTTTGCTCCGTCTAAAGGAGCAGGCGAAAATTATACATGATTAACACTTGCTGTCATGATTACAGCGATAATATCGTTTGAATTCACCGTTGTAATAGTGATTAACTACAATTGAAGTTCCAAGAAGAGTATGACTACATCAAGACAACGACAAAGACAACTAGAACACCTATTTAGTGCTAGCTACCATCTACAGTTAAAAGTATTTTTTTCTTATTAATAAACTTCGGTGAATTTTCATTATCACACCAAGTTATTCTCATATTAATTTGAAATACTTCCCAGGAATTGGATGAGACGTTCAATTATTTCGGAGAATGTTTGGAATATATAATGCGAGATCATAATATAAGGTATTTTGCAACTTATATGTTGGTTAGAACAATAATAAACATTATTTAGCTTTACATTAAAATATATGTACACATTTTTATGTATTTTGGTGCAATTATATTTAACATTAACAAGATAAAATAATTAAAACAACAGCAAGAAAAAATTTAACATATTTAGTGAATATTTATTGAACCATTCCGCATACAAACTGCAGTCACAGGATAATGATTAGTGAAATATGATGGAATACATTATATGTATAATTGAAAATTTCTTTTTATAATCTTTATCTACTATGTATACAACATAATTTAATTTCAGAATTAGGTATGTAATTTCAAAAATCTATACATAATTTCGTTATAATTCGTTCGGTGGTTTACCAGAGGTTACTTTTGAATTTATAATATTATTAGTCTAGTCTTCGTCTATTTATTAGGATTTAAAAAGAAAATATTGATATAATTTCATTAAAATGGTGGTAGTAAACTAACAAGGAATTAATTATGAGAAAGTGGTTGGATAGCTGCTCCCATAGACAGGTCGACGTCGATCAGTATATCGACTTGGATTTAATAACTTTTTACACCGTTGTGAGACTTAAGCTTTTTTAACATGTTACATTTTTGATGGCATCTCATTTTGTAAGTCCTCCCTTTATTTATTTTCTGGAATAATACTCGTAGCTTGCGCTTCATCTGCGGCCTTCCTCAAAGTCCGCTCCCTGTTGGGCCAATGTTCTTTTCTTAGAAGTTTCGATATTTCATTATAAACAAAGGTTGCCTGGCAGCCGTAACTGAGTCAGTTTGAAGTTGTACAATAATTAAAACAAATGTATTTATTACAAAGTTTGTAAACATTAATATTTAAATTTGTGTTACTTAAGAAAATGCTTTTCTGTTTCTCCGATTGTTTCGCTGTGCTGTGCGGTGAGGAAATTCGGAGATAAGCATCAGATCAAATAGCTCTTTGGAACACTCCCCGTGGTATATAAGATAGAAGACGCACAAAGAGGCCACGCTTCTACGCAATGCCAGAGTCGAGCCATTCTCAGAGCACTGGATCCCCAACAATCCGAACGGCTCTCGGTACTAGACGATCAAAAGGTACAAGCTAATATTGGGATGATCCGAACCAGAGATGAGAAGTGGGGCCGGACGTCCGTCTTATAGAGCGCAAGTCTTTGGCCAGGCTTGAAATACTGCCTCGCTCACTCCCAATTTTGTCGGGGCCAACTTGGCCGTGCTCTCCAGGTGACTCAAAATTTCGAGGCCTAATATTCTGATACTTGGCGAGGTATTGAGAGGAATACTCTTGAAGAGCGGAGATACGACAAATCAGGTTCTTCAGTGGTAAACACGCAAACTTGTGTCCTTTGGGGATTGAACTGAACGAGGTTCAGTTTAACCCATTCTGAGATCATCCCCAAGAAGGTCTTTATAGAAGACACAAGATTCTTTTGATACTCGCCGACGTTTACCTGAGAGAGCCCTGCGCGGCCGGAACCGAGTTGGGGATATCACGCAACCTTTGAATACGCCAGCGTTCACCGGCCTGGGGTCTTATATTTCCTTTTCAGAAAATAGCGACTAACGGATTAGCCAAAACCTGATACGCCTGCCGTTTGCCATCTGCTTCAGCCCTGACAGACGCTTTAAATCAAGGTCGCGATCTACCACCAAGTGGTACCACAGAGTTTACTACAAATAATTCCATCCCCTGTAGTATCACATCAGCTACAGCCGCAGAGCAGTCACTGGAATCATTAAAAGAGAAACAAACCGGTCATCGAGTACTATATATCTTCCATTTTTATATATCACAGGTTAGAGCTCATCAGACCGATTAACTTATGCTATGGCAGCATTTCCGTATTTTTATAGTTTAGTTGTGCTCCGGTGTTCCACATCAAAAACACCACTCCTACTATTTTCAGTTTCATAGTTTTTTTTCTTTTCTTAGACACTAAAACCTAATTGTATACCAAATTTCAGCTCTCTACGTTCACGGGAAGTAACACTTCTATTTTTATGATCGATGAGTCAGTGACAGAACAAAGGAACTTTGACTTGCAATAATTCCTAAACTATCGGTTCAAATTTAACGTATTTTGCAAATATAATACCCTCTTAGACACTGAAAGTTTGGACTTCCTAGAATTTTTACTAAAAAGTTACAGAGTTTTGAAAATATCCGAAATCAATTTGAGAATAGAATAGTACAAAGGGTGCCCTTTTGGTCGATTTGGCGGGGACACTTCTTTGACCCCAGGTTTGGGAAAGATATTTGGCTATATAATAACCTCTTGGTTAATGAAAGCTTATTTTAATTAATAGTATTTTTGGTCTTCAATAATAAAACAAAACAGAATATTTCTGGTGATTTAATATCAAGCTCATGTATCTATTGACCTTGATCATAAATCAACATATCGGAGACTGTATTTTCGTTCATTTATTAAAAATGTAGTGTGTAAAAAAACAATTGAAGAAGTGATTATTATTTATTGAAGAAAAGAAAATGTTAAATACATGTTTATTTATAATTCCTAAAAAAATATAAAATATATGATTAATAATAATCCAAAATAGTAGTATAATTAAATATGAAAATAAACTAAATCAGTAAATTATAAACAGCGCCATCTCTCGACAGTAATGAAAATTTTTCCTGTCCACAGACATCCATCATCCATCCGAGAAAAGTGAAAACAATAAAGAACGAACAAAGTTCGTTCGTGAATATATTATATAAAACTATTGTCGCAATGTCGACATTAAAGATGCATTTTTACCGAACGTTGCAACAAGGTCAAGTAACGTACTTATATATTAATAAATGTTATAAAATGTGTACTAACCCTTATCCCTTACTAATCTACAAATATAGATTATATAATTACTACTACATAACTAAAATCCTGATTTCTTATTTTTAAAGCAAATAAAATAATTTACGACTATAATTTTTGATTTCATTTTCACTATTCAGTTACAAAGTTTAGTTAAACTATAGTCTTGAGTCTTATCATTCGCGGCCATTTTTTTTTATTTCTGTAACTTCTAGTTTACAACCCTCAATTTCGGTACACTGTGTATATTACACAGTCAAACAGAATAAGGGTTTAGAGCATGTCTAATTGTTAAAAGTATAACTCACGTTAAGTCCTCAGAAAATTATTTTAGTCCTTATCATTGTTATCTTTATAGACTTTTTTTTTCAATTTAGTTGAATTCCTAGATATAATCAAAATGTGTGTTTAAAAATATTTCTGCTAAAAACCTAAACAAAAAAAGTAATACGGTATACAAAAGTCTATCGAAAAGAATTCAAGGTAGTTTGAATCAAGACTGATTTATCAATAATAACCCTTTAAAAGGCAACAATCAGACACAATAGAACAATAAGGCTCCCTCTAGGAAGCGTCAAGGAAGACTCAAGGAAGACTCAAGGAAGACACATTAATAACAGATTAAACTACGAAGAGCAGCAAAATCATGAAACTTATCTGAGTTTTGTAATGTGTATTTCTGGATGACATTGCTGAATTCTTAACAATAAAAAATATGTAATGTTTTATAAAGAATACAATATTTTTATGAATTCTTTTTGTAAGATTTTCTATTCAAGATTTGGAAAGAATCGTCACCAAACTATATGTTATTTTACAAGGTTTCTGACATATCAGTAGATGATACAAAATTATCATAAATTATATTGATTGCCACTCAAAAACATGTGGCACTTACCATGAGATTACATTATAACATCGAGAGACACTCGGTCATTCAGATAACTAACAATTATCAATCGATTTGATTCTCACAATAAAGTTGAATTAAAACAAACTCAACTTACCTATAATACAATATTTTATTTCCATATTATAAAATTCTTACAATTACCTCTGCAGTCTCTTTATCCTCGGATAAAGACACCCACGCTAAGTTAGTAGTTAAAAGACGCGTGGGCCGTACGATGCAACTGAAAAGAAATCTATTCTAGAGAATATAAGCTCTAGTTCAAAAGGAATATAAGATATAAATTGATTTCTGTTGCCGTATAGTTCAAATGGAATTTTTAATTAATCTCTCTCATATTTATTTGCATATTTATTTGCTTCTAATATGGCTGTAAGGTATTGTAAGTCAACTTTGAAGTAGTAACAGTAAGCGCCTGTGAAAAATTTAAAGCAAAACTCGATTTAATGTTTTTGCAGAATATTTTATTAGGTTAGTTTTATTAAAATATGTAAATATTCAATAAGAAGAAATAAATTTTATATACTTATATTTTGTATTACGTCATTTGATTTTTCCTCTTAACGTTTAATAGATAAAAAACATAAACAATATGATAAAATTAAACGTAGAAACAAAGTCCTTTAAAAATAATTTAGAAAAAAAACGCAAAAGTTAAATAGAACTGGGTAAATGGGTAATAACTTTAAATTGAAAATATAATATGTTTTATGTTCACATGGACGATGTCATTGTAATAGTATATTGAAGGGAGCAAAAGATATGTAATGTTACCTCAGCATATTTGACGAACGCCTCGACTTACATATGAATTGGGTCACACAATAAAACAAATGGAATGACATAGATATTGGACACCCTTGGACCAGATACTTGTAACCTTGAAGCATCTATACAAGTCGAGGATCCTTTGAGAAATATGAAACAGTTTGGAGACACGTTTTATATGTGTTGTCATTTCTTTGTAATATCGTATATGGACGATTAAAATATAAATATAAAGGTGTATAAAACTAGGATCCGCCGCCATGCGCTGCGGGAGTTGAGTTGAGGCTCTGCCCTTATATATAAAATATAATATTATTGTTTTTTTATTTTTTTTATTTAGTCGTTTTTATGTGATGTTGCTTATAAGCCTATTTCTAGGTTGACGATCGACGAGCGCGCGGAGGTTCTGATAACGTTGTCTATGGGAAAAACAGTTTTTTGACCATCATTTCTGAGCGGAATGAGATATTTTAATTCTATTGTTTTTTTAAATATGTCCATTCCTAAGCTCTACAGCTCTGCCAATATTCATACAATTAGATTCAGTAGTTTTTATGTGATGTTGCTTGAAAAAAAATTATCCCAAACCGTTAAGAGTAAATATAATACTTTGTAGTAGATAGATTTTTAGCAATACGTATATGTTGGGACGCCATTAAAATAATACTTATTTTACAATTTTCATTACGTATAAATTAATAAATATATTCCATGTAAATTTTACTCTCGATACATGAGTATGTAACGTATCCTCTGATTTATATCAGAGATAATTAAATTTTCAAACATCAACTGAAAGAGAAATATCAGAGAATAAAACGAGACTTATAAACGCTCAAAGTCTGCATCAGACAGTTTGGCTCCACAATAGTCTATTTCAATTTATTTTAAGTTATATCAATTATTTTATACAATCGTCAGACCTGAATAAGCATATTTATTTAATTTAAAAACACTTTATGTTCAAAATATAGAAAATAAGTCTTATTTCAATCTTACAATAACATTCAATTTTGTATGGATATAATTATAGTTTAAATACATACAGAATTATTTCAAGCTCAAATATAAAATAAGTAACGAAGACAGTTTATGAGAAAGTAAATATTTATGTTGTTAATAAAAATTTTATTGCAAAATGTCAGTTGAAATATTGATCAATGGCTACATGCTTGAGAAGAGTTGAATTACAAGATATTACAGAGACTGAGGTCCGTAAACGACATTAAATGATTTCCCCAATAATAAATAATTAAAACCCTTATTATTTGTTATTTTCTTGTTTATTCTTATCGTTCACATGTTTATGGAGCCTACTAGAATCACAACTACTAGTGCCACTTGTATTGATAATATTTTTACAAGTGTTATTCCAAATTTTAAATGTTTATTCAATACATTAGATTCCGACCACTATGGCCAATTTATTAAATTCAGTTGTAACAAGATAAGAAAATCAAAACAGAAAGTAAGTTTTATACCAGTGACTATAGAACGTATTAGTCAAATTAAAAATGATTTAATACACTATTTGCCCTCGTTGAAAAAATCAAATCCCAATGTTATGTATAATGAGTTTTTCAATACTTTCATTAAATTATTTAACTTTGTATTTACCACAAAAACAGTGGTTGTTAATGATAAATTAGTATTTAGTGAGTGGGCATCTGCTGAGTTACACAAAAATAGAGAAAAATTATACAATATGTATAGTGAATTGATGTATAATACTAGTAATGAGTTTAGGGATGAGGTAAAATTATTTTCCAAATCTTTTAAAAAACAATGTAAAATAGCTAAATCTCAACATATCAATAAAAAAATAGGAAGTAGCAATAATAAAATAAAAACAACTTGGAAAATAATTAATGAGGAAACTGGAAGAGCTAAATCCCAGAGGATCGACTTTAAATTAAATATAGATAATAAATATGTTACGTCTGACCTCGAGGTTGCTACTGCTTTTGAAACCTTTTTTACTAATATTCCAGTGACTACAACGTTATCTTTAAATTCTTCTCCCGCTGCAGCTATAGGATTACTTAGAGATAATGTAGATCGATGTGTTAGCATTTTTAATTTTAAAAAAGTTAATGCTCAAGAAGTAATCAAAGTATTTAAATTAATTAGCGTTAAAAAGACTAGTGATCTTTGGGGAATATCTGTTGACGTACTCAAGTCCATAATTGACATTGTAGCGCCAGACTTAGCATTGATATTTAATAATTGTTTAGAATGTGGTATATTTCCTGATCTAATGAAACAAAGTAAAATAACTCCATTATTTAAATCGGGCAGTTCATTAGATCCTAGTAATTATAGACCAATTTCAGTCTTACCTACATTTAGCAAGATTTTTGAAAAAATAATTCTTAATCAACTTGTTGATTTTTTCAGTAAAAACAATCTCTTGCACAAAAACCAGTTTGGTTTCACTGCCGGTCGCTCTACAACAGATGCTGGGGTTGAGCTATTACTCAATATATTTGAAGCCTGGGAAGGATCCCAGGATGCACTTGGCATTTTCTGTGATCTATCTAAGGCGTTTGACTGCGTTCAACACGAAATCCTTATAAAAAAATTAGAACATTATGGAGTTAAGAATAAGTCCCTAGATTTGATCAGTTCATATCTTAATGATAGAATTCAAAAAGTAGACGTAAATGGAATACGTTCCCCCGGTTCATTGGTAAAAATAGGTGTGCCACAGGGCTCTATCTTAGGGCCTTTCTTGTTCCTCATTTACATAAATGACTTACCTCACCTAGTGAGGGAAAAACATGGGATAGTGTTGTTTGCTGATGATACTTCTCTTACTTTTAAAGTTAGCAGAAGGCAATCTGTTATTGACGATGTAAATAATGCTCTCTCAGATGTTGTACAATGGTTTAACGCCAATAATTTGTTGCTCAATAAAAAAAAGACGAAATGTGTTAAATTTACTTTACCAAATGTTAAAAATGTTAAAACCAATGTACAATTAAACAATGAGGAATTGGACTTGGTCAAATCTACTACTTTCTTGGGCATTACCTTAGATGAAAAATTGCAATGGGGTCCTCATATATTTGATTTATCAAGTAGACTTAGTTCTGCTATATACGCGGTTAAAAAAATACGTCGATTGACAAATATGGAAACTGCTCGATTAGTTTACTTTAGTTACTTTCATAGTATAATGTCTTACGGTATACTCTTATGGGGTAATGCAGCCGACATCGATACCATATTCACACTGCAGAAGAGGGCTGTTCGAGCAATATATAATATGAGACCTAGAGAATCCTTAAGAAACAAATTTAAAGAATTTAAAATAATGACGGTTTATAATCAATATATTTATGAAAATTTAATTTACGTTCATAAAAATATTTCTAAGTTCAAAAAAAATTGTGATTTTCATAAAATTAATACGAGAAATAAAAATAAACTCGCTATGCCCAACACTAGGCTCCATAAAATAGGTAAATCCTTTAAGGTTAATTGTATACGTTTTTATAATAAGCTCCCAAATGAAGCCTTAAGTTTATCGTTAAATAAATTTAAATTATATATAAAAATAAATTTGATAAAAAAATCCTACTATAGTGTACAGGATTACATCAACGACGGTATGGCCTGGGAATGAATTGTATTATATTGCGAATAACTAGTAATCTCCGCAATTTGAATTTTGTTGTAGATTAATTTCGTTTTATCGACCTGTTGCATCACACCGATTCCTTAGAAGTCATTACTTGCGGTAGCGTCGGGAGTCGGGTTGCGCTCGTCCCTCAAATATGTGCGAAGGGGGTGATGGCTGACTCTTGCGTTATGCTCGTGAACGGGTGCTGCTTGCGGTGACTGGTTGTGTAGCAGGCCTATTTTTATTTTTTATTATTGTTATCATTATTATTAATTTTTTTTTTGCTATTATTATAATTATTGTAATAATAATTATTATTTTTTTCATTATATTGCGACGGTTCTAGTTGTTCCAAAATAGCTTTTAAGATTGACATTTGTGAAACAGTGATCACAATATAAAAAAAATATATATCCGGCTGAGTTTGTTGTGTGGTTCTTCTCAGACTTGGACGCGTTTGGAACCCTCATAGCTTTAACATTAAGTTGGACAGTGCTTTTACAGAAGGGCTTATTACGATAAATCTGGTATCGAAATAGGCCCTCCTGACACTTCCATTTTGACGTACACAAGTGATCACTGATAATGATTCAAAGTGGAAAAGATATAAATAAAATAAATAAATAAAAAGTTTAGTAAAAATACATGGGTGTATATCTTCGTTCATTGCGTCAATTTTTTCTTCACTGACGATGACTCAAAATCCCAAAAACCAAACATATTTTAAAGAAATATAATAATATTTACCAGTTGTTTTTTTTTCTTCTGACTGGCTTCGCAGTGAAAGAACATCAGATTACTGAACATTCATCTTGATTTCATTTGTAAAACCACGTTTACATTCAAATCAGCAATCATTAAAGTAATTACTAGTTTCAAATCGTCAATGTGGTAAGGCAAATGATATTGATACATGTTTCTATTGTAATACGATACGAGAAGCATTGGACCAAACAAAAAAATCTGTGGTATCCATGGTTTGTTCTTATTATGCACTTCTTACTTTTTCGTAAACATTTTTTCCTTGTGATTTCATAAAAAACTGCAGAAACGTAACAAAACTCATTTGGTGCATTTTTGCAGTGGCAACGGCCACTTAGTTCCGCACTTATATTGAATTTTTTTGGATGTTTTCGAATAGATATTATTAATACATGTGCTGCTTGCGGTGATTGACGATCTTTTTTTTATTATTAACTAATCATTAGTCGATTAGAATTTATTGCTATGGTTTAAATTATTCGTACATTGTTCACTTAATATATTGACGTTGGTGAAAAATCACCATAAAAAAAACCCGGCTGGGTTCGTGTGTGGTTCTTGTTGTGGTGTGTGGTTCTCAGAGCAGGGCGCGTTTAGACCCCTCGTAGCCTTATTTTGGCTTATCGATAAGTACACATTATGTCATTATTTATTATTAAAATAGGCCCTCCTGCCACTCCTATTTTGACGTACACAAGTAATCACTTTTATTGATTTGAAATGGAAAACATAAATACCACGTATGTTTGGGACTTTTTTGTCTGTGATTCATTACCTGTTAATTACAGCTATCAGTTCCGGTAACAATATCATAAGTGTAATTTTACATAAAGAGAATGAAAGATGTTTATGTATATTTCAAACATATAACATTCATAGCACGTGAAAATTAGTACAGTGAAAGTAAAAATGAAAAAGCGTTTGATATTGCTTCATTTCAGGAATATTAAATTGTTGGAATTAAGACTAATTGAATCGGAATGTTTTCTCCAAAACCATGACTCATCATGTGCTTATGCAAAAACAATTTCCTTTAACAAATGCGTATTTTTTTAAGTTATTCTAACTTAACTGAATGCAGACATCTTGATTAACGTACTAGGTACAAATTCAAAATTGTATAAATATATACTAATATTAATAGAGTAGAAACCAAGGATATAAACACATTATCTGACTTTTGGTGGGTTCTAATTGACAAACCAATTTTTAACCCCTGTATAAGTAGACAGGTATTAGGTCTCACAAAATAGTATCTTAATGAATTATATGAATTAACAAATACGATATATATATTCAATATAGCTATAATATATCTATAATACATTTCAGTATCTCACATGCAGTCTTAAGAGAAGCAAAACTTTAGAAAATTTTATATTATATAGAAAGAACACTTCGTTATACACAATATATAGTTTTTTATGGTTATAAAAATAATTTTATACACAGGTATTCAGCACAATTACAGTTTTATTTTAGTATATATTTTTATTTATTAAACCTGTCGTAGAAAATATTTAAAATCACAAAAAAACCCATATAACTTAGACTAAAGTCACGTCCTCCTTTATTTGGTCCTTATCCCTATTTGAACAAAATTCTGGTTCTATCAGTTTAGAAGACACTCCTAAACTGACAGAACCAGAACTTTGTGCTTCCAAGAGAGCCTGGAAGCACAAAAACATAATAAAGACATCAAGACTACGTCTTTGAAATGCCTTTGATACACACCGACATAAATGGACTGAACTAACCTAACATATCAAATACTTGTTGTAAAATAAATTATTAATATAACATTTATTTATGTTTCTTTTGAGGTTTTTAGCTACGTAGCTTCTTTGTTTTTATCATAATTTGATCATAATCCGTGGTAACACTGCTAAATGACGTAGTCGAGATTAAAGCCAACTATCGATAGAATAGGAAAATGCACAACAAAATGACCTCAACTCCTGAAAACATGACATTACTCAGGTATTTACAGCACAATATGTAAACAAAGTCTCGATATTTCGGTGTCTTATTTCACATAACAGAAGCGATTTTCAATCAGGGTTGCCACGTGCTCTATAATAAAATATTGTAAGCTCCTCGATAATAGTGAAGTACGCGAAAATACTTAATTTCACATCATATAATTTGATGTCCATTTAGGATTGATAGGATGATGTGCCAACTGCACATCTACAAGTTATAATAACCCCATCAAAAAATATGTAAAAAAACACCCAAGTCTCACAATGGGGTTAAAAGCTATGAAAAACAAAGTCAATTAATTCAGTATACGTGTCTATGGGAGCAGCCATCCAACCACTTTGTCATAATTAATACCTTGTTAGTTTACTACCAACATTATAGTAAAACTATATCAATATTTCCTTTTTTATATCCTAATGAAGAGACGAAGACTAGACTATTAGTATTATAAATGCAATAGTCTACTACCTATAGTAAACCACTGAACGGATTTTGATGAAATTTTGTGTATAGATACTTAAATTAGATTATTTCGCCGGTCAGTCAGTCGCTTTATTCATATTTTGACTAAACACATTTCATACCCATACGCTACACGTCATTTTATTATTTTATTTTATGTTACATAAGAAAAATATTTTTCCGTTTGTCTGATAGTTTTTCTGTGCTCTAGGGTTCCATATCAAGTACTCCATATCTTCAATTTATATATATTACTAGATAATGCTCATAGGACCGAATACCATATGCTATGGTAGTTTTGATAGTTTAGCTATGATATGGTTTTTCACATCAAATACTCCGCATCTTCGAATTTCTAAATAGTTTTTCCTTTGCTTAGACACTAAAACTTAATTGTATACAAAATAACAGCTATCTAAATTAACGAAAACTATCAGTTCTATTTTTATAATCGGTGAATCAGTGACAAAAATAACAATTTTGACTTGCAATAATCCCTAAACTACTGGTACAAATTAAATATAAATATATCTAGTTACATAATACCCTTTTAGTCACAAAAAGCTTAAACTTTCAATTTTTTTACAAACAAGTTAGAGATTTGAAAATGGCCGAAAAGCGTCAAGAAAAAGGATAGTACGACCTTTTTGCGCACCTTAGGGGCACTTTCTTGCCGCCCAATGTATAAAAACTATTTTAAAAAATCCTTTTTTTTTTGATACTATGTAATTTATTTTGTTATCTTTAATAACAAATATACAATAATAGAGTTGTCAACCCTATTTCCAATAGTCAATAGTCAATAGGAATTAAGCCGACTCAGTGTTACATAATGTAGGATACCTCTGTTATTTACCGAAGTTCTTAATACGTAGTTAATTTTATAGTTTTATAGAAATATCACCTGTAAAATAATATTAATAGATACGTTTATTGTGTAAATAATTTTTGACTATTTTCTGCATTTTCGTTTAATAACATGGACGTTGCGAAATTGTTTGTTTGAATACAACCGTCAGCATCCAGACAGTAAACAGCAATAATACAAATAATACATAACACAGAAAAGAAAATTTATTAATAAATTTTTCACATTGTAAACCTTTAAAGGAAATACACAAATGCGCAAACAGAAATACATTAAGACAAGTTCATTGACCCGAATGACATCTTAAATAACACACTACAAACAAATTATCAGAATTACATACGGAACGATGAACTTCAAGAAGTTCATCCAATATTTTCCGGGTATTCCGGAACATTGTGATCGTTGAACCGTAAAACATACACATACACACACACACATACAACACTAAAATCTTAATAAATACCAATATATTTATATTAAATAATAAGTAAATCACGTGTTTATAAACATGCGGACGAAGCACAAAATCACTTACCTACCATACTAGTACACGCAAACATCGTACGATGTTTTAGTAAACAACATCAAAATAAACAATAAATATCTCTGAAACGACCTTGCTCATTATACTTTTATCGCTGTTCAGTTTTTAAATATCGAGTGCAAAAATATGTTTCATAGAAAAGTAGGTAATGTACCAATAATACCAAAATTGATCCGTTATTTTAGATACACGTGGGTTCAAACAGTGTCCCACTTCGCAAAGGACTTCGGCAGTAACGGTAAGACTGACATATATGTCATGGAGACCGTTAAAAAACTACATTCAAATAAGACAATCTATTCATACACTGAGGTGGCAAAAGTTATACATATTTTAAAACTTAAAATTAACTTCAAGAGACAAATGTTGTATCATATTAATTGTTTATTAAAATGGTATTTATTTATACAAAGTGTACACTAGCACGCTTCGGTGGAACATACTGGTTGCATGTGTGAGAAATAGTTGTCGTATTATTGCATCTGTTACAAAAGCACCAAAACAAAAAAAAACAAAAACAATAAAAATGTTCCAATTTTAAAATTGTTGTCCCGCATTGCAAATACGTTCCATTTTTAAAATCATCATCTCCGTCTCATAAGAGGGAAATGTGCATTGAATAGATTACAATTATACAAAAATAGATATATATATAAGATAAAATAAGATAGATAGATAACTACCATCTTTAAAACTAGGTATACACAAACCAACAGAGCATTTTTATATGTATCTATATAACCATAACATAATATATGATTATAAATATACATAAAATAATTAATACTACCTACATATGTTATAATTTTATAAATTTCAATATTTCATCATCATTTCCCATTCATTGCATGATTTGTAAAGAAAGTATTTGAACTTGAAGACAAGTTCAATAGTAAAATCGATTTTGTACTTTTGGAGGTCAACTCCAGTGTCTAGTAAAACTACAAACCTACTTAATGGCTCCGTGCCAACACATTAAAGCGAAAATAAGAGGAAACTTTTTGGGATATTTTCCAAATCTAGAAAGATGCTATACCATATATAAGTATGAATCTATTTTCTATTTAAATTCGTTGTTTATTCCGACCTTATTCTACATGTAAATTATAATGATGTCCTTGGAAACTCCTAGGTGATCTTAACCTCATCACCAACGTTATCACCAGATTGTAATTGTCTACATTACAAGTACAGTACAAGATGTAGACCCTAGCTGTAGTTATTTGACAGCAGCTAATCCTGGTCTTGTTCGCCTGAGCGAAATCGGGATATTGCTAGGGCCGCCGACGAGTGCCGAAAGCAACTTGTGTCTTGTATAAAGACCTCCCTGAGGACGGTCTCAGAATGGGGTAACATAAACCTCTTTCAGTTTAATCCCCAAAAGACACAAGTTCAGAAAACTGGGCCTCGACATTTCGAGCGACTGACGGTTTCGTCTCCATCGCCTCCTTCCTTCATACCACCTGAATGCGTGGCGGTTTTCCGCTGTGCGGTTTTCAAGGAACTTTATTTCACATAGCACTAAGAAGTGGAACGAACTCCCTTCGGCAGTATTTCCGGATCGATCATTCTATTGTGAATCCTCGGAAGTTGCAAGAGTTCAGGGGCGCCGGTGATCACATATCATCAGTGAACCGCAAGCTCGTTTGCCCTCCTTTAACATAAATCGTTTGTTGTCTGATTCTTCTTTAAGCGGGAGAGTATCTTTACAGAAGGGCTTATTTCAATAAATATGATATCAAAATAGTCCTGACACTTCCATTGGACCACTGCTACAGATTAAAGGTGAAAAATATATAAATGCATAAATACGCCCTTTAAAGTCACGAAATTGTGAGTAGATCAATTTTGCAGTAACAACAATAATAAATTCTTAAATAAGCTAAAAATTATAAATGAAACTAGGTAAAATGTTAATTAATAAGTCGTCACCGCCTACATGACGATTGCGACGTTTACCAATAATTTAAAAACGCACGTAACCAGGTTATCAACCTTGTATGGCTGATTCATAGGTGTCCAATAATGCATCACACAGTACTTATATCTAATAGATTATCTATACATACTGATTTACAATCAATAATTACAATTATGTTCAAAAACCGCCTGAAAAATTTACGAGTCACTGAAACTGACTTATATTATTAAAATATAACAACACAATATTATGTCAAATGAACCTAAAATAATGTTACTATTAATCCTCTTAGTATGTAGTAAACTTACAAACGATATTAATAAAAATATCGAAGTAGATAGAAGAGGATACGTTATGGTACCTTTGGTTTTAGTCCTTGGAATAGTAATCAGTGTAAGCCTGAATGAATGTGATAGTCATTGGAATGTAATGAATCTGCTTTCTTCGAAACTGTTCGCTGTCATATTATACGGAATCATAACAAGAATACAATATTAACTAGCACGAAATAAAAGATAATATTATTATTACAGTGTTTAATTATGAACTAATCTGCTAGTTCATTGTGTCAATGCCAAATGTGATAATAATATTAAAAAATAAAATTAATAGCGTATTTACTGTCACTTCTTACTTAAACTGACATTATTAATTGTAATCTATGATTATTTTTGAAGTTTTGGTAGCACTGACATTTTGACATTGCTGCCAACGGTATAAAAAAAGAAACGTTTAAAAATTAAAAGATTAATGTCTCAAGAACGCTTTGTGTTAGTGTGTCATACGTATGACCTAAAAGTAAACATTGCCATAACGGTAATGTGGGGCATTGACACATTGATTCATCTCGGCTCGAATCAGACGAAATTAGCGTGCTGCATTTCCGTATATTTTATTAATTTTCGTTTGTAATATTGTGTTGTAATTATTTTTTAATAGCTTATAAATAATTTACGAGTCAATGATCGCTTAATATAAAATTAAATTCGTTTTATTTATTTTTATGATTTAATTTTAATAATTTTAAATCGTATCATATTATTAAATATGTTATTGAATCGATCGCTCGGAAGTTGTGTAATAAATTAATTTATAATATTATTTTCCGGAAATGCATGAGTAATTAACAAAGAATAAAAAATATAGATAGATATAGCATCTGTATTGTAATTGCATTATCTACATTTTTAAACCTTTACAAGAATGACACAATCAAGACGATAAGGGTTGTCTCTTTTCTGATCAAATGAACATCATTTAAAAAACTACAGTGAAAAAATTGTTGATTCAACATGAATTATTTAATATGCATCTGTTTGTGAACAAATAATAATATTTATTATAAGTTAAATCAATTTACCGTAATTTATTATACTTTTTTATGATTAAAGCTAAATATATTTATTTATTGAATCAATACCAGTGATCACTTGTGTACGTCAAATGTCAGCAGCAGGAGGGCCTGTTTCGATATCATATTTATCGATATAATCACTTGTGTGTAGACACTGCTAAACTTAAAATAAGGTTTTCAAACATGCCCTGAGCTGAGAAGAACAAACAAACTCATATATAATTTTTATTAAGCCGTTTTAACACTTTCGCTGCCACCAGATTTTCAGAAATTGAGCCCTGTGTGCTGTTTCAATTTTTCATATAAACGTTTGCATAAAGGCATTTAAATAAACGGAAAAATAGTAAAAAAAAATGTTGAGCCAATTAAATACTATAAAAAATTGACTTTTAATTGCTCCGTACATGCTACGGCCCTGGGGTGAAACACGGGGTGAAACTTGCGTCTCCGTACACGCTACGGAGCTGGCAGTGAAAGTGTTAATCAAATAATCAGAAAAAACATTTATTTTGACAACCCTGTTTACATGATTCACGACGCGCGCTCAAATTTCTTCAGTGCTTTTTCGTGAGGGAGTCATTAAAAATTATTCCAAGTATTTAATACATGTATGCGTGCACGCGTTTACATTTGTGTATGCAATTTTTATCCATTTACTAATAAAAACATAGTTCGTTAAATTAGATTACATCATCAATATCCAAGGGTTTATATTCTGCATATCATATATACGAGTGTATGATTCAGATATATTGTAATAATTCAATAGAAAGTTGAATTCAATAGAAAAATTGTATTGAAAATATCTACTTAATATATAGTATGGGTTTCAATATATCTGCGTCTTTCCCAGAGAGATAACATACTAAAACATATGTTCCCATATTATATAAGGATATTCAAGTTAGTAAATACCTACAATAATGAAAACTCGTGTTATATCAGTCACACTAACGCGCAAGTTGATATGATAACAGCATCCTATATTGAATCTGACGCTGTTTAAATAATAAATTACACAATTTATAGTTTATCTAACTACTATATTTATTAAGTAATACTTCCAAAGTATTTATTGTATTCTATTTTATGTGTATTATTATTATTACTATAAAATAATAATAAAATAATATATGGCAACCAAACTTTTTAATTTTATGTCAATACCAACAAAGGCGCGAAATTAAGGAGTTTAAAAAAATATATATACCTGCGTATCTAGATAAATAGATATAAAACAACTATATTTACTATTAAAACTACTATATAATAAACAATATTACTACAAACTTTGATCATTCCTATTCTTAAAAGACCCTATAAGCAATCCTCGTTCAAGTCTCAAGGTAACTGAATATCCCGACTACCTGATTTAAGGATCAAGGTCGTAATGGCGCCTGTTTTTTTGCAGCTGCTACACTTATTTTATTTTTCTATTGCTTAAATATTCAACCTTCCATTTAATATTACATAATAAACGTAGGATATCCCAAAACTAATTTTATTTAAGAATATGAAGATCGCAAATTATCGAAGGTAATGGGACATTAGACGGTAAATGTCAAACCAAATGTCAAAATGGCATATGTAGGTACAGTTCTATTATTAGGTTCCATAAATGATAAACATATGACAATCCTGACTCTTGCTTGAATGTTAGCGTCCAGGCAAACGCTGAGCATACCGAACCACGTTCCCGAATAGCCCGGCTATATTCGTATACATGGCTTCCAACGTCTTAGAATTCAAATAAGGTCTAGTACATAATATTTATCAGTATTCATTGAAGGGTTTTAGCATTCGGTTAGGGAGATAGATTCCTCATTAATGATATACATATTACATATAAAATTCCCCCCACCCCCTAATTTAACAATAGGATTATGGTAATTAATTTTAATTTGATTATTAAAATTATATTTGTTAACTTATATTATGTATTTAAATTACTTAAAAACTATTTCAACTAAATATATTCCGTTGATGTAATTTTAATATCTTGATAATTTTGAATTATCTTTATAAGGAAAATGATAGTTTACTTAATGTAATTCTTAGATACAATAAATATTAAATAGAAAACAGAAAATCCATTTACACATATTCTTTACATGTTTCAGGGTGAGTTGGTACATTTAATTAATAGCTACTCTACTCGAGTAGAATTCGATATTAAAATTACTTGTTTTACAATTATGTATGTATTCAATAATGGCAACATTAAAAGGAAAACAAAATATCATGTATCTTCAAATGTTTTCGTTCAAAATATCAAATATGTAATGAGTAAGTTTCAATCATAATTGTTAAATTGTTATAATATTTAAGAATAGATAACCAAAGAACGATATTTTTTTCTCCCAAATATGTTATGAAGTAAAATTAAATCGATCGCATTTTATCAACAAGTGGTTAATAATAATCTATTAGGTATACTTTTTTAAATAAGCATTCTAAATTTTGCATCATTGCCGTTGATTATATTTCTTACAAAATATATTTTTAATGCATCTGCCAAGAAAATCCGGATTAAACCGGTTTTTTCTTAACTTAAATCATTTCGTGTATATGAGCCTTTAACTGAATAAGAAACTGCAGCAGCTGGCACATACCATAGCTAGACGGCTATTCTGATACTCTTATATTATTATAACTGTATACTTCAAATCAAAACACGTAATAATAAATCTATTTATAAAGATGTTTCATATTATAGTATAGTAAATATAAGTACATTTTGAAATAGTATCCCCCTAAGGTATTATCATAGAAATAATATAAATATACTTTAACCAAATTATAAGCAAGTACTTGATAAAGTTGTTTTGGTATTTGTGCCTTGAATGGGCGTCTTGTTACTATTGTCTTCCGGCCTACCGGTCGTAAAACTGATAAGGATTTTAGGAACAAAATTAAGTATTTCTTCTTGAAGAATAAGCAACTTATTTTACAAGGGTAAATAGTTACGAAATTTATTTTTTAAATTACACATTATTTTTCTATTTTGTCAATGTTTTCAATAATTCAAATTTAGTGTTATTTAACAGTGGCAAGAAATATTTATATATATCTTCGTATTCCAAAATGTTTTATGTTCTTATATTATTTATTTGTAGATTACATAGTCCTGACATTTTTTTACTCGACTACGGATTAGAAGGACGCAAAGGAAAGAAGCAGTACTCGAGTTTTAGTTTTTAACCTAAAATATTAGTTACTGAACCAAGTTCTCTTTATTCAATAATTCTTAGATAAGTGACTATTTTGTGTAACAATATTAAAATTATGTTAATATTCAATCGTGCAATAAAGTAATTACTTGATAATTATGTATGTAAGTAATTACATTAAATAATGATAATGGAAATTAAAAGCAACGTTTGATCGTGAAATGAAACATTTTTGTGAGGTTTACTAACAATAAATAGTTCATTATGTATTTATATAATGAAATGACGCACTATCAATAATTAGTATTAAGTTTGAAGTAGTATATTTTGCTGATATTAACATTTTAGTGCGGTGTGGTGTACAACATCGATTATAAGTACGGCACCGTAAACCTTTATCGTAAAACCTCTCGAGCTTCCAGTGCAAACCGATCGTGATCGCGCCCGACGTCTCTCGGCCTACATTCCATTCTCATCGCGCCTGTCTCGTCCCTCGCACTCTGCAGTTTGAATTTGGCGCGCCGACGGTACCGGTCAACCAACGCGCGCGCTCCAATGCCAGCCAGTAAACGAGTGGAAGAATTAAAAGTTTTGCTCGTGTTATTTACATTTTAATTTGTTTTGTGTTGTAGATGGACTTGTTTAAATGAATAGAGACTGAACTTTTGTATAAATATATTACTAATAATATTAACTAATTTACGTATTAAGTCATAAGTGTTTTTGTTCTCGGTATGTGTTAGTATTGTTTTTTGTTATCAAGTCCTTGTTATCGTGCGGTCTGTGCGAACTTTTAAGCTTTACTTCCTTTGTTTAGGATAGACGACGCCTACGCTAATGATTGTGTGAACGGTAGTGTAGTGTACGATTATAGTACTACGAAATATTTATAATGGACGGAGAAAGAAAAGTAAACTTTAGCGAAGGAGTCCCTCTTAATTCGTCAGGTTCGGCAAACATATTTTTAAACACGGGTAAAAATAACAAAGCAAATGACGGGACTGTCATACATCTGAAGACAGGTGATATTCAGTTCCAAAAATCTTTCAACTTGAAAGTTTATTAAACTTAGCGTATATAATGTAAAATATTTTATTATTTTTAGAAAAGCCCTCGGACGTTGGTGTCCATATAAATACGACTTTTTCCATAGCGTCTTCCAAGAAAATAAAACTCTTGTTCATATTGAACTTCTTACTGAGCGTGATATGTATGATAATAAGTTGTTCCATTGCATTTTACTACTGGAATGAGATGATATCGATGAGGCGACAGCTGGATGTTTTGAGAGATCAGTTTTTAATACAAAATTTAAGAGATGGCGTTTTAAACCAAGATCGACCGCTGCAGAGTCCACTGGTATCACATTTAAGACCCCAAGGAAAAGGGGCGGATCATCGTGAAGGCCGTGCAGAGTTTGATGGGAAAAACATATCACCAAATCCAAGAAGATATTATGTTGAGGATCTTGGTGAGGATATGCTCCTTGTGGACTCAAGTAAAAAAAACCCTAGTAAAGATATAGAACAAATTCACGAAATAGCTATTTTTCAAAAAGGTACTTTATTTTTTTTTATTTTATCTACTTAGTTTTATAAATATTTTAAAACTATTTTTATTTCAGAGCCTCTAATAGTTCAATTCAATGGAGCCATGCCAGAACTGAACCTGGGTACTCAATGTAAGTTATATATTATTTAATTTAACTGACATAAGTGTATTCAAATACAAATTATATGTAACTATATATATATATAACTAAACTAAAAATATATATTTTTTTAAAACATATAACAAACAAAACGGCAAAGGATTGCATTTAAAATGTTAATTTATACATACCACAGGATGTGTGTAGAGACTATGTTATGTTACGTATTAATAAACATTCATATGAATCAACACCTACAATACAATATCAACCTTAATACTAAAGTTTATAGTTCAATTTATAACGACAGGCTACAGTCACATAGTAAATTATTTATGAATAATGCCTATATGGTCTTACAAATCAGTAATTATTCCCATGAGGCAATTAAACAGACAGACATAGTTTGTTATTCTTATTTCATTGGCCCAATGAGAATGAAGGATAGTTATATATGTTATATTATTAGTATAGTATGACATAAATAACAAATTTTTAATAATAATTTCTGTTTATTTACATAATAATAATAATAAAATAAAACATTGACTAATAAAACCATTATAAGTATCAAACAACCACTCAAACATCTTTGAGTTGGAAAAAATATATCACCACTTACATCTAATCAACACTTGCAAACTATCATATCAGGTAACACAAAGAAAGCAATTAAAAGATTGCACAATTGAAACAAAACAGTACAATAATAAGAAGAATAACTTGTCACCATTTGTTTAGTTTAGTTTAACTAAATTTCTATTTTTAGAAAACTAATTATAACAATGCAAATTAATTGATGAAGATCGTTAATATGTTGTCAGTATCAATTAAACATTAATTAACAATATTTTTCTACAAAATTAACAGGAATAATATTATCAAAACGTAGTTACGGTCCACTTGCAATATTTATTCATTATTAATTTATTTTTTTAACTTTATGTACAAATATGTACTGAAAAAAAAATAATAATAATATTTCTGTTATATTCAGAATCGTACATGGTGCTATAATTTATTAAAAAAAAGATATCTATATACATACATAATGTTAGTATAAAATACTAACAGCAATTGACATTTAGTATAATAAATATGTATAATAAAACATTAATTTTATATAAATACTCTAATTCTGTTTTCTTATATTTTTAGCGTTAGTTGGTCCTTGGGTACGAGACATGGAGGTCTCAACGAAGAACAGTGAAAATAAAATAGAGCTAAATAATAATTATTTCACCATTAAAGAAAATGGACTATACTTAATATATGCCCAAGTAAGTTATATATTTGACTTCTACTCCTAATCCACAAAGTTTATTTTCATTTATAGGTCATCGCAGGTTTTGTAGTCGTCCATAGAACAGAACAGATAGTCACAAAACATCTTCACAGATGTAAAAGTTATTGTGTAGCGCACAATCATATTAACAAATATTAAAAAAATAAAATCATTCAATCAATGTAGAAGTTCTTATTCCTAATAATAAAATAAACTGTTTCTTTAAATTCTTACTTCTTCTTCTTATGTTTAAGTCTCTAATATATTAACTATAAATAGATTTTGAGGAAATTTACATTTTACAAGCAATGTCTTACCACAAGAAAAACTGAATGACTTGTGCTATCTGTTACAAGTGAGGCATGTTTAATAAAAACTATTTTGCATTTATACTTATATTTTAAATAGATACTCAGTGAAACAATAATTGACTCATAGACAAGGTTTAAATCCCGCTCCTGATAACTATTATTTGCAATGTTTATTCATATTTATCCCTTTTATCTTTTGTTGTTTTATGCTGACCACCCTTTTTTGTACAGGTAGTTTATCTAACACATGCACCAAACTGTTACTTCATTTGGGCTCGGCAGCCAGCCCAGAAACCGAGGTTGGTGAGCGCCTGCGCTACCGGTGATGATTCCAGCCCAAGAGCCATTGACAAATCACAAATCTCCTGCGCGGTTCAGACATTGGCTAGACTCTACAAGGGAGACACAGTGAATGTAGCACAAAGAGAACAAAACAGAACACTCTGGCTGTCACCTGGTTACACATACTTTGGTTTCGTTAAACTTAGTTCCTAATGCGGTCGTGATAGTGATAATGTTTTGAAAGGGATGAGTCCACGTGCACGAGGGGAATGCAATATTATAATTGTTTCGTTTTCTGAAACATAGCAGTATTCCTTAATAACATTTATTAATACATTACGTAATAAGTACAAGAATTATGGGACAATAGTAGACGTAGTTGTGTCCGAGTGTGTGTAGGGCTTCGTTAGTGGACAGTGTATGTTCTATTGTTAAAAAAAAGGTGCTTTAACATACAAGTGAGGTGCCATATATTTAATATTATACATTTACATCACACTTAATTAAAAAAATTAATGTTGCTGTTTAAAGATAATCATAGTTTTGACCGTTTAACATCAGAATATGTAAATAACATGATATCTTGTAATAGCTGTGCCATTAGTATTTTCCTCTTATATAAACACAAGTGAATAGTGCAGATAAGTTTGTATTGTGTATATTATCTTGTTTGTATATTGTAAGTGTGATTCAATGTTTTATTCATACAAATTGATCTCTAAATCGGTTGAACAATCCCACATAATTTACCAAAATTTATGTGATAAGTTTGTCATCCACGAGTAATGTGAAAATTATTCATTTATATAACATTTGTTAAGATTTTAAATATCCTCTGTAATAATTAGGAAACGTTACGTAAATTCTACTTAATTTTGCTCAAGAAAGCATTTTACTTAATTATAGTATTGTATATATGTTAAATACCACTCCTGGCGGATGTGTTGATAAGTTGAAAATTTAACTTTTAATATAGCATAAGATAACATTTAGTCAATAGTTAAGTAAGTCAATATTAATATGGTGCTGATTTCTACATTGAGTTTTTGTTTGAGTATATAATACTTGGGATTGTATATGGAAGAATTGTACCGAAAATGTTTTCTTCAACATTTGTTAGGAATTTGCTATACATGTATGTATAGAGGCAGTTCCTTGTACCCATGTTTGGGAAACTACTGCCATTTATTGTAATTCCATTGTGCCTTGTGTATCGATATATAACATTGATAAAGTATTTGAATATGATAATTGTAAGTTATTCCGCTGTTAATGGAAGACCAACAGTAACAGAATGTGTTACAGCAATTTATTTTGTGATATAAACTAAGATTTTATTTGTCTAAAATTAGTTACCGTAAATATGACATGATCATTATAATAATATCTCCTTAAATATATAGTAATATTCAGTTACGGTGTCTGTAATTATTAAAATATTTAATAATATTTCATTCAAACACCCCGTCCGCAATAAATGTGCCTTAAATAATAAATGGTTTTTAGTTTTTTTTAAACAAAATACTATAATTACTAAATGTGTTTTGTTTTTTACCAGGAAATATGAAATCTCAATGATTACAACCGTAATAATGCTCACTAAAATAAATAATTATATAATCATGGAATTGGAAAACCCAATTGATTAATAACTGCATTATATTACATGTGAAGGAACAGTTCCGTTTGATAATATTAACTAACTAACATTAGTATTTCAACATAGTTAATAATAACTTGAATCAATTTATCACATTATGAACTCCATAAAATTCATAAATATATATTATCAAATTACACGTAGTGACATCTATTGAATGGTTAATGCACTTTTTGCAAGGATAGCTATATGAATTGCATACACTGTATATGAGGTAACAATAATTATAATACCTATTTATTATTAGAAAATGTTTGAGTGCTTAACCCATAGATGTCGCTAATAAAACATTTCTAATTATATATGATAATAGTACATAGTTACTAGAGAAAGGGGGAGGCCTCGAGTGACCTTTGAAAAAACAGTATCTATGATACTGGAGGAAGGTCACGTAAAAAGCATGAGGACCCCCCTGAGGGCATGTATGAAGAGGTTGATGACCGTGGCCGAGGCGAAAGAGGTATGCAGGGACCGTAGCGTTTGGCGCTCCGTCGTCTCTGGCTACCCCGTAAGGGATATGGCGTGAAGCTAAATAAATAATAAATAAACATAGTTACCAGGTATTATTATTATTATTGTTTTAAAAATTAACCTTTCTTGTGTAATATTTTTTTTAGATTTTTAATTCAAAGTTCAAAATTACGTTTTTGCGTTTCTATTGAGGTACATTAAAATTTGAAGTTTGAAATATTCATAAAATCTGCAATTGTTAAAATAGTTACCATATTTTATTTAGATATTAACCATACTTAGATTTTTAACCTTTCGACCTCAAGGAGTAGATATTAAATAATGACCTGAGCGATATTAATAAATGTAGTTAGCAATACGGTCTGAAAGTAAATCCTGCTAAATATCAACATAATAATATATTACTGATAGCCTAAGAATTATTGCAATGGTCGATTGGCAAAACGTACCTCCTATTGTATACAATAATGTTAAAATACTATATTGTTTTAATGTAAAAGTCTTGGCATCTTTTTGAATCAGACCCTAACCTGGAGTACATAAATCAGGAAACTCATCAAAAAACGTTTGTGGCTATGAGTTCTTTACTGCGATTGCGTTTTTTTTTCCAATTCCTACCCCAATTTTGTTAACCCACTCCTTTATCCCATTTTAGATTAAACTTATTATGATTAAGATTATTATTATTATTTTAGGTTTAATTTATCAGCAAATTATCTAAATTTAACCATTTAAATAAGCTTGAGCGACTCACAAACAACGGTTTATATTAGGTTTCCGCAAATATGACCATATTTCTGTATTTCATCAAAATCTCAAGTGGCTTTCTATACGCTAACTCCGGGATTCACTTGTTTTTTTTTCTCCTATACTGGGTTATTTCACCCAAAAACACCCTCACACTTAAAGGAAAACTAAAAAACCAGTACACAGCACCAAATTCTACAAACAGTCTACTACAGTTAATTCCATCAAATTATGAAATGACTTATAACTTAATATTAGAAAATAGAAATCATTAATAATATAAAAAAAATCCGCTAAGGAATATTTTCTATCCAACGATATATAGGACAACGATTATCGTATATGTATATATTTATAGATATTGTGTAGTTTATACCTTAATATATATTGTCAATAATTTTATTTTTGTATTAATTTTACATAGATATAATACATACATAAATTACGAATAGATGTAATAAATAAATAATTAACGAATACATATAAAATAACTACATTATTTTTATTTTACTTTACTTTACTTTACTTTACTTTACTTTACTTTAGCTTCACGCCATATCCCTTGCAGGGTAGCCAGAGACGACGGAGCGCCAAACGCTACGGTCCCTGCATACCTCTTTCGCCTCGGCCACAGACATCAATCTCTTCATACATGCCCTCCGGGGGGTTCTCATGCTTTTTACGTGACCTTCCTCCAATATCATAGATACTGTGTTTTCGAAGGTCACTCGAGGCCTCCCCCTGTCTCTCTTACCCCTCACTTTTCCTACATAAATATTTTTTACCTTTCTTTCATCACTCATTCGTTCGACGTGCCCAAACCACCTGAGCACGTTTATACATACATACATACATTATTTTTATTTTATTTTATTTTATTTTAATTTTAATTAATATTCCATAGAATTTTAAATGTATTTTAACTTTAACACTGGTTGCCTGGAAGAAAGACCGCCTTTTGTATCTCCATCAATTTATTAATTTTTTTATTGTTATAATATTTTTTCTTATTTTTATGTTATTTATGGTGTGCAATAGAATATAAAACGACAAATGATCATAATGTTTAATAAAATTACTTTAATAGTTTTGGCTGTTTGGGATTGGTTCCAACCTTATAGTTTTGACTTATGTACACACAATACAATAATAAAAAAAAAAACTTAAGAAATTAAAATAATAATGTTCTATTACGTATAATTTAAAGAAGTTAAACAAAATTTACCTCATGCGAAAACATTAATAGTTACTTAGTGTTTTCTTAATTAGTTAAAAATGAAATACATATCGTTAATAAGCACTAAGGTCAGCCCTATAAAACACGTTTTCAGTTTATTTTCATGAAACGAAGAGTTGTGGTTTTATTTATAAATATTTTCTTCTTATCATACGACAATTTCTAATTTCTTTCATAAGCTCGTATAAATGTAGTGCAGTTTCTATCTCTTATTTAGATTGGTACTCCTTATTTCTACACTCTATTGTCAATATTAAGCTTCAACTCTCAATTATTAACTGTCACTAAGACATTAAAAATTAAATATTAAAAAAAAATATCTTCGTACTGTTTTGATTTTATCAATATTTGTAATTTAACTTAAGTCAAATAACTAATTCAATAAAATGCTTTCAAGGTATATGTCATGTACCTCACATATCGTAATCGTAATTGTATATGAATGCATTTACTACAACTTTATATTCAATGTCTATATTTACAGGTTAAGAATAAAACACGATTTTAAATATTTCATTAGATGTTTATCTGAAAAACCTCCAGAACAGGATAGTAAAATTCCTGAAATTAAAACTAAGAACTCTAAAGAGCAGAAAACATCATCCGAATCCACTGCAAGCACTGATAAGATTCAAGCTCTTTTAAAGAGCATGATGGCAGAACCCAAAATAACAGATAGTGAATACCGTCAAAGGTTTACAACAGCTCCTGAAAGGCCCAAAAGAATGCAGAAAGAGCCAGATGAAATTGACGTTAAAATTGAGAAAATAGGTATTTTCTGTCTACTTTTATTTGTATTTAACAACAAATAGTTTCCGAAATTATTTTTAATTACGTTAAAATGATTTTATTTTAGAGGAAAATATAACCAAAGCTGCCGAAGAAGTTGCTCAAGCTATTGGTGGTAACGTAAAACAAACTGAAGCAGAACTACTCTCCAAAGTGCTGGGCAAGATCAATCAAACATCAACATCACTGAGGTATCATTAATTTTATGGATTTTACTTTTATTTGGTGAAATATATGGAATATAAAGTATAATATTTATTAAAATTCCAATCAAAGACAGCAAGGTAATTATAATGAAAATGTAAATATTCCAGCGACTTGATTGTTGGAATGCAAGTGGACAGATCTAAAGATAGTGAAGAACCAGTACCAATGGAGACTAGAGGTCAGCAGGTGAAACGTCTTGTAAGTAAAACAAGATTTGATCAAACCAGGTACAATCAAAGGAAACATGATAATCAGCAAACGCAGGATAGACCGAGGCAGACTAGAAGGTACCACCTATTTGAATGTATGTTAAATCTAAACAGCTTATCTAGTAATTCAATATAAATTGAAATAGAATATAATAAATACACAATTGATTTGCAGATATTATACAATTACTTTATTTCATAACTTGTCACTTTGTTTTGTTTATTCAAATCAAGTTAATGCATCATATTTTTATTGATATATATACTTATAAAAGTGAATCAATTGTTGTTTTGTTTGTTAGCTCTCCGCAGGCAACAACAATTAATATATTCAGTGGAGAGCCGCTAGGTATATTTAGTGCTAAGGGAGAACCTAACTATGGCACTAAATTGGATGTCTGGGATGAACTTAACAAACGGGAGCTGCTTTTGGCGACATCACAACCTCCGACAAATTATTTCCAAAAGATGGTTCTTTGGACAGAGCAAGGAAAAGTCTGGAAATTTCCCATCGACAATGAACAAGGTTAATAAGTATATTAATCAGTAGATTTAAGGTTTAGGGTAAAGTGAGTTATAAAAATAGTTACAAAAAAATACTATTCCCCTATAAAGTTATTTATTGTCTGAAAATTGTTCTTTGCTTGACATTTGATATAATAAAAAGGTTCAAAAACACTTAATGTTATGCCGTTATTTTAATTTTAGGTATTGAAGAAGAACAGAATGTGCACTTCTCGGAACACATATTCTTAGATACACATTTGGAAGGCTGGTGCCCTATCAAGGGACCCATCAGACACTTCATGGAACTAGTGTGCGTGGGTCTATCGAAGAATGCGTTCTACACAGTTAAAGAAAAACAAGATCACATCATGTGGTACAAAGAATATTTTGAATCCAAAAAGGATATCCTTCAAGAGTTAGGTGTTTGGGAAACACAACCAACACAAACGACTCCTGAAAATTCAATATAGTGTTATTATGAATAGCTATTATTAGTGATTATAGTATATTTAAAATTTATATTTGTTTTTTTTTCCTTTCCTATTTGTTTATGTTCTGATTTCTTATTTAATCTTCAATTTTTTTATTCTTCAGTGATGTTTTATAAGTATATAAAACACTTATGTAGTTGTAGTGGGTCATAATAGTGGCAATACGCCACAATTTGATTGATGGTGATCATGAAAGTATAAAAAAATATGATCGCTCAGCCAACTGTGTTCAACTCCAGGGGTTTAAAGAATACATGATAGATCTAATAAAACCTGGCATACATTGTCCTGCCAAATAAATGCATTGAAGATAAACATCACGAATATATATATACAAATTTAACCACTATGATGCTGCGCTTGATCTTATTGCCTCTTACCTAAATCAAAGAAGGTTTATGTAAATAATTCTAAATCGGCTGGTTTTCACCTAAGGATAAGGACCACAAGGACTTATTCTTGGCCACTTGTTATTTTTACCTTATATTATTGACTTGCCCTTTTTGTAGGTCTTTGTAATATTGTACTTTTTGCTGACGGTAACACGCTTATTTTTAAAGTTCAACGTAATAGGACTAATACGACGAACGAAGTAAACAATTCTCTATTAAGTGTTCTTTATTGGTTCGAAATTCAAAGTTAGTTACTTAAATGCTAAAATAACTAGGGGCGCCAACAAACCCTCAATTTCGACTCGCTGTGCTCGCGAACTCTCGGGTGCCGTTTGCATATTGAGCGAAGCGAGACCAGTGTATTCACTCATCGTTTCCCATTGACTTCAATGGAATATCAGTTTTTTGACATGACATTAATTTTTTTTTTTTGTGACATTAAAAAAAAATTTTTTTTTAAGAACCATCACCTAATGTGTGTCTTTTTGTTTGCAAAGTTTCATAATTTTTCGTCAAGTAGTTTTTGAGCCAATTCGTGACAAAGAATGCAAAAAGTCTCCAGTAAAACGCTCCGCTCACTTCGTTCGCTTCGCTCAATTAAATTGTAAAATTGAAAAAAAAAAGATGTAATCCTCTCAATATAATGTATTTAATGAAATATATGTACGAATAAATTAAATGTAATTTCATTTGAATATAAAAATTATAAATATTGAACTCTTAAGAAAAAATTGCAGGAAATTATTTTTATTTTGTGGCTTTGATCAACAAACCGAAAAGGTTATAAACTTTTGAATTATTTCAAAGAGCTGACACTTCTAACACACATCTAGCGACATGAACACCTACTAAGTTTAGTCATCTATCCACAAAAAGAAAATAACTACAATTTATTAATCTAACAGAATTTTGGAGCTCTATATAAAACTATATAACTTTGGACGTTGCAAATAATTTACCTAACGACTCTTAATTATATTATTAGCCTTAGAGATAAATATAATTGCTTCGAAACGACGAGCAAAGAAAAAAACCCGAAATCTGACTATAAAGGCATATCTCACAATCAATCCTAATCAATCATAATCAGACCTAAAAGCTCATGCCATATATGATGTTATATCGTGCAAAATCGTTAATCACATATATATGCCATATATGTGATTAACGATTTTGTTCATGGTCAGCCATACCTTCTTAGCCATATTTGAGGAAAGGGGGTAACCCCGCCCCCATCGCAACCGAAAATAATGACTTCTAAGGGAGCGGTGTGATGCAACCAGTAGATCCAAAAAGAGAGTAACAAACACCGTCCAAAATATATATATACGAGGGTCAAACTGAAAGTTCTTAGAAAATCAAAAACTAAGCATTCTAGCAAGTTATTAGTTTTATTGTAACTTTTCAAAATAGCGTCCATTTACATCAATACATCGCTGCATTCGATGGAACCATTGAGAAAAGCACCTTGTCCACTCGGCCTTAGGGGTCTCTTCGACGGCGTTTTGAAACGCAGCCACTGCTTCTTCGGCGTCTATAAAACGTTTTCCTCGAAGTTTTTCTTTTATTTTCGGAAATAAATAAAAATCACAGGGTGCGAGGTCGGGGCTATACGGCGGGTGACCCAGTAATTCCACGTCTGAGGTCACCAAATAGTCGATCGTTTGCCTGGCGGTGTGCGACGAGGCATTGTCGTGATGAAGGAGGATCCTGCTGCGAGGTCGTTTCTCTCGAACTTTTTCCAAGACAAGTGGCAAACAATTGTTAGTATACCACTCTGCATTAACCGTTTTCTGATCCTCTAAGACTACTGTCGCTTAATGACCTGTCTTTCCGAAGAACGAGGCCACCATCTTTTTTCCAACACTTCGACCTCTCTTCACTTTAGTTGGCAACTCTTCGGAAGGAAACACCCACTGAGCAGACTGTCTTTTGGTTTCCGGATCATAACAGTAAATACAGCTTTCGTCACCCGTTAGTATGTCGAACACAGCATTTGAGTCACCTCCGTTAAATTTTTGGATCATTTCTCGGCACCAATCAACACGGCGGAGTTTTTGAGCCTCGGTCAAATTATGCGGTATCCAGCGGGCACAAAGCTTCCTGACCGCTAAATGTTCATGGAGGATTTTGTGCACTTGACTCATACCTATGCCTAGACTTGTCCGAATCTGCTGATAGGTCACTCTTTAGTCAGTCTCTATCATACGCCGCACAACACTGATGTTATCTTCAGTCGTCGCTGTAGAAGGCCGTCCCTCACGCAAATCATCGGTGAGATTAGTTCGACCACGTTTGAATTCATTAAACCAGTTGTAAACTGTGGCACGAGATGGGGCTTCATCGTGAAAAGCCAATCGAAGTCTATCATAACTTTCTTGTTGACTTAAATGACATCGAAAGTCAAATCATTGCACGAAAATTTTCTCGGCTTAAATTCATTCTGACGTGCACAGACAATTTTCAATTTGCCGCCAAATCGTAAAACAAATGACAAATGAATGAAATGTACACTCAATAATATTGGTAAAGAGTTCTATTTACAAAATTTAAACTATTTTTTTTAATATAATGCTTTTAAGTGGCCAGTTCTAAAAACTTTCAGTTTGGCCCTCGTATATATTTTTTTAATTCTTTATCTTGCAATCAGTCAATTTGGACTATGAGCAGAAGAGATGTAGGCTAGATGGCTTGTAGGGTGCTGGTCCCAGTGGACTCCACCCTTTCTTAAGGATAGTCAGCCATTAAGGGTGACTATTTCAGTCAAAGATGTCACGCCGTTTCTTTAATCGACGAATGCATTCTGGAATGGTAAGCTGTTCTGCTAGCTGGTTTGGGTGTCTTTGTAGTCGTGACTTGTAGTTGGCACCATAGGAGTTGATACCTTCTTTAACCATTTGCAGGTTCAGTATTTCATGGACCTCCTTTGTTGTGATGAACCATGGCATGTTTGATATATGTTTGAGGATGTAGTTTTGAACCCTTTGCACCATCATTACATTGGATTCACATGCTGAACCCCAAAGTTCTATACCGTAAGTCCAAATTGGTTTTAATATGGTTTTATATATCAGAATCTTGTTATCGATTGCAAGTTTTGAGTTTCTGCCCAAGAGCCAGTAGAGCCTTTTGTACTTCAGATTGATCTCATTTCTTTTAGTTTGGATGTGTTTTAAGCGTAAGCCTGCGGTCCAGGTGCATACCCAAGTACTTAACAGTATTCTGATGCGGAAGTTCTATGCCATTAAGGGTTACTGGATCACAGTCATCTTTGTGAAGACAATCTTGTAATATCTTGGAGGCTTTAAATGGACAATGACTTGAAGCGAGTATAGCTGTATCGTCTGCAAACGTCGCAACTGTAACTTCTTGACTTTGTGGTAGGTCAGATGTATAAAGAATGTACAAAACAGGCCCTAGTACTGTCCCCTGGGGCACTCCTGCAGTGATTTCATAGAAATCTGATGTACTATCTTGTTCTTTGACTTGGAATATTCTATTAGAGATGTAGGATTCCAAGATGCTAAAATAAGTGTGTGGTAATAAGGATTTTATTTTACATAACAACCCTTTATGCCATACTTTATCAAAGGCTTGCCTCACATTCAAGAAGGCCGATGAGCAATATTCTTTTTTTTCAAAGGTCCTCCTGATGGTTCTACATACTCGATGTACCGGTTCTATGGTAGCATGCTCCCGCCGGAAGCCAAATTGGTGGTCAGGAATGATTCTCTTTTCTTTCAGGACATTAATCAATCTGGATAAAAGTATCTTTTCAAAGAGCTTGAACATTGTTGGCAGTAGACTAATGGGTCGGTAAGATGCAACATCGTGGCAAGGTTTTCCAGCTTTATGTACCATTACAATCTGAGCTACTTTCCACAGACTTGGAAAATATCCCACCCGAAGTATGGCATTGAATAAGATAGTGAGATAGACTATTGCCTTACGCGGGAGTTCTTCTAGAATTTTTTTATTGATTAGATCAAATCCTGGGGCTTTGTTGTTATCCATGGATTTGATACTTCTAGTAAGTTCACCAGGTGTCACATGTTTCAAAGGATCGTCTAGTTGTAGGTCTTGTTTAAGGACTGACTCAATATCAAACTCATCTGCATTCGGATGCGGAATATTTGGCTTAAAAATTTGGCTAAGGTGGTGTGCAAATGCGTTCACTTTCTCTTGTGTGGTTTTAGCCCACTTTCCATCTTGTGCATGTAGTTGGGGTTTGTGGTACAAGGGACGATTAATCTGTTTGCACGCTTTATATAGGGAGTAGTTTGTGGCTTTTGTATTTGTCAGACTTTCTAAATATTTTTCTATAGAGACATTGTTGGCCTCTGATATTAGTGTTTTCAGTTCTCTAGTTACTTTGTTGAATGCTCTTTTATCGCTTGGATGTCTACTGGAAGTACACACGCCGAAGTCTCCTTTTTTCTTTTATTTTTAACCTTATAGTTTCTGAGTAGACTTTTTGTGGTTGTTGATTCTTAAAAGGTTCTGGTGTGCAAAGCCAGCAACATTTTTGAATGGTGGTAGCTAAAGTTTCCGTGGCCTTATCAATGTCAGTTTCGGTTTTTAGAGCAATGTTAAGTTTGAGGCTCTCCTCCATCAGCTCGCGCAAGTTATTCCAGTCCGTACGCTTATTGTATAATTTTGGGGTCATTTCGGTGTTAAGAACTGTAGTCCCAATGGTTAATATTATTGGGACATGGTTTGTATCAGCATCTAGACATATTTTGATTTGGTAGAAAAGTCTGGATAAGCCCTTGGTAACAAAGAAATCTATGACATCAGGCAGTCGGTTAGGATCAGTTGGCCAGTTGGTAGGTTCTGATGTTGAGATTGTAGATAGATTACTCCTATTTAAGCTTTTCTTTAACTCTCTACCCCTTGTGTTTGTTAGCCTAGATGCCCAATGGACATGCTTAGCATTCCAATCGCACCCAACTATAAAGCGCGGGCCTAAGGTCTGAAAAAACTCATTATACATATCCTCTAATTTTATGTTTTGGAGGACTGTATATGGCAGAGACATGAAAAGCTCCATTTCGGTCCTCTATTGCAATAGTTGTTGCTTGTATGTGAGCTTTTTTAAACTTTGGCAGTTCATAGTGTTTTAAATTAGATCTAGCAATAATAGCTGCTGCAGCATGTGCAGTGCCATCTGGGTGATTAGTGGCATAGATATGGTAGTTTGGAATTCTGATACTACTGTTTTCTGTAAAGTGAGTTTCAGACACCAGCAGTATGTCTATGTTGTGGGTTTCTAATAAGATTTTAACCTCCTCCTTATTTGGAGATAATCCGTCTAGGTTCCAAGCTGTAATCTTAAGGGAAGTCATTATGGGTCTCTAGAGATTAGGGTTGTTATGGGATTAATTAGGGTGCTCATTTGTTGTAAGGTAATATCCAATTTCTCTGCTTGTTTCAAGAACATCTCTTCAATCTTATTACTTATTAGAGGGACCTCTTCCTTACTATTTATGTTAGATTTTAGTATGTCGGCATATCTTTCCCTTGGGGTGGAGTTTTTATTCAGTTCATCCTTTTCTATGTGTGGCTGTGGTGGTAATTGTCTGAGTCTAGCAGAAATAGGTGCGTCGGCTTTTGTGTCTTTGTCCTTAGTATTAAAGATTGGTCTCTTACTAAATTTTCTGGCATGTATTTATCTATACACTTCACAACCCCTGAAGTTTGCGGGGTGGGAGCCTAGACAGAGCGCACTTTGCAGGAGTGTTGCGGTCGATCTTTGGACATTCTGAAGTTTTGCGACTCTGCACATTTGACACAACGGTATGGCCTCATACAAAAATTTTTGGTATGGCCATACTGCTGGCACCTCTGGCATTGTACTACTACATTCCGTTTTCGAGGGTCCTCTATAATGAAAGAATGGTGATATATATATTTAATATTTTTTACAGCTTTGTTGTTGGAGCCCTGTTCAATAGTGATTAAAAATGTAGAGGTTGGTTTTTTTTCAGGTCCATACCTGGCATTTATTATCTCACCAATTACTATGTTGCCTGTCTCTTCCACAGTTTTTTTTATTTCACTGATGGGGGTAGTGTAGTAGAGATTCCTGATTACCACTCAGTATGGTCGTTTGTTCTTGCTGTTAAAAGTGTGTCCAATTAATCCTTTTTGTCTCACAATGTCAATTACATTTTTATATGATTCTATTGTTGAGCAGTTAATTATTAATTGGTTTTTGTTTGTAATTTTGTAGCTGAAATCTGCTTTGTCTACAACACTTTCAAGTAGTTCCGAAAGTTTGTTGATATCCTCAATGCCATAGAGGATTATTGGTGGAGGTTTGGAGGGTTTAACTGAGTCCTTATTTACGTTGTCTTCTGTTTCGTCAACTTTTAGTCCACTGAACTGATTACTGGTTATTAACCTTTCAGGAGACGGGGATGATACTTTTTTCCTTTTGGCATTTCTTAGTACGGAAGCTCTTTGCCACATAGGAGGATTGGTATCTGCTGTTAAGCTCACTGTGTCCGAGTTGAAGTTGTTCCCATTATCAGTGTGGATCTGTGCAGTTTGGGCTTGATAGGCAATGTTGTTCATAGAGCTTAGCGATGAACTTCTAGGTCTAGATACGAAGAGGCTCGGGTGAAAGGCTTGTTGAACTAGTTTCTTTTTTTCTATTTTTGAGGTTGACAGATCCATATGGTGCAGCACATTGCCCCCCCCCCCAGAATACGCGGGGCAGCCTGAGCTAAGCTGAGGGAGGGATTCTCCGGCACAGCCGGTACCCTCCTGGGGTAGTTCTCTCTTTTGTTCTGCAGACATGGTTGTATCGGGACATTAATGGCAAGCATTTCCCATGTACTTGCATCCGTAATTTTTATAAGGGTATTTAAGCCTTAAGGCGCACGGTAGCCTGGTAGGGTTACTTGAGCGCCGCCCTGGTTCGGCGTTAACGTCTTTTTCTAGCCGTCTGGGTGATTGTGATACCAAGATTTTGATAGGTATTTGACGTTCTTCACGGCTAACCCTCCTTCTTTCTCATCCGGGCTTGGGACCGGCAATGGCGGAGTTGTCCAAAATAATTAAATAATTAAAAAAAAAAAAAAAAACCACGTTTTACGAATGCACTCAAAAGAAGAAAATAATTTTGCCCTATGGCAGCTCTGAGCTCCACGTTTGCCTCACTCCATCACCCCTCCTGCAGCCGTTGCCTTAATTTGTGTCACTCGTAATCTTGTACTAAGCTGAAGACTGAAAACGTGACGAAGACGAGCTAAGTAAAACGTGGTAAAAAATCCGTAAGTTACTAATTAATCACTAAAATTAAATATTTGATTCTACATTGGACTTTTTTCACATTGTGTAAGGTAAAATAAGAGATTATCGGCGTTAAACCATTGTACAACATCAGAGAGAGAGCATTGGTAACATCGTCAATTACTAATTGTTGTCTATTAATTTTAAAACTAAGAGAACTATCATCAGCAACCAACACTATGCCTTGTTTTTCCCTCACAAGGTAAGGTAAGTCATTTATATAAATGAGGAACAAGAAAGGTCCTAATGTAGAACCTTGTGGTATGACATTTAACAAATGAACTAGAAGAACGTTTCCAACATACATTTACTTTTTACTTACACTCATTAGTCTATAATATAATTCAATTAAGGGCTTTATTTTAATTTCATAATGATGGAACATTCCAATTAGAGTTTCATGCTGTTCACAATGGAATGCCTTTGATAAATCACAGAAAATGCCAAGCGCGTCTTGTAATTCCTCCCAGGATTCGAAAATATTCAACAATAACTGCAACAACACCACCTGCATCTGTTGCTGAGCGACCGGGAATGAAACCAAATTATAATTTTTTCTAATGGTTATTTTTGTTCAAATGTCTAACTAGTTGAGTGAGACAATTTTTTTCAAAGATCTTACTAAATGTAGGTTATACTGAAATAGTCAAGTAGAATAATTAGTTGGATCTAATATACTGCTAAAATTTAAATAATGATGTTGTTTTATTATTTCATTAGTGTTTGCAGTTATTAAAATTTAATGCTAATTTTGGCACAACAATATCTATTACTGGCCTAAGTATGTTAACGGTTATTCTTGTCTTCTCAGCACTAATTAATTTAAAAACATTCATTAATTACATCATGGGTATTGACTTTTAAAAATTAAAATAATGATGACATTGATTTACATTTGGTAGTGGTGGCTGGAATATCTGTAAAGAAAGTTTCCAAACCTCAAAGCCAGAAATAACATATTTATTGTTTATATTTAATTTGAAGTCGCTTCTCTGAGATTTACCTCTTTCAGTTTCCTCATATTATTTTCCTACCACATAATGTATTTTCCTACTACATAATGTATTATTCTACTTATATATATAATGATTCAGCAACTTTCCATTCTTTTTTAAAGATTTGGAAAATAATTTTACATCACTTCTAAACTCTCCAATAGTATTAAATTGTTTTTCCACATACGGTTGATACAATTTTTCTCCACTTTTATGTATCTCGGCTGATGACAATTCACTAAATACTAAAGTATCAGTAAAAGAGACGATTTCGCGGTAAATACAGATTTAAATAATTTAGTAAAAGTATTTAAAAATCATTATATATAACGTTGGGTTTTGAATTTTTTTAAAACGGTAAGTAGCAAACTAAGTAATTTTTAATCTTACTTATTCAGTTAGCAGTGACTGGTACATTTTTTTTTCCTTTTTAAATTTGTTCTCTTGTTATTTTTCAACTTAATAAATGAC
Source organism: Melinaea menophilus ssp. n. AW-2005 (assembly GCA_918358695.1). Lineage (NCBI taxonomy): Eukaryota > Metazoa > Arthropoda > Insecta > Lepidoptera > Nymphalidae > Melinaea > Melinaea menophilus. Next base: position 4,445,239 of record OU911046.1, on the reverse strand, counting down.
CACAGTGGTCAGAATCAAGTGTATTGATTAAACATTTAATAGTTGGAATAAATCAATACAGGTGGCGCTAGTGGAGGTGATTCTACTAGGCTCCACAAACTTGTGTTAGATTATGTAACGAAAATAAATTTAAAAACTTAACACTTATTGAAATATCCCCAAATAATTAATTGATAGATAGATATTTTAAGTAAAACCTCATCCATAATTTGGTCAAATTGAACAAAGTTAGAAGACGGTGGCCTTTAATTGCTTACAATGTTGAATTGCTGAAATGCTACAAGGCTAAACTCTCTTTACGTTCTTTGAATTTTAACTGTTTATTTAAAAGAACTAAAGAGCCACCATGTGTTGAATTAACTCTGTTGAATGAACAACCAACCTAGTAATTATTTATTTATTTATTTATTTATTTATTCATGTACCACATTTAGTAAAAACAAAATATTCAGAGACATGAAGAACATTGGATGAGCTTATCTCTAAAGAGAGATCTCTACCAGCTACCCATGGGAGTGACAAAATTCAATTAAAAGGGCAGAAATAGGTACACACTACATATAGTAAATATTCTTAGTAGTAAAAAACTAACTAAACATTACTTATATAATAAACTAAATTATACCAATACATACATAAATTCAAATACTTATCAATATAATAAACCATAAATATATACAAATACATATATGAATATATAAATATATAATAATACAAATACAGATATAATACATATAATTATAACTGGGAGAGATAGTAGAGCTTTAATCTACGTTTAAACAATACAACATTTGGGCTACTTATAATATGGCTGGGAAGGGTATTCCATAACCGCGCTGCATGAATGGAGAAGGATTTGGAGAATAATGTTGAGTTGTAAGGAGGGACATTAAAAGATTTAACAGGAACACAAGAGCGTTTGGGACGGCTACTCGGAGGGGACAGGTGGAAGAGTCCATATAAATAAGTGGGAGATGAATTTCTATAAACATTATACAGCGTGGTTAAAATATGCATATTCCGGCGAAGGCGAATAGGGAGCCACTTAAGTTGACGTCGAAAATTTGAAACATGGTCAAACTTGCGCAATCCGAAGATAAAACGAATGCACAAGTTTTGAAGGCGATCTAATTTATTAAGTAGCTCCTCGTTAGCATCTAATTGGCAAACGTCAGCATAGTCGAGAAGGGGTAGCAAAAGGGAGTGAGATAGCAAGATTTTAGTTTTTAAAGGTAGGAAATTTTGCAGACGCTTGAGAGAGTGAAATGACGAATGCATTCTTCGACTAGTTTCAATTACTTGTGCTGTCCAATTTAGGTGTTTATCTATCACCAATCCCAGATTTTTTACTACGTCACAATAAGGAATCACGTTATCACTGTACATTATATTAGGAAACTGATTAAGTTCCACCTTATTTTGAAGATATTTGCTACCTATAAGAATGGCCTGAAATTTTTTGGGATTGACAGTGAGACCAAAAGATTCAGTCCATTCCTTTATTAAAATGAGATCATTATTTATGACTCTAATAGTAGTATCAAGGTCATTAAGTGAGCAATGTCTGTAGATTTGTAAATCGTCTGCATAGAGATGGTAGTGAGAAGATATTATTTTAGTGATTTCATTAATAAAAATGGAAAAAAGTAAAGGAGATAAAACGCCGCCCTGAGGGACGCCGGCAGACAGAACAGCCCAATCAGAGGATGAGTCATCAGAGCATGTAGTCTGTCGACGGCCGTACAGGTATGAATGAAACCAGTTAATCACAGGTGGAGATATGTTAAGGCTGCGAAGAACACCAAGCAATATATCAAAGTCTATGGAGTTGAAAGAATTGCTGAAATCCAGAAGGACAAGTATCGTGAGTCTATGGTTATCCATAGCAAACCTAATGTCTTCGGTAACTTTCAGCAAAGCTGTTGTTGTACTGTGACAAGAGCGGAAACCTGATTGAAAAGGGCTAAGGAGTTTATTATGGTTCAGGAAATAAGACAATTGTTTAAATACAATGTTTTCAAGGACTTTAGACAGGAAAGGAAGGATGGATATAGGACGAAACTGTGAGGGAGAACTAGGATTACTGATTTTGGGTAGGGGCATGATATGTGCCGATTTCCAGGCAGATGGAAAGGAATTGGCTGTTAAAGAGAAATTAAGGATATGTGTTATAACAGTCAAGAGGATGTCGAGAATAGGAATTAGCATGTCACGACTAATGTTATCATTACCCATAGCTTTAGAACTAATATTTAAAATTGCTTTCTTAACATCACACTCCGTGATTAATTTAAAAGTAAAACTGTCACAGATAGGTAGGGCGGTCGTATTTAATTTGTTTAAGACCGAGGTTTTCAAAGAATCGGAAAGTTTAAGTGGAGAAGATGAGAAGTACTGATTCAGAGAATTCAAGTTTAATATATTACTACAAGGGGTCAAAGTTTTACCCACACCTAGTGACTTGAAGAGCCTCCATAATTGTGGAGGCGTAGAATTATTAACAGAGGAGTAAATATAGCGACGTTTGGCGTCTCTACACATCCTATTGCAGCGATTGCGCAATTTTTTATACGTGGCCAAAAGTTCATCCGTAGGATTTTTCTTGAAACGAATCTTAGAAATATTACGTTTATTCATAATTTTTTTTATGTCCGCAGTAAGCCATGGTGCTGGATAATGTTTTACTTTAATTTTTTTTAAGGGGGCGTGGGTATCATACAGTTTAGTAATTATTGAGTTAAAAATGTCCACTTTGGTATCCAATTCTGAAGCTAAGTACAAGTTGGACCAATCAATTAATTCGGCATCGTAACGTAGGAGCTCCAAAGTAATTGCTTTAAGGTTGCGTCGCAGAATCACCTTACTCTTGCGTTTAGGAGGAGATAGATTGTAACGAAGAAACAAGAGATCGTGATAGGAAAAAGGCGCTGTTAATTGGCCATGTGATAGCACATCATTGGAATTTAACACCATGATTAGGTCAAGGAGAGACGGATCAGAATTAGGTGAAAAATGTGTTTCCGAAAGGGGGAGAATAGAAATGTTATAAGAAGCAAGTAATGATTTTAGTCTATTAGACCTGTAAGAATTTTTGATAAGACACGTGTTTAGATCACCCATAATAATGATATGATCGTAAGAGGGGGAAAAAGATTCAAGGAGGAAATCAAAATTACTAAAATAGTCAACGGTACAGGAGGGGCTGTATAGTACACCAACAAGCAATTTGTTATGCTGAAATACAACTTCAAGAAAAAGGTATTCCAGGTTACCACAATTCGTAGAAGGTGAAAGATTAATGATCTTGTAACTTATGTTGTCTTTCAGATATATACACACCCCTCCGCCCCTCTTTTCAAGACGATCATTTCGAACCAGGTTAAAATTAGGCAGAGAGTAAAGTGAGGAAGAAAGGGAGGGTTTAAGCCAAGATTCGGAAACAAGTATACAGTCGACTTGCACGTTGCTAAATGTTGCCAGAATATCAGAGAAGTGGGCCGGTATGCTTTGTGCATTTATATGGATAATATTAAAACTGTTAGATTTAGTAGGAAAAATAGATCTCAGCCTAGAATCAAGTGGAATAAATTCAATATCCGATAGAGGGTCACTAGTAGCACTCATAAAGTCTTCAGAGGAAATAGAAGATAAGCAAATATTATTAATATCAGATGTCGAGTCTGACATAATTAAATAATAAATATAATAAATAAAAATATATATAACTTGAATAAATATATGTAAATTATAAATATAAAAATTTAAATATATTAACAATTTATAAAACTATAACTATTATTATCCTACACTCACTGGCATAGTGGGTGTAGGGTGTAGTAATTATTGAAATTAAACATTAATTCTTCACTTTTAAACCAGTGTTCATTCATTAACACAAAAAATATGAATAGTAAAAATATTGTAAAATAACTCTATTTGTAACTCCTTATTTCTCATACACTGAATATTCTGATGCACCAGATTGAAACAGTTTACATTATTGTTCTTATTACTCACATTAATATTTTTTTTTTTTCTAAAATAATTATTATAATTTGAAATGTCATTTATTTGAAATCTCTTCTGTCTTAAAATCTATTTCAAACTAATATTGTTTGGAACTTCCAAACTTGGCTTATATGTTGCTCAATTTTTTTAGCCAAGTTATTTGCTGTTAATAAAAAATATGATAGCGTTACAGTTACCTTCTCCATATATATTAGGATAGATGACATCTATCATGAATCGGGTAACAATATTTACTAGCAGTAGTGTTAGTGTCAATCACGTGAAACTTTTTATTATATTAACATATAAGCAATATGTCCATAAATTTATCTTGTTTGATTTCACCTTCATCTTCGGTCAGTGGGAAATTTTCGTTATAGGGTAATGTAAAGCAGACTATTTTTACATTTAATTTACTTATAATTTCAAAACACTTAAATTGTTAATGGTTCACATTATCTCTATTTTGAAAACAATTATTGAATTTGATGAATTATTAAATTGTTTGCTGGTTTTCTAAATTAATCATATAATATTTATGAAGTCCGGTAAACAGCTTAAATACTGTCTATCAAAATAAGAATTAATTCTATATATATTTAGCCTAGGCTAATATAATATTATATATATATATATATATATATATATATATATATATATAATATTATATTAGCCTGTATAATATTGGAATGTAGTGAATTATATATATATATATATATATATATATATATATATATATATATATATATATATATATTTATTTATTTATTTGAAAGTTTATTATTTAAAAGGTATAAAAGATGTTTTTTTTATTGGACTGAGATTTTTGTTTAATACATTTACAGAAAACAATTATTTATGAGTGAGTCAGCACATTCTCACATTCACAGTTGTTATTATCTGTTTATCCACTTTGATTTTGCTGAACATAATTTGTGTGGTCTCGTATTTATTAGTAATTCTTCTTAAAGACATCTGAAGATGATTTTTATTTTCTACATGTTAATGAAGCACTTGCGTACATATTGTTTTCAGTGTATAAGATATATGTATGTACACAATTGGGAACTAGAAAGTTTTAATTTAAAAAAAAATGCGTTTGAGTCGTATTCAAATTTTTCATACTATTTTGAATATTCTAATAAAATACTTAATTATGGGACCCATTATTCTAATCAGCTCAGAACCTGATAGGTTAAGTTTGAAAATAGCTTCAAGTTGTATATTTTATATTATAAAGTAATAATAACAATGGAAAAGACAAATAAAACAGCACAAGTTAGCTAATTACTTCACTTTATTGCACCTATGGAAGTACACTTGCTAATTTAGATGTTCGAACCATCTTAACGTTAACCGTACGTCGTCATAACTTACTTCTATTACTTCTTAAGATGTTTTAATATTTTAACCACCAAATACCATATTACGGGATGGAGTACGTCCCAATTTAACAAACACGTACCGATCGTTTAATTAACATTTCCCAAAACAATTGTAATTTATTCTTAAAAACAAGTAACTTATCAAATCTAAGTACATATTCTTATATTATTTGTCGTATACTTTAAAAGCCTCCAAAACGTTTCCAAATGAAAAAATAATAGTTCAAAATATAACGTACTTACAAAATAAACGATTTGTATAAATGCGGCTTTATGTACATTTAACATTCAGTGTCGGAGTTTTGTTTTCAAATAATTAATGAAGTAGGGGGAATTGAGGTTGAAAGAAGGGTGAGGTATGGGTGAAGTACGGGTGTAATACGGCTGAAGGACAAGTGTAGTACGGGTGATGTACGGGTGATGTACGGGTGAGGTACGGGTGAGGTACGGGTGAGGTACGGGTGAGGTACGGGTGAGGTATGGGTCAGGTACGGGTGTTATAAGGGGGAGTTAAGGGTGTTATAAGGGTGAAGTACGGATGAAGTACGGGTGTAATAAGGTTTTAATACGGGTGAAGTACGGGTGAAATGAGGGTGGTACAGGTGAAATGTTAAAGATGTCCGATTAATAGTCTATTACATAGCTAGCGTTCATAAATTATAAAACCATCGCGGGACGGCTCACATCGAAATAACTTACTTATGTACTGTTCTGAGTATTCATTGCGTTGTGCGTCTGACATTTCATTTATTTATTTATATATTTAATCGATCAAAATATGTTACTATTAAGGAACTTTAACTGAAGGAATCAACACTTAATAAAAAATAACAGTCTCCCTAATAAGGGACGAGACGAGCGTCGAGTCTCAGAGACGAATTGGGAAGTTATAAGATCTAATACAAAAAAAAAACCATCTCCTTATAGACGATGTCAAATATAAGATTATTTTGGAATAATCTTAATATAATAAAAGAAAGCCACGAAATATCTTTAATTAATTATAATTATGCTTGTTATGTGGCATTACTGACTTCGAACTATCAAAACTTTTATTTAACAAACTAAACCCAGCAGTACGCTAGTTACATGGAATGTTTAGATATATGGTAGATATCTACTGGATGATGGACGCACGTACGTACTGTTATACGTGATATATATAAAAATGATAAAAACAACGTTATTTGGGGCTAATATTGTCATTAATTACAATAATCAGGCGAATCGGCCTCTGTAGTGGACGGCGGCTGCTTACATCACCTGGAAAGAAACAAAAAGTTTAGTTTGTGCCGTCTTCTGGTGTTGCTCGAGTGCTACTAGGAGCCCCGGGTGCTGCTCACTCACCTGCAGTATCTGGGACGCTTCGAAAGCGGTCCCCGGCAGCAGCACGATGGGCGCTGCGACCCTGCCCGCCTCCACGCACACCATGTTCGGGAACTCGTCGTCCCCGAAGTCTGGGATCTCTTTCGCGAATTCGGCCCACGGGTTCCAGATCACTGAAATGTTTTGAGGTTTGTGAGGTTTACGATGATGAGGAGTCCTTTAAGTGGTGACGTTAGGTTACCTGTGTCCGGGAAGTTATACTTCTGTATCCTCATCTTCCGGCCGCTCACCACGTTGGTGATGATGTGCTCCTGCATTGTGTTCTGGTAGATGCGGTCCGTCCACTCGTTGATCGTCACCACCTCCCTGGTCTCTTGGTACACGGCGCCCTCGCGAGTCTAATCGTTATTCAATATAATTAGAGTTTAAACCCCTACTATCGTGTTTGTTAATTTGTTTCTGACGGCTATTGTTAGGTTAAGGCAATAATTTTTAAGAACTATATAGCTTTGACAATGAATTAATTTTTTTATTAAATAATTTTTATTTCGTCTTAACTACATTAGCCCGAATTTACGAAAGGTTTATTATTATGTAATAGAAATATATCAGGTAAATATGAATGGCATGCCTCGCTCCGTGGTTTAGTTAGTTTAGGTGAAATAACTCAGTTACCTTATCAATAAACATACAGCCGTGCATGCCCGTGATCTGGCAGCGTCTGACGTCGGGCACCTTGAAGTACGTGTGCAGCAGCAGCTGGCAGCTGAAGGTCAGCTCCTTGCTGGGGTTGTAGACGCCGATATTGAAGTGCAGTTCCTTCTCGCGCAGGATCAGCCGGTAGGTTAATCTGAATCTATGAAACGGGAAATTCTGATGTATATTTTTTATATTAAAGTAGGGCCAACGAGCTTGCGGGTCACTGATGATACGTGATCACCGACTATGACCCCTTGCGACATCCGGATTCACGAAAGCGCTGCCGGCCTTGGAGGTAGCAAAACTAAACTCCTACCTCTATTGGTAATAGCTGGTATTTTTTGGTAAAATCTAGCCCTTTTGTGTGAATACTTACTGGAAGTGCCACATGGATCTGGTGAAGTCGTCATCCATGAGGCTGAAGACAGCCTCCACGTCCCCCGAGGGCAGCCTCTCCGGCATCTTCTCCACGTGCCAGCGGGCGACACGGGCGAACCCGTGTTGCGGCCCGAACGCCCATTGTCCGAATTGAGCTATGATTTATAGGACATATCGAGTGTTAATTTGAAAGATACGATTAAAATAAAAAGAAAATTTAAGAGAATAAAGTTTATTAAAACTGATTAGTATTACAGATGCAGTGATCAAGCGATATTTGGTCCACTTTGACTACCAAAATTATCCCATTTATAACGGCTGCATGACTACAGAAGTGTGATAAAATGTCCAATACATTAATAAAAAATACGTCTCAGTAAGCGTATTATCCAAAACTATTAAAATATAATTAGATCGATCGAAATAGTTGTGTTGTTCCATACAATGAAATAAACAAATCGCATATATATAATACTTTATCCCGGCGAGTGTCAGCAGAGATTGTGACATCAAGTACCAGCTGTTAATCCATGGTTTACATTTACTATTTACAATAGAGAGATCACAGTAAATTTGCAGTTTTTTCAAAATTCTTGAAATATTCCTAACCTAACCTAAACTAACCTAACTAGACATTTCATAAAAATAAGTCTCTCTCAATTAAGTATTATGTTAAGATATTAAGCTAGGATCCGCCGCCGTGGATCGTGAATCTGCGGGAGTTGAGCCGAGCCCCCTCCCATTTTTTAATGCTTTATATTTATATAGAGCATTAAAATATATATTTGATTTTTATTGGCTTACAAGCGTATTTCTAGGTTGACGATCGGCACACGCGCTGAGGTTCTGGTAACGATGAACGGAATGAAATATTTTAACTGTTTTTTTAAACATGCACATTCCCAAGCTCTACAGCTCTGCCAATTTTCATTCTAATCGGTTCAGTAGTTTTTACGTGATGTTGCTTCAAAAAGAAATTTCCCAAACGGTTAAGAGCTTTGCTTACACTCATCTCAATCGCGCAGATCATCAAATATCATTGATAATTACATTATTATACTTATATTATAATTATAAAAGTAACTTACGAAATACGAAAGGTATTCCTCCCCGTATCGCCCTCTTTCCGTCGAACACGGCCTGTTTACTGAAACAAATATTTATTATATTATTAAAAAAAAAAAACATTATTTAAACTTTAGTTTAAAGAGAAAACTTTACAAAGAAGCCTCGTTCACTTGAGACTACTTCAAATAACATTGTCTGAATACCAGACCAAAGTTTGAGACGCGGAATACCGAACATGGAGTTACGGCATTTTCTTTAAAATATTTTTCATTTGGAATTTCAAATGAATATTTTATATTGAAAATATTTTTATTCGGTTTTTGTGTTTTTATTTAGATCATAATTTGAAAACAATTAATAATATATAATTTTTTTTATATATTTTTTTGTAAACCTATTTTTGGTGTTTAATAGACGAATCCTTCCGTCCGTCCGACAATTATTAAAAAAAAATTACGCACGCACACTACCCGGTGAGAGAAAACGAGTTTATTAATCATACGATAAGACCGACGTGAAAAAAAATAAAAAAAAGGATCAATCCAAATTGTTTCCAAAGCTGGTTTGTCTTTAAATTATTATTGATCGGCGAAAAATTCACCGGGACGTTTAAGCATCGCCGCGTAAATACGGGTACTCGGGTAGTATTAACATCCACCTCACGTCGGTAGGAGATCACATTTAGCGGTAACATTCCAACGCGGACGGGGTACGGTGCAAAAAGCACCCTTATATTAAAAATGCATCAGCGGTCAGGACGACGTCGGGCGACGCGACAAAAACTCAACACGACGAGTCGCGTATAAATTATTTATAACCATTCTTAGAGTTTAACAACATCCACCGGCAGGTGGCGCCCTTGGATATAGTGCGATAAGTTCAACAATTTAATTATATTCATCATTGATTGTAGATAGATTTAGATATAGATATGGGATAGTGAAGCAATAGAAATCGATAGACGGCCAGGGACAATAAATATACAATAACTCCCACGATACTTCAACCACTTCGGTTACATTACAAATTTGTTAAATTATCTATTATTACTCATTATTATATATTATTAGTATATATATCAAGTAAAATAACATAAACATAAATTTAATCAAAATCTCATGTAAATTTAAAAATAAACCATAATTTAAATGTAAGCATAGGCATAGGCCTATAGGAGATTGAGGATTCCCGTGGGATAGAGTCAGGGATCTAAAGATTAAATATTTCTATCTGGTTTTGAATTTCTGTAAACAGTACAACATAGAAAACGACGCTTAACCATATATATAATGTGGTAACAAACAGTTAAACTAACAAAAGATCGCTAAACCCATACGTAATATAGTTTTACAAAAACTAAAAGAAATGTTGACAGCTCGTTTCAAACTTACCATATTACAGTAATTTCTTCAACTTACATTTGTCAAAATATACTAGACGACAGATTACGTAATAAAACCTTTTTCATAAATAATCTTGATATGTTTCAGACTGATAATGAATCAAGACCGCAGTAAAAATTAAAAAAAAAACCATAAAAATCGATTAAAAGATCAACAAATAGCACTGCGTCAAATTTCAGCGCATTAATATCCCAAAATAGTTTTAATTTGTCGTAAAAAAATATATAATTGCAACAGTTCAAAGTTATTCCGCTAACAAAATTCCAGAAAATAGGTGGGGCTAGACAAAGTTTTAATTGGAGATTCCCGGTGAAATTCCCTCATGACTCGCTCTCTGATGCTGATGATACATTCCTCAATCGACAGCGGTCCTGTTTTTACCATCACCAAACTCGTTCCATCCTCCCGTTTCAAACAATGGGATATAGTTATGCCGATTCGTTTTGTTTTTTCCAATAATTATCCCCGGTTCATAAAACTCTTAATTGGCAAAATTTTTTGACAATACACTCAAATTTTAAAACAAAGTGTCGATAAGTGTTCCAATCTCAACGGCCACAAATTAACCGTAAGACGTTTCCAACTAATCAGAATATAAAAAAAAACTATGTTAACAATGTCACATCTCTCGTACGGTCCATTGTTCTACGCTTTCATGAACTAATCTTACACCAAGAGCCGTTCTCAACATTGTTCAGGGTACGCGTTCTCGTGAGATGCGCCGCTCGTGGATATGCAGCACGGATTGTTAAGAAATGTCTTCGAACAACACACTTCAATCACTATATTATAATACTAACTTATTCCCTCCCGCTTCGCTGGCACACTATTAATTTGGATGTGAACTTAGGTTGCTATGGTAACCTTTGTCATATTATCGGTTGCTATGGTAACCGTTGCAATAGTAACTCTGACAGGTAACTAACTAAGGTAACTCTTAAAACTTTGCGAAATGCATAAAGTTGAAATCCGTTGGGTTAAGAGTTCCGTAAAATCCTTTCTTAGTGGACATCTACGTCACAAAAGAAGTAACTATGTAAAATTTTAAGTTAATCGGACCGATAGTCGGAGATTTTGTGATGAGTCAGTGAGTGGTAAATCGCTTTGATCGAAGAAGATATTTCATAAATTACTTCATGATACCTTCATTAAATTAATTAGACTTGTCTGTCTATAATATATATATATATATATATATATATATATATATATATATATATATATATATATATGTTTCATTTTAAGTAATATAATACAATCGTATTTTTGTCTGTTAATCCATTTGTGTAAAATGAAAATTAAGACATATAAAATAACAAGTCAGTCTGTACGTGTATAGTTATAAATATCCTTCTAATGTCATTACAATTGAATTAATTGACAAATATAAAACTTGTAAAATATGATCTCAATTAATTATAAATGCGATAATTGACATTTGTAACTGTAATACTCAGTAGAGATACCATTGGAAGATATCCTATAATTACGTACAACCCGACATAGTATTAATTTTATTGAACTATTAATGTTTCCAGTCGGGACTTGACATTTCTATAAATATTGTATATTCGAATATTTTAATATTTGTAATAGATTATTAAAAATTATTTTTCATCGAACTTAAAATGAATTTTGTCATGTGTTTTATAATAATAATGTTATAGGGGAGCAATTGTTGAGTTTTTACGTACAATATAAAAAAATATTGGTTGAGGATTGAAAGTATCAAGACTCATGATGCCATATTTTATTCAATCAGTCTCAAGACTCATGATACCACATTCATAGAAGAATCCACAGAACTAAATTAATAAAAAAAATTGAAGGTAAAAAAGGTCTTAACTTGAATTAAGAGTTACGGTACCACATAAAGAAATAACGGACCCCAGTACTTAGAACTCGATGAAATACATTATTAAAATTAATTAATCGATTAATTAATGATCGTTAGTATAAATTACATCGGTGGAGGAATTACAGTTCCACCTTGTGTAAGAAAAAAAACAATTATACAACGACAAAAACGTATTGAAAATAATTACCGTTTATTTGTATATATGTATATATCTTTCATTACATTACTTTAGTATAATATAGATAAAAGCATTACTACAGATAGATAGAACGACTTGGGTCAATAGTTGTGCAAAACCACCGAAAAAACAAAATATAAGTACCGCAGTTGATATTAAAAACAATCAAAAGTAAAATATTTTTAAATTACTACCGTACAATGTCAGTCTTATCCGAATTTTAATATTACCAAGAATTTAAAAAAAAAAATAACTAACTTAATAAATAAAACTTAAAAGTTATTTATCACGTCTCATCTCGAACTAATTGATTGTAAAAATACGGTACCTCGTAAAATACCATACTAGATTCAAATATAAACATATTTGTCTGAATACTTAAAGTCTATCGAAAATTCAATAATTTATGAAAAAAAATTGCCATGACGTCACAACGTGAACATTACTTAACCAACCTCATCCTATAATTTGCAATTATTATTACAATATGTTTTATAATCTAATTATTTAGCTACATTCTTGTTGCAACAAGAAAAACGGTTAAACTTACCCAAGCCGGCCGCCCCGAGTTAATGACTTGAAACGTGTCACTTTGACATATTAAGCGACCAGAAACCTGTCTATGGTTTATTATGAAAAAAAAAAAAAACTAGCCGCTAAAGGTTGGCGCTACTGTGTTACAAAAAGGTCGCATACGTGATCCGGTCGCTGGCTGAGTACTAATAAGCTAATGGCGTCGGGTTATAATTACGTACTATAAAATGTAATTCATTCATTCATTCATTCATAAACAACAATCTTTGGGCGGTAAGTAATAATTTTGAATGTTCTGGATCGAACTTATAACGACAGAATGCGTTCTTTGGTCAACTTTTATTTTAAAAATACAAAATTAACTTTATATTGTATTGCTATCATTTAAATAGAAAAAATATTTTTATATTAAAAACATTAGTGGTGCATTTTCAGTATATTAGTATAGCATAAAACGGGAGGATATTAAGGAGGTTTTAACAAGAAATGCAAAGAGGTAAATTAAAATAAGACCTATATTATTTTTTTGCAATGTGTCCATAATTTAAGTAATAATAAGAATAGACAGATACTTTAATATACTAACTTACTATTACAATTTCATTATTCACTTCGATTTCTCAACATTTTGGCGTTTTAAGGGCACTGCGTACAATAAATAATAAATTATTTTTTATATATAAATACCCGTCTATGTTCATAATATATAATATTGTTACATTGTATTTGTGAAGTTCGGTCGGTAGTAACCTTCGGCATCCATGGTCGATTGAAAGTGCCGGAACAGCTCTAACACTAACGTGCTGGTGTGCTTGTTAATCATTTAAAAATTCATATCTTACATACATAATTAAAAAAAACGTTTTTTTTTTATATTTTAATAAAATTTAAATGCAGCCAGCAATATACAAATCTCTATATAGAGGTAATATAAATAAAAAAATGGCTTGATTTTTTTATATCTGAAATTAAACAAACAGAAATTTCAGATTGATATGTCCATTTTAATTAAGTAACACACAAATTAAACACACTTTTTTGTTAATTTTAATCAAGTAACACACAAATTAAACACACCCTTTGTGTCTAAAAATATATTTTAAGATCCAATTTAGGAGACAATCATGAGGTAGAAAGTTTTAAAATGAGACATGCCTAAATGATTTTCGGAACCGCAGTCTTAACGGTGTATGGAGGCGAGGGCCTTTGATGTACCATCTTAACTTGCGGTCATCTTGTAACTACTACGAAGGCGCCATTTTGATATATAATAAATATATTTAGAATTGTTATCTAAATTAAAACACATGTAACAATATAAATTTAATATTATTATTAAAGAGAAGCTGTAAAGAACTAAGATAAGATATCTTAATATTAAAACCGTTTAACAAGTAACATTATACCGAGTGGACAGAGACAAACACCTAGGTGGTAACAAAGCCAGTCGACAGGGGTCAGCGGTTGGACCCCAGATGTTCCCGACAGGCGATTAATAAGCCTCCCCGGAGCCCGGGTCGATCTAACACCCGCCCGATAAGGAGATTACATATATATATTAACTTACGTAACAAACGAAAGACTTATTTATTTAAATATATATTTAAAATTAAAATTAACAAAATACATATAAAAAAATGAATAATAATTAAAATTAATTATTCTAAACTACGACTTTTAAACTTAGCATTATTAGTATAACTATAAAAACATTTACTTGGAAATTTATTATTAATTTAACTTATTTATAAATTTTAAATTATATTAGATTTTTATAAGTGTATTAAGATATTTAATAAGTCGTTGTGGTAGCACCATGTATGGTGTGGTAGCTTTTGAACGCGTCATAAGATGTCATCTGTTGACTCTTAATAAATTAATAAATCATCACGATGCATCCATGTATGGACGTATTAGATATATGATGTCATACACAACTACGGACCAATCACTGTATATATATATATATATATATATATATAAGATATTCAATTATCGCACTAAGGTCGATGTATTAGAGTCTGTAATCTCTTAATAATTACACGCCTAAGCAGAGTGAGGCTGCTGTCATGACGAAAATGATAATTTAGAGACGTCAGCGTGGGAGGTAATAAGGTAAGATTGTGTTATACTGTATATATATCGTTATAGTGGGTAGCAATCCTCATAACATATTAAAAACAAACTTAAACTTGTAATAATTAACAAGTCAAAGTTCACTTATAAGTTATTAATCACTGTCATAACAAATAAATAAATCATAGCAAATTTAACTAAATACGCTGAGCGATCAGACAATGAATGTTACGAGTGGGACGAGTTATAAATTGGCGGGTTGAGTACGAGTTGTGGGATTGGTACGAGATCGGTGTGTCTAATGTTTCACATCGGCTCTGGTGACGCGTGGAAGAAATGTCCCGGGTGTCGGATGAAGGGACAAAAAGCAACATGTGTCGGACATCGTGAGCACGTGCAATGAGTTTCACACTACATTATATATAATATTAATTTAAGATATTTGAAATATAATTTCTTTACGAAATCATCAACGAATAATAGAATCCAAGTCAAGTGGAAGGAGATATGAAGTCTATTCAGAGGCAGTGGCGTGTGACGCTCAGGTCGGCCGGCATCGGGCATTCCTTATTGATGTGTACTTTTTTGCTTGTCATTTGTTTCGGGGTTTCTATTACGTGTATAACTACTATCGATATCACTTTATATAACAATATTAATTTGATGACATTTGATTTAGTTTTATTATTTTAATCATTAAAACTATTTCTTTCAATAAAACGGTATTATCAATAACAGGTCGCAGTAATAAGATAACATTAAAACACATTACACGCAATAAAATGTTATTCAATAACAATTATCAATGCTCCTAAGCATCGCAAAAACCGTTTGGCGTTAATTAAAATAGATCAAAGCCGACACAGCTACCAAATAGGGGAAGCCGTGATGGAAGCGATTCACCATAATGACGATATAAACTCGTTTCGAAGACCACTCTACCGTGAAGTGGCACAACGTGAGCCCGGAACCATTGACGCGAGGCGATGCGATGGTGTCGATCGATGGGGTTAATCACGGCCATCCTGCATCCCGGCATAAAATTATCTCAACATCAGCGGGGTGGGACATTTGTCATCCGGGGGGCGGGAGGCCTGGGGGGGGAGTGGGCTGCGGCGACTCAGGGCTGCAGACGCGACCGCAAAAACTAGACTCGGTTTCGCAGGGGTTCGTTACCCGAAATATATAACGACTGATAAATTTATTTAATATTAATATATATATTTTTTAATGTAACATTGAGAATGTTATAACATTATGAATGTATTTGTTATAAACAATTGTGAAGCACATCCAATTCGTCTATTAGATTCTTCGGTGTAATTTCACGGTTCCTTCGCGCCGTTCATGGAAGGGTCACGTCCTTTCACAAAAACCACCAAACTATGTTTAATATTAAAACGGGCTCCCAGTTTTTGCCATGACACGAGTCATTCGTTTACTTCTTATAACAATATTATTATTGTACGATATTTACAATTTATTTGTTTGTAAAAATTTGTAATACAATTTTGTAAATCTTAGACGTCGGAGTCATTTGTTACTTAGTTAAGTCTTACAAAACAGCTACTGTTAAAGTTCTTCCCTATAGTTGCTTGTACGACGTACATTTAAGACTAGGGTTGTCTGAATTATGAAAAACTTTATAAGCTAAGTTATTCAGTATTCTCAACCAAGGATGATATTAGTTATAATAGATATAGACAAACTAAGAGAATTCAATTAAATGTGGCTACAATTAAAAAAAACATAAATAATAAATAATCTTCATTGACTAAACTACAAAAAATGATAAAAATATTTTTCGAGTACTATTATTAATAAAAATATAAAAATTATATTTGTTACAAGGCAGTAGCAGCCCTAATCTCATAGAATCATTAGCGGCATTCGGTCGTTTGTTAGAGGCACTCGCGGCCGAGACGCGTTTTTGTCTCCGCGCCAAATTGCATCCGAACAATACGTGACTGCAAATTGATTCCGAATTCATTACGGAATAATCGATACGAATAAATCGATATTGTTCAATGAAATATCGATATATATACAGCCAAATATTTTATTTAACGTAAATTAAAACAGATTAAACAGACATTTATTTATTGTCTATATCATCTAATGGGTTGCCATCTTTTATTATTCGGGGGATTCTGTTTCTGCTATTATACATCATATGTCAAAATATTTTTTTTTAATATATGTTTTTACAATTAAATAATTATAAAATTAATAAATGATAATGTAATTTTATTTTAGTGATTCTAAATTTAGGAATTATTATTTTATGAATCGGTAAAACGGTTAACTAGACTGAATAGGTGCAATTTTCGTTTACTTGAAATACAAAAGTAAAAAAAAGAAAAATTCTTCGTATTTAAAGCTACTAGCGATAAAGGATGAAACATGTCATCATCCTACTTGCTAATTAAGAAATAATGTATTTTAATATGTATCAGTATTTATAAATTATAATTTAATGTTCCCGCAGTTCCAAATATTGCGCTAGTGAGGTATTTTTATCACTCATTCTCTTATTATGGTAACGACTAAAACTCGTCCTATACTGTTTTTATCTGTCGTAAACGTCACATGCGAGGAGGCTTACTATCTATAATTACAGTGACATTTAAAAACATCGTAAATTTTATTGAGAAACTGCAAATTACACTACTATACATATTTTAATAACATAATTAATTACATATTAATATTTAAATTACAGATACAGTTAAGTCGATACGAGAAAATTAATGTTTTTTTTTTGTCTTCTATTTTTAAACCAACGGTCACGACTCGTAAGATGTCAAACGGAATAAATAACAGATGAGGGAGGTTCATTATTCAAATGCTAAAGCCGTCACACCGACGGAAGGGCGAAGTCCTAATCGTCCGAGTCTCATTAACGGAAGCACACGGATATACTCACGGTCGCATTTTTTATATCCTTTTTTTTTTACCCATAGACAATATGATATTCTTAAAATGATTTATAAGAAATTATGCAATATTATAATAATAATAAAATTCTTAATTGCCTTGTAACCAATATGTAGATATTTAACGTCTGTTAACGAAAGAGGCACAGAGATAATTTAAGTTCAGAAATAATTTAAATTTTTTTTGAACAAATTAAATTTATGATATTAATTGATTATTAATAATGTCCCAATAAACTTATTACGATGTTAACAATAATAATTTTACCTAAAACAGTTTGCAGAAATTGGCAAGTTTGTCAAACAAAGTCCATAAAATAATAAATGTCAGAGTTCGGTAGATATTTAATTAAAACTTACATTATATGACGTTAAAGTCTTGAAGTGAAGGTGATTAGTGGCGTATCATTTTCTCGCGACGGAATATTGACGGAAACTTAATTTACCAACGGAAAGGTCAAGTAAATTACTATTTCTTATGCTACTGATTACGGTAACATCATAAATATATACATTTTATTATCTTAATGCAATTATTTTTTATCGTATTACATATTTTAAATTCCATTCCATACAAGTGCACTATAATACTAAATATCATTTGAATTTCATTTAATGTAAAACATTTGTGACTCGAGGGCATTATTTACTAATTATTTCTTACTTTGTTTTTGTGTGTAGTAAAGATGATATCTATCTATCTAAAACAACCTTAAAGAGATATATTTTTACTTAGATTATGCCATTTCTAACTTATTCACTGATCACTATTTACACAAAATATTTATTGTTGGTTTTAATCAATTATTAATATTTAAACACTTACCTTACAAATAATTGTTCTTGATTATTTACTCTCCATGACACCACTGTAGCACCTACAAATAAAAAAATATTATAAATGCATTTTCAATTATTAATTAAAAATAATACATATTTTTATGCAGCAATAGTAATAAATAACTTTGTTTTCTCGCTTTGAAAATACTTTTTCTTTTTGTGAATGAAATGATTTACTCAGCTATTACAATTAAGGGACAAAATCAAATTATACATAAACTACTAATAGTAATTCAATATTTTAATCAACTATGAAATGATATAATAATATACACATCAAGTGTTGATTCACATTACTTCCTAATTATTTATTAATGTTGCTATACAGCTTATTTTTTGTGGGTACCTCAAATAACCACTTACAATTTAGAGGCAAGTATACGGTTTACTTCCTACAATCCAATAGCCAAGGTCAGATAGAAACAGACAACTTAGTCTATTCATTGAAAAAAAAACTCGTTACCTCATATTAAACTTAGTAAGACTACACGAATTATGTATTATTCGAATACGTTTTAATTCAATTCAATTCAATTCATATAATACAAATATTCTCTATTAATAATGAGGTTTCCAAACTTGTGTCTTAGGAATTCAAAACTTCCGCGCATCACTTTGAAAATAAATAACAAAAAGTTTTACAGGTTATGAGGTTTCGTGCTCTTATTATGTCCTATAATTAACAAAATTCTAAAAAGCACATACTCTGACAACAAGTGTAGTTATTGTATAAAAAGTATTTTAACTCACCGAAAAGATTTACGGTACAAGTTGTATTGTTGCCTCTGTCGAGAACGACAACACTCGTCGCTGCCATTTTCCGATTGACAGCAAGCCAACTGCCAAACAAAGCTATGCAAACATAATGACGTCTAAGTGTTGTTGATACTGGACAATGTTTATCGGTAAAAAAATTAATGTAACAATTATTTTTGTTAATTTTTTTTTATGATAATACTAAACCCTAGAAATATATATTTTGATGAATTCATACAGTCTATTTTTCTTTATAATATATCCTTAGAACGGTAACGTTAAGCAGTTTTAGAATAATGTGAACGCGTCCATAATCAACCAATGGGAAGTGGCCAACGCTGTGCCGGTAATGTCAATTGCTGCATCATACGTGTATTCTTGCGGTCCTTGTCCTTTTCAAGTTAGCTTCTCTTTGTCGGCGAAGAATTACGCACGGAGATAAACTCGGTGTAGGTTAAAAATGTTAGGATCAATAAAAGTATTTTTGTTTTTAGGAGTAATTTATTTGTGTAAGGCAAGCGAAGAGGATGTATTAGATCTTACAGATTCCGACTTTGTAAGCGCAATCGGTCAACATGATACCGCTTTGGTCATGTTTTACGCTCCATGGTAAGAAATCATAGTTGAATAACCTCGTTTGCCACCGTAAGTAATTCGGACTTAAAATCTAATATTTTTTTCACAGGTGTGGTCATTGTAAGAGATTAAAACCGGAATATGCAGTTGCGGCCGGCGTTCTGAAAAGTGATGATCCACCAGTAGCTTTAGCGAAAGTAGACTGCACTGAGGGTGGGAAGAGCACTTGCGAGAAGTACTCCGTGTCTGGCTACCCTACCTTGAAAATCTTCAGAAAAGGAGAATTGTCTCAAGAATATAATGGTCCTAGGGAATCAAGTAAGTCGGATAATCCTAATTAAATTCATTACTGTAATATGCTAGTTCTTATTAATTTGTCGTAACATAATGAATAGAAATTTAAAAACATTTATTGTGAAGGTTATTTATTTTCTTATAATTTGCATATGCAACAAACAAAAACATATTTAACATTATCTTCTATAGATACAAAATTTATTAACATATCAACTATGTTTAGATGGCATTGTAAAGTATATGCGAGCTCAGGTTGGTCCAAGCTCAAAGGAGCTCCTGACTCTTGAAGCATATGAGAACCTGATCTCCAAAGATGAAGTGGTTGTTATTGGCTTCTTTGAAAAGGAAGATGACCTCAAGGGACAGTTCCTAAGCACAGCTGATAAAATGAGAGAGGAAGTCACCTTCGGTCATTCATCAACAAAGGAAGTTCTAGAAAAGGCTGGATACAAGTAAGTAATTATTACAATTATCTACTTAAGACGCAACAATACCTTTAAAAATACAAATTTGAAGGTCAGTTAATGACACAGAAACATCTGTTAAAACTATCTCATTGGCTTTTATGAAATTATTATATCAAATGTGTGTTGATTATACAATTGTTAACACAGGTGCTAATTACAATAGTATCTGTATTTTATAAGATCAAGAGGCAATTAAAACTTTGGTATAGAAAAATCTAGATTAAATAGATATTTACAGAAGGTTGAGAAACATTAATGGAACATACTTTAATATATTTCATATTTATTTAGTAAATAGTACACAATATTATTACTACTAAAGTATATAAAGTTATTGTTACTCTCAATATATTATAGATGTTAGTCGACTAAATAACTACATAATAATTGGCCGGAAAATATGTATTAAATACCCAGTTTGTTTATGAAAATATCACATTGTCACAGATACACCACATTATGCTTGAAATCTTTTGAAATCAGTGCAATTTTCCACTCGTTTCCGTTTTATTATTGTTATTTTTTCAGTTAATTTATAATAGAAATTTAAACGCTTTAATAGATTTTTAAACATATATGTTTATAACAGAAATTAATACTTTCTGATGCTCGTTAATTATATAACTAGTTTAACTTATTTAATATTGATTTCGTTAAAATACGTAAAAGGTGTGTTCAAATAATTAATTCATACATTGAGGAAAACATAATTGACTAAATTAATAAAAAATTATAATATCAAGGTTTAATAATTATTTGTTATTCTAACTAACTAACTAAACTAACAGTGTTTATCATGTGTTCGTAATCGTCGGATTTTTATTCTACCTTGTCAAAGTTCGTTTAATATTTGCATAATCAAAATAACAAGATAGACTGGAATATGATCTTTTTTTAGCATCATGCACATTACTATAATTATTACTAATTAATTTGAAAATCTTCCAATTTCATTTATATTTAGAAAAATATATTGAAATAAATATTTCACTTTTAAACTTTTAATTAATAAATAAATTTACTCTTTGAACAGGAACAACGTAGTGCTGTACCGTCCCAAGCGTCTGCATAACAAGTTTGAGGACTCGTCCATTCTGTACAAGGGCGAGCCGGCCTCGCTCAAGGCCTTTATCAAGGAGAACTAGTGAGTATCTTTAGAAAAATTTAGAAAATAACATCTTAACATCTTCACCCGTATTTCAAATTATAAAGCTCTAATACACCACTACATATACTATTTCAAAACCGTGTCCATTTTTATACTATGTACCTATTACACTAGGTTATCTTTTATGTTGTGGAAATGAAACCTGGAAAAAATATTCTATATTTTGTCCTAGAAGACCAAAACTAAATTTCATCAAAATCGGTCCAGTAGTGTGTTCTTGATGAAAGAACAAACGAACATACATAAAAAATGTCTATATTAAGTATATCTCGCCAATCAAATACTTTGTCGAAATAATTATATATTATTGTATTTATTATTTTAATATGCAATATCTTGATTAAATTCTGCCTTCATTACAATTAATAAAGAGTATTATAAATTTAAAGACTAATATTATGTGCATTTACAGCCACGGCCTGGTGGGAGTGCGGCAGAAGGAAAACATCAATGACTTCAGCAATCCTCTGGTCGTTGCATATTATGATGTGGACTATGTTAAAAATCAGAAGGGAACCAACTACTGGAGAAACCGAGTGCTCAAGGTATCAACTTACATATTACTGTTCAGTTATAATCATTTGGTTACATGATATGTTTCTCTTATCTATGTTATCACATTGTTAAATATAAATGTCTGGCATCTCGTTGCCCCTGTAGTAAATGTTATCTGGCAACTTGTTTTTTTTGTTTTTTGTTATATATAAATTGAAATTTAATACATAAATTTTTATATAAAGGTTGCTAAGGAAGTGACTGAAGTAACATTCGCAATCAGCGACAAGGATGATTTCACTCACGAGCTCAACGATTATGGCATTGACTTTGCTAAGGGAGACAAGCCCGTTGTAGCCGGAAAGGATGGTGATGGCAACAAATTTGTTATGACCGCCGAGTTTAGGTAATTATTATTGATTTTAAAAATGGATTTTTTGCAATAATATTTTTTTATTTAAAATATAAATAACAATATTCAGCCAAACATGTTATTATAATATAGTGTTTTGTAGTTGTTGTTCTTATCTTTCTATTTCCTTTAAAATTGTTTTCTTATCATTTTAAACTGTTCTGCTATGCTTCACTTATATTTATTACCTTGGGTGTGAATATTACTAATAATTCTTGTTTTATGACACTTGGTAACAAAGAAGTAGGCATTCCATAAATAATATATAGTTATAATATTTTATATTTTGAGTGTACATTTTACATATATTAATATACTGAACAATTAATATATAATGAATTATTTACATTAACAGCATTGAGAACCTCCTGGCCTTTGCCAAGGATCTCTTAGATGGTAAGCTGGAACCATTCGTCAAGTCTGAGCCCGTTCCTGAGAACAACAATGGTCCAGTGAAGGTGGCTGTTGGCAAGAACTTTAAGGAACTAGTCACTGACAGCGGTAGGGATGCTCTGATCGAGTTCTACGCTCCCTGGTGTGGACACTGCCAGAAACTTGCTCCTATTTGGGAGGAGCTCGGTGAAAAGGTACAAATATGTTGCTTTTAAGATTCTATAACAAAGACGTATCATGTCCTTTAATTCATTAATAAAAAATAATGACATTCACATTTTACAGGTCAAAGACGAAGAGATCGACATTGTGAAGATCGACGCTACCGCCAACGACTGGCCCAAGTCGCTGTACGACGTGTCCGGTTTCCCCACTATCTTCTGGAAGCCTAAGGACAGCACCAAAAAACCTGTCAGATATAATGTAAGTAGTACCCAATAGATTATATTTACTGAATAGAATGTTAATACATATAGACCTCGTTCTAATGTTTCCATTATGCTTACAGGGCGGGCGAGCTTTGGAAGACTTTATTAAGTATGTGGCAGATAACGCGTCCAACGAGCTCAAGGGCTTCGACAGGAAAGGAAATGTGAAGGACGAGCTGTAAATTAGTGATCAAACTTTCCAGATCTGTGAGTGGATGAGCGAATGTGTAGCAACCAATATTCAATTACCTTACAAATAGCAGTGACTATACATATTTAGTCTATATATATATATTATTTTGCTGAACATTATTCTGTAAGGTATTTTGGTAACTGAAGTGGTTTTGTTGAATTTTGGTGGTTGGTTGGTTGTATGAGAAAAATGTGTGTCAACTAATTAATATACTTTCATAGATAAAACCCTCATAGGTTGAACGTAATACAGTAATTTTTAATGCATTTCTTATGTGTCAGTGGAAATACAAATAAAGTAAGAAATATTTATAAAAAGTGGCTTTTATTTATGTTTAAATTATCATTCCAAAATCATCATATTTATTGTCGTTTCCCAGGTACTCCTTCAGGATATCCTCAATTTGATCGAGAAATATTCATCTAGGTCTTCCCTTTCCGACCCTTTTTCTCCACACAATCCCTAGCCATATGAGTCTGAGACCCTTTGACTATCCATTTACCATATTACCTGCTATACACTCTTCATTATCCTTAAATCTTCCATCTCTTGTAAATACAACCCAGATATACAAACTTCCCTTGTTCAACTTCTTTCCATTAATCAAAGTACAACATTCATAAAATTTTCATATCTTACAAAATTCATGACTTTCGTCTTACATTCTTCAAGTTTTCATTCCTTTCTCTGTTATAACAGCAGACATAAGATTTACAATCCTGTAACTTATTATACTCACTATTTTCATTTGGTTCCAAAAATACACTAACATCTTTCAAATAAATTCAAAATATTCCTTCCATCTTTTTAACACATTCTGCAGCTTTCACAATGTTTTATTAAGGAAATTAATAGAATAGCCAAAAAATATTTTAATCATATATTTTCCTCTTTCCACCTCTCCACCCATTCCACAATTGTATTAACATTTGTATGTAACTGGTCCTCTGTGTTATTTTGCAACTCCTGCACCAGCTCAGGCTTGTATGAGGATTGAGCTTCTTCCAGTAGAGTCTCAAATATCTCACACTGAATATTATCTTCCAATTTCTTTCCTGTATACCCCCTGGAAAGTTGATATAATTTAATTTAAAAGGTATATTATTAATGAAACTGATTCAATTATTATCCTAATTATAACCTGGCAATTAATCGATCATACAAGGAAGTGTTGTTTGTTCTAATAACAAATACTCCATCAAACCAACGTTCAGGAAAGAAATCACAGCCGTGGTAGTCAACTATATTGCCTCCTTTCGCTAACATACCTTCCATAATGTCGAGCAACTAAAAACAAATTTAAAATATTATTTATATGACCTTAGCAAGAAAAGGTTTTATCATTTACATACACAATGCCAATCAATCCAAAAAGTGTTTTAATTATTTAAGAATAAGAAAATTTACAATATTTACAATAGTACTGAATAAAAGGCCTACTTATAATTTAACAGATGTGACACATGCAATTTCTGTTAAAAAGGACACAAAAATATATTTAGTTTCTATGACAAATAAAAGGTTTTAAAAAACTTATTTAACAAAACAGTTGAAGTACCTTTTCTTCATTTAAAAAAGGACAATTATACTCTGGGTCATACTCATCCAAACAATTAAATTCTTCTGCCAATTTTGATACCTCTCTCCAATTAAAATTGGTTTGCTCTGATAACAATCTGCTAATTGTGGATTTGCCGACACCTGGTGTGCCTAAAATTTTAATTTTGTTGAGATTAACATTGTAATTAAATTTATTTGTAACTATAATATAATCATAATCATAGTAAAATCGAATAATTTTACCCGTGATTAATACATTTGGTAATGTTCTTTTACGTGTTCCCATTTTATATTAACGTAATTAAAACTAAATGTAAATTTAATAATTTACATTTATAACATTTAAGCATTAAGGATACCACGAGACAAATTAAGTGTCAACTGTCAACACAATCAACTGACAAGAAAAATCTTTTTTTATTTTACCTGAATGCTTAATCTGAATGCTTGATACAAACACATTTGTATAAAATTATAATTTATTTTTAATTTGTACTTATAATTCAAAATCAAAATACATAAATATTTTTAATTATATAATGATGTTAAAATTATATTCGAATAGTGACCATAAAAAACCGAAAACATACACTAGAGAAATGGAAGAAATCACTAAAACTATTTTTTTTAGGTTATGTTGTGCAAGTTATAAAAGACAATTATGTAAACTGTACAAAGTTATTGAATCTTTATAATAAAAAACAAAAAAATATGAAAATATTTATACCCCGAGGATTAACTAAAGGTCATGTTGTACTTTGTTCAATTCTAGGTGTATTTGGAGGTGTATATATTTGGAGACCTCTACTCGACCAGCATTTTCCTAGAGAGAAAAAGGAAATCGATAAAAGTACCGAAAATCATTAACAATGTCTGTGTTCGGACGATTTATACAAAATTCTAGTCCTGTGGTGAAAATGTTAATGGCTATATCAATTACCTCGGCTCTGATAGTAGGTAACAAGCTTTTTTATGCTCCATATAGTAAAAGAATGAGACATTTGCAAGCAGAAGAATGGGCTTCTTATATTATAGAGCAAGAGGAGAAAAAGAGTGAATCTGAACAAAATACCTTTTAGTGAATTTTGTGGCACAGACTAATCTAATTTAGTGATGTATTATAAAAAGTAGTTATTATTTAATAAACATCTTATTAATCTAAGAATTTAATTTTATTCATTTCCTCCTACTAATTTAATTTCATTCATTACTACTAGTTATGGATGTTGAAGTTAATATGAAATTTGTAAAATATGTCCAAAAATACACTTTGAAACCTAATAATTTTGTTAAATGCAGTTGTAAACATGAATTGAAAGATTGTCTTTAAATTTTTATTATTGCCTGTACTGCTGCCATCAAACTGGAAATCTAATTTTTATACCAACTTTACATACTCCATAGACATAATAAGAATTCAGCTTCTATTTTCACTATTTGTACATTGCATTGATAACAATACCTGATCCACTACATTGGTGGCTTACAATAGTTTAGTGAATTGAATGATTTTCTAATTTCAAATAGTGAATTTAAGATATAACCAAGACCATACAATAGTTTACTATTACTGAACATAAGATAGATATTAAAATCTCATCCAATTATAGCTTATTAAGGTTTGTTATAAATTGTAATACTTTTAGATAAAATTTTGGGAAAAAAATATATGATCAAAGTTCCATTTAAAAATTTAAGGTACATAATACCTTTTACTGTTATTAAAATTGATAATGAAGTGTTTATGTCCTTCTAATAATAATGCAAAAGTTAATATTTAATTTAATGATTAATGACAAGATTACTCATGTTGCTTGAAAGTTATGCAATAAACATGACAATACTTATGTAGTCTCTAACATATCCTATGAATAAATGAAATTTATTTATTTATTATTTAATATTTTTATTTATATGTAATAAGATCAATTACTAAAAACTAAATATCAGCATGTAACTTGTTTCTGTCCCGATATTATAAAACGATCTCGACCTACGCAAGTAAAATCGAAGTAGGATAAATAAATGCACAACTAGAACTAATGTCTATATATATATTATGGATGCTACCTAGCAAATTGTTTGTCATAAAAAAATACTTACAGGTAATGGTTTTTGCAAAAAATCCAATAATTTTGATTTTGACTTTTCTTAATTTCCAAATAGGATTTGTCTTATATATATTTTAGTATTTTCTTATTAATAATATTTTTAAAGGTTCTTAGAATATACAAAAATAAAACATTGTATGATTACTGGAGGCTACCTTTATTCTATGAAATTTACATTTTAGATGTAATAGTAACAAAATATTTCAGATATATGTATAACCTTATAAATTATAAAATAATGTTACAGTATAAGCCTTGTAAAAAATATAGAAAAGGAATGAGTTAGTAGCCCTTTTTTCCTTCGGAACACCTTTCGGTGAATGAAGTTTCGCAGTTGAATAAAGAATTGAGCTGTTAACAGCGCTAGCTACTTTTTGCCCTTAGTGGCCTTCTCGGCAGCCTTGGTGACTTTGCCACCACCAGCCTCCTTGAAGTTGACGGACTTGATGACACCAACGGCAACGGTTTGTCTCATGTCACGCACGGCAAAACGACCGAGGGGTGGGAATTCTTGGAAAGCTTCAACACAGAGAGGCTTGGATGGTACAAGGTTGACAATGGCAGCATCACCAGATTTGATGGATTTGGGATTATCCTCAGTAGATTTACCAGAACGACGGTCAACTTTCTCTTTAATTTCGGCGAACTTGCAGGCAATATGGGCTGTGTGACAATCCAGTACAGGTGTGTAGCCATTGGAGATTTGTCCAGGGTGGTTGAGCACAATAACTTGTGCGGTGAAGTCAGCGGCACCCTTAGGCGGGCTGTTCTTGGAGTCGCCGGCGACATATCCACGACGCAATTCCTTGACGGAAACGTTCTTTACGTTGAAACCTACGTTGTCTCCGGGCACAGCTTCTTGGAGAGCTTCGTGGTGCATTTCCACGGACTTAACTTCAGTGGTGATGTTAGCGGGAGCGAAGACGACAATGGTACCGGGTTTGAGGACACCAGTCTCTACTCTGCCTACGGGCACTGTACCAATACCACCGATTTTGTAGACGTCTTGGAGGGGAAGACGCAGAGCCTTGTCTGTGGGACGAGCTGGAGGCAGGATGGCGTCCAAAGCTTCGATGAGGCATTTGCCTTCAGCCTTACCCTCTTTACGTTCCACTTGCCATCCCTTGAACCATGGCATTTTGGTGGAAACCTCCAACATGTTGTCTCCGTGCCAGCCAGAAATGGGTACGAAAGCGACGGCAGCTGGGTTGTATCCGATTTTCTTGATGTAAGAAGATACCTCCTTTTTGATTTCTTCGAAACGAGACTCACTGTATGGGGGCTCAGTGGAGTCCATTTTGTTGACACCTACAATCAACTGCTTCACACCCAATGTGAAGGCGAGCAGAGCGTGCTCACGAGTCTGACCATTCTTCGAGATACCAGCTTCGAACTCACCAGTACCGGCGGCGACAATCAGCACGGCGCAATCAGCTTGGGAAGTACCAGTGATCATGTTCTTAATGAAATCTCTGTGTCCAGGAGCATCGATGATGGTGACATAGAATTTAGCGGTTTCGAACTTCCATAGAGCGATGTCAATAGTGATACCACGTTCACGCTCAGCCTTCAGTTTGTCCAATACCCAGGCATATTTGAAGGAACCCTTACCCATTTCCTGGGCTTCCTTCTCGAATTTCTCGATGGTACGTTTGTCGATACCACCGCATTTGTAGATCAAGTGACCGGTGGTTGTGGACTTGCCGGAGTCGACGTGTCCAATGACGACAATGTTGATGTGAATCTTTTCCTTGCCCATTTTTGGTTAGTCTGAAACAAAATAAACCTTAAATGAATATTTTTTGTAACAAATAATAAACACAGGGATTCGCGACTTTACAAGGTCGTAGTCTCGCATGGATAAACGACCGGCAATATGGCGGCCGCATGGCCGCCTCGCCCTATCTTGACATTTAACAATGAACGTCGGCCATAGTGGAAAAATATGAAAGTAGAAAATATCCAATATAATTCAGATTTTTCAGAGATATCATTCATATAATGACTTTAAACATAATTTATAACACGAAACTTAATAAAGTGAATCACAACCACGTGGTGACATGTGCCGGTAAAAACGATGACGCGTAAGCAACTATGCATAATTTTATATATAAAATAAGACTAATTGCACTGATATTAACAAAAACAAATGAATTAAGTTTTAAAATACCAATGTTCGAACCAACAGTTCAAAAGTAGAAAGTACAACTAAATTGTGACACTATGCTTATACGTCAGCTTTAATTTATCTAATCTAAAACTAATATTAAACTACTTGAATATTAAACACTAATTGGGAATAAATGCAATAATCTAAAATTCACTTTAGGTTTAACACTGCACTCAATTCTCTTGACACTCACCACGGATAGCGTGTAATATCCGAAAAAGACTCGAACAGAATGGACGAGAAATGGTTTTTCTTTCGCCTGGAAGGAAAGGGTCGCAGTCACTTCCGGTATGGCCGTTACAAATTCTTAGGTACCCTCTGGATAATGTCTAATCTTTTATTAATAAGGAATTTAGAATATTAAATATTGTTTTAAACATGAATAAATAAATGAATAAAAATTAAAAACCACCATTTTCTTGTTGAATAATAAGTAATAAGAATAAATAAAAACATACATATTATTTAATTAAGAAAAGTTATGACGGCCAACTTATAAAATATCTTTATTTAATGAACGTATAAATTACTTTTAAAATGCTTATATTTTCGTTTTAGAATATAATCTATTTTTTTGTTCAGCATGTAAAGTTCTTTTTACGGTATAATTTTATATTTAGTCTAAAAAGTTGTCGTTGAAGCTAATCGATTTTTTCTCTTAAATTGTAGTCTATATAAAATTACTATACAACAATTTGGTTACCTAATCTTGCAATCCAATGTTAATGTATAATCTCCCTAAAAATTTAAGTTTTAGATAATGGTCACACTGAAATATTATGCGTCATATCCGAGAATCCGTTTAGAAATATAGATTTGGGACATAATACATGACAATATTATAATTATATATAGTAATTATTCTAAAATGATAAATTGATCTCACGTAAAATATTTTTAATTGTTTCAATTTATTTTTACTTGCTATTATATAGTGCTTTATAATTTAATAAAAAATACCGTTCTAACGATCGCCAAACTATGTTGGATTCTGCTTGACCAATTAAGTTTTTTTTATGTGTGTCTTTCTAGATAGTTTGGATATATAACTTGACCCAGCAGGTGAAGCTGCCATTGGATTTCAGAATTTTGTATTCTTTCAAAATCTTTACTGTACTCGCCTAGAAGTCGAAATATAACAAATATAAAATTTTGTAATATATGTTTATTCTTATCGAATACATTAAAATATTGGGTTCAATTTAAATATCTATTTTTATACGCCATACA
This sequence comes from Melinaea menophilus ssp. n. AW-2005, assembly GCA_918358695.1. NCBI lineage: Eukaryota > Metazoa > Arthropoda > Insecta > Lepidoptera > Nymphalidae > Melinaea > Melinaea menophilus. The sequence goes on along the minus strand of OU911046.1, from coordinate 4,414,291 downwards.
TCAATTACTTTTACACATCATCGTAATTTTGGGATCGCCACAATGTTTTTTCCTTACATACTGTTACTCGTCATCTCTGTACACAGTGCCTTCTATATCACGTATCCTTTTCTGAGTCCTCTACCTATGCATCCCTCCATTTCTATACCTAATACTCTTCTTCTTTTGCCTTCCGTCCCTCATAACATGCCTATACCATACCAGACAGACAAAACCTTCTATTTTTTTCTGTCACTACCGCTAACTCCCAATCATCCCTATCTAATTTAGCTAATTTGGCATTCGTATCGCCATTGTATGAATACGCCTAACACTGAGATCTGTACATAACGGTAGACCTTACGATTTTGTAGACTTTTTCCTTTTCTTTACTTATCGCAATCATTTTCATGCAATCCTTCAAGCATTCCATGTTCTTGTCGTGACTGTCGCCATATGAAAATTAAAATATCTATTTACAAATTAAAATATGGACTGTTGAATGATACATGTAAAAGTTTTGGGGTAGTAAGATTACAATTCAAACTAAAATTATTATTTCAAAAGTGGAATATTTTTTGTTTTACTCAAGTTAAATGAAGATTCGGCACTGTTGAACTTCAGTGTTCAGTTACACAATTTGTTTACATCCTGTGTCTATCGGTGTCAAACGTCAAATCACAAAATTCAATATGAAAAATTAAAAATAGGGAAAGAAAACATTTCAGAAAATAATTAATTCGTTTATTAAATTTTTTGCAATGTTTTTAATAAAGCTAGTTGAGTAAAGTATTGAATAATGTTTAGTTAATATTTTGCTTGTAGATTTTTGAAAAATAAATTTTAACCCGTTCAGTATGTTTAAAAGTCGAGGTGATAGTAATATTGTTTATAAATGTACTGTTAGATTATTAGAAGATACAGAAATATTAGAATGCGAATTTCACGTAAGTTTTAATGTTCTTTGTAAACTGAACATTAGCTAGGCTTGGCGTTAAAACCAATAAAATCATGTCATTATTAATCACTGGTAAATCTTGTACCATTATAGATTAAAAATTCACACAACCTTTTAAAAGAGTAAATCATTATTTTGTATATTAAAATCTTAAAACATTTGTATTGAATTAACAGACAAATGATCGTGAATTAACACAGAAAAATATTGAAATAGAAAAACTTTTAAAATATAAAAACATTGACATATTTATATATATATTTTAATTCCAGCCAACTTACAAGGGTAAATTTCTGTTAGAACATGTGTGTCAACAATTGAATCTGACTGAGACAGATTATTTTGGTCTTCGGTATGTGGATGCAGGTGGTCAGAGGGTTAGTAAAAGAGTTTAGTAAAAAGAATATTCTTTAAAAACAAATATTTGTTAGTTATTTCTTAATTTATTCAACAATTTCTCTCATGTTTTAGTTAAAACACATTTTTTCTTGCATAATGTGAGTTTTCTATGTTAGAAAATTGAGGAAACTATATTAATAAATATTCTTTTGCAGCACTGGTTGCATTTAGCCAAAGTTATATTAAAACAAGTAAAAGGTAAGAAAAGTAACAAAATTAATAAGTACAAATTATTGATTGTGCATTTTCAGTAACTGTGAATTTATGCTAAATTTTGTGTTTTATTATAAGTAACATGTTTTTAATTATTTCAGATGCCTCACCAATACTTTTTAGTTTTCGGGTTAAATTCTATCCACCAAATCCGTTGTTATTAAAAGAAGATGTAACAAGGTTTCAAATATATCTGCAATTGAAACGGGATTTACTCCATGGAAGGCTATACTGCACGGCCAATGAGGCAGCGATGCTTGGTGCGCTAATAATACAGAGTAAGTTCTTTTATTTCATATAATCATTTATTCTAGATTGAAAATTCAATTATTTGGGTTATTAAACAAAATATCTCAATTTATCCTGTTTTCATTCTAATTAACTACTGACAAAAAATGTAAAATACTTTTTTTTTCTGATAAATCTGAAAATTGTAATGGTAACAACATTAAATAATATTTCTTAATTGTGACGAAATTTTACACAACAATTAAGATCATTATGTCATTGTAATATAGACAAGTGCCATGTATTTGATTGATTGATTGATTATCTGATATGAATACTTATCAGCTGTTTTTTTAAATTGAAAAATGTTGTGCAACTTTCCATAATGATTTCACAATGTCATGATATTTAATATTTCACAACATCCATGGATATGAAGTCAAGGAAATTACATAACAGAAAAGAAAATGTTTAAATTATAATATATAATTTAATATAATGAATTAGGATCCAAAGGACGCAAGGATTACTCCGGATGAATATTAACATGCTTATAGATTAATGTATTAATATTCTTTAAAACCTATTCCTATAGTTGAACTTGGTGATTACGACCCGAATATACATGTCGGGAATTATGTTACGGAAATGAAAATTTTACTTCGACAAACCGACGCCATAGAGGCTAGAATACAGGTAATTTTGTGTAGGAATTGATAATATTAGTTATAATTTTGCAAGTTTGCTGTTTTTTTTGTTTAATGAAGCCCTTATTCATTAATTTAATATATTTTTCTTACATTCAAATGTTATTGTTAGTGACGTTTGTGGTTGATTGTTGACAGTCTAGTTAAGGTGTATGTTCAGTTGCAAAGTATTGTAAAATATTTTTTTTATGTAATTTATATATTAAGTAAGGAAACTGGAGATGATATTTTAGAAATAAAATTACTTTTACAAATTGACCTGTATATAAAAATTACAATTTAAATTTCATTTCTATTCATTGTTGTATTTCCACAAATCAATCATAATTCGAAGCCATACTATGAATTGGTACTCGGTACCAATATCACTTTTTATGCTCAAGTAATTAAAAGTAATTTTTTATGTATATTTTTCAAGCAACCTCTTTATAACCAGTTAAAAATGGTGACCATCCTGAATTGAATGTTATTTCTTTAAATGGGTGTATTGTAGGAGCTGCACCGCGAGTCCGTGGAGGGGGCGTGCGCGGTAGCTGGGGGGGAGGGGGAGGGAGTGAGGGGTCTCGCCACGCAGGAGGCAGAGCAGACCTTCCTGCGTATAGCGTGCACCCTCGACACATACGGGGTTGACCCCCATCCTGTAAAGGTATGATATATATATATATACATATGGTGGTACTGTGATGAAAAATTATTGATAACTTTGTATGATAGAAAATGTTCGTTTCAATTTATCTGTTTGACTCAGCTGTCTATTAAATTTATTTTAAAATATTGTATCTTGCATGTGGACAGATGTATTCATATGCAATGTTAGGAGCATTAAAAATACATAATTATGATGAAGCAGCATTAAACTTGCCTGGCAACATAACTTTTGAAATGAAAGTGTTAGTGTGTTGTGAAAGTCATATTCAGACTTATTTTCAGTGAAATTACATTGTACCTATGAAAAAAAACTGTTTATATATTGATACTATACTAAATATATATAATTTTTGTTATCACATTCCAGGATCATCGAGGCAACCAGCTGTATTTGGGTATCAACCACAGCGGGATCCTCACGTTCCAGGGCAGCCGGAAGACGCATCACTTCAAGTGGGCCGAAGTGCACAAGATCAACTTTGAAGGGCGGATGTTTATTGTCCATTTGAATTATCCCGAAGTTAGTTTCCATGTTACTTTTATTGCTCAATTACCAATTCAATTTTTCTTTATGGAGATAATTATTGTTTTCAGAAGAAACACACGGTGGGATTCAAGTGTCCGAGCGGCGCTGCGTGTCGCCACGTGTGGTGCTGTGCCATCGAACAGATGCTCTTCTTCACGTATTTATATTTTTTATTGCATTGTTATCTGATTGAAGTAATAGGGCAAATAGACGTGTGCGTCGTAACAATGTCAAGTGACTGAGATGTATTTTAGTCTAAATATATTGTTGATCCGACATACTAGCAAATGTTTTTAATATTAGATAATTCGGGCCTGGAATATTATAATTTAATAAACATATATTTTGGACCCCAGGCTGGCGTCGTCTTCAGACGCGTGCGTGTACTCGGGCGGAGGCCTGTTCTCGTGGGGCACCAAGTTCAAGTACGCGGGACGCACCGAAAGAGAGATACTAGAGAGGGACGGACTGCTCACACCGCAGGACGAACAGGTTATTGTAATACAATTTGCATTGTATGATTGGTTGTATATTGTTAATAGTGTAGTGTTGTGATATTGTAGTTTTTTAAAATATCCTGCACAATATGCCTGCACTTAGTGGCCTGAAACAATGTGATTGCTTTGGCTAAGGTTGTTGACCGTCTCCGTTACAGGAGGAGGGTTCGAGTACGGGAGGTAAAAGAAAAGCGTCCAGTGTCCCGGCAACGCCGTCCACTCCGATGACTGGAGACTTTGGTAAATATATTAAATGCAAAGGAACAGTTGGAGTATTCAGTGGGTAATATTTTAGAACACTTGTCAGGGTACAGCAGCCTGCCGCGCTCCACGCACAGCGCGCCGCTGGAAGACGGCGCCGACGACTGCCTGCTCGGGGCGGCCGCCGCCGATGTCGCGCTCTCCTGCTGCGACCACCTCGCGCACGCCGCGCACAACGACGACAAGCAACGTACGTGACTTTACTTTTTTGTTTTTGTTGTTATTCCTTCTGACTATGACAGCGTCACCGGTGGGAGTTAGTTTGTAAGAGTACTACATCAGTAACAAAATAAATACTGCTTTGTTCTTATTTCCAGCGTGTCCCGAGTACAGCCCTCGCGACCCGTTCGAGCACTCGTCCAGCGAGTCCGCGGCAACCACGCATGTTACATACGCCTCGCAGGCGTCGCACGCGGGCGAGTGGCGCCCTCCCGCCCTGCAGCCTCCCCCGCGCCCCTTCAGCCTCCTCCGGGCTTTCGTCCCCTCCTTCCTCTTCGTGTGTCTGTCCCTCTCCCTCGCGACCCTCCTGCTCTTCGAGACCGACTGGCCCCTCCTGAGACATCTCAAACGGAAACCGGAACTCGTCTCGCTCCGACTCCACTACTACGCCCCCCTCAAGGAGTACCTCAAAAAGAAGGTGGTCGAGCTTTTCTGATGCGTTCTCATTCCGGAACTGATATTGTATACCGGTTTAGTCAATTCTGAAGTGTCAAAAAGTTTTTGACACGTTTTGCGGACTCCCGATTTTGCATTTATTATGGCGTTTATTGGACATGCATCGTTTACTGATGTTCTTACGCTTGAGTACCGTTTCTTTGAGCTTCGCTGTCGCGCACACTACTTGTGATAATTTTAAAATCCAATTACTATTTATAAAACTTCCTCGAGACGAATTCTTGACACGTATTAATTATTTATACGCGTGTAGGAGATTGTTTATTAGTTATCTTTATGTTTCTACTTGAGCTGACGTGCACGTAGCTTTCACACTTATACGTAGGTACTGACATCGTACAGATCATAGTGCAATGCTTCTTAGTGTAGTTTAGTCTACAAATATTACATTGAATCTCTTATTTATAAACATTCCTGTATTAAAATTATACTTTGGTTTAGTTTTTAAGTGGCACAGAGTGATGTTTTTTGATATTATATTATTATTAAATAAGTTACATTTTTAACGAATACCACCGAACCATTGATCGAGTACCCCAAGAGTTCATGAATTCTCACACTTATTAATCTCAAATTTTAGTGAAGGAATGATTTGTACCTGATGGTGTCGCACTTAGTTCATGCCTTATTAGTGTTAACACTAAACCTAAGATGCTTTCCTGCCTAGTCGTGTATAGTTTTATATTAGATTTAACTATTTTATGATTTTATACACACAAATTATATTATAATTTTTTTTTACATTATTGTATGCTTTATTTATTCATTTATCTCGTATCGTTTTAGTTTAAGTATTACATAAGTCTAATATACACAAGCATGTAATTGGCACATGTCACATGTATATCTCTAGTGACGGACGGACAACAGATTAATATTTTTTTGTAACTTGCATTTAATTAATATTTGTAATAAAAGCTTATATTTTTTTGTACTTGTTATAAATGTTATTTTTTTTATATTTTAACGCCTTTTGCAAAATGTCGTATCTAGTAATAAGAGAAAGGTTTTACGTAGTTTAGTTTGAAAATAGCGGAGATTTTGGTGAATGTATTTTTTGTAAGGACCGACTGCGACGCAGATGCCAAATTGTTTCAGACTTTTGTCTGTATTCATCCTTTGTACCGCTCCGAGCGCCATCCGCCATCCGCCGACTTCGTAGAGACCATCCATGATACCTGAACTTAGCACAAATTGTAATTAATAAACGATTCAATTCAAGCCGACTTTCATTTAAACCACCGTCTCGGATTCACCTTTTATTGTTTCCAAAATAATTCAAAAATAAGCAACAAACAAATAACAAATTAAAACATTTCAGTTTATATAATTCTATTAACACTGTAATGGATGTCACTGTTTAAAATCATTGTAAATATATTTTTTTTAGCGTCGGCTCGGGTTTTTATAACATATTTATATATAAATATGGCACTTACAAGTGTACCTTTTCGCGATCTAGAAGCAATGGCGTAAATGAGTTTTAAAGTACCTAAGCTTTTAACTAACATAGCGTATATTTTGAGCATAAAAATATAATTGCATCGATATATTATATATTAACAATAATTAAGGATTTGATTAACATATCATTAAAATCAACAACTGTTTGAGCGTACGTAAATACAGTAATCAATGTCGGCGCGGCGAATTAAACGAGGGTTATATGAAAATTATAAATTCAGATTCACGCTTACGATTAAATATTTCATCGACCTGAGCTACAAACGGAGTTTATGGTACGATCCTTATACACCCATATAATATGTAGGGACTTATAACACATTATAACGAAATAGCGGTTAAACAAACTAAATATACGTCGACGGGCGACATTAGTAGCTGTCGGAATATGAAAGAAGTTTTCATAATATAATATTACTCGCCGCTCCACCTCGAGGCCGCGGACCGCTGGCACGGCGCGGCCGACGGGTCGGGGCGAACACTAAATTCGATTACACAGTATAACTTTATAAAATACGGCTCACGTAGAACTACTAATATTATTGTCCATTAGACTGCGAGGGGGGGGGGGGCAGGGTGATCAATCCACTATGGACAGCTGCGCGTAGCCGACGAGTCCCTTCTCGTCGGGGGGAGCGGCGTCGGGCGCGGTGGCCGACTGCAGGCGGAAGGTGAGCGAGCGCGGCGGCGGCGCCTCGGTCGGGAACAGTGCCGCGTCCACCAGCCGTTGTAGCTGCGAGGCGACGGCGGGCGCGTCCCCGGCCGCCACCAGCCCCGCGCCCACTAGTTCCGCGGCGATGCCGTCGGCCGAGTCCTTGCCGGCCGCGAACTCGAAGCGGATGTCATTGAGCTCGTCACGCGCGTTGCGCATGCGCAGCACGAGGTTGAGCTGCGGCGCCTCGTCCGCGTCCGCGGCGCCGATGGTGAAGCCGGGGCGCTCGGGCTCGGGCTCACTATCGGAGGAGTCGGCCCGCGGCAGCTGGTTCATGGGGCGGTCGCGGCGCTCGTCCTCCTCCTCGGCGTCGTCCTCGTCGCTCTCCCACACCCACTCGCCGGTTTCCATGCGGTGTAGGCGGCCCGAGGCGCCGGGTTGCCGACGGCTGGCCTTGTGCACTCGCGTCTCCATGCTGGGACCGATCGACACCAGCGTCTGCACGAGGTACTTCCGGTCCTTGGCCTTTTTGAAGAACGAGTGCTTCAGCAGCTCAGTGGCCGTCGGTCTCTTCGTGGGATCCTTCTGGAGGCACTCGGAGATCATCTTCCTGAAGGTTTTGCCGTAGGCCTTATACTGATCCCGGTCCTCGGCGCCGGTGTCGAGGGTGGGCGGGTCGTTTTGCAGGGTCAGCATGAGCACCTTCATCGGCGGATACTTGTGGTAGGGCGCGGTGCCGGTCGCCATCTCGATGGCAGTGATGCCGAAGGACCAGATATCGGCCTTGAAATCGTAGCCGTGGTTCTGCTCCATGACCTCGGGGGCCATCCAGCAGGGCGTGCCCACGAAAGTGTGGCGCACCTTCTGCCGCGACAGGTCTCGCCCGGTGGCCAGCCACGCCGAGACGCCGAAGTCGGCTATCTGGACGATACCGTCGTCTCCCAGGAGAATGTTACCCGCCTTGATATCTCTATGTATTTGGCCGTTCTGGTGGAAGTACTCCAACCCCTTGAGCACCTCCTTCAGAACGGTGGCGATGGTGGCTTCGTCGAAGACGCCATGTTTGCAATTGGATACCCTCATTTTATGTTTGATAATATCTAGCAGACTGCCACCCTCGAGAAGTCTCAAGACGAGCCAGAGCTCCTCCTTGACGACGAAACTCGTATAGTAGGTGACGACGTTTTCGTGATTACAGCTCGACATAGCTTGAATCTCCTTCAGGAGCTCATCCATCGAGGTATTCCATTTCTCCAGGTTGATCCGTTTAATGGCACACTTTTCTCCGCGCGGGCGGCAGTAGGCGGCGTGGACGACCGCCGTCGCGCCCACGCCTATGACCTCCAGCAGCTCGTAGTCATCTTGACTGTTGGGCCACATGTGACCGGAAGTCGCCATTGTTACTTTATCCTTATTAATCTATTAAAAACTACTACTACCCGTATATTTAAAAGGATTTGTACTATTGCTAAGGCAATCGGAGGATTTAAACGGTCAAAGCAATTGTGATAGTCAAGGGTTTGATCTGATCACCCATATTGAGATGACTGTTTGGAGTGTAATTTCTTGTAATTAAATATGATCCCAGTCTACTTGTTTCTATTCTGTGCAATGTTTGATCCTTGCCCCTGAGGCCTTCCAGCGTTTGCGTCTCTCGTTTAGTTGTATTTATATTGAGATCTATATTTGATGGATATAGATAATCACCTGAAGAAAAAAGCCATTTTAAATTTTAATATAGGATGTAATGAATTCTGAGCTAATCTTAGTTCTATGTACTAATTATATATTACCTGGGAAAAGGTGTATAATTCCATCAATCACTTGAATGGCGACGGGGTAAAATAGTTCACTACCCTGGCAACTTATTTCCTTTGCAAAGCTGTTTAACTTTTCGATGTCATTAAAAAAAGAAAGACGGTGTAACTCATAAGCTTGAGGAGGGTGTAGATTGAGTTTTTTTAACGCATTTTGTTCTAGTGTTTCTAAAGGGGCAGACCACTGAAAAAATAATTTGTAAAATATTAATGAGTGAACATATCAATTTTAGAATATAGATTCCTTGACAATCAGTTATATCTTGTATCCTTGAAAGGACCGCATTATCAAAAATTAATAACATTGTATTGCAATCGTACTTTAAATATAGGCATTTTTAATTAATTATATAAACTCAGTGATTTAAGTAAAAGAATAGAAATAAACAAAGGCAAAAATAAAATAAAAAAAACAGGAAAATCTACCTCTACTTTAACAACTTCAGAGTTAGCTTTAATTCCTGTTGGTTTATTCTCCGTAGCAGCCAAAAAAAATGCTGTATCAAATCTTTTCGGCAAGTGTGTTGGGGACAACCAATTACTCCAATAATGCAAACCAAATATATCAGGGTAGCAACTATACTCTTTACAAAGTGACAGGAATTCCGAGGGATCTTTGTTTAACTAAAATATATTTTTAACTTTAATATTATGTTTATTTGATTTGATGTTTTAATTTTTACTCAGAAGTGAGCTTTGAAATTGTTTTAGCTTCATTTGGATAAACATAATTTGACTTTTTTATATTATTAAGATTTTTTTAACATGTTATAAAGCCATAAAGATGTTATATGTAATATTTCTGTGTGTAATTTCTATATATAAAAGAAAATAATAAATACATGAAATAAAAAAAATACAACATAATAAAATTAAAATTAAATTCTATGAATGTGACTAATATTAGTTATTGTTGTATATTGTTATTAACTTTAAGAGGTAGATAAAAATGTACATTTAGTGAGAACACATTTTAATTATAAATTAAATGTCTTACCCGATTTTGCCAATGTTTTACATCAACATCAGATATGTACTGTGACCAAAAGCCACTTTTGTTATTTTTATTTTCTGAACTACAGAAAAGTAGGCCGAGCTCCTCAAATGTCTCTCTAATTGCAGTTATTCTTAAAGCAATGTGTCTGCCAACAATCATTCAACTTTAATACAAAAAATACAAGGTCAAGGTTAAATTGCATTCAACCACTTAAAAATCAAATCAAATTGATTTGCCTTGGTAAAATGAGTAGAGTCAATTTCTTAGTGTGACAATGGATAGAAACGCCTTGTCTACTTTAATGTTTTTTAATCTTAGATAACTGTATGTATCAAAGACAAACATATTTCAGCTTCTAAGTTTGTACGCAAAAATCTTTTAATTTTGAAGGAAAATTTGTAATATGTAGTAAATATAGAATAGATAGAAAAAGAAATATATAAATAAAAAAAATTATGATACAAATTATAAAAACAAATTGCTATTGTTTACCTTTTAATGGGGTTACTTGCTAGTATAGGGGTCACTGGAGCACCCGCTTTGTGAAGAGTCTCGAAATCGCTTCGATTATATCCGAAAGACTTGAGGAGGTGAAGCCAATGATCACTCGCGTCCGCCTCCTCACTGACACCGCCCGGAAACACAACACTGTTCGAGAAAGAAGCGCTATGCGTCCGAGTCTGCAACAAGATATCGTAGTTACAATCCCCTGTTTTTCTACTCGAAGAAACTTCCACATTCCTTTTGGCGATCACTATCAATGAAGCGGAATCACGCCAACATTTCTCGATTGCTCTTTTCATGATGCTGTTGACACTGTATATAGGATTAAATATAGTAATACTCAGTAGTGGCGTAGTTATAATACAAGGCCAAAACTTACGTATTCTTTTATGCAATTGCCGTATTACTTCTTAATCCTTATCTAATGTGTTAAGTTTGTTTTTACATACGATTGCTTTTGATTTATAATAAACTATAGACAATATAAAAATAGCTCTGAAACTGACATTTACATCAAGATAACTTTTTTTTACTTCAGCTATACCTGTTATGAGTACCGAGTATGAGGTTTTATATAATAATTATACAAGATTAAAGAAAGTTCATTTACTAACCTAAACATTTTTGTAATGTTTAATTGAAAAGCCAAATGCCCTTTTTAAGGACAAAATACTGTAAATAGTGTAGTAAAAAATAAAAGTGTTTATCAAAAATATTTGTTGATGGCAATACCAATTGATAAGCTACTTTTACATATCATTTACTATGTATCAGAAAGTAAAGGCATATTTTAACTCCTCTAAGCGTATACATACTTGTCTTGTACGTTATAATAAAAATTGGTTGAAACTATGATAAACGAAGCTTATGACGTCACATTCAGGTAAAAGTCAACTATAGATAGGTTGTTTATAGTATACACAAATATTATCTGATAAGTTTTACGGTAATTTAATCACAATATGTTATAATATTTTTTAATTTTATATTATTATACGTTGCTATGAAGTCATTTCCAATAAATGCTATGCAATTGGAATTTTCAGAATCTCCACCTTTTTTAAAGAGAACTTTTAGCTCATAGATTTTTTTTTACAACTGCTCAGTTATCCTCTCATTTTCTTTTTTCAAAACTGAAAGCCTTGTCACAGTTATTAACTACTGTTCAATATTGGAAAAATCTAAATATTAAGGTTATTGTAGCCTGGATTCTAGGTCATTCAGGAATGGAAGGGAACAAGTTTGTTGATCAGTTAGCTAAGGAGGCTTCTTTCACTACTTGTTTAAAATACGATATTATTTATTTTCAAGATCTTACGGTTATTGCTTGTAAATATCTGCAATCTATTAGCAAGGATTGGGAATGTACTAAAATTTAAAAAGGTAGATGTTATAGTAATATAAGTAAACCATATTTTTTTAAATATCGCGCAGCTGATTAACAAGGGACCTCTACTATCTGTTGTTTATGACTTGGTCACACGTGTACACCTGCTCACTTCGCTAAACTTCATATCAGAGATAGCTCTATTTGTGAATGTGACCTTGATAAAGATAGCCTTGAACACATTCTTTAGTTGTTCTAACCTTAATTTTTCAATATACTCGTATGATGTTTCTTTCACCTTATATCTCCCGTCCATCTCATTTCATTCTTCGAGATTGCAATAAATATAAAAGAAGAAGAAGTGTTATCTCTACAACATCCAATGATATTGACATTAACATTTTCCCTATTTTTTCTTCTGTTACCAAACTTGGTTCACTGGAAAATAATGCATTAAGTCCGCCAATTGTAATTTTTTTGAATAATAAAGTTTAAATAAATAAATAATTTATATGAACATTTCCGTTTGTGTTTGATGACAAAATAAACATGTCAACAAACGTAAGTATAGATGTGCGATTTCATTGTGCTCTTCATAAGAATATAAGTAAGTACTTATAATAATAAGTATATAGTATATAGAATAAGTTCTGTTCTTTGTCTGATCGATGCGGCTATGAAAATCATGAGAGATAGGTGAAAAACGGTTAAATATATTTTCTGACCTGTTTAATTTTTTTTTTTATTTTTTTATTTATCGTTTTGTTTCTTCATCTAGAGCTGTGAGAACCATAAGAGAAGTAATCATATTCGTTCTTTGTATTCTAGTGAAAATCGAAACATTGCCTTGCAAACAAGAAAACGAATTTGAGTAGTCGCTAGGAGAGATCGAGACGGCTCCTATATGACTGACGAAGAGTGAGCATCTGTACTAACTACTAAGCACCATCCAGGCGCGTTATATGAAACCAGGAGAGATACGAGCAGCTAGTAGTATAAGACACCTAGTCTCATGAAAATTATAAGATCCAAATCTATGAACACAATGCAATACCTATTATAACCGTTATTGCTATTTCTGTGTGTAGGGCTTCTACTGTTCCCTAGCTTCATTTTTATACCTTGATCTTGATTCAAACTGCTGCTGTCGGATGTAGAACATAAACCTGTTGGAGGTAGATGACAAATTTACTAACGCCAAAATGGGCCGTATGTGTGGAACTTCAATCCATCATTGGGTACCTTTTCAGTTAAAGTATCACAATTAGATTTTATAAATTTAGGAAAATCGTTATATGTACAAGTTCAAGAAACAAATCATGCCGATACATCAGATAGGTAATCTGACGACGTATCGGTCGTTTAGTAGAATCAAAGTATATTACACGTAGAAAATTTTTGAAGCTTGAACAAAGATTGCATCAAAATCTAGAATTTAAATCACAATACGCTGCGCTTATAAAGGAATACTTTGGACTGAACCATGGAAGAATATTCGACTTCAGAAATAGACAAGCGTAATGCTGTCAACCTACCTCACTATGTTGTTGTAAGAAATGACAAAATAACTACAAAGGTGCGCACAGTTTTCTATGCGTCTTGTCAAGCTAAAAATGGTGTATCATTAAATAACAGCTTAATGTTCAATTCAAGGGGCTCTCCAAAAGCTACTTTGACAATGCTGTGGGACACCCAAACCCGCTGGTGGTTAAGGCCACAGGATACACGGCCCGTAAGACTCCTAAAGTCAGAAAGAGAAGACCCAAGTCGGTACTTTTCGACCCGGACGACGCGATTACGTTAGGGAACGCTACGTAAAAGCGGCAAAGCGAACATAAATACTACACATACACACACACAGCGTCTTCGCCGGCGAAGACGAGGCCCCCATCCAAGCACGTTGCTCCGGCGTTCTGCCGTCGGAGGACGTTAGTGTCAAATTCTAACCCACATCCAACCCTCGCTTCCCACCTAACGGCGTCCTGAGCCGTGGTCCGAGCCTCACAGGAGGCGCCCTCAGGACGCGCGTTCCCCTGGGGCCCTTCAGGCCCCCCTTTTCAAGGGCGGGTCTCTGCACCCGTCCATTACACCGGTGACGCTGTCATGGCCAGTAGGGCTAACAGCAGAGACAAACACACAAAAAAAAAAAAAAAAATAATGTTCAAACTCACTTTGCAACCTGAGGTACGTTATATTATAACGCGATGGCGATGTCAACCGAACTGCTTGATTGCGGATATAATAAAATGTATACACAAATTAAGATTACTGCCGGAGCATTTGCGAACAGAAATCGAGGGCGGCCCCTGAGCATGGACTATTTAGGGTTGACCGATGCCAATCCTGTCGCTGCAAAGCGGGAAGGGTTCAAGATTTAGGTAGAGGAAGTGACCGTGACAAGTGATAATGCTCTTCTGCAGGCCGAGATGTACACTCTCCACAAGGAGTTATCTAAGCTGAGAGAGCACATGGAGAGCTAACGGAAGCAGGATTGTCCGGCGCTCTCTTCCTCAGTATTGACAGTCATCTGCAACGCAGCTTCAAACACCCTCCAAGGTTTCCTTCCAAGGCGCAAGGGTCGGTTCTATGACTTCTCCTGTGGAATATTGGCTACAACTGGGTGAAGCGCGGTGGAAAGTAAAGGGGGTTTGGGGTAACTTGTTACCCCGACGACACTCCTTATCACATAACAAGAGAGTCTCATGGCGCCCGGCGTTGGCGATGGGCAATATTCTTTTGGATTGGATCGGTCGTAGGGACGGGGCGATGACCTACTATCTGACGCAGATCCTTTCGGGGGACAGATGCTTCGGGAGCTATCTCTTTAGGGTGGCAAGTCGTGAACCCATGATGATGTGCCACGAGTGCAATGCAATGCCATTATACGTTAATAACTTCTTCTTGTCTTGTATACTAAGTTCATGTAGATATTTATAATTATTTTATTACAGCAGAGTTTGTATAAGAATCATAAAATTTTAATAATACTTTCATATTAGAATAAAATGTCCTTAATATGGGTCTGAGTGTTGACAAAGAAAATATATAAAAAAAAAAAATTATATTGTTTTCATCGAATTATACTCAAAGTCACCTAATTTTATAAATAACTGTTGCTAGTGATCCATCCATAAAGGAGCGTTTACGAGGACCACATTTTTTAAATAAATCAACTGGAAAAGCCTTTTTAATAGCCTTTTTTATTTTATATAAAAGCATTTTTGTTCTCGAACGCCGGTGGTTTCATTCCCATAGGTTCTTTATGTTAGCATATATTGAAAACGAAAATTGATTGAATATTTTATAATATTCACCAAGTTCTTGAAATTCTTGTTGTATATAAATTAAACGTTTTTGTGAATATTCATCCAGATGATAAAATTCGATGAATATATATTTTTTTAATGATAATTTATTATCTCAATATCTTATTGGCACCATCAAATTATCTCAATAGCACATTTAAAACTCTCTTATTGTAGCAATTCTATAGTGACTTCCAGCGAAGGCTATATGTAACGTAGACCATGGCTCTAAACCATGGTTGCACAGACTTATTATGATTAGGGGCCACTCGGGCAAATCATGAACTGATGGCGGACCGGCCGCCAGAAGTATAGGTAATTAAAGACAATAAAAATTGATAATAATTTATTAAAATTGAAAAAGAATTTATTAATTTGAAGCGTGGCACTACATAGTGCTTACTATCTTTTTTTATATTTGGCTCAAATTAACTTGTAGCAACACGTAAAACTGCTTCCAAACTTTCATTTGCAAGGTGGTTTCGATTTTTTGTTTTATTATTATTTAGTATTGAAAAAGTTTGTTCACATATATAGGTAGAACCAAATAAGCTGGCACATTTCAGAGCGTTTATGCGCAATTCTTCGTACATATTTTTATCAATGCAGCGGTAAAAGTTCAGCAAGTCTCCTTCGTTGAATTTGTTGCGTAAATCTTGGTCGTTTTGAATGTCGATAATTTCTAACTGCATTGACTCTGGCGCATTTTCAACTGAAATCGTGAAAGGATTGCTAAATATGTCCAATAGAGGTTTCACTTTTTTAAACTCCGAAAATCTGTCTTGAAAATATTGAATCAAAATATCTAGCTTTTCTACATAACTGAAATTAATTGCAGTTTTGTCGAATCGTTTTCAGCCATTTTCTTATAATTCGGCAAATGATTGTAATTTCCAGAATTCAATTGTGATCTGAAAAGTGTCAGCTTGCATTGAAAGGATGACAAGGAAACATGAGCGTAGAGCTGGGATGTCAGTTGATTTTTGCTTTGAAGCCGTGAATGATTTGTAATGTCAACTAAAAAAACCAAATCACACAACCAATCAGGATTTTTAAGTTCCGGGACATCCCTTTGCTTTTCCGCCACAAATTTTAAAATTTCTACTATTAAATTTAGAAATCGTTCCAGTGTCAATCCACGACTTAGCCACCTTACTTCTGTATAATACAGTTAATCTCCGTATTCGCTTTCGATGTCATCAAGGAATTGTTTGAATTGTCTGTGATTGAGTCGTCGTGATTTTATGAAATTTACAGTCGAAACTACCACATTCATGACATTTTGAAATTCATTTCTTTTAGAACAGAGGGCTTCTTGGTGTATAATGCAGTGAAACTGCATGAGATCTTCAGCGTTTATGTTTTTTTCTTGCAGATGCTTTTTCAGCAAAGTAACTAGCCCGGAATTGACATCAATCATCGAAGGAGCACCGTCAGTCGCAACTCCCGATAATTTTCATAAGTCCAAATCAGTTTTTGAACACTAATCCAAAAGTACATTGAGTATATCAACTCCTTTGGTTTGACCTTTCAATGAACACATTCCTAATAACTCTTCTAAGACTTCAAAACCTTGAGTAACACCTCGTATGAATATGAGAAGTTGAGCTGTGGAACTAATATCAGTGGATTCGTCGAGTGCTAATGAAAAAGTTCAATGATCTTAGTTTTTTCAATTAATTGTTCCGCAATATTACCTGACAAAGACATAATTCATCTTTGGATAGTCACACGATTTAGTTGAATGTTCCCAAACTATTTTACTGCTTCTGGACACATTTTCTTAGCGGCAATTTCTTTGCATTCTTTTACAATATCGCCAACTTTGAAGGGGGACTTCGCTTTGCTATCATTCGAGAAATTTCATAACTAACTTCTGTAGCTGTTTCTGAATCTTGAATGGGTTTTGTAAACATAGCTTGCTGACCAATAAGCTCCCGTTTTAAAGACAACATTTTTTGCTTTCTTAATTCGCCTGTAAACTTGGTAAAAGAAGGATGCTGCGTTTCATAGTGCCTTTTTACATTATATTCCTTTGCAATCGCAACAGAATTCTTGCAAATTAAACAAACGACTTTGTTATGCGACCATATAAAAAAGTATTTCTCAGTCCAAATTTCTTGAAACTGCCGATTTTCATCTTTAACCTTACGTTTTTTACTAAGTCCTGGCTTCTCCATGTTGCGTTCTAATCCTGGCTAGGATTAACACAGCACCTAAAAACAATTACAGTACCTACTTAAATTACCTCAGAAATTTTAAGATATTTATACAGATTTTATATCTGAAATAATGACGTAAATATAACAGTTAGAGAAATTCTGATAAAAAATAGTAATTTATTTGTTTTATTTTTATATTTGGCACACATTAAAGCTAAATTTGATTAAGATTGATTAAATAGGTAGGGAAACACTTATTAATAACAGAGTTTTCGATTTCATAACACAATTATACACGGCACTTGACGGGTTAACACTGCAACAGGAAATCTACGTTGAATGTGGATCAAAATATATGACACCGGCTAGTCGAGTTAAAATCTACACTAAAACTATTTTGCCTCCCCAAAACATTATTAAACTGCACTTATTCTCAATCACTTATTACTTCGCTTTGTATTTTCGAGCTTATTTCTTTCTTTTGACAATTCACTCAAATTAAAACCGAACTGTCGGTCGCTGCGGTTAGCGTGGCTTTTATACCGCCGACTCTAGAAGCTTCGTGTATCTACCTACGCGAGCAATCGGGAATTCGGGACTATTGCTATCTCGCTTGTTGTTGGTAAATTTCACTTAGATAAGATTAGATCTTCTGAATCTGTACGGTGGAAAAAAACAGAAAATCGATTAAGATTAAAAATAAAAACGTCTTAAAACAATGGAAAGTTTTTGTTTAGTTGTTATTTAAATTATTCGTATTAATAAAAACTGATTTAACATACTTGAGCATAAATAAACCTAAATATATTAAGTAAAAGTGACACATTCCAATAATAATGACTGGACTAAGTTAACGATCGATTTAGAAAATAAAATAAATTCTTTAAATTTGTTTCTTAAGGATTCTCTTGGTCTTATATTATATATTGCTTGAACAGTCCTCTTCTGCAGTGTAAATATGGTATCGATGTCGGCTGTATTACCCCATAAGAGTATACCGTATGACATTATACTATGAAAGTAACTAAAGTAAATTAATCAAGCAGTTTCCATATTTGTTAATCGACGTATTTTTTTAACCGCGTATATAGCAGAACTAAGTCTACTAGATAAATCAAATGTATTAGGACCCCATTGCAATTTTTCATCTAATGTAATGCCCAAGAAAGTAGTACATTTGACCAAGTCCAATTCTTCATTGTTTAATTGTACATTGGTTTTAACATTTTTAACATTTGGTGAAGTAAATTTAACACATTTCGTCTTTTTTTTATTGAGCACCAAATTATTGGCGTTAAACCATTGTACAACATCTGAGAGAGCATTATTTACATCGTCAATAACGGACTGCCTTCTGCTAACTTTAAAAGTAAGAGAAGTATCATCAGCAAACAACACTATCCCATGTTTTTCCCTCACTAGGTGAGGTAAGCCATTTATGTAAATGATTAACAAAAAAGGCCCTAAGATAGACCCCTGTGGCACACCTATTTTTACCAAAGAACCAGGGGAACGTATTCCATTTACATCTACTTTTTGAGTTCTATCATTAAGATATGAACTGATCAAATCTAGGGACTTATTCTTAACTCCATAAAGTTCTACACAAACTTTTAAGGATTACGTGTTGAACGCAGTCAAACGACTTAGATAGATCACAGAAATTGCCAAGTGCATCCTGTGATCCTTCCCAGGCTTTAAATATATTGAGTAATAGCTCAATACCAGTATCTGTTGTAGAGCGACCGGCAGTGAAATCAAACTGGTTTTTGTGTAAGAGATTATTTTTACTGAAAAATTTTACAAGTTGATTAAGAATTATTTTTTCAAAGATATTGGTAAATGTGAGTAAGACTTAAATTGGTCTAGAATTACTAGGATCTAATGAACTGACAGATTTAAATAATGGAGTTATTTTACTTTGTTTCATTAGATCAGGAAATATACCACATTCTAAACAATTATTAAATATCAATGCTAAGTCTGGCGCAACAACGTCAATTAGGGACTTAAGTACGTCAACAGATATTCCCCAAAGATCACTAGTCTTTTCAACGCTAATTAATTTAAATAATTTAATGACTTCTTGAGCATTCACTTTTTTAAAATTATAACTGCTAACACATCGATCTCCATTATCTCTAAGTAAACCTATAGTTGCAGCGAGGTCAGATGTAACATATTTATTATTTATATTTAATTTAAAGTCGATCCTCTGAGATTAAGCTCTTCCAGTTTCCTCATTAATTATTTTCCAAGTTGTTTTTATTTTATTATTGCTATTTCCTATTTTATTATTGATATGTTGAGATTTACCCATTTTACATTGTTTTTTAAAAGTTTTGGAAAGTAATTTTACCTCATCCCTAAACTCATTACTAGTATTATACATCAATTCACCATACATATTGTATAATTTTTCACTATTTTTGTGTAACTCAGCAGATGCCCACTCACTAAATACTAATTTATCATTAACAACCACTGTTTTTCTGGTAAATACAAAATTAAATAATTAAATGAAAGTATTGAAAAACTCATTATACATAACATTGGGATTTGAATTTTTCAACGAGGGCGAATAGTGCATTAAATCATTTTTAATTTGACTAATACGTTCTACAGTTACTGGTATATAACTTACTTTCTGTTTTGATTTTTTTCTCTTGCTACAACTGAATTTAATATATTGGCCATAGTGGTCAGAATCTAATGTATTGAATAAACATTTAAAATTGACCTACAATAGTCGTGTTGTTGCCTCGAGTAACTTTTCTTTTCGAAAGTATACGAACTTTTTACTTTGAAATTACAATAACAATGTTTAAGTTAATATAGCTTTTTATGTTACGAAAATGTTGGTCTGACTTATGACAGAACAATTTAACTAATACTGTAATAATATATAGTAGTATGTACTTTTGATATTTCCTATTCGTCATAAAACGTCACCGATAAAGACACATACATTCAACGTTCTTATAAATTGAAAAAAAAACTAATTTAATTAAAATAACGGCATTTATAGGATGTTGTTTCTTTCAATGAATAACTAACGTTCATGAAATATTAATTAAATTCTGATTACCTGTCACGTAGCGTCACGCTACACGGAAATTACGATCAACTTAAGTTTCAGTTTACTTGAAATGCCTTTAAAAGATTTTAACATTAAGTAACTTGTGTAGCAACACGCAGAGCTCTGAATGGCTAGAGGGTAATGTGAACCATAAAAACGTGTACGACTCATAAAGTGGTCGCAATTAAAATTGTCACTGTCTAATTAAAAAATATATTTTTTGTTTTATTTCTTTAGAATACAATATAAAAAATACAATTAAACAGTATATATTATAACTAGCAGGTTACCCGTGCTTCGCGATGGGAATAAACAAAAAAAAATTACTTTCGTGAGTATTGAAACCATGACCCTACCCTTCACACATACACGCTCTATCCTCCAACCCATCATGACTCGCTATCAGTGCGAGAAAGCCTTGAGTTTGATAAATACAGAGTTTCATTCCTATCGGGTTATAGGTACTCGTACACTCTTGTTTCTCGCATCGCAGCGTGTTGAGAATAAACGATAAATGAGTCAGTGAGTGAGTGTCTTTATGCTTTATGTATTAAGATATGCGTGCTTCGCGAAAGTGATAAAAACTTTTTATTTGATTTCCACACCACCTAGGAGACATCAAACAGGCGCGTTATATTTTTTGCAGATTTTTAGCTGTAACTTTGGAACGGTTTGGAACTTTGCAAAATCCTTTCTTATTGCACCTATTCAATATGTCAGGAGTCTTGTGTCCAAATTTTAGCTTTCTAGGTATTACGGTTTGGGCTGTAGAGCGATGAATGGGTCAGTGAGTGAGTGTCTTTGCGCTTTATGTATTAAGATTAGAGCTTTTATAAAATATAAATATATTATTTATTTTAATTACCAAATGTGTATTTGTAATGATCTGTTTTAATTTCAATGAACTAATTATTTCAACAAAAAAAAAAAACAATAAATTATATTAAGTAATTAAAATAAATATGTAGATCTCAACTTAATATTTATGATCTGAAACGAATCTTTAATAAGTGTGGAATATCCGCTGCATTCACACTTAATATAGTAATAAATAATTGATATATTTCACTATTTTTATATTTTTGTATTTTTTCTAAACAATAAATTTTAAAATACTTAATTAAAGCATATGTGCAATAATTAATGTTACCGTATGTATAGTAAATGTAGACAAACTAATTATAGGCCTCCAATAAGCTACAACTTCAAAATACTCCTGAAAAATGGCGTTAATTCATTTTATACTGCATTCAGAAGCACACTATTGCGTTCAGAAGCTGTGATATTTTTATTGTTACTCATAAATTGAATAAGGTTTTTATGTTGAAGTTAAAATTCATAACACTGAAAAACGAGTCAGACATGACTCAATTAGCTGTGAGAACTTTATTTCGTTAGAGTGTGAATTGCTGTTTAAAATGCAGACTGCTTTATAACGAATACACGACGAATAATGAATACAATTCGTTAAAAATTCACGAAAAAAAAATGAAATCATATTTCTAGGATAAAAATATTTTATTTTGCATTTCAATAAATAATATTAAAATACAAACTAAGTAATAGGTCGAAGATAACTTAAAATTAAATGTTCCTACAATTTTTTTATTTTCTATTAAATGTTTTAATTATAAGTGTTAAGAATGGAAATTGTATTAAAGTTACTCCAAGAGACTACAACTTAATCACAGCACATAATTCAAACATCCACAATATTTACTACTGTGGGTCAAAGCGCAAAATAATAACACTTACTACTAAATTATCTGTATCAAATATTATAGTAATCAACAAATAAAGAATATCAGAGTCACAGAAGAACTTAAAAAGATTTGCTCATTAAGAGTAAAACCGC
Organism: Melinaea menophilus ssp. n. AW-2005; assembly: GCA_918358695.1. Classification (NCBI taxonomy): domain Eukaryota; kingdom Metazoa; phylum Arthropoda; class Insecta; order Lepidoptera; family Nymphalidae; genus Melinaea; species Melinaea menophilus. The sequence continues at coordinate 4,392,038 of OU911046.1, read as the reverse complement.
GGACCGGACATAGAACGAAGCGAACTAATTTAATTTGTTTTTTTTACTATAATAAATTAGTTTATAGTTTTGTTATAAGAGAGAATACTAAGAAAATAACTAATTTACAAATTCTGCATTTATACTTTTAAAATAAAAAAAATATTTACCTTACAAAACATATATAATCTCAAGGTTGTTTCTTCTACATTCTGCATGTTACTGATCTCCTTTCTATTTTATTAGCCTTTCTATTAGTCTCCTTTCTATTCCTTTCTATTGTGGATTCATTATAACCATAGTCATAGAACCTTCGAACATTACTTTTTAAATATTAATAATTAATTATGTTTTGTTTACGAACAAATCTTGTAATGCTTTCAAAAGTGTTCTTTAATGTTTGGCAGATTGACTTCAAGTTTTAACATCATTTAATTATTAAAACTCATTTTGTTATTTTATTGTTATTGATTATTGAGTGAGGAATATTAACAATATTATTTTAATAAAACTTTTATTGCTTTATTTGTAAATCTAATTATATATTAATATATACATTTATGATTCTATTTTTATTTGTACGTATAAATTTGGTTTGTTTGTTACGCTTGCGTTACAATAATTCGAACCCTTGTGGACATCCTCTATATTGATTGAAGTTATAATAAAAACTTCATCACATCTAAAGATGCGCTTTTATTATTATATTGTAGATTCAGTTTGTTCGTCTGGAACAAATGTCATCAGTAATATAAGGGTAGTAATTGTCGCTCAGTAACTTCCCGGCTTAGAAAGTAATTTGTTTCCGGCCAACATTAAGCTTGATAGTGATCAATTATTGAACTTAGTTCAGTCAAGAAATATTATTTTATGTTTTTATGTAATGTAGTTAGTTATACGCATTTATACACAATAATAATATATATATTTTTAATAGGCGTATTGGTCTTCTTAATATAATTATAATTCAATTAAATAAACTATAAAATTTTTTTTTGTTGATTGTTTAGATATATTTTTCAATGTAGTATCTAAGGACCCTTGCTAAGGATTATTAAAATTATGATTTCAAAATTTTTACCTTACTTAACTTGAACTTACCAATATTATTAGAATAAAGAAGATACGTGAAGTTGTTACAATTCGTTCCGTTCAACGAACGAACAGTTGTTAATTAGATCAAATTGCTAAAATAAATAAAAAAGATAATGTCATGAGTATGAAATTGACATGACATTTTTGAATGCTGATAATTATTTATAAAATATTTCTGTTACTATGAATACCTAAGTAAGAAGTATTTGGAAATCAGATGCCGGTCGATGGAAAAATTGTAATGTGAACGAGTTTTCTTCATACAGATTTATCAGCTATATAACCTCAATATGTTTTATTACTAAGCTCGAAATGAGTAAAAGCTATTATTTATTCCGTTTAGACATCCGGAATCCATCTTGAGTCAAGCACCTGTCTTTTTAGCTTTATGAGTCTAGTAACTTCCTTCCTCCGCAGTTTTGGCGATGCTAGCGCCCTCTAGATTTAAGTTTTGGAGGGAACTAGTGTCCTCCTTTTTGAACACGAATGATCTTACCTTCATTATAGCGTCGTCTTTCGTAGCGAAAACAACGGTCTAGTTTAACATTATATTTTATTCTTATTTAAATTAGTGTATTAAGAGTGTACGTAAGTAAGTGAATAAATATACCTTCCTTCGAAATGAATTGTGATAATGATGGTGAGTCGAGAAAACGTGTACGAAGTTCATGGAGCTCAGGTACTGAAAGCTCCTCGAGAGAATCCAGCTCAGAGAGGAATGGTAAAAAGGAAAAACGATCCCGGCCAAACGTAAGTGATATGCAATTCCAATTTCTTTCTCAGCAAGTAGCATTATTGACGAGTCTTATTACTCAAAGTAATAATAACCGGAATTTACAAGTTTCGCTCACGCCTAACATTAATAGTGAGGAAGTTAACCATTTTGTAGATGAGTTTTCCTTGCAACCTCCTCAAACTCAATCTGCAACGAAACTGTAAAACCTCAACTAAATTTGTCTGAGCTGTCCACCAACATTAAAGACCCAATATATACTACATCGAGAGAATCTCATTTGCTTAAATTGAATCAAATACAAAGATTCAAATGTAATGACTGGAACGGTATACGTTTTTATGAGCAACAAAAGAAATATTTGTCTACCCCCGGTTTCGTAGAATTAAATATCAATGATGAATTAAAACGTTTTGCTTCTAATGTTTCGAATGAAAATTCTCGTTTACTTCTTTTGGAACGAAGCTTTGCTGCCCTAACAAATGCGTTGATATCACAAAAAGAGCAAATTAATATAACTTTACAACAATTGGTAGATTGGTCGTGTGACGCTAATACTACCTTAAGTCCCAAGTCCTTATTTGATAAAATCGAATCATTATTTAGCAAGGACTCTGAGTATAATAAGATTACGGACGATATTTTACAAATTGTTTGCGGTAGACGTGCCGACTGCATACAGTCCCGTAGAGAAATCTTATTAAAACAAATACAAGATCAATTTTATTGTGCACCAATAGAGAAGATACCTCCAACAGCAGAATATTTATTTGAAGAGAATTTATTGACTAACTATATTCAAAAAATTGGGGGGGCGGAAAAACTATCTATGTGTTCACAGGTACAAGCCTCACCGAGACAACCACTGGCGGCACAATCTAAACCTTCAACGTCGCAAGGAAGTGGTGCAAAATCGACATATAACAAGCCGCGACCTGAAAGATTTTTTCGACCCCATGGTACAAATTACAAAGGTAAAGGCCGAGGGAAGTCATCAGGAAAAAGGTATTTCAACAGTAATGCATCCGCTCCCGAAAACAAGGGTACCAAATCTAACTTCACGTCAAGTAATAACAATGCATGACTATATAAAATTTCAAGGCGGCTGTCTAAGGCTATATCAACATGCTTGGAACAAGCTGGGTGCACCGGACTACATCCGCAGAATCCTAAATGGGGTTCGTATAGCTTTCATAATGAAACCACCTCTGATAGTGCCTACCAATGGGTAATCAAATGTTTTCAAACCAAGAAAAGCGCTCAAATGTCTCGACAAATTCAAAACATGAGAGACACGGAAATATTAGAAAGAGCCGAGTTGACACCCATTTTCCTATCAACGATTTTTTCTAATTCCGAAAGCAGACGGTTCATTTCGGCCAATTTTCAATCTCAAACAGTTAAATCAATTTGTTCAAGTGAAACCGTTACAGTTGTTCAGCCACTTTCGAGTACCAACATTCTTGCAAGAAGGCGATTGGCTGGCCAAAATAGACTTAAGCCAGGCATACTTTCATCTAAACATTGCGAAAGAACACCGGCGTTTCTTGAGGCTCAGCTACAATGGCGAACTTCTACAAATGACGTGCCTGCCATTTGGTCTGTCTTCAGCGCCTCGGATATTTGCGACGCTAACGAACTGGATCGCCGAATATCTACGACGGCACAACGTCAGGTGCGTAGTATATCTAGACGATTTTCTACTAGCAAATCAGTCCACGTATCTTCTGAACAATCAAGTGGATTTCGTCGTGAATATGCTAAAGGAACTAGGCTGGGTGATCAACTTCGACAAATCTGTGCTGGTTCCGACTCAACGTCTAGAATTTCTAGGTGTTACACAATACTCAACATAGAAGACAGAAGTCCTTGTCGTAACCGAAGTGCCTAACGCTCCGCATGGCACTTCAACAGCACATTGCAACTGGCAGTTGGTCCCTCAAGCAAGCACAATCTCTCTTGGGGAGGCTCAACTTTGCCACGTTTTGCATTCGTCGGGGAAGGTTACACTGCCGGTCAATGCAATACTACAGCCGTTTCCTTCCCAAGCATTGCCCCTATCAAAAGCTAAAAATTCCAGACAGTGTAATTCCAGACATGAAATGGTGGATGATGGCTGCTTCGGGCTCTCTACCGATACACTCAAACCCTATAACGCATCATCTGACGACAGATACCTCGGATATAGGCTGGGGAGCTCAACTAGGGCAAATGAAAGTCTCAGGCCAGTGGACAATAATTCAGCAATCATGGCATGTCAATCTCAAAGAGCTGTTTGCGGTCCACGAGGCAATAGTGTATGCACAAGATCAGTTGCTAGGCTCTCATGTGCTTTTGTTAACGGACAATCGTACTGTAGTGTCCTACATAAACAAGGAGGGCGGAACCAGGTCAAAAACACTCCTGAATTTAACGCGTCAGATATTGCAGGTCATGGATCACCTGAACATGCACATCACGGCTCAATACTTTCCAGGCCGTTACAATTGCGAAGTCGACGCTCTATCCAGAATGAAGCCTTATCCAGAATGGCATTTGCAACGTCAGGCAACTCACAAAATTTTTTACATGTGGGGAACGCCCGAGATCGACTTATTGGCATCGAAAACGGCTCATGTGTTTCCGAGGTATGTGACATTAGACATCTTGGACCAGGAGGCAGTTTTTCACAACGCATTTTGCCAACAGTGGAAGTACAACCTAGCCTGGGTTTTTCCACCTCCGAATCTCATTCCTCGGGTGCTATCTCAGTTGAACACAGCGACAGGTTATTACATACTAATAGCACCGAGATGGGACAAAAGTGTTCTGGATGGCAGACCTTCAGCGCCGCAGCCTGCAGGTACCTTACCAGATTCCGGATATTCAACAAGTGTTAATAGACACAGTGACCGGAGCACATCCACCGAATGTACATCAAATTCAATTAGAGGCTTGGTTGATTTTGGGTGGACAGAAATGATTGACCATTGATCTCCTCGGGAAAAACAATTGTTTCTTTCTAGTTGGCGAGATTCGACCATTAAGACGTATAGACCTGCCTGGCGAAAGTGGAAGAGTTGGTGCACCAGTAACGCAGTCGACTTCAACAATCCTAACCCACAGGAAGTCGCTCGATACTTGGCCTACTTGCACAATGACGAAGGTTTGTCATATAAAACAATATTAGTTCATAAATCAGTTGTCACAAATTTTACTAATATTTCTAGAAGAGCCGACTATTCCACCGACTTTTTTATTAAGCACATGCTAAAAGCAATTTCCATAGCAAAGGAAAAGACTGTGATGCCTCCTATATGGGATCCTAAATTAGTAATACAACATTTAGTGCATAATATTCCGGACGTGACTAACTTGTACCAGGTTTTGAGACGTACAGCGATTTTACTGCTTTTATCGTCGGGGCGCAGAGTTCATGATCTAACGCTCCTGACTGTTGAAGATGGCAGGTATATCGACCAAGGCAATTCAATAATATTTTGGCCTCGCTTTGGTTCAAAGACTGATACGGCTAATTACCGACAATCAGGATGGAAGCTGTTGAGTCACCCATGCACAGCTTTGGACTGTGTCTATTGGATTCGTGGCCTTATAGAGCTGTCAAAAGAGCGTCGACAAGGAAATAATTTAGTTGATTTATTTATCACAGCAAGAGGAACTCCTAAAGCCGCGTCAAGAACGATAATTGGAGGCTGGATAAAATCAGTTTTGAAAGAAGCAGGAGTAGAAGCATCCCCAGGATCTGTACGGTCTGCGGTGGCTTCGCGTAACTGGTTAGAAAATTTTTCAATGGAAAAGATTTTAGAGACTGGTAATTGGAAACAAGTACATACCTTTCAAAAATATTATAAGAAAGTAATTTCAAATCAGTCTGAAGTAAATTGTAAGGTATCATTGTCTAATTATTTCAATTCGATACGTTAATTAGGCTATGCTATATGACTACTGGGTTAATTATAATAAATATTTATTTTTAATTTAAATTATAAATTCCTTGAGACACATTATAGCGTCGTTTTAATGCTTTTTTACCACCAGGAGATAACAAACATGTCACTCAAGATGGATTCCCGATGTCTAAACGGAATAAATAATAGAGAGTTTTAACTTACAATAAAACTTACCTATTATTTTTCCAAAAGACATCCGGAATCCAGGTAATGTCTACCTGGTGCATCTCGAGTTATAATGAAGGTAAGATCATTCGTGTTCAAAAAGGAGGACGCTAGTTCCCTCCAAAACTTAAATCTAGAGGGCGCTAGCATCGCCAAAACTGCGGAGGAAGGAAGTTACTAGACTCATAAAGCTAAAAAGACAGGTGCTTGACTCAAGATGGATTCTGGATGTCTTTTGGAAAAATAATAGGTAAGTTTTATTGTAAGTTAAAACTCTCTATTACGTATTACCGTTGCAATAATTCACAATTGTGTCTTCCTTATACAATAAATTCATCTATTGAAGGCATCGGTGCTACCAGCGTTGAAGGTTTTCCGACTTTTTATAAGAGGTTTCTTTAGTGAGATTTAGTTTAATAATATTCTCTTTACATTTTTGAAAATAACAAAACTTGTATTAAAAGTATTACTTGTTCTACTAGAGATATTTATAACGAGGTACGAGAACTATAAACAAAAACGGTATATAATTATTTGGTCACGTTAAAGTGTTGTCACATTGATCACAGTACGTATAGATTTCTATTTTATTAAATGAATTAAGTTAGTGACATATGTCGGATTAAAACACATAGTTATAATCCGACATAGTTGCAATGCGACTCAGCTCTTTAATAAAGATAAAAAAAACACAAAAATTGTCACCAAAAAGTGGGTTTGTTAATAACGTGCAATATAACTGTATTAGGATTATACAGGTTTTAGATCAAATTAGAACTTTCTGCAGAAAAAGGGCAATTTTAGGCAATCAAACCTTTATTTTGTGTTTACAGCAAAAGAATAATTATATTAAATATCTTTAAATACCAACTATCTCCTTAATTCGTGTCTTGCCTGCCTTATTGTGTTTGATGAAATACCAAGTTAGAGAGTCTTTATCCCTTCCGCTATGTAGTTGTCAATAATTTTCTTAAGTGCAATAAACATTCTTATAATGATGGTAAATAAAACTTGTGTGGTTTAAAATATTACAGTACTGACAAATTTTATTCTATTAAGTTTTGTAGCGAACTTAATGTAATTAAATTGAAGTTTTGTTTAGATATTTTTTTCTCCTTTGCACTTAAGAAAACAATATTTTTTTTTACTACTAATCTCCATTTTGTAAGTGTTAAGTTTTCGGGAGTAGTCCACATGTATCCGGAACTGTCTTATTAATTTAACTTGCGTAGAGTGTTTGCAGTTTCTATACATATACTTTTGTTACACAAACACGTTAAATAGCTATACAACTTTTCGTTATAACGAGAAAATATAACATATGTCCCGCTGAACCTTAAAGGCCTCATTAGTATATTAACTATTTGTTACATGTTTACAAATTGTTTGTAAAACATTATAAGGTAAATCTAAATAGTCTTAGCGGGGTAACCCCCGCTATACTTTTATTTTTAAAAATGGATAGTGTTTTGATAATTTTTGTGGGTAAATTATAATGTGTTGCGTTGCATTTTATTAACAAATTACGTTGCAAGAATAAGATAAATTAAGTAAACATAAATAACAATCACATTTAAGAATTAATGTAATGAAAGTTAGGATTCATTAATTTCTAATGCTTTGAATTTGACTAAAGTTATTAGACAAGTCAAAGCTGTCACGTGATCGATATTGCGATATTGCGATATTGACAGTTTTCCAGAATCGAGTCAAACGATCAACTTATTTTAATTTGTATAAATAGCAGACAATCCGCTTCGACTATTTACTTTTAGCGCGGTGCTCGATTTGGATAGTGATAAGAACATATTGGTGTTCTACTGTGACTAATTATACATTTTTATTTATTCTTTTAGAAACTTTTAGTGATTAACTCTTTGTGTTATTCATAATAGAATCGTAAGTTTAGTTGTAATTAATATTTCATTTATTTTGAGTGATTATAAAATGTGAGTGAGTGAGTGAGTGAGTCACATTTACGATCTCTTTTCCAATTTATCGTGATACATGTGATGATATTATGTGATTTAATTACAATTGTCATATATTCACATATAAACTTATACAAGTATTAATAAAAACAGAAAACCCCATATCAAACTCAAGTAGACAAAAAGAGTAACAATTTTGTGGCAGTAATAAACAGAATTAACAAAAAATGTCACATTGTATACATACCAATTTCACCGCCATTGCTGCTCAATATAGATCAATTTCAATGTATAAAATTAATAAGTCGTACAATTTTGTGTGAGACAATGATGGTCATATCATTTTGTATCGAAAACGATTACGGAAACATACAGATAATCAGGTTGGAAGTTGCCCGAGTGTAGTGCTTTCTTTTTTTGCGACTGTTCGAGGCCCTATCAGAAGTGCATCGCGAACTCTTATCGGTAATTGGATAAAAAACTTACTTAAACTATGCTGATATTACTTTTTTACGCTATGTTCGGCTTTAGTTTCATTCAATTAGTACGAGAATCCCCCTATGGAACATATTATTTTTTTAGTATTATTTTATTATTTTCCCGTGATCAGGCGCAGATTACATGGTTTTGCTAAATGTTATTTTAAATAGATTATTTGTAAAGTTCAAAGCTCATCGAAAAGGAATAATCTGTCGAATAATTTTGTACTAATTTAAGAGAATGCAAAAAAAAAACTGATTAATAATTTGATAATACAATTTTGTTGCTGTTAACTTTTAATAGGTTGTATTATATACTGGATAGTTGTCTCCAAGGCGTGAAAGACAGTGACATGGGGGTAAAAATAGGTGACCTTAAGGTCAATTGCTTGCTATATGCAGATGATGCAGTGCTTATTGCATCATCAGAATGCAATTTGCAGGCATTGGTCACTACTCTGGAAGATGGGTGTGAAATTAATGGTCTTAACCTGAATGTAGATAAGACGAAGGTTCTGATATTTGAAAGAAATGAAGAAAGAACAGAATGTAAGATCAACGTGAATGGTAAGATAACAGAACAAGTGAATGAAGTGGTATATTTGGGAAGTATGTTTAGCAAAGACGGAAGATACGTAATGGATGTGGAAAGGCGTATTGCTGCCGGTAACAGAGTGAACGGTGCTTTGACTGCATTGTTGAGACGGCAAAACGTCAGCATAGCTGCACGTTTGGCTGTACACAATGCAGTTTTGCTACCGACGCTGTTATACGGCAGCCAAACGTGGGTAACACAGAAGCAGTATGTAAGAAAGATGAATGCTGTGGAGATGCGATCTCTTCGCAGAATATGCGTAGTCAGTCTAGCTGATCGAATCCGCAATGAAGAGATCCACAGAATAGCAGGTACTAGCGAAGATGTCACGGTGAGAATGAAGAAGAACGTGCTCAGGTGGTTTGGGCACGTCGAACGAATGAGTGATGAAAGAATGGTAAAAAAGATTTATATAGGAAAAGTGAGCGGTAAGAGAGACAAGGGGAGACCTCGAGTGACCTTCGAAAACCCAGTATCTATGATACTGGAGGAAGGTCACGTAAAAAGCATGAGGATCCCCTGGAGGGCATGTATGAAGAGGTTGATGTCTGTGGCCGAGGCGAAAGAGGTATGCAGGGATCGTAGCGTTTGGCGATCCGTCGTCTCTGGCTACCCCGCAAGGGATATGGCGTGAAGCTAAATAATTAATAAATAAATAATTAAAACATTTAACCAGTGTTACCTTTAATTTTATTACTTTCAGTAAATATTATATTCTCACATAGCGTCGTCTGTGGTCACCAGGAGGTACAAACAAGTCTCTCACAGATGCCGGGCATTGTCGCGTGTCGAATAATAGTGCAAGCTTTACATAAAAATAGAAATTGTATTAGTTAGCAGGCACGATACACAGCACCCACAGATTTTGCTCAGTTGAGTTCTTCTGCAAGTAATGACCTCATCTTGTGAACACATGACCCCAGAAAATTTAGGCATATTGGTTGAGTATATGACGAGAATAGAGTTGCAACCGGAAGTCAACGGAATTGAGAGAAATATACTCTCACAGATATTGTGCATCGTCTCTGCCAAATAAGCCAAGTTTTATTTTTATGTAAAAATGCACTATTTAAATAAAACAATTTTTCGCTCAAAATTATTCTACTTATACTAGTTATTGTAATGTATTCATTTATTGTAGTTTTTCAAATCTAGGTAAAAAATAGCGTAATACATTACGGAATTGTACTAAATATAGTATAAGTCCTCAATGTAATAACGTAATAACTTTGAAGTATATTTTACTGTAACTGCTTGTTAACGAATATATCGTTTAAGGTAAAAGACAAAGGATTAAGACCTATTAAGAGACACCTACATCTTGTCTTACCGTGAATATGACTGTTACAAAGCATTTACAAATTTAAATGTACTCTTATACACGAGTTATAAACATTGTAAGATTTATTTGAATGTTCGTAATTCGCGAAAGTCTCGAAAATATTATTCTTCCGTGTTACGTAACAACACAAATAATGTCCAGTTAATTTATATCACTCTATAAGAAAAGAATAGTCATTTATTTATAAACCAAATTATATATACCCGTAAAACAAATGCTGAAGAATTTTCATTTCTTCCTTTTCTTTTTTAGCTCATTTGTAAATATAAACGTTTTAAATGGTTTATTGATGTACTTCAAATATTTATTTCACAAAAATATCGTATGAAATGGAACTTACTGATTAAGCACCGGTCAACCGTTTTGCGTCTATTTCGGCACTCCTATCTTAATGGCGTAGTCCCGGTCTCATGGAAGTGTGTCTTTGTCTATCCGATCCCTAAAAAAGGCGATAGCTCGGACCCAGCTAACTACAGAGCTATCGCTATTACCTTCCTTCTCTCCAAAATAATGGAATTTATTATTAACTGACAGCTCCTAACGTACCTCGAGGATCACCAGTTGATCAAAGACCGGCAGTATGGCTTTCGCCATGGTCGATCAGCTGGTGATCTTCTTTTATACCTTACGCACCGTTGGGCAGCGGTTATTGAAAACAAGGGAGAGGGTCTGGCAGTCAGTCTGGATATGGCGAAAGTGTTCGAACGTGTATGGCACAAGGGGTTTCTTTCGAAGCTACCTTCCTTTGGGCTTTCCGAGAGTTTATGCAAGTGGATCACCAGTTTTCTCATTGAGCGGAGCATACAGGTCGTTCTTGACGGTTTTTGTTCGGACTCCAAGCCTGTGAACGCTGGTGTACCCCAAGGCTGCTGCTATATCTCAACTCTGTTACTCCTGCACATCAATGATATGTTGGATATTCCCAATATATATTGTTATGCGGATGACAGCACTGGGGATGCGGTATATCCCGTGATGCAGGTTTCTCTCGGGAAAACGTCGACGAATACCGAAAGAAACTTGTCTCTTCTATAGAGACCTCCCTGGAGATGGTCTCCGAGTTGGGTGAACTGAACCACGTTAGTTCAATCCCCTAAAGACACAAGTTTGCACCACTAAGAAAACCCCATTTGTCGTATCAGCGCTCTTCGAGAGCATTCCTCTTATTGCCTCACCAGGTATCAGAATACTGGGTCTCGGTGGTCATCTGGAGTGCAAGGTCAAGTTGGCTTCAATGAAATTGGGAGTGATCAATAGAGCGAGGCAGTATTTAAAACCCGGCCAAAGACTTGCGCTCTTTAAGGCGCAGGTCCGGCCACACATGCAGTACTGTTCCATAACTGGTCAGGATGATCCCAATATCAGCTTCTACTATTTGACTGCGTACAACGGAGAGCCTTCCGGATTGTCGGGGACCCGGTGCTCTGCGAACGGCTGGAGTCTTTAGCATTGCGTAGAGACGTAACTTCGTTGTGCGTCTTCTACCGCATTTACAACGGGGAGTGTTCCGAAGATCTATTCGATCTGATGCCTGTTGCCGAATTTTATCACCGAACAGCTCGCCATCTCCTCCTTTACTATCCATACCACCTGGTTGTGTGGCGATCTTCCACTGTGCGGTTTTTAAGTACTTTTCCCACGTACCACTTGAATGTGGAAAGAATTTCCTTCGGCGGTATCTCCAGATCGATGCGACATGGGTACCTTAAAAAAAGGCATATATTCCTATTTCCAAGGCCAGCAACGCTCTTGTGAATCCTTCTATGTTGCAAGAGTTTATGGGTGGCGGTGATCACATATCAACGGTGACCCGCAAGCTCGCCCTTCAATCATATAAAAAAAAACAATATAATAGACTTACTTTTGAGAAGTAACGAATGAGTTGAATGAATACTCATACGACTCATTCGTTACTTCTCAAGAAAAGAACAAAAAATTATGACATAATAAATAAAAGGGATATAATCATATACTGCTTATATAATATAAAGTACTATAAAACGTTTATAAGAATTCTAATGGCAGAAATATTTTGAATTTAGCATTACAAACTATCTGATAATTTATTATAATAAGCATGCCTTCCAGCATTTTTATTGGTGCAGCTGACTTCTTCTACATGTTAATGCGTTTTATAATTTCTGACTAAAGTAAAAGGCTAAAATATGTAGAGTACAATATAGTCAAAACGTTATAGCATTATAAGTTTTAAGTAGACAAAAGCGGTTGGGGTTTGAAACGTCTCGAAGGTCGCGATAACACGATGAAACAGGAGTTTAAAGTTTGGTCTAAGTTATGAGATAAAAGAATATTCACTTATAGTTGCTTTTCTTACATCAATGTATATGAAAATATAAATCTTAGAAATAAGTTCTTTCGAAATAGTAAAAACCAAAGAAAAAATTTAAAATCAATTCCTACGTAAAATTTTCAAAGTACAAACATAAACTCAATGGAACAAACAAATCTATATGAATAATTGTAAATATGTGTTAGTTGTAAACTCTTGTAAGACAACAATTATACCAGATACAAACATTACCAACTAAAACTTTCAAAGTGTTTTCGTGAAAAGTTTTCTTGGTAAAATGACAACGTGGTAAACTGTATTACATGATCCATTTACAAATATAACAATAAAATATTATGGACTTTTACCTTTTCTTTATAAAGCTACAATAAAGCATGTATATTCACATTCCAATGTTTTAATGCTTAATGCACATAGAAATATCTTTTATTTTGATTTTATTAGCGTCAATTATTCGTACATCGCCATGTATATTAGTTGTTTTTATTTCCAATAAGAAATAATATTTTTGTCTTCTACTCCTTGTGATTAGCATATAAAATAAATACGAAATATAAGTTAATAATAATTAATAATGAATACAGAATATAATAATACAGAAAAGTACATATTAATATATAGTACTTAGCACGTAGCACTTGTAATATTCTAGCTTATAATATTGTTGAAGTCATAATTACCAAAAAGACTTGGATATTGACAAAAATTCTTAGTTAAGATAACAAACATAATCCAACAGATTGCTTTGTTTTGAATTTACAAAAAAAGTTATTTTGAAGTAGTGTCTTTAATAATAATGATACAATGTAAAAATAATATCATATTGCCTATATTGGTGTTTTAAACTCTAATTGTTATTTTAAATATGTAATTACAACAGTAATGTAGGTATATTTAAATAAAACACTATCAACATATTCCACATACCTCTTACAATTGTTGTTTCTGCATTCTTGGGCGTACCTTCAAAAATACTAAGAGAGATATAATATTAATAAACGTTGGAATTCAAGCAGCTTAAAACAAAACGTTCCCAAAACTACACATATATTTAAATGAATTGGACATTCTATAAAACTGTCTCATAGTTAGTTTCAGTGTACGGGATACGCATTACGGAATAGTTGCCTAAAAGTTAAAATACTCATTATATACTGTTAATGTTGTATTCTAATGTAGATGTTATTCGCTATGGCTTAGGAATGTACTTCCCTTCACATTCCTGAATATGATCAACCAGCCGTTAGGACACTAAGTTAATTTTTAATGATATATTATAATCAATATTTTTATACATTAGTAGTATATTAATAAGGTATTCATTTGATATATTTTTATGAAGGGTACTAACTAAAAACCCTGTTATATCTAGATAATTCCACAGTCTAATACACGTTCTATAGCAATAAAGCGTAGCAGATATTTATCTGAGGCGGCATTCTATACAGACTCGTAAACTAGGCTAATGTACCAACATAACACATCGGTGTTGTTGCATTACTTAAAATCGCGGACCGTACAGTTTTTGTGTGAAATTTATGTATACTTAACAAATAAAATTATATAATAACGTACAAATTTTATAGTCATACTTAATGTTAAATAACAATGTTATTATATTCTCAAACCATTACGCGTTATTTCTGATGTAATGTTTTGTAACAAAATTCTCTAAACAAAAAACCTCCGATTATAAAGATTAGTTTCATGGCTCTAGAGTCGTTCCGGTGACCACGTCCGGAATCACACTATCTAAGAAGGGTTAAAGGAATTCCTATGTAAGCACTTTAAGATATTATACGGTATATAGATTTTCCGTGTCCCCATACAAGCATAACGAGGCTATTGAGAAGATATCAGGAATGCTTTTGTCCACGATTATAATAATAAATTTAAAGACAGAATATACGATATTATAATGGCTTACACTCCTCCCACTTACAAAGACGTGCTAAAATATTCCAACATTATTCAGTAATGAGTAAATTATCTTGAAATAATTACAGTGTTTCATAATTAAAACAAAATAGTTTTAAATTTAGTTGATATTTTTGAAGCTTAGAAATGAATATGTATAAATCGTTTTTTTTAAGCAATATGCATAACATTACAGGAATCGTAAGAGCTTACTTACCTTACCTTACTACCTTGCAACTCCAATGGAAAGCCTTGTCTAACAGATGCTAAGAACAAAATGTCTGACATTCTTGCATATCGATACTTGAAATATAGATGCTATTAACATTCAATGAGCAATACCTACCACAATGTGTGTAGCTGCGGTTTAGTATTCTTTAAGATTTATAAAATATATTAAGAATTCTTTTAAGAATTTTGACATGAAGTCGAATATTTCTATTTAGTGTAGTGGATATAAGTATAACAATTTAATGATTCATTTGATGATCTTAAGGTACAAATAAAGTTAATTATTCTCATATAACAAGCTCGTTTCATCAACAACCTTTTAACCTGGTCAAAAAATGATATTCCGTTTTTAATAGGACTTCTCGTTCCTAGTTCTAAATATCTCTGTTAGATTAAACAGTCAGAGGAATAAAAGTTTTCGATCTTCAAAGTTCTATACTTTTTCAAAGGCTATAAAAGAATAATTTAAAAAAAAAAGAAATTATATTGAAGAGACCTTTCATGAAAAGTCGTAAAAAAAGTCGTAAGTCTTCAACGCTGATAACACGGATGCCCTCAATAGATGGGATTGTTGTTAATATGAGTTATTGCACCGATATTAAAGATACGTAAATGTTTGACCTATTACGGCCAGGATAATAAAACATATTGCGTTTACGTTGTTGATAAATTGTACGAAGGACACACTCTCATATCACAATGTTTTCTTCAATCAGCGGATTCTATAATCCTTCTTCCTTAAGCTATATCTAGTAATGGATTTTTTACGAGTAATTCGAAGTATTTAAAAACGTCATGAAAATTGTATATGTAAAGATGTAGTTTTCCATCTCATTACATCATTCATCTGGATGTTAACATTGAATTCTGTTTAACCAACTATTCATGGTACATATTTATAACGTCATTGTCCAAAGTTGTCTCTATTTTCAGAACCTGTCTGGCAAATTAAAACTTTCCTGAGCACAAAGTGTAACTTACTTACCCTGGGGTACATCAGAGTAGATATTCAGACAGCTTTGTGAGATAACTTTATCTCCTCTAGATAGTTTTAAATGTTAAGTTAGCAATTCATTTGTAGCTAATAAGTATATTTAGTAAAATAATTTAATAGTTGTAATTTACTTTTTTTAACCATACATTAGTTCTACACTAACTAATTAGTTACCATGTTTCTCAATCTTATTTACTAATAGTTTCTAAAATTTCTATAATAATAATATTATGGCTTTCCATATTCTTTTTATTTATTGTTAGGGTCGAAATAAAAGAATCAAAACCTAATAGAACATTGGCCAAGTGACACCTATATCTATTTTATTTTTATTCGAAGAGTGTATTACCCCGCCACATATTTAAGAAACACAACTCAAAATTACGAGTAAGTAATCAAAAACTCCCCATCATGTTTCCAAGTCTGACACATTCAATAACTGTCATGTGTGGTGACGGTATTTAAAAAAGACTATTCATTCACGACTCACGACGTGTCACGTGGACCAATGCGGTTGAGTAACTGATGCTCGACTTTTAAAACGCTTATGAAAGCTTATATAGATTTTTTTAGTTTTTTAGTGTATATTTGAACGACTATAACTGCTGTCATTTATGTACTTCGTGAATTATTATGGGACACAGAAAAACTACACTAATACATACATTTTTTTATCTGGTTATTAACCTTATAAGGTTTTCTATTTATATATAGAAAAATGGTTTTTAGATACATTCTGATGTAGTGAGTTCGGACTTTGTTTTGCGGCATGTTCATTTTGTTCCATAAAATTTTATTGAGAAACACTTTAAATGTAGTTTAAATCCCAAAAGAAAAAGTTTCAAAGACATTCGAGAAAGGGTCCTAGCGTGTTGTTGTCCTTGTTTTATGAATTGAATAATAAGCATCTTCATGGTGTATTTACATGTTGTGAGGTTACGTGTTGAGAGGACCCGAGAGCACCCGACAGAAATCAAAATATTGAGTTTATTCCACTTTAAAAAAGGGACCCAGGCCTTTGGTCCATATCCCCTATCTAAATGTTTTTCAGTGTAGCACATTGTAGCACAGAACTCAGTCGATCGATTTCTAATAAAATATTTATTATAAGTATGAACCAACTTTCATTATATTGAATATAATTACGAAAAAGTATAATAATAGCTTTTTCTATCATTAGCGTTCTTAAAATGGCGCCAAAGAGAATATGAGCAACTTAATAAATAACAGTGAAAAGATCCATCAACAAGTAATGCAAGCAATCAAAAATAAAAATAAAAATTCCAACCCTTCACTCGATACAAAATAAACAACATTAATAACTGTCTCCATACTTAAGCGTCGACCATTCACATGTCGTAAAAAGGGAATATTTCCTACTAAACCCGCCCATAAACACGAACCGCCAATGTTATTGGCTGCCAAGAACGACACCTTTAAGCGAAAGCAGCAAGATCAAAATTTACTCAAGCAGAGGTTATGATATTATTTGGAGTTGGCCCCACTGTGTAAAGTTCTTAATTCCGCTATAAAAATAAGGCAAGCTTTAGATTATTGCAATTTAAAGGTAACAACTCTGAACATGGTTTATGCAAACACTTGAAGGTTTATAGAGCATTATTAATATGTCAATGACTTCATGATAACTAAGTTCATAAGGATGTTCATATTGTTTTATGACGAGATCGGTTTTATACAGCACTAGATACGGCAGACAAGGTACATAAGATTTTAATGAAAATTCTTTCGCATTAGGATAACATAACGACAATCAAATGAATCTAAGTATTTACAAGAAATATATATCCTCTTTTTATAAAATTACATTACATTCACCAAAATACTTCAACAAGAAAAATATTTGTTAATTAGTCAAATTCATCAAATTTGTACTAAAAGTTGTAGGTGGAAATAATAATACATTAGTAACACTCCCATCACTCCTATTATTATCACTCCTGTCAAAGCTATGTAGATATCTTAAAGCTACATATAAATAAAGTTGAAGTATTTGTTAATCACAAATTTGCAATTTCAAATTAACAACTTTTTACTAAATACACATTAAAGTATATACGATAAAAAAACTAATTTTAATTATTTTCACTATCTGTCTGTCTGTTTAGTTCGAATAATCCTTGAAACTACTGGACCGATTTTATTGTGTAGTAATATTATGTAAATTATGTTCAGACATAACTAATAAGTAATAAATAAGCTAATAAAACTGCATTGTTGACACACAGGACATGGAGAATGCATGGATGGTACGGAAAAGTATTCTGCATCATTTACTCCATTCACCTCTAGACTCACTTTGTCTATATCGAGTACACAGACTACATTTTATTAGAGGCAACTGTATGGTTAGTGTCATTGATTAATATTTAAATACATTATTATTACTGACATTTTTACACATTACTACCAATTTAATATTTCTACATTGAAACAAGTTTTTTGTTTAAACTTAGATTAATATTGTATGTTATAAAATGATATATAATTAAAATAAAAATATGCTGTTAACATTTAAGGAAAAAGTTAATAATTGTATTCTGAGTTGGGTAAATATAAAAACAGACATATTTAATGACATATATTTGTCGTTATTATATATGTTTATATACAACGTGTTAATGTTGCTTAGGTTATGGCTACCATCAGATGTCGTCTCTGAAAGAAAGCAATTTTTTGAAATTGAGATCATATCCAGTTCGATTATGATAATTTATTTTTTTATTTATATTTATTTATTTATAAAATAATATATAATTGTAGTATATTATTTATATCAAATAAGGTTGAAATATCAATAATAAATTTTCTCAATTGCATTTAAAACTCTCTAATTTGAGCTACTCTATAGCGGCAGGTAGCGCTGGCTATATGAAACGTAGAGTGAGTATCGGTAGAGTTTATTGCATGCGCACTTATGTTGCACTACACGTATTGTAGCATTCACGTTACTGTATCAACTTAACGTATCTTCTCTATTGTAAATATTCAAGGTTCATAGTGGTAAGTTTCATTTTGGAATGGTTTAATCATCCGATATTATAAAGCGAAAATAATACCATCTTTTACTATACTTAGCAATAACCCTTAATAAGTATTACAATTAAAAATGAAAAAAGAAAGTCGGTAGAGGCTGGACAGCTCGTAGGTCTAGAATAAACTGTAGACAAGATATCAAATAAAATATTATTATTAATATTACTATTACTATTTTATCAAGTTTTAGAGATAAAGAGTAACAATAAATTTATAATTGTTACTCTTTATCTCTTAAAAAGATTGTGGTAATATTTAGTAGTAGATATTGTTAATATTTCTCTTTGGTCATAAAACGTCACCGATAAAGTTACATACATTTAACGTTCTAATAAATATCAAAAAACTAATTTAATACAAATAACGGTGTTATTACGATATCATTTCTTTCTTAATATTATTATTAATATATGAACTTGTGTACCAACACACAGAGCTCTGGATGGCTAGATGGTAATGTGAACCATAAACACGTATACGACTCAAAAAATGGTCGCAGTTAAAATTGCCACTGTCTGATTAAAAATTATATTTCTTGTTTGATTTCCGAATAATAACTTGGAATGCAATATTAAAAAAAAACAGTTAAATACGTTTTTTTTTAATTTATTTTAGCTACTAAATATGTGTTTGGAATGCTCTAGTTTATTTTCAATTAACCAATTATTACAACATAAATTAAAACAAATTATTACATTAATTAATTAGTTAACATTTGTTAAATATGTAGATATTACTTTAATATTTATGTTAAATAATGTTTAGTAAAGCAAAACACAAATAAATACTTCATTGACTTCTGTTTATTAACTCTGTGAGTTCAGAACCAAACGATATTATGTCAGAACCTAAACAAACTTTATTATAATAAAGTCAAACTTGCTTCACATTAATAATTATACCTTTAAAGTTCACTGGCTATAGAGCAATTTAATCCATGATAGGACGCCTACATACAGTTATTATTTCATTGTATTATATAATATTAAATTAGTTATAGTTTTTCCTATGAATACCCCAATATCCATCGAATGACGGATTTCCATATCCTTCAGAAGGAAATGGAAATCCGTCTATAGATGGAAGCGATGTAATGTAGCGTGTTTTCGTCATACAATATATCAGCTATATAACTTCAATATGTTTTATTATCATGATCGCAATGGGTAGATGCTCTTGTAAAATGTCCAATACCAGAACAATAATTCACAATGTGTTGTATGTTTTCCTTACACAACAATTCCATATTGATACTGAGGACATCGGCGTTACCGGCGTTGAATTTTTTACGACTTTTTATAGGAGGTCTTTGATTAAATTTAATTTATTATTTTCTTGTTTTCATATTTTTTTAAAGTAAAAAACTTATTGTACCAAAAATATTAATCGTCAATCTACTAGAGATATTCAGAACATGGTAAGAGAAGTAAAATTAAAAACGTAATATGGCTTTTTAGACTCGTTAAATGGTTGTCGTTAAATGATCTTTTGAAACAAAAAATTATACCTATATTTATTATGTTCATAGGAATAAGTAGTTTATCGTATGAAAATAATTACCTTGATTTATACTTTAAACTCACAAAGTATATAACTTAAAAAATATTTAATACTAAAGGATCATTAAAATGTAGTACTTATATCTAGTTGAAGTCTTTATAATATTTCAATATAATTCTTGATTCTTCAATGATTCTTCAATGATTTCTTTCATTGAAATATTATAGACTTAAAGAATATCAAACCACTACGACATACATTGCCGTAGACATTGCTCGTTGGTTGTTTATTGCGTCCATATTTCAATTATCCAAATGCCTAGAAAAGACATTCTCGCAGAGCTGCTGATGAATGTCCCACATGTGTCAACCGACAAATACGTCATCGCCCGTGGCATTTGTTAGACAAGGCTTTATACTGGGGTTTGTACAAGGGAGAATTCTCCTACGACTCTTATATTGCTTAGTTTAGACATTCTAAACTAAACTGTTATTGCCAAGTAACAATTTATACATATTCATTTCTAAGCATTAAAAATATGTGCTTAACTTAGCATTAGATATGCTTTTACTGATTAACATTGTGGAACATCTTTTTAAGATAGAGGGTTGTAAACCAACCTTTAATACCGTACATTCAGTCTTTAAATTTACAATTTTATTTTAGTTACGAACAACAAAAGTCCAAATAATTCCATTATAGCCACGCAATGTTTATATGGGGACAAGGAAAAGCTATTTGCCGTATAATATCTTAAAGGGCTTACATAGGAATTCCTTTAACCCTTCTTAGATAGTGTGATTCCGGACGTGATCACCGGAACGACTCTAGAACTATGAAGCTAATATTTTTAATCGGAGGACTTTTGTTTAGAGAATTATAAATAAAAATAAATTCAATGTCAAGATAAAATCTTATAAAAACTAAGTAGGACGATATTCTAAATATTACATCAGGAATGTAAAACGCGTGATGGTTTAAGTATATGATTACATTGTTATTCGATTATTTAAACTAAAAATGTCAAAGGAAAATGAATATTCTCAAAATTTTAAAACTATTGTATAATTTTATTTGAATACAAAAACGAAAAGTCATACAAAACCTGTACAATCCATGACATTATCACATGGGTGTTGGTGAATTAGTATCAAGTTTACGAGTCTGTATAGGCTGTGACCTGAGAAAAATCTGTGCTACCTTTTATAGCAATGCATTAGACTGTGGAATCAACTAGATATAAATGGATTCTTAGTTTACTCCATTCATAAAAAAATCTTAATTCAAAATAATTATTTTATGCAAATGTCCTAATATATTAATTATATTATGTCAGTGATGATAAGTAAACGGCTCGTCGATCGCTGTAGTTAAGGAATGTTAAGGAAGCCACATTCCTGAACTATAGAGAATTTCAACTATATTGAATACAACATTATCAATATATGAGTATTTCAACTTTTAGGCAGCTATTAGGGAATAGGTAGGGACCTATAATAGGTATCCCGTATAATATTTATTTAAATGTATGTGTAGTTTTGAGAGCGTTTTGTTTTAAGCTGTTTGAATTCCAACGTTTATTAATATTATATCGCTCTTGGTATTTTTGAAGGTATTATTAAATTTTTGTTTGTAGATTTTTTGATATTTTTTATGTAAATGCGTTGACCTACATTACTACTGTACCTACATATTTAAAACTACAGTTTCTTTTACACACAAAAATTAAGTTTGAAAAAGCAATACAGTCAAAACGTGTTGAATTATGGTTTGTTTATCTAAATTAAGACTTTTACGAAATACCTAAGTCTCTTTGGTAATTATGACTTCACCAATATATCATGTTGAAATAGCGTTTACAAGTGCTACTTGCTAAGTGCTACGTATTAATAAGTACTTTTTCCTAAAATTAAATTTCATTTAACTTATTTCTCGTATTTTATTTTAAATACAAATTGACTATAAATCGAATACAAAGAAATATATTTTATTTTGTAAATAAAAAAAGAAACAACTGTTTTACACCACGACATATGCAATAAAAATAAAAGATATTCCTGTGGGAATAAAGCATTAAATATGGGAATTATATGCGAGAAAACTTTATATTGTAGCTTTATATAGAACAGTGTTACATAACATTTTATTGTTGTATTTGTAAACGAACTCTGCAGTACAGTTTACCACGGAGTCATTTTGACAATCACTTTGAAAGTTTTAGTTGTAATGTTTGGATCTGGTGTAATGGTTGTCTTACAAGAGTTTTGAACTCACACGTAATTCAAACAACTCCTAGTTGTATACTTTGAACATTGTACATTGAAATGTACTTGTAATTACTTTCTGCTTAATTATAAAGGAAAATAAAGAAGTATTTATTTGTATGAGTGTTATAAGTGTGTGTGTAACAGCAATTATGAATAAATATATTTTTTATGTCGTAACTTAGACCACAACCCCGAACTCTTGTTTCGTCTTGTTATCGCAAGCTCCAAGATATTCCAAACTCAAACCGCTTATGTATACTTAAAACTTATAATGCTATAACATTTTGCCTACATTGTACTCTGCATCTTCTAGCGTTTTACTTTACTTGATAGACATTATGACACTGAGAAGATATAAACTGTGACAATAATAATGTTGGAAGACATGGCTCTTTATACTAACTACCGCGTTAAGTAATAACTAACAACAAATGAAGTGATTACAAACAAAATATTATTTTGTAGTGTAGAACAGAGAAAAACTGAATTGATAAATTATTATTAATTCAGTTTTTTTCTGTTCTATAAATGTTTATCCATAAATTACGGAATTGTTTGTTATTATTATTGATTAGTGTAGGCTTAGATGTAGAATGTTGGTAAAAATATTAATGACTTTAAAGTTTTAATAGTGTCTTTCTACATTGTACTTTTGTATATTTCGTATGTATGATCTTCGTACGGATTTATTTATCTATCGACACTGATATAATGAAGTCGTCTTATTTACTATAATTCTAGTAATATTAGCAAAAGTGGTGGTCAGTTCTGCTATGATAATCATTTTGTTAAGTAGTAAATAATATACAAAATAAATATTTATAAAATAACAATTGTCTGTCGTGGTTCAACCACACATAGTCTTAGACTTAGTCCTAAAGAATAATATGCTTTAATTTTTATTGAATAGTAAAAAGAATTCTTTTCTTACAACAAACAATTAATTATTAATTAATTAATTATATATAATAAAAATATTAAAACTATGTGTTTAATATTAAAGCAGATAAAAAACGTTATTTAAAATTTCAGATAAGCAGTATGACTTTAAATTCTTACAAAAGCGGTGCATCACTTTACAGCGTCTTTGTTTAATTTTTATACGTGTGCTGAGGTATTATACACTTCGACTGGTTTTCATTATCTCGTTTAATACAATATCATTAGTTTAAGTTAGGTAGTCCTTAATATTAAGATAGGGTTATTCAAGGTCTGCATGAACATGATAACTACTAAAAATACTATTGAATCTATACCATGCGATTAATTTTGAAGGAATTAAACTACGGAAATAATATTTTTATTTTTATAAGTGTATTCAGAACGTAATATGCAACTTGAAAATTAATTTCTTGGAGAATTATTTTAGAAACGTTGTATAATATTAGCGATCTTTTTGATTTTTTTTAACATACGTATCAGTTTTGTGATATAAAGAGATGAGATTAATATATAAATAATGAAATAGCATACATATACATAATATTATATAAAATAGTTGAAAATATAAATTGATTCTCCTATAACAATAATTATAATAATTTATTATTTTGCAAGAATTTGTTACACTTCTTTTATTAAAGAGAGGATGTACAATTCAACCAACAACATTCATATATTGTATAGATAGTCGATATGCCTGAAGATCATCTGCATACTGGTGGTGATTTGAGAACAAATAGTGTTAATAAACACTGAAAATAGTAGAGGGGTCAACACGCCACCCTCAGGGACACTATTATTGACATATTCCAATCAGAATACAGATTTACATTTCATCATATTCCTTTGCTGGCCCCAATCAAGTAACGATGAAACCATCCAATTACCGATGGAGATATATGAGACCAAATATTAAGAGCAAAATGTCAAAATTAATGGTTAAAGGTATTAAAAAAGAAATCATTTATGTCAATATTATACTATATTAATGAGATATTTTAATAGTTATTTTGTTTTATAAATAAGAATTTCTTTTAAATTATATTATTATGATCTCCAATCCAATCCAATCCAATCTTTATTTCATTTTATTATATTTAAATTAATTATCCTAAATAAAAACTTCAAAAAATTATATATAATTTTGAAATGAAGTAAAATAAATAACCTTTCCGAGTCGCTATTAAATGTTCAACGAAATATAAAATAACATTAAGGGGAGCTTTAGCTTCAACAGACAATGTTCCAAGTGGTTTTAAAACCATCAACGAAATTGCTAGTGACATAATCTTCCAAAACTACCTCCGAGCAAATTACACTGAAGTTTTCAAGTATTATACCCTTTGAATTAGAGTCACTTTGCATAAAATCTCATTAATCTAAGATACACAACCTTAAGCAAGGCTAATAAACATTTAGAAAAAAAGTGGGTTCTTATGACAGGAACAATAAAAAATTTTAATCCGCATGTTTTTTTGATTTTTTTTGTTTTGTTTTACAAACAATTAAGTAACGGATACAACAATAACACCAACAAGCTATAAAAAAATAAAGAATTACTTTTAATGAGAATCGAATGAACGACTTTTGGTCTGCCAAAGTCGTTGCACTTTACGCTTTGTCTGAGTAAATCTAAGAGTTGATTGATCTTTAATAAGTTTACCGTAACGTTTACGATAATAATGAACTTTACAAAAATTAAACATATTTTTCTTTTTCCTAAACTCAAAATATATTTTCACATAATACATTGATAAAGTAAACAGACAAAAGGTACGAACTCCTAAAATAATAAGCTGCAACACGTAATATTTACTACTTGTTGTAACACAGTAACTTTGCATAGTCAGAGAGAAATCGCACGTACAATTCACCTCGACACAATAAAATTACATGATATTTGCGCTTTATGTGGTAAATTGGCGACAACTGTTCCATATTAAAGTCCCCTTGGAGTGTGTGGTGGTACTTTTGATGAATAAATTTCATCAAATTGAGGAAAAGTTTAAAAAGTTTAGCTTTTTGTTTAAGTTTATATACCATATATTGTTTAAAAAGTTTGTTTTGTCAAGAATTTAATTTTGATCATATCTAAGCAGAGAGAATAACAAGAATTGAAGAATCTTATATATTTAAATTTATATTTCATAACAGCGCTCAGTATTAAGCGATATTTTTAATGAACATTAAATTTTCTGTTCATATTCCACGTTTGGTATGAGACACTTTGTGAATACATGAAATTTTTGGAAATAAAAGGAAAACCATAACCGGTTTTAAACTGTAAGGACGCCACAATATAATGTCCTCTGATAGTTACTGTGGAAGTTGGCAGAGCCGTGCCGGAACCGCGCTATCTCCTCGCTTTTGATGTATAGTCGTCGGTTTTTAGAAGCTTATGCTTTGTTATTTATAGTTATCATGTTCTGTGAAAACACTCTGAAGTATCTCTGATTATTAAGTAGTAGGATTTGTATTATTTAGACATTTTAATATAACCTGCGATACATCCAGCGTTATTGACAATTTATTTAATTCCATCACTTTGAATATTTTTAACAAAAAAGTTTATAACTAGTTAGTATAACTACGAAAAATATTATCTTAATATTCAATTACATTTTATAACTTCTAGACGAGTTGAAAAAATAACTCGGAGTTTATTCTCTCTCCTCGTTCGATTTCTTTAAAACGTTTTCAACCGTTTTTGTAATTTACTTATTTCTATAAGCCTTAAGCTTATAATAAACTATAAGGAATTTTTTTAGTTTAGAGATGAAAACTCATCCCCTGGCTTTAATTAGAATTGAAAAAGCCGAAATCGTGTAATACAAGTACCGTGTAATCGTGTAAATAGGAGAACAGGTGTAAATTAAACCTCACAATGAATAACCTCATTAATTATTTCATCAGTAATTTATCTAAATACTTCACAAACTCAAACGATTCATCTCACCTCTAAAGCCCCGGGAAGCTTGTGTCCTAATTTAGTTTAAAGTTATACGGAGACGTGACACTGATGTCACTCAAATTAAGTTAATTTTTTTCCACCAAGTTAAACTAAAATTAATTATTTTAAAAGATTTCTACATTTCTCTCTGCTTCTCCTTCTTTTTCTGTCCACGTTTAAATAATATCATTTGATTTGAAATATTAAGATAAATTAGAAATGTGAAGAATATTTTAAGTTTAGATACACACATAACAAATTATATAATCAATAAATGGAAATACTCCCGAGAGAATTAAAAATAAAATTATCAACAATAAAAAAAATGAAAAGCCATAAGCGTGAAATATAGACACGATAAATAAATATGTTTGTATAACCGGATTTATTAAGTAAAGTCCTTTATGATGATAATGAGACCATTAATGATGTGAGTTAGAGTTAGTTTTGTTATAACATCTACTCGTGATGTTATAAGTCGAGAAAAATATATTTTTGTATTGTTAGTAAGAAGTTGTAATAAAATATTTTTGTTTATATTATTTGTAAGTATTATCATTAAAAGAGTAACATTTTATAAAATAAAATAAAAGTAAAACAGTTTTCGCTTTTTTTTATTTGTTTTTTTTTATCCTTCTAAAAAAAAGAAGTGTGGTACATTTTAAATGTTAATTTAAGAAAAGGTCAAAATGTTACTAAAGCCGAAAAAATACGATTTTGTACTATTTATTATTAGTATAATGATTATTACATTATTTAGTTTTAGAACTAGAGATAAAGAGAGGTTATTTTTTCACTTACCGAACGTATCAAGTGTCATTAGATGAAGTTTGTTTTACAAAATATCACTTATAAAGTTCATACATGGGTATATCTTGATAATACTTTACGGATAAAGTTTAGATTGATTGATCCACAACATTCGTCCTACTGCCTCGAATAACTTTTATTATCGGATGTATACGAACTTTTTACTTTGAAATTACAATAACAATTATTAAATTTATATCGCTTTTTCGTACGAAAATGTTGGTCTGACTTATGATTATATATTTAACTAATACTGTAATAATATATAGTAGTATGTACTTTTAATATTTCTTATTATTTAAGTTCTGATTATCTTAGGAAAATATTTCTGTTACTATGAATACCCGCCGAATGGAGACCCGCCGATTGATGGAAGCATTGTAATGAGCGTGTTTTCTTCATACAATTTATCAACAATATAACCACAATATGTTTTATTATTATAGTCGAAATGAGTAAAAGTTCTTACGTATTTCCGTTGCAATAATTTACAATTGTCTTCTTCATACAAAAAATCCATCTATTGAAGGCATCGGTGTGATCAAAGTGGAATGTTTTTCTCACCAAAGCCACCGAAAAATCTTGCAACATCTGTGGGGAGGCAATAGGAACCGCGAAACACTTGCTAGTAGGGTGTAGGGTACTTCTAAATAGAGACAACTTATTTAAGGATTTCGGCCTTTCTAGAACGATCATCACTTCATTTCTGGAACGTATTTCAAAGGCGGCTTTAGTAGGTTCCTACGATATTTAGTTAGGTAGGGAGAGGAGCGTGAACAGTGAAGGTAAGCATGTATGCGCATAGTAAAGGGTCCCCTTAAACCTACATCTGGGTCGCAAGTCCCAGGCACTGTTTACGCTCCTCTTCTTGCAACGCGATGGGCACGGTGAATCCATGGAATGCTAATAAGCTTTGTCTTATGGGTGGTCGTCGTTTTACTGTGTCAGTGTAGGTCATTCCGGCTTGACAATTCATCTTACAACAGAAGACATTTTTGCTAAAGGTCTTATAGTTGTTTGAATTTTCATGATTAAAAATTTGGGCCATGAAGATCACTACTCTGCCAAGTGCGACTGCGGCATAGTTTCCTGCTTATCTTTTCATCGTTACTCCTACTTCACAGACATTGAGTACTCTCACGCTGGCTAGCACATCTCGTAACGTTTTGACTACATTGCTCATCGTTGTAAGCATTCTGGTTTCAGAATGCCTCTAAAAAGCGTCTCTCGCCGCCGTCACTTAATTTGTTCATCTGAAACTGAAACACATGATTTCTATTACTTTATTCTGTATTAAATAACTGTTACAATTTGATTATAGGAATAAATATTCCTTGGTGAGATACGGGTTTTTTTTTTTATTTTAGATATTTTATTTTAACTAATTATATGAATAGTTAATTGATACGGATAGATTTCGATTCTGCGCCCTCCGCGAACCGTATCCTATATATTATTTCATCGTCTTTTCTCTTCTTCTAGCTTTTTCTTCTTCTTCTTCTTCTTCTTCTATCTAGACTTCTTGCAAAGATCCTGATCCGTAACTGTAAATTGAAAATAATTTAAATAAATTTAACATGGCTAAACATGTTAAAGACTATTTTGAAATTTTAGCTAAGTTTGTCATTAATTAATAATTGAAAAAAAGTGTAATAGTCGTTCTTTCTATATTATTTTTAATATTTTGCATTTAATAAAATAAAATATATTCTAGAATTTTGAAATATTGAATTGTACAGGAAATGCGGTGCTACTGTCTTGATTGGCACAATTATTCATACACTTATTATTACTAAAAGTATACTTAATATAATTACAACACAGAAATATTATGTTATTTTAATTACTTTTATTTACTAGGTTGTGAACTTACAAAACAAATACATAAAGACTTTAGTTATCCTTAACGTTTCACTCACTGAGAATAGTTGTAATTGAAACTGCACATTCTCCTGCATCCATTCACGTTGCAGCTTTAAAGTAAGATTGTCATCATCTGCTCCGGAATCAGCGTGTTTACTGAGCGGTGAATCAATCAGCAGCAGAGTGATCCATTGTGCTTTTCTAATATCCTCGACTTTTGGCAAAGATTTATTTTTATAAAACAGATTTTATTTTCAATCTTTCTAAGATATAAAGCTTTATTCACATTTAGACCTTTTATATTATAAAATTTTTAATAAACACAAATTACTAAATAAATCAAAATATTTCTGCGTATTTCAATATTAAAAATGCAATAAACAATTTAGTGTAACGTTAGAGGTATTTAAATTTTCAGAAATGGGACGATAATGCGATAGGTACAAACTCTTTTCATCAAAATGCAACGAAATGTGTAAAATTTAATAGTGGTGGTAATAATTTACTGATTTATTTTACTTTTTTATATTTAGAACGAACATTTTCTGTTAATTATGGGTTAAATATGTGACTATATTATTATATTATATTATTTTATAATATGAATTACACAACTATTTTGCATATATGTTCTGCATGTGTGAAAATAGAAAATTATTTTAATTAATTTACTATTATTATAATTTTATTAATAAACGATTCCCATCATCAGTGCGTACATTGGTACATATATATTTGTTTTTTTTTTATTTTTATTCGAAGCAGACCAAGAGTGTATTACCCCGCCACATATTTAAGAAACACAACCCAAAATTACGAGTAAGTAACCAAAAACTCCCCATCATGTTTCCAAGTCTGACACATTCAATAACTGTCATGTGTGGTGACGGTATTTAAAAAAGACTATTCATTCACGACTCACGACGTGTCACGTGGACCAATGCGGTTGAGTAACTGATGCTCGACTTTTAAAACGCTTATGAAAGCTTATATAGATTTTTTAGTTTTTAGTGTATATTTGAACGACTCCAAATGCTGTCATTTATGTACTTCGTGAATTATTATGGGACACAGAAAAACTACACTAATACAAACATATTTTGATCTGGTTATTAACCTTATAAGGTTTTTCTATTTATATATAGAAAAATGGTTTTTAGATACATTCTGATGTAGTGAGTTTGGACATTTTGTTAAATAAAATTTTATTGAGAAACACTTTAAATGTAGTTTAAATCCCAAAAGAAAAAGTTTCAAAGACATTCGAGAACGGGCCCAAGCGTGTTGTTGTCCTTGTTTTATGAATTGAATAATAAACATCTTCATGGTGTATTTACATGTTGAGAGGTTACGTGTTGAGAGGACTCGAGAGCACCCGACAGAAATCAAAATATTGAGTTTATTCCACTTTAAAAAAGGCACCCAGGCTTTTGGTCCATATAAATGTTTTTCAGTGTACCACATTGTAGCACAGAATTTAGTCGATCGGTTTCTAATAAAATATTAATTATAAGTATGAACCAACTTTCATTATATTTAATATAATTATGAAAAAGTATAATAATAGCTTTTGCTATCATTAGCGTTCTTAAAATGGCGCCAAAGAGAATATGAGCAACTTAATAAATAACAGTGAAAAGATCCATAACAAGTAATGCAAACAATCAAAAATAAAAATAAAAATTCCAACCCTTCACTCGATACAAAATAAACAACATTAATAACTGTCTCCATACTTATGCATCAACCATTCATACGTCGTAAAGAAGGAATATTTCCTACTAAACCCGCCCATAAACACGAATCGCCAATGTTACTGCCAAGAACGACACGTTTATGCGAAAGCAGCAAGATCAAAATTTACTCAAGCAGAGGTTATGATATTATTTGGAGTTGGCCCCAGTGTGTAACGTTCCTAATTCCGCTATAAAAGTATGACAAGCTTTAGATTATTGCAATTTAAAGGTAACAACTCTGAACATGGTTTATGCAAACACTTGAAGGTTTATAGAGCATTATTAATATGTCAATGACTTCATGATAACTAAGTTTATAAGGATGTTCATATTGTTTTATGACGAGATCGGTTTTATACGGCACTAAATACGGCAGACAAGGTACATAAGATTTTAATGAAAATTCTTTCGCATTAGGATAACATAACGACAATCAAATGAATCTAAGTATTTACAAGAAATATATATCCTCTTTTTATAAAATTACATTACATTCACCAAAATACTTCAACAAGAAAAATATTTGTTAATTAGTCAAATTCATCAAATTTGTACTAAAAGTTGAGGATAGAAATAATAATACATTAGTAACACTCCCGTCACTCCTATTATTATCACTCCTGTCAAAGCTATGTAGATATCTTAAAGCTACATATAAATAAAGTTGAAGTATTTGTTTGTAATCACAAATTTGCAATCTCAAATTAACAACTTTTTACTAAATGCAGATGAAAGCATATACTATAAAAAACAATTTTTTTTTTCTCTGTCCTTCTGTCTGTTTAGTTTGACTAATCTCTGAATCTACTGGACCGATTTTACTGTGTAGTAAAATTACGTAAATTATGTTCAGACATAACTAATAACTAATAAATAAGCTAATAATACTGCATTGTTGATACAAAGGACATGGAAAAGTATTCTGCATCATTTACTCCATTCGCCTCTAGACTCACTTTGTCTATATCGAGAGCACAGACTATATTTTATTAGAGGAAACTTTATGGTTAGTGTCATTGATTAATATTTAAATACATTATTATTACTGACATTTTTACACATTACTACAAATTTAATATTTCTACATTTAAACAAGTTTTTTGTTTAAACTTAGATTAATGTTGTATGTTATAAAATGATATATAATTAAAATTAAAAAATATACTGTTAACATTTAAGGAAAAAGTTAATAATTGTATTCGGAGTTGGGTAAATATAAAAACAGACATATTTAATGACATATAATTGTCGTTATTATAAATGTTTATATACAACGTGTTAATGTTGCATAGGTTATGGCTACCATCAGATGTCGTCTCTGAAAGAAAGCAATTTTTTGAAATTGAGATCATATTTCAATAACTTTAGTGAATCCTGATCCTGATGATCCAATTCGATTATGATAATTTATTAATAGTAAAAATCATTTTAATTCGCGTCGTTTTGTTTTTCATAAAATAATGTATAATTGTAGTATATTATTTAGATCAAATAATGTTGAAATATCAACAATTTTCTCAATTGCATTTGAAACTCTAATTTCAGTTACTCTATGGCGGCAGGTAGCGCAGGCTATATGAAACGTAGAGTGAATAACGGTAGAGTTTATTGCATGCGCACTTCAGTTGCACTGCTCATATTGTAGCATTCGCGTTACTGTATCAACTTAACGTATCTTCTTTATTGCCAATATTCAAGTATATAGTGGTAGGTTTTTCTTTGGTATGGTTAAATCTTCTGAAATAATAAAGCGAATTTAATACCATCTTTTATAATACTTAGCAAAAATCCTTAAGTATTACGATTAAAAATGAAAAGATTTATCTAAAATTAATCAATAGTTTGTTTAGCTGTTAATGAAATTCTTCTTATTACAAAAAAAATATTTAATATCCTTGAGCATAAATATTCTTAAATAGATGTAGTAAAAATAAAACAGATATTATTGACTGAACTAAGTTAATGATCCAGTTTACAAGTGCAGGAAGCAAAGCTTACATTCCGGGATGGCAGTTTGTGCAACTACAAGACTCATGACTTGATTTACATACCTATAGCGTGTGCCAGAAAATATAAGTGTGGAAAAATATTTTTAAAAACTATAAGCGCTTGAATTAGAGCTCATAACGCTTGGTTTGGTACATAAGCCGAAATTAGTGAAACTAACGGAATAAATCGGTATATTTAAAAGTTTTACTTTACAAAAGGGAAAACCGCGACTGAAATCGTAAAAAAGTCGCAATGAAATCTAAGCAGTTTTTATTTATAAATTTATAATTGTTTATCTTTATCTCTTACAAAGATTGTGGTAATATATAGTAGTAGATATTGTTAATATTTCTCTTTGGTCATAAAACGTCACCGATAAAGTTACATACATTTAACGTTCTAATAAATACCAAAAAACTAATTTAATACAAATAACGGTGTTATTACGATGTCTTTCTTAATATTATTATTAATATTGAAGAACTTGTGTAGCAACACACAGAGCTCTGGATGGCCAGATGGTAATGTGAACCATAAACAAGTATGCGACTCATAAAGTGGTCGCAGTTTAAATTGCCACTGTCTGATTTAAAATTATATTTCTTGTTTGATTTCCGAATAATTACTTGGAATGCAATATTAAAAAAAACAGTTAAATACGTTTTTTTTTTAATTTATTTTAGCTACTGTGTACTTGTAATGCTCTATTTTATTTTCAATTAACCAAATATTTCAACTTAAATTAACATAATTAATTACATGAGGTAATTAGTTAACATTTGTTAAATATGTAGATATTACTTTAGTATTTATGCTGAAAATTGTTTAGTAAAGCAAAACACAAATAAATACTTCATTAACTTCTGTTTATTAACTCCGTGAGTTCAGAACCAAACGATATTATGTCAGAACCTAAACAAACTTCATTATAATAAAGTCAAACTTGCTTCACATTATTAATTATACCTTTAAAGTTCACTGCCCATAGAGTAATTTAATATATTTGTGATGGGACCCCTGTATAAAGTTATTATTTCATTGTACTATATAATATTAAATTAGTTATAGTTTAGCCTATGAATACCCCAATATCCATCGAATGACGGATTTCCATATCCTTCAGAAGGAAATGGAAATCCGTCTATAGATGGAAGCGATATAATGTAGCGTGTTTTCGTCATACAATATATCAGCTATATAACTTCAATATGTTTTATTATCATGATCGCAATGGGTAGATGCTCTTGTAGTATGTCCAATACCAGAATAATAATTCACAATGTGTTGTATGTTTTCCTTACACAACAATTCCATATTGATACTGAGGACATCGGCGTTACCGGCGTTGAATTTTTTACGACTTTTTATAGGAGATCTTTGATTAAATTAAATGTATTATTTTCTTGTTTTTCATATTTTTTAAACAGCACAATACTTTTTGTACTAAAAATATTAATCGTCAATCTACCAGAGATATTCAGAACATGGTACGAGAAGAAAAATTAAAAACGTAACTTATGTAACTTAACTTTTTAGCCTCGTTAAATGGTGGTCGTTGAAATGATCTTTTGAAACATAAAATTATACCTATATTTATTATGCTCATAGGAATAAGTAGTTTATCATAAAGGTTGCCTGGTAGAGATCGCTTATTAGCGATAAGGCCGCCTTTTT
The DNA here is from genome assembly GCA_918358695.1 of Melinaea menophilus ssp. n. AW-2005. Classification (NCBI taxonomy): domain Eukaryota; kingdom Metazoa; phylum Arthropoda; class Insecta; order Lepidoptera; family Nymphalidae; genus Melinaea; species Melinaea menophilus. The sequence goes on along the minus strand of OU911046.1, from coordinate 4,357,531 downwards.
GTATAACCAAATTATTGTTTTCTATTTTTAACGTGAAAATTAAAAATATTTGTTTTTCTGGTGTGCAATAAAGTATATTTATTATTATTTATTATAATTTTCTTGATTTATACTTTAAACTCACAAAGTGTATAACTTAAAAAAATATTTAATACTAAAGAATCATTAAAATTTAGTACTTATATCTAGTTAAAATCTTTATAATATTTCAATTGAAATATTATAAAGACTTAAAGAATATCAAACCACTACGACATACATTGCCGTAGACATTGCTCGTTGGTTGTTTATTGCGTCCATATTTCAATTATCCAAATGCCTAGAAAAGGCCTCGCAGAGCTGCTGATGAATGTCCCACATGTGTCAACCGACAAATACGTCATCGCCCGTGGCATTTGTTAGACCAGGCTTTATACTGGGGTTTATACAAGGGAGAATTCTCCTACGACTCTTATATTGTATAGTTTAGACATTCTAAACTAAACTGTTATTCACAAGTAACAATTTATACATATTCATTTCTAAGCATTAAAAATATGTGCTTAACTTAGCATTAGATATGCTTTTACTGATTAACGTTGTGGAACATCTTTTTAAGTTAGAGGGTTGTAAACCACTTTAATACCGTACATTCAGTCTTTAAATTTACAATTTTATTTTAGTTACGAACAACAGAAGTGCAGATAATTCCATTAAAGCCATGCTATGTTTATATGGGGACAAGGAAAAGCTATTTGTCGTATAGCATCTTAAAGGACTAACATAGGAATTCCTCTAACCCTTCTTACATAGTGTGTGATTCCGGACGTGGTCACCGAAACGACTCTAGAGCCATGAAGCTAATCTTTTTAATCGGAGGTCTTTTGTTTAGAGAATTATAAATAAAAATAAATTCAATGTCAAGTCAATAATATCTTACAAAAATCTAGTATGACGAAATTTTAATCATTACATCAGGAATGTAAAACGCGTCATGGTTTAAGAATATGATTACATTGTTATTTGATTATTTAAACTGAAAATGTCCAAAAAAATAAAATGAATATTCTCAACATTTTCACACTGTTATAAAATTTTATTTGAATAGGAAAACTGACAGTCATACAAAAGCTGTACAGTACACGACATTATCACATCGGTGTTGGTGCATTAGTATTAAGTTTACGAGTCTGTATAGAACGCGGTCTCAGATAAATCTGTGCTACGTTTTATAGCAATGCATTAGACCGTGGATTCAACTAGATATAAATGGATTATTAGTTTACTCCGTTCATAAAAAAATCTTAAATTAAAATAATTATTTTATGCAAATGTTCTAATATATTAATTATTTTATGTCACTTGTGATAAATAAACGGCTGGTCGATTGCTATAGTTAAGTAATGTTAAGGGAACTACATTCTTGAACTATAGCGAATAACAACTACATATATGAGTATTTCAACTTTTGGGCAACTATTCCCTACCTAATAGGTATCCCGTATACACATACTGAAACTAACTATGAGACAGTTTTGTAGAATGTCTAATTCATTTAAATGTATGTGTAGTTTTGGGAGCGTTTTGTTTTAAGCTGTTTGAATTCCAACGTTTATTAATATTATATCGTTCTTGGTATTTTTGAAGGTATTATTGGATTTTTTGTTTGTATTTTTTTTGATATTTTTTTATGTAAATGCGTTGACCTACATTACTACTGAACCTACATATTTAAAACTACAGTTTCTTTCACATACAAAAATTAAGTTTGAAACAGCAATGTAGTCAATACGAGATTATTTAATTTATTTTTATATCTTTTGTGTAAAACGAAAGAGAAAAAACGTGTTGGATTATAGTTTGTTTATCTAAATTAATAATTTAATGAAACACCAGAGTCTCTTTGGTAATTATGACTTCACCAATATATCACACTAAAATAGCGTTTACAAGTGCTACTTGCTAAGTGTATAATATATTAATAAGTACTTTTCTCTATTATTTAATTTAATTTAACTTTGTTTTTCGTATATTATTTTATATACGAATCGACTATAAATCGAATATAAAGGAATATATTTTATTTTTTATAAAAAACACTACTGTTTTACACAATGGCGAATGCAATTAAAATAAAAGATATTACTGTGTGAATAAAGCGTAAAAATATGGGAATTATATGCGAGAAAACTTTATATTGTAGCTTTACAAAGAACAGTGTTACATAACATTTTATCGTTGTATTTGTAAATGAACTCTACAGTACAGTTTACCACGGAGTCATTATGACAATCACTTTGAAAGTTTTAGTTGTAATGTTTGGATCTGGTGTAATGGTTGTCTTACAAGAGTTTTGAACTCACACATAATTCAAACAATTCCTAGATGTATACTTTGAACATTGTACATTGAAATTAACTTGTAATTACTTTCTGCTTAATTATAAAGGAAAATAATGAAGTATTTATTTGCATGAGTGTTATAAGTGTGTGTGTAACAGCAATTATGAATAAATATATTTTTTATGTCGTAACTTAGACCACAACCCCGAACTCCTGTTTGTTCTTGTTATCACGACCTCCGAGACATTCCAAACTCAAACCGCTCATGTATACTTAAAACTTATAATGCTATAACATTTTGACTCAATTGTACTCTGCATCTTCTAGCGTTTTACTTTAGTTGATAAACATTATGACACCGAGAAGATATAAATTGTGACAATAATAATATTGGAAAACATGACTCTTTATACTAACCGCCGCGTTAAGTAATAACTAACAATTAATAAAGCGATTACAAACAAAATATTATTTTGTTGTTTAATTTATTAATTAAGTTTTTTTCTGTTCTATAAATGTTTATCTATAAATTAATGAATTGTTTGTTAATATTGTTGATTATTGTAGTTAGATGTAATATGTTGGTAAAAATATTAATGACTTGAAAGTTTTAATAGTGTCTTTACACATTTCACTATTACATATTTCGTATGTATGATCTTCATACTGATTTATTTATTTATCGACACTATACGAGACAATTAAGTCCTCCTATTTACTATTTAATTCTAGTAATATAGTCAGTTCTGCTATGATAATTATTTTATTAAGTAATAAGTAATATAAAAATAAATATTTATAAAATAACAATTGTCTATCGTGGTTCAACAACACATTAACTTATTATTGATATGAACGCCGATACAACAACAAATCTCAACAGAAACAAGGAAACCTATTCTTAACTCTTTACTCTTACTAATTTGTACATTGAAGTGATTGTTATAGTAATATTTCAAAGAAACATTTCGTGAGTCTTACGACTTAGTCCTAAAGAATAATATGCTTTAATGTTCATTGAATAGTTAAAAAAAATATTTTTTTACAACAAATTATTAATTATTAATTAATAAATTATATATAAAAAAATATTAAAACTATGTGTATAATATTAAAGCTGATAAAACACGTTATTTAAAATTTCAGATAAGCAGTATGACTTTAAATTCTTACAAAAGCGGTGCATTACTTTACAGCGTCTTTGTTTAATTTTGATACGTGTGCTGAGGTAGGTACTATACACTTCGACTGGTTTTCATTATCTCGTCTAATACAATATCATTAGTTTAAGTTAGGTAGTCCTTAATATTAAGATAGGGTTATTCAAGGCCTACATGAACATGATAACTACTAAAAATACTATTGAATCTATACCATGTGATTAATTTTAGTAAGGGATTAAACTACTGAAATAATATTTTTATTATTATAAGTGTGTTCAGAACGTAATATGCCGATTGAAAATAAACTTCTTGGAGGATTGTTTTAGAAACTTTGTATAATGTTAGCGATCTATTTAATTTTTTTTAACATACGTATCAGTATTGTGATATAAATAGATGAGATTAATATATAAACAATGAAATAGCATACATATACATAATATTATATAAAATAGTTGAAAATATAAATTGATTCTCCTATAACAATAATTATAATAATTTATTATTTTGCAAGAATTTGTTATACGTCTTTTATTAAAGAGAGGATGTACAATTCAAACAACAACATCCATATATTGTATACATAGTCGATATGCCTGAAGATCATCTGCATACTGGTGGTGATTTGAGAACAAATAGTGTTAATAAACACTGAAAACAGTAGAGGGGTCAACACGCCACCCTGAGGGACACTATTATTGACATATTCCAATCAGAATACAGATTTACATTTCATCATAGTCCTTTGCTGGCTCCAATCAAGTAACGATGAAACCATTCAATTACCGATGAAACGAAATATCAAGTAACGATGAAACCAAATATTAGGAGCAAAATGTCAAAATTAACGGTTAAAGGTATTAATATTAATATATATATATATATATATATATATATATATATATATATATATATATATATATATATATATATAATATAATATTAAAAATATATATAATATTAAAAAAGTAATTTCAATAGTTATTTTGTTTTATAAATAAGAATTTCTTTTAAATTATATTATTATAATCTCCAATCTAATCTTTATTTCATTTTATTATATTTAAATTAATTATCCTAAAAAAAAACATCAAAAAATTATGTATAATTTTTAAATCAAGTAAAATTAATAACCTTTCCGAGTCGCTATTAAATGTTCAACGAAATATAAAATAACATCAAGGGGAGCTTTATCTTCAACAGACAATGTTCCAAGTGGTTTTAAAACCATCAACGAAATTGCTAGTGACATAAACTTCCAAAACTACCTCCGAGCAAATTACACTGAAGTTTTCAAGTATTATACCCTCTGAATTAGACTCACTTTGCATAAAATCTCATTAATCTAAGATACACAACCTGGCGGGTATGTTGAAGCCTTAAGCAAGGCTAATAAACATTTAGAAAAAAAGGTAGGTTCTTATGACAGGAACAATAAAAATTTTTAATCTACATGTTGGCGTTTTACAAACACTTAAGTAACGGATACAACAACACAACAACAACAACAACAACAACAACAATCTATAAAAAATATAAAGAATTACTTCTAATGGGAATCGAATCAACGACTTTTGGTCTGTCCAAGTCGTTGTTGTTACGCTTTGTCTGAGTAAATCTAAGAGTTGATTGATCGTAAATAAGTTTACTGTAACGTTTACGATAATAATTAACTTTTAAAAAATTAAACCTGTTTTACGTTTTCCTAAACTCAAAATATATTTTCACATAATACATAAAGTAAACAGGCAAAAAGTACGGACTCTCAAAATAATAAGCTACAACACGTAATATTTGCTACTTGTTGTAACTCAGTAACTTTGCATCGTCAGAGAGAAATCGCACGTACAATTCACCTCGACACAGTAACATTACATGATATTTGTGCTTTATGAGGTAAATTGGCGTCAACTGTTCCATATCAAAGTCCCCTTGGACTGCGTGGTTATACTTTTGATGAGTAAATTTCATCAAATTGAGGAAAAGTTTAAAAAGTTTAGCTTTTTGTATATATTATTTAAAAGTTTGTTTTCTCAAGAATTTAATTTTGATCATATTTGAATTGAGAAATCTAATTTATTTAAAGTTATATTTTATAACAGCGCTCAGTATTAAGCGATATTTTTAATAAACATTAAATTTTCATGTTCCATGTTTGGTATGAGACACTTTGTGAATACATGAAATTTTTGGAAATAAAAGGAAAACCATAACCGGTTTTAAACTGTGAGGACGCCACAATATAATGTCCTCTGATAGTTACTGTGGAAGTTGGTAGAGCCGTGCCGGAACCGCGCTATCTCCTCGCTTTTGATGCATAGTTGTCGGTTTTTAGATGCTTATGCTTTGTTATTTATAGCCATCATATTCTGTGAAAACACTCTGAAGTACCTCTGATTATGAGGTAGTAGGATTTGTATTATTTAGACATTTTAATATAAGCTGCAATACATCCACCGTTATTGACTATTTATTTCATTCCATCACATTTAAATATTTTTAACAAAAAAGGTTATCAAGTTAATACTAACTTAGTAGTTATTAACTTAGTGGTTATACAACTACGATAAACATTTATCTTAATATTCAATTACATTTTATAACTTCTAGACGAGTTGAAAAAATAACTTGGAGTTTTTTCTCTCCCCTCGTTCTATTTCTTTAAACGTTTTCAAACGTTTTTGTAATTTTCTTATTTCTATAAGCCTTAAGCTTATAATAAACTATAAAGAAATTTTTATACTATTTTGCATCTTATGAATCTGAAAGAACGGCAAAACGATGTTTCAAGTTACCGACTTGCTACGAGTATTATTTACAACGAGGCATAAATTGCGAGACATGATTAAAATGTAAAACAGAATACTGTGAGTTTAACTGTTTTGTAAAAATTAATGTATTTTTAAAGAAAGGGCGACAAAATATATTGTAGTACTTTGTTGGTTGACAAATTCACATTTTATGTGAATTATTGTGTTAATATGTTATGTATAATATGTTAATATGTTAATTATTGTGTTTTTAAAATACATGTTACGAAATCTATCTATAAAATATGCACCGGATAGTGTATATCATTTGACATTATTATTTGAAACAATTTTATTAGACTAATTCATTTTGCTTCAATCAAGCGATAACCTCCCCAGAATATTTATCCACATTAAATATTCCCTAGCCATATGATTGATAGTATTATAAGAGGACATCAAACTCAAAAAGTTTCAACTGATTAAAGCGCGTATTTTACAAAGTGAACATTTACTGAGCTAGAATTATAGCCTTTCTATTTTAAGTATGGGACGCTATCACAAGAAATTTTCGCCAAGTTGGCCAATATTATATGGCGCGGTGCCAAGCGACTCGTCGAGGTTTAAGTTTGAACAATTTGAAATTCTGGTGTTTTCCGTCTGATGATTGACAATATTATTTTTTTTACCAGTGGGTCTTCACTGGCATACGAGTATTGATAGCCATATTTAAAATATTTAGAGATTACTGAAAAATATTTAGAGATTTAGGTCAGTGGATATGGATGGATGGATATCCCCTTCGTCGTATCGTCGAAATGTGATAACTTAACGCGAGTAGATACTTTCTAAATAAAAAAAAAATCGTTACGAAATTTAAAAAAAACTTAAAAGAGTTGATATATACTGAGTGCTACTTATTTTTATATATAACTAAAAATCTGTTTAGATTAGTTAAATAATTAGTTATTCATTATTATATAAAAGTGAAGACTCATTTTTATATAATAATTTATTAATGTTATTATTAATTTGAAACTACTATTTATTTTCACATCTACTACAGAACTGATTATACCTGTAAGTGTCCGTCAGTGTCAGCTTAAAATACTTAAATACCGTACGGTAGAGTTAATCATTTAAAGTTAACATCCCTTCTATAGTATTATTAAAATAAAAGATACATCTGGGTAAAGATAATATTTTTAAAAATTTTAATAAGGCCGCAAATCGTTATTGCTTATTAACCTCATAACCTAATAAAAATTAATAATTTTAATTGCATAATGTAACAGAATATTGGATCGTGGTTTTATCAAATATGTGGCCAAATATTTTCGGAAGGTTACCAAATATATTATGTTACACATTATTGTGGTGCATGATAATGAAACAAGTTATTTCTATTATGGTAAACAGTCCATTTATGTTATGTTATATACTGTATTTCACATTTTTCGTTATGATTATAAAAAGACAAAGAACGTATCAAATCATTGAACAAAAAGTAAGACAACACGTTTCCAAGTAAAAAGAGTAGAATAAAAATTTATAGTGACAACTTTAGACCGCAATCAAGCTCCTGGTATCTTCCTATACAGTGGAGGTAACTGAATCAGGCACACAAAACCATCACGAGTAAGTACTAGTATTTCTTCATCTCTATTCCATGATCGAGGTCTAATGTCCTTTATTTTTTTTTATCTGAAGAACGTAAAATACTGGTAAACTAACTCTAAATTAGAATTTTGTATCATTGTTTATATTTGTAATATTTTTAAAATGTTACCAAAATAAAAATCAAAGCAAAGTTTAGTTAGTAGAGATGAAAACTCATCCCCTGGCTTTAATTAGAATTGAAAAAGCCGAAATCGTGTAAAACAAGTACCGTGTAATCGTGTAAATAGGAGAATAGGTGTAAATTAAACCTCACAATGAATAACCTCATTAATTATGTCATCAGTAATTTATCTAAATACTTCACAAACTCAAACGATTCATCTCACCTCTAAAGCCCCAGGAAGCTTCTGCCCTAACTTAGTTTAAAGTTATACGGAGACGTGACGCTGATGTCCCTCAAATTAAGTTAATTTTCTTCCACTAACTCAAACTAAAATTAATTACTTTATAAGATTTCTACATCTCGCTCTGCTTCTCTTTCTTTTTCTGTCAACGTTTAAATAATATCATTTGCTTTGAAATAGTAAGATAAATTAGAAATGTGAAGAATATTTTACGTGTAGATACACACATAACAAATTATATAATCAATAAATGGTTAATATTCTCGATAGAATTAAAAATAAAATGATACGATAAATAAATATATTTGTATAACCGGATTTATTAAGTAAAGTCCTTTATGATGATAATGAGACCATTAATGATGTGAGTTAGAATTAGTTTTGTTATAACATCTACTCGTGATGTTATGGGTCGGGGAAAATGTATTTTTGTATTTTTAGTAAGAAGTTGTAATAAAATATTTTTGTTTATATTGTTTGTAAGTGGTTGCTTGTATTATCATTAAAAGAGTAAAATTTTATAAAATAAAATAAAAGTAAAACAGTTTTCGCCTTTTTTTATTTGTTTTTTTATCCTTCGAAAAAAAAGAAGTACAATTTAAATGTTAATTTAAAAAAAGGTCTAAATGTTACTAAAGCCGAAAAAAATACGATATTGTACTATTTATTATTAGTATAATTGTTACTACATTATTTAGCTTTAGAATTAGAGATAAAGAGCGGTTATTTTTTCACTTACCGAAAGTATCAAGTGTCATTAGATGAAGTTTGTTTTACAAAATATCACTTAGAAAGTTCATACATGTGTATATCTTGGTAACACTTTACGGATAAAGTTTGAACTTACAAAGCAGATACATAAAGACTTTTGTTATCCTTAACGTTTCACTCACTAGGAATAGTTGTAATTGGAACTGCACACTTTCCTGCATCCATTCCCGTTGCAGCTTGTGAATCAGCAAGCAGATGAATCAATCAGCAGCAGAGTGATCCATTGTGCTTTTTTAATAAACTCGACTTTCAGGATTTGGCAAAGATTTATTTTTATAAAACAGATTTTATTTTCAATCTTTCTAAGATATAAAGCTTTATTTACATTTAGAACTTTTATATTATAAAATTTTTAATAAACACAAGTTACTAAATAAATCAAAATATTTCTGCGTGTTTCAATATTAAAAATGCAATAAACAATTTAGTGTAACGTTAGAGCTATTTAAATTTTCAGAAATGGGACGATAATGCGATAGTTACAAACTCTTCATCAAAATCCAACGAAATGTGTAAAATTTAATAGTGGTTATATAATCATAGAGGATCAGGAAAGCCTTACTGATCTATTTTACTTTTTATATTCAGAATGAACATTTTCTGTGGGTTGAACATGTGATTATATTTCTTATTTAATAATATGAAATATCGATTTATTGCCAATTTGCACAACTATTTTGCATATATGTTGTGCGTGTGATACAATAGAAAATTAGTTTAATATTTCACTATTATTATAATTTTATTAATAAATGATTTCCATCATCAGTGCGTTATCAGTCGAAAGAATGGTATTAATAAATGATTTTTAAAACTCATATCTTTATTAACATATACTCTTTATCAAATCACGTAATTTCATTACTTAAACTATAGACTTAAGTAAAATAAAAAATATATACATGTATAAAATAATTATTAACGATTCAAAGAAATATTAAAATATATAATATAAATGTATCAATACTGGTAGTTCGGTCCCATAGATCTCTTTACTATATTCGACGCGTTCTATACGTAAATATATTTTCTCTTGATATTGAAATTTCATCATTTGTCTTTTCTTAAAACCCAACAAAGCCTTATTTCACGTATTCTTAGCGTTCTTAGTTTTTATAATCATCACCCCACAAACAAAACAATGAGTTAACCGGCTGTCGCAGTCTTGAGACTTTCACTCTGAGAATCTCGAGCAGAGCACTTCTCTTGTATCATAAGTATAGAAAACAAGTATTTATTAGATAAATTAACCTAATATAATCCAATTATTACATTTTACTCTTATAGTTACACAAGTACATACGGTCTTTCAGGACTAAAATTAAGCTTCACTGTATGTAATGAATGTAATGAAGTTATGATTGAGGCTACGAGAATCTTATCAATGGAGAAATATTATCAATGGAAGTCAGATATAAAAAAAATAATAAAAATAATAACTTTTGCTACTAATTTGGTAATATTTATAATTATTACTTGACCACCTTGTACCATCAGTTTTTAAATATGTATAAATAATGCAAGGTGATGTAAAACATTACCTCATTAAGAGATACTACGAAAAAGGTATTTTCTAAATATATAAGTATTAAAAAGTCATCAACTTGATGAAACATTAAGTGAAATAAAAATTTGCATTAAAATTATTAGATATATACTTTCCTACATTTGAAAATTCAAATATTCGTTATTATAATGATAAGTAATAGGTATATTTCTAAATAAGAAGCTGATAAGATTTGTCCTCGTATCTATTGCATTAAATAAATTAGTAAGTGACATATGGCGGATTATAAGACAATAGTTCTCAGCAAAAAGTTGGTTTATTTATAATCTGTAATATAATAGGTTGGCAATTAAGTGATTGCGGATTTCACTCATAGATGACATTAGTTGAATTTTTCGGTTTGCAGACATAGTACAAATGTAAAACACATTTTGTTGTTTGACAGCTGGCAATTCAGCTAGTCAATAAGTAAAAAAAGTTTTTTGATCGGTTGTATAGTTTTTGTTTGGCATTCGTTGAAAAATGGAAAATAAAAAAAACATTTTCGTCATATTTTGCTTTTTTATTTCATGTATCACATACGTGCATTGAAAATCACTTAAAGCGACTTGGCTATGTTTAAAAATCTCGATATATGGATTCCTCATGAAACTGAATGAAACGCATTAACAGCTGCGTATTGATAAAAAACGCAATGAAGATGATCCACTTTTAAAACGACTGATAACTGGCGATGAAAAATGGGTTGTTTAAAACAATATCAAACGGAAAAGATTGTGGAGCAGGCCAGGGGAACCAACTCAAACAACATCAAAAGCTGAAATTCTTCAAAGGAAGGTTTTGTTATCAGTTTGGTGGGATTACAAAGGAATTGTCTACTTTGAACTCTTACCACCCAACCGAACGATCAATTCTAATGTCTATTGTAACTGTATTAGGATTGTATAGGATTAAGATCAAAAGGATTTTTTTGCAGAAAAAGTACAATTTTAGGAAATGAAGTCTTTATAACTTCTGTGTTTGTAGCAAAATAATAATTATATCACAAAATCTTAAATACTAACTATCTCCTTAATCCATGTCACATCTATTGTGTATGATGAAATACCAAGTTAAAGAGCCTTTATCCCTTCCGCTATGTAGTTGTCAATTAACATTCTTATAATAATGGTAAATAAAACTTCTGGGGTTCAAAATATTACAGTACTGACAATTTTTATTCTAATAAGTTTTGTAGCGAACTTAATGTAATCAAATTGAAGTTTTGTTTAGACCATTTTTTTTTCTTTGCACTTAAGAAAACAATGTTTTTTTTTACTACTAATCTCCATTTTATGAGTGTTAAGTTTTCGTGAATAGTCCACATTTAATTGATATTGTTTTATTAATATAACTCTCGTAGATTGTTTACAGTTTCTATATATATATTTTCGTTACACAACCACGTTACACGACCATACACCGTGTCGATATAACGAGAAAATATGTCGCCGCTGAGCCTTAAAGCCATCATTAGTATATTAACTACTTGTTACATATTTACAAATTGTTTGTAAAATATTATAAGGTAGATCTAAATAGTCTTAACGGGGTACTCCCTGCTATACTTTTATTTTTATAAATGGATAGTGTTTTGATAAATGTTGTGGGTAAATAATAATTTGTTGCGTAGCATTTGTTAATTACGTTGCAAGAATAAGATACATTAGGTAAACATAAATAACAATCACATTTAAGAATTAATGTAATGAAAGTTAGGATTAATTAATTTCTAATGCTTTAAATTTGACTAAAGTTATTAGTCAAGTCAAAGCTGTACGTGATCGTGCCATATTGACAGTTTTCCAGAATCGAGTCAAACGATCAACTTATTTGAACTTGTATAAATAGCAGGCAATTCGCTTCGACTATTTACTTTTTGTATAGTGCTCGAGTTGGACAGTGATAAGAACATATTGGTGTTGTACTGTGAGTAATTATGTAATTATACATATTTATTTATTCTTTTAGAAACTTCTAATGATTAATTCTTTGTGTATTTCATAATAAAATATTAAGTTTAGTTTTCATTTTTTGTGAGTTGTTATAAAAAGTGTTAGAGAACTGCGATTACTTTAAATTAATCGTTTTATTTATTCCTAATTAAATATTCAGTTAAGTTAATATTTCATTTACTGTGAGTGATTATGAAAAGTGAGTGTGTTAGTAAACTTTAGTTATTTTAAATGAGTTGTCATTGTTAGTAAGTTATTATGTGTTTTAATTAATTAAAATTGTTATTTTTTCCAGTGTGCTGCAGTTTGTGTTTTCATATTCCCAAGAATTTATAATTGAGTTTATTTGACTTTTTATTTGATAAGTATGAGTAATACTGATAAAAGAGGCAATGAATCTGATGGAGTTATCGGCTCTGATCTTTTTTTAAATTCTATTTTATGTTTGAATCCGTCACATACATATCATACTCAAGCAACAGTAGCTTTGTGTTTTGAATGTTATTCTTCCATAATTTAAAACCCTCTTCTCCACTAAAATATAAAAATTCGAAATAACAACAGATAGTATTTAATTTAACAACAAGTATTCTCAAAGTATTTCTAATAAGTTATTGTTTTTATAATTCTTATAATAAGACTGTGAATATTATTTTATTATAACTACACTTTTATCGATGCACATGTATTCGTGTATAATGTTTATTATAACCTGTGTTCCTCGTGTGTACATTTGAATGCAAAAGTTAAAAACACTTTCGATATTTGTAAGGACTTTTTAATTTTAACAATGGCAGGAAAATATCGGACGCATAGAAGCAATATTGTACGTGACTGCACCAAATATGGCGCTGTCCTCGATTCCTGATTAAAATTAGAGAAACTGTAGCATTTTGAGATTTTGAATGAAAATGAAATGAAGATTCATATCATTTTCATTTGTGATCTCGATAAAATTAAATTCCGATGTTTGTTTCTATTTAATGGATTGCTCTTTTCTCTTATTCTTATATTTTTACAGAACTATGTTTACTATTTTCATTATAACCGTTGATTATCACATTTATGATCTCTTTCCAATTTATCGTGATACATGTGATGATGATATGTGATTTACATTTTAATTACAATAGTGTCATATATTCACATATGTATAAACTTATACAAGTATTAATAAAAACAGAAATCTCCATATCAAACACAAGTAGACAAAAAGAGTAACAATTTTGTGGCAGTAATAAACAGAATTAACAAAAAATGACACATTGTATACACACGAATGTCACCGCTATTGCTACTCAATATAGATTAATTTCATACAAAATTAATAAGTCGTACAATTTTGTGAGACAATGATGGTCATATCATTGTGTGTCGAAAACGGATATGGAAACATACAGATAATCACATTGAAAGTCGCCCGAGTATAGTGCTTTCTTTTTTTGCGACTGTTCGAGGCCCTATCAGAAGTGCATCGCGAACTCTTATCGGTAATTGGATAAAAAGTTTACTTAAAGTATGCTTGTATTACTGCTTTACGCTATGCTCGGCTTTAGTTTCATTCAATTAGTACGAAAATCCCCCTATTGAAATATTTATAGTATTTTCCCGTGATCAGGCGCAGATGACTTACTTTGGCTAAATATTATTGTAAAGAGATTATTGGTAAAGTTCAAAGCTCATAGAAAAGGAATAATATGTCGAATAAATTTTGTACTAATTTAAGAGAATGCAAAAAAAAAACTTTAAAAATTGTATACAAATTTACTGATTAATAATTTGATTAATACAATTTCGTTGTTGTTAAATTTTAATAGGTTGTAGCATATACTGAATCCACTTCCATTCTTATTGATAAACATTTAACCAGTGTCACCTTTAATTGTATTACTTTCAGTAAATATTATATTCGCACATAGAGTCGTCTGTGGTCACCAGGAGATACAAACAAGTCTGTCACAGATGCTGGGCATTGTCACATGTCGAATAATAGTGCAAGTTTTACATAAAGAAAATAGAAATTGTATTAGTCAGCAGGCACGATACACAGCACCCATTTCAGGCCATCTGATAGGAGATTTTGATGAGCTGAAGTAATGACCTCTCCTTGTGAACACATGACCCCAGAAAATTTAAGCGTATCGGTTGAGTATATGACGAGAATAAAGTTGCAACCGGAAGTCAACGGAATTGAGAGAAATATACCACGCGCTCTCACAGATATTGTGCATCGTCTCTGCTAAATAATACAAGTTTTATTTTTATGTAAAACTTGCATTATTTAAAACTCAAAATTATTATACTTATTGTAGTTATAGTGAATATGATTGTTGCAAAGCATTTACATTTTGGGTTAAAATAATACACGAGTTATAAACATTGAAAGATTTATTTGAATGTTTGTAATTCGCGAAAGTCTTAAAAATATTATTATTCCGTATGTGACGTAGCAACACAAAAAATGTGTAATTAATTTATATCACTCTATAAGACGAGAATAGTCAATTATTTATAAACCAAGTTATATATTTAGTTAAAAGTGAGTCACTCATAAAACTTTCTAAGAACTTATTTTTTGTTTATTTGTAAATATAAACGTTTTAAATGGTTACTATTGATGTACTTCAAATATTTATTTCATAAAAATATCGTATGTAATGGGACTTACTGATTAAGCACTCTTTAGTCAACCGTTTTGCGTCTATTTCGGCACTCTTACCTTAAAGGCGTAATCCCGGTCTCATGGAAGTGTGCCCTTGTCCATCCATCCGATCCCTAAAAAAGGCGATAGCTCGGACAAAGCTAACTATAGAGCTATCGCCATTACCTCTGTTCTCTCCAAAATAATGGAGATTATTATTAACCGACAGCTCCTAACGTACTTCGAGGATCACCAGTTGATCAACGATTGGCTGGTGATCTTCTTTTATACCTTACGCACCATTGGGCAGCGGTTACTGAAAACAAGGGAGAGAGATCGATACGACATTTTTACTACTATTTCTAAGACCAGCGACGCTCTTGTGAATCCTTGGATGTTGCAAGAGTTCATGGGCGGCGATGATCACATATCAACGGTGACCCGCAAGCTCGCCCTTCAATAACATAAAAAAAAACAATATAATAGACTTACTCTTGAGAAGTAACGAATGAGTCGTTACTCATACGACTTATTTGTTACTTCTCAAGAAAGGAACAAAAACTAATGAGATAATAAATAAAAGGGATATAATCATATACTGCTTATATAATATAAAATACATAAATATTATTACTATAAAACATTTATAAGAATTCTAGTGGCAGAAATATTTTGAATTTAGCATTACAAACTATCTGATAATATACTCGTATTATAATAAGCACGCCTTCCAGCATTTTTATTGGTGCAGCTGAAATCTTCTACATGTTAATGCGTTTTATAATTTCTGTCTAAAGTAAAAGGCTAAAATATGTAGAGTACAATATAGTCAAAACGTTATAGCATTATAAGTTTTAAGTAGACAAAAGCGGTTGGGGCTTGAAACGTCTCGGAGGTCGCGATAACACGATGAAACAGGAGTTTAAAGTTTGGTCTAAGTTATGAGATAAAAGAATATTCCCTTATAGTTGCTTTTCTTACATCAATGTATAATTTAAAATCAATTCCTACGTACAATTTTCAAAGTAGAAACATAAACTCAAAGGAACAAACAAATATATATGAATAATTGTAAATATGCGTTAGTTTTAAACTCTTGTAAGACAACAATTATACCAGATACAAACATTATCAACTAAAACTTTCAAAGTGTTTTCGAGAAAAGTTTTCTTGGTAAAATGACAACGTGGTAAACTGTATTACATGATCCATTTACAAATATAACAATAAAATATTATGGACTTTTACTCTTTCTTTATAAAGATACAATATAGCATGTATATTCACATTCCAATGTTTTAATGCTTTATGCACATAGAAATATCTTTTATTTTGATTTTATTAGCGTCAATTATTCGTACATCGCGATATACATATATTAGTTGTTTTTATTTCCAATAAGAAATAATATTTTTGTCTTCTACTCCTTGTGATTAGCATATAAAATAAATACGAAATATAAGTTAATAATAATTAATAATTATTACAGAATATAATAATACAGAAAAGTACATATATAGCACTTAGCACTTGTAATATTTTAGCTTAAAATATTGTTGAAGTCATAATTACCAAAAAAACTTGGGTATTAACAAAAATTCTTAGTTAAGATAACAAACATGATCCAACAGATTGCTTTGTTTTGAATTAACAAAAAAAGTTATTTTGAAGTAGAGTGTCTTTAATAATAATGATACAATGTAAAAATAATATCATATTGCCTGTATTGGTGTTTTAAACTCTAACTGTGATTTTAAATTTGTAATTACAACAGTGATGTAGGTATATTTAAATAAAACACTATCAACATATTACATATACCTCTTACAATTTTTGTGTCTGCATTTTTGGGCGTACCTTCAAAAATACCAAGAGAGTATAATATTAATAAAAGTTGGAATTCAAGTAGCTTAAAACAAAACGTTCCCAAAACTACACATATATTTAATTGAATTGGACATTCTATAAAACTGTCTCATAGTTAGTTTCAGTATACGGGATACGCATTACGGAATAGTTGCCTAAAAGTTAAAATACTCATTATATACTGTTAATGTTGTATCACAATGTAGATGTTATTCGCTATAGTTTAGGAATGTACTTCCCTTCACATTCCTGAATACGATCAACCAGCCGTTAGGATAGTAAGTTAATTTTTAATGATATATTATAATCAATATATTTATACATTAGTAGTATATTAATAAGGTATTCATTTGATATAAGTTTTTTTTTATGAAGGATACTAACTAAAACCCTGTTATATCTAGATAATTCCACAGTCTTAATACACGTTCTATAGCAATAAAGCGTAGCAGAGATTTATCTGAGGCGGCATTCTATACAGACTCGTAAACTAGGCTAATGTACCAACACAGCACATCGGTGTTGGTACATTACTTAAAATCGTGGACCGTACAGTTTTTGTGAGAAATTTATGTTTACTTAACAAATAAAATTATGTAATAACGTACAAATTTTATAGTCATACTTAATGTTAAATAACAATGTTATCATATTCTCAAACCATTACGCGTTATTTCTGATGTAATGTTTAGTAACAAAATTCTCTAAACAAAAGACTTCCGATTATAAAGATTAGTTTCATGGCTCTAAGTCGTTTCGGTGACCACATCCGGAATCACACTATCTAAGAAGGGTTAAAGGAATTCCTATGTAAGCCCTTTAAGGTATTATACGGCAAATAGATTTTCCCCATACAAGCATAACGAGGCTATTATGGAGATATCAGGAATGCTTTTGTCCCCTGTTATAATAATAAATTTAAAGATTGAATATACGATATTAAAATGGCTTACACTCCTCCCACTTACAAAGACTTGCTAAAATATTCCAACATTATTCAGTAATGAGTAAATCTTGAAATAATTAAAATGTTTCATAATTAAAACAAAATATTCTTAAATTTAGTTGATATTTTTGAAGTTGAGAAATGAATATGTATAAGTCTTTTCTTGTCATTAACAGTTTAGTTTAAAATGTTCAATGTAAGCAATATGAATAATATTACAGGAGTCGTAAAAGCTTTCTTCCTTGCAACTCCAACGGAAAGCCTTGTCTAACAGATGATAATGGCAATATGGTATGTCTGACATACTTGCATATCGATACTTGAAATATAGACGTCATAAATATTCTACGTGCAATACCTACCACAATGTATGAGCTGCGTTTTAGTATTCTTTTTGAAAGAATTTTGATTTGAAGTCGAATATTTCTATTTAGTGTAGTGGATATAAGTATAACATTTTAATGATCCATTAAATGAATTTAATTTACAAATAAAGTTTATTATTCACATATAAAAAGATTTAGGATATATGAAGAGAAAATTTAATATAAAAAGAAAAAACATAATATTTCGGTATATTTTTGTGATTGCAAAAGCTCGTTTTATCAACAACCTTTTAACCTGGTCAAAAAATGATATTCTGTTTTTAATAGGACTTCTCGTCCCTAGTTCTAAATATCTCTTGTAGATTAAACAGTCAGAGGAATCAAAGTTTTCGATCTTCAAAGTTCTAAACTTTTTCAAAGGCTAAAAAAGAATAATAAAAAAAAAAAGAAATTATATTGAAGAGACCTTTCATGAAAAGTCGTAAAAAAAGTCGTAAGTCTTCAACGCTGATAACACGGATGCCCTCAATAGATGGGATTGTAGTTAATATGAGTTATTGCACCGATATTAAAGATACGTAAATGTTTGACCTATTACGGCCAGATTAATAAAACATATTGCGTTTACGTTGTTGATAAATTGTACGAAGGACACACTCTCATATCACAATGTTTTCTTCAATCAGCGGATTCTATAATCCTTCTTCCTTAAGCTATATCTAGTAATGGATTATTTACGAGTAATTCGAAGTATTTAAAAACGTCATGAAAATTGTATATGTAAAGATGTAGTTTTCCATCTCATTACATCATTCATCTGCATGTTAACATTGAATTCGGTTTAACCAACTATTCATGGTACATATTTATAACGTCATTGTCCAAAGTTGTCTCTATTTTCAGAACCTGTCTGGCAAATTAAAACTTTCCTGAGCACAAAGTGTAACTTACTGACCCTGGGGTACGTCAGAGTAGATATTCATACAGCTTTGTGAGATAACTTTATCTCGTCTAGATAGTTTTAAATGTTAAGTTAGCAATTCATTTGTAGCTGCTAATAAGTATATTTAGTAAAACAATTTAATAGTTGTAATTTACTTTTTAACCATACATTAGTTCTACACTAATTAAATAGTTACCATGTTTCTCAATCTTATGTACTAATAGTTTCTAAAATTTCCATAATAATAATATTATGGCTTTCCATATTCTTATTTATTGTTAGGGTCGAAATAAAAGAATCAAAACCTAATAGAACATTGGCCAAGTGACACCTATATCTATTTTATTTTTATTCGAAGAGTGTATTACCCCGCCACATATTTAAGAAACACAACCCAAAATTACGAGTAAGTAATCAAAAACTCCCCATCATGTTTCCAAGTCTGACACATTCAATAACTGTCATGTGTGGTGACGGTATTTAAAAAAGACTATTCATTCACGACTCACGACGTGTCACGTGGACCAATGCGGTTGAGTAACTGATGCTCGACTTTTAAAACGCTTATGAAAGCTTATATAGATTTTTTTAGTTTTTTAGTGTATATTTGAACGACTATAACTGCTGTCATTTATGTTCTTCGTGAATTATTATGGGACACAGAAAAACTACACTAATACATACATTTTTTTATCTGGTTATTAACCTTATAAGGTTTTCTATTTATATATAGAAAAATGGTTTTTAGATACATTCTGATGTAGTGAGTTCGGACTTTGTTTTGCGGCATGTTCATTTTGTTCCATAAAATTTTATTGAGAAACACTTTAAATGTAGTTTAAATCCCAAAAGAAAAAGTTTCAAAGACATTCGAGAAAGGGTCCTAGCGTGTTGTTGTCCTTGTTTTATGAATTGAATAATAAGCATCTTCATGGTGTATTTACATGTTGTGAGGTTACGTGTTGAGAGGACCCGAGAGCACCCGACAGAAATCAAAATATTGAGTTTATTCCACTTTAAAAAAGGGACCCAGGCCTTTGGTCCATATCCCCTATCTAAATGTTTTTCAGTGTAGCACATTGTAGCACAGAACTTAGTCGATCGATTTCTAATAAAATATTTATTATAAGTATGAACCATCTTTCATTATATTTAATATAATTACAAAAAAGTATAATAATAGCTTTTTCTATCATCAGCGTTTTTAAAATGGCGCTAAAGAGAATATGAGCAACTTAATAGATAACAGTGAAAAGATCCATAACAAGTAATGCAAACAATCAAAAATAAAAATAAAAATTCCAACCCTTCACTCGATACAAAATAAAAAATATTAATAACTGTCTCCATACTTAAGCATCGACTATTCATACGTCGTAAAGAGGGAATATTTCCCTACTAAACCCGCCCATAAACACGAACCGCCAATGTTATTGGCTGCCAAGAACGACACCTTTATGCGAAAGCAGCAAGATCAAAATTTACTCAAGCAGAGGTTATGATATTATTTGGAGTTGGCCCCAGTGTGTAACGTTCCTAATTCCGCTATAAAAGTATGACAAGCTTTAGATTATTGCAATTTAAAGGTAACAACTCTGAACATGGTTTATGCAAACACTTGAAGGTTTATAGAGCATTATTAATATGTCAATGACTTCATGATAACTAAGTTTATGAGGATGTTCATATTGTTTTATGACGAGATCGGTTTTATACAGCACTAGATACGGCAGACAAGGTACATAAGATTTTAATGAAAATTCTTTCTCATTAGGATAACATAACGACAATCAAATGAATCTGAGTATTTACAAGAAATATATATCCTCTTTTTATAAAATTACATTACATTCACCAAAATACTTCAACAAGAAAAATATTTGTTAATTAGTCAAATTCATTAAATTTGTACTAAAAGTTGAGAATAGAAATAATAATACATTAGTAACACTCCCATCACTCCTGTTATTATCACTCCTGTCAAAGCTATGTAAATATCTTAAAGCTACATATAAATAAAGTTGAAGTATTTGTTAGTAATCACAAATTTGCAATCTCAAATTAACAACTTTTTACTAAATGCAGATGAAAGCATATACTATAAAAAAACTAATTAATTTTTTTTCTCTGTCATTCTGTCTGTTTCGTTTGACTAATCTCTGAATCTACTGGACCGATTTTATTGTGTAGTAAAATTACGTAAATTAAGTTCAGACATAACTAATAAGTAATAAATAAGCTAATAATACTGCATTGTTGATACAAAGGACATGGAGAATGCATGGATGGTACGGAAAAGTATTCTGCATCATTTACTCCATTCACCTCTAGACTCACTTTGTCTATATCGAGTACACAGACTACATTTTATTAGAGGCAACTTTATGGTTAGTGTCATTGATTAATATTTAAATACGTTATTATTACTGACATTTTTACACATTACTACCAATTTAATATTTCTACATTTAAACAAGTTTTTTGTTTAAACTTAGATTAATACAAGGGAACTCCCCGGCCCTTCGGGCCAGGAAGGGTCAAAGGTCACGTATGAGGTTGGCACCTACCCTATTTTGTAGCCTGATTCAATAGCTTTTTTATTGATGTATTACACATTATTGTGTGATTTGTGGGTGATAAGTGATGCGCGTACATACAGAGTCAATTAGGTCATTATTATATAGTAAGGATTGTATGCTATGAAATGATATGTAATTAAAATAAAAAAATATACTGTTAACATTTAAGGAAAAAGTTAATAATTGTATTCTGAGTTGATGACATATATTTGTCCTTATTATATATGTTTATATACAACGTGTTAATATTACATAGGTTTTGGCTACCATCAGATGTCGTCTCTGAAAGAAAGCAATTTTTTGAAATTGAGATCATATTTCAATAACTTTAGTGAATCCTGATCCTGATGATCCAGTTCGATTATGATAATTTATTAATAGTAAAAATCATTTTAACTCGCGTCGTTTTGTTTTTCATAAAATAATGTATAATTGTAGTATATTATTTAGATCAAATAATGTTGAAATATTAAAAATATTCTCAGTTGCATTTGAAACTCTCTAATTTTAGCTACTCTATAGCGGCAGGTAGAGCAGGCTATATGAAACGTAGAATGAGTAACGGTAGAGTTTATGCCATGCGCACTTCAGTTGCACTGCTCATATTGTAGCATTCGCGTTACTGTATCAACTTAACGTATCTTTATTGCAAATATTTAAAGTATATAGTGGCAGGTTTTTCTTTGGTATGGTTAAATCTTCTGAAATAATAAAGCGAATTTAATACCATCTCTTATAATACCTAGCAATAATCCTTAAGTATTACGATTAAAAATAAAACAATCAATAGTTGGTTTTGTTGTAAATGAAATTCTTCTTATTACAAAAAAAAATATTAATATCGTTGAGCATAAATATCCTTAAATAGATGTAGTAAAAATGAAACATTCCCATAATATTGACTGAACTAAGTTAATGATCCAGTTTACATGTACAGGAAGCAAAGCTTACATTCCGGGATGGCAGTTTGTGCAGCTACAAGACTCATGACTTGATTTACATACCTATAGCGTGTGCCAGAAAATATAAGTATGGAAAAACATTTTTACAAACTATAAGCGCTTGAATTAGAGCTCATATCGCTTGGTTTATTTTTTTTCTTGACATGTTATGACCACTGCTTTGGTGAAAATGTTAATAAAATGTCCGTTTCACATTTTAGCGAAAACCCTGATCTAGTATTTAATAAGAAGCGTACTTGAGAAAGTATATGATTTCAAATAAATTGTCTTAAGTTTCAATATCTCGATTGCCACATATGTAAATGTATGCAGAATCCATAATCAAATTAAATCAAAGAAGCCATGAGTAACTACGGTTAACACAAAACGGATTCAGATATTACCAACTTACATTCCCGATGGCATTTTATCTTGTTTTCCAACGAACAAACTGTGCAATATAATAATAAAATCAAAACTTACATGTGCTCCAGTTTATCAATAACAATAAAAATATAGATACATTTAGAATTGAAATTCATATTTAGTTTAAAATGATTGTTTGAAAATGTATTTTTGACCAATGGGATTTATGAAGTTAAGTACCTTATGATGATAATCAGCGCAGCGTAAGTGTTACGTGCATGTTGTGTCATTAGTGACATGAGTCATCGACAATTAATGTCAGGAATATGTTTTGGTAGCTTTATAAGTGAATACGTTACTAAAATTTATTAAAAAGTAAAAACCAATTTCCCACCAATTTACATTTAATTTTACATACGCCGAAATTAGTGAAACTAACGAAATAAGTCGGTATATTTTAAAGTTTTACTTTACAAAAGGGAAAATCGCGACTGAAATCGTAAAAATATGTCTTGTTTGATTTCCGAATGACTTTTAATGCAATATAAAAAAGAAACAGTTAAATACGTTTTTTTTTAATTTATTTTATCTATTAAATGTGTATTTGTAATGCTCTATTTTATTTCTATTAACCAAATATTTTAACTTAAATTAAAATAATTAATTACATGCAGTAATTAGTTAACATTTGTTAAATATGTAGATATTACTTTAGTATTTATGCTAAAAATTGTTTAGTAAAGCAAAAGAAAAATAAATACTTCATTTACTTCTGTTTATTAACTCCGTGAGTTCAGAACCAAACGATATTATGTCAGAACCTAAACAAACTTCATTATAATAAAGTCAAACTTGCTTCACATTATTAATTATACCTTTAAAGTTTACTGCCTATAGAGTAATTTAATAAGTCTATTATGGGACGCCTATATACAGTTATTATTTCATTGTACTATATAATATTAAATTAGTTATAGTTTAGCCTATGAATACCCCAATATCCATCAAATGACGGATTTCCATATCCTTCAGAAGGAAATGGAAATCCGTCTATAGATGGAAGCGATATAATGTAGCATGTTTTCGTCATACAATATATCAGCTATATAACTTCAATATGTTTTATTATCATGATCGCAATGGGTAGATGCTCTTGTAAAATGTCCAATACCAGAACAATAATTCACAATGTGTTCTATGTTTTCCTTACACAACAATTCCATATTGATACTGAGGACATCGGCGTTACCGGCGTTGAATTTTTTACGACTTTTTATAGGAGATCTTCGATTAAATTTAATTTATTATTTTTTTTTCATATTTTTTAAAAAGTACAAAACTTTTTGTACCAAAAATATTAATCGTCAATCTACCAGAGATATTCAGAACAAGGTACGAGAAGTCCAATTAAAAAAGTAATACAACTTTCTAACCTCGTTAAATGGTTGTCCTTGAAACGAGCTTTTGCAAACAAAAAGTTATACCTATATGCATTGCGTTCATAGAAATAAGTAGCTTACCGTATGACAATAATTATCTTCATTTATACTTTACACTCATTAAGTGTATAACTTAACAAAATATTGAATACTAAAGAATCATTAAAATTTTGGTACTTATACCTACTTCATTTATTTATTTATTTAACTTCATGCCATATCCCTTACGGGGTAGCCAGAGACGACGGAGCGCTAAACGCTACGGTCCCAGCATACTTCTTTCGCCTCGGCCACAGACATCAACCTCTTCATACATGCCCTCCGAGGGGTCCTCATGCTTTTTACGTTACCTTCCTCCAGTATCATAGATACTGTGTTTTCGAAGGTCACTTGAGGCCTCCCCCTGTGTCTCTTACCACTCACTTTTCCTATATAAATATTTTTTACCATTCAGATTGCATCTCCACAGCATTCATCTTTCTTACATTCTTCTTCTGTGTTACCCACGTTTGGCTGCTGTATAACAGCGGCGGTAGCAAAACTGCATTGTGTACAGCCAAACGTGCAGCTATGCTGACGTTTTGCCGTCTCAACAATGCAGTCAAAGCACCGTTGACTCTGTTACCGGCAGCAATACGCCTTTCCACATATAAACATATTATACCTACTTCGCTACATTGAAATATTATACAGACTTAGAGAATATGAAACCACTACGACATACATTGCCATAGACATTGCTCGTTGGTTGTTTATAGCGTACATGTTTCAATTATTCAAATGCCTAGGAAAAGCCTCGCTGAGCTGCTGATAAATGTTCCAGGTACGTTAGCAGATGGATGGACGTCATCGCCGGTGGCATTTGTTAATAAGGCTATAAACTGGGGTCGCAAGGGAGAATTCTCCTACGACACCTATATTGTATAGTTTAGACATTCTAAACTAAACTGTTATTGACAAGTAACAATTTATACATATTCATTTCTAAGCATTAAAAATATGTGCTTAACTTAGCATTAGATATGCTTTTACTGATTAACGTTGCAACATTGTGGAACATCTTTTTAAGTTAGAGGGTTGTAAACCACTTTAATACCGTACATTCAGTCTTTAAATTTACAATTTTATTTTTGGTTACGAACAACAGAAGTCCAGATAATTCCATTAAAGCCATGCTATGTTTATATAAGGACAAGGAAAAGCTATTTGCCGTATAACATCTTAAAGGGCTAACATAGGAGTTCCTCTAACCCTTCTTACATAGTGTGTGATTCCGGACGTGGTCACCGAAACGACTCTAGAGCCATGAAGCTAATCTTTTTAATCGGAGGTCTTTTGTTTAGAGAATTATAAATAAAAATAAATTCAATGTCAAGTCAATAATGTCTTACAAAAATCTGGTACGATGAAATTTTAATCATTACATCAGGAATGTAAAACGCGGGATGGTTGAAGAATATGATAACATTGTTATTTGATTATTTAAACTGAAAATGTCAAAAAAAATAAAATGAATATTCTCAAAATTTTCACACTGTTATAAAATTTTATTTGAATAGGAAAACTGAAAGTCATACAAAACATGTACAGTACACGACATTAACACATCGGTTTTGGTGCATTAGTATTAAGTTTACGAGTCTGTATAGAACGCGGCCTCAGATAAATCTGTGCTATCGTTTTATGGCAACGCATTAGACTGTGGAATCAACTAGATATAAATGATTTTTAGTTTACTCCCTTCATAAAAAAATCTTAAATTAAAATAATTATTTTATGCAAATGTTCTAATATATTATTTATTTTATGTCACTTGTGATAAATAAACGGCTGGTCGATTGCTATAGTTAAGGAATGTTAAGGGAACTATAGCGAATAACAACTACATTGTAATACAATATTAGTAATATATGAGTATTTCAACGTTTGGGCAACTATTCCCTACCTAATAGGTATCGTATCGTACCGTATACACACACTGAAACTAACTATGAGACAGTTTTGTAGAATGTCCTATTCATTTAAATGTATGTGTAGTTTTGGGAGCGTTTTGTTTTAAGCTGTTTGAATTCCAACGTTTATTAATATTATATCGTTCTTGGTATTTTTGGAATTTTTGTTTGTAGATTTTTGATATTTTTTTTATGTAAATGCGTTGACCTACATTACAACTGTACCTAAATATTTAAAACTACAGTTTTTTCACACACAAAAATTGAGTTTGAAACAGCCTAGTCTAGTCATTAGGAGATTATTTCTGCGGTGTATTATAGACACCACACTTGAAGATACCTTTTTTGTAAAATGAAAGAGAAAAAACGTGTTGGATTATTGTTTGTTTATCTAAATTATTAATTTTACGAAATAACAGAGTCTCTTTGGTGATTATGACTTCACCAATAAATTTACAAGTGCTACTTGCTGAGTGCTACATATTAATAAGTACTTTTCTCTATTATTTAATTTCATTTAACTTATTTTTCGTATTTTATTTTATATACGAATCGACTATAAATGAATATAAAATATTTTATTTTGTATTAAAAAAGTATACAACTATTTTAGATCACGTCGTATGCAATCAAAATAAAAGATATTCCTGTGGGAATAAAGCGTAAAAATATGGGAATTATATGCGAGAAAACTTTATATTGTAGCTTTACAAAGAACAGTGTTACATAACATTTTATTGTTGTATTTGTAAATGAACTCTACAGTACAGTTTACCACGGAGTCATTTTGACAATCACTTTGAAAGTTTTAGTTGTAATGTTTGGATCTGGTGTAATGGTTGTCTTACAAGAATTTTGAACTCACACATAATTCAAACAATTCCTAGATATATACTTTGTACATTGTGCATTGAAATTTACTTGTAATTACTTTCTGCTTAATTGTAAAGGAAAATAATGAAGTATTTATCTGTATGAGTGTTTTAAGTGTGTGTGTAACAGCAACTATGAATACATAGATTTTTTATCTCGTAACTTAGACCACAACCCTGAACTCCTGTTTGTTCTTGTTATCACGACCTCCGAGACATTCCAAACTCAAACCGCTTATGTATACTTAAAACTCATAACATTTTGACTCAATTGTGCTCTGCATCTTCTAGCGTTTTACTTTAGTTGATAAACATGGTAACAACGAGAAGGTATAAACTGTAACAATAATAATGTTGGAAGACATGGCTCTTTATACTCACTACCGCATTAAGTAATAACTAACAATAAATGAAGTGATTACAAACAAAATATTATTTTGTAGTGTAGAACAGAGAAAAACTGAATTGATAAATTATGTATTATTAATTCAGTTTTTTTCTGTTCTATAAATGTTTATCCATAAATTACGGAATTGTTTGTTATTATTATTGATTAGTGTAGGCTGAGATGTAAAATGTTGGTAAAAATATTAATGACTTTAAAGTTTTAATAGTGTCTTTCTATATTGTACTTTTGTATATTTAATTTGTATGATCTTCGTACGGATTTATTTATCTATCGACACTGATATAATGAAGTCGTCTTATTTACTATAATTCTAGTAATATTAGCAAAAGTGGTGGTCAGTTCTGCTATGATAATCATTTTGTTAAGTAATAAATAATATAAAAAAATAAATATTTATAAAATAACAATTTTCTATCGTGGTTCAACCACACATTATTTAGTCTTAGACTTAGTCCTAAAGAATAATATGCTTTAATTTTTATTGAATAGTAAAAAGAATTCTTTTTTACAACAATTAATTAATTATTAATTAATTAATTATATATAAAAAAAATATTAAAACTATGTATATAATATTAAAGCTAATAAAACACGTTATTTAAAATTTCTATTCAGGTAAGCAGTATGACTTTAAATTCTTACAAAAGCAGTGCACTACTTTACAGCGTCTTTGTTCAATTTTGATACGTGTGCTGAGGTAGGTACTATACACTTCGACTGGTTTTCATTATCTCGTTTAATACAATATCATTAGTTTAGGTTAGGTAGTCCTTAATATTAAGATAGGGTTATTCAAGGTCTACATGAACATTATAACTACTAAAAATACTATTGAATGTATACCATGTGATTAATTTTAGTAAGGAATTAAACTACTGAAATAATATTTTTATTATTATAAGTGTATTCAGAACGTAATATGCAACTTGAAAATAAATTTCTTGGAGAATTGTTTTAGAAACGTTGTATAATGTTAGCGATCTATTTAGTTTTTTTTTAACATACGTATCAGTTTTGTGATATAAATAGATGAGATTAATATATAAATAATGAAATAGCATACATATACATAATATTATATAAAATAGTTGAAAATATAAATTGATTCTCCTATAACAATAATTATAATAATTTATTATTTTGCAAGAATTTGTTATACGTCTTTTATTAAAGAGAGGAAGTACAATTCAAACAACAACATCCATATATTGTATACATAGTCGATATGCCTGAAGATCATCTGCATACTGGTGGTGATTTGAGAACAAATAGTGTTAATAAACGCTGACAACAGTAGAGGGACCAACACGTCACCCTGAGGGACGCAATTATTGACATATTCCAATCAGAATACAGATTTACATTTCATCATAGTCCTTTGCTGGCTCCAATCAAGTAACGATGAAACCATCCAATTACCAATTAAGAGCAAAATGTCAAAATTAACGGTTAAAGATATTAAAAAAGTAATTTCAATAGTTATTTTGTTTTATAAATAAAAATTTCTTTTAAATTATATTATTATAATCTCCAATCTAATCTTTATTTCATTTTATTATATTTAAATTAATTATCCTAAATAAAAACATCAAAAAATTATAAATAATTTTAAAAATGAAGTAAAATAAATAACCTTTCCGAGTCGCTATTAAATGTTCAACGAAATATAAAATAACATTAAGGGGAGCTTTATCTTCAACAGACAATGTTCCAAGTGGTTTTAAAACCATCAACGAAATTGCTAGTGACATAATCTTCCAAAACTACCTCCGAGAAAATTACACTGAAGTTTTCAAGTATTATACCCTCTGAATTAGAGTCACTTTGCATAAAATCACATTAATCTAAGATACACAACCTGGCGGGTATGTTGAAGCCTTAAGCAAGGCTAATAAACATTTAGAAAAAAAGTAGGTTGTTATGACAGGAACAATAAAAAATTTTAATCTGTATGTTGGCTTTTTACAAGCACTTAAGTAACGGATACAACAACAACACAACAAAAACAACAACAACAACAACAACAAAAATCTATAAAAATATAAAGAATTACTTTTAATGGGAATCGAATCAACGACTTTTGGTCTGTCCAAGTCGTTGTATTTTACGCTTTGTCTGAGAAAATCTAAAAGTTGATTGATCGTAAATAAGTTTACTATAACGTTTTCGATAATAATTAACTTTTAAAAAATTAAACATGTTTTACGTTTTCCTAAACTCGAAATATATTTTCACATAATACATAAAGTAAACAGGCAAAAGGTACGGACTCTTAAAATAATAAGCTACAACACGTAACATTTACTACTTGTTGTAAGTCAGTAACTTTGCATCGTCAAAGAGAAATCGCACGTACAATTCACCTCGACACAGTAACATTACATGATATTTGCGCTTTATGAGGTAAATTGGCGACAACTTTTCCATATCAAAGTCCCCTTGGACTGCGTGGTTGTACTTTTGATGAGTAAATTTCATCAAATTGAGGAAAAGTTTTAAAAGTTTAGCTTTTTGTATATATTATTTAAAAGTTTGTTTTCTCAAGAATTTAATTTTGATCATATTTGAATTGAGAAATCTAATTTATTTAAAGTTATATTTCATAACAGCGCTCAGTATTAAGCGTATATTTTTAATAAACATTAAATTTTCCATGTTTGGTATGAGACACTTTGTGAATACATGAAATTTTTGGAAATAAAAGGAAAACCATAATCGGTTTTAAACTGTCAGGACGCCACAATATAATGTTTGATGCATAGTTGTCGGTTTTTAGATGCTTATGCTTTGTTATTTATAGTCATCGTGTTCTGTGAAAACACTCTGAAGTACCTCTGATTATGTGGTAGTAGGATTTGTATTATTTAGACATTTTAATATAAGCTGCAATACATCCACCGTTATTGACTATTTATTTAATTCCATCACATTTAAATATTTTTAACAAAAAAGGTTATCAAGTTAATACTAACTTAGTAGTTATACAACTACGATAAACATTTATCTTAATATTAAATTACATTTTATAACTTCTAGACGAGTTGAAAAAATAACTTGGAGTTTTTTCTCTCTCCTCGTTCTATTTCTTTAAACGTTTTCAAACGTTTTTGTAATTTTCTTATTTCTATAAGCCTTAAGCTTATAATAAACTATAAAGAAATTTTTATACTATTTTGCATCTTGTGAATCTGAAAGAACGGCAAAACGATGTTTCAAGTTACCGACTTGCTACGAGTATTATTTACAACGAGGCATAAATTGCGAGACATGATTAAAATGTAAAACAAAATACTGTGAGTTTAACTGTTTTGTAAAAATTTATGTATTTTTAAAGAAAGGGCGACAAAATATATTGTAGTACTTTGTTGGTTGACAAATTCACATTTTATGTTATTGTGTTTTTAAAATACACGTTACAAAATCTATCTATAAAATATGCACGGGATCATTTGACATTATTATTTGAAACAATTTTATTAGACTAATTCATTTTGCTGCAATCAAACGATAACCTCCCCAGAATATTTATCCACATTATATATTCCCTAGCCATCTCATTGATAGTATTATAAGAGGACATCCAAATCAAAAAGTTTCAACTGATTAAAGCGCGTATTTTACAAAGTGAACATTTACTGAGCCAGAATTATAGCCTTTCTATTTTAAGTATGGGACGCTATCACAAGAAATTTTCGCCAAGTTGGCCAATATTACATGGCGCGGTGCCAAGCGACTCGTCGAGGTTTAAGTTTGAACAATTTGAAAGTCTGGTGATTTCTATCTGATGATTGACAATATTATTTTTTTTACCAGTGGGTCTTCACTTGCATATTGATAGCCATATTTAAAATATTTAGAGATTACTAAAAAATATTTAGAGATTTAGGTCAGTGGATTAAATATCTCCTTCGTCGTATCGTCGAAATGTGATAACTTAACGCGAGTAGATACTTTCTAAATAAAAAAAAAATCGTTACGAAATTTAAAAAAAACTTGAAAGAGTTTGATATAAACTGAGTGCTACTTATTTTTATATACAACTAAAAATCTGTTTAGATTAGTTAAATAATTAGTTATTCATTATTATATAAAAGTGAAGACACATTTTTATATAATAATTTATTAATGTTATTATTGATTTGAAACTACTATTTATTTTCACATCTACGATAGAACTGACTATACCTGTAAGTGTCAGTCAGTGTCAGCTTAAAATAATAAAAATACTGTATGGTAGAGGTAATCATTTAAAGTTAACATCCCTTCTATAGTATTATTAAAATAAAAGATACATCTGGGTAAAGATAATATTTTTAAAAATTTTAATAAGCTTGCAAATCGTTATTGCTTATTAACCTCATAACCTAATAAAAATTAATAATTTTAATTGCAAAATGTAACAGAATATTGGATCGTGTTTTATCAAATATGTGGCCAAATATTTTCGGAAGGTTACCAAATATATTATGTTACACATTATTATCCAGCATGATAATGAAACAAGTTATATCTATTATGGTAAACAGGCCATTTATGTTATGTTATATATTGTAATTCACATTTTTCGTTGTGAATATAGAAAGACAAAGAATGTATCAAATCATTGAACAAAAAATAAGACAACACGCTTGCAACTAAAAATAGTACAATAAAAATTTTTAGTTATAACTTTAGACTGCAGTCAAGCTACACATATCTTCCTATACAGCGAAGGTAACTGAAGAACTTAAAATACTGGTAAACTAACTCTAAATCAGAATTTTGTATCATTGCTTATATTTGTAATATTTTTAAAATGTTAACAAAATAAAAATCAAAGCAAATTTTTCTTTAGAGATGGAAACTCATCTCCTGGCTTTAATTAGAATTGAAAAAGCCGAAATCGTGTAAAGTAAGTACCGTGTAAATAAAAGAATAGGTGTAAATTAAACCTCACAATGAATACTTTAATGTTTATTTCCATAGTAATTTATCT
Organism: Melinaea menophilus ssp. n. AW-2005; assembly: GCA_918358695.1. Classification (NCBI taxonomy): domain Eukaryota; kingdom Metazoa; phylum Arthropoda; class Insecta; order Lepidoptera; family Nymphalidae; genus Melinaea; species Melinaea menophilus. The sequence goes on along the minus strand of OU911046.1, from coordinate 4,324,746 downwards.
AAATACTTCACAAACTCAAACGATTCATCTCACCTCTAAAGCCCCGGAAAGCTTGTGTCCTAATTTAGTTTAAAGTTATACGGAGACGTGACACTGATGTCACTCAAATTAAGTTAATTTTCTTCCACCGATTCAAACTAAAATTAATTACTTTATAACATTTCTACATTTCTCTCTTTCTTTTTCTGTCAACGTTTAAGTAATATCATTTGTTTTGAAATAGTATGATAAATTAGAAATATGAAGAATATTTTAATTTTAAGTGCAGACATATAACAAATTATATAATCAATAAATGGTAATACTTCCGATAAAATTTTAAATTAAATTCACAAAAATCACATAAAAAAACAAAAACAAACACGTTTTTCTCAATTTCTCTCTCTTTTTCTCCCAACTTTTATATAGTATAATTTGCTTCGAAATACTAGTATATACAAATTAGTATTTTTATATTATACACATGTATTTGTGTATATGTTTTTGATATTGTATTTACCGTAAATACAAACGAAAACAAAAGTGAAAAAACATCGATATTTATAAGCACTTTTTAATTTCCTCCAACAGTGGCAGGTAAAGATCGGACGCGTAGAAGCAATATTGTACGTGACTGTACCGAATATTGCGCTGTCTTCGATTTCGAACGAAACAACATGCAAAAATTAAAATTAATATTTTTTTAGTATACATTAATTCGGCGACAACTGTACAAAAGTGTGTACGAGTGTACATACTTTTCCAAATGACAAAAGTTTCATTTGTACTAAACACCCGAAGGAATGCATTGTTAGAAGGTACCCCAAACACTTAAGAAAGTAAGTAGGTAAGAAATAAAACAATGTACATATAGAGATAATATTTAATATACTTTGGAATTATTAAACATCATTTGTATTATAACGTTATTGAGTTATACTTAGCAAAGGTATCATTATAAGCAATGAATTATGACAAATTATTTAACGCTTTAGATTTTCGTTGCGTTTAAAGGTACATTATAATTTTAACCTAAGGTTTCAATTGCGTTGCAGCAATCGTGTTCACAGTAAGACAAGATGTAGGTGACTTTTAGTAAGTCACTTCTTTTGTCTTCTACCTCTTACGGTATTTTAGTTACCGTGCATAGAGTAAGTAATGTAGTATATTTTCCTAATTTATTACAGCATTTTACTATTATTTGAATAATAATGTCCTAAAAGTTATCATGCAACCGATGACATACAAGTATACAGTTATTGTTAAAATTATATTCCAAGTAATAGAAAAAAATATTGTATATTGTATAATATTATAACAATATACTGATTCGCTCTAATATTTAGTATTAGAGTGAGTTAGTATTGAGTATTAAGTGATATTACCTATAGGTATTAGAGTTAACCAGTGTATTGTCATCTTGTCTTAGCCAAACTAAATTGCAAGGCAGTTTAAATCTCGAGATAAAATCACAAAGTAAGTATTACATATAAAAAATTTGTAAATGAAAATTATTTATTTAGTAAGTACTCTATAGAGTACTTACTAAATAACTATTCTCATCGTATAGATGAGTGGTGTCTTGACTAATTGGGAAAGACCATTTATCAAAGGAAAGTTACACACAGATCTCCCCACGTAGTCCGTTGCACGCGAATCTTTGCCAATCGGTATTGTGCGTGTTGAAGTTCCCGAGGACCACGACTCTGGCGGAGGGAGTCTATGAAAGTAGATAGTCAATCTTTGCCTGGATATGGCCCAAGACCAGGGATTCTCACACTCACCGGCGGAACCAGATGGATTTTTTTTTTACTATATGTCGATCTCCCGTGAGAGGGTAGTCCTTCTCCGGTTTACATTTCTATATATTAAATTTCGAGCGACTGTCGGTTTCGTTGTCATTTAGAAAGCAAGGCCAGGTTGGCCTCAAAGAAATTGGAAGTGTTTAATGGAGCAAGGCATTATTACAAGCCTCACGAAAGAATTGCGCTCTATAAGGGGCAAGTCCGGCCAGTGGAGTTGCCGAAATCTACTCATGTAAATTCTGATCTTACTGCTTTCGAATAAAGCTGTTCTTGACAACTAATAATATTGGAGTTTCGTGTTTATGAAAAGGTGTAATAGGGAAACATTCCTTTGTTACGACGTATGTATGGTCGTTGATTCAGAATGGAGAAGGTTATTATTAATGTTGTTCATTTAGTATCGAGTGAGGGGTCGGAATCTTTATTGGAACAAAGTTCCTCAACGAGGTTAACGGGTAGTGTGATTTAGTAGAAATCGTCACGTAACAAAATGCCGTATGCTGCGTGTGTGCATGAGTGTATCTCTATCTCTCTCTCTTTCTCTTTGTGTGTGTTCCTATCTCTTTTTATAATATAACCTCAACACAAGGTTGTACAGATAAGTGGACAATTTGTATATTGTATTAGATTATACGTGAATATTGTTATATTATTGCAATTAAGTTTTCAAATTTCTATGATAGAACATAATGATGACATTTAAAAATTTCTTTTCATTTAGTATTTATAGTCATATGTCAATGCATAATTTACTATTTTGTATATAACTTATTCTTTTTCCTGAATAAATTGATTAGGTTAAATTCTATATATCCTTTAGATTATTAAAACAAATAAATATACAGATTTAATTTCGAATTACATTAGGGGTTGGAGAAAAAACGTAAGACACTTCGTTCCTGACGGGGATGCCCTGACCGCACAATCTTTTTGTTTTATTAATATTCCTTTTTTCATTGCCATTTGTTAAATTGTTTATGTATTATTAACGATATTTTCAGAATAGTCATGTAAGAAATTATGTCGAAAAAGTTAATATTATTATACAATGTATATTAAATAGAATGGAAGTTTATCAATAGTAATTGTAACGTATGTAACTGTAATAGTTGTTATTTAAATGGTCACCGCCATTGCTTAAAAATAAAATGTAAATTAATTAATAAATTTAACGAATGTCTTTCTATACCGTGTAGTTACAGGTTTATGACAATAATGTGTCGTATTGAAGTACCGCTTATGTAATGTATAATGTAATAATGTACAATAGAAACATTTTGGAAATAATTTGTTAGAAACCAATAGACTGACAGCTGTGCTACACATACTGAATAATAATTTGTATAAGAATATGGACCTAAAGGACCATTTTTTAAAAAGTTCATAAGTTCTTTTCAATATTTCAATTTCAAAGCGCTCTCGACACGTGACCGCAATTCCCAGGGAATACCGTAATTTTCATCCTCATACCTCGCTCATTTATTCAGTTCACCTGCGAGGATACCGTTATGAGTTAATGTTATAGTTGTATTAAAATATATGTTTCTAGTAACAATTGTTTTTATGGTTTAAGTTGTAAATATTATACACCAATCGATTTATTATACGTAATATTTACATGAAGTTATTTATGAAGGGAGCTGTAGTATAAATATACATTATATCTATGTTTGTTATTCTAATCATAGAACAAGAATTTCACCGAGTTCTGACCCTTTCTCGCATCTGTTTGACATATTTTTTAATACTACGTGTCATAATAATTCACAAATAAATGAAAGCAGATACGTTCTAATGCTTTACAAAAATGTAGATAAAACTGAAAATTGCCGTTTAAATATACACCAAAAGCTAAAAATAACTAAATAGCTTTCATAAACGAATTTCAAAATCAAGCATCAGTCACTCAATCGCCTTTGTTCTCATGATCTGACGTTAGTCGAGCAAGTTAGGATAAAGAAGTAGTTATTGCTGTAATTATATCTTAGATAAGCGAAGAATACTTCAAGCAATAGCTTATGCGATAATTCATTGCTTAATACGGTACCTTTGGTAAGTATAACCCAAAAACGTAATAATATAAATTATGTATAATAATTACGAAGAATATTAAATATTAACTATATATGTACAATGTTTTATTTCATAACAAACTTAATTTAAATGTGTGTTACCTTCTAACAATGCATTCCTTCGTGTATTTCATCACCAATAGTACAAATGAAACCTACGTCAATTAGAAAAATAGGAATATTGGTTTTCACATTTAAAATCTGTTGATAAAATTTAATAAATTCGTTTTATCCTTAAAAGAGCTGTTGATTTTTTGGCCAGCTCTTCTCAGCAGAGCAGCATTTCGAGCTAGTAGTATCTTACTCACGGACTGATTACACTGACCTTTTTAATATCATAAAAATCCTAAATGCTTATTATACATAAGATATTATACAGTATTTATTTTACATAATTACAGAACAGGTTTTGAAGGAGAATATATTTTTATAAATATAAATGTAATCTATACATATAATAAATATGTAACTGATCGTTGTCTATACATAGAAAGTGTTGAGGAAAAATCGTTACTGACGGTTTTTAATAAGGAATTTCTATTCAAAACACAACTCGAAACAATGGTTTTCATAATTTTTGACTGTTTAGAATTCCTGACACGGCTTGTCGGAATTGTATGCAGTTTTCATGGATGTATATCCATAAAATTTAGTATTTTGTTTTATTTAAATCGGTAAAAAAGTTAGGCAATTTGTTTATTAAACCAATGCGTTTATGCCCTTATGCGTTACCTTTATTTTACGTTGAAAAAAAAATATTATTAAGTAACTGTTTTGTTCAATTGTCTGAGTTTAGCTAAAACTAAACTATATAATTACGGTTTGTAAAATTATCATGGTTAAAAGTCAACCTGTCAAAAACAAATTCCTCGGGAACGGAGCCGTGGGTACTAGTTGGCTATAAAGTGAGACATGATATTTGTTTCCGTTACTTAAAGTTGCATTATTATAATATTATTTTTAAAAAATCTTTACAATTTAATGAATATCTTAAACAATAAAAAAATAAGTCCCTTTCAATAATGATTCCATATATTTCAAATAATACTGTCCCTTCTGTATCGTCTTCTTTCCAAGGAGGTATTTTAAATCTTTCGATTCAGTGCTTCTTTCTGTATGTCAGCTGATTTGTCCTCGATATTGAACCTAATGGGGTAAAAGATATTGAATTCTATTTATCGTGTTTTATTGTTTCACGTGTATGGCATTTCATGTGCATTCGCATTTTGTTCTTGAAAATGTTGTGTTTTATATTAATTGTAATGAATTTAAATAAATTTAGATTTAATCGAAAGTATTACCATTTATTTAATTAAAAGACATTAGACCTCGATATGATACAAACCATAAATAATTCTTAAGAAAGTTCCCAACCAACGTACCATGGAATAGAGGTGAAGAAAGACCGGCAATTGCTCCTGATAGTTTTGAGTGCCGGATTCACTTACCTTCACTGTCTAGGCTGGAACTTGATTGCGGTGTAAAGTTGTCACTATATATTTTTATTGTATTCTTTAGTTGGAAGCGTGTTGTCTTACTTTCTGTTAAACGATTCGATACATTTTTTGTCTTTCTATATTCATAACGAAAAATGTAAAATACCATGTTTACCATAATAGATATAACTTGTTTCATAATAATGTGTAATAGTGTAAGATAATATATTTGCAAACATTTTCCCACATATTTGATAAAACCACGATGCAATATTTTGTTACATTTTGCAGCTTAAATAATTCATTTTTATAAGGTTATGAGATTAATAAATAATAAAGATTTGCATTTATTTCAAATATTATACATTAAGGCTACTTCTTTACCCAGATGTATCATTTATTTTAAGAATACTATACGAGGGATGTTGCTAATTAATATCCATTATTCTTTGTAGGATATTGAATTAGCTCCGTAACTACCTATTATTTATTTCAATATTAAGTATTAAGTATTTCAAGCTGACACTGACTGCAACTAACGGGTATAGTCAGTGGTATCGTAGATGTGAAAATAGCTAAAAACAATCCAAAGACATCGTCCGTAGTTTCAATTCAACACAACCATTACATACTACATAACTTAGCCAAATACAACTTTGGTCGAATACAATACAATATTAATATTTACAACAGCGAAACATCAATTCATTCACGTCCTGTTTTTGTCCAGGTTTCAAAAAATTCATCAATAATAAACTACTTTGAAAGAAATAACTGACGCAGATTCAATTGTTTACAAATCGGCCTTTAGTTTCACATACATGTATAATTAATGGCGATGTAACCAAAAGCATTTTAAAATATCATGTGAGAAGAGAAAAAAAGCGGCAGGCAACTTGTATGTGGAGTCAATTCCATGGATACCTAAACTTTGGAAGATGCACTTAAGTTGGACGTTGTAATTTTAAAATATTTCGATTATTATATTAAAGTGAATTTTCACATTTATATAATAATGAGTAACTAATTATTTAAACAATTTATTTAGATTTTTCATCATCATCATCATCATTATCAGCTGTCGTGCGTCCACTGCTGGACGTAAGCCTTCCCCATTGACCTCCACCGCGATCGGTCCAAAGCGGCCCGCATCCATTGGTTTCCAGCTACTCTTTTCATGTCGTCTGTCCACCTAGTTGGCGGTCGTCCTCTACTTCGCTTGCCAGTAAGTGGCCTCCACTCAAGGACCCTTTTTCCCCATCAGCCGTCACTTGAGCGGGCTATATGCCCAGCCCATTGCCACTTCAGCTTACAAATCCGTTGGGCTATGTCGCTTACTTTTGTTCGTCTGCGAATCTCCTCGTTTCTGACTCTATCTCGCAGCGAAATTCCCAGCATAGCCCTCTGCATCGCACGCTGAGTGACTTTAAGCCTCTCTAAGAGTCCCTTTGTTAGAGGCCACGTCTCGGTTCCATAGGTCATCGCTGGTAACACACACTGGTCGAAGACTTTCGACTTAAGGCACTGCGGTATTCCGGACGAAAATACGCTCCTTAAGTTCCCGAACGCTGCCCATCCTAGTTGGATTCGTCGATTGACCTCTCCCTCGAAGTTGGACCTGCCCAGTCGGACTTTTTGTCCCAGGTAGACATATTCGTCGACAACTTCGAGAATGGAGCTCCCAACGAATACCGGGATAGGCGCGACATGGACATTCGACATAATTTTCGTCTTGTCCATATTCATTTTAAGGCCCACCTGTTGAGAGACTCCATTAAGATTGCCGAGCATAATGCTGAGGTCTTCCAGGGATTCTGCCATTACTACTATATCGTCGGCAAATCGAAGGTGAGTTAGGTACTTGCCGTTTATATTGATGCCGAGTCCATGCCATTCCAAGAGCTTGAAAGCGTCTTCCAGTGCAGTGGTAAATAGTCTCGGAGAGATAACGTCTTCCTGTCTCACACCTCGCTGTAAAGGAATAGCGTTTGTGCAATGCTCCTGGACTCGAACCGACATGGTGGCGTTTGTGTACAAATACTTCAACACTTCGATGTACCGATAGTCAATATGGCATCTCTGAAGAGACGACAGTACCGCCCACGTTTCGATCGAATCAAAGGCTTTCTCATAGTCCACAAACGCTAAGCATAATGGCCGATTATACTCCTCGGTCTTCTGTATAATCTGCCGCAGCGTATGAATGTGGTCTATGGTACTAAAACCTTTTCGGAAACCGGCTTGTTCGGGAGGCTGGAAGTCATCAAACTTGCTCGTGAGACGAGTCGTGATAACCCTCGAAAACAGCTTATAAACATGGCTCAGAAGCGAGATGGGCCTGTAATTCTTCAGCAAAGTAGTATCGCCTTTTTTGAAGAATAGGGCCACCACACTTCTGTTCCATGCTTCCAGCGTTACACCATCAAGCAGGACGGCATTAAAGAGCTTCTGAAGGACCCTCAGTACTGACAATCCGCCCGCTTTCAGAAGCTCTGATGTGATACCGTTTTCTCCTGGTGCCTTGTTGTTTTTAAGCTGTTTTAGGGTCACACTGATCTCGTGCAAGCTGATGTCCGGGATTTCATCGGAATAGTGCCGGGTAAGCTCCGCTCTTAGGTCTTCTGCTAAGCTATCAACCGGTTTAGCAATCGAGGTATATAAGTGTCCATAGAACCTCTCGACCTCCCTCAAAATGTCAGCCCTACACGACACTGTGCTTCCATCCCCCAATTTCAACTTCGATAACCGGCTTTGCCCAATTGACGAATCTCGCGCAAACACTTTGGAGCCTTGGTTCCCCTCTATCGTATCTTTAATACGGTTAGTATTGAAAATACGGATGTCGTGTCGCAGATATTTCCGTATGCGTCTATTGAGCTGCCTATAAGTCTCGGTATCATTTAGATTTTTTATTGTATATAAATATATTTTGCAAATTTCTTACGATTTTTTGCAGAGTAAACAAGTAAAATAAGATTTTTTTTAATAAATAATAATCTCAAGTGATATAAGCTATAGGTTGCATATCATATATTTTGTAACGTATATTTTAAAAACACAATAACATAAAATGTGGATTTGTCAACCAACAAACCAACTACAATATATTTTATGTCGCTCTTTCTTTAAAATGCATTCATTCACAGCATTTTGTTTTACATTTTAATTATGTCATGCACTTCATGCCCCGTTGTGAAGAATAGTATGTTGAAACTATAACTTGAAACATCCGTGCCGTTGCCGTTCTTTTAAATGTATTTCAGATTCATAAAATTCTAAATAGTATAAAAACTTCTTATAATATTAAGAATACTACAAAAACGATTGAAAAGTAGTTAATATATACAATGAAAACTTTAAAGAAATTGAGTGAAGAGAGAGAACAAACTCCAAGTTATTGTTTCAACCCGTCTGGAAGTTATGAGATATAATTGAATATTAAGATAATGTTATTCGTAGTTATACTAACTCGATAACATTTTTTTGTTAAAAATATTTAAATGAAATTAAATAAATTGACAATAACTAATAATTGATTTATGTATTGCAGGTTATATTAAAATGTCTAAGTAATGCAAATTCTACTATCTCATAATCAGAGTGTTTTCACAGAACATCATGACCATAAATAATAAAGCATAAGTTTCTAAAAACCGACGACTATGCATCAAAAGCGGGGAGATAGCGCTTTTCCGGCACGTCTCTGCCAGCTTCCACAGAGGACAATATGTTGTGACGTTCTTACAGTTTAAAACCTGTTATGATTATGTACCTGAACCCTGTATTTCAAAAATTTCATGTTTTCATAAATTTATAATTAGTCTCATACCAAATATGGAATATGGAGAGAAAATAGTTTTTTTTATTAATATGTTCTTATAAAAATTATCGCTTAATTCCGAGCGCTGTTATAAATTATAACTTAAAATAAATTAGATTCCTCAATTCTTGTTATCCTCTTTGCTGACATATGATCTAAATTAAATTCTTGAGAAAACAAATTTTTAAATAATATATCCAAAATCTAAACTTTTTAAACCTTTCCTCAATTTGATGAAATGTATTCATCAAAAGTTTCATTACACAGTCCAAGGGGACTTTGATATGGAACAGTTGTCGCCAATTTACCTCATAAAGCTCAAATATCATGTAATTTTACTGTGTCGAGGGGAATAGTAAGTGAATTTCTCTCTGGCGATGTAAAGTTACTGAGTTACAACAAGTAGTAAATATTACGTGTTGCAGCTTTTTATTTTACGAGACCGACCCTGTCTGTGCCTGTTTACTTTATTAAAGTATTATATGAAAATATGTTTTGTATTATTTTTAAGGGAAGAAAAATGTACTTAATAGGTTAAAACTTAATTATTATCGGATACGTTATGGTAAACTTATTTACAATTAATCTTCTCTTCATACTTAGTTTTGCTCAGATAAAGCGTAAAGTGTAACGACTTTGACAGACCAAAAGTCGTAAATTGTATTTCCATTAGAAGAAATTCTTTATGTTTTTTATAGCTTAATGTTCAGAGTCTGAATGGAGTTTTTATCCGTAAGTTATTTTTTTGTAAAACACATACTTGCAAATTAAAAATGTTTATTGTTTCTGTCATGAACCTACTTTTTTTCTAAATGATTATAAGTCTTTTTTAAGGCTTCAACATATCCTCCAGGTTGTGCATCTTACATTAATTTATGCGAAGTGACTCAAATTCAGAGGGTTTTATACTTTTTTTTTAGAATTTGCTCGCCTGTGTTTTTGGGAAGATTATGTCACCAGAAATTTCGTTATACATCTTTATGGTTTAACAACCACTTGGAACATTGTCTGTTGAAGATGAGGCTTCTCTTAATCTTGTTTTTACTTTTCGTTAAACATTTGATAGTGACTCGGAAAGCGTTACATATTTTACTTGATTTCTAAATTATATGTAATTTTTAGATGTACTTATTTAGGGTAATTAATTTAAATATAATTAAATAAAATATACATTACATTGGAAATTATAATAATATTCTAGATAATGTAAAAGAAATCCTTATTCATAAAAGAAATTTCAAAAAAAAAAAGTAATTACAAGAAAAGTTTAATGTTAAAAGTACATATCTAGGAATAGTTGTAATGATGTATGAGTTCAAAACTCTTGTAAGACAAACATTACAACAGACCCTATTATTAGATACAATTAAAACTTTTAAAGTAATTGTCAAAATGATTCCGTGGTAAACTGTATTGCAGAGATCGTTTACAAATACAACAATAAAATGTTATGCAACGCTATTCCTTGTACAGCTACAATATAATGACTTCTCGAATATAATTCCCATTTTTAATGCTTTATTCCCACAGGAATATCTTTTATTTTTATTGCATATGTCGTGGTGTAAAACAATTGTTTCTTTTTTATTTACAAAATAAAATATATTCCTTTGTATTCGATTTATAGCCAATTCGTATTTAAAATAAAATACGAGAAATAAGTTAAATGAAATTAAATAATAGAGAAAAGTACTTATTAATATATCGTATCACTTAGCAAGTTGCACTTATAAACGCTATTTCATCATGATATATTGGTGAAGTCATAATTACCAAAGAGACTCTGGTATTTCGTAAAATTAATAATTTAGATAAACAAACTATATTCCAACACGTTCTTTCTCTATCGTTTTACAAAAACAAGGATATCTTCAAGTGTGGTTACTATAATACACCGCAGAAATAATCTCATATTGACTGTATTAAACTTAATTGCTGTTTTAAACTTAATTGTTATGTGTCAAAGAAGCTGTGGTTTTAAATATGTAGGTAAAGTAGAAATGTAGGTCAAAACATTTACATAAAATGCCAATAATACCTTCAAAAATACCAGGACCGATATAATATTAATCGTTGGAATGCACCAACACTGATGTGATAATGTCGTGTTCTGTACAGCTTTTGTATGACTTTTCGTTTTTCTATTCAAATAAAATTATATAACAGTGTGCAAATTTGAGAATATTCATTTTTATTTTATAGACATTTTCAGTTTAAGTAATTAAATAACAATGTAATCATATTCTCAAAGCATCATGCGTTATTTCTGATGTAATGATTGGAAAAGAATTTCCTCGTACCATGTTTTTGTAAAATTTTATGTTGACATTGAATTTACTTTTATTTAATTCTCTGAACAAAAGACCTCCGATTACAAAAGATCAGCTTCATGGCTCTAGAGTCGATCCGGTGACCACGGCCGGAATCACACTATGTAAGAAGGGTTAAAGGAATTCCTATATAAGCCCTTTAAGATATTATACGGCAAATAGCTTTTCCTTGTCGCCATATAAACATAGCGAGGCCATAATGGAGGTATCTGGACTTCTGTTGTTTGTAACTATAATAAAATTGTAAATTAAAAGACTGAATGTTATAAAGCGGTTTATAACCCTCTAACTTAAAAGATGTTACACAACGTTGCAATGTTAGTCAGTACAAGGATGAAGCTAACTTGAGAACACATTTTTAATGCTTACAAACGAAGATGTATACATTGTTTCTTGTCAATATCAGTTTAGTTAAAAAGTTCAATGATAGCAGTATAATATAACATTATATAGGAGTCTTAGGAGAATTCTACCTTCTAACTTCAGTAAAAATCCTTGTTTAACAATTATTTGAAATACGTCTAACAAGTATTTGAATAATTGAAACATGGTCGCAATAAACAACCAACGAACAATGTCTACGCCAATACATATTATGTCATTGTGGTTTGATAATATCTAAGTCTCTATAATATTTTAGTGTAGCGAAGTAGGTATAAGTACTACATTTTAATGATCCTTTATTATACAGTATAAATAGAGTATAAATGAATATAATTATTGTCATCTGATAAGCTACTTATCTCTATGAACGTAATAAATATTGGTATACATTTTTGTTTGCAAAAGCTCGTTTCAACGACAAACATTTAACGAGACTAGAAAGTTATATTACGTTTTTAATTGGACTTCTCGTACTTTGTTCTTAATATCTCTGGTAGATTGACGAATAAATGAAAAGAAGAAATTAATAAACTAATTTTAATCAGAGTTCTCCTATAAAATGTCGTAAAACCTTCACCGCTGGTAACGGCGATATCTTCATTATCAATATGGAATTGTTATGTAAGGAAAACAAATTTGTGAATTATTGTACTGATATAAAATGTATTGAGGTTATATAGTTGATAGGTTGTATAACGGAAGCACGCTCAATTGCAATGTTTCCATCGATAGACTGATTTCCATATCCTTCTGAAGGAAATCCGTTATTCGGTATATATTGGGGTATTTATAGTAACAGAAATATTTTATAAAATACTTGCTGTGCCGTGCTGTGTGTAAATAGATAACGTAAAATCATTAACTAATATTTTGTAAAGAATTAAACAGATTAATGTACTGGAAATAAATGTTACATTCTTAACCGGGAAGCTTCAGTTGATACAAGTTTATATATTGCAGTCCCTCATTATGTGACAGATATTCCAGTTTGGAAAAATAAGTTAAAAACTGAAGCGGATGATGTAAGAGCATATAACGTTTGCTTGTTTTTTTCTGTTTATAAATATTTCAATGTTAGTACGACATAATTATAAAAAATGTTAATAAATTGTTTGCAAATATTAAAACAACAAAATATTATCAAGTTTTTGCTACAAGATTTAAAACTTGATTGACAGTCTTGTTATGAGTGCAACAAATCAAAATTATAATATTTGGTTTACTTCTTGTTGTTTGAAAATATTTAAATTTTATACCAACTTATTAGTTAACAATTTTGATAAAATATTTGCTATTTTAATTAAGAAAAATAAATTACGAACATAAATGTAAATAGCATTACATACAAAGAAAATTAAATTATTCCATTACATTGTGCCTCGTATCAAATATTGACGAAAAGCCTGATTCAATATGAGAACGTATTTGAAAATAAAGTTTGTGCTTTCAAATAAATAGGTCTCAATAACTCAATTGTGCATATTATAATGTAAGTAGAACTCGTAATCAAATTTAATGAAACAAGCTAAGTGTAACTGGAGTTGACACAAAACGGATTCGGAAACTACTACCCTCATATTCCTGATGTTATTTGATCTACAAGAATATACTGCATATGCAAATTAATTATAGAATCGCATATTTAGATGTGATCCAATTTTTATTATAATTACAATAAAAATGGAGGAGGAGGAGGAAGAATAATTATAGTACTAAAACATATCAAACAAACGAATTCATACGCACAAATAAAAATTTTTAATAAAAAACTATTTATAAATAAAGATATTAAATTTTATTAATAAATTATTGTTATTATTCCGCTCACAATGAGCAATAACAATAAAATAACAGAATGCCAGAGTATTAATAATTAAATGATAATAAAATCTTCTAAAGGAAAAACCCATTTAATATCAGTACAAAATTATGAATATAAAATAACTTTAACATAATAAATTATTTAAAGAGTAATGTTAGACAGTTCTACGGCTTTGATTATAAGTTTTTCTACGCTCTTTTGAATGGAAATAGACTACCTAATACAAAAGAAAGTCACTAATATGAAGATATCAGGATGTAGTAGGAGTTGTTCCTTCTTTTCTTAGAATAGATAAGTAGAAATATAAATTAAGAGCTTTGTAAATTATTTTCATTTCTTAGTACTCGTAAGTATAACAAAACGATCAACAAATTTATAAGTATAAATGTAAGAAATTCAATTAGTTCGCTTTATGCTATGTCCGGTCCGCGGTTTTACTCTTATTGAGTTAATCTTGTTATGTTCTTCTGTGGTTATGATATTTTGTATTTGAAGACTAATTTGTTAGAGTTCAAGTAATTTTATAATAATTGTTAATATTTCCCATTTTCATCCACGTAACTTGAATAATATAGATGTTTGGATTGTGTGTTGTGATTAAGTTGCAGTCTCTAGTAGTAAGTTAAAAACAATTCAAAATATAGATAATTAAATAAATCATTCATACTAGAACATTAAGAAAAAATCATATTTGTTATAAAATAATTTATTTAATATTTTTTGTAACGTTTTTTTATCTGCAATTTTTGACGTATTGCATTCGTTATTCGTTTTGTATTCTTTATATAACAGTACATTGTCAACAGCGATTTAAACTATAATCAAATATTGTACTCACAGCTAATTGACTCATGTCTGACTCGTTTGTCAGTGTTACGAGTTTCAACTTCGATATAATAAAAAACCTTATTCAATATATGAGGAACAATAAAATATCACAGCTATTGAAAGCAATATTATGCGATATAAAATGATTAAACGCCATTTTGGTGAAGTATTTTTCAAGTTGTAGAATATCGAACGCCTATTAATAGTTTATCTACATTTACTACACACACGGTAACAATACTTATTACACATTCCGCTTAACCGATAAATTATTGTATATTAATGTTTTTTTTTCCTTTCACTTACTTACTTAAATATACTAATACTTACTAATACTTACTTACTTAAATATACTAATAGTATATATATGAACTACTTAATACTACATTTATTTAGTGCAAATACAGCGGATATTCCATACTTATCAATGATTCGTTCAAATCCACCAATAGCACAGATATCCTTGATAGAAGCGAAAGTACATAAAGATGAAAATGCAGTGGTATTCTGCTAAGCGGAGTCAACTCCGTAACCCTATACCGTCACCTTTATGAAGGAACTGAGCTAAGACGTTAAAATTTTTTACAATATAGGCTAAATTATAACTAACTTTATATTACTTGGTACAATGAAATAATAACTTTATACAGAGGTCCCATTATAGCTATATTAAATTACTCTATAGGCAGTGAACTTTAAAGGTATAATTAATAATGTGAAGCAAGTTTGACTTTATCATAATGAAGTTTGTTTAGGTTCACTCACATAGTTAATAAACAGAAATAAATTAAGTATTTATTTGTGTTTTGCTTTACTTAACAATTCATAACATAAATATGAAAGTAAAACCGATATATTTATCAAATGTTATGTATAATTACTTGTTTTATTTTTTGAAATAATTGGTTATTTGAAATTGAAATAGTGCATTACAAATACATATTTGGTAGCTAAAATAAATAAATATTTTTAATTTATTAAAGTTCTAAATATAATATATATTGTTTAACTGCAATAGCGGTTTGAATCCGACCACTTTCTGAATCGTACACGCGTTTATAGATCGCATTACCCTCTAGCCATCCAGAGCTCTGCGTGTTGCTACACAAGTGCCTTAATGTTAAAAATGTGGATTATCTTTTAAAGACATTTCACGCAAATTGAAAATTAAATTGATCGTAATTTCCGTGTAACGTGACGCTACGTGAAAGGTAATCAGAACTTAATTAATATTTTATAAACGTTAGTTATTGATAGAAAGACACGACATCATAATAATACCTTTATTTGTATTACAATTTATTTTTTGGGATTTATAAGACTTCGTCGGTAACGTTTTTCACCAATAATAAATATACAAAAGTATGAACTGCTATATATTATATATTACCACAACATTAGTTAAATTATACTGTCATAAGTCAGACCAACATTTTATTACATATAAAGCGATATAAATTGCCGAAAATAAAAGTTATTCGAGGCAGTAGTACGAATGTTCTGGATCAATCAATCTAAACTTTACCTGGAAAATAGTACCAAGATTGATTGTTTGTTTGTACCCATGTTTGAACTCTTTTATTGATATTTTGTAAAACAAAGTTCATCTATGACAATTGATACTTTCGGTAAATGAAAAACTAATTTCTCTTTATCTCTAGACCTAATACTAAATTAAATAGACCTTTAAAATATATACCGTTAAAAAAAAAAAAAAAAAAAAAAAGAGGCGAAAACTGTTTTTTTTTTTTTAATTTTACTCTTTTAGTGGAATTAAAAGAAGCCAGTTAGTTATAAGCAATAAAATAAAAAATATTGTATTACAACAAAAAATACAAAGAGTCCTTTTCTACGACCTATTTATCACGAGTAGATTTTATAACAAAAGTTCACAACTCGTTTATCAACACATTGCTGATATTAATTGTCGATGACTCACGTCACTAATGGTCTGACACAACATGCACGTAACACTTACGCTGCGCTGATTATCATCATAAAGTACTTAACTTCATAAATCCGGTTAGTTTAAAATATGTATATACACAATTAACTTTTAAACTAAAAATATGAAATTCAATTCGAACTGTATTTAGATTTGTATTATAATTGTCATATAAATGTTTAAAATGCTATTTTAATATTATATTGTGCTTTCAGTTTGTTCGTCAAGATCAAATGCCATTAGGAACAAGGACAGCAAAATTGGAGTCCATTTTGTGTCATCCCCCGTTACTCGTAACTTGTTTTATTAAATTTGATTACAGGTTCTATATAATTTTACATACGCGGCCATCGAGTTATTGAGCCTAATAAGATTTATCTGAAAGCATATACGAGTATTTAATTTACAATCATTTTTATATGTATATGCAATAAAACGGGATGTATTATCTCTTTTAATAATGCACACATATTTTTTACTAATACGTCTATGGACTCTTATTGGAAGTAATTCATTTCATGTTTTTTTTTCTTACACCTCCGGTGGTAATGCCGCAGACTTTGTTTCACATCTACCTTTCCATACCAGTTCTCGCTCTGCATGCCTCTCGCACTTTCTTTCTGCATACTATTTCTTTCTTTTATCCATCACCATTCATTTTTACATTGCCGGCTGGGGTTGCCGTCTATCTGTCTATTTATTTATTTTGTCTTTTCCTTACTTTTATTCATTTTTATTTTTACTTATTTGCTATGGGGTTTGCGAAATAACTTGTCACTTATCATTTTGTAGTATTACATCATATCTTAAGCCTATACGTATATCTATTTTAATTCTTTTATCTTACACTAATTTCTAATATGCTTTTTTTCTTATGCCTTAGCCTTACACAACTGGATTTTATTTACTACTATCTTAAATCTAGTTACTGTTACATTGTGTTTTGTACCTTCATTTACTTTATACATTTTACATAAATATTATCTTCAATATTTTGACAATGTATTTTACTGATTCTACTTATTTCTTTTATTTACTTTCATAACTATTTCTACACAGTAATCTAAAAACTTATTTCTATCTTTTTGTAACATTACTTTACTAGCATTACCTTTGCTTAATTTAATTCCTAATTGGTGTTCTATATTTAATCTCGCCTTAATATACAAAGAACATTCAAATACAACGTGGGCTAGGCTTTCTATACAATCTGGTTCACAAACGAACGATGGATTCTCTTTGCACTGGAATCGATGCAGGCACCCAGGGAATCCACCGTGGCCTGTGGTTCATTTCATGTTAGTATATTTTGTAAGTCGTTATAATATGGCTAACATGTCGGTAGATTATTTCCAAAACTACTTTCAACATTTATTTTTAGGAGATTCTTGCAATATATTAAAATTCACGAGTCTACGTATATACAACCACAATCTACAAGATAACTTAGTCTTTCCTTTCTTAGTCATAAATCTAAAATTAAAAATATATAATTAAATTAATCTTATTATAGCATTCCAGAGTTTTAAATTTATCAAAAATTTTAAACATTATTGGTTATTGACTTACCTGCAGGGTTGATATTATAGAA
This sequence comes from Melinaea menophilus ssp. n. AW-2005, assembly GCA_918358695.1. NCBI lineage: Eukaryota > Metazoa > Arthropoda > Insecta > Lepidoptera > Nymphalidae > Melinaea > Melinaea menophilus. Next base: position 4,306,734 of record OU911046.1, on the reverse strand, counting down.
TAACATCAGGCATTGTTAAATGTCATAAATTAATTGTATCATCAAAAGAGCAACTGTTGAGCTTCTGGCCTGCTCTTTACAGCAGAGCAGTATTCCGAGTTACTATTATCTTACTTATAGAGTGATTACACTGACCTTTATAATGTAATAAAAATGTACGATTCAAAATGCGTGTAAATGATTACTTGAATATAGATATTTTGAGTTTGAATTTAAATAATTATTTCAAGGTTATTATTATTAAGTTTTCTTTTCTTATTCATATTCACATTCATATTCATATTATTGTTCTTGTCGCCTATAGACGCCCACTGACAGGCATAGTCTTCCCCCATAGCTCGCGATCCATGACGGGATAGGCCCTAATCGCCACGCTCGGTAGGCGTGTTAGCGACCGCAGTGTGGTGTTTAAGTACGTAGAGGACGCTGCTGCCTATCCTCCGGAAAACGTATATATATATAAATGTAACCTATACATATGCTAAATCTGTTATTTCTATTTAGCGTGTTTCTATACTTCACGCTTACATTACGATTCACGATTACATCATTTGTTATATGTCTTTATTACATTTGTTATATATTTTTCATGTGTCTAACTACTTCGAAGCAAATTATATTATTTAAACGTTGGGAGAAAAAAAGGGGAAAAGTGTTTGTTTTTGTTTTTTTTGATTTTGGTGAGTTTAATTTAAAATTTTATCAGGAGTATTACCATTTATTGATTATATAATTTGTTATATGTGTGTGCCTAAAATTAAATATTCGTCACATTTCTAATTTATCTTACTATTTCAAAACAAATGATATTATTTAAACGTTGACAGAAAAAGAGAGAGAAGCAGAGAGAAATGTAGAAATGTTATAAAGTGATTAATTTTAGTTTGAATTGGTGGAAGAAAATTAACTAAATTTTAGTGACATCAGTGTCACTTCTCCGTATAACTTTAAACTAAATTAGGGCACAAGCTTCCCGGGGCTTTAGAGGTGACATGAATCGTTTGAGTTTGTGAAGTATTTAGATAAATTACTGAGGAAATAAACATTGAGGTATTCATTGTGAGGTTTAATTTACACCTATTCTCCCATTTACACGGTCTCCCAGTTACAAGATGCACTTAAGTTGGAAAATCGAATTTTAAAATATTTCGATTATTATATAAAAATTAATTTTCACATTTATAGCTTTTTAATTGTATATAAATATATATAGCAAATTTCGTACGTTTCGTACGTTTTTTACAGAATGAACAAGTATAATAAGTTTTTTTTTTAATAATCAATAATGTCAAGTGATATACATTATACATTGCATGTTGTAGATTTTGTAACGAGTATTTTAAAAACATAATAACATAAAATGTGGATTTGTCATCCAACAAACTACTACAATATATTTTATGTCGCTCTTTCTTTAAAAATGCATTCATTCACAGCATTTTGTTTTACATTTTAATTATGTCATGCACTTCATGCCCCATTGTGAATAGTATGTTGAAACTATAACTTGAAACATCCGTGTCGTTGCCGTTCTTTTAGATATATTTCAGATTCATAAAATTCAAATTAATATAGAAACTTCGTATAAAATTAAGTATATTACAAAAACTATTGAAAACTAGTTAATATATACAATGAAAACTTTAAAGAAATGGAACAAGGAGAGAGAATAAACGAAGTTATTATTTCAACCCGTCTGGAAGTTATGAGATGTAAATGAATATTAAGATAATGTTATTCTTAGTTATAATAACTTGATAACCTTTTGTTGTTAAAAATATTCAAATGTGATGGAATTAAATAAATTGTCAATAACGCTGGATGTATCGCAGGTTATATTAAAATGTTTAAATAGTACAAATTCTACTATCTCATAATCAGAGATACTTCAGAGTATTTTCACAAAACATCATGACTATAAATAACAAAGCATAAGCTTCTAAAAACCGACGACTATGCATCAAAAGCGAGGAGATAGCGTGGTTCCGGCACGGCTCTGACAACTTCCATAGTAACTATCAGAGGACATTATGTTGTGGCGTCCTTACAGTTTAAAACCGGTTATGGTTTTCCTTTTATTTTCCAAAATTTCATGTATTCACAAAGGTATGAATAGGCTCATACCAAACATGGAATATGAACAGTAAATAGATTTTTTTTATTATATTTTAATAAAAATTGTCGCTTAACTCTGAGTGCTGATATAAAATATAACTTTGAATAAATTAGATTTCTCAATTATTATTTTTCCTCTGCTTAGATATGATGAGAATTAAATTCTTGAGAAAATAAACTTTTAAATAATATATTCAAAAAGATAAACTTTCTAAGCTTTTCCTCAATTTGATGAAATTTATTCGTAGTTTCTGTTACACACACACTTATAACACTCATATATTAGTATTACAAATACTTCATTATTCTATCCTTTATATTTAAAAAAAAAGTATTGACAAGAAAAGTTTAATGTTAAAAGTACATATCTAGGAATAGTTGTTATGATATATGAGTTCAAACTCTTGTAAGACAAACATTACACCAGACCCTAATATTAGATACAACTAAAACTTTCAAAGTGATTGTTAAAATAACTCCGTGGTAAACTGTATTGCAGAGATCGTTTACAAATACAACAATAAAATGTTATGCAACACTATTCCTTGTACAGCTACAATATAATGACTTCTCGAATATAATTCCCATATTTAATGCTTTATTCCCACAGGAATATCTTTTATTTTCATTGCATATGTCATGATGTAAAACAGTTGTTTCTTTTTTTATTCACAAAATAAAATATATTCCTTTGTATTCGATTTATAGTCAATTCGTATTTAAAATAAAATACGAGAAATAAGTTAAATGAAGTTAAATAATAGGGAAAAGTACTTATTAATACTCGTATATTATATCACTTAGCAAGTAGCACTTGTAAACGCTATTTCATCATGATATATTGGTGAAGTCATAATTACCAAAGAGACTCTGGTATTTCGTAAAATTCTTAATTTAGATAAACCAACTATATTCCAACACGTTCTTTCTCTATCGTTTTACAAAAAAAAGGTATCTTCAAGTGTGGTGTCTATAATACACCGCTGAAATAATCTCATATTGACTATATTGCTGTTTTAAACTTAATTTTTATGTGTCAAAGAAGCTGTGGTTTTAAATATGTAGGTAAAGTAGAAATGTAGGTCAAAACATTTACATAAAGTGCCAATAATACCTTCAAAAATACCAGGACCGATATAATATTAATCGTTGGAATTCAAACAGTTTTAAACAAAACGCTCTCAAAACTACACATTTATTTAAATAAATTGGACATTCTACAAAACTGTCTCATATTTAGTTTCGCTATTTGTATACGGGATACCTATAAGAAACGAAATAGTTGCCCAAAAGTTGAAATACTCATCATATATTGTTAATATTATATAACAATATAGATGATATTGGCTATAGTTCAGGAATGTGGCTTCCTTAATATTCCTTAAGTACAGCAATCGACCAGCCGCTTACTTATCATAAGGGAGTAAACTAAGAATCCATTTATATCTAGTTGATTCCACAGGTTAATGGACTGCTATAAAATGTGGCACAGATATATCTGAGGCATCCTATACAGATTCGTAAACTTAACACTAATGCACCAACACCGATGTGATAATGTCGTGTACTGTACAGCTTTTGTATGACTTTTCGTTTTTCTATTCAAATAAAATTATATAACAATGTGCAAATTTGAGAATGTTCATTTTTATTTTATAGACATTTTCAGTTTAAGTAATTAAATAACAATGTAATCATATTCTCAAAGCATCATGCTTTATTTCTGATGTAATGATTGGAAAAGAATTTCCTCGTACCATATTTTTGTAAAATTTTATGTTGACATTGAATTTACTTTTATTTAAAATTCTCTGAACAAAAGACCTCCGATTAAAAAGATCAGCTTCATGGCTCTAGAGTCGATCCGGTGACCACGGCCGGAATCACACTATGTAAGAAGGGTTAAAGGAATTCCTATGCCCTTTAAGATATTATACGGCAAATAGCTTTTCCTTGTCCCCATATAAACATAGCGAGGCCATAATGGAGGTATCTGGACTTCTGTTGTTTGTAACTATAATAAAATTGTAAATTAAAAGACTGAATGTTATAAAGCGGTTTATAACCCTCTAACTTAAAAGATGTTACACAACGTTGCAATGTTAGTCAGTACAAGGATGAAGCTAACTTGATAAAATATTTTTAATGCTTGCAAACGAAGATGTATACGTTGTTTCTTGTCAATATCAGTTTAGTTAAAATGTTCAATGATAGCAGTATAATATAACATTATATAGGAGTCTTAGGAGAATTCTTCCTTCTAACTCTAGTAAAAAGCCTTGTCTAACAACTATTTGAAATACGTCTAACAAGTATTTGAATAATTGAAACATGGTCGCAATAAACAACCAACGAACAATGTCTACGCCAATACATATTATGTCATTGTGGTTTGATAATATCTAAGTCTCTATAATATTTCAGTGTAGCGAAGTAGGTATAAGTACTAAATTTTAATGATCCTTTAGTATTAAATATTTTGTTAAATTATACACTTGGTGAGTGTAAAGTATAAATGAAGATAATTATTGTCATATGATAAGCTACTTATTTCTATGAACGCAATAAATATTGGTATAAATTTTTGTTTGCAAAAGCTCGTTTCAACGACAAACATTTAACGAGGCTAGAAAGTTATATTACGTTTTTAATTGGACTTCTCGTACCTTGTTTTTAATATCTCTGGTAGATTGACGAATAAATGAAAAGAAGAAATTAAAAACTAATTTTAATCAGAGTTCTCCTATAAAAAATCGTAAAACCTTCAACGCTGGTAACGGCGATATCTTCAATATCAATATGAAATTGTTATGTAACGAAAACAAATTTGTGAATTATTGTACTGATAACGAAAATTATCGTAATAATAAAATGTATAAATAGGTTATATAGCTGATAGGTTGTATAACGGAAGCACGCTCAATTGCAACGTTTCCATCGATAGACCTGTTTCCATATCCTTCTGAAGGAAATCCGTTATTCGTTATATATTGGGATATTCATAGTAACAGAAATATTTTATAAAACAATTGCTGTGCCGTACTGTGTGTAAAAAGATAGAGTAAAATCATTAACTAATATTTTTTAAAGAATTAAACAGATTAATGTACTGGAAATAAATGTTACATTCTTAACCGGGAAGCTTCAGTTGATACAAGTTTATATATTGCAGTCCTATATTATGTGACAGATATTCAAGTTTGGAAAAATAAGTTAAAAACTGAAGCGGATGATGAAAGAGCATATAACGTTTGCTTGTTTTTTTCTGTTTGTAAATATTTCAATGTTAGTACGACATAATTATAAGAAATATTAGTAAATTGTTTGAAAATATAATCAAGTTTTTGCTATAAGATTTAAAACTTGATGTGTGCAACAAATCAAAATTATAATATTTGGTTTATTTCTTGTTATTTGAAAGTATTTAAATATTATAACGGCTTGTTAGTTAACAATTTTGATAAAAAATTTGCTATTTTAATTTAGAAAAATAAATTACGAACATAAATGTAAATAGCATTACATACAAAGACAATCAAATGATTCCATTACATTGTGCCTCGTATCAAATATTGACGAAAAGCCTGATTCAATACGAGAACGTATTTGAAAATTAAGTTTATGCTTTCAAATAAATAGTATTAGGTCTCAATAACTCGATTGTGCATATTATAATGTATGTAGAACCTGTAATCAAATTTAATGAAACAAGCTAAGTGTAACTGGAGTTGACACAAAACGGATTCTATCTAATCTACTACCCTCGTATTCCTGATGATATTTGATCTTCAAGAATATACTGAATGTGCAAATTAATAATAGAATCGCATGTTTAGATGTGATCTAATTTTTATTACAATTACAATAAAAATGGAGGAGGAGAAGGAAGAATAATTATAGTATGAAAATGTATCAAACAAACGAATTCATACGCACAAAATTACAGACAGTTCTACGGCTTTAATTATAAGTTTTTCTACGCTCTTTTGAATGGAAATAGACTACTTAATACAAAAGAAGGTCACTAATATGAAGATATCAGGATGTAGGAGGAGTTGTTCCTTCCTTTCTTAGAATAGATAAGTAGAAATATAAATTAAGAACTTTGTAAATTATTTTTATTTCTTAGTAAGTATAAGAAAACGATCAACTAATTTATTATAGTAAAAAAAAAAGAAATTCAATTAGTTCGCTTTATGCTACGTCCGGTCCGCGGTTTTACTCTTATCGAGTTAATCTTTTATGTTCTTCTGTGGTTATGATATTTTGTATTTGAAGACTAGGGGCGCCAACAAACCCTCAATTTCGACTCGCTGCGCTCGCGAAATCTCGGGTGCCGTTTGCATATTGAGCGAAGCGAGCCGAGTGTATTGACTCATCGTTTCCCATTGACTTCAATGGGAAATCAGTTTTTTGACATATTAAAAAAAAAAATTATTTTCTTGACATTTTTCAAATTTTTTTTTTAAACCATCACCTTAATGTGTATCTTTTTGACTGAAAAGTTTCATAATTTTCCGTCAAGTAGTTTTCGAGCCACTTCGTGACAAAGAATGTAAAAAGTCTCCAGTAAAACGCTTCGCTCAACTAATTTGTTAGAGTTCAAGTAATTTTATAATAATTGTTAATATGGGGAATATTAACAATTATTATAAAATTACTTGATTGATATTTTCAATCACATAACTTGAATAATATAGATGTTTGGATTTACATTAAGAAAAAATAATATTTGTTATAAAATAATTTATTAAATTTTTCTGTTAGGTTTTTTTATCTGCAATTTTTGACGTATTGCATTCGTTATTCGTTTTGTATTCTTTATATAACAGTACATTGTCAACAGCAATTTAAACTATAATCAAATAAAGTACTCACAATTAATTGACTCATGTCTGACTCGTTTGTCAGTGTTACGAGTTTCAACTTCGACATAATAAAAAACCTTATTCAATATATGAGGGACAATAAAAATATCACAGCTATTAAAAGCAATATTATGCGATATAAAATGATTTAACGCCATTTTGGTGAAGTATTTTTTAAGTTGTAGAAAATCGAACGCCTATTAATAGTTTATCTACATTTACTACACATACGGTAACAATACTTATTACACATTCCGCTTAACCGATAAATTATTGTATATTAATATTTTTTTCCTTTCACAAGAGGTACTTAAACATGCTAATGGTAGGTATATGAATCACTTAATACTACATCTATTTAGTGTGAATACAGCGGATATTCCATACTTATCAATGATTCGTTTAGATACACCAATAGCACAGATATCCTTGATAGAAGCGAAAGTAAATGAAGATGAAAATGTAGTGCTATTCTGCTCAGAGGAGTCATCTCCGTAACCCTATACCGTCACCTTTATGAAGGAACTGAGCTAAGACGTTATAAATTTTAACAATATAGGCTAAAATATGACTAACTTTATATTACTTGGTACAATGAAATAATAACTTTAAAAAGGGTCCCATCATAGATATATTAAATTACTCTATAGCCAGTGAACTTTAAAGGTATAATTAATAATGTGAAGCAAGTTTGACTTTATTATACTGAAGTTTGTTTAGGTTCATTCACATAGTTAATAAACAGAAGTAAATGAAGTATTTATTTGTGTTTTGCTTTACTAAACACTTCATAACACAAATATGAAAGTAAAACCGACATATTTAACAAATGTTATGTAATTGCTTCTTTTATTTTTTGAAATAATTGGTTATTTGAAATTGAAATAAATTACAAATACATATTTGGTAACTAAAATAAATAAATATTTTTAATTTATAAAAGTTCTAAATATAATATATATTGTTTAACTGCAACAGCGGTTTAAATCCGACCACTTTCTGAATCGTACACGTGTTTATAGATCGCATTACCCTGTAGCCATCCAGAGCTTTGCGTATTGCTACACAAGTGCCTTAATGGTTAAACTGTGGATTATCTCTTAAAGGTATTTCACGCAAATTGAAACTTAAGTTGATCGTAATTAACGTGTAGCGTGACGCTACGTGACAGGCAATCAGAACTTAATTAATATTTTATTAACGTTAGTTATTGATAGAAAGAAACGACATCATAATAATACCTTTATTTGTATTACAATTAATTTTTTGGGATTTATAAGACTTCGTCGGTAACGTTTTTCACCAATAATAAATATACAAAAGTATGAACTGCTATATATTATTTATTACCACAATATTAGTTAAATTATACTGTTATAAGTCAGACCAACATTTTATTACATATAAAGCGATATAAATTGTTGAAAATAAAAGTTATTCGAGGCAGTAGTACGAATGTTGTGGATCAATCAATCTAAACTTTACCTGGAAAGTAGTACCAAGATATACCCATGTTTGAACTCTTTTATTGATATTTTGTAAAACAAACTTCATCTATGACAATTATTTATTATATATATTCAAAATAATCTCTCTTTATCTCTAGATCTAACACTAAATAATAATAATTTTCACGGCTTCAGATATATTAAGCTGTTTTTTAAATAGACTTTTAAAATATATACCTTTTAAAACAAAAAACAACAAAAAAGTGGCGAAAACTGTTTTTTTTTAATATTACTCTTTTAGTGGAATTAAAAGAAGCCAGTTATAAGCAATAAAATCTAAAATATTTTATTACAACAAAAAATACAAAGAGTCATTTTCTACGACCTATTTATCACGAGTAGATTTTATAACAAAAGTTCACAACTCGTTTATCAACACATTGCTGATATTAATTGTCGATGACTCACGTCACTAATGGTCTGTCACAACATGCACGTAACACTTACGCTGCGCTGATTATCATCATAAAGTACTTAACTTCATAAATCCGGTTAGTTTAAAATTAACTTTTAAACTAATAATATGAAATTCAATTCTAACTGTATTTTGATTTGTACTGTAATTGTCATATAAATGTTTAAAATGCTATTTTAATATTATATTGTGCTTTTAGTTTGCTCGTTAAGTTCAAATGCCATTAGGAACAAGGACAGCAACATTGGAGTCCATTTTGTGTTAACGGGGGATGACTCGTAACTTGTTTTATTAAATTTGATTACAGGTTCTATATAATTTTACATACGCGGCCATCGAGTTATTGAGCCTAATAAGATTTATCTGAAAGCATATACGAGTATTTAATTTACAATCATTTTTATATGTATATGCAATAAAACGGGATGTATTATCTCTTTTAATAATGCACACATATTTTTTACTAATACGTCTATGGACTCTTACTGGAAGTAATTCATTTCATGTTTTTTTTTCTTACACCTCCGGTGGTAATGCCGTAGACTTTGTTTTACATCTACCCTTTCATACCAGTTCTCGCCCTGCATGCCTCTCGCACTTTCATTCTACATACTATTTCTTTCTTTTATCCATCACCATTCATTTTTACATTTCCGGCTGGGGTTGCCGTCTATCTGTCTTTTTATCTATTTTGTCTTATCCTTTTATTCGTTTTAGTTTTTACTTATTTGCTATGGGGTTTCCGAAATAACTTGTCACTTATCATTTCGTAGTATTACATCATATCTTAAGCCTAGACGTATATCTATTTTAATTCTCTTATCTTACACTAATTTCTAATATGCTTTTTTTCTTATGCCTTAGCCTTACACAACTGGATTTTATTTACTACTATCTTAAATCTAGTTACTGTTACATTGTGTTTTGTACCTTAATTTACTTTATACATTTTACATAAATATTATCTTCAATATTTTGCAGTGTATTTTACTGATTCTACTTATTTCTTTTATTTACTTTCATAACTATTTCTACACAGTAATCTAAAAACTTATTTCTATCTTTTTGTAACATTAATTTACTAGCATTTTCTTTGCTTTATTTAATTCCTAATTGGTGTTCTATATTTAATCTCGCCTTAATATACGAAGAACATTCAAATACAACGTGGGGCAGGCTTTCTATACAATCTGGTTCACAAATGCACGATGGATTCTCTTTGCACTTGAATCGATGCCCAGGAAATCCACCGTGGCCTGTGGTTCATTTCATGTTAGTATGTTTTGTAAGTCGTTGTTATATGGCTAACATGTCGGTAGATTATTTCCAAAATTTGTTTACGATTACAAAATTTGTTATATGTCTGTACCTAAAATTGAAATGTCTGTCATATTTTTAATGTGTCTAACTACTTCGAAGCAAATTATATTATTTAAACGTTGGGAGAAAAACAGAGAGAAATGGAGAGAAAAGTGTTTGGTTTTGGTTTTTTTTGTTGTGTTATATGTGTGTGCCTAAAATTATTTATTCTTCACATTTCTAATTTATCTTACTATTTCAAAACAAATGATATTATTTAAACGTTGACAGAAAAAGAGAGAGAAGCAGAGAGAAATGTAGAAATGTTATAAAGTAATTAATTTTAGTTTGAATCGGTGGAAGAAAATTAACTAAATTTTTGTGACATCAGTGTCACGTCTCCGTATAACTTTAAACTAAATTAGGGCACAAGCTTCCCGGGGTTTTAGAGGTGAGATGAATCGTTTGAGTTTGTGAAGTATTTAGATAAATTACTGAGGAAATAAACATTGAGGTATTCATTGTGAGGTTTCATTTACACCTATTCTTCTATTTACACGGTACTTATTTTATACGATTTCGTTTGTCATCTTTTATTATGGCCAGGATGTGAGTTTTCATTTCGAAACTAGAATTTGCTTTAAGTTTTACTTAATAAACATTTTGACTATATATTAAAAATATTACAAATGTAAACTCTGATTAAGAGTTAATTTAACAGTATTTTACGTTCTTCAGATAACAAAGAATAAAAGACATTAACCCTCGATATGACTTAGACCATAAATAATTCTTAAGAAAGTTCCCAACCAACGTACCATGGAATAGAGGTGAAGAACGACTGGCAATTACTCCGGATGGTTTTGTGTGCCTGATTCACTTACCTTCGCTGTCTAGGCAGATGGCAGGAGCTTGATAGATAGACAGACTTGACATTGTAATTTTTAATTGTGAACGTGCTGTCTTACTTTTTGTTAAACGATTTGATAAATTCTTTATCTTTTATATTCATAGCGGAAAAATAATACTATGTATGTCTATTATATTAAATAAGTTACTCATATACATAATATGAATAACTTATTTAATATAATAGAAATAACTTGTTTCATTACCATGCTAATGGTATACTATCTAATAGGGTACTAATGCGTTACATAATAAATATATTTGGTAACCTTCTGCAAATATTTTCCCATATATTTGATAAGACCACGATCTAATATTATGTTATATTTTGCAATTTCAATTATTAATTTTTGTGAGGTTATGAGATTACTATACAATAAAGGCTTGCACACTTATTAAAATATTTTAAAACAGAAGTTTCTTTTGTTTTAAGAATACTATAACAAGGAATGTTACTAATAGATATAAATTATTATGTCTAGAATATTGATATATATAACAGAATTACTTTCAAGTAATTCCTGTCTTGGTCAAGGTTTAAAACTACATTGAAAAATATAATTGAGGCCATTTAGCAGTATACAAAGGCCTTCGGTTTCATATATACGTATAATTAATGGCGATGTAACCAAAACCATTTTAAAATATCATGTGAAAAGAGAAAACAGCGGCAGGCAACTTGTATGTGGAGTCAATTCCATGGATACGTAAACTTAGGAAGATGCACTTAAGTTTGAAAATCTAATTTTAAAATATTTCGATTATTATATAAAAATTAATTTTCACATTTATAGCTTTTTAATTGTATGTAAATATATATAGCAAATTTCGTACGTTTCGTACGTTTTTTACAGAATGAACAAGTATAATAAGTTTTTTTTTTAATAATCAATAATGTCAAGTGATATACACTATACGTTGCATGTTGTAGATTTTGTAACGAGTATTTTAAAAACATAATAACATAAAATGTGGATTTGTCATCCAACAAACTACTACAATATATTTTATGTCGCTCTTTCTTTAAAAATGCATTCATTCACAGCATTTTGTTTTACATTTTAATTATGTCATGCACTTCATGCCCCATTGTGAATAGTATGTTGAAACTATAACTTGAAACTTGCCGTTCTTTTAGATATATTTCAGATTCATAAAATTCAAATTAATATAAAAACTTCGTATAAAATTAAGTATATTACAAAAACTATTGAAAACTAGTTAATATATACAATGAAAACTTTAAAGAAATGGAACAAGGAGAGAGAATAAACGAAGTTATTATTTCAACCCGTCTGGAAGTTATGAGATGTAAATGAATATTAAGATAATGTTACTCTTAGTTATAATAACTTGATAACCTTTTGTTGTTAAAAATATTCAAATGTGATGGAATTAAATAAATTGTCAATAATGCTGGATGTATCGCTGGTTATATTAAAATGTTTAAATAATACAAATTCTACTATCTCATAATCAGAGATACTTCTGAGTGTTTTCACAGAACATGATGACCATAAATAACAAAGCATAAGCTTCTAAAAACTGACGACTATGCATCAAAAGCGGGGAGATAGCGCGTTTCCGGCACGTCTCTGCCAGCTTCCACAGAGGACATTATGTTGTGACGTCCTTACAGTTTAAAACCGGTTATGATTATGTACCTGTACCCTGTATTTCAAAAATTTCATGTTTTCACAAATTTATGAATAGTATCACACCAAACATGGAATATGGGCAGAAATATATTTTTTTATTAGAATGTTCTTATAAAAATTATCGCTTAATTCCGAGCGCTGTTATAAATTATAACTTAAAATAAATAAGATTCATCAATTCTTTTTGTCCTTTTTGCTGAGATATGATCAAAGTAAAAATCTTGAGAAAACAAACTTTTAAATAATCTATCCAAAATCTAAACTTTTTAAACTTTTCCTCAATTTGATGAAATTTATTCATCAAAAGTTCCATCACACAGTCCAAGGGGACTTTGATATGGAACAGTTGTCGCCAATTTACCTCATAAAGCTCAAATATCATGTAATTTTACTGTGTCGAGGGGAATAGTACGTGAATTTCTCTCTGACGATGCAAAGTTACTGAGTTACAACAAGTAGTAAATATTACGTGTTGCAGCTTTTTATTTTACGAGTCCGACCCTGTGCCTGTTTACTTTATTAGAGTATTATATGAAAATATGTTTTGTATTATTTTTAAGGAAAGAAAAATGTAGTTAATAGGTTAAAACTTAATTATTATCGGCTACGTTATGGTAAACTTATTTACAATTAATCTTCTCTTGATACTTAGTTATACTAAGATAAAGCGTAAAGTGTAACGACTTTGACAGACCAAAAGTCGTAAATTATATTCCCATTAGAAGCAATTTTTTTACGTTTTTTATAGCTTATCTTTTTCTTATTTAAGAGTCTGGATGAAATTTTTATCCGTTACTTATTTTTTTGTAAAAATGTTTATTGTTTCTGTCATGAACCTACTTTTTTGTCTAAATGTGTATTAGCCTTTTTTAAGGCTTCAACATATCCTCCAGGTTGTGCATCTTACATTAATTTATGAGAAGTGACTCAAATTCAGAGGGTTTTATACCTTTTATTTGGAATTTGCTCGCCTGTGTTTTTGGGAAGATTATGTCACCAGAAATTTCGTTATACATATTTATGGTTTCACAACCACTTGAAACGTTGTCTGTTGAAGATGAGGCTTCTCTTAATCTTATTTTTACTTTTCGTTAAACATTTGATAGTGACTTGGAAAGCGTTACATATTTTACTTGATTTCTAAATTATATATAATTTTTAGATGTATTTATTTAGGTTAATTAATCTAAATATAATTAAATAAAATAAACATTACATTGCAAATTATAATCATATTCTAAATAATTTAAAAGAAATCCTTATTCATAAAATAAAGTATTGGAATTTCTTATTAATAAACTGTAATATTATGACGTCAATGATTTTCTTTCGTAATAACTTTAACCGTGGATTTTGACATTTTGCTCTCAATATTTGGTTTAACATATCTCCATCGTTAATTGACTGGTTTCATAGTTACTTGCTTGGAGTCAGCAAAGGACTATGATCAAATGTACATCTGTATTCTGATTGGAGTATGTCAATAATTGCGTCCCTCAGGGTGACGTGTTGGTCCCTCTACTGTTTTCAGTGTTTATTAACACTGTTTTTTCTCAAATCACCACCAGTATGCAGATGATCTTCAGGCATATCGACTATGTATACAATATTTGGATGTTATTGTTTGAATTGTGCATCCTCTGTATAGTTGAAGAAGTAATAAATTCTTGCAAAATAATAAATAATTGTTGTAAGAGAATCAATGTACATTTTTAACTATTTAATAATATGTATGTGTATGCTATTCGTTTATTTAAACTTGTATATGTCTGTTACTTATATTAAATAACTACCAAACTGAATCATAAGCACTGTAAAAAAAAAAGTAGATCGCAAACATTATACAACGTTTTTTAGGCTGAGGAGTCGACCTTAGGATAATACTTTTTTTACTAGTCGATGAAAATTAAAGCTTATTAATCTTTACAATTAAGTCATAGGATTATAACACTTACTTCAATATACAAATTAGTAAGAGTAAAGAGTTAAGAATAGGTTTCCTTGTTTCTGTTGAGATTTTTTGTTGTATCGGCGTTCATAACAATAATATAACAATAATAATAAGTTAATGTGTGGTTAAATCACGAAAGACAATTGTTATTTTATAAATACTTACTTTTTATATTATTTATTACTTAATAAAATTATTATCATACCACTTCTGCTACTATTACTAGAATTATAATGAATCAGACGACTTAATTGTATCGTATAGTGTCGATAAATAAAAAAATCAGTCTGAAGATCATACCTACGAAATATGTAATAGTGAAATGTGTAAAGACACTATTAAAACTTACAAGTCATTAATATTTTTACCAACATTTTACATCTAACTACAATAATCAATAATATTAACAAACAATTCATTAATGTCTGGTTAAACAGTCTTAAAACAGACAAAATGTAATTAATAAATTAAACTACAAAATAATATTTTGTTTGTAATCACTTCATTAATTGATAGTTGTTATTTAACGCGGTAGTGAGTATAAAGAGCCATGTCTTCCAACATTATTATTGTTACAGTTTATACCCTCTCGGTTCATTGTAACAACAATGTTCATCAACTAAAGTAAAACGTTAGAAGATGCAGAGTACAATTGAGTCAAAATGTTATGAGTTTTTAGTATACTCGTACATAAGCGGTTTGAGTTTGGAATGTCTCGGAGGTCGTGATAACAAGAACAAACAGGAGGACGGGGTTGTGGTCTAAGTTACGAGATAAAAAAATCTATTTATTTATAGTTGCTGTTACAAACACACGTATAACACAAATACTTCATTATTCTATCCTTTATATTTAAAAAGAAAGTAATTACAAGAAAAGTTTAATGTTAAAAGTATATATCTAGGAATAGTTGTAATGATATATGAGTTCAAACTCTTGTAAGACAAACATTACACCAGACCCTATTATTAGATACAACTAAAACTTTCAAAGTGATTGTCAAAATGACTACGTGGTAAACTGTATTGCAGAGATCGTTTACAAATACAACAATAAAATGTTATGCAACACTATTCCTTGTAAAGGTACAATATAATGATTTCTCGAATATAATTCCGATATTTAATGCTTTATTCCCACAGGAATATCTTTTATTTTTATTGCATATGTCGTGGTGTAAAACAGTTGTTTCTTTTTTATTTACAAAATAAAATATGTTTCCTTGTATTCGATTTCAAGTCAATTCGTATTTAAAATAAAATACGAAAAACAAGTTAAATGAAGTTAAATAATAGAGAAAAGTACTTTTTAATATGTAGCACTTAGCCAGTTGCACTTGTAAACGTTATTTCATCGTGATATATTGGTGAAGTCATAATTACCAAAGAGACTCAGGTATTTCGTAAAATTCTTAATTTAAATTAACAAACTATATTCCAACACGTTTTTTCTCTTTCGTTTTACAAAAAAGGTATCTCCAAGTGTTGTGTCTATGATACATGGCAAGAAATAATCTCCTATTGACTGTATTGCTGTTTTAAATTCAATTTTTGTGTATGAAAAAACTACAGTTTTAAATATGTAAGTACAGTAGTAATGTAGGTCAACGCGTTTACATAAAAAAATATCAAAAAATCTACAAACAAAAAATCCAAAAATACCAAGAGCGATATAATATTAATAAACCTTGGAATTCAAACAGTTTAAAACAAAACGCTTCCACAACTACACATACATTTAAATGAATTGGATATTCTACAAAACTGTCTCATAGTTAGTTTCAGTATGTGTGTACGGGATACCGGGAATAGTTGCCCAAAAGTTGAAATACTCATATATTGTTAATATTGTATTACAATATAGTTGATATTCGCTATAGTTCAGGAATGTGGCTTCCTTAACATTCCTTAAGTACAGCGATCGACCAGCCGTTTACTTTTCATAAGGGAGTAAACTAAGAATCCATTTATATCTAGTTCATTCCACAGGTTAATGGACTGCTATAAAACGTAGCACAGATATATCTGAGGCATCCTATACAGTGTCCTAAACTTAACACTAATGCACCAACACCGATGTGATAATGTCGTGTACTGTACAGCTTTTGTATGATTTTTCGTTTTTCTATTCAAATAAAATTATATAACAGTATGAAAATGTTGAGAATATTCATTTTATTTTTTTGGACATTTTCAGTTTAAATAATCAAATAACAATGTCATCATATTCTTCAACCATCCCGCGTTTTACATTCCTGATTTAATGATTAGAATTTCGTCCTACCTGGTTTTTGTTAGATTTTATCTTGACATTGAATTTATTTCTATTTATAATTCCCTAAACAAAATACCTCCAATTAAAAAGATTAGCTTCATGGCTCTAGAGTCGTTCCAGTGACCACGTCCGGAGTCACACTATCTAAGAAGGGTTAAAGGAATTTCTATGTAAGCCCTTTAAGATGTTATACGGTAAATAGCTTTTCCTTGTCCCCATATAAACATAGCGAGGCTATAATGGAGGTATCTGGACTTCTGTTGTTTGTAACTATAATAAAATTGTAAATTTAAAGACCGTATCTAAGGTATGGTTTACAACCCTCTAACTTTAAAAGATGTAACTGTAACTGAATTGTACCATAATGTTGCAACCTTAGTCAGTAAAAGCATAATGCTAAGTTGAGCACATATTTTTAATGCTTAGAAATGAGTATGTATAAATTGTTAGTTGTCAATAACAGTTTAGTTAAAATGTTCAATGTTAGCAGTATAAATAACATTTTATAGGAGCCGTAGGAGAATTCTCCCTTGCAACCCCAGTAGAAAGCCTTGTCTACAAATGCCAAGGGCGATGACGTATATATCTGTTAATGTTCCTGGGACATCCATCAGAAGGTTCTCGAGGTCTTTACTAAGCATTATAATAATTGAAATATGGACGCAATTAACAACCAACGAGCAATGTCTACGGCAATGTAAGTCGTTGTGGTTTGATATTCTATAAGTCTTTATAATATTTCAATATAGCGCAGTAGGTATAAGTACTAAATTTTAATGATCCTTTAGTATTAAATATTTTGTTAAGTTATACACTTGGTGAGTGTAAAGTATAAATGAAGATAATTATTGTTATATTTCCTGGCACATGTTATAGTAATGTAAATCAATCATGAGTCTTGTAGTTGCACAAACTGCCATCCCAGAATGTAAGCTTTGCTTCCTGCACATGTAAACTGGATCATTAACTTAGTTCAGTCAATATTATGTGTTTTATTTTTACTACATCTATTTAAGAATATTTATGCTCAAGGATATTAAATATTTTTTTTGTAATAAGAAGAATTTCATTAACAGCTAAATAAACTATTGATTGTTTTTAAAAATTTTTTTTCATTTTTAATTGTAATACTTATTAAGGGTTATTGCTAAGTATAGTAAAAGATGGTATTATTTTCGCTTTATAATATCGGATGATTAAACCATTCCAAAGTGAAACTTACCACTATGAACCTTGAATATTTACAATAGAGAAGATACGTTAAGCTGATACTGTATCACGTGAATGCTACAATATGAGCAGTGCAACTGAAGTGCGCATGCAATAAACTCTACCGTTACTGACTCTATATTTCATACAGCCTGCGCTAGCTGCCGCTATGGAGTGGCTGAAATTAGACAGTTTTAAGTACAATTTAGAATATTTATTGTTGATATTTTAACTTTATTTGATATCAATTTAACACAAATTTGTTTAATTTGACGAATTAACAAATATTTTTCTTGTTGAAATAATTTGGTGAATATAATATAATTTTATAAAAACATATATTTTTAAGAAATATATTTTTCTCGTAAATACTCAGATTGATTTTAACTTTATTTTATAGCTTTATGTAATCCTAATACGAAAGTAATTTCATTAAAACGTTATGCATCTTATCTGCGGTATCTAAATAAAACCAATCTCGTTATAAAAAAATATGAACATCCTTATAAACTTAGTGCCCAGACAAGACAGATTTATCACGAAGGCATTGACTTATTAATAATGCTCTATAAACCTTCAAGGGTTTCATAAACCATGTTCAAAGTTGTTACTTTTTAATAGTAATAATGTAAAGTGCGCCATACTTTGTAGCGGAATTAGGAACGTTACACACTGCGACCATCTCTAAATAATATAATAATCTCTGTTTGAGTAACTTTTGATCTTGCTGCTTTCGCATAAAGGTGTCGTTCTTGGCAGCCAATAACATTGTCGTTTCGTGTTTATGGGCGGGTTTAGTAGGAAATATTCCCTTTTTACGACATACGAATGGTCGACGCTTAAATATGGAGATGGTTATTAATGTTGTTTATTCTATGTCGAGTGAAGGGTTGGAATCTTTATATTTATTTTTGTTTGCTTGCATTACTTGTTATGAATCTTTTCACTGTTATTTATTAAGTTGCTCATATTCTCTTTGGCGCCATTTTAAGAACGCTAATGATAGAAAAAGCTATTTTTATACTTTTTCGTAATTATATAAAATATAATGAAAGTTGGTTCATACTTATAATAAATATTTTATTAGAAACCGATGAACTGAATTCTGTGCTGCAATGTGCTACACTGAAAAACATGGATATGGATCAAAAGCCTGGGTCTCTCTTTTAAAGTGGAATAAACTCTTATCAATATTTTGATTTCTGTCGGGTGCTCTCGAGTCCTCTCAACACGTAACCTCACAACATGTAAATACACCATGAAGATATTTATTATTCAATTCATAGAACAAGATGGATTTCGGATGTCTTTGAAACTTCTTCTATTGGGAAAATCGATTACATTTAAAGTGCTTCTCAATAGAGTCTTATTGAACAAAATGAATATGCAGCAAAGCAAAGATTCAGTCAGAATTCACTACATCAGAATGTATCTCAAAACCATTTTTCTATGTATAAATAGAAAAACCTTATAAGGTTAATAACCAGATCAACATATGTATGTATTAGTGTAGTTTTTCTATGTGCCATAATAATTCACGAAGTACATAAATGACAGCAGTTATAGTCGTTCAAATATACATTAAAAACTAAAAAAAATCTATATATGCTTTCATAAGCGTTTTAAAAGTCGAGCATCAGTTACCGAACCGCATTGGTCCACATGACACGTCGTGAGTCGAGCGAGTTAGGACGGAAATGAATAGTCGTTTTGAAAATAACGTCACCACACATTGTACCCTACATGACAGTTATTGAATGTGTCAGACTTGGAAACATGATGGGGAGTTTTTGGTTATTTAATTTTGGGTTGTGGCAGGGTAATACACTCTTCGTCTGCTTGGAATAAAAATAAAATGGATAAAGATGTCAATTGGGAAATGTTCTTTTGATTTTTTATTTTGATCCTAACAATAAATAAAAAGAATATGGAAAGTCATAGTATGATTATTATAGAAATTTTAGAAATTATTTGTACATAAGATTGAAAAACATGATGACTAATTAATTAGTGTAGAACTAATGTATGGTTTAAAAAAAGTAAATTACAACTATTAAATTGTTTTATTAGAACACTTATTAGCAACTACAAATTAATTGCTTACTTAACATTTGAAACTATCTAGAGGAGATAAAGTTATCTCACAAAGCTGTCTGAATATCTACTCTGATGTACCCCAGGGTCAGTAAGTTACACTTTGTGCTCAGGAAAGTTTTAATTTGCCAGACATGTTCTGAAAATAGAGACAATTTTGGACAATGACGTTATAAATATGTACCATTAGTAGTTGGTTAAATAGAATTCAATGTTAACATCCAGATGAAGTGTAATGAGATGGAAAACTATATTTTGTCTTTGACAAAATGTAGTCTTACAATATATATATCTTTACATATAAAATTTTCATGATGTTTTTAAATACTTCGAATTACTCGTAAAATAATCCTATTACTAGAAATAGCTTAAGGAAGAAGGATTATAGAATCCGCTATTTGAAGAAAACATTGTGATATGAGAGTGTGTCCTTCGTATAATTTATCAACAACGTAAACGCAATGTGTTTTATTATCCTGGCCGTAATAGGTCAAACATTTACGTATCTTTAATATCGATGCAATAACTCATATTAACAACAATCCCATCTATTGAGGGCATCCGTGTTATCAGCGTTGAAGACTTACGACTTTTCATGAAAGGTCTCTTTAATTTAATTTCTTTTTTTTTATTATTCTTTTTTATCCTTTGAAAAAGTATAGAAATTTGAAGATCGAAAACTTTGATCCTCTGACTGTTTAATCTACCAGAGATATTTAGAACTAGGGACGAGAAGTACTATTAAAAACGGAATATCATTTATTGCCCAGGTTAAAAGGTTGTTGATGAAACGAGCTTCTACAAACACAAAAATATACTGAAATTTTCTAATTTTTCTTTTTATTTTAAGTTTTCTCTTCAAAGATCCTAAATCTTTTTATATGTGAATAATTAACTTTATTTGTATCTTAAGTTCATCAAATGAATCATTAAAATTTTATATTTATCGATATAGACTACACTACGTAGAAATATTCAACTTCATGTCAAAATTCTTAAAAGAATTCTTAATATATTTTATAAATCTTAAAGAATACTAAAACGCAGCTACATACATTGTAGTAGGTATTGCCCGTAGAATATTTATAGCGTCTATATTTCAAGTATCGATATTCAAGTATGTATGTAAGACATACCATATTGCCCTTAGTATCTGTTAGACAAGGCTTTCCATTGGAGTTACAAGGAAGAAAGCTTTTACGACTCCTGTAACGTTATGTTATTTTTTTATGTTATGTTATTCATATTGCTTACATTGAACATTTTAAACTAAACTGTTAATGACAAAAAAAGACTTATACATATTCATTTCTCAACTTCATTTCTCAAAAATATCAACTTCAGTTCTCAAAAATATCAACTAAATTTAAGAATATTTTGTTTTAATTATGAAACACTTTAATTATTTCAAGAAAATTTACTGATTACTGAATAATGTTGGAATATTTTAGCACGTCTTTGTAAGTGGAAGGAGTGTAAGCCATTTTAATATCGTATATTCAGTCTTTAAATTTATTATTATAACAGGGGACAAAAGCATTCCTGATATCTCCATAATAGCCTCGTTATGCTTGTATGGGGACAAGGAAAATCTATTTACCGTATAATATCTTAAAGGGCTTACATAGGAATTCCTTTAACCCTGCTAAGATAGTGTGATTCCGGACGTGGTCACCAGAACACCTCTAGAGCCATGAAACTAATCTTTATAATCGGAGGTCTTTTGTTTAGAGAATTTTGTTAATAAACATTACATCAGAAATAACGCGTAATGGCTTGAGAATATGATAACATTGTTATTTAACATTAAGTATGACTATAAAATTTGTAAGTTATTACATAATTTTATTTGTTAAACAAGCATACATTTCACACAAAAACTGTACGGTCCACGATTTTAAGTAATGTACCAACACCGATGTGCTATGTTAGTGCATTAGTGTCTAGTTTAGGAGTCTGTATAGGATGCCGCCTCAGATAATCTGCTACGCTTTATTGCTATAGAACGTGTATTAGACTGTGAAATTATCTAGATATAACAGGGTTTTTAGTTAGTACCCTTCATAAAAAAATCTTATGTCAAATGAATACCTTATTAATATTAGACTAATGTATAAATATATTGATTATTATATATCATTAATAATAAACTTACTGTCCTAACGGCTGGTTGATCGTATTCAGGAATGTGAAGGGAAGTACATTCCTGATTTATAGCGAATAATATCTACATTGTAATACAATATTAACAGTATATAATGAGTATTTTAACTATTAGGCAACTATTCCGTAATGGGTATCCCGTGTACTGAAACTAACTACGAGACCGTTTTGTAGAATGTCCAATTCATTTAAATTCACGACTAGTTTTGGGAGCGTTTTGTTTAAAAGTGTGTGAATTCCAACGTTTATTAATATTATATCTCTCTTGGTATTTTTGAAGGTACGCCCAAGAATGCAGAAACAACAATTGTAAGAGGTATGTGGAATATGTTGATAGTGTTTTATTTAAATGTACCTACATTACTGTTGTAATTACAAATTTAAAATAACAGTTAGAGTTTAAAAAACTAATACAGGCAATATGAGATTATTTTTACATTGTATCATTTTTATAAATAAATCTTTGCATGAAATTACTTTGCAAGTTTTAGTTGGTGATGTTTGGATCGGGTATAATTGTTGTCTTACAACTATTTTGAACTCACACATATTTACATATTTGCAATTGTACATATTTGCTTGTTCCATTGAGTTTATGTTTGTACTTTGAACATGTTAAGTAAAAAGTACCATGTTCAACGTACCGTAAATAAAACCACCCGGAGGATATATATGAAGAGTTTGATGTCTGTGGCCGAGGCGAAAGAGGTATGCAGGGACCGTAGCGTTTGGCGCTCCGTCGTCTCTGGCTACCCCGCAAGGGATATGGCGTGTAGGTAAATAAATATATATAATATATTTATTTGCTCCATTGAGTTTATGTTTGTACTTTGAACATTGTATGTAGAAAATTATTTTATGTTTCCTAACATTTTGACTTATTTGCATAAGAATTTATTTCTAACATTTTTACTTTCATATACATTCAAATAAGAAAAGTAAATATACGTAAATATTCTTTTATCTCATAATTTAAACCAAACTGCAAACTCCTTTTTCATCGTGTTATCGCGACCTCCGAGACGTTTCAAACGCAAACCGCTTTTGTCTACTTAAAACGTATAATGCTATAACATTTTGATTATATTGTGCTCTATATATTTAAGCCTTTACTTTAGCCAAAAATTATAAAACGCATGTAGTAGATTAACATGTAGAAGATGTCAGCTGCACCAAAAAATGCTGGAAGGCATGCTTATTATAATATATTATCAGATAGTATATAATGCTAAATTCAAAATGGTAAATGATTCAGTATATCATTATATCCCTTTTATTTATTATCTCATTATTTTTTGTCCACTCATTCGTTTCTTCTCAACAGTAAGCTTTTTTATTTATCATATTTGTTACCTGGTAAGAAGTGCTTAATCAATAAGTCCACCATTCACAAGATGTTTTGTGCAATAAATATTTCAAGTACATAAATAGTAATTATATCTTAGGTAAGATAATAATCGCTTATTTTTATGTTATATTTTATAATTTATTATGGTACCTTAAATATAACCCAAGAACTTTATAATATAAACTTTATAATGTATAATAATTCAGAAGTATATTACATATTATTTTTATTTATACACTGTTTTATTTTTGATAAAGTATGTTTAGTGTTTGGTAGCTTTCAACAACGCATTCTGTTTTGTACTATTGCTAGTCATCAATAACCAAAGATGTTGTCGCTGAATCAGACTGATGTATTGATGTACAATAAAGAAGTATTGATTTTTAAATTTTTATAGTTTTAACTTATTTCACACTTAAAACATTTTATTATGTAAAATATTTATTTATTTCACTCATATTTTGGAGGACACAAAAAAATCATGCAATACCTGACATTGCAACAGCCATAAAAGTTAAATCTGGCTCCCATCTTAAAATAAAATATAAGTTATTTATGTGCAACGTTATGTCTATGCAAGTGTGCGTTTCATAAAGTGGGAGGAGATTGATTATGCATAGTTATTTTATGGCGTCACTCTTGGCTAATTATTTATATGGAGCTAGAGGTGTAACCAAAACATGTTGATGCTTAAAATTATTTTTGTTAGTGGATTTACACATAAAAATAATTGTGAATACAGACCAGTGTCAAAGTTATGTATTATAGTATAGTATAGTATAGTTATGTATTGTAGTTATATATATTATAAAACAAAGATTTTAAAAATAAAAGATCAAACCTTTTTTTGTATTTACGCGTTTGGATTGGACACTCCGTTATAATTTTAATGTCAAATGCTCACAACGTGATGTAGGTATAGCTAAGGTACGTCCGATATTACTAACGTCATTCATTCCTGCCCTAATTTTAAAAACGACTTATTCATTTTATATATATGAAATTAATCTATATTGAGTAGTAATAGCAGTGAAATTCATATGTATATAATTTTTTGTTAATTTTATTTATTACTGCTACAAAGTCGTTACTATCTTTATATACTAAGTATTTGCTTGTGTCCCAAAATCCAAAAGACCAATCAAATTAAATATCTGGGTATAACTATAGACTACAAATTATCCTTTCTTCCACATATTGAATGTTTAACTTCTAGATTGCGCAAACTTATTTATGTATTTAAAAAGTTAAGTCGCGTGGCGGACCAAAATCTCATAAAGAGAATATATCTGTCTTTATGCCCATCTTTAATCACTTTTTGTATTACTTCATGGGGGGGTTCCTCAAAAACCAACATATTGAAATTAGAACGTGCACAAAGATCAATCTTAAAAGTAAGTTTTTGCCTGCCCTTCAGATTCTCAACAGAAGAATTATACAATCTATGTAAAGTGCTTACAGTTAGACAACTTTTTATTTTACAAATTATTCTAAATCAACATTCCCATTTAAAATATGTCCCCACGGAAAATAAACGACACAAACAATACAAATGTCCCAGTAAAATGTTCAAATCCATCTTCTCTCATAAATTCTTTTGCTACCTCGGTCCCTTGCTTTACAACAAAATAAGTAAATCAATGATCATTTATCCTTTGACTAAACATTCGTGCAAACTTACAATTTCTGAATGGCTACTAGGCCTAGATTATAAAACAACAGAAGACTTACTATTACCGTTGTCTTAAATCCCAAATAGTGCTGAACAAAACAATAAAATAAATATATATTTACACATACATATATTACCATACACATGCACACACGCACACACACACACACACACACACACACATTACATATTATTATTATCACATACATACACGCGCACATAATCACAACACTATATTAATACTGCTATTTTTCTTAGTAGCGAATCAGCATCGCTAGCAATTCTCTTTAAGCTTTGTATACTTGGGGGAAGGGCCTGGTGATCTGTCATACAGGTTTCCTAGTACTGACACCAGGCTCTCACAGTCATAATTTTACTAGTTTTAATTGCTGTTTATAAATCTACATATTTTTCTATTATTGTGATTTGTAATCTTAAAGCATTGTGAGAGCAAATAAACTTATTATTATTATTATATTATTATTATTATTATACTTATGTTTGATATAATATATGATATATATATATTATGTGAAGGGAAACTATTGTAATAAAAATGTAAATCCCTTCGAAGAATTGGAAAAGAGATCGTAACGGTGATAATCAACGGTTGTAATGAAATTACGAAATATAGTTCTCTAAAAATATAAGAATAAGAGAAAAGACCAATCCATTAAATAGAAACAAACATCGGAATTTAATTTCATTGAGCTTACTACAAATGAAAATGAAATGAATCTTCTTTTTATTTTCATTGAAATTCTTAAAATTGCATAGAATTGTACAGCTTCTATTTCGAAAATGCATAATTTTGAGAATTTCAACATTTCTCCAATTTTAATCAGGAATCGAGGACAGCGCCATATTTGGTGCAGTCACGTACAATATTGCTTCTATGCGTCCGATATTTACCTGCCATTGTTAAAATTAAAAAAAGTGCTTACAAATATCGAAAGCATTTTCATTTTTGCATTCAAATGTACATATGGGGAACAAAGATGTGCACACACAGGGGAACACATATGTGCATCGGCAAGACTGTTGTTATAGTAAATTAACATGCACTTGTAATAAAATATAAGAATCATAAGAACAATAACTTACTTAAAAATACTTTGAGATTACCAATTAATAAATAATACAATCTGTTGTAATACTTTGTTTTTTCATATTTTATGGAGAATAGGGTTTAAAATTATAGAAGAATAAAATTCAAAATACAAAGCTACTGTTGCTTGAGTAATGATATTGAATGTAGTATGTATAGATAGATAGTATGATGATTGAATCCGTCACATACAGTGACGGATTCAAACCTTAATTAGAACTTTTAAAAATCAGAGTCGACGACTCCATCAGATTCATTGACTCTTATCAGTATTACTCATACTTATCATACAAAAAGTCAAATACACTCAATTATAAATTCTTAGGAATAAGAAAACACATACTGCAGCATTCTGGAAAAATTACAATTTTATTTAATTAAAACACAATTACTTATTACTTAATAACAAGTAATTTAAAATAATCAAAGTTCTCTAACACACTCACTTTTTATAATCACTTTCAATAAATGAAATATTAACTAAACTTAAGATTTTATTATGAATAACACAAAGAGTTAATCACTAAAAGATTCTAAAAGAATAAATAAAAATGTATAATTAGTCACAGTACAACACCAATATGTTCTTATCACTGTCCAACTCGAGCACCAGGCAAAAAGTAAAATGTCGAAGCGAGTGGTCCGCTATTTATATAAGTTCAAATAAGTTGAACGTTTGACTCGATTCTGGAAAGCTGATGATATCGCACGATCACATGACAGCCTTGACTTGACTAATAACTTTGGTTAAATTAAAGCATTAGAAATTAATTAATGATAACTAGAATGAAACAGATTAATGTACTGGAAATAAATGTTACATTCTTAGCCGGGAAGTTTCTGCTGATACAAGATTATGTGCTAGGATCCGCCAACGGTGCGTGGCGGGTGTTGAGCTGAGCCCCTCTCCTTTCTTCTTTTCTTGATAACTTTTGAATGGCTGAATATTTTTTTAATCTGTTTTCGCTATAACATCCGCGTTCGGCTTAAACATACATGAGAAAATTTTTAGCTAATTATCTCGTCGCATTCTGGAGACAACTAAGCACAAAAAAGGTCTCTCAAACGGTTAAGAGCTTCACTTACCCTCAGCTCAATTATAGTCCTATATTGTATGCCAGAAATTCAAGTTGGGAAAAAATTTTAAACTTAAAGCGGTTGATTTAATAGTTTATAACGTTTGGTTAGTTTTCTTCTGTTTGCAAATATTTCAATATTATTACCACTTAACTGTTAAAAATAATAACAAATTATTTGCAAATATCAGATCAACGAAATATGAACAAGTTTCTGTCGCTACAAGATTTAAATCTTGATTGACAGTTCTGTACTGTGTGCAACAAATCAAAATTATAATAATTGGTTTATTTCTTGTTGTTTGAAAATATTTCAATAACATAACGACTTATTAGTTAAACATTTGAATAAAATGTTTTTATTTTAAGAAAAATAAATTACCAACATACTCGTAAATGTAAAAATCATTACATACAAAGACAATTAAATTATTCCATTACATTGTGCCTCGTATCAAATATTGACGAAAAGCCTCATTCAATACGAGAACGTATTTGAAAATTAAGTTTGTGCTTTCAAATAAATAGTATTAGGTCTCAATAACTCATTTGCGCATATTATAATGTATGTAGATCCTGTAATCAATTTTAATAAAACAAGCGAGTACCGAGGGTTGACACAAAACGGATTCATAAACTACTACACTTATATTCCTGATGACGTTTGATCTTGGCGGACAAACTGAATATGCAATATCATAATATAATGGATTTTTAGACGTGATTCAGTTTTGAAGATGTTTACAATTTAGCTCTAATACCTAGAATAGTTATAGCATTAATATAAAATTTATCGATAACTAAAGAAATAGTATAGTAGTAGTAGTAGTAGCAGTAGTAGTAGTAAAATATTGTTAATATTCTTCACTCAATAATCAATAACAATAAAATAACAAAATGCTATCGTTTCAATAATTAACTTATATTAAAACGTGAAGCCAATCTGCCAAAGGGTGATAACCTTATTAATCACTACAATATTATCAACATAAATAAAATAACTTTTATATAATATATTATTCAAAAAGTAATGGCCGAGGGTTCTATGACTGTAATTATAATATCCTATCCACAATTATTGATTATCTAATAGAAAGGAAGGTCGGAGACTACTAAAACGAAGACATCAGGATGTAGGAGGAGGAATCCTTAGATTATATATATTTTGTAATTAAATAGTTTTTTAATTTTTAAAGTGTAAATTTAGAATAGATATGGTTTTTTTTATTTGCAATTTTTGACGTATTGCATTCTTTATTCGTCGTGTATTCGTTATATATCAGTCTGCATTTTAAATAGCAATTTAAACTATAACGAAATAAAGTTCTCACTGAAAATTTACTCATATCTGACTCGTGTGTCAGTGTTATGAGTTTCAACTTCGACATAATAAAAACCCTATTCAATATATGAGGGACAATAAAAATATCACAGCTATTGAAAGCAATAGTGAGTGATACAAAATGATTTATTGCCATTTTTCTGGAGTATTTTTTAAGTTGTAGAATATCGGACGCCTATGAATACTTTGTCTACATTTACTACACACACTGTACTTACTTATTATACATTCCGCTTAACTGATAAATTATTGTATATTAATATGTTTTTTTCCTTTTATAAACATTACTTAAATACACCAATAGTATATCAATCTATAAATATATGCTTATAATTAACCATACTACTCTATACTACATTTGTTTAATGTGAATACAGTAGATATTCCATACTTACTAGTGATTTATTCAGATCCATCAATAGCACAGATATCTTTAGTATAAACGAAAGTACATGAAGATGAAGATACAGCGGTATTCTGAGACATACCGCCACCTTTATGAAGGAACTGAGCTAAGATGTAATAAATTTTAGCAATATAGACTAAATTATAACTAATTTAATATTATATAGTGCAATGAAATAATAACTGTATATAGACGTCCCATCATAGACATATTAAATTACTCTATAAGCGGTGAACTTTAAAGGTATAATTAATAATGTGAAGCAAGTTTGACTTTATTATAATAAAGTTTGTTTAGGTTCTGACATAATATCGTTTGGTTCTGAACTCATGGAGTTAATAAACAAAAGTAAATAAAGTATTTATTTGTGTTTTGCTTTACTAAACAATTTTTAACATAAATATTAAAGTAAGAGCTACATATTTAACAAATGTTATTTAATTACTTAAAGTAATTAAATGTTTTATTTTTTTTAAAGTAATTGGTTAATTGAAATTAAAATAGTGCATTACAAATACACATTTGGTAGCTAAAGGAAATAAAATATTTTAAATTAATAAAAGTTCTAAATACAATTCATATTGTTTAACTGCTACAGCAGTTTAATTGCGACCACTCTAGGACTCGTGTATGTGTTTATGGTTAGCATTACCCTCTAGTCATCAAGAGCTCTGCGTGTTGCTACACAAGTTCCTTAATGTTAAAATTGTGGATCATCTTTTAAAGGCATTTCACGTAAATTGAAACTTAAGTTGTATCGTATCTTAATTTCCGTGTAGCGTGACGCTACGTGACAGGCGATCAGACTTCAATTAATATTTCATGAACGTTGGTTATTGGTAGAAAGAAACGACATCATAATAATAATGAATGAATGAATAATACCGTTATTTTTATAAAAACTATTTTAAGTCTTTGTGATTGATAAGAACGTTAAGTGTATGTGACTTCATCGTTCACGTTTTATGATCAATGAGAAATATTAAAAGTGCATACTGTTATATATAACCACAATATTAGTTAAAATATAAAATAAATTAATTTTAAAATCGAAAAGAAAAGTTACTCGAGACAGTACAACGAATGTTGTGGATCGATCAATCTAAACTAATCTATCAAGATATTCCCATGTATGAAGTTTCTAAGTGATATTTTGTATTACATCTAATGACACTTGATACTGTCGGTGATTGAAATAATAATCTCTCTTTATCTCCAGTTCTAATACTAAATAATATAGTAATAATTATACTAATAATAAATAGAACAATATCGTATTTTTTTCGCGGCTTTAGTAACATTTTGACCGTTTTAAATAAACTTTTAAAATGGACCGAATTTTTGTTTCGGATTCACATATTTTGAAGGATAAAAAAAAACAAATAAAAAGATGCCAAATCTGTTTTACTTTTAATGTCATTTTATAAAATTTTAATGATAATAAACACAGCCACTTACAAACAATATAACCAAAAATGTTTTATTACAACTTTTTATTAGAAATACAAAGAATCATTTTCCACGACCTATTATATCACGAGAAGGTTTTATAACAAAAGTTCACAGCTCGTTTAACAACACATTGCTGATATTAATTGTCGATGACTCACGTCAATAATGGTCTGACACAACATGCACGTAACACTTACGCTGCGTTGATTATCATCATAAAGTACTTAACTTATATATTCCTGTTAGTTTAAAATATATATATACACATTTAACTTTTAAACTAATAATATGAAATTCAATTCTAACTGTATCTAGATTTTTATTGTAATTATAATAAAAATGTCTTAAATGCTATTTTAATATTATATTGTGCTTTCAGTTTGTTCGTCAAGATCAAATGCCATTAGGAACAAGGACATTTGAGTCCATTTCGTGTCATCCCCCATTACCCGTTACTTGTTTTATTAAATTTGATTACGGGTTGTATATAATTTTTGATATACGGCCATCGAGTTATTGAGACCTAACACAATTTATCTTAAAGCATACGTTTATTTAATTCATAAGTATGTTTATATGTGTATGCATAATGAATATTACATCGCTGAAGCTAAAATGTGATACGAGCCACAATTTCATGGAATAGTTTGTTTGTCTTTATTTTTGAATATAACCTTTCATGCTGATTATACATCTGTTTATATGAAAGCGGACCGCGTCCGCAATCTCAACATTACTGAACAGCTCCAACAGCCTCCTCACCACATTGACGTTAAAGCTAGACGGTCCCCTCTGGAGGTCCTGGGGGTGCAGGTGCACATGTAGCATCGTAGCGTATACTTAATGAAGAAGTATAGCGTTAACTTATTTTAATCGAACTAACAGATGTGTATTATAAAAGAAGTATTGTGTTTAGAACTTGTAAGAATTATGTTACGATGATTTTCATGTTTTTTTTTTGAATTATGTGTTTTGAATTTAATTTCATTTTAAGAAATTTTATGTATTTTGTGCATTTTATTAATTTTATTTTTAGTTTTACGTATACTTTGAGATTGTTATGTCGGATGTACTAACATTAGTTACTTAAGATAAAATGTTAGTAACATATGAATGAATTATCTGAAATAAAAATGTATTATTAATATTATTATTATAATTTGTAGTCCTGATATTTGCAAATATTTTATTAACATTTTTATTAATTTATTCGTCATAACTTAAAGAAAATCAAACAGAATGAAATAAACAAAACGGTACAGACTCTAAAATCAACCGCTTTCAATTGTAAAACTTATTTTCCATAGTTAGATTTACTGGCACACATTACAGTATTATAAATCAAGTTTTAAACCTTATAGCGGCACAAACTTACCGACTGAGAATGTAACATTAGTTTAAAGTTACTACGAGTACATTAAATGGATCGTTAACTTAGTTCAGTCATTATTATGGGAATGTGTCACTTTTACTTAATATACATTTATTTATGTTCAAGGAAGTTAAATCAGTTTTAAATAATAAAAATAATTTCAGTAACAACTAAACAAACTTCCAGACATGTTTTTATTTTTGATCGTTATCTTTAAGACAAAATAAGAGTTATCTTTAAGGATTGTTAAAAAAAGGTATATTTTTTCCACTGTACAGATTTTGAAGATCGAATTTTATCTAAGTGAAATTTACCAACATTTTAAGATCTAAACTATACTTTAATGTTTCCAATAAAGAGGGCACGTTAAGTTGAATCAGTAAAGTGAATGCAAAATGAGCAGTACGAATGAGTGAGCACTACCGTTACGATTGGTTTAGAGCCATGTTTTGCGCCTAGCATAGCATAGCCTTCACTGGAGGTCACTATGGAATTGCTACAATAAGAGAGTTTTAAATGTGCTTTTGAAATAATTTATTGCTGCCAATAAGATATTGAGATAATAAATTATCATTAAATATTAATTATATTCATCCAAGTGTATCATCTGGATGAAGATTCACAAAAACGTTTTATTTAAAAACAATCATAATTTCAAAAACTTTTGCGCTAAACTCCGAAACCACTGAACTAATTTACTTAATTTAAAAAATACTATAGTATTTATCTCGAATAATAATCTTAAATTATTTTATTACGAATTTGAGGTTTTATACATAAAGATTTCAATTTATTTCTAAGTTCTGTAAATTTCTTAATATTTTTATTTAATAACTTAAAAAATGGTCAAGAACGACCTGCATGCTCCGCCCAGTAAGAAAGCTGGTGATCCACTTGCATAAACTCTCGGAAATCCTATAAGACGAAGGTATCGAAAGAAGCTCCTTGTGCCATACACGATGCAAGGCTTTCGCTATATCTAGACTAATTACTAGACCCTCTCTCTTGCTTTCAATAACCACTGACGAATAAACTGAATAAACACTTTGTTACTCAATTCATAGAACCAGAATTTCAACACACTCTGACCCTTTTCCTAAACTCTTTGGTACTTTTACTTTCGGGATGGGAACTCTAAACGCAAAATCGCAAAATTTTAAGCTCTTCTTAATAAAACCTAACAAATGAAAATGCAATAAAACAAACATTTAGTTAGAACTTACTACATCTAAATGTACCTCAAAATATTTTTTCTGCGTATAAGGTTAATTACCAGTTCAACATATATCAGTGTATTTTTTCTATGTGCCATAATAATTCACAAAGCAAATAAATGACAGCAGTTGTGTACGTTCTGTCGTTCATGAAAATGTGGATAAAACTGAAAACTACTGTTTAAAAGTACACTGAAAGCTAACAATATCTGTATAAGCTTTTATAAGTCAATTTAAAAGTCGAGCATCGAGTTACTTAACCACGTTTGTCCACATGACACGTCGTGCGTCGAGTGAGTTAGGACGGAAATGAATATTCGTTTTGAAAATAAAGTCGCCATATTATGTACAATTGTAGGGTGTTATATAACAGTTATTGGGTGTGTCGGACTTGGAAACAGGATGGAGCAGTTTCTGGTTCCTTATTTTCGGGTGAAGTGTTTCTTAAGTATTTGGCGGGGTAAGACACTCTTTGTCTGCCTGCAATAAAAATAAAATGGATTCAAATGACACATGGTAAATGTTTTATTAAGTTTTTATTTTTGGGTTTTGATCCTTATAATAAATAAAAAAATATGGAAAGCAATAATATGATTATTATAGAAATTGTCAAGATTATTTGTATATAAGTTTGAGAAACATGGTGACTATTTAACAAGTGTGGGACTAGTGTATACTTTAAAAAAATATACCATTATTTTGTAAATTACACATTAAATTACTGGACTAAATTACTTATTAACTACTACAAATAAAATGATAACTTAACATTTAAAACCATGTAGAGGAGATAAAATTATCTCACAAAACTATTAATATCTACTCTGATGGACCCCAGGGTCATTAAGTTAAACTTTGTGCTCAGGAAAGTTTTAAATTTGTCAGACAGGTTCTGAAAATTGAGACAACTTTAGACAATGACGTTATAAATATGTACCATGAGTAGTTGGTTAAATACAATTCAATGTTAACACCCAGATGAAGTGTAATACGATGGAGAACTACATTTTGTCTTCGAGACAAAATGTATACAACGTGTATATATACTCGTAAATAGCTTAAGGAAGAAGTATTACGGAATCCGCTGATTGAAGAAAACATTGTGGTATGAGAGTGTTTCCTTCGTACAATTTATCAACAACGTAAACGCAATATGTTTTATCTTGGCCGTAATAAGTTTAATCTTTACGTACCTTTAATATTAGTGGAATAACTCATAATAACAACAATCCCATCTACTGAGGGCATCGGCGCAACCAGCGTTGAAAATTTACGGCTTTTATGGAAGATTTCTTAAATTTTGATTGTTTTTTTTTTCTTTTATGTTTTAAAAAGTATAGAATTTTTGGATCGATAAATTGTGTTTCCCTGACTGATAAATCTACCAGAGATAATTAGAACTAGGTATGCAAAGTTCTATTAAAAACGAAATATCTTATTTTGCTCAGGTTAAATTGTTGTTGTTGAAACGAGCTTCTGCAAACACAGAAATGTACCGAAATATTCTAATTTTTCTTTATATAATTTTTTCTGTTCAAAGATCCAATAATCGTGTTATATGTGAAAAATTAACTTTATTTGTACCTTAAGTTCATCAAATGAATCATTAAAATGTTATACTTATATCCACTACACTACGTAGAAATATTCGACATCAAGTCAAAATTCTTGAAAGAATTAATATATTTTATAAATCTCAAGGAATACTAAAACGCAGCTACATACATTGTAGTAGGTATTGCTCGTTGAATGTTTATAGCGTCTATATTTCAAGTATCGAGATACAAGTATGTCAGACATACCCCATTGCCCTTAGTATCTGTTAGACAAGGCTTTCCATTGGAGTTGCAAGGGAGAAAGCTCTTACGGCTCCTGTATTGTTATTCATATTGCTTACATTGAGCATTTTAAACTAAAGTCTTATTGATAAAAAAAACGATTTATACATAATTTCTAAGTTTCAAAAATATCATCTAAATTTAAGAATATTTTTCTTAAATTATAAAACACTTTAATTATTCCAATAAAATTTACTTTTTATTGAATAATTTTGGAATATTATAGCACGTCTTCCTAAGTCAAAGGAGCGGAAGCCTTTTTAATATCATACATTCAGTTTTTAAATTTATTATTATTACCATGAACAAAAGCAATCCTGACATCTCCATAGCCTCGCTATACTTTTATGGGGAAGGAAAAGCTATTTTCCGTATAATATCTTAAAGGGCTTACATGGGAACTCCTTTAACCCTTCTTAGATAATGTAATTTCTGACGTGGTCACCGGAACGACTCTGGAGCTATGAAGCTAATCTTTATAATCGGAGGTCTTTTGTTTAGAGAATTTTGTTACCTATCATTACATTACAAACAACGCGTAATGGTTGGAGAATATAATAATATTGTTGTTTAAAATTATGTTTGACTATAAAATTTGCACATTGTTACATAATTTTATTTGTATAGCAAACGTGAAAATCACACAAAAACTATACGGTCGACGACTTTAACTAATGCACCAACACCGATGTGGTGTGTTAGTGCATTAGTATTACGTTTACGAGTCTGTATATAATGCCGCCTCAGATAAATCTCTGCTACGCTTTATTGCTATAGAACGTGTATTAGACTGTGGAATGGTCTAGATATAATAGGATTTTAGTTAGTACCCTTCATAAAAAGATCTTATTATTAATATTCTACTAATATATAAAAATATTGATTATATTATATCATTGAAAATAAACTTATGGTCATAACGACTGATTGATAGTATTCAGGAATTAAGGGAAAAGAATGAATTACATTCCTGAACTAAAGCGAATAACATCTACATGGTAATACAATATTAACAGTATATAATGAGTATTTTAACTTTTAGGCAACTATTCCGTAATGGGTATCCCTTATACTGGAACTAACTAAGAGACAGTTTTGTAGAATGTCCAATTCATTTAAATGTACTTGTATGTGTAGTTTTGGGAGCGATTTGTATAAAATTATTTGAATTACAACGTTTATTAATATTATATGGCTCTTGGTATTCTTGAAGGTACGCTCAAGAATGCAGAAACAAAAATTTCAAGAGGTTTGTGGAATATTCTGATAGTTTTTTATTTAATTGTACCTACATTACTGTTGTACCTACATATTTAAAGTCACAGGTAATAAAATAGACTTTAAAACACCAATATGAGATTATTTTTACATTGTATCATTATAATTATAGAAACGCTACTTCAAGATTACTTTTTTTGTTCATCGAAAAAACAACCTGTTGGATTATATTTGTCATCTCAATTCTAGAATTTATGTCAATACCCAAGTCTTTTTGGTAATTATGACTTCACCAATATATTAAGCTAAAATATTACAAGTACTACGTGTTAAGTGCTATATATTAATATGTACTTTTCTGTATCATATATTATATATATATGTCTTTTCTGTATCATATATTCTGTATATGTTATTTAATCTATATTTCGTATTCTCAAAGAGTATAAATTAAAAATATTATTCCTTATTGGAAATAAAAACAACTAATATACACCGCGATGTACGAATAATGTACGATAATAAATCAAAGTCAATAAGTCAAAACAAAAGATATTTCTATGTGGGGCTTTTAAAAAAGAATAATAGCGCATAAAATGTTATTGTTGTATTTGTAAATAAATCATGTAATACAGTTTACCACGTTGTCATTTTACCAAGAAAACTTTGCTCGAAAACACTTTGAAAGTTTGAGTTGGTAATGTTTGGATCTGGTATAATTGTTGTCGTACACGGATATTGAAGTCACACATATTTACAATTATTCATATATATTTGTTTGTTCCATTGAGTGTATGTCTTTACTTTGAACATTGTACACAGAAATTTATGTTTTATCTTTTTCTATTTCGATTTGAATATTTGGGATAAGAATTTATTTCTAACATTTTTACTTTCTTATGCGTATAAAAATAGTAACTTTAAATGTCCTAACTATAAATAATTCACTTCTCTCATAACTTAGCCCAAACTCCAAACTCCTGTTTCATCGTGTTATCGCGACCTCTGAGACGTTTTAAACCCAAACTGCTTTTGTCTACTTAAAACTTATAATCCTATAACATTTTGACTATATTCTACTCTATACATTCCTGCCTCTTACTTTAGTCAAAAATTATAAAACGCATTAACATGTAGAAGATGTCAGCTTCTGCATGTTATATGTGAATAAAAATGCGGGAAGGCATGCTTATTATAATATATTATCAGATAGTTTGTAATGCTAAATTCAAAATATTTCTGCCATTAGAATACTTATATTCTTTTATACTTTACTCTCTTTGTATACCTGTGTTTGATATGAGGGTTTTTGTTTCTACTGTTACCGTTATACGTTTATATGTGAAGGGAAATTATTGTAATTGAAATGTGAATCACATTGATGAACTGAAATACGGACCGTGAATGTGATAATCAACGGTTATAATAAAGATACAAAATATAGTTCTCTAAAAATATAAGAATAAGAGAAAAGAGCAATCCATTAAATGAAAACAAACATCTGAATTTTATTTCATCGAGCTTACTACAAATGAAAATGAAACAAGTCTTAATTTTATTTTCATTGAAATTCTTAAAATTGCACAGAATTCTACTGCTTCTATCTAGAAAATGCACAACTTTGAGAATTTTCAACATTTCTACAATTTTAATCAGGAATCGAGGATAGCGCCCTATTGGGTGCAGTCACGTACAATATTACTTCTATGCGTCCGATATTTACCTACCACTGCTAAAATTAAAAAATGTTTACAAATATCGAAAGTATTTTTAACTATTGCGTTCAAATGTACACAAGGAAACACAGATAGATATGAAACATTATACACGAATACATGTGCATCGGCAAAAGTGTAGTGATACTAAAATAACATTCACAGTCTTATTATAAGAATTATAAAAACAATGATCGCAGTGCTCTAATACATACCCACTTTTTATAATCACTCAATATTTCATTAAGAAAAAACAAAGAATCACTAAAAGTTTCTTAAAGAATAAATAAAAATTTATAATCACTCACAGTACAACACCAATGCGTTCTTATCACTGTCCAACTCGAGCACCAGGCAAAAAGTAAAATGTTGAAGCGAGTTGTCCGCTATTTATACAAGTTCAAATAAGTTGATCGTTTAACTCGATTCCGGAAAACTGTCAAAATCGCACGATCACGTGACAGCTTTGACTTGACTAATAACTTTAGTAAAATCAAAGCATTAGAAATTGATGAATCCTAACTTTCATTACACTAATTTTTATCAAAATCAAAATGTGATTGTTATTTATTTTGACTCAATTTAACTTATTTTTGCAACGTAATTAACAAATGCTACGCAACAAATTATTATTCACCCACAATATTTATCAAAACACTATCCATTTATAAAAATAAAAGGATAGTGGGGTAGTCTTAAATTAAAAATATATCTAAACAATCAGCAAAAAAAATGTTTGTTGTCAATGAATTTGAATTATAATTATTATTTATTCCGTTTAGACATCCGGAATCCATCTTAAGTCAAGCACCTGTCTTTTTAGCTTTATGAGTCTAGTAATTTCCTTCCTTCGCAGTTTTGGCGATGCTAGCGCCCTCTAGATTTAAGTTTTGGAGGGAACTAGCGACCTCCTTTTTGAACACGAATGATCTTACCTTCATTATAGCGTCGTCTTTCGAAGTGAAAACAACGGTCTAGTTTCATATTAAGTTTTACTTTTATTTAAATTAGTGTATTAAGAGTATACGTAAGTGAATAAATATTCCTTCCTTCGAAATGAATTGTGATAATAACGGTGAGTCGAGAAAACGTCTACAAAGTTCATCGAGCTCAGGTACTGAAAGCTCCTCGAGAAAATCCAGTCCAGAGAAGAATGGTAAAAAGGAAAAAACGATTCCGGCCAAACGTACGTGATATGCAATTCCAATTTCTTTCTCAGCAAGTAGCATTGTTGACGAGTCTTATTACTTAACCCACGCCTAACATTAATAGTAAGGAAGTTAACCATTTTGTAGATGAGTTTTCCTTGCAACCTCCTCAGACTCAATCTGTCGACGAAACTGTAAAACCTCAATTAAATTTGTCCGAGCTGTCTACCAACATTAAAGACCCAAGATATGTTACATCGAGAGAATCTCATTTGCTTAAATTGAATCAAATACGAAGATTTAAATGTAATGACTGGAACGGTATACGTTTTTATGAGCAAGAAAGGAAATATTTGTCTACTCCCGGTTTCGTAGAATTAGGTATCAATGATGAATGACGTTTTGCTTCTAATGTTTCGAATGAAAATTCTCGTTTCCTTCTTTTGGAACGAAGTTTTGCTGCCCTAACAAATGCGTTAATATAACAAAAAGAGCAAATTAATATAACTTTACAACAATTAGCAGATTGGTCGTGTGACGCTAAACTACCTTAGGTCCCATGTCCTTATTTGATAAAATCGAATCATTATTTACCAAGGACTCTGCGTATAATAAGATTACGGACGATATTTTACAAATTGTTTGCGGTAGACGTGCCGACTGCATACAGTCTTAATCTTATTAAAAGAGAAATCTTATTAAAACAAATACAACATCAATTTTATTCTGCACCAATAGAGAAGCAGAACAGCAGAATAATTTATTTGAAGAGAATTTATTGACTAATTATTTTAAAAAATTGGGGGAGGGCGGAAAAACTAACTATGTGTGTGAACACATAGATAGTTTTTCCGGTACAAGCCTCTCCGAGACAACCACTGGCAACACAATCTAAGCCTTCAACGTCGCAAGGAAGTGGTGTAAAATCGACAAATAACAAGCCGCGACCTGAAAGATTTTGTCGACCCCGTGGTACAAATTACAAAGGTAAAGGTCGAGGAAAGTCATCAAGAAAAAGGTCTTTCAGCAGTAATGCATCCGCTCCCGAACACAAGGATAACAAATCTAACTTCACGTCAAGTAATAACAACACATGACTATATAAAATTTCAAGGCGGTTGTCTAAGGCTATATCAACATGCTTGGAACAAGCTGGGTGCACCGGACTACATCCGCAGGATAATAAATGGGGTTCGTATAGCTTTCATAATGAAACCACCTCTGATAGTGTCTACCAATGTGGTAATTAAATGTTTTCAAACCAAGAAAAGCCCTCAACTGTCTTGACCAATTCAAAACATGATAGACACGCAAATATTAGAAAGAGCCGAGTTGACACCCAGTTTCTTATCAACGTTTTTTTTAATTCCAAAAGCAGACGGTTCCTTTCGGTCAATTTTCAATCGCAAACAGTTAAATCAATTTGTTCAAGTGAAACCGTTTCAGTTGTTCAGCCAATTTCAAGTACCAACATTCTTCTTCTGAGCAATCAAGTGGATATCGTCGTGAATATGCTAAAGGAAATAGGCTGGGTCAATTTCGACAAATCTGTGCTGGTTCCGACTCAACGTCTAGAATTTCTAGGTGTTACGCGGGACACAATACTCAACATGAAGTCCTTGTCGGAACCGAAGTGCCTAACGCTCCGCATAGCACTTCAACAGCACATTGCAACTGGCAGTTGGTCCCTCAAGCAAGCACAATCTCTCTTGGGGAGGCTCAACTTTGCCACATTTTGCATTCGTTGCGGAAGGTTACACTGCTGGTCAATGCAGCCGGTTTCTTCTTAAGCATCGCCCCTACCAACGGCTGAAAATTTCAGACAGAGTAACTCCAGACATGAAATGGTGGATGATGGCTGCTTCGGGCTCTCTACCGATACACTCAAACCCGATAACGCATCATCTGACGACTGATGCCTCGGATATAGGCTGGGGAGCTCAGCTAGGGGAAAACGAAAGAAATTAGATGTTGAATTATTGTCAGTGGACAATAATTCATCATCTAATCATCAATCAATTAATGGATCATCTGAACATGCACTTCACGTCTCACCACTTTCCAGGCAGATACAATTGCGAGGCCAACGCGCTATCCAGAATGAAGCCTTGTCCAGAATGGCCTTTGCAACGTCAGGCAACTCACAACATTTTTCACATGTGGGGAACGGCCGAGATCGACTTATTTGCATCAAAAATGGCTCATGTGGTTCTGAGGTATGTGACATTAGACACCTTGGGCCAGGAGTCAGTTTTTTAGAACGCATTTTGCCAACAGTGGAAGTACAACCTAGCCTGGGTTTTTCCACATCCGAATCTCATTCCTTGGGTGCTATCTCAGTTGAACACAGCGACAGGTTATTACATACTAATAGAACCGAGATGGGAAAAAGTATTCTGGATGGCAGACTTTCAGCGCCGCAGCCTGCAGGTACTTTGCCAGATTCCGGACATTCAACAAGTGTTAATTAAGACACAGTGATCGGAGTACATCCGGACCATTGATCTCCTCGGGAAAAACAATTGGTTTTTTCTATTTGGCGAGATTCGAAAATTAAGACGGATAGACCTGCCTGACGAAAGTGGAAGATTTGATGCACCAGTAACGCAGTCGACTTCAACAACCCACCCACACCCACAGGAAGTCGCTCGACACTTGACTTACTTCCACAATGACGAAGGTTTATTATATAAAAGTAAATTAGTTCATAAATCAGTTGTCACAAATTTTACTAACATTTCTAGAAAAGCTGACTATTCCACCGACTTTTTTATTAAGCACATGCTAAAAGCAATTTCCATAGCAAAGGAAAAGACTGTGATGGGAAGACTCCTATATGGGATCCTAAATTAGTAATACAACATTTAATGCATAATATTCCGGACGTGGCTAACTTGTACCAGGTATTGAGACGTACAGCGATCTTACTGCTTTTATCGTCGGGGCGCAGAGTTCATGATCTAACGCTCCTGACTGTTGAAGATGGCAGGTATATAGACCAAGGTAATTCAATTATATTTTGGCCACGCTTTGGTTCAAAGACTGATACAGATAATTACCGACAATCAGGATGGAAGCTGTTGAGTCACCCATGCACAGCTTTGGACTATGTCTATTGGATTCGTGGCCTTATAGAGCTGTCAAAAGAGCGTCGACAAGGAAATAATTTATTTGTTTTATTTATCACAGCAAGAGGAACTCCTAAAGCCGCGTCAAGAACGATAATTGGAGGCTGGATAAAATCAGTTTTAAGAGAAGCAAGAGTAGAAGGATCCCCTGGATCTGTACAGTCTACGGTGGCTTCGCGTAACTGGTTAGAAAATTTTTCAATGGAAAAGGTTTTAGAGACTGGTAATTGGAAACAAGTTCATACCTTTCAAAAGTATTATAGAAAGATAAATCAGTCGGAAGAAATTGTAAGGTATTATTGTCTAATTATTTCAATTCGATACGTTAATTATGCTATGCTATATGACTACTGGGTTAATTATAATGAATCTTAAGTTTCAGTTTAAATTATAAATTCCTTGAGATATATTATAGCGTCGTTTTATTGCTTTTTTACCACCAGGAGATAACAAACATGTCACTCAAGATGGATTCCGGATGTCTAAACGGAATAAATAATAGAGAGTTTTAACTTACAATAAAACTTACCTATTATTTTTCCAAAAGACATTCGGAATCCAGGTAATGTCTACCTGGTGCATCTCGAGTTATAATAAACGTAAGATCATTCGTGTTCAAAAAGCAGGTCACTAGTTCCCTCCAAAACTTAAATCTAGAGAGAAGGAAGACTAGGCTACTACTTCTAGACTCATAAAGCTAAAAAGACAGGTGCTTGACTCAAGATGGATTCCGGATGTCTTTTGGAAAAATAATAGGTAAGTTTTATTGTAAGTTAAAACTCTCTATTAAGAAGTACAGTATGCTTATTAAGAAATATATATAATCATTGTGTATAAATGCGTATAACTAACTAGATTACATAAAAACATTAAATATTACTTCTCGACTGAACTAAGTTAATTAATTGATCACTATCAAGCTTAATGTTGGCCAGAAACAAATTACATTCTAAGCCGGGAAGTTACTGCGTGACAATTACTACCCTTATATTATAGATGACATTTGTTCCTGACGAACAAACTGAATATACAATATTATAATAAAATCGCATGTTTAGATGTGATGCAGTTTTTATTACAATTACATATGGAAGATGTCCATAATAGCTCAAATAACTCGAATGATTATACATGGCAAGCGCAACAGACAAACCAGATTTATACGCGCAAATAAAAATATAATTATAAATATGTATGTATTAATACATAAATAAATTTATAAAAAAAGGTATATAAAAAAAATTACAAAATTAATAAAATTTAAAAAATAATATTTTAGAGTTCTACGTCTACATAGTTTTTTAATGTTAAAAGAATAAAAGTAGAATTTAAAAATTACCTTATTCTCTTAGTATTCTCTCTTATAATAAAAATATAAACTAATTTATTATAATAAAAAGAAAATAAATTCAATTAGTTCGCTTCGTGCTATGGTCCGGTCCGCGGTTTTACTCTTATCGAGTTAATGGTTTTAAGTTTTTCTGTGAATATGATATTCTTTATTTTATTATTACTATTTTTTACAGATCAAATAATTTAGTAGTAATTGTTTATATTTAGCATTTTGATCAACAGTAGAAATTAATTAATTCGTAATACTTGTACTTAAAATATATAATATATCATTAAAAAAAAACTCAGCAGGAACTTTTAATTTCAAGTTACCATAGACCTATTACTTAGCTTACATTTTAAAATTATTGATTAAAATATATAATATCTGACTCGTTTGTCAGTGTTATGAGTTTTAACTTCGACATAATAAAAACCTTGTTCAATATACTCGTATGAGGGACAGTAAAAATATTACAGCTATTGAAAGCAATAGTGTATGATATAAAATAATCTATCGCTATTTTTCTAAATTATTTTTTAAGTTGTAGCATATTAGAGGCCTTTAAATAGTTTGTCTCCGTTTACTACACATATGGCAACATTACTTATTGGACATATTTAAGAATGGTGTAATTATTGTATAGCAATGTTTTTTTTTCCTTTTACAAATAGTACTAAAATATAACAATAGCATATCAATTATTTATTACAATATAACACTTATTAAAGATTCGTTTCAATCATAAATATTAAAGTAAGATCTGCATAATTAATAAATGTTATGTAATTACTTAATTCAATTAAATGTTTTAGTTTTTGTTGAAATAATCGGTTAATTGAAATTAAAATTGAGCATTAGAAATTAGAAATAATAAAAGTTTGGTAGCTAAAATAAAAAAAAAATAAAAAAATATCACTTTTTCATAAAATACTTGTATATTAGGTTATTAGTTAGCATTACCCTCTAGCCATCAAGAGCTCTGCGTGTTTCTCCACAAGTTCCTTAATGTTAAAACTGTGGATTATCTTTTAAAGGCATTTCACGCAAATTAAAACTTAAGTTGATCGTAATTTCCG
Organism: Melinaea menophilus ssp. n. AW-2005; assembly: GCA_918358695.1. Taxonomy (NCBI): domain Eukaryota; kingdom Metazoa; phylum Arthropoda; class Insecta; order Lepidoptera; family Nymphalidae; genus Melinaea; species Melinaea menophilus. The sequence continues at coordinate 4,261,822 of OU911046.1, read as the reverse complement.
TGTAGCGTGACGCTATGTGACAGGTAATCAGAACTTAATTAATATTTCATGAACGTTCGTTATTGACATCATAATAATATCGTTATTTGTATTAAATTAGTTTTTTTTGTGATTTATAAGAACGTTCAAAGTATATGATTTCATCGGTAAATGTTTTATGACCAATAAGAATTATTAAAAGTACATACTACTGCATATTACCACAGTATTAGTGAAATTATACTGTCATATGTCAGACCAATATTTTCGTATATCAAAAAAACGACATAAATTTAAAAATTGTTATTGTTATATCAAAGTAAAAAGTTCGTTTATTTCCGAAAATAAAAGTTACTTCATGCAGTAAGACGAATGTTGTGGATCAATCAATCGTAACTTTATCTGGAAAGTATTACCGAGATATACCCATGTTTGAACTATTTAATTGATATTTTGTAAAACAAACTTCATCTATGACAATTGATACTTTTGTAAGTGAAAATTAATCTCTCTTTATCTCTAGTTTTAATACTAGACAAAATAGTAATAATATTTTATTTGTTATCTTGTCTTCAATTTATATTTTGACGTACGAGCTGTGCAGCCTCGGACGACCTCTGTCTTTTTCGTACATTTTTATCGTAGATCCACTTTTCGTTTCGATTTCATCACGACTATTTTTAGTTTTCCAGTTGCATTGTTCTCTTTTGTAAACTAAAATTTTTAAATGTTCCAACTTTTTTCGTTAGTGTCACTCGTTTTGGCGTATAGAAAAAAAAGTTAAGTGGCGAGAATCTTTTACCATAACCAAAAGTATTACCTTATAAATCTACCAAAACCAGCTAGCTACAAATAATACCTTAAAAAAGAATTTTGTGCAGTTTTTGACTATAATATATGAAAATACTTTTTCCCCTGTCTATTACATCACGGGAAATTTTACAAGAAAAGTTCACGAATCATTTAAAAACACATTCCTTGACATTAATAGACGAAAACTTACGTCAAGATCTGACACAAAATGCACGTAACACTTACGCTGCGCTGATTATCATCATAAAGTATTTCACTTAAATAATCCTGTTAGTTAAAAATACATTTTTCATACACATTAAAGTTTTAAACTAAATATGAATTTCAATTTTAAATATATTTATATTTTTATTGTAATTGTAATACAACCACATTGTAATAGGACCGTATCTAAAATTCGATTTTATTATTATTTTCATTAGTTTGTTCGTTGGAAATCAAGATCGAATGCCTTCGAGAATATAAGTTGATAATTTTTGAATACGTTTTGTTTTAACCGTTAGCTTACTCGTAGTTACTCGTAGCTTCTTTGATTAAATTTGATTACGGGTTCATTTCCAATTGGCAATCGAGATATTGAAACCTAACACGATTTATTTGAAAGCATATAGTTTCACAAGTACGCTTCTTATTAAACATTGGATCGGGGTTTCCGCTAAAATGTGAAACGTACATTTTATTAACATTTTTACCAATTATGTCGTAAAAACTTTTATATATTTACAAAAAGAAAAAAAGAAACCAAGCGTTATGAGCTCTTTGATCAAGCGCTTTTTGTTCTTAAAAATATGTTGCCATACTTATATTTTCTGTCACTCGGTACAGGAATGTAAATCAAGTCTAGAGTCTTGTAGTTGCACAAACTGCCGGCTCAATGTAAGCTTTGCTTGCTGTACATTAAACTGGATCATTATCTTAGTTCATTCAATATTATGTAAATGTTTTATTTTTACTTCATCTATTTAAGGTTATTTTTTTTTTGGTTAAATGTTTTTTTTATAATAATAAGAATTTCATTAACAACTAAACAGACTTTCGATTGTTTTTAGGTAAATTTTAATTTTTATCGTAATACTTAAGGATTTTTGTTGAGTATTATAAAAAATAGTATTATTTCCGCTAAACAGTTTCAGAAGACTTAAACGTACCAAAGTGAAACCTACCGCTATATACTTTACATATTGGCAATAAAGAAGATACGTTAAGTTGATACAGTAACGTGAATGCTACAATACGTGCAGTGCAACTAAAGTGCGCATGGAATAAACTCTACCGTTACTCACTCTACGTTTCATATAGCCAGCGCTACCTGCCGCTATAGAGTAGCTCACATAAGAGTGTTTTAAATGCATTTGAGAATATTTATTGTTGATATTTTAACTTTATCTGATATAAATAATATACTACAATTATAAATTATTTTATAAAAATGATTTTTACGACTTATGAATTGTCATCATCAAACTGGATCCTCAGGATCAGGATTCACAAAATTTACTGAAATATAATCAGAATTTAAAAAAATTGCGCTCTTTCAGGGATGACATCTGATGGCAGCAATAACCTATTCAAAGTTAGCACATATTTGTTTGTAGATATCAAATGACATATATAATAATTATAAATTTATAATATTAAAATATGTATGTTTTTATATTCATCCAACTAATATTTGCCTAATATCTTAATAAATTTTCTTTTTAGTTTTAATTATATATCATTTTATTACATACAATACGAATCTAAGTTTAAATAAAAAGAACTTGTCTCAATAAAGCAATATTAAATTGGTAAAAATGTGTAAAAATGTTGGCAAATGTAAATGTGCCTCTAATAAAATGTAGTCTGTGTACTCGATATAGACAAAGTGAGTCTAGAGGTGAATGAAGTAAATGATTCAGAATACTTTTCCGTCCTGTTCATGCATTCTCTATGTCCTGTTTATCAACAATGCAGTATTATAAGCCAATGAATTGGCTAATTGTAAAAAAATATAAGGTTTCTAAAACTTCTGTGCAATGAAAATAGGTATTGATTAGCTTATCTAGGTACATGTTAAGTCTCAACATAATTTAGGTAATATCTCTATACAATAAAATAGGTCTAGTCGTTTCAGAGATGAGTCAGTCCAAACAGACAGACAGACAGACAGGGAAAAAAGTTTATTTTTTAAGTAAGTACCGTATACTTTCATATGTATTATGTAAAATTTTTAATTTGTGGTCACAAACATACAATTGTATTTATATATATAGATATCCAAATATCTTTGACAGGAGTGAGACTAACACGTGTTACTAATGAATTATTATTTCTATCTTCAACATTATTTATAAAATCACGTGACTTTTAATACAAATTTTATTAATTTGACGAATTAACAAATATTTTTCATGTTGAAATAATTTGGTGAATATAATATAATTTTATAAAAAAATTATATATTTTTCTTGTAAATACTCAGATCCATTTTAATAACGTTATGTTATCCTAGTACAAAACTATTTTTTTATTTAAACTTAATGCCTCTTATCTGTTGTATATAAATAAAACCAAACTTGTCATAAAAAATATAAACATCCTTATAAATTTAGCGTCCAGGCACGAACGATTTATCATGAAGGCATTGACATATTAATAATACTCTATAAATTTTCAAGGTTTGGCATAAACCATGTTCAGAGTTGTTACTTTTTAATAGTAATAATCTAAAGTGCGCCATACTTTGTAGCGGAATTAGGAACGTTACACACTGCGACCAACTCTAAATAATATAATAATCTCTGTTTGAGTAACTTTTGACCTTACTGCTTTCGCAGAAAAGTGTGGTTCTTGACAGCCAATAACATTAGCGGTTCGTGTTTATGGGCGGCTGTAGTAGGGATATATTCCTTTTTTACGACGTATGAATGGTTGATGCTTAAGTATGGAGACGGTTATTAATGTTGTTTATTTTGTATCGAGTGAAGGGTTGGAATCTTTATATTGTAAACTGAACCTTACTCTCGGAGGAATAAATCAAACTTCACTTCAATAATTCACTTTAAATATATTGTCTTGTTATAATTTCTCACTACAAAATCTCAATCTGACTTATATTGGTTGGTTCACAATCCTCTTCGTCTCCACTCTTCCGATGCTCTCTCCAGACTAAAGCTCGGTCCACGTCCGCCAGGCCCTTCTCCGACTACCCCCACCTTTTTTATTTGTCATCGCCCCATGGACAATGTTGCTAGTATTTTGTATTTAATTGTGTTACTATATTCATGACACTTTAATAATTGTTGTGGGGCAATGACTAAAGGTGTTGATATTCGTATCTTGGCTATTAATTTACACAATTATTTAAAATTGATTTAAAAAAACATACTAAGCTTAACACATTTTAACGTAACCTTACAATATTTATTTTTGATTGTTTGCATTATTTGTAATGGACCTTTTCACTGTTATTTATTAAGTTGCTAATATTGTCCTTGGTGCCATTTTAGGGACGCTGATAATTTATTACATTGTGTAGAAAAAGCTTTTATTATACTTTTCTTAATAATATTAAATAGAATGGACTTTCACTTGCACTTTCGTCCGCGAGCTTAATAATTAAAGATATATTAATTCTAATTTTCATCAAGTTAATTTTTTACAATGATGAATGACAGGTTTATGACAATAGTGTTCGCCGTATGTTGATCTTATAAACTCATTACATGGATAATGTAATACGATAGAATAGAAACTTGTTAGAAATATTTTTTTGAAGCCGTTACACTGAGGGGGTATGGTCCAAAACCGGGCCCCTTTTTGAAAGTGGGATAAACTTTCATCAATATTTAGATTTCTCTCGGGTATTCTCACCACTTAACCGCGTTATAAATAATCAACTGATTTACCATAATATTTATATTAAGTTATTTATGAACCTATAATGTAAATACACCATGAAGATGTTTATTATTCAATTCATAAAACAAGAACAACAACACGCTTTGACCCTTCCTCGGATGTTTTTGAAACTTTTTCTTTAGGGAATGTCGACATTAAAAGTACTTGTCAATAAAGTTTTATTTAAAAAATGTATATGCAGCAAAACAAAGTCAGAACTCACTACATCAGAATGTATCTCACAACTATTCTATGTACAAATAGAAAAACCTTATAAGGTTAATAACCAGTTCAACATATGTATGTATTAGTGTTGTTTTTTTGTGTCCCATAATAATTCACGAAGTAAATAAATGACAGCAGTTATAGTAGTTTAAATAAACTAAAAATAAAAAACTCTGTATAAGCTTTCAAAAGCGAATTTAATAGTCGAGCATCAGTTACTCAACCGCATTTGACCACATGACACGTCGTGAGTCGAGCGAGTTAGGACGGAAATGAATAGTCGTTTTGAAAATAACGTCACCTCACATAACAGTAATTAAATGTGTCAGACTTGGAAACATAATGGGGAGCTTTTGGTTACTTAATTTTGGGTAAAGTGTTTCTTGTATATGTGGTGGGGTAATACACTCTTTGTCTGCATAGAATAAAAATAATATTGATATAAATGTTACTGGGCAACTGTTTATTAAGCTTTTATTTTGGTACTTTATTCTTAACAAAAAATTAATAATATATAAAGCAATAATTATTACTATATAAATTGTGGAGATTGTATATGAGATATAGAAACATGGGGACTACTAAATCAATGTGGGACTATCGATAGTTAAAAAACGTTTCCGACCATTATTTCGTAGATTACATCTATTTAATTAGTTGACTGAAATACTTTTTAGCAATTATAAATGAATTGCTAATTTAACATTTAAAACTATCTAGTGGAGATAAAGTTATTTCACAAAGCTGTGTTAATGTCTACTCCGACGGACCCCAGGGACAGTAAGTTACACTTTGTGCTTTGGCTAACCTAGACTTGTTTGTTAATTTGATTTAATTACATAAGGAAAGAATATATATATGTCTTTATATTTTAAATTTCATGACGTTTTTGAATATTCATAATTAGTTATAAAATACTTCCTTTACTACAAATACCTTAAAAAGATTAGAGAATCCGCTGATTTAAGAAAACATTGTGATATGATTCCTCCATACAATTTATCAATAATGAAAATTTGATGTAATATGTTTTATTATCGTTGCCGCCATAAGGAAAAGTTTTAAGCTTTTATTTATCTTCAGTATCAGTGCAATAACTCATAATACAATAATCCCATCTACTGAGGGTATCGGCGCTGCCAGCGTTGAAGGTTTACGACTTTTTATGAATTGTCTCTTCAATTTGATTTGTTATTTCAATAGTTTGAAAAAGTATAGAACTTTTTGGATTAAAAAATTTACTCGTACTTTCATACTTACGTCGTAATTTACTACGTACGAGAAATCCTATAAAGAACGTGTTATCGATTTTGACCCTGTTAAAAGGTCGTTGTTGAAACGAGCTACTGCAAACAAAAACTTTAACTCACTAAATAATAACATAGTATAACTTAACAAAAATTAATTATAAATATAAATTAATTATAATGGATCATATAAAATTTGTACTTATGAAGTCGATTGTTTCTACTGATTGTTGTTGTGGATTTCATACTAAAGTTCTAAAAAAAAAACTTGTAATTTATTTTATAATTCTTAAAGTATACCAAAAGACACCTATTTACATTGCGAGGACATTAGTTATTTGATATCTATCGCGTCGCTATATGCAAGAGAAGGCTCCGCGGAGTTGCCTGTGTATGTCCCAGGCACTTCATTCCCCTCAGCATCTGCTAGACAAGGCTTTCCATTGGAGTTGCAAGGAAGAAAGCTCTTACGACTCTGTTGTTATTATGTTATTCATATTGCTTACATTGGCCATTTTAAACTAAACTGTTAATTTATACATATTCATTTCTAAGCTTCAAAAATATCAACTAAATTTAAGAATATTTCGCTTTTATTATGAATCTCTTTAATTATTTCAAGAAAATTTACTCATTATTGAATAATGTTGGAATACTTTAGCCCATCTTTGTAAGTGGGAGGAGTGTAAGCCATTTTAATATCGTACATTCAGTCTTTAAATTTATTATTATAACCGTGGTCAAAAGCATTCCTGATATCTCCATAACCAGCCTCAATATGTAAGGGGACAAGGAAAAGCTATTTGCAGCATAATATCTTAAAGGGCTTACATAGGAATTCCTTTAACTCTTCTTAGATAGTGTGATTCCAGTCGTGGTCGCCGGAACGACTCTAGAGGCATGAAACTAATCTTTATAATCGATTGTCTTTTGTTTAGAGAATTTTATTACTAAACATTACATCAGAAATAACGCGTAATGGCTTGAGAATATGACAACATTGATATTTAAAATTAAGTTTGATTATAAAATTTGCACATTGTTACATAATTTTATTTGAATAGAAAACCTAAAAATCACACAAAAACTGTACGGTCCACGACTTTAACTAATGCACCAACACCGATGTGCTGTGTTGTTGCATTAGTGGTAGTTGCATTAGTGGTAGTTGCTAGGTGGTAGAGCCTAGCTGTAGTTATCTGACTGCAGTTCGTAATGGGCTGGCTCGACCGGGGAAGGACCACCGTCTCACAGAAGACCGACGCGCAGTAACCAAATTCATTTGGTTATGTTCCGTCGGTGAGTGAGAGAATCCGAAAGCCCAAACCCCCTCCTCCCCCTCCACCATGAAACATGAAAGCGATGCCGAAAAGAAAAATACCCCAGGAGGGTACCGGCTTTGATGAAGCCGAGGACCCCCTCCCCGAGCAAAATCGGGGAAATGATTCTCGGATACGGCAAACGACGAGTCAACGCAGCGGCACCCCGACCCACTCTAAATGTGGACTTTTGCAACATCCGTCATTCCAACTTGAACGCCGTCCACTATCATCTAGAGACGGCGCAGCCGGCCTTGTTGTTTCTGACGGAGACGCAGATTTCTCAACCTAGCGGCACAGCATACCTGTCATACCCCGGGTATAAACTAGAACACCATTTTATACCACACGCCGATGTATCTGTGTTCGTAAGGGAGGATATCTGCTACCGTCACCTTCAGGTTTTTGAAGGTCGGGACCTGTCTGTACTCTGGCTGCTCGTGGACATGGACGACCATGTCAGAGTCTACGCGTGCCTCTACAGGTCCCTTAGTGGTAATGCAAGAACGGATCAACTCTTGGGCCATGTTCAGGCGAAGATTGACGATCTGCTTTCACAGACTCCCTCCGCCGAAGTCGTAGTCCTCGGTGACTTCAATGCGCACCATGTCGATTGGTTAGGGTCACGTGCCACCGACTACGCGGGGAGATCTGTGTTTGACTTTGCTCTAGCAAATGGTCTGTCCCAATTGGTCAAGACGCACACTCGTCTACCGGACGTGGATAGCCATATGCCCTCTTTGTTGGATCTTCTGCTGACTACACGTCCCGGAAAGTACCAGGTAACTATCGAGGCTCCGTTAGGGTCCTCTGATCATTGTCTGGTACGGAGTGTAGTGCCCATTCAACGTTCGGGTCGCACAACACCTGCGACTCGACGCTTTTGGCACTACAAGTCAGCGGATTGGGATGGAATGCGGTCCTTCTTTGCATCCTACCCATGGGGGCCGAATTGGTTCCCTCCGGAGATCCTAGTGACTGCGCTGCGGCTGTAGCTGATGTGATACTACAGGGCATGGAACTATTTGTACCAAGCTCTGTGGTACCACTTGGTGGCAGATCGCGGCCTTGGTTTGATGCGTCTGTCAGGGCTGCAGCAGCTGGCAAACGGCAGGCTTATCAAGCTTGGGCCAATGCGTTAGTCACTAAGGATCCAAACTCTAGAGTTCTGAAGAGGAAATATAATCGTGCCTTCAGATTCTTCAAACGGCAAATCGCTAGAGCAAAGTTCAAGCATGTCGTCAAAATTGGGGATCAGCTGGCAAAGTACCCGCCTGGCACGCGCAAATTTTGGGCGCTTTCAAACGCCACTCTGGGCAACTTCAGCCAGCCGTCCCTACCGCTGTTGCACATGGGGAATGACTCTCTGGCCCACACGGCAAAAGAGAAAGCCGATCTCTTGGGCACTCTTTTCGCCTCCAATTCGACTTTGGACGACCGGGGGAAGACACCGCCTATCATCCCGCGGTGTCAGAGCTCAATGCCGGAAATAGTTTTTCGGCAGAAAACTATTAGGCAGTCTCTATTTTCCTTGGACGTTCATAAGTCGAGTGGGCCGGATGGCATTTCCATCCGATCCCTAAAAAAGGTGATAGCTCGGAACCAGCTAACTACAGACCTATCGCCATTACCTCTCTGCTCTCCAAAGTAATGGAGAGCATTATCAATAAACAGCTCCTAACCTACCTCGAGGATCACCAGTTTGTCAATGACCGGCAATATGGCTTTCGCCATGGTCGATCGGCTGGTGATCTTCTGTTGTATCTTACACACCGTTGGGCAGCTGTTATTGAAAGCAAGGGAGAGGATCTGGTAGTTAGTCTGGATATGGTGAAAGCCTTCGATTGTGTATGGCACAAGGGGCTTCTTTCGAAGCTACCTTCCTATGGGCTTCCCGAGAGTTTATGCAAGTGGATCACCAGCTTCCTCACTGGGCGGAGCATACAGGTTGTTCTCGACGATTTTTGCTCGGACCCCAAGCCCGTGAACGCTGGTGTACCCCAAGGCTGCGTGCTATCCCCAACTCTGTTCCTCCTGCACATCAATGATATGTTGGATATCTCCAACATACATTGTTATGCGGGTGACAGCACTGGGGATGCGGTATATTCCGGCCGTGCAGGTCTCACTCGGGAAAACGTCGACGAGTGCCGAAAGAAACTTGTGTCTTCTATAGAGACTTCCTTGGGGATGGTCTCTGAGAGGGGTGAACTGAACTACGTTCAATTCAATCCCGAGAAGACGCAAGTTTGCGCGTTTACCACTAAGAAAACTCCATTTGTCGTATCACCGCTCTTCGAGAGCACTCCCCTCATTGCCTCGCCAAGTATCAGAATACTGGGTCTCGACATTTCGAGCGACTGTTAGTTTCGTGGTCATCTGGAGAGCAAGGCCAAGTTGGCCTCGAAGAAATTGGGAGTGATCAATAGAGCGAGGCAGTACTTCAAACCTGGCCAAAGACTTGCGCTCTATAAGGCGCAGATCCGGCCACACATGGAGTACTGTTCTCATCTCTGGTCCGGATCACTCCAATATCAGCTTCTACCATTTGACCGCGTACAACGGAGAGCCGTTTGAATTGTCGGGGACCCGGTGCTCTGCGAACGGCTGGATTCTTTGGCATTGCGTAGAGACGTGGCTTCCTTGTGCGTCTTCTACCGCATTTACAACGGGGAGTGTTCCGAAGAACTATTCGATCTGATGCCTGCCGCCGAATTCCATCACCGCCCAGCGCGCCATCGCCTCCAATACCATCCTTACCACCTGGATGCGTGGCGATCCTCCTCTGTGCGGTTTTCAAGGACATTTTTTCCACGTTCCACTCGCTTGTGGCACGAACTCCCTTCGGCGGTATTTCCAGATCGGTACGACATGGGTACCTTCAAAAAAGGCGTTTATTCCTACCTACAAGGCTGGCAACACTTTTGTAAATTCTCGGATGTTGAAAGAGTTCATGGGCGGCGGTGATCACGTCCATTTGTGACCCGCCAGCTCGTTTGCCCTCCTCTTACATAAAAAAAATAAATAAATAAAATAGTGTCTAGTTTAAGTCTGAATTTTATTTCATCACTCTTACTACAAATGAAAATGAAACGAATCTTCATTTTATCTTCATTGAAATTCTTAAAATTGCTTAGAATTCTACAGCTTCTATCTAGAAAATGCACAATTTTGAGAATTTCAACATTTCTGCAATTTTAATCAGAAATCGAGGACAGCGCCATATTTGGTGCAATCACGTACAATATTGCTTCTATGCATCCGATATTTACCTGCCACTGTTAAAATTAAAAAGTGCTTTCAAATATCGAAAGTATTTTTAACTTTTGCATTCAAATGTACACATGAGGAACACAGATTATAAGAAACATTATACACGAATACATGTGCATCGGCAAAAGTGTAGTTATAGTAAAATAATATTCACAGTCTTATGATAAGAATTATAAAAACAATAACTTATTTAAAAACATTTTGAGATTACTTGTTAGTAAATAGTACTATCTGTTGTTACTTTGTTTATTAATATTCTGTGGAGAATAGAGATTTAATTTATGGATGAACAACATTCAAAAACCAAAGCTACTGTTGCTTGACTAATAATACGGAAGTGACGGATTCAACCATAAATTAGAATTTAAAAAAAGATTAGAGTCGATAACTCCATCACATTCATTGCCTCTTTTATAAATTCCTAGGAAGATAACACACTCGAAAAATAACAATTATATTTAAATAAAACACCTAATAACTTATTATCCATTACAACTAATTTAAAATAATCAAACTTCTCTAATACACCCACTTTTTATAATCACTCACAATTAACGAAATATTAACTATAATTAAACTTAGTATTTTAGTATGAATAACACAAGGAATTAATCACTTAAAGTTTATGACAGACTTTCTAAAAGTTTCTAAATAAATAAATACTTATAATTAGTCACAGTACAACACCAATATCTTCCAATATCACTATCCGAATCTGGCACCAGGGAAAAAGTAAAATGTCGAAGCGAGTTGTCCGCCACTTATTCAGTTCTCAAATAAGTTGATCGTTTGACTCGATTCCGGAAAAATTTCAATAATGCACGATCACGTGACAGCTTTGACTTGAATAATAACTTTAATCAAATCAAAACATTAGGAATTAATGAATCCTAACTTTCATTACATTAATTCTTAAATGTGATTTTTATTTATTTTGACCAAAATTTATCTTATTTTTGCAACGTAATTAAAAAATGCTACGCAACAGTTTATTATTTACCCACAACATTTATCAAAACACTGTCCACTTATAAAAATAAAAGGATAGCGGGGTAGTATTAAATCTACCTTATAATATTTTACAACCAATTTGTAAATATGTAATAGTTAATACTATAATAAGGCCTTTAAGGCTCAGCGGTGACATATGTTATGTTATTTTCTCGTTATAACGAAAAGGTGTATGGTTGTGTAACGTGGTTGGGTAACAAAAGTACTCATATATTTATAGAAACTGTAAATAATCTACGAGAGTTAAATTATTAAAACAGTTCCAATTAAATGTGGACTACTCCTGAAAACTTAACACTCATAAAATGGAGATTAATAGTAAAAAAAACATTGTTCTCTTAAGTGCAAAGGAAAAAAAACAGTCTGAACAAAACTTCAATTTAATGACATCAAGTTCGCTACAAAACTTATAAAGGTGAAATTAGTCAGTACTGTAATATTTTAAACCCCAGAAGTTTTATTTACCATCATTATAAGAATGTTAATTGCACTTAAGAAAATTGTTGACAACTACATAGCGGAAGGGATAAAGGCTCTCTAACTTGGTATTTTGTCAAAGGCAATACACGCGAAACGGATTAAATATGTGACACGGATTAATGAGATAGTTGGTATTTAAAGATATTTAATATAATTATTTTTTTGCTGTAAACACAAAATTATTATAATAAAGGTAATAATAAAGGCTTCTTTCATATTAATCCTACATAATCCTAAAACAGTCATATTGCAAATTAATTATTAACAAACCCACTTTTTGCTGACAATTTTTGTTTTTTTTTTACCTTTATTCAAGAGCTGAGTCGCATTGCAACTATGTCGGATTATAACTACGTATTTTAATCCAACATATGCGACATGATACTTACTTAATTCATTTCATAAAATAGAAATGAGGACAAATCGTAGCAGCATCTATATTCAGAAATATATTATTTATCATTATAAAAACGAATATTTGAAGGTTCAAATGTATTAAAGTATATATTCTATCAAGTATATTCAAATTCTTATTTCACTTAATATTTTATCAAATAGATGATTTTTCAATAATTATATTTTGATTTAAAAGATGGTGTATAAAAACTCTAAAGAAAAACTTTATTAAATTTATCTAATAACCATTTGTTAGCTACTACGGACTATTCTACACAACTATCTACAATACTCTCAACCATCATATAGTAAGAAGAACCTAATTTGTTTAATTTTAAAATGAGACAAAATACATGATAACTCTCCCCTTAAAAAAGAGTAGTCGATCTAAAATCTTTACAAGTTCCTGAAAGACAGAAAGCCACATTTAGTCATTCCAGAGGTTTTATTGATAATTGATTCACTGTTCAGTAAACTCAGACAAGTTATTTAAGTAAAGTAAGATAAATTAATAAAACTATACGTATTTTTTCCTTTTATATATTCATAATCTAATATACTATAAAGTATATATATGAAAGAGTGAACACTTGATGCCTTTATATACCTTTGAGTATAGTGACATTAGCTTGTAAATTTAAACTTAAGCCGTTTTAATTTAAAGAGTGAACTTCGGCATTGGCATTTCTGTTATACATACTACAAGCCGCAGTTACGTATGATTTCCCAGAAGTCAATAAAAGAAACAGCAATGCTTTATAAAAGTAACTAAATACAATATGAATTTAAAGAAATCAACTTAGAAGATAACGACGACCAACGGCTCCAATTGTGGAATCGTCAACTCGTAATTATATTAGTCCGTACTTTTATTTTGAGGGAATACTTACAACTGTTTGTTCTCTCTGCAGATTCAATTAACCGGTGTAAATGGACACCATCAGTGCTTTCGGTAAAAAGACTAGTTGTAGAAATCGTACTAAAGTTTTAATTATACAAGATATTGGTGAATGTTTTTTTCTTTAATCGATGGTTTTTTCCCTTAGAAATTCATAAATTGGCACAATAGTGGCACATTTCAGATATAATAGTTTAGGATGGGAGATCTTTTTTAATAAATATATACACACGTTTATAAAGATTAAAAATGGTTGTCCTTATTTGTTCTAATATATTATAAATTTTGATCTTAATAAAATAAACTGTAATAATAGTTTATAATTTATAAAACATTAAATAATCAACCCTGTAAAAAAACGTGCAACTTATTAGATTGTGAAAAGGTTTCAATTGCAAGTTACTTTCTATTAGTTTAGGGCAAGAACTTGTGTAGGGAACTAGTGCCAAATTTAATACGACTTTCAACAGAACAAGTTTTGGCATTTGACCGAGATACCGGCGTACCCGAGACTCGAACACTGGAGTATTTATTGAAATTCAATTATCCTGTGTGAGAGGCACAAATACTAAAATGCTTGGATTATAATTACTGTATATTCACTTGTTAACTTTTACTGAGAACTGCATTTAAAAGCTGTGATTACAAAGTGATGTATGATCTTCTTAAGGTAGGTTTGTTAAAGATAACAAACTAACTGCGCGGGATATCAATGGATAATTTAAAGTGTTATTGTTAAAAGCTATAAGGAAGGTATAATCTTAAAAGGCAAAGGAAGGCGTGATTAAAATTACGTGATTAGATAAAGATTATACGTTAATAAAGATATGAGTTTTAAAAAGTCATTTATTAATACCATTCGTTCGAGTAATAACGGCACTGGAGACGAGAATCATTTATTAATAAAATAATTTTCTATTTTATCACTTGCAGAACAGTTTGCAATTATATATATATAAAATATATATAATTAAAAATATAATCACATATTTAATTCATAATTAACAGAAAATATTCATTCTGAATATAAAAAAGTAAAATAGATCAGTAAGTCTTTCCTGATTCTCTATGTTTATATAACCACTATAAAATTTTGCATATTTCGTTGGTTTTTGATGAAAAGAGTTTGTAATTATTGCATTATCGTCCTATTTCTGAAAATTTTGAATACCTCTAACGTTCCAATAAATTGCTTATTGCATTTTTAATATTTAAATACGCAGAAATATTCTGACTATTTAGTGACTTGTGGTTATGAAAAATATGACAACATAAAATATCAAAATGTGAATAGAGCTATTTATTATTGAAAGAAAAAAAAATCTGTTCCATAAAAATAAATCTTTGCCAAATCCTGTAAGTTCAGAATATTAGAAAAGCACAATCGATCACTCTGCTGCTGATTGATTCACCGATCAGTAAACACGCTGATTCCGGAGCAGATAATAACAATCTTATTTTAAAACTGCAACGGGAATGGATGCAGGAGAGTGTGCAGTTCCAATTACAACTATTCTCAGTGAGTGAAACGTTAAGGATAACAAAAGTTTTTATGTAGTTGTTTTGTAAGTTCACAACATATAAAAATTACGTGCTATTTTATATTACACAATATTAGTTAAATTATACTGTGAAAAGTCAGACCAATATTTTCGTAACATAAAAAGCGACATAAATATAAAAATTGTTATTGTTGTTTCCAAGTAAAAAGTTCTTATATTTCCGAAAAGAAAAGTTACTCGAGGCAGTAAAGCGAATGTTGTGAATCAATCAATCTGAACTTTATCTGGAAAGTATTACCAAGATATACCCATGTATGAAGTTTCTAAGTGATATTTTAAAAAACAAACTTCGTCTTATGACGCTTGATTTTTTCGATAAGTGAAAATAATCTCTCTTTATATCACTTTCTAAAAGTAGACAAAATAGTAATAATAAAATTAGTAATCCATTTGTTGTCACAGTGACCAATTACTTTAAAAACTGGTTCGATTTTATTATTAAGATATACCCATGTATGAAGTTTCTAAGTGATATTTTGTATTACAAACTTCATCTCATGTTTATCTAACACTTGATACTCTCGGTAAGTGAAAAAATAATCTCTCTTTATGTTTAGTTTTAATACTAGACAAAATAGTAATAATAGAAATAACATTTTATTTGATATTTTGTTTTCAGTTTATTCATAAAATATACCGAATTTTTCGTTAGTTTCTCTTATTTTAGCGTATAGGAAATGAAAAGTAAAGTGTCGAGAATTTTTTACAATTTAAGTAAATTTTTTAAAGTTTGACCTTATAAAGCTACCAAAACCAGCAAGTTACAAACAATACAACTAAAAAAAGTTTAGTACAACTTTTTATTATAACATATGAAAATACATTTACCCCGATCTACTACACTATCACGGTTAGATTTTACAATAAAATACACGAATCGTTTAATTACACATTCCTGACATTTATTTACGATAACTCATGTTGTAACGTACTGATGCCGCGCTAATTATCATCATAAAGTACTTAATTTAATTAATCCAATTGATCAAAAATACATTTTCATACATTAGTTTTAAACTAAATATGAATTTCAATACTAAATGTAATTTTTATTGTAATTGTAATGTAATCTAGACCGTATCTACTTACTACTTTATATATTTAGATTCTCTGACACACGTTACAGGAATGTAAATCAAGTCTTTTGTCTTATAGTTGCACATACTGGATCATTAACTTAGTCCAATCAATATTATGTGACTGTTTAGTTTTTACTACATCTATTTAAGATTATTTATCTTCGAGGATATTCAATATTTTTCATAATAAGCAGAATTTCATGAACAACTTTCAATTCTTTTTAGACAATTTTTTTATTTTTAATCGTAATACTGAAGGATTATTGCTAAGTATAAAAAGAATTGTATTATTTCCGCTATACAGTTTCAGAAGGTTTAACTACACCAAAGTGTAATTTACCACGATATACTTTAAATATTGGCAATAAAGAAGATACGTTAAGTTGATACAGTAATGTGAATGCTATAATATGAGCAGTGCAACTGAAGTGCGCATGCAATAAACTCTACGTTTCATATAGCCTGCTCTGCATGCCGCCATAGAGTAGCTAAAATTAGAGAGTTTAAAATGCAATTGAAAATATTTAATGTTATTGTTGATATTTCAGCTTTATTTAACATACTTAAAATACTACAATTATAAATAATTTTACAAGAAAGTAAAACGACGTCTTTAGTTTTATCGAACTGGATCACCAGCATCAGGATTTTCAAAATTTATTGAAATATAATCATAATTTAAAAAATGTAGCTTTCTCTCAGGGATTACCTGATAGCAGTCATAATCTATGCAACGTACACAATTTATATATATATATAAATATATATATATATATATATATACAATAAATTTAAAACATTGAAATATATCTGTTTTTATATTTACTCAACTCTGAATGCACTTCTTGACTTTTTCCTAATATAAAAAAAATCTTTTTAGTTTGAATTACATATCATTTTATTACATACAATACGGATCTAAGTTTTAATAAAAAAACCTTGTTAAATGAAACAATATTAAATTTGTAGTAATATGTAAAAATATTAGCAATACCAATGAAGTTAAATATTAAGCAATGACACTAACCCATACAGTTGTCTCTAAAAAAATGTAGTCTGTGCTCTCGATATAGACAAAGTGAGTCTAGAGGTGAATGAAGTAAATGATGCAGAATACTCTTCCGTCCTGTTCATGCATTCTCTATGTCCTGTGTATCAACAATGCAGTATTATTACCAGTAATAAAATACTGGCAAGTGCAAAAAAGTATTAGATATAGGTTTATAAAACTTATGTGCAATGAAATTAAGTATTGATTAGCTTATCTAGGTACATGTTATGTCTCAACATAATTTACATAATATCTCTACACAATGAAATCGGTCCAGTCCTTTCAGAGATTAGTCAGACCAAACAGACAGACAGACAGACAGGGAAAAAAGTTATTTTTTACGTATCGTATACTTTCATATATATGTATTCCGTAAAAAGCTTTAAATTGGGATCACAAGCATACAATTGTTTTATATGTATAGATACCTACATATCTTTGACAGGAGTGATGCTAACACGTGGTACTAATGAATTATTATTTCTACCTTCAACATTATTTATAAAATGACGTGACTTTTAATACAAATTTGATGGATTTGACGAACGAACAAATATTGTTCTTGTTGAACAATTTTATAACAAAAAATAATATATTTTTCTTGTAAATACTTAGATCTCTTTTAATGACGTCATGTTATCCTAGTACGAAAGTAATTTTTCATTGAAACCTTATGCCTCTTATCTGGCGTATATAAAAAAACCAATCTTGTCATAAAAAAAATATAAACATCCTTATAAATTTAGCATCCGAGCACGAACGATTTATCAGGAAGGCATTGACATATTAATAATGCTCTATAAACCTTCAAGGGTCGGCATAAACCATATTCAAAGTTGTTACATTTAAATAGCAATAATCTAAAGTGTGTCATACTTTTATAGCGGAATTAGGGAACGTTCACACTGGGGCCAACTCTAAATAATGTCATAACCTTTGCTTGAGTAACTTTTGACCTTACTGCTTTCGCATAAAAGTGTGGTTCTTGACAGCCAATAACATTAGCGGTTCGTGTTTATGGGCGGCTGTAGTAGGAATATATTCCTTTTTTACGACGTATGAATGGATGATGCTTAAGTATGGAGACGGTTATTAATGTTCTTTATTTTATATCGAGTGAAGGGTTGGAATCTTTATATTTATTTTTGATTGTTTGCATTATTTGTAATGGATCTTTTCACTGTTATTTATTAAGTTGCTAATATTGTCCTTGGTGCCATTTTAGGGACGATAATAATTTATTACATTTTGTAGAAAAAGCTTTTATTATACTTTTCTTAATAATATTAAATAGAATGGACTTTCACTTGCACTTTCGTCCGCGAGCTTAATAATTAAAGATATATTAATTCTAATTTTCATCAAGTTAATTTTTTACAATGATGAATGACAGGTTTATGACAATAGTGTTCGCCGTATGTTGATCTTATAAACTCATTACATGGATAATTTAATACGATAGAATAGAAACTTGTTAGAAATATTTTTTTGAAGCCGTTGCACTGAGGGGGTATGGTCCAAAACCGGGCCCCTTTTTGAAAGTGGGATAAACTTTCATCAATATTTAGATTTCTCTCGGGTATTCTCAACACTTAACCGCGTTATAAATAATCAACTGATTTATCATAATATTTATATTAAGTTATTTATGAACCTTTAATGTAAATACACCATGAAGATGTTTATTATTCAATTCATAAAACAAGAACAACAACACGCTTTGACCCTTCCCCGGATGTCTTTGAAACTTTTTCTTTTAGGAAAGTCGATTACATTCAAAGTGCTTCACACTAAAGTTTTATTTAACAAAATGTATATGCAGCAAAACAAAGTCAGAACTCACTACATCAGAATGTATCTCACAACTATTCTATGTATAAATAGAAAAACCTTATAAGGTTAATAACCAGTTCAACATATATATGTATTAGTGTTGTTTTTTTGTGTCCCATAATAATTCACGAAGTAAATAAATGACAGCAGTTATAGTAGTTTAAATAAACTAAAATAAAAAACTCTGTATAAGCTTTCAAAAGCGAATTTAAAAGTCGAGTATCAGTTACTCAACCGCATTTGTCCACATGACACGTCGTGAGTCGAGCGAGTTAGGACGGAAATGAATAGTCGTTTTGAAAATAACGTCACTACACACTGTACCCTACATGACAGTTATTGAATGTGTCAGACTTGGAAACATGATGGGGAGTTTTCGGTTACTTAATTTTGGGTTAAGTGTTTCTTGTATATGTGGTGGGGTAATACACTTTTTGTCTGCATAGAATAAAAATAATATGGATATAAATGTTACTGGGCAACTGTTTATTAAACTTTTATTTTGGTACTTTAATCTTAAAAAAAAATAAAAGATATATAAAGCAATAATTATTACTATAGAAATTGTGGAGATTGTATATGAGATATAGAAACATGGTGACAATACTAAATCAATGTGGGACTATCGTATAGTTAAAAAACGTTTCCGACCATTATTTCGTAGATTACATTTATTAAATAAGTTGACTGAAATACTTTTTAGCAATTATAAATGAATTGCTAATTTTACATTTAAAACTATCTAGTTACTTCACAAAGCTATGTTAATGTCTACTCCGACGGACCCCAGGGACAGTAAGTTACACTTTGTGCTTTGGCTAACCTAGACTTGTTTGTTAATTTGATTTAATTACATAAGGAAAGAGTATATTTGTCTTTATATTCTAAATTTCATGACGTTTTATTAATATTGATAATTACTTATAAAATATTTCCGTTTATAGAAATATCTTCAAAAAAATTAGAAAACCCCTGATTTAAGAAAACATTGTGATATGATTCCTCGGTATAATTTATCAACAATTTAACCGTAATATGTTTTATTATCATTGCCGCGATGAGCCGCTTTAAGCTTTTATGCATCTTCAATATCAATACAATAAGTATTTATAACATCAATCGTATCTATTGAGGGCATCAGCGCTACCAGCGTTGAAGGTTTACGACTTTTAATGAATGAACGATCTCTGTAATCTTTTTGAAAAAGTATAGAACTTTTTGAATAAAAAATTTTACTCATTCACTGACTGTTCAATCTACCAGAGATATTGAGAATTACGTGCGAGAAATCCTATTAAAACGGAATATCAATTTTTGACCCGGGTAAAAGGTTGTTGTTGAAACGAGCTTCCGCAAAACATATAACTATAACAAAATTGTCTAATCTTGTCATATGTGAATAATTAACTTCATTTATATCTTAAACTCAACAAATGTACCTATATCTTAACAAAAATATTAATTGTATTGGGTCATATAAAATTAGTACTTATGAAGTCAAATGTTTCTATGTGGAGTAACCACTACATAAAAACATTCGACTTCTTATCAAAGTTCTCAAAACCAAATTTTAATTTATTTTGTAAATCTTAAAGTAAAGCAAAATATAGCTATTTACATTACTGAGGACATTAGTTGTTGAATGTCTATCGCGTCTATATTTCAAGTATCGATATGCAGCGGTAAGGCCCCGCGGAGCTGCCTGTGTATGTCCCAGGCACGTGCTTAGAAAGGTAACTCATAGTTCTTAGCATCTGTTAGACAAGTTGTTGTTGCAAGGAAGGAATTTCTAACAACTCCTATATACTGTTTTTTATATTTTTTTATTGAATCTTTTAAACTAAACTTTATATTCATATTCATTTCTAACCTAACAAATCGCTGAATTAAATTTCAGAGAATTGTACATTCATTTTGAAACCGTTTTTTACTAAAGTTTATAAAGTTTATTCATTAACGTCGCAACATTGTGGTACGTCTCTTTCAGTAAGTTGCTTTAATACCGTACACTTAGTCTTTAAATTTATTTATGGCCACGAACAAAAAGCAGTCCAGATATCTCCATAAAATCCTTGCTATGTTTATATGGGGACAGGGAAAAGCTATTTGCCGTATAACATCTTAAAGGGCTTACATAAGTATTCCTTTAACCCTTCTTAGATAGTGAGATACCCGACGTGGTCACCGGAACGCCCCTGGAGCCATGAAGTTTATCTATTTAATTGGAGGTCTTTTGTTTAGAGAATTTTACTAAAAAGGATATTTAATGTCAAGATGGAATGTTACAAAAACACGGTACGAAGAAATTCGTTTCCAATCCTTGTGTCAGAAATAACGAGTCATTATTAGTGAACATGATTACATTGTTATTTTTTTAGTTAAGCCTAATAATTTCTATAAAATTAAAATGGATTACCTGTTGATTAGCACGTTGTTACATAATTTTATTTGAATAGAAAATCGAAAAGTCATACAAAAAATACACGATCCACGACATTATCACATCGGTGTTGGTGCATTAGTATTAGGTTTACGAGTCTGTATAAGATGCCTTAGATATATCTGTGCTACGTTTTATAGCATTAGACTGTGGAATAAACAAGATATATATGAATTCTTAGTTTTCTCCCTTCATAAAAAAAAATCTTAATTGAAATGAATTCATAAATAACAATAATAATTATTTTCGGTCCCGATGGTAGGTCGATCCTTGTATTTAAGAAATGTGAAAGCAACCACATTCCCACTATAGCGAATAATATTTATATTGTAATACAATATTAACATTATACAATGAGTATTTTAAATTTTGGGAAACTATTCCGTACCTAATGGGTACTAAAGTAAGTAAGTGTGAGACAGTTTTGTAGAATGTCCAATTCGTTTAAATTTACGAGTATGTGGTTTTGGGAGCGTTTTATTCGAATCTGTTTGAATTCAACGCTTATTAATTGGATATCGCCCTTGATATTTTCAAAGATATTGTCAAATTAGTAGTAAAACAATTAGTATTGGTTGGTATGTGAAATATTATTTTAGTGTTTTTTATTTTATTTTTTAATACATTACTATTGTATCTATATGGATAAAACAGTTAATAAAAATAAAGTTTGAAAGTGCAATATAGTCTGCAATATGAGATTATTTCTATAGTGTATTATTATCGTTATAAACACAGCACTTAAAGATATTTAATTTTAAAAAGAAAGGGAAAAAAAGAGTGTTGGATTATTGTACGTTACCTTAATTAATAATTTTATGCAATACCTGAGTCTGTTTGGTAATTATGACTTTAGTAATTTATCACACCACAATATTATTTACAAGTACTACATGCTAATCAATAAGTACTTTGGCTGTAGTATTCAATATCATATAAATTATATTTCATATTTTTCATATAGGAATCAAAAACAAACAGAACCAAAAATATTATTTTTTACTGAAAATAAAAATAGTAATTTTACACCGCAATGTACGAATAATACACGCCAATTAAACCAAAATAAAAGAAATTCCTATGGGAATGAGGCGTTAAAATATAGGAATTACAGTGGAGTGTGAATATACATGCTATATTGTAGCTTTATAAAGACAAAGTAAAAGTCCATAATATTTTATTGTTATATTTGTAAATGGATCATGTGATACAGTTTACCGCGTTGTCATTTTACCAAGAAAACTTTTCACGAAAACACTTTGAAAGTTTTAGTTGGTAATGTTTGTATCTGGTATAATTGTTGTCTTACTAGAGTTTAAAACTAACGCATATTTACAATTATTCATATATATTTGTTTGTTCCATTGAGTGTATGTTTGTACCTTTCTTTATTGTTTTGACAATTCAGTTAAGAATTTATTGCAACATTTTTACATTCACATAAGAAAAGCAAATATAAATAATGTTTTTTTTTTATTATCTCATGACTCATACCACAACCCCGAACTCCTGTTTCGTCGTATTATCGCGACCTCCGCGACATTCTAAAGCAAACCGCTTATATCTATTTAAAACTTATAATACTCTACAATAGTCTTTCACTTTAGTTACTGAAATGAGAAAACGCAGTAACATCTAAAAGAGGTAAGCTGCAATATTTTACGTTGCAAGACATGTTGTAAGTTTTTGGGGAATGATATGATAAAAGTGTTTGAGGAATTTGTTATTGGGGAATTATTTGGGGTATTTGTTTATTTGTTTTTCATATTTGGAATAACATGATTTAATGAATGGCCTAAAAGTAACCATGTAATCAATGCAATAGTAATTGCTGGAATTATATTTTAAGTAAAAGTTGAAAGTTAAAAGTTGCTTATCCTTATGTTATATTTGTGTTATGGTACCTTAAGTAGAACCTAAAAACCTTATAAAAATATCTATCTCCTACCGATGGATCCCTTCGTGTGTCGATATCCGTAACCACAAATAAGACTTTTGACAATTGGAAAAGTATCTATATACATTTGTCGCTGAATCAGACCATGATTATTGATGTCCGGAAATATAAATTTTCTAATTTTTATATTTTGTTATTATTCATTTCACACATAATAAAAAGTAGGTAGGTAGAAAATCGATGAAACTCATGCAATACACTTGACTTTTGCTATAACAACAAAAGTTTAATCAACCTTACCATAATATCATTAAAACATAAAAAAGTTATGGGCAACATTATTTTTAAGAGTTGTAAGTTATGCTTTAAGTAAATGCAAGAGTGCATTTCATGAAGTGAGAGGATATTAAGCATAGGTCCTTTGTTGCTCCACTCTTGGCAATTTTTTGTATAGAATTATAGGCTTAAGCGTAATATTTTAATGCTTTCGTTTGTGGATTTACACAAAAAACTTAATTACTGTGGTCCATAAGCATAGTTACCATCAATAACCACTTTTTATAGCTGAGTTGATATGAAAGATTTCTATTATATCAAAATATTAAATGAAAATTAATATTTTAATTTATTTATTATACAAGAAAGTATGCTTCATGGTTTCGCTTTATTTTATCTAACTTCATTTTGATTATAATTGGTACGTTAAGTTTACACAGACAGAAAAAGACAGACAGAAAAAGTGAAATATTAAAAAATGCTAAAATTTTGATGAGTAAAAAATTTTTTGTAAATGTCTCATAGTTTTGTAAGGTTTATCTGTCACACATCATATCTTTTAAAAATAAAAAAAAATGAAACTTTCTGTTGTATTTACACTTTTGGATTGGAAACTCCATTATAGTTCTAAATTCAAATGCTCACAAAGTGATGTATGGCTAAGGTATTCACGTCCGATATTATGGCGTGATCCAGTCCTGGACTAATTTAAACAATATACGGTATTTCACACAAATTGAACGACTTATTTTTAATTTTATGCATATCAAATTAATTTATATAGGATTGCAATAGAAGTGGAACTTGTATGTATATAATGTGCAATTTTTGTTAATTCTGGTTATTACTGTTATAATAAAGTCGTTACTCTCTTCGTGTACTTATGTTTAATATGTCATTTTCTGTTTTCATTGTTACTGGTGTAAGTTTATATGTGAAGGTAAATTATGTAATTAAAATGTATATATCACATTGATGAATTGGAAAATAGGTATTAAATAATAAAGCAAATAGACAATTAAATACATTTTTCTAAAAATACTAAAACTATTAACATCAAAAGATATAAGAATAAAAACAATAGAACAATCCATTAATGAAAAACAAGTATCGGTATGTAATTCCATCGAGCTTACTACAAAAGAAACTGAAATGAAAATAAAAATGTGCAATATTGAGAATTTCAACATTTCTCTTATCCAAGTTTAATCAGAAATCGAAGACAGCGCAATATTCGGTACAGTCACGTACAATATTGCTTCTACGCGTCCGATCTTTACCTGCCACTGTTGGTAGGAATTAAAAAGTATTGAAAATATTTTTCACTTTTGTATTCGAATGTACATACGGTGAATACAGATTATCAGAAATATGTTATACGATACCATGTGTGCATCGGCTAGAGTGTAATTATACTAAATTATAAAAACAATCACTTTCAATACTTTGACTATACTTGTTAACAAATGTTTCTCTGTGTTGTTACTTTGTACTTTTACATATTTGTGGAGAAGACGACTAAAAATTATGAAAGAATAGCGTTTATAAAAAGGCTATTGTGGGTTTATTACTTAGATATATGGTATATTTTCTCGGATTTCCGTGAACACTATTTCTTGAATTTGACACGTAAGATTAAGATTGAAACGTAATCCAGTCTACGCGAGTTAAATTTGAAAAATAGTTCAGTTCATTTATTATTTACTGGAAAGTATATAATTTTGTTTAGTAAATAATTAACTAACTGAAACAAATATTTATCCCTTATTTATATATATATATATATAGATATTGTCCAATCGAATTTGCTGACAAAAAGGAAACTCTTATGCAAAATATCAGCGGTATCTAGGTTCTCGAATTTGAACTGTGTGTTATTGAGTCACAATCGCTCTATATATAAATGTAGGTTCTATTCTTTATTTAAACGCATATTGCACTCCTTAGCTTTATACTGAAACATTTTTAGCACAGGCTTCACTTATGTAACATTTAATATACATTTGTTATTTAGAGTAGCAAATATGAATCAATGGTTTTCTTAAACGAATTAAAACTTAGTGATCGTTTCAAAGTTCAGCAGTGAAAATTCAACCAAAATCATTTGCATGTTTTGGCGCAGTAATTTTTCATAACTTGATGGTTAATATATCAGCGCATTAAAAAAGTGATAATTACGGATATTACAAAAAAATACCCGGCGTCGTCGAATTCAAACATAATGTTTCCTTGGAACTCAACAAAGCCGCACTGCACGTGTTGTTATTGGCATAAAAAATTCAATCATCGACCTTTTACAAACAGGACCATAAAATAAGCCGTTGTCGCAGTCTTGAGACTTACCACCGGTGACGCTGTCATGGCCAGCAGGGACAACAGCAGCAACAATACGAAAAAGAAAATTCTTGAGCTTGAGCATATTTCATGTTTTATTATATTTTGTGGACTATCATTAATTAATTATTAAATAATTCTACGACCATTGTGTTTGATTCCTCATTATGTATACTTATAATAAATAATTTGCATGAGCGAACGAGCGAGCTAGATGGTTTTATTGAAGAAGGAAACATTCCTCCTCTTGTCAATTCAATACTGCTCAATTGTACCTTAGTTTTGATCCAAGCTTCTTACAGTCAATTCTCAAAGCGAGGCAAAACTTTTCCTAATTAATTGACAAGCTTTACCTTCACTCTCGTTATAAATTCGTCAAGTTTGGCAATATCCCATTTATAGACAAAAATCCGATATTTTATATAAAAGAATAAGATAAAATTTTGCATAGTAAATTGATATGAAACAAAGTATTATTTATTATTATTAAATAATATAAAAGCCAGTTATAAAATAGTAAGCTAAGCTTTTTCATTTATATCACTCATGAATATTTGTTATTTTAATTAATGATACTATATATTTTATTATTTTTTCGTGTCTGTAACTTTTTAGTTTTACTTAATTGTAATAAATCCTGTAATCCACGTTACTGTCGTAGCTCCCCTAGGATCCACCGATCAATTCTTGGTACGGAGTATAGTTACCATTCAACGTGCGGCTCGCACAAAACCTGTTACCCGACGCGTTTGGCACTGCAAGTCAGCGGTCCTTTTTTGCATCCTATTCATTCCTTTATTTGGCGTTTGAATGGCTCACGGGCGCTTTTCTTGTATATTCCGGTAACTCTTGCCAGAGTCTGACAGCAGTTAGAGAAAATGAGTGGGATAAGAAACCAGTCCGATGAAAGGGAGTGTGGAGCAGTAAATTGCTGAAAAAACGAAGTAATCTGACATATACATCTGCTAAAAAAGAGAAATAGGATTAAGATAAGACCAAAAGTTTCGACCTATAGTCGCAGACATGGTCAAACTTACGGAGTCCGAGAATGAAGCGGATATAGGTGTTAACGAGGCGATCTAATTTTTTTAGAAGTACTTTATTGGCGTCGATATAGTACACATCATCATAGTCAAGGATAGGGAGTAGTAAGATGTTAACCGTCTGTGTCTCATCAGTGCGAACGGATTGTTAGCGCCCTCAAGAATGTGAGGAGAACCATCTGCTAACACAGAGGCTGAGATGTTGTTCTTGGACATCACTGCAACTAATAGAGAGGAGGGGGGGGGTTGGGATTCTGTATTCACTCACGACGAACCATAATAGCAAATGAATTTGGTTTGTGAGAGAGTGGTCCTTCCCACGTCGAGCCAATGCAATACAAACTGTAGTCAAATAACTATAGCTAGCCTCTGTCACTTGAAAATAATATGGTACAGATTTTTTTCTATATCTTAACTTAAAGTCGAGTGTTAAAATAAATTGTAAAATATTACCAGTTACTATGTTCTTTCTCCAGTGTTTCTTGTATACAATTTAATGTTGTTAAGTAATCATTCATCATATTAAAAATAAATTTTAACTGTTAGTTCATTTTTACGTAAAACCTGTTATAAAATGTTTATACTATGAATAGCAACATTATTTTTAAGTTCAATAAGATATAATATATTTCAAAATGTATTTGTTAATTATACTTTTGAACCAGAAACTATTTCCTATGTTTATTTTTAGATGACAAAGAAATACATTTAGAAAACTTTTCTAATAGTTAAGCATATTCGTTAAAGGAACAGATGAGCGTTTCAATTTATTAAACTTCCTATCACTTAGAAAAATATATTTGTAATAATGGAATCTGTGACTTCAAAAATTGCCGTATTAAGTAAAACCTGCTTGGACGAACTGACCGCTATATGGCTGCCTGCACATTGCATATTCTTCTGCCATAAGCAACTGTTGTACGGACTCGATACTTAATAGAAAGACTTTTTTCTCAAGGCATAACTTCTGTAATATTCTGACAAGGAGGAAGACTTTGTTCCATATATCCACAGTAGTTGTATGAAATTCCCCAATAAATGACAGCGATGCAGCTAAATGCCGCACAAAAAGTGAAAAGTGTCTAACGTCTCTACTTAATTTCGATTAGTAAGAAGTAATTAGATACCACTTTCACGCTTTTGGTTATTTCTGTGTAGATATTTAAGTTACCGCTTTTAAAAACAGCTCTTGATAATTATTTAACATGATATTTAAGAGAACAAACAGATTAAATGAATTTTCAATTTCAAAGTAAATACAAATAATAATTTAAATATCCATAAATTAAAAATAGAGTTATATATAGTTTAATTTATGATTCAGATATATTGAAACTAGATTAAAATGCTTGGATATATTAAATGATGCAAAAACATCACATAATAGAAATTGTTTGTATACGATAACAAGAATAATGCCAACACTAATACTGACCACGCCTTCCTGAAAACAAGACTTTAGGGCAACAAAATAAAACACTACATTATTATTCTACAAAAACATCATATAATTGAATTTTTATGTCGTAAAATGTGCAGTTTAAGTTAACAAATAATATAAATTATTTAGTACATTAATTTTATATTGCGTCAGTGATACTAGTACGGATGTTATGTCGTTATGACAAGATAGTCTGCAGTTCTGTAAAAAAAACTCAAATTATCTTGCAACTGCAAGGTAAAGTATAAAATTAATAATAAAATATAAAATAGAGATTAAAAGTAAAAAATACATAATTTTCGTAAGTGCAAAGCAATATATATATTATTTGATTGAATAGAATAAAAACTGTATAATTGCATATATTATATTATTTTGTAGTATTTTTCGATTTGTATAATGACGAGCAGGAGTACGTCTCCTCTATATAACTCATATCGATCATAATATTGTTAAATAAATATCAAATTGTGTTAAAATTAATCTTTTATATAAATAAAACTAAATTAAACCGCAAAACATTTTTAGAAAACAATCTTAAAGACGCTGTCAGGAGACTAAGATAAAATAATCCGGTGGCGGAAAATGACATGCCTAAGCGTTTGTTCACATTGTATAAGAAATTATTAAATGGTTAAGAGATATTATAGTAATATTTAAATTAATAAAAATATTATATTGATAGGGTTTTAGTTTATCATTTGAATTTTGGATTATGCTATATAGAATAGTGCATGTCTGTATAATTATCATGAAATATATTTTTATGTTTTTGTATAAAGCAATGATAAACAATAATGTTGTATTAATTATATTAAATATAAAAGATGCGCAAACCACTCAACAGCTTTTATTATTATTGTCTTTTCCATAACAACAGTAAAAAATGCGAAGAGTAATGGAAACGGACATTAAGATAAGGTTCTGTTATTTTATTGTTGGTGAAAATTTGGTATAATAAGCCGCTAAAATGTTTATTATTTACAAAATATTCTAACATTGCGACTGTATTAAAATAAAGTGTTAAGTCCCTGCTGTCTAATTTTTTTAATACACTATACAAAATACCATATCCTTAATGAAATTAAATTAAAGTAACACGAGTTGTTTAAATTAAATAATATAGTCTATTGAGTTTTGAAAGTCAAGGACGTTATTTATTTAACCCCAAAGTCAGATCCCAATATTAGGTTTCAAAGTCACTCCATCCTCACCCTACTCTGAAGGATAGAAATGAATTCGAACTCGTTTAAATAATTTACAAACCGTTGGCTCTAAATCTTGGTCTGATTGAATAACAATTTAATTACATTTAGTTTGCTACAAAATGTAATAGAATAAAATTTGTCTGTAAACCACAAAAGTTTTATTAACCATCAGAGTAAGAATACAGCGGAAAGGATAAAGCCTCTTTTATTTGATATTTCATTAAAGCCAATAATATTATTACCAAAAGCCATGTGGCATGGATTGAAAAGATAATTGGTATTTTAACACTTTTTCATGTATTTACTCCTTTGCTATAAAAAAGTATTAGGTAATAAAGGCTTTATTATCTGAAATTGCCCTCTTTCTGCAAAAAGTTACAAATTGGTCTAAACCCCATATAATCCTAATACAGTTATATTGCAAATTATAAACAAACCAATTTTTTGATAAAAGTCTTGTAATCCGCTCTATATCACTAACTAATTCATTGAATAAAATAGGAATAAGGACAAATCTTAGCAGCATCTATATTCAGAAATATATTACCTACTCGTATCATAATAATAAAGAATATTTGTAGGTTCAAATATGGGGAAGTATTTATCTCATAATTTCGATTCGAATTCTTATTTCGCTTTATGTTGTTATCAAGTTAATGACTTTGATTTAATTAAATTGATTTAAATAAAGTGTAAAAACAGTAGAAAAAAAATTAAATAGTGTCTTTGATTAAGATAAGCAATCAATAAAATAACTGATGGTACTAGATGGTCAGGCAAAAATAAAAAATATTACCTATTCATAAAAATACTCACAGATTCATCTTATAAATGAAGATTTTTTTTACCTGTCTTCTAATTTATTGCTACTCATAGGTTCATTTATCACTTTATTACATATAAAACTATATTGCCGTCAAATTCATAGTTCGTTTTCCAATTATTTCAACTATTCACAACACTCTGAACCATCATATATTCAGAAGAACTAAGTTTTTATAATTAAAATATGAGATAAAAGTATATGATAACTTTCAAGTTCTAAAAAAGATAGAAAGCGACATTGCGTCATTGCAAAGGCTTTAACGTTGATTGATTCACTGTTCAGTAAATTCACAAAAGTTATTTTAATAACGTAAGATAAATTAACAAAACGTTATGTAGTAATTCTTTTTGTAACACTCAATTCAGTTTTGCCATATAAGTTACTGGAGTCACTAAAATATTAATATTTAATCTCAAATCAAACGTTGATTTTACAAAGCTATTAAAAACTATTACGAAAGAATAACCACCTGATATATCTTTATAAACTGTTCGGAATAGCTATTTAGTAAATTGTGTAGTTGCTAATAGTAACAGTCAGGCGCTCAAAATCGCTTTAATTTACGGGTTATATGTACATTTTTTAATTATAATTTAAACGAGGGTACGTGCTACGCTTGGTGGTGTGACGACTCTGTGCTTCACGATTTTACGAATCATCATCGGTTTTAGTTTCTAAAAGAGTAAATTAAGTTAGTGTCGAGTGTTTGAATTGTTAGCTGCAGCGCTGATCTGGTGGCTGCCTTCTCACTCGAAGTGTGCTTGGAGTCGGAGGACACGGATTCCTTATCCCGTAATTAATTTAATTTTGCTAAATATTATACAATTTATCTTACACTCTGGGAACCCCAAATCCTGGACTGGTTCAGGCTAAGTGACTTCATTCTTTTTAACATATTAGAAGCAGACAGGTAAGTCGTTTGTCATTATAACTAAAGTAATCGGATACGTAGTAACTGATGATATTGCTCGTTTAGAGTTTGTGTCATGGGGTCCGCCGATCCCCTGCTTGACTTCAGCAATTGTAGCAAATTGAGGCGAATATGAGCGCTATTATCAACTGCACAATATACGTAATAGCTATTATCAACTGCACAATATACGTAATAGCTATTCTGAGTATATACTTTTGCGTTTAATGATATTGGCTTGTAAATTACGTTGAAAATATTTTAAACTGCAGACGGCTTAATTTAAAAGGTGGACTTCGGTATGGGCATTTCTGTTATACATATTAGTTAGCTGCAGTTACTTATTATCCCAAATAAATAAATAAAGGAGACAGCGAAGCTCTATAAAAATAAAAAAATACAATATCAATTAAAAGGAATCAACTTTAGGAATTGAAAACAAATTTAGTAGATTTATTAAAACTGATATACTAAATCAACTGTGGATTCATCAATTCGTAATTATATCAGTCCGAACTTTTATTTAGAGGGAATACTCGCAACTGTTTGTATTCGTTGCAGTTTCAAATAACCGGTGTAAATTGACACCAGCCGTATGTTCGGTAATAAGGATTTCTAGAAATCCTGCTTATGCTTTAGTTATACACGATAGGGGTGAATGTGTTTTCTTTAATCGTTATTTATTCCCTTAGAAACTGTTCTTGTAATAGGAATTTAAGTGCGGCTAGTTTATCAAAACGCATATTGCTGATGAAAGAACCTAATATACTATATCTGGAATTACTAATAATTAATATTTTTAACAGTTAATAAAATTATATGTATAAAAATTTATATAATAATGGCATACAATTTTCCTCAACAAATAAATACAATCAACTAAAATGTTGTATGTTTGTTTATAATCTGATAGATTAATTTAAAGTATTATGTGCTTTTGTGTAATAGGGATATTGTTAATTAAAACAAAAATAATTTAAATAACCATTTCATTACTTGTGTTATCGCAATATGTCCGAAATTTATAATTTAAAACTTAAATATTTTCAACTCGTTATATAATAGTCTAAGATGTGAGTGATTATATAAAAGCTAAAATAAGATTAAAAAGTTTACCCTTAATTATTAAAAAATAATTTAAATTTTGATCGTAGTTAAAAAAACTGTATTAATATTTGTATTATAAAACATTAAGTAATCAACCCTGTAAACAAAAACGTGCAACTTATCTGATTGTGAAAAAGTTCCCATCGCATGTTCCTTCCTATTAGTTTAGGAAGGACAGCTGCCGTTACGTAATAAGGAACTAACTCCAAACTTGTACAACTTGCCACGGAACAAGTTTTGGCATTTGACCGAGATACCTGAGTATTCGGGATTAGAATACTCTACTCTACTCGAATTTCGATTTGAGTAGCTATTGAAATTAAATTATCTGGTCTTAAATTATTTGGTCATTTTTAAGTCAATAATATCCTCATTAAAACTATGATCTGCCATAAAATGCATTGTAAAAGGTTTTAAAAAAGATCCTTATCATTTATAAGACTCTATTTAAAAACTGACGCCGGAATGAACATGTAACATTAGCAGATAATGTGACTGCCTACTTATTGACAAAAAACCAACTCGTCAACTTAAACATCTAAAGTGTTGAACGATTTTATTAAAGTGGGTTTGTTAAAGATAAAAAAACTAAATGCGCAGAATATCAATTTTATAGTTAGTGTTCAAAAGTTGTAAGGGAGGTACGATCTTAAAGGCGTTTACCTTAAGACTGATCAACTGGTCATCAGACACTTGACGCTAGTTTAAAAAAAACCTACCATTACCTACTACACTGTCCTATGACTAAAATTTTTTATACTTATAACGTTCTACTGAATTGTTTATTGCATTTATTAATTTTTAAGTACGCAGAAATATTATAATTACGTCAACGAGCTGTGATTTTCAAAATTTTTTTTAACATCCATGTTCTATATGTGACTAAAGCTTTATATCCTAGAAAGGTACAAAATAAAATATGTTCCATAAAAATATATCTTTGCCAAATCCGGAAAGTCGAGTTTATTAGAAAAGCACAATCGATCACTCTGCTGCTGATTGATTCACCGCTCAGTAAACACGCTGATTCCGGAGCAGATAATAACAATCTTACCTTAAAGCTGCAACGGGAATGGATGGAGAAAATCGTGTAGTTTCAATGTAGTTTTCGGTCAAACGTGAACGTTAACAAAACTTATAAAGCTTGGCTATTTGCTTTTATAAATTCACAAACTAGTTAATAAAAATGTTTTTTTCATGCCATAAGTTTAAAAAATATTCCAAATTTTTGACTAACCCTTATTTACTTCGATAACCTACTTCTCTTAATAATGTTAATTACGATAATATAATTTTAAGTGCAGTTTCATACAGTATCTTTTTATGTCCTATGCCCCTAAGATGGTGCTGACGACGTCCACATTAGTCCTCTAACGCGATAGATCCTGAGCTTCATATTTTACTGTTTTTCACATCAGTCCGATGTTCTTAGAGTCTGCTAAGACGTTGCGACGCCACGTTTGTTGGAGACGGCCAAGTTCTCCTTTCGCTTGAGGATTTCATTTCAACTCTTGATTGGCAATTTGTTTTTGTTGGTCTTACATATTACGGCTGGCTCATACACCGTCAAGTATCTGTAGCGTTTTCAGACAAAGGTATTTTTTGTCCTCGATCAGACTCCATGTGCGACATCCAATCGTAACGTAAGATAGTTTCGCTTTTTGTCCTAAGACGGCGGACCTAGACTGTTTTAATGCATTTCTACTCCCCGTCTGATGGTCTATTAGGTTTTTATTAGTGACTCCGTGAAAGTTCTATGTATTTATGATGGTCACCATGGATAAATAATATTCCTCAAATGGTCAGAATGTGATTCTGACAAAATTCAATAAATCGCTTTCCATTCTCCTTTCGCGGACTCCAAGACCCCATGTAGTATTCGCGGTTAACTTTAACGTCCCTAAAATCTTTTGCATTTAGATCCCCCATAACGATGATAATGTCCTGCTTCCTAATGCTCTGTAAGGTTGCGATAAGGTTTTTATAGAAGTCATTTTTTCAGTCCTCCGGTGCTGTATTAGTTAAAATGGGCTTAAAGGATTTGGTCTGAGATCCTTTCCCAGTCTAGAATATTTTTTCTAGCTGAATCAGAGTGAGAAATCAGAGTAAGGTAGTAAAGATATTGTGGTCATAATAATTTTTTCTAAGAGTTTATTAATCTATTCAAGTGCCTTCACTGTAACAAATTTCTTTCTTAAACAAGATTATTCCTGAATATAATCAAGTTTTAAGAGTGCAAATTATTGAAGTTTGGTTAAACAATGTAGAAGAAATTTTGAATTGCAACGATCAACAAACGGTTCATTATGGCCAGACCGAATTGATTGGACATGCAAAAATAAGACTGTTACACGAATTTTGTCCTTTCATTGAAAATTACGCCGACTTGTGGTCGGAGCTGCATAAGTAAGCCCTAGTTTTGTATTTTGTTTGATATTATTTAACAAAAAATAACTTATAAAAACATAGTAAATTATTTGGAAAACAAGCCGTGGATTGCCGTACATTTGGTATAGGATAAAGGTGTGCTAAGGCTGGGCATTTCAACAAACGCGAGGTGAATTTAGAATTCTTTTAAACTGTTAAGAATCACAAAGTGAGATTTTTATGACATAGATTTTGGGTAGACCTCGAAGAATTCGGTCTGCCCATTCATTTGTACCCGACTTTCGAATTTTGGAAAAATTTCTTCACAGGAGGTCTTCTTATGACCCCCTGAGTCCGAAATAACCATTGGTCAAAAAGTTTATATATATATATATATGCGTGCGTGCGTCCAGATTCGACTTTTGTCAGCACGATAGCGGCCGCAGTTTCCCGCGGATCGGTTTGAAACTTTGCACAAAAATCAACCATCCAAAAATGAAGGTCAAGTTCGTTAACCAGAGAAATCTGGCCACAGGCGGCGCTAGGGCCTCACTTTTTCTGATTTCAGTTTTTCGACCATAACTTTTTCCCTATACAAACAAAATCATCTGCGTTCATATCATATGATGTCTTTGATGAATACCTATAACTAATGTAGATAAACTGAAAACCTAACTTCAATAACTTAGGGGTGGGGGTAAAAAAACCGAAAATTTTTGGAAAAAAATTCATAACTTTTTTCTGGTAAACATTCTTATAACACAAGTATTTTTAATGGAAAGATTATTTTTTACTCTAAATTTAGGTACCAAAAGGTTTTTCCGTAAATGGTACCGTTTCCGAGAAAAAAAATAAAAAACACTTTTAGCTTGAAAATTTAAGGTAGGTAAAACCACGGCAACTTTTTTCTGGTAAACATTCCCTCCTCGCAAATATTTTTAATAGAAAGGTTATTTTTTACTCTAAATTTAAGTATCAAAAGTATTTCCAAAAAAGATACCTTTTCCGAGAAAAAAAATAAAAACCGCTTTTTGCTTGAAAATTTTTGATGTAAACAACGGCATCATGTGTTATTCTTAGGTAGTGAGTTATATTTTAAACGAGTTACACACGAGGTCTACCCACGCGTGTCCCCCTGCGGGCACGGATTTTTTTATTGTACCTTCCCTACAATTATACGGATGGTAAGTCATCTATTTGCTACATGAGTTGTTTATTGATCCGAATGTGATGATCTGATTGATTGTTTAATGCGAAACGTGAAAATGTGTAGGATTAATAAGTGTTGATTAAGTGCTTTGCAATCATAATTATAATATTAAAATTGTTGTTTTTGTTTCGTGTTGTAATTAATTAGTCTAACGGATTACCGTGTGTAACTGATTACACACGCGAGACTATTTTATCGAGTTAATCTGTGTTTCAGGTTTAACCTCTATACGAATAGTAAACTTAAGCATACAAATCGCAGTAAAACAGCGCGCTTCGGCATTCGGGCCCTGTTTATCCACTAGTAGAAATTCAGTGACTCCGATTCAATTCTCAAGATAAACATGATCTCAAACGTCTCGACGTTTGAAGGTTTTAATACATTTTACAATTATATTTATTACTACATTTCCACTTTTGAATAAAAAAAAAAGAAAAAATGTTTATTAAATTGATATTATCACTTGAGTTATTTGTTAGACAAAATTGTGATGGGAAGATTATGAAGAAAAGATTCATATTGAGTTGATAATTCTTACTTCAGTGTCTCGATTTAATTATAATTATAATAATACAAAAAAAAGCTGCCTTAATGAAAGTGTCTTGAAGTTATTTAGAATTCAAGCTTTCACACAGCCTTCACTGAATGACGTGACGTCGTTGTTTACTATTTTATCTTGCACCTGCAATACACCTGCATAACACCTGGTATGACATCACTGTCAGTTTACTTTGGATAATTCGTGCCGACATATTAATTCATTAACGTTTAAAGCTTTACCAATACAACCACAGCATATGTAAATATCTACTTAAAATATAAATATATAAATGGTAGATTAAAATAATGTAAAACACAATATAACTTTTTTAAATTTATTTTAAAACAAGCTGTACCTACGACTTCGTTTGCGCGGAATATGTTTTAAAATAAATGTTGCCTAAATTTAATTTAGTCTTGTTTAAATCGGTTCAACCATTTCAGAAATTTTATGAACTAAACAAATAGACAGACAAATATTCAATTTTTTTATTTAAGTATCGTTTATACTTTTTACATTTACATTTAGTGAAAAGGTGCTAATTTGGAATTACAAATAGACACATCATTTTTATTAATATGTATAGATTATCTAATTACAAATCTACATATATTACTAAATTTTTATCTAAAAATCATAGTATATGTAATAATAATAGTACATTTGTATTATTCGTTGCTATATCTAAATATATATATTTATATAAAATCAATTGCTTTGAAACATTTCAACATGTTAATTGAAAAGCTGTTAACAGACAAGACGCGTCTATAAAGCCAATATCCGATCCCTTGACCTCTGAACTGAACAGGAAGCTACCACCAAATTACTACTGACTTTCGTCACCCAGAGTTAACGTAGTTTTTCTTTAGTTTCAATATTTAGTAGTAAATAGAAAATGATTACATTCAAATATTGTACGACTTATCATAATTACTTTTTGTCAGAGCTATATTACCCAGCTGATATATTAAGCTACTAAGTAAGTATTACTGAGTAAGCATCGCTAAATTATCTTCTGTAATAAATACACCAACTCCAAATATTTTTTTACATTCAACTGGTACAGCTTAGAGCGTATAAACAAACAAACTCTGTACATTTATAATTACAATAGTACAAGGTATTTATATAGTTACAAGTGTATATCAACATGCACTCCAATTCGGTCTTACAAACTAAAACAAAAGCAACATTTCTTACACATTTTATTATTGTATAAAAAAATGTTATATCTAAGTACCTTATTATTATAATTTATTAATTATTATGTATGTATATGGCTTTAATAAATCATTAAATTAATTTTAAAACTTCAGTTCTTCATGTTAATGTTTGTATTCTTTTAAAAGTCATTCTAAATAATAATATACTTTCAATATGCATAATTATTATACTGATCCATAAATTTAATACATCCACGTAACGAAATAGTTTTTTATTTTATTTCTGTACTTAAACTTGCTTTAAAACAAGTTTCACTTAACTAACCACAATCATTTTATTAGTTTTTTTTGGTATAACAAATTATTTAACAATGAAATAATTAATTTTAACCTTAATACAAAACAAAGAAACTATATATACTTATATAATAAACTGTTTCCAAAGAGGATTCTGCCAGCTGACAGCCCTCCGCATCGGATGTTTGTCATTCTATTAGCAAGGAAAACATCTCGAATACTCTATTCTTTGCCCGAATCAATTTCGGACCGATAATTAAATAAAGTGATCGAGTTTCGGTTTCATTTCATCCTATACTTATACTTATGGGTACGTCAAGTTTATCTTATTTAAGTGGGTATTTGTAGAATTTATTACGTTGAGAAGAAGATAACAAGAAACTGTCAGATACTTATAAAATAATATATTATCTTAACTACGGCAAATGATATCTTAATTTTTCAAATCCATAGAGACATTTATTGTCAAGACCAGACAATCTAAATAAATTTTTTAAAATATTAAAAAAAATTCAATTTTCAAATACCATCATATAGATAATTTTTCCTTATTAAGATTCAACTCATCGTTACTTAAATGTAACATTGCAAAAACTTGAGACGTTTTCGTTTTTAGAAGGTTCGGTTGGTTCGGTTGGTTCAGTTGTTCTCATTATACTGAAAACGTTACGAGTAAGTGACATCATGACCACTGATATAGAACAGAATTATACAAAATAAATGTCAATAAATATAATACTTAATTACAAATCTTATAAATACAAAACATTTTTTTCATTCATTAAAAATCTGTATCAACAAATGTTATCAGACAAATTATAATTTCACATAGGATTTGTCGCCGCTTCTAGCTCATTGTTCAAGAAAGAAAAATTTTAAAAATATTAAATAGTATCTGGCGTTTCGATGATTCTAACAATGTTTTGCTAACAAAATTAATATGTTTATGCATAACATTGATATGTTAATGCATTGTTGCTTTGTTGTTTGTATAATTTTCTATACTGCAGTAAAAGTGGACGTTTACAATCTGGCAAACTTCCATATGTATTTATTAAATTAATTTATTTCATATACTATTGCTATACGCTATATTTTCTTAAACTTAAAAGTAAATTATTTAACTTGTAATACTTTTCACCTTTTTATTCAATTATTATTATGCTTTCTGTATTCATATAAAACCTATAATAGTAAATAGAATAAAGTAATTTCATCTCAATACAATAGTTATTTATATTTTTGTACCATCCTTTGTTGGTCTGTTACATAAACATAGCGTTGGAGGATCGCTGATGCTTATATTCCCACGATTAGAACTAAATAACATTTACGTCATGGCGATGATAACCGGACTTGAAATTAAGAGTCCATGATGCATTTTAAAATATATTATTATAATTTACACCGAGTAGATCGTACATTTTATATGCTAACTAATGCTAAAGTAAAAATTTTTTCTTTAATTAAATAAATTAAAAAATGTTATTTAAATTATCGATAAAAATACTGTAATTGTCCAGGTTTGATACATAAACTTTGATAAAAACTGGATCACTTAGAACTTAACTATAAGTTATAACTAACTCTCGCAATTTCTCTATTTAACTTCCATCTCCGTTTAAACGTAGTATTAAAAGGCCGTGTAGAAATGTTATGCAAAGTTAATTCGGTTTACGTTTATTAATGATATAATTAATTTAAAAAATGTGTAAAGTATAATTTATTATTTCTATTACGGTTATTTCATCCAATATTTTCTTTTATCGAAATTTATCGAGAAAAGCTCCAAAAAGTAGGACTTTAAGTGTATTGATAAGAGGTTATTTTAATATGAACCGTTTAAATATTTTGAAGCTAAATTTAATAAATTGAAAGTAGTAAATAAAAGAAAATATTTAACGAACGAAATTATTGTAAAAATAAATAATATGTGTATATTGTATGTAACGTTTTTTCAGAAAGAAAGTAATAAAAATAAGTTTTTATTGACTAACACATTTACATAACAATAAAGAAAAATCAGTTGAACAACATACATAAATAAAATACAATAACAAAAAAACAAACATTAAATGGATAAAAATGAAAGATATTATTAAGAAATAATAAAACAAAGTGATTTAAAGAAAAGATAGATAGACCTCTAAGTATGGCAGTCGGTTTTGCCTTATCCGACACAATATTGATTTTCAGAGTCCTCCTGTCATAGAATGGCTGAAGGATGTGCTCAGTTAATAAAACAATAATAAAAAATAATCAGCTATAAAAATATAGTATATCTACCATATATAAATAGGAAATTAACATTACTTAAGTTGTAAAAAATTTTCGAAAGAAATATAGAAGAAATAAAACTGAGATACATGAAAATAAGCCTCAACATGTGGATACAAGACATTATATATATATATAAATATATATAACGTAATAAATACCTATCAATTTAAATGTACGCACAATTTCTCAATTTAAGGAAGAACAGAAATTAGGTAACGATATAAAAGCAAAAGTTATCTCGAATTTGCTTGTATTTCTTAATCTCGTTGACGGAAACCGGAAATTAAAATATTCATCCTTCGATGCCTACCGTTTTTACGTCCTTGATTTAGAATAGATACTTACGATGTTAAATATAATAACGAAAATGATCTTTTCAAATGTTAGAAGTTAGTAATCATCATAAAAATTAATGTCAATTGTTTTTTTTTTCAAGATAATACGTAAATATTAAAGGTTTATTTTTCTTTTGGTGTAGGTTAGAATGGAGGATTATTATGTGAGCTGTATACTGTTTTTTTGTAAAAAAACTGTTGTGCTAGACCAAATTCTGATTTATGTGCAAGTGAAAAGTCGCTTCTAGAAGCTAGTTATTAGAGATATTCTAAATTTATAAAACAAAAATAAGATTTTTAAATTTGTAAATACCTGATATTAAAATTAATTATCAAAATTGTATCCTGATAATTGTATTAGAATCTGAAAGATGAGAAAAAATATGAAATACACAGAGATATGGGTACAAAACAAAATAAATGACTGTGAGGGATGATTTTCCACGAAATAAATATTTTCCAAAACTAAAAAAAAATAGATATATAACGACAATTTCAATTAGCCGCATCACCATAAATCCATTTCTCAGATGCGAGGGGTCGAAATTTGTTTTTCCCTTACATTAAGATAAGGGACAATTGCGGGGTGCGATTTGAAACGACCACTAAAACGTTATCTGCCACTGTTTTAAGAATATTTGAATATTTAATTCTACAGCTCAGTTTGGAATTAGTACGCTCATTATAATTTTAAATATTCAAATTGAGTAGCTTAAGACCGTTCCTCAGCAAGAAAATATTTGTATTTTTATATTTTACAATTGTTTGAACCTTAAGGATTTGACTTAAGTTTTAAACCAAAATGGTTTCATTTTGGCAGTGTTAAAATATATTTAATGTCACATAGACTATACTACTATATACTATAGTATGCACCAGTATTTGGTAGTATATTAAAGCTAGTAGTAATCTTAACAAGGCAGAGAATTAGATTATCTTTCTTGTTTGTAATTTAGTAATTGTTAAATCTTACAGGTGCTATAGTATCTATTATAAAGACTTTTTAAGGACACTGATGGATCGACAAGGATGAGAATTTTGTTGTCACTGGAGATATTTGTGGTGGGTTACATCTTAAGCTTTGAAAGTTGATATTTTAGAAAAATATAATTCATATTAGTGATGATAACAATAACAAGATCTTTTAAAACATATGTCTAATAATATAAGGACATAAGGAATAGAACAGGAAAGTTTTTTTTGCTATGATTTTATAAACAAACATAAAAATAGTTCTAAATATGTACGTGATATAAATAAAAAAATATATAATTTGGAACGGGAGGAGAGTTACCTGGTAAGTTTATATATGAATAAATCGCACGCCCCTCATAACTTGAAGTACACCTGAAGTAAATATGGTAGCGGGACTTTTCTATTACTGCTATTTGTTATTGGATAGGATTTTTTTGATCTGTATAAATATTTTCTCCCTCCTTGAAGTATTATATTTGGAAACATACGAAGATGACGACTATGTTTATTTCTTTAATATTCT
Source organism: Melinaea menophilus ssp. n. AW-2005 (assembly GCA_918358695.1). NCBI lineage: Eukaryota > Metazoa > Arthropoda > Insecta > Lepidoptera > Nymphalidae > Melinaea > Melinaea menophilus. The sequence goes on along the minus strand of OU911046.1, from coordinate 4,219,598 downwards.
TCTTATAAGTACCTATTCATCAGTTATTTTTTGATTTTAATTATTATTTGTTCTATACACGGACTGAGTATTTTATAAATGTTTTACATTATATATATATATATATTAAGGTGATTCAAAAAATCTTAGTTTTAAATTTTTATAGGGGCACCGTCTTATCGTCTTATATGGTTCCAATATGAAAAAAATATACCCAAATTTTTTTTTTTAAATTTAAGTCAACTTTAGGGGTCGCTACCATCCATTAAAGTTTTTGAAAAATGCGTTACATACGGTAATGGGGTTGCACCCCTTGGGAACCAAAATGGCGGTGCCTTTGTGTATTTTTGTACCTGAGTGTAAACAAGGTACGTTAGGTACCTGGTACATATCCTCTATCCACGTTTTTTAACTTCTTCAGACTTCAGGTTATTAAGCTACAGTAAGGGTTTAAAGATTAAAGTTGTAATTTCGCAATAGAGTGTGAGCTAGTCTTTAAGTAAGTAGTATTATAGCCAACCTTTTTTAATGTAGTCGTCTTTGACGTCTTTAGACAGTCGGCCTCCATTGCCAGGACCGTCTACCTCGAAGCCACAGCGAAAACAAGGGAGGAAAGAATTAATCGATGACCGTTTGGCTGTAAGTCTTGATGTTGCTAAGTTAAACGATCGAAAAGCTGCTGTAGTATTAACATCGATTCTCAAGAGCGCTGGCTGTGAGACTAAGAAGTATAACGTTAGTTTTTCTTCTATTCAGCGTCAGCGAATCCAGTGACGAAAAAATCTCAGAATCTCTAAAAAACGAGTTTAAGCCAGAGGTTCCGCTTACCGTTCACTGGGATGGTAAAATGCTCGAGGACATAACGGGACATGAGGTTGTGGATCGCTTGCCTGTTATAGTATCAGGACAGGGAGTGGAACGGCTTTTGGATGTTCCAAAACTTCCGAATGGAAGAGGGCAGGCGATGGCCTCAGCTGTTTATGAAATATTATTGTCCTGGGGTTTAGATGAAAAAGTAAAATCGATGTGTTTTGATACCACAGCATCAAACACAGGTCGATTCAATGGAGCTTGTACCTTACTACAGCAAACGCTGGAGAAAAAATTTTCAAAAGTTGCTATGAAACAAGCGTTGGGGCACCTTTGGTACCTATCAAAAAAACTTGTAGCTTTGGCCTTCTCTGACGACCCAGTTTCTTTGGAAACTAAGCGAAAGATGGTTGCTGCTCTTCAAATAGAAGGTCAGAAGATTCTCCAAAGCGAGCCATCCTGGATCAAAACTTTATTGCAACAAAAAACCTTCTTCGAGGAGGACTTCGTATCTTCTCACATATTAACGTTTTTTAAAAGTATCTCCATCTCCTGCGATTTTTTAAAAAAGGACGTGCAGACCTGGAAGGACGATTGTGAGTCTAAAAAATGTGTGACTGTTGTAAAGGGTCTAAAAGTTATCAACGACACAGCTGAGAGGGAAGTATCGTTGATTGAAATGTACAATCGCTTTCATACGACAGACGAAGACCAGAAACAGTACCTATTGTTGGCGGTCAAAGACTTTAGACGGAAATTCCCCGATTGTAACAAATCTACATTAACATCTTAAGTTACTAGTCTTAGTTATAATAGTAGTTATCCTTAAATTATTGTTGTAGTTATTTAATAAAATAGGTTATTACTTATTTTTTACCTGTTCATAAAACCCAACACTTTTCATCCCTGGTAGCGACCCCTAAGACCTCTTTTAAAAATCTAAAAAAAAATTGGTGGAAGTTTTTTAACCAATAGAACAAAATGACAGGGTGCCCCCATAAAAAAAAAAAATAAATATTTTCACATGTATTTTTGAATCACCCTATATATATATATATATATAAAACAGTAAATATATATATAATATATATATATATAAAACAGTAAAAAAATTATAGTACTATAATCTGTTTATACGGATCATAAATGCCAGGTTATCAAAATATTATTATAGACTTTAATAATATATAGTTATTAAAACAAATTGTTTACATGTTCATTTAATATAATATTTAATAACGTTAAATTAACAAATAATATACACAATATGGACGTAGACATCAATTACTGTGAACTCTACCAATATTGTGACATGAAATATGTCCATACAATATACAGGTTTGTTACCTCTGGCTATACGAATATATGTTATATGTAAATACCAATTACAAAATATAATAGTACGAATACAGCCCTTTTTATTTGAGTATCACTATATATATAAAGTAGGGCTGCAATCTGCCAAGTTTATAACATATTATTGAATATTAATTATTTTTACTACAACAGATGTTTATAACTACATATAAGTAAGATATTTGTATAGAAAAGATATGAAATCAAAGATATTATAATAATAAAAAATATACAATTTTCTATTTCCAATGGTTATAATAGTGGTTTAGAACTGCCTGAACTGAATATCTGTAATTAATCTAATGCAAAATAAAAGAAACTTCCTAGAATTGCACTTATAATTATCTTATAATATCTACGAGTATCTTTTATCCTACTGTTTACATCTTTAAATTAAGTCTTACTTTTAAAATAAAACTTACACACAAAAAGAAATACATAAAGACTATTGTACAATATTTACTTTTGAATACAGAGTTTCATATTACATTTTTCTTTTTATGTTATAGCAAAAGGCGTTGGAATTAAAAAAATATATTTCATCTTATTTTAATTCTAAATAACATATGTACTTTGTTAACCAGAACTATTCGGCCTAGTATTTGAGTTAGTTGACATCACTTACCTTAAGACCTGTCTGTGCCTAAATAAATATTATTTATTGAGAAAACTGGTTCATGTTGGAATTATATGTTTGTCGCGTCTGTTTACATTACTCTATGCGGTGATGCCGTGAACAGTATTAAGATAATCTGACAAGATCGAATTAATTCTGAATATCTAAATTATCAAAACACTATTATGACAAAATAATATATCCTTGGATTTTATAATAATCCTTTGTCTGTGTCTATACCTTAAAAATTTCAGAAAAGTTGTTAATATTTCATCTTTAAGATAATTAATTATTAAAAATATAATGTATTAAAAGTAGTTAAAATTAAACAAAAAATAAATTACTTTATCATATTGTAACATTATATATTATATATATATATAAAAACAATAAACTACACTGAAATGTTCTGTAGATGTTCCGGAGCTTCTATTAAATCCTACTAAGCCATTTAAGTACTTAGCAAGCATATTTCTGAAGGCTAATTAATTTAGAGAATTACGCTTACTGCATGTACTATAAATCATATCTTGGTGCACTGCGTGTATTAGGATGAGAAAAAATACAGCATGTGGAGGCGAAGCTTAAAATCGCTCGAGCTTATTGCGCCTGTGTGCGTAGCTTTAACTGTGTGCGTACGCTGCAGGTATTCGCTCAGTTCCGTTCGGTCTGTCGGGCTTGGAGCACGTTATGGGTTTTTGTCCCTGTTTGAATTGTCGTATTAACTAGCGGTCGTATCGTTTCGTTGAGATATAAGATAAAAATTGTGCTTTGCAAAATGCATCGTTTTGAATTTTATGACTAAAAAATATCATAATATTGTGAGTTCATTTAAATATTGTGTATTAGTTTATTAGCTGTTGTTTACAATGTGTTATAATTAAAATGAACACTGTGCTGTTATAAAATAAAATTTGTGATTTGTGCAAAAAAATATTGTTATTTCTACTAATATGATATCTGAAATTATAAATTTGGTAAGTAAATAAAGTAATTTATTATAATATGATAATAATATTCGTAAATTAATATATTAATTAATATTTATTGATACGATAATGATATAACGCGTTTTATACTATGTTTTATGGCTCTATTTCTTCAAAGGGGATATATTTTTTAAATATCATAATGCAGTTATAATGAAAATCTATAAAAATTGTCTTGAAGTCAAATAGAAAGTCCTAGATAATGTTTTTTTTTTAAATAGGCATAAATGTCACCTCTACTTTCATTCACTTCTCGCTAAAATATGACAATAAATTGTTTTTTTTAATTAATTATATAATCACACTGCTTTGCTTTAAATACTATTATATATTTATTATAATCATGTTTAATAATTTTATTTTCAATTAGGTATTATATTAAAACCCGATTTTTAATAAAACCAGATTTTATTTTATATTAAATATGAATAAAAACACAATCTAACTCCAATGAAATAACAAACGAGTAGATAAAAAACTGAACAATTTTGATTAAAATATGAAAGAATTATTCGTTGAAAACATTTCCAAGTTCCGGCTCACTTCCAACTATTAATCATTGCTATCTGGATTCTCTGAAGTTGGATAATATGAATTTTAATTAGTACTTTCAAACTTGTTTTTTCTTAAATGCCCCGTGTTAAGAAAATTAGATCATTTAGGTGTGAAGAAAAAATTTGATAGTGTAAAGTTATAATATATTTTGAGGTAGTAATGTATACATAATAGATTTTTATTTAAATTGATTAAGTTATGTATAATCTTATATTGAAAACTGTTTATATCACTTATATAAATTTCGATTCCAATTTTTATCATTTGTCATTTGAATAAAAAAATGCTACTGTAGAAAGTTTTTTGAAAATAGTTTTGATTCACGATACGTCATTTTATTTATATGACTCATCGATAAAATGATGTCCCATAAAAAAATTACCAAAAGCTTTTGTATATCTTTTTTAAATAAATGTAAATATTGGTCATTTTCATTTATTTGTATCAGACAAGTGACATTTATATTTTAATGCTACAAAATATACGGAAAATGTTCAAAAAATGTTTTTAAAACTTGAGATTATATATTATTGTTTTAAATATAATTTGATATTTCATTTTATAACAACTGAAAAGAATAACTGACTGACAATGATGTTTGTCACTGACTGACGACTGACTAACACTGACGGTGACATATTATTATCTTCGTAAAACTTCTGAAATCATATGTATTTAAATTGTCGTGTATCTGTTACCTCTTCCCAACAGTCTAGATACAAAAAATGTGCCAATCCTTTTTTCCATCATCACTTGTAATAATTTTAAACAAACTAATCTCTTAACAAACTAGACACTTTAGGTATATTCAATATCCCTAACATCATTAAATTTTATTTTAAAACTTGTATCAATTAAATATTATTAATTTTTTTTTATGATTTCATACGTATATTTTGAATCTACTATAGTTATAAACTATATTTGAAATAATATGTGAAGTGTTTTTTATCCAACTGTTCTTTCTATATTAGTAAATATTATTTATTCCAAGCCACAATAAGTTATACAAATCATATCAAACCGCTCAGCGAGCTCTTATCACTACATTGTCGAGTTCCTAAAGAACTTCAACATTCAGTAGAAACTGCTTCCTTGCGGGCGCTACTCGTATCTGATCCATCACTAACTAACTAACCCATCTAAAGCATTTTATAGTACATTAATTTTCTTTACTAACTATTTGAATTAATTTAACTCTTTTGGAATGTTTTATTGAATTTTGAATAAATTTTAATCCCGATTAATTTTTCATAAAACATTTATTTCTATATTACGAAAAAATAATCGGAAATAGTAAATTTAATTTGCAGATATGTTTTTAATTAAACACTTTATTTTTTTTCAAATCAAACCTATAAATTGCAAAATATTGTAATATTCATTGTATTTCAGGTTTCGTTTTATTTCTTATAAATTTGAATTTCAGAATAACTAAATATTAATAAATATAATATTTAATATACTCGAATTATTTTATCGTGATGAATGTTGAACCGCAGATGTAATTTATCCTATTTAGTTCCACCATTATGTTTTCAAATAAGACGATTTCTTGTTATTATAAGACGATTATTACATTGTAATTATAAATCTCATTAGACACAGAAAACAATAACTATAATGGGTGGTATAAAAACAAAACCCAATTATAGTGAAGTCGGTCAAGGTTATATCATTTGTGAAAAACACAATAGTGACATTAAGGTACACGCTACGCCTAAAGGCATTGAAAATGTCGAATTATTATGAAATATTGACTTAAATTGTAACTTTCACAATTTGACGTTAACTATCTAACTAGGTTCAGCACGATTTTTTATTGTCTGATCGCTTTGAAATTGAATGCAGATATATATGAAAATATATCTTCATCTCACGATTATTTGTCTGATAGATATCCAATCTATTAACAGGTAATCGGGTTCCGTGAAGAATTATTTTCTGGTTGTTGTTTTGTTGTTGTACCTTTACAAGCTTTATCCTATATAAGATTTGACGGAATGCAATAAACGGAACATTTATCCATTAATAACATAAGTTATTATAATTCAAGTTAGCTTCACGTATTACACGTATAATAATACAAACACTATTTTAGCTGTAATAGTTTAAACCTGAGCTGTGAAATGTGTGCTCATAAATCTAGCTTTCCTAAGTAGCTAAGTTGTTAAATACCAAGTACCTTATATAGTAGGTGATTTCAAACTCTTAGTGGTTGCAACTTACTATCCTACATACTAGGTTTATGGAACATTTCTTGAAACTTGTAATGTGTACTGTCACCAAATTACGGAAGGCTTTAGTAAAAAAGCTTGTGGTAAATAAACGGAGACACACTGAACATTTAGTTTAAGTAATATTTGATTGCCATTGTAAGAGAGAATACATGTCGTGCAGTCAAATACTACAGTTTTTATTTTCTAAGGCATTCGAAATTAAGTTTACTCTATTTGGAACTAACTATCTATTTGAAAATCAGTCACTGAAGAGATTAGAAGTACAAAGTTAAAAGTGCGACCGGTGTTTTTACAATTTTGAATTAGATATAACATATATTAGGACTCCTTATAAAAAAAAACATATACCGTTAGCTCATTAAGAAAGAAACTCTATGTTGTATGTGATTTTGATTCATAGTCTTGATTATAAATTTAAGTTATATAGTATATGCTTTATAAGTTCTTCTCGAGCTCCCAAAAATAGTGTAACATTACTTAATAATAATACGTTAATAGTGTGCTTTAATATTAAAAAACCGAAATAAATAGGGAAAATTTGATCCCCACTCTCTTTCATTGTGTCTAGACGTCTTAGTTCTTGAATGTTAATATAATTTATCTTTATTCCAATGCCAATAACAGATGAAATCGATATTCAAAAAAATTTCGATTGTTCTTTGTTATTATATTATAGTTATTTTTATATTAAAATCAACATCTACTTTTCACGCGACTAGTCTTATAACTAAAATATTTAATATCTGTATTTACTCTATGGATTTTTTTTTGTTATATTATAAACTGCATAAACGAAATATAAAAAAAAATATAGGAATATATAGTGAAGGTAATATTTTAATATAAAACGTTTGTCGTTAGATCTGATGTATAAATTGTATAAAAATAATAAGTTACAATGAAGAAATTAACAAGGTCTGTAATACATACAGATTAAACAACGTTACTTATTTATATTTATAAATATTTCAGTCTGGGATATGCTTAGTTGTTGGTATTTTTTAAATTTCCTGGACATTTTCTCGGAAACAATGCGGGGATTAGCGCAGATTTAATACGTAAAATGAAATAAATTAGAATTTCTTTACTAAGCGAAGTCTAATTATGTCTGAGTATTAATTGTAAGGAATTTTAAATCTACATCTTGTGTTTTCATTTAGTTAATAAATGTCATAAAGTTAATGAAATTTCTTGTTATTATTATGATACTATATTCTTGATGATAAAATTGTATTTATTATAAATAAGATGAGGACAAAGACAATACTGATTCAACGTCGAAAATTAATTTTTTAAAAGCGAATTTTATATATTGCACTGTTGTATATATTATATAATTTTATATATTGTACTGTTATAATAAAATCACAATTTTAGTATAAACGATTAATTTAAATAAATAATCCTAGAAAAATATTTTGTGTCTTCTAAATGGCGGGTAGCTCCATTTTTTTTAATTTACAAAAAGATCGTAACGTTTCATAGGTACAATTAAACTTAATGGAAATAAATACTTTAATGACACCACTGACATGATGACGCCACATACATATTCTTTATCAACTAAGGCAGTATTAAAGTTTGCTTTTGAAATGAAGCAGCTGTGAATTATCATAATAATGATATCGGAAAATGTAATTAGTAAAATCGATTTGAATATTATCTGAGTTTGTTTTAGTTAGGAATATAGTACATGTCAATTAAAAAGGTGTTTGGTTTGTTTGATAATTATATATTCTCGTTAACTTAGATGTTTCATGACAAGACTACTTCAAAGTAAGCAGGCAAGCAAATAAATATATATACATTTATATGAAATCATAGTTTTTTTTTCAATTAAGCATACATTGCACTTAAAAAAATCACATTTCAGTTGCACGGTTTATTTACTTCTGAATCACAGTAATAACTTAAATGTGACAACAAATTTAAATTGAAGTAAGTTGTTTTAATAAAAGTAAGCTAAAATAAATAACAGCGCTTTTACTAGTTATATGATTCCTCATATTTACTAAGTATCAAAAACCTAACCTTTAACTCTAGAAATAACAGTAGTTTTATCTCAACATAATCTTTTATTTTTAGATTAATAGACAACACCTTTCAATGGATTACAGTGCCGTTACTAATGCCAGGCCTTCTTATCGTCATAGTGCTTAGTTTTGGCTAAAGTGACTAATGTAGGGATCTATCTCATATAAGTAGTATTCTTAATAGTATAGGTACATTATAAACACTGCTAAATTATGTTTTATTTTAGTTAATTACTCTATTTTTATTATCTCTAACATAACATATCTGTCCAATTACTATTGATGATATAAGTATCACTAACTGTCGTGCATCGTACTAAACTTACTTCTCTTATTATTCTTACATAAAAATAATAAAATTTAAGATTACATTTCATTGTCTTATAGTAAATAATAGTGCGTACAGCGCTTTTAAATTATGAATTAGAGAAGATCTAATAAACAAGGGATTCACAGTCCTATTTAAGAATAAGGGCGATAATTAAATTTAGAATTTCCTGAAGTAGTCGTGAAAGATCCTATAATCCTGTTACTATCTGTGTTCATGGTTATTAACTTAGTGAAAACGATCGATGCCGGGAATTCTAAATATAGAATAAATATTTTCCTCTAATTAACAATGTTTTGTGATGACTAGTCATTAGTTTGGATTATATTAGGTCATAATGCCAGTATTGGATAGCAATGGTAGAGTCATTCATTATAGTTTGAAGCAAGTTTAAATAACTGAATAAATATATTCTATGAATATAAATATTGTTTTTTTGTCCTAAATGGTCATGTAATTTTAACACAACAAACAAAACAGTAAAAGCAATTATACATTATTTATAAACCTTTTCCATTTGTATCAATTTACAAAAGCAATCAAAAGGCTTCGTAATTGAGACATCGATATATTAATCGTAAACAATAAATGTAAACAATATTGTTGTGTTTTATTGCCATAATAAAATTAATTCCCACATTAAGGTCGCAGATGACGCTACTACCGGTTTGAACGTGAATTTTCATCAATATTATAAGAAAAATTTTCGCTGCTACTTTAGAGCTATTTTTTAAATAAACACACGACTGCTCTGATCTAAGTGTTTGTATTGTCTCTATCTACATATATCTAATCTACATATCCTTCAATATTTAATTTCCAGTACTTTAAATATGAAGAATAATAATTGGGAGCTCGGATTTGGTAAGGCAAATATAAGGAGGTATTCAGAAATCTTGGAAATGAAAATACAAAGTAAACAAGGGAATTACCCAATTCGATACAAATATTGACGGATGACCCTATATCCCTGACTTAACCTTTTTTTATTTACTCTTCGCCTCGAGTGAAGAATGAAATTTTGACTGATACAATGGAAAATTGCTTTCCGACAAGAAGATTACGAAGAAAATAATATGATGAAAAACAGTATTGCTATTGATATTTGAAGTACTTAAAGGTAATCTTCAATATCTTTGTACTTAGGTATATAGACTATTATTTTGGCTTTATATTAATTTCTTACATTTTCCAGATTGAGACATCCTAGCATTTGTATTCGTGTTTGACCTATACGATTTATATTGCTTATAAAAACTTCAACTTTGATAGAAATACATTAGTGTTATTCTCAACGGATTGTTAAGAATCCTTAATTTTCTTTATTAATTATAAATACGTTATTAAATCAATATTGTATTTGCCAGGATACTGTAATTCGTAATTAAAGAATAAAAAAATGGTAATTCTATTACCGACTATTAAAATATAAGATTTTAACTTTGTCCCAATGTTTATGATAGAGTTAGGATAAACCACTTAACGTTGAAAATTAACTGATGTAAACTGTTATCACACCCACGGTCTCCATGAAATGTTAACAAGCTAAATCTATTTTCTCTGCTCAAGAAAAATTTATATAAAACATTTACGTACATGATTACAAACGAGTATTCACGAAAAACTCTAAAAATTTTGTTAGTTTCCTTAAAATAAATGAATTAATTACAAGAGAATTCGGGAATGGAACGTTCGGATTCCGGATAAACGCTCTTACTCTAAGGATTATGTCAATTTAGGGTCCGAATATTTCGTACTCAATTCAAATAATTTTCTGTCTAAATGTATAATGGAACAACTTTAAATCTACTTAACATCTGTAATCCCGTTTGTTCGTTTTGATATTCTCAATTTTACATTTTCTCTATATATTGCAATAAAGTATTACAATCTTTACTATGCCGTTTTCAATAATACAAAAGCTGTAAAGATTAGTAAATTTTTCTTTACTACAAATATTGGACTGGTATTTTTAATTAAAAGAAAATATTTTCTAAATTAATAACTTGTAATATTAACTAAGAAATCAAAGGTCAGCAATTATTTTTAATATATTTGAAATCAAATCATCACTCAGGTAACGCACTTACGTATATATTGTGTAATATGATTATAATTAATTATGTGCATCCTAAACTAAAATCAAAGTGTATTTCAGTTAAGGCTTACCAAATTTATAATTAATCCAGCCAGTTTTAAGCTTCATTTACACGGAATGGACTTTATAAAAGCATGGTAGCAAAGGATTAAAGGTCGAAAGTTATTCCTTTAGAACCTGTTTCAAATTTGGAAACAAAATTTTTAATAATAATTTAAATTATTATTACAGTAGAGATGCCTTAAAATATAATTACTATAATAATAAAAATATAAGACTATATTTTGATAGTAGTCTAGTCAATAATAATAAATAAGTCAAAGGCTTTATCGGGTATTTTGTCTCCTTATTAGAGCCTGATGTTGAATATGTACTTATTTGAAATAAAAACCAACGACTTAAATATAATTGTAACTTATTTATGTAAGCTATTAAAGAGTTTAAATAAGCCTGCCTTTACAATTTGCTAGTGTTGTGTTTCTGACCTATCATATTTATTGCATTTTTATATTAACTCACTGAGTACACTTGTTAGTCACAAGACCTATAATCAAAATTCCAAGACATTCCAATTTTTTGCTTCATTATTTCTCTGTGAATTACCACCCACACATCATTATGTCAAAGTCACATGTCAAGTAGCATTGCAACAAAAACATAAATGAAACACATACACTTTAAAAAATACTCAATTGATTTTAATATCTATCAACTAGTGATAGTGTACAATCTGTTTTCTGTACAGTAAAATGTAGAGAACTTTTTTATTACCGAAAAAAACAAAGAATAAAGAAACTTACAACTCTATATTTTTTTGAACCTCACCGTTTGACTTACCTTTTGAAAAAATAAAACAACTAAACTATAACAATAAATGGAATTATTAATTCTTTCCTGATCCTGGCAGTGCATGATTATTTCAAGCGTAAATAGTTTAATTCACACAAACAGTTGTTGAACTATAATTTTGGTGTTAGTGATAATGGATGGTGGGCGCTGGTTTTGTGTGGGCGTTGAATGACTTAAGAGTCGCTTTCGAAGTTATTTCGTTCCTATTTCATCTATCAAGATTTTATAACACTTCTATAATTCTTCTAGTGAGATACATCAGTCAACCATCTTAGACTCCGTAGGCACAAACTAGAAACAAAATATGTTAACGTATATGTTCACAAATTTCATTAATATTTTTACATAAAACAAGAATAAATTATAAATTTCATAACTTTAGTATTCGCTGTAGCATTGAGGGACGTCTGAGTTGCGGGACGTGGAGAGCAAAAGTAAGAAAGATACTGTGAGGTTCAAAGGGCCAGCGTTGCTAAAGTAGTCACTAAACGCAATAATTTATGATTGAGCAAAATACTCATAGCTGGTTTTTATCAGGACTTAAATCCTTAAAATTTAGTAATGTTAAAATTTTAAGGAGATGAGAACATCGAAAGCAATAAGAATTGTATTTTTTTTTTATTTATCCTAAAGTATTCTTTACTTACTGTCGTAAGCTAGGCAAAGTAACAGTTATTTAATTTAATTCAATAAAACAGTTGTTTTTACCCAATATCCGAAAACATTGCCGAAACTCATTACAAGAACAAAAGGTTTTAATTTTCACACATAATATTGGAGTAATATTTGTGCGTTAATTAAATTCATTGCTTTATTGATATTCTTATCACGGAATTTGCAAAACGTTTTACAATTGGTTTAAGATGAACGCTTTTCGCTGTTATAGTGTATTGGCATTATTAAAATTATATGCTTGTATAATATATTACTGATATTAAAATATGTTTTTGTATATTTGTTGTATATAAAACTTCTGCTCGACTTTGTTCCATATAAACAATTAGGTTACTATATGTACGAATATCTATTTAAAATAGGAAATATTTAGTGTTATACAATTAATAGTCAACAAGTTAAAACAGCTCATTTGGTTTAATTTTAACTTAATGAAGTTGCTTATTATTAGAAACGGTTGAAAATTTTCTCATTACTTAAAATAAAGAAGTTAAGTTTTTTTTCTGTACAGTAATAATTGCTATAAATAAGGACTTTGAAGCTTTTATTAAGTTCTCGTATAAATTGTATAAGTGCTTGGTATATGAACAATATATATTCTTGTTTTCTCGTTCTTTTCCGGTTATTTTTCAAAGTAGTCCATTTGTAGAAAGGAAAGTACAAAGTAATGTTAGAAGATTATCAACGGAGAATGTTCTAATTGAAGTCCTCCCTCCCAGAATGATTTACAGAGGGACGAGTGTCCGAATAAACCCGTTAAACGAAACGACCATTAGCGATCCTTCCCTTCTTAGTGGTTTATTTTTATTTCACTTTTTGCGAAAAACTATTACTCATTTGAGACTTTCTGGTTTTAGTCGGAATAACATATAAATAACATCTTTCGCTTTAGCTTTGTATTTGTTATCAGTTTCAAATTGGCTTTTATGAGAAATCGAGTTTATGTTATTAAGTTCACATTTTATTAACTTTAGAGCTTAACTTGAAAAATTATACAAGTCAAAAATATTATATTTATATTAATGAGAGTACCTAGCTTTCTCCACCTTCCGGTTCTCGTTGCCGCGCATACCCAATGTTATGATCAGCTGACCCCACTCACCCACCACCAATAGGCCTAGGTTGTTAGTATGCTTTAACTTTCTTGGGGTACATTTATAGGGTATAGGTTCCGTTGGGTAAAGAGAGCAAAAAAGATTCCTTAGCGTTCCGCTCTGGCGATGAGCGTTTTTAGTGGTTAGTGAACCTTCATTATATTATCATAGACAAACAAGACTAAAAGAAATCTGTTTGTAATATTTAGTCCTTAAAAGAGGAAAGTTTTGATCAAATTTATGAAAAGTTGGAAAGTAAAATTGCACCCACCCATGGAATTGCACCACATTAAAAAAAGACAAAATAAATAACAACTTCTTCGCATTGTGAAACTGTTATCTTGTGTCTAATAATGTGTTTAAATTTTTAAGTCTTAAAAGCTTATGGAGTCTGATAAAATTTAAACTATAAAAAAAGTGCGTTTTCATAAGATACAAAGGATCATGTTTTAAAAAAGAAATCCATAACGAGCTTAATCTATGAGAGCATGAATTTTCAAAGAAATAATTAGCTTAAACTATTACGCGTTTTAAATCTTAATAAAAGTTCGCGAGAACTAAACTCAAGATTCTTTAAAATATAATTTGAATATTTATCGTAATTAAAGTCAACCTTAAATTAAATTAATTCTTTTACATATTTATCAGTTTAACAGAATAAACCTTTTAGATAATATTTACCATGGTTAAAATTGACATAAAGGCTTATGACTTGAACCATGAACTATACGCCGCTCTAAGTGAAAATTGCGGAAAATGATGAATATGAGCTTTGACGGCATCAGCATTTTGATGGAGACCCCTTTTGTAGTATCTGGTTTCAAAGTGGGCTTATTCTTCATATAATAGTGGGTTCGTATATTGTGTTAGCATTTGACGGGCCTAGAGACAGGAATTTATATAATCGATTTCAAAATAAATATGCAGGAAATACCTTTGCAAATTCTCAAATTGATACTCACCATGTCATTGTTTACATCGAGATTTAAATAATTAACACTCATAAGTAAGTTAATGTTTTAAAAAACATTAAAATATTTTAAAAATCTTTATCAAAATGTATGATTTAAATTCGGTGTTGCAAGAATATGTAAAAAGTTTACAATTAATATGGTTTTTGATTTGACAAAATTTCAGTATTTGCAGCTTAAATATATAATAAATAAAAATAAAAATAAAAATAAATATGTGACTGTTCTTCGTACTGACTGCAGTTACAATATATACAACATACAGAATTTTATCACTATCAATCGATAGAAAAATACTAAAACTTGTGATACGCAAATAAACAAACAGATAATTCGACAAATAGACAAAAAATGAAATACGTTTATTTTGGGTTGTGTATCACGAAAAAAGTTTAAATTAGTTTGTTTTAAAAATATTGAATGTATACAGTTTTCATCTATACTTTTTTGTTATATGTATAGATAAATATGATATAACATAAAAACAGCTATATAGTTGTTATAACAAACAAATTCCAATTCAAAGGAATAATGCTCTTATACTCAAAACAAATTTACTTTTAAAACTGATCGAGAACCAATACCAACCATTAAGAAATTTGCAATAACTAAATATATAGTAATTCATAGAATACAGTGTTAGGACTTCAATAATATACCATCAAATTTTACTTAATATACCCTTTTTCATTTACACAGAGCTTATTTTGAAGATAGCCGTCGGATTATATGGAATTATGGTTCTTTAATATTATGGTTGCTTATATAGGATTAACGTTGGGAATGCTTTTCAGTTTCTTGTACAATAAATAGATGTGTCTCGGACAGATAAGTAGCCTATAAAGAGATAATAGAAGTCTCACAATGGAAAAAATAAACAAACATTTCGCTTATGCCTTTGTTACTTTTTGATATTCTTGCTATTAAAAGTTCCTTTATAGAAATAATCATTTGAAAATAAATTATGATAAATTTACTGTAACAGGGATGTGTTACAGATATTATAAGGAGATATGATATGAGTGTCTTATATTCGTGATATTGAGATGGTATCGTAGAGCTGCTTTCTTTAAAATTATATTTTTGTACTCAATAAGCATCTCAATCGACCATTAAATGAAATAAATTGAAAAAAATGAAATAAATTGAAAAAAATATAAGAAAATCAATGTTGAATCTGAGCCTCCCAATTTTTTGTACTTTACTTTGTAAAATACAAACTTAAACATAACACAAGCAAATAAAGATCTTATTTTCTTTAAAATAAAGTATATTATTGTTAATGTTCAATGAGGATAATGTTTGAATCGCTTATAAGATTCAAGGAAACTTGATGTGAGTGAAGAATTGATTGGTTACGAGTCTGTTTCAATTTAGTCACAGTGTGTCTTGTCATAGGCGGGTGGTTCGACAATTATTTTAATGTTTTATTTGATGATCATAATATTTCAAGTAATATATTTTTTGCGTCTCTTCTTGGCTTCAAATCGATTGTAAATTAATTATTTTAAAATAATAAAAATCATAAGATATATCAAACCATAAGGATTTTCCTAAATTTTACTTAAGCTTATGATAAAATCGCAATAACATATTTTTGTACTTTATTTTACAGATCACAGATGTTAAGATTATTAATCGGGGTTATTTAGTAAACAGCTTTTAAAGATTCCTCCGATTGTATTATCGTAGGAATAAAAAGTGCCTTTATTATAATTAAGTAATGATCGTTCTGAAACTTTTCCCTTTGGAAAATAAATTACAATTACATTTAAAAATTGTAAACAAAAACTATTTACATCTAAAACTGTTTAAAATTCACCATAATATATAATTCTTTAATTTGTCATTAAAAGAAAATGCAAAATATATCAAATATATATATATATATATATATATATATATATATATATATATATATATATATATATATATATATATATATAGACAAAGAAATAGGAAAAAAAATTGTTAAATCGAAATCGAACATAAATATATTTAAAATTAAAGTAAAGAAGTCAATTAGCACTGAATATAATTGATAAACCGCATTAAAATCCAGCAGCAATTCTTAATCAACTGTAAACCAAAGTCTCGTGGTACACTCCCTCAAGTTTATTTGTAAACTTTCGCCACGAACAACGAGTCAACCTTTGTACGGCGTCTGATTGTTTTATGCCCGAGAGGCGAGATTTGAATTTATTATAAGAACTCTTCTGATTGGTGGTAAAATATTCAATAGTATCGGTTTTTGTTTATGCCTGCTACGTAATAATCTTGTTGTTTTTAGTTTATATATAGTTTTATTATATTATCTTATTGTTTTATCGTTGTTTCTTGGCTATAATATCCTATGCATATATATAATTCATTGTATCCATTAATGTATTCATTCGCTTAGCTGCAAGTTTGGAACTTGAATAACTGTCGAGAGACACTGATTGACGCTTACCTGTTTCCCTATCAATACTATTTTAATAACAGGTCATTCTACATAATATACCAAATAGTTGAAAATAATGATTCTGACAATCCTGATCTTTTGTTTATTATTTGGTGATCTTACAATACAACAAATTTTCGTATATAATTTGTTCTAACCAAGCAATTTAATGTCACAATGATTTTCTTTAACAACTTTCTAGACAAGCGTGTACTGTACTAGCCAATACCTTTTTAAGTTAAAAAATATTACTACATAATGAAATATATTAAAAAGTATCGTTTCATTTTAACTACATAAAAATGAGAATGTTATGAAGCTATAACGTATTAAAAATGACATCCACTTATTTTTAATTGGTCCAAATATTTTAATACATTCGTTGTAGTAACTGATACTCAATATTTACCGAATAGTTCATGCAATAATGTCTCAACATAGTGAGATTGTATTAAAATGATATCGGCGTTATATCAAAAGCACGATGCACATTCACAAACCACAAGAATACTTAGACTTTATGTTTTCCAACTTATGAATTATTTTCTCTTGTTACCGTCGCTGCGCCGGCGCCATCGTTAAGACGTTATCGAAACTTTCTCGTAAATAAAACACGAAGACACTTTGATTAGATTGACATAAATTTCAAAAACATTTATTGGAGTCGAGCATCTAATTGTACTTTATTAGTCCGATTACATACAAATTGGTTCTTGTTGCCCGAATTTAAAAGCTTTTCTTGCTAGTATTATCTCTGAGACAAATTTATCATAATTTATTATGATGTTCTCTCCTTTGTTGATAACATTCTTTATTAATCAATATCATCTAGTTCTTGTCTTAGAAATATATGGGCGCAAAGACTTTAATTTATCATAGATCATGTGTTATTAATTATTTAAAATTATTATATTATATATAAATGGTAACCAGCAAAGGTATGCGTGTGTACGGTTAGACTAACTTTGCATCTTAGCTAAAGGTTATGTAATAAATTTGATAGATTGCGGTACACTCTAAATATAAAAAGCACGTGCAAAAAGCAACGCCTTGGATGTCAAAATAAATGTAAAAATATACACTTAAAAAAACTTTCATAATCATTTTATTCACAGGTGAAGCTAATTGCAATAAGCACTTACATTACTATTAAATAATAATTAATCAATAAATAAGTAAAATATAGTCACAAAAAAATAACAAACGAGCGTGTGGGTTAATTTAATTAATGGTTAAATTATTTTAATATATTTAAGTTTCAGTGAAATTGTAAGTCTTCAAGGTGGGTAACAATTGAGATGGCAAAAGTAAATTGTCATATGATAGAGTGAGTAATATTAATTAATTTATATTTATTTATTTATCTTCACGCCATATCCCTTGGGGGGTAGCCAGAGACGACGGAGCGCCAAACGCTACGATCCCTGCATATCTCTTTCGCCTCGGCCACAGACATCAACCTCTTCATACATGCCCTCCATACATAGTGATTATCATCATATTAATATTTATTAATATGGTGATAATCACTGTACCAAAAAATAATGAACTTAATAGCATATGAAAAATGACTATGAAGCCCTAATAAACTACACAAGAATATCAAAGCGGAGCAGATGAAGGGAACAAATCACATAGAAGTGAGCTTTAAACATGAGCTTAGCGTCAACTGACAGTAAATATAATTAATTCAGCGATAATCACCGCACTAACGAACCGATTTGTCCACTTCATTTAAAAGGAGCTGTCACACGCTTGATTAATTAGTATTGTACTATTCCTGAATATACACTAAAAGTATTCTTCGTGATTTTCATACAGGTAAAGGTTTAAAATTAAGAACAAACAAAAAAATTCAAAGAAAGTCGCACCTCTTCAAATCGATAATGTTATTTAATAATATTCTTAACTAACTTCTCCGATATTTTTTATTAAAAAGAAATATGTACGTATAGATTTGTACGGCTGTTTTGTATGTATTTAACATATTTTAAATTAATAAATTAACGTTTCCAATGATATCTTTCTTTTATTCTACAGCTTAAATTGTATCTTTTTTTATATAGGTTATTGTCATGTTACATTATTATTTATAAACCAATACCTTTAAATTTAAGGAAATTGTGGATATTCCCTGAAGGTCCTTTATTGATGAAATTGTTCCTGACGGGAGGTGTATATATATGTAAGAAATATAAGTAAAAGGAAACTTTGGACAAGAACATAAAGTGACATGTAAAAAAAATAACTCACGTCACTCATTCACTGCATTGTTTCTCTTGCAAAAGATCCTACTAATAGAGAGTAATGTATCATAGTGTAAAAATAATATGTAATAGATTATTATAAAATCTATATATAATGTATAAGCAAAATCCACAAACAAAAAGTAATAGGTATACCAAACCGTGAATAATTAAATGTTTATTTAATTCTTACCATCACTGATACGAACTCTCGCTTGACTCCTCTCTCATAGAAAATAACAAAACAAGCAAAATTGAATCTTAATAGCAGTAATTGTAACAGTTTTTTGTATCAAAACTTACATTCCTCTTATCTTAAAAAAAAAAAGAAATTTATACTTAATTTAATTGTTCTGCGCAGTTTTGCAACTCGTCTAAACAATAATGTCATAAAAGGCTTAGTTAAAATTCAGTTTCCCCGACAAGACCAGGGATATTTCTTAATTTTAAAGTTAGACTAGGCAGTGAATATATTTATGGCTATATAATTGTATTAAATATAATTCAACCAATTGCGATTTAATGTTTACATTTAGTTTAAAAAATGGTAACAGTTGAAGTTGATAAACAATGACAACGTAAGAAGTGAAAATAGGTATTAAATTAACAAAGTAAAGTTATGGACCGCTATTAAAATAAGAATAAATTTAAGTTATCAAATCAATTTGTTTAATTATTTACTTTAGCTCGTCTTCATAACGACATATACAAAAGCATAAAATTTATGACATAGGAAAAATATATTAGTTTATTTTAAATATACAGGTATTTAATATACATAAATTCGGTATTCGATAAAAGATGGTTATCGTCAGCGATACTAGTAGTACTTCAATATATTGGCAACAATATAAATTAATGAATATTAAAAAGAGCCTTAAAGTAGAAATTGTTTAGGATAAACAAAGATTCCCAATTGTCTCTATAAAATTCTAGGGTAGGGAATAATAGCTGCATTATATTCGACCTAACCCATATAACGACCAAGTCAATAGAGTTATGTCGTCCGTCTATCAATAATTGCCTTTAATCATTACCCGCGGGCTATGTTTGAACTCGTCTCACTCTCTAATTGGCTTTTGCTGCAAACACTAGGTTTACACATAAAGTAATTAGAATGACTTGTGGTTATATCACCTCGACCATTTCATATATTAACATATTGATGAGCTTATGAGGTTCAATATCATGTGCTTGAAGATTTAATTCACCTTTATTAATTGCATTACGTAGGTTATTTTCTGTAATTTAATAAATTTTTAAAACTATCCTTTAATCGATACGTTGATGTTAGTACTGATAGCTAAAATTCACTAGAAATAAAAGAAAGAACTTTGCCGGGAAATTCTTTTTCCTTGATATGGGTATATCGTAAAAGAGTCACGAGAGAACCTCATTAGTGACGACTTTGATCTCCGTCAATCATTTCCTTTGACATACCCTATATTTTTCATGTAACACTTAAGAATTTTCCCTCAAGTACAATTAAGAATAAAACGTAGGCACTTTTTGCCGTTTTTAAGTGCCCGTATTTTAACCTCTCATTATCGATGTTGTAGTTCTGCCTTTTTGTATTATTCATATTGTGAGAGAAACGCTTTTATATCCTTAATAAAATCATTTATTTTCAAACTTCTATGATATAAATTAAAATTGTCATTAATCCTCTGTTTCTTAGAATTGTTGCGTTTATTCTTGAATACATTTCTTCTAACAAGGCAGCAATTATCAAGGAAATATAATTGTTTTAAACAAACTCTTGCTTTGCAATATTATGTAATTTAACTTATCTACATCTATCTAATACGACTAATCGGTACATAGCAATCGCGCAATCGCGTGGGTTACCTGTCATTAACGGCCAGTAATTGGTGTCACTGTAAACAAAGATTAGGGGCGTCCCAACTTGGTGGGGTTTCCGGGGGGTTTCTTAGTAATCAGTAATTGTTATTGGAAACCATTGTTTATATTCGTATTTTTGTACTAAATGAAATGCTTTCAGTAAAACATTGTGGCGTAAATATTTTATATAATTTATTTTTATCAATATATCTATACTTAATAACTCTTAACCAACATGTTTTAAATGAGTATATCATGTTTGTTTGCATATCATGTCTAAATTTATACAATCAACAGAACATTCTTATGTACATAGTGTAAAAACTTCTTCACTTTTAAATTCAAAGTCAGTTTATCACAAATATATCTTTATTTGTTTCCACAACAATTAAATCACCTTTTACACTTCTTACAGTATAACAATATGGTTCACCAACTTGTTTTAAACTAACACTGCCACTCTGGCTGCCAATACACTTCTTTTTATACCCTCAATTTACAATTACGAGTCTACTACTGACTAATACAATTTCATTTTAAAGACAAACGGAAGTCAATACTTCTCTAATCAAAACAACGACACTTTACTTATACTCTAAAAGTACAATAAATCTTAACATATTTTAATAACATATTCAAGAATTATAATTTACAATTGTATGTGATACAAGTTTCCAAAATACATTTAATATAATTTACAACACATTCTTATAAATACAAACAGATTTACGTACAAAATAGTCTTTATACAATCCAAATTAAAACATTAATTCTAAATGAGCTAACAATTAAACATTTATTTTAAATAAGCTAACAATAGTTATGTACGTACAATTTGTTGTGTATAATATATTTAATCAGATGAATAATTTCCACTACAACAACTTTGCATATTTCTATCCTCAGAATAATTTCGGGACCGGCCTATGAGGGTAAATAATAAATATTCATAACTACTTTCTCGGTCTGCAGCGCCGAGTGCTCTTTCTCATCATAAAATTGCTAACGTTATTTCAGTAACACTATTTTCATTTTGAATATTCTCCTAAAAATATTAAAATAAAGTACTATACTCATATAATACGCGCGTTTCAAAAAAATATTTGGAAAGTGGTGTAAATACTTCTAGGTATCTTATTATTTTAAGAACTCAAACTATTCCAGAATTAATTGTGATTATATATTGTTGAAATATACTAGCAATTTTCTAAATGTGTGATTTAATATTATAAATAGTATTTTATCATTTTATAACACGTCTTAAATTTTTTATAATAAAGGAACACTTTAAAGGAGTAATTTTCTCATTACTGCAATACCTAAACTGAATTTAATTAGAAGCACAAATGTTTAAACCACAGGACAATTAATTAACTACAGCTCAATTAGACCAAATCAAAAGTTGTTAAATTTAGAAAATAGGGCTCAATGTAGCGTGAGGGGTCAGTTGGAAATGTAATTTATTTATTGTGATCCTATGCCTTGTTGGTCAAGGTGAGAGATGTGTATAAGGGTTACAAGTTTAAAGTGAACCTTTGATGCTCATGTACCTCAATTCGTGAGAGAAATTGGTTTTATAATTTTTCTTTTTGCATATTGGGGTTGTTTGTTGGGGTTTTTACATATACCTGATTTATTTTGTAGTGACCCGATTCAGCTTTTTTCATTAATTGAGATTTAAAACCCTTTATCTTACGTATAGTTACTTTTATCTTTATTTTACTGTAATATAACATTTAAAGTAAGTAATTCCTGTAGTATCATGTCTGGTATTTTTTATTGCATGAGTAATCATTTTACAAACCCTCCGAAAGTCATGAAATTTACTTGATAAAATTTCTACTTGTCTTTGCTATAATTATGTTCAATAGATAATTTGTAAAATAATTTTCGAGACTACGGAAAAAATGACTGTCTTTCCTTTTCTAAAAACCAGTTTAAATAGCTTCACTAGAAATTGAATACATGCCAAGTGCCCAATTGCGTTTTGTTTCAATATTCTAAAGAATGTTAATAGGTATATACCTACGTACCTACCTATTAACATTCTTTGAATATAGATTTTCTCTGAAATTAAATGAAAAAATGTAGTTTAATTTAATTTTCAATGTAGGTTGCTATTTTAAGCAGTTAACATTGGGCGAATGCGAATGCGAATTTGAATATCGGCTACCGACATTCGCGAATGCGATTATTCCGTTTTTTTTTAACTTGGTTCATATTGTCTATGTTTTAGTGTCAAAAAAATCTCACATAACCGCTAAACGGGAAAGTAGTACCATCAAGTAGTACAGAGGAAAGAAGAGTGTAGTTTAATTTAGGTAGTTGATGAAGATATGGTGGAACATACCATATTGAATTCCATTACTATAATAAATAAATAGCAATGGCAAAATAAAACAATACAATTCTAATTCTATCAGGATATTTAAAAACATTTACCGAGTTAAAAACAAAATATTAGTGAGACAAAAGCGAAACTAATTGAAAAACTAATATAAAAATAGTTCATATCAAACTTACGCAATATATTCAAAATTAAATATTTATCCTTTTTTTAAAATACGATTTTTTAATATTGTATCAAAATTCTTTAATTTATTTAGAATCAACTTGGTTTTTGTAATATTAAAGAATTAAAGTAATTTTTACTAATATTTATTTACATACAAATTTCTGTGTTTATACTTCATTGTTGATTTATTAATGACCCGTTCCATTGTGACGCTCACGATTATATAATCATAACTCTTTGTATTATCAAATATTTGCTGTAGTTTCGGTATTAATTAATTTCAGCCAAAAAAATACGAAGAGGAACAAGCAATCAAACATTTTTAGTATTAAAAACGTTATTAGTATTATGAGTCAAAATTAACAAGTTTTATAATGTCCCCAAGGTAGAAAATACAAAACAATCGTAATAGAAAATAATCTTTACTACTGATGCTTAATACAATATAATATAATAATTTAAGATCCATATTTTTTTACAACAATAAAATTACACAATTAATACCAATTATATATTTTTTTAATAATTGTTTCAATAAATATTTCAGTCATATACTATAAGGTAATTAAATAAGGTCATAAAATTATTAGTTCATTTATAATGTTAGATACAATAATGTACAAAACATACTATTTATTCTTAAATGTCAAATTGTAATATTATGCTATCAAAAATACTAAAAACACAACAGCGACAATAATAATCTTAGCTCTTCATAATTGCGAGGATAATTCCATGATAAGGCTGCGGTATAATAAATATTTACGAAACATAACCGATTTAATGCAATGACAAATAAATAAACTCCGCGTGAAATGAGACAAACCAAAGTCGATCACGGTCTCTTTGTAACACCGAGATCCAGAAAAGTTTCAATGTCAATGAAACTTAGTTTTAATTTAACGATGATTAACAGAAAAAAAATATTAAACGTTCACGCGAATGTTCTCATAGAAATCACAAATCATTTATATATATAAGTTGCAAATAATTTTTTCCACAAATACTTTACCAACTTTCCATCTTTTTCTTGCATGACAAGTAGTACAATAAAATATTTTTCTATATGTAATTCAGAATTTATCATATAGAATATTTGTTTCTGTAGACAGATACGTGAGATTGGATCTCCGAAATAACATGCGAGGTTTTATGGCTATGCAAAGGGATTGTATTGCTTCGACAAAAAAACTACGGAAAACTCTTAAAGAAACAAAGCAATATAACTGATTGTTGAAGTTTTATTATGAAGTTTATTATTTTTTTACGGCAAGTGATGGTTGAAACTTACTGTCAAATCATGCGCCGGATTTAAGATGGGATTCCAATTCAAGATGGATTCAATTAAAAAAGGGATTTTTTTTCTGAATACTATTGTCGGATCTTTGTACATCTTCTATTGAATTGAATTTTGGTTAGTGTTTTTATTTTTATACACTAATAATAAATAATATCTTTTGAAATGTGCTTAAAAATAAGGTAGTTTTAAATATTTCAGTACTAATTTAGTTATGTTAGTTTTACGGTACGAAAGTTTAAGTTTAATAATACTAATTGAATTATCTATCAATTATATTTTTCTTTCGAGAACCATTGATAAAATCGATACTTTTATTTTTTTTATCTTACTTTACACACAGCAAAAAAAAAAAACGAAAAGAAAGTGAGGAACTGAAGGTAAAACTGTTAAGTCTAGTGCGTCTAAAAATACACCACGAATATTATACGTCAAGTGACTATGTAAGTACATTCCATAATCACGAGATCCTGGACTCTTGGATCAAAATATAGCAATCGCAGCTTTAACTATTTTATGCTGTGCCAAATCTACCCATTTATATATCGTGCTTCCGGTTTAGCACCCACTTAATATCTTGGTTTATTACCAAATAAAAATATAAGTTATATAAATTATACTGATTTTATTGTATATACATAATAGCAATTTAAATTTATTAATACCGGTTCATATTACGCTTTTGATAAAATCTCTTCGTACATAGAATCATAAAATGTTGTGTTAATGTCTAATAAATTTAATCTATAGGCTTCCGAATAATTCGACCACTCGATTAACGCCCCGGGTCCGATTGTAAGTGGAAGAAGATATACAATCTCGAGACCACACGCAGTCGCTTTGGAAACACACGATACAATTCTCTGGTTGTTATGGTTATCGCTGTAGCGCTTATTTTATTTAATGATACCGTAGGTTTTTAGACGAGTTAGGTTTATTTTTAGTCGTTTTATATAATTATGTGACAAATTAAACGATGACATATTTGTGATATCTTCAAATAAATACAATAACTTCGTAATAACAACAATGACTATCGTATATTTATATTCACATTTTTGTTGTTATACAATTGAATTTAATTATATATCCTGAATAATTATGCATGGTATATTTAGTTATACTTTATGGGCCATAAACTGTTTAAGATCGAAAATCTTTATGCAACCAACCAGGATACATTAAAAAATATGTCACAAGGCAACAGATAGTAAGAGAAAATATAGAGATAAGTGAAAGGTGTTCATGACATACCATAAGATAAGAAATTTATTCATTGTTACCAGAAAAATTCCACGAAGGAGAGAGTAATGATGAAGTAGCTACAAAAATAAAGTTTTTTGTTTGTTTTTTGTCGCATCTCTTCAAAATACAAATGTTATTTATCATTTTGAGTAAAACAACTTCAGTGCAGATCATAAAAACACATTAGGGGTACATTATATTTGTGGTTGATGTTTGACGAATTTATAATAAAATTCTTATAGCGTTTACAATAAAATATATAAAATATTTAGTAACTATATATATAATTGTATATATTCTTGAAATTCTCTGTCCGAAGAGTGGAACTTCAATACATTTTGTTCACTATAAATGCGAAGTTAGTATGACTGAACATTTAAAGTTTTATCTTTTCATCTTTTGAATAATTTAAAGCATCTTGCGGTTCAAATTAAATTCTCAGCTAATTCTGAAGCTTAAAGTTGAACGTAGTTGATGTTTTGAAGCGTTAAGTCGTACAAATATGTCTTAATTACGAGATTTACAATTTCAGTATTTTCGTTTTACAAATAAACGGGGTTACAATTAACAAATTAACTTAATTTTATGTTTACAATAATATTATACAATTTTATTAAATTTATATTATAATGCTAAAAAAATATATATTTACTTTAAAAACATTGCGTTCAGCGAATGGATAGCTTATGTTTATAAAACTGAAATAATAACTTATCTTTTTTAAAAAATACTCGTTTAATAAAAACAAAAAAGTTAATAATTTTTTTATAATACAGCTTTTTTTAACCTTAGATATATGTAACAACGCTTTTTTGCATTTCTTTTATTGAATCATAAAATTTTTCAATAGTCGATTAATCTTAGAAAGGGGCAGGATTCAAATTCTGGATATATAATCTATCCTACGTATTCTTAAGCTTTGATATTGATATATTTCCAGCGAGAATATTAGAAATAACATATATATGTATCATTACCAAAATAAACGGTTAATAAACTAATTAGTAATTAGTCATTTCATTATAAAAATCTAAAGTTTGTGATATAAGAACGAAGGGAATACGTCAGATTATATCGGGACTTGATGACTAGAGACCTGTACAGGTTTATACATTATTTTGAAAAATATTATTACTGGATAGAGTTATATGGTAAAATAATAACATCATTATTTAAAACCATATATGAAATAAATGGGTAAAGAAAAACAAAGGAAATATTTCGTTGAAAAAGCCATCATAACTTGTCTGTCCTATTTACTGATAAAAGGCCTATTGAAGTGTTTACGTCTTTAATAAATACTATAATAAATGTAGAATAGAGAAATAAAAAGCGGAGAACATTTCCATTTGTTAATGTATAAGACAGAATAAAATTATGAGGAGTGATAGTGCCAAGAAGAATAAAAGTAGGTTTTTATTATATTTTAAAATTATTATTTTTATATAGAGATCTTCTTTTTGAACAAGCTACAGATGAACTGTGGTAGCTGGATGTGTAAGGAAAATATGATCAGAAATACACCACCAGAAATGGAATAAAATTAAAAAGTGCACAAAAAAAACAAACTTACATTGGAAACCTTCAAAAGTCGGTTATATCGCTAAACGGGGATTTCTTATAGAAACTCCCAGGGTTACAAAACTTTTTATACTAATCTGTTTATGTTATTAACAATCATTAAAGTCATAAATTTTTTTACTGTAAATCAATTATTGACATATGCAATTTATACGTCGGAAATGGATCCGTGCTTTTCATCAGTTGGAGTTAATACAATTCTTAATATTTTTATTTAGCAATTACTTATTCCAAAGCTATTAAACAACTACAGATGCATCATGACTTTCAATGGTGCATAAAACACAATTGAAATTTATCTTTTCAGATTATTAAATTGGTTTTTATCTGCAGTGTCACACCGGCTAAAAACAATTTTTAACTAAACATGAATTTGTTGTATTTACGGGTACAGTCATAAATTTTCTCTTATTCTTTTTCCACAAATAATCAGCTGAAGGCGACCAATTAAACTTAGTTACCTTTTAACGTTAGTTCTTTATGAGATCAATCGAGCTGAAAAGAACATACCGACCGATTCTAGCTTTCTTTTCCATTCGAAACCCTTTATTTCTAAATTGGAACATTAAGATACACTACATACCGTTAAATTATTATGTTGGATATTTTTTTTTGTAAAGGATCTTATTTATTTTTAATTTTGATAATGTTACTTTATTTTCTTTTTATATATAAGGAAATACTTGATTTCTCTTTAGTAAAAAGAATATCTGAAAATAATATTCTGCCACAAAAATAGTTTATATACTGATATTACTTTGGTAGTGGGTAACAAATCAAATATAAAAACAGATTTCATGTCCAGTATATTATTACCAGAACCCTTGAAATCCTAACGGGACCATTAGAATCCTTCAGCAAATGGGACTGCAAAAAGTCAAACTTACTTATGTTTGGCAAACTATTAACCGACTTAATTAGTTAAGTTACGTTGGGTTTTTACTGTGACGTTTGATGCGAAAAATGTTTTTCAGATTAAGAGTATTTATTACTATACAACAAAAATTGTTTGAATATTAAATTTAAATTTCATTGTATTAAAAATTATAAAACTATAACTTTTTGTCTGATATTAAAGAAATATATACATAATGAAAATACACAATTAAATTAAAACGAACTTTTAAAATATAATAAAAACAATAAAATGTAGATGAAATTTTTATTATCAATAAATTTTTCATTTTATCATTTTTATTAATATTTAACAGATCGGTTGTTGCATTTTGAATAGTATATAAATAATCTATATCACCGGTTACTTCCAAAATCGTTGCTTTTGCCGAAATAAGCCATTTACAATTGAACTTACTAAAACTCGACTAGTTGACTGGTTGCGATGGTCTGACTGATTGACAAAATAAGTAACAACACTTACTGCACTATTAAATCGTAATATTTAGAGTAAATAATAAATTAATTTATATATGAAATAATAACTTAATAATATAACTATTAATCATGATATAAAGTGTTTAAAATACTTAATGTTCTACCTTAATAATATACCAGAATTAGTATACTAATAGCCTATTAATTGTGGTTCACACAAGAAAACATAAAAAAGCATCAAAGAAGTTTTAAAACTTACTAACTCAGTGAGTTCCAAATAAATATTTATGTGCAATCTACTGAAGCAGTAAAGAAAAATAACTGGACTAATTTTTTGATAAAATTTTTATGCTTTCTCATACATTATAAATAATAGAGGCCTTTCATTCCAACTTGCTTTGACTGTTCTGACGAGAACTCGGTTAATAAATGTAAAGTTATTATGTAATAGGTAGGTATCAACTTAAGTTTGAGGTGCATCGTTATTATTGAATAAAGTTTATTTTTTGAAACGACTTCTCTTTAAATTCTAATTAACTATATTTGTACTTTTATGATTTTAATATAACTTATTCCTATATGTTCATGTTTAACATTAAACCTACCGACAGTTCTTGTATACCTGTTCCTACCGCACGCGGTCAAATTGACCGGTAACTAAAAGTTATTTTATTATATAACGCAGGTAATAATGGAAATAACTAAAAGTAAAGAGTGAAGAAAATATTATATGCATATTATAAGAATTGTCATGTACTTTGATAACGATATTATAACGTTTAAAAATGTGTAAGTCTTACAAAAGTTTAAGAACGGTAAATTTGACCGATACTGGTAGGTTTAGTGTTAAACTTTCATGAGGGCCGTCGAAGTTTCACATTTTTTGTTAATTTTAACAT
The DNA here is from genome assembly GCA_918358695.1 of Melinaea menophilus ssp. n. AW-2005. NCBI lineage: Eukaryota > Metazoa > Arthropoda > Insecta > Lepidoptera > Nymphalidae > Melinaea > Melinaea menophilus. Next base: position 4,189,605 of record OU911046.1, on the reverse strand, counting down.
TTGGAGGTCATTATAGTTGTTATTATATTAATAAAATATTTCAATACACATCTGAAATCACGGTCTTTTTAACCAAGATTAAAAACTTCTTCAGCTCAGTAGCTGTCACCGGCATGGAGACGACACTTGAAGTTTAGCCAGTTAAACTATTGGATGTTAACAACATCAATAAGAATTTATAAAAGTTTAGCAACGATTTTTTCTAACTACTTCAACTATGAAAGTTTATACGTGTATAGTGATATAGAGGAATAACGAAAAGTAGTTTTAGGGTCCACTATTGTATTTTTTACCTATAGTTCAATAGAATCACTGAAATAAAGATTAGTTTTATAGTTACACAAAAATAATTGCGGCTAGTGTTGCGTACAGCATTAAAACAGTTCGTAATTCAAAAATAAGGCAATGTTGCATCACGGTTCATTGATCAAAGTAATAAAAGGAAGGCTAAACTCTTTAGAACCTCCCCAAGATGCTGTGATTAAATTTTCATGTTCTTCACAATAGTAAAGGGCCTCGTTTTAGACAGATGATGGTAGGTATTTTTTGTCTAGTATTAAATTTGTTACTTTTCTCTTAAAGTATTGCTGCGCATACTCTTTCAATGATTTCTTTATAATATATTTGCAGTATTTCTGATTCAGATTTGTTGAAAGAGATACTCTTATTTTATACTTTTACTATCATTACTTTGGCTGTTCCATCAAGATATTCTTATCAAAAATGTAAAGGGTTTACTTTATAGCAAAATAAATTAGGTTGTAGCAGTGAGAATAAGAAAATTTTATATCATGATGGAACTAAAAAGCTCTGTAAAAACTGTTTCATGTTGTTTTAATTTGTCTTTATATTTAAAAGGCATTTTTTCTTTCAGCTCTTATTATTAACATTTTGACCTCACTGTAATATTATCCGAATCCTGGAGAGTAATGTGTTGAAATAAAATGTTCAGTTTACTTTCACCTAAAATTGCTTCTTTGAAGTGAATAATATTTATTAGTAATGAGAAATTTGATAATCGTATAAAATTGGTAATCGTAATATCATTTTGTATCCGCCTTAATGAAAAATCTTTTATATGATTGCTTTTTAACAAACATAGATTTTAAATGACTATACATTTTTATAACGCCTAATTGCGATGGTTCTAGTTCCTCGTACATTGCTCACGAAATATATTGATGTTTGTGAAACAGTGATCCTTATAAAAAAACCCGGTTGAGGTTGTTGTGTGGTTCTTCTCAAATCAGGGAGAGTTTGGAATTATTTTAAGTTGGAGAGTGTCTTTTCAGAAGGGCTTTTTCTTATACATACGATATCAAAATAGGAACTCCTGTCACTTCCATTTGACGTACACAAGTGATCACTGGTAAGCATTCAAAGTGGAAAATATATAAAGCAATAAATAAATAGGTATAAAAGAAGGAATATCCTGTTATGAAGCTTGTATAAAAATATATCAGTCAATGCACCTAAACTTAATTATAACTTACAATCACAGTTGTATTTTTACAGATTAAGACCTGAAAGCTTTTTGGTTGTGACTTTTTCATTAAAAGTATAGTTAAAAAACCAATTTGAGAAAAATAAAAGTTCTATCCCAAAAAGTTTTTCAATTTAAATTTTAATTGAGACGTTTTAATTATAAAGAATTTTGAGGATTTGATTATTTTAGGTTTTATTGGTAAAATTTTCTCTAATCTATTCTAAAATATATTTTGTTACTTTGTGTAATAAAAAATATATAATATTATAACTTTCAAATTATTGAAATTTTGAAAAATCTTAAAACTTGAAATGTTAAATTTGAATAATCGAAGGTAATTTTAATATTATTCTTCTAAACTAGCGAGAATTTATCAATGTTTTCCTTCACTTTCTAATAATTCGTTTTTAATTTTTGTCAGTAAATTAAAATTGTTATACCATTCTAAAAATTGTATATTGAAGGTTCAAATCGAACTCCAACCGAAAAAATGGTTTGATATATATGTGGAAAAAAAAATGAGTCTCACAGTTTATTATTTTAGTTTCTCATTGATTTGCTGTCTTTTATTGAATTAAAGTCATTAAAAGAATAATATAATAATAAAGTAATAAATTGAATATTTTATTTATTTTAGTGTCTTAATGAATATTACTTTCAGATTTTTTAGTTCAAAAATAATCCGATCATTATAATTACTATATTTAAAATATTTATGTAAGTTGTATCTGCCTACACAGAGCCAGTTCCAAATAAGGTCCATCTTTTTAAACTCTCCGAACTTAATATTTATATCGAAACGGATTGCAGAAGTATCGCCTTAATCAACCCCATAATTACTGCTATTAATTAGATATTGTTAATTTTATACTCTTATAACATTAAATATGCCCATGCATATTGAAAGCCATAATCGCTATAGCTGAATTAACTCTCAACGCCGTTATACTTATTGCTCATACTCATGATGATTGATGGCCTTAAATGTAACATGAAGTATTACGGTATATTTATTTATTTATACAAAGTTTTTTAGTTGTGTTAGAGGAGGGCAAAAGAGCTTGAGGATCAAAGATTATACGTCATCACTGCCGCCTTGCAACAGCCGAGGATTCACAAGAGCGCTGCCGCGGAATATACCGCATACCCGGTACTGTTATCCAACGTATCATTGACGGGCAGGAAGAACAGAGTTGGGGTACACCAGCATTTACGGGCTTGGGGTCCGAGCAAAAACCGTCAAGAACGACTCGTATGCCGTAGGAAGCCCATAGGAAGGAAGCTTCGAAAGAAGCTCCTTGATCTATACACGATCGAAGGCTTCTGTCTTATCCAGACTAACTGCCAGACCCTCTCCCTTGTTATCAAAGACTGCTTCACAACGATGCATAAGATATAACAGAAGATCACCAGCCGATCGACCATAGAAAGCGATATTGCTGATTTGTGATCAGCGGGCGATCCTTAGAGTATTTGAGGAGCCGTCGTTTAAAGATGTTTTTCATTATTTTGGGGAGAAGATAAGTAATCCCGTTAGGTCTTTAGATAGCTCGAATCACCTTTTTTAGGGATCGGATGCACAAGGGCACACTTCCATTAGACCGGGACTACGACTTTAAGATAGAAGTACTGAAATGGACGCGTTAGCACTGGACTTAACTCAAGGGCACATGTTTGTAGCACCAAAGAATACTTTGCTTGCTTTAGATAATACGGGTGGTCTGAGTAAAATCCGAGAATCATGTTCCCGATTTTGCTCGGAGAGGGGTTCTCCGGCTTCATAGCAATCAAAGCCGGTACTTTAGTTTTTTTCTTTATAATACAAAAGTGACTAACTTGAAATTCTCAGTTTAATAATGTTTTTATCGAACAGGAAATTCTTGGCTAGCTCACAGGCTAACTTTATCTGCTATTACAAGCGACATTAAACAAATATTTACCAGCTTGTTAGTCAGTTACATTGAAGAAAAATAGTTAAATGTTTAATTGGGATTGATTTGAACACATTGCTGTTAACACACAAGTAGGATACTTTGAAATTAGTTTTTAGTATCTAGAATCCATTTTTTATAAGAACTCACAACATGAAAATAAATTGAAAAATCAGGTTTTTAAGTGACTGAAAACGTAAGTTTAAATGATTTTATTTTGTATAAATGTTTGTTGTAATCTGATGCACTACAAAAATTTTACATAATAATAGGTTTCTATTTTTTATTATTATATCTATTTTTTAAAAATAGAAGAGACCTAGATATGTTCTTGTAGCCGTAGTTCGTGTCCCACCGATCATGGAAATGCGGGCGGTGACTTCTTTGTTTAACATGAAGGTATTTAATATTCCGCACTCTTATAGTGACAATTGCCTTGCGTAACAACCTTAAATATATTAATCGAAAATTCAAATTAATTTTTATATTGTAATTTATTTGTCTTCATCCAAACACTTTATAAAATAATAGTTTCACCGTAACCTTAATCGTTTTAAGTACTAATATAATTTATACAATGAGTAGGTTGGACTGGCGTAAAACACATTATGTAGCTGACCCGTCTTTAAAACTCGTTATTTATAGTCAATCGATACTGTTATAACGACTCTTATTAACATTTATTGTACTGGTAGCTTTTTCCACTGGATTTGTACGTGAGATTTAAATAAATTTCACTTGTTATATTTTGGATATTGTTCAGCATTATGAAATATAAAAAAGATAGATATATTCATGTAATAATTTGCAAAATTAAATTGTTTTATTGTGAATTAAATTTATATTTGCTTGATGCACTTAATATTAAAACCTCGCTGATGAATAAAACTAGTTTTAACCTTAACAGAATATGACAGACGATTATCGAAAAACTTGAAGTGACATAAACGAATGGCTCCGTGATGTTGAATTAATATTTCATTGGATAAGTTCAAGTCCGTCAACTTGTTATGGTCATCTATAGAATAAATTATCAGCAGAATCATTTACGTCTTAATGGGTGATATGAAACCGAATTATTTTTTATTAAAGTAATTAAAATTACCACGTAATGAATATTTCAATATTACATTGAAATATGTTGTTATGTTGTAAAATATTTTAGGTTACTGGTTCAGTAGTCGTTAACCAGACAATTTTTAACTTTATTATGGAGTCGCTCCTACTGCTATATAATCCTGTACCACGATGCCTTCCTACTCTTATAAGTACTTTGTAAGGCTGTTTTTTATTAAAACACAAATATTTTTTTGTTTGTTTTTATGTATTCTCCTTGAACTGCATATCACCCTTAATTAAATATTATGAAACACGTCTATTACAGTCTATTTACTGAAATAACTATTCCCAAAAGAATACCTTTTTGTAGTGCTTCCTTTAAAAATATAAATCGGCTCTGTGACAGACAGGCGGGCAATGACAAGGGTCCAACCTCGTCGGAGCTAAAACGTGATCGCCTTGGCAATAGCTACTCGTAGTAGGTCCTTAAAGCCCAGAATAAATTAATAAATACAGTCTGGAGTAAAAATTTATATCAAAATAGGTCATCTTCGAGTTCGGGTTCAAAATAAAAAAAAATATGATGAAAATAGTTTATAAAGTACCTTTAAAAAACTTTTTATGCTTACAATATATAAATAATTAATAATTTCTATTAACTTTTACGCTATGGCTTGTCTTTTAATTAGCTGAATAAATAGATTATAAAACATCAACATTTATGTGTACCATATATCACATATTTACGGTATCCTGGAAAATGTATTTTGATTCTTGCTAATTGCCTGCTTGCTTGCGTGTTAATTTCTTTATAAATTTATTTATTTCAAATCCTATTCGGACCTAAGTCTTGTCCTGGTTGTATTTTATCATGATACGTAAGCATATAGTTAGTTCTTCTCACTGTTAACACGGCAAAAATCCAAAAAATATAAACCTACACAACTTTCTATACAATTTTAATTCAGGAATTTGCACATTAAGAATCATTTGAAAAAGAATTTATAGTAAAATGTATTTCTTTTGTCAAGATGTTTTGATTTGTATTAATAAATATTAAAGAAAAGAACTGTGGTCCATTTGTTTCTTGGTACATTTTTTCAAGTATTAGTTATATAAAATAAATAAAAGTAAAGTATTAGAAAAAAATATTCCGTATTCTGCCCTTCCGTCACGACACAATAGAGATGTCAGTGGCTAAGGTGCGAGAATTTATATAAATACATATATATAGAATGAGTTAAAAGTTATGAGCATTATTGATAAAAATATATAGATATATATATAAATTTCAGTCTGATTTTTTTGACTAATATTATTTTTTTTTCAGGTACACTTCAATTAAATTGTAAGTGGAGCCGATTTGAGTGTCAAGTGATGAGTTTTGTGAAAAAACCTCGAGACAAGGGCCATGTTGCGGCTGTGGAATTCGTGGGACTGGCTGGTGCTCGTTTTAGGCTACTCAGCCGCCTATAGTGAAATAGAGGATTTTCTTAGCGATTTGGATAAACCAGGTATGTTTTTATAGGTAAATGATTCGAAAAGACTATCTCTTTTAACATTGTATCAATAATTGAAAGAGGTGTTATAACTACATTTCAATTAAAATTGGAGGTAATCATGCCGTTTGTAACATACCATTTAATATGAAATCTAAATTACAAGGTAAATTAGATGAAAAATATGTTATATTCGTTTAGATAATTATAAAAATAATACCAAACTAAACAAATTGGCTTTAATTTTACTGGTTTTATTTCTAATGTCTAAATTAAATGGAATTTTTACTGAATAAGTCAAAAGCCGATTGATATTTAAATATTTTTTCTAGATTTTACAGATACAGTCCTAAAACAAATCAATGTGTTTTAAGATTTAACTATTGCCCGCTTTGAAAGAAGTTTATGGAAGGCATGCGTCGTTTTTCTTATTTATAATTCATATACTCGTATCCAATAGTTGGTTGAAAGTAAGCAATTGTTTTATTGAGCGGGCATGTTATCAAAAGTAGTAGGATTTTTTCTGACCTCTTTATACATTTATAATTGTAATATATTCTTTTTAATTTCTTTGATATTGATGATTAAGTGTACCTACTCTTCATTTTTAATAAATACTATTTTTCTTTTTGTGTTTTTATTACTTTAGTTAGCCATTTTAAATTTTAAGTGCTTATTAAAATTTTAATAATCAATAAAAAAACCTGAAAATCCCGCTTTGCATAAACATTTAAAAAACATATTTAAACAAAACGGTACAAGGGTGTTGAGAGGTTTTAATAATCAATGTAATTGCGTTATTAATGATTCAGGATTTTAAAAGATTGGTTGTTATGACCCAACTATTGTAATAAAGGCTTACAAAACTTTATAACGACAAGCAATAATAGGATAAAACGGAACAATAGTTTGATAGAAACAAAACAAATTAAAAATGGCAATTTGTAAAGATATCTTTGCACACTATTTTAATATATGTAGACAGGAATTATATATTTTTTTGTATTTTTTTATGTATATTTTATTTGTATATGTATCATGATTAATATAACAAAAGCAAACCCACATCAATATTATCTGTTCCCTGCGATTTCATTTTCGTGGCTTAACTCGGCATTATTCTAAAGATAAAAGACCTTTTTATAAGACAATAATAATCTTTGAAAGTAGATGTTACGAACATTGTAAAAATATGGCAGGCGCATATGTTAAACTAATATAATACCATGTTCACATTTTCGGATATTGTGTATTGTCACGGCAATATTAAAATTGTCTTTATGTCGGTCGCTCTGTAGTTACTTTTTAATATCAAAACCATATTAAATTTATTATTATTTTGTAATAATTTCCATTACTTTAATTTATGATCAAGTAACAAGGGTATACGTCCTATTTTACCTTGTTGTAGGGATTATTTTATCGTACAATACATCAAAGACCTATATGAACGGTCGATCGTTAATATGCTCGTATTTTACCTGTTTCAGCTTTTATTTGTAATAAACATGATATTGTATTATCCATGCTTATCCGAGTTTATACTTTATTTAAGATACGTTATACTATTATTTATTTATTATATCTAAAGTTTAATTTTTTGTTTTAACATTCGTTTATTGATAACATCAACGGGAGTTTACATACATGTACGATATTGATATTATAATAATAAAATATTTGTATTGAGTATGTTAAAAGAACTGTTATATAATCAAATACTATTTTTAATGTCTTAAAGTTCTTAATAAGATAGATTTTTTATAAATGACGTGAAAAAGAAAATTAACCAATTTAATTAGACTGAATATTAAAATCTATTTTAAGCGCGAAAAGTTGTCACCAATTAAGAACCGCGCAAGAAACTCATCGCACGTGTAAATACATATCATAACTGAATGAATCACTGGAAAGTAGTTTCATTAGACTTCAAACCGCAGTCCCATTGAAGTCATAAATTACTTTCCTACTGAGAACAATTTTTATGCGACTGGAAAGTTCTACAAAATTTATAACTCTTTTTACTGTTAGAAAATGTAGAACATGTTGTTCCCAAGTTTTGTATTGGAAAACAGTTTCTTATTAGTTCGGGTCTTGTGAATTTAATTGGATTGTTTTCTTCGGGTTAGCATGTGGTCTTATGATATATATATGTACAAAGAAAGTTTTCTATTTGTCTTTATTTGTTCTAGATTAGATTCAAAAAAGCATAGTAAGTTTTACACAATAATAAAAATAATGTATAAATTTTAGTTGTAAACTATTTATTTATTAAGAATTTATATGCCACTTATATGGTGCCATGGTTTTTCCAAAAATTGTTAGTCACAAGTAAAGCGAAAGCTAATTTCATTACAAAAATTATTGTCATTCTTCTTTGTAACAATAAACGTCTCGAGGTTCAGGGTCACTAAAGATTGGACCACATACCTACATGATGATATAAAAATTATAAGGGTTGCTTCGTGATGGATACCTCATTCACTTATCGAGCAGCAAATATACCATCGTGTTAATTGCTGCAAATTTATACATCCTTTCAGTCGGCAAAAAGACTTGTATGTACAGCTATAATCCTTTCACGAAGCAAAAATTCACCTATTTAGTGTTAGAAGAGGACGAGTTACCCACAAAACTTAAACAAAATTTAAAAATTATAGTATTTTTTTTTTACTAAGTAGACAAGTACCAGTAATTTTACTAGAATATTGTAGAACTAGTGAGTGGTATTGCGAAGTTTGTCTCCGTCAAGTTTCAAGGAGTTGAATAGCGACGCCCCAGAGCGGACTGCGCGGCATTATTTTAAATCGAGATAACGAGCACCGCTCACATAACTGATAGAAACCATCGACTATTTGACATCTTCGGGGTAAAAATTTTACTCCATCCTCCGTAAAGCAAACATTTAGTTCCATGCGATTTCTTTTAATGTCCTACAGTTAATAAATTACTTCGTGGGCGAAAATTTAACACCGCAGACGAGGTTAAAAAATTTCGCGGGCTACTTTTCGATCTATCACAAGATACGTTTTTTAAATGTTTTGAAGGCTGGACCACCTGAATTCATCAGTGTATGTAGGATGTACGGGAATATTGTGAAAGCAATAAAAACAAATTTCAAAACCATACTATTTTTCATTTCACTATAAATTTTCGGACAGCCTAAGTACATGACTCTAAATTATAGTTTTCTTATTTATGTTACTGGTAGTCTGTTCATTTTATTCAAATTTGGTAGTGTTTTGCTTATTGCCCAAGTTAAACTTATACAAAGCTTTTGTACCCCAGGTTCTTTTGAGAATAACAATAGAATTTGAAAGGTTAATTTTCTCGTTGAAAAATACTAGAGCGTCAACTGCATAACAACACATTAAAAATGTCCAGTTAAAATTTATTGATATTTTTATGACCGGTGATGGCAAAATATGTTATTTAGTTGACTAAAGATGCTGACCATCTAACAATCCAAAGGGTAATTAAACAATATTTAATTTTAATCATAATAATATTTTATAAGAAAAGTTTCTTATCTATGACATTTCAAACAGAACAGTTATTGTTACCTTTTCTGTGAGAACGTGTTTTTGATTATTTATTTACATATTTTTTTACTAAAGGAATATTAGATCATCTTAAAAATATATCTTTTATATTAAATAAATAAACAAAAAACGTCCAATTAATACAGTGGTAACTACATTTTGTGAGGAAATATTTATGAGGTGAAAAATTCCTTTAATTTTTGATGGTGAAGTATCCCAAGTATTTTCCGTCACATACCTCTGTGAAACAAAAGAAAAAGTATTAAAATCTTCTCAGTGGTTTAATTAAATATTTTTGTGAAATAATGTGAATGGTAACTTTAAGTGCGGTACGTCTGAATTTGAATTTCTTTTACAGTTTGTAGAAAAAGAAATTTTAATAAACAACAGAATTATAAAGTACTAGATAATTGTGACAGTATTACGTACGTAGATCTTACTTAAATAGTTAGTATGTTTTACAGTAAAATAGAAAGGAGTGTATATACTACTGAATCTCTTGGGAGCTAAACCCAACTTTTGTAAAATTTTTAAGTCTGTCTAAGATAGAAAATATTAACATAAAATAAAGTCATTTGGTATTTAGGTGTGTGGGTCAAGATTACGTGATCATGATGTAGTGAAACATTGACGTTGCTTGTCATATATTTATTCACACCTAATAACATTGCGCGACTGACAACGTGACTCAGTGTCTGAGTGTGACTGAGTGTGGTGCGTTCATCGCTTACTTACGTAATATTGCTTACTTGCACGATATATCCCCTACAGGTATATATATATAAACTAAACTTCTATAGAACCTTGACTACTGACGGCTATAATTTTTATTTGATAAATTGTTGGTCCCTTTCAGCCAGTAAGCAAATTTGCAATGCGTATGTCGCAGGGCCATATATTACAGCGTTTAATATATTGTTATGGAATCCAACTGAATATGTATGGAAATCGTAAACTATATTGCCGCATTATCCATTTTTTATCTCTAAATATTAATAGTCAAACATAAATAATAATAATAAATGAACGGCTAATAAAAAAAAAAAGTTAAATCACAATTAACTATTGCTCCGGTAGAAAATATATTGTAAGGGAATTAATTGAAATAAATAAAGACATTCTTATATATCTCCTAAATTCTTGAGCAGGGTAGTTAAATAAAAAAATGTGTTTTATGCAGTAAAATAGTAACAACAAAAAAAATATATCAGTTTTATCAACAAATCATTTAATAATTTTGACAAACCATATTTACTGGTCACTTTATCAATCAAATAAAATACCTATAAAATCTATGACATTCAGTAAGAACAGAGATCTGAGATTTACAAATAATATGATAATTTATTGCTAAGAATAATATTTAAATCACAAAACTTGCCTGAAGTGTTAAAGTGTATATAAATAGTAATCATTTGAGTAATATATTTGTATAATACCGAATGTCAGCTTCACAGTTCCACTAACATTTATTTTTAACTGAATGGCTGAGAGCTACACTTAAATACTTATTAAAAATATTCTACGAATACGTTAATTGTAAGACAAAAATGATTTATATATTTATCTATAATATTGAAATCAGATAAGATGTTATGATGTAAGAATTAAGATCCGTAAGATAAGCGATGAATCACACTATACTTAAAATATTATATTTAAGCTTAATTCCATATAAGTGCTTAAATTTATTTTTTTTATGCAGCTAGAGTGCATCGCCTTGTTAGAAACCTTGCTAACACAAAAAAGTAGTGTATCTGGTTTATATGCTATATCACTTTCGGTAATTGTTATTAACCTCTAACACCCGTAAATCCATTTTCAATTTTGTGTACAATATTATTTTAATAAATAAAAATTATTTTGTGATATTATTTTCATCACATACTTTATTTGTAACTGTCTAAAAGTGCAATATTTGCACTATTCTATTCTATTCTATTCTATGTTATTATTAACATATAAGTAGATACATAATTATAAGTCATACGTCCTTTCAAAGATATTGGCGAAAAGGTAATGAAAAATATTTAAACCATAAAATATTTACATAAATACATTTCAAATTTATAAAGCACCTTATCAAACCGCAATGCGTCATAAATCATGAAACACGGTGGGGTGACCACTCACACTAACAAAATTCGTCCCATTCAGAACAAGGTTGCAACTTTATTAAAAGTTTTTTTCCATAATTTTATAGCTGTACCGAATGAAACTTTTACATCAACGAAATTAAACAAATTTTTAATAAATTTAAAATTACACTTATAATGCATGCAAAGTTTGGAGTTTGAGTGTTATCCGTTTTCAAAATTAAATTTGAATATTCAAGACTTTTAGCAAAATAAGTTTAGAAGTAGTTTAATTTATCAATATCTTCATGTTTTGTATCTTCATGTGTTCTATTCACAATCTTGGAGTGTAATGACCAATAGTGAAGTCTTCAAATTACGGGATATTAATTAGAAGACTTTTAAGTAATTAATAAGATATTTCTTTATTCGTATCGATTAAGTATTCACTGAGGCTTTTAGTCAAGTAGTTTGGTCTCAAGTTACGCAGTATTATTATAATTATATTGTACGCACGGTAAGGCACGGTGAGACACGGTTCAGTTATAGCAGTTACAAAATGTTTCGGAGTAATTAAAGATTTTTTTATTACCGATGATAATAAAAAATAAAATAAAAATGATAATAACAAATTTCACATTTGATTTTAAAAGCGTTATTTTCTTAAGCGTAAAAGACAACTCTTTTTAACCGCTCTTGTAAAGAGTTAACGCTAAAGTAATCGAATGTCATTATGAATAAATTTCATAAGAATAAATTTATGTATGGTTCAAGTGACATATATTTAATCTGATTGACAATGAGTTTTTTTATCTAAATCCTAGCAGATAGTTAAAGCTTTTTGATAGTTCTCATTTTTTTAATATGTAAATATAATTCTACAACCATTTAAATATATTATTATAATACTCGTATAAATGATCAAGGACTAATCACAGTATTGGTTGTATGTTACTGTAGCTATTTTTCTTTTGTTTTACGTATTTTTATTTATTTACATCTGTTATACCTCTTCTGTTTATAACTTGCACCACTATAGTAACACGCCCCTCACTGTTCAAAATTGTTCTGTGCCGACGGCGAATTGACTACGAGTACGCAAGGCTTTGATACCTTAAAAATATTACGCATAATGTATAGTATTACCCATATTCTAGATTTAAGCGGTCTGGAAAGTTGTATGAAATATGACAAGCTTTATATAAAATTATGTATTTGAATTGGTTGATTTAACATGCATATGATTCAGATTGCATTTAAAAAGACAGTATTGGGATGACAAGGATTTGAGTGCTTTTTCATTTAAAAGGGTGAAAGAGAAAAGTTAACTATTAAAGATAATATATTTCTGTTAAATATATTAATTGTAAACCAACTTTTAACAAATTTTTGTGTAAAACAATATTAAAAAGTAAAAAAAATAAAACAAATAGTGCTAAGCTTAACTCTATTTGAATTTATTAAGAATTTAAACTTATTTAGTGTTCTCCGAGCAGCCTAATTATCCTGGCAATTAGAGACCTTTCAACAGTTTATAAAAAAAAGTAAAATGAAGTTTCGGCTGAGCTCAACAAGACTCCATGAGTTGTTCGGAATTATTTGAGCTAATTATATAATAACGCCGGGGAAAATTTAGTTTTTAAAAAGAATTTTAATCTAAGATACTTTCTTACTTAAGAGACTTTCTAAACTTATGTATTACGACTGTATGAATGACTGTATATAAAATCAATCTGTGAAAGCAAATGTAACATTGATAAAATAAAACCAAACAATAATAATTATATTAATTTATAGATTAAACTAATTAATGAATGATTACCTATGCGTTAAATAATTAATTCACCTGCTAGTAACTTTATTTGGCATTCTACATATAACTCTACATTCATCCATACAATATAAATATTATAATAATTATAATAATTTAAATATAAATAATAAAACATAATAAAAAAAATTAAAATATCCCACTTTTGTGATAACAGTTTAAATATTCCGGTAGTAATATTTAAAATCATAATGAAACTGTTCGCTTTCCACGAGGAATGAAGAATGATTGCGTCTGTTGGTGACAAATTTGTTAATATTAATAAGTTTCCTTTATAAAGTTTTTATTAAGCGCTGTATATACGTTTGAAAAACAAGTATTCTAATTTTAACTTGGATCTAAAGGACAGGATAATCAATATGAATTTGTTACAATTTGACTAATTCAAAATAACAAGAACTTTTACTTAGTAAGAATTACTTACATTATAAGAGGTAACTTTCATTATTCTCTCTCTCTCTCTCTCTGATCTCTATTTCATTATTAAGATCTCTCTTTCATTATTTAAGTTCTAAAGTTCAGGATTATTTTTAGTATTTGCTATATGTGACTTGATATTCACCATTTTATTTACCACTTGGGTATGCAAGTTTTATTACCGTTTACTATATTTACTGAGTGATGGTTTACTGTCGCAGCTTCACTTGTTTCAGATCTCACATTACATAAAACACATCTACATCTCAAGCTGTTTATTGCTGTTGGCATAGGAGGAAACACAACCTGTGTGTGGATTACCGAGATTGTCTGATAACGACATAAGCACGTTACTAAGTCGAATGCACTTACGACTTAGTGTTGAGTGTTAAAGTAGAAATAGTTTTGGTTCTCACTATCTTATTGCAAATTCATTATTCCATTTGTAAGAAAGCATTGAATTTAATTAGAATATGATTAATTATGACTTACTTACTTACTGCTGTTTATTATTTCAAAATATTAAAAATATTCTTTTTTTGTATTATTATTTTTATTTTGTGGTTAATATAGAAATTATAATATTTTGTATGTTTTATATTTAAATAAATAAAAATGTTTGAAGAATTTTTTAAGAACTATAAAGAGGGAATGTATGTAATATATGTATATATAATACCAAAGCTTCCAGTCTTTTATAGATACAATTAAAAACAACAGAATCATTTCAGTTTAAATAACATAATGCAATGAATATTTTTTTATTTATTAAAAAATATGTCTTACTAATAAATACTATAAAAATCTTAGTCAACAACAATAATGCATTCTTCATAGCAAGTTGACCAAATAAATAATACCGAAGTTAAAGCCAGAGCTAACTTATTTGAAGTACAGTTACTCTTTTACGACGGAGAAAAGTCACGAGAGCTCCAACAAAAGATCTAAGTGCCTTTAAGAGATGCCATTTCTGGAAGCTTGTATATTTTTCAGAAATGTCGCAGATAATTTTTAGTGAGAATTATTTTTATATTTATGTTACATTTTAAAATATTAATTATTGTTTTATTGAATTGCTTTATATTTTATTTTGACTAAATAATATTGTTTAAGTAGTAAATTAAAAAGAGACATAAATGTAATACTATTGTAAAGTAAATATACCACTAATATTAAACAATTCATTAAAATGTAATTTGATTAAAACAGCATTTTCAGAAGTCGTAAAATCAATGATGGCTGAAGCAGTCCGATGAGGACGATAATAAAACTTGCATACTACCCTCTAAGTGCCAATAAAAAGGTTTAGAATATCAAATTAAATGTCTAGAGTCTTTGAAATATTATTTATTGTCTATTGTCCTGTGAATGTTGATGTACATTTTATTTGTGGAATTTGTTTAGATAAAGATTTTGCCAAATGACGCATTTTAGGAATAATAACGTTTAACACTTTTCTTTCGAATTCTCTTTTCTTCCCATTCTTATTGTGGCTAACATAAAATGATGAAATCATATAAATAGTAATTTTAAAACATTTTAATCCCGCGTTTCATTTCCAAGCGATATAAAATATAGAAAACTAAAAATTATACAACTCAAAACAGTATGTGAGAACAAATAACATGCGACATATCATCTTTTAACAATAATACCGAGAACACAAATCTATTACGAGTAATCAAACGCTTCGTTGGTCTTTATATCAAATATTAATTAAGTGGTTTTATGAATATTTATATTGTCATAAGAATACCCTACTATTATATATGTATATTTTCGTTTGTTGTAAAAAATGTAAATATAAACATTTATTAGTGGTTTTTGTTACGTAAGCAATAAAAGTAGGTAGTAGGCATGTTACAAAAAAACTTACTGTAATAATACTTATTTTATAAAAAATTTAGATATTGTTTCTCACCAACGCACCAATATTATTTGTTTACAAATAAATAGACTTTTTTTGGTATAATTTAAACTGGAAAAACGATATAAACTAATTTTTATAAAAATATACGAAACTGCTGCTAATTCCATTTGATGTGTTATGCTTTTAACTACAAAAGTATAGAAATATACAATAATTTATACATTTTATCTTTTTACTGTAAGTAAATTCAAACAAAGGCGCATATTAAATAAATATTTTTAAAGATATCACTAACATTATTAGCCTCGAGAGTTTGTATTCATTTTGTATTAGTAATAACGAAGAAAGAGTAGGTTTCCTTTTTTTAATGGTTTAATATTATTCAATGTATATTTGTATGGAATAAATGTATCATATAAGAATTATTTACTACATGTTATCCAATGATTTTGACCGCGTAAACTGCAGCTACTGATCTAACCTTGGCAATAATAACATCATCTCCTAGTTCTTCATGCGCAGCTGATATTATATAGGCCTTACTAAACATAGCCTAGGGATAACTTAATGTAAATATATATTTTTTATTGCGACCTACCGAGACATTAAATAAATAATATCAAATAAACGAACTCTTCAACTACATTATACCATAAAAGCCATTACTAACTCTTTTCTTTCTAATTTTTTACCTTTCATTCTCGTCTTTAATTTCATATATAAAATAAATGTTATTTTGCATTAATTAAGTCACGTCAGTAGCACTAAATAACCTAATTTGACAACTTTAGCGAAGCTTATGTAATCTGTAACTTGCAACTTGCAAGATTCTAACAAAGTTCTGAAATTTCAGCGTTGGCAATAATGCGGTATATAGCGCTATTCCTATTAAATAATTTATAGTATTATATAAACTGGTATTTGCAAATTCTGTGAATTGTTTGACTATATTCGAAATCAACAAAGCGTTTGGGGGAGTTCAATTCGTTTGCGGTGTTGTCTATGATACCGGTAAGAGATGTTTTTGCATGATGAATCTAATTCGTTAAAGGATAATATTTCATGTAATGGATGTCTCTTAAGATTAGGTCTCCCGACGTAATGTGGACCGAGTTGGTCTTATAAATCATCTTTAGGTTTGTGAAGCTAAGCAAAGAACTTTTGAAATGACTAGATATTTCTACGTCTTGCTTTATAAATATTAATTATTTAAATACGTTTATTGTCTTAGAACCTGAAGTTAAAATTGTTATATTATTATTATTTTATGTCTGTTTTATAACTATAATATCACTTTATTCTTCGCATTGATTTCTTTTTTTTTAAACAAATTGTATTGAATGTTCGATTATTTGTTCCAGGTACTGATATAGAGATGTCGTTGATTATTATTCAAGTCACATACATGGTAAGCAATAATTTCACCATAAACTTATCGAAATCTCTAAGCTATTAGTGCTAAAATATATTTTAGTAGTAGTATACTACAGTCTACATAATTTAATCTCCTTGAAGGATCACACAGTCTGACAAATCTTGGAACACCGATCGTATGTGTCTATAGATAAGCCAGCGTCGGCTAAGGAACCTGGTTAATGTTTAGTGTATTTGTGAATAAATTTGAGCTATTAAGGTTATTATATTATTGTATATTACAAGGAAATACCAAATAAGATCTTTTAACTTTTTTATTCTATCAAAAAATCTTGTCACAGCTTCGGCACATTTTGTGAGTCATTTATTGTGTTATAAATGTAATTTTTACATGATCATAGTTATATTAAAGGGAAAAACCTAGAAAAATCAATTTATTGAATGCTACCTACGCTAGTTTATCCAACAGGAACAGTCAATAACGAGGTTAGAACTGGACGCTTGTTTCGAAACTAAATTAAAATTTCGTATGTGTGCGATCAGTTCTGGAATTTCATTAAAATATCAAATTGCTTTCTATTAAGTAATAATCCGGATTAGTTCGTAAGCGGATATTCTAGAATTCATTAAAATTGCCATAGAACGGTTTATGGTATCAAATCTCGCTGACACTGTTGGTCCCTAATCTTTTACGTAGTCGGATACTTCATTACTAAAGGTCGAATCCATGGAAGTTTTTTGTGGCTTGAGGTATCGTTTGCTTCCATTTTGTCCGGTTTTTAGCCTTCTTTAAGGAAATTTTTATAGATCAGTATGATACTTGATCACACCAACAGCTGGGTGTTCTGCTGCGGCATCCCTTTTCTTCAACCTTGCTTACTACAAGTAATTTGTCGAGGTTGGTGCCTTCTTGATGAGCAAAGTGAGCAAATTATTCGAGAATTCTGCGGTAAAATAACGTTGAGAGTCTTTGTTTTATATTAAGTTTCTCCAATATAGATTTTAGTTGGGCCTTCTATTGATCCATGGAATGCAAAGTATTGTTTTCTTAAACCACATTTCAAATGCGTCAATCCTTTTCCATTCTGATGCACAATTGAATCGTTCATGATTCCGAGGTACATACATACATAAAAATATCGAGGCAATTAATGTCCGTACTAATCTGATCTTTACGACATTTGATTTATTTGGGTTTGACAGATACACGTAGGCTTTTTTCATTATAAATTTGCCATAAATATAGAAAAAAAATGAGAATTCATGAAAGATAGAAAGCATTCCTGTCACCGATTTGTTAATATCTGGTGCTAAAGATAACCGCTACACCGTTTTCGTTTAGATTTTCTGGGCCTGAAAAGTAAATTGTATGTTGTAAGAAATCCTGATCCTTTCGTCTGAGTCTCGGTAATACTCAGTACCTCCAGATTGTAGTTTATCTGTTTCCATTCAGATTTACTCTTTTTTCCGTGAATAAATTATACCCCAGACATTCCTATGTTAATTCATTTGTAAAGTTGCGCGATGGACAGATGTTGTTGAACATGGAGCTTGGTGAGCCGCAGCTATGTGACCAATAACACATTTTACGCCATTCGACCTGGACTCGATATGGCGTGGGGCATTCGTCACTTGTTACTTTCATTGGATTTCATATTAGGGTACTGCAGTGTTTTCCCCTTACGTTCTGCATTGCAGTGATATTATAAGTACGTTCGATCGCCGACGTCCAATTGAAAGGGTAGATGACCGGACCACCTTTCTCCTGTTTGTTTGTGGAACTACATCTCTAAAGGGATTTGTTACCACAATCTCGATACTCGACTATACAGGATTCACCACGTGTAAGTGGGAGTGGAGTTGATGAGAAGAAGGAGGAGGAGGTCCCTAATATTGCTGATGAAATTACTATTCCGCTAAGCCGCAAAGTGATAACCTTGTTTGTATTGATTATTGCAGACTTTTATATGGCACGACGAACCCTTATCCGATTATAAAAATTTACGTAAAACTAACCATCAAAAATATACTATCTGGAAATTGAATACTCAGATTAAAGAATCTTATTTAACATCAAGATAATAACGATAACTACAAGACAAGTAATTAAAGCTCGAGCTATATTAAGTAATATGCAGATTAAAATCATAATTAAGTCTTGTCTGCGTAAATGGGTTTTCAATATTACTCGATTATATGAACAACGTTTCAGAATTGTAAATCGGGTATTCGATATTACACTTGTAAATGATAAGTAATGCGGTCTTGGATGAGATAGAAGGTACTTGTTTGGGATTACAATGTTTTGTCATTCGTGTTTTGGTGCTATTCATACAAGCAATTGGATTGAATATAATATAAAAGATTATTATTTTATTTCCTAAAATCAGGAAGTTATCAGAATAATTGATTATTTCAGTATATACAAGACTAAAGTAATGTTTGGAAATTGTCTATGAACATAGATACTTTTTATTAAAATAATCTTAACATGGCTAAACACTTACAGTCCGTTTTTGAACATAAAGCTCGGTTCATGCATGATAAAGACGATTATATCGGATAGTGATTAATTGGCGAGGCCACGGGACGGTTTCATAGACGTCGCAAGTTCGAGCTTAGTCCGTGTCGATGTTTTTTTTCACTTTATAAAGATATGAAATAATAAAGTAATTCTTCTAAACGCGAAATTACTTTTGTATCGTGAATATATGGTATTATTTCTCCGTCACTCATTATCCTTCCTAGCTTTGTTTGACGTGAGGATCGATATAATATTGACTGAAAAAAATGTGTCCCAACATTTTTATTTGTGAAATAACACGAGTTACAGTTTTATTTATTCGGCACTTGGATGTGATTTCGAAATGTTTGTCTTATGTTTCAAATAAGCGTTTTTATATTTTAATGCAGATGTTTGGTTTTGCTTTCGATTTAAGTATAAGCTTAAAATGTTATGTAAAATGTTAGTTACTTATACTATGTATAAAAAGCTAACTTTGTAATTATAAAATTAATTTGTCATATGATGTAATTTTATTCATTAACTCCTATATATATATAAATATATATAGAGAAAGAAACAAATCAAATGAAACATAAACACAATAAAGATAATTAAATTAAATAACCAGCCCGGCGCCCAGCTGCAAACATCATGAATATTGTAATTTTTAATCCATAAAAACTCTTTTGTTTGCGCGCTTAAGTTTTTGAATGAAAATGGAAGGAAAACGGTCTGTAAACCCACCCCTTCAGTAGATTTGCTGAGGGGTGGGAACTGACATGGAGTACTATGTACGCAGTGGCTGTCCAGTCTATGGTGGATGGGGTATTTTATGGGTTTGCTAATTTATTTAATATGATTCCGTTTAAAAAAAACGGGTATATACTCGTATGATAATGTTTAATGTAATACACATAATGTTTTCGTAATAAAAAACAACATTGAAATAAGTATCCTTTAAGAAGTTGTATATTACATGGCGTGCATTTAGAAACATTTAGAAACAAACATTAAATTTAAAAATTAATTTTATATACAGATATTTTTACAGTGAAAACGCTTTATCTTATACGAACAAACACTAAATAAGAAAATATAATACTAAATAATAAAGAGAACTCTTAAATATGTCATCTCTTCAGTAAGTAGGCTGATTTATTAGTAGATATGATAACCTTTTCTCTTAAAAAGCTCTTCATATTTCATAATATTTTAATAAAATGTCCGATATTACTTTATTGTAATGCTGTATTTCGTTTGTATTTATCTTTATGATAAAAGTCCAAGTACAGTGTTAGTTATAGCGACGCACACAAGTGATTACTACCAGTGTATTAAATCGAAGTGAAAAAAATGAAAATAAAAAAAAACTTCCATAGTCATTGATATATCGCTTGGTGAATATGTGAATATTTATAGTCTATTTACTCTAACCCAGTTTCAACAACAATACTTTTAGCGATCAATCCGGGTTGTGATATTGTTATGTATTTTAGTTCTGTTTCCCATTTATGTATTTTGATATGAATCGGTGTTATTTAGTTATCTTTAACTCTTTAAGTATTTGATTGGAAACCATTATAGAGTAAATGTACCTCGCTTAAAACTAACCAATGGTTAAGTCTTAAATGGTGTTGTTGTTTTGAATAAAAAATAAATAAACTTGTTTAAATATAAATTGTGCCAGAAAATTTAGCTTTTATTAAATGAGAATAAAAAAAACCTTAGATTTATGATAATTCTTATTAATACACGCAATAAAAGAATAATAAAAGAATAATGGTTTTGTGTATATATTTTGTATTTACTGTAATATATTTAGTATATTATATGTTTAAGTGTTTAAGTTATTATATTTTAGTTTTATTTGCATATGTTAAACTTTAGTTTTAAACTTTATTTTATTATTTTTCTATTTTCTATCCCTCGTTGTATTTATCTGTATAATGTTCCTGTAGTTTTAATAAATAAATGAAGTAAATGTTATAAAGTTATTTTTATAGAAAAAGTTATGCTATCGGATACTTTAAACAACATTTTGCAAAACAATATTTCAAATATCAAACAATATCTACATGCTCAACACGTAAATTACTTCACTCAAAGTGAAATCAAAATTAAAAAAAAAATTCAATGCTACATTTCGGCGTAAACATCGAAAATGGGTAAATAAAATTACATAAACAAACATTTTCTTATGCAATTTTATTTATCTATTTTAGGTACATTTTTCTCGTTTTGAAGATCATGATTATCATTCATTAACGGTTATAAATAACCTAAGAGGTTTTTAGATTGTTTCTCATCATAAGTACAGTTTTATTTCTTAGCTAAATTGTGTTTTTTTTATCTTTTTTTAATTTTCGTGTGTTCAATTCAAACCTTCAAATATTACTGACGAGCAAATACAATGTATCGCATTGTATTTCAATAATATAAAAGTGTGACTGAATTATATATAAACGCAGCCTAAGCTAAGGAATCCTTTATGAAATTTTTATGAAGATAATTTTATTCTTAATTCGACATCCAATAAATTCAAATCGAGAATAGAGATAGTATGACAATTTTTCATTTTCGACGACTGATGACTTCTATAGTATTATTATAATTTATTTATTCAATGCCACCAATATTATCTGTACTTAATTTGATAAAAAGTGAAAAACCTTAATCTGTTCATATTATGATTTATTTTTTTAAAGTAATTATTACATGTTAAGTACAAAAGAATCTCAAAATAATAAATTACTTTATATTTTTAAATCAATAAATAAGACGCTTTAATTTATATTTATTAACTAAATAAATTATTATAGTAATTATTAATTATGTCAGAATGTAAATATACATGTGTATATTAATAATTAGTGTTTTATTATTGATAATAAGGAATACTTTGGTACGATATTCTAAAGGATACCTCATTAAAGCCATATTACTTACAACTGTACAATGTTCTTTTGTGAACATACAATTTAACATCTAATTTTAAGAATATAATTTTGAATCACATTATTTTGCTTAATTCATGGATCATAAAATTGTTTTAAATTTTTCAAGATCAAATTTAACCACAACAATATAAATATATATATTTAATAAGAATTTAATGATGATATTAATTTTCAACCTAAACAGTGGTACTTTTCTTAAATAAACCCTTCCGCATTACTTTATATCCCTCGTCACGTCTTCATAAAGTCACGTCAAATGCGGTAATGTACGCAGGTTATGGTGAGTTCTATTTAAGCGGGAAATGTCTACAGGGAATACAAAATAATGTTGTATTTCCTATTTATTTCATGTTCTTCTATGTATCAGAATTAAAACATCTAAACATTTTGTTAAACTGATATATACATATATACCTTCCCTTCTATATATATACTTAACTATTATCGATCGACAGATATCTAACATTAAGATTTTAGCTTTTAATAAGTATAATAATAATAGTAGTAGTAATATAATAATAATAATAAAAGTTCTTTCATTGCTACATATTATATTAACCGGTAAAGCCAAAACTAAACCTATAAAAATGTATGTTATTCAACTGAATGTATATTTTGAAGCGTCAATAGTACTAAAAATAAGAAACCACCCTAGCTAAGTGTTGAAGTGTTTTTGCTTTCATTAATTCTCGACTAAAAATAAATAAAAGAATTCCGAGACTATAAAAAGATTCTCTTACTATTTCTGCTGGTCATCATGATCATCAACGAATTTTCACCATAGTTGCTCTTTTTAAACAGTATGTCTAGTAAGAAAGGATTCCTAAAATTTTCCGTATTTCTTGCTCGCTTTTATTGGTTATAGTGGAGTTATTAAAAGTCATACATCCGTATGTATCCGTATAAAAAACTTCCGTAAGTTTTTCATTTGTTTTAGGATAATAACTATGACAATTCAATATTTATATTGTATTGTTTATGGAAACAAGTAAAATACTTTTACTAAACTAATAATATTAAGATTAAAATTCAGTATACCACAACTCTATCCTAACTCTACTCTCTACTACTCTAAATACCTTATCTTTGAATTCAGATCCAAATCAAATCAATTTAGTTAATGTCGAAAACAACAAACTAATATTATTGCAGAATCAAAACATAAAAGCCATTAAAAGCCAGTATTATTAACCGCGCGTGTAATCGGCTTTTAAAGGGACATTTAGTCATCAAATTTTGCAATGAATTTCCTTTGACAATCCGGTTCTAATCATGTAGATATGTATCATTTGGTTTCATTGCGATCCGCTATTTGTATTTTGTATACGGCTTAATTAAAAATCCTTTCAAAGCTTGTATAAAAGTTTAAAACACATTATTAGCCATACATATTATTTCCGTCCCAATACAATGTGGGTGTCTTCCAGAGAAGAGTGAATAGGTTGCTAGGTTAATGCGCCTTACTACCTTTGACTACATTTCCACTTTCCATCAGGTGGAATGTAGTCAAGCACTAATCTAGATAGTATAAAAAAAACATAGCGAATATCAGTCGTCTTATGATTTTAAATTAAACAATTAAAAATCATATTGTTGGATCCATTTTTTTACATAATAACAAAATCTACATATAAAAATTAAAAATATAAATTCTTTTTCAGTTTTATTGGTATTTATCGTTTTCAATTTATAAAAATCCGTTTAAAACTGTAAGTGACGACTGAAAGGTGGAGTAGTAAGATATTGTTTTATGCTATGGTAACTATGAACTGTGATTACGTGAAATAAGAATGAAAACCAACTCCGTATTTTTGATCTCTACTCGTATATAGCATTATTAGTTTTAGGTTTACCGTTTTTAAAACTATGATAGGAATATATTCTAAAGCTTTAAGATACTTTACAAGAGCTTTCCATCTTTACTTTTTAAACTTTACAAATTTTTTAAATTATGATTCCAGCCTAAAACTTTAATAATTCAATTTTTATTTGTGTAAGTAAATGCCGTGTATTGTTTTGTTTAAATTGCAAAAAGTTAAACTAAATTTTGTATATACACAGTAAACAACAAATCTCACCACTTAATTGTTAGATGTTAATAAAATATAATGTTTTTTTTTTTTTTTTTTTTTTTGTTTGTCTCTGCTGTTAGCCCTACTGGCCATGACAGCGTCACCGGTGTAATGGACGGGTGCAGAGACCCGCCCCTGAAAAGGGGGGCCTGAAGGGCCCCAGGGGAACGCGCGTCCTGAGGGCGCCTCCTGTGAGGCTCGGACCACGGCTCAGGACGCCGTTAGGTGGGAAGCGAGGGTTGGATGTGGGTTAGAATTTGACACTAACGTCCTCCGACGGCAGAACGCCGGAGCAACGTGCTTGGATGGGGGCCTCGTCTTCGCCGGCGAAGACGCTGTGTGTGTGTATGTGTAGTATTTATGTTCGCTTTGCCGCTTTTACGTAGCGTTCCCTAACGTAATCGCGTCGTCCGGGTCGAAAAGTACCGACTTGGGTCTTCTCTTTCTGACTTTAGGAGTCTTACGGGCCGTGTATCCTGTGGCCTTAACCACCAGCGGGTTTGGGTGTCCCACAGCATTGTCAAAGTAGCTTTTGGAGAGCCCCTTGAAATACTGTGCGATCGTCGGTAGATAAATATAATGTTGGCAAATATTATGCGAATGTTCCACTCATAATCCTAACATAATTTTATCACATCATAATTTGAAAAAATACGATCTTATAAGAAAGTGTTTACAAGTTCATATAATTTGTACGTAGTTACGAAATATTATTAAAAAAAAAAAAAGTAATTCAGCTCACAGTAAATTATTTAGAACGCAATAACTCTACGTATATGGATGCAGAATGTAAGCCATATAAAAGTAAGCAAAAACTAATAAATATTACCTATCACAGTAATACAAATAAATTGCTGCGGAATAACACTTTACGGCAATCATAAACTCATATGAGAATACGAAGCAGAAAACGAATTGTATCAAAATGAACCGCGATATTTTGAACTAATATATCTAGATTATTCATTGCTACTAAAAATAAGTGAAAAAAATAATAGTATCCTTTAAAATATGGAAATGATATTTCTTATATAAATGTGTACTAACAAGTATCCTTATTATGATATTTTAAACTGATATTAATTTGAAATATTCAATTTATAGAGAGCTAAACATTTGAAGGCTGAATCATTAGTATAGGACAATATAAATTAATTCACAAGTTAATTTGGTTAAGTGAATCTAAATGTTGATGACTACCAATTTACATAACCATCAACCACAATTCAAGTGTTGAATTAATCGACTCTTGTATGTTTTAATTATCGCTGGTATTGTTTGATAAATATAAATCAGATCAAACTCAATAAAGGAAGAAAAAATATTAGGAAGTTACAAATTTAATTATTGATTTCTACAATATTACAAAATTCAGTTTTTAATAGGATTGATATATTAGGTCTACAACTTTGCTTTTTGCCAGCCGTTTTTCAAAAGATGGCGCTAGTAGCCAGTAATAGTTCAAATAAATAAATCACAGTTGTTTTCCATCAGTTTTGACATATATAAATATAACCTTACATCGATATTAGTTAATTTTTGTTTGCGTCATATAGTTACACTTAATTAAATTTGTCAACTTATAAACCGAACTCATGTCATATGCGGGAGATTTCACTTTTTCATTTCAACATGAAAAAATCGGCGGCTGAGGCTCATCGGGTTATTTCAAGTACTTATGGTAATGATACTATTAGTGAAAAAACGTGTCGCGAGTGGTTCCAGCGCTTTAAAAGCGGTGATTTTGTTGTTGAAGATCGGCATAGCGGTGGTAGAGAAAAAACTTTTGAAGATGATGAACTGGAGGCTTTACTTAATGAAGACTCGTGCAAAACTCAAGAACAGCTAGCAAAATCATTGGGAGTAACTCAGCAAGCAGTATCAAAACGCCTGGAACAGCTGGGGATGATCCAAAACAAGGATACTGGGTACCGTATCAGTTGAAACTAAGAGATGTTGAGCGACGTTTATTTGCTTGTGAACAGCTGCTTGAAAGACAAAAACGAAAAGGATTTCTTCATCGTATTGTTACTGGGGACGAAAAATGGGTGCACTGGGTGGACAACGACGACGCGGGATTCGTTTGTTACCTGAAAGATGGGCCAAAGTAGTGGAAAGTGACGGACAATACTTTGAAACATAAATAAGATACCATTTTTTTTATATAATTTTTAAAATTAAAAAAAAAAACGGCGGGAGCAAAGTTGTAGACCTAATATTTACTCACTAAGAATTATAAGGCAAATTGTACTTTGATGTATATGAATATATAAATATTTGTTTTAAGAAACGGGACATGTCAAAACAAAAGATAAGAATAAATTAAACAATGTGTTATAATGAAAAATAACGAGTTTACTACAGAGGGTCTGAGGTATTACGATTGTCAATGTTTATAACTTTTATCGAATTATTTCCCGACTTTAAAAACTGTTATTTTCTTATAATAGTTGTTAAAGTTTATTTTTATGACAGTGAAGTCCAATATAACAATTAATAGATTGTAACCGATTGTTCTAAGGTTAAGAACTGGCTGAGACACGAATGAAGAAAGAAACCCCAAAACGCTTTGGTGATAATTCGTCCTAATATTTTACTATCAGCCAAATATCCTTTACAGATTAGACTTTTGTTATAAAGATCAATTCTTGCATTATCTTTACGACCTCTCCCTGAAGGAGTTTTCC
Source organism: Melinaea menophilus ssp. n. AW-2005 (assembly GCA_918358695.1). Taxonomy (NCBI): domain Eukaryota; kingdom Metazoa; phylum Arthropoda; class Insecta; order Lepidoptera; family Nymphalidae; genus Melinaea; species Melinaea menophilus. The sequence continues at coordinate 4,162,299 of OU911046.1, read as the reverse complement.
GTTGGGAATTAAGGAGGATTAGACTAAGGAATAGAAGACTAACAAGATAGTGATTTTTATGTTAACTACGTATTGTATCAATATTATGAATTTTAACTAAATTAATTTAAATAAAATTCGTAATTCGTAGAGAACTTGACAGATATTAAGATTTCACTTCAATTTTATATAATTCTGTGAAAAGTAATTACTAAAGAGCAAAATTTTTGACTATGACTTTTAATAATAAATTATATATAAACTTAACTCTACTCTTGAGTTAATGTGTCCCTTCTCTCATTACTTAAGCCACTTCATCTATAAAATGGGGTTACGAAAAATACAATGAAATTTCGTACTAGGTGTTATGGTATATATAATTACAGTTTACAACTTATGTGATGTATCTAACACCATCATAATTATTACAATTTGTTGTTAGCATAATAAAGTAAAGGAAAACGATATATATTTATATATATATATATATCTATTTATAATAATTAGAAATATTTTTTATGATATCTTTACTATTATAGTTTCTCTAATGTAATAGCAGGTTCAAAATAAAGGACACAATTCTGAGAGCTAAAGTTTTTAAAGTAAATTTAAATGTTTGTTACAATCCTGATTTAATAGAACTATTGGATCAGGACTCTAATAGTCAACAAAAAAATTGTCCCATGTTTATATAATTATACAGTTTTTTTTGTAGAAGCCCGTCAACAAGAGCTACAGCAATGTCAATTTTGATGAAGGTCGACTGAGTAGTTTTTATGTGATGTGGCGACATAAAATTGATTCCCAAACGATTAAGAGCTTCGCTTACGGTCAGATCAGTAATATTGTCTTAGAAGTTGGCAAAAAATGTACTCCTGAAAAGATGTTTGCTTTTCAATCTCTAAGAAATTAAAGATAGTATTGGTGTCTTGCAGTCTTTTTGAAAAAAGAAACATAATATTTTCTACGGGAGCAGCATTAGCGCGAAAGACAAGTATTATACAATATAATTTAGAAAACGTTAAGAGTGATTCAAAGAAAATCTGTCAAATAAGATATTATACTATACATTCTTTATAAAGTTAGCTGCCTTCTTTATTTTTAGACATCAGACGACGACAAAGAAAATATTCTAAGCCCAAATTAAAAACACAAACTCCTTAAAATTGTAAATCGATATTGTAATGATGACAGTATAGTGGATGTCGAAATAATTTTATAATTGTTGTTGTTTGAACGTAACCATATTTGAAGCTATTCACATAAAAATTACGTAGAAGTCTTGGAGCTACACAGACGCTATCTTCGTCTAATTTACGATAATGAGTTATTTATTGGAAATGACATAATTCATTTCGAGTTCAGCACAGCTCCACGAACTTTCTCAATTCTTACAAATTGGGTGGCTCAGATATTAAGTCAAAGAACCTAAGGTTACTAGTGTATTATTTCATCGACGTATTTTGGGATTGAGTACTACCTCGACGAAATTTTTATTGCATACCAGAATGTCCTTACTCGTTAATGACCTGTAAAAATGAGTTCAAGTATTCTTCAAAATCTCGGGTGTGAACCTCAATAAGTATGAACAAGTCAATATTGCTACAAAAAAAAACCTTGTATTGTATTTGTAAAGTTGTTCTATGGCAAATTTGACAAAACTTGAAATATTTGCCAAAGAAAAAAAGAGCTTTCTTTTTGAAAAGGTTTCTTGTATATTTACACCAAAATCTGTGAATCTAAGCGAAGTGCAGAGTCTTGTAGACCTGCAAAATTTTGTGAGTTCTTTAAGTTCCTCGAGGCCGATTACATTACAATCATTTTTAAAGATTGTTGAAGTCCCTTCTTGATTATCCCGAGAAATGCTTACTATTATATTTCTCATGCTTGAAAAAAAAACTGTAGTGATGGACGCAAAACTATTGCCTTTTTAACAATGTTTAACAATTTTTTTTTTTAAACTCTATAGCCTTCCAACTTGTACAGTTTTTAGTCGGTTTGTATTTAGTATATGGTTTAGCATACAATACAATACAATAGCTAAAATGCCTAGTTTCTACTCTTTGCAATGCAAATATGCCGAGCCATTTAAATGCCGTTTTATGATAAAAAATATTGAGAGCTGTAAACTAAATCACAAAATATTATCTGCTTATAATATTTATCAAGTAATGTATTTTAATATTAAATAAATATGATATATCAATTTAATGGGATAATTAATAAACCAACCAAGACAAAAGCAAGGCATTGGTGATTATGTTGTGTCTAAACGCAGCACAGTGTTATTTAATTGGTGAATATATCAAATAAGATATTGTATTACACTTAAAATTTAATTATATTTTTAGAAAATCTTTTTTAAAAAGATTTCGTTATAAAATGCCCGAAAAAGACGTTATTACAAGAAAATGAGATATGAAAGTTTTACCGTCACGCTATACCTTTTTTCACGCTGACTGGGACACAAAAGACTAGTGAACTCGTTAAAGGTCCCAAATTGCGGCACTCAATTGTCGAGATGCACTCGTTTGCGAGTGATGTGGAGCGATGAATCTTGATTAGCTGTAATATTGCAGATGGCAGTTTTTAGTTAAAAAGAAATGTAGTTCTCCATCTGTATTGTTCGAGTTTTAAAAGTAATCTTAACATTTCCGTTCTTATGTCGATTACATAAATTTGTATTATTTTTCTGAACACCATAATAATTATTTTCACGATTCTATATAATGAATCATGATGAATGAATTATCTAAATTTTTAATAAACACATATTTTTATTAGATGCACAAGAAATATATATAAAGTGTTCTTTCTATTTTTGCTCAAAGGCCTTGGTATTTTAACATAAAATGGGTTGTTAATGTCATCATGGAAAGCATATCTTAGAAATATAATACAATTTGCTAAATTAGTATTAAAAATATACTCGAAAGTAATCACAGCAAATACAAAGACTGTTTAGTTATCTTTACCAGTTAATTATAATATTTATAATTTTTCTATAAGACATTTAAGCTTAAGCTTTGTTATACGATTAGGAGGTTTATATACTGTTCTTTAGAGATTAAAATGTTTGAAATACGCTAATAATTCTTGACCGGTTTGTTGGAATTAAAAAATAATAATGATGTATATTTTTATTCATATAAAGATTGGATAAAATTCTACTGTGTTAATTTATATGAACACTAATAAGTTAAATTTGAAAACAAAGTCAATTTATCTAACAAACGTATCTGTCCAGATAACGATGAATAAACTACACTATCTAAATGTTTTGATCGGATTTCAACAGACTGTTTTTTAAAAGTATCCTATATGTACAGGTTACATTACACTGTTCAAATACGGGAGAAATTATGTATGTATATCGTGTAATGACAACTATTAGGTACTTTATTATTTTTATTTTGATAAAATTTTTCTTTCTTTTTGTATTACACATAGATAAACAGATATTGTGTTACTTATAATTTTATAACTGATATAAATCTTTTGTCACAATTTTGTTGAGTCATAATTTCTCACAAATGTATCTAAAATATAGGTTCTATATAAATTTATACAATGTAAACCATACATACAAAAACCCACACACTCCCAATCTATTTCGTCAACTTGAAGCTATAGACAGATTTATTGCTACATCGTAAATAACATTGACGGTTACTTACCTGCCTGTTCACATTGGCAGGTGGTAGTGGTAACAATGCAGTGGATAACAAAGTAAAACAAGTGAAACAATTAACACAGTAATTAAAAAAATATTCGTACTATTAAGTGTACGAAGCACTGTTAGTCACTACACCTTTGAAGAGCGGCAGAAACACTATTACTAACAATAGCGAAAGTCATAGGTCAATTCTTAATTAATACATTATTTAATTTTATTAATCACAAAATAACTTTCGTACCGAAATTCATCGTAATCCCGCAAAATAATACAAATTTTTCAAGTTTTGAATTAAAAATGGAGACTTTTAATAATCTTATTTCAAAGTTTGTAAGTAAAAATTATTACATTTTTTCTGCTTATTGAGAGCACATATTACTCTATTAATATGTCTTTTATATCAATATATTTTGAATACTTAAAGGTAATGGTGTAAATCAGGTGATCATCGTACAAGCATAACAAAACCATTGTTCCTAAATATTTGACTTACTCATGGACTGACTTCCTGACCTTTTCTATTGTGATAATTGACGATTCAAAAGTGCGTGTGAATGCCTACTGGAATAAAGATATTTTGAATACGAATTTGAATTTGATTTGAACGTATAAATAGGTGCTTCTCTCATTTTTATTTTCAGTGTAGAATATTACACCCTAGCATATAAACATACAAGCTTATAAGGCTTAATTTATAAGATAACCCTCAAAAAACTCCGCATCATTGTTAAGAGACTAACTTTTTAACTATATTTTTAATGTCAATGTTGAAATGTTAATATTTTCCACAACAGGTGATTTTTTTTACAATTAGTTAAGTGACATTCAAATTTTCGAAATAAGATAATTACTTATCTATATTTACCTCTTAATAATTATAATGATATAGTTAATTAAATTAAGAAAATAATAAAACTCCTAACACGACATTGTAAATATCACGCGTTGGTGAACAATAAAATTGATCTTCCTGTTTAATCAAACAACAACAGGTGCGGTTAATACTGCCAGAGACTTCGGTTTTATCGTATTTGAACTTTTGTATCTCTACTAACCTAAGTTTCATAAATCAGATTTTATAATTTGGGAAGAAAATAAAAGATAGACGGACAGATAGATGGCACCAAAAAATGTTTTAAAACTTTTAATATCCGAAATTTATCTATAATTTATAATTTTTCCTCAACTTTTCATATAACTTCAGACATGTTAATTTAAATCCCAAGTTAAGACGCAAGATTTAGTTCGCAATTAACGGCAGTGCTAAATATATGAAAAGATAAAACCGGTAAGCGGTCTAAAACTTGCCTCCGTAGGTGTTCATGAAGCGAGAACAACGCAATTGTGCTCATCCTTATCCGGTTCTAAAGTATGTGTTCTCATTGAATACACTTTGCACCAAGCTATAGAAATTCAAAGTACGCTTATAACTATAAGATAATTTAGTTCCATAGAAATGGGCACATTGTAACATACAGTGGAACTTATAAGGAACTGGGAAGTAGGTATATATTTTCATGAAATCTATTGCAGTTTTATTAAACGCTTAATAAAAATAATTAATCAGCATCATAGATAAGTGGACTTTTGCAAACTTTAAATTTAATTTGATATGAACAAAAATTATTTTATAATAAATGTGAAATGTCTGTAGTAATTATTGCATGTTGCAAAAATAAATTTTAATACTACTGATCCGAGATAACTACGACGAAACGTCACGAAAAAAATATTCCCGCAAATTTTAATATTACGTCTGGTGCTAAATCAGTTTACCCGATTAGCATCACAAATAACGCATGTCTAAAAGGAATAAAATACGTAATTTGTTACATATACGTTTAAATTTAAATATTATATCTCATTATGAAACCTTTCTGAACAAAGATTACCGATTAAAGCAACAAAATTGTATTTATAACCAACATATGTTATAAATTACAATTTGGATATGTGGTCCCATTTATCCCGATTAGTATCCTGCTGTTCATAAGATATAAATAAGTTTGATAGTAATTATGAATTGGAATTTTTAATTATAATACAAAATCTTTGTCTTGGATTATTCGATATTATATATACTTCAGATTTTATATTATAATATTATGAATACTTTAACGCAAGCTATACTCTCATCATTGTCATAGAGAATCAAAAGAATAACAGGGTCAAGAAGTATCGTTTCTTTGTTTTTCTAAAAGTAAATATCCAAAAACCAGAACAATAAGTCCGTTTGTAGTCATAGTTTTATAAATGAAACATTTTAAACAAAAATAAATTAAAGAACTGACAGTTACATCAAAAAGGTATTCTTTCACCGCGGGACGCTTTAGACCCGGAATTGAAAAAAGGTAAAAAATACCATTTTTTCAATTTGATCCAACAGCTGCGCAGCCGCACACATGAGGAGAGATAATGATGTGTTTATCCTAATGCTACATTTGCTGTGTGTTTAACTGATTTGTTCCCTTTAGTGCTTTTATTTTTTGAATGATATAGATAATTTATCGAATATGTGATATCAATGCGAATAGATTTAACATAGTTTGATAAAATATATAGATTATAATTGTAACTTTCGCTGCCATCGACACATAATTAGTTCATAAACAATAATTATTACAGATAATATTTTTGGGTAAATCTTATTAGAAATTACATTGGAACATTTTTTTATAAATTTAAAAGCCATGAATTGATTAACTTTCATTTTGATATAATATTAAATATATAAATAAAACAACGTAGGTGGCATCCAAACACTTGAAACTAGTTAGAGCTATTCCAAATAATATTTTTAGCAGTGTTTTATCAATATGTCAAATTAATAATATAAACAAAACAATAAATACAAATAATGAAGTAGTATATAATTTAATTATTTCCATTAACCTAGAGTAACCTTAAGCTGGCAAGAAAGAATACGGAAATTAATAAAGAATGATTTCTTCGATCTTCTTATTACACGATTGTAAAAATGAGAATGTGAATGTGTGTCAGTCTACCAATATTTAAAATACCACAGACATGAAATTTCTACGTAACGAAATAAACCCACGTTTCTAAGGAAACTCTTGTTTACGTAAATAGTTTAGAGTAACGGCCCGCTGTCGATTGCCGGGATTTGGTCGGACGTATGCGATCGCGATCTTGCACCCTTATCCGCTTTCGATTTATTTGTACAGCGATTTGTGGGAGAATAAAAACTAAAATACTTTGTGATCCGTTTCATCTTTGTAAACAAATAAAGTCTTGTTAGCGTAATGTTACGAGAAATACTGTTTTCAATAACAGATGTTTGAAAATTTATTGTAAGACTGAAGTAAATTATTGCTTATTTTAGAGCCCTATTTTTACATAAAATATATTTCTTTGGTTGCGTCTGCTATTTTGTTTGTGGATAACACTTTTTATATAATTTCAATACCCATTGTATAAAACAACACAATATATTATTTTTTCATATGGAATCATAAATACAATATTTATTATATTCTGAAAGTTATATGTGAATTTGTTACTAGTATCAGATAAACTAACACATCAGTTTGAAAACTTAATCCAATCAGTTTTTGGCGATAACGTCAGTTTATGTATCTGTACTTTTTCTGTTAGTACATTTTTACTTTTTTACTCCATTGTTTATAAACACCCTCACTATATCCGGGATATTTTTGTTGCAGGTCAGTGAACCGCTATGTTTGAGCTTTGTGTTTTTGGTCCAAATTAATGTTTTTGGTGTACAATAATAATACTCTAGTGTTCACTTTCGTTTAAAAATATTTTGATTAGTGTATGTAATAGGTCTAGTATAAATAAGGACCAAATTTCATGTTAGGTCTTCATAGGCCATAATACTTTTGTTTCGTAAGGTTTGTTTTTCTTTGTAATCTTTTTATAAAATATTTAATAATACAGTACAACTGTAATCAAATTATTAAATAATATATTGAAATAGATGACAGTCATACAAACCCAAACTTTATAAACACATTAAAATTAAAAAAAAGCTCGTAAAAATTGAAATGGAAACAATGATCGTAGTAACTGCTGTAACATAGTTAATATAAGGTACATACCATAACATATGTAAATTTAAGTAATAACTACAAAATATATATGTTAAATAAATAAAATAAGGTATTTATTTTGACGACCACGGGAATAACTTTTAAGAGTTAATTTTACGAGTTTTGGAATCATTTGTCTTAACAATGCTTAGGGATGAGTGTATTTAAAACTTTTCAAACAAATTTGAATGGTTATAAATTTTTTTACGCTTCGGAAACATAAAGTTTGTTTTGTGTTGACTTTCTAACAGATAAATGTTAACCGTGGTTTTTTCTTTTGAAGATTTTCCTTTCTTATTACGAAAACCTTAAAAAAAGATATGGTAACGTAATAAGGTTTGTTATCGTGTTAACGATAAGATGTGATTAGTTTTCAAATTAAACGATTCAAAATTTACTTTAAAAAACTTGCCAAGAGGATGTCGGGCCCCATGCAATGTAGGGTTCCTCAGTTGCCCATGATGAATAAATATATTGATACACTATGCTATTGATACATTTTCTAAGATATGTCCAGCGTTTGCAATATTAGTGCTCAAAAATATATATTCTCAAAATACATAACCGGCTATAACGCGTTAACATAACTAAGTAGTTGTGGCAGATTTTCTTTTAAATTCCTTATATGTGCTACTATCGTTATTTTTTTTACACCGAAAAAATCAACTATATCATTTCAACAGAGGGAGGAAGCTTGAATTTAACAAAAAAATTGCCTTTAAAATTTAAAAGTTTACAAACGAATCCCTTAATCGAATAATTAGTTTTGCAAACCTGCCATATTTTTATAAATAATTTTATGTATTTCACGTATTTTTTTCTCTTAAGTATCCCATATCATGGGGAGGTAAGCATAAAGGTAGTGGGCTACGGAATCATAAAACAGTATAGTATTTTATTCAATCAATAAAACTATTTAACTGTTGCAATACCAAAAATGGGGTTCGGTGTTTATCAAAAAACCACCTCTTTAAAATATTTAAAATAAAAAAAAAGGTTTCTTAAAGTAAACAAAATAATTTAATTTTGAAATAAATTTCTCTGGCCTTCATTTTACTCTGGAGCAGGAGGGAACAAAATTAAAAAATATATTTATGATTTTAATTATTTGTCACTAAATCAGGTTATTATTGTAGCAATCGTTAGTATAGTAGTTTAGCGTCAAACTGTTAATCTTTGATGTACACAATATTATATATATTATTTATTTGGAAATGGTTATATTTCTATTAAATCAATAACTACGTGAACATGTTTTCTTTGTAATGCAATGGTAATATATCTAAACAATTTATTATTATAGTATAATATATGTGATTAATGTGTTTGTGTCTTTTTATCATTTTGGTGAGTTAAGTACCCACCTCTTATTTTTATCTACGGAATCTAGGTTTTACCAGTTAAATACCTATACTTTAATTAATATCATCATAGATGGAAACCTACGTGACTTCAATTCGATTTCAAGTTATATTTAGTTACTACGCTGAATATTTTAAAGCATTATGTAATATTTACCTCTTGTAAAGCGAAACGACTTCGTTAGTACGGGTAATGTTTACAAGGCTTTGATACCCATATATCAATTGATATTTTATATAGGTTTTACATTTAAGGTAAAAATGCTGTGTCGTTTTGTGTTCGCTTGATATTATTGAATAAATATTCTTAAAGTATTGACTTATTCATTATACTTGTACATGTTTAATAGCTTCAGGGAACATACCACTTCTTCACTTTGGATTTGAAGTTTAGAATTTCTACTTATATACATGCTGATGTAAGATACTGTGGTTATATTCACCGACCCTATTAATTAACTTAAGTATATTAAATTATTATACTTTTTAGTACTATTTAGTTTCTCCCGATGGAAATCATGGTTATTTTATATTTAGAAAAATGTTTTTTAAATTTTTTTTCATATTTATTAAAAAAACACAACAATGACTAAATAATTTTGTTCAAGATACTTTGCTTTTCAATTTCTAGTTATATTTCGCAACACTTGTCTTAAATCCGATCATTTGACAAGTAACAATAAACCCGTCAATGCTAACAACTTTAAGTTAGTACAATCGACTGAACTTAATATGACATACTGTCATTTGTTACAATACTAATTGTTCTAATTCAAACAGTTAAGAAGATTAACTGTAGGTGACAATGTTTACATTTCCGACGAGGGTTTGATAAGATTATGTTAATTTTTTAATATCTATAAAGAAGTTTAAACGAATAATAATTTTGTTATGAAATAATATTAGTGACGAGACATGACGTCATTAATGATAAAATTTAGGTCATTATTTTCATTCGTTAATACTGCACTATTACATTTTTTATAAGTAATAAGTTTTTTATTGTAACCAGAGCCCTTATTATATCAAAATTTCTGTTTTATCAAACAGAAATTAAATTAGTTATCGCTAATGAAAAAACATTTGTCTCTCTCTGGTTGTTGAAAAAGTTGGAGTATAATAAAATATGATTTGAACTAATTCCTATCTCACGCAGAATTAAAAACTAATTGCAGAACACTACAATAGCAGAGTTAATATAGACGTTGGAGTTGAAATCGAACAATGAAACGTTAGCGTCGACATGTGATTGTTCATAACAATAATATTCTCACTAATAGTGATTCACTAACGATCGTCTACAATACACGGTACGGTAATACAAATAAGACCATTGTTCATCCTATTCACAAAATATGTTATGATTACGGATTTTAATTGCTTGTTACGAGACTCGGAGCCATTCTAGAGATCAATAGTTAATAACAACAAAGAACAACGAAATAGATACTTTCACATGTGATTGTTTATTATTAATGACATACAAATTGTTTGATTTTTTTATAAGTAATAATCTGGCCCAAATTAAATCTTGTCTATGTTGTTTGCTGTTAATAGTTATCACTATAATATTATAATTATCCATTTAACATGGCATTGTATAATTGTGGAACTTTTTTTTTGTGACCGAGATATCTCGGATCTTTAGTATTATATTTTATTTTTGCCACATGGAAAAATTACTAAAGATATTTCACATCTATTAATTCAGGACAGTTTGATTTCATCTTAAATTAAATTAATTTATGCTTTGCAAAGCCCATTTATCTTAGATGCTAATTCATTATTTTTTAAGCGTTTAATAAAAGTGCAATAGATTTCAAGAAAATATATACCTACTTCCCAGTTACTTATAAGTTCCACTGCATGTTACAAAGTGGCCATTTCTATAGAACTAAATTATCTTAGAGTTATAAGCATAATTTGAATTTCTATAGCTTGGTGCAAAGTGTATTCAATGAGAACACATACTTTAGAACCGGATAAGGATGAGCACAATTGCGTTGTTCTCGCTTCTTGAATACCTACGGAGGCAAGTTTTAGACCGCTTACCGGTTTTATCTTTCCATATATTTAGCACTGCTGTTAATTGCGAACTAGGTCTTAAGTTGGGATTTAAAACAACTGGTCTGAAATTATATGAAAAGTTGAGGGAAAACTATAAATTATAGTATAATTTCTAATATTAATAGTTTTAATCTTTTAGTTTAAAGGTAATCTCTCTCAACAATGATGCAAAGTGCTTTGTTATAGGTGTTTGTTATAATATGGAGCAAAGCTAACTTGATTATGGGTCATTCTATTAGGAGACTAGAATTATGCCGATATTACTTCCATCTAATCTAATATCGTAGATAACGCACAGGGCGTTATCTACGATATTTTCAGAACAACCGACCAATCAGAAGGTGTCAATAATCATGAACTCGTTCAGAAAAAATAACGTGTTTTTTATTCAAATTTATTTAATTGCCAGTGATGGCTTTATATTAGTAATAGCAATAAATTATATTATGTTTCAATGATCTTTTGGACTATTTCTATATTATTTTGTTTTTATTTTGTAAGAAAGAAAAAAAAATTATTCTGCTTCGCTTACGAAATTATTTGATAATGTTACTACTCATGTTGATTCACTCCAATGTTAAGAAAAACTATGACTATGTATATTTACTCTGAAAACAAATTTCTGCAAGATGATAGTTGCACAATGTTGATAGTATGCTCGTAGTGTTTACCTACTTCAAGCTTACCTGGATTGTCTTTTACTATTTGTTTGTATGAGTTTGAGAGTGCTTAGTATACATTTTTTATGGAAATAGTCTTCTAATTTTTTATTTATTTTTTTATAATTGAAGGTAAGGTACCTTCAATTATACGATATAATATATTTTTTAACGTTAACAAACGTTGCTCATATAGTTTTATATAACTCGAGTAACATTAGTAGTATCATTTTTGTAAGAAGGTCTGGAAATTTTGAAAGATTTATGATTCAACAAAAAAAAAATGGTTTTATTTAAGTTTGCAATCTTCAACTTCTCCATTTTTGTAATATGGAGATGGATATCTCAATTGTATGACAGAGTAAACTGTTTTTATAAAGATTTGTTTGGACGATATTTACTTTGAGTATTTTATGTATCTACTAATTACAGTCGAACTTCTATATAAATTTAAATACTAAATTTAAAAAAAAATCTGCCATCTTAGACCAGACGAATACAATTCGGTCAAATTTAGATTCGGATTAACATCAACATTTGAACAAATTGGATATTCTCTCTCTTCTACCAAAACAGATAGTAATCTTACATTTACGGAAGTTATTAGTAATTTTTGAAGTACGATCAGACATTAAATATCTATAATTGAAGAACGTAAATGAATTGACATATTGTGAGTGCTCAAATAATTTAGATAAGGGCAAATGTATGGTTGAAATATATTCCTTTTTATAAGTTATTTTATAAAAACACATGGTAGCTGGTTATCTATTAACCAAACTACCTACGTACCAACCTATTTAATTTACATATGAGATAATTAAATGATAAATTATCTCATACTTACTTATAATATGTTCTTATTATCTTATAACTTTTGAGCCGTGAAAATATTACAAGAGCTTAAGTTTCTAGATTAAACATTACTCTATTTTATTTAGTATTTTTACAGAAATAGAATTAAAAAATCAAACATTTAAAAGAAAAATAATAACAAGAAATCTTTTACTATACAAGCAGCGCCGTTATGGAATTCTTTATTAACTAATATTATCGTATTTAAACGACGATTAAAGCACCACTATCTGTCCCAGGAATAAATTATAATGTGTAATATATGTATGTATTATAAATGTATATGTATGTTTTATATTTTATATAATATATATGATTATGTATCTGTATATAATTATAAAATATCTATGTACCTTTCTCTGCCCTCTTAAACCTATTGCCCTCTTAAGCTTCTTGTAGACAACTTACTTTTAAATATACCGCAATGTGAATTTATGTTCTTAAAATGAAAAGAGATAAGTAAAGAATTATTGTCCCAAAAATATTTCTGACAAGACGATCCAGGTCTTTGAAACGAATATCCCATCTTATGCATGTAAAATGAAATCATGTGTTCAATTTTGCCAATACTAGGTGTTATTGCGTTCCATCATTCAACTATACTCTTTGTATATCCGAAACCTCGTATTGTGGCAATCCACCAATGTAAAACGTGCGGTATTGAAAAAAAATAAATTTTTAATATTTTCTTACTATTATAATATTTTGTACATCTTTAAAAATTGGAATCTCCCTGGAGCAAAATGTTTTTAATGAAATTGGGATATTAAAGGAGAGAAAATGACCAATTTAAAACAAGCTGACACACCGAGATGACTGAGCTGTGACACCGCACCATTAATAACTAAAATAAAGTGGTATATTTCATACTAATCCCGATCGACCTTGATGGAATACTTGCAAAATAAAATACTTTGAATAAATTTTGTAGTATCTTCATTAAAAAAATATTATAATAATATAAAGGTGGTTATAGTATACCTCATTTTAAACACTAAAAAGACTAAATTCTCATACAGAAATAAATAAAATAATCAATTTAGTTTTCGCATATTCAGCATTTCTAGGTATATTGCTTTTATTCTTCCACAATCCGAAAAAACAATCTGATCGCACGTAAAATAACAATCATCGTAAAATTCTATTCATTTTATTTGTTATTGTAATGATTATTTTGCTTTGTATTACAATAACAACGGAGTGTAACTTTTTTACACCTATTGAAGACGGAAAAATTATTCCTTTTTTAGACGTTCCCATGACTTTGTTTCATAAACAATCCGAACTATCTATACTTAATAATATACTTGGCCTATAGAGATACTCGTATTTATGCTCATTGCGGTTAACCATAGGCGGTAATATCATAGTCAATTTTAATAGTAATATAATAGTCATGTGTAATCGATTAAATAAAATTAAAGTTTAATAGAGGGTTTAGTTTTATAACTAATTAACGACATCTTATTTCATTCTTTCTGATTATATTTTGCTAGTATCAGTTTTTACTGATATATTGAATAGGAATTACAAAAACAAATCAAAGCAAAAAAGCAGTTATAGATTCAACACTACTTGTTAAATCACCAATGAAGTAATAACTTATAATCAGACTCTTCTATGATGAAATGTTTATCTTGACCAAATTTAACATCATAATGTCTATTTCAATTTAACTCTATCAATGAAATAATATACTTAATTCATAATGTGACTCCTTACATTACTTTTAGATCTGGTTTATGTATTTTGTATGTTATAGTACTAATATATTAAATAAAACTAACGAAATACATTTTATGAATCCCACCGGTTTAATTAGATAAACTTGAAAGTAGTAATAGTATTAGTAGTATTTGTTGGAGCTAGTCTGTGATTACGAACTATTAAGCTCGAAACTTTGTAATATTATATTGCTTTCTATATGTTTGTCCTATCTCGAACTTTAGTTTCAATTCGATTTATGAATACCTTACACATTAGTACCCAAGTTATCAAGTTATCCAACAATCCCCGATAAATCACCGATAGATAATACATTTGGTCAAATTCAATTGTGAAGATTATTTAAAAATTTTATCTCTGATATAACACAAAATTAATCGTATCGAAGAATTTATTTAGAACCATTCCTCTTGTTCCGTGACAGGTTCTTAGCCGCTGGTATAATTTATAAGCATCAAGCGGTTCCAAAGTGCTATTATCTAGATATTTAATTAAAATTTTAACTTTCACATTGTTTATCGCCCAAACTAGTTAACGATACTAAAGGTAAATATTGTTCGAAACACAATAAGTCAGCTTGAATTTTGGTAATAAATAACCATTTTAACAACAGGCTATGAGAAGGCTAACTACTTTTATTTTGAACTCAGTTTAGTAACTCACGTCTTGATCCTACATTAAAGAACCTATAACCTTTTGTCAGTAAAACGATAAAGTAAGTATATGTAATAGTATCAAAAGGTCGAGTGGGATGAAAAAAAGAATGAAGCAAAGCAAGAGTGGGCTGGTCGGTAAATATATCGATAATATTTAATTTTAAAGATCTCCTAATCATGATTAATTAGATTGAATTCGCCCTGTGGGTGGATAATAATTTAGTGCTAATTAATTAAAAATATAATAGTGATGAAGAATTTATTTTTTTAAAGTTTATAGCATATAATCGTTAAATTTTGAAAGCAAAATTAAACATACCGAATATATACATTATTAAGAAAAATAATATTTTTCCTAATCGACGATGCTTTTAAGTAACTTAAATAAAGTTACAAAAATCCCGTTATAGTTCTATTATCTTACAGTCGCGTTTGTCCGAAGGTCGCGCGTCGCCCACCCGTCGAGAATTTACTACTAAAAGTGATTCAGTCATATCTTAAAGTTTTTATTGTTTCCGGTTGCATTTCGGTGGGATTGGATTGGTTGTTATTTTATTGTGTAGAAAATGTGACATAATGCCATAGTCATGTGTATGTAAGGCGTATACTTTGGTTGTTAAAGTACTCCTCATTAAATAACGAAATTGTAATTTTTTTTCTAGTAATTTGACCAATACGTAACAGATTACTAGACTATTCAAGCGTTAATTTATTTATAAATTAGTAACAGAAAGAAATAAATTAACTTTTACTATGAAAGTCGCAGTCCGTCTCAATTATTTGACTTTTCCATTTTTAATTTCATCCATTCCAATCTCTGATTCTTAACTACCGTTTAATCTATTAAAATGGTTTATTGTCTTTTTTGTTAACCTATAATTAAATTTATTTTAACAAATTTTAACCTATTGTGTGGAAACTAATAGAAATTTTTTATACAAGTTAAGTGTTCAAAACGAAAAGACTTAAAATTTTAAAATAATTAAGTGAAGCGAGCGGAGCGCTCTATTGGAGACTTTTTTACATTTTTGTCACGAATAGGCTCGAAAACTACTTGACTGAAAATTATGAAAT
Organism: Melinaea menophilus ssp. n. AW-2005; assembly: GCA_918358695.1. Lineage (NCBI taxonomy): Eukaryota > Metazoa > Arthropoda > Insecta > Lepidoptera > Nymphalidae > Melinaea > Melinaea menophilus. Next base: position 4,146,177 of record OU911046.1, on the reverse strand, counting down.
TTTGCAATCAAGAAAGACAGGTGATGGATTAAAAAAAATTGAAAAATGTCCTGTCGTAAAGGAATAATCACCAAAAAACTGACATTCCATTGAAGTCAATAAGATAAGATGAGTCACTACACTGGGCTCGCTTCGCTCAATATACAAAGGGAATCCGAGATTTCGCGAGCGCAGCGAGTCGAAATTGATTGTCTGTTGGCACCTCTACTCTATTTAACTAAATCTCCGGTAATCTAGAGTGTACTAAATACGCTTTTTTCCGTGACTTTCGAAAACACAGTATCTATGATACAGGAGGAAGGTCCCGTAAAAAGCATGAGGACCCCCCGGAGGGCATGTATGAAGAGGTTGATGTCTGTGGCCGAGGCGAAAGAGGTATGCAGGGATCGTAGGCTTTGGCACTCCGTCATCTCTGGCGACCCCACAAGGGATATGGCGTAAAGATAAATAAAATAATGGATATATGATATTGATCTATTATATATCAAACAGAAGTGATGATAATGATGATTCACATTGTACCTAAGACGATGAATCATCACAACTAATAAAGCAAATAATTTTTTAGTTATTTGATATAGTTCAAAATCATGTTTCTAATGAACATGTATAAAATCATCTAATATCTGCTAGCCATTAATACTTTAAAATATATTTTATCTTTATTGTTTTGGAATAAACTGTTCGCTATTGCCACTTGACTGACCGTATGTATTATTTTGTTGTTGTTGTTGTTGTTTTGTTGTAGCAGTTCTATGTTGATAGTTTAATGCAAAATTACATGACTAAAAATTATATTATTTATCGCAAAAGCTCTCGTAAAATTTAGCTAGAACTTATGTAATTTATACATTGTTTTTGTCGTAATAGTAACTGAAATAATATTTTAACAAAATTAAACTAAAAATGTTTAAATAATAATACATATAAAATGAAAGTAAAAAAATTGATTCTATATAACATTTTTTCTAACAGAATCCTTACAGGACTTTAAAACTCGAAGGAAAAGAAAGTATACCTTACCAATTCATTTATCTCACTTTAAATGGCGTAATATTATCTTTACAACAATCAATTAAAAATTATAAAAATGTTATTCTTATAATCTGTTAGTATTAAAAAAAACACTCTTGTAAAACACACAACAGATGAAATATAACTAAATAGAGAATTATCAGTTCAGTTATATTTATCTCTTGGGCGGCTGATGAAGCGAGCAGTCATCAAATGGAATTCTAGTAGTTCAATATTCTAACTCAAAATACCAGTCATTTATTTGAATTATACATCTTTGTGTATACTGTATAGCTTTGTGAAACTTAGCACCCAGAGCTACTGTTGTTCTCGGCAGTAAATCGGGACTACAAGGTTCTTATCGATTTTCATGACTGGTTATAATGCTTTATCTGTCTTCTGTATCTATCTGCTTTTGTTTGATTTTTTGTTTTATTTCATATATTGTAAATTTATTTAGTACATTATTTATTATCGATTACTCGATAAAATTGTTAAACTTTTTAATATACGGTAAATAAAATTTCTACTTTAATAGGCTTTAAATGCTTTATTCGATGGTACTTATTAATTTAATAAGACCAAAAATCTAAAGGACACAAATTTTTTTTGTATTATTTATTAAATATTTGCTAGGCGGGAGTGGTTTAACAATCAATGTGAAACACGGTTCCTTTTGGTACGAGACGTTACGTAATATTATTTGACATTCAATGTATCTTAGATTTAGATTATATATTAACTTAACGTGATTTTGTTAGTAGAATGAATTTAATATACTGCTGATAACATTTTCGGAAATTATACAGAATAAACATTAATATAGTTACGATATTAAAGATATTATTATATAAACGACCGTTTCATGAGAAATGCAAATATTACTATTACTTATTTATATATTTTTTTCACTATTTTGGCCGATTTAGCATCGCGTGCCGGAGTCAAATACGAGTATGAAACATCAATTCCAATAAAATTATCCGTGACTGAGTTCGTTACAGAAAGTATCAAGATATTTCGTGTCCTGACACATTTGACTGCTGTTGAAACTGTAATGTCTTCATTTTGAAAAGACACGCCCGACAGCTGTAGTGTTAACTACTACTAGCACTACATCTTAATTTAGTGATAGACTCTGATTACGATTACGATTATAATTAAGATTACGAATAGGATTAGGGTAACGAATGTAATTACGATTACGATTATGATTTTCTTTAAGCTTGATTTTCCAAAAGTTCGTGGTCGGCGGTGATCACGTACAACGCTCGTTTGTCGTCCTCTAACATAAAATAAGACTTTAAAGGATCGTAAGCTTCTATATACTATAAATTAATTTATAACAAAATTCTAAAATGATTTTTATTGCAAAATACCTGCATTTTACAAAAAATATATATAGACTTGATAAAATTAAATTAATTTGGTTAAAAAAATCAAATGCGAAACAGAGAATCGCATCTAATGTGATATTTTTTTTATTCCAAAGAATTAAAAAAAATTGATACAAGTTCTAACTTTAAATTATATAATTTTATAAGCAGAGTGTATTGTTTGATTAATAATTCAATCTTTGTTATCTTACTTATTAATTTTTGTGAGACTTTCCTAAATAAAACAATAGATTTTCATTCCACTCAAATATTTAAAGGGACTGTCATTCTTAGGGTTACAATGTCTCTTCGTTGTCGTATTAGGACGTCTGCAATTCTTGGTAAATCTTCTACATTTCTGTGTTTGTATTTGATAAAAATAAAAAATAAAACATTTCGTCCACTTGTTTTTGTTTTAATAATGTCCACATTGAAGCAAGTTTTATAACAAATACAAGGAACAATTTGAATTTTAAACAAGATAAATTTAATATATTTAATCCCTTGGAACTTCATTTTTAAAATATCTTAATATCTTATTGGTGCTTGATTACCTTGAAAGCCTTATTCAGTACCTAAAACTTTCTAGATTTAGTTGTTTAAACTAAGCACTAATCTGACAGCAAATTGTCTATCGTTTAAATGTATTATTATATTTCATTTTAATTCGAACAATATGTTTCTTTTCATTCAGATATTAAAAGAGTAAGCAGTAAAGAACAATAAAATAAATGTTTTCTTTTAGTACCAACATCAGACGTGCAAGGCGTGTTAGGGAAGAAGGCGTCGTTGCCCTGCGACATTCAACCGCTCCACTCCGACGACGCGGTGGTCATGGTGCTCTGGTTCAAAGAATCTGATGGAGAGCCATTATACAGGTACCGTAAGCATTGACTATTTTTTATTTAAATATAAAGATATAAAGACTTCTAGCCCTGTACAAAGTATTTGATTGAGAAAATTTTTATAGATCTTATAAAGTAATCAATACACTTTTTTCTCTATTTACTACTATAAACACCTCTAAGTATATTTTATTTTATTCCTATTTAAGAACAATAAAACTTGTATATTCATTAAATACATTAATAAAAAAAACTCCTATTGATGAAAAATTTACTCTAGCTATGACATCCGAGGTCGCCCTTATAACCAGCCAAAACTTTGGTCTTCTTCTCTGGTTTTTGGCAATCGAGCGTACTTCCGAGGAGGTGCAACTCCGGCAGTACTCATGGTGGACAACGTGATAGCATTGGATGCAGGCGTTTATAGATGTAGAGTAGATTTTAAAAATTCACCTACTAGGAACTTGAAAGTCAATTTCACTGTTATAAGTAAGTTCCAAAATTTTTTGTACGTTTTTTATTATTTAGAACAAGTTTCTAATTGCTGTATTTCATTATAATTGAAAAGTATATAAAGTTACATGTTAGACAAATGTATAATTTTTGGAAAGATAGAAAGTATTCAATTATCTTCATTCAAAACCGTGAATCCATTAAATGTTGTTTTTAATGGCATGAATGATACTTGTGATAATTGGATGATTCTTCGAATTATTGTTCAGTTTTCGATAACAAATGAGAAGGTTTTGATAATAAAACTCCCTTTCCGTTTTTTATCTTTTATAGTAACTTAAAAGTAACTGTAAATGACTTTCTAATTTCATTAATATTTTCGAATTGTTTTATTTATAAAATTACATTCAACATAACTTTATTTGATTTTACACTGATTTGCAGAGAAATTTATTGCAAGGATTGGATGATAAATCATCAAGGAATGAATGAACTTAAAATTTTTAAGTGTAACTTCACAAAATTGTACTGTCAAATGGTTTTATTACTCGCTATTTCAGTCTGATATTGTAGACGAACTAGAAAAGAAAGTTTAAGTTTGATGAATAAAGATTTTTAATGTTTATTTTATAGTACCGCCGAGTCGACCCACAATATACGATGCAAAGAGAAGGGATCGCATGAAATTAGTTGAACCATATAATGAAGGATCCAATGTATTACTTAACTGTGAAGTTGAAGGAGGTAAGGCTTTGCGAAGAATCGATATAGACATTTGTACGTCTTTCAGGTACTTTCATAATTGTCACCTTATCAGAACCTTTTGAATAGAAAAAATTGACAGTAAAAAGGGGCTACGTTTTCGATTTTACTATAAATGACTTTGTAAATAATTATTTAATAACATCATCACATTTTAAACAAGACTGGTGTTTTTTTTTAATTATAAATATCGACTCGAGTTTCATGAAATCAATAATGGTTATAGGTTTACGTGAACGTAATTACTGTCATTTTGGTTTACACTGTCATCAATCTCATGTCATGTAATGTTTTTACCTCGTCACTAAATTATATATGGTAATTTCAAAATCCGCTTCTAACTCCACCATATTTGGTTGTAGAAAATAATTGAGGTTTAACTTTTTCTTCTTATGAATTTATTTATTACAATTATCTTATTAGAATTACATATTACATCATAAAATAAATGTTGAGAATATGATATCATTATATAAATTGCTTGAAGCCGAAGCCACAATAACGTTCTAGAGGACATCTTTTCATGTTACGCATAAAGTAATGAAATAGAGTTACACCCATTTATTATTACTCTCTTACAACCTCTATAAAGTATCACAAACAAAATCGTAAATTATTACTTCAAATGTCCACACAGCTACCTTTATTCCGAGAGTTATATTTGTATTAATCCATTAATCAAATAGACTATTGTTAGCTCTTATCGCTTTATATTAAACATCTTGAATCTTGATATTACCGTCTGTAGATGTGTGGGTTTAATAGTATCTTAATCATTTTTCTGTTTACGCAACAAAAGACATATTTTAAATAAACGAAATAATATGTTAATTTATTACTGATTATGACTGAACCAAATATTGATAATGATAGAAATATTATTGAGAAAAAATATTTTATTTGATTTCATATATTATAAAGTACAATTCAAAGTTAATACATAAATAATAGCCTCCATTGTTTGGTTATGAAAATAACATTGCGACCACCCGAGTGTACCATTCACCTCACCATACCCGACATTCACACCCGATTGTCCTGTCTGATGTAAGGTTATATTTAATAGATTTTTTATATTTTATTTTATTTTATTGTTACGGCATATAAATTTCCAATATTATCATTGTTGTCTGAATCAAAATTTTTGAATAGTATTTATTTAGCCAATTAATTATTTATTAATATTATAAACGATAAAAAAATTCATCAATCGTTTTCGTCTTATACGATTGTAATTAAATGTAAATTGATAATATTTATTTAGTTTAATGGTAGTGAATTTAATTATTATGAGATTATTAATTGGATTGTAACTACATTATAACTATGCAGTAGTCTGTATTAATATAACATGTATTGTAAATAATGGCGTCACTAATAAAATATTTTTAATTATATAACATAATGAAGACAACAGAATACAAAACAACCAGTTAATAACATTATAGTAATTCTGTTTCCTTTTATTTTGTTAAAAATAGGTACTGCAAAATTATTATTATTATTATGATTATGATTATTAATATTGTTAAAAGAAATGAGGAATATTTTTAATGACTACAAAGAAAACAAAAAGTGTTTAAGAAAATAATAAATAGTATTATTTCAATTGATATATATTTTTATTTGTAATGTAATTAAAAAACTCATAAAACCACATTTCCACAACAATAATCCCGTTAACCACACAATCTGTTAAACAGGTAGACCACGACCAAAAGTAACGTGGTACTTGGAAAACGTGGTAATAGATGATTCCTACGAACAAAGGGAAGACGGTCTGACAGTGAACACTCTGACGTTCCCCAACGTCGGCAGACAGCATCTCAATGCGCGGCTTGTTTGTCAAGCGTCCAACACGAACCTGGCGCCGCCGGAGACTAAAGTGCTCATCTTGGATATCAATTGTAAGTATTTGAATTATGTATCACTTACCTACTAATGAACATTTTATAAATATTACCCAATACTGAACATTTTATTTGTTTTCTCGAAAATTTTATATCAAAATCAAACATATATTTTGTCTTATAAAACTAATGAAATACTGTTATTGTTTTCCAATAATTTAGATAAAAAAAAGAATTGTTTAAAATTCTTTGTTAGATCTAAGAAAACATAATTTGTCTGGGTTCTTAGATGTTATAAAAAATATTGCATAACTAATCTTTTGGCCATAATATTTATAAAGATCGCAAATTAACTTTTTAGTCAACACCAATTGACTGCTAAGATTCAGTAAAATATGTTAATCGTTAATTTAAGTTCTATTAGAATATAAATAAATTTCCATTATACAGTGAAACCGATAACTGTGAACATAATCACCAAAGAGAAGCAAGTGTCAGCGGATAGAAGATACGAGGTGGAGTGCAAAACAACCGGCTCACGACCTGACGCCGCCGTCACTTGGTGGAAGAATAATAGACAACTCAAACGGATGGCGAAAAATGTAAGCCCTTTGTCCTTTATGCTATTGTCTCTTAATAGATTCTTTTCATTTCTTTTTCTTTCGCCACTTTGTCTTTTATCTTTTTCCTTAATTATCACTATATATTTTTTGTTATCGTAAGTACTTTATTGTTTTGTATTCTTTTATTAAAGAGGTTATTGTAGTTCAGGGCTATTTAGTATTTCTTATTAATTTTATCAGATTATACTAATATTTTTGTGAAATTAAAAATGAAATTTCTGAAGCAACTAAACCATTTACTCAAGGCTAAGTAAGATCCCTATTCCCTTTAGGAAAGATTAATAACTCTTTTTTTTAAAACTTTCCTTAAAATAAAGTCTATATTTTAAATATAATTGTTTTTTTTAATTTTCAAATTAAAAATAATTATTTGAAGATTAATCATTATTATTTATAGCAAAGTAACTACAACAAAAGGTTTATTTAAAAGTAAAAACAATATATATTAATTCAAATTAATATTTTATAGTTCTCAGAAAACAACGAAACGCTAAGCGTGCTGAGTCTTGTTCCAAGCGTTGAGGACGACGGTAAATATCTAACTTGTCGCGCCGAGAACAAACGCATACCAGACTCCGCGATAGAAGACAAGTGGAGACTTAACGTGCATTGTAAGTTATTGTATTTGTGAAGGGTTTTACGATTGCTTGTTTTATCCAAAAACAATATAACTTTTCTTTTTGGGCGACTAGAAATTTTGAAGCTTTTATTTGTGGACACTTTAAACGAAAAACCGCGAACACGTAGCGACATTAAGAAGCCTAACTGCAATTAAATAATTTTATTTCATTTCTATTGTTTCGGTTAGAACCATAATATAGAACATATTTTTATTTCTCCGGTTATTATGTTTTATATGTAAAATCTTGCTAAATCTTAATAGCTTGAATGCTTTATTAATAAGGTTTGTCTAATTATAATAAAAGAAGGATATGTATTAGGCACATAATTACTAATTAACGACTTCAATATGGAACTCTATCTATATCTATAAATATCTATCTCCGTAGTATCTCTGTAGTAAATCATTTATCCGGGTACGAGTATTGACTTGGATCGCTATTTGTTGAACATTGGCTAACATACTTAGGCAATAGACAGTCACATCTACTTAAGGAATACTAAAGTATTAAAAATATTTAAAAGTTCATCCAAAGGGTTGTTAAAATTTAGTTCATTTAATTTAGGTTTTTACAAATAGATAGAATAAATTACAATAACAAAAATTAGCAAAGCGTTATTGCGACCTTTTAAAAATATGTTGATTTATTGCAAATAATCTTCAATTTCTGTATAAGGTGCAGACTGAAAAAGCATAATGTAATAATTTTAACCATTATACAATAATATTCAAATTATTATGAAAATTTGCATTAGCCAATTATTTACAAAGATAACATTGATGTAATTACGTTCTATCCAAGCTTATGCCTGAAGTTTAACGTTATCATTATAATTAAATAATTGGAGTTCACAATCAGCACTCGCAAAATGAATTGACTTTGGTAAATATATTTAATGTTACTTAATAAAACTTCTCACTATAATATGTTATTATTGAATTACTTTTGTCGACCAAAAGTAAAGCAATCTAATATATTTTTAGTGATCACAGTAAATACGCAAATACAAAAAAAAATATGACCAAGCTAAATAATAAAATGAATTCTTTAATAATAGTTTGTTTTTGTTACAGATGTTCCAATAGTAGACCTCAAAATGGGTTCCAATCTAAACCCAGATGAAATAAAGGAGGGCGACGATGTTTACTTCGAGTGCACTGTCACAGCTAACCCTAAGACACACCGACTTGTTTGGTTTCATGACGTAAGCATACATTTCAACTGTATGATTTACGTTGAGAGCTATATTGCATCGAAGTTGTTATTCAAATTGTTTGATACCGAATACTATCGTTCTAACTGTTACTTTATTTTAACTTAAGGTTAGGAAAACGTTTGAAACGCTAATTTACTCGTATTCTTATAAATATTTTTGATACTGAACCGTATTCTGGAAATAAAATATGTGTTACCAGAAATATGTCATATAAATAACCTAAACAATGATTTTCATCTAATAGCCCATTATTTCCAACCGTAACATAGAACAACGAGATCTTCCACAACGAAAGTTCGGGCGTAATCTTAAGTGCGCAAAGCCTAGTGCTTCAAAGCGTGACCCGCGCTGCGGCGGGCGACTACACTTGCATGGCCGCCAACAGCGAGGGCAAAGGCACCAGCAACCCGGTCTCGTTACTAGTGCGGTGTGAGTATTATTAGATTTTAAATATTAATAACAGACGTAGGATTTTATGACAAAATACCATAGTTTTTTCAATTCCTTTCTCTTTAAGTTTGTATTTTAATCTAAAGTTATTTTATTTTCGTAGTTTTACACACTTCACCATGGACAAATACTATTTGTTTTATGTCGAGTACATAATAATTAATTGTGTAAAATAAATTAAGCAGATTTAGTATTTTTATAAAATGAGTTTCCGTCAAATAATAACTGTTTTACTATTGGTATAACAAAATATTATAAGAATGGTGCATAAGTTGTTTATTTTTTTTTGTTTTTCTATATTTAAAATTAAATCTTAAGAAACGTTACTCTTCTCTCTTTCAAAGGAGGTTAGGGCAATGGGGTGAAACTCCATTTATTATAAGTCTCGATTATAATCAATATCGAATCTGAAAAAGAAACTCAGCACAACAATTTACCCAAGATGTGAGAACATTTATAAGAATGGGACATCTTTCAAACGTAGAAAAAAAAACTGCGCAGCCATTGTGTGAACGGAATAATTTTACTGTTCCAAAACTAGTGATCAGTTCCTAATACTGAAGAGAACGTAAGCCAAATATTATTTTAAAATTGTCTTACCCTACTGTTTATTAAGCAAAGAAATATACAACGAATGTATTTGTACGAACCTGCGCTATTTAGTTAACGCAGATTATAAGAGGTGTAGGCACCAAACAAATTCCATTCCTTACTTACCACACTTTATTATTAAGATTATTGCGTATACTTGACCTCAGCAGTATTTGTTTTTATAATAGATATTAAACAAGTAACTTAAAGATCGAAAATACATTTTATGTTATTTATAATAATAATATCTTCAAGATTTACTAGGTTTACTACTTCACAACGTGTTACTTTGCACTTCTAAATTTATTTGAGGAAATGTTTTATAAGTGATCTCATCACAGGGTCGGATAACTTGAATATTTTGAAGAGCACTTTCGCTAAGAGTAGTCACAGTCCAGTGCACTTTCCAATATCATTATTTTATCAGCTTTTAGCATTCCAGATATACCCAAGGCTTGTTAAATTTTACGGCGTCCTATAGAAATACGACCTGGGATGGTAATGGCAACATACTTTGAAACGCCATATTGTTAAAATGGTTGTGTAAAATTTAATCAGTTAAATATTCAAATTTGGTTCAGAAGGCTTTGTTACACAGTGAATTTAATGATCATGATATGGATAATCTTGTTTGCATTTTAACTTTGTATTATCTATTAAAATTACTTGAATACCTATTGCCATTTAAGACTAAAGAACTTACGCTTACCCTCGCCATAACTGGTTCGTTTTTGCCCTTACGATGACTGTAATTAATCTAATATTTTTTAATATTATCTAACCCTTTTATTTTTATGATAGTCTTGCAAAATAATTACCCTTTGATCTTTGTTTCTTGTTGTTAGATCTTTGGTACTTAATTTTTTCATTTTAGATATCGCTAAAAGTACACGATAAAATCTTATGGTACTGAGCAATTATTGGATTATATGAATCGTAATTGAATTATTCTTTTTATTTCTTTCAGCTGTTTTGAACTCCAACTTCAGACTCTAATTGGATTACGTCACTTTGTTCTTTTATATTTGGCTTTTCTATTAACCTTTGTTTGGGGGCAATCAACAAAATAGCAATTATCTCATGGAATTATAAATATACAGTACTCACAATTTCTATTATAATTGCATATAATAATTTTGCTTTAGAACAACTATTCATTTATAAGTAACATTTTTTGAGACAATATTTATTAAAATAACTACCGGCTAAGTATTCCAAAACTGCTACAATAAAAAACTATTTACATTACTATATTATATTGAAAATATTAGTTAATATAATATAATTGAGTACATTAAAGTATTTTCTTAAAATAGTAAAAAATATGTACAAAATAATTTCTTAAACAGATTCTTGAGAACATTAATTTCTTCATTATATACCATATACATGACAAAGAACTGGAATAGAGTTAATTTAACAAATTCTCATTTAATTATTAGCATAATCCTAGTTAATTCAACAAATCCTCATTTAATTGTTATAATAATCCGTTATTATAATCGTACATATTTAATTAGTTAATACAACAGGTTCCAATTAGTTTATTTAAAACTATCGTCTTCCTATTAAAGAACCATCTTACAATATTGTTTTATAACTTTTTCTTCCAAAAAATTATAAATGTTTATAAGAAAAAATTATTTGTTGTTTTATTCATGTTGTTACCTGAAAGTTTTAATGAAATGTAAATTGAGATCGATATTATCTTCCAACTTTTAGTTTGAATATATTCATTTATTTTAAGTATTTCACTTAGCAGTTTCAGCAATATTGATTAATTTTGATGCACTCTATCGATGATGAAATGCGTTTAACTGTAATTATTGACAGTTTAAACTGCTTATTGTTTATTAAATGCAGTGTATTTTTTAAAGTAAATATTTTATCTCAGATGCTCCAATATGTTCCGAAAGAAAAGATAATGAACTGTTTGGCGCCCTGAAACAAGAAACAGTGTCTCTTCACTGCACAGTTGATGCTAATCCAGCATTGGTTTCTTTTCATTGGACTTTCAATAACTCTGGAGAACAAACTGAATTGCCACCAAGGTTTGTAATATAATCTCATTTTAACAAGAACAATAAATTTACATCCGCTGCTTGTAAGCTCACCTATAGAAACAGTAAATTTTTATAAAAGTTACGTGAACGTAAAGCCAAATGGTTCTAACGCTAATTCTATATTCAGATTATACAACAGTCATGGCCATACATCTACATTGAATTACACGCCGACTACAGACATGGAGTATGGCATTTTTGCATGTTATGGAGAAAATTCTGTCGGTCAGCAGAAGGTACCCTGTATCTTTCAACTTGTCGCTGCAGGTGAGACCTATATTTAAGGTATTAAATTATAAATTTGTATAAGAAAATAATAATAAAAACTTCTACCATGCATTGATAAAAAGTGATGCCATAAACGAAAATATATTATCATCATCAGGTCGGCCATTTCATCTTCAAAACTGTACAATTGACAATCGAAGCCTGGACTCGTTGCTTGTGGAATGCGTTGAGAATTTCGACGGCGGTCTCCCTCAGACTTTTCTCATGGAATTACTTGAGCTTCCATCACTTACGGTAATATTATCTAAAATATTACTTTAATATATTCATTAAAATAACATTAATGAATAAATGAATATTCAAAATGACTACTCCTATAATAGAAAGCGTATGAACCAATTAAGACGATTATAAAACGAAATACATAATACAAAAATTAATTTTAATTATGTTTTCATCTCTATGCATACTATTGAAATTATCATAAAATAAGAACTTATCATTTGTTTACAGATTATTATATTAAATACAATCATTAAATACTTATAGTTTTTAATTTTATTTTTAAATTCACGAATGTCCGTTCATCAGGTGAGATACAATATCTCAACTAACCGCACGCCCCCATACTTCGAAGCGCGCGGGCTGGATCCCGGCGTCGCCTACAGGATTGATCTGTATGCTGTTAATGCGAAAGGAAGAAGTGACGTCACTACCATCGAGACCGCAGCCTTGAAGGGACAGGCCAAATATACCGGTGACTGTTTTTAAATTACTACGAAATGAAGACAACGTATTAGATGTAGTAATTAGAAAGCTCATTCTATTTGTGGTATTAAATTACTGGATAAAAAAAATAGGTCTATGTGATGTTTGTATATTTTAATATGAAAAGCTGACGAATTACTACTTTCATAACATAACCTTTTCTTGAACTGGATTATTGTGTACGATAAAATAAAAAAAAAGGAAATAATAAGTAGTGTAACTACACTTTTTATTATTTATTATTAAAGGATTAAATTATGTGACCAAGTCATAATATATATCTATTTATTATAATATATCATAATATGTAATATATATATATATATATATATAATACGGCTCAATTTGCATTACCACAGAACTAACTTAAAAATAATTACCAATAAAATTTGTTTAAAAATTCTAAAGGTAATAAAGACACAATATGTTTCGATTGCTTTTACGTGAATGTTACGTGATACAATCTAATTTATGATTTTTAATGGAACTTTAATGTTTTCCCCACAGGTGAGACCAACTCATTAGTCTTATCTCCAGTGTTGGCGACCATCGCGGCGATGTCAGCGCTGCTGGTGATGACTGTATGCAGCGTGCTCGCGTTTCTCTACAGGCGTCGTATTAACAGACAAAGACATTTACCCGCCAAGCTTGCGCCCTTAAGGTATTCTAATTAAACATTTAAATGTCAAATACGACACTTAGTATTACGCGTATATTTTTACTTTTGTTTTTTATTATTTGCTACTTCATATTCAATTTAAGATGTGACAAGAAATTTTGATGATTGAATATTACCATATTAATTTTTGATATATTCTTTAATTGAGCTGAGCGTAAGCGAAGCTCTTAACCGTTTGGGAATCAATTTGATGTCGCCACATCACATAAGAACTACTTAGTCGATCTTCATCAAAATTGGCATTGCTGTAGCTCTTGTTGACGGGTTTCTACAGAAAAAAACTGATTAATAAAATCTTGGTTTGATCAAAAGTTAAGGTCGAAAACTGAATTCCCATAGACTTAAGCCTAACTGTTATCGCGCGCCTGCCGATCGTCTTCCTCAAAATGAGCTGAGTCGCTTCATTACATGAAAACTACTGGAGCGATTTCAGTCACCACAATGAAAATAGCTTGATTAAATCAAAAGTTACAAAGAAAAAACCAAGAGACTCGTGATTGTGCCGCTCGTAGTCTAACTTTCATGGCGACAAACTTTTTCAATTAATTGTTTCTTATTGTTATTAAATATTTATTTCCTTTTATTCTTTTCTAATGGTTTTTCCTGCGCTCAGCTCAATTCCCGCCACGCACGATGGCCGGATCCTAGTTTTACAATTATTCTCATAAAACATTAATTGTAACAGAGGTGCGAATACCGAACGGAATACTGTTTAAGACTGGGTATACTTTTTGTAGAATATGTGTTATATTTTATGGAAATAAATGTAAAGAGACAACGTTACGTTTCAAAAAAGTTTAAAGTAGGTGTGTATAATATTTCTCAATATTGCACACCCCTGACATAATTTTAAATAATGGTTGCTTTTTAAAAATAAGAGCTATATTATTGCAATCCTTGTAGTTATTTTTGAAAACGAGACTATATGTATATAGCTAAGAAAACAAATATAATATAATATACATATCATAAACTCAAAATTGAATACATAGTCAATAGATCGCACTCGAAACCAGCTTGAGTTGTTTGGAAGATTTATTCTCGCTTCGATCACGAGGTCGTTGGAAATCATTTTATTACGTGTCGAATATTTGTAGTACAGTTTCTTCCGAAAATTGGAGTTAGTTGCAAAAAATATTTCAATACTTGGTTGTAATATAACTATTTGGTAATCTTCACATCTTTTACAAATATATAACATTCAATATTTCATCATAATATGCAATCATTTCTTAAACCATTGTTTTTGAAGTATTGTGTAACAATATATAGTTTTTTTAAACTTCAGAAATATAGAATTAAAATTAATAAAGTTTTTATCTGTACATTAGTAAATAGTTTTTATTTGTACAGTGAAGCGATGTATGCAGAAAGAAGTGTACAGAGCAGTACGCCAGTAAAGGCTGAGGTTCGACCTGCACCAGATGCGGAGCCAGCAGATGACGCTGATCCAGATATCATACCTAATTTATATGGTTACTATTATTTTATGATCAAAGTTAAAATATTTATACCGTTTTTATATATATATATAATTATATATATATATTATTACATATTATATGTAAGCATATCTGTTTCATTGACAGAGATGATGTTAGATGATATTTCTTTAATTAGACTATTTACGAGTATACGACTATTAGCTTTTTAATATGACATAAATATATAAAATAGAAAAACTGTAAATATTTCATTACATAGTTACATTTCAAAACCTTAAAAGAGTACGCAATTAAATCTACGTACAACATTGCTTAATTGGGGATATATCATAGAATTTTGTTGATGCTTTTCTGTATCAAAAGGACATGAACAAAATATTATTTATCAGCAAAACATTTTTATCACACCGGCATTCAAAAGCTAATATACCATTAGAAAACCTATTTGTATAGAAAGAAGACCAGTATCAAACGGCTACATGAGCCTGCAGCGACCGGGCACCGACAAGGACGATGTGTTCTCGGAGCCCGACGCCAGCGGCTACTACATGGACTATCGGAGGAAGGACTACAGGATACCTTTAACTAATGTGGGTCTTATATTATGACTTCTAAAATAAAGTTATCTTAAATATAAATTTTGTTTTAAAAGAAAAAAAACTGATAGATTGGAAACATGTACATAATACAATATGTCAATAATTTGTAATATATATAAATGAATATTTTCATTTAAATATTATTAAGTAAAGACTAAATAAGATCGAACAACAAATAGTATAAAAATCACCTTGTTTTCACCAACAAAGTGCAACTGCTCTAACCATCTAGCATATTTTCATAAAGAATGAAATGTTCTTTATACGGAACAATGGTGGCTTAAATATAATATTTTATGTATGAAAATGCGCACTTATTCAGAATAAGAGTAGGTCAACATAGCATTTACTGACGCCACAATTAGTATTATGTGGGCCAAGCATTTAAACGACCTTCATCTCTTATAGGGCTTTTGAAAAACTAATTTTTAATGATGTCACACTCTTATAACTAATGTTTCATACTATTGTCAGCTCAGCTTGTGGTAGTTTCGGATGAATTGTTTTGGGTTCATGAGAAATTAAATGTAACAGTATTATTTGTACGTTTTATTGATTAATATGCAGGAAAGTACGATAACAAGTGCTTATAGGTTTCTATAACTATCTTTGCCTACCGTAAGGTTAAGTGTTCTCTGTAATAGTCACGTACATATGTGTATTACATTGATTGTTATAATAGTACCTTATGTATGTCTGTATAAGATAATTTTTAAAACCACAGTTTCTCCTTAATTATTGCATAACACTATACGTAGGCTTACAATGCTTGAAACGGTATTTTGATTTAAATATAATTATTAATTTGCCAATCTACGTATAGGTTTTATGGTGTGGGTCTATTTAAAATTATTACCAAAGTGATCATACAATTGGTATTTATTTTGTTACTTTTGTTTGACGTAAATGGTAAATAATTAATAAATTTGTCCCTTTTATATATTCTGGACGTTTCTACTTGACTTCAAGACTGAACTCTTCTTGCAGTCCTACCACAGTTTGAATCGTGTAAACAAGGGCGTGACGGCGTGCAGTCCCGGCGCGGCGGGAGTGACGTCATCGCTCACCGCGCATCGTCTGCGCCCGGAGGTAGTTACCACTTCCCACCGCGTGCAGGAAAGTTGTATATAAAAGTTTTGTTTACACATATTACAGTTTCTTAGTATATTTTTTTAGTGAAACTTTCAATTATTTTATATCATAATGATCTAAACCCTCCATTGTAAATAATCTGTAAAATAAATAACTGTGTTCATTTCATAGTGATTTTTTTGTAAATTACGATTTTTAATTGTGTAATTAATGTTGTACGTGTTAGCGATCAATCGCTTGAAACCTTGGATGTGTTTTATTCTTTGTATAGCGCATGTACAAAAAGTATTTGGTCTTATCTTGTAAACTAAAATAAACAAAATGTAGCTTTGACCGGTCTAACACTTGCAAATAAATTATTTAGATATATATATATACACATTTGGTTATTTAAATTTAATTGCAAAGAAAATCAAGCGACTTACATAGTTATTTCAATCTGAAAAGATCAGTCCTTAAATTAAACATATTGTTAATGTCACTACAAGTAACATGAAAAGAGCTCTATTAAAATTTTCTAGTCTCAAGAATTTTTTTCCATAACTTTATTCCATTATCGATGAAACCGTGCGAATATTTCACTTGTTGAACTGCATCACGTCTCACCATAATAAAAAGAAATAACACCTATTGCATGTTATCACGAAGGTGTAGTTCTCAAAGAAATATTTACAGTTTGAGGTGAAGACACATGGCAATAAAAAAATTAATTAAATGTTTTCAAGTGTTAATAAATTCTTTTTATTACAAGTACAATTGACCAAAATACTATCAATTACAAGATAATTACCCCAAGTCACACTAAAACCTAACCTGATAATACGAACCAACATTAATCCACATAGAACTCTGAATGTCTTTCATGTTGTAAATTGGTTCAATTTTAAACGATTCAATCGTTTCTAGAGCTCATCTATATAAGACTATCATGTCAAATGCAATGCAATGTTCGTTCCAACATTAGACCTCACATTCCATATGAATAGCACTAATTAATATTTCAAAAATTAATACTTCAACGTTTCGACCGAAATTGATACGTTAAAATATAAATTAAATAACTAATATTAAACCTACTTTGCTTTTAGCACTCTTATAGTTCTTATTTAAAACTAAACTTTTAAACGATCATGAAAAGTACTCAAAATGATAATGTAGTGTGAATTCGAGTCACCAAACACTTTTGTTACGGATAATTTTACGTAAAGTCGGCTCAAATAAATATTAATAAAAAAATATTATATATTTTATTGAAGCGCAAATTGTTAAATATTATTTAAAGAGTATTTTAAATTTTCTAATTTTAGGTATAGAAAAGTAAAAGTAAAAAAAAAAAAATATTTAAAACAAAAAATTATGTTTCTTTTAGAATTAGATAAAACTCAAATTGTATATAGGTGTACATTTGTATATAGCAAAATAATATATTGAATTGAAATTCTAGTCTAAATTAGTTCTAACGGTGCTAAGATATGTACTATCAAAACCTATTTTTTCACTGAAGCGTAATTTTTGTCTCGGAATAATTTCAGTAAAAATGTTAAAACACTTTTTTTCTATTATCTAATTACAACAAAACAACAAGGATTTTCTATTATTTTAACTAAACAAATATGTAACATATAATTACACTACGTAATAAGTGTTTATATTTTTAGTTCATTAAAAAAGTTACGCTGCAGCGACAAATTATTGTATTAGAATATCGTCAATTGTTCCGCGATCCGCACGAGGTGAGGCACTTGTTAAAGCTATAGTTTCTTGTAAATGTTTCATAATACAATGTCGAGCATTATTCTGGTGTTTTATTCAACCCTTTTAATTATTTTTTATTACTATTTTTGTTAACATCAATGTTTAGGAAATCGTGCTATTAAATACCGATTTATGAGTATCTTTTTTATGTAAAAGGATTGAGACTTCCTATTAAACATGTTTTATCGTTACGTGATAATTTTATTCCAAATTCACATATAATAAGATAAGACGTTGTTACCGTAACTTGCACTTTAAAAAATTCAGTGCTGGTACAGTGTTGTGGACGGTTTAGATAGAATAAATTTCATTCCAGCCCCCAGTCGATAATATTGATTGATTGATTGAGCGAAGCGAACGAAGTGAGCGGAGCGTTTTACTGGAGACTTTTTACATTCTTTGTCACGAATTGGCTCGAAAACTACTTGACGGAAAATTATAAAACTTTGCAATCAAAAAGACACACATTAGGTGATGGTTTAAAAAAAATTAAAAAAATTACCTCGAAAAAAAAGTTTTTTGTACTTTTAATATGTCAAAAAACTGATATCCCATTGAAGTCAATAGGAAATGATGAGTCCATACACTGGACTCGCTTCGCTCAATATGCAAACGGCACCCAAGATTTCGCGAGCACAGCGAGTCGAAATTGAGGGTTTGTTGGCGCCCCTAGTTTAATTTGACGATGTATGACTACAAGATATTGATTTAATATTTTATTTTGGAACTTTGACCGCTGACATATATTGATAAATATTATTGATGTAGATTTTATATTAACACACTTTAAATTTATAGTTGATTTAATGAACAGCAGATTTGATTATGATATTAATACGGTTTTTAGATAATTATATTAAAATGAGAAATGTAAATAACAAAAATAAACGAGATTTCTAGTTATTACTAACAATGTAATTAATTTTTGCCATAGTTTGTATTTGATGTTTATCTACACTTAGTTATATAAATAATATAAATTGCTATTTATTTGTTATTTCAAAATTAAGGTGCTATTTTTTATTAAAACATTTTTTGTTTATGTCTGCTTAATCGTAACCGCTTAAAATATCAAAAACTTTATTAACTGAACTTAATATATTTTAGGGTACTTTTTATATTCGAAATAGTAACGTCGCAAAACTCGTGGGGAATCACTATTTAACAAAGTTTTTCTTACTTACCTAGCGGTACTTAGGTATTAGGAAACTTTCATTATATTAGATATCTTTAATCAAATGAAATTAAAAGTCAAGTTAAATATAAATAAAAGAAGCGCCATATTAGTCAATAAAACTGACAAATTATTGTAATAAGAGATTACAAATATCAACAAATCTTTTAGTTACTAATCTTTAGTAAGTAATGAGATTTGAATAGAAATTCTAAAGATTTAACATACACAAAGGGAGGTAGACAACAACAAACAATACGTATATATTCATCAAAAGCAGGCTTAACTCCAATTATTAATTATAATATTTTTGTATTTATAATATTAATATCTTCTCAATCATAAAATACCCACAGACAAACACATCTAATTTATTTATTTTACTGTTTAAAAATTAAATTAAAGCCAGAAATAGAATTTTATAGATACTTTATTTATCCTCATCTTAAAAACATAAAGATTAAATCGGTGTAAGAATTTATTTATTTATTTATTAAAAAAAAATTTTAAACTAGATGCATGGTATATATAACATATCAAATTTTAATTGAATTTATTGAATTTTGAAAACTACAATTTTCATTTGTAATCAAACAAACATATATCGTAAACGACTACAAAAGTATAAACTGTGTCGCAGCCGTTTACGCCCACTCCGGGACTCCGTGTATTTTCTAGTATCATATAAGATGTAATGAAATATCCAGTAAATTAACAATTCTTATAAATATTACTTCCTATATAATAACTAAATTATTAATAAACAATTATTATTCGTTTTTGAGACAAAAATATTAATATAATTTATATTTTTCGCTTAAACTTAACGAAATATTATTAAATTGTTATTATTACAATTTTATTAAATAATTAAATAATGTATTAAAATAATAAACAGTGAGTTATTGATTAATTATTATTAGAGTTAATTAGATTATTATAACAATGTGGAGTGAGTGTGCGTGTGTGTGCGCCTGCGCGTTTGCGTGTGAGTGTGCGCGTGCGCGTGCGTGTGCGTGCGTGCGTGCGTGCGTGCGTGCGTGCGTGTGTGTGTGTGTGTGTGTGTGTGTGTGTGTGTGTGTGTGTGTGTGTGTGTGTGTGTGTGTGTGTGTGTGTGTGTGTGTGTGGTGTTTGTGTATATGTCATTATTAATTATAAATAAGTGTCTCTGTTTCATCGCATGAAAGTTTCTGTAAGTAATTACAAATTTTATTTTTACAGTTCCAGTATGTCAGACATGTCATATGTAATAATATATGTTAACTATTACCTTATAACCATCGGAACACTTAATTATATACATGGGAATCTATACGACGTTAAAAAAAAGGCGTATACTACGTCCTCCCAGGCCATCAACGCTGCTGCGAGTCCCCGGATGTTACAAGAGTTCGTGGGCGGCGGTGATCACGTATCTTTTGTGACCCGCACTCTTTCTTGCCCTCCTCTAATAAAAATAAACTCGTTTCTATCAAATCTATATCGGTTGGGTCATTTTGAAAATTAAAACTTCCATTCCAGTCATAACAAATACCATTAATGTAATTCAATGGTGTAAGAGCAGATATATTTATATCCCTGATTTATTTTGAGCAAAAGTTTTAAAATTCTCTACTAATATTAACCTTAGTATTAAAAAGAAACATTTATTCGGACTAGAGTTACAGTGATAATTTTAAAATTAGATGTCACACAGTGTCGAGTCTACGAACTATTGTCTATTTTTATTTTAGGTTACGACTGTTTACTGTTTGTTATTTGACTTCATTTCCTAAACAGAAGCTATAAAAATGGTTTTGAATCCACTTTTAAACAAAACTTTAAATAATCTAGTAGTATTGTAGTTAAATCAAAACTGCGTTTTTCAGATCGAAAACAATTCTACGGTAAGGTTTTTTGGTAATTTTGCTAAAATGAAACTCTTGTACCTAATCGAGATCGATACGGAGGTATTTCAAACACAATTCTTTAAGACTATGACTAATAAAATATAAATCTATATTTATTATAGTATTATAAAAGTAAAAATTTAAGATATATTATCTTAAATTTTTATTCGATTTATTATAAAGGTATTTTAATTCACGGGATTAAAAGTAAAATTAAAACTAAAGTTGGCATTTATTTCAAACTAATGAAAATTTTACCCCAAAAGTTTTCCCTTCAGTCATAAGTAATTAATTCAGTTATTATTTATAAAACAATGTTTAAGCAGACCGCGTTTCAAAGCCTTGATATATTAAAATTATTAATATATTAGTTATATTTAAACATGAGACTTGTTATATCGTTTTAACTCCAAAATACTAAATAAATGAAAATAATAACAATCATAATTCATTATAAGTGATCACCATCGCCCACGAATCCTTACAACACTGCGGAATCGCAAAAGCTTTGCCAGCCTTGAAGCAAAAATATACTCCTTTCTTGAAAGTAGTTAAGTTGTATCGATCAGGAAAAACGCCGAAGAAAGTTCATTCCACATCTTTATGGCACATGGAAGAAAATTTCTTGATCGAAAAAAATCAGATCGCTACGCATTCAAATGGTACGGATTGTATTGTGGGCGGGCGGTGACAAGATGTGTGGTAAAGAAAATAAATGGCAAGTATCAGATCACATAATTCTTCGGAAAACTCCCCGTTGTAATTGGAATAGGAGACATACAAAAAAGTTACATAGAGCACCAGGTCCCAAGCTAATATTGGGGTCATCCGGAACGGAGAACGGAACAGCACTCCGTGTGTGGTCGAACTTGCGTCTTATAAACCGCAAGTCTTTAGCCGGGTTTGAAGTACTGTCTCGTTCTATTTATGACTTTCAAAAATGGTCTATGGATGATAATTCAAGTAAAAATAAATAATAACAATATAATTTATCAATGTATCGTCTCTTATAACATGTACCACATCTTGATATAGCTAGAACATCTTCTCTTTATATTTTTTAAATAGTTCTCGTCGACATGAGCGTCGTAAGTTTGATTGTTCAAACAATATTTCTACAGATATTCTTACCTTCTTTGTTTTTGTCAGTGACAATAGATTTATAATAATTGAAAAAACAATAGATATGAAACAGTTTATACATTATTATTATTATTTGTTAATAAATAAAATACGCTTGTAATGATTCCATTTGATAAATGTAGAAGTAGTATTTATTAATTACAAATACAATCGTCTCTATGTATGTCCATTCTAATTTTAATAAAATAAGTGTTTTTTTTAATAAATATATGTAACCGTTAATAAATATAATAACAGTTATTAGATAGATAAAGATAGGTAAAATATGATATTTTATGTCATGCTACAGATCAACTGGACTGTTCCCAATTATGAAAATAGTAGATTAGTAAAATTATGTATTTTTATCTTTGTTATCTGAGAATAAGAATTGATTAATATTTTTTTATTGTAGTTTATCAATTAAGAATAACTGGCAATAACACGTTTTGTAACAGAAAATATTACTAAGTAGTAGCAAAGAGACACTAGATAAAACAAGCCTAGTCTAGCCTAGTGAAATGTTTCGTCTCTTTAATTCAAACATATTCTTCAAGAGACATACATGTTTTTTTTATAGTATCACGCTTTCAGAAACGTATACTATATATATATATATATATATATACATAAATATATAGTACTTAAACATATTTAACACAATCTATGTTAATCAAAAATATTAAATCTTCAATAGAAAAGAACAAAACTAATGTAGAATTAAATTCACAAAAAGAAACTACTCATTTTATAAAATTTTAAGTTTTTATAACTAATATACTTTTATTTATATTTATAACCATTTTACGAATCTTTTTAACTAACAATTTATTATATTAAAATTATTTAATTTAAATATAAATATCGTGTTTCTTTTATACTATATTGATAGATGTTAGCAAATGAAGAACCCTACTCGTATGTAACACATTTACAAGACATATTACAAGACGTAACTTAATCGGTGACAATTTAAAACGTACATGAATTTAATATAATTATATTAATTAATTTATTCACCTTGATATTTGGATCTCTATAATAAAAATCTACAAGTTGTTTTTATAGTTATTTATTTTATTCGATTCTTACTACATAGATGTAGTTAATTGTCTGTCAAAGAAAAGGCAAAGTAAGACAAAATAACCATACTTTATACTACTTTATACTTTTCACCCACAAGGTAAAACAATTATCTAAAAATAAATCGTTTGTGCTTCTATCCAGAAATCATATTATTCAAATGAATATTTTTGAGAAACAAAATAAGATAACGATATGTTTTCTTTTAAATATACAAATATTCAACACATAAAAGTAAAGACAGTTTATATGATTATATATTATTTTACTTTATTAAAAACGATAGCATAATCAAAATAAATGAAAAATGTTATTTAACTATAAGTATTCAGTTCAGAATAGCGTTGGTTTTTTTTTATGGAAGAGGAGGGTAAACGAGCTGGCGGGTCACAGATGGTTTTGGATCACCACCGCCCATGAACTCTAGCAACATCCAGGATTTACAAGAGCGTTGCCGGCCTAGGAGGTGGGAGTAAACGCCTTTTTTGAAGGTACCCATGTCGTACCGATCTGGAAATCCCGCGGAGGGGAGTTCTTTCCACATTCGGGTGGTAGAAATGTACTTGAGAACCGCACAGTGGAGGATGGCAATGGAGGTTTTTTATTGCAACTAATGTAAAAAACAATATCCAGACAATATAAATATTAGAGTTCTTTATACAAAAGTCACAATATTATTTTTAATGTGTTTTTATAAAGCGTACTTCTTAGTAAAAGAAGATACACGTATGTACAAGAAAAAATATAATATTTACCTTATTTGCTTTGAGCAAAAAGGGCACTAACATTTTTTTCTAATAACTAAGTAAATATATTGTAAAAGCGGTGGAATGTGCGAGAGTCATCTAGCATTTAATATAACAACATTTTTATATTTGATGGACACACGTCAATTGGAACTTTATTAAGGCTTTAAGGTGAAGCTTATACGACGTTACGACGTTCACTAATCAACCTTGTACTAAAATGATAAAGTGGGCGTTTGGTTTATTTTTATAACGGTAATTAATATCTTCTTGTGAGGTGTATATGTAATAAAATTAAAGTGTTATTTTATTGTATACGATTTAATTTAGCTTTTCTTTTTGGAGGTGTATTAACTGCGTATTAGTTTCAGATTAGAAGACAAGCTAGTACTCGTAGATTCTTGAAATATTTTTCATACAGATGAGTTTAAAGAGAGTCTTTAATCAAACCGTTTTTAACAATGTACTATATCTTTGTAAGATCAGTATATTTACTTAAATTTAATTAGTCGGTTCTTATTAAATAGCTAAATTATATTGAACGAAAGAATCCCGACGACTTTATATTAAGTGCTATTGAGATGAAATTGAAAGAATAAAATAATAGGTGGGTAAAAAGAATGTAGGAAAAATAAAACCACTGAATTCACTTTTATTTAATAAATACATAATATAATCAAGTGCAGTCCCATGACAAAGTGAATAATAAATGAAACAACAAAATTTTATCACAGATTGATATCAGACTTGAAATATTTTGGAGAAAGATTTGAGTTATACTTGTCAATAATCATTATTATACCCTTTTTTAGTCTTAGATTAAAGTTTCTTATAACCTAAAATAATTTCTTGTTCTAAAAATCTAAAATAATTGCAAATGAAGTGATTATTTTATACTGCTTATAGTCTAAACATAAAAATTTGTTACTTTTTTGTGTACAAATATGTTAGCTAATGTCAGATATATTAAGGGTAAAGGGAACGGTAAGCGGAATTTAATCCATTTCATTTGATCTCTTCCACGTCCGACCTTTAGCGAAATAAATAGGGCTCGTACTTTTTTTTTAAGACGCTTTGAAATACTTGTTTAATGGAATAGTTACCAGAGGACATAAGTATAAGTTAAAGTTGTATCAAAATATAATTATATTAATTTACTAAATAATGTAATTATGTTATTGAATGACTGAAGTCTGTTGTATAATGTTCTCTTTTAAAAGGAGAATTACAGTAAAATAATAAGTAGCAAAAAAAATCTAAGAAAAAAAGAGATATTGTTAACACTTTCACACGGACTTTAGCTTTTCCAAAAATACACAGGTTATTTAAATTGGGACCATTTCAAAGTTAAAGATGATAATAAATGATTCCATAATTTGACACCGTCAAAGTCAATTTTATTTTGGTGACTAACTAATAACTTACTAATTTTTTTATGTCCTTTGTTATTCATATTTGATTTACTGACTTTATTACGTCATCATCATCATCATCATCATTATCAGCTGTCGTGCGTCCACTGCTGGACGTAAGCCTTCCCCATTGACTTCCACCGCGATCGGTCCAACGCGGCCCGCATCCATTGGTTTCCAGCTGCTCTTTTTATGTCGTCTGTCCACCTAGTTGGCGGTCGTCCTCTACTTCGCTTTCCAGTAAGTGGCCTCCACTCAAGGACCCTTTTTCCCCATCGGCCGTCACTTGAGCGGGCTATATGCCCAGCCCATTGCCACTTCAGCTTACAAATCCGTTGGGCTATGTCGCTTACTTTTGTTCGTCTGCGAATCTCCTCGTTTCTGACTCTATCTCGCAGCGAAATTCCCAGCATAGCCCTCTCCATCGCACGCTGAGTGACTTTAAGCCTCTCTAAGAGTCCCTTTGTAAGAGGCCACGTCTCGGTTCCATAGGTCATCGCTGGTAACACACACTGGTCGAAGACTTTCGACTTAAGGCACTGCGGTATTCCGGACGAAAATACGCTCCTTAAGTTCCCGAACGCTGCCCATCCTAGTTGGATTCGTCGATTGACCTCTCCCTCGAAGTTGGACCTGCCCAATCGGACTTTTTGTCCCAGGTAGACATATTCGTCGACAACTTCGAGAATGAAGCTCCCAACGGATACCGGGATAGGCGCGACATGGACATTCGACATAATTTTCGTCTTGTCCATATTCATTTTAAGGCCCACCTGTTGAGAGACTCCATTAAGATCGCCGAGCATAATGCTGAGGTCTTCCAGGGATTCTGCCATTACTACTATATCGTCGGCAAATCGAAGGTGAGTTAGGTACTCGCCGTTTATATTGATGCCGAGTCAATGCCATTCCAGGAGCTTGAAAGCGTCTTCCAGTGCAGTGGTAAATAGTCTCGGAGAGATAACGTCTCCCTGTCTCACGCCTCGCTGTAAAGGAATAGCGTTTGTGCAATGCTCCTGGACTCGAACCGACATGGTGGCGTTTGTGTACAAATACTTCAACACTTCGATGTACCGATAGTCAATATGGCACCTCTGAAGAGACGACAGTACCGCCCACGTTTCGATCGAATCAAAGGCTTTCTCATAGTCCACAAACGCTAAGCATAATGGCCGATTATACTCCTCGGTCTTCTGTATAATCTGCCGCAGCGTATGAATGTGGTCTATGGTACTAAAACCTTTTCGGAAACCGGCTTGTTCGGGAGGCTGGAAGTCATCAAACTTGCTCGTGAGACGAGTCGTGATAACCTTCGAAAACAGCTTATAAACATGGCTCAGAAGCGAGATGGGCCTGTAATTCTTCAGCAAAGTAGTATTGCCTTTTTTGAAGAATAGGGCCACCATACTTCTGTTCCATGCTTCCGGCGTTACACCCTCAAGCAGAACGGCATTAAAGAGCTTCTGAAGGACCCTAAGTACTGGCAATCCGCCCGCTTTCAGAAGCTCTGATGTGATACCGTCTTCACCTGGTGCCTTGTTGTTTTTAAGCTGTTTTAGGGCCACACTGATCTCGTGCAAGCTGATGTCTGGGATTTCATCGGAATAGTGTCGGGTAAGCTCCGCTCTTGGGTCTTCTGCTAAGCTATCAACAGGTTTAGCGACCGAGGTATATAAGTGTCCATAGAACCTCTCGACCTCCCTCAAAATGTCAGCCCTACACGACACTGTGCTTCCATCCCCCAATTTCAACTTCGATAACCGGCTTTGCCCAATTGACGAATCTCGCGCAAACACTTTGGAGCCTTGGTTCCGCTCTATAGTATCTTTAATACGGTTAGTATTGAAAATACGGATGTCGTGTCGCAGATATTTCCTTATGCGTCTGTTGAGCTGCCTATAAGTCTCGGTATCATTGAGGGACTGAAGTACCAACGCGCGTCGTTCCGCCATAAGTTTGAGAGTTTCGTTGGCTAGTTTTTGGGGTCTATTCTTACGGCCGGGTCTGCAGAATTTTCCTCCGACCGTAAGGACAGTTTCTACTAACCTGTTGTTAATTTGGTCCACGGATGCGCAATCATCTAGGCAAGCGAAGCGGTTCGATAATTCAAGTTGAAAGCTTTCGAGGTCTTGAATATGAGCTTGAGATGGACGGAGCGTAGACTTCACCAACCGAGATCGTTCCAGCCTGATATTGAGATTCAGCGTGCCTCTTACCATTCGGTGATCGCTCCCTATTTTTACGTTGTTGATCACAGAGACATCGTTGAATATCTGGCGTCTAGTGGTCAAGATGAAGTCAATCTCATTTCTAGTGGAACCATCGGGACTTAACCAGGTCCACTTCCTTTGAGGCGGCTTCTGGAAGAAGGAATTCATCATAAAGAGTCCCTCTTTCTCCAGAAAATCGGCCAGCCTCTGTCCCCTAGGGTTCCGCTGCCCATATCCAAATTGCCCTACTCTCAACTCGTCGTCGCTTCTCTTGCCCAGCTTTGCGTTGAGGTCCCCCATAACAACATTAAAGTGAGTTTTTGTAGTATGTATGGCCCGACTGATATCCTCATACATAGCCTCTACTTCATCATCTGGGTGTGCGGAGGTCGGTGCGTAGACCTGTATGACCTTCAACAAGTATTTTTTAGAAACTCTGAGTATAAGGTACGCGACCCTACTCGACACACTTTCAACGACCGCAATGTTGTTTATGAGGGACTTGTGGACCATAAACCCGACACCTCCTTGGGACTGTTGGTCGCCCTCCCGGTAGTATAGCAGGTTTCCGGATTTGAGGGTTATCGTGTTCTCCCCCTCTCTACGGACTTCAGATAACCCTAATATATCCCAGCTTAACTTACTCATCTCTTCTTCCAGCTCAGCAATCCTGTCGTCAGTCCGCAAAGTGCGGACATTGTGTGTTACCAGGGCCAGGTGTCGTTTGGGGTGGTAGCCCGATCCCATCCGGAGATTCTTAGCACCCCCTGCCCCACCATAACCACGGCCGCTACCGAAGCCGGGAACAGTGGGACTGCCGGGTACTGGGGGCCTGGTCCTGTTTGCGTCTGTCATATTTAAAGGGGAGAATTTGCCATACTCGCCACGCTTGGCAGACGGGTTGGCGAGCGCAGTGCGCAGCTCCTCACACCGGTGGCGCTGCTGCCCGACACCAGTCTATATTACTTCGAGCTGCACTGATTGTGATGGATATACCGCCATCGGTCGGTTGGAGGAGAATGGGATGGGGGTAGGTATATTCAATGGAAAAGAAAGGAAAAGGGGGATATTGCTTACACGGATAGACAAGGGATTGTAAGCAAATAGCTCGAGCAAGTCAGGGTCGCGTACCTGTAACTCGGACTGGCTGATGCCGGGAAGTCAGAGTCCTCTAACTATACGTCGCTCCTTATTACGTCGCTCCTTAGAAATCATTACTTACGTCATCGGAGGGGGCCGGGACGCGTCCCTCTATCTAATATTATTGAATTGATTTGGTTAACACTATTTCTCAGTTAAGGGCTTTTAAAACCCTTGTCTTAATTTTAAGTACGAGAGTGTCTTTACATAACATACATTTGACGTATACACGTGATTACTGATTTAGATTCGAAGTGGAAAAGATACAAGTAAACATAGTAAACAGTATTGCGATGTTTCATGTACCTCTATCAGAAAATCATTACTTAGTAGCTTGGTTGTTATAAAAAGGGTGAACTAAGCAATCCTGTCGTAAAACAGTAATCAATTAAGGTTAAAGTGGTACTGTTGAAGAAAATAAATTATTTGGTAGTAGAGACTTTTTCAGGTTAAAGACAAGAAAATGCTTAGAGGCATATTTAATCTTATTTGTCTAACAAGACTTGCATGAATATACTTATCTGTCGAAAATTTTGCGGGTCTATAAGTAAATTCGACGATTAAAAGACGATGGAACCAAAAATATTTTTAAGTACGTTTTTTTCAGCTTCTTAAAGTTGGTAAGTATGCAAAATAAAACATAAATGGTGTTTGGTATAATTTGGCCTCGAATAATTCACATAATACCACTCGTGTTCCGTAAAGCATAAACAAGTGCACATAAGTAGTGCAGTTTTGAAATTATAAAAATTGTGAACTACGTAAAATCCTAATATTTTATGGAAATATGACCCTTATGGGTAACATATTACGACTCGGTTCAGGATGAGTTGAATAGAAGACTTATTGCGAGTTAAACATGGGAATTAGTTTTAATGAGCAACTGCAGTCTCAAGGATATTGACACTTACTGTTAGTTGGAAGAAAACTTTATAGATAGGTTAGAAGACAAACAAAACTTAGATGAACAGTTAGATATTGGTTTGGAGGTACAGAACTATTTATTGGTATTATAAAATTATTATTACTCTTAATCTAATTATAATATAGTGCCCTCCTACTTATACTTATTCATAAAACTATTTACCTCTAATGATCGTGTTTTTTTTAATGACATCATTTCACAAGGCTGAGTAAAAGTTAGTTTTACGTTATAATAATGGTAATAGTGCGGCGTTTAACCCAGAATAGCATTTCGCTCTAGTCGTGTATTTTTCTCCATTGACTGGAACCGGTACAATAGAAGCATTCATCTTATCGATATTTTACTCCTTCTAAGATCAAACTCGGCTGTAATCTGTAAAAAGCAAAGCAAAGTATTATGATAAACTATATCTGATTCAGTAATATATTATCTATAGGTACATCTAAAGTATATACTTTTAAATGAAAAAGTTCAGTCAAGATTTGAAAAAGCTTAAAACTCCACTTAAAACCGATATATACGATAATGCTTATACACTCGGTTTGCTATACTAACACATTTATATTGTAACAGCAGATTAAGTAACTTTGCTCGTTAATAAAGAAATAACCTACAGAACAGCCCTAAAAATGTTAAAGACCAATGTTATAGATAACAAAAATGAGTGATTGGGGTTTAAAAATGTAGATGTAGCTTAGAAACACAACATAATTAAATATATTTTAAATCGTCGTTTTATAAGTTAACCTTATAACGACAGTCGAGTAGAACAAAACTATCATTTTTGTAGCTTATACTCAACAGTTTCTGATTGAGCTGAGCGTAAGCGAAGCTCTTAACCATTTGGGTGACCTTTTTTTGTGTTTAGTTGTCTCCAGAATGTGACGAGTTAATTAGCTAAAAATTTTCTCATGTATGTTTGAGCCAAACGCGGATGTTATATCGAAAACAGATTGAAAAAATGTTTAGGCATTCAAAAGTAATCAAGAAAAGAAGAAAGGAGGGGGGCTCAGCTCACCACCAGCCGCACACGATTGGCGTTAAACTATTAAACTATTACCCGACAACTTTTGAAATTAAAAGTAAATAGAACTACTACTGCTTTGTAAAAGATAACGAACAGGCAATTTAAATTTTTCTAATTTTAAAATGTTTAAAATACATAATTGAGAACGTGAATAAAATGTGTTATTTGAAATTAAATAAAATGGCGTGACAATTAAACAAAATAGTAACACTATTTTGATTTAAAAGTATTCGATTAGTATTTTGCTATAAAAGTATTCGAGTTATCGAAGATAATGAAAAAAGTTATTCAAATCATCGCTGCTATGATGGGACCGCAACAAGGCCTCATTAGTAATTAGGGACATATTTTAATATTATATTTGAAGTTTTTTATCATTTTATTACATTTAAATTATATAGTTTTGCGTTTCGGTAATGTTATAGCGTATGTAGAGATTAAAAACAGACAAAATTTTATTTATTCAAAATGATTCATTATTTTAAGTTAATATTTATTAACAACCTTGTTATTTTACCTTTATGATTATTTCTTAGATGTAAGAACTGGCGCCTTTTATATTTAGGGCGACAAAAAAGCTTTTATCTATTAGATTATTTTGCTTATAATACTGCGATCGTAGATCTTTCATGTATATGATCTATAATTTTATGAAATGATGATGATGATATGAAAAAAGTATTCAAATATTCTTAATATTTGTAACGTGGTCCTAAGTTTTATTGAATAAATCTTGTCGGATGTCAAAGCAATAATGCGTTTGAAAGAAACCTTATAGATTTCAGCATCAAAATTCAAATTTGACGAAATAGTGTGGAAACTCCACGATAGTTATTAGATGATCCGGTGGATTAAAGCGAAAGTATTGTCCGACTGTATTCTAAATGCACACAAGTTATTCGTATCAATATTTTTTTTCCGGAACTGTTTAATAGTCACAGTTGTCATAATCTTGTATTGGCAAAAGTATAGGACACGATAACACCACATACCACACACCACACATCTCTAAATCTGATTGCTTAGTAACTAAACAATTAATCTTTTAGTTAACGGTTAAGATCTTTTTGCTCTTTAAAATTATGCTTTGTAACTTTTCCGCAAGTATATAAACGTGAAAGAAAGGCAAAGTGAAAGTAAGGTGCTAGAAAAATGCAGAGTAATATTAAACAAATCAACAACTTAAGTAAACCACGAAACAAAACGATATACCAAATAATAGCGGAAGTCCCTCCCGTTTGCTCCAAATGGGAGAATTCACGTTGACCGATATTCCGGAAGGCCACTTAGCCGCCGGAACCGTGAGCTCCGGTTATAAGGTTTGAAATTCAATTTGTATTTATTATTTAAATATTACGAATTCTTAAGTTGTACGACTAGTGGCATTTTATAATGATTAAATTAAGATGATTATTAAGAGAGAAACAATTTGCTACTGTATGTTATCAAAATAATAATGTCATGAAATAGACAAACTATGATGCAATATATTTTGCATTAATATGAAATTCATTTTATAAGTAGTTTTAAGTACAATTTCATTAAAATTATTGATTTCCATTAGTTTTTTTTTCTTATTTTTTTTTGTTTTTAGATCTAAGAAATTTATTTTTATCTTTTAGTTACTTCACCTTAGTAAAAAAAGGTTAAGAGCTAAAAATATATATATATATATATATATATATATATATATATATTTTACGAGCCGCAGCACGTTGTCCAAATAGTGACAGATCCATCGCTATTACGACATCACATGGAGTGGTGCTAAAGAAGAGAGATTTGCCCTCGAGCCACGCTGAAGACTAGTGCATATGTTGAAGATTAATTTAATTTTACGTATCATTTCCCTTGTTTGATTACCCGAACGATAACGATTCGCCCACGTGATGTCTGACGAAAGACTTAGGTCTGTCGGTCGGTCGGTCTGTAATTATGTTGATCTAATATACATATATGCTTATTTTTTTTACGCTTTGTTTTTTTTTTATAGTTTAGGCTTAGGGGTAAAGCTACTACGTAAATAAAACACTTAAAAGAAATGTTAAAATATTTGTACATTTTTATATACAAATCGACAACATACATATATATTATTAAATACAAACAATAAATTATACCGACTGCATTAACCACAAAAAAAAGGACGTTGAGTAAACTTTTACACCAAGATATCATGGATTGAGAAACTTGTACTCACGGCATTTCTCTATACAAGAACGGGATTTAGCGGTTTTATCTCCTGAAACCCGTATTATGATAATAATACCACGTAATTTCATGGCGTCGGTATTCATATTAATGTTAACATATGTAAGTAGACCTGGCTCTATTGGAAATAGATCTGATTATAATTATTGTACAATAACCCACAGAAATAATATTTATTTATATAATTATTATATGTAACTATTTATATGAATTTAATAGAAACATCCAAACGTTTAAATATTTTTTCTAAAAACAACTCTTTATTTTATAATATTAACATTTTCACAATTATTTTACATACTTAAAGACAAAATATTATGCATTGAGAATAAAAACTAACTAATATATAATTTAAGGAAATTTAATTTCACATTTCATTCTCTGCTCTTGTATCACTTGTACTTAATTGAACGTAAGCAAGCAAATTTGTAGGCTTAATTCATCAAGACCTCAGTAAAGGGTGTAATCTCAGTAATTATGTCCCCAAGTATTAAGGGGTAATGATAACAGTAACCATGTTATCAGCAAAAGAGAAGTTTGTTGGCACATATTAAATAGTCAGAGACTCGCTATGATATCTTTACATTCGTTTAATTATGATCTTTCATTGTTTTTATAAAATCATGTTCATTATCATTTCATATTAACATTGCTTTTGGTTTTACTTTTTTTTTATTGTTTCAGTAACTTAGTTCTAGCATCTTTGCGGTGGTCAAAATAGATGTTCAGTAGAAAGATTTTTGTTTTTGAACATTACTTTTTTTGTGTCATGAACAATTATTATAAAATTTTCAACTATCGTCAACTAACTCGATTGTCATATAAATATGTAGTAATTACGGATGATTATGATAGGATTTATACTGACTGATATCTTGTTCCCCCAGAAAAATATAGAACTCGATTTTTGTTTTAATATTCCAAACTACAATGTGTTGCAGAGTTCTTCTATTGACTTTTATTAGAGCAAATGAACCGAAATTATTGTACCAAGGACAGTTCCGTAAGTGTTACAAATTTCCATTGCTTGCACACCGACCCACTCCAGGCGGATAGCTACAAAGACATGACAAAAAAACAACAATTAAATGTACATTGAGATAAAAAAATGCTTTAAGAATTTGATAGATGAAATTAAATTTAGCGACTACATTATCCCGGAAAACATATAGGTTTCACAGTTTTATATATCTTAACTGTAAATAACTATACATATATAAGCTTATATTATTACTAGCCGCAACAACCGGATATTATTACTTATTACAGTCAAATAACTTATTCGATATGTTAACCTTTCACTGATGTCGATGCTGAAAAAATATTTTATTTAATTTTTAGCATTGCACCGATTAGTCGTGTAACTTTATAACAACATGTAATTGAATAACTCGTAGGAGTTGAGATTAGCTTAATTGGAAATGTATCGCATTTGTTAGTTATCGCAAAGCTTTGCACTGTACTTATTCGTTTGAAACTATTACCGGGTTTACAATTTGCAAGCAAATATTGCTACTAATGCTTACTTCTTAAATTCTCTACAGGTTTATTAGTCTGGGAACATAAGAAACTAAAAAAAATGTGAATTAAAATATCTTGTCTAGTCTTCAAATAACTAATATGTAAATAGCTATTTGAAAGTAGCATTTTGTATTCATCTTATTTTTTATAAATTGTAAAGTATACCTTTAAAAATAATCACTATTTCTATAGTATAAATAAAAATCAGCAAAAACGAGAACCATAAGTTGTCATACAATTTGTCATTGTCATCGAACATCAAATGAATGGAAATAAATTCCATTGATTGTTTTAACTTTATAAAAGTTACATAATGTTATTACTTGATTATTCTGACATGCTACTAATAATAACGGTACGCCATAACGACTACTTAACAAATTACATAAGATTTTAAGTTCATTTATGTAATTATTGTAATTTCACAATGTCATGTTAATTTGTTTCTGTAATCGCTTCCTGCCGCAATGAAGTGAATCAATGTTATTTCGTACCATGTTTTCAAGATTTAATCCTTATCATAATGAGGTAATCCATGTAATTCTAAAATTATGGTCTTAGATTGGACTGAATAATTGTTGATAATGTTTTAGACATATTGATGACCTGAATGACCTGAATGCAATATACAGAATATAGAAAAAGGCTAAAAGACACATTGAAACGATTAAATATTAATTTAAACAATCATAAAATGTTTTGTCAATGTCTCTGTGTTAAAATTGTTAAATAATTAACATATTTGTAATTTATTTTTTATTTTAATACGTTTACGCGGCGTGAAATCGTTATTTATTAAAATTAGTTTAGTTTTAATAGTATTAATTATCTATCAATATTTGTAATAAAATTGTTGGAAACAGATAGATGGATATTGCTTGGTTTTTACTTTTTAAAGCAAATAGCTTTTAGTTAAGAAGTTTTTCTGAACAACTGGTATTACCTCTTAATTTGTGTGATAATTTTATTAGGGAATATTAAATAGGCGGGGACTTGTTTTGTAGTAAATGTAATGGAGTACTTTTTATAATTTAAATGTTTTAATTTTTTAAAACTTATGTTATAAGTATTAAAGTATTTGAATATTGCAACCATATCTACCTACAGTGATGCTACAGTAACCCCGAAACTATACAACATATTACTAGTATTAGTAGTATTAGTATAGTAATATGTTGTATAGTTTCGGGTAGTGTAGTTTATATAGTACTTGTATGTAGTTTACAGTATTAGCACTTAGTTTATATAGTAAAATATTAGCACTTGCAGATCTATAGCCTAAGATTAGGTAGCAGCTATCATACATAAGTGCCACGGTCTAAAATATAAACTAGTCTAACAGAGGGTTCGATGAAAATGAAATGTATTTTACATTTCAAACCATAACTATAACAATAGTCAAAAATAGCATCTACAAATTGTACGGGGAAAGGATCATAATTACAGACAAAATTATCCATTTCAACCCTCCATTTTTTTATTTTCAGATCCATCGAACAAGTATATCTAATAATATTTACATCTAGATAATCTATATCTAGTAATATTTACATTAACATCTAGATAATCTATATCTAATAATATTTACATCTAGATAATCTAGATAATAATAATATTTACAATACAAAAAATATTTAATCCGAAAAAATACATAATATACCGTTCTATCAACAGAACTATATAACACACACAATGGAACGCTGCTACTGGAAAAATCATACCAACAACAATATTTTGTATTGCAATAATACCCCTATCATTATACACGAGCCTAAAAATACTTGACCTACACAAATTCAATTACATTATATTGCAGGAAACGGCAATACTTAACATTGTCAGAAAAAAAATGTCATTACCATCATAGACCTCAGCCAAGGCTTCAGCACCTGCTTTTTGATCTCCAAAAAGGCCCAAAATCCAATATAATAATAATAATAATAATAATTCATCGACGAAAATTTTATCCGTATGTTGCCATCTTCCTAATCGCTTTTATGTCTTAACATAAGCTATTAGGGCTGAAATTATTTAGTAATGAGCGATATATAATTTACCAAATGAGATATTATCAGATAAAATGTTTGTTACCAATAAGGTTATCGTTAATTATGCAACCGTAAATTATTTTTGTTTCATTCAAAAATAACTAACTTTTTTATGTTATATTATCGTTTGACTCAAACAACATAACAACAAAATTTTGAAGAAACATCAAATATTATTATTCTTATTAATGTGTTATAGTTGATATCTAATTGGATAATCCTAATGCTCTAACTGAAGTAACTAAAGGTGTATATCAAGTCAATTAAGCGTCCCAATGTCCTAATGAACCCTTTGGTGCCATCCGTCTAACTACTTGTGTTTGTTTACGAGTTTCAGTTTCAAGGTAATCTGGAGATTAATTATAGAGTCTTGCGTAAGTAATATAAAAATTAACATAAATACTCATAAACCTAAAACGACATTGAAACAAAAACAATCATTAACGATAACATAACAGACAGATAAAATTTAATTAGTGTGGAAGTGTATTAAATTAAAACATTTAATATACAAATATTTTTGACGTAATTTGTCACTGAGAAATGTTTCATTTTAGTAGGTAAGATAAAAAACATTTTTATATAAAAAAAAATATAGATATTTATTACTATTGTAGTTTAATACATGAATATAAAACCATTTTTAGAAGTTTCATAGTACCTATCAATAGCTCGGTATACAAACATTTGACTAATATCAAGCGTATGGATGATTTAAAAAATGTATTTGGCTCCATACCAACTTTATGTCGTGCAATCACAGCGATTCGGTTCTATTTATCACCCTACTCCATTTGAATAGCACAAAATATTTTTCAATATACAATGAACAATCGTTTAAAAATGTCAGATTCCAAAATCAAAAGGTTTTTTTAATGGTAACAGTATTTATGTCCAGACTAAGTGTAATAATGGCATAAACAACGAGAAAAAAAATAATTATTCCTGCTAATTTAGTTTTAAATGTTTTATATCTAAGCACAAAAAATATCTACGTGTACACAATAAAACAAACATAGAATTGGTTTTCTTATCGTATATCTACTAAAGTAAAATAATTTTCGTGTAAAAGCTGGCTTCAGTACATGCAAATGTCATTAACAAAGCCTCCGAGTAAATTAAAGTAAAATATAAAACATGTATACAAAACCTAACTAACATGATATTTATTACAAATATTTATGTGAATTGTATTAGCTTTCTTAATTGAAGGAAAAAATCTTTAACATTACTTCTACGTCATATTGTCATAATATGACACTTGTCCTTTAGTAACTTTCTGTTTTGAGTCAATTTATGTAGATATATTTTTAAAAAGAAGATTCTTTGCTTTTTTAATGATCATCAAAAACATAAAATCTTTTATTCATTATATAACAAAATAATTCGTTTCATCCTTTTTAAAATGTATCAACAACTTTTTCTTTATCTGAGCTCAAAGGTAAGTAAGGTGTAACCAGACAGACGTTATCAGAATCTTGTGAAAGGGCAAATTAAATTAAGCATGTGACGCAGGGAAGTAATTTACATACACATAACCAAATAGTTCATATACTCCCAAAGTTAATCCTTAATAAAGACCAACTATGAATATATTGAAACCAACAAGACGTTCCAAATATTGCTATCGCTTCTCGATTTAGTTAATCGTTGAAATATGAAATTTATAATTTAAGTGGTAGATACTATATTCCTGTGTATTTATATTTATTAAGTTTAAAATAATGAAACCTTTGAAGTTGGTCAAGACGGTACGTAATTAAGTAGTTTTTAATATATCAATATAATTATTCTATTTAAATTCAGAAAAATTTTAACTACAGACAAGTAGATAGACGGTCTAGGTAGATTTACCTATCGCAGTTATAATATAAGTATGGAATCAGAAATTTATCCTTTTATAACAATATCAAAAAATGTTAATAGTTTATCAAGCAATTACCATTTCACCATGGTGTTATTGACAAAACAGCTATTAATTATTCTTTATAAAATTGTATTGAATAAATAGTTATTTTTGATGCAAAAATCACATTCCATTCGTTGTTTAATAATCAGGGTGAGAATCTGAATAATTTTTAAATATTGGAGAAATATTTCACTAGTCTCTTAGATTTCTAATAATTCACCATCGCATTTGCACATATATATATATATATATATATATATATATATATATATATATATATATATATATATATATATATATATTATATATATATATGCAAATGGGCTTAACTTTCATGCAGGTAATGAGTGGAATTTTCTTAATGTTATAAATATCAAAATGTTAAAGTTTGTTTCTCAAGCGAAAAGAAGTGTATTTCTTTTTTATTATGTCTTGTTTCAAATATTATTTTATTATGGAGTATGGTGACAAACAAGCAAATGTTAAACATTATGGTAAGTAATGCTCTCATCCGTGAAATTTTGAAAACAGAGATGCAAATATATTATAACCCTTGAGTAATAACGAGGTATAGAGGACATGAAAACGGCAAGAGATTGTTTGGGTCTAAAACTCTCTTATTTTGCTATAGTCTGTTCCCAGTTGTAATATCGTAAAATAGTGAACGTTAAGCCCAAGCTTCGGTCTTAACTTTAATACTTAAGTTGACTTATGAAACAAAATTAAAGTAGATCTATATTGTTATCTTATTTGAACTTTAAAAATAAAAGACAGTTTTGTTAGAATATGGAGTTTTGAGATATAAAAAATCTATCTATAGGTCACCAAATACCTAATTATGTTCTGATTTTATATAACTTGAAAAAACTTTCACCACCGGAATATATAAAATAGTAACATACTCGTATATAAGATGAATGAGATTTACAGAGCGAGATTTTTAATTTCACTCAAAGAACGACTTACTTGTAGCGGAAATAACTCAAAAGCAACAAAATAACGAAGTTCTAATTAAGTTTATATAGACTTTAAAATATTGTTTAATAAAAGAGAGTATCTTGAAACATTGTGAATATATGACAATGTTTAATATTTGAAATGATTTTGATTACTGTAACAAAATATAATAAACAATTATAATACATTGTTTTTTCTGTTCTGAATATGGAGAAAAATAATTTTCCTTAAAGAGTATTTGATATATTTTCATAGACATTTCAAATTTTATTATCATTTACTTTTATTAAACGTACATTAAATAGCAGGGTATCACGCCTAGTGTAGTTATTTATAATCAGTATAAGCATGTAGTTGTATGAAAATATCAAATTTGATAGCCTCTGCTGCTATTCATTAAGCACTTGTGTTGTCGTCGCATCTAATTGGCTTTGAGCCATGTCGAAATGAACCAGGCGCGATACGAGTTTAGAGTTTCGCCATAGATACTGACACGATATTAGTATAGTATCTTTTATTTTATTTTTATAATAAATAAATGTTTACTACGTTGATATGAATGCTATTTTGTTGTTTTTTTCTTCTAAGTATTTAGAACTATTAGTTCATCCCCTCCTTCAAACTCCACAAAATTAGAATAACTTCTCATTGAAATACTTCTTCATCACTCTTAATTACTCCTTGGCGTCATGTACAGTCCCTCTTCCACTATTGACTACTTCAATGACCTTGAATTACTATTGGATAACATCTTACCTTCTTATGAGCATGGAATTATCATGGGTGACCTAACATGTCTTGTTGAAAATAATTGTAGATCTAATAAACTAAAATCTTTACTTGACTCCTACAATATTTCTATTCTTCCTCTTTTAGAAACCCATTTTTCACCGCACTCCGAACCTTCTCTTCTCGACTAAATTATAGTATTTACCTCCAGCAATGTGCTATCTCATAGGCAACTAAATGCTCCTTTCTCCTATTATGATCTTTTATTTGTCCGTTATAATCTTTCTACTCCCAAACGCAAAGGTGAGGTTATTCTGAGGCGTAACTTCAAAGAAATAAATTGGACTAAATTTCTTTCAGATGCTAAAACCATAGATTTGATGAGTGTATTTAATGCTCCTACAATAGACTCGAAAGTAGAATTATTTAACTCTTTTATCACACCCTTATACGATTCCCATGCCCCCATTAAACAGATCAAATGTAAAAACTATCCTGCCAGTGGCTTACCGTGTACTGGATATTAAAAGCGAAATAAATAACGCAATAAAGCCAAGTCACGTTATAAAAAAATCCCAACTAATGAAAACTTTGTTACTTATAAAAAAATACGCAATAGGTTGTGTAGAGACGCCAAGCGCCGTTATATTTTCTCTTGCACTAATAAGTCTCCTCCTCCACAATTGTGGAGATTTTTTAAGTCACTAGGTGTGGGTAAATCTCAGCCTTCTTAAAATACTTATATAGATTTAAATTCACTTAATAAATATTTTTCGACATCGCCACTTATCATAGATAATGTAAAAAAATCCACAGCTCTTACTAAATTAAATAATATCACTCCACCTATCTGTCACTGTTTTACCTTAGCTGAAGTTACGGAGTGTGATGTTAAAACAGCTATAGTAAGTAGTATCAGTTCCAGAGCAGTGGGTGAGGACAACATTAGTCGAGACATGGTGATTCCACTCCTTGACATTGTATTCGATGTTATAACAAACATTTTAAACTTTTCATTAACAACCAATTCCTTTCTTTCTTCTTGAAAATTAGCACATGTACTTCTTCTGCCTAAAACCAATAATCCAAGTTCTCTCTCCCACTTTCATCCTATATCTATACTTCCTTTCTTATCCAAAGTCCTAGAAAGCGTCGTATTTTAACAACTAACATCTTTTTTAAATAATAACATGCTCCTTAGTCCTTTCCATTCCGGTTTTCGTACAGTACACAGCACATCCTCCGCCTTGCTCGAAGTAACTG
Organism: Melinaea menophilus ssp. n. AW-2005; assembly: GCA_918358695.1. Lineage (NCBI taxonomy): Eukaryota > Metazoa > Arthropoda > Insecta > Lepidoptera > Nymphalidae > Melinaea > Melinaea menophilus. The sequence goes on along the minus strand of OU911046.1, from coordinate 4,104,379 downwards.
ATAATATCAGGTACGCTATGGACAACCAAAACCTTACCATCCTTGTCCTATTAGATTTTAGTAACGCTTTCAACACAGTGGATTTTGATATATTGCTAGGGATCATGCGCATTATTAACATATCTCCCGTAATTAATTGGTTTCGTACTTACCTATATGGACGTCGACAGATTATCTGTTCTGATAATTCGTCCTCCGAATGGGCTGAACTCTCTGCTGGCGTCCCTCAGGGCGGCGTTTTATCTCCATTTTTATTAATGAAATCACAAAAAAAGAATCATGTCTCTACCACGTCTATGCTGACGATTTGCAACTTTATAGGCAGTCAACATTTGAGGATGTTAATATAAATATTAACCAGATTAATCAGACCCTAAATTTAACAAAAAATCACAGGCCATTATAATAGGTAGCAGACATTTCAAAATAGGATTATTTTCAACGACCTTATTAATTTATTATGTGACAAGTCAATTATACCATTTTCTGATACAGTTAAGAAGTTAGGATTGACATTTGACAATTTTTTATCGTGGACGGCTCAAGTTATCGATACCAGCGCGTTCACATGTTAATTCACTCCCTTAAATGTTTGCAGAATTTCCTACCAATGCGGACCAAAATACTCCTAGCTCAATCTCTTTTATTACCCCTTCTCGACTATGCTGACGTTTTCTATCTAGATGTATTTGAGGAGCTGCTCAATAAATTAGATCGCCTTCAAAACTTGTGTATCCACTTTATTTTTGGACTACGCAAGTTGGACCATATTTCAGTTTTCCGACATCAACTTAAGTGACTCCCGATCCGCCTTCGCCGGAACATGCACGCCTTATCCGCGCTGTATAACCTCTTTTCCAACTCAGCTCCTTCCTATCTACATCAACGATTCCATCTCGCAATTCCTAGTAGTCGCCCTAAATGCTCCTACGTTTTAGTAAAAACCTTTGACATTCCCCCTTATAAATCTAAATTTTAATCCAAATCTTTTACTATACATGCAATGTGGTTATGGAATTCCTTACCTATATAATACTCAGCCGTTCTGTCATGGCATTTAAGCGAAGATTGAAAGACCTCTCACAGGATTAAATTATTATGTGTAATATATGTATGTATTTCTATATGTTATTATTATATGTGTGTACTTCTTAATGTATGTAGGCATAAATGTATATGTATGTATCATATTTTATATAGTATTATTATAATGTATTTGAATATTATTATAAAATATATATGTACCTTTCTCTGCCCTCTTAAACCTCCTGTCCAACACTCTAAGGGTAGCTGGAAGAGATCTCTTTGTAGAGATAAGTTCATCCTATGTATATGTCTTTTATAATTGCCTTTTTTTTGTATGGTGCGTAATGAAATAAATATAATTAAAAAAAAATAGTATTTAGCCATCATACAGATAATACTTACCTATACTTCGACAGAATAGTTTTTTTTAAACATACTAATTAGGTATTAAGTAAATAATAAATAAATTACTTAAAAAATATTTAAGACAACGTAACGCGTACGCTTAAAATCACTTGAATATAAAAAATATGCAATATAAATATCCATATGATTACTTATTCCATATTTAATTAACCTCTTTAGGATTTTAATTTCATAAAATATGTTGTACCTCATAAAATTTGTTAACCATTTTAAGACTATTTTATACATTTTTGAGATCTGCTTCATAGGGAAGCGGACATACACTCGAGAAGTCAAGGACAAATGAGCTCTGTGTTTCTCGGCATAAGGACAAAAGTAAACAGGTAGTTCTCTACGTGCAAAATTTGACACAAAGACGAGTGACAACGACCTGCACCAGACCTCCGAAGACAATACTACAGCACCCAGTAAATCATCAGTAAATTTAATTCTGATAATTTATTTGATTTGTTTTAAATTGCGTGACTTTGAAATATGTCACACTATTGACATAAATGTTTCTTGTTCGATATAAAATAAACTCTAATATATTATCTATAATTTGTGTAAACTCAAGCGAAGCTACCAGCCCACATACATTGTTCGGTCTCAACCGCAGTGCATATGTACACAATATGCGACAAACACATTGTCCCGTTAAATAGTAAACTTATAACTTTTAAACATAAGACTATGTTAGTCTAATTTATACTGTATATGTATTACATATACTGGAAAAAATAAATTTCTTTCTTAAAACAACCTACTCTTTAATTATACATTGTTACGTTTATTGCGCGAAATATTACTAAGTAATTGTATTATAATTCCTGTATATAATGTTGATTTGAGTTAATTTAGATAAACATTTATATTTAATTTTTATTTAGTTTTTAAAATATTTACGTTATATCTATATATTTTCAATATATATATATTTATATATATATATATATATATATATATATATATATATATATATGTATATATATATATATATATATATATATATATAAAGTAGCAAATATGTTTTACTTGGGTTATAATAAAAACTTATCTGACATCACGTAGACTCATAAGACATTTCTCATAACATGCAAATTCAAGTGTTCCAAGTAAAAAATGTTCGTCTTAATTAAATATTCAGTACGCGTCAGCTTTGTAAGAATCGCCGAGTGTGGAAATAAGACGTATTAGGTAGTGAATAAAAAATGCTGTGCTTTAAATTTTCTATAGGAATTTCACATTAAAATTTAATATATATTATTACTGCACCTACGATTATATTACAAATATTATTTACTATATTATTAGGAGGAAAAAAAACTAGTACCGGGCCAACGAACATGGCCAAATTCTGCAGCTAACCATATTAACACAAAACCCAAAAAAAGTAGCTGTGGCTTCGCATATATACGCGTCCGTACGCTCAATGATTGCGACATGTAGCAAAGGAAATGTCCTACAAAGGTCGCTTTTCCGAGCTATTAATTTTCACTTTACTTATAAGGCAAATTATCATTTAATATGATTAAAAATATCTCTAACTTTTAATATATCTATTATTAACAGTCGTGAGACGAACGTTTGTGGATATTTCTTTGTCACAACAAATATAGTCATTAAATAATTTAGAAACTATCACTCCAGTCTAATGCTTGCCGCAAAAAGAATTACTCTGAACAGGTAAAATAATAGTGTATAGATATTAATATATGTCATTGGGGAAAGATTAACCGAATTATTTGAGCTAATTATTTTTTATTTATATATCTTTCTAGTTCTACCGGTAGCTTTAAAAGTGACCATAAATAGTTGAGATATGATTTTATTATTTTGTAGTTAATCTTTTTTAGTCTATGTTGTTGCATGTGTACATGCAACATTAGGTTATCTACGCAACTGACAATCCATATTATAAATGAACAATCTTTAATAATATAGCAGATTAAAAAAAATGATATTATATTGATATTACAAGAATGACTGCTCATAAAATTATCTTGTGACATTTGTGTCGGATTTAAGGGAAAATCGAAAGCATCGAGTATTAAGGCTTTTCAATACGGCTAACAAATGCGTAAATTGCTTTTAAAGCTGTGATCAATATTCAACAGGTTACGAAATTAGTCTCACCACAATTAAATACGTTTTATATAAAAAACATCACCGGAAGGCTTTATAAAATGGTCTTAATTTTTCTTGTTCTGAAACATTTTTTTTCATTTACAAAAAATACATAGTTGTTAATATTTACCAGTTAAATATAAAGTGTTGCATGGTATACATATATAGATTGTTGTATAAGTAAGTGGGAAGGCCCACTTAGTTACAAAAAAAAAAAATAAACTTCAAGAATTAAAAACAACTTTATTTCAAAACTTGGAATTATTTTCTGAACTTTCAAAGAGGACTGAGGTCCACCCAGAAGATTCGTCACTCAAGATAATAATAAAATTAATATTGTTGTAATACTTACAAATAAAACAGTGTTTGGTTTCCTGATAGAATAATATTGACAGTCAGACCGACAGTTGAATAATATCACAGTGAAAAGAATTTTATCTGTTGGTCGACACAATAAAATATAACCAAACTACTAATTAGACTAATCTTTGAAATATATGATAATTTCTCTATTACTGTAGCATTCGCCCTAGCAAATAATGTACAGCAGATAAGAAAGACTTTCTTTTAATACATCGTTTTTTCTTAAATATTGGGTTATAATTAATTGTCTTAATTGTCTTAAATTTAACGATTACTTACTAACTTTTACTTGGTTATAGTAGAATTGAAAATTTCTTAAGAAAAATTAAATTGAGATTTAAATCTATTTTTTATTAGAGTAATGGCGTGTCAAATATGCTAAATTATATGAGAATATAAAAATATATAAATTAACTTTAGGTAATCCAACAATATGTCGAATTTTAATCATATGAAATAAACCAAAAATTGTGATCCAAAAAGGGTATTTCAGATCAAAGCGAGTGTAACTAAATAAATGAAAACGGAAATTTGTTTACCGATGTTATTTTCTCAAAAAATAAAGTGACATACATTTAACTGACCACAGAGTTCTTAATATGGCTTCAGTGATGTGAGTGGGTTTTGTTATGTTTCCTTTTATACGAGTACTATCGTGTCTTTTCCTTATGTAAAATATAAGATAAAATTTACTTCACTGCTTCATAATATTGTTTATTGTTGATTTTATAATGTCTTGTAAAATATATTAAATCAATGTGTAACAACATGGTCATTATGTATTCAAAGATTGGTTCTTGTGAAAAAAACATTAAAAGATTAAAACTATAATAAGTTTTACAAAATTTTAAATCTAAGTATCTAAAATAAAATTGTTGGGAGATATGTTTGTATTCGCAGTACATTAGAAAAAGTTTACAGAATTTGGAGTCTCTACTCATATACATCCTATGCCTCGAGTGTGTTACGACGAAGTTTTGTTTGACTTGTTATGAATACGAAATATGATGAAGCCAATAAATATCATATATAAAATACTGGTCTTTATATATTATAGATTGTTTGATATTTTTAAGTGGATACTATGTTTATATGTAGTTGCGTTCATTATATTTACGACAATAATACTCATACAACAAATGTTACCCTGGGGAATACACGAAAGATACATTGACCCTAAATGCATCTAAAGCAATCCGATCTCAAGTCAAACTTAACATTTTATCATGGACCTTATCGCAGAAGAAGTGAATTAGTCTCATTTCAATAAGCTGAGAGCTGATAAGGGCAATTGCTCACAGTACGTCTATTTATAACTAAATGAAAAAGGTGCAGTCGCATTGCCTCTAAAGCTGTTGGCGCTTCGCCTATACGAGTATGCAGATCAAAGACATACTATTAGTTCTCGAATGTGGTATTCATTTTTATCGATTTATTTTATTTAATAAAGTATCTTTTTAATTAATACCTTATTAATACATACTATGAACACTATGATATAAAGATATAAATGTTGTATAAAATGAACAACTTTCTTAGTTATACTTTGTACTTTGATTACTGAAATTGGGTGTTTTACTAATTTTAGAAAAATATAAATTGTATATACAGTGTGACAATATTCCATTATAACATTATAATAATTTTGAATAACATTGAATAAAAGATTCAACTCGATTGCAAGTTTTTAGGTGACAATAGTAAAGTTCTCTCGTTAGATTAAACCGGATGGAGACAGTTTCATTTGCTTCGGCTCCGGATGGTCCAATAGCGTCAGCTGAGAATGATTCTGATAAAATGGATACCTTATTGTACTAGATGCGACACTCACCATTTATTGTATGCCATGTTCATTCACAGAGTTTGAATTGTCGAAGAAAATGTAGGAGTTGGAAAATCCTAACTTCTGAAAATGTTTATTTATAATAATTTCAAATCGTGGTCATATCTAGATTTTAGATAATTGTAACCTTATTATAGAATATGAAATAATAAAAAAATCGTTGAATCAAAAATTTTGCACTAATTTAAAGCTTTTGAGCGCAGTTCCTCCATGTGTACATTACGAATGAATACGTAACTTCAGCTGTCAATGCGATTAGACATAGAAAGATAGTTAAAAGTTGATACACAAATTGTATGAAAATAGGATTACGACACGTTAATGTACTCTACTAAAAATAATTAACTCTCATAATATTTAAAACCATCTATACAATATATGTTGTCTCTAATGTCAGTATCAGATTATTTGCTTTGAACTTATTATTATGACAAGAAAGTTAGTTAATAATATCTCGTGCCTGTACAATACTTTCATAATAATGTAGTCAAATTAATTTTTTTCTTTCGCAGCCTTAATTTAATTAGACAACTACTTATAACATCGTCTGGCTTGAAATATGTATTTTTATTAGGATTTAACGTATTATTGCCTTAATTGTCTACGAAAATAACATATATTTCATTTGAATTTCATTATAAGAATTACAATTTTCTTCTCTACTAACTTTATATTTAATTTTTGACTGAAAAAAAAACCTTAATCTTATAGAATATAAATTAACGAAATAAAATCATAACAAACTATAAAGTAAACAGTAAGTACATTTATTAAAACTCTACAATCTAAGAGCAATCTTAATGACATCAACTGAATTGTACTTGCTGATTTAAAAAATAACTCAGTAACTGAGAAATGAATTTTGATTTCTAGAAATTTACAACAAATATTATAAAATTAACATTGATGAGCTATATCAGTGGCCGCGGTTATAAAGTATGTTCCTACAACTATTATTTAACAAGTTAATAAAATCGTAATATTAAAAAAAAAAAAATTAAAAAAAAATACAAAATAATTTAAGCATATAGTATACTTAGGCGATAAATATTGTTACATTTCAAAATAAACAAAACATTTCTTCTGAATTTAGAACTTTGTCATTTTTAATACGATTGTTCTTTGTGTATTTTTATTTTCGCCAACATAATATAAGATATAAACCTAATTTTCATAAATATATTGATTGTACACAGTCATAATTATTAAATCTTTGAATTTATTTTTAATGACTCTCGAGGCCCCATATTGTAGATTACTCTAACAGCCCTCTTCTGCAATACATAGATATTTTCTTTTTTTTATGTTAGAGGAGGGCAAACGAGCTTGCGGGTCACCGTTGGTATGTGATCACCGCCGCCCATGAACTCTTGCAACATCCGAGGATTCAAAAGAGCGTTGCCGGCCTTGAAAATAGGAATATATGCCTTTTTTGAAGGCACCCATGTTGTGTCGATCTGGAAATACCGCCGAAGGAAGTTCGTTCCACATCCGAGTGGAACGTGGGAAAAAAGTTCTTGTAAATCGCACAGTGGAAGATCGCCACGCATCCAGGTAGTATGGATGGTAAAGGAGACGATGACGAGCTGTGTGGTGGTGAAATTCGGCGGTAGGCATCGAATAGTTCTTCGGAATACTCCCCGTTGTAAATGCGGTAGAAGACGCACAGAGAAGCCACGTCTCTACGCAATGCCAAAGAGTCCAGCCGTTCGTAGAGCACTGGGTCCCCGATAATCCGAACGGCTCTCCGTTGTATGCGGTCAAATGGTAGAAGCTGATATTGGGGTGATCCGGACCAGAGATGAGAACAGTACTCCATGTGTGGCCGGACCTGCGCCTTATAGAGCGCAAGTCTTTGGCCAGGGTTGAAATACTGCCTCGCTCTATTGATCACTCCCAATTTCATCGAGGCCAAGTTGGCCTTGCTCTCCAGATGACCACGAAACTGACAATCGCTCGAAATGTCGAGACTCAGTATTCTGATACTTGGCGAGGCAATAAGAGGAGTGCTCTCGAAGAGCGGTGATACGACAAATGGGGTTTTCTTAGTGGTAAACGCGCAAAGCTGTGTCTTTAGGGGATTAAACTGAATGTGGTTCAGTTAACCCCACTCAGAGACCATCCCCAGGGAGGTCTCTATTGAAGACACAAGTTTCTTTCGGCACTCGTCGACGTTTTCTGACGAGAGAGACCTGCACGACCGGAACATACCGCATCCCCAGTGCTGTCATCCGCATAACAATGTATGTTGGGAATATCCAACATATCATTGATGTGCAGGAGGAACAGAGTTGGGGATAGCACGCAGCCTTGGGGTACACCAGCGTTCAAGGGCCTGGGGTCCGAGCAAAAACCGTCGAGAACGACCTGTATGCTGCGCCCAGTGAGGAAACTGGTGATCCACTAGCCTAAACTCTCGGGAAGCCCATAGGAAGGTAGCTTCGAAAGAAGCCCCTTGTGCCATACACGATCAAAGGCTTTTGCCATATCCAGACTAACTGCCAGACCCTCTCCCTTGCTTTCTATAGCCGCTGCCCAACGATGCGTAAGGTATAACAAAAGATCACCAGCTGATCGACCAGGGCGAAAGCCTACATTATTTTGGAGAGAAGGGAGGTAATGGTGATAGGTCTGTAGTTAGCTGGGTCCGAGCTATCATCTTTTTTAGGGATCGGATGGACAAGGGCATACTTCCATGAGACTAAGGTAGGAATACCGAAATAGACGCGTTAGCACTGGAGTCAATTCAGGGGCACACGTTCGTAGCACCAATGGAGAAATGCTATCCGGCCCACTCGACTTATGAACGTCCAAGGAAAATAAAGACTGCCTGATAGTTTTTTGCCGAAAAACTATTTCCGGCATGGAACTCTTACACCACGGGATAATAGGTGGTGTCTTCCCTTGGTCGTCCAAAGTCGAGTTGGAGGCGAAAAGAGTATCTATATCTGATGCATTACCCCGTAAATGTATGCTGTATGACATAACACCATGAAAGTAACTAAAGTAAACTATTCTAGCTGTTTCAACGTTTTTCAACCGGCGTATTCTTTGAACCGCGTATGTAGCAGAACTAAGTCTGCTTGACAAATCACAGATATGAGAAAAGAATTTCCCATAAAAAGAGTACGTCCTATTGATAACTGGCTTAAACGATTAAAGAACTGTATTGCAGCCAATGGGGTCGCCGTTCGAATAAGCTTTATATATTTTCAATGATTTTATATTAATGTATTAAAGTAACACACTAAAATAGTAATTAAAGTTACTTACAAATAAAAGTTGTTGTTTTTTTATGGGACGTAGCAACATTTATGGGACGACTAAGTATATGTATAATTTAAAATGTTTATTACCGAGTAGAATTAAAAATAAGCTTAAACATTTAAGATTTATTAACGTTGATATTTTGGTTATAAAGGTTTTGAAACACAAAACATATGAATTGTTAAAAAAAATCTAAAACAATAAAATACTAAAAACAATTTTAACTGTCTAAATAGTACACAGCGGAACAATTACACAAGCCAAAGCAGAATTAAAAGCTTGAAGAAGCTTCACTTCTCCTACCGACGAACAACTTTATAGCTTTTAAACTCCACTGTGAAACGACGCTCGAGAGAATTATCTAATAAAATTTAAAAATGGGCACAAGTACGGACACGGAGTATTTAACTTCCTTTTATCATTGCAGTTTGGGTTTTAAATGAGTTTTGTAAAGTTTAAACTCTTAAAATTATAATTATTATTGTTTATGGACTTATTATTTTATATAAATACAACAACTTCGGCGTTGGGAACCGCCAACCAATACGCCATGTTCCGAACGGCGGAAAGTGGAGGACGGAGCTACAAATAGCTACGTGGAACGTAAGAGGAGGAATGGAACAGAAGATGAATGAATTATTAGATGTGATGGATGACAATGATCTGGATGTTATTTGTGTGTCTGAGACCAAGCGAAAAGGCAATGATACGACCGATTTGCCTGGCAACCGGGTCGCTTTCTGGGCTGGGGTTCCAGAGGGTGAGCGAGGTTGCCAAGGTGTAGGCGTATTATTGTCTTCTCGAATGGTTAATGCAATAGTAGAATACAAGGCGATCCACCCGAGGCTTCTTTGGGTTCGCTTTAAGCTGGGGATAACAAGAGTATCCTCAGCTCAAATGAGCGAGCTCGAGGAGTTTTGGGAGAGTGTCAGGGATGTTCTAAGTAGTGTCAGAAAAAATGAAAAGTTGATAGTATGTGGAGATATGAATGGATGGTTTGGATCCACGCGAAGTGGTTACGAAAGCGTGCTAGGCAAATACGGTGATAGGAGGGTAAATGAGGCTGGAATGCTTATTTTCGAATTTTGTAAGGAAAGAAGTTTGTTTGTGGCAAACACGATGTTTGATCACAAACAAATTCACATGTACACATGGGAGCGAGCGGAGGAAAGATGTATGATTAATTTATTCCTAGTGGACCAGCGTATTCGAAGTCAAGTTATGGACACGCGAGTGTTCAGAGATGCTGATCTGGGAACGGACTATTATCTAGTCGTTGCTAGAATAAAAGGTCTGCTTGCAGGTTGGCGCAGCCACACGAAGTGTCCAAGCTTGGCGTCGGAATATCGCGTAAGAAGCTGGAAGCTTCAAGATCCACCGATCAGAGAGGAATATCAAGAAAGGGTTTCCAAGAAGCTTGAAAGCTGCGATTCTGGAAATGAAAGTGTTGATGTATGCTGGCAGAACCTTAGGAATGGTATGGTGAAAGTAGCGACAGAGGTATGTGGTAAAAGGAAAAGAGGTTTTAGTAAAAAGCGCGATGAATGGTGGGACGATGAAGTGAAAGATGATATAGAGTTAAAGAAGAAAGCATGGCTGGATTATAAAGCCTCCGGTAAGGATAAAAGTATGAGAGATATAAGAATGCAATTTGCAGGCATTGGTCGCCACTCTCAAAGATGGGTGTGAAATTAATGGTCTAAACCTGAATGCAGATAAGACGAAAGTTCTGATATTTGAAAGAAATGAAGAAAGAACAGAATGAAAGATCAACGTGAATGGTAAGATAATAGAACAAGTGAATGAAGTGGTGAGTCAACGGTGCAGTCAAAGCATTGTTGAGACGGCAAAACGTCAGCTGCACGTTTGGCTGTACACAATGTAGTTTTGCTACCGACGCTGTTATACGGCAGCCAAACGTGGGTAACACAGAAGAAGAATGTAAGAAAGATGAATGCTGTGGAGATCTCTTTACAGAATATGCGGAGTCAGTGTAGCTGATCGAATTCGCAATGAAAAGATCCACAGAATGGCAGGTACTAGCGAAGATGTCACGGTGAGAATGAAGAAAAACGTGCTCAGGTGGTTTGGGCACGTCGAACGAATGAGTGATGAAAGAATGGTAAAAAAGATTTATATAGAAAAAGTGAGCAGTAAGAGAGACAGGGGGAGGCCTCGAGTGACCTTCGAAAACACGGTATCTATGATACTGGAGGAAGGTCACGTAAAACTCTCTCACTCTCACAATTCCTTCACCATAACAATCTTTTAAGTCCTTTCCAATCCGGTTTTCGTCCTCATCATAGCACTACCACAGCACTAATCAAAGTCACTGATGATATCCGATATGCGATGGATAACAAACTGCTTTCAATACTCGTTCTTCTTGATTTTACTAATGCATTTAATTCAGTGGACTTTGATATTTTGCTTGGCATTCTTTCAACTTTCTCTATATCTCCTTCCGTTTTAAACTGGTTTAAATCATATCTTGTCGGGCGTCGGCAGATTGTGAAATCCGATGACAGTTCTTCTCATTGGACGGATCTTTCTGCTGGTGTACCTCAAGGCGGCGTACTATCTCCTCTACTTTTTTCTATGTTTATAAACGAAGTCTCTAAAATAATATCTTCTCCCTACCATCTCTATGCAGATGATTTGCAGCTTTACAGACACGTCACTTTTTCTGGAATCGAACAGGGAATAGCATCAATGAACATCGACCTTGAAAGCATACGCTTATGGGCAGAAGAATATGGATTATTAGTTAATCCTAATAAATCGCAAGCTGTTATAATTTATAATAAGCAATCTCGCAACAAAATTAATTTCTCGACCTTGCCTTGCATTTTTTACGATGGTACACCATTACAGTACCTAGATACCGTAAAAAATCTGGGATTAACCTTACACTCCCATTTCACTTGGGTGGCGCAATTCAGCGACATAAGCAAGCGCTTATATCGATCGTTACATTCACTTAAACGTCTTCAAAATTTTCTTCCCTTTAAAACTAAAATTATTCTAGCCCAATCTCTTCTTCTTCCTCTCCTTGACTACGCTGACATTTGTTATTTAGATGCGACTGAGGAGCTGCTTGATAAATTCGAACGACTTCAGAATTTATGCATTCGCTTTATCTACGGCTTGCGTAAATTTGATCACATTTCGGAATACCGCCGTGAGTTAAAGTGGCTCCCTATCCGCTTTCGCCGGAATGTGCATGTACTAACACTTCTCTATAAAGTTCTACAAAAATCTTCTCCTTCTTACTTGCAAAATCTCTTACAACTATGTCCACCTAGACAATTGCCAGAGCGCTCTTGTATTTCTTTAAAGTTTCTTGAGGTGCCGCATTATAACACTGCCCAATACCGCAAATCCTTCTCTGTTCGCGCCGCTCAACTTTGGAACTCATTACCTCCTCACTTGTACAAAGATTGTCCCACTATTATTTCCTTTAAGTTTAGACTGAAGAATTACTACCTCTCCCTCTAAAATGTTCTCGGTATATATATTAAATTTATGTAAGTATGTATTATGTTTATATTTATGTACATTTAAGTAATATGTGTGTTTATATACTCATTTATAAATGTGTGTGTATGTAATCTTTATGTATTTAATATATTTATAAATATCTTTTTATACTTTTATCATTTATTGTATATTATTTGTATTTATATTTATTTTTATTGTACCTATACCGCAACTATATAAATATTTTCTCCTATAATAAAGGGTTGCTGGTAGAGATCTCTTTTAAGAGATAAGTCATCCTTTTTGTGTACATTTTATGTTATTTAGATTGTAAATTGTATTTTTTCCTGGTACATAAATAAATAAATAAATAAATAAAAAGCATGAGGACCCCTCGGAGAGCATGTATGAAGAAGTTGATGGCTGTGGCCGAAGCGAAAGAGGTATGCAGGGAAGGGATATGGCGTGAAGCTAAATAATAAATAAATAAGTAATAATTTTATAGAAATACCATGAAAATAAAAAAATGATTTTACTGTAGTAAATGGAGATATTTATTAGATTCTTAGATATAAAATTCGCATTTATGGTATGGGAGGAGCAAAAAGTAGTTTTTTTTTAATATAATATATATTTATTTATTCAAAATATGAACCATCTTATCTTATTTAATCAAAATATGAATCACCATGTGTTATCTCTGCACTTTTGCCATTTCATAGATAGTTCATTGATCCCTTTACTAGAAAAACCATTCGGATGAGAATCATAAAAAACTTTAAAGGCACTTTGGACTGCCTGTGTATTTAATGTTTTTATATTGCAAAATAATTAATATTATTTATTAGTATTATTATTCGAATTAAATTGTATTTATTTATGTTTTCCCTTTTAGTTAATAGCTTTTTTCTTACCGGGACTACAATTTTCCGCTATCAAAGCTTTTACAACAGGATTGATTGATAATTTATACTTTATCCTAATTATTTATGCTTATTGCATGAATTGTATTTTTTATTATTAATAATAGTAACGTTTATTCCAAATAAAATATCCCATCCTAGCAAAATATTAGGTAAGCCTTACAACTTTATAAAATATAAAAGTTTTTGTTATAGTTGCATTCATCATTACACGAACTAATATGGGTATATCCATATTCGTGATTTGTAAGAAGAGTTGTTAAATTTTAATCACTATTTAAATTATTACTTAAATATTTTCTTTTAAATAATTCTTTAATTTGATATAAAGAACTGATAGTTTTAACCTTTTTATAATCTGTTCTTATTATTAATACCTTGATGGTATTTTGTGAACTATTTATCTTTATAAATCTTTATTTTATAGTTATCAATAATTGTAATTCGTTTCATTACAATAAATTATATTATGTAATTTCTTATAATTTCTATAAACGACGGCTTTTAGAACGATTTGCATTTATTCCCACTTCGGAACTGTTACTGAAGTTCAGTGTATTGTCAAGTTTGCAATTTCCTAATATTTGCGGAGCACACGCTGTCGCGGCTGATCACAACCTGACTGGTCTGAGGTTCAGTTGATAGTGGTTTCGCTTGACTCGCAAGAATAACTAATTACTGTGTGGAATTGATATAAGAGCTAAAATAGCTGAGTCAGCTGCATGTTAAATGCAACTTCGAGTTTATATTTGTTTTAAACCCTTAAAAACTTTAGCGTTTTCTAACTGCATGTAGTATGGTTATGCATTGTGTTTATTTTTTATGGTATAGTTGAGTTAGATACAAAATTACAGATAAAGATTAAAAACTAATGGTTGTTAAAATTAAGTTAAATATTGTAATATGGATATAAAGATATGATACTCTTTTTGCAATTAAAAATAGACTAATTATAAGGCAAACCACATATTTTGTTGCATTTAATTTTTTTGTACATTAAATTCTAGTTTAAGTTTAAATTCATTTTAAACTGCATTGTTTCGGATAATTATATTTAGAAAGTTCAAACAAAGCACTTTATGCCATATTTCATAACTGGCTGGCCTGTGAACAGCTTTTACAACGAGAGGTTGTTTTCATTGCACTATAACGACAAAACATTCATGTTGTAAAATAATTACTCACAGTATACGACGCTGTTAATAAGTTTATTCGATTGGCCTATGTACTCGTATAAACAAAACTAAAATGAATTTAGTATATTTTGTTAATTACATTACATTTTAATAATAAGTAATTAATAATATTGAGATATTTACATAATAAAGTGTAACGTATTATTTGTATTTAGGTATTATTTGTAATGTATTTTGTGTATAAATGTCTTTTCATGTAACAGACAAGCACCCCTTTCCTATCTTTCTTCGTTTCTTGGCATTTGTCAAGGATGTCAATTACTAATAAAAATTCGTTAACATACGAGTATATATACCTTTAAACAAATGTTTTATTTGGATTTTTGAATGGAGCCTCGCCGTAAGCCACGTGGGTGTAATTATTGTTGGTATTCAAGTCCACATCCCTGTGTGTTATTTCAAATACACACCTCAAACTTCGACGTCATTGTTTTATTTCTATTTTTCTCTTCGTTACGGCTGCTGTGACCAAGGTTGATAACAAACGTGACTACAAAAGCCACTTTCTTTAAAAGTGTATAAATTGTCATATCAATAAGTGGAGCGTGATTTAGTAGTACAAATATTGAAATAGTTGTTCTGCACTAATAATATTTATTTATACAAAAATTGTGAACAATAGGTACATATAATTTAAAGGATCTTCTATAACAATAATATAATTATAAAAATGCCTATAAACTATTCTAATTTTAATATGCTGTTAATTTAAAACACTCAAGTATGAATAAGTAAAGATTTAAACTTATTGAATTTTTAAAATAAACATGACAAAATATATTTTTAATTCCTTTACCTGCTTATTGTGCCTTGATAAGATGATTCAAATATTTACTTGTATAATTATAGCTTCTTGTATACGTTACTCTATACGCTTGTGGAGTATGTATAAGGTCCTAACGAAGAATATATATATATATATATATATATATATATATATATATATATATATATATATATATATATATATATATATATATCGCATCGGTATTGCACAGCACGTTTATGTCTATGTACATTAAAAATGTTTTGAAATAAAAGTACATAAATGTAATAAAAATAATTCTACTAATAATAATAAACTTTCTTTCATCTCCAGACCTAATTGGAAAGAATATATTTGCTCATCAGTGAATATTATTAGGTCTAACATAATATATCAAAATACGGTAAAAGATTGCTTATTACTTGTCATAGTCAAAATATAATATGCAATGTACAGTGAACTAACAATTAGTATTATTTAAAGGAAAACATATATTTCTAAATATTTAAATTTATAACTGCTCATTGCATATTTGTTATTTAAATAATAGATCTGTTTTAAAACGTCTAATACTCATAAACTTAGTATTTTTATAAAAATTGTTCCATAGAATAAATTTTGTCTGTAAAATATCATTTTATAAATTTTCAAGTTTCCAGCTTACCAGTTGGGTTATAAAAAAAATGTTTATTATAATAATAGTATGAGATATTAATCAAATAAACATGTGTTTTTTCTTAAAAAAAAGTTAAATAAATATTATACTTGTTAGCAAAATCTCATCCAAGGAATGGTATAAAATTATTTTCGTCACCGATATCATATGTTTAATAAAGAATGTACAAATTTACAACCTAAAACTCAGGGCGCTTTTTTGCAGTTATTTTATTATAAAATGTACCTAGGTTTTTCTTTTTTCAATCAATAGGTCATGTAACTTTCTTTACCCACACAGAGAAAATTTATTAAAAGAGCAGAAAAATATTAATTTAGCTTTCTTGAGATACGTCATAACGAGGCTGCTAAAGACAACATAACTTAAATTCAAACAAAAGAAACGCCCGGTTTTTGTGCTTGAGACATACGTATTACATTAATTACCAAAATACACATTTTGTTGTATTACTTATTATACATATGACTGTATCGTCACAAATAATATGAATTTATTGTTGCAAAATTCTAGTGTGAATTTTATTTTTGTTATTCTGAACTTGTTATTACATTACAAGAAATATAAATAAAAGCAATATAATTTACAATATATAATCATTTTAAGCGATTCGTAAAGACATTTCGATTTAGACAGTATGAAGCAATTTTACTTTAGTAATTGCATTTCTTACTCGTAGATTTTTCTTTTCGTGTGTTATCACAAACCATTGCCAATATGACCGTAGCTGCAGTCCGGTGAGTTATAGCGTGCATCTTGCCAGTACGCTATAAACTTGCTATTTTTATCTCGAGCTTATATTATTGCTTTGAATACATCATTTGAGTGTTTTGTCTGCCTAGATATATGTTACAATATTTCTTTAAAATATAACAGTAACTTAAAGCATCCTTGTGTAAAATATCTATTTAAATAACAGTCACTTAACTTAGTATAACTCATGTCACAACCACCACAATACCGTCAAGAAGGATGTTATTTATTTGGTACAATCTAATAACTCATGCAAGGCTGGAGCGTTCATAAAACTAAATTATTCATTAGAACAAACAATGACTGATGATTAATTTCACAAGCGGCATATTATTAACAGTTTTGGACTATCTCCAAACGATTATTAATAACCGTGGATAAAGAGCGGACAAGACCGAGTAGTGTGATAAATATTATAATATCATTAAAAATTATTGTATTTTGACGTGCTATATTCGCTTATTATTATTCGCTTTACTTCAATTATAACTAAATACTATATTTATTTTATATTGCCTTAAACGAAAAGAAAAATAAAAAATAATGCATCTTTTTATAACCTGTAAATTAGAAAAATATTCATTAAACGCAACCTTTACACAGGACCCTAAAAACCAAAATCCCCTATTTGTCACAACGTTATCTCCATAGGAGAAATGCAACTACACTGACGCCACTCGAGATAACCGCTCCAACGAATTTTATTGTATTCCTCCGTGTTTTTTTTAATTTTGTATAGATGTGATATATGGATATGTAAGTTCTATGACACGTTTAAATATTATTTTGTTTTGTTCAAACAATTACTTTAGTATAATGAATAGTGCTATAATATCTAATAATAACAGAGAAGTCTAATCTAATTTACCACTATTACTATTTATA
Source organism: Melinaea menophilus ssp. n. AW-2005 (assembly GCA_918358695.1). NCBI lineage: Eukaryota > Metazoa > Arthropoda > Insecta > Lepidoptera > Nymphalidae > Melinaea > Melinaea menophilus. The sequence continues at coordinate 4,086,672 of OU911046.1, read as the reverse complement.
CCTTTATATTGTTTTATTATTTAAATATATAGCAAAAACAGTTGAAAAATTAATCATTTAAATAAAATCAATTACTTAATCGAATAAGGCGTTTTGAGCTAAGATTGATAACTGCTATATTGTATTAAGCAGGTACGTTGCGAGTGACTTGACAGATTAACGCTATCATCTGTTACGACATCATAGGTCCATATAACCTATTACTTACAATAAATTGCTTAAAAAATAAATATAAATATATTAATTTAGAGTGACCCATTTGTTTATATCAAATTAGAAAATTAATGAAAAATATTTGTTCTTGATTATATTATCATATATTATTTTTAAATAACATTTTAAGGTCAAAAATAATAAAACGTTCGCTAAACATATAACATAGCCAACATAGTTAAGGGCACAACACACAACAATGGTAATGTGTAATTGATATAAGAATATGTGGGCTGGTGTAGGCGCCAAGGTGTTGGTAATTGGACTATTAATCAAGTGACCGCGATCGTCATGAGCACTTACGAGTGCTCTTACAGTACGCTGTATTATAAATATGTTACAGATTATATCATATGATTTTATAAGTTATTAAATAATATATTTAAACAACTATTACATATATATCGGTCGTATATTCTTAATATTTATGTGGAGATCATTTACACTCGAATACCATAACAAATATCCAAACAAAGGTTGTTATTATGATATTCCTCCGATTATAAAACCTTTAAATTATCATCCTGTTAGTAGAAAATAAAATGGTATATTATTATTTAGACTCATCGTGCGGCGTCCAACATGATACCCTAAAGATTGAGTAATTTCTTCTTGATGGAAGGATTACAAATGTCACGAGCTACAAAAAGAGAATGGTAGGTAGGTAGGTACCTTCATTTATCACGTACATGTTATGTTAGAAATATTGTTGTGAAAAATGTTGAAAGTTATTTATTTTGGCGCCAAAATGGCTGTGAATTTTATGACATTAACATTCGTTAAAAATATTTTATTGAATTTTAGAGTAGATAGATAGGTATAAGAAAGCAACAAGTGATACAGATTATTGTTATTTAACGATATTTTTCATTATTGTTTTTTCTAAAAATATAATTAATCAAGTAGAAATTTTTAAATTAATATAACAATTAAATACATTCTCAAAGTCGCATTTAAAAAAAAATGTAATTCCTTGATACTGATAATTTTAAGAAACGTATGTATCAATTTGTGATTCATGACTTCTTTGTAATTCCACCAAATAAAAAAGCTATTTCCTTTATTTTAGGTTTTAGAATCATACCTTAACGTAAGGTTCACGTCTACTGTTTTATGAGTAATGTTTTCAACTAAATCTTTAAAAATATTCTCGTACTTAAATGGATATTTTCACTTTTGGGATTTATGATGTTGTAGGTATAAAACAGTAATTTAAATTAAATTATCATACCATCCTTTTCAAATACGTTGAATTAAAAACAAAAACAAAAATTGTTCATAGTACAGAAACAAATAAACAAACAGCTTGAGAATAACACCAACTTTTATTGTAAAAACGATATAATATTTACAATATATCTATTTACATAAATGTATTGCTTACAAGATAAGTTTATGTATTTATAATGAGGTAGTTTAACAAAACATTTAATATTTTTGAATAGCATATCATATATATTTTCCTAAAATTCCTAATACTCTTACCAAAAAGCGAGTTTTTTATTGGTTTTTTTCTTTAACATTGAGTATTGTATATAGTTCTATTTTAACAAATTCATATATAAGTAAGAAACGTTTGTGTGTTAATGGATACTACAATTATGAAGATTATTTAGATCATGACAGCGCTGCTGAGTTTCTACTGCTGCTCTTCTCTGGTGTATGTACAATATTTTATTTGAATTACTTGAAAATAAAAAGAGTGAAGTGAAGTCAGAGAATTGTATAAAACATAATTTCAAAAAAGAATTTGCATTTATATTTATAAAATCAACTTTGTACATTTTATAAAGTATTAGGGTTTTTCATAAGTTTTTAAAAGTAAGTGATAATTAGACTGATTGATAATACTTGATTTATTGCAGTTGTAAAATATTTATATAAATTATAGAGTGCCATGATTTCTTACTGTGAACTAAAAATATATCGATTTGATTTACAGCAATACAATTAAAAAGCTGATATGGTGTAATGTGCGGTGTTGCACTGTACCTAAACAACATGAGTGTGTGTTGTACTCGATGCAATGAAAACTCTATAAATATACTATTTAAAATACGTAATATGTTGAAAGGTGTTTAAATTGTAAAAATTAAATATGTTTATAATTCTAACATAAGCTATCCCTTTTGATCTAATTTTCGCATTTTAACTTAATATAATTCTTAATATAATTTATGAGGTGTCCATAATCACATGGATCGTGATAGTAAATGTAAGCCTGGATATATATCCTGTACCAGCTTATATTTACAATTCACATCCCAAATATTAAATTCCACTTGAAAAACAAAGATATGAGTGTGTTTGTTCGAACACCCTCGGTATAATAATATGCGAATGTAAATTATTATACCGAGTGATAACACAGACTTGTTTTTAAAAATCTCGTAAATATAATGGTGACATCTAGCGGTTTAACGCTGTGATAAAGTATGAAATAAATTATATAGAGATTTAAACCCTTTTAACATTATTTCTTTTTATTTGTAATGCCATACGAGATTAAATACTGATTACTGGTTGGAATGCTAAGAAGCTTCGTCTTATTTTAATTGACAGCCCGAAGAGACGGGATGACGCTGGAAAGACAACTGACGCTGGAAAGACAGCTGGCAGCTGGGAAGACAGCTGGCAGCTGGGAAGACAAATGACTGCTGGAAAGACAGCCGAGGGCGACGGCCTAGCAAGCCAAGCACGGGAATTTTGTCGAAAGCTAAAAGTCCAGATAAGAAAAATACCCCTGGGACAGTCCGAGAGGAGGGGCGGAAAAACTGTCCATCGGTTGATATTAAAGACGAAAACGGCGCGAATACGGAATTGAAATGCCCTAATGCGGGAAAATTTACAAAAGACGAGCCTGGTTCATTAAACATCTCAAAACACACAATGGTGCTGAAGGGCGGCAATCGCCGATTATATCTTCAGTTTTCACTTCGGATAGAGTTTACCCTCAAATATCCCATGGTGAGCCATTGAATGCGAATCACCAGGAGTCTATGACTATCCGGACGCGTCTTAGCATTCCCAATATTAAACAATCGACATGGAAAATACACGACCAAAATATAGCTGACTTGTTAGACCATCCGGGCTCAAACCATGTACTCGACGCGCAAGTAGAGACACTACAAAATACTATTTTTGACTACTTCAATGAGCACTATCCACCTTCGAATTGTGATGCTCACAAGTATCGGGTGGGCCAAGAATTCGTTAACATTTAAATGTAACTTATCACACAAACAATTGCCGCGCGGGGCGCGGGCGCGGGCGGGGACAATAGCTCGCTTCTTGGAAATTTAGTCGCAATGGATCGCTTCACGGGGCCACAACGCGCTTACTGTGTGAAACAGTTTTATTTAAACAACTTTTCGCTAATTACTGTGAGACGCTTATTTCGCGTTGAATATGGTTTACACGACTTAAGTCAGTGTCCAAGTGTTCCTTTAATAAAGAAATGGGTGAAGAAGTTCGAAGAGACGGGATGTACACTAAATGTGAAAAAAACCGGCGGCCCGCGGACTCGAAGCGAAGAGAACGTGCAGCAAGTTTCCGCTTCTATTCGACGTGATCCAGATTTATCGACGCGCAAACGTTCGGCTGAATTAGGATTATCCCGCACATCATTACGCCGTATTTTGAAATTAGATTTGAAATTACATCCATATAAGATCCAGATAGTGCAAGAACTAAACCCTAATGATTTAAATTTGCGTAAGTCATATGCCGAAACAACGTTAACTCGATTCAGTAATTTTGACAACATCTTATTCTCTGACGAAGCCCATTTCCACCTAAATGGACATGTAAACAAACAGAATTGCAGGTATTGGAGCAGTGAAAATCCCAAAGCTAAACATGAAAGGCCACTTCACTCTCCTAAGGTAACTGTATGGGCTGCAATTTCAGCAAAAGGAATCATCGGACCTTACTTTTTTGAAGATTCTCGAGGCCGTTCAGTTACTGTTAATTCTGCCGAGTATGTGAAAATGTTACGGTAGTTTTTAGCACCGATGCTACTGGAATTTGCTGGCTATAATCGTAACACATGGTTTCAACAAGATGGAGCCACGTGTCACACATCGAACGAGTCCTTGCCGGTGGTCAAAGAAATGTTTCCGGAAAAGCTGATTTCCAGACGAGGTGACATCCCATGGCCGCCCAGAAGTCCAGATCTATCCCCAGCAGACTTCTTTTTATGGGGTTATTTAAAGAGTCGTGTCTACATTGATAAACCGAATACACTTCGTCAACTTAAAGAAAAAATCATCGAAGAGATGTCGGCGATCTCGCGGTCTCTTTGCAGAAGAATATTCGAAAACTTCAGGACTCGCTTAGATGAGTGCAAAAACCGAAACGGTGGTCATTTAGACGAAATAATTTTTAAAAAATAAATTACAACTAATTAGCTTTCTCGTAAATAAACTATTTCTAAAATATGTTAAATGGTTTTTTTTATACGATTTTTTCTATCTAAATGTTAACTAATTCATGGCCCATCCTGTATAAGGAAAACGGTTTTAAATTGAAAAAGAGAAGGAAAAAAAGAGACCTCATAAAGAAACTTCGTATGGCCAAAGCCTTAGACGACAACCACCTTAGTCACCAACTGTCTATGGCATTAAGGTCCATTCTTAAATTAATACAAGGCATATCACAACAAATAACAAAAAACCGTGAGAGCTTTGACCGGGCATAACACGAAGTAGACTTTGATAAAAATCCTTTTAAGTACTCTAATAACATTTTCAAAGACGAAAAAGGTAAGCTTCTCATGACCAAATTTTTGATTACTATAAAAGCACATACGAAGTGCCTAAAACTCAAAGGCTGTATGGGGATCCCAACGAACGAAAACCTGAAAGTTCTTCCATAGATTTTCATGACAAACCACCAACTTTGGAGGAAATCAATAAAATAATTAAAAAGATTAGATGGTTAAGTCAGCACCAGGTCCGGATGATATTATATAGTTTATAAAAAATGTCCGTCGATTCATAAACATCTATTGAATATATTCGGTAAAATCTAGGTAAGAGGACAAACAAGGGTAACATTCGGAAATGCTCTTTTTGTCCTCATTCCCAAACGCGACAATGTCTCGGATCCTAGGGACACTAGACCGATAACTCTAACAAATACAATATCAAAAATATTTTTTTCTTTTTTACAAAAAATTACGTAATTCATGATATACGAGGGGAGGTCCAAAAGTTCGTGGAATGAAAGAGATCTAAATAAAATAAAACAACAAAACTATTTTTCCTTTTCAATATAATCACCCTTAAGCTCAATACATTTATTAGACCTATGAATTAATTTTTCTAAACCACACATAAAAATATGTTTTATCTTTTCCGACAAAATGAGCCGAAATGGCCTCTCTTACCTCATTGTCGTCGGAAAATTTCCTTCCCCTTAAGTCTTTTTTTAAATTGGAGAATAAAAAAAAGTCACTTGGGGCCAGGTCTGGACTGTAGGGTGGGTGAACTAGGGATTCGAACCCATACCTGTGCAGAGCAGCCATTACAATTCGGCTCTTGTAAACCGGCCCGTTGTCTTGCAAGAGCAACACACCCTTTGCCAATTTTCCTCGCTGCTTTTCCTTGATGGCATCCTTTAATTTTTCTAATATCGTTGCGTAGTATTCTCCGGTTATAGTCCTTCCCTTTTCTTTGTAATTAATCAAGATTATCCCCTCACAATCCCAGAACAGTAGCCATCATCTTTCCAGCCGACTCCGTCACCTTGAATTCCTTTGGCGGTTGTGTCCCCTTTTTATGCCATTGCATGGACTCTTGTTTGGATTCAGGCTCAAAGTAATGAATCCATATTTCATCTCCTGTAACAATTTGGTCCAAAATCTATGCAGGTCCACACAACTCCAAAAAATGCTTTGACACGCGCTGCACTTTCTGAAACGGCGTGAGCATTCTCTTTACCCATCTTGCACTGACTTTTGTCATGCCCAGGTGATCATGTAGGTTTCGCAAAATGGTGGTATCTGATACTCCAACTAATGCAGATAATTGTTTTTTCTTCAAACGGGCACCCTCTAATACAATTTTCTCCACTTTTTCGACAATGTCCGATATGGTGGCTTCAACTGGCCTTCCTGAGCGGGGGTCGTATTCAATTGACTCTCGACCATGTTTTTAAAGACCATGCAACTTGTAAATCATTGTTTTACTAGGGCACTGTTCCCTATAAACGACTCCCATTTCATTCAAAATGGTTTGAGCGTACTTTCCTTGCTTGGTAAGGAATTTTATCACAGCGCGGTGTTCAATTTTCTCAGTTTTCTTCCGGATTGACTTGTTCCGCAGGCGACTTTTCGTAAACGAATGATGCAATTGGGTTGAAACTCGGTATTTATACTAATGATGAGTCTCCGATTCGTATGACACCAAGCGAGCGCCCCTTTCCCCGCTCCATCCTCTCCATTCCACGAACTTTTGGACCTCCCCTCGTATAATAAATGTTTCGGGCCTAAATCACCAGAAAAGGTTTTTTCCTGGCATTTCTGGGTGCCTCGAATATAACACATTACTATCGGAAAGCCTTAAAGATGCCAGAACTAGTGAAAGATAAATAACGGTATGTTGGAGAGACTTAGAGAACGCTTTTGGGTAGGTACGACATGAACTGATAATGTTCGCGCTAAGGTGGTACTAGTATAACTTTCCAACGTTAGTTAGTAACATGATTGCTTCATATTATTCAAAATTAAAATTTTCCATAATCACAATTGAAAATCATTCCAAACCTTTAAATAACAACATAGGTTTATTTCAAGGCTGTTGTATTTCTCCAATTATATTTAACGTAGCCATCAATATTTTAATAGTTAAATTGCTTAAAAACGAAAAGAAATGGGGTTATCGGTTTAAGTTTAACAATAAATACACAGAAACCATACTAGCATTTGCAGACAATGTCGCGATATTGACACGTAATCCAAAACTATGTCAACTACTTTTAAATGTTGTGGAGGTTTTCTGTGCTTGGACGGACGGATTGAGGATAAAACCAAATAAATGCTACAGTCTATCTCTGGGTAGGCGGGGCGGAACACCAGATATACCTCTTACGATCCGGGTCTTATAATAAGCGGTAAGTGCGTTACTACGATTACCGACACAGCTCCGTTCAAATTCTTAGGTAAAAAAATCGATTACCAAGGGTGCACTCCAACGTGAGATATAATAGTAGATAACTTTTTGAATGATCTAAAAAAGGTAGACAATCAACCAATAAGTCACATTAAAAAGGCTTGGATATTTGATAATTATTTAACATTACGTCTAAATTGGCCTTTCCTCGTTTACAATATCAATAAGACCATTTTGTTAAAGTTAGATGCAAGCGTCATAAGGACATTGAAGTCATGACTCAGGTTAGCGCATCCAGCGGACTCTTCTACCTTATTTAGAGACGGACACAATTTTGGGTTAAAATTAAAGAAACCATCGGAACTCTATAAACACCTAAGAGTGACCAAAAGACATATCATCTCAAAATCGAATGATGATACTGTAACGTCTCTCCCAAAGCATAAAATTACCGCAGAGCTAGTCATGACTTCAATTCCATAAACAATTTATGATAGGTGCTCAAACAAATCAAGCATGGCTAGGATCAAGTAGGAAAGAACAAGACTTAGAAATATTAAAATCCTTTATTCGGCAAGATGAAAACGACAATTACCGGTTGCATGCGATGAGCCTAGAATTGCAAAATGAATGGGTGATCATAGGAGATTTTTGTATTCCACTAGCTTTGAGATGGCGCACGCTGCGTCATGATTGGTCCCCAGCATTATTAAAATTTTATCTTAATGCATTCCAAATGACTCTCCCAGATCAAAGTAACTTAGTAAGGTGGGGCAAAGCCACCGAAAAATCTTGCAACATCTGTGGGGAGGCAGTAGGAACTAGGCCTGACTTATTCCTGTACTCAAAACAACCACGCACCTCGCACCTCGTTATACTTGTGGAGCTTACTGTACCCTGGGAAACAAATATACCCAAAGATCATACATTCAAGCTTAACAAGTATTACGAACTATGTAACGAACTGATAAGGAATAAATTTATAGTTAATTGGTACGTTGTAGAAATAGAAAAAATAATAATGTATATCGGAAATTTATTGAATTATTATTCTTTTTTTTAAAAAAAGGTAGAATCGCTGACCGTATAGTAGTCATCGATTCTATTGTAACTATAACTATAATAAGATATACCAACTATAGTTCTATGATTTTATATTATATAAGTGAGTGACAATTATTATAGTGAAATAATAACAGGTAGGAGAGTATTAACAAAATGAAACAAGTTAATTATTATTTATTATTTTAAATAAATAACATTAAAATTAAATTTGACAAACTGACACGGATTCTACTTACAGTGTGTATTCCTCAAAAAGCAGCAGTAAACTAAGCTCTGCTCATAAAACACCCTTTTTTGTACAAAGATTCTCCTCTCTTCAAGTGAATCGTTGCTAGTCAATCACAATACTTTTTTACATAATACTATCAAACACTCTATTTAAGTCACTCTTATTCGGACGGCTTTAAGTATCACTATTCAATCCATCAATTCAACATAGTCAAAATCACATTTTCTTAAATCCTACGTCGGCCATCTTAATAAACAATTCAACATAGTCAAAATCCCAACTTCTTAAGTCCTACGTCGGCCATCTTAATAAACAATTCAACATAGTCAAAATCACAACTTCCTAAATCTTACGTCGGCCATCTTAATAAACAATTAAACATAGTCAAAATCACAACTTCTTAAATCTTACGTCGGCCATCTTAATAAACAATTCCGGATGTGTAAATAATAAATGTGGAATCGATTATTATAATATAATAAACATTGATGAGTTGCATTTACAATGATTGTTAAAATAATTATAAGTATGTAAATCAATTAATTTGATTTTTCAATAATATTCAATGCAGCGACATATAGTCAAAATCACAACTTCTTAAATCTTGCGTCGGCCATCTTAATAAACAATTCCGGATGTGTAAATAACAAATGTGGAATCGATTATTGTAATAGACGTTGATGGGTTGCATTTGCAATGAATGTTAAAATAATTATAAGTATGTAAATCAATTAATTTGATTTATCAATAATATTCAACGCGGCGACATGTATATTATAATTATTTATTTTGGTCTTTTTTAAATTTTTACAATCAACTTCTATCAATTTTTCGGTTAAGACGCGATCGAGATCTCGTATCCGATTATTATATTTGCGAAATACTACGACTTATAGAAGTACGTATTAATAGTTAAAGGTTATATATTATAATATGTTTAAATAATTTTTTATTCAGTAAACAAAATCTTATACATTTTCATAAAAATGGGATAAATTACATGAATTCAAAGCGTTTGAAATAAAATCCAAGCATATTTCATCACCACATCCACGACTGAAGCGTGTTCGCATTGTGTCTTACCGTCTTCTATATACGATTATGTCAAAAATATCGTACCAAATAATCGATCTATCAATCTATAATATGAATTGGACTTGAAATGTCCTGTTTAGGTGAGACGCCTTCAAGAAGTTGATAGGGATGCAATTTATTGAAAAATTATTTTAAAATACAAACTACGCAATTGCGTTATATGTCTTTATAAAAAAACATATTTTTGTCATATAATAATAATATAATCATGAGTATTACTGATATACAAAGTTAAGTGAGTAAATATAACTTAGTGCTTATACACAACCGCAGTTCAAAACAATTTACTTTTTATTTAAAAACACATTTACACCGTGAAAACATTAACTAAATAAATTAAAAATATCTCTACAATGTAGACAAACACACTGCAAATAACGAGCGTCATTAGATATATGGCGATACATAATTAGTCGGAACTACGTGCATGATTCATTTTAATGAGCCATTTCGGTGAGCGGTACACGTTTTCTAGTGTTTGTTGAACTTCTTTGTTCTAATAATTTATTGCAAAGCAGTTGATTTGCGATTAATTGCTCTTCTTTTAGAATACTAAGCGTAAAAAAGTAATTAATAATTAATAACACTTATGAAATTTTGTCCAATAGATTTTTGGTCAATTTGGTCTTTTTCAGACACAATCTTTATAATCTGTTGAAATATCAGTAATGTCTAATTGCATCTTAAAATATTATAGTTTCCTCAGACTATAAACTAATTATAAAAAGATGACGTTTCAAAGTCGGGATCTGAAATTCTTTAAATATGGTGGAAATAGCCAGAAGTGTTTTCTTGTTTTTGTAAATAAAAATATTTATTACACTAAAAATATTATTAGCAAAAATATTAAATTATAATTGTTGTTTTGATTCATGCTTTATTTTTATAACGTGGAATATAAAATAATATAATAATAGTATTCTAACCGATACCCTACCATCAGTACATTCTGGTTAAAAACCTCACTAAGCCTTGGCTGAGTTTACCGGTGATATTAATGTCGTTTGTCTCTATCCTATATTGCAAAACAAATAATAAAATACCGGTGATGAGTTATACGCTCAACCTTATAGCTAAAAACATAAAGTCGATTTTAAATTTACCCAAAAATTCTGAAGCGGTTTTTAATCCGATAACCGTTTTTCAGAGTGACATTCATTTTGAGTATTCCATTTTATGAATCTAATTGAGTTAGTGGAATATATTTTTGGTCCTCTATTCTATCTATTAAATGGTTTATCTCTAGTTCATTTGTTTCTATAAGCTTTTAGTTTAATTAATATCAAAGAGATGTGTATTGCACGAAGTTTTTAGAAGAATGAGATGAATAATTTAAAGCAGATGATATTGTTTAAAAATTGAATTACTGTTGATCTCTATCGATATTGTCTTTGCTTGTAACTTATTAGATATATTAATAACTGGGTAGTAAGTAGTATTGATATAAAAATAAGCAATTGTCTCTTCTCTACTCTACACAATAAACTACTTTGATCGGCCTGTCTGCATGTACCCGTATATATAAAATTGCCTGGACGCTAGAAAAATTCTTACCATATTCAATATTTTATAATTATTTATAACTTGATGTTACTTTTTGGGAGAGGAAAAATACTTTTTTGCTATTTTAATATTGAAATATACTACAGACTTTCACCAAAACGTAGCCTTTATTTATAAAAGGTTTTGATTGTATTATTTTATAAGGACATAAAGATTAAGATAAATTATTATGGTTAATTAAATTACATAAGTCAATTAAATGTAAAAAATTAAGTGTTAAGAAAAAAAAACTTATAATTACTGTATTCTAAGATTCACCATTTTTCACCAAGTATCTATTTGACTTTACTTGGCAAAGTTGAACCTACTTTAAACTCTCTTTCACACTTCCTTCATATTAATTGTTTTAATATCGAAATAACCGTCCAAATTATGTTATGCTTCAACATACGAGTAAGACAACAGACCTTTAGTAGACAGCATTAAATATACTGAACTAACTAAATTGCCAGACAAAACACGAAGAAGAAACTAATTTTAAACGTTTCATGTTGTTTAAATTTTCATTTTATTGGCGTCAATATAATTTATTTGGAATGAATTGGATTGATTTGGATTGTCCTGTGAATATTAAAACTGTAAAAAACTAATTTGGTAAAGCAGTTTTTTCTAAAGCTTGTTTTTTGTTTATTGCCTATACTTCAGTTAAAAGCTTAACACATTCTAGCAACAAATATATTTCTATGTGGAAATTGGAGATTTTTTGAGTTCTATTTTATTTGCGACCACTATCCCTCTGGCATTGACTAGTTGTCACGCTGAATTTTGTGACCGCAATATTGAACGAAAAGATAGTGCAATCGATAATCTCTATATGGATATTAGTAGTTGTATTATATTTAACTACTTTTAAAATAATATGAGAGAAACAAACTAATCGTAATTTTTTTTTCTATTTTGATTTAGGAGCACCGTAACATGAATATAACAGGAATTGAGGCGCACTGATGTATGGCAGGAGCCAGTGAAACAAAAAATCTTACTATGCCAAGCCCACCTGATTGAGATAATGGAACATGGTGAGTGGTTGATACAATACTAAAATAATATTAATAATAAACGACATTTTGCCTCGCACCCACATCTGTGAATGTTGACACTTTATAAGATCAAAATTCCCTGTCTCCGATATCACACCGTCATAAAAAATGAAAACGTATACAAATGGAACCTTATCACAATATCTAAAGTGTTTGCTACATTATACAGGGTGGGCCAAAAATTTTTGCAAATAGCAACACTTGATTGCGCCAAAACCGTGAGAGCAAGGGGCGCGCTGGTGGCGGGGAATTATGCGTCCTTTAATGCAATTTAAGTCACGATGGAGCGCTTCACGGGACAACAGCGTGCTTTTTGCGTAAAACAATTTTACAAAAACAACGATTCCTACGTTACCGTACGATGCCTCTTTAGAGTTGAATACGGATTACAACGTGTAAGTGAGTGTCCAAGTGTTAATTTAATTAAAGCTTAGGTTAAAAAGTTTGAGCAAACGGGATCGACAACGAATATTACACAAACTGGGCGATCACGTTCAAGAAGAAGCGAAGAGAACATTCGGGAGGTTGAAATTTCTGTAAGGGACGATCCAGAATCATCTACGCGTAAGCGATCGGCGGCTCTTGCTATACCAAGAACTAGTCTGCGGCGAATCTTGCATTTGGACCTTAAACTGCACCCATATAAGCTTCAAATTGTACAGGAGATGAAACCAAACGATTACATTCAACGCAAGTTATTTGCTGACACTATACTGGAGCGATTCTCTAGCCTTGAGAATGTATTGTTTACGGACGAGGCCCATTTTCACATTAATGGTCACGTAAATAAACATAATTGTCGATATTGGAGCACGGAAAACCCTGACTATAAACACCAAAAGCCTCTTCATTCACCAGAAACGACAGTGTGGGATGCCATATCCGCAAAGGGCATAATCGGTCCATACTTCTTTGAAAATAATCAAGGAAATAACGTAACTGTGAACTCAGTGAAATACGTGAAAATATTGCGAGAGTTTTTGACATCAGAAATGCATGAATTTGAAGGATACAATAGCTGGACTTGGATGCAACAAGATGGAGCAACATGCCATACATCAAACGTGACTTTACCGGTGGTCAAAGAAATGTTTCCTAACAAATTGATTTCTCGCAGAGGTGATATCCCATGGCCTCCCAGAAGCCCGGACCTTACACCTTGCGATTTTTTCTTGTGGGGATATCTGAAGAGTCGAGTACACCTTAATAAACCGACGACCATATCCCAATTAAAAGAAAACATCCACGAGGAGATAGCCGGAATTCCTCGCAGCATGTGTCAACGAGTTTTCCAAAGTGTACGTAGTCGATTGCAGGAGTGCCATCGACGAGACGGAGCACATCTCGACGATGTCATTTTTAAAAAATAAATTTTAATAAATGATAATTACGTTAAATAAATCATAAACAAAATAACATTTGTACTTTTATTGTTTGTTGTTTGTTACATGTTTCAAAAGTGCAAAAATTTTGCTGTACTGTAGAATATATCGTTTCTTAAAACTTTGACTTTATGTACGTATTGGATCTTTTAAATATTTGATGAAAGTTTAGCTTGTAGCAAATCTGGGTTTAAAGATCTTGTGACGCAGAATACGTTGGAAAATGACCGCTCTTCGATATAAAAACTTTGTCTATTTTCAGTTTCTACGATAATGAGCTTCTTTAATTCCGAGCTTTTTCGAGAACATTTAAAATATCTCATTATTAAGTAACGTCTAGGAAAGAATAATTGTAACTTCATTAATATACAAAAATAAAGAATTAAAACCATTTATTTCAATATAACAATTAATAGAAATCGTTTACATTAATGGAAATTAAGTCTATACCATAATATGTACTAATTATATTTTAAAATATATAGAGTCAGACACATAATATATATATATATATATATAGTATATATTAATATATATTTTATGTGACCTGACTATCTATTTTAATATGTACAGAGTTGGGAATTGAGTCTTTTAGTTAACATTATGTTTATACATTATTTAACAAATACACATTTAATAATTAAACATAAAATAATATCATATATTTTTGTTTGGGTTCTTTTAATAATATATTTTATCAAACTTACCTGTTAAATCTATCAAATTCCATGCCATATGCGTATACCAAACGAGCTTATAATATTTATTTGGTTTTAATTTCAATAATTTTCAAATATTTGTATAGTATTTGGAGTATAAGATAAAATTCAACTAAATGGTCGCTTATATTTAATAACAGGACTTTTGAAAACAATTCTCACTAGTTTTTGTAAGAAGAACAAAGAACATGATGTTTCAATTAGTCTTTATTTTATTTACATATGAAGAAGTCATAAACACCTTAAAAATACAGATTGCCTCTAGAATACATAAAAAAAATAATTGAAAACAATATTAACCAGATATGTCTTTAAAAAGTAAATATAAAAATATACAAAAAAGACCAAACATTGCATGTTACATAATGAAGCAGTTAAATTCCATACAAAATAACCTGCAAGATGTGTAAAATTAGTTTTAATCAGTTTTAAAGTAGTTTAAATCGATGCATACATTTAAAACACGAGCGAAGATTGTAAAACTAATTAAAAAGCTTGTGAGCGTTCTAAACATATCTGTCTTGGAAAAAGTAAATTAACAAGCAAATTGCATCTTCCTAAAGAAGACCTCCACGTCGCACTTGAGAGAATGTTACGTTAGAAGACTCATCAGAATTTATCTTTAATAATCTTTAAACTGTACAGTCTTACACACAGTCACTAATTAACGTCTCAACTTAAATAAAATAGAACCTGTATCAGTTATGTATAAAGGAATGTTGTGTTGAGTTTAGAGTTACGTCAATCTAGTTTGTTTCTCATCTAGCAACTTGTAAAACTCAATTAAATACAAATGTATTATTGTTAATTAGCTATTATTTATTACAATAAGTCTAATAAATACAAGACAAAAGCATGTGAGCGTCATTTAAATTAAAAGCTTAAGGAACGCCATGAACTATATTTAATCTGGCATAAAAACGTTATTAATGTACAAAATAGGCTAGGATATAAAATATACTAATTATATTTTAAAGTATATAGAGTCAGTCACATATAATATATATTAATATATAACATTTTTGCTTCATTCCTTTTTATCGATTAAGTTATCATTTACTCTTCGCCATCTTGTTTCGGTCGTGTTTATAAAAATGGCAACGGTGAGCGATTTACCGAGTTTATGGCGCGTCACTATTCGCTGAGGGAACTCTGATAAAGATGTAATCGGCTCTTATTATTTATTTTATTTTTTTTGGTTTAAACATTGTAGTTGCTACAGTTTGAAAAGTTCTTATATGAACCCATTTTGCATTTTTTTTGTGAAGCCGTTTTTAATAAACTTCTTCGGACAAATTTAAGTTAATATTATTCACTGATATAATGTATGTGAGTAAACTTAATTTTAAATTACTAAGTGTATAATAGTCCTTTCGAAAATTAAACTGAATTTCGAAATATATATAAATAGAAATATCAAAATAAAAACAATAATTATTAGTTATTTGTATTCAAAGGAGGCTATACGTTAGCTGCTTGAATAAAATATCCTATTTATTCCTATATCACAATGTTTCGCATGGCCCCGTCGCTTTTGTCATCTATGCTGCATCTGAAGTACTGAAAATGCAACGGAGCGTTTTCGTAATATTATTGTCTGTGTAATTGTTGTCATTTGTGTATGTTTGGGGCCGGGTTAACCCCTTTCCTCAAACATGGCGAAGGGTTTGAAGGCTGAATATATTTTTTTCGGTATTTGAATATAAGAAATAAACTTATGGGAATATTTTTTGTTGATTGTTATATCTAATTTGAGCTTTAATTTATTTGATGGATGCGATACAAATGTACACTAAATTTAAATCTGTCTTCTTGTTATGATCTATAGTAATTTAATTATGTTTAGAAAGGTACAATTTAGTACAGAACAGAAGGAACATAAAGAGCGTTAAAATAGGATTATATCAGTACTGTGTTACTCTTAAATTTCAAGTCTTTGTGTAAACAGAACGAACGAATGAACACCGACAAAAACTAGTTAATAAAAAGGTTATAAAACATGAGAATACTTTACGCACTCTCATATAACTGATTAAAAAAATTTAATTGTAAAACGCTGATTTATAGACTATTAAGGTAGATTTACTTATGTTAATAATAACACTTAATATCTACCTATCTTATAAATCAACTTGATTTTCCATTCAGTTGCCATATCGCGTTGTAAAATATTCAGAAGTAATTTATAAAATCAATTTTCCAAAACTTTTCAACTCAGTACATAACAATGAAAATTATACGTCTTATAAGCTAATTATATGTAATTATTACACTAATTCTTTTAAATATGAATATGTCATTTTGCTCAAATATTATATTTAAAATGTAATATTTTGCTTTTGCTTTTAAACAAGAAATATTTCGATTAACACTAAATTAACACCAATTATAACCATTATTATATTATACCATAATAACATTTGCATAAAACTTTATTATTGTTATTTATTATTATTATTTCCGATCTCGATTTAATATCATTGCTACTAAAATTACTAACACGTAGCTTTTCATATAGAAACATGTGCGTTGTACAACACTTTATGCACTTTCTATAAAACAACACCCAAGTGGAAAAAATCTAAATTATAATAATATAATAAAATAAAAAGTAATCAGCTTAATGTTTTGGATTTTTCCTGTACTAAAAATACAACACACACCCGGTTATTAATTTATGCGACAATTAATTATGCATTTTTTAAATAATTTTTCTGTCTTTTTTATTTTAAACGGATGCTTAATCATGACACATGACTGAATGTGTCTTTTGTTTTCTGGTGGATACAATGGTATACCGTTCATGTGTTTTTTTTAATAAAAAATATAATTTATATGTATATTTTATTTAATTGCTTAATATTTAAACAATTTAGAGCAATAAATGTCATGAAAAATAGCTACCGTACAGATCACGTTCGCGTGTAATAGCGTCTAGAATGCTTGCTATAATTTTTCTTTTAATAGCAATGCTCTTCTATTAAAGAATAATATTAGTTTACTTAATAATAAAATAATAATAACCACCTTATAAAATAAATATAAATCATTTATAATATATTAAACTGTATTATTATATTATTATCGGTGCTTTGATAATATTCAATATATTGATAATATTTTAGTAGTAAGGCGCTGCAGTGTGGCGGGTAGGCGGTGGAGGTGTGTGATTTAAGTAGAAAACCACAATGTCGCTCAAATGTCACCGAATCTCTAATTTATCTTTTATCTTTGTTATATTTTGCTGTATGTGTCTGTCACAATGAAGTTTATATATTATGTATAAAAAGAATCATAAACCCTTAATTTAATTATATTGTTAACTATCGACATTGCATCAGTAGGTATATATACAATTTGATCAAAAACTTTTTAATATTTTCATGGTACTTTGCTACTTATTTAGGAAAAATAAAACATGTGTCATGCATATAAATCCCTTTAAAATCTTGTTATCCTGTGAAAAACGAAAGGGAGTTGTGAATTTTAGTACAGGGTTAATAAATACCTCTTGTAAATAAACATGAAGATATAAAAAAAAGTCAGATCTGAAGTTGTCATTCGTATTCGGAGCGTACAACTTAAAAATTGCTAAACAACTTAAATAGCATCAAAGATCTGTACTAGATGAGACTTTTAACACTAAGAATAAAATATAATTAATTGCAATTTAGAATTTAATGTTTTTTTCTTGATTGGTCTTATAATAAAATAAAAATGTAGCCACATGAAAATGTATAAAAAAGTTTTCGTTTTCTTTAAAAGGCAGTACCTGTAATTAATTAGAAAGTTGACTTATCACTTATTAAATAGTGTCTTAATAGACTTATTACTAAGTACGAGTAAATATATAATTTTGAAGATTTACATTCTAAGTTTTAAGAAATATATAAAATTAAAGTTAAACATAGTTTTCATTCGAAAAGAAATTTAAAAACTAACCGCAAAGAAACACAAAATGCTGCGTAGCCGATTGTGTCCAGACTTGGTCAAAATATAAAAAATGCAAGTTGTATATACAAGCAAAACAATTTTAATGAAATATCTGGTCTTCATGTAATTTTTTTACACACGGACTAATAAAGTTGCTACAGCGCTTGTACCCTTCTAAAATATACGAGGAACATTTAAAACTCTCTAATTTTATAAAAGTTTTGACACCTGCTCTTTAACCGCAGCGAGTGAACTCAACAGATTAAATATTGCTATGTATCTACTTTTAATATTATATAATCTGTGATATAAAAATGAATGATCTCCAAAAATTGTTCGACCAAGTAAAATTGGAAATGTCAAACCAGACGAAAATAATATTATCGCAACTGGATGAAAAGTTGGCACCCTTTACAAGAATTGAGGCCAGAGACCGAAACATTAAAAAAAAATCCATTCCCTGGAAAATAAAGCAAGACTTAATAACTTAATTTTATGTGGATTAAAAGAAAATGACAAATTAAATAATTTTTTTATGGAATTAGTACGAAAGAAATTCAAAGATGATCTAAGCAATTGAGATGTAAACACGATTTACAGAATTGGTAAAAAGACAAACAAAAAAAGGAAGACCGATACTTATATCATTTGTAAGCAATTGGAAAAAAATGAGATAATGAAGAGAAGAAATAAACTAAAATACTATGTATACGCTCGCAACAAGAAAAGGGAACTACTGTCCAAACTCGAAGAAGAAAGAAAGAAGGGAAATTACGCCGTAATAAGCTATGATAAATTAATTATCTAAGAGGGAAGAAAAGAAAACGAAAAGCGCAAAAGAGAGACCTCTACTTCTCCTCGGACATCTGAACAGCCACGTAAATAACAATTAAAATCACAATGGCTCAATGGATTCGATTTAATGAGAAACCGTAGCAACTCCTTTCATTCTAATAACTACTCACCTGAACGGAAAGCATAGGAAAAAGTCATCAGCCACCGGAATGAAAACAGAAGTAAGTCAAACTTAAACAAAATTTAAAACAAAATATTCTTCAAGCCGACTGGTCCTCGTGGGGAATTAGACCACTACCCTCCAGTAAAGAGTAAAAGATGTGTAAACAAAGAATCAAGTCTAAAAGTGTGCACTTGCAATGTAAGATCCTTATCGTCTATAGAAAGATTACTCGAACTCGATCATTCGCTAAAAAATATCAACTGGGATATACTAGGACTCTCAGAAGTCAGGAGACTGGGATGCAATATTGAAGAACACCAAAACTATATCTTCTACTACGTTGGTTATACAAAAGGCCTTCATGGAGTGGGATGCCTAATAAAGAAAAAATACAAGAAAAATATTAATAGTTTCACAGGAATATCTGTAAGGGTAGCACTTCCACGGCTAAAATTTGAACAATTCTCAATATCAATTATTCAAGCATATGCATCCACAGAGAAATCCTGAAAGAAGAAATTAAATATTTTTACAAAGAACTGGAAGCTGCACATGAATTAGCCGATAAGAGAGTCCTTGTAATGGGAGATTTTTATGCAAAAATAGGCTGTTCAAAAACAGATCAATATCCAATACTTGGCCAATACGGTTTGGAAAACCATAATGACAGAGGTGACCATCTAATTAATTATGCTTTCCAATACAACATGTCTATAATGAACACTTTTTTCAAGAAAAAACATAACCGAAGATGGACTTGGATTTCACCGAACCAAAAAACTAAGAATGAAATTGACTATATAATGATTAATATTCCCAGGCTAATAACAAACACAGAAACACTAAGTTGCATACAATTTCCTTCTGATCATAGGTTATTAAGAGCTACAGTACTCCTAAGCTATCTACCAAAAAGTATATTGAATTTTGTAACACCGCTTAAAGTCCTAAAATCAGAAATTGAAATCACAGAATACAGAAAAAGTTTACAACTATGCTTAGGAACGAAATATTCAGAGCTAAATGATGCACAAGCTTACTATAATTTAATAGAAGAGAGCATATTGGATAAAATAAAAAATTACAACCCGAGTAGAACATAAAATATTTAGCAAAGACACACTTCAACTGATAAAAAGCATACTGAACTAATACATACTAAACATAAAAGTAAAGAAATGAAAATTGAACTTAGTAAAATATATAAAGAAACCAAGAGATCCATTAAGAAGGATTACAATAACCACAGGCAAGACGTTATTTCAAGAAATATTAAGAATTTTAGAAATACAAAAAGAGCTTATAAAGATTTCTCCATACAAAAACATGGGTACATCAAATAGAGCATAGGTCTGAGACAATTAACTCAAGGAAAGATGTTATACAACACTGCACAAACTTCTACAAAGATCTATACCGAAAAAGGAATTATAATGAAATTGAACAATTCACCTATAAATAATTGTACCTATAAATGCCAGATGGAATATGCAATGAAGCTCTTAAAATAAGCGCACCTATAGTAATCAACCACCTAACAAGATTATTTAATATGGTAATAGAAACTGAAAGTATATCGCAACAATGGCGCAAATCTGATATAATTTTGCTCTTTAAAAAAGGAAATCCCTTAGATATAAAAAAACTATAGACCCATAAGTTTAATACCAAGTAAGTACAAGCTGTTTTCATCTATACTTCTAAAGAGATTAACACCTGAGATTGATAATATGCAACCAAAAGAGCAAGCAGGGTTCAGACGAGGCTTTAGCGCAATGGACCAGATACAAACATTAAAGCAATTTATAGAAAAGTACCAAGAATTCAATAGACCTATGTATGTGGCTTTCATAGATTACAGCAAAGCCTTCGACAGCATCAGCCATTGCTCAATTTGGAATGCATTGCAATGTGCAAATATTCACCAAAAATACATCAACAATTTAATAAGTATTTATTCAAATAGTACAAGCCGTATAAAATTAGAAACAAGATGAGATGAAATAAAAATAGAAAGAGGTGTCAGGGAGATCTTTTATCATCAAAGCTTTTTATTGCAGTTTTGGAAAATATATTAGAAGTTATATTGGTCAAACAAAGGATTGTTAATAAATGGGAACTACCTAAACCCTTTGAGTTTTGCTGACGACATCGCTATCATAGCTGAAACTCAAAAAGACATAGAGGAAATGATGAGAACACTCGACCACGAAAGCTCAAAAATAGGACTAGAAATGAACTTAAACAAAACTAAGTTAATGACAAACAGCAACAAGAGACCCATTGTAATTATATGAAACAATATAGAATACGTCCAGGAGTACATATACTTAGGAAAACAAATATCATTTAGTAGATCTAATAATGAAAGTGAAAAAGCAAGGAGAATCAACGGGTCTTGGAGAAAGTTTTGGGCTCAAAAAGAAATTCTGTAGGGAAACTATGACTTAACCTGAAAAAAATAGTGTTTGACGCTTGCCTCTTACCATGTTTACTATATGCTTGTCAAAGCTGGGTATTCTGGGTATGGATGGAAATAGGCAAGGACAGGTATAGATGGAAAAAGCTTGGGGACGCCTTTACCCAAGACGAAGTCCATATTCCAAATAAAGAAGACTAACATACTAGCAATCAATCTAAGACACTTACTAACCTTACTAACTAGGTTTAAAATGTAACATAAGGAATATGGAATAAATGGCTTATTATTATTATTATTTATTATCAACCATAATATGTTACGTCTATGTGTTCTAATAATATGTCTTAATGTGTCTATGACAAAAATATATTTTCTTATCTTTAAGAATTATCGTATTCTACAAATTATTGACATAAGATATATTTTTAATAGTAACAAAAAATACTCCTTAAGTCAATAAGTTTTGCTATACCAGCATTTTCAATATATCATAATTACGCATTATAATTACGCATTATAATACAAACAAAATTATAATACAAACTTCTAAAAATATTTTATATACCTAAGTTGAAATCATAAATATTCATTTACTAATTGATTTTGATACCAGAATTTACATAATATTTTTGGTGATTATACAACTGTAAAACTAATTCCATAATACACGTATTAAAATACTTCACATGAGCTGCATCACCCGTTTCATTCGAAATAAATGTTTTTATAAAGAAAATTTAGGATACGATAAATTGTGAAAGGTATTTTCAGAAATATAAAACATTTGTCCAATATTGTCACACGCTGTCCGTCTGAATAACTTATCTCACTGTGGACCCTAGAAGTCGGACATCTATGAGAATGATAACATGGCGTTTCTAAAACTAAACTAAAACTAAATGTAAAACTAAATGTAATTTCAGGATTTATGTGAATAACAGGGTGTAAGACAAAAATATCTCATACACTACTACTACTACTACACAGGACAAAAATATATGCTCAACTGTTAAGAGATCAAAGAGTCATGATTAAGCATCCGTTTAAAATGAAAAAGACTGAAAAATTATTTAAAAAATGCATAATTAATTGTCGCATAAATTAATAACCGGGTGTGTGTTGTATTTTTAGTACAGGAAAAATCCAAAACATTAAGCTGATTACTTTTTATTTTATTATATTATTATAATTTAGATTTTTTCCACTTGGGTGTTGTTTTATAGAAAGTGCATAAAGTGTTGTACAACGCATATGTTTCTGTATGAAAAGCTACGTGTTAGTAATTTTAGTAGCAATGATATTAAATCGAGATCGGAAATAATAATAATAAATAACAATAATAAAGTTTTATGCAAATGTTATGATGGTATTATATAATAATGGTTATAATTGGTGTTAATTTAGTGTTAATCGAAATATTTCTTGTTTAAAAGCAAAAGCAAAATATTACATTTTAAATATAATATTTGAGCAAAATGACATATTCATATTTAAAAGAATTAGTGTAATAATTACATATAATTAGCTTATAAGACGTATAATTTTCATTGTTATGTACTGAGTTGAAAAGTTTTGGAAAATTGATTTTATAAATTACTTCTGAATATTTTACAACGCGATATGGCAACAGAATGGAAAATCAAGTTGATTTATAAGATAGGTAGATATTAAGTGTTATTATTAACATAAGTAAATCTACCTTAATAGTCTATAAATCAGCGTTTTACAATTAAATTTTTTTAATCAGTTATATGAGTATTCTCATGTTTTATAACGTTTTAATTAACTGTTAAAAGTATTGAGAATTTAATATACACATATAATAAAAAATACAAATATATAGTATATTTTTAATTCATACATTTCACCATGTAAATATCTTCCATGAATTTAAACGACGTGCTAAATTCTTTTATACAGAACAGAATACGTTTTTGAGACCCTCATTATAGGTTGGCCGTTAAGGAAAATTGTAACACGTAAATAGCACGTATTTAATGACTTTATTACAAAGGTAAAAAAATAATATTATTTGATAAATTGAGTATTAGTTGTTTTAAAGACTATCGACCTATTTGCAATCAAATGAATGAATTTAGAATACTAAAGAATAGTTTTTGACAATTGACTGCAGCACGCTGAAGCTGTTACAATCTGAGTATACTTTTTCTCTCAGAAGATCATCCTAAAGTAACTATGTAACTACTGCGCTGTTTACAGTGAGTAGAATAGACACACAAACCCTACTCTTTCATTTCTATCCTTCATTGCTATTTGTTCCTTACAAAAAAACGCGGTTGTGACAACCCTTTATTTGAATATAGGATTTCCATGAAATTATGTGCATAGCTGTACTTTTCACTTTGTAATATCATTACTATTTATAAATTTACAACTTATAATCACAATGAGTGATAATTTTTTTCTGATATACCTCCACCCTAAATATTAATAATAAATCTATATATTCAAACAAAATTAAAAAAAAAACATTTTTTTTTCGGTTTTTTGTACAGGTCGAAATGATTGACGTCCATGGCAATATTTTTATATATATATATATCTATTTATGTTTTTTTTATATTTAATTTTTACCTATTGTTAAGAAGAAATCCGATCTTAAAATAAACCTTTTGTTGCTTCTTGAAGTCAAAACCTATAACGAGAAATTTTATCTTAAAAGTAAACATGGCATAAATTGTCATGTTTACATTGTTTTTATTTCTGATTGTCAATAAGAATATTCTCGTAATTTGATACTATTTAAAGTCTTTCCATGTTCGTCCTTCGAGGAAATATATTTCGTTTACCATGTCAACAGTATCTTGGGATGTGAAAAGTAGACTGCGCAACAATTAAAAATGCCACGCTTGAACGAGCGACCTGCTTGTACGCAATGCTAATGCCTAGAACTTGGGATTTGAAGGATTTTATGTTTATTAAAATAGTTTAATACTTTTAAGTTTGATTAATATTTTTTTTATATTAAAGAGAAAACCCTGCTGCTTTTTATTGTGAATTTTATATAAACTATAAATATTATGAAATATACTTATTACAAAAAATTAAATTGTAATAAAAACTCAAATTGTCATATATACTAGCAAAGTCAGCATTTATATAGTTTTTTTCAGAACGTCTCTTTCTTGAAGCTGTCTTGAAATAATAATAACATCCTGTATAGTAAAAAAAGAAGTCTCTAATTTGGGAGATATCAGTTCTAAACGAGTTACATGATTCTATTCATTCTATATATTTTGTATTTTGTGTATTAATAATTTTATAGTAGTATTGTCCGTGTGACGTTTTCTTTTTCATAAATTTATTTTACTGAGCGTTATTGCCTTTTTATTTCTAAATCCGTTTAGTTTTTGTTCATCCATAGTACTAATTCTCTGAAGTTTTTTGTTGATTTGTTTTTATTGTTTATTGAATATTTAATTTTGTTTTGGTCATGCTGGTTAATATTTTCAATTAAATAATCCGATTCTGTATAAAATACTTCCTATATTTTATCATATGTACAATAATGTTTAATATTAATTAATGCCCTGCCGCCTTCTTCTAATGGCAAATATAACCATTGTACTGCTTTTTGGTGAAGTATGTTATTAATTGTCAATTACTTGCTCATTTTAGTCTTAAAGACACTAAAATACTGAATATTCTAGATTTTAGTGTTCATCTTCCGAGATTTCTAGAAGCTAAATATAATTTGTTATACGTTCACCCGTTGGAAATATACTTTACAAATCTGTTGTCTAACTTCGTTGTTATCAATTTTATCTGATTATAAAATTTCTAAATATTTACATCGTTCGCCTTCGTGAAGATGATGGAATGTTTGACTTTTTAGAAGTATGTGACGTCCGCCTGTTTTGTTTACCGTTATTATTACGCTATATAAATTTAAAACGTTACATTTTTTGAAACTAAATATCATCCCTATGTCCCTTGTAAATATCTCGGTGCTGTCTAATAGAATTTGTGAGGCATTCCCATTGTTTGTTTAAAATTAAAGTTCATCCATTTATATACTATGCTATATGTAAATTAGTTTTTAGTTGGTATCCTTTGGTTTTTTTTGTTAAGTGTATGTGAAGTAGGATTGACTGCCAGTAAATAAGAGAGATGATAGCCAATCGCCTTGAAACATCTACTTAGTCTACGTATATGAATAGAATCCTTTGTTAAAACAGATACAATTTATGCTTGGGAGTTGGAAGGCTTTTCTATGAGTATTTAAAAAGCTGTAAGAACTAAATATATATAGTATAGTTAGTTCAATTAATTACATATAAAATAAAATCATAATAAAATTGTGCAATATTCTTAATATAAACCCTTTAACGTTGAGTAGATTATAAAACTTTAAGTGAAGTAACAACTAATATTCTTTAGTACACAAAATCATCATTTTCATCATATCCATCATATGGCTGTATATTTTTTGGCCGCGTAAGGAAGTACAAGAACATTTCGTTTAAAATCGGAAGAGGAATTTCAATACACAAACTTAATGTCCCAGAGAATATAGATTACAACACGCTATACTATGTTAATTTTATTTCTTATCCATAAGATATTTGGTACTGTAAATATATATGTACGGTATTCACGTCGATTTCTTCGATTATTTCTGATAAGCTTCGCTTTATATGAATGTGGCGTGCAGGTATATCGATGATATCGAGCCGATAAACGTCACAATGATAAAAAGGTTTGATTTTTGAGATCAGCAAAATATTTAACATTCTAGGCAGAGATGTACTGTATTTATATTATTATTATTATTATTATTGTATAAGCCTATTTTTTTAATTTAAAAAAAAATATAAAATAATTAAATATATTTGAGAGTATCGTTTCATTATAAAAAAGTGGATATTATGAAACTTATTAATAAATGGCAGAATAGAGATAAAAAACCAAAAAACGTTATCCACTTATTTTTAATAGGACCAGATTTTAATACCTCCGTTGCTGCAATCGATACTTAACATTTATCGAATAGTTCATATAATAATGTCTCAGCACAGTGAGATTGTATTAAAATGATATCGGCAAGATATTAAATCACGGTGCACGTTCATAAACCACAACAGTACTTACACTTTATATTTTCAACTTATGAATTAATTTTAATTTTCCTTGTTACCGCCGCTGTGCCTGTTCACCCTTTAATTTGATTCGCCATTATGGTATTGAAACTTTCTAAGGCCCTAATAATAAATTCTTTTTAATTAAGTAATTAAGGTTGACAAAAGATTTCTGTATAATCTATAATTTTTTGATAACTTTTATCGCTTTACATAAATAAATATCATAATTTGTGATTATAAAATTTACATTATTTTAATGTTCAAAAAAGGGCAAATGAGTCTGCGGGACCCGATGTGGATCATTACCGCCTATGAATTCTTGCAACATTCCGGGCGACCCAAGATCAATGCCGGCCATAGAGGTGGGAGTATACGTTTTCAACACTAAGAACTTATCACAACTCTAAAATGCGTTAATTGTTAAATTTATAATATATATTTTAGTTTCTGCCAAATATAGGTCTTCAAAGTGAATAACAATTGAAATAACAAATTGTCATTGTCATTTAATTAATTGCGATAATTACAGCACCAAAAAATAATAGGCTGAATAAAAAAAATGTAATATCGGAAAAATGTTCTTAAGGTTATAATAACCTATACAAGAATATCAGAGAGGTACAGGTGAAGGAGACAAATCATATAAAAGTGAGCGTTAAATATGAGCTTAGCGTAAATTTTCAGTAAAATTAATTAATTCGGGGATAGTCACCGCACTAACGAACCGATTTGTCCACTTCATTTATAAGGAGCGGTCACACGTTGATTAATTGGTATTGTATTCCTGAACATACACTGAAGGTATTCCTCGAGATTTTTTACATTAGTTAATAAAGAACAAACAAAGAAAGGTCAAAGTAAGTTGCTATGTCTTTTTATTAAACTTAACTACTAACTAATTTATTAGATTTTTTATCGAAAAGAAATATATTTAATTACAATATCTTTTTATATTGTATGTATAGTTTTAGTTGTTTCGTCTGTAGCTTATATAAGTTTTAATCATGTTACAAGATTGTATGTAAATCAATTCCTTCATTCTAAATTGAATTTAAGGAAATTATGGAAAGCCCCTGAACTCGTTGATCCTGTAATTGAATATTTATATTTTAGTCACCGGTTTCCATAGGTATTTTAATGATTTTATGAACATAAAGTAAGATGTATAAGAAAACTCTCACGATGTAGTTACGTTTATCTCTAAATTACCCTTTATA
Source organism: Melinaea menophilus ssp. n. AW-2005 (assembly GCA_918358695.1). NCBI lineage: Eukaryota > Metazoa > Arthropoda > Insecta > Lepidoptera > Nymphalidae > Melinaea > Melinaea menophilus. The sequence continues at coordinate 4,058,619 of OU911046.1, read as the reverse complement.
GTATTAATTTCACTATCACCATATCACAAGCCTTATTCCTGTCAAAATATTGATACTAACATACATTTGAGTATCGTAATATAAAGAAATGGTATAAAAATAGTATATTATAAAATCTTTTATTGTATATCCATATCCTCAAACAAAAAGTAATGGGTATAGCAGACTGTAAATTATTATATGTGTTGTTAAATAATTCTCCACCATATCTATTTTATTGATTACTAATTGAAAGTCTCAATTGTTATTCTTTTATTTGTTCCAGTTGCTAATCAAACAGTGTCAATCAAGTTTGTTAGACAGTAAAGTTACTATTACTATTGCTTAACTATTTTACTTTTAACACTATTATGATGACTCAGATAATTTAAAAGATATAAAAATATATAATTTGTTATTCCTTTAAACGACATTTAAAAACAGTATCTATAGGACTTTAATACTCATATTTTAGTTTGTCACGCCTAAAAACCCCATATAATATAATAATATTAATACACAATATAATATTTCATAAATAAATAATATTATAAAAAATTTTTTTTGGTTAGAAACTCAATACAAAAAAATCAATGATCCACTGAAAAATTAAAGGGACAATTTTAATGGCTTAATAACGATCTACACCGACACAAGTACATAATAATTTTTGAAAAGTCAATAACCTAAAGTTTGTAAATCACTACGGCCTTTATAGTTTCTAAAAGAAGTAACATTTTAGACTATTTTATAATAGGCAATAACATGAATACCAAGGCAAAAAAAATATTATATCTTTTTAATACGACATTTTATGTAATATTTTCCTTATTTCCTTATATTAATTATGGTGATGTTCTAATCTCCCATATCTTGAATCCTGATCATGCAATATGAGTCTCAAATTTCAAGAATAATTAATTTTATGTGAAGGTTTAAACTAAGCAACATTTGTTATATTTTCGAAGTAGTAATATATCGATTTTAAGAGCTGTGATGTCAGCATCACTAACTTCACAATGCTAATTACCACTAAATAGTCCAGGTGATCCAGCGACTATTTCTTCTTAAATTACTTTATGGGACCGTGTGTCGCATGAAGTAGTCCCATCCACAATATTGTTTCCTTATATTGGCTTGATCGTCTTCTCGCCATAAAAATTATTCAATACTATGAAGTCATCTGTCAAAATTACAATTGAAAGACTTAATATTAAATTATTCCTTAAATTATCACCATAGTAATCCTAGAAGTGATTGTTAATTTTAGTAGTCTATTTAGTAATCTAGTACGACAGACCGGTACACAGTAAGCCCATGAGATACTTGTCATTAAGGGCAAGGTAATTGGTGTAAACAAAGATTAGATACATCCCAACACTTTTGAACAAAGGTTACAGGGTTGTACTAAGCTTTTGCTGCCAGCGAATTTCAGTTAAATGATTGGGTTAATAGGAATTTTTTTTTAGATAATGTAAATGTTAGTATCCCGATTCAGTTCATGCTAGTAATTATTATTAGATATTAATAAGCCTTAGACAGATTATTTAAATATAAAAGAAATATTTTACATATCGACCGAAAAGTAATAAAATCATTGGATTAGAACATTTCTGTAAAATTATTTCCAAGATTCCAATTATTACAAAAAACACTGAAGGTCTTTTTCTAAAATCCAGTTTTTAGTGTAAACCGAAAAGGGTAAGCTGTGTGTCCGATTGCGTTTCTTAACAATATTTAAAGGATTTTAAATATACCATGTACATAATAGAGAGATAAAATACAGTTTAATTAAATTTTCAATGCAGGATGTTGTTTCACGCAGTTCCGTGAATTTAATTTGGAAAGTTTCATTATTCTGAATAAAATAAATTTAATTACGCCTCGTCCAGTAACTTATTCATTTCCACGAAAAGAGAACAGTAAATTTATAGAAACATATAACTGCTATAATGGCAAATAAAGAATAAGTTCATAAATAGATCAAATTAAATAAATTATATACCTACATATACATATGTTATGCAATAATAATAAAATATTAAAGAGAAAAAGGCGAAACTAATTAAAAAATGTATAAAAAAAGTTCATAGTCATATTTTTTATTCAACTAAGATTGTATAAAATATATTAAAATTCTATGATTTACTTAAAATTAACCTGTTATTTGAAAAATTAAAGAAACAAAGTAACTAATATTTATTTTACATACAAATTTCTTTATTTATACTTTATTATGTATTTATTAATGTTACGTTCCGTCACATACGCTTATGACTATTTAATCATAAAGCATTGTATTACAAATATTTGCTTTAGTTTCGGGATTAACTAATTTTGTCCTATACAAATATAAACCGGCACAAACAGGCAAACATTATTTCCAAACTAATATATAGGATCCGCCCATAGTGCGTGGCGCTAATTGAGCTGAGCGCAGGAAAATCCATTAGAAAATAATAAAAGGAAATAAATATTTAATAACAATAATAAACAGTTAATAGAAAAAGTTTACCGCCGTGAAAGTTTGACTACGAGCGACACAATTCCGAGTCTCTTGGTTTTTTATTTATAACTTTTGATTTAATCAAGCTATTTTCATTCTGCTTTTTTTCTGTAGATGCTTATTTATTAGTTCTACATTCGTGCCAAATTTTCTAAAATCGCTCCAGTAGTTTTCATGTGATGTAGCGACTCTTCTCATTTTGAGGAAGACTATCGGCTACCGCGCGCGAGAACAGTTAAGCTGAAATCTATGGGGATTCAGTTTTTCAACCATAACTTTTGGACAAATCATGATTTTATTAATCAGTTTTTTTTTCTATAGAAGCCCGTCAACAAGATCTACACTAATGCCAATTAGATGAAAATCGACTGAGTAGTTTTTATGTGATGTGGCGACACGATTCTCAAACGGTTAAGCGCTTCGCTTACGCTCAGCTCAATTACAATAAATATATAATACTTGCTTCACGCTAGTACTTAAGAGTAACAACTTAAAAAATGTACCGTTTAATCCGATGTCTGTTAAATTTTTCGGAGCATAGAATACTAGATTTTAGCTGTAGGGTACTTGTTTTCCATCTAAGTTATATTATTTGAAAACACCATGTATAACAATTATAATTATCTTAGTGTCTATATTTGCGACGATAATTGCAACATCTGGTTTCGGTTTATTAAATAAAGTTAATGACATATACATAACAACATTTATATAATTATCAAATAGATTTAAAAAATACACATTTGTGATATATTTATATAAATAACCATTACCCCTTATTACTTCAACAAGTATAGTATATTTTAAAATAGAAATACATTATACAACTTAAATAATTGCATTTCATATATTTTTTACTGGTTTTAATTCACTATTGGTAGAGTGAAACGCCAATGTATTTTTTGTACTATAAATGCGAAGTTATAGCACAAACATTTCTTTGGAAATAAAAATAGATGTTGTTTTGAGTCAAGTTTATCAACTTTCTATAATCTTTTATCTTTCATCTTTTGATTAATTAAAAAAAAATTGGGGTTCAAGTTCAATTCTCAGCTAATTCTGAAGTTTAAAGTTAAAAGTAGTTGAAGCATTTAGTTGTTCTAATATCTCTCTTAATTACGAGACTTACAATTTCGGCATTTTTTTTTTAGAAATAAATAATGTTGAAATTAATAAATTATTTGCTTAGTATTATCATAAGAATATTGTTACGAAATATACTTTAACCATGTTTATTCTTTTATTTGAAATAGTAATTAATCTGCATTACTTGATTATCGGTAGTTAGTTGTGGGGGAGGGTAGGGTTGTAAAATGAAATAACTTTCTTTTTTAATTTATATTTAGAACCTACTTCTAATTATTAGTATTATGCGGTGAAATAATAACAACCTTATTTTATACGTAATATTAAATAAATAACATCAACAAAAAACAGGTCAATATTTCGTTGAAGAAGCGATCATAACTTATCTGTTCTATTTACTGACAAAGTCTACGTTTTTAATAAATACTTAATTGAATGTCGAATAAAAAATACAAAACGGAGCGCATTTTCATTTGTTGATGTATTAGATAGAATATAGTTAAAAGTAGTAATAATGTCAAGAATAATAAAAAATACTTTTTAAAATGAATAAACTGCAGAAAGACTGTAGTAGCTGGTCTTTGAGAAAAAACATTATGGAAAAAACTTAATATAATATTTAATTTAAATAACATTTTAAGGTAATAAATAATAAAGAGTATCAATATTGAGAGTGAGTTATTTTCACTCGCCACGTATTTTATAATTGTTTCATCATTTTAAAGTTACATAACTTCAGATTGATAGGGTCATTATAACATCACCACTGTACAAGGATATCGTGCTGGTATATTTGTATGGGCACCGGATGTTCCATATATCTCTTATATATTGCTGTGATATGATAGTAAGAACATTTGAGACACAGTCAAAAGATTCGAAGAAATACTAAGCTTAATATCATGTTAATATTTTATTTATAATTTATAATCACTGAATAGATTTTATTAACTTCCGGGAGCAGAACCAATAATAATAAAAGTAACAAATATTAGATATTATGTGAACAACTCGATGTCATCTCTTTTTTTCTCTTTATACACTGTTGTGCAAATTGACCATTTGAGCTAATATTAAGGTAACATAATCATAATATTTTTAAAAATGACACAAATAGTATAATATACACGACACCATCGTAACTGAAAATAAATAAAATCCTTATCAGGTATAGGTCTGCCCTGTTTTGGCTATTTGTATAGAAGTGCGATAAAGTTCTTTTCCCATAAAAGCAACCAGTATTGTTAAACTTTTCATTGCTCTATTACTATTTTATATCAAAGAGTAACGAGAGGACATCGAGAGGCTATAAAATAGTCTATTCTTCATATTTATTACCAAGATGTGTGCGGGTCTCTAGAATATATAGGTATAATGTATTTATTTATTTTGTATGGGAATGACAAGATTTACCAATATTTTAAACCAAAAAATTGAAATTTTACTACCACCATTAAATCAATTACTGTCAAATGCAATTTAGCCGTTAAAAATGGATCAATTATCCGGCATCTTTATGGTTAGCAACATTCTGTCAACAATCACCCCTTTTTAATGCTTTTCAGCAGGCCAAGTTAATATAATTCCTAACTTTTTAGCCTTCCTTATTTCACAGCTATTTCGATAACTACAGTTGCATCGTGCGTTTTAACACAATAACTAATAGTGTCTTTTTCAGTTACCATAGTTATAATGTACCAACGATCATGAGTCTGGCTTTCTCTTCCATTTGAACCTTTTTTTTCTAAATAGGAAAATTAAGATATTCTACAAACTGCTAATATCCTTATTTAATATATATACGGAGTTATAATTTTAAGCATAAATTGTTCTGGATATCATTTTGTATAAGTTCATATTTATTTTTGAATTTAAGATACTGGTATATTCTTTTAATATAAGGAAAAACTAGATTATTCTTTTGTAAAAGGACAAAAATAATATCTGAAAATAATAAGCTGCCATCAAAATAGTTTATATAATGATATTACTCGGATATTGATACAAACAAATATAAAAACAGATTTCGTGTCCGCCAAGTTATTACCGGAACCCTTCGAATCCTAACGGGACAGTTAAAGTACTGTCGAAGAGTTCCCTAGCGAATGGAACCGCAAAAAGTGAAACTTATTTTTGGTGAACTAATGGACTTAATCAGTTATGTTGCGTTGAGTATTTATTTCGATATTTGATGCGAAAACTATTACTTGGTATAAATACTTACATTATGTTGTACTTATGTAGTAAAAAAACTGAAATACGAGTATATGATCATTAACACATTAAAACGCTTGTACGGGCATATATGCATTCATAACTTCTATCCACTATTAAGACTGACTTAAATATTTGTTTAAATATTAAATTTAAAAATATTATTTTAAAACATCTAAAAATAAACGTTTTTTTTCTAATGTTATAAAAGTTTTATAATACATAATAACATTAAAACTAACACTTAAAATATAATGAGAGCAATAAAATGTGAAAAAGTTTTGTTATCAAGCAATTCATGTTCTTTTTTCATAATAAATTTTAGATTTCCGGTCCGTTGAATATTGAACAGTGAATCTATAACACTTTTTGCTTGGGAATTTGTCGCGTTTGCCCAAATTGGTAATTTACATTAACAGTGTCTAAAATTGACTGACTACAGTTGACTGGTTGCGATAGTCTGACTGATTGATACATTGGATTATTGATTGAGATATTGTTTGAGTTGTGTTTTGATTTTTAAATAACCAACAACACTCACTTCACTATTAAATCATAATATTTAGGGTAAATGTATATTTAATCTTATTTATATATCATTAAGGATTTTAACAAATTATAGTTTTAATACTCATGATGTAATGTATTTAAGGTAATGAATTTTATACACAAGTAATAAACATACATTGGTATGCCAAAGAAATATAAAAAAGCATCAAAGAAGATGAAAGAAGTCTTCCATTCCAAATTTTAAGAAGTGTTTTGGCGAGCACTCGGTTAATAAATGTAAAATTTAATAGGTAAGTATCAACTTAAGTTTCAGGTACTCGTTATGTTTAAAAATAGTTTGGTTTTTGAAACAATTTATGTTTTAGTCTTAATTAAGACTATATTTGTACTTTTATAAATTTTATACAATTCTTGTTCTTGTGGGTTGCTGTTTAAGCTTTTATGAAGGCATTTGGAGGTCAGTTTAGCTATCTTTTATATAATAAATATTTTAATACATGTCTGAAATCAGTTCTCTTTAACCTAGATTAAAAACTTATTCAATTACTTCAGCGGCCTTTGTAAGTCATTAGGAAAAAACAAATTTTGAAGTTTAGCCAGATTAGCGATTCGATGTGTAAAGTATCGATTAGAATCTAGAAAACTATAGTAGGGATTATGTTTTTTAAATACATCATATTATTAAAGAATATTGGTATACGAAGAAATAACGAAAGGTAGTTTTGAGGTTTACTATTATATTGTATACTAATTTTTCAAAAGAAATCTTTAACTTAAGAATTCGAAAAAGGTTTTATGAATTATGTAATCAAAGTCTCGAAATGAAATAAAGATTAGTTTTATAGGTCCACATAAATACTGAAGTGGTTCCGGCGGGTGTTCCGTACAGCATTAAAATATTTCGTAACTCGATCAAAAGAAGCCAATTTATATCACGGTTCGTTGATCAAAGTAATAAAAGAGAACACTGGATTACTTAGAAACTCCCCAAGTTGTTGTTGTAATTAAATTTTCATGTCCTTCCAAACAGTAAAAGCATCGTTGTAGACGGAGGATAGTAGATGCTGTTTGTCTGGTAATAAATTTTTTGTTTTTCTCTTAATGTATGGCTTCGCTTACTCTTTCATTTTTTATTGATACTGTAGTAGTATTTTCTAATAGAAAAATAAATTAAGTTGTAGCAGTGTAGAAAAAGAAAATCGAATATCACGGCCGAACTAAGGAACGCTATAAAATAAAAAGTATTTTATTGCATGTTGGTTTTAATTTGAGACTTTATATTTATTTTAGTTTACCGTCACTTAAAATTGCTTTTCTGAAGTAAACAACATTTGTTGGAAATGAGAAACTGGATACGTATTTTTTTTGGATCTGCTTTAATAAATTCTTTTACATCATTGCTTTCTAAGATACATAGACATTAAATGACTGCGTATTTTAATAATGAATGGATATACAAGAGAGGCTATACAGTCGTGGAGGTCTCCCGAGCCTATTACACAATTTAATAAAATTACCAAAAAAAAAGGAAAAAATGAGGTGACTAAATATGAACAACAAATAAAAAAAATATATACTATAATACTAAGTCTAGCGGTAGTCTGAATTTATAATATTTGATCTCAAGTCTTATATTCTAATTAATATACTATACATCTAATAAGGCATTCTAGTCAGGAGAAAAACATATATTTTATGAAACAAATACGAGACGTTCTCCAAATGTAATAAATAACAGAAAACTTTAATATATTCTGGCCAATAAAGTATTATATCTCTCAGACAATATAAAATTCTGATGGCTCATTTATACGAGAATCGATAAAATATTTGGGATAAAAGTAAATGTACCTATCATTAATCAATAAATTAACAAGATTTTTTGCTATACTTAATTCAATGTAAAATATCAAATATTTATTTAGTATAAACATTAAATTTACGCAATAAAAAAAGAAGAACAACTAAAAGAAATTTCTTAGAAAGTAATAAGTAAGTAATATATTAACTCTCATACTACAATGATTTATTATTCGAAAATTAAAAGGAATTTTAATAAAAGTCTATGTAAATATAAACTAACTGGAGATCAAAAACTGTATTGGAAACGCGCTAACAATCGTATCATACAATTGACATAACTGTGAATTAACCATATAAAAAAAATAATTTAAGAAAGTAATGTGATAGCTTGGATGCTTGGAGCAAAAACATTATCATGCATGTATGAATATAAAATTGGCAGGTCATCTAATAAAATATAAATTTAAAACAATAAAGAATGGAATAAATCACGTTGAAGACAACATGTTTTTAAAATAAACACTAATTCTCGGGTATCGCTTTATATCCATAAAGATATAATAACAACAATAAAGTATTCTACTATCTGATAAATATGCAAGAAGACATAATTAAATCAACATGATCTACGGCGCAATGTTTTCACCCTATCGTTTACTTACTCGAGAAAGGAGTTGAGTTATAGCCTTTTTAATTCTTTTTTCCTCCGTTATACTTTTATGGGACAAAGAGATTATGCCATTTATCTTGTGGCCCAGTAAATTGGTGTTAGTGATAAAAATCTTTTAGAAATTATTGTTATTCACGAAAATCAATTATTATTAAAATATTTAATTATATAGGTAGTAAAAAAGGACTTAATTATTGTTTCTTTTCAAAATTTGTACGTAATGAAGTTTCCAACATATGTATATCCCCGAAATGTTTCCTTAGTTTTTTCATGTTTGCTGAGCGCAGTGATGATATTCAAAATACTATTCAAAATACCAGGAAACGGTAAATAAATATACCGTGATTATTACGAGGGAACTTTTTAATCCTGATTCACACTAGTGTTATATATTATACATTATGTATGAACATAAATACCAACCACTTTCTTTGTTTGATCATGTTGCAAATGATTCTGTCATTTAGCGTTTCAAAAACATTCGAGTTATAGACCGAAGACAAAAAAAAAATACTTGGATATGGATATACACAGAATACATTATTGATACAAGCTTTCAATAATTCATTTATGATCGTCTATTTGGTATCGTGTTTCTTTTAAAATGCTGGCAGCACTCTAAAAAAACACTAGACATTGTCTCGAGTGCCTTAATATAATATATTAAGATAAAAAAATTCTTAAGTAGAAAACACAATAAAAATTGATAAATGCAAGTTCAAAAAGAAACTTCTAAAAGAGAGTCTCCAATTACACTTTAAAATAACAAGTAACGCTGTTATCGCTCTTAATGGGATATTAAATAAGAATTAAATTTATATTCAAGAGTCAATGACCTAAATATGCCAATTTAGAAAATGTTAGTCAGTAGTAATAAAATACAAGTTTAATAGAAATCTACGCCTATGCCTACCATCTTACTTAATCAAGCTGAATGAAATCACTATGCTATTATCTTATTGATAATTAAATCACCTAAAATTAAAATACTCTTAAGTCTGACATAAAAATTAAGGTCTATTTATAGCCACATATTAAGTCTGCTACATTTGGTATTTTGCTAAATGTATTATCGCTCTTTTTTATTACAAAACTTCTTAACTGACCGGTTGAGTTCTTAATTTTATAATGCTTTAATTGAACAGGAAAGCATTGGCTAGCTGAAAGGCTAACTTTGTCTGCCATTGCAAGCGTTATTGAACAAATATTTGCCAGCTTGTTAGTCAGTAAGGTAGTAAAAACTAATTAAAATTTTCAAGAAGGATCGATACGAAGATATTGCTGTTTTATTTTTACTAGGGTTCTTTATTAATAGCTTTTTGTATCTATAATCAAACTTTAAAAATATATATTTCAGAAAAAGTTCATAATGTTATTTACGTTAGTTATAAGAGTCGTAAAAAAACGAAACTAATTTAATCTAATTTGAATTAAAAAGAATTACAATTATAAACTTATTAATTAATTAAAGTTTAAACAAGAATTAATTTAAATATTATTAAAAACTTATATAACAATAAAAATTCAACTATGCATTCCGTCGCGATGATACAAAACACATTTTGTTCCCATCAAGGGAATTTGAAGATCAGATCATCACTACATCCTCAAATCAGCAACTATTTTAACGTTGAGATGAAATGTTGCTGGCATCTTTTTGCGGGGTGCTGATGTCTTTCTTCTTTTAATTATTCATCGATGGTATACATATAAGTAGATAAAGCAGTTGGTGAAATAGTAATTTTGTTGGGTTCTTTGCTTCTTTGTGATTTCTAGCGATGATATTCAAGAGCAGTAATAAGTGCACCTATACTTAATAAGATGTAGAAGGGTATTGTGGTATATAATGTGTGGAGATTTGGCTTATCTAATTGTTATCTTGTATAACTTTATCTTGAATATCGTAGAGTACTTGTAGATTTATTGAGTAGAGTATGAAATGAGTTGGAATCTCGAAATTATTTGCAGTGTTAAATGGAATTTGCTTCATTTTTAGGGGCCCTTTGTTTCACGATTATTATTCACAATATTATTTCGGCGTTTTTATGTGGCAATTCATAAGGATTATTATTTAAATTCTTCCCTTTTACAAACTAGTTGAAATTTCGTGATATGACGAAACGAAAACACACAATGTTGATAATAAAATTTTTCGATTTCTTCTTTTGTAACTGTAGTATACTTGCAGTCTTGATTTAATACTTGACAACTGTTGCACGTAGTCAGGTTCTTTTCTATTGTATTGACTTACTTCCATTTCACAGAGGAACCAATATTTGGGTTTCTTACATTCTGTCCCCATGTACAAGAACGACTTCTCGTTCTCGTTAATTGCAATGAAGGGATAGGGGGGTATTAGGATATTTTAAATTTTATTAGGGACAATGAATATAGTTTATAGAAATCGTAGGTATCTATAGAAATAATAAGAAACTTAAAAATTATTACAATTTGCTTTTCTGTATAAAGGTATACCGGTTTTATAATATTATAATCTTCCCTCAACTGTAAATCTATAGTTTGGTCCTTATTATATATATTTCTTAACTTTTCTATCAATATCTTGTAAACACTTAGTTCTATCAAAGAATTATGAGAATTAAGAGAAAGAATTAGAGAAAGAATTAGAGAAAGAATTAGTTATACTAGAACTAGTCATAGTTCTAGTAGCATAATTCTTGATTCATAAAAGCTAATATATTTTCTTTTCTAATTAACCTAAGTTAATTGTATATGATATTTATTGATCACTTAGATTTGGTGCTTACAAAGTATGCTTATACTTTTATATCTAATTATTAGCTTCAATAATTAATTACCTCTTACTGGAAGTAATGTCTCATCATTCGATTAATACAAATTAGTTTTATCTGTTCTATATGGGATGAATGATCACTATATAACCAAACTAGTTTTAGTATACATCTCCTAGTTCATAGCAATCTAAATCCACAAAACCACATCAAAATACTAATTACCACTGTAAATTATATTAACCACAGATTTTCCTTCTTTTAATATATCAATGTCATAAAAAAGTAGGTAGTCACTTTTTAATTTTAGTAATGAACAAATTAATCTACAGTGTCTTCTATGATCCCTTTTTTAAAATTCATATTGTATGGTAATCAAATTAAATAGCAAGTGAAAGTAGGTAATTATTTTCATACTGGTTAAATTTGTTGTTAAATTGCGAATGGATATTTAATAACTTATCAAAGTATATAAATATAATGTGATACTACTTTCAGCAAACAACAAAATTTAAAAATATTTGACCAATTCATATTAAGGATCTTATTCATACGTACAAAAATATATTTATAATTTTTCAATAAAAAAAGTTTCTTGTAAATACAAGATGTTTGATGTTAAAAGTGTAAATTTTCTTAAGCTTTATAAAAATAAATCTTTTTAACCGCTCCTGTAAAGGGTTAACGCTGAAGTAATTGAGTGTCATTATGAATAAACACAAGTCCCCAGATCCGCTTTGTGTGTGGTTCATGGGACAATACATATGTTTAATGCGATCGCCAACAAAATTGATGGAGTAAATCTTAATAGACGATGTAGGGTTTTTGATAGTCTCCTCATTATATCGTGTACAATTATTTCATTATATTTATAAATGATCAAGGAATAATACAGAATTGGTTGTATGTTACTCTAGCTATTTTTCTTTTGTTTTATATATTTATTTATCTTTTATGCCCCTTCTGCTCATAAATTTCATCAGTAACAACAGTAACATGCCTCTCACTAAAATTATTCTGCGCCGACGGCGAGCTAATTTTGCAAGGTTTGGAAGCCGTATAAAAACGCGTAACATAAAATATTATCTATATTGTCGAATCGAACATTCTGATAAGTTGTATAAAAAGTGGTTATATGAAGGATGACATAAATATGATGCAGATTGCCTTTTGATTTAAAAGTGAAAAAGTGAACAGTTAATAATTTAACCATTAAAGAAAATAAATTCCTTTTAAACATTAGTTATAGTCAAATTTTTATCACTATATTTTTGGGGAAAATAATATTAAATTTTCATTTCTACTAAATAATGTAATCTGGACATTTTAAATAGAAATAAAACAAATCATGATAATCTTAACTCTATTTAAATGTATTATGGATTTAAATTTATTAAGTATAACCCAAGTAGCCTAATTACCCTGGCAATTAGTGACTTTTCAACAGTTTATTAAAAACGTAAAATAAGGCTTTGGGTGAGCTCGACAAGACTCCATGAGTCACGTTTGGAATAAATTGAGGTAATTAGATCATAACACCGGCGAAAATATGCTGTTTAAAAAATATTTAATTTGAAGCTAGCTTGATTTATATGAAATATAACTGGAGTTGCCTGACGTTTTACAAAATAAGGACTTGCTGTAGGTACTCATGTAATATTAATATAGTCTATTTGTGAAAGCAAATGAAACATTAATAAAATATAACCAAACAGTAACAATTATAATAATTATATCAATTTATAGTTCAAACTAATTAATGAGTGATTGAACCTTCGTGTTAAATAATTAATTCACCTGCGAGTTAATTTATTTGGCACTCGTAGATTTATTCATACAATATAAATATGAATATAATTACAATATTTTAAATATCAATTATTATACATAATTAACATTTCAAATATTTTAGTTATAATATCTTAGCGTTTAAATATTCTGGCAGTAATTATTAAAATCGTAATAAAACCGCTGTCTTTCCACGAGGAATGAAAATGATTGTACAGTAATGATATTACAAAATATCATTATTTCGATAGTGAGTATAGTTTCAATGTATTCATTTATTTATGTAAAATTTATTTCTTAAAAAATATTAAACTTTATTAATAATATAAGACATAAAATATGAAGATCTCATATATTATATAGTATACAGGAAGTTGATTTATTAACTTTGTTAGCAGGTTAATTCCATAGTCACTATGAAACTATTATCTTAGCAATTAATTTTGTCGTTTTTTTTTAAATATTATAATGAAAGTTTATCGGGTATGTTATTTATATACTCGTATATGTAAGTAAATGGTATAGGTTATTTTATTACAGAATTGTCTAGTACGTAATACGAAATACTATACGTACTATACTTCTCAAAAAGTTAATCATTTAATTTTATAAATGATTTCTTCGAGTAAAATTATTGCTTTAACAATAGTATTAAAGAGAAGTATAATAAACTGTAGATAACCCTTGTATTTTTATTTTTAAATAATTATTATATTTGAATTGATATTCGACCTTTTGTAAAACACCATTTTGTCCATTTAGTTTGTAGTATGCAACTTTTATTGCAGTTTTCGTCAGATTTCTTCAACTAAAATTGATTTTAGGTAATAATAATAATTCTATAGTACTATAATTTAGTGAATTGTTTGTTACTATATTTACATTGTAATGGTTTGCTGCATTAGCTTAACTTAATACAATCTCTCATTATATAAAACACATCTACTTCTCAAGCTGTTTAATGTCCATTACATAGAAGGTAATGCAATCTGTGTGTGGATTACCGAGACTGCACTGATAACGGTCTGAACACGTTAGTATTGAGTGTTAGAATAGAAATACGAGTAGTTTAGTTCCTCACTAGCTGAAATTTAAGCAAATTAGGATCTTATTGGTGGTTACTGTTGTTTATTACTTCAAAGTAACAAAAATATTGCATTTTATTTTTATTATTTGTATATTATATATGTAAGTGGTTAATTTAGAAATTAATTTACTTTTTGTCTAAATAAATAAAATAATATTTTATTAAGAACTATAAAGAGAGAATATATATTAGGTCTACAACTTTGCTCCCGCCGTTTTTTTATTAATTTTAAAAATTATATTAAAAAAAATGGTAACTTATTTATGTTTCAAAGTATTGTCCGTCACTTTCCACTACTTTGGCCCATCTTTCAGGCAACAAACGAATCCCGCGTCGGAAAAATTCTTCATCCTTTGATAAGATCCAAGAATCGATCCATTCTTTCACTTTTTCAAAAGAATCGAAGCACTGGCCCGCCAGGCCGTGTGCCATCGACCTAAATAAATGGTAATCAGATGGAGCAACATCTGGAGAGTATGGCGGGTGAGGTAGAATTTCCCATTTCAGTGTTTCGAGGTACGTCTTGACTACTTTCGCCACGTGAGGTCGAGCATTGTCGTGTTGCAAAATTACTGTTTCGTGTCTATCAGCGTATTGCGGCCGTTTTGCTTTTAATGACTCGACCCGACTCAAACGCATTAATTGCGTTCGATAAAGTGCACCAGTAATTTTTTCAGAAGGTTTTAGCAGCTCATATTAAATTACGCCAAGCTGACCCACCAAATACACAACATGACCTTGGATCCGTGAATATTCTGTCGAGGTGTCGCCGTAGGAATGTGGCCGAGCAATCCCCATGATGTGCGTCGCTTAGGGTTGTCGTAGTGCACCCATTTTTCGTCTCCAGTAACAATACGATGAACAAATCCTTTTCGTTTTTGTCTTTCAACCAGCTGTTCACAAGCAAATAAACGTCGCTCAACATCTCTTGGTTTCAACTGATACGGTACCCAGTATCCTTGTTTTTGGATCATCCCCAGCTGTTCCAGGCGTTTTGATACTGCTTGCTGAGTTACTCCCAATGATTTTGCTAGCTGTTCTTGAGTTTGGCACGAGTCTTCATTAAGTAAAGCCTCCAGTTCATCATCTTAAAAAGTTTTTTCTCTGCCACCGCTATGCCAATCTTCAACAACAAAATCACCGCTTTTAAAGCGCTGGAACCACTCGCGACACGTTCTTTCACTAATAGTATCATCACCATAAGTACTTGAAATAACCCGATGAGCCTCAGCCGCCGATTTTTTCATGTTGAAATGAAAAAGTAAAATCTCCCGCAAATGACGTGAATTCCGTTTATAAGTTGACATATTTAATTAAGTGTAACTATATGACGCAAACAAAAATTAACTAATATTGATGTAAGGTTATATTTATAGATGTCAAAACTGATGGAAAACAACAGTGATTTATTTATTTGAACTATTACTGGCTACTAGCGCCATCTTTTGGAAAACAGCGGGAGCAAAGTTGTAGACCTAATATAAAATATATAATACCAAAACTTAAAGTTTTTTATAATTAAAATTAAACATAAAAAAATCCAATCAGTTCAATAATACTATATATATTTTTATTTATCATAATATAAATTATAAAATACATCCTAATAATAAATTCAATTAAAAGCTAAGTTTATGCATTCAATATTTAATTATTCTTCGTAGCAAGTTGGTACAATAAATAATAACGTCATTGAGACATAAACACAAATACAGCACTAACAATACACAATTTATTGAAATATTATTTAATTAAAACAGAATTTTCAAAAACCATAATATGAATAATGGCTGTAGGGGTCTGTTGAGGATGATAATAGAACTTGCGTACTACTATCCAAGTGGGTTTGAATATCAATTTAAATGTATTGAGAGTCTTTGAGATATTTTCTATTGTTTTGTGAATGTTTTATGTAATTTTCGTAGTTGTTTTATAAAATTAATTCAATTCGCTTGGATAATAGTTTCCCCAGTGACGCATTTTAGGAGTAATAATTTAATAGAAAACTAAATATAAAATGATTGTTTCTATAACACTTCTTTCGAATTCTCTTCTTTTATTATTATTGTTGTGGTTAATATCAAACTATTAAAACACAAGAAATCTATGTACTATCTCATTGCACGTTTCATCTTATAACGAAATAAAATAAATAAAACTAAAACGTATTACGACTGAAAATAGGATATGAAAACAAATAATCCGCAGCATATCATATAGCTTTTTAACGATAATACCAAGACAAGACACCTCTTACGAGCGAATTTTGTATATATTTTTGTTCTAATATATAGATTTTTTTATGTTATTCGTACATGAAAAACAATAAGTTTATCGCGAAAAATATTTGAAACCACTACCATGACATTTCTCTACAGAATCTCAAGAAAAAGCCACTTACAAAAGCAGGTATTCAATATGTTTGCCGCTATGTTTAATATTTTATTTCATAATTTGTCAATTTTGTTAATCGCCAAATTGCAGTGTTATTCTCCTTTCGACAAAACATTTCTCTGTGAATTGAAACTAATTATTTTCAAGGGTATAAAATGTAAAATTAAAAATAAAACATTTCTTTTTATCATTACTGATTTATTTTTAACTATCAACATTGATACACATCAATATATATTTAGCTATTTTTAACTATCCACATTGACATTAAACCAGCAGTAAATGACAAGCAATAGGCGTTGATACGCCTGCTGCTTGCTAGCTTGCTAGCTTGCTAGCTTGCTATCTTAATAGCGAGGGTTAATGCATTTGTCATCAAAAATGCAAACTCTAAAGTTCTGAAGGTGGCAAGGTAACTACCTGGCACGCTCAAATACTGGGTGTTTTCTAAGGCCACTTTTTTTTCTAGCCGTCCCTACCGCCATTGCACATCGAGAATAACAACCCGACACACACGCTGAATACTGTTCTCAGCTCTGGTCCTGATCTACCAAATATCAGCTTTTACCGTTCGACCGCGCACAACGGAGAGCCGTTCGGATTGTCGAGGACCCGGTGCTCATAGAACGGCTGGATTCTTTGGCATTGCGTAGAGACGTGGCTTCTCTGTGTGTCTTCTACTGAAATTACCACCGGATCGAATGGCTTCGGAGAGTGTTCCGAAGAGCTATTCAATCTGATACAGGCCTCCGAATATCATCACCGCACGTCATCGCCTCCAATACCATCCGTACCACTTTGATGCGTAGCGATCTTCCACTACACCTTTTTCCACGTACACTCGAATGGTGAACGAACTCCCTTCGGCGTTGAAGCTATTTAAGGATTTTTAGAAAATACCAGATATTTTTACATTTTTCTATATACATCTTAATTATTTCGATATGTTTACTATAACTTGATGTTTAATTATAACATACATTATTATTATTTTTATGTATGTTTTATTACAATAAAATGACGTATCGTAATGTATGTTTTCAACCAGAGGGTTGAGTTCAAAGTTCAATGGCGCAACAGTTACTGTAGCAATTGGTTATGTTCGAATTATAATTTATATACCACCACCAATATTGCCAATACATAATATGATTAAAAATGATGAACTACAACTTTTATATTATTAATTATTATTATTAAAGGTAAGGTTTTGTAACAATATGTATATGAAGCAACTTATTATCTAAAACAACAAATAAGAAGCTTTGATAAGTCCAAACTTATGTTAGAATTGATATATCAACAATGGCTCTCGAGGGAAATAATATTGTTTTTAATAAATAATACAATTTAATTATTCTAGAATATAAATACTAATTGAGCTGAGGGTAAGCGAAGCTCTTAATCGTTCATTTTTCTGTTTTACGACATTGGTAATTTCAGAACCTATAGATGTATTTTTTTAGAATTTGGCACATGGCTAGATCTTTTACTAAAGATGGTTCTGCAAAAAGCAGAACAAAAAAATTAAGTCTAGAAAAAAGTTATAGTAAAATGAAATTTGTCTATTGGATTTCCCATATAAGTGTGTCACGCGCATGCATCAGTGAGAGTGCTAAATAGACTGCGACAACTGCTACAAAGCTAATATTTGACCTAAAATTCTATAATTTCGCACATTGCTTTTACTAAAGATGGCTCTGAAAAAAAAAACTTGTGCTCATTCCTTGAGATTTCCGTGTAAAACAAATGATTAGTTTTAGAGGTAACCGATCACGAACGGTGATATCACAGTCCATATCATTTATTATTTTCTTTCGTACAGTGCGCGCGCTTTAAGGTTCCTAAATATTGAGATTCATCTAAAAGACAGATATATGGCTATAATTTTATTGATGATGAACTGATTTTCTTTTCAATTGAAATTCTAAACCGATAGTTGCTGAGCATGTTATAGAGAAATTATATGGTAAGTTTGTTAGCATTAAAGAAGGGGAGGGCGCTCAGCTCAACTCTCGCACGACGGCGGATCCTAGTTATAATGATAGTAATTAATACCGTGGTACAATATTGTAAGTGATACCTCATTAAAGCCTATTATATATAAACTATAAAGGAAAAATATAACAAATAAATGACTTTTTACAAAAATTAAAACCATGTCGTATTAGAAATGTTGATGCTTTCATTAATCCTCGACTAAAGGTAAATATAGAAAACATTAGGTGCTTTTAGGGTATACATCGCTCTAGATAATAATGTATATAAAAGTTGAATAAAAAGTAACGGTAATGAGATAGTATAAATAAAATTATTATATAATTTATATAATAACTGAAAATAATAAAAAAGTACAGAGTATCGTGAAATATTAAATTTTGTTGTAGTTCATTTTATGCTAAAATGTGTAAAGTACTATTATCAGTAACAGTTGCTTCAGTTGCTAGAAATGGAAATCAAAAATAATCCTTTTATAAATTTAAGTTACTTTTGATCTAAGAATGTTAATAACTATCCTCTTGTAGATGATTAAAATGAATTTTGAACTATTATTTTAGAATTATTTCTAACATATTGTTATGGAAGTTGCTTGCTATATTAAATGTTTGCAATTTTAACGGAAAAATTCCTAATCAGTATTCGGAAACGGAAAATTTAGTGAAAAAATAAACTATAATTTTAGGCGTATCCTGAGGTTTTAAATAGCTGTTTTCTGTAAAATAAAAATATGTTTTACATGTATCCCTAACTCCTGGAGTAGTATGCCGTAAGACAATATTATACAATGTAAATTAGCTTTGGTTAAGCGATATCAGTTAGCTGTCTTATTTCCCTAACCGCATCTTCCGATTAACTTAGACGATTAGTTATTGATATCAGCGACTCACAGTTATTTAAAGTCATAATTAATGTAACCCGTGTTCATATCAAAATCTAAGGAGGCTAAATGAAATACCATATAAACACGGATGCTAGATCACATCGACTTTATATTATGCCTATAATATCATAAAACATAATATGCAAATACATAGATGAAAAGAATGTATAAACCGTTTAAAGCTTGAAAGACAAAACATTAAGTAACACATAATTAACAAAATATACAACATGTTATTAAAGATTCGATGCTGTCAGACTACAAAAATGTATAACAATTGGACGAAAGGAATTTAAACTTGCATTACAATAATAGTTCCGAGCTGATACGGTTACTTTACGATTGTTTTCTATTTCGCTACTTATAATAAAAGCGATTAAAATTAAATAATATCAGCATTACTTACAGTGGGTTAAATATTACTAAAATTCTTGTATCGTAGGTACCAAATAACTGCACTCACATTATATAATCAAACACGAGCCCTTTGTCTTATCCAAGAAAACAAAATTTTGGATATTGGAATAAAAAGAGACTTAAAAAATTGTTTCCTTGTTTATGGTCTGTTAAAAATATTGTTGCCATTTAGTTTTGTTTGTAGTTCACTAGTAATTTTTTAACCTTAACGTCAATACCCAGTCGTTACAACGTGGTTTAATAGCCGGAATAATCCACCTAGAACTATTAAACCATGGGAGTTACCTACCCCGGATACTCGCATGGGTAGTATTCAATATACGAGTTTTTATAACTGAAGACTTACGCATTATACGTTTATATAAATATTATTAACTTTGGAAAAGGGATAAGAAGGAATAGACGAAATTTTTGTACAGTTGCTATATGTGTGTGTATTTTGTTCGGTTAAAATTGCTTATAATAGGAACAAAATCACTTTATTAAGGTATGTAAAATTTAATATATAAAATAAGCAGATATAAATGCTCTAGCAGTTATGATTGATTCACTTTATGCGTTTATTTAATAATTATAAAATTAATAATTCAACAAATTGATGATTGAAGAGAAGAATAAATGTTTTAATAAGTATTGGAAGAAGATTGTAGGGGATTATCGCCCTAATAGTGACGATAAAAAATCACCTACCGGAGAGCTTTCAGAAGTCTCGGACTGCGGGGAATCCGGTAGTTACTATTATGTTTGCCTCTATATACAAAAATACTTGCAATTATATTATATAATATTTTTATATTTTTATGTTTTTATAATGATTCTGTGTTCAATGAAATATTGTAAGAGTGCGATTGAGACAGACAATGATGATGATGGATAGGCTCATAGCGTTCCAACTAGTGGCGAATCATTACAACCGAATACAACATTTACTGTTTGGTACCTAATACCAATATACAATTCAACACCGAAATATTTAATCGATTAGTGAAACATTAATGTTATAATGGTCGATGGAATTGTTCGTTGCACCTGAAAGTATGCAATTAATGTATTCAATATATCAACATTCAATGTTAAAACCAGAATTAACGATGCCAAACTTGATAATAACATGTTGAAAAAAAATGCCAAAAGACGCATATTCCTAAGTTTGTAAAACAACAAATTTTCGGGCCTCGTATTAACTTTAGCATTATTTCACGGCATCTGAAGTCTGGGTCTACTTATTTGCAAATTGTCTGACTCATTATACTTTTTAATACGGACTGGGTTAGTTGATAATGCTGATCTGAAACATCATTTTAAATTCAAAACTTTTATTTACTGTCCTAAAAAATACTTTCATACAAAAAAAACGAAAAAAAAAATAACTAACCAGGCATTTCTTTTTATATCAAACAAGTTGTTCATTTAGTTAAAGATAGTAGGAATATAGTAAACTTATCAATAATTATGATTTTTCATCATAATACTATTTAATTAACAAGGTATTAATAATTGTAAGTATTAATGTCACTATACTAAAGAGCATATACATCATAAACGCAAACTTATTTTAATTGTACTTAATTATACTCTAAACTCGCCTAAGTAACAGATTTTAGTTCAAGTGCATATGGCATTTGAAATAAAGTCTGTTTGATATTTTGAACACATATTTTACGTAAAATATGTGATGAGAATATAAAATAGACTTTATTTTAGTATCTCATAGATCATTTAGCACAATGGAACAGGACCTAACAAACTTAGAACTCGAGATCAGGTGGTCGTTATGAGCTGTGTTGGCATCGAACCCATTACTAACTGGCTACTCGCCAAGAACTTTTAACAATATTTCAACATTTACAATTTATAGAGGCCTTTATTCTAGATGATGTAATTTAAGCCCTTTTGCATCTTTTACTTTTGTATATAAATATAAAGTAAATATAAGGCAGTTATTTGACTAAATACAATAATACTTTTTAATTTAAATTAAAGGTCAAAGAATATTCAAAAATATAATTTGGTTAAAATGTCTGTAAATACATATATACTTTTTCAATGTTAAACAATAAATTGGGCGTCTTTGATACGTTTATTTTGACGACTTAAAATTGTTTACAATTTAGAATATTTTCTTTTCCGAATTGTTAACATTTTAAAACTGTCATTAATTTTTGGGGACGGTTATTACAAAACTGAATTAATGTAACTTTTTACTTTAAAATTCATAATGAACATTTAAACTTCTCTTTTTCATTCTTCTATAAATTCTACATATAACAAGAATACTCTTGTTATCCCCAGCTTAAAGCGAACCGAAAGAAGCCTCGGGTTGATAGCATTGTATTCTACCATTGCATTAACCATTCGAGAGGACAACTACTCGCCTACACCTTGGCAACCTCGCTCACTCTCTGGAACCCCAGCCCAGAAAGCGACCCGGTTACCAGGCAAATCGGTCGTATCATTGCCTTTTCGTTTGGTCTCAGATACATAAATAACATCCAGATCTTTGTCATCCATCACATCTAATAATTCATTCATCTTCTGTTCCATTCCTCCTCTTACATTCCACGTAGCTATTTGTAGCTCCGTCCTCCACCTCCCGCCGTTCGGAACATGTCTTGTTGGTTGGCGGTCCCCAACGCCGCAAAGCTTTTATATCATTATATATTTTTTAATTATATACAATGTACTAAATTGATTAGTTTGATTTAATTTAAATTTCCTACATTGCAGAGTAATTAAATGAAAAAATGTTTTTTAATTTTTTTTTTACTTTTAATTGATCGAATATGTAGTAATTAAGTTACTTATAGTTTATAGTGATTGATTAACACGTAACAGAACAATAAATTAAAGTGTTTTAAAACGTACACACGTTATTTCCATGTTGTTAATATTTACATGTCTTACCCTATTTAATTTTTATTATTTGGAGAGGAAACTTTAAAAAAATATATTTAGTTACTTATTTTATATGTATTACTTATAATCATATAAAATCACGCAACCTTGTCTCTTTTGCATTGTGTCACAAAATCTTAAGCTAACACTAACGTTTCATTGGTTTCGCAATAGCAGTCGTAAAACCAATTAGTTTATTTTATAATATATACATATAGTTATTCTAGTATCGACGTCAGAGTATAAAAATGATTTTATTCGTTATATCTAAACTTGACTGATTCTTTACTTCTATTTATATATTTCATTATTCCCTATTTAAACATAGCACTTATTTCTTACATCTTAAATGTATCCCTAAGCAATATTACAGAGTCATACCCCTTCTGAGATTTCATGTTTACTCAATGAGTGTTCTTTCGTTTTTATATAAAAGATTTACACCATTATTATATTTTATATATTACATTTCAAGAGCAAGAGAATTCAATATATATTCAAATAAAGACAAGCTTTAATTAAAATAACTGATATCTACTCTAATTCTTTGTTTTCATCGAGATTTAAAAATCAAACTTATAAAATATGACAACATTTTAAGCACCTTTGATAAAATAATATTTTTAAATTAGTTGTTACGAGAACGTGTTCTAAGTTTGTAATGAATATATTTGTTTATCTGATAAATTTTCTTAGGTGAATATATAATAAAAATAAAGGAACGTAAATCCAATAAAACGTATTACGAAGTAACAGTAAAGTTCTAAAGATGCTTCTTTCGATGGAGTTTCACTCGGAGCTTAGAGAGGATTATAGGGAGTTGAGCAGAAAAGATTTCAGTAATAAAAATAATACGAAAAACCTGAATAAGAGCTTCATAACTCTTCTAATAGAAAATTTTAAATGTTTAGTGGCAAATAGAGAAATAAAACAAATGGAAATAAAAAACACGTATAAATAGTTTTACCACTTTTTCTATTGCAATTTAACTTCATATTACAGTTAGAAACCAGGTACCATTTCATTTATATACTGACAAACCACTTCGTCTGCGTCCCTCCTCTCTCTCATCTGATTCAAATTTCAGCCCACCATTTGATATCTCTACAAATCCATACACTTATTTTATTATAATTATAACCAAAACAATTATTTTGTGATTCCCTCTAAAATATTTTATAGTATTAAAAGTATGCGATACTTTGACTCACATAGCTAAGCTATAACCGCACCGTCTTAAATTATTTATCTTAATCATATTATTATATGAATAGATAAATATGATGTCACATAAAAACAACCATTCCAACCAACTCAAAACAATTTACCTTCAACACTGATAGAGTCAATACAAACCATTAAAATTTTCGATTGAGTTAATAATCAGTCTCATAATAAAATAGGGTGTTACGACATACAATAATATATCATAAAATTTTATTTAATATACTCGCTTTAAATTCAATGGTCCTTAGAGAATAAATAGGTAATGAATAATAAACATTTCTATTTACACAGGGCTTATTGAAGATAACTTCGGGTTGTATAGTGGTTCTTTAATGTTACCGTGATTGATGTGAGATTAACGTTGGTAGCGCTTTTCAATTTATTATATATGAGATATATATGTCTCGGACAGCTTAGAAGTCTGAAAAGAGATAATAGAAATCTCACAACTAAATAAATAACAAAAACCTTGTTATTCTTGATATTTAGAGTTCAATTAAAGAAAATACGAATATCAATTATAATAAATTTAATATCTATAAGAATTTATAAGGACATAAAGTGAGTATCTTATATACGCGATAATGATATGGTATCGTAGTTGAATTGAATCAATTATAATTGAATCAAATCAATGACGAATCTGAGCCTCCCAATTTTTGTACTTTACTTGATAAAATACAAATCTTAAATAAAACACAACCAAATAAGTATCTCTTGTTATCTAAAATAAGGCAAAATTGTCTATGAATTGTTAATGTAATAATGTTTTATCACTTATAAGGTTAAAGGAAAATGTGTAAGAAACGTATGATTGGTTACGAGGCTTTCATTTAGTCTCTGTTTATCTATTATCCTTAATCGGTAGTTCATATTTTTTTTTCAGATGTTTTTAATCTGATGTATTTGTTCGCGTATCTTTTAGATATCAATTTTATTATTAAAATATAAAACAAAACGTAAGTGGTAGCCGACCATAAAGATCTTTTTACCTTTTATTTACGCTTACCTTATCTTTTATCTACTAATTACAAAAACTGCATAAAATATTTTTGTTTTTATTTTATCTATTGAAAAAAATATTATCTCATATTTTAATATTAAGGTCATTGGGGCTAAGAAGCTACACACAATATTTTTTTTGATATTGAGTTATAGAGCAAAGAGTTTTGTTTGTTGTTTTGTTTGAGATGTAAAATATGCTGTAAAACGTTAACATTGTGTATCGGGATTATTAAAAAAAATAAGACTTATTTATTATTGTGAAGCTAAAAAGTACCCATATCATAAATAAGTAGTATGATGCTTCTAAAACTTTTGTTTTGTAAAATATTTATATCTAACTTTTATCTAACAATACATATAACAATTGTAAACAAAAACTATTAACAGTCCAGAATAGTTCCTACATTATTTTTAATTCGAGGTTTAAGTATGTTAAAGATTAAAAAAATAACATTATTTATTATTTGGACCGAGAAACCGTATTATTTTTTGTTTACTTTTATTATAAAAACAAAACGAGAAACATGTCATACCAAAGAAATAATAACAAAAAAAGTTAAATCGAAATCTGAAGTCATCAATTGAAGTCAACAATAATAGGCGATAAGTCAAATACCCATCATAATGGTCATAAAAAAACAATGAAATTTACAAATTCTGAAAATTATGAATGGCATTAATAATAAATTGGGTTTTAATCGGATAAGAGTAATTGTGATTGAAAGTATCTCTAAAATTTATAAATTTTTTAACAGCTTTTGATTTACTTGTATACATAAAAATTCTAATTTGTGTTTAGAAAGTTTAATTTTTATGTGAAAAAGGGCAAACGAGCGTGCGGGTCACGATTTTAAGTTATCACCGCCGTTAAATGCTAAAATTAGTAAAACAAAACGTTAAAAACAAAAACAATATGTTCAAAAACAATATGTTCATGTTCCTGCCAAAATGTAGGTCCTCGACGTGAGTTTTATTGAGATGGCAAAATCAAATTGTCATATAATTGAATCATTAATAAGTAGTTAATATGACGATAATCACTGCACCAAATAATAATGAACTCAATACAAAAAAGTGAAGCATATGAAAGATGCTATACTTAATAACATGAATAACAATACATGAATATCATGATAACATGAAAATTTTTAATTTATCTTTGATTTTCCATAGTTATGTTCCTAACCCCTAAAACTAGCGTTCTGATCATACAATAAATGTGTTAGACTCAAATTTTATGAATAATTAATTTTATGTAAAAGTTCAAATTAAAAAGCAAGATTTATTATATTGGTTGAAGTAGAAATCTCAATAGGTGTTTTTATATATATTTGAACCTGTCTCACTCTCTAATTGGCTTCTGCTGGAAACATATGTTTACACATAAAGCAATTAGAAAAGGATAACATATTGATGAGTTTAAGGTTCGATAACATGTGCTTGAAGACGTATAATATTTAATTCACCTATATGTATATGTATACGTAACGTAATTAACATTACGTAGGATATTTCCGTGACGTAGGTTATTTAAAATCATTACATATTAATATCGTTTAATCGATACGTTGATGTATAGAACTGATTCCTAAAATTCACTTCAAAATAAGAACTGAAAGAACTTTATAGGTAGTTTCTTTTTCCTTGATAACGTTCCAAAATGTTTTTAATGGGAATATTATTAAAGAGTCACAAAAGAACCTCATTGGTGACGGCTTTGATCTTTGTCAATCGTTTCTTTGATATACCCTATATTTTACATGTAACAGAGTTTTTCCTTAAGTACAATTAAGTATAAAACGTGCTTCTATCAATGCTGTAGCTATTAGTGAAAGTTTATTAGGTTTAAACATTTTTTTTTTTGCAAACCTCCATAACATGAATTAAAATTATTATCCCACTCTGTTTCTAAAAGTTGTTGCCTTTATCCTTGAATATATTTTTCTAACCATCAATAATTATCACAGCAATACTGTGGAGTTAAACTTATCCATATCTATCTACCTCAGCCTACCATGTGGGTAAACTGTTATTAATGTAATACATGACGTCATTGTAATATTGAGTACGAATTGGCTTATCGCGTATTAGTGCTATATTGAATGCCTCGAGTAAAACATTGTGGAGAAAATATTTTATATATTTTTTATGTATTTGATGGCGTCTTCGTGTAAGTTGCCTGTCAGGGTAGCGATCGAGTCACTATCAAGTGCGCCAATAATTACCACTCATTCCACCGTTCAAGTGACATATAGACTTTTTATAGTCACTGACAAATGTCAGTGGCTATAAAAAAACTGCGTGGCCGTTGAACACACAGTCTCGATTTTGGCCTCGCTCGGTGCAATACTCGTCCTTTGTCTCTTGCTTTCCCTGGCTCTTTGGATTATTAATTATTTTAATAATTATTATTTTTATATAAACTTTATCAAGACTTATTTATAATTCACTTGACTGACTACTGACATTTTCTCATAAATTATATAAAAGTAATATGTACCCTCATTAAACAATCACTTCTTGTGATGGCTTACCTTCAAGTGTAAGACTTGAAGGTTACTAAATTTATACATAATAACACTTAACCAAAATAAAAGTTTAAATGAAACATGTTAAATTGCTAACAAAGTCCACTAAATATTTATGAAATATATTAACAATTTCTTAATTGTTGTATATAATATATTTAATCCGTTGAATAATTCACTCTACAACAGTTTTGCATATTCTATCCGACCGGCCTATGAGGGTAAATAATAAATATTCATAACTACTTTCTCGGTCTGTAGCGTCGAGTGTTATTTCTCATCATAAAATTCCTATGTCATTTCAGCAAGACTATTAAAATTTTTAATATTCCCTTAAAATTATTCATTTAAAGCATTTTAAAACGCGCGTTTCAAAAAAAATCGTAAGAACGATGTAAATACTTTTAGGTATATTATTATTTCAAGAAAAACTCAGACTAATCCGGTTGATGATGTAATAAAATTTTGTTGAACTTATTAAAGCAGAAAGACAAAAATGTTATTCATTTAAAACTATATTTTTCCACGAACTATACTTTAAAAAATATATTATTTTCTAAATGTGTCATTTGATATCGTAAATATTATTTTATAGTCAGATTTATATATTTTTATAAAATAGAAATAGTTTAAAAGAACAGTTTCCTACCACTACAATATAATACTAGATTTAAACTGCCCTGTATTAGGAGCACATTAAAAAAATATATATATATCTATAAGTTAAGAGCTCAATTCAAATAACACAAAAATCGATAGATATATAAAATATTGTGTGAGGGAGGTCAGTTGTAAATGTATTATTTTCTATACCTTGTTGGCAAAGGTGAAAGTTTTTACAAGGGTTATAAGTTTGAAGTAGGCCTTTGATGCCTTCTTGCCTTAATTCCAGAAAGGGTTGACATAATAGAAAATTTTGTTTTACATTTTGTAGATGTTAATAATGATATTTTTTGTCGTGTCCCGATTCAATTAATTCTACTAATTGAGATTTATAAGCAAAGGCTAAAGAGAAGAAAAAGAAATACAAAGACAAAGAAATACAAAGGTATTTCTTTGTCTTTGTATTTCTTTTTCTTCCTAGCCTATAGACTGAGAAGAAGAAGAGAAAGAAATACAATAAAATACAAAAACACCCACTGCAAGGCATAGGCCTCCTCTATATATCTCTCTCTCTAAGTTATTGTTATCAGTTAATTCTATTTTTTTCCTAATATATTTCCTATTTCCCATTCGTGAATATTGAAAAACGAATAAATTATCTATTACGCCGGTTACTTGGGAATACTTCGTGTTTGAACAAATTGCTATTTTTAACTTGAAATTACTAAAACTCGTCTAATTGACTGGATTTAATGACAAATTTGATTGTTTATTGATTTATTACAGTTGTGTTTTGAATTTGATATAAATAACACTTAATTCAGTTTTAAATTGTAATATTAAAAAGGAAATGTATATTTGACGCTTTCATAGTTATGATATAACATTTTTAAGGTAATCAATCTTCTACCAAAGTAATAGAAAAATATTGGTATGCACAAAAATAAGCAGAAAAGAAGTATTATAACCCATTATTTTAGCGAGTACCAATTAGATATTTAAGCGCCCAAAAGAAAAATAACTGGACTATTTTATGGATAAATATTTATACTTTCTCTGTTTAAAAAAATATGGATAAATATATACATTTTTTTAAACAACTTACCTTAGAATCTTAATTAAAACTATATTTGTACTTTTATAATGTTTATACAATCTTCGTTTCCGTAGGTAGCTGTTTAGGATTCCATAACGGCCATCGAAGTTTCAAAGCTTTTGTTAATATTGGCGTTTATAGGTCAGTTTAGCTGTGGTTTTATTTATGATTTTTTTATGTTAGAGGAGGACAAACGAGATTGTGGGTCACTGATGGTACGTGATCACCGTCGCCTACGAACTCTTTCAATATCCGACGATTCACAACAGCGCCTGGTCTTAGAGGTAAGAATATGTGCCTTTTTTTGAAGGTATCCAAGTCATATGAATCTGGAAATACCGCCGTAGGAAGTTTGTTCCAGTGGTACGTAGAAGAAAACTGCACAGTAGAAGATCGCTACGCATACAGGTGATATGAATGGTATTGGAGGCAAAGACGTGCTGGGCGGTGGAAGAATTCGGTTGCAGGCATCACATCGAGTAGTTTTTCACTATCCGTTGATAGTGTTCCGAAATGATTCCATCGCCTGTAGCACATTCTCATTTACAACGGTAAATGAAGTAGAAGACTTACAGAGAAGCTATTTCTCTGCGCAATGATAGAGACACCAGCCGTTCGCAGAGTACCGGGTACCTGACAATCCGAACGGCTATTTGTCGTACGCGGTCAAATATTGGAACCTGATATTGAGGTCCAGATCATAAATGAAAACGGTACTTCATATGTGGTCGGACCTGCACCTTATAAAGTGCATGTCTTTGGCCAGGCCTGAAATATTGCCTCGCTCTTTTGATCACTCTCAAATTTATTGAAGCCAACTTGACTTTGCACTCAAGATGATAACGAAACTGACAATGGCTCGAAATGTCGTGGACCAGTACACTGATATTTGGCGAGGCATTAAGAGAAGTGCTGTCGAAGAGCTAAATGCGCAAACTTTTATTTTTTGGGGATTGAACTTTGTTCAGTTCACCTTTTCCAGACCATCCCCAGAAAGGTCTTTATAGAAAACACAAGTTTCTATCGGCACTTTCACGTTTTCGACGTTTTCGATGTTTTCACGAGAAAGCCCTGCGCAGCCGGAATATATCGCATTCCTAGTGCTGTCATCCGCATAACAATGTCTGTTGGGAATATATAACATATCATTGATATATAGGAGGATCAGAGTTGGGGACAGCACGCAGCCTTGGATACAACAGCATTCACCGGCTTGAGGTGCGAGCAGAATCCTTCGAGAACGACCTGTATGCTCCACCCAACGAGAAAGATGGGGATCCACTTGAATAAAGAGGGAAGCTTCGAAAGAAGCCCCTTGACGATCGAAAGCTTTTACCATATCCAGACTAACTGTCAGACCCTGTCTCTTGTTTTCAATAACCGCCGCCCAACGGTGCGTAAGATATAATAGAAGATTACCAGTCGATCGACCATCGTGAAATACATATTGCCGGTCAATTGGTCAACTAGCGATCCTCAATGTATGTTAGGAGCTGTCGGTTAATGTTGTTCTCCATTATTTTTGGGGGAGAAGAAAGGTAAAGGCTATATATAATTCTCTAGTTATCTGAGTCCAAGCTATCACCTTTTGAGGGATCGGATGGACAAGAGTACACTTCCATGAGATCGGACTTCGCCTTTAAGGTAAAAGTACTAAAATAAACACGTTAGCACTGGAATGAACTCAGGGGTACATGTTCGTAGCACCAATGGGGAAACGCCATCCGGCTACTCGACTTACGAACTTCCATGGAAAATAGAGACTGTGGGGTAGTTTTTTACCGAAAACTTATTTCTGGCACTGAGCTCTGACACCGTGGCATGGTAGGCGGTGTCTTCCCTTAGTTGTCCAAAGTCAAGTTTGAGGGAAAAAAAGTTCGGCTTTCTCTTTTGCCATGTGGGCCGGACAGTCATACCCAGTTTGAAATTGCGGTAAGGATGACTTGCAAAAGTTTCCAAGAGTAGCTTTGGAAAGCACCCAGAACTTGCGCCAGGCGGTTGGGTAACTTCCCAGCTGATCCCCAATGTTGACTCAAATGCATTGCTGTTTGAAGAATCTAGCAATATGTCGTCTGAAGAATCTAGCATTTTGCTATTTGAAGAATCTGGAGGCACGGTTATATTTCCTCTTCAGAATTTTAGACTTCGGATTCTTAGTGACTAACGCATTAGCCTAAGCTTGATACGCCTACTATTTGCCAGCTGCTACAGCCCTGATAGACGCATCCAACCATGGCCGCGAACTGCCAACAAGTGGTACCACAGAGGTTGGCACAAATAATTCCATTACAAGTATTACATCACCTACAGCTACAGTGCAGTCACTGCGATCATTGAAAGGGAAGTGAACCGGTCCCCATGGGTTGGACGCAAAAAAAGACCGCATTCCATCGCAACCCGCTGACTTGTCGTGCCAAAAGCGTCGAGTCACAGATATTGTATGAGCCGGACGTTGAATAGACACTACATTCCAAGCAATGACCAGAGGACCCTAAGGGAGCCTCGTCAGTACGACACAATCTGTGATTTTCCGGGTCGTCAGGAAAAGATTCAATATTCAACTTAGCGTTTAATTATTCTGGTAGTAGTATTAAAAATCATAATAAAACAGATATTCTTCCACAAGGTATGAAAATCATTACGCAGTAAATATTATCTTTAATATAATGACTATAAAGTTTGAACGAATTCCTTCATTCATTTATGTAAAATTTATTTCCGAAAAAATACGTAGAATGTTTGCCAATGATAAAAAATATTGTGACGTAGGAATTGATATTAAATAACTTTACATAATTAGTGTCGATGCAACCAGGTCTTAGAAATGAATTTCTATATGAATATTAAGAAGTATTCTATGTCGAACATAAACTTTTTCGAAGTATACATGAGACGTTCAAATATTTTTACCAATATTTAAAATTTACTAAGATATTTTAAATCACAGGACTTTTCTTGGAGATCAAATTTGTAAATTAAGACAGATTGTTAGAAAATGGTCAAGTTGCAGTAAACGCTAGTAAGAAAAATACCATAGTTATCAGTAAAAAAATATTTTAATAACGCAACAACAAAAGGAAGAAAAAAGTTTCATACGCTATTGCCTTTGATTGATAATCATATTAAATTAATAAATAATAGTAGACTTATTAAAAATACAAGAGATCAAATATTTAAATTTGAGAATATTTAGGAAGATAATTTATTAATTTTGTTAGCAAGTTTATTCCTTAACCACTAAACTATTACTTTAGCAGTTACTTTCTTTTTGTATTTTTTGATAATAAAAATAAATAAAATTATACCGAGATAACCTCGTAAGAGGTTTCTCTTACGAGTAATCAAATGCTTCGTTTGTCCCTAAATTGAATATAAATGAAGTCTTTTTATGAGTATTAATATAATAATATTTTTATTTATATTGTCGTAATAATGTCATTTCATTATTATATGTACATATTTATGTATTTAAAAAAATAGTGTTTATAGACAAATATTAGTTTGTTCTTATTGCATAAGCAAGGAACGTTATCGGTAGTAGGCATGTTACAACAAGAAGTATTTTATTCGTTCTACTTATCTAAAAAATGTAAAAGTTTTAAATTTGAATATTTGTGCATCTATTGATGCGAAAAAAATTCGTTAACTAAATATATTTGTATCGATTTTTGTAAAAATATTTGGATTTTTGGCGTTACATGAACTTGAAAATATAAAATTCTATTTATCGCGGAAAGATATATAGTAGATATAGTAACTACTAGTAATCTCATTTCCATACGGGAAAAATCGCGTACAAAAGCAGATATTTGTTAAGATTGATTGTATTATCGTAGTGTAAACTGAGTTGATTTTATAAATCATCTTTACTATTGTGAAGCTGAGGAACTTTTGAAAAATACTAATCAGTTTTGCTTCTTCCAAAATAAACACTAATTATTCAGAAATGTTCATTATCAGTTTGGAGTTGAAAATATTATATAGATTACTATTATTTTGATGTGTTTTAATTGAATAATGTCGCTTTATTTTTCTTCTTAAATTTATTCATTGGGCGAATTTTATTTAATGGTTGAATATTTGTACCAGGTAGTGATATAAAGATGTAGCCGATTATTATTTAAGTCACATAAATGGTAAGCAGTAATACCGCCAAAAACTCTTCAAAAGTTCTCAACCATTAGCGCTAGAATCTACTACAATTTACACAATTTAATCTCTTTGTTATATATTTTCCATGTAATTTCTATTTACATTGGTGTATATGACGCTGGGTTAATGAACTAAAATAAGTTTATTGTTTTTCTAGAGTGTTTATGAATTCTTTGTGCTAGCAAGGTTAAAATATTGTACAAGGAAATACCAAATAGTAACTTTTAACTTAATTACAAAATTACATTTTCAGGTTTAGCTTTCTGTAGCAAGAGCGCAGAGGGGTATAACAACCACCAAAAAATCAGTAGAGTTCGTAAAGGCAGGTTCGTCCAAAAAATCTAAATTAAAACCTTATTCCATCTTGGACGCGTCTCCTGATTGGACTCTCATGATGGACACGTATGAAAGGCAATACAAAATCCCCGGGGATGTTTGTGTTTCGTCATCTAGGCCGGACTTATTCCTGTATTCAAAACAACTAAGGCGCGTTATACTTGTGGAGCTTACTGTACCCTGGGAAACAAACATACCCAAAGATCATACATTTAAGCTTAACAAGTATTACGAACTACGTAACGAACTGATCAGGAATAGATTTATAGTTAATTTGTACGCTGTAGAAGTAGGAGCGAGAGGTATAACAGCAAAATCTCTCTACAACTTATTTAAGGATCTCGGCCTTTCTAGAACGATCATCAGTTCATTTCTGGAACGTATTTCAAAGGCGGCTTTAGTAGGTTCTTACGATATTTGGTTAGGTAGGGAGAGGAGCGTAAACAGTGAAGGTGAGCGTGTATGCGCATAGTAAAGGGGCCCCTTAAACCTACATCTGGGTCGCAAGTCCCAGGCATTGTTTGCGCTCCTCTTCTTGCAACGCGATGGGCCCGGCACCCGCACGGTGAATCCATGGAATGCTAAGAAGCTTCGTCTCATTTTAATTGACAGCCCGGAGAGACGGGATGACGCTGGAAAGACAGCTGACGCTGGAAAGACAGATGGCAGCTGGGAAGACAGATGACTGCTGGAAAGACAGCCGAGGGTGACGGCCTAGCAAGCCAAGCCCGGGAATTTCGTTAAAGCTAAAAGTCCGAAAAAGAAAAATACCCCTGGGACAGTCCGAGAGGGGGGGCGGAAGAACTGTCCATCGGTTGATAATAACGGCGAAAACGGCACGAAAACGGAATTGAAATGCCTTACGTGCGGGAAAATTTACAAAAGACGAGCCTGGTTTATTAAACATCTCAAAACACACGATGGTGCTGAAGCGCGGCAATCGCCGGTAATATCTTCAGTTTTCACTTCGGATAGAGTTTACCCTCATACATCCCATGGTGAACCATTGAATGCGAATCACCAGGAGTCCATAACCATCCGGACGCGTCTTAGCATTCCCACTATTAAACAATCGACATGGAAAATACACGATCAAAATATAGCGGACCTGTTAGAGCACCCGGGCTCAAACCAGGTACTCAACGCGCAAGTAGAGACTCTACAAAATACTATTTTTGACTACTTCAATGAGCACTATCCACCTTCGAATTGTTATGCTCACAAGTATAAAGAAAACGGTTTTAAATTGAAAATGAGAAGGAAAAAAAGGGACCTCATAAAGAAACTTCGTAGGGCCAAAGCCATGGGCGACAACCAACTTAGTCACCAACTGTCTAGGGCATTAAGGTCAATTCTTAAATTAATACAAGGCATATCACAACAAATAACAAAAAACCGTGATAGCTTTGACCGGGCAAAACACGAAGTAGACTTTGATAAAAATCCTTTTAAGTACTCTAAAAACATTTTCAAAGACGAAAAAGGTAAACTCCTCTTGACCAACGAGCAAATTTTTGATTATTATAAAAGCACATACGAAGTGCCTAAAAATCAAAGGCTGTATGGGGATCCCAACGATCGAAAACCTGAGAGTCCATCCATAGATTTTCATGCCAACCCACCAACTTTGGAGGAAATCAATAAAATAATTAAAAAGAAACCATCTAAGTCAGCACCAGGTCCGGATGGTATCCCTTATATAGTTTATAAAAAATGTCCGTCGATTCATAAACATCTATTGAATATATTCGATAAAATCTGGTCAAGAGGACAAACACCGGTAACATTCGGAAATGCTCTTTTTGTCCTCATTCCCAAAAGCGACAATGTCTCGGATCCTAGGGACACTAGACCGATAGCTCTAACAAATACAATATCAAAAATATTTTTTTCTTTTTTACAAACAAAAATGACGCAATTCATGATAAATAATAAATATTTCGGGCCTTATCACCAGAAAGGGTTTTTGCCTGGCATTTCTGGATGCCTCGAACATAATAGGTTACTATCGGAAAGCCTTAAAGATGCCAGAAATAGTGAAAGACAAATAACGGTATGTTGGATAGACTTAGAGAACGCTTTCGGGTCGGTACAACATGAACTGATGATGTTCGCGCTAAGATGGTATAACTTTCCTACGTTAGTAAGTGACATGATTGCATCATATTATTCAAAATTAAAATTTTCCATAATCACAAAAGAAAATCATTCCAAACCATTAAATTACAACATAGGTTTATTTCAAGGTTGTTGTATTTCTCCAATTATATTTAACATAGTGATCAATATTTTAATAGATAAATTAATTAAAAACGAAAAGAAATGGGGTTATCGGTTTAAGTTTAACAATAAATACACAGAATCCATACTAGCATTCGCAGACGATCTCGCGATACTGACACGTAATCCAAAACAATGTCAGCTACTTTTAAATGTTGTGGAGGATTTCTGTGCTTGGACGGACGGATTGAGGACAAAACCCAATAAATGCTACAGTCTGTGTCTGGGTAGGCGGAACACCAGATATACCTCTTACGATCCGGGCCTTATAATAGGCGGTAAGTGCGTTACTACTATTACCGACGCAGCTCCGTTCAAATTCTTAGGCAAAAAAATCGATTACCAAGGGCGTACTCCATCTTTAGATTTAATAGTCGATAGCTTTTTGAATGATCTTAAAAAGGTAGACAATCAGCCAATAAGTAACATCAAAAAGGCTTGGATATACGATAATTATTTAACATCACGTTTAAATTGGCCTTTCCTCGTTTACGATATTAATAAGACCCTTTTGTTAAAGTTAGATGCAAGCGTCATAAAGACATTGAAGTCATGGCTCGGGTTAGCGCATCCAGCGGACTCTTCTACCTTATTTAGAGACCGACATAATTTTGGGTTAAAATTAAAGAAACCATCGGAACTCTATAAACACCTAAGAGTGACCAAGAGACATATCATCTCAAAGTCGAATGATGATACTGTAACATCTCTCCCAAAAGATAAAATTGCCGCAGAGCTGGAGTCACGACTTCAATTCCATAAACAATTTATGATAGGTGCTCAAACAAATAAAGCAGGGCTAGGATCAAGTAGGAAAGAACCAGACATAGAAATAATAAAATCCTTTATTCGGCACGATGAAAATGATAATTACCGGTTGCACGCGATGAGCCTAGAATTGCAAAACGAATGGGTGACCATAGGAGATTTTTGTATTCCATTAGCTTTACGATGGCGCACCCTGCTTCATGATTGGTCCCCAGCATTATTAAAATTTTATCTTAATGCATTCCAAATGACTCTCCCAGATCAAAGTAACTTAGTAAGATGGGGCAAAGCCACCGAAAAATCTTGCAACATCTGCGGGGAGGCAGTAGGAACCGCGAAACACTTGCTAGTAGGGTGTAGGGTACTATTAAATAGAGGTAAATACTCGCGTCGCCACGATAAAGTATTAGAAATCATACGAGAAGCGGTTAGTCTTTCTGTAGCAAGAGCGCAGAGGGGTATAACAACCACCAAAAAATCAGTAGAGTTCGTAAAGGCAGGTTCGTCCAAAAAATCTTAATTAAAACCTTATTCCATCTTGGACGCGTCTCCTGATTGGACTCTCATGATGGACACGTATGAAAGGCAATACAAAATCCCCGGGGATGTTTGTGTTTCGTCATCTAGGCCGGACTTATTCCTGTATTCAAAACAACTAAGGCGCGTTATACTTGTGGAGCTTACTGTACCCTGGGAAACAAACATACCCAAAGATCATACATTTAAGCTTAACAAGTATTACGAACTACGTAACGAACTGATCAGGAATAGATTTATAGTTAATTTGTACGCTGTAGAAGTAGGAACGAGAGGTATAACAGCAAAATCTCTCTACAACTTATTTAAGGATCTCGGCCTTTCTAGAACGATCATCAGTTCATTTCTGGAACGTATTTAAAAGGCGGCTTTAGTAGGTTCTTACGATATTTGGTTAGGTAGGGAGAGGAGCGTAAACAGTGAAGGTGAGCGTGTATGCGCATAGTAAAGGGGCCCCTTAAACCTACATCTGGGTCGCAAGTCCCAGGCATTGTTTGCGCTCCTCTTCTTGCAACGCGATGGGCCCGGCACCCGCACGGTGAATCCATGGAATGCTAAGAAGCTTCGTCTCTTTATTTTT
This sequence comes from Melinaea menophilus ssp. n. AW-2005, assembly GCA_918358695.1. Classification (NCBI taxonomy): domain Eukaryota; kingdom Metazoa; phylum Arthropoda; class Insecta; order Lepidoptera; family Nymphalidae; genus Melinaea; species Melinaea menophilus. The sequence goes on along the minus strand of OU911046.1, from coordinate 4,020,524 downwards.
ATTAGCTTTGTTAACCGTAATAGTTGTGGATGATTCAATATGAACCATTTATTCTACTGTCGGCGTATTTCTTTTAACGTTTGTAACGATTAAAAATTATATTAAAGTAAGAAAGCGAGGAAAAAAATTTATTTAGCTCTAAGAAAAAACTGAAACAGTCCATACTAATTAACGAGGTTAGAACTTGACAATTGTTTCGTAATTAAAAATTTTGTATGTGTACGATAAGTTCTGGGATTTCATTAAAATACGAAGACTGCTTTATAGAATATAATAATAATCCGGATCATTTTATAAGCGGATATTCTGGAACTCATCAAAATCGCTAAAGACCGGTTTACGGTATCAAATCTCGCTGACACCGTTGGTCTTTAGTAGTGCTGATGAATTAAATATTTCTGTAAGCCGAAAAGTGATCACCTTGTCTGTATTGATTATTACTGGCTTGATATATGGTACGACGGATCCTTGCCCGATTATAAAAAAATACCTAAAACTAATCATCGAAACCATATTATCTGGAAATTAAATTCTCAAATTAAAAAATCTGAATTAACATCGAGATGATAGCAATAACAAGGCAAGTAACTAAAGCTCGAGCTGTATTACTTAATATTCAGATTAAAGTCATAATGAAGTCTTGTTCACGTAAATTGGTTTTCAATATTACTTGATTATATGTTTGGATACTTAAACATTTCATAATTGTAAAAACAGTATTCGATGTTATACTTGTAAATATTAAGCAGTGCGGTCTTGTATGAGACAGAGCTTTGGGGTCTGTTTGGGATTACAATGTTTTATCGTTCGGGTTTTGGTGATTGAATTAACTGGACTTAATATAATATAAATGATATTATTTTGTTTCCTAAAAGCAACAAACTTATAAATTTTTAATTGGTTATTCTATTATTTCTATATTATTAAAATTCATTGAAAATAGTTTATAAACATGTGTATAGACAATTTTTATTTAACTAAGTTTAACATGGCTAAGCATTTATAGACCATTTTGAACACAAAACTCGATTGTTACATGTTTTTAATGCTATCTGTCTTCTAAACAAAACTGCAAAACTATGCACAAAAACATAAAACTTTCGTCAAATAAGTCAACTCTAAATTAAAATCAGGAAACCGAGTATAATTACTAAAAAGATTTGTATAGACATACAGTTCAATGTAGGCCACACTGAACTTACTGTCTTACAGTGAATAAATGATGTTCTGTCACCATTGAACATCATCCCGATGAGCGTCACTTGATACGAGGATGGATATATTATTGATTGAAGAATATATGACCCAACATTTTTATCAGCAAAATAATTCAAGTTACAGTTTTATGTATTCGGCACTTGCATGTGATTTCGAAATCTTTGTCTTATGTTTCGATTTAAGCTTATCTATAAATTAATGCAGATGTTTTGATTTCCAATAAAGCTTAATCTTAAAATATAAAATAAAATATTAGTTATTTATACTATATATAAATAGCAAATATTTAATTGTGATTAAATTTAACACATAATGTTAATTTTCCATTATCTATTATATAAGAAACAAATCAAATAAAACGTGAACATAATAAAAATAATGAACTTAAATAACCAACCCGGCACCCAGCTCGAGTCATGAATATTGTAATTACTACTCCATAAAAACTCTTTCTTTTGTGCGCTTAGGTTTTTGCATGAAACTGGTAGAACAGCGGCCTGTAGAAACCCACCCCCTCAATAAATTTACTGAGGAGGTGGGAACTGACATGGAAACACAGGACCGCGTGGAAAGTTGTTCTTTTTTTTATTGTATTTTATTTATCTATCTCGACGATGGGCGGGGTATACTGTATATATATGTCAATATATTTTAAAAAACCCTGACGATATAAAACCACGCTAAATATTCGGTATTTGTAAGAATATTTAATAAAAAACAAATAATGTAAAAAAATATTTTAAGCATTTATACTTTACACGGCTTTCATATACGCTTTGTTATAATTTTAATTGTATTTTATAGCCACATATATTTACACTAAGAAATGTTTTATCATATAATCTGCCTACAATCTTGTTTTTATTAATAAATATCAAATAGGAGATAAATTAATAATCTTAAACAAGTCATTTCCTCGGTCAGTGATTTATTAGAAGATACAATTTTATTTTTTCTTAACAACTCATACACATATCACATAATGTCTAAATAATAAAACTTAATAGTAATTACATATTTTGTTTGAATTTTGCTCTGTCTTAGGAGTTCAAAACTTTTCATAATCATTGATATAGTAACGCTACGTGAATATTCATAGTATATTTACTCTAACCCATTTTCAAAATCGTCAGTAAAATCTTTTATTACCTTATTATTTTAAAATCCTTTTTATTGGATATATACATCCAAAAGTCAGGGCATTAATCTTTGATCCCAAAGTGCTAAAGTGATACCTAAAGTTTTATTATCACTCAAATTTCCCTTAGAGATCAGACTTTCGTTATAGAGATCAACTCCTGCATTATCTTTAAGAACTCTCGCTAACAGAGTATTCTGTTGGGAATCCAGGAAGATTTGACTAAAGGGCAGAAGGCTAAGGAGATAGCGATTTTTATGTGAACAACGTACTGGTGTTAACCAATATTATATTACGATTTTTAATCAAATCAATCATTTTGTTGTAAGAGAACCCTACATAAATTAAAATATTATTCCCGTGTCATGTCACGTTGTGAAAAGTAAGTACTGTTAAGCAAACATTCTGTTTGGAAACATCACTATAACTTTTAACAATAAATTAAAAATATCTTTTTCTCATTACTTAAACCAATCCGTTTATAAATCGGGTCAACGAAAAATACCGTGAGATGTCTGACTAGGTGTGAGTCCGGAGGTATAACATATGTGATTACAGTTTACAACTTAACTGATTTATTTAACAGCATTCCATTTAGTATTATACTTTTGGAATCAACATGTTCTTCTTCTTCTTCTGAGATTAGTTTGTTGTTAGCATAATAAACTTTATTGGTTAATTCTAATACTTATTTTTTGTACATTATTTAAAATTTGAATATATAATGTACGAATTTTATTATATTTAAAATCACTATAACTTGTATTATATTTATGGTCACAAAGGCCTTACAATAGTATAAATATATATTTACATTAATCATAAATATTATCCATAAGTCTCAATACTGTTAAAAGTTGTAATTATATCGTTAATGTTTGTGTTAAATATTTTACCAAACATTACATTGATAATAGTCTTTTCTAAGCAGGGTTAAATAAATGAAACTGTTGTCCTTCCTTTTTAAGGTAAAATACCTGTTAAAATGGTGATCCAATAGTAACATAATAATAATAATTTTATTTAAAATTGTAATGAAAAACGGTATACGATTAAAGCTTAACTACCATATATACAATATTTATATATATATATTAAATTTATTATTATAAATAAGTTGATGTCTTGTGAACAGGCATGTAATTAAAATTTATATTAATATATTTAACAAAAAAACTTATTCAATAAATGAAATGACTGTAATAATACAATATCATTAATATTTTATTTATTTATTTGTGTAGTGATTTATTTTGATTCTTAGCTGATGAAAATCATAACATGTTGGTATATGTTTTTAATTACCTCTTGTACCCTTTCTCACTTTGCCTAAACTTTACAAAAAAGTAAATATAAATAAAATTGAAACATAATATTTTATACGATTTTTCTACAAGGGCAACATCAACCCCAAAACAGGTATTATATAAACTTAATTTAGAAAACGTCAAGAGTTGTGTAAAGATAATCTCTGAAATTAGATATAATACTATACTTTCTTACAAAGGCCAGCCAGCTGCCTTCTTTTGTTCACATATCTGACGTCAAGTAAATTTCATGTCGATATATAATTTAATAATATTATCTTTCTTTGTCCTACGGGTAGTCACGGCCGAGCCATGTAAAATCTTTAGTAAACATTTTTTTTTTCCACAAATTGCCAACTAAGCATTTCTTATTCTATATAATGAAATGTAAAGTAAATGTCAATTGACTTGAGAATTATTAATAAGACTGTTTTACAGAAGAAAAAATAAACTCAAATAACACATTTATTATTTATTTATAAATTTTTTGTTAAAATATGTATGTATTTGACATGTATATATTTACTTTTAGTAGCTTGCCGCTTGCTTTAAGGTTATTTAAGCGACAATACCTAACCGTAGTTTTTAAAAATAATGAGAATTGTAAATTATTATTATACTATTTAGTTATTTTCGGTATTACCATGATAACCATAAATTATCAAATTCCGTCACGGATTTGAACGAGAAAAAGTTCTAAGCCCATATTAAAAATGTCTTTATCACAAAATCTTTAAAATTGTAAATTGATATTGTGTTGACGACAAGTATGGTAGAGACAAAAAATTTTTATAATTGATGCTTTTTGAATAAAACCATATTCGAAGCTATGCACAAAAAAAATCACGTAAAAATATTGAAGTTACACAAAGGCTAACTTCGTCTAATTTATTGGAGATGACGTGCATGCTTACGGTTTAAGCATAACTCTATAAACTTTCTCAATTCTTATAAATTGGGTTGCTGACATTACGTCAAAGAAATGTCATTTAATTGGTCATGTCCTAATTAAACATATTTATAATCGATATCACCCACGACATATTACACCACCTTTTTGGGATAAAGAATATTTGGTTCAAGTCCTATCTAATTCAATCAACAAAAATAAAAGTAAAAAAAAAAATGACTTATCTTTAACACAGAGTTAACATTCTAAATATAATATTATTTTTAGATTTTGTTACTAAAACTAATAATGATGGATATAAACAATCGGGGTGGAAATTATTCGTCTACAATAAAAATGTCCAAACTGTCACTCTAAAAATAGATTTGAAAGATGTTTTAGGATCAAATAATGACAAAGAATTTCAATGATATAATTGGATTTCAAATGCTGTTGATTACTGGATCCATTTGGATATCAATAATATTTAGTCCATCAATATTCTTACTATTATATGTCAATTAAAATATATAACATTTTTATTATTAGTTTAATAGTCAATTAACACTTCTCATTATTAAACGATAATTATTAAGAGAACCCCCCGGACGGCATGTATGAAGAGGTTGATATCTTTGGCCGAGGCGGAAGAAGTATGCAGGGACAGTAGCGTTTGGCGCTTCGTTGTCTCTGGCTACACCGCAAGGGATATGGCGTAAAGCTAAAATAAAATAAATAAAAATAAATAATTATTAATGTCACATTGGCGTCTATTGTCTCACCAGGAGATAACAAACTCTTTTTAAGTGTAAGCCTGAAATTACGCTCAAGTCATTAAACAGCGTTTTCTCTGTAAGAAAACGCATAATAAAACTTGAAACTTAATTAAAAACTGTTTTAAGATGAATTATAGTTTTAAAATATTTGAGATTTTCGTGTATTTTCTAAAAATGTTCCATTATTAAGAGCCCAAAAGAGACGTTACTACAAGAAGATGAGGTATGAAAATTTTCTCGTCGTGCTGTACTCTTTTTACGCTGGCTAGCCCAAAAAAAAAAGGACCGAACGCGTTAGAAGATCCAAATTGCGGCACTCCATTGTCGAGATGCATGTTGCTTATGAATGATGTGGAGCGATAAATCTTGATTAGATTGCAGATAACATTTTTTGTTCAAATTATATTTTCGGATTCTCCATCCTTATTGTTCGAGTTTAAAGAGTAATTTATCCTATCATATCCAGTTTTATGTAGATTACATAGAATATGTATCGTTTAGAATAATAAAATGTTTCTTGGATGCTGTCTTATGCTTCTTCTTCGTATTGTCGTCTTCTCGAATGGTTATTGCAATTGTAAACTTCTTTGGGTTTGCTTTAAGCTGGAGATAACAAGAGTATTCCTGTTAGCCGTGTATGCGCTAGTATCCTCAGCGCAAATGAGCGAGCTCGAGGAGTTTTGGGAGAGTGTCAGGGATGTTCTAAGTAGTGTCAGAGATAATGAAAAGTTAATAGTATGTGGAGATATGAAAGGATGGATTGGAACCGCGCGAAGTGGTTACGAAAGTGTGCTAGGCAAATACGGTGATAGGAGAGTAAATGAGGCTGGAAAGCTTATTTTGGAATTTTGTACGGAGAGAAATTTGTTTGTTGCAAACAGGATGTTTGATCACAAACAAATTCACATGTACAGTCACGTGCAATGAAAAGTATACACGGGCAGATTTTTTAATAAATATTCACGCTGAAAATTTCAAAAAAAATTCAAAAATGTATACATTATTGTGAAAAACTCTGGTGGTTATATAGTATGAATTGTTGTGGCTACTTGTTTTTGAAATTTTCAGAGTGAATATTTATTTGAAAATCTGCCCGTGTATACTTTTCATTGCACGTGACTGTACACATGGGAGAGAGCGGAGACTTTTTCTGGTTTTTGTGCAATTTATGCTGGATATCGGGGGAGGTCCCAGACGATTGACGAGGTGCAGTCCTCGGTATAAAGGCAAAGTTTCACAGATAGACTGTGCAAGCTATAGGGCTATCAGTTTGATCAGCTTGGGCGGTAAAGTTTATGCTAAAATATTATCCTGAAGAATGCAAGTGAGATCTGAAAGGCTGTTGTGGGAGGCCCAAGGAGGTTTTAGACCTGAAAGAGGGTGTCTAGATCAGATCTTTTCCTTCCGCATGATCACGGAAAAGTTTTTGGCCCTAAACCAAAAGTTTTTCTGTGCTCTTGTGGATTTGGAAAAGGCGTTTGATAGGGTAGTGAGAAAAAAATTATGGAGATACTGCCCCGATACAATGTGAGCGGGCCCTTGATACAGGCTGTAAAGTCTCTTTACAGAGATCACTCAGCCTATGTGCGAGTAGGAGCTTGCATGTCGCCCTGGTTTGACATCCAATCGGGTGTTAAGCAAGGTTGCGCTATGTCATTCAATTTGTATTTGGATAGTTGTCTTCAAGGCGTGAAAGACAGTGACGTGGGAGTGAAAGTAGGTGACCTTAAGTGCCTTACCAATGCTTGCTATATGCATATGATGCAGTGCTCATTTCATCATCAGAATGCAATTTGCAGGCATTGGTCACCACTCTGAAAGATGGGTGTGAAAATAATGGTCTAAACCTGTATGTAGATAAGGCGAACGACGTCTACTATCATCTAGAGACGGCGCAGCCGGTTCTTATTTCTGATGAAGACGCAGATATCTCAACCTAACGACACAGCGTACCTGTCATATCCCGGGTATAAACTAGCGACCATTTTATACCACACGCCGGTGTTTCTGTGTTCGTAAGGGAGAATATCTGCTACTGGAGAGTAAAGCCAAGTTGGCCTCGAAGAAATTGAGACTGATCAATAGAGCGAGGTAGTATTTCAAACCTGGCTAAAGACTTGCACTCTATAAGGCGAGCGTAATAGAGACGTGGTTTCTTTGTGCGTCTTCTACCGCATTTACAACGGGGAGTGTTCCGAAGAACTATTCGATCTGATGCCTGCTGCCGATTTCATCTCCGCACAGCGCGCCATCGACTCTTTTACCATCCCTACCACCTGGACGCGTGGCGATCCTCCACTGTGCATTTCTCAAGGACCTTTTTTCCACGTTCCACTCGCTTGTGGAACAAACTTCCTTCGGTGGTATTTCCAGATCGGTACGACATGGGTGCCTTAAAAAAGGCGTTTACTCCTACTTACATGGCCGTCAACACTCTTGTAAATCCTCGAATGTTACAAGAGTTCATGGGCGGCGGTGATCACGTTCATCCGTGACCCACCAGCTCGTTTGCACTCCTCTTACATAAAAATAACGTAGGTTCGGATATTTGAAAGAAATGAAGAAAGAACAGAATGTAAGATCAACGTGAATGGTAAGATAATAGAACAAGTGAATGAAGTGGTATATTTGGGAAGTATGTTTAGCAGAGACGGAAGATACGAAATGGATGTGGAAAGGCGTGTTGCTGCCGGTAACAGAGTCAACGGTGCTTTGGCTGCATTGTTGAGACGACGAAACGTCAGCATAGCTGCACGTTTGGCTGTACATAATGCGGTTTTGCTACCGACGCTGTTATACGACAACCAAATGTGGGTAACACAGAAGAAGAATGTAAGAAAGATGAATGCTGTGGAGATGCGATCTCTTCTCAGAATATGCGGAGTCAGTGTAGCTGATCGAATCCGCAATGAAGAGATCCACAGAATGGCAGGTACTAGCGAAGATGTCACAGTGAGAATGAAGAAGAACGTGCTCTGGTAGTTTAGGCACGTCGAACGAATGAGTGATGAAAGAATGGTAAAAAGATTTATATAGGAAAAGTGAGCTGTAAGAGAAACAAGGGGAGGCTTCGAATGACCTTCGAAAACACAATTACTATCATACTGGAGGAAGGTCACGTAAAAAGCATGAGGATCCCCCGGAGCCCATGTATGAAGAGGTTGATGTCTGTGGCCGAGGCGAAAGAATTATGTAGGGACCGTAGCGTTTGGCGCTCCGTCGTCTCTGACTACCCCGCAAGTGAGTATTTTGTTATATTTTAAATTTTTTTAATATTTTCTAAATATACATACATAATTGACATTGTGTCTGCTTATATTTTTTTATTTAGTGTAAGTCCATCTCCATAACGTTTTTGAGTCATAATTTAACACAATTCTATTTACAATAGGGCTTAAAATAACTTGATACAATGAATGAAACCCATACAGACACTCCCAATCCATCTCGTCAACTTAAAGTCAAGTCAATATTTATTGCTACATCGTAAATAACATTGATGGTTACTTACTGCTTGTTCACATTCGCAGGTGGTAGTTGTAACGATACAGTGGATAACAAAGTAATTCTTACTGAGAACTGAATAAAGCCTGTTGTTTGTATTATAAAATATATACAGGATGTATTAGTATCCAATAAATTAAAAGTAAAATATTTCAATAGTCTTATAATATATATATCAATCAGTCAGTCTGTGTTTATAATTTTAATACATTATTTAATTCTTCAATAAAATTGTAATTATATTAATATTAGTAATATTTTGTTAAATTTAAGCGAAACGTCAAATTTTTTTTATATTTTTGTCTTAACACTAAACCTACCAGTACCGGTCAAATTGACCGTTCTTAAACTTTTGTGAATCTTACACATTTTTAAACGTTATAATATCGTTATCCAACTACATGACAATTCTTAGAATATGCATATAATATTTTCTACACTCTTTACTTTTAGTTATTTCCATTATTAAATGCGTTATAATATAAAATAACTTTTAATTACCGGTCAATTTGACGGCGTGCGGTAGGAACAGGTATACAAGAATTGTCGGTAGGTTTAGTATTGAAAATTAATAATAAATTGTTATTTATTGATTAATTATTGTGTAGATGTAGATGAAAATTGTAATTTTCAAAATTTATTAAATTCACATTCAATTTAATTCAGGTATTGAAAGTCATGATTATGACAAAATGACAGAAACTGCTGGCGCTTATGTAGTTATTAAATTGATATTGGCTTCATGACACCGTTTTGTATAACATCCCTACTGGAGATCTTTTAAGGAATATGAAATTTAATAATAATAAATTATTGATCCTACACCTTTTCTTCGTTTACTCAAATAGAAAAAAAATCTCAAACGTATACTAAGAATAACGACAAAAAAAGAAAATATTAGCATCGAAATGGATATGGGGATCGTATAGGACATTAACCTATGAAGAGCGGTGCCAATACTGCCACTAACAATGCCGAAAGTACTTTTGTATAGAAATATATTCGATGATCACTTCTTATTTAACAACATAATTTTTAACTTTATTAATCACAATATAATTTTCATAATATAATTTATTGCAATCCCGTAAAAGAATATTAAATTTCAAGTTTTCAATTTAATCTTCATTATTTAGTATGGATAAGTTGAAAGTTTACAATGCTATTTAAAAGTTTGCAAGTTAATCACTATTACACTTTTTTCTGTTCATTAAAGGCACATATTATTCGATTTTAATAGGTATTGTATATCAATACAATATACTTTGAACACCTTGAAAATAGTGGTGTTAAATCAGATGACAGTACTGTCCATCGCACTGGTCCAAAATGATTGCATCATTGTTGTTAAACATTTCACCTAATTTAAATAAATAGAGGCGATAATTTATTAATTAAAATTTCGCCGCATGTGTCATCTTTATGGCGTCTTCGAAAATTAAGTTGGTGGTCATGACTAGAGGTGGCAATTAAAAATTTTTAAAAGGAAAAAAATGTATGAATCCATCGATATATATATATATATATATATATCCATATAGAATCCCTAGTGTAGTAATTTAGTGAATAGATCATGTCGTTGTTGATATGATGCGATAATTGGTGACAATAAGTCACAAATCACATTCACGTTTGTAAAGAAGCTCTCGTTTGCGTATCTAGTTTAGAATAACGGCCTGCTTCGATTGCCGAGATTTGTTCGGATGTACGCGATTGCAATCTTGCTTATCCGCTTTGGATTTATTTGTACAACGGTCTGTGGGAGAATAAAAAGTAGAATACTTCGTAATCCACTTCATCCTTGTTAACAAATTGAGTCTTGTTAACGTAATGTCACGAGGAACATTGTTGTCAATAACTTATGTGTCACGATTTATTGTAAGATTAAAATAAATTATTACTTCTTTTGGAATGCTCCATTTTTACGCAAAATATATTACTTTGGTATTTTCTGTTGTTTTGTTGTCATATAATATTAATAACAATATTTAATATAAATATAAAATAAAATATAAATATATAACGTAAAATATAGGATTATCTTATAATAATTCTATATTTTTCATTCGCAATCACAAATACAACTTTTATTATAATCTGAAAGTTATGAATAATTTGTTACCAGTATCGGTTAAACTAACACGATATTTTGGAAACGTAATAAACCATTTCTGAGACTACTATTACATTTTTACTTTTTTGCCCTCGCCAAATAAGGTATACTTTTAAAAGTAAACCGCTGCGTGTGAGCTTCCATTTATGTTTTATATTTTCAGATTCAATTTGTTGGTGTACACTAACGGTGTTCTTGTGTCCTTTCATTTAAAAATGTTTTGATTGGTGTTTTTCATTACACAGACCCATTGGTCACAAATAAAGCTAAAATATAAGTTAGGTCGTTATCAACTAAATTTCATTTGTTTCATAAGGGTTTTTTGTAAAATTTATCCAAAAGTATTTTATAAAAAAGCCAAACTATAATGAAATTATCAAATAATATATTGGAATACTTGACAGTTATATAATTTAAAATCACTTTAAATTTGTTATGCGATGAAATACGATGTGTTTTTTTTTATTCAACGATACTAAGTTACATTAAAAAACTGGCTAAGTGGGTGTCTGGCCACGTGCAATGTATCCTACATCCTATATCCTTAGTTAATTATTACATAATGAATTATTACATTGATATACATAAGTGAATGTATGTAATTGTAGTACATCTTTGTAAAATATATAATTTTATACTGGCGGTCAAAAATTTTAAAATATATAAAAAGCCTACTTAATTGAGACAGTTTTCTTTAGCATTGTTTATTTAAAGTTGAATATTTCACAAATGGATCCCTAAATCGAAAAATATATTTAGCGAACCCACCATATTTTATAAAGATCTATCTAACTATAACAGATATCTTTGGGTAATACACTATTATGTTTACCGTTCAATTTAGTTCAAGATAGTTCGCTATTCAATTTCTTGTCATAGTTCGTAACTCGTCCTAAGTTCATACATTTGACAAATAACAACAGATTCCTTCTAACAATTCCTAACAATTTTAGACTGTTCATTGGAATAAATCGCATATGATATACTATTATTTGTTGCATTTACAATGCTCATTGTTTAATTCAAATAGCTACGAAACTTAAGTCTAAGTGACAATCTTTAAATTTCAAATGACAGATTGATAGGATTATACGTTTAAACAATAGCTGACAAGAACTTGAAACAAACGACAATTTGTTATAATATCAGTAATGATACATTAAGTGATTATTAATGATTTTATTTTTTTTTTGTAAATAACACATATTACAGTATTTATAAGGGGATTTTATCCAGAGCTTTTGATAACACTAAAATACTAGTTGAATACTAATGATGATGAAACATTTATCTCTGCCTGGTCGTTAAATGTTAAAATCGGATTTGTTTATGTTAATGTAATTAATAAAATGATGCATTAAATAAAATGTTGACTATATAATAAATATTATAAAGTGTGACATTTGCCTTGTCATATGTATTATACTGTCTAGCCTTGAGCCTAACATTAGGTGGATAGTTAAAAGTAATGTCATGTTATTACGCGACTCGAAGATAAGGGACGACAACAAACGCTTTTAAATATTTATTATTATAGTCATAGTATAAATAGTCATTGTTTTATTAATTATTGTAATAATCCTCCTAGTCTATATTTAAGGCGCCGGAATAACAGTATTGGGTGTATGGGAAGCCATCTTAGGTTAATTCATTATGCATTTTATTGTTATTATAATAAATGAGATTGCCTTCTAAAGATAGCTTAGAGATAGAGCCGCAATAGATATATATATTGTACATTTTATTTATTGTCTGTGTTGTCTGTGGTATCTGCAGTGTCGGTGGTGTCTGAGATAGACATCTCAGTGGTGCTATATTGTCTATGGTACCCGTGGTGATCGTGGAGCAGCACAGCTCGTCGACCGTCTCCCTCAGTGTCTCCCTCTCGTGCAGCAGTGCGTCTCACTCTCGCTGCAGCGACGCCCCCGGCTACTCAGCTTCTTGTTCTCTATCTCTAGCTTGTCCGCCTTCGTTATCTCCGCGTCCAGCTTCTCGATTAGATCCATCACCTGGTCGTGGGGATTATTATAATTAATTCTTTATATTTACTTAAGTTTAAAATAATAAATGTACAGTCAGACCCCCTCGAGAACGAAGTTTGGTTTTTCAACTCCAAATGCAATTAATATTTTTACTTGATTTTTTTTTAAGTTTATACATCATAAGGTTTTATTAAATAATTTAGAAATAATATTTATCTATAACAAAAATATATACAAAACAGTAAATTACATAAAGATCAATACTAAACGAATCTCCGAACGTTCTTGATATTATGTACCGGAATATATCTTGTTATTTAGAGATACGTGTTCCTGTGTAGTTGGTAGTTTATTTTAAATATATATAGTATAAAGTGTGTACGGCTACCCGTTTCTTGTATATGTCTAGTTGCGTGCGCAGTGCGAGGGCGCGCGTCGAGGCCTGCTCATGCTCGATGGCAAGCTGCACGTGTTCCGTGTTGGCGCGCTCCAACAGCTTCACCTACAAATACACACCTGCTTTATTCAGTCGTCAGGGGTGTCTGTACCCTCCGTAACTCCTGAACGCTTACGATTTGAGCATTCAAATATTGCACACCTGTAGTTATGTATCTTTTATTTAATTCATTCATGCTAAATATACAGCGTGGATATTCAATTGACTTAACCATCTCTTCATGAAATGTTTATCTTTATTCGCTTTGACAAAAGAAAAAATCAAGATATTTATTTTCTTCCAAAACTATTATCACTTGAAATTAAATATTTATTTTTTTAATATTTATTAATATTTATTAGTAAGAGCGGAAAATTTATTCGCACCGGCCTATTAAAGAATCAATTAAGACTTCCTTTAACGAAGGTTTAGGAGGAATTACGAGGTCTGATAAAAAAATAATCGTTTTTTTAATTTTTACAAAAAATATATATTTATTCATTAATAACTATCTTGTCCCCTTCAAAGTTATCCCATTCAGATATAATACACTTATGACAGTGTTTTTTCCAATCCTCGAAACACTTCTGAAACGCACTTTTTGGTATCGCCAACAGCTCCTGTTTCGATTTTTCTTTTATCTCCTGAATCGTAGCAAAACGCTTTCCTTTCATCGGTGTTTTCAGTTTTGCATCACTTTCACAAATTCATCATTTTCACAAGCATCGATGTGAAAGCTGGTGCGTTGTCATAGTGCAAAATCCATGATTGTTTTTTCCACAAACGCACAAAAGTGCGTTTCTGGCGAATTGCTTCACGCAAACGGCTCATAACTTCAAGGTTGTATTCCTTATTGACCGTACGACCTTGTGGCAAGAAATATAATCTTGCCTCCAGATTCTTCAAACGGCAAATCGCTAGAGCAAAGTTCAAGCATGTCGTCAAAATTGGGTATCAGCTGGCAAAGTACCCGCCTGGCACGCGCAAATTCTGGGCGCTTTCAAAGGCCAGTCTGGGCAACTTTAGCCAGCCTTCCCTACCGCCGTTGCACATGGGGAATGACTCTCTGGCCCACGCGGCAAAAGAGAAAGCCGATCTCTTGGGCACTCTTTTCGTCTCCAACTCGACTTTCGACGACCAGGGGAAGACACCGCCTATCATCCCACGGTGTCAGAGCTCAATGCCGGAAATAGTTTTTAGGCAGAAAACTATTAGGCAGTCTCTATTTTCCTTGGACGTTCATAAGTCGAGTGGGCCGGATAGCATTTCTCCATTGGTGCTACGAACGTGTGCCCCTGAGTTGACTCCAGTGCTAACGCGTCTATTTCGGTACTCCTACTTTAAAGGCGTAGTCCCGGTCTCATGGAAGCGTGCCCTTGTCCATCCGATCCCTAGAAAAGGTAATAGCTCGGACCCAGCTAACTACAGACCTATCGCCATTACCTCTCTGCTCTCCAAAGTAATGGAGAGCATTATCAATAAACAGCTCCTGACCTACCTCGAGGATCACCAGTTGGTCAATGACCGGCAATATGGCTTTCGACATGGTCGATCGGCTGGTGATCTTCTGTTATATCTTACGCACCGTTGGGCAGCTATTATTGAAAGCAAGGGAGATGGTCTGGCAGTTAGTCTGGATATGGCGAAAGCTTTCGATCGTGTATGGCACAAGTAGATTCTTTCGAAGCTACCTTCCTATGGGCTTCCCGAGAGTTTATGCAAGTGGATCACCAGCGTCCTCACTGGGCGGAGCATACAGGTCGTTCTCGACGGTTTTTGCTCGGACCCCAAGCCCGTGAACGCTGGTGTACCCCAAGGCTGCGTGCTATCCCCAACTTTGTTCCTCCTGCACATCAATGATATGTTAGATATCTCCAACATACATTGTTATGCGGATGACAGCACTGGGGATGCGGTATATTCCGGTCGTTCAGGTCTCTCTCGGGAAAACGTCGACGAGTGCCGAAAGAAACTTGTGTCTTCTATAGAGACTTCCTTGGGAATGGTCTCTGAGTGGGGTGAACTGAACCACGTTCAATTCAATCCCGAGAAGACGCAGGTTTGCGCGTTTACCACTAAGAAAACCCCATTTGTCGTATCACCGCTCTTCGAGAGCACTGCCCTCATTGCCTAGCCAAGTATCAGAATACTGGGTCTCGACATTTCGAGCGACTGTCAGTTTCGTGGTCATCTGGCAAGGCCAAGTTGGCCTCGAAGAAATTGGGAGTGATCATTAGAGCGAGGCAGTACTTCAAACCTGGCCAAAGACTTGCGCTCTATAAGGCGCAGGTCCGGCCACACATGGAGTACTGTTCTCATCTCTGGTCCGGATCACCCCAATATCAGCTTCTGCCATTTGACCGCGTACAACGGAGAGCCGTTCGAATTGTTGGGGACCCGGTGCTCTGTGAACGGCTGGACTCTTTGGCATTGCGTAGAGACGTGGCTTCTTTGTGCGTCTTCTACCGCATTTACAACGGGGAGAGTTCCAGTTGCTTGTGGAACGAACTCCCTTCGGCGGTATTTCCAGATCGGTACGACATGGGTACCTTCAAAAAAGGCGTTTATTCCTACCTACAAGGCCGGGAACACCCTTGTAAATCCTCGGATGTTGCAAGAGTTCATAGGTGGTGGTGATCACGTCCATCTGTGATTCGCCAGCTCGTTTGCCCTCCTCTTACATAAAAAAAAAAAAAAAGAATTCATAAAGCCATTGCAGTCGAAGAAAACAGTGAGCAAAACCTGCACATTTGATGAAACTTGACGTGCTTTTTTCGGTCTTGGCTCTTCTGGACGCTTCCATTGGAATGATTGGGCTTTGCTTTCAATGTCATAGCCATACACCCTTGATTCGTCACCAGTTATGACCTTTTTGAGGAAATCTGGATCGTCGCTGACGATGTTCAACAGCTCCTGAGCGATGTCCATGCGACATTCTTTTTGCTCAAAATTTAGTAATTTTCTAACAATTTTCGCTGCTGCACGTTTCATGCCTAAAACATCCGTAAAAATTGCTTGGCATGAGCCGAACGATATGCCAACATCATCAGCAACGTCTCTGATAGTGATTCGAAGATTATCCAAAATCATTTTCTTCACTGCTTCCAGGACGAGCATTGACATCGTCTCGGCCTTCCTTAAATCGGTAATACCATAATTGACCTTGTGTTCTACTCATAGTAGACTCGCCAAACGCCACAGTCAACATTTCAAATGTCATTGTGCATTTAACTTCATTTTTTACACAAAGCTTAGTACAGTTTCTTTGATCAATTTTTTCGAATAGTAAACAATCGAAGAGCACACAAAAATACAACGAACCTTTTTATCTGTATTGTCAAGAGATATAACAGACATGTGTTCTAACATACAGGAAAAAAATGCGAAAATCGAACATACGTAATTCACGAAATTTGAAAAAAAAATTTTTATTAGACCTCATATGTTGTTCTCGCTTTAAGTATACAGGGGTTGCAGGTATACAGGGGTACGTTTTGGACCGCTTATTGGTTTTATCTCTACATATATTTAGCACTGTCAGGTACGAACTAAGTTTAAAGTTGGGATAACTTTACGGTTATTTTAAAATTATGTGATAAACTTTTTATAGAGCAATAAATATCGTCCGTTTAAAAAAGTTGAAAATTTCATTAAAGTTGTAAAATTTTACTATTGTTACTTGTATTTTACTATTGTAAGTTGTAAAATTTTACTATTGCAAAGGTATGTATCGTGATAATATCCTTAATATAAAATCTATTGCAAATGTAATGATTTTTCAAATGGCCTTTCTGTAATAAATGCTTTGAATAGAGTACGAATATTAATATTATAGTTTCAAAACTACCACATATTTTTGGGTATTTTTTTATCTATAACTATATTTTACTTTTTCTCACATTAAAACTTTACTATTTATTTATTTATTTATTTACCTTCACGCCATATCCCTTGCGGGGTAGCCAGAGACGACGGAGCGCCAAACGCTACGGTCTCTGCATACCTCTTTCGCCTCGTCCACAGACATCAACCTCTTCATACATGCCCTCCGGGGGGTCCTCATGCTTTTTACGTGACCTTCCTCCAGTATCGTAGCTACTGTGTTTTCGAAGGTCACTCGAGGCCTCCCCCTGTCTCTCTTACCGCTCACTTTTCCCATATAAATCTTTTTT
This sequence comes from Melinaea menophilus ssp. n. AW-2005, assembly GCA_918358695.1. Classification (NCBI taxonomy): domain Eukaryota; kingdom Metazoa; phylum Arthropoda; class Insecta; order Lepidoptera; family Nymphalidae; genus Melinaea; species Melinaea menophilus. The sequence goes on along the minus strand of OU911046.1, from coordinate 4,002,989 downwards.
ACCATTCTTTCATCACTCATTCGTTCAACGTGCCCAAACCACCTGAGCACGTTCTTCTTCATTCTCACCGTGACATCTTCGCTAGTACCTGCTATTCTGTGGATCTCTTCATTGCGGATTCGATCAGCTAGACTGACTCCGCATTTTCTGCGAAGAGATCGCATCTCCACAGCATTCATCTTTCTTACATTCTTCTTCTGTGTTACCCACGTTTGGCTGCCGTGTAACAGCGTCGGTAGCAAAACTGCATTGTGTACAGCCAAACGTGCAGCTATACTGACTTTTTGCCGTCTCAACAATGCAGTCAAAGCACCATTGACTCTGTTACCGGCAGCAATACGCCTTTCCACATTCATTTCGTATCTTCCGTCTCTGCTAAACATACTTCCCAAATATACCACTTCATTCACTTGTTCTATTATCTTATCATTCACGTTGATCTTACATTCTGTTCATTCTTCATTTCTTTCAAATATCAGTACCTTCGTCTTATCTACATTCAGGTTAAGACCATTAATTTCACACCCATCTTTCAGAGTGGTGACCAATGCCTGCAAATTGCATTCTGATGATGCAATGAGCACTGCATCATCTGCATATAGTAAGCAATTGACCTTAAGGTCACCTACTTTCACTCCCATGTCACTGTCTTTCACTCCTTGGAGACAACTATCCAAATACAAATTGAACAACCAAGCTGACATAGCGCAACCTTGCTTAACACCCGATTGGATGTCCAACCAGGGCGACATGTCAGCTTCTACTCGCACATAGGCTCAGTGATCTCTGTAAAGACAATTTACAGCCTGTAGCAAGGGTCCGTTCACATTGTATCGGGGCAGTATCTCCCATAACTTCTTTCTCACAACCCTGTCAAACGCCTTTTCCAAATCCACAAAAGCACAGAAAACCTTTTGGTTTAGAGCCAAAAACTTTTCCGTGATCATTTTTTTTTTTTTTACTGATTTATCAAAATTAGGTTAGTTGAGATATGGTACCTACTCGTAAGTACATAAGTTCAAATATGATTAAACTCAAGTCTCTTGCGGTGTTAACCCCACCTATTGTTGTTTGATTAAACAGGGAAATCAATTTTCTTGTCCACCAACGCGGGATATTTATATTTCGTATTCAGAGTTTTATTGTTTTCTTCATTTAATTAACTTATTGTTCTAATTAATCACCTGATGAATTAATAAAAATATGATCTATTGTGGAATATATTAAGATGTCTACTGACCCTAACATTGAAGATATAGTTAATCGAAGATGCAGAGTGCCTTATTATAAGTACTTTGTTGTTATATGGAGCAGAGCTAACTTGAATGTGGGTCGCTCTATTAGGATACTGGTATTTTATACCGATATTATCTACGATATTTTTATTATACCAACCAGAATAATCCACCAATCAAAAGGTGGCAATAATAAGTAAAATAAAGTGGAAGGTAAAGGAGTTACATCCTTCAAGTTTATAATTTTGGGAAAAATCAATAATTACATATACGAGTATCAGGCTTTCCGGCACTTTAATAATGGTAGCCTTTTCACAAGCTTTTGAATAAAATAGTTTCCAGTAAAATAAATGCTACATTTTCGTTCTAACCATAAAGGACTTTGTAAATAATAATTTCTTATAACGTCATCACACTTAAAACATTAGTACTAACTATAGCCTATTGCATGTACTAAGAATTAAAAAGATATAAGTATATAAATAAGAAGAAGTCTAATTTTGGTGATTTTTTAAAATTATAAATAGTGACACGAGTTTGATTACATCAATAGTGTTTATAGGATTTAGGTAAACGTAATTATCTTCATTAAGATTTTAACTATCATTATCTTGTTTTGAACCCCAACAAACCTCACAAGGTTTTTCCTTCGCCACTTAACTATATATGACAATTTTGATAGAATCCGCATCTGACTTCACCATATTTGGTTGTACATACATACATAAACTGAAGTTTTATAATTTTTTTGTCTGATATGAATTAGTTTATTACTATTTTAATATAATTACAATTACATATTGTACTATGTCATAAAATATATTTTGAGAATATAATATCATTATATAAATTGCTTGAAACCGATGTCACAATGACGTTGTAGAGGACAGCTTTACATGTTACCCATAATGTAATGCAATAGAATTATACACATTTATTATTACTCCTAGTATTACGTATTACGTAGTCTTTCGCAACGTCTATAAATTATCATAAACAAAATAGTTAACTATTATGTGTACTTGAAAATGTCCATCCAGCTAAAGTCACTTACCTTTCTTTCAAGAGTATGTTTGTATCAGCTCATTAATCATAATAGACTGTTTTTAGCTTAATCAGTATATGGTGTGTATTATGTTATAATTACGTACGTGGTGGTCTGTTTATATGTAATAGAAGGTTTTGTTGTATTTTATATTTAAATTTTTATCTGGCGAGTAAAGGAGCATAAATAAAAACATGTTATTTTATTAATGAATACGACTTGACTGTAATTTTATATAATATTATTGGGAATACATATTTTATTGGTATTGAATGAATCCATAGCAAAAAGAAAATAATGCCTATTTAAATTTAATTTGAAAATGTGTTTGTTACATACTGGATTTTTAAAAGTGAACTAAACGAATTACTCAGTTACGTAAGCTATAAAGTATTTCGTGTGTATAGTACATTCTGAATTCTTTTAATTTAAGCTTTGTAACGATTTCATATATTAAAATAACACCCAAAGTTAATAAATAAATAACGGCCTCCATTGTTCGGTTATGAACCTAACGCCCTTTATATAAATGTGACCACTACTACCACCCATGTCAGTCACCATTATCTGGTATAAAATTATATTTAATAAGATTCTTGGTATTTTATTGTTACGGGATATAAATTATTATTTCAATAATATAACAATGTATATTTTTTTTAATACAAATTATTTCACAATTAAGTACCTATTAATGTTGTAAGCTATGATAAGATTTTCGTTACACGTTTTAGGGCTTATACGATTTTAATTAAATGTGGATTCACAATGTTCATTAATTATATCACTAGCGAATTAAATTGTTATGTGATTATTAATTGGATTAATAATTAACATTTTTTTTCTTTAATGTAATTGTCGATAATATTTTTTTTTTATTTAATAAGAATGAATAATCAATTTATCATTCGATTGTTGAATTTTAGGATAAATCACCCAAGCTTTTATTCGCGGACACTTATGACGAAAAATATCAAATATCTAAAGAGATTAAAAATAGTCATAGCTTGAATTAAGCAATTTTTTATCGTTCTTGATGTTTCTTTTCGTTTGGTTGGAAGAGCTTTTTTTCTGATATTTATTAATCGCAAATCAGTAATCAATAAGGTTTGTCTAAAGCATGAGTCTAATTATAAAATTACTTTTTCTCAGAAAATTTATTTTATAAGATTAATTAAAAATTCATCCTGCTTTAGTAAAATATTTATGGAGATAAAATTCATGTCATTACATTTCAGCCCTAAGTAAGGCCTCAAGTTAAAATTATCATTATAATTATATAATATGAGTCCACAATCAGCACTCTCAAAATGCATACCTTTGGTAAATATAATTATGGTCACAGGGTACTTAATAAAACTTCACACTATATTATTTGGTCCACCAACCTGAAAGTTAGGTAATTTAAGAGACGAAGCTTCTTAGCATTCCATGGATTCCCCGTGCGGGTGCCGGGCCCATCGCGTTACAAGAAGAGGAGCGCAAATAATGCCTGGGACTTGCGACCCAGGCGTAGGTTTAAGGGACCCCTTTCCTATGCATATACGCTTACCTTCACTGTTTACGCTCCTCTCCCTATCTAATCAAATATCGTAAGAATCTGCTAAAGCTGCCTTTGAAATACGTTCCAGAAATGAACTGATGATCGTTCTAGAAAGGCCGAGATCCTTAAATAAATTGTAGAGAAATTTTGCTGTTATACCTCTCGCTCCTACTACTACAGCGTACAAATTAACTATAAATTTATTCCTGATTAGTTAGTTACATAGTTCGTAATACTTGTTAAGCTTAATAAATCTTTGGGTATATTTGTTTCCCAGGGTACAGTAAGCTCCACAAGTACAACGCGCCTTAGTTGTTTTGAGTACAGAAATAAGTCCGGCCTAGATGAGGAAACATAAACATCCCCGGAGATTTTGTATTGCCTTTCATACGTGTCCATCATGAGAGTCCAATCAGGAGACGCGTCCAAGATGGAATGAGGTTTTAGATTTGATTTTTTGGACGAACCTGCCTTTACGACCTCCACTAATATTTTGGTGGTTGTTATACCCTTCTGCGCTCTTGCTACAGAAAGACTAACCGCTTCTCGTATGATTTCTAATACTTTATCGTGGCGACGTGAGTATTTACCTCTATTTAAAAGTACCCTACACCCTACTAGCAAGTGTTTCGCGGTTCCTACTACCTCCCCACAGATGTTGCAACATTTTTCGGTGGCTTTGCCCCATTTTACTAAGTTACTTTGATCTGGGAGAGTCATTTGGAATGCGTGAAGATAAAATTTTAATAATGCTGGGGACCAATCATGTAGCAGGGTGAGCCATCTCAAAGTTAGTGGAATACAAAAATCTTCTATGGTAACCCATTCATTTTGCAATTCTAAGCTCATTGCACGCGGCAACCGGTAATTATCGTTTTCATCTTGCCAAATAAAGGATTTTATTATTTCTAAGTCTTGTTCTTTCCTACTTGATCCTAGCCCTGCTTTATTTGTTTGAGCACCTATCATAAATTGTTTATGGAATTGAAGTCGTGACTCTAGTTTTGCGGCAATTTTTTCTTTTGGGAGAGACGTTATAGCATCATCATTCGATTTTGAGATGATATGTCTTTTGGTCACTCTTAGGTGTTATAAAGTTCCGATGGTTTCTTTATTTTTAACCCAAAATTGTGGCGGTCTCTAAATAAGGTAGCAGAGTCCGCTGGATGCGCTAACCCGAACCATAACTTCAATGTCCTTATGACGCTTGCAGCTTCAACAAAAGGGTCGTATTTATAATATATTATTTTGAGGAAATCCCAGTAAATCAACAAATTCAAAAAAATAATATGAACAAGCTGAAAATTTAGGAAGAATTCGTCGATATAACTTTGTTTTTGTTACAGATGTTCCAATAGTAGACTGCAAGATGGGTTCCAATCTAAACCTTATTGAAATAAGGGAGGGCGATGACGTTAACTTTGAGTGCACTCTTGCAGCTAACCCTAAGACATACTGACACACTTGTTTGGTTTCATGACGTAAGCATACAAACTATTATGTATGCAACTTTAGTCGTAGGAATTTAGGTATTAAGAGCTAGCTATACTCCATCGACATAATTTTTTGAAATATTGATACCGAATACTATCATTATAATTATTACTTTAAATTAGGTTAATGTTTGAAACGCTAACTTACTCACATTCTTATAAATATTTAAAATACGCATTTACAACGGGGAGTGTTCCGAAGAACTATTTGATCTGATGCCTGCCGCCGAATTTCATCACCGCACAGCGCGCCATCGCCTCCAATACCATCCTTACCTCCTGGATCACGTCCATATGTGACCCACCAGCTCGTTTGCCCTCCACATACATAAAAAAAAAAATTTGATGCTGATACGTATTCTGGAAATAAGTTTGTGTCATATAATGATCTTCATCTAATAGCTTGTTGTTTGTAACCGTAATATAGAACCACGAGATTATTTACTTTCGTAACCTTTCACAGTTTACCGAACACTTTCTTACAATTGACCTGAATTATATATAGATTCCAATTTAAAATATATACATATATGTATATATTTTAAATTGGAATCGTCAGGATCGGTAGAACCAAATGTAGCTCTATGGACGTATGATTCTCCTTATGGCTGTGTTCCAATAATTGCAATAGGACCTTGTTCATTTCACCGTGTGCATGTAGGTATACTATTTTTTATTTGGTTTTATTATTTATTTTGGTTTTTTTTATTATATTTCAAAACTAAATTTCGTTTTTAGAAAAAATAACTTTTGTTATAAGTTTCGATGACAATCAATATCAAGTGTGAAAAAGAATCTTAACACAGCCCTTTACCCCGCGGATGTAAGAAAATTTTGGATATCTTTTAAACATAGAAAAATTCCAACTCTCTAACATTGTAAGAGCAGAATTAGTTAACTGTTCCAAAACTAGTTATCAGTTTCAAGTACTGAAGAGAACGTAAGCCAAATATTTGCATATTATATTGGAATTGCCTCTCTCTACTGTTTATTAAGGCGAGGAAATTTACGGTTGCATGCCGAAACCGATTTGTAGCGAATATAGCTGTGCTTTTTAGTTAACGCAGATTAGTTGAGGTATAGGAATCAAACAAAGTCTGTTACGTATTTATCACAGTTTATTATTAAGATAATTGCATATATTTGACAGGGCTTGACAGGGCAGCCGGGCTTGTTTTTTATTTATTATTTATTACTTTTCCATAACATTAAGACTTCCAAATTTAATTATAAATTGATTTAAGGAAATATTTTGTAAAATGACCTCATGACAAGGTTGGATAACTTAAATATTCAAGTCACAATCATTGGACTGTGCATTGGCACTTTTAAATATAATTATTTAATCATCTTTTAGCCCCCCAGGTCTATGACTGGCTTGTAAAATTTTACGGCTTCCTATGGAAACACGACCTGGTATGGTAATGGCAGCATATTTTGAAGCGTCATATGGTTAAAATCGTTATGTAAAATTTAAGAAAGAAGGCTTTGTTAAGGAACCTACTGAACGTATGGTTCATTTTGTGGATAATGTACTCAGGGGGCTCCAGAGAGGTCTTTATGTATATATATAAGTTTCTTTTGGTCTCCGGCGACGTTTTCCAGAGAGTGCCCCATACGTTCGGAATATACCGCATTCCCAGTGTTGTCATCCGTATAACAATGTATATGGGAAATATAAAACATATGATTGATGTGTATGTAGTTGGGAATAGCTCGTTGCCATAGGTATACTAGCTTTCACTTGCTTAGGGTCCGAGGAGAAACCGTCGAGAACGACTTATATTCTCTGCCCAGTAAGAAAGCTGGTGATTTACTTGCATAAACTCTCGGAAAGCCCATAAGAAGGAAGCTTCGAAAGAAGCCCCTTGTGTCATACACAATCTCAGACTTTTACCATATGTAGATTAACTGCAAGATCCTGTCCCTTGCTTTCAACAACAGCTGCCTAACAAAGCGTAAGACATAATAGAAGAACCCCAACCTACCAGCCATGGCGAAAGCGATATTGCCGGTCATTGATCAACTGGCGATCCTCGAGTTATATTAGAAGCTGTCGGTTAATGTTGTTCTCCATTACCTTGGAGAGAAGAGAGGTAATGGAAATAGGTCTGTAGTTATCTGGGTCCGAGCTATCACCTTGTTTAGAGATCGGATGGACATTTGCACACTTCCATGAGATTAGGACTAAGCTTTTAAGATAGGAGTACCGAAATAGACGCCAAAGCACTGGAGTCACCTCAAAAATAAAAGTTCGTAGCACCAATGGATAAATGACATCCAGCCCACTCGATTTATCAATTTCCAAGAAAAATAAAGACTGTCGGATAGTTTTTTGCCGAAAAATTTATTCTGGCGTTGAGCCCTGATACCGTGGGATGGTAGGCGATGTTTTCTTTTGATCTTCTAAAGTCGAGCTTGGGGCAAAAATATCGCCCAAGAGACTAGCTTTCTCCTTTGCCTTATGGGCCAATGATTTATACCCCATGTGTAATAGTATTAGGGACCGCTGGCAAAAGTTGCCCAGAGTGGCCTTAGAAAGCACTCAGAGTTTGAGCATTCCAGGCAGGTATCATGAAAGCTGAATTTGGTCCACATGCTTGCAATTCGCTCTAGAGGAAATCGCCATATTTATAATCAGTTAAAAAAATATGCAAATGAAATAAAAACTGTTTGCACAGAACCCTACTTGTGATAATCTGTTATTCTCTAGATACGAATATTTATACTCATATATATAAAATATATTTTACTTTTAATACTCGCAGATTCCCAATTTTTTTAATTGTTCTAAGTTATGTTTAAGTATGGACAAAATGTTTGGAAGTTATTCACAGATAGCTAAGGTATTCAGAATTATTATTTAATGGCTGTTAATGGTTTTTACAACCATTAACTGCATATTTTTTCAACAAATAACAACGAACTAATTTGCGCTATAAGTAATTAAAAAAATCTGATCGATAGTTTTTCCTTTTTGGAGATATAAAACAGAACAGAATATTTATTTTATTAGGTCACCTTTATATAAATAAAAGACATTGTAAAGAAATATAAAAATAATGCAACAGTAGACAAAATAATAAAACAATTTAAATCTAAGAATATTAATTTAAATAATTAATACTTTTTGATCATTTTAAAGAAACTTCATCCTCCGTGTATCATTACCGTTTAATATTATAAATGATGACCTAAAATTTTCTAGTCGGTCGGAGTTCTAAGTTTTTCTACTACGTACTATGAACACTTCTTATGTAATGGTCTTAAGAAAATATTAAGTTTAAAATTTATCTGATTTCCTGGTGTAACGAAGGGAAAGTAAAATTTTGTGTCGGATATGTTTGTTGTATACGTTTAGGAAAATATTTGATAGTAAGTTAATTTTAAAGCATAGTCTAGATCTGTCCTGATAATTTTTGGATAAGCAATTCCTGGAGTTACTAAAATATTCTTTGAGTAAAAAAAATACAAATCAACACAAAACCCCAAAAAAAAACGCAGTGTACCCGTGTCTTCGCATTCATTCGCCGCCTTACGCCCAGCCACTGTGACATGTAGGAATAAAATGGTAATGCGATGGTCGCTTTGCCGAGCCATTCATTTACGTTTTATTTAAAAGCAGATTAACATTTGGTATGGTTAAACGTATCTCGTCAGAAATAGTGTATAAATATTAATATTTCGATCTTTATTAATTGTGAGTCGAACGCTTGCGGGTATTTCTTTGTCACACCTAATACAGTCATTTATAAATTTAGAAACTATCGCTATACTCTATTGCTTGCCACAAAACGAATGACGACAAAAATATACAATAAAATTTTATACGGATTGATATATGTTATAAGGGAACGATTCGCTGACTTTTTAGCTAGTTATTTTTGCAATAATTTCTTTATAGTTCTACCGGTAGCTTTAAAAGTGATAAATAGATTTGAAATGATTTGATTCTTTTGTAGCTAACCTGAAATTAGTATTGTTTTTAAATTTATGTAACAGATTGGCAACAAAATCGATAATCATAAGAAAGATTTTCTCTCATACAGTTAATGATCGATTTTCATTTTTATTTATTAATACTGTCCACTGAAGATTGTTATCTATAATATTGAATATTATCGGGTATAAACGGGTTCTTTTTAAGATAGGAATTATTTAGTTGTAAGTTAGAAATTATAATAAAACAGATATTTATTATATAAAATTGTTTTCATATAAATTTTATTTAATTAAAAATCAATAAATCCGCATTAAAATTGATATTTTTTTAATGAAATGCGAAAAAAAATCTTATTTTACAAGGATATTACAAGGAATACTCGTCATAAAATTCCTTGTTCATGTCACTCCGCGGCGGAATTAAAGGCAGATTGAAAGCATTAAGTATAGAGACTCTGTAATACGGCTAACACCTTCGTAAATTGACTTTAAAACTGTGGCAATATTCAACAGGTTACCTAATGATTCGTACCATATTAAAATGTTTTAAACGAAATACATTATCAGAGAGTTTTGTGAAATAGTTCAAGATTAAGGGGTCTTCATATTTCTTTTTCAAAAAAGATATATTATTATCGTTTATAAAGAACAAATGGCACAACACAAAATTTTATATGATATAGATCCTCTCCACTTAGTTAAAAAAATTGAGAACCTTAATATTTAAATATAATTTTATTCCATACCTTGTAATTAATTTCTGAACTGTCGGACTGAGCAGAGGTCCACGTCGCAGGTGGGTCACTCAAGATATTTATACAGTCAATATAATATCTTTGTGTTTGGTTTGCTGTTAGAATAATATAAATTTTCAGACTGAAAAATAAAATGTTTGGTCGCCACAATAAGAAATAATCAAACTACTAATCAGACCAATCTTTGATTGGTATTTATTACAGGGTGAAAAATAAATTTTATTTTAAATAAAACGCACATAAAAATATCTTTATAATTTCTAAACTGCTGTAGCACTTACCTTTGCGATTAATATATTACAGATAAGAAAGATTTTCATTTAGAACATCGTTTTAACAATTTGTCAGCGAGCTAATAAGGGTATAATTGATCAGAGAGATCAAATGAAAACGAAATTTATTATATGACACGATTTCGTAATACATAAACTTACATACATCTAATTGACTAAATATATTTGTTTACTTATTAGGTAATATCTTGTAAAACAATGAAATCAATATATAACAATATGGTCTTTATGTAATTAAAAATTTTATACACGTGAAAAAAATATTAGCACATTAAAATTGTAATAGGTTTTACTAAATATACGTACCGAAAAAAAAAACTATTATTTGTATCTGCAGTATATTTGTATCCACAACCCATTAAATACAACTCATTTCACTAACTGAAGAATTTTCAAGAACCAAGTACATGTACTTGTGTCGTCTATATTTACGACTATAAGACACATACAACAAATATTACCTTAGTGAATAAACAAATGGTTTGCAGTAACCTCAAATTATAACATCAAAATTTGGGTGCAAATAGTTAATCCAAACAATTCCGGTCTCAAGCCAAACCAAATATCTAACACAAGAAATAAATAGGTCTAAGTAACTCACAGCTGGTAAGCGGAATTGCTCTCAATACATCTGTCTAAAAAGCTAAATAGAAAAGGTGCGGCTGCATTGCTTCTCAAGCTGTTGGCGCTTCGCCTAAACGAAGTATGCAATACTCAAGCAGATACTATTAGTTCTCGAATATGATATTTATTCAAATCGATTTATTTTACTTATGCTTAAAAACTTGTTAATAAATTAGGATCCGCCATCATCAGTTCATCATCAATGAAATTATAGCCATATCTGTCTTTTAAATGAATTTGAACATTTATAAACCTTAAAGTATGATAAATGATATGGACTGTGATATCATCGTTCGTGATCGGTTACCTTTAAAACTAAACATTTGTTTTACACGGAAATCTCAGGGAATGATGAACAGAAGTATTTTTTTCCTAGCAATGTGCGAAATTATAGAATTTTAGGTCAAATATTGGCTTTGTAGCAGTTGTTGCAGTCTATTTAGCACTCTCACTGATGCACGCCTGTGACAATTTATAATCGGAAATCCCATAGACAAATTTCATTTTACTATAACTTTTTTTATAGACTGAATTTTTTTATTCTGTTTATTGCAGAACCATTTTAAGTAAAAGATCTAGCTATGTGCCAAATTCTAAAAAAATACATCTAGGTTTAAGGTACGTCGGTTTCAAGATTACCGATGTCGTAAAACAGCAAAATGAACGGTTAAGAGCTTCGCTTACGCTTAGCTCAATAATTAATTTTTCCAACTAATGATTAAAAATTTTGGGTATTTTACTAACTTCAGCAAATTCGTAATTTTATATACAATATGGAAATATTTTAACATTCTGTAACATTATAACAAAATAAAATAATTTTGATACACAATTTTAGTCAACTGCAAGTTTTAACGTGACAGTAGTAATGTTCTGTCGTTAGATTGGAGGAATGGAGCAATAGCGTCAGTTGAGGATCATTCTGACAAAATAGACACCATATTGTACTAGATGCGATATATTATATTTATTATATGCCACGTTTTTTGACAGAATTTGATAAATTAATTAGAGTTGGAAAATATTTAGTTCTGAAAAAGTTATTATGATACGAAAAAGTTGTTAATAAAGGTTTTACGTAGTAATTTTTTATTAAAGTTGATGTTGTGGTATATTATAAATATTGAAATTGTAAATAGAGATGAAATAAACTTTTATTTATTTTAAGCTACGTCATCTATTTGCAATCCATGTTTTTACTCTAGTTTTAATTTCTTGAATGCAGTTCTTTTATGTTGCAATTATCAATCTATTTTATTATATGTATCTTCAGCTGCAATTGAGATTAAACATAGAAAGATAGACCTCCGTTAATAGACGATATATAAATCGTACAAGAATAGGAATATGACATGTTACTGTACTCTAATAAAAATAATGAACTCTCGTACCAGCTAAACCTAAATAAAATATGTTTTCTCTTATTTTAGTATCAGATTATTGGCTTAAAAGTTTTATTTATGACAGGAGAGTTGATTAATAATACCTATATAAATCTTTCATAATAATGTAGTCAAATGGCAGTTTTTCTCTGGTAGTGATCCCATAATTTTATTAAAACTACTTTTAACTTTTCCTGGCTTGAAATAGGTTTATTTTTGTTACCATTTGACGTGATAATGTCTTTATTGCCTACTAAAATAATGTTTGCTGCATTTGACTTTCTGTCATGCAAGTTTTAGGAGATCGTACAATGACTTTATATTTTACTTTCAAAAAGTCTAAATTATTTGAAGGTATGTTTTTGACGTCACTAAACATTTCTTTAGAAAAAAATGTGCGTGATAATTTATATCTTATTACCTACACTGACCTAGACTATGTATACATAACTCGTACTCTCCATTTAGGTTTTGTTTTGATACATTGGTTTTAAATAATAACAGTAGGAAGAATTGGTATAAAAAAACAGACATTTATTTATTTATTTATTTATATCTTTTCCACTTTGAATCATTATCAGTGATCACTTGTGTACGTCAAAATGGAAGTGTCAGGAGGGCCTATTTCGATACCAGATTTATCGTAATAAGCCCTTCTGTAAAAGCACTGTCCAACTTAATGTTAAAGCTATGAGGGTTCCAAACGCGTCCTAGTCTGAGAAGAACCACACAACAAACTCAGCCGGATATATATATTTTTTATATTCTGATCACTGTTGCACAAATGTCAATCTTAAAAGCTATTTTGGAACAACTAGAACCGTCGCAATATAATAAAATAATAATAATAATAATAATAATAGCAAAAAAAAATAAATAATGATAATAATAATAAAAAATAAAAATGGGCCTCTACACAACCAGTCACCGTTTAAACCAACCAGTCAACATTTTATAGAATGGTGGGCTATGAGAAGACTTTTATGTTACAGAATATTATTATTATATTCTTAATTGGATACTTTCCAAAAGCTACAAAACAATAGTAACATAACAGGATAGTACAAAATAAAATGAAAAACAAATGAATACTACAAGTAGTTGGTCTTATCGCTTTAATGCGATTTCGCTAATGTAAATTACAGAAATAAATTGATGAAAAACAATGAAGTAAACAGTAACTTCACATGAATCTCTTTTCAATTTTCAATTTTAAACAATCATTTATGAGCTGTAGTGACCGTTTTTAAAAACTATCTTCCCAAAATTATTGAGATAGTGACACTAGTTACTACCTAAATTATTATTTTATTTGGTCAAAAGGTAGTCAAAAAATTTTACATCGATGCCAATCAAAATAATAAAAATGGTGCCCCTATTTATTAATAAAAAATAAGTGCATAGTATGTACATACAACATATATTATTTAAAATATTCGTTGAATACACATGACATATTGTGATTGTGTTATAAGTTATTGTTTGGTCAAGACGAAATAACAATATAAAATAATAAAAATAAGATCTACAATTTATATAACATATTTATCAAAAATACGTAAATTGGAAGTAATAACAATTTGGATCAGCCAAAATAAAGAAAACATTCCGCGATCAATCTGTATTTACATAATTGCATTACACGAGTTTTATAAAAAAACATTAAGGGACACCTGCCGAATAACTTTGGCCCTAAAATAATTTATTTGAAACTTCTTTCGTAAATCTGGGTAAACTTGTTTACAAAGTAATTCCATTAGAGCAGCTTTCTTGCGTCTTTTTGGCATATATGAATCCAATTATAAAATATTAATAGGATTAATTAAATAATTGCCTTTCACTACGTTTAATGATAAAAAAAATCTAAAAAAAACGGTCTGCGATCAGAACTAAATCACACTTTTGTTGGTAGAGAGTAATTCTATTAAAATCAACAATCAAAAATAATTTTACCATCTACAATCTCTTGAAATTGAACCCTTAGAATAAACGATAACGAATAAACATTTTGTGGTTTCGTTATCAATATCCGAGTCCCACGAGCATTACTTTTTATCCCAAATAACTAAAGATTAGAAGAACAATTCACTAAAAGATAGTTTAAAAGTTATTGCCCTTAAGTATTAGGTATAAGATAACATAACATAACATAAATTAACATAGCATAGCATAGCATAGCATAGCATAGCATAGCATAGCATAGCATAGCATAGCATAGCATAGCATAGCATAGCATAGCATAGCATAGCATAGCATAGCATAGCATAGCAAAGCATAGCATAGCATAGCATAGCATAGCATAGCATAACAAAACCTTTTTTTTTTTTTTGCGTTTTAAAAATCCGTTACGCATACCCGCCGGCCAGGAAGGTGATGGCCGAAGGGTTATGTGGGGCTACCCGGCGGTATAGAGGACGCCGCCATTTTTAAGGCTACCCACTAAAAAACCAACGGTTGCCCTCAATTCCTTAATGGGACGACACGGGATCGCGTTAGCACTCACCGTGCCGTCCCGGTGGTTACCCCCCGAGCGAGGGTGCCCCGAGCAACTTAGGACACCCTCACGGCGTAGGCCTATGAGAGTTGAGAGGGGTCACCCCCCTCCTCTCATCAAAGCCTACGGCTGGGAGAGGAAGCGGCGGGCGTACTCCCGCCTCCTTCTTCCCAGCCTCCTTCCTCCTTCGCGGCGATGACTTGCTCGCAGAAGGAGACCATAGCGGCCCAACACCTCTCGCTGCCAACCATCGCGCCAAGCTTAGCGCGCTGATGACCCCAGGCTGCTCACTTCTCCACGGTGTGACGAGCCGTGTCGACGGACACGTCACAGTGGTGGCAGGACGGGGCCGCCTCCCTTCTTGCAATCTTGTGCAGGTACTCATCGAAACATCCGTGCCCCGTAAACACCTGCACAAGACGGAACGTCAGAGTTCCATTTTGCCGGCTGATCCAACGATCCAAGTGTGGGCGAACTGCCCCCACTATCGTCAGACTGATGGCAGGGAACCCTCGTCCACCGTCGAATCAGGGCTCGGTGAGCTGAAGCCCTGATTCGAACCGCCTCGGGCCTTACCCCCCTGGTCCTGGCTTCCACCCGGTGCCAATACACCCCGGCGAGCACCTTCGCCTGCAGCTCCCAAGGCGGATCGCTCGCCAGGAGTGTGGCCGCAGTGTACGATACTGTACGGTATCCCCTGATCATTCTCACCGCTACCCTCATTATTCTCACCCTCTGCGGCTTTCGCAGGAGGGTCTTTGAATCGGCGGTGAGGGACCCCGACCATATGGGGGCACCATACAGCGCCATACTTCTCACGATGCCGGCATAGAGTTGCCGGCACGGAGCCTGCGGTCCACCGACGTTGGGCAGAAGCCTTCCCAAGGCAGCCGCGGTGGACAGTAACTTCGGGGCCAGAAGGGAGAAATGAGCCCCGAAGTTCCATCTTCCGTCTAGGATGAGACCCAGATATTTTAGCTGGGCCTTTACCACCACCTCCTCACCCTGGACGGAGATGGACGCCCGGCGAGGGAGACCCCGGAGAGAGTCGTGGAAAAGGATGGCCTCCGTTTTGGATACGGAGACCTCCAATCCCAACAGCCCTATGCGGTCCGCAACTAACGTAGCGCTGACTGTTGCCAGACCGGCCGCCTCCGCATATGTCCCTTCCCTGCATGTGATGAGGGTATCATCTGCGTAACACAACACCCTCATCCGCGGCAGGAGAGGACAGCGGAGCAGCCAGTCGTACCCGAGGTTCCACAAGACCGATCCCAAGACGGACCCCTGTGGAACCTCGCGGCATACGCTACGTCGGTGTATCCGTTGGTCGAGAGAGAGAGAGAGAGAGAGAATTCTCTCGAAGAGTTTGGCCTTCTCGTCGAGCAGCACGATTGGACTGTATGCAGAAGGGGAGTCGGCAGAACGACCCTCCTTCCGCAACAGGCACAACATACCCTCTTTCCAGGCCTTCGGCAACTGTGCAGTGCGCAAGCAAAGGTTGAACAGTTCCCGAAGCCTGCCCCCCAGGTATTCCAGGGCGAGGAATAGAACTCGCCCCGGAATACCGTCCGGCCCCGGCACAGTACTGCGGGCTCGGAGACGACTCATAGCGACCTCCAGCTCGGCCTCTGTGATGTCCGGGACCGAACCCACTCCCCCCACTGGAAAAAGGGGGGGCCATCACAGGAGGCGAGTGGCCGGTGGATTCAGGGAATAGGTCCCCCACCAGCCACTCGAGGAGATCTGGCTGAAGGGACTCCATGACCAGGGCGCAAGCGGCGCGGAGTTTGTTCTGCGACACCCGATACGGGCGCCCCAATGGGTCCCTATCGAGACCTGCCAGGATCTCCTCCTGAGCCAGGTCCTTCGCCTTTCGAATCGCTAGCCGCAGAGTCGACTTCGCTTCACTATAACGATTCCGCAGCTGGGCCTCCAGGTCCGGGTCGAGGCCGAGACGACGGCGACACCGGACGAAGGCCCTCCGTGCCCTGCAACAGGCCGTCCGATGTTCGGCTATTTCGGATGACCATCAGTCCTCTGCTCTGCGCCGGGGCTGAGACCCCACCCTCGACATGGCCGCATCACAGACCCGTGACAGGGCCGTCGCTGAGGAAGATGATTCTCCCTGACGCCTGTCTGCCAATCGCCGCACTGACGGAGTCAAGGAAAGTCTCAAACTCCGCCAGTCAGCGATTGTGGGAGATGTACATGCATATAACGACGTACTCCCCCCAACGCATCACGAGCGAACCCGGGTCAGTCTTCAGGGTGGAGAGAGGGGGACCGGGACTAGATCCCACTACCACGGCCACGGAACCGCTAGTGTCCCCCGCTCAGTTGGGATTAGGGGGGACATAATAGAGCGCACAGGCCACCGCTACACTGATTTCCCACTCCCCCATTGTCTGGATGAAGAGAACCTGGCGAAGTGGTTCAGATTCACCTGCAGGAAGCCATGTCGCCGTCTATTCATGACGACATGGCTTCAACATGCGCCTGTAGGAGCCCTCCGCTTGGGGCAGCTGGGGAGGGACCAGTTGCCTTGCCTCTTTTCCTCGGGGCTTTACATGCCCGGCTCCCCAGTTCATGTCCCGCCTGGAGACCTAGGTCTGCGCAGACGGCACATCGAAGGACTCCGGTGCAACTGTCACGGGTGTGCCCTGACAAGCCGCACCGGAAACACACCTCACTCCGGTCTTTCTCTGATGGGCAGAGCGCCCGTGTGTACCCCCGTTCCTGGCACCGGTTGCACCTCATCGGGCGCTCTTCGAGGAGCTCGACACTGGCCGAGCTCCAGCCCACCTGGAGTGTCCCCGCGACAAGAAGTGATTTTGCCGCGTCAGGGCAACGGGCGAATGCAACGCCCATAGCCCCGTTGCCCCAGCGAATTCCTCCAACTCGGAGGTAATTGGTGACGCGGCAAATCGCGGCCACAACTTTTTCTGTAGTGGCAGAGTCGTCCAGACCCCTCACTTTTACCATGACCCTCTTTACGGGTCGGACGACGTCTGCCACTCCGTCTAAAACCGTCCAGAGGTTGGCCACTTATCTTTCAGCTTTTAGCTTGGCCCCGATAGCCGACCTTCGGATCTTAAGCCCGTCCACGAGCCCCAACTCCCCGAGATCTACCTTCTCGGAGGCGCGGTCAAGGAGCTGGGCATAGGTTACCCCCGTAGCTGCCGCCTCAGGCTGCAGTGTGATGACCACTACAGGTGGCCGAGGAAATGGCAGCTTAGGAAGGGACCCTTGGACCGGTCCAGATTGACCGGCCTTTTGGCCCTTCTTTTCACCCCCCTTTTTGTTTCCCTGTTTCGGTGTTTCAGCGGTTACGACTCGTTGAGCCACCGAAGCTTGGACGGCAGAAGCAGGGCCAACTGTTTCGTTGGCCTTTTTTTGTCCCCGCCTCACCACCGAAGACCAGGTCACGGCGGTAGCGGCGGCCGGAGCACGTGTCGCCGCTTTAGCCCACGCAGGTCTCGCAGTTGCGCTTACAGACCTCGGCGGCCGCGCGTCAGCAAACGCTGCCGCACTAGCCCTACGATCCGCTGCCAAGGGCGGACGCATGACCCTCTCAGGAAGGAGGCGCTCCTCGATGTTGGCGAACCGGGCGTTCACCATCAGCCCCACCGAGGACACAATGGAGCGCTTCAACTCCTCTATACAGTCCGCGTCAAGAGAGGGCGCGGCTACGGCAACGGCAGCGGCGGAGGATTTCGCTGATTATTAAGACTTTTAAAACGTTTGGTACTCGTATGAGGTTGATAATTTTTATTGTAAGCAAATTATTTATATTTGTTGCTTTGCTATCACTGCAACGTCCTCTTCAACTGTACTTTCTAAACCATTAAACCAATTAATATGGGTAAATTATATCCATATCCCTATGGTTTTAAAAAAGGTTGTGATATTTTAAGCATTGTTTGAATTATTATTGAAATAATTTATTTCTATCAATGCTTTCAATTTATATAAAGAACTGTTAGTTTGAACAGGTTTATAGACTATTCTTGTCATTAACTCCTGAGTATATATTTATTTATGGACTCGCAAGAATAATTGATTACAAGATGGACTTACGAGCAGTTTTAAATCCAAAATATCGTTGAATCAGCTGCATGAAATGTAACTTCAAGTTTATATTTGTTTTGAACTCTAATTAATAATAATTTAATTTGTTCTAAACTAAAATTTGTTTTCTAAATGCATGTTAGTATACTTATATATTGTATTCGTTTTTAGGTATATATTTTTCTGATATAAAATTACAGATCAAGGTTGAAAAACTTGTTGGTTGTTAAAATTTCATTTCATTTTTGTTACCATATAAAATAGTGATACTCTTTTTGCAACAAGTGAACACAAATTAGATATAAAATAAACCACACCGTTTCGTTGCATTTTTTTTGTTTTTACGTTCAACGTCATTTTAAACTGCTTTTTTTCCGGACAATTACATCTAGAAAGTTTAAACATAAGCAGTTTACGCCATAACTGGCTAGCATGTCATCAGTCTCTACAATGAGTGCTTGTTTCCATTACACTATAGCGACAAAACTTTCATATTGTAAAATTATTACTCATAATGTACTATGTTGTTGAAATATCCTTTTGTTTGATATCAAAATAAAAATGGTTTTTGTACAGATTGTTGTAACATTTAAATAATAAATAATTGACATAACGAAATATTATTTTGTCATTTGACTGCAGCTAGTTCATATTGAACTGTCTCGACTGGAGAAAGACCGCCCTCTCACGGAAGATCGAGTGTAGTAACCAAACTCGTTATGTTCTTTGTTTGGTATGGAGTGTAGATTTCAACGTCCGCCTTGCACAAGAGCTATGACACGACGCGTTTGGCACTACAAGTCCGCGGATTGGGATGGAATGCTGTCGTTTTTTGTATCCTACCCATGGGCGATTTGTTTCCCTTTCAATGATCCCAGTGACTGCGCTGCGGCTGTAGCTGATGTGATAGGACATGGAACTATTTGTACTAAGCTTTGTGGTATCACTTGGTGGCAGATCGCGGCCATTGTTTGATGCGTCTGTCAGGGCTGCAGGAGCTGGCAAACGGCAGGCTTATCAAGCTTTTGCTAATGCGTTAGCCACTAAGGATCCGAACTCTAGAGTTCTGAAGAGGAAATACAACTGTGCATCCATTTTCTTCATACGGAAAATTGGTAGAGCAAAGCCCAAGCATCCCAACAAAATAAGGGATCAGCTGGCGAGGTACCCGTTTGGCATGGCAAGTTCTGGGCGCTATCTAAATCCACTCCGTGAAAATTTTGCCAGCTTGCGGATCACTAGTTTTCTCACTGGGCGAAACATACAGCTCGTTCTCGACGGTTTTTGCTTGACGCCACGCCCGGAATGTGCGTGTTTTCCTCAACTCTGTTCCTCCTGCATATCAACGATATGTTGGATATTTCCAATCTACATATTTATGCGGATAAAATGCGGAGCACTGGGGATGCGGTTTATTCCGGCCGTCTAGGGCTCTCTCAGGAAAACTTTGACGAGTACCGAAAGAAACTTGTGTCTTCTGTAGCCAGCCTAATGGAGATGGTCTCAGAAGAAGGTGAACTGAACCCCGTTCAGTTTGTTCCCCAAAAGACACAATTTGGCGCGTTTACCATTAAAATACTCGGTGCTCTGTGAACTACTGGACTCTCTGACACTGCGTAGAGACGTGGTTTCTGTGTGCATTTTCTGTTGCATTTACAATCTTCCAAAGAGCTATTTCATCTGATGTCCTCGTTTGCCCTCCTCTTTGAAAAAAAAAGAAAAAAAAATCAACCTATTTCATATTTTAATTACTGATAGAAATTGTTTAATGTTTGCGTTAATGATGATTGAATGGAACTGTGGTGTGAGACGCGAGAGCGTAATTATTGTTAGGATTCAAATCCACTCCTTAGCGAGTAATGTGTTATATTTGAAATACACCACTCACACAACGATATAAATTTTCCCTTTGTAACGCCTGCGGTAATAAGCGTTGCTAACAAACGTGACCTCAAACTCCATTAACGTCAAAAGTGTGTGATATATTATGTGATCACTTAATTATTGATGTGTGTGATATATTATTTCAATGTAAAACTATTAAAATAGGATTATAGAATTTAAATCTCGTATAAAACTATCACTTTAGTAAGAATAGATATAGAAGTCTAGTTTCGTAAATTCTCTTGCTCGAGTGTTGTTGTTTGCATCTGTTGAACTGCCTCACTGCCTATTAAATATATTAAATTTTTGGAAAGTATAATACTCAAGAAGTTTTGAATTTGTGATTTGTATGTGTTACTTGATTTAGGAGAACATTCAGGTTCTCCTAAATCAAGTAACACATACAATTCTTGCTTCTGTTTCATTTGTTTAATTTTAAAGTTGATTTATGAATTAGACCAATATTTAAATTGAATTAATTTAACCATTAAGCCAGCCAAGAAAGAGTTACAAACTATTGGAAACCCATTTACCTTAGTTTCCTTGAGATACGTAATAACAAGGGCGCCCGAATTCATATTATTGCTTTCGAATACATCCTTTGAGCGTCTTATTTTTCCTCGTATATGTTACAATATTTTTTTAAACTATTACAGTAAATTTGAAGGAAGCTTACTTATGTTACAACCCCATTAAAAACATCAACAAGGTTGCTGTAATTCACTTTGGCACAATCAATTTATTCGTGGCTGAAGCATTCAAAAACTAAATTAAACTTCAGAACAAAAAATAAATGTGTACGACCCTTGTAATTAAAAATATACATGTGAATTAACGGTGTCAAATAAAAGAACTATTTCAAATGTAACTTTATTATTATGTAGGTATAATAAATCTGCACTTACGCACTTGTTTGAGGCTTTTGAGACCTGTGAGGGACCTTTTATAGAACAGAAGTATATATTTTTGCACCTTAATTCATTAAGTCTAAAGTAGATTAAATACGGAGAAGAATGCGATAACTTACACATGGCCCCAGACCAACAATGAGACGTGACTACGATGCAGTTTTAAACAGATTTAATTAAATAATATCAAACAATACAGTATAAATTTTCTAAATAATAAGTATATAAGAAGTTATTTTTGACTCATAAAAATATGTTTAGCATTAATTATATGAAAGTTATAAAAAAAAAACTATCTTTAGTTTAGGATTCCTTTATTACAAGATCAGAATTTTATTACAAATTCAATAGATATTAATCAAGTCTGCATCATCATATTTAGCCAAGCTTTGGTCAACGCCCCGACATCACATATCATATGAGCTACATTTGTATCTTTGTGTGGATTGCAAATAAGATTAAAGTACTAGCACTTTAAAATCTTATTTCATGGAAACTAACTTCATAAGTTTATTTAAATTTGTGTATCTTGAGTATAATACATTGTTTAAGTCTTCTTAATATTGAGTAGTAATTATTTCATAGTATTTATGCTATTTTTGTAGTGACGGCACTGACATACTCATAGAGCAACAAGAAGGAGTAAAGAATGTCAAATAGAATTTGTCAATTATACATAAGTTGTACATATGATTTTATATTTGTCACAAAGTTTGTTAAATATCTAAATAAGAAGTTGAATATTAACCTAGGTTATTTATACATCTTCATTAATTTTAGAAAAATAATTCAAATGTAACTTAAATATAATTTGGAAAATGAATATTAGGTAATATTTTTTTATTGTTATTTTTAATATCACTAGTACTCGTAGCAACAATACAACTCCGACGTTGATAAAATAAGTGTGTTTGTAATACAGTTTTATTTTATTTAAATTACATACGGTCTTGTATTCTTCTATTAGTGACGTAAGTCCCAAGATTGTATTATTAGTGAGGGACGTGAAGCTGTCTATATTACTAATAAATTAAAAGTTATTTTATTCAATATTCAATTAAAAATACATTTCTTATAGAAGAACAAAAAGCACACAATCTTATTTTTGAATAAAGAATTTGAACTTTTGATATGTATAAAAACTAAATTGTATAAAAAGAATTTAAAATAAAATCTCCTGAATTTTTTTATTCATCCTAAATATCACTGTGTTTTTTAATTTCTAATATTTGAAACTCCAAATTTCACTTGAATTTATTTCAAGCTTGATATAATTGGAACTACTATATTAATATTTTAAATATATTGTAAGTATAGTAATATGTAAACATGCTATAATTCCTGGGGTTTGTTGTCAAATATTATAAATTATGCTCGAGCAAGGGTTCACTAACTGATTGCATAAACCAACTGTATAGTGATACAATCTACAATGCGCTACGTCAACTACCATACTTATATCGCATTGTGGAAAGACTATTAGTGAGCTTTTAGCCAGCTTGTAATTGGTGGACACTTTAATTCGCTATTTTCGAGAATAGATATTGATACTAAAATCGAATGAAATAGGCTTATTACATGGATATGGGCTCTATATAGCATGATTATCTTAAAGTAATTCATCATGTCTACTGTCTTAATGTAAAAAAAAATCAAGATTAATTTTACCTACGATATATAATTTATAGTTAGGGTCTATCTCCCGACGATTATTAATAACCGTCATTAGCATCCGGACATGACCGAGTAGTCCGGTAGTTGTTATAAGACCATTAAAAAATATTGTAAATTTAATACAAATTTACGAAACTTTTATTTAAATTAAAACAGAAGTTCGCCTATTTGTCACAATGTTATCTGTCTCAATGAGAAATGCAACTGCACTGACGCTACACGAGATAAATTTATTGCATTGAAATAATTATTTAGAAGTGTTTTTCATTTTTATACAAAATTTATATTATGTATAGCTATAGCAGTTCTATTTCAGCTTTAAATATTACTGTATTTTGATAAAATTATTACCATACTGTGATGTATTAGTTGTTATATTTAATAATAATAATGGAGAACTTTATTCTAATTTACAAAAACTGAGACTTCTACTTTATACTGTTTTATCTTTTAATTATTAATTAAATATATAATGAAAACTATTGAAATATATTTATAAAAAAATATTATAAAATAAATGGTATTATATTATTATTTGTACTAATCTTGTGGCCTCTAACATGTTACACGAAAAGGTTGAGAAATTTCTCCTTCATCGAATGCCATTACAAATGTTTTAAAGTCCAAGAGAAATGTGTACCTCCATGTATCACGTACATGAATAGTTTATGTTAGAAATATTGCTAGGAAAAATGTTGAAAAGTTATTTATATTGCAGTCCAAGTGGATGTTGCTTTTAACACATTATTTGTTTAAAATATTTTATTGCATTTAAGTGCAGACAAATATGTATATTACAAAATGTAAGAAAGCATCGAGTCATACAGATTATTGTTACTTTTCTTTATGTAATTTTGATAAGTTTTTAACTGAAAATATTTAATAACTATTTATTCTTGACTTTGTATGTAATTCCACCAAATAAGAAAGTTCTTAACTTTTATTTCCGTTACAAAATCATACCTTATCATTACTTCTGGTAGTGCTCCAATCATGTATAATGTTTTATGAGTGTCGTATTTTGTATTATATCTTAAAATATAACTCACGTACTTAAGATTAATTTTTCTACTTCCCAGACTTATGATGTAGTATATGATGTAGTAGGTATACAAAACCTTATTTAAATCGAAATACCATATCACCCATTGAAATTAAGTTAATGAACTAGTCATGATTGTTTATTCTTGATTTCTATATAATGTAACATATACTTGATAGAATACAAGAACAAATAAACAAACAGTTTGAGGATTTAAACAACGCATTGGATTGAAACAACTATTAATATAACATACTCATTACATAAATAAATTCTTTATGAGAGAAATTTATGTAAAAAATAATGTTATGTAACTTAACAACAAGATTAATATTTTTTAAATGCCATTTATATTTTCCTAAAAATAACTAATACTCTTTTCTTTTATAGATATTTTATGGCAATGTTTATAACACTATATTAATAAACAATGTTTACAACACTATATTAATAAGCTCCCAAGTAACTAGAACTCTTTGACAGAAATTTTAAATTACGTAAGTGTTACCGATTATTTAAAGCATGACAGACTTACTGAGTCTTTGTCGCCTGGTGGGTGTACAATATTTTAATTGAGCTGGTTGGAAATAAAAAAATGTTGTCTAAAAAAACTTAAATTTAAAAAATCCATAAATACAATGGTAATGGTAATGGTGACATCCAGTGGTTAGACGCTGTAACAAATTGGATAAATCACATACAGATTTAAGCCCAGGTAACACGATTACTATTTATTTGTTACGCCTTACGAGTTGGCTTGCAGATTAACATTAATTGGGGCTAATTTATAAACAATGGCTGCAACTGCCAATTCTTAATAAAGATGTTTACATTTTAATTGTTTCTTAATATTTTTTTATAAATGAATCAAAAAATAATAAAATATATTATAATCAATTGTTTTGGCTATTTTACTTTTAATAATTCTTCGGTCAAGACGCGATCTCCTGTTCGATTAATAGACTTATGAAATAATAGAAGTTTAAGAAGTATGTATCAAAAGCTATTATAATGTATATTGTAATGTATCTAAAATACATTACAGTAAACCAAATCTAATTAATTACCCTGATATAAAAATAGGATAAATGAAAAATGAAAAATATCGTTTGAAGCCGTTGGAAATAAAATCCAAGTAATATTTTATCACCCCATCCACTACTAAGGCACATAAAATGCAAACCATTTTATCTTATGATCTTTTTTATATATGTTAAAAATATCATGCCAAGTAACTGATCTAACAATCTATAACATGAATATCTGGGTGTAAGTAAATATATAAAAACCATATAATTGAATAAGAAATTGCTAGTAGGTTAGACGCCGCTTCTAAGAATTTTTTTTTAAATGCCTACATGTATGAAGTAGTTGATATCGTTTAAAAATAGAATATCTATACATTCTTTGCTTATAACTTATTAGATCAATAATATATCACTGGCTGTAGCTGTTACTAGACATTAGTATTACTATAATAATAAGCCATTGTCTCTTTAGTCTACTGCATATAATAAATTAGTTTGTTCTGCTTGCGTGCATGTTATCGCATAAATAAAATTATCTCAACATTACAAAAACTCTTACCATCTTCAATATTATATATTTATGTTCTCGACACGAAGTTACTCTTTGTAAGAAGACAAATACTCTATGCTATTTTAATATACTAAAAATTTCTACCAAAACATAACCATTTATTACAAAGGGTACTTGTATTGTTGATTAACGACACAGATTAAGACAAATTATTACAGTTAAGTAACTTGCATAAGTTAGATATAAAAAAATAAATGGTTAAGAAAAAAAAATTAACCTGATAATTATACTAATTACTGTGCTGTAAGGTTTATTTGTGTAGTATGTATTTGACTTCACTTGGCAAAATTTAAGTAAAGGGTAGATATGAATTAATAACTATCTTAATAATTAAACTTCAAAAGAAAATTAAGTAGTTTGTAAATTAACATTTTCAGTTGTTGTAAAAGGAACAAAAATCAATAAATAAATAATAATAAATAATCAAATAAGGGTAACACTTCTTAAGGGTTAATCAGTTATAATAATTATTAGGTTTGTGTCCTTAGTCAAACGTATTTGTATGCAAAAATAAACGTTTACTAAAATATTTTATTTTTGTATATTTTAAGAATATAAACTATCATCTATACCCTCTTCCTTAATTGTTTTTAATATCTAAATATTCGTAACTTCACGTGAACTTACAGAACTGACTCAATTAACAGATAAAACGTGATGACGGAACTAATTTTATCAATTTTAATAGTTGTTAATTTTGAGTTTGCTGGCGTTAATATAATTTACCTTGAAAATTTGTAGAGTGTTGGATTGTCTGTATATATTCTATAACAAGAAAACACAATAGTCAGACATTTCGGCTGACTATTTTGTTTTCTTGTTTTATTTATTTATTTATTTTTATTCACAATCCGCCTGACATTGGCTAGTGGTCACACTGAATGTCGAGACCGTAATATTGAACGAAAATATAGTGTTATCGACAGTTGCTATATGGACAAAACAGTAGTAAAACACAAAAAATCTAAATAAGCGTAGTGTTAAAAAAAATATATCATTGGGTAATTTCATAATAAATAAGCATAGATATGTGATATATAATATATAATATAAAGATTATGAGAATCAAGACATGACGATGACAGGAGTTGAGAAGTGTTGACGTATGCCAGAAGTCTCATTATGCCACGCCGACCTACATTGAGATAAGGGAATGTGATTTGTTGATAAAAATGCTAAAATAAGAATAATAAACGACATTTTGCCGCGCAACCAAACCTTTAAATGGTGACAGTTTATGATGTAAAAATTCGTTGCTTACGAAGTTGCTTAAACCATCATAAAAAAAGTATATAAATAGAACTTTGTCATGCCACATGGTAGTTATATAACCTTTTTTAAAATCTTCACTTAACCTCCTTATTGGATAATACTTTTTGGTCTGTTACAAATCTGTGTAGTTAAAAGATTTTGTAGCTCGGAGTGAGTTGGAAAACTACGGCTCTTCGATTTAAAAACTTTGTTGGTTTTCAGTTTCTAAAATAATGAATAGGCTTGTTTATTTAGGAGCTTTTCTAGAACATTAAAAATATTTTTTTCATCTATCTTTAGACGCTTTTTGAGAAGAAATTTAAATAATCTGTGACTCGATAACATTTTCTCTTATAATGAAGCAACGTCTAGGAAAAAATAATTGTAACTTTATAAATATAATTACTATTAATAAGTAGCTTAATTTAAATATATCAATATAATAATATCCATGATAATCTGTTTAAAAAATAATTTCAAATAATACTTACTAAGTATATTTTGTAATATATAGCGTCGGTCATATGAAATATATCTTAATATATCAGCTATATATTTAAATATAGTATATATAACATAATCTAGAACCAGATGTAGAAAATTTTATACAAAATTTCTTAAATATAGTAGTAAATTGAGCCTTTAGTTAAGAAACTCTGTATTTTTTCATTATTTAACAAAAATATATACATTATTCTACAAATAATTAAACAATTACTTCTGTTTGAAAAAAGACTATGCATTTCATGTTTCCACCTCGAAATAATAAAACTCCATACAAAATAAACTGCACTAACATCAGTGTAAAACTAGTTTCAACCAGCTCAATGTGATTTAAAGCGATTTACATCACTTTCAGAATACGAACAGAGATTACTGATCAAGAAACTTGTGAGCTTATTTTACATCTATGTCTCGGAAAGTATGTATTAACAAGCAAACAGTACCTTCGTAATGACTGAGGACTTCTACGTCGCACTTGAGAGAATCTTACGCAAGATGACTCATTAAAATTTATCTCTAACAATCTTAAAGCTTCACACAGTCACTAACATCTCAGTTTAAATGAAATAAAACCTATATCAGATATACTAAAAAAAATATTCTGTTGAGTGAACTTAGAGAAATGTCAATCTAGTTTACGTCTCACCTATGCTCTTTTAATTAAATAATTAATTCAATCCCCTTAACAAAAATGTTTGCAACACTTTTGAAAGCAAAAATTTGCAAAATAATTAACGAAAAACCCAAACAGGGTTTAAGAAATAATGAAAGCATGGGTGCCATGATCCCAACATTTAAAGGCACATCTCAAAGGTAAATAATCGTTTCCACGGTGTGTTTATATATTAACGCGACGTATAATTTAATAACTACAATTTGTGTGCTTATTTATTATAAGGTCTAGAAATATAAAAAAATATATGCTAAATAATTTTAATCTAATCTGTAAATGGCCACATGATGTGTATCTCGCAATAAATTGTTCATTCAAAGCTCCTTTTTATCTTAAAAAAGATTAAAAAGCGTCTACTTCTCCGAATACCATGGTCCATATCCATTATTTTTATAATAATTTTTAGTAGTCTTAATAACTGTTATTATCCTCCAATAGATGTATTACATCAATCAAAACATAAAAATGAAAAACTATTCAAAGCATTTTTATCTAATTTAAATGTTATTTACATAAGAAGTCTAAAACTATTCAAAATAAATTTTAATTGTATTCTGACACGTATTCAACAGCGGTCGGGACATATTTCTCATCTGCACTTCACTGAACTGACCGCACATCATAACTATCAATCTTATCTACAATGGACACTGTTGTTCCTGATTGATAATGTCATCAGCTATTCTTTAAGTACAAAACTTGTAAGATGAAAATATTGTCCAGTATGACAAGAAAAGAGCCTTTCGTTTGGTGCCAGTGAAAAGTAAATACAGAAGAGACGTTTCTCGATTATGAAACAAGGTTATTTAAGTATTTTGGTTTCAACTATTTTCTTTATACCGTCTCTAGTATAGAGATTAATGAGGTTTTATCAAAGAAAGATTTCTAAATTTTCTATGTACGTTATATGTACGCTTGATTGTTTTTGTGCTATTAACTATTAGATATTACACAAATAGTAACTAAATGTCAGTGTTGTCAATGTTATTAATCTACTATATTACTACTATTCAATGTTATATTTTATACATTATCATACTTTAACAAACAACCTCGGTTTCGAGAAGTAAGAAACTGTATGTATTCCTAAACGCTGACTTGTCACAAAGTCTAGTTAACTAACTGAATTCGGATGGACGGTCGAACTTTCGTTGCGGGACGGAACTTAAAATTGGACTTTCGTCAATTAATTCCTGTATTGTATTCAATTTGATTGTATAGATGTACGAGTAATTCATTTTATTTAATGTACTAAAGTGACTCGTTTTTATTATAAACTTGTAGATTTCTGCGGATTTAGAAAGAAAACACTATTCTATTCTACGATGTTGAGTAAAGCAATAGTGACCAGTTATATTTACGAGAGTTTTGAGAAAAAGAAAATATCAATTAGACATAATACATTTTTTATCTGCTGTTACATATTCCTTCTTCAAAGTTACGCATCTGGCACGACCAGAGACAGTTTTTGGAGGATCACTTGTAGCTTCACGACGTTTCAAGAATTTGGAACTTGTTGCATCACGGTTTCAATTCATGCTATGAGTTTAAGCGTTTTATATTTCCTGATGGTAATTCGACACCGATAGAGCCATTTAGTATCCAAATATTTCTAATGTCATAGTGCTCACGAACAGTAATGAAACAGTTTTGCTTCTGTTTTGTCAAGAATTCGGCCAAGACATATTTTGTTCCCTTAAGACACGTCTTTTTACGCCAGTTAATCGACTTAGCACCCGGATCTCAGAATTTACAATTTACAAGAATCTCAGAATTTACAAGAATGGGACGACATCTGTCATTTTAGGGAGTGCCAAGCCTTCTACAGGATTTAAATAATAATACTGTGATGTTGGTAAGCTTTAGATGGTCATAAAAAATACAAGATGCCACTGAAGTCAAATCCTCACCTTGTCTCTCAAGTACAACCGATAACTTTAGAAATTTCGTTCTGAATCTTATCTCAGACTTATCTAATATTTTCATAACTTCAGCAAACTGTTGTTAAAGTAAGATCAGATTATTCTTAACATGTTGCTTAAAATTTGAGGACGACAATTTAATATATGTCACTCACGTATTTGTCTTTGCTAAATTAAACTCATATTACGTATTATGTAACAAAACAAAAAAAACATGATTTTATGTATAGTATAAAATACAACGATTGTGTTCAATTTAATTTCTATTGTTATTATTTCTTAGAACATCCGTAGTAAAGCTTAAAAAATATGTATAACTGGAAATTTTTATGAAACAAAATCTTAAAGTATTTGAAATTTACTATTGTTCTATCATATTATTTCATGTATACTGAAACTTCAAACTATTACTCTTATTAAGAAACGGTCATTCTAAACGTGTCTGAAGAATAACATTACCTGCGACTTGTTTTAAATAACTCTTCATTGTACTCACTGTCAATGAAATTCAATTTTTCTTGTGCATTAATTTACATTATACCAACAAGACGAGATAAAACTGGTTTATTGAAACCGCATAAAATAACCGAACAAAGTTTCTAAGAAACTAAAATAACATAAAAGTAAGCGCTAGAGCACTTTGCATCAGAATTGTTTGTTTTATAATAGGAAGACTTTGTAAGAACTGACTTTTATCCTTCAACAGTCATTCTTTTCTCAAAATGTAGAAGATTTGTGAAGTAAATTTAGAGAGGAAATTAAAAGTTAATGACCTGAGTACCTATAATGGTATTATTTTAAAAGTAATAAACATTTTTAGATAATCTAGCAGTTATGAAAATCATTAGTTTCCAATATTCCATTGCTCACCAAGGCTTTCCTTTTTAAATTTTATGTGGGGTGAGCAGATACTTTCAATGCAACCAAGTGAAGTAATAATTATTTTTATATAATATATGTAATCATGTTATATAGGAATTTCGTTTCTGATATATTTGATATATTTGTGATACCAAATTACGTTCTCTCTCAAGACAATTTTATTAATTATATGTTGACACCTAATTAAACGAAGCTAATTTTCTCTGTTATTTCCGAATCTTTTAAGAATTTAATATCATCCATGCTTTTTGAGTTTACTCTCACTGACTTGATATTGACTTCAGTAGTGGTTTTAATGACGTTAATCATGACTTGTTGTTTACCCGTCTTAAAATGAATTAATGCACGTACGAGTTCTGGATTATTCAGTTCATATCTGTCGACAACAATTTAAGACTAATGAACAAATTTTCACAACATTCATTATATATAATATCGTATATTTTAAAGAAGATCTTATAAACGTTTTCCCCTATAATAAAGACACTTGAGTTAACGACGACGATATTAAGTTTTCCTTTCGTGAATACCATTTACTTGGCATGTGAAGTTATCCACTCATCATATGTATTAAAATACACGAACATAAATCTTACATTATAATATTTTTCGTGTTAAAATATTCAAATCTACAAAACATATATAAAAAGCCGTTTTTAAGTACTGTATGGGTTGGCCTTAATCCAGTGTTAGAACAAGAAGCATTAGATGTAAATTGCACTCTTAACTTTGACTTAAAGACCATTCTATGATTTAGATTAATACCACAAGATACAAAAACATTATTATATCTCTTTTATTTCAACTTTTTTAACAAAAAGCAAGCCTACTTGTAATCTCCTGTGTACACTGCGTTATCGGTTCTCAACACTTGAGATGAAGCTATAATCTCCCACATCACGTGACTTTCCTACTTAATAGGTACTATGATTGTGTACGCAATTAATTTAAGTTAATAATAAGGATTAAGAGAGAATATATTAATTGAGTTTCTATAGTGATATATTTTTATGTACAATATTATCAAAATCATTTCTTTCTAAAAATTAATAACTATAAATCAAAATGACATAAGTATGTCTTAACCCAATTTATAATTAAAAAAAGGAGCAAACTTGATTTGCACAAATATAATAGCATTATTCTTAAACTTCAACATATTCTACGATGAAATGTTCTTACTTGCCAAATTTTTTAGTTCTAGATCAACGGGAAGTAGTAGCCTTTCAATTTTGATTCCCTTGAGAGTGTCTAAATACCCGTTTTTTGAGACACAAAGTTAATTTAGCTGTTTAGTTTTTCACAGCTTTAACCGGATATATACCTAAGCATAAAGTCTTAATTTAAACTCGATATGTACATATGTTCCGACATAAAGATTCTTGAGAAATAAACAAATGGACTGACAGACGTGCAAAAGTGATCCCTTAAGGGTTCTTTTTTTCATTTAAGGTAAGGTACGTTAAGGTATTTCTTTGGTGAAGAGAAACAGGTGTAGACAAGAGGTATTGAGAAACAGTGGTGTTCACATTTCCACTTAAGAGAGAATTTTCCACATCTCGTTATACTCAGTGTATTCCCTAAGGGCATCTGTTGTTGGTCTTAATGAGCTTTCTACTTGTGTTGACAACATTGCAATTAACACAGTCAAAGGATTCCCGTTTAGGCTTTTTAGTATATCTATTTTATACCTTAAAATGAATAAACAATGATTTTTTGAAATTTGAAATTGATTTTTAAATTAATTATTTTATAGGAAACTTAAAATTTATCATAGCGGTTGAAAAAGGTAGTAAATTTAATTTAAATAAAATTTAAAAGTGTGACCATTAAATTTGATTCCACAAAATAAGTTATCACTCTCATGTTTTGGCGTCATTGATCCGACCAAATGTAAATTTGAATGACTAACGTGCTTAATTTTAATTTCAAATTGCAAAGGAAATGTACTGCTTTGGCAACAAAAAGGTTTACAACATAGAAAAGGTAAAAATATAAAATAAAAATAATACATATAACAGTTCTTAAATGATAGTTGAATTTACAGTCAAGAAACTAACAAAAGACATGATTTAAACATAATATGTATTTTCATTGCAAATAAATATATAAACCTATGTATTTAGTCTATACTGTAGTTATTTAACTACAGCTCGTATTGGACTGGTTCGACCGGTGAAGGACCTCTCACGGAAGATCGACGTCGACCCCCCACCAAATATGAAAGCGATGCCCCAAAAAAATATACCCCAGGAGGGTACTGGCTTTGATGAAGCCGGGGAACCCCTCTCGGGCTATCCGTCCAACATACAGGTCTCTCTCGGGAAAACGTCGGTGAATGCTGAAAGAAACTTGTGTCTTCAATAGAGACCTCCCTAGGTATGGTCTCTGAGTGGGGTGAACTGAACCACGTTCAGTTCAATCCCCTAAAAAAACAGATTTGCGCGTTTACCACTAAGAAAACCCCATTTGTCGTATAACCGCTCTTCGAGAGCACTCCTCTCATTGCCTTGCCAAGTATCAGAATACTGAGTCTCGACATTTCGAGTGATTGTCAGTTTCGTGGTCATCTGGAGAGCAAGGTCAAGTTGGCCTCGAAGAAATTGAGAGTGATTAATAGAGCGAGGTAGTATTTCAAACCTGGTCAAAGACTTGCGCTCTATAAGGCGCAGGTCCGGCCACACATGGAGTACTGTTCTCATCTCTGGTTCAGATCACCCCAATATCAGCTTCTACCATTTGACCAAGTACAACGGAGAGTCGTTCGAGACCCGGTGCTCTGCGAACGGTTGAACTCTTGGCATTGCGTAGAGACGTGGCTTCTTTGTGCGTCTTCTACCGCATTTACAACGGGGAGTGTTCCGAAGAACTATTCGATCTGATGCCTGTCGCCGAATTTCATCACTGCACAGCGCGCCGTCGACTCCTTTACCATCCCTACCACCTGTACGAGTTGCGATCCTCCACTGTGTGGTTCTCAAGGACCTTTTCTCCACGTTCCATTCGCTTGTGGAACGAACTCCGTTAGGCGGAATTTCCAGATCGGTACGATATGGGTACCTTCAAAAATGGCGTTTACTCGTACCTTCAAGGCCGGCAACACTCTTTTAAATCCTCGGATGTTGCAGGAGTTCATGGGCGGCGATGATCACGTCCATCTGTGACCCGCCAGCTCATTTGCCCTCCTCTTAAATAAAAAAAAATCCAAGTTAATTCTCATCTTCATTTTCCATATCTTCTTTTAAAATAATTTAATAAATCTTTCATAATATCTGCACGTTTTGCCAGAATTAACTTCATTATTAATAATCTTTTCAGCATAAAGACTTTAATTGAGCATTACTCACTTACAGCGTTAAAGATAAAAGAGGTATTAAAACTAAGTGATTCAGGAAGACTCTGAGAAGTTTAACAAAGATTGGGTGAAAAGTTAACTAACAGGATTTCTAATGGGTGTGTCAAATTGTTCCTTATTTTATTATTAGATTCAAAAATACAACAATTTGTTCGTCACTTTATTTTACTTTTAAATTAAATTATAATATTTGTTTTCATTTATTTAAAATGATCGACTAAGTGCGTACCACATAAATTTATTCAATGGAGGGAAAAATTATAAAATTCTTTAGATTTTTATCATATGATGCCATAATTATTGACTCAATTCAAAATTATATTCTAGAAGTCTATTTCATACCTTAATATATTAAAAACGATATAAACGTAAATATTTAGTGCATTATTTCACAGCGTCTTTGTATCTGTTTACAGTTCAATGTTTTATACGTCTGCAAGGAACTATACAATTTACCAGCTATTATATACTTTGAGGACTGTTTTGCATTAAGTCGTTTGAAAAAATAATGAACACAAACTAATGGACTCAGTTTTACA
This sequence comes from Melinaea menophilus ssp. n. AW-2005, assembly GCA_918358695.1. NCBI lineage: Eukaryota > Metazoa > Arthropoda > Insecta > Lepidoptera > Nymphalidae > Melinaea > Melinaea menophilus. The sequence continues at coordinate 3,967,879 of OU911046.1, read as the reverse complement.
TGACCTATCAGTGATAGTCTTCTAACAAGTGCAAGTATACTGAGGACGCATTGTAGCTTTATAGCATTGTCTACGACACGATAATACAATATATACAAATATGGTATATATCGTCGCTGGGCCTTAAAGGCCTCATTATTATATTAACTATTTGTTAGATATTTACAATTGTTTATAAAATATTATAAGGTAGATTTAAGACTACCCCACTATCTTTTTATTATTATAAATAAATAGTGTTTTGATAAATATTGTAGGTAAATAATAATTTGTTGCGTAATTAATACTTGTTAATTTGATCATGCGATATTGTCAGTTTTCCGGAATCGAATCAAACAATCAACTTATTTGAGAACTTGTATAAATAGCGGAAAACTCGCTTCGATAATTTACTTTTTGCCTGTTTTTCGAGTTGGACACTGATAAGAACATATTGATGTTGTACTGTGAGTAATTATAAATGTTTATTTATTCTTTTAGAAACTTTTAGATTATTTCTTTGTGTTATTCATAATAAAATATAAAGCTTAGTTAAGTTTTCATTTATTGTGACTGATTATAAAAAGTAGGTGTATTAGAGAACTTCGATTACTTTAAATTAATCATTTTTATTATTCCTAATGAAATATTAACTAAAAAGTGAGTGTATTAAAGAACTTTTTATTATTATTATTAATTATTATTATTATTCAGCGAGTGTATTTTGAATTAGTTGTAATTGATAATAAGCTTTGATGTGTTTTAATTAATTAAAATTGTTATTTATTATGTGCTGTTATTATGTGCTGTGTTTTCTTCTTCCTAAGAATTTATAATTGATTGTATTTGACTTTTTATTTGATAAGTATGAGTAATACTGATAAAAAAGTCGATGAAAAGATTTTAAAAAGTTCTATATCAACAATGGACAATAAAACATTTAACATTCATTCGTAAAATATTTATTGCTCGTAAAATTCTTTTATTGATAAAATGTCCCGCCACTTGAAATTTATTATTTATTTAATATACTTTTATTATTCTATATAATACTTTTTTCATATGGTTTAGCTTGTTTTTTTTAATTTTTTAATATCATGGGTTAACTTAAAGTGAGAACAGAAAATAATTATTAAAAAAGTCAGATATCTACGACTATTGTATTAATTCTCTTAAATATGAAAATGTTATTTGTGCATTTGTATGTTATATTAGATTTAAAATACACTTTTGCTTGTTTGTTTGATACATAAACATGAAATATTTATATATTTATTATTAACACTAAATATTATAATCCAATGTTTTATTTACACTACGCCATACTAACATTTCAATATAACTTCCCTATTTCCAATTCTTATTAATTTAAAAATTAATATAAATTTCTGGTAAAATTGGTAATAGCTTGTCACATGAAAACATGACAAACAAAACCAACAACACCCAAAATTGAGTAAGTCAGCTTTCTTTGGCAGATTTAAAATTATCACACTATTACACGCCCTGATATTAATTATTGCTACAATTTGTTTGTTAATAAAGTTTTCGTCACTTTCATGTTAAACTTTATTTCCATGCATACGGTTACATATTACACATAATAACAAGGTTGTAGTTAAAAATTAGTAGAAAATGGCCATCAGTGACGGCACCACTCATCATCAGGCGGACTATAAATTCATTTATTTCGTTATCTATTCGCAAACTGCCAACTGAGCCAGAAAATTGCAATGCCGTCACAATGTCGTTTTCACAGTAACGGACAGCAATGAAAGTCCCAAGTGGGTGAGGCATCTCATGTGAAGTATTTCAATGTTATGTAATCACTTTTAAATGAAACCAAAGATACTTTTAAAATTTTGCTATTCACTTTAATGATTAAGTTTAATAAGTTTAATAAAGTCTTTATTAATAGCGAAAATATATTGACTATATTTGTATAACAAGACGTATTGACTCAATAAATATTTTTTAATGTTATAAAAATATATATTTTGTTAATTTGTACAACTTTTAAACATAACACAAAGTCTTCATATCATAGTCATGTTAAGACTTAACATTACAACATGAAGACTAATCATGTATATTTAAAACAGGTTAGATAATATAAAAAGCAGAAATTAACACTATTATACAAAAATAATTATCTGTTGAGTTTGCTTTTCTATGAATAGAAGATTTTTAATGTTTCTCGGTCAGTTTGGAAGAGAACAAGCGCCGTAGCAACTTTGTTAGTCTGTCTGTCAAAAAGTTTTTCCATTATAATTGTGACATCGTCACATTTGTTATATGCAGCCTGTATTTTTTGCATTTTGACAAAATTAAACCCAATCAGCTACACAGCATTTCGTGTTTTTTTTGCGTTTTTTTTCAATCTCGAAAATCATATACTTTCCTGGATATTGTCGTACTGAAAATCATATTAAAATAAAAACTTATTTTAAAAGTAGTTATTATAAAATTATCTAAGGCATATTTCAAAAGCAATATTTGATATGGAAAACGAAGATGTGCATGTATTTTTACAGTGCGTCTGCTGGCACCGCGCTGTAAACCTACGTGTACTGTCCACCTTAACAATATAATTATTTATGCCGAAATTAAATTGGACATTACTATAAAAAATAAAGAACGCACATATTGATCAGTCTTTCTATGGTGTCTTTAAGGCAACTTATAATATTATTATTTTTTGCTGTTTAAACGTGTATTTCCTTAAAAAATGTGTTCAGTGAATAGTGCAATGAACTTTATGCTTATAATTTGTATTCATATACCTACATCAGTTATTATCACATTGGAACACACAGGATACATATAATCAAATAGCCTTACAAGTCATCTAATAGATTCGAGAGACGGTGATACGTTGAGTTTTTGGGGATTTTATACATATTGAAAAGAATTATTTTATTTAAGAATTGAAAATATTTATTATGTAATAAGCACATGCCCGAAGTGGCTTACAGATCAGTTGTATAAGTCCACTAAATTAATAAAGTAGTTACGTATAGCATTAAAATATGTAATAATTTTAACGAAAGAAGGCAATTTATGTTACGGTTCATTGATCAAAGTAATAAAAGAAGGGCTAAATTCCGTAGAAACTCCCCAAGATGTTGATGTATTTAAATTTTCATGTTCTTCGAAAGAGCAAAAGATGTGGACCTCGTGGCAGACAAACGACAGTAGGTATTCTTTGTCTTGTATAAAATTTGTTGTTCTTCTCACAAAGTATTGCTTCGCTTAGTCTTTAAGTTTGTTGGAATACTGTACCAATACTTTCTACAGATGCAGATTTTTTGAAATTTTTGTATGTGTGTTTGCAGTGAAGTACATAGCTTTTTATTGACTTTTTCTACTTTCGATGATATAAATTCTGTATTTTTAATAGATGTTCTCAGATTATCTAGATATAGATTTCTATAAAAAAACCGGTGAACAGGTAGGCCTAAATTTCTCTGTTTTAAGATATGTTTATCGGAGTATTTACAATTTTACTTAAGCATGTTTTCTCATAAGCCTCTGTTTGAGTTTCTTTTTAAAAAGATTCTTTTCAACGAATTAATTTACTCGATTTGGAAAATACTTCTGAGTGTGCACTATTTACTTGTAAGTTTAGCCTTGGCATTTCCTCGGTTAATTAAAAAAATAATTAATCATCGTTTTATTATTAAAGATAAATAAGGTAGCCTTTTTCGTTTTTTGAGCTTAGCGAATTCATTGACTCGTCTTGTTCGAATTTAAAGGAAGTATGCATTTTCGTTCACTTAGACTGAACAGTTATGTTGTTTGTTTTCATTTATTATTATAGGAAATAAAATAACTTTTTTTATTTAAAAAAATGGTACTTATATAATAAACTCTCAAATGGATGTTACAAAAATTATTTGTAAAAGTTCTTGTTAGGAGGACAATACTCAGTGTCAGCTACTGCAATTGGTTCTTAGCAGACAGACGTCGTTGACCTAACACATGACCTTATAACATTGCAATTTAATATACGTTTAATATATTTTTAATATCATTGTTTAGGTTATTGGAGAAAAAATATTTAAGTGGCATTTATAGCTTTCCAGGAGTCAAGAATTCTATATTATTAATTAAAAAAAAAGTTTACAAATAAAAACAAACATTTTGGTAATTCTATCAATCTATTTGTTACAGTTTAAGATATTACTTTATTTTGTTTAAAGATCTTTTGCACAATATAATAAGATAATATAGCATATATTATCTTGTACATACATAACAATTTTTATATTTTTAAATTAACTATGTACTTACTTAAGTTAATTGTGCCTTTCTTATAGAAAGGTGCAATTAGTAAGTGGAATCAACTATATAAAAAAAAATAACAGAAGTAAAATATTCTAGTAACCGATAAATAGTCAAGAAGACATTGAAAATTTAAACAACATTCTTTACGGCGTAATTTTTTCACCTTATCGATTACTTACTCCCGAAATAAGTTGAGTTAAAGCTTATGAAATTCTTTTTTTTCTGTTATAATTTAGAGATTATGTTGAGTCTCAGTGAAATCCATTAAAAATTATTGTTATTCACGAGACATGGTCACATTGTTAACTTAAAAATGTTTCATAATTTAGTCATTTATAAAAGTAGTAATAAATAACATTATTATTTTATTGTACCTTTTCTGTTATAAAGCTTGCAACACATAATAACTTCCACAAAAGAAAATTGCTGAAATATATTTACTCATAATATTGTTATCAATCCGAAATGTTTCCCTAATAGGTTTTTTCATGTTTGCCCAGCCCAATGCTGTCATTCATAATACCAAGGCACAGAAAAAATATTTTACTATGATTATTACGAGGAAAGTCTCTCCAATCCTGAAATAATACGGTCTAGTATAATATCACGTACATGATATATGGACGAGAATGAAAACCACTTCCTTTGTCTTCGTTCTTCGATTGCGTTGACCTTGATTTTGCCATTTTGGAAGAATGATAATTGATCATTTGGAAGATGCAAAGATAATAAAGTTTCAATATATAGAGAATACTATATAGATAAAAGCAATAGCTTTTAATAATTTCTTTAAGACTGTTTATTCAACTGCACTCCAAAAAATAACTTTGTTTGGAATGCCTTGATAGAATACATAAGGATAAACAAGTATCGTTAATTTGCTTTTATACAGAAAGGATACTTGTAAAGCACTTTTTTAATATATCATTCATTTAAGCAAACGTAGGTTTTTTGTTTGTTTTTTTATGTATTCTCATAGAACTATATATCACCCTTAATAAAATATTATGAAACATATCTATTAAAGTCTATTTACTGAAATTTACTGTTCCCAAAAGGATACCTTTTTTTTACTACTTTTTTAAAAAAATAAATATGACCTCGTTTCTTTGACCGACAACATGTATTGACAAGGGTCCAAGCTCATTGGAGTTCAAACGTGACCGCCCTGGCAATACCTAGTGGGCCCCTTAAGCCCTAAATACATAAATATTTACAGTCTGGAGGAAAAATAAATGTCAATAAAGATCAGATTTCAGTTCGGGTTCAAAATTGCAATTAAAGTAAAATAGTATTTAAAAAAACAAATAACTTAAAAAAAAGAAAATTACTTATTGTCTCATTGTGTCTATTTTCATGTCATATTGTAAATTATTCTAAAAAAGTTGCTAATATTTCTACATAGTTTAGGTAGTTGTAGTAGCTTGTGTTATTTAAATAATTAATCATTTCTATTAAATTGTAAGCTAGGGTACTAATTTTAATTATTATAGATGGATAAATAGAGTAGAAACATATTTACACGATACCTACGGTATCCCAGAAGACAGTATTTCGATTTTTGGTTGTGTTCATTTTTTTTTCCAGTTTATTTAAATCAAATTCAAATATTTTTATGAAACATTTTTAGCAATCAGACGTAAGTCCTGACCCATATTTAAGACCTGTCATGATTACTACCACATGGAATGTTAACACAACACTAATGCAAATATGAGATATGTTTATACACCACTTTCGACATAGTTTTAGTTCTGGAATCTGCAGATTGATAAAGACTTTAAAAATAATTTAGAATAAATGATATACAATAAAATGTATTTCTTTTGTTAAGATATTGCATTAATAAATATAAAAAAAGAAGTGTGATCTATTTGTCTATGTGAACATTATTTCAAATCATATGCAAAAATAAATTTAAATATCCATAAAGTACGGGAAAATAAAAAAAATAATGGTCTTCTGTCCTTCCGTCACGAAACAATGAAGATATCAGCCCAGATGTCAGCCGTGAAGTTGTATGAATTTATATAATACTTTTTAAACATATTGTTGATTAACTCTCATTTTATTTCCTATTTTATGTTCATAGAATGAGTTAAAACTTTGACCTTTGTTGATGTATGATGTAGTGAGTTTTAGTTACTTTTTTTTAGTTAAATTTTTTCGTACACTTCCATGTGTAAAGTTTTTGATGTTAAAAAGTTGTGAGTGTTGTGAGAAAACCTCGAAACAAGGGCCATGTTGCGGCTGTGGAATTCATGAGACTGCTTGCTCCTTGTGTTAGGCTATTCAGCCACCTATAGTGATATAGAGGATTTTCTCAACGATGAGGATAATGCAGGTCTATCACTTCTTATAGTTGCAGAATTATAAAAAGTGATAGACCCATGGCAAAGACTGGGCAAGCAATCTTTTCGACACATTTTAAAATAGAATTTTTTTATTACATTTATCTCTTACAACGGTATATAAATAATTTAAAAAAGTGTTATAACTACATTTTTTACAATTTACATTACAATTTAAATCTGAAGTAACCATGTAACATATCATTAAATAGGAAACCTAAATCACGAAGTGATTTCGATCTGAGCAAAATATAAATTGGATTAAAAATATGTTTTGTTCATTTAGATAACTGTAAAAACTAATAACTAACTAATCAAATTGGCATTAATTTTACTAGTTTTATGTCTAATATATAACCTAAATAAAATGGTTACTGCATAAGTCAAATAAACTGCTTCAAATTAAAATATTTCTTATATATACATTTTACAAAAAGAAATCTTAAATCATATCAGTACGTTTTAACATCTCGCCTAAAGAAGTGCGTCCTCGGCATTTTTTGCTACCAAAATAACCTGCGTGCCCACAGAACTGCTAGAACTATCGACTATTTTACATCTTCAGGAGTGCAATTGTTACGCCATTCTCTTTACAATTCAGATGTTATTTCTTTTTAATTAATGCAGTTAACATTTTTTCGTGGTTTATAATTCATCAAGGCACACGAGATCGACGAACACTTTTATTGGCTTTTTTTTCGAGTCGATCGTAAAAAACATTTTTTTAATGTTTTGTAATCTAGTTAACCCAAACACAGAAGTGCATAGAGGATGGAGGGACTTTTTTGGTAATCTATAAAAATATTTTTGATATTCGTACTATTTTCAATTTACTAACAATTTTCTGAACAGCCTAGAAACATGGTCATAGACTCTTAAGTATAGTTATGTTATTTGTTTTACTGGTGGTCTGTTTGTTTTTCTAAAATAGATTTTAACTGAATTTGGTATTGTGATTACTTATTGCTCAATTTAAAATAAGATAAAACATTTTACAGCTTATTTTGTAAATAATACTGGAACAAAAAAGAAATACAGCAATCTACACATTAAAAATGTTCGGTTATTATTTTTCTCTTTTATAATAAAAATAACTTAACACAAAGATAAAATTTAAAAAATTATAGGGCTTTGTCATTAAATGTGGCTATTGATTCCGTATATTAGAAAGTATTCAATTTACCTCAATAATATTACATGACAGATGATATTTAATTGATTAAAGATGCTGTACTCAGCTCAGATACATATAACTGCCTAAAAATATATACAAAGTGTACATTTCTTACTTATACCATTTTAAACAAAATAGTTACTGTTACATTTTCCGTTTTTATATTATATTATTATATTTATATTATATATTTACTACTAAATCCTCTTAGAAATATAATATATTACTTTCAAATAAAAAAACAATACAAAATTCAATTTATATAATCGGCACAAAATTTTCTAAGGAAATATTTTATCAAGTGAGAAATTCCTTTAATTTTTGTGGGTTGAGTTTCAATCTTTGAAGTATCTCAAGTATTTTCCGGCACACGCCTTTGAGAAATACTAAAGATAAAAGGTTTTTGAAATCTTCGCAGTGGTTTAATTAAATATTTCTGTGAAATATTGTAAATGGTAACTCTTAGTGCGGTGCGTTTAAATTTTCATTTTTGATTAAAATTTTAGTACACAAAGAAACTTTACAAACGTATTTTACATTCTGGGCAATTGTTATATTACAATTTTTTTAACATACTCGTATGTCATACGTGATACCTTATCTCTTCATAGCTAAACTCTTGTTCAGGAAAATTTTATAGTCTATTACGGAAATACCGCGACTACTGAGATTTCTAATACTGATTGATATACATCTATATACGTATAGGCTGAAAATATATAAATAAAATCATTTTAGATATATCACAAATCATTTAAAACTAAGGAGCAGTAGAACCTTGACGTAATGTTAGTGAGGCTATAATTTTTACTTGATGAATTGTTGATAAAGCCTGTAAGCAAATTTTGCAATGCGTGTACCGCAGGGTCACATATTACTGCGTTTTATATTTTATTATTCGAATTCAGTTGAATATGTATGAATATCGTAAACTATATTGCCGCATTTTCCATTTTTATCCTTAAATTGTAATAGTCAAACATAAATAATAATAAAAATTAAATAATTATATACAAAACGTTTATTTTTAATCACAATTAGTTATTACTCCGCTAGAAGATATATTGTAAGAGAAGTAATTGAATGAAATTAAATAAAGTAATATGTATCTCCTAAATCTTTGAGCCGAGTAGAAAAAAAAGTTTTTTATGAAGTAAGACAAGGACAGCATGATAAAATTTAACTTATATCAACAAATAATTGGATAGTCTTGACACACAATATACTTGCCATGTTATATATCAAATAAAATGTCTGTATCATCTATAATATTTAGTTAGGTATCACACACAGAGATCTGAGATCTACAGAAATTATGAATGTTTATTGTTAAGAATAACATTATTTTTTAAATATTTAAAACGAGCTTGGAGCAATAATTAAAACTTTTTACGAAATTATTAATATTATTATTGTTGTTATAAGAAACTATAAAGAATTACAGAAATATAATGCAGATTGTATTTAAAATGATATAAAGTATTAATTTGACAAAGATTTGTATTGCTTTTGATTGATGAATCTACCTATTGCAATCGATGCGATGACGGGACCCAGACTCCAGAGTAAGGGCGCTACGCCGTTTATGAACTGGAGAATGAGAATCCGTCGAAAAAAAAATGTATATATCCCTCTATATATATGTATATATGATCCATCGGTCCAAATTCATCGTAGGCAAAATCTGACTTCACAGGTCGATAGGATAAATTAGTAGGACAAACGTAGCATCTCGTTTTTTTGGAACACCGACGGGAATCTACCTAACACGATCGACCTTGTCGAACAAGGTATTTGAATTAAAAGCACCAAATTGAAATGTTAATCAGATACCCATTCATAAATTTATAAAAAAAATTAAATGAAGTTTTAGCCGAGCTGAACATTTCACGAGTCACGTTGGGAATTAATTGGGATAATTTTATCATAACGCCTGTGAAAATATATTGTTTTAAAAATATTTAATTCAAAACTATATTAAATTACATAATGAATAACTGGGGTTTCCTGATGTTTTATACAAAAAGACTTACTATACTTACGTACTAAAATAAAAACTATTTGTGAAATTATTTATACTTGAATCTTATTAAGTATTAATTACCTAAGTATTAAATAATTCATTCAGCTGCGAGACTGAAGTAGCAGTGGCCAGGCACTTCTCTCGTGTCGTTCTCGAGTAGCGGCCACGGTAGACGCGGCGTGGGTAAGCTCCCCCTAGATGAACCGACGTCATGGTCAAAATCGCGTGAAGTCGCTGGAAGCGGGCAGCGCAAGATCGGTCTAGAAAGAACTTGGAGAACAGTATTTATACATTATGGCCAAAAAATTATAACGAACTTAAAGTTAGAGCTAAATTATTTGAAGTACTGATACTCTTTTAGGACATGGTAAAAGTCACGAGAGCTCCAACAAAAGATTTAAGAGCCTTTAAGAGATGCTATTTCCGAATGTTTGTAAATTTTTAGGAAATTTCGCAAACACAGCTTTTAGTGAGAGTATGAAGTTACATTATTTTAAATCTTCTTATTTTAAAATATTATTTATTGTTTTATTGAATTGCATTATATTATATTTACACTTAATAATATCTACAATAATTAATAGTAAAGCAGTGATGGCTGAATCACTCTGCTGAGGGTGATAAAACTTGCATAAAAGGTTTTCGAATATCAATTCAAATATTTTGAGATTGTTTGCGATATTGTCTATTACCTTGTGAATGTTTTATGTACATTGACTAGCTATGTTGTAAAATTTATTAAATTTTTGTAGAAATAAGATTTTTCCAGATGTAATTTTTTTTGAAAAATGTCACTCAACAAATATATATATATATATATATAAATGAATTTTTATAAACCTTTTTTTTCTGTTTCGAATTCTCTTCTCATCACATATTTGTTGTGATTAATATCAAACTAAAAAATACAATAAGTCTATGTACTATTAAAACACGCTAATCCCACGTTTCATCACAAACCTAGATAAAATAAACAACTACAACAAAACTATTCCAACTCAAAAGGGGATGTGACAACAAATAACACGCGGCACATGGTACAGTTTTTGACGAATATTACCTAAATAACAAACCTTTTACGAGTAATCAAAGGCTTCGCTGGTCCGTATATCGGATATAAATTAAGTCGTTTTATAAATATTTATATCGTTGTATGCCGTAATGTCACTCCATTATTATATGTATGTTTTTGTATTTAAAAAAAACGGAATATAGAAGTTTATTTTATCACGTAAGCAAAGAACGTTATCGGTAAAACATACAGACATACATACATAAAGGGAAATATAGACAACATATAGAAGTGTATAAAAAATAAAAAATAATTTATTAACTGATTTATTATTAATTATCCACATTGATGTTATATTTTAAAACTCAAATTTACAGAAATATAAAATAATTTATACATTTAATCTTGTTTCTCGAAGTACACATTGTTATGACTTTTGTTCAAATAAGAGCGCATATGGAAAAATACTATTCAAGATATCGTTATTAGTCCCGAGGGTACGTAGTTATTCTTTGTTTCCAATAATTGAAAAAATAAACAGTACGTTTCTTTTTATGTTATATATTTTATTTTAAATTTATATTTGTATAGAATATTGTATCATATAAGAAATAAGCACTACATGTTATCCAACGGCTTTGATCGCATAAACGATATCGGATCACGTCTGGAATACTAGTTGAGAGCTACTGATCTAACTCGGGAAATAAAAGCTTCATCCCCTATTGCTTCATGCTTAGCAAAAATTTTATATGCCACAAAGTCTATGTATGACCTGTGCATAACTTTCCTTAATAATTTCCTTATTATATATATATATATATATATTAATTTTGATATGACCAATTTTAGTGCCTTCAAATAAACAAACACTCCAACCTTATTATACTCAGATAGATATATTTTTAAGATGATTCGGCAGATAAAGTTTATTTCCAATACTTTTCTTTCTTATTCATTACCTTTTAACCTCTTTTCTCAATTTCATACATATTAAATGTTACTTTATATCAATAACTTCACGTCAGTAGCCCTAAATAACTAATAATTATAAGTTACTAACAAACTTCTGCCATGTCGTAATTGGAAACATGGATAATTAATTTCTAAATATATAGTATTATATGAACTGGTAGTCACGACATCTGTGAATTGTTTGAGAATATCCGAAAACAATAAAATTCTTGGGCGATTTAAATTCATTTGCGGCGTTATCTAATTGACCGTTGAAGTATGTTTTTCCTTGCTTAACCTAATTCTTCAACAGATTTTTATTCATGTTATGAATGCCTCTTAATATTAAGTCTGTCGACGTATTGTGAACTAGGTTGGCTTTATAAATCTTCTTTCGGTTTGTGAAGCTGTGGAAGTAACTTTTGAAAATACTATATATTTTTACTTCATCTTATAAATATTAATTATTTAGATATCTTAGTTACTTCTTGTTGAGATATCTAACTGAAGTTAAAAATATTATTATGTGTAGTTTACTGCTATAATATCACTTTATTTTTCTTATTGAATTAGATTTTATTACACATAATTTTGGTAAATTTTATTTAATGTTCGAATAATTGTTCCAGGTACTGATTCAAGTCACTTAGTGAACAATAATTCCGCCATAAACTCATCGAAACATCTCAACAATTAGCGCTGAAATCCAATACAAATAACATAATTTAATCTCCTTATAAGGATCAAATTCAGAGAGTCTGACAGATGTTAGAAGGTCGATCGTATATGTACCTTGTACATATATCGTAGATAAGCTCATTAGCCCTGTAATAACATTTCTATGTAACTTTCATCGCTATATATGAAGTTGGGTATTAAGTAAAAACAATATCCTTACACTTGTCATTACACTAAAGTATTGATATTGTCTTTACTTGCTAGTGTATTTGTGAATTACTTTAGCCATTACAGTTAATTACAAATTTTCTTTCTCAGGTTAGGCTTTTTAACCATAACAGTTTTGGGCAGATTCAGTGCAACCCATTTATTGTATTATCGAAATGTATTGTTTTGAAACTAAATTTAACGCGTGTGCAATGAGATCTGGAACTTCATAAAAAATATCAACAATGCTTTACTGTAACTTGTTAGCGCACTTGTCAGTCTCCGTCCCGATAAAGACAATTGTAAATCAAATGATAGCTTTATTCAGGTGGGTAGTGATTTGCTAGGTAGCTCAATTGGTAAGGCGACGGAATGGTTTCAACTCCAAATTATAATTACGTAAGCGAGATTACCTAGTTTTTTTATATATACATACAGTGTATACAGCCTACATTAAACTTACTTCCGTACAATGAATATTAGATATTATTTGTACTCCATCGTCATCCTACCGAGCACCGCTTGACTCGAAGATTGATATATTATTGACTGAAACATATGTGACCCAACATTTTTATGAGGGTAATAACATGAGTTACAGTTATATTTATTTGGCACTTGGATGTGATTTAGAAATATTTGTGTTATGTTTCGCTTTAAGCTTTTATTATATTTTAATTCACATGTTTGTTTTTTCTTTCGAATGAATTTAACTATTTAACATTTTGAATTACATGTTAGTTATTTATATTATCTATAAAAAACTAACTTTTTAATTACATTTTATTTACATATTTATCAAACAATATTCTCATGTACTATATATAAAGAGTCAGAAAGGAATAAAATAAAATGTAAATATAATAAAGATAATTAACTGAAATAACCAACCCAGCGCCCAGCCCACACATCATGAATACTGTAATTGTTAGTCCATAAAAAACAATAAAATAGAAAGAAAAGGGTCTGTAGAAACCCAGTAAATTTACTCAGGTATAAACAGGACGACGTGGACAGCTGCTCTTCCTTTTATGATATTTAATTTTTTCTATCTCCGCGATGGGCGAGGTATTGGCATGTAAATTTATTTTACAGAATTCGGACGTTCAAAGAAATTGGTATATGTAATAATGTTTAATACAATACAGTGTCTTTTTAGGCCTTTCATTGAAAAAAATCTTTCCTTCATATGAGCATTGTAAAAAATTTTGTTAAAAACTATTTACAATAACATTAAATTTATTCTGCTTTTGATTGCACAGATAACACGTGATCACCACCACCGATGAACTCTTTCAACATACTAGGATTGACAAGGGCGTTGCCGGGCTTGGAGGAGGGAGTATACGCCATTTTTTAAGGCACCCATATCGTTTTGATCCGGAAATATCGCCGAAAGAAGTTTGTTCCACATCTTAGTGGTATGTGGAAGAAAAGCTTGAAAACCATACAGTGGAAGATGCATCCAAGTGATACGGATGGTATTGGAGACGATGACGTGCTGTAAGGTGATGAAATTCAGCTGTAGGCATCATATAGAATAGTCCTTTGGAACTATTCTACGTAAATGCGGTAGACGACGCATAGAGAAGCCACGTCTCTACTAACTATCAAAGAAGTGATCGCCGTATCGATAAAACAATTTCTTAGTCGATTCTCATGCTAATGAAGGAGACGAGCGATATAGTTCTGAAATCATCTGGTGATGCGTCCAACTATAGCCGTCCCGATAGGCGGATCTCAAAGTCTCTGACTCGTAACTTGCGTTATTTTACAATACATTTTGTTTAAAAGAGGTTATAGAGCGGAACAAAAGTTCCAATGTATTCGCAAAAGAACTGTCTATTGGGCTAAGCCAGCTGATGACTCTGAAGACTGATGACGGCAGGATTATATCGTCCAAACTTAAGGTGATGAGAGTGGTCGAGAATTTCTACAGGCAATTCTGGGAAGTAGTTGGATGGGCGCAGCGCAAGACCGGTCATCCTGGCGATTTCTGTGGAAGGCCTATAATTTGCAGAGGGCTGACAGGAAGAAGAAGAAGAATATACCTCTTACCACATATATTTACTGCAAGAAATGCTTTATCATGTAATCCATATTCTTGTTTCTGTCATTAAATACAAAATAAGAGACAAGTAAATAATCTTAAACATGTCATCTCCATGGTCAATGGGCTTATTTATTAGTAGATAAAATACCCATTTAATATGTAGAGACATTTAATAATATCAAAATAAATTATTCAGTAAAACTTAGTTTTTTTACTTTTAACTATTGTAATTACGTATTTGGTTTAAACTTAGCACTGTGATAGGAATTAAAATCTTTCCATAATCATTGTTATACCAGCGCTTCATGAATATGTGAATATTCATAGTATATTGATTCCAACAATTTTTCAACGACAATAATTTGAGCGATCATTTCGGGACACTGTTATGTATTTTTGTTCAGTTTTTCATTTATGTATTTTGATATGAATCGGTGTTATGTAGTTAACCTTAACTCTATACCGTTTTGATAGGATAATAGGATAGAATAAACGTAACTCGAGTAAAACTAACCAATTAAATAAGTTGAAGGATGTTTGTGATGTAAAAATAAAATAAACAAACTTTATTAAAATAAATGTTGAATATGCGCATCCAAAAACCAGAATGTGAAACATTCGTTTATTGAGATTTAAGGAAGAAACGGTAGAGTTACGAAAATTCTTAAATAAACGCATTGAAAGAATATGCTCGTTTAAATGTAATAACTATTATTACATTTTATATATATTTATATTTTTCAGTATATTTAATATATTTCATGTATATGTTTAAGTTTATCAGTAGTAATATTATTAGTTTTATTCGTATGTCATTTTAGTTTTTTTTTGTTTTCTATCCCTCATTGTTTTTTTTTGTATATGGTTTCGATGGTTGTTATATTGTGTAATAAAGTTTATATAAATAAATAAAATTAATGTTACAAAGTTGCATTGTTGTTTTGTCTTATCATATATTATTGTTAAAAACATCAAACAAAAAATATCTTTCAAATAATATCTACACCCGGAAAAGAAATTCAATATTCAACACAACATTTCATATGAAACTACATATAGCGTGAAACTACAAGGTGCAAATTATGAAATGTAGCGATTACAATATGTTTAGCTACTTTTGATTACATATTTTAGATACATTTTTTTCGTTTTGAAGATCATGATTATCATTCATTAACAGTTCTAAATAACCTTAAAAGTTTTCAGGTATTCGTATCATAATTGTAGTCAATTATTTCTGAGATGAAATGTGTCTATATTTTATTTATTTATTTATTTAAACTTCATTGCACAAAAATGGTACAATTGGCTGACTTAATGCTATCTAGGCATTATCTACCAGTCAATCAAAAATATTAACAGAAAAAAATAAAAACAATAAGGCAACAAGTAAACAAAAAAAAATTAAACAAAAATCACATAAATGAAATATACCATACTATACCAAAATAATAATATACTATAGTATACTAAAATAAAGAATAATAAATACAACATAATTACCTTATTATCTAATCTTATATTATATATATTATTATCTTATCTAATTATCTTATTTTAAAAAGGTTCTTATAATATTTGGACTCAAGCCTCCATTTTGTTGAGTTATCGATCACTTTCGGAGCTCTCCGTAGAGGTTGGTATCAAATATTACTTACGAGAGTAAACTGCAGGTACAGGAGTTCTTTTATAAGTTGAGTTGACTTGAGCTGAAATCAGTTTTTTCCGATAACAACATTGCGCTATAACCATATGGTTATGGAGAGAAAAGAATGTTGTTTTTAATAAATAATCAAATTCAATTATGCCAAATTGTAAATATATATGTATACATTAATAATTAGTGATTTATTATTGGTAATAAGGAATACTTTGGTACAATATTCTAAAGGATACCTCATTAAAGCCATATTACCCACAACTGTACAATGTTCTTTTGTGAACATGCAATACATTGTTAACATCTGATTTGTATCTCAGGATATACTTTTGAATCACAATAATTTGTTTATTTTATAGATTACAAAATTATTTTAAAAATTATTTAAACATTTTATATGTTATTTTTATTAGTGATTAAAAAATTATTTATTCCTCTTATAAGTCTATTACATTTAACTACTGTCATATAAATAAATATATTTAATAAGAATTTAATGAGAATATCAGTTATCTGTATAAACAATGGTACTTTTTCCTAAACAAATCCATACACTTTACGTTATATGGGAATATAACTTTATGAAGGACGTGACACCCCCGTCACGACAAATGAGGTAATATAAGCGAGAAATATTGATACAGTTTTTTTTCTGTAAAATACCTTAACAATTTGTTAAACTTATTTATGCATCTTCCCTTATGTATATTAGTTATATGAACGCCGTATTAAAAATTACAACATATATCTAGGATTTAGATTTTTTCTTTTCATAACTATTTCTGGAAATGCTGTGGAGAACACGTTATACTGACGGTTAAAGGGAAACTAAACCTATTTAGAGCGGATATTATTCAACTGAATATACGGGTTAAATTTTCAGTAGTACTAACACTCAAAACCCACCCTAGCATCTTTGTAATTACCAGTTGGTAATATCTGTTATAGTTTATATTAAAATAAATATCTTTTTATGTTTATTGTATACCATTTCCATCTTTATAAGTTATAAAATATATAGCAATAAAAGATGGAGGTAAATTATTTATAAACGTGAAAGTCTATAGATAGGTATACCAATTGACAAATTGTAACAGTTTGATATAAGGTTAAGGACTGACTGATTAAATTATAACACAAATGAAGACAGAGACAGAGAGAGACAGAGACATCCAAAAGTCAAGGCATTAATTTCTGATCCCAAAGCGCTGAAGTGATAATTTGTCGTAAAATTTTATTATCACTCAAATTTCCTTTAGAGATCAGACTTTTGTTATAGAGATCAACTCCTGCATTATCTTAACGACCTTTCGTTGACGGAGCATCTGTTGGGAATCTTGGAAGATTTGGCTAAAGGACACAAGACTAAAGAAATAGCGGTTTTTATCTTTACAACGTATTTTAAAACTAATATTACGATTTTTAAGCAAATCAATCAATCAATCGATTTCTTGTTAGAGAAACCTACGCCCATTAAATTTTCAATCCACCGTCATGTCACTTTGTGAAAACTAAGTACTCTAAAG
The DNA here is from genome assembly GCA_918358695.1 of Melinaea menophilus ssp. n. AW-2005. NCBI lineage: Eukaryota > Metazoa > Arthropoda > Insecta > Lepidoptera > Nymphalidae > Melinaea > Melinaea menophilus. The sequence goes on along the minus strand of OU911046.1, from coordinate 3,949,975 downwards.
CAAATTTTTTATTTAAAAACATCACTATGACTCTTAATAATAAGTTGAATATATCAAGAGATGAATGATCTCTTGAGTTAATGTTTCCCTTCTCTTATTACTTAAACCTCTTTATCAAACGACGTAACGAAATATACCGTGAAATTTCAAATTAGGTGCAAGTCCGGATGGTATATGTGATTACAGTTTGCGGCTTAACTGAATTATTTAGTAGCATCCCATTTAGTACTATACTTTTCGAATCAACCTGTTAACTTCTGAGATTAGTTTGTTGTTGGCATAATAAAGTTTCTTGGTTAATTCTGATATTGTTTTTCGTATATCATCATCATCAAGTTGAATACATAATGTACGAACTTTATTATATTTAAAATCACTATAACTTGTAATATAATCAGAGTCACAACTACCTTACAATGGTATTATACCTATACCTATTACCTATACCTATTTACATTAAATATAAATATTATTTATAAGTCTCAATATTGTTAAAATTTTTAATTACATCTTTATTGAAGGTATAGAATATTTTACATTATATTGGTTATAGTTTCTTCTAAGTAATAACAGGATCGGCAATAAATCAAACAGTTGTCACAGCTGCCTTTTTAAGGTAAACTAAATTGTCTGTTAAAGTCTGAAAAAAGGACTACGTTTTACGATTTTACATTTTTGAAACGATTTTATGAAAAACAATTTTATTAAATTAATTATTATGTATAATTTTATATTCGGTGACCTCACATGCAATTAAAGTTTAGAAAACAGTGATGCAAAATATTTAAAGATTTCCCAACAAAAATGTTAACCTCGATCAAAGACAATATTATGTTAGAAGTTGACTAATTAAGGACATAAAGTGCCCGTATTATTTTCATTCTTATTCTTACCTAATGACAATCATAACAAGGTAAGACATATTATTATTTCGTTTCCCTTTGTTGTGTAAATAGTAATAAAATTTATATTATTTATAAATATGATAATATTCTCTTTCTTTAAGATACGAAACGTATCGTCGTCACATAATAAAGTTTGAATAATTAATGTATACTACCCACAAATTAGCTGCAAAGTTTTCAAATTTTATAACGTGAAATATATTATATCATTTTACTTGTTTGTAACTACTAATATCTTTCATTGATTAACGCTTTGCTTCAGAATTAAACGACAAATTTAAATCTCAAATTAGCTTTTTTTTCATTATTTGACCAGGCGATAACAGACACTTCTCAACTTTAAGCTTTGATTTACAATCAATTAGTTTAATAGCAGGGTTTTCATTACTTGTGAAGATGCATATTAAAATACTTACCTAACTTGATCCTATATATATAGCTCTGCCTGCCGCTATTTATAGTATTTTAAAATAATCAATATTACTTTAAAAGCTAATATAAACGCACATAAAATACAAAAAAATAAGAATAAAGATCCAAACGTTAGAAAATTTTCTATAAGTATCTAAAGTGAACGCGAACAATAATTTTGACAATTGTAAAACAAACATACATAATTTTCTGTTGGTTTAAAATTCCAAAGTTGTTTTATTTAAAGATTTAATTATTACATGATAAAAAATATTAAAAACTCTAAATTAAATCACAAAATATTATCTTATAATATTTATCAAAGTAATGTGCTTTCGTATTAAATGAATATAACACATCTATCTAACGGAGTAATTTGTAACCAACCAAAGGTCAAAGCAAGGCATTGGTGACTATGTTGTGTGTATTTACAAAAGCAGCACAATGTTTTTTAAATGGTGAATATATCGAATTACCTATTGTGTTAGACTCAACTTTTTATGTATATTTTAAGAAAATATTTTCTAAAAAGATATCGTTATAAGGAACCCCAAAAAGACGTTAGAGAAAGAAAGAAATATGAAAGTTTTCCCGTCGTGTTATACATTTTTTTCATGCTGGCTGGCGCACACAAAAGACTAGCGAACTCGTTAATAGTTCCAAGTTGCGGCACACAATGGTGGAGATGCAGTCGTTTGTGAGTGATGTGGAGCGATGAATCTTGATTAAATGTAACACTGTAGATGGCAGTTTTTAGTTAAAAATAAATGTAGTTTTCCCCTCCATATTGTTCGAGTAATTTATCTTAACTATATATGTCGATTGATTCTGAGTACCACAATCTGAATCAATATGTATTCTTATTATAAGTGCAAATAAAACATATTACAAATGTTAAAATATGTTTGTGTATTTTCACGGTTTTAAAGATATAATTCATTTTCTTAAATAAGTATTAAAATATACTCTAAAATTATTCACAGCAAATATAACAACTATTTCGTTGTCTTTATCAATTAATTATATATTATTTTTCTATAAAACATCTAAGCTTAATAGCGTTGTTAAGCGATTAGAAGGTTTATATAGTTTTATTCAGAAATTAAAATGTTTGAAATATGCTCATACTTCTAATCGGTTTTCTTGGAATTAAAAGATAATAATAATATATACTTTTTATTAATATATATAAAAAAAAGATTGGATAAAATTTCATTGAAACAATTTATATGAATACCAGTCAATAAACTTTCAAAACAAAGTGAATTTATCTAATGTATATATCCAGATAGCGATGTATAAACTACACTATCTAGATGTATCGGATTTCAATAAAACTTTATTAATAAATTAAATTAACTATATGTAAAAAATACATTGAACTATTGAAATGCTATAGGAAATATGTACATCTTATAATAAGAGCTATTACATAAAATTAGATTTTTATAAAATGCTTTATTATTTTTATAGTATACATACATAGTTATAGTATACATATATAGTCGATTTTGTGTTTGCTTATAACTTTATGTTTATTATAAATCGATTGTCACAAGTTTTTGTGACATTATTTCACATAAATGTATCTAAAATGCAGCTTCTATTTAAATTGATATCATAAGTAAACCCGTAGAGACACTCCCATTCCATCTCGTGAACTTGAAGCTATAGACGGATATACAGGGTGGGCCATGAATTAGTTAACATTTGAAAAAATCGTATAAAAAAAACCATTTAACATATTTTAGAAATAGTTTATTTACGAGAAAGCTAATTAGTTGTAATTTATTTTTTATAAATTATTTCGTCTAAATGACCACCGTTTCGGTTTTTGCACTCATCTAAGCAAGTCCTGAAGTTTTCGAATACTCTTCTGCAAAGAGACCGCGAGATCGCCGACATCTCTTCGATGATTTTTTCTTTAAGTTGACGGAGTGTATTCGGTTTATCAATGTAGACACGACTCTTTAAATAACCCCATAAAAAGAAGTCTGCTGGGGATAGATCTGGACTTCTGGGCGGCCATGGGATGTCACCTCGTCTGGAAATCAGCTTTTCCGGAAACATTTCTTTGACCACCGGCAAGGACTCGTTCGATGTGTGACACGTGGCTCCATCTTGTTGAAACCATGTGTTACGATCGGTGTAGTAGCATCGGTGCTAAAAACTCCCGTAACATTTTCACATACTCGGCAGAATTAACAGTAACTGAACGGCCTCGAGAATCTTCAAAAAAGTAAGGTCCGATGATTCCTTTTGCTGAAATTGCAGCTCATACAGTTACCTTAGGAGAGTGAAGTGGCCTTTCATGTTTAGCTTTGGGATTTTCGCTGCTCCAATACCTGCAATTCTGTTTGTTTACATGTCCATTTAGGTGGAAATGGGCTTCGTCAGAGAATAAGATGTTGTCAAAATTACTGAATCGAGTTAACATTGTTTCGGCATATGACTTACGCAAATTTAAATCATTAGGGTTTAGTTCTTGCACTATCTGGATCTTATATGGATGTAATTTCAAATCTAATTTCAAAATACGGTGTAATGATGTGCTGGATAATCCTAATTCAGCCGAACGTTTGCGCGTCGATAAATCTGGATCACGTCGAACAGAAGCGGAAACTTGCTGCACCTTCTCTTCGCTTCGAGAAGTCCGCGGGCAGCCGGTTTGTTTCACATTTAGTGTAGATCCCGTCTCTTCGAACTTCTTCACCCATTTCTTTATTAAAGGAGCACTTGGACACTGACTTAAGTCGTGTAAACCATATTCAACGCGAAATAAGCGTCTCACAGTAATGAGCGAAAAGTTATTTAAATAAAACTGTTTCACACAGTAAGCGCGTTGTGGCCCCGTGAAGCGATCCATTGCGACTAAATTTCCAAGAAGCTAGCTATTGCCCCCGCCCGCGCCCGCGCCCCGCGCGGCAATAGTTTGCGTGGTAAGTTACATTTAAATGTTAACGAATTCTTGGCCCACCCGATATTACACTGCTATATCGTGAATTACATTGATGCTTACTTACTGTCTGTTCACATTGACAGGTGGTAGCTGTAACGATGCAGTGTATAATAAAGCAAATATTCGTACTAGTAAGTATATGAAGCCCTGAATATTAATTATAAAATATATATAAGATGTATGAGTATCGCATCCAAGAAGTTAAAAGGGAAATTAAATTTAATAAAATACTTTATTGATTTTCCTTTACTCAAATAGAAAAAAAATCAGTCAATATGATATGGGGGTACAATTGATCTATAACCTGTGAAGAGCTGCAGGAACACTATTATTAACAATGCCGGAACTCGGAAGCAAAAAATATCTAAAATGCATTTTTCTGCTTCGCTTACGAAATTATTTGATAACATTATTACCCACGGTGATTAACTCAAATTTTAATAAAAACTGTGCATGTGTGTTTATATTTACTTTAAAAAAGCAATTTCTACAAGATGGGTGAAGTTTGTAATTTTTTTGCACAATGTTGTTAGTATGTTCGTAGACGTGTTTAGCAACTTTAAGTTTACCTAGATTGTCTTCTACTATTTGTTTGTATGAGTTTAAGAGAGCTTAGCCATACTTTGAAGGAAAAAAGTCTTATATTCTTTTACTTAAATTTTTATTATTGAAGCCAACTGATGTGGCCTGTAAGGATTATATGACATATTTTTCAACCTTAACAAACACTACTCATATTATTTTATTTAACTCGATTAACATTGGTCAATATATAGCAAAGCTTGACTTTTGCCATGTGTATTTCGTGATTCTGTCGATTTAATTTCGAGGAACATTAGTAGCAACATTTTTGTAAGAAAGTCTGGAAATGTCGAACGATTTTTAATTCACCGGAAAGATATGATTCTATTCAAGTTGGTTTTGTTTATTGAAAGGCATTTTAAATGTCGTGGGATTTTCGACTTCCCAATTTTTGTAATATCGAGATAGATATCTCAATTGTTTGAGAGTAAACTGTTTTTATAAACATCTGTTCTTTGATTACTTTTTGTGTTTAATTATATAGTCAATCTTTTATATAAATTTCAAATACTAAAATGTAAAAAACAGAATAACCTGCCATCTTGGACGAAATGAACACTATTTGTCCAAATTAGGGATTTGGATCACACGCAACCATTTGAACGGTTCTCATTGGATATTCTCACTCTTTTACCAACACACAATAAACTTACATCTATGGATGTTATTAGTGTCTTTCAAAGCACAATATTACAGCCCCTCAGAAATTCCTCTGTGACGGTCGGAATTGACATATTTCGTGTGCTCAAATATTATGGATAAGGGCAGATATAATTTGGTTGCAATATATTGCTTTTTAAATTATAGACAACAAAAACTACTCACAAGTGAATGTTTGTTACCTTTTACCTTTTAACTTTAATTAAGATGTTTTATAATATACTTACTATCTATCTAAGTATCTGAGGTACATATGACATAGTTTGGTAATAAACTAAATAATATACATATATGGAAAATCACCCTCAGGAAACTTGTTCTATATCTTTTAAACCGTAATAATATTACAAAGACCTTACTGGTGTCTTTTTAATATAACAAAAAGAAAAACAAAATTAAACCTTTACATAGTTTCAATATCAAAGTTAGTAACTTTATCATTAATTGTTTAGAATTAATCCTATTTGACCTAAAACCTATAATGAATTAGTAAGAAATATATTATGTATCAAGATTAAATTAACAATTTTTATAAAAAATTATATATGTAAAATTTAAAAATAACTTAGTAATTTCGAAAGCTCATATTTTGGATTAGTAAGGCGTGCGGTATTGAGAAATTATTGTTTTTATATCTTCTGTGTGTTATAATATTTTGTTATAATTTTTTAAAAATCTGAAGACATCTGTGTAGCAAAAAGGAAAAGATTTATAATTAAATGTGTACAAGAAATAAAGTCTGCCTATTAATATAGTTAATGTCAGGTTAAAGTCAGTCAGTCAAAAAACTTTTTTAGTCGTCAGTTTTTTTTTTATTTTAATCATTTAATTTCTTTTTAAAAATATTTTTTCTATCAATATATTATACATATATTTTATTCAATTTATTTAAATGATATCATATTTATTTATATATTTATATATATTAAAAGAGAGTAACTGACGACAACACAAGCTGACACACCGAGATGACTGAACTCCGACACCGCATCATTAATAACTAAAATAAGGTTGTTTTAAAATAAGGTTGTGTTAATTCCTATAAGCCGTAATGGTATACTTGACGTAGAATAATATACTATGGCTATTATTTTGTAATAACTCTACTTAATAAACTAGTTGCATAACAATAGGGAAATATAAGACTAGTGAAGAATTTAAAAATGATGTAAAAATTATATGATAAAATAAAAAAAAATGTAGTGTTGTTAAATCATTATGTATAAGTAGAAAAGGCAAGACAGTAATAAAAAAATAAAAGCAAGTTGGAAAATAATTAATGAGGAAACTGGAAGAGCTCAATCTTAGAGAAGCGATTTCAAGTTAAATACAATATATAAACAATAAATATTATAGTAATATAAAAATGGTTTAATAAAATACCTAATAGCTACAAAATCTTTTACAAAAAGATATAAAACAGTGAAGTTTGTTTTCGCATATCCTTATTCAACATTTCTATAAGAAAGAAGAAATTGCTTTATTCTTTCATAATACGAAAAAAACAATGGAGAGCATAATCAATAAACAGCTCCTAACGTACCTCAAGGAACACCAGTTTTCTCACTGGGTGGAGCATAAAGGTCATTCTCGACGGTTTTTGCTCGGACCCCAAGCCCGTGCTATCCCCAACTCTGTTCCTCCTGCACATCAACGATATGTTGGATATTCCCAACATACATTGTTATGTAGATGACAGCACTGGGGATGCGGTATATTCCGGCCGTGAAGGTCTCTCTTGGGAAAACGTCGACGAGTGGCGAAAGAAACTTGTGTCTTCTATAGAGACCTCCCTGGGTATGGTCTCTGAGTGGGGTGAACTGAACCACGTTCAGTTCAATTCCCTAAAGACACAGGTTTGCGCGTTTACCACTAAGAAAACACCATTTGTCGTATCACCGCTTTTTGAGAGCACTCCTCACATGGCCTCGCCAGGTATCAGAATACTGGTTCTCGACATTTCGACCGATTGTCAGTTTCGTGGTTATCTGGAGAGCAAGACCAAGTTGGCGTCGATGAAATTGGGAGTGATCAACAGAGCCACGCTGTATTTCAAGCCTGGCCAAAGACTTGCGTCCTATAAGGTCCAAGTCCGGCCACACATGAAGTACTATTCTCATCTCTTGTCCGGATCACCAAAATATCAGCTTCTACCATTTGACCGCGTACAACGGAGAGCCGTTTGGATTGTCGGGAACACGGTGCTTCTGTGAACGGCTGGCTTTGCGTAGAGACGTTGCATCTCTGTGCGTCTTCTACCGCATTTACCACGGAGAGTGTTCCGAAGAGCTATTCGATCTGATATCTACCGCGCAATTTCATCATCGCACAGCGTGCCATCGCCTACAATACCATCCGTACCACCTGGATGCGTGGCGATCCTCCACTGTCCCATTCTCAAGGACCTTTTTCCACGTACCACTCGAATGTGGAACGAACTCCCTTCGGCGGTATTCTCGAACGGTACGACACGGGTACCTTCAAAAAAGGCTCCCACCTCCTAGGACGGCAACGCTCTTGTAAATCTTCGGATGTTGCTAGGGTTCATGAGCGGTGGTGATCATAAATCATCTGTGACCCGCCAGCTTGCCCTCCTCATCCATAAAAGAAAAATAAAATTAAAAAATTAAAACTCGTTATTTAATATCGAGTAGTCCAACAACTATATTACCTTACTGATAATATCCAACATATCATTGATGTGCAGGAGGAACAGAGTTGGGGATAGCACGCAGCCTTGGGGTACACCAGCGTTCACGGGCTTAAGGTCCGAGCAAAAACCGTTGAGAATGACCTGTATGCTCCGCCCAGTGAGAAAGCTGGTGATCTACTTGCATAAATTCTCGGTAAGCCCATAGGAAGGTTGTTTCGAAAGAAGCCCCTTGTGCCATACATGATCGAAGGATTTCGCCATATCCAGACTAACTGCCAGAGCCTCTCCTTTGCTTTTAATAACAGCTGCCTATCTGTGCATAGGATAAGACGCGTTAGCACTAATATCTCTTTAGGGACACATGTCCGTAGCACAATTGGAGAGATATCATTTGGTCCACTCGACTTATGAACTTCCAAGGAAAAAAGGGCTTTTCGGATGATTTTTTGCCGAAAAACTATTTCCGGGATTAAGACCTGACACCGCGGGATGATAGGCAGTGGCTTCCCTTGGACGTCCAAAGTCGAGTTGGAGGCAAAAAGAGTGTCCAAGAGATCGGCTTTCTCTTTTGCCGTGTGTGCCAGAGAGTCGTCCCCAGTGTGCAATGGTGGTAGGGATGGCTGACAAAAGTTTCTCAGAGTGGCTTTAGACAGCGCCCAGAACTTGCGCGTGCCAGGCGTGTTTTTTGCCAGCTGATCCCCAATTTTGACGACATGATTAAACTTTGGTCTAGCAATTTTCCGTTTGAAGAATCTGGAGGCACGATTATATTTCCTATTCAGAACTTTAGAGTTCGGATCCTTAGTGACTAACACATTAGCCCAAGCTCGATAAGCCTGCCGTTTACCAGCTACAGCAGCCCTTACAGACGCATCAAACCAAGGCCGCAGTCACTAGGATCATTGGAAGGAAAACAAATCGGCCCTCATGGGTAGGATGCTAAAAATCACCGCATTCCATCCCAATCCGCTGATTTGTAGTTCCAAATGCGTTGAGTCGCAGGTCTTGTGCTAGCCGGACGTTGAAGGGGCACTACACTCCGTACCAAGCAATGATCAGAGGACCCTAAGGGAGCCTCGACAGTGACTTGTTATGTTTCGGGATGTGTAGTTAACAGAAGATCCAACAAACAGGCCATATGGCTGTCCACGTCCGGTAGACGAGTGTGCGTCTTGACCAACTGGGACAGACCATTTGCCAGAGCAAAGTTAAACACAGATCTCCCCGCGTAGTCGGAGGCACGTGACTCTAGTTAATCGGTATTGTGCGCATTAAAGTCCCCAAAGACTACGACTTCAGCGGCGGGGGTCTATGAGAGCAGATCGTCAATCTTAGCCTGGACATGGCCCAACAGTTGATCCGTTTCTGCATTACCACTATGGGACCTGTAGAGGCACGCGTAGACTCTGACATGGTCGTCATTGTCCACACACAGCCAGAGTACAGAAGGGTCCCGACCTACAAAAAATTAAAGGCGATGGTAACAGATATCCTCCCTTACGAACACAGATACCCCGGCATAAGGTGTAAAAATATGTTCTAGTATATAACACATGTGCTTATACAACGCTGTATCGCTAGGTTGAGATACCTGCGTCTCCGTCAAAACCAACAAGGCCGGCTGCGCCGTCTCTAGATGGTAATGGACGGCATTTAAGTTGGAATGAAGCCCCCGGATGTTGCAAAAGTCCACATTTACAGTGGGGCAGGGAGCCGCTGCGTTGTCTTGTCGTTTGCCCTCAGTAAACACAAAAGGCGATACTTTGCCCGCTCCAGATATGACGGGCAGCCTGAGCAAAATCCGAGAATCGCTCCCCCGATTTTGCTCGGGAAAGGGTTCCCTCCTGGTTTATTTATTTTAGGCATCGCTTTCATGTTTGGCGGGGGAGGGGGGTGGGGCTTCCGGATTCTCTCACTCACCGACGAAACATAACCAAATGAATTTGATTACTACACGTCGATCTTCCGTGTGAGGGTAGTCCTTCCCCGGTAGAGACAGCCCAATACGAGCTGCAGTTAAATAACTACAGCTAGGCACTACCACCTAAAACAGGACTATTGAAGGGTTAAATTATTTTTAAATAAGTTTACTTCGTAGAGAAAGAAATTATGGAAAAACTTGGGATGTAAACGAAGTCCCTCTCAAGTAATTGCCTCTTCCATTTCTAAGTTTATCCATTCTAGTCCAGATATTGAAATCATATTTTTAATTACCGGGATTTTGAACGGTTTTTCTAGTTAAATTCTAATTTAATTAATTTTAATAAAAACTTGATCTTATTATTTATAGATGCTTAAAGTTATATTAATATGCAATTCTGTTATATGAAAATTAATAGCGAGTGTACATTATAACCATATTTTTGAAGGCAAGTAAAGTAGAAAAGAGTTTTTATTTTTTTTAGTATTGCTTATATAATAGAGCCGGCAACACTGGCCCAGGCAAAACGTTAAAAAAATTGCTCCAGTACAATCAATTAGTATAAAATATAAATAAGCATTATTTGAGTAAAATAATGTTCTTACTTGTTAAAATACGTAATTAAATCTACCAATAATACTTAAACGTCTTTTAAGCTGTTACTTCGTCAACGGCAGAATTTCAAACCTTTGAAGAACCCGGGGAGTATTTAGTTTTATTTTAAATATACATTACACACATTAAACTGCATACTACTTATTTAATAGAAGTGACGACCATCCACAAACTCAGGCAACGTTATTGGCTCATTTTGTTTGACTAGTTGCAGTACAGTAGCAAAATTGAAAACATTTTTTTTTTTGTAATGCCTCTGCTGAAAGCCGTACTACTGTTGGCCATGACAGCGTCACCGGTGGAACAGTTGAAGGCAAAAAATATTTAAAAAAAAACAATTGGCCCTGATACAAAACCATCACTTTTATTTAACTTAGATATAAACATTAAAAATCATTTAAAAATCGATCCCATAAGCCATTATAACTTAAGTGTCAGGAGTAAGCTATTTAAAAAAAAATATACCTTATAATTATTCTAGTAGAAAAATTTAAAATAATTTCTACAATTATAAATTATATATACCTTTAAGTATTAATAACTTAACTAATTCATTGTTAAATTTATTTTATATATTAACATTTACATACTCTCCTTTTATTACTTCATTAACTTTTGACCTAATTTGAAGATTATTTCGACTTCTAGTAACTAAATTATAATTTAGTTTGTGATGAACATCGTGATATAAAATTATCTTAAGCCATCAATATTAAAAAGTATATATCCTTATTATTTTAGATGAAATTGTTCGCTAACAACACTTGACTGATTGTGTATGTTAATTTACAGGTAGTGTTGATAGTTTACCGCAAAACTATTGGATTAATGGTAATATAAATATTTAATAAAGCATTCGAAATGCTTTAGATAAAGCATTAACATAATATATTAATTAATTAGCCGTAATATAAACGGTTATTATACAATACAACAAAATTAAAGTGGACCTGGTTTAAATTATTTAAATTTTAGTTTCCAAGTGTTTTAAAATACTGCTTTTCCAACTATTTTTTTTTGTTGTTTTAATCTGGTAAATTTTAAACAGTAAAAAACAGTAGTTTCTTTTTCATGGTAATAAAAATGAAAAAAAAAACCTAAAATACTTAATCAGGAAAAATCTTTTAATTTTGGTTTTACTAAATTTCTTCATAAACCTGAATGAATACTACTTTGTTCAGGAAGTATCTGACTTCAATTGGCTTAAATGCTGTGCGTAAATGTTATCGCGGTGAAGTTTATCAGGTATTATATTAAACATTATGTCATTCAACATTTTATATTTAATCCTGAGTTATAGTAATTAGTAATAAACAATTTCTTTTCATAAATAAAAAAATATTAAAAATATAATATTAATTAGTTATTTATTTGTTTTAGATAGTACTGTATTTCTATTGTAGTATCTCTAAATCTAGTCATATTTATCTCGTGAGCGGTTGACAAACTGCACACTCATTACACGGAATATTCTAGCATTACTTTAATGTTCCGCCAGAAAGATCATCTAAACTCTGTGTATAGCTTTGTGTAAGTAAGCACCCAGAGCTACTACTATTAGCCCGGGCCGTAAATCAGGACCAACTAAAAGGGTCTATCGATTTTCATGACTGGTTATCATTCTTTATCTATATCTATTCCTTCCTGTCTGTTATTGTTTTCAATATTTGTTTCATTTCATTTATTGTGTATTTAGTACATGGAGTAGTATTTAGTAACAATATGTTGATAAAATCGTAATTTTTTTATGTTACATATATTATGGATCAAAATCTACAGGACTCAAAACATTTTTGAGTATTGAAATATAATTATTAAATATTTCGAAATGCGGTTTCGTTTGATGAGACACATCACGTAATATTGTCCAATTTCCGATGTATCTAATGTTCAGATTTTGTTTTAACTTGTCATAACTTAGCTGACTTTATTAATAGCATTAAGTTGAATAAATAATAATAATAATGATAAAAATAATAATAATGACCGATTTAGTGTCACGTTCAAGCATCGAATGTGACTATCTAACTATCACTAAGTTCTTTACAGAAATTAACAAGATATTTAGTGTCCTGACACACTTGACTGCCGTTAACAATGTTATTTATTCGTGTTGAAAAGACACGCCAGACAGCTAATGTTAACTTAACGATTACGATTTAATATTTAAAAAAAAAAATGAATAAAATCGAAGACGAAAAAGGTAATATAGGTCGCTTCTAATGTAATGTAGTATTTTATTTATTATTAAACATAGTACAAGTCCTAACTTTAAATGTGATAATTTTATAAACAGAGTGTATTTCATTTGAATTTGATTAATAAATTCAATATACTTTAGATATTCATACTTTATCAAATATGTATTAATCTTTGTGAGACTTTCAAAAGAAAAACAATAGATTTTCATTCCACTCAAATATTTAAAAGGATTGTGGTTCTTAGGATTGCAATGTCTCTTCGTTGTCGTATTAGGACGTCTTTAGTAAATCTTCTATATTTGTGTATTTGTATTAAACATTTAGAAAAAAAATTAATTTTACACAAGAATTTTAGCGCTGTTTATTTTTAAAATATTTTATTGGTACTTAATTGCATTGTTAAACTAAATGTTTGTAGACTTAGTTGTTGGAGATATGCAGTTTGCAGTCAGATTAGTATCAAACAGGAAATTTTCTATCGTTTAAATGAATGTATTTATATATAAGAGTAAGTAGAAAAACATGTTCCTTTACATCCAGTTAGTAAAAGAATAACTCAAGAACAATGAAAATAAATGTATTATTCTAGTACCAACGTCAGACGTGCAAGACTTGTTAGAAAAAAAGGCGTCAATACCCTGCGATATTCAACCGCTTCACTTCGACGACGCGGTGGTCATGGTGTAGTGGTTTAAGGAATTTGATGGAGAGTCGTTGTACAGATACCGTAAATATAATTATTTTTTATTATTTGAAGATAAGGATATAAAGACACCTATTTCAGACATTTCGCCCTGTTACTGGGAACTCTTGGAGTAATTTATTTGGCTAAATTAGTTTTCCAAACTTTATTTAATAACTCTATCACCATCTCCTAGTATAAAGATTATTTGATTTTATTTTAGATTAAAACTTGTATAGTAATTAAATACATGTATAAAAAATATTTCTTAGTGATGAAAAATTTCTATTTTAAGTAAGTTTCTACCTTTTTGGATGCTTTGTTTCATTATAATTGAAAAGTGTAAAAAAATACACTATAAACAAATACATGAGTTTTGAGAAGATGGCAACTATTTAATTATGTTGATTCAAAGCATTGTATCCGTTACTTTTAAATACTATGAATCATACTTGTAATAATTGGATTTTTATTTGAATTATTTGTGAATGTTCGATGATAATTAAGAAAGTTTTGACGAAAAAATCTCTTTCCGATTCCAATCTTTTATAGTTACAATAACAACTTCAAATGGGTTTATTTACAAAACTACTTATTAATTATTTTATTTCATTTTAAAATATTGACAGTGGTTTTTAGATTAATTGATTGCAATTTATAACAAGATTTGAATAAACCATCATATAATGAATGTACATTATATTTGTAAGTGTAACTTCACAAAATTAAACTATATATTAGTTTGTTTTATTTCTCTTAATTTCTGTCTGATACAATAGTAGTGGACAATTTAAAAATAGAGTTTACGTTTGACAAATAAAGATTCTTAATGTTCTTGCCGCCGAGTCGACAGATAATATATATTGCAAAGAGAAGAAATCGCATGAAATTAGTTGAACCGTATAATGAAGGATTCAGTGTAATTGTGAAGTTGAAGAAGGTAAGGTTTTGAGAAAAGTAAATATTCACATATTAAGTCTTTCAGGCACTTTAATAATTGTCGCTTTATCATAAACTTCTAAATAAAATACTTTCCAGTAAAATAGGAGCTACATTTTCTTTTTCATTATAAATTATTTTGTAAATAATTTTCTAATAATGTCATCATACTTAAAATATAAGTATCAGTTACAGCGTGAAGTAGATTAATACTAAAACATTATAATTAATATGATGTAGTAGTAGGAAATGTACAAAAAATTAAGCCTGATTACGGTGATTTTTTAAAATTACAAATAGTGACTAAAGTGCTACGAAATCAACAATTATAATAGGCTTAGCGGGCACTTAATAATTGTAATTTTGGTTTACACTACCGTCATCAGTCCTTAGATTTTCATGCTAACCCACCAGCTTTGAAGGCAAACAGTACAATAATTAAAAAGAAACCATTTAAGTCAGCACCAGGTCCGGATGGTATTCCTTATATAGTTTATAAAAAATGTCCGTCGATCCATAAACATCTTTTTAATATATTCGGTAAAATCTGCTCAAGAGGGCAAATACCGGTAACATTCGGAAAAGCTCTTTTTATATTAGGTATAATTCTTTTCATCAACTAAATGCAATTACGCAAATTGTCTAGCAATAAAGCAAATAAAGCGATCTTTGTATGGAATACAATGGTAGCTTAAATACAATATTTTCAGTATGCTCACTACAACAACAATAAGAGAAGCCGACGCCACAATTATGTGGGCCAAGCATTTAAATGACTTTCATCTCTGGTAGGTTTTTTGAAACAGGAACTTTTAATGAAGTCACACTCTTATAATTCATATTTTTTTATTTTATTTGGCACAACTTGTCACCACAAACTACCGCTTTTGATGAATTGTTTTGGATTTACGAGGACTTAAATGCTTCGATACTTTTGTTACTTTTTACGGATCAACTTGTAGTAGTTTTTGATGAATTGTTTTGAGCTTACGAGGTATTAAATGCTACGATAGTTTTGTACAAATACATTTTTTTAGAAACAGAGTATATTTACTTGACTTAGAGGTTTCTGTAATTGTTGAAAGTTTATATAGTAAGAATTGAATTGAATAATTATTACGGGTACCTTTAATAAAATGAACCCTCTTTCGTTGTATAGTTATCATCTTGGTCATGTGGTAGCTATGAGAACAAATTGGATCATTGTTTGTTATTTGTACACAAATATTTAAGTAACTTTAAGCCCAATGATAGAGTGAAAATAAATGTTACAACAAATTTTGTCATAAATTCATTTTATCTTAGACCTGAAATACTAAAACGAAAGATTTGATTTATAAGCATTTATAATACTATTATTGACAATAATAATTATCATACTCTCTGACAAATAAGATACTTAATTTGTGAAAACTGTTCTATAAATTAGTAATATAATTAAAGTATAAGTATAACATACCGAATATCTTTGTTGAATAAAATACTACAATACAAATTTAAAAAAATCCGTTTAATTTTATAACATAGTTGATTAACAAACTAAATATTTAAATATCGATCAGGTAGTTATATATTTTATATTTAACAAGTGTCTGATGCTTTGTTATGGAACCCGCATTTCTAATATTTGATTAGCATTAGCACCGCTCCTTCAGCGATTCTTACAATATACTAACAAAGAACAATGTACACTTTTAATAATAAATATAAGATATACACAATGTACGCCACTCTTTTAAACGCTCTTAGAAATCTTATTTTCACATTAAACAAGGGGCGATTAGCATTTTTTATTACAACGTAATTTGTAACATAGAAATTAACATTACACCGATAACTCTTTTTTAAATTTATTAATTTTCTTAAGCATGTTATTTATTGAAAATCATTTTATTCAATAAAGTTTAACGCCAAACATTTAGTTAGAGAGGAGTTATGAACTCAATGCTCAATTTATATACAGTTTTTACATTCTATACCGTAGTTGAATGCGATATGTTCAAAAAAATAATTCACAAACAATGGGAACATATTCTATGATATATTTAAATTTCAAAATACGTTATCATATTGTAGAGATAGTACAAAAAATTGTAAATAAAAAATATCTTATTATTTTATTTTAAAATGTCTGTAAATATTGATCGTTGAAGCTAGCTGAAGTTATTAGATTGTAGTAGCTTTTTAATTAATATTAATGCGGGTAATCGAATGTCTCGTAACTTTTCTCCTCCGTTTCTGCATTCCACTTCTTTACACATTCTGTTTTCCGAAAACAGCAACGTATTTGCAATTTAATATTTTGCCTACCTCTCTGGGGACGGCAATTACTTACCATAAGATAAATTATCTTTCTTATTTTCCATTTACGCATAAATAAAAATATATATTGTAGCAAGCCACTGAAGTGACATAATATACTTACTATTAGATTGATATAAAATAATGTTAGAGGTATACTTACGATACATTTGGATTTCTTCTGAATCGGTTCTGGATTAAACACGATATTAGACATTAAAAAAAAACACAAATAACAGTTATTATAATTATTATATTTTGTTGATTAATATTTTGTCAACCATACCAACTGAATGAACGTATCACTGTCCAAAATAAAGTAAAATGGAAAAAATTTGACATGTCACATCTCAATTAGATTTGACATGTAGAATTTTTTCACTTAATTAATTTTACATTGTTATTAAAATTAAGAACAAAATGTACATAGTTAGTTAAATGAATTAAAAATAATTTAATTACTGAATTCCGATGAAATAAGTTCTCTATTAAAACGACAAGCTTGCATGGTGAAATAAGTAGCAAAAAATTTTTATAAAAATAGAGATGTTGTAAAAAATTTCACACCAGTGCCTACTTAAGCTTTTCCAAAGAATACATGAGTTATATAAATTGAGACCATTTTCAGAGGGAAAGATGACAGTAAAAGATTCCATAATTTATCACCGTCAAAGCTGAGTCCAACTTATAGACTCTCATAAGCCACTTTAAAGGAAGGGCAGAGACTCTATTATAAATTTACTTTCTATTGAAGTTAAAGTCAGTTTTAATTACTTATATCATTTTCGGATTGATTTTATACCCAGCATTGTAAGCTTACCTAAGAGCAACAATGTTACTGGCTCCATACAAGTTTCATAAAGTAGCAAAATTAACATACTTGTAACTCTTGTTATTCTGGTATAACGAAGACAATGCATTAAAAAAATATATTTTTAAGCCTTTGTTAATTTTACATTAAAAATATTTAACTTGTTTGGTAGGCCTATTGTTTTTTATTAAAAACTAAAATTATTTGTTTTCTTTATAATTTAAGATATCATCTTGCTATTAAACACCAACTTATGGGAAACTCACATGAACCTTGTTCTTAATATAATCCTAGCACTATATAAATATTACCCACATGCTATATTATGATCGCACTATATTAACCGACAGAATCATACATTATAATAGAGCAGACATAATCTTACCAGGTAAATAAATAAAATGGCTTAACTAAATACGTTGCCGTTTCGAAAACACACAATTGAACCAAAGCAGTAATAGGAAAAGTCCACGAATATGAAAACTTAAAAGAAGAAGTAATAAGGATATAAAAACAATAACGAGTCTACATAGACCCATTAGTCGTAGTCACTACTGACGTGATTAAAAAATACCTGCAACACAACTTAAAAGTTTTAAATATAGACAATATTTACATTAAACTAAAGAAAGCTGCAACATTAAACATTTGTAGAATAGTAAAAATTTTTGGAGATTGTTCCCTTTAATATTGTCCCTCAAAATGATTACACGTCTATAATATTTACGTTCCTACAAATATTGTCTACATATATACATATATCACCTAACTTTAAATTTATTATTTTAACGGCATTTACTTGGCAGAGTAAATATCGTTGTTATCGTCAAAAAACATAAGAATACTTAAAAATATACTATAATAATAATTTAATATCAATTAAATGTCTGTATACGATAATACATTAAAACTGTTAATGAATTAGTAATAATGAACTTTAGGAGATATGTTAGTATTATTATCATGACATATTATTACAATTTTTAATTGCTATTTAATGTGTAAATGTTGGACAATTTATTTTATGGATTCTATCACTCACCGACGGGTAGTAACCAAATAAATTTGGATAGTAAACGTCAATCTTCTCTGAGAAGGTGGTCTTTCCCCATTCATGCCACTCTATTACGAGTTCAAGAACTACATCTACTCTAAAACTATAAGGTCTAAACTAAATTTGGTATGAAAATATTTGTCGCTTAGTAGAGATCAACTAAGTACGGATTACACCGTAGAGAGGGTGCGCGGCCGTTAAAAAGCAAAAAAAAAAACGTTACACCAATCTATAATATACAGACTAACTGTAATCAATAGGCATTATTTTTATTGCATTGCAGTAGTAATTTGTTAACTTTTTGTGCTTGCAACTGAAGGGATTGTTAGTATTCATTCAAATTAATGTACAACTGATGGCATGCGATTACAAATTTGTTATTATTTTAACAAATATTTATAAATTCTATAAGAATCGTGATTTATAGAAAAAATATAGTAGCAATAAAAATAAACTTGCTATGCGCAACACACCTAGTGTTACCATAAAATAGGTAATTCTTTTAGGTTTATTGTATACCTTCTTAAAATAAACTGTCCAGTAAATCCTCCAATGTGTTGTTAAATAAATTTATACAATACATTAAAAGGAGTTTGATAAAATATAAAAGCCATTATAGTGTATTTAGAAACGTAACCTTTATTTTAAGTTCTAAACTGTTTTTACAGAACATATCCATTTAATCTACAAAATATTAAACAATATTTCGATGTTTTATATTTCTTTAGCGCAAAATTATTACATTGTAGCTTAGTTATTATAAAAAGGGGGAACTAAGCAATCAAGTTAAAATGTAGTTAACCACTATTTGGGCGGTAGGTCGGTTATTCATCAATGTCGCGGTCCTTAAATAGAAACCAATTAAGGCTAAAGTGGAACTGTAGAAAGACAGAAATTGTCGCTAGTAGGTTCGGGTTAAAAACAAGACAATGCTTAGATGCACATTTAAGCCTATTTGTCTCATTCAAAGCTCACATAGGGTATATTTACTCGGTGAACATAATGCGGGTCTATAACCCAATTCCGAGGAGATTATAGTCACGTCCGGGTTAAGAAGGATATTGACGACCTAAAAGATATTTAAGTACATATTTTTTTTGGTTTTTTAGTCTCTCATAGTATGCAAAATAATTGATATTTATCTTATCTTATAAACACTTAATCGTATCTCCATGCCGCACAGTGTTTCGTGTAGAATATGCCAGGTGGACAAAATTATTTTATGTTATATAACAAGGCTTTTACTATTTTACATATGTCATGTTTTTGTAATAAAAAACGAAAAATTGGTAAAAAAACAGAAAATATATTCAAAAATATTATACAAACAACAAAAACCAAATTAAAAATACTAAATTAACCTAATAATCATCATCAGAGTCTTCTGATGAATCTTTTATAGTGTAATCTTCATCATTTTGTGGCATTGTGCGACAATATGATGACGATTCCGGCCTTGATTCTACTATGCTAGGGCTTACAATTAACTTTAAAACTTCTGTACATATTTTTTCCGGTTTTTTTTCGGGGAATCTCTCGAAGGCTATTGATCAAAGGATCAGATGTTATAACTAACATAGACAGTAAGTCTCTATTCGTGGCAACACGCGAGCACTTGCGGGTGTTGTACTCCCTAAATCTGCGGCAATCTTTGTTACGTGCTTCCTGAGTCTCTTCGGAAAGCTGCCCAATCGGAAGCAATGCTGCTTTGATGACCTCTGTACTGTGAATTAATATTTTATGTACAGTAGCAGGCATACAGTACCACGACTAGAGACTAAGATAATGTCTTCTGGTTTCGAGACAAAATTTATTGAATTCCGCTAAGTTTATTTCGAATCCAGAAGACAATGTCCTCAAAATAACATCAAATTGTTTGATAATTGTAACATCTAACCCTGTGATGTGAGCACTCATCTCAGCATTCTTAAAAAAGCGACGGGCTGTGTTTCCATCATTTGAAGAACCAAATCCTGGCTTTGGTTTATCAACAATAAGCCCCATCTCGTTCTTAAATTTCAACTTGATTTCTTCGGAACGAACTTTGATATCTGCTTTGTCTTCGTCGCTTCTAGCCTGCCATTTCTTTATATTCAACTTGTAGCTGATATGTAAAAGGCATTCAAAGCAACGAATCCAAGCATGAAGCGTAGATAAACCAAAGCCAAAATGTTCTTGATTGCTGTTGAACTTCGCGGGATCATCGTTCATTGTTTTGGGGGTGGCGCCACAGATGAAACACTTTTGAGATGAACGAGTTTCTGTTAATGCGTTGCATACTTTTCCGTCTGTCATTATCAGTAAAATTTCGTGTTTCACAGAGATTTGAGAATCATCAAATTTGATAAGTGTTGGAAGAAGATCGTTAACTTCTTCCAACAATCTGTTTGTCTCCGCTAACGTGAAGTCGTTCGTTTCTTTAGCAAATATAAATTTGATTGGACGACAATACATTGTTGATGAAGGCCGAGGATTTTGCCAAATAATTTTGGACCCATCATATAACTTAAGGGGAACCAAAGAAAATACAAAAAGAAACTCGTCCGTATCTTCAGTGTTTTCAAATCTCTGTTTGTATGTGCTGTGCCCAGAACTTCCATCACATCCCCATTTACTAACAAGTGTAAACGATGAACTTGTTGGGAGGACACTGCTGATAACTTCATTCTGTGCTAATATTAGACGTTCCACTGTTTTATTTAATAAGGCTTGCAAATTTATTTCAGCACGAGTTTCTGTTATAGCAATGTGCTCCTCTGCAGGGTGACAGGCCTGTTTGGACTTTCTTAAACTAAAATATGACGGAAATACATTATGTCCTGCCTTCATGGACCACTTTCTTGTTTGTTTGTATGCATGCGTTGTTGATTTAGAATCTATATAGTAAGCTAAGGCTTCGTCACTACTTAACTGCCTAGGAATAACAGAACTGGTATTTTTAGACTTCTTAATATTATCTGGGTTCTCACTAATGTCTCTAATCACGTTGGCAATTTTTCTTTGGCCTGTTGAACGCACAGCAATTTCGGCAGCAGTCACTAATTCACTGACACTTCGCGATTCTACGAGATCCACAACGCGACGTTTCTTCGTCTTAAACGATGATTCTTCGAAATCTTTGCGAGGTCTTCCTGCAGGAGTCACAGCCCCACTCGATGTCGAAGGTTGTGACGCAGAAGAACTCGCGGTGAACTGTACGTCTGCTTCATCCAGCCTCGTCTTGTTTTTAATTAAAAAACGCTCCTTCGACTTTCCTGAAGCCAACCATTTGGTACCAATCTTATTTGAAAAGTTGGATATTTTCAAATTTATTTCTTTTCGGCTACTTTCAGTAATGTCACCAAAGTGAAATTTTGAAGAAAGGTAGACATATACACGCGAATTTTTTTCATTCTTCGTGTGTTTCAACTATTCTTCGAAAAAGTCTATCCTTGAAATGGAGTAAACGTGTTCTGAAAAAAAAAAGAAAAAAACATGTTGTACTCAAGTGTGCTAAATAATATGTGTATTTTTATATAGAATAAAGTTATTCCTATGATATATCTAAGAATTAGCCCGGATAGAGGTGAATGTCTGTAAATTTAGTTCTGTCAAAGTTTTTTTTTTGAAAAAATATACGCTAAAATATGTAATGTATGTTAAAATTACACTAAAAATACATTTCAATAGATTTTGTTTTAAATAAATATTTATTAAAAAATAGGACTTACCCTCAGTATTAATATCCATCACAAACACTCACAATATTACTATAATCCACTATGAGACGTGCACGAAAGTGTCGCTAAATTGCAACTGATTGATTGGAAAGGTTGCATTAAACTCATTACCTGCCTTCTGACCCCTATGACTCATCAGTTAAACATGTGACAAACAACAGATTCTCGGAATTGGAGTTTAGGGATGTTGTTTACGTTTTGTAATTAAGATTACCTGGAAATGATAACATGAATATTGTCCACCTAGCATGTTCTAGGCGAAATACTGTGTGCCGTACTGAACAAAACTTCAGTAGAGAAAAATTTGCCTCGAATGATTCACATAATACTCGTGTTTCGTAAACCAAAAATATTACACTTCAGTACAGTTTGGAAATTATCAAAAACTATGTCACGAACTATCGAGCTTACGCGATCCATAATCGGTGAAGTACGTATAACTGTAGTGTTTTATGGAAATATGACCTTTATGAGCAACAAATTAAGTCGTCTTAAAGTGAACTGAATACAAGTTTTATGGCGACTTAACCTGGGAACAAGTTTTAATGAGCAACTGCAGTCTCGAGCATATTGACATTTACTGCGGTTTGAATAGAACTTTATAGATAGGGTAGAAGACAAACAAAACTATAGACCTATTAATTATTATTTTCATTATATATTATTGATTTAAAAATTCGATCTTCAAAATAGTTTTATTTAAAGAATGTTTACTATTACAACTAATATTTAGTAAAAAATAAAAATAAAAAAACCTAAATTTAACAGGATTAATAAAATTATTGAATACATGAAGCCAGAATACACGATAGTAATATTTATTTATTTCTTTAAACTTTATTGCCTTATTTAGGAACACAAATGGCAGGCTTAATGCCTTAATGCTTAAAGGTTTCTAATCGATCCATAAGGTTGGTGACAGGGGTAGTAGGTGCACACAACGTAATCAACAAGAAAACTAAACAATATTTTGCTTTTCTCGAGATTAAGCTCGGGTATAGTCTTTAAAAAGCAAAGCAAAGTGGAACTAAAGTACACACTTTTATAAGAAAAAGTCAAGTCGACCTTTGAAAAGGCTCAATAGCCTACTTATAACGGGTTTATACGATAATGCCTACGAACTTCTTTTGCAGTGCTAATACATTTGTATTGTTAAAACAGACTTAGTAACTTTGATCGTTTAAAAAGAAATAACCGACCCAGAAAAATGTTAACGAATTTTAGTTAACAAAAAATGAAGGTAAAGCGTGATGAGGATTTGTATTGATGTAGTTTAGTTGGACATATAATTATATTTTAAATCTTAATTTTATAAGTTAATATTAGAATAACAGACTAGAAGAACCATTTTTGTTGCTTATATTCATTATTTTATTTCTAGCATATGAAATACCATATTTTTGAATTAAAAGTAAGTAGTATACTACTACTGCTGCTTTGATATAGTTAACCAACAGGGTTTTAATTCTTCTAACTTTAAATGTTAAAAGTTAATTTTCATAAAGATATATATAACAAATGCGCAACCCTACTCCTTTATATTTTTTTTAATATCTGAATGTTAATTATTTCATTTATACAAGAACTATCCTTTTATACTCAGGTCGACAAAAAGAGTTTAAATACATAATACAGTAATAATAATACTGCGATCGTAGATCATTTATGTATATCATCTATAAATAATATTAAATAATAAAAGTAATAAAATATTCTTTATATTCATAACGTGACCCTATTATATTCTACCATAAATCTTAACAAAAAACCCAATATTACTCAAATATTAGGGTAAGAATTGGAAAATTCGCACCAAGGTTTACTGATTAGGTAATATATTTTGCATTGTCTACTTAATAAGTCTAAACAATGAAGCGTGTGAAATAAATCGCCGGGTTCGAACCCTTCCAGACTTTAGCACTAAAATTCAGATTCGACGAAATCATGTGGATACTTCACGACAGTCATTGGACAATCCGGTGAATTAAACCGATGACATTCGGTATTGTCCAACCTTATTCGAAATAGACACATGCCTTTTCTCATCCAATGATTACATAAGTAGCGAAAATTTTCAACAAAAGTTATTCATAGTCATAATGTTCTTCTGAACGATTAAATAGTTATAATTGTCTTAATCTTGAATTAGCAAAGGTATAGGATACGGTAAATACCTTTTCGATTGGCATTCGTTGACATTTCGAACTCTAAATCTGATTGTTTCGTAATTTAACAATTAGTATTTTAGTTAAAAGTTAAGATCCCTAAGAATAAACTTATGGCTCTTTAGTGGTTCCGATGAGCGAAATAATAGCGGAAGTGCCCTCTGTTCCCTCTAAATGCCAAAATTCACATCCGCCGATATTCAGCAAAGTACACTTAACCACCACAACCGCGAGCCACCCCCGGTTATTAGGTAGGATGTATATGGATTGAAATTCAATTTGTGTTATAAATATAGAAACAATGAATTCCTAGTTTTATATCTTGTAGCATCTTATGATAATTAAATTATAATAGTATTATTTTTTTAAGAGATAAACTATTTACTAGTATGCTATCAAAATAATATCCAAACGTACACCTGAATAATTTTAGAAATATACAAAATATGATACAACATAAATTTTCATTACTAAGATATTTAGTTTATTAGTAGTTTAAGTAAATTTCATTAAAATAATTGATTTGCATCGTTTTTTTCTTCAAAATGTATACCTTATAAATAGTTTAAATGTTATAACTTAGTAAAATTATATTATTAGCCATTTTTAGCATTTTTAAGTAATACGTCTCCGAGATATAAATCTCGGAGACGTTCATCATCATCATCATCATCACTTAGCGTTCTACGAAGACCAAACGAGACGCTGCACGTTGTCAAAATGATAGCAGCAACATCGGGAGTACATCATCATATGATTATGTTGTGCTATGACGGAGCCTACATTGTGGAGTAGCTAAAGAACGGTCACTTGCCTTCCAGCCACGTTGAAGACAAGCGCTACTCCTCTAGAAAACTTCATACGTTTCTTCTATGGAAGACTAGTGTAGATTGGAGATTTCGTTTTACATTTTATTTACTTGATTACTCACGATTCGGCCACGTCACATCTGACGAAAGGCCTAATTAAGATGTCGATCCGATGTACATATATTTAATTACTTATTTCTACGCTGAGTTTTTAAATTCTTGCCATTTAAATATTTAAATCATTTTACTTGAATAACATTGTTGTTTTTTGTAGTTGTTTTCTAGTTAAACTTTACGCACTTAATAGCGTTTAAAATTAGAACGTTAGAACTACGTGGAACTCATCACATCATGGCCTTGACCTTTGTTGATGAATACGATACATGAATAATGACTCGATATATATCCTGTCCGCTTTTTATAAATTTTATAATAAGATTATGCTATGAAATAAATATAATACCTTTATGAAATTAAAATAAATGTACATTGTTATACACCGACTTTATTAAAAACAATTGAACAAGAAAAGAAAAATTGAGTAACTTTTACCCCGAGATACCATTGGAAATTTATTAAATCAAGTAAAAAAGCAACATTTGGTTTACTCCGCCTTCTTAGCAGTTGACATAACAGTAGGTAGGTACCAACATAGGATATAATAACAATAATAAAAGGCTAGTTTAATCTATATGTTGCTATCTTCCTTCCTTAATTAATTATAATTTTATAATGACGATATATACGATATTTACCATATAAGACATTTTCAGACAAAAAATTTGTTACCCAATACGGTTTTTATTAATAAATAAATTAATTTTATTTTTAATTCATTAATAAACATGTACTCTTTTATATTGTATTAATGTCTAGATCAAATAATATAATAACAATAATAATAAAAAGAATATCAAACAATATTATTATTTTTAATACGTTGTAGTTGATGTCTAATAGAATAATCCTAATGCCATATGAATAGGTTCACATGGCAACCTAGAGGCGTCCTCCGTCTATTAAGCTAATTGAGGTAATCCTATGCGTCCCAATTTACTAATGATCTCCTTAATGTCATCCGTCTATTAGTGATTGTTTACAAGTTTCAGTTTCGCGATAAACTGGAGATCGATCATTGAGGCTTCCGTAAGTAATATGAACATTAACTTGAATACTCAGAATAATAAAACGTTTTTGTAACGACAAAATATTTATTTAAAGATAAAATAGGTAAATAATTTTAATAAATGTTGAAGTATATAAAAATAGAGAATTTAACAAACAAATGTTTTTGACTTTATTTGTGACTGAAGAGCGTTGTTTCGTTTTAATTAATAAGATGAAGTGAATTGTTATTTTTTATTTGTCACTTAGGAGTGTTGTTCTGTTTTAATTGATAAGATGAAGTGATTTGTTATTTTACATCAACCTAAAATTAATTTTTTATACATCAGTACTAATTAAATCAGAATTGAATACAAAATTATTTATTTATAATATAAATTTAATTTACATGGTTTCATAAAAAGCAATATTTGTTTAATGAAAAAATTGCAAAAATAACAACATTTAAGGATAATAAGGGTACTATAACGCTAAGGTTTGGCTAAAGGAACGTTTATATGTCCTTAATAAAGATCACTAGATAATAAAGAAGTATTAAATCTGCTCCCGGATCTTGTTTTGATTTCACATTTTATTATAAATATTACTTGAAAAAGATAAACTAGTTTGTTATAGGACAAAAGATATTTGATGTGTAAGAATATAATAATGTTTTATTGTTTTATATATAATATTTTGTCCTAAATTAAAAATGAGTTCTTTTTGTTAGAAATGTCTTAACTCAAAGCACAAAAACTATCACCACGTAAACAATATGACTGAATTGGTTTCTTATTTTAAATAATTAGAAAGAGTTTGAAATGTCATAAAATTAACCTTCGGGTAAACTAAAATATAATGTAAAACCTGATTCATCACGAAATCTTCGAAACTATCTGTCCGATTAACTTAAAATTGTACATAGTTACATCTTTTATGACGTAGACGTCTACTAGGAACGGATTTTATGGAATTCCTATCCCAACGGATTTCAACTTTCTGCATTTTGCCAAGTTTTAAACCTGTAGGAACTATACACTTAACGCTCCCGCAACCCCGGTTTTGGGTAAAAGTTTATAAATCCGTTCGTAGCTGACTTCTACACTGCTAACGGAATATTCCTACCAAATTTCAAGTCAATCGGCTTTATAGCTTCAGAAGTTTCATGATGAGTGTGTACAAAGATGGAAGTAAGCGTTACTTTAGCAACGGTTACAATAGCAACGTTTTCCATACCAATATTTACCATAGCCACAGTTACCATGACAACGGTTACCTTCACAACGGATACTATGACAACGGTTACTATATAACAACGGTTACTATGGCAACCAGAGTTTAAATGAGGTAGGGGGGTTGCAAAAATTTTAAATTTGTAAATTTTTCAAAAATAAAAAATCAA
Source organism: Melinaea menophilus ssp. n. AW-2005 (assembly GCA_918358695.1). Classification (NCBI taxonomy): domain Eukaryota; kingdom Metazoa; phylum Arthropoda; class Insecta; order Lepidoptera; family Nymphalidae; genus Melinaea; species Melinaea menophilus. Next base: position 3,922,082 of record OU911046.1, on the reverse strand, counting down.
GCACGTAAAAATATAAGATTACGAAACTGAATTTAAAATATTCGAAAAATAAATAAATAAATATTATTTTTTTTAAATATTCAAAATTTGTCGTTACCTACATGCTGACAATTTTTTCGTGCTGTAGACCTACTGGGGATCCCGCCACATTACATAACGTTGACGCATCCCAATACACGGTACCTGATAGGTGATGTGGAAATATTCACTGCCTGCCATTATTATTTTCTATTATTTCTAAATTTAAAATTTTTAAAAATTACACTAAATATAAGGTAGAAATTAAACATTTTGTCAATTTAAGAAGTCTAAGTTCACATCCAAATGAATAGTGTGCCCAGCGAAGCGGGAGGGAGTCAGCTAGTTAATTATAAATGTGTATATTAGCAGTCTTACAATTTTAATGATATTTTATGTGAATTTTATAACATATTTGGTTTCTACTTTCGGTACTACAATACGGTGACGGTATCAACAACGATCGACGACGACAGTAGTATCTGCCTAATGAAATTGAATGAATAATATTAATTCTTGAAAATGTAAAGCTCAGCGAAAATCTTTAACATTAGTTCGTTCTACTTCTTATTGTTTTTATATTACTTAATAAGACAATTTCGCTATTAAAAATCGCAGTTTATGTGTTATGAAGGCAAACGACGGCAAACAGTGGCACCCCGCTTCACTCTAGATGATGACTTTTGAATATCCGGAGGTTTCACTCGAACCTAAACGCCGTCCACTACAACCTTGAGACCTTATTGTTTTTGAAGGACACGCAGAATCTCAACCTAGCGACACAGCGTACCTATCATACCCCGGGTATAAACTAGAACATCATTTTATACCCTTACGTAAACTGATACCCCGATCTGCTGCCGTTGCCTTCCGATTTTTGAACGTTGGGACTTGTCCGTGCTCTGGCTGCACATGGACATGGACGATCACGTCATAATCTACGCGTACGAAAATTGACGACCTGCATTCACAGATTCCCTCTGCCGAAGTCGTAGTCCTCGGGGACTTCAACGCGCACAATACCGAATGGTTAGGGTCACGTGCAACCGACTACGCAGCGAGATCTGTGTTTAACTTTGCTCTGGCAAATGGTCTGTCCCAGCTGGTAAAGACGCACACTAGTCTACCGGACGCGGACAGCCACACGCCCTCTTTGTTGGATCTTCTGCTGACTACACATCCAGAAAAGTACCAGGTCACTGTCGAGGCTCCCTTGGGCTCTTCTGATTACTGTCTGGTACAGAGTGCAGTACCCATTCAACGTCCGGCTCACACAACACCTGCGACTCGACGCATTTGGCACTACAAGTCAGCGGATTGGAATGGAATGCGGTCCTTTTTTGCATCCTACCCATGCGGGCCGATTTGTTTTCCTTCCAATGATCTTAGTGACTGCGTTGCGGCTGTAGCTGATGTAATATTACAGGACATGGAACTATTTCTACCAAGCTCTGTGGGACCTTTCAAAGGCCACTCTGGCCAACTTTAGCCAGGCGTCCCTACCGCCATTGCAGATTGGGAATGACTCTTTGGCCCACACGGCAAAAGAGAAAGCCGATGTCTTGGGCACTCTTTTTGCCTCCAACTCGACTTTGGACGACCAAGGGAAGGGAATTGGTGCTACGAACGTGTGCCCCTGAGTTGACTCCAGTGCTAACGCATCTATTTCGGCACTCCTACCTTAAAGGCGTAGTCTCGGTCTCATGGAAGTGTGCCCTTGTCCATCCGATCCCTAAAAAAGGTGATAGCTCCGACCCAGCTAACTACAGACCTATCGCCTTATCTCCTTTCTCTCCAAAATAATGGCGATGATTATCAACCGACAAGTTCTAAGGTAACTCGAGAATCACCAGTTGATCAATGACCGGCAGTATAGCTTTCGCCATGGTCGATCAGCTGGTGATCTTCTTTTATACCTAACACACCGTTGGCCAGCGGTTATTGAAAGCAAGGGAGAGGGTCTGGCAGTTAGTCTGGATATAGCGAAAGCCTTCGATCGTGTATGGCACAAGGGGCTTCTTTCGAAGTTACCTTCCTATGGGCTTCCCGAGAGTTTATGCAAGTGGATCACCAGCTTTCTCACTGGGCGGAGCGTACAGGTCGTTTTCGACGGTTTTTGCTCGGACCCTAAGTCCAGGAACGCTGGTGTACCCCAAGGCTGCGTGCCATCCCCAACTCTGTTCCTCCTGCACATCAATAATATGTTGGATATTCCCAACATACATTGTTATGCGGATGACAGCACTGGGGATGCGGTATATTCCGGTCGGTCTCTCTCGGGAAAACGTCAATGAGTGCTTCAATAAAGACCTCCCTGGAGATGGTCTCTGAGTGGGGTGAACTGAACTACGTTCCGTTCAATCCCCTAAGAGCCCAGGTTTGCGCGGTTACCACAAAGAAAACCCCATTTGTCGTTTCACCGCTCTTCGAGAGCACTCCTCTTATTGCCTCGCCTAGTATCAGAATACTGTCATCTGGAGAGCAAGGCCAAGTTGGCCTCGATGAAATTGGGAGTGATCAATAAAGCGAGGCAGTATTTCAAGCCTGGCTAAAGACTTGCGTCCTATAAGGTCCAAGTCCGGCTACACATGAAGTACTATTCTCATCTCTTGTCCGGATCACCCCATTATCAGCTTCTACCATTTGACCGCGTACAACGTAGAGCCGTTTGGATTGTCGGGGACCCGGTGCTCTGCAAACAGCTGGACTCTTTGGCATTGCGTAGAGACGTGGCTTCTTTGTGTATTTTCTACCGCATTTACAACGGGGAGTGTTCCGAAGAACTATTCGATCTGATGCCTACCGCCGAATTTCACCAACGCACAGCTCGCCATCGCCTCCTTTACCATCCATACCACCTGGATGCGTGGCGATCCTCCATTGTGCGGTTTTCAAGGACTTTTTTCCCACATTCCACTCGAATGTGGAACGAACTTCCTTCGGCGTTATTTCCAGATCGACACGACATGGGTACCTTCAAAATAGGCATATATACCTATTTCCAAGGCCGGCAACGCTCTTGTGAATCCTCGGATGTTGCAAGAGTTCATGGAGGGCGGTGATCACATAACAACGGTGACCTGCAAGCTCGTTTCCCCTCCTCTGACATAAAAAAAATTTGTTAGTTAGAACCTTAAGCGTAAAGAAGCGTGTTTCTTATTGTATTATCTATATAATTTTTTTTTTATGATTAAAAAATATATAAATATTATGGGACATTGTGCCATACACGCTATTATTCATGTTATAGCAACTGGTTCTTTCACCCTTGAGTAATACCCGCCATTAGACTTTTTTTAATTTGTGTTTTTTTCTTTATTTTCAGTATATTATTTTGTACCATAAATTATATTATAATAAAAAGGTATAGAAGAGATGATTTGGATCTAAATCTCTCTTATTTATTATTGTCTGATCCCTGTTTTAATATCGTTAAATAGTGAACGTATTAACGTTGGACTTACCCAAGCTTGGCTTATAACTTAAAGTGAATCTATTTTATTAACTTATACTTGAAAAAATAGACTAAGTTTTGTTAGAATATAGGATTTTGAGCTATAAAAAATATACATTACGGTCGTCAATTGTAGTTACAATATTCCCTATTGAATTAACACGCCAGTCAACATTCATATAAGAATCTATCCTTCACCAAATACCTAATTGAGTTTCATTTTATGTAATATGAAAAAGATTTGAAATATGAATTTTTTTTCGTGATAATGATAAATATTTAAAAATATTTTGATTATAACCATCTAATAAAATATAAGAAAAACCTAAATTACGTTTTACGTTTTACGTTCTAAATATCAATAAATATAACTTTCCTATCAGAGTGTTATATACATATCCTTAGACATTTTAAATATTATTATCATTTACTATTTATTAAACGTATGTTCAATAATGCAATATCACATCTTTAGTTTGCAATAATCAGTATAATTATGTAGTTAGTATGAAAGTATCATATCTGATACACTCGGCTGCTATTAATTAAGCACTCGTGTTGTTGCCGCATCTAATTGGCTTTAAGCCATGTCGAAACGAGCCAGGCGCGATACGAGCGCATCGTCATAGCTACTGACACTGTATATATATACAATACCGTTTCGGTAGATATGGCGAAGCAAAAAGGTATACTAATAAGTATAGGTATCTTTTGCTTTAGTTTTTGGATAAATAATAGTTTACCACTTTAATATGAATGATACTTCGAAAAGTATTTATTAAAATATTAAATTTAGTAATTTTTTAATTATAATATCTTCCTCTACCAATAGAGACACTGATTTAACTAATTTTTTAAACAGCTAATGGCAAATAAAATTTACCGGAAAATATTAGGTACAAATGGTAAACCATCGATACTCTTTCATTGATACACACTATACGGCCCATTCATAGCGCTCAAAATATTGCCAACCCTTTTCATAAGAACTTAAAAGACCTCCAAAGAAAAGAAGGAGACCGATTTTTTTTTACTTACGTTCTCAACGCATATGAAGTCTTCCGAATACTTGTTCGCTTTGCGCTCGCAATTGAAGTGTTTTCTTAGGCTTTGAGCTCTCAAATAACTTTGAAATAAAAAAATAGAAGATTTTACTTTTTGATGCATATTCCCATTTAGAGGAAACCGTTTAATGATTCTATTTTTTGTTTGACATGTGAATTTTGATGAGATATTCCGACTAGACAGTCGGATAATGTCTTCATAAATCAATAATGAACAACTATTTTATTTCTGTCGTAAATTTGAGCATTTAGCCATGATAGAGATATAGATAGAATAGATATAATCTGAAGTAACTATTTACTTAGACTATGACCGAATAGTTTTAAAAAGTTTGAAATTTTGAACAAAGTAAACAATAAATAATATAATTAAAAAATTAAGTTATCGTAACGCATAAGCTTAAAAGTACTTGAATATAATACTAATAAATGTTTTTAGGTCACATAGTTCAAGTTTTAAAATGTTAGAAACTAGACAGTAAGTGATACCAGAAGTAAAATGAGTAGTTTAGCCCCGATAATATCTCAAATAATGCAAGACTTTCTGGCTTATTGATTGTCAGATAATTGGTATCCGCAGTATATTAAACAGAACCCATTTTTCTAACTACAGAATTTGGAGCCTCTTAATATATAAATCCTATGTCTAAACTGTATTACGCCGTAGTTTTACTCGACTAAGTAATAAATACATACATATAACGATGCCAATGGATCACATTTTAAATACTAGCCTTTAAAAATAATAAATTGCTTATTATTCGAAAGTTGAGATCATGTTTATATTTTTGTCGTCTATATTTACGGCAATAATACTCAGCGAATGCAGAAATGACTTGCATGCATCCTAAAATATAATAGACAAAGTCGGGTGTAAGCAATAAATCCACAGTAAATCGATCTCAAGTCAAACCAAACATTTTTCAACGACCTTCTCACACAAGAAGTGAATTGGCTCGAGAGTTGACAGGTCTGTCTATAGCTAAATGAAAAAGGCATCTGGTTTGGCCCTAAAATTGTTGGCGCTTCGTCTACACGACTGCATAGTCGTAGCTTAAGGAGATATACTACTAGTTCTCTAATATGGTATTTATAAATGTTTATTTATTTTACTTAACAAAGTACTTTATTAATTTCTTAATAATATATACTTTGGTATAAGCTTGTTTATGTATCCTTTGTGATGTCAACATAGACTAGAAAAATTGGTATTTTACTACCTTTAATAAAATCTAAATTTTAATTACAGGATGACAATATTTCATAATAACAATATTTAATAAAAATTGATACAACATTCAACTCGACTGCAAGTTTAAAGGTGACAAAAGTACCGTCCTATCGTTTCGTTGGACTGGAAGGAGACAATTTCATTTGCTTCTGCTCCGGTTGGACCAATAGCAGCAGCTGAGGATCATCCCGACAGAATGGTTGCCTTATTGTACTTGATGCGACACTCTAAGAATTTTAATTCGAATAAGAAAATGTAGGAGTTGGAAAATCTTTGGTTCTGAAAAAGTTGATTTATTATGATTTTATTTCGTAGTATGTAATATAATATCCATATTTTAGATACAATTTTTAGTTATTTGTAATAAAAACATCTTAATGCTAATATCACACGGTATTCCCAAGTGATCACACAACCTATTACAGACTACACTCGACGTTTATTAAATTTCCTTGACCGATGTATTCAACGCGGTATGGAAATTGGCACACGTTTTATTAACTTCGATGTTGTGGTTTCTTAACATAAATTATTATATTATAAATGGGCCGATGAATTTCATACCTAGAACAGAAGGGATGAAAACGTTACTTGGATTAATATCGTACTAAGACATATTAAATTTATTAAAGTATTTTCGTAAGTGTAAAAAATGTTTGAAATGGTTTATGAACATCTTAGAAATATTAGGCTTTTTTATTTTTATTCAAAACAGAATTATTCATATCGTCTGTAGAACGTTCAATTTTTTATATAGTAGTGAACAAAAGTCTTTGATAATTCTATCTTTATTTGTACTTTGTTTGTTGCCGCGGAATTCATTATTATTTGCGATAAAGTTTATGTCAAAGCAAGTAAATTAAGAATATTATAGCAATAATAATTAAATTTTCATGTTCCTAGTTCTACAATTTTTATTAAATAGAAATAAATGCTATTAATTTTAAGCTTAAGCATATTTAAAATTATTGGCACCTTGTGAAAGTTATGAGAAGCCAACATATAAAATTAGATTCAGAGAGGAATAAAATGAGTAATTAGGTATTTATTAAAAAGCCGTGACATATTGTTGGTATCTGACTACTAAAGTAATGAGATTAAAAGTGTCTGCCTTGACACTCGCTGTAATATGGAGAATCTGTATATATCTGTGTAATGAAACTATTGAATTTATTCAATAGTATTCTTTATTCTAACCTAGTAACATCTACAGTGCTCTCAAAAAATACTTGTTTTCACACCTAAATTTAATGTTTAAAATTTTAATTAGACTTAAGAAATGTATTTAAATCGTAAATAGAAATTTAATTTATATTTATTCATTTTGACTTTTAAAGCTGCGTCATCGTCATGCATTGAATGTTTTACTCTAATTTAAAGCTTTTAAGCACGGTTCCTCTATGTGTTTATTATAAATCTATTACATATAATTTCAGCTGTCATTGGGATCAGAATTAGAGAGATAGATTGAAAGTTCTTTAAATTATATGAAAAATGGGAAATGACATGTTAATATACTTTAGTAAAAATAATGAACTCTCATAATAATTAAAACCTATCATGTAATAAATGTTTTCTGTAATTTCAGCATCAGAAAAATGGCTTAAAACTTTTAATTATGACAGGAGAGTTAGTTTAAAACATCTCGTAACTGTATAAAACTTGTATTGTAATGTCGTGGTATTTTTTTCTGGCAGTGCTGTCATCATTTGTTTACACAACTAATTTTAACTTTTCTGGGCTTAAAATATGTATATTTATATTAGTACTTGAAAAACTATTAAGTAAATAGTAAATACATTTATTATAACGTTAAAATCTTATAACACTCTTAATGACTTCGACTATATTATATTTGTTATATATCTTTATATATTTTATTAATCAATGGTGAGTTGTATTAGGGACAACTTTTCCAATTTTGTAAGTATATAGTATAGTAAATAGATAGTATTGCTATCAAAATATTCTTTCAATAAACTTGCTAAATATTGTGAATGAGTTATAAACCATTGTTAGTCCACAAAAAAAACACAATACAAATAAAAGCTATACAATTTATGTAATATATCTATCACAAGTAAATTTAAAATATTGTTTTTTAGCTTAAAATAACGAAAAGTTTCCACGATCACTCTGTATTTCATGCCAAAAATAATAAAGATCACCTGCCTTACTTTGGCTCCTAAAATTATTTGTTTAAAACTATGAAAGATAATAAACTTGTTTACGAAGTAGTTTTGTTAGAGCAGCTTTCATCATAGTGATAGATATCTCATTTATTTCATTTGTGAAGAGGGAGGACCTCATTTCTCTTCGCGAGGTACACCTCATTTTAGGTAAGGAATCATGCGTTTATTCCTTGACAGGAGCAACACGAGTCACAACAAATATGGGGTAACTTATAATATTTTACCTAATAATTATTATTCGATCAAGCATTGTTTACCTTAAAACGGGATAGCATTCTTTTAAATAAGAAAAAAAGCAAGACCTAGAAAATCTAATCTTATAAGAAATAAACTTGCAATATTAAGTATTATATTATTCAGAAGGGCCAATTTCATGTGAGAATTTAGGGTTATTTGAAAAGTAACAAGGCTCGTCCTTAAAAATATAATTACTACGAACTGCGAAGTATACTTAATAAGAATTATTTTACTGTTTATATAAATACTATTAAGTTATTTTAATATGTGCTAAAAATTTTACTTTTATTTATTCTTTTGATTGGAAACAAAACTTTAAAATAATAAACTTCTTATTGGAAATTGTGCTTTCTGACCATTTAGATTATAAAATGTTATTAGAAATATTTATTGGTCACAGGTCGTCACGGTAAAAGCGAAAGTGATTCCGTGACAACCTACTCAGACGATGATGGGCTATTCAACCATTCGTTTCTTTCGTGGATGCCATAAATGCAGCGTCCCTCATGCTGTTAGGTAGTAACGCCTCACCATAGGGTCATCACCTTGACTAACAGGTATCCGAAACGAATCATTCATCAAACAAAGAAAACTTATTCAATACATTACACATTACTTAAAAATATTAATTAATATATTTACATGTTTGTCTGTTTATTGTTTTTTTTTTAGTTTTAGTGTGTTAGAATTATGAAACATTAGATTAGAATTAGGAATGAAAAGAAAAATGAGTTGAAAATTTATTTTGAACCCAGTCAACATAAAAAATACTTTCAATATCTGAAAAAAATTCTCATTTGCATGAAAAAATATTAAATTTGATTTAGGACATACATTTTACAAAACATATATGGATTTGAAGATATTTTAAGCTATGATTTAAGTTTAAGGAAGAGGGAAAACGGCTGTTGCATTCAATAACTAGATAGAAATATATCGAATTAAGTACATCAACTTCTATCGATCGATCTTCCCTCGAACTCATGATTTATGTGTTTTTTTTGCACAGTTCCTAAAGTTTCTACTACTTAACTTTTATTAATAGCCAAATGTTCTCGTTGTCCCTCAAATATAAAAGTATATAAATAACTAATTCAATATATTATAATATAAGGCATTGCCTGTATAAAAACTATGATAATAAGAAATATAATAGAAGATGTCTGTATAAAAACTATGATAATAACAAATATAAAATTAAAATTTTTATTACTCTAATCTAAAGAAAAAACATTTATAAGACACCTACGGCAGTGTGAAAGGTGGTTTTGAAATCATTGGTTTTTGTTATAGGCCCCACGACCATTACTTCGAATTTATAATAATATAATATTCGAATAACTGAAGTTTAAAAGAACAATTAACTAGGAGATCATTCAAAAGATACTCCCCCTTAAATATAGATATTACAGCATATTGTCTTCGTTGGGCTTTTGTATTTTTTTATTTTTTTTTAAATATTTAATAAATCAACTATCTATTTAATATATTATTTATTTATTTTACCATGATATTTAGATTTTAAAGGCTCACAATCAAATATTTCAAATTAATGTTTAACAAGTTTATTAAGGCGCATAATTAAGAAGTAGCAGTATAAAATTATATTAATTATTTTGTTACGTTGATTTTTTGGTATATAAAACCCAAAATAGTTGAATTATTATAAAGGAAGTTTAAGACAATCAAAACTGTTTAAATAATACACAGCGGAACAATTGCACAAGCCGAAGTGGAATTAAAAGCACGAAGAAGCTATACTTTATGGCTTTTAAACTCCACTGCGAAAATAAGTTTCACAGAATTACTTAATATAATTTTAAAGGGGTATAAATTATAGACATTAAGTATTTAATTTAATATTTTTATTGCAGTTTGGGTTTTACATGAGTTTTGTGTAGTTTTAACTTTTAAATTAATGTTTATGGTTTATGAATTTATTATTTAGAAAAAAAAAACATAATAAGAAAGTTATTTAATAGTTAGATTTTAAAAATATCATACTTATAAATACGTAATCAAAAGATCAAATTTTAAAATATCTCATGTGGTACTTTAAAAGACACACCATATTTTTGAGCCAACATGGTAACAGAAAATATTATTTCTACAAATGAATACAAGTGTTTTTTTTTACTTATTCTTACTTTTACATAAAAGATTGTAAGAAATGTTATTAAGGTTATGATCTCAATAACATAACCCATAGTATTGTGTTCAAGTCGTTTCATTTATATGTATAAATAAATACAACCTTCTATTATTTAGAAAGAGTGTTACAACAATATATTAAACTAAATCAATAATAATCATGGTATATATTGTACAAACTAACTATGAATATTGTATCACAATATTCATTATTTTAAAACACGAATTGTGATGTTTATCTGCATTGCAGATTACCTTCGATAAGTCCTTCGAATTTAGTTAAACTACTGTAATAACTGTACATTAACTGTAACCTCTTACATTAACCGTATTCCGTTATTAGCATTGATCATTTAAATATCTTAACAAAATCCTTTAATATAAATAACGAAACACATCTTCCAAATACTTATATATAATAATAGCTAGTACTTAATTTTCTATCCGGACCACAATTTTCTTAGAACTGTTTATAATTTTAAGCTATTTATTCGGGTTTGTTGTTTCAATTAAAAAACCCTTCCGTACACAATACTGAGCCTTAAAACATTTTTATAATATTTAGTATAACGGCCTATTATAGTTATTGGTTTATTCACTAAAGGTTTTAAATAAAACAATCTTAAAACTATAACAATGTTTAATTAATATAAATTAAACTACACAGCAATTATCACCTTACTCCAAGTTCTGTCGCAAAACAAGTATATATTGCTCACTTCACTCCTACGTCCTACTATGTATCGGATCGTATCGGATATACTATATCCGATACGGAGAGGTCGTTAGTTGCTTTGATAAAAAAAAAATAGAAAATAGCCAATTTAAGTATACTGGATAAATTTATATTTTGCTACTTCTCTAACAATACACTTGTAAAACTGTGGCAAATAAAATGTTCATATTATCTAGCGATTCAGGAGTAGAGATCAATGTTCTGTAAGTAGATGAATAAATATTGTAAATTTAAGATTTTCGACCTACACTTTAAAAATTTAAGATTAATTTGAATCATTAGTTTACATTATTTTTAATGCAGGAATAATTTTATTCCAAAAACATTATTATTAATAAATTGAATAAAAAAAATTACAATAATTATCATTATTTATTACTAACGTTGTGACTTATATATATATATATATATATATATATATATATAGTAGAAAATTTAAAACTGCCATTATTAAAAATTTTTTTTTAAAACAACTTTTTTTTTATTTTATAGTATTAAATTGTTATTTGAAACAAATAAGAACAGCCTAATAAATAGGCATAAGGTTAAGGTTAATCATTAGTTCAGGATATAAAAAGATTAACTATCACTGCACCCTCCTATTCAGCTGTACTTTCTAAACCATTAATCAATCTAACAAGGGTAAATTATACCAATATAAGTTTTAAAAAAGGTTGTTACATTTTAACCACTATTTGAATTATTACTTAAAGCATTTTTTTAATGCCATATATTATGTAAAGTATTTTAAACATTTTTATAATCTGTTCTAATCCTTAACATGTGGGTATAGTTTAAATGTTAATCATATTATGTAAACTAATCGTCATTCCGTTTTATTACAATAAAATATATAATATAACTTCCAATACTAATTTCTCCGTATGAACGACTGACTTGACTCTACTCAAACATCGAAATTATTAACTGAACTTCAATATTATCAAGTTTGCACTTTCCTAATGTTTTGCGGGGCACACGCTGTCGCGGCTGATCGCCCAACCTAACGGGTCTGCGGTTAAGTTTATAGTGGACGCTTGACTAACAGGAATAATTAATTACCGAAGGGAACTGATATAAAAGCTAAATAAGCTTGGAATCACCTACATGAAATATAACTTAGAGTTATATTTGTATTAAACTCTTACATTTTTTTCTTTTCTTTAACTTCATATTTAGTATATTTAATCTTAGTATATATTTTTATGGTACAGTCGAATCAGATATAAAACTACTGACAAAGTTTGGAAAACTGGTTGATTGTTAAACTTTAATTTAATTTTTGTTATATGGTCATATAAAAAAATTATAGTTTTTGTAACAAATAAACATAAAATAAATTTAGCTTAAACCACATTACTTCTTTTCTTTTTATTTTTCGTGCCTTATTTAATTTCACATTTAACGCAATTTGATGCTATATTGTTCGAGACAATTACACCTAGAAAGTTAAAACAAAGCAGTTTACGCCATAACATTTAACAACTGGTCCGCATGTCAACAGTCCCTACAACGAGTGTTTGTTTCCATTGCACTGTAACGACAAAATTTTATATTGTAAAATGATTACTCAAAATGTTTGTTTGTCTGATATATGTATTAGCAAAATTAAAATATTTTTGTATATATTGTTATAACATTTTAAAAATACTTAACAATATTTAAAGAAATATAAAATATTTTTTGTGAATTTATATAAGTGAAATTATATGTTTATGTGACCGAGAAATATCCCTATATTTCTCCGTATTTGTCAAGGATGTGCAATAGAATTATAAATATCCGTGGTTAACAGAACTATGTACCGTTAGCTGGACCGTTCTTGGAGTCTGTTTCTTGGTCACCTATAAAACATAATAAAGATAAAACTTAAACTTACTTTATAATTTAAATTACTAATAAAAATGTTTAAGGTTTTTTGTTTATGATGGTTGAACGGAACCGCGCGTGAGCAGCGAGGGCGTAATTATTGTTGAGATTTCACTCCTCAACGAGTTATGTGTTATATTTTAAATACACCACTCAAACATGTTAGTTTTCTATTTTTTTTTCGTTGTAATGCTTGCTGTGACAAGTGTTGCTAACAAACGTGACTAAAAGAGGCCACTTAATTAAAAGTTCTGATAAAGTATTGTTGTGTGTATGATATATTATTTAGATGCAAAAATATTAAAATAGTTATCGTACACTTTTTCCATTAATAATTCCATTTATACAAATATTGTGAACGCAGTAGGAACATAGAATTTAAAGCATCTTTTATAACACTAATTAAATTATGAAAGTCTGTATAAAATATTGAGATACACTCTTTTTACATAATCACACACGTAAAAATGTATAAAGTTGAAGACTTGTTTCAGTCACTTCTCTTGCTCGAGTGTTATTGTTAAATCTGTTGAACTGGCTCTACATTTATATTTAAGAAAGTATTGATATTAAGTATTATATTGATTTGAAAGTGTTAACTGATTTAGGTAAACCTGAATGTTACTTACTCTTAGTTTTGTTTAATTTTAATATTTTATTTTGATTTTCGAATTAGTTGAAAATGAACTAATTTATAAATAAAATTGAGTTAAATGAATGCACCAATATTTACAAACCCGAGATGGGTCCACAAAGTATTGATACACAGACATTTAAAAATAAAACCAAACTTTAGCAGAGTCCGTAAGATATATTTGATAACGTGATTCGGATCAGTAAATTACAGAGTAATTTAAGATGATACAATACAAAACTCTCAGTTAATAATAACTGGAAGAAAAAAAATTAACACGACTTAACGGTTTGATTTACGGTTTTTAATATACTATTTAAACCAAAAGTTTATGCTCAACAATTCGGTATTGAATGACATGTTTATGATACGAAAATAATTATATTATTATTTTTACTATTATATATTATTATTATTATTATAAAATAAACTTTCCTTCATCTCAAGGCCTTATTGGAAAGAAAATATTTGGTTATGGTTTCTTTTAATACTAATCAATTTTGGACTTGACTAGCGCTTATCCGTGTTTATTATTTCTAACACAATATATCAAACTGTAATAAAATTATACTTGTCACTCGTCATATCCAAAATATTATATCAATTAACAGTACATTAACAATTAGTATTGTAATAAATAAAAAAAAAGAAAAACATTCTATTAGGATAGATATAATTTATGGTTATCACTGCCTATTACATATTTGTTTTTTAAACGATATCTCAGTTTTCAAACTTCAAATACACACAAACTTGCTGTTTCGATCAGTTGTTTCATAGAACAAATAATAACTCTTTATAATGTAAAGCCCAAAAGAGTACAATACAATTCCTACTGTATATTTTAGTCTGCGGCTCTTGGTATGCCTTGCGCTTCTTTTAGCAATATTCCTCAAATGAAATCATCCTAATTCCTCTATATCTTTGAATCTCGACAATGGAAAGATCTACATACCTTATTGATTCAATTGGAATTTATTTATATTTTTACAAAAATCAAACTATATGGATTGCGTAGGGCGAGAACACCTGCAGTGAATCGGTATGAAGGATGGCGAAAGGTTAGTTTTTTGTGGTAGATAATTAAAAGAAACGTTTCCACGAGTTTAGAAAGTTAACTTTTTTAAAAGTGGCTGAACTGGACCAGCGTTTTTACAATTACTTATTTTCGTAATCTTTACCAATGTTGTAAAATATTTACAAAAATCAATGTTAAATGAGCTTAAATCATTCACTCCAAGATTTGGTCATGCTCATCTACTTTACAAATCTTCTTAATATTTGAATGATCCTATTGATTTTTTATTATTAGCCTATTTTCTTATTTACATTTAATTGATGAGAGTCTTCAATTGATCTCCAACTACTACTGACTTGGTTTTTTTATTGAGAAAATTTAATACCAAACTTTATTCCATAAAAAAATATTATATATTTTTAATAACATCTTCCAATTTATTGTCGTCATCAATATCGTTAGCTTAATAAGAACATATAATTTTGATATTTATACTATATGTTATATGCATTTATATCTTACATTATGAAGAACCCAGAATTTAACCATTTTTGTAGTTATTTCAGACCTAAACCGCAACCTATTTTGCTTAAGAGCTAACTTTCAAACTATTGTCATATCAGTTTTACCTCGATTTCTAGTATAATTTGGGTATTTGATACACAAAGTACAATAAATTTGCTTAAAAAACATTTATTACATTTTTTGTATCTTGGCCCTTCAGGAAACGCACACATAAAAATAAAAATGGAATTTAATTTCACACTTATTCTTGTTGAAGGAAAGTTAAACAAAATTAATAATTATATGATATAATGTAATTTTACTGTAGTAATTGCATTCCCTACTCGTAGATTTCTCTTTTTGTGTATTTATCACAAACCATGTCCAATATGACTGAATAGATTGTAGCTGCAGTCTAGTGAGGTGTAGCGTGCATATATCTACATAATAAGTATACTTTATACATGTTACTGTTAAGCCGAGTTCATATTGTATCTTACGAAAATACCCTTTGAGTGTCTTATGTGTCCTGATATATGTTACAATAATCCTTAAGCAATTACAGTAAATTTAAAAACAACTTATTATAAATGTATATTTAAATAACAGTCTCATGAATCACCTCATAATCCCAATGAAACCAACCAAGGTGTAGTGTAGTGAAAGTATAATTCCATTTATAATTCATTCATGGAGTGTTCATAAAACTAATTTAAAAATCAGAATAAACAATAAACGTGTACAACATAATTAAAAGTACACATGCGATTATAATTAAAAATACACTTAACCGGAGTCGACTAAATAAACTATTTAAAATGTAACTTTATTATTGTGTACAAAAACTAAATAACTATTTTTAGTTCTTTTATATACGATTCGGCAGTTTTTAATACAGTTAAATTAAACAAGACTAAAAAAAATTGACACAGAGAAGAATGTGATGACTTGCCACTACAAAATCAATATATTGTGAATGAACATTTTTGCAAAAAAATCTAACACCTATTTATAAATAATTTGTCATAACAATTGCTTTATTTATTGCATATGCAATTATAAGTTTCACATGCGGTATTTTATTAACAGTTTAGATTATCTCCCGACGTTTATTAATAACCGTCGTTAAAAAACGGACAAGACCGATTGGTCTGATAAATATTATAAGACCATTATAAGTTTATTATAAATTTGACTTATTATATAATAATATTTGATTAACTTCAATTATTACTAATTGTCTTAAATGACAAAATAAAAAAACTATTACATCTTTTTTAAATCTGAAAATATTAGAATATTTATTGAACGTAAAATTTATGCAGAACCCTAAAAACTGAAATCCATTTCAGATTAAAGTTATCCGTCTCTGTATGAGAAATACCATGCAACTGCAATGACGCTACACGACATGACGAGATAAGCTGGAGCGCAGCGAATTATATTGTATTAAAAGAATGTAGTATATGAATATACCAGTTCTATGTCAGTTTTGAATATTTTTATGATTTTGTAGAACAATTACTCTATTGTAATGTATAATGTAATACCTCTAATGACGGAGAACTTTATTCTCTTACCACAACTAAGATTTATAGCTAAATATTGTTTTATCTATTAATTATTATTTAAATATATAACAAAAATAATTGACTAAACACTCTATCTATCAATTATATAATTAAATAAGGCAATTTCAACCTCATGATTAATTACTAAGATTTTGTATTAAGCAGTGTCGTTGCAAGTGAATTTACAGATTAATACTATCTATAAATCCATTATTTTAAATTAATTATTTAATTAATATATTTATTATTTATTTATTTATCTTCACGCCATATCCCTTACGGGGTAGCCAGAGACGACGGAGCGCCAAACGATACGGTCCCTGCATACCTCTTTCGGCTCGGCCACAGACATCAACCTCTTCATACATGCCCTCCGGGGGTTCTTCATGCTTTTTACGATACACAAATAACATCCAAATCTTTGTAACTTATCACATCTAATAATTCATTCATCTTCTGTTCCATTCCTCTTACATTCCACGTAGCTATTTGTAGCTCTGTTCTCCACCTCCCGCCGTTCGGAACATGGCGTGTTGGTTGGCGGTCCGCAACGCCGTATTTAATTAATTTATATATAATAATTTAAAGTGACACCTTTTTTCAAATACAATTGGAAAGAATATTCATGAAAACTTATTTATAACTTATTATTTAATTGATTATATTATTATATATCATTAAATATTGTCTAGTTTCACATATATCAAAGTTATAAAAAAAAGAGGTTTAAAAGTAAAAAATAAAAATATTGTTAATGGCACAACACACAGCAGAGCTAGAGTGTAATTGATATAGATTTAGTATAATCTTCCTTAAAACCTCAACTTTATGTACGTGTTGGAGCGTACAAATATTTCTTGAAGTGTTAGTCTGTCGCAAAATTGTTCAAAGATTTTGTAACGCCAAATAAACTGGAAAATGACTGTTCTCGAATTAAAACCTTTGTCAGTTTTCAGTTTCTACGATAATGAGTGCGCTTGTTCAGTTCGGTGCTTTTTTGAGAACAATTAAAATGTTTTCTCATCTTGCTTTAGATGCTAGTCGAGAGGAAATTTAGATAATCTGGGACTCAATAACATTTTGTCTTATTAACAAGATAGAATAATTGTAACTTTATTAATATAAACCACTATAAATTGAAAACATTTACTTAAATATATCGATTAATTCATGGCATTTTTATAAAATATTTATGTTATATCATACAGACAATTAAACATAAAACAACATTTTATATATTCAAATATTTGTATCGTATTTGGATTATGAGAGAATATCTAAGTGCTCGCTTTAATTTAATTACAGGACTTTTCAAAATAATGCCTGCTTTTTTGTGTAAGAATATAGAACTTAGTGTAACAACTTGGCATTTTGTTATATATGAACTTATAAATATCTTAAAAATAAAAAATAAATCTGAAAATCATACAATAAATTTAGATATATCTTTCAAATGATATAGAAGTACATATAAAAATAATCAGTTACAAAAAAAATACCATACATTGCATATTTCTACACTGAAATAGTTTAACTCCGTGTGGTTTAAACCAATTGATACTACCTTCAGAACACGAGCGTAGATTATACAGCTGTTTTAGAAACTTATTAAACATCTATATCTTGGAAAATGTAGATTAATAAGCAAATTGCAAGGACTGAGTGCGTCGACGTTGCACTCGTGACAGTCTTACATTAGAAATCTCATCAGAATTTCTATTTAACTAAATTTAAATCTTTGCACGCTCACTAACGTTTTAACTTTACCTATATCAACTTTATTACTAAATAAGTAATATTTTGTTGATCTTAGAGAGACATTAATCATGTTTGTATCTTATCTAACCTGTTTTCAGGACTCGATTTAGTTCGAATGTATTATTTGTAATTTGCTGTTTATTACAACAAGTCTGATAAATAGACATATTTTGAGGCTGAAGCTTTTTTTTCTCATAAAAACAAACGAGAATCGAGTAAATGGGACAATAAATAGTTAATTAACATGCTTAAGAAACTCAATTAACTACATATTATCATATACATATCGTTAAATTGGTAATATATTTGACTTACAAAGTTCCTAAAATTAGTCGGTTAAGACATCCTAAATCTTTCATAAAAAAAAATATTTTTTCATTACTTTTACATCTATATAATTATCTGACGCAGAAACGTTAAAAATGTACACAATAGACTAGTAAATAACCGTAACAAAAGAATCAAATATTTCCATTATTAAAAAAAGACAAAGAAACAAAGTTGTATAAAATGAATAACACATAGTATAGCTAATTTCATACATAATATATTAATTAAACAATAACTATACCCATTCTCTTCGGAAGTAAAAAATTTAGAAATCTTTCTGGACAGTTCTCTTAGTTGGCAATATCAGGTTAAAGAACTGTCTCGTAAATTTTATAAAACATTTCACCAACTATTAAGATTAAAAAACTTTCTACCCTATCGAGCGAAAATACAGGTGGTTAACATGTTCCTACTACCAATCCTTGACTATGCTGATGTGTGCTTTGTCGATGCCAATGAAATACTTCTAATTAAATTAGATCGCCTCCTTAATACCTGTATCCGCTTCATTTTCGGACTTCATAAGTTTGACCATGTCTCCGACTATAGATCAAAACTTAAGTGGTTGCCAATTCGTAAACGAAGAAATGTACGAATTCTGTGTCTCCTTTACTCGATTTTGTTCAATCCTTCTACTCCTACATATTTAAAATGCAATTTCTCCTTCTTAGCAAATGTACATGACAGATTACTTCGTTCTTCTAGCAATTTACTGCTCCACACTCCTCTTCATCGGACTGGTTTCTTATCCAACTCATTTGCTCTAACTGCCGTCAGACTTTGGAACGAGTTACCGGAACATATACGAAAAGCGCCGTCTCGTGACTCATTTAAACGCCAAGTAAAACAACTTTATTTAAATGAATAATTTATAATGTGTATAATATGCATGTATGTATGTATAAATTATAAATATTTTATTACTATATATAATAATATATATTATGCTATATTGTAATGTATTTTGTTTGTTATTATATTATATGATTGTAGTTATATTTCTGGATTTATTTATATTTTTAGTTTTTTTTTTGTGTTGTTTTTGCACGCCTACCAATGTTCTGTCATGTACATTCTAAGGTTGGCTGGTAGAGAATGTCTTTGTGGCATTAAGCCCGCCTTTTGTGCATTATTTTGTATATTGTGCAATGAAGAATTAAAGAAATATAATAAAAATAAGAAATCACAAATAAAAAAGAAATACATTTAAATTACATAGATATAACAATTTAAATTATACAGATTATTGAAAAACTTCAACTTGTACTATGAAACGATCTTATTTGCCAAATTTCAAAGTTCTAGATCAACGGTAATTAGTAGCATATCAATGGTAATATCGATAAGGCCTTAGTAAATAATTTTTATTTCAATCGATAATTAAGACAAAGGGATAAAAAATACTCCGTTTTGCTTTTTTTTTTATTTAAGGGACGGAACTTTATTTAGTAAATATACAATGAAAATTGCGAAGTTTTATCATGTCTTTTTATTGCTCGCAAGCAATTACGTACCTCTTCGAAAGGTACCTCGACGACTCCTGTAAATCAGGCCCTAGCAATATATTTTTAGGATTTACGAAATAAAACAAAATAAAGCATACACCAAACGTTTTTAATTTAAAAGATTATAAAACAATGGCTTATATTGATGACAGGGAGGCTTCGCAATAATAATTTTGATAACAGTTTTGCACTTGTTGTTTCAAAGGTGTTCTCCTTTCCGCTTAAAAAAGAATTTGATGCATCTCATTTTATCAAGTGTGGGTGTACAATCAAAATCAATCTAAGTTGTTGGGATGTAATGCGCTTTCTACTCGTGTTATATATATATATATATATATATATATATGTTGCAATTAACGCAGTCAAAGAGTTGGCGTTAAGAGTTTATACATATATACATACAATAATGAGGCTGCACAATATTTGATACTTTCAAATTGAAATGAATATAGCTTGAGTATAATTGAATTAGAAATTATCTTTTTATAGGAAACTTAAGAACTTACCACATTTTATTTAAATCAAATGTTTAAAATGTGACCATTCCATTGATCCAATAAATATCACTCTCATGTTATGTCGTCATTGATCCTACCAAATGTAAATTTGAAGGACTACAACAGGATCCATATTTAATTTGAATTTCAAATTGTAAAGGAAACGTACCGCTTTGGCAACAAAAAGGTTACAAATGTATAATAAAAATATTCTGTCTGTTTCGTGTTTAACATTACAGGACATTTTAATTTCACCAAACAGTTCACTAAGCTTCAAATATTATATACAATATTCCTTTTTATATATTCTTTTAATTATAGATAAAATATATATCTATTATCGCTACAATTACCTTAAAGTAAATCTTTAGAGTTGTAAACCTAAAAAGGGATTTTTTGAAATTTCTTTAAATAACAAATGGTTTTATAACAACACATAAAAAGTAAAATATATTTTACAAATATGTCTTTTTGTAACTTATCAACATTATATATGTTTATAAACCAAAAAAAAAAGTTTGACAAATAGAGAAAATTATTTCTACATAATGTTTTACAATTACTTTATATTCATTTCGAAAACATTTACTCGCTTCATTCAAAGAATAATATAGACAATATATGTTAGTTTTAATATTTTTATATTTTTTAAGGTATATAAAGACTCACAAGCATCCCAATAAAAATCTTAAAAAGATTTCTATACAATCTGTTTATAAACCTAACAAGAGTGTGACGCGATCATTGGCGCCATTTAAAAGTAACATTACAATGTGCCAGAGTAAATAAAGCATGGGTACAATAGTTAGGAAACACAACTCGGA
This sequence comes from Melinaea menophilus ssp. n. AW-2005, assembly GCA_918358695.1. NCBI lineage: Eukaryota > Metazoa > Arthropoda > Insecta > Lepidoptera > Nymphalidae > Melinaea > Melinaea menophilus. The sequence goes on along the minus strand of OU911046.1, from coordinate 3,900,489 downwards.
TATCGAGAATAAGCATACACCGAAGTCAGCAGTGTTTTGTTTTGTCTATGCTGTTAGCTCGCACATTCCTTTGTCTCCGGAGGAATAGGCGTTTAAACACGCGTTTATACACAGGCTCATATGTTAAACGTTTGATAAACCACACATAGATGGCATTTCACAACTCTTTGCTAGTGAATATGAATGAATTGAAATGCAATTAAAACTGAAAAAGATATTAATTTTAATTTGCCTTCAAAATATAAAAACAAGGGCTGGAGATGAGCAACTCACTGATAGACACCTACATCTCGTATTACCAAGAAAACTGCAAAACATTCAAATCTTCGCATTAAAATTAAAGTTTAAATAAAATTCCAATTATAAGGGGTTATCGATCCTTAAAACATTACTTTATTTAAATATACTCATCAGAATATAAAAAAACTAACTTAATCTTAATATATCCAAAGATTCATTTGTTTCGATATACGTATATCGCCGCACAAAATTTGCGTCATTTATTTTTATCGATATTGTACGTTACAATATCGATAAAAATATCATTTCCTCTTCGCCATCTCGTTTTGTGTGTCGATGATATCAGTAAACGATTTTAAGCGTTTAATAATTCTTATATGAAACATCGCATATATTTTGTGAAGCCATTGTGAATATATAAATTATATCACATTTCCATGAATACCTGTAAATTAATATTATTCACTAATATTACGTATGTAAGCACACATAATTTTACCCTTGAGTACTAAGTGTATAGTAATCCTGAACAAAATAAAAATAATTAGAAAACATATAATGAATTATTTAAATATCAAATAAAAATAATAATTCCTAGCTATTTGTATTCAAAGGAACTTTGAATACAAATTTTATTATAAGGAACATAGGTAGTGCATTCACGTTAATTGCATTTGTTTGACCTATTAGTGATAACCTTCTTACATAAATAAAGTATTTATATACGTTAACTAAGTACATAAAATTTGCTATTTAACTCCTGTTTCACGATGTTTCGCATCACGTTGTCATACGTATCGTTATCGTCTGTGCTACATCTAAAGTACTGAAAATGCAACAGAGCGTTTTCGTAATATTAGTCTTTGCGTAATTGATGTTGTTTGTGTTTACTGGGGGCCGAGTCGCTCTCTCTCTCTGAAATATACAGAGGGTGGTGAAGGCTAACCCTTGTGTTATGCTCGTTAATGTTGCTTGCCGTTACTGGAACTTATGTTTTCATATTATTCACTAATCATTACTGCACTACTACTTACACTGGCCATCGAATTGATTGAGGGGGTTTGAGTTGTCTGATCACATGCATCACAATCGCCTGATTTTACACCCCTTTTATAAAATAATATTTATCAAAGTGGTTTAAATTTATTGATATAATAAACAAATTAGAAATAAACATGCCTTAAATAATCTCGATAACATAAAGTAATTTATTAGAAAAGTTAATATATGTGGCATTTTAACTTATTCGAAAGAGACAACAACAAACAAACCTACAGATAAAAACTAGTTAATTAAAACTTAATACAAAACATGAGAATATTTTTCCCACTCTATGTTGTAACACGTTATTAAATATATTGTTATACTTATGTAGTGTATTAATTATCATCTTCATCCCATATTCTCGTAACATAATTTAATAATTCGTTAATTTCATAAAATCTTTAAATTTTAACTTTTGGAATTGACTTCAATATTTTTAAAATTTTCTTTATAAAGACTTTTATTGACCACTAGCTTTTGCCCGCGACTTCGTCCGCGTTTCCGTCGTTTTTCGAAAAAAAATTAGCAGATGTCCTCCCTCATAGTTTTGACGTAACAGGCAGATTCACTTTCGTATTTTAGAAGGGCAATAGTAATATAATATGCCAATCCACAAAACTGTTGAAAAATATAAGTAACCGCAGAATATTATAATATACCCACGCTATACCCACGACTCGGTCAGCGTGTAACTCCTTGTTTTTTATTAAGATAATATATTGCTAATATTTTTAGATCAAATTAAAATGTTTCAGCGCAAAGCTTCTGGGTAGACTATGTTAAGAGTCGACCCGTCCGGCACGTGGACGTAAAGATTCCTAGAATTGCTAACCCGGGAAAGAGCGACGTATAATTGACCATGCGAGAAACAGCTAACACCGAGATCTACTCCAGCAACACGAAAAGTCTGCCCTTGAGCTTTATTGATAGTCATGGCATAGCACACCGATACTGGGAATTGCGTTCTTTTAAATTGGAATGGAAAATTATTTGGTATTATGGGAATTCTGGGAATAAAGACAGTTTCTCCTGCACCGCAACCTGTTAAAATTTGAGCCTCGATTACATTTTGTTGCAACTGGGTTACTTTTAGCCGAGTTCCATTGCAAAGTTGAGGTGGTCTTAAATTTCGGAGCAGAATTATCGGTATGCCAATTTTTAAACAAATTATATGAGAAGGTAGTCCAGGCATACTTAAAGAATTTAAAAATTCTATCGGGTAATTAGTGGCTTCTTGTTCATCAACCATTCTATTTATTGAACTATAAACTTTGCTTTCTCCCTGTATATTAGACAGTATTTTATTATTAATTTCAGATGCCTGGTCATTGCGAGGAGTCAAAATGGACCTTTCGCAAAGCCAAGAATTGTCCCTATTTAATATATTTGTTATGTCACCGTAAACCGAAGATATAAGATGTTGTTGGGATTGCACTATACAACATAACTCAGGTGTCAGAATAAGTTTTCCTTGGTGTAGTTGTGGATAGGTACCTTCACCAATCTTCAATAATGTATCAGAAAATTCACGATTATCTGCGTTGTCTCCAGTTCTCACTCGCATATTTATAGTCAAATGCACCGATTGTATATCACGCCACAAATAAGAGCTTTTCAGGCAAGCCCTAATCTCATCAGCTCGGGTTCCCCGTGGTATTACCGGTAAGGTTTGTCGGAAATCACCACAAAATAAAACCGTAATACCGCCCATTGGTCGATCATTTTGTCTTATGTCCCTTAGAGTTCTGTCTACTGCTTCTACTCCTTTTCGATGGGCCATCGTACATTCATCCCATACGATTAAATTAAACTCACGCAATACCTTAGCTTTGTCGCTATTTCTTGAAATACTACAGGTTGGACTTTCCGTGCGATCTAAATTAATTGGTATTTTAAACATAGTGTGAGCAGTCTTACCTCCTGGTAGCAATGTTGCAGCTATACCTGATGAAGCCACGGCAAGAGCGATTTTACGCTGATTTCGAACATAAGCTAATATTAATTTAGTCAAAAAAGTTTTCCCAGTTCCTCCAGGTGCATCTAAAAACCATATTGTTCCTAAATTATTCTGCACACTCTCGCACACGCGATCATAGACTAAGCGTTGTTCTGCAGTCATCATTGGGACACCGTTTTCTAATGTTACCAGCAGTTCCATTGGGTTGTAACCAATCTCTGCGGAATATTCCCTATTGGTAACCTCTCCGACTGAGGTTGGCGTTGGCAAACCATATTCACAAAGTGATTTACCGCCTACTGCTGTTAAGTCTTCCTCAAGAGCTAATAAGCACTGATTTATAGCCAGATCTCGAAAATTATCATTAGTTGCGCCTTCATTATTGTGAGATAAATTCCGAAGAAAGTCTTCTGCAAATTTTTCTTTATATTTTTCCCATAATTGGACAGGATCAGATAAATTACAAAATGTGAGTAATGTTACAAATAAATGGCGTAACCGTCGTGGATTATCACTAACACAGGATTCTGCTAAAGCGTCATCCCAATGTTGATCATTTTCAAGCAAATGACGCGCTTGGCAAGCTGCATGATAAGTTGGATAAACAACATCGTCTACTTTTCTCAAATCTATAAATGATGTTGGTCCTCGCACTGTATGTAATAATAATCTCAAATAAAAACACTCTGCGTTGTTAGGATGAACAGTATACACTCTACCAAGAACATGTTCTTTGAAAATACCTGTCTCGCCATCTACAGGCCTGCCTCGGCGTCTACGGTTAAAGACACCTCGTTGTTTATCGTAGGTATAATACGATGGAACTTCTTCATACAAAAGAGACTTTGCGAAATTATCAGTTTGGCAAAGTCGAAAGAATGCCAATAAAGTTGTTTGTCTAGGGTTCTCTAATCGTTCTGTAACATTTTCGGCGTTAAAATATATACGTTGACCGCCTTCCAGATGAACATCCAGATGGGTCACAGGTGGATATCTTTCGTGAATATTAAAACTTAAGATCCGCCACACAGCTTCTGAAGAGCTGATATATCTGCCTGACTGAAATCTAGTAACTTCATCATGTTCATTTCTTAACGCAAACGTAGCTTGGTCACTGCCCTTGTTAATGTACTTACAAATATATTTAATTGACTCTACACTATTACACATTTCTACATTTATGTGAGCTTGAAATGCTCTGGACAATACAGGCGAATACGGAACGACCCACCTATTATCTAAAGTAACCTGTTGTCCAGACATTCGCTTTTAAACAGTAAAACCACCATTGTCTCTTGAACGGCGACGATATAATGGCTATCCATCATGTCCTGTTACAGTTTCATCCACTAATGCTTTTGGATACCTTTTAGTGCAACGACCGTCTTGCATGCAAGGAGCATTTGCGTTAAATGCACCACATGGACCATGTATCATATGAGTTTTAACAATGTCGTATAACAGGGGATCTGCAGTCGGATCTGGAATTTCAGCACTGATTAATCTGTCTACATCATTAGGTCGAACCTTATCTTTTAACCAAAGCAAGATATGTGCGTGAGGTAAGCCGCGTTTTTGCCACTCAACACTATACATATAACACAATACTTCTCCAAAAATGTTATCTTTGGTAAGAAGATCTATCATTGATTTTAATTTTAAATGAAACACTCTTGCAATAATATCATGGCGGTCATGCGGTGCCTGACCCTCAAGAAGCTCCCGAGTGATTTCATCCCACTTGGGATTGGTAGTTACAGTAACAAATAAGTCGGGACGTCCATATTTTCTTACGTAACAAAAAGCGTCTTGAGTACGTTCATGCATGTAGCGTGGACCACCAGTAAAAGAAGAGGGTAAAATAACTAAACGACCCATATTCACAGTATCGTTATCTTGCTGCATGGCATCGCGAAGGTGCACGTATTCTTCAGCGCGCAGCTGCCTTTGATTAGATCGTATATAAACTAATCTTTCGGTTTCAATTTTTGCGTACATGTCAACAATAAACTGATTAAATAAGCCACGAAAACGTTGAAAGTATACCAATCTATTCCGTCTCACTTGCAGGTGGTAACAATAAAATTGAAGGCATGACACCTTTTTATTATAATTAGGTGCGCCTGTGCGCGGATCGGTTTGGTATACAGCGAAATTATAACCATCTTCCCCTCGACAGTATATCATAGGATATTGCAAACTGTCGTAAGCCCTGTGGGTTTCGAAAATACGTTGCAAACGATTGTCTCTGGAACGTATAACGATATCACGCCTATCACATTCCTGGTCGACCAGTACTACAGCAACTTCATTCGTGGATGGAACGTTATGACGCCCAGGGTGTTCCTGAGTTGGACGCTTATCGGCATTTATAACAATTTTATAACTGTTATTACCATCTTGAGAAAGGGCTTCTAATGCCGATTTAAAACTGCATACGTACGAATTAACCTGATGTAACATGTTCTGAAGTTGTGAAATGAGTTCAGTATTTAAATTCGGAAAATATTGATTTCTTATATTCGACTGTTCGTTGTAATCGGATACAAAATATATTTGAAGAAATTTAGGTTGTTCTTCAGGCAAAAGGGACCCTATCAAATGGTAAACCTGACCTTGTACCTTAAAAGTAGGCATGAAAGGGCCTTCTGAGATTTGTTTAGCACCAAAGGATGTCATTTGGAATGCACTATTATAAGTGCGAATATTATCTAAAAACTGTTTGGATTGCAAATGTTCCCCTAAAAGTAGTGATTTTAAAGGTTCCGGTGGGTCTTCGAACGAAGGCAAATTTATTTTACCTCCAGAACAACAGAAACCAGCAGACTCCTTCCTCCACTTCGAAGCATTACAAAAGGAACATACTACGTTCATATCGCCTATTTCAGAAGATGATCTGTAATCAATTGTGAGGTTATAAGCAAACCCACTTTTATATTTATCGGACCACGCCACCGAATTTGTAGATTGATCTACCACGTGTATATCTAAGTCATTAAGACCATGTCGAAATCTATCTGCAGTAAGACGGGCCTCTCGCTGTTCTTCTGTTTCAAGCGACCGAATATTTTCAATTCTTAATCTTTCATTAGATAAAGTAATCAATTGTTCTTGTCTCAAAGAATTGTAATAATCGCGTCCCGACTCTAGTCGTTGTTCATGCTCATGTTCATCTTCAAGAGATCGAATCATGTTATGGTGCGCCCTATCATTTGTCAAACGGTCTTGATATTGAGTAAAAGTTTCAGATTCTCGAGACAAAATATGACGTTCGCGATCAGCTGTAAGCCGTAATTCCCTCTCAGTGAAGGTTTCGGACTCGCGAGATAAAATATGACGTTCGTGGTCAGCTGTAAGCCGTAATTCCCTCTCAGTGAAGGTTTCGGACTCGCGAGATAAAATATGACGTTCGCGGTCAGCTGTAAGCCGTAATTCCCTCTCAGTGAAGGTTTCAGACTCGCGAGATAATGTATGCCGTTCGCGGTCAGCTGTGAGTCGCAATTCTCGTTGTAAAGCAGTTTCAGCTTCTCGGGATAACGCATGTTGTTCCCGGTCAATGGAACGCCTTAGCTCTCGTTGAGAAGAGCTTTGAGAAGCCCGTGTTGTAGCTCGTCTCGCTCTTTCAGCTGCTAATCGCATCTCTCTTTCTGGAGAGCTTTCATTAGCTCGAGATGTTGAGGCACTAACTCTCATAGAGTTTAACCGATGTGCTCTTTCCTCTTCCGATTCTTGAGAACGCGTCATTCTCATTCTCCTAGCTTGACTCGAAGTTCGAGATAAAGATGGTCGTTTTTTAGGTGGCATCGTTTATTTTATTTTTAATCGACGGTAACTTAAATTCTATTTAGTTACCCAACAAAAAACTTACGTCAGAGGTCCTAACTATAGCTAAGTATATAATAAATAGAATATAAATCTAAGTGCCTATTAAAACTAAAATAATATTCTAATCGAATTATAAATATGTACGTAGGTACCTACAAATTACAAAAGAATAAAAAATGAAAATAAAGCTATACTTAATGCGTGTGCAATACTATCTACACTTACCTACTTCACTTAAAAATGAATAATAAGAAATACCTACAACTACTGTAATTAATCAAAGTACCTATGCTAATACAAAAAAAACCTTAGATGTTCTAAGTACAGCTGCTATATAATAAAAAAATATAAATCTAAGTGCCTATTTAAACTTAAATACCTAATATTCTAATAGAATTAAACTAAGAAATATGTACCTACCTACCTACAACTAAGGTACAAAAAAAAAAGAAATGAAAATAAAGCTAAAACACGTGTGCAGTATAGGTAGATAGTAGGCAATATCTACCTATACCTACTTCACTTAAAAATGAATAAAAAATACCTATGAATACTATAATTAATAAAAGTACCTACCTACGCTTTTATCTACTCAATACAAAAAAAACTAAACATAAAATGCCCAAAACTAACCTATCAGTAACTAAAAATCTAACAATAATCTTATCTATCTATCTATTATCTAATCTAAAAATCGAATCTAAATCTACTTAAAAAGAAATAAAATAGGAACTATTAATAGTTAAGAATTTAAACAAAACTAAAACTAATTTAGAAAATAACAACAAAAGAAATTAAAATAAACTATTTAAAGACAAAAAGTCGCGCTGATAAGCACGGTTTATAAAATAACAATTATTGTCTGTCAATAAAGTTCAACACTCTGAACGCATCAACAGCCAAATATTGAATGACGCTTGCGCTCGCCTCCCGCCCCTTTTATACTCTGCCGCCGCGAGCCCCGTCGAGCGCGGCAACCGTTACGCAAAAATAATCCTTATAGCTTGATTCACTATTCACGCGCGATGTCTTGTTGGCGTATTTCATGTAAGTAAGTATAAGTTTGGTGTTTCTATACCGATTTCAATGATTCTTTTTTTATTGAATTGGTGCTAATGTTTATTTTTTTTTTAATTAGGAATGATGGTGAGCATTATTGGTTTTATAAACGTAAAAGTAAACAAATATAATAAGAAATCTCCGAACTGCTAAGCTATCGAGAGTTATGCGTGTTATTGTGAGTTAACTATAAAAGGTAGATATATGCTGTCTTGGAATATTTTTCGTGTATTTTTATGTAGAATATTTCCGTTATACATAGTTTCTATGTAGCTCTAACCATTAAGGCTGCACACGCGACGGAAGCTTAAAAAATCAAGCAACTTCTCCCATTTTCTCAACATTTCCTTTCACTGCTCTGCTCCTATTCATTGTAGTGTGATGAAAAGTATACTATTACCTGCCCAGGAGTATAAAGAATAATTGTACTAAGTTTCGTTAAAATCCGTCGAGTAGTTTTTTTTTCTATAAATAACATACAAACAGATAGACAGACAGACAGACAGACAAAAATTTTTTTAACTGCATTTTTGGCATCAGTATCGAACACTAATCACCCCCTGCTACTTATTTTGTAAATATATTTCATGTACAGAATTGACCTCTCTACAGATTTATTATAAGTATAGATTACGCATTTTACAGCAAAAATATATTAAAGACAAATGTCGTTCATGAAGGCTCTTAGGAGTTTACAAAGATTGGGTGAAAAGTTAACCGACAGGATTTATAAGGGCTGTCTCAAATAGTTAGTCATTTTTATATACGATTTAAAAATATAACAATTAGTTCACATCATATTTATTTTATTTATAAAAAACCATCGTTAAAACTCCATCGATTTCTATTCTATTGAGGGAAGAGTTAGGAATTTTTTAACTTTTTTAATTAATATAATGCCATAATTAGAGTCATTGCATTTAGCAAAACGATACCATATAATATTAAAAACTCTATTAAGGAACAGGTAGTGCATTACTTTACTTCACGTTAATTGCATTTGTTTGACCTATTAGTGATAACCTTCTTACATAAATAAAGTATTTAATCAACTTTGCCAAAGGAAAATACTTATTATTATATATATTTTATTTTGTTAAATTATTTGTTTTTTTTATAATTAATATTATTTTAACTTTAATCATTTATTAAGGAAAAATGTCTAGTCACTTTAAACTTGTAATTGATTTAAATTCTGTTTTTTTATGATGCTTTCCTTGATATTAATTTAATTTTAAATGGTAGGCTAAAAGTGCGTACAGAAGTAATTTAAAAAACAATTACAAAAGTAAATTACCACGTAGGTTATATTACAAAGAAAATTATAAGTTTAATAGGGTAATTACGGCATTAATTCTTTTAAATGTGAATATTTTTTTTTTTCATTTATATAAATTATATTTAAAAACGCTTTTGCTTTTTCTTTCATAATTTGATAATTAAGCATAAAATATTTGTTTATTCTTAAATCAATACTAAATGTTATAATGCAAAGTTTTTATTATATTGTACCATAATAACATCTGCATAAAACTTTATTATTGTGATTTATTCTTATTTCGGATTTCGATTTAAAATTATTGCTACTATAATTACCAAGACGAAGCTTGTCATATAATAATATACTTATTCTATTACACTTTATTCACTGTCTATAAAACAACACCCAAGTTAAAAAAAGTCAGCTTTCGCGGAGTTAAAGTTATCATAATATAAGAAAATAAAAAAACTCAGCTGTATGTTTTGGAATGTTCCTATACAAAAAATACTACACACACCCTGATATTAATTTAGGCGACAACTTATTTCGCATTTTTTTTTGTAATATTTCTGTCACTTTCATGTTATATTTTGTTCAATCACGACTCGTGCATCTCGTAAAAGTTGTTTATATATTAAGATATTTTGGTTTTCGCTTAAAACTCTGTAATTCACACAATTGCAGCTTATATTAGATTTTTTTTATTTCACTATTGGAAATATATTGTAACAAAAAACAAATAAAAAATTACTCTATTGCTTATTATAACTTATTTAAAAACATCAATGACACATTAAAAATATAATTGATATCAAGGTAAGTGGCAAAACTATGAAAAAACATTATTTCTTACCCATATGTAATAAAAACGTCATAAATACGTTGAATCCGTTCATGTGGTTTACGAGTTACGGCAAAATATCCGCCCTTTATTTGAATCGCAATGTTATCATTCAACAATGTCACTAGGACTCTTAGTGATATAAGTTTTTCAGACAGAAAGCGTGTGACAATATTGAACGAAACATAAAGCAACTCAATTCCATTTAAACAATTCTTAACAGTGATTTTTTAAATTATAGCTTTTTAGTTGAAAGTTCGTGACATTTCGTTATTTATTTGCAAACTGGTTGGCAGTAAATTGCATTGCGGTCATATAACGTTGCTGTCCCAGTAATGACCACCGACGAATGTCAGGCGGTTGATGCAACTCATGCGCAGTATTTAAATGTTATGTAATTGCTTTTACAAGTAAATCAACATCAAAGATACTTTGTAAATATTGGTATTTAGTTCAATTAACAAAAAAAATATTTATGTCGTCTTCTTAGATAAATAAAATATATTTTTACAATTTTCTTTCTTTCCTTATTCTTATGGTATAGTTCTTAAGTCTTCTATAATCTTCGCCAATATGACTATATTATCGGCTAATCGAAGGTGAGCGGTATACTCACCGTTTATGTTGATATCCAGCCCCCTCCATTCCATGAGCTTGAAGACATTTTCCAGTGCAGTGGTGAACAGTTTCGGAGATATAACGTCTTCCTGTCTAACACGTTTCTGCAACTGCATTGGTTTCGAGTTCTGGTCCTGTTGCCGGACTAACATGGTGACATTTTATATAAGCACTTTCACACTTGGATTTACTGATAGTGGATCTGGCACCTTTGGAGAGACTGCAGTACAGCCCAGGTCTCAACCAAGTTTAGGAGACTGTCTTTGCCATAGCTGTTACCGTAGCCAGGAACAGCGGTATCGCTAGGGACTAAGAGCCAATTTATCTGGTTCAACATCAATAAGGGGATAAGCTATAATATCCACGCTTGGCCAGCGGGATGGCGATCACAGTGTGTTGTGATGGTACGCTGCTCATCATCTGGAAAACTAATCCCTCTTTTCCCACGACACCACGGGAGGAAATGGTGAAATTAAATATATTAAATTCACCTAAAATATAATGTTGATCGTAAGATTGTGATATTTCTAATTTTTCTTTTCAGTTATTTAAAATATATAATGATTACATAGGTACATACGTCATACAATGTAAATTGCCACAAAAACCTCTCAGAAGTTATCTGGGCAAGTGATCGTTCGTTTCATTCACTAAAGTACGGTTAAATTATATAAAAATTTATTTATTTTCGTTATGTAAGTAAATTATAAATATTAGTGATATTTAAAATCGAAGCTTTCAATTTCAGTCATGCTAACAATGTTTGAATAATTGATTATAGAAATGTATCACAGGTCATTATCACATAATATAGGTGTCCTGGTACTGATGTTTTACCGTATTTAAGTGCGTCCATAGCTGATTCTTTTCTACTTCCTTACTAACAACAACAAACAATTCGTTTTTCTTTACATTTAATCTGCTATTTACATTAAGCAATAAGTTCACTACCTCTTCCCTTAACTGTGGTGAATCTAATTTTGAGTCAAGGCTATAGAAATTGGCTTTTATCTGTCTGGATACTAATCCACTGACTCCGATGGAGGGGAAACATCACAAACACTACCTTGTAGATTGATAGCATATTGAGAATAAAATAACATATGTTGGATAGGTCCTAGCAGCTTGGATCTTTTTCTTACCAAACCAGCCAAGCCAACTTCACAGGCTTTCTTCTACAAAGTGTCTTGATATCATAGTTGCCAAGACCCAGCATTGAGCTGTGAGGTTTGATCCACACATTTGGAGATTGACGACTGTATATTGTACCTAGCTCTGACTTTGAAAAATGAGTATCTTATCTGAAATAAATTATTAAGTACGTGCAATGTTCTTTTAAACACAGTTTTTTTAGTTCCTTTTTATGATATATTTAAAGTTTGGAACTCAGTTTGATTACACCTTTGGTTCTTTTATATTCACCAAAGTTTGCAAAATGTAGTGATAATCTATAAGCCTCAACCTCACGTATTTTCTTCTACAATGGGGCACAAGCTACACTAAAAAATATTAATCAGACAATGCGCCGAACAAACTCACCTTATCTTCAAGATGCCTATACCAATAGCTAACGAAAGCTTTCTAAGAATCGTAGAAACTCCATCCCCACGTTAATTCTTCCTCAATAGACCAAAGTCACCCTACCTACCCACAGTCACTTAAAGAAAGATCTAGAAAACAAACATGAATAGCGGTTTTGCTTTTAGTGGTTTTGCAGTATAATACCTAACAGTGTGCTTCAGACAAGAAATTGTACTTCCAATGGAAATACGTTATAAAATAATTATTAAACATACTGTCAAATGCGTGTGGGTCACAAAATAAATAATTATAAAATTAATTTTCATAAAGATATAAATAATTTATGAGCAAACGTACTCTCTAGCTTTCTTTTTGATAACTTTAAAAGATAATTACTTCTTAGATGACTCTTCTTCTTCTTCTTAACTGGCGCGTTTCATACAAAATTTTTAACAACCTTATAAACAAATTTCCCTATAAATGCGATCTTTAATCTTTTATGGACATGATTCATAATATTGCATAATAAAAGTTTGCAAATATTCTTTATATTCATAACGTGGCAATATTACATTCCATGAAAAATGTTACCATCGCTTATATATTAATGTAAGAATTATAAAATTCGCTCAAAGGTTTACTGAATACTGAATAAATCTTGGCAGATGTCTAAACAATGATGTGTGTGAAATAAATAGTCGGGTTGGGAACGTTTGGGTTGGGAACCCTTCTAAATTCTAGAACTAAAATTCAGGTTCCACGAAATCGTGTGGAAACTCTACGATAGTTATTGGGAGGTCTGGTGGATTAAACCGACGATTGCCGTTATAGTCCGTCCTTATTCGGAACGGTCACATAGCCTATATCCTACAATGACAAGTAGTGAAGATTCGAAAAAGTTATTTGTAATAATAGTTTAAAAAAATGGAATTAGCAAGTATAGGACACCTTTTCGGTTGACGTTTGCAAGGCATCCATTTATGGATTATTTATACTTTCTGAGATTTATTTCTTCTTGTCTTCGTAAAAACCTTGAGTGTCCATATGAGGTGACCATTTATAATATACTAATATGAATTATCATTAAGCTGATATAGCTATCATATGATTTGCTTGCACTTCGAACTCTAAATCTGATTGTTTAGTATCTCAACAGTTAGTCTTTTAGTTAACAGTTCCGATATCTTAGATAAAACTTATGGCTCTTTAACTGTGCCACAACTATATAAACTTGAATGAGAGATATAGCAACGTAAAAGACAACGAAGAGTAAAATAAAACAAAAACGACGACCTAAGTAAACCATGGAACAAAACGATATGTCAAATATAGCGGAAGTGCTCTCCGTGCCCTCCAAATGAGAGAATTCACATCCGCCAATATTCCGGAAGTTTGTGAAACCGCCGAAACCGCGAGCCACCTCCGGTTATTAGGTTGGGTGTAAGTGGATTGAAATTCAATGTATTCAATGTATGTATTAATAATTTAGATATTACGAATTCTTAAAGTTGTATAGCTTGTAGCATCTTATGATGATTATAGTTTGTTGCTATGAGAGAGGATCTATTTGCTAGTCTAGTTATCAAAATAACATCAAAACGAACACTGAGTATAAAACCTGAGTAGTTTTGAAAATATGATACACAAAATTTTCCTTTACTAAGAAATTTAGGTTATTAGTAGTTTTTAGTTCATTTAACTTAGTGAATTAATGTTAGCAGCCAAAAGAACACGGAAATATAAAAAAATTAAGTATAATTTTTTTTACTCCGATAGGGTTTTTTAACAATTGCCATTAAAATATTTTTTTGTAAATTTAGTTAGTAGTAACCTTTACGTAACTACATTCAGCTCACTCACGAGGATACTGACCTTAGTTTATAATACGACGCATGAATAATGACTCAATATGCAAAAAGAAAAGTTAGACAATTAACGGACGTTAATACTCGTTAAGGCTCATCTTGTTTATTTTAGTTATTTTCATAGTATTTTATCTTACGGTATTTTATGGGCAGTCCTGCCGAAATTAATTCTATATTTATTTTAGAAAAAAGAAATGTGCGGGCTATTTATAACTTAAAAGTTAGAGATTCTCTGAGAGATATTTTTAAAGAAACAGTCGCTTACAGTCGCTTAGCAATATATATTTAATAACATATATAAACGCCAAAATTCAAATAGTTATATAAAAAACAGTGACAGACACGCGATAAATACGACAAATAATAACGAACTCGTAACGCCAAATTTTGGTCTTCAAAAAGTTATTAAGTTTGAGTATACGCTTAAATAATAAAGTTCCACAAGACTTCTTAGACCTTCCCTTTCTTGATTTTTAATATAAAATCAAAAGTTTATTACTAAATAAATCTTATTGTAACGTTAAAAGTTTTTAGTGGATCGAAATATGTGGAACTTAAGTTGTCGATTCATTTGCAGGATTTATATTGTAATGTACATCATCTAAGATTTTTTTAAAAAGAGGAACTGTTGAGTTTCTGGCCGGCTCTTCTCAACAGAGCAGCATTCCGAACCGGTGGTAGCTTACTCACGGACTGACTACACTGACCTTTTTTTTTTTAATAATTGTAGTAATTGGCGATTTAAAAGTTATAACCTTACTACTATGCTATTATATATAAATTTGTTTTTTTTCGACTACATTAACCACGACTAAACTATGTCAAAGAAAATATTTAGTTTACTTTTACATTGAGATGTCATTAAAAAGTTATTAAATCTCCAGATGAGTATTAATCCCATTCAACCAGACTTATGGAGCTGAAACAAACTGCATTTAGTTGATATAACAGTACCAACATCGGATACAATTGAGAATTTTATAAATTGTAGTATATTATCCTTTATTAATATTCATTTCTTAGACTTTATTTTAATGAGATAGCGGATCTTTATTGAGTATAAATTAAAAGCTCAAATAATATTTTATATATGACAAACAATATACTCAACGGACACATATATATTTAGTTCATAAACATGCGTGTTTCCTCGTAACATAAATCATTATTCCGCGTCTGAACGTTTGTTATGGCCGAAGGTACGAGTAACTGCAGTACCGATAGCTGTTTCAGCAATTTTTTCTTATAATTTTTAAACCATTGCATAATTAGTCACCATTTACTTCTACAATTAAAATATTTTAAAAACAAATGTAACATCTTGTGTATAATACTGACATTTCGAAACACCTACTCGCGGCATTTCTCAATACAACAGGATTTTCACGCGTTATTACCTCTTGAAACCCGTATTATAATAATTCTACGCGATTTCTTCCCATCAGTATTCATATTCATGTTAACATCTGTAAGTAGACCTGGCTTTATTTGAAACAGATCGAATTAGAATTAATGCATATTAAACACATAGAAATAGTATTCAAATATAGATATTTTCTATTATATTATAACTATTTCTAAATTATTGGAATCAACATCCAAACATTTTAATTCATACATTTATGCAAACAACCCAAAATAAATGTGTTTTCATTTCTTTTATTTTAAAAATATAAAATTATCAACTACCATCAAGACTAGGACAATATGTTGTAAATATTGATGATTATGGTAGGATTTACACTGTTATATCTCGTTCCTACAAAAGATACAGAATTTGACATTCGTCTTCTGGAACTAAAATCATTTTTTATTCACTTATCTTTTATTATTCCAAAACTACTATGAGTTACAGAGACCTTCCATTCAGTTTTATTACAACAAATGAACCAAAATCACTGTATCAAAGACAATTCCGGGAGTGTTCCAGCACAAATTTCCGTTCCTCAGGCACCGTCTTAGTCCCGGCGGAAAAGTACAAGGATAAAACAAAAGACTAAGCGGACATCTTGGTTAAAAGTATACTTTAAGAATTAGTTATATAATAAAATATTTTGTCAGTTATATTGTTTCGGGAGACAGGTAATATAGATAAAATTACAGCTACAGCCCAATAGGTACTACAGTACCTATTGGGCTGTAGCTTTATCTTTATTTTATTACTAATAAATATTAAAATAAATTTCAACATCAATTACACTATTTTTTTATTTATGTATTTATTTCAGTATGAACGCAGGATCCTTCATTTTTATTACATATTAGGTGGCACACGAACATATAATTTATCTGAATCTGAGTGATAAAACCGTTTTTTCGCCAACGATTATCTGAAATATAAGAAAATTTGCAGCCTGGTGGTAATAACAGAGGAATATCAAGGGTTCAAGAAGGTAAAAAGGAGAGTTATAGCGAGTAAAAGATATACCTAGTTACTGACTCTCAACTTCGCTTACTCACTTTTGCTGGTATAATAGCTACTACACTCTTTATTCGGGAAGCGAGTAGTACTACCACGGGTAACCAAATCTGTATACGAGCTACATACAGTAAATATAATATTTGACTCTGTTAAAATGTTGCTTAGATTATTATTACCCGTAACATCTGTATATTATTACTTAATAATCAATGTGAGACCATCTCCTATCAACTGACCTTATTCGCTATGCTTGTCAAGCATCTCCATTTGTCAGGCACTTTATATCTAATATATAACATTCCTAATATTTTCATAATTTCTATAAAATAAATATAAATATATCACGAAATGAGAAAAAAATAATTATAAAATTTGTACTTGATTTTAACTGATTGTTCAAGTAAAATCAAATATGGTGGCCAAAACCGAGTGACAAGTGTAACTATTAAAAACTCAACGGATTTACATTCGATTTATACATAGGGGTATATGGGGATTTTCGAAATTACTGAATCACAAATTGAGAGTTGGATTTGCGAAAAGCAAGACAATGAACTTCAACCAATAAAAATTTAGTTTTCAGAAACGTGTAAAAGAACAATAGATATAAGTATAACAATTTTTTTCAAATTCAATATTCAAAAAAAGGGTTATTACAAAAATCCTTCCACTCATTGACTACGCTGATGTATGCTCTAATATCTCTGAATTAGATAATTTAGATAAATTAGATCATCTTTTTAATAGTTCCATTTTTAATCTCTAAAAATTTTATCAGATCTCTCAGTACCGGTCTAAGCTTATATGGTTACCTATTCGGGAAAGAAGACGATCCAGAACTTTATGTCTATTACTCTCTATCCTAAATAATCCAGCTTCTCCTCGATACTTGAAATGTAAAGCTCAGATACTGAGGTTAACTCACGATTTACATCTTCGGTTAGATTCTAATCTTAGCTTATTTGTACCTTCACACTATACTTGTGTTCTTTCTAACTCTTTTACATTAAACGCTATTAAACTCTGGAACGGCGTCCCTAATATGCTGAACGTTCCCCGAATAAACAAGTATTTAAAAAACGTATCCGTAGATATCTACACCAGAAAATGACATAATGGTTCTTACAACTATTCGTAATTATTATTGCTTAGTGATATTTATACCAATATTTATCTTTTGGCATAATATTATCCTTATTTTTATATTATACATCAACGTCTTAATATCGCCCTATATATGTATATATGTATATGTAATACAAGTATATATTATATATGTATCCATATATGTATGAAATGTTATTTAAAGAAGTTGTGTGTATTTTGTTTGTTTGTCTTCTATTGTACCCCTTGTTTGTGTTTTTCTGCAATTTTGTTTTCGGATGACTGGTAGTGAATGATTTAGCATTAAGTTCGCCACTTGTATATTTTTTGTTCTACAATAAAGTATTAAATAAATAAAAAAAATATAAACAATAAAAAAATGCATTTTGTATTTCTAGCGTTTTGTGTTTCACAATTTAAGAACTAAAAAATAAAAAGAAACAGACCTATAATAAAACACAATTAATATACGTTTTGTCTTCGCTTTACTCTAGAAACAGAAACCGAAACCGTTCGGGTAGATAAAAGAAATGTTATCACAAAAAGTTCTATGATTAATACACGGCCCGTAATGTAAGCGTTTTGTTTTATTGAACAAAACAATCTTGACGTGGACCATTAACCACTCCGCCCATTCATTTGGTCCTCCATTTGCTGAGTCATTCATTCATCCGCTCGGTCTACGATCACCTTGGGACCTTGTTTCGTGTAATTTAAGTTGTCTTTTTTCTTTAATTTTCTGTACTGGTTGAACGAACATGATAACGTTGAGCGTCAGCAGGGAAATGGTTGGACGAAATGACCATTTTTATAAAATTAAATATCTATACAATGTACATGGTTTGTGGGTAAAGTATTATTCACTCAAAAGGAAAAAGTAAACTGAAAGAATAATCATTATGTAATTTTATTTTTCTCAGCTGAAAATCATCTCAACTACAACATATTGTATATTAAAATTATATAACGATTCTTAAATTGTACACGTACAACGTGTTGTGAAAATATAACTAAAATAAGATTATATTTTTAAGTTTCTTTTTAAAGATATTATTTTATTATATATCTTAAAAAGAAAGATAGTTTTTATTATTGTAATTTCGCAATAGTATGTTAATTTGTTCCTTCAATCCCTTTCTACCGCAATGAGAAGAAATAATGTTATTACGTGCCATAAATTCAAAACTTAGGCATCGTTGGTATAATTTAAGACAAATTTATTAATACTTCAAAAACATTTGTAGAGCGTGATTTTGCATGCACTAAAAATGTTTGCCTTTCATGATATGATTCATTTATTCTTTATAAATAGATGCATATATATTCTTTTATTTACAGACGAACTTTTAACCTATTTCTCTTTTCCATATAATACACTGTCATGAATGGCAAACATTTTTATTTATTATTTATTATTTATTACTTATTTATCTTCACGCCATATCCCTTGCAGGGTAACCAGAGACAACGGAGCTCCAAACTCTACGGTCCCTGCATACCTCTTTCGCCTCGGCCACAGACATCAACTTTTTCATAGGTGACCTTCCTCCAAAAGTCACTCGAGGCCTCCCCCTGTCTCTCTTACCGCTCACTTTTCCTATAAAAATCTATTTTACCATTATTTCATCACTCATCCGTTCGACGTGCCCAAACCACCTGAGCACGTTCTTCTTCATTCTAATCGTGACATCTTCGTTAGTATCTGCCATTCTGTGGATCTCTTCATTGCGGATTCGATCAGCTAGATTGACTCCGCATATTCTGCGAAGAGATCGCATCTCCACAGCATTCATCTTTCTTACATTCTTCTTCTGTATTACCCACGTTTGGCTGCCGTATAATAGCAAAACCACGTTGTACAGCCAAACGTGCAGCTATGCTGACATTTCACCGTCCCAACAATGCAGCCAAAGCACCGTTGACTCTGTTACCGGCATCAATACGCTTTTCTACATCCATTTCGTATCTTCCGTCTCTGCTATACATACTTCCCAAATATACCACTTCATTCACTTGTTCTATTATCTTATCATTCACGTTGATCTTACATTACTATTCTTTCTTCATTTCTTTCAAATATCAGAACCTTCGTCTTATCTACATATCAGGCTTAGACCTTTTCATATCCATCTTTCAGAGTGGTGACCAATGCCTGCAAACTGCAATCTGACGATGCAATGAGCACTGCATCATCTTTATACAGCAAGCAATTGACCTTAAGGTCACCTACTTTTACACCCATGTCACTGTCTTTCACGCCTTGGAGACAACTATCCAAATACAAATTGAACAACCAAGCTGACATAGCGTAACCTTGTTTACCGACCGATTGGATGTCAAACCAGAGCGACATGCCAGCTCCTACTCGTACACAGGCTAAGTGATCTCTGTAAAGAAACTTTACAGCCTGTAGCAAGGGTCCGCTCACATTATATCGGGGCAGTACCTCCCATAATTTCTTTCTCAAAACCCTGTCAAACGCCTCTGCCAACTCCACAAAAGCACAGAAAACCTTTTGGTTTAGGGCCAAAAACTTTTCCGTTATCATGCGGAGGGAAAAGATCTGATCTATACACCCTCTTCCAGGTCTAAAACCTCCTTGGACCTCCCACAACAGCTTTTCAGATTTATCTTGCATTCTTCTCGCTTATATTTTAGCATAAACTTTACCGTCCAAGCTAATCAAGCTGATAGCCCTATAGCTTGCACAGTCTATCTGTGAACCTTTACATATCGTTCTGTGTTGTTGCTAAGATTTTTAATAAGTTAATTTGTTTGAGTGAATTAGTTTGTTTAATATGTCGGAACGTGAGCGTAATCATAGTCGCAGTGA
The DNA here is from genome assembly GCA_918358695.1 of Melinaea menophilus ssp. n. AW-2005. NCBI lineage: Eukaryota > Metazoa > Arthropoda > Insecta > Lepidoptera > Nymphalidae > Melinaea > Melinaea menophilus. The sequence goes on along the minus strand of OU911046.1, from coordinate 3,879,899 downwards.
TCGTGATAGTAATTCTTGCCGTGATCGCCGCAATGGTCAGGGTATCGCGACAATTGCGAACACCATCGGGTGCGTGTGATAGGTCTCGTGTTTCTGAATGTCGTGTATCTCGTAGCGTACGTCATCTACCGTTAGTAGGTCGTTCCATTTCATCTTCGCTTGTGACTAGACGTGAAATAACTCGCGATCGAAATCATCGCCCTAATTCACGACCTCGCTCGATAACACCGCCGATACAGTCCGCGAGTAGTGAAGTAAAAGATACGGGTATACCCTCAGATTCGGTACAGGCTAATATTACGGATCACATTGTTAGTGCCATACGTTCGATTAATGCGGTAGGCAAATCGTCTCAGCATTATTATATTTCGAACTTTGATCCAAACTTACATAATATTGATAATTGGTGTTTAGAAGTAGATCGCGCAAAAGTTTTAAATAATTGGGATGATTTTGAATGTCTTTCGCGTATAGGAAACTGTCTGCTAGGGGATGCGAAATCATGGCTCAATGAATGGGTCTCCAGCGATCGTAGTTGGACCAATTTTAAGAAAGAGTTTACACCTCTCTGCCCTAAAGTACCAGATTTTGCAGGCATATTGTTTGAAGTTATGACTAAAAACTCCGATAACTATCCAACGTACACAGAATATGTACGCCGGTCATTACTTCTCTTACGTATAGTGCAAGGGCTTAGTGATGTGCTTATTTCGGCTATAATAATTCGTGGTATTACCGATCCAAATATTAGAGCTTCAGCAACGAATGCTAAGTTATTACCGAATAATTTAGTTGAATTCTTTTCGGTCTACGTTAAACCTAGCACTAGCAACGTTTTCAAACAGTCTTCCTCACGCTCTGATTTGCGAAACGTTACAAGTAGGCGTAGTATAGAGTATTCGCGGAAACGCAACTTCAGTGATATTAGATGCTTCTCCTGCGGCCAGTTAGGACATAGACAAGCTTCATGTAGCAAGAGACCCAGAGTTGAACAATCGTCGGAAAGTTCACCTAATAGTGAGGGGGTTAAGTTGCAATCGCCCTCGTATGTACCATCTAGGCCCGAGCCATGTACATACTGTCAGAGACCGGGACACAGAGCTGAAACTTGTTTTACTAAGAAGCGTGCGGAAGCTTCAAACACGGATAGTGTAAACTTTTGCAGCGTATCTGTTCAGCCAGGGACATTATAGCAGCTGTAATTCAGTATGTACCGGTCGACGTTTTGATTGATAGCGGTTCCACTATTTCTCTAATTTCATCGTCTCTGTTAAAACATTTTAAATGCTCGCGTACACCGACGTTTCGGGTTTTGAAAGGGCTAGGTAGTCAAGAAATTGAAAGCACTTTTTACGTTACACTACCTATTGAGTTTGCCGGTTTGACTCTTGAGGTAGATTTGTTTGTGGTGTCCTCCGAGTACATGAATGTGTCGATAATCATAGGTACAGACGTTTTAAATATAGAGGGTGTTAGATACGTACGTACTAAAGATTGTCAGTTACTTACAAGGAGAGCAAGCTACAACTCAGAGACGGTGATGAATGTTCAATCGGAGAGTTCAATACCAATTAATACACCATTGGTAAATAATGATTTAGACAAATTACTAGGGATAATTACTGAATTCTCTCGGTAACTCATTACCGGCACTACAACATCAACCGTAAACACGGGGTGTATGTCCATAAAACTCAAATCCAACACTCCTGTGTATTACAGACCATACCAACTCTCCAATGCTGAAACGCTTCGTGTTCGTAAAATAATAAAAGACTTGCTTGACAAACGGATAATAGAGGAGTCTGAGTCTGACTACGCGAGTCCAATCCTGTTAGTTAAAAAGAAAGACGGGACGGATAGGATGTGCGTAGATTATCGAAAGCTAAACGAGATTACAATCAAAGACAGATTTCCGTTGCCTCGTATAGATGATTGTTTAGATCGTTTGGGTAATAATAAATACTTTACATCCCTAGATATGGCGACTGGATTTCATCAGATTCCTTTAGATTGTGAATCAATTCCGCTTACAGCATTTGTCACACCGGAGGGACATTATCAATACCGAAAAATGCCTTACGGTTTGGCGAATGCACCAGTTATATATCAGCGTATCATCTCTAAAACCCTTCGAGAGCTCATAAATTCTGGGGACATTCTTGTTTACATCGATGATATCTTAATTATGAGCAAAACCATCGATCAGGGCTTAATTTTGCTTAGAAAGGTTCTTGATACATTAACAGGGGCTGGTTTTTCTATCAACCTAAAGAAATGCACATTTTTGGCTACCAATATAGAATACTTGGGTCGCACAATTAGTGAAGGTCAGGTTAGGCCGAGTCACGAAAAAGTGCGAGCTTTAATTGACTCAGCCGAACCGAAAAATGTGAAACAAGTGAGGCAATTTCTGGGGTTGGCTAGCTATTTTAGGCGGTATATAGCTGGATTTGCTCAAAAGCTGCCTGTATTTCGGCACTTACTAAAAAGGGTGTCAACTTTCACTGGGGTATTGAACAACAGGCCGCTCGACAATACTTCATAGATTGTCTGACAAGTGAGCCAGTGCTTGCAATCTATGACCCTTCATTGCCAATAGAGATGCATACGGATGCAAGTTCTATTGGTTACGAAGCTGTGTTGATGCAAGTACATGAGGGAAATCGCAAACGAGTGGTATCTTATTTCAGTAGACTAACCCAGGGGGCTGAGAGTAGGTACCACTCGTACGAGCTTGAGACCTTGGAAGTGGTGAAGGCTCTCGAATATTTCAGGCACTATCTTGTGGGTGTACATTTCACTGTGGTTACCGACTGCAACGCTTTAAAACTTACTCAGCGTAAGAAAGACCTGTTGCCCAGGGTCGCCCGGTGGTGGGTATACCTCCAGGATTTTGACTTCAGCCTTGAGTACAGAAAAGGTTGTCTTTTGTCTCACGCTGACTACCTTAGCTGGAACCCGGTTAATGTATGTACCATCCAAAAGCCTTTAAATTGGGCACAAGTTGCTCAGGCTGCTGATGAGGAGACGCAGTCTCTAAAACAAAAACTAGCTGATGGACAGTTGGACCCTAGTCGTTATATGGTCAAAAACGATATCCTTTATGTTAAGCTCACACCTACTGGTGAACATCCTAAACTTTGTTGTTTTATTCCAAAAGGACAAAGGCTTAGCCTTATGCGCATTTTTCATGATGAACATGATCATAACGGGGTTGATAAAACTGTAGATTTAATAACAAAACACTTTTGGTTTCCGGGGTTGAGAATATTTGTTCTAAAATATATTTCCCATTGTTTAATTTGCCTCTCTCATAAAAAAGTAGCTCGGGCTCCTTTACAGCCAATTCATTCTTGGGAAAAACCAGATGCCCCTTTTGACACTGTCCATATACACACTTTAGGACCTTTGCCAGAAACTGACGGTTACCGTCATGTGCTTATTATTATAGACGCGTTTTCGAAATTTTGTTTATTGTATCCCATGTACCGACAAGACACTGAAGAGTTGAAAGGACATTTCACGAACATGATCTCTCTCTTTGGAACTCCAAAATTGATAGTCGCTGATAGAGGACGGATGTTCCAAAGCATTGATTTCCTTAATTGGGTTAAGAACATGGGATGCCACACTCATTTTATAACACCCGAGATGCATCAGTCCAACGGATAAGTGGAGCGTTGTTGTCGTACCGTGCTCAACATGGTCCGTATTGAGTGCAACCATCGGCAGCAAAGATGGCCAGCGGTTATGTGGAAGTTACAGCTGACTTTGAATATAACGAAACACAAGACGACACAATATTCTGCCTTGAACCTTCTTGTAGGTATCGAAGCTGCCACACCGCTCATACGTAGTTTGATACGGGATATTACTGTTGAAGGCTCCAGTGGTAATCGGGAAGCCCTTCGTGAGATGAGCCGACAGAGGGCGTCCGAACATCTTCGCGCCAATCAAGCTCGTCAGGATACCTACGTTAACCAGAGACGTAAACCAGCTCACGCCCCTTTGGACTACACTCTATGGTCTTTGTACGCAAACAAGCGCAGTCAACCGGGAAGCTAGATTCGTGTATGCGAGGACCATATCGAGTGCTGAAGATACTTCCACATGGTCGCTATGAGCTGCAGCTGCTAGCTGGCTCATATGGCAAGTCGACCCAAGCGGATGCGGAATATATCGTTCCGTGGAGGGGAGAATGGACTCCCGAGGTGTATTCTGTTTTTTTCGATGGTGAGTTTTCGCTTTATTTTGAGATTTAATTAAGACTTAAACCCATTTGACACTCAGTATATTTTACTTAATTTGTTGTTATCATTTTATGACAAGAATCCCACATAGTCTCGGGGCTAAAGCAGGGGAGAGTTTAATTACTTGATATGAAATTAGTGTTAGCCTTGGAGGTAGATCGGGCGCACTATTCTGGTTTTATTTTTGTTCAAAAAATATGGAGTGAGCGTTTGTCTTGGAGTGCATCGGACACGCTATCCCGAGGGCTGGGTCTCTTAGTCAAAGGTGAGCGTTTGTCTTGGAGTGCATCGGACAGTGGTTATCCTATGGGTAAATCGGATCTGGGATAACCGTTTGTCTTGGAGTGCATCAGACAGGTTATCCTAGAGGGGACTCTGATCCTGGAATAAGTGTTTATCTTGGAGTGCATCGGATACATTATTCTAAGGAAGCGAGTCTCTTGGTTTAGGATACGTGATTGTTATTGGGAGTGTCAGACATGCTATCCTAGTGTGCTCGGAAACATGACTTCGATGGTCAGTTGTCCTGGAGCTGGATATTAATTGTCATGGTTTAGATTGTAATAAGTTTATTTGGCCAGTATTGTTATAACTGTGTTGAGATAATTTGATTTAAGGCATATATGTGAACCAATGAACACACGCAAAGACATGCCTCAAGTCTTCGTAGGTCTCTGTCAAGTCGTGAGGGGGAGATTTTATGATAAGTCCCGCCCCGGTCTTTGGTTCATAGTTGAGGATACCATCGTTGTACCCGCAATGCGAAGGGAGATCTGGTGTTATATTTTCTTGTTACAGAGGCAGATACTGAAGAAGAGTATTTATTTCCTGATGTCGATCTGCCCCCCGATGTTGAGCAGCCGTTGGAAGAAATTGAGCCGCAACCAGGCCCCTCTGTGATACAGAGAAACTCAGAGCTGATCGCCTCCACTGTAAACGAAGAGAGTTATCTTCCAATTCGTGACACGGATTTTGAAAGTTGAAAATGACTGAGTCCGAGGACGGTCTCATGTCAGGAATGGCCGTGTAGAGAGATATGAGACTAGTGGAGGGAGGAATGATATTTAAGCGCACGTCGACGGTAGTCAGGGCTTTTTTGCGTTACGTCAGTCAGTGCGGAACATTGTGCGGTCGTAATATTTTTTTCGTGTTCTAATATTTTGTGTCAGTGCGGTACGTTTGTCGGTCGTAATATTTTGAAATCGGATATAGTGTAGCGGTTATAATAATTAGTAATTGTTTAGGATTTGTTAATTCAAAGTGTAGAATTGTTAGATTTTCTTTGTGTTAATTATTATTATTAAATTGATTGTTGAACTGTGTGTGATATTATTTTTAAAAAAGTCCCTTCTGATCTATTTTCCAAGAATATACTTACATAATAATGCTTAAAGTGGTATTTTTTAATACATGTAGAACTGTCAGAAAAAAATTGTCATTGCCTACTTAGGTCTTACCAGCACTTGACTTCAGCCCGTGCTTTTTCATAGCCGAAAAGAGGACGTAAAAACAAACATAATAATAATAATAATAATTAAAAGCTTAAATTAAGGAATTAGTTCGTTCACGACAACTTTATCCATATGTCGCTATCTTCTTAAACTCTTTTATATCTTTACATAAGCTATTAGGGCTAAAATTATTTAGTAATGAGCGATGTATACGATATTTATCATATAAGTAATGTCTCATATGATAAATATCGGACAAAATATTCTTTACCAAACAAGGTTTTCAGTAATAAATGATTTTTTAATTTAGGTGATATCTAATTGGATAATCCTAATGCCATTTAAAAGGAAATACCTAAAGGCTTCTATTAAGCCAATTAAGTTAATCTAAAGCGTCCCAATAATTTACTAAACACTTCTTTTTTTTTATATTAGATGAGGGCAAACGACCTTGCGGGTCACCGTTGGTATGTGATCACCGCCGCCCATGAATTCTTGCAACATCCGAGAATTCAAAAGAGCGTTGCCGGCCTTGGAAATAGGTATATATGCCTTTTTTGAAGGTACCCATGTCGTATCGATCTGGAAATACCGCCGAAGGAAGTTCGTTCCACATTCGAGTGGAACGTGGGAAAAAAGTCCTTGAAAACCGCACATTGGAGGATCACCACGCATCCAGGTATTACGGACGGTAAAGGAGGCGATAGCGAGCTGTGCGGTGATAAAATTCGGCGGTAGGCATCAGATCGAATAGTTCTTCGGAACACTCCCCGTTGTAAATGCGGTAGAAGACGCACAAAGAAGCCACGTCTCTACGCAATGAAGAAGAGTCCAGCCGTTCGCAGAGCACTGGGTTCCCGATAATCCGTATGGCTCTCCGTTGTACGCGGTCAAATATTAGAAGCTGATATTGGGGTGATCCGGACCAGAGATGAGAACAGTACTCCATGTGTGGCCGGACCTGCGCCTTATAGAGCGCAAGTCTTTGGCCAGGTTTGAAATACTGTCTCGCTCTATTGATCACTCCCAATTTCATCGAGGCCGACTTGGCCTTGCCCTCCAGATGATCATGAAACTGACGATCGCTCGAAATGTCGAGACCCAGCATTCTGATACTTGGCGAGGCAATAAGAGGAGTGCTCTCGAAGAGCTGTGATACGACAAATAGTGTTTTCTTAGTGGTAAACGCGCAAACCTGTGTCTTTAGGGGATTGAACTGAACCTGGTTCAGTTCACCCCACTCAGAGACCATCCCCAGGGAGGTCTCTATTGAAGACATAAGTTTCTTTCGGCACTCGTCGACGTTTTCCCGAGAGAGACCTGCACGACCGAAATATACCGCATCCCCAGTGCTGTCATCCGCATAACAATGTATGTTGGAAATATCCAACATATAATTGATGTGCAGGAGGAACAGAGTTGGGGATAGCACGCAGCTTTGGGGTACACCAGCGTTCACGGGCTTGGGGTCCGAGCAAAAACCGTCGAGAACGACCTGTATACTCCGCCCAGTGAGAAAACTGGTGATCCACTTGCATAAACTCTCGCGAAGCCCATAGGAAGGTAGCTTCGAAAGAAGCCCCTTGTGCCATACACGATCAAAGGCTTTTGCCATATCCAGACTTACTGCCAGACCCTCTCCCTTGCTTTCAATAACTGCTGCCCAACGGTGCGTAAGGTATAACAGAAGATTCCCAGCTGATAGACCATGGCGAAAGATATACTGCCGGCCATTGATCAACTAGTGATCTTCGAGGTACGTCAGGAGCTGTCGGTTGATAATAATCTCCATTATTTTGGAGAGAAGGGAGGTAAGGGCGATAGGTCTGTAGTTAGGTGGGTCCGAGCTATCACATTTTTTAGGGATCGGATGGACGAGGGCACACTTCCATGAGACCGGGACTATGGTAGGACGTTGAATGGGCACTACACTCCGAACCAGACAGTGATCAGAGGAACCCAAGGGAGTCTCAACAGTGATCTGGTACTTTTCTGTATGTGTAGTCAGCAGAAGATCCAACAAAAACGGCGTGTGGCTGTCCACGTACGGTAGACGAGTGTGCGCCTTTACCAGCTGGGACACACCTGATTCCGGATTCTCTCACTCACCGACGGAACATAACCAAATGAATTTGGTTACTACACGTCGGTCTTCTGTGAGAGGGTGGTCCTTCCCCGGTCGAGCCAGCCCAATACGAGCTGCAGTCAGATAACTACAGCTAGGCTCTACCACCTATAAAAATTAGATTGTTTACGCCTAGATTGTTTAAAAGTTTCAGTTTTGAGATAATCTGAAGATAGGCCTACAAGCCAATGCCAAGCCAAGGCCATCAAGCCTTGCGTAAGTAATATGGACATTAACTTTAATACCCAGAAAAATAAAACGTTTTCTTTAACGAAACAATATTTGTTTAACGATAAAAAAACAGGCAGATAATTTGAATTAATATTAAAGTGTATCATAATAGAACATTTAACAAAAGGTTTTGGCATTAATTATCACTTAGAAGTGTTGTTTCATTTTAATTGATAAGATAGAACGATTGTTTATTTATAAAATATTAATATATTTTTATAACGACCTACAATTTAATTTAATATGTGAATATAAATTTAATACAAACTGATTTATTTTTAACATAAATTTGATTTACACACGTAACGTAAGGTTTCATAAAAAACAATACTTGATTAGTGAATGGTACTATAAGCTAAGGTAATAACGATGAAGACATAATAAACTACACGTAAACCTTATTTATTCCTGCTAATTTGGCTAAAGGTCATTTATATGTCCTTAAGGAAGATCAAGAGGTAATATAAAAGCGAGTTAAGTCTGCCCCCGCATTTTGATTTGATTTCACTTTTATTACTAAGTTATCTTGAACAAGATAAGCTATTTGGTAAAGGATATAAATTTATGAAAAAAGATATAATTTAATTTTTTACAAATGTTTTAAAATATTTTCACGTGTGATACATAGTTATATGTACATCTAAAAAAAGTAAATAATAAATAATACTATTAAATTGGTTGTCTTATCGTATATCTACAAAAGTGAAATAATTATAAAAGTTTCTTTCTAGCTTCAGTATTTGCAAATGTCATTACAATAACTTTCGAGTAAGTTAAAGTAAAATACAAAACACGTACACAAAACCTAACTAATACCACATTTATTATAAATGTGTAAATTAACAGGTATTAACAGAACCATCCAATTACTCATGATTTCCCAAATTATGCAGTATTTTTAAAGATTTGAGTTATTAGAAGTTTATTGAAGATATTAACAAAAACTAATATCTCAAATCATTTGCAGCAACTTACTGTTAAGTTTAACCGCTACTTCCTAAACACGTGTGATGATAAATCTTACCGATTGCTAATCGATAATCGGATCCATTCCATGTTAACATAGATACACTGACAGACACCCTGCAGGAAGAAGCATTGGAAATTTATGTAAATTTTAAATAAATGGGTAAAGCATTGTTTTGGGAGAAACGCTTTAAAATTCTCAAAGAAATTACTTAAGTTATATTTACCCTTTTCCAGTACATTTGTATTTGTATGAATACTTTTCATATATTTATAAAAGGAAGGGAACCTTTTTTGATGAGACTATCTCGGTAGTTCACGGTAAGTAATATAGATTTCTACGATAATTAATCAAACTTCCAACTTTATACAATTATTTTTTTATTAATAAAACAGTCAGTTATTTAACTGTCTGTTTTAATTAATGCAATTCTACGGGAGATGTGCTCAACTCAAGCTCCTCCGACTGAATGTCAAGACAGCAACAACCAGGTATCTCAATGCCCTGTTTGTTATGGAATGATGGTTCTAGGAACTAGGAATAGATGCAACAGGTCTTTGTGGAGTTTCAAAAAACATTACGTTTGAGTTGGTGTTCATTGTCTTGTTCATTGCGCCTTTATTACGCTGATATATTATTATGTTTTTTGTTTTTTAAATTAATGCCATTAACCAGGCTTCAGAATATTATCCTCAACATAAGTTGAAAAAATCAATGTGGTCGGCATAACCTGTGCCTTGTTTCTTTTTATTAAGTAAATTTATACACAATGTACTAAATAAATCATACTTATTTTCAGAAGTATGAACATTTTGTGTCATTACTGTTCTTATTTATATAAACATTTATTTCATTTTCAAGACTCTTTAAGTTATATCTATATATATAACAAACCAGTAGTTCATACACTTAAACTGTCATGGATATTCGAAAATAAAGTTAGTTGAAGATGCATTGTTACCCTAAAATTATTACCACAGTGTTGAAAGAAAAATCTTCTGCAATAAAGTCTATCATTTTAAAGTGACTTTATCAACGCACCATTTAACATTAGGATTTATGACCTCAAATTTTCTAACATCCGCATTATAAAAACTTTTAAAACTCGTGCCATTGCTCAGGGTGTCACCAACTTCTGTTATCAGTTGTCATACAGTTGGTCGGAGTTCTAAGTTTTTGTACTAACTACTTTGAAAACTTCTTACGTAATGGGCTAAAGAATATATTATGTAAGTTTGGAATTTATCTGATTTCCTGGCATAATGAAGGGAAAATCAAAGTATTTTGTGTGAGATATATTGATTGTATATTTTAGTACAATGTTTGATAACTAGTCATTTTTAAAGCACGGTGTAGATCAGTAATAATATATATTTAGACAAGCAATTCATGGAATAGAAGATTAAAAGAGTAAAAAAACAAAAAAATTCTTTGGGTTTAAAAAATTAAAAGATCGCAGTGTACCCGTAGCTTAGCATACTTTCGCGGCATTACGCTCAACGACTGTGACATGTAGAAAATAATGATCCTGGGAAGGTCGCTTTACCGAGTCATTAATTTCCGTTCAGTTAAAATGCAGATTAACATTTAATGTGTCTAAACATGTCTCATCAGATATTAACATATGGATCATTATTTATTGTGAGACGAACGCTTGCAGCTATTTTTGTGTCACACCGAATATAGTATTTTATTGTTTTATTTAGAAACTATTGCTACACTCTATTGCTTTCCACAAAAATAATTATCCTAAACAGATAGAGATTATGAGAGATTAGAGATATCAGGGTACTATTGACATTTTTCGCAGGTTATTCTTGCAAATATCTATTTCTTTCTACTGGTAGCTTTAAAGGTGATGAATAGATTTTAAATGATTTGATTATTTTGTATCTAACCTAAAATCGGTCTTTTTTTTAAATTCACGGTGTTACTTTAGACGTCGTAGTAACAGATTTTCACAGACAGAAGGCAAATTGTCTCTATTACAGTCAATGGCCGACTTTCAACTTTATTTATTAGTATCTCTCTCCATTATTCAAGATTATGTCTTGTTAGTACTTTCTTAGTAAATTTTATCTATCATATGCAATATTATCTAATTTTTAGTTCTTACTAAACGGATCTTTTTAAAATAGAAGTTGGTAAAACAAATATTTATATATCCTTTTCTTATATGTTTATAAGTTAAAAATGTAAATAGACATTTATTTAATGAAATGGCTTTCTTTCATATTTTATTTAATTAATAAATAATAATTTCGCATTATTATTTAAAAATGTTTATTAATATACGATAACAAAAATTTTATAAGGTTATTACAAGTATGAATGATCATAAATTTCCTTGCGGCACTCCGTGTAGGAATTAAAGACATATTGAAAGCATCAAGTATAGATGATCTTCATACTCAACAGGTTACCGAATGATTCAAACAAAAATAAATATGTTTTACTTAAAATACATTATCGGAGGGCTTTGTAAAATGGTTAAAGGTTAATCATCCTAACATTTGTCATTTATAAAGAACAAATGGTTGTTAATATTTATAACTTCAATATAAAATATTTTATGGTATAGATTCGCCTCAATTATTAAAAAAAAAAATTAAGAACCTTAATATTTAAATACATTATTATTTCATACCTTGTAATTAATTTCTGAACTGTCGGAGTGAACAGAGGTCCATGTCGCAGGTGGGTCATTCAAGATATTTATACAGTCAATACCTTTGTTGTATTATAATTAAACTACAGATCAGGGTTCGGTTTCCTGTTAAAAAAAGAGAAATTTTCAGAGAAAAAAAAATAATTTTGATACAAAAGGATATAATAAAACTACCAATCAGGCCAATCTTTGATTGGTGCTTATTGAAGGGTAACAAATTTTAATTTGAAAAGATTGAACATAAAGATCTCTTTATAATTTCTTTATTACTGTACTACTTATCTTTGCAAGTAACAGGTATACAGCAGATTAAAAAGACTTTCTTTTAGGATATCGTTATCGGTATTATAGATCAAAGAATATATATATAGTTAACTGACGCTATTCGCAACAAATAATGTTCAGTGAAACCTGATTAGGTCTTTTTGTGTTTGTTTTTATATTGGTTTGATTGTTTTTTTTCCTTGGGTAAAATTTACTTCATTGCTTCATTTTATTGTTACTATTATTGTTGTTTTATATATTTTTTACTTTTGTTTCGGCAATGTTTTGTAAAAATATTATATCAATATATAACAACATGGTCTTAACAAGTTTTTAACGGGGAGTATTCCGAAGAACTATTTGATCTGATGCCTGCCACCGAATTTCATCACCGCACAGCTGGCCAACGCTTCCTTTACCATCCATGCCACCTGGATACGTGGCGATCTTCCACTGTGCGGTTTTCAAGGACTTTTTTCCACGTACCACTCGCACGTGGAACGAACTTCCTTCGGGGGAGTTTCCAGATCGATACGACTTGGGTACCTTTAAAAATATCGTATACCCTACCTACAAGGCCGGCAATGCTCTTGTGAATCCTCGGATGTTGCAAGAGTTCATGGGCGGCGGTGATATTAACGGTGACCTGTAAGAACGTTTGCCTTTCTGTAATATAAAAAAAAGAAGTCAAAGATTTTCTTAATGTGAAAAAAACATATTATAACATTAAAATTGTAGAAGGTTTTATTAAATATAAGTACCTAAAATAAAAAGTGTTATTTGTATTCCCAGTATATTTGTACCAAAAGCACATTAAACAAAACTCATTTCACTAACTTAACAGAACTTGGAGCCTCTTATCATATACTCGTATATCCAATGCTTTGAGTGTATTACGCAAAAGTTGTTCTCGACTATGGTAGGTAATGTATACAAAATATGACGGTGCTAATAGATCATACTTAAAATACTGGCATTTCTAAATACTAAATTGATTATTGTTCGTAAGTGGAAACCATGTTCATATGTAATTGCGTCGTATATATTGAACACAATAATACAACACTCAGTGAATGCACAAATAATTTTAAATATTTGGCTATAAACAGTAAATCTATAGCAGCATGGATTCCTTATGAGAGAAGTTGGATAATGAGGTAATTTATGTATATATATGTTCCTAAAAATATCTAATATTCTTCTTAAAAAGTGACTTTTTAATAGTTTTATTTACTTTCTCAAACTATGTAGTACTATTTAAAATTCCAAAAATAAATAAGAAACATCTGTGTGCTAACTGACACTAGTATTGGTGATTATTTAGCGCATGACTGGTCTGCTGATTCTGTATACTCTTCTCTGGTATATGTAAAATATTTTATTTGAGATGGTTGGAAATAAAAAAAATGTTGGTTAAAATATTAATTTAAAAAATGTCTTTCAAAATTGTTTTTATATTGATATATATATTATAAACAACATACGTGGGTGTTGTAGTCAGTGCAGTGAGAACTATTAATATACTGTTTAAAATTTATAATAAATTAAAGTGTACTTAATTTGTATAGATTTAACATATTTATAATTAAAACATCAATTTAAATACATGTTTTTATTCATTGACTTTAAATTATATTTGTCTTTGATTCACTGGCTCCAATTTTCACATCCCTATTTGACATTATATATTTTGTATGTACGGCAGAGACCTGGAAAAATTTGGAGCGTTTAGTGAATGTAGACATATAAATATAAGTATACCAAATATATACAAGCATTGAAATACATTTTGAAACAAAGATACAAATGTGTTTATTTTAACATCCACGATATATTGTCACATAAATATATTTTTAAAATTCCCTTAAATACATTGGTTATATCGAGCGCTTCGACGCTTTGACAAAGTAGACAGATAAATCAGATACAGATTTAAGTCCATTAAACATTACTATTCTTTATTTGTTGCTCTATACTGCTTGTATGAGATTGCCTGCTGGTTAAGAGTCATTGGGGCTCCATTAAAAATAGTGTCTGTAATTTTCTTATATTTCTAAATTAATTAATTAATTGGTGTTAAATAAACAAAAATAATAAACAATTTATTTCAGGTAATTTATTTAATACAGCTTATAAAAAACGTATTGATAGTTAAAGGTTGTACATTGTAATGTGTGAAGATGTTTGAAATATAATCCAAGCAACATTTTATCACCACATCCACGAGTGAAGCACAGTCGCATTGTATCTTATTGTTTTCTCTATATATGTAAAAAATATATTATCACAAAATGTAATAAAGATTACTGATATACAAAGTTAAGTGAGTAAATATTACAATTAGTTTACGTAAAATCACGTTCTTTTTAGCAAAAAAACGAAGTGTTAATAAAAAAATATTATCTAGAATATAAGACAATACGATTATATTATTAATATCGATACTCTCAGTACTGGTTAAAAATCTCACTAAGCTTCAGCTGAGTTTACTGGCGATATTAATTCTTGTCTCCATATGATGATGAATAAAAATTCTCAACTTTATAAGCTAAAAACATAAAATCGATCAGTTAGATCATTGATCAATAGATCAGTTTATGAATTAACATTTTCGGGTGTTGTAAACAAGGTAAAAGGTACAAAATTCACAATACTTCCTAAGAGTTGTTAAATTTAAATATTTATTCCGTGTTTATGCCCTTAGTCAAAAATGCTTTTGAAAAAAAAGCAACATTTTTGTATGTTTTAAAACATAAACTCTCTTCTGTCTTCTTCATTATTTATTTAATTATCTGAATTTTCATGCAAATTAATACAAAATTCAAATATTTTAAGATTCTGAATCTGTAATGCAACTTTGTTGAGCTTCCATTTAAAAGTTTGAGAAATTGATACTTAGTATATCGAGTTTATCGAGATATACAAGTAACAGCATAGATAAAACATTAATTAAACCATTAATTTTAATATTTTACAAATATTTTTGAAGTCATTATTAAATATAAAACACTTGTGTACGATTTTTTACTTACAAAATATATAATAAAAAATAGTTTGGGTTTGAGAAACAATAACAGCACACAATTATTGCATAAGTTTACAGATAAAATTAACTGTTCACACAACAATTTACTTTACGTATTGGTATGGTTTGGTATGGTTGGTATTTATATGCCAACGATAAGTTTTATAATTTAATAACTACAGGTTGTATGCATCTATAGGTTGTCTTAACAGTATAAGAACAGATCAGCCGAAATATGAAAATGAAAAAACTCTATTCAAAGCTCTATTCAAGCAATATTCATCTAACTAAAACGTTATTCTTATAAAAAATGTAAGGATATTCAAAATAAACTTCATTGTATTGTACGACACGTGTTCAATAGCGGTCGGGACATATTTATCACGTGCAATTCATTGGACCGACAAATAGCCCATTTTTAAAGGTCATGGAATTCAACAAAAATATATCTTACTATCTTATTTTACTATCTTACTTATCTGGTATATAAATATTATATTTTCATGGTAACATAAAAGTGTAATATGTAAAATAATAAAACTTTTATGTTTCTTATTGACGATAAGAAATTATAGAACTAGTAATTAATTATCATTCCTATTAATTTAAAATGTAATTACTATCGATTTTCACATTTCATACATTTACATTTGAAATTTGTACCTTAACAAACAACATCAGCTTTGAGTAGTGAAGAACTGTATGTAGCGGACTAATTTCTGAACACTGATTTTCGTTAACGTTAGTTCGTTAACGGACTTCGGACGGACTTTGGTTGCGGGACGGAATTTGAAATTGGATTTTCGTCATTTAATGTCACTGTTACATTCATTGCAATTGTATAGATGTAAGTTAATTTTTGACTTTCTTAATTTTAGATTTAAAAAACCTTTAGAGGTTAGAAAGAAAAGATTATACACACAGTATGCATATAATAAATAATAAGAAAAGCATTAATCATAATTGGTAAGAATATTCTTTTTACCGAGAGAAGAAAAAGAACGTATTTTAAGTTTGAAATTAAGACTTCTGACTTTAATTGAGATCGAATTTTATGAAATTTCACCCGCAAGAAAGATTTAAAAGTTGTTAATTAAAGAAAAACACATTTTGTAAATTGAATATACCTTTGACATATTAAAAATTAGCAAGAATGGATTGTACGAAATTTTACCCTCAAGTGTGGAGCAGTGTGGAGGTAAGAATAGAAATATATTAAACGAGTAATTTAATTTACGTACAAGTTTTATAAAACAATATAATCATTATAAGTGTAGTAGATTAAAATAGAATGTTTTTATACGATTATATTACTATAGCTATTGTTGTAAACAATATGCACAGTAAAGCTGTTAGTACGATATTAAAAATAACTTTTGCGGAATATATTTTTTTTCTCTAAAGACTTGCCTTTTACAAATAGCTCTTTATTGTATTATTAATTAAATTTATTGTTGACGCATTTACATTATACCTAAAAGAGGAGATGAAATAGTTTTTTTATCGAAACCGCATAAAATAACAGAACGAAGTTTCTATAAAATGAAAATAAGAAAAAAGTAAGTTTCCCGAGCACTTTGAATAAGAATTGTGCGTTTCATAATAGAAAGATTTTGTAAAAACTGAAACTGATTTTGTAGAAAGATTTCGTAGCGTTTGGCGCTCCGTCGTCGCTGACTACCCCGCAAGGGATATGGCGTGAAGCTAAATAAATAAATAAAAACTGAACAAAATGTGTTGTGTAATCAATTTACTAAGGAATGAAAGTAGTAAATGGAGAAAGGGTGTTACTTTAAAAGTAATAAACATTTTTAAAAAATCTAGAAATTATGGAAAATATTCGTTTCATTATCTCAATTGCCCGCTGAAACATGCCTTTTAAAATTTTATTTACTGTGAGCAAACACAATAAACGCAATTAAGTGTCACTTTTATGTAATATGTTCAATCATGTTACATAGGAATTTCATTTTTGCATAAATTAAAATTATAAAGATCACATTTTTTTTATCGAAAATTAACTCTTAAGACAATTTACTTGTTTATTTGTTGACATCTAATTAAAGAGCAATAAATTATATACGATATTTCAATGTCGTTTAGAAATTGAAAGTTACCATTTTAAGGTTACTTTCAGTGCTTTGGGATATAAAATATAATATATACATTTTTACTATCCAACATTGGTTTTTGATAAAGCTATTAATTTTTATGTTGGTAGTATACTATTAATTTATTTATTTAGTCAATGCTTAGTTAGGTTATAACGATGTTGAATAGCCAGGGTACACTAATAGGTTATACATTCCATAAACTATTTTTATTAGGGTAAACTTTCACATTATAGCTCATCTAATTACCCCTAGAACAGTTGACTACCTAAAAACCCCTATTGCTATGAAAACAATAACCTTGCAAAGTACAGTTATAAGAAAATAATAAAAATTGCGTTATCAGTGTAGCCACAGTACTACCTCGGTATTAATAAAAGTATGCGTTGACATTCGTGTTGCGATCGAAAGTTGAATATTAGGATTATTATTAAATTATTACTTTACTTGTGATTTTAACAACGTTGATCATCAGTTGCTCGCCATTTTAAAACCCATTAAGGCAAGCACAAGAGCAATAGACAGTGTTCGTTCATATCTATGTGATTGACAACAATTAAACAGCAAATTTTCTTAAATTTCACGATATGTAATGTTAATTAATTTATATAAGAACTTATAAATGTTTTTACTTTAATAAAAACATTTGAAGTTATTCAGTTATCATACGTGTTGAAATATACGAGCACATATCTCACACTAAAATTTTTTCTTGTTGAAATATTTACTTCTACAAATATTACGTAAAAAAACCGTGCTAAAATAACTGAATGAGTTGAACTTTACACAGAGTTGGAACAAAAATAATAAGATGTAAGGTGTACTTTTAATCTTGACTAAAAGACCGTTCTATGCTTTTGATTAAAACCACAAGAAACAAAAAATGATCATTATCTCTTTTACCTTAACTTTTTATATACAAAAAAGGTACAAGCCTTCTTTGTAACCTCCTGTGTACACTGCGTTATCAGGCCTCAACGCTTCAATGAACACTTGAGATGAAGCCATAATCTCACACGTCACGTGACTTTCTACGTAATAGGTACTAAGGTTATATACGAAATTATTATTATTTAATAATAAGAAAGTAAGTTAAAATATTAGCTGTAAGTTGCCATTTGTTTTTAAATTAATATTAGGAGTCCTCTTTTGTAGTTAAAACCTGCCAATAGTAGAGTTAGTAATTTTCATAGTCGTAGTGGGGTGGGGGATGACTAAGAGGGTAATTTGCATGCAAATAACGATATTACCCTGAAACTGAAAAAAAGGAAATACGATTCCGTGTGCAACTTCACTTTACTTGGATTTTGATATAAAACAAATCTAACTACAAAATACATATAAGAATTTAAGGCAGCATGTCTGGTTATTTTCTACTATAAGAGGAGAAAAATTTACTTCATATTACGTTCTTATTGCAATTAATAATCACTTTTAGATACTTCAAAATTGTATAATCAAAATAAAAAATAGTAACTAAAAAAGTAATTAATTTCATTTACACTAATATAATGTCATATTATTGTAAAATAAACTGAAATAAGCTAGAACTTTAAAATCCCTTTAGTTATTCTATATGGTCAAAAGATAATCTTCGCTTGGTCATATATTTCAACAATAAATTATTGCGCGTGCAGATTTAAAATTTTACAAAATTTTAGGAAAAAAATATTTTCTACTGATGGTTCAATTACTAATTAGTTTTCAGATTTTTTTCTTTTTTTTTTTTCTTGTATTAAGAAACAATCTTACTTGCCAAATGTCATAGTTCTACATTTCTAATTTTTTGTGACATAAACAGCTTTTCCACAGCTTTATGGAGCTATTGACCTTAGTATATAGTTTTAATTTCAATTCAATATCTCCACACGTTCCTGAAATTAAAAAAAAAACACTCTCCCTGAATAGTGTGATTTATAATAAACATGCTGTTAACATTAATGGAGAAATAATTTTTAAGGTATAGATAATTTCCATATAATAAGACATTTGACATACAATATGGTACGGTATGGTATGGTATGATACCTAAAGGAACGGTTAAGATACGCTTTTTACTTTAAATAAATATAGGTTAATAGTTCCTTAATTTAGCAAAAACAAAAAAAATCTGAGTTTTTACAATATTTTTTCAAAATCAATCACAGACCTTTAGGAAATAAAAAATAAAGCCTAAATCAAATAGATTTTTGTATCTAACGATTATTATAAAACAAAAGACTACATTGATGATATGGGACCCGGAAATAATAAACTTAATAATACTTCTGCAAATGTTGCTTCACCGTAATCATCTCCAATGGGTGTCTATTACTATTCTTAGTTCATAGATAAAATATAAAATACTGGTACATTATAAAATTGCTTTGATAAGCAAATATAAGAACTTCATAGCACTAGTGGCATAGTTACTTATTCTACCTGCTTTTAGTACGACTTGCTAGCTTTACTTGAATTCTAACTTGTTAGATAGATAGATAGATAGAATATACTTTATTGCACACCACACAATAAAATAAAAAAAGTAAAAAAAACAAGAATAATAATAAAGTAATCGAAAACATGGTAGAGCACAATAAGGCGGTCTTATCGCTAACTAGCGATTTCTTCCAGACAACCTTTGATAATGGAGCAATTGTATCGAATATGGCAGGGTGGTGCAAAAAAAAAAAAATATATATATATATATATATATAAGAAATAAAAAAAGTATAAATAAATAAATAAAAAAAAATCTATATCCTCCATCCTATATGTACATAGAATACAAATAACTCATAAAAACCATCTACTTATATAACATACATACACACATACGTAAATATTTATTATTTATATACAACTTAAAGTGAGATAATGCGACTTTAATTTAGTTTTAAATGAAACAAGTGATGTTGATTTCCTTATGTGCAACGGCAGACTATTCCAAAGTTGAATGGCCTGAATCGTTAGAGATTTATTGAAAAATTTTGTTTTGTGAACTGGCATGTATAAGGTCAAGTTTTCAAAGGATCTTAAAGATTTGTTAGTAGTACCCAAGAATTGGAATTTATTTTTTAAATAGGGAGGCGAAGAGGGATTAAATAGCACACAGTACAGAAATGTAAGTATATGCATTTTACGGCGAAATCTAATTGGTAACCACTTGAGTTGTAGGCGAAACTGAGAAATACGGTCAAATTTGTGTAATCCAAATATAAACCGTATTGAAAGATTTTGGAGTCTCTCAAGTTTATTAAGTTGGTCCTCGGTTAAATTGGTATAGCTTGCGTCTGCATAATCTAGAATAGGTAGGATTAGGGACTGTGCTAGCATAATTTTGGTTGGAATAGGAAGGAAAGTACCGAGGCGGCGCAAGGAGCCCAATGCTGCAAAAGTTTTGCAACTGACTTTTTTAAGGTGATCAGACCAAGATAATGTATTGTCAAATATTATCCCCAGATTTTTGACACTGATGCTGTACGGTATAACTACATTATTGTATTTTATACTAGGCAAGGTAGCCCAGTCAATTTTGGATATAATTGCAGGACTGCCTACAATAAAACTTTGTGACTTAACCGGGTTAACTTTAAGACCATAAGATATAGTCCAGTCGTAAATATTGGCAAGGTCTGAATTAATGATAGAGATTTTACTTTTTAAGGTCTCTATATCACTATGACAGTAAAATTGCACGTCGTCTGCATACATAAGGTAGAGAGACGAAATTTTATTAGTAATCGTATTGATGAAAATTGTAAATAGCAAAGGAGACAGCACGCCACCCTGAGGTACTCCAGCACGAATCTCGCGCCACGACGAAAAAATATCGTCGACGCGAGTTCTTTGCCGGCGCCCTTTAGATAACTACGAAACCAGTCAACCACTAATGGAGATATGTTAATAGAGCACAATAGGTTTAACAATATATCAAAATCCACATTATTAAAAGCATTACTTAGATCTAACAGAGTTAGTACGGTAACCTGTTTTTGATCCATTGCCCATCGAATGTCGTCGGTAACTTTCACGAGAGCCGTAGTAGTACTATGGCCTTGACGGAATCCAGATTGATAAGGATTAAGGAGGTTGTGATTATTAAGGTAAACGTTAAGTTGAGTGTTGACAAGCTTCTCTAATACTTTGGATAGGAAGGGCAAAATTGAAATGGGTCGGAAATCGGAGGGGTAGGTCGCATATGATTTCTTGGGTATAGGAGTAACAAGTGCATCTTTCCATGAATCAGGGAATTTTCCAGTAGATATGGAAGTGTTTAGAATATGGGCAAGGAAAGGAGAGACTATATCAATGATGGGGACTATCATATTTCGGCTAACGTTATCAATACCAACAGCATTAGAAGAAATTGACATTATGCTCTTTTTAACATCACATTCAGTGAATTGCGAAAAAGTAAACGGAGGAAAGTCAGAAGTTGGAGAAACAAAGATAGAATTCAGTGTATTTCTCTTAATGGAGCTAACAATTGGATCGGAGGTTGTAAAATGTTTGTTAAGCGAGTCAACATCGATGTTTTTACAAGAATCTTTAGAAGAGGATGTACCAACTCCAAGTGACTCCAGAAATTTCCATATTTTGGATGTGTCGCCGTTTTCGACTGATCTATGGATGTGGCGACGCTGTGCATCTCTACATAATGTATTGCAGCGATCGCGAACTTTATTGTACTTGTGACGAATTATTTAATTTAAGTTTAGTTTTTGCCCTGATTTTCTTTTCGATCATTTTTTTTAATTCCTCAGATAACCAAGGGGCAGGGAGATGTTTTATTCTAACTGGTCGGATAGGTGCGTGTTTATCAAATAACTGTGTTAATAAGGAGTAAAAAATTTCTAATTTGTCGTCAACAGTAAATGCATTAAAGACCACGGACCAGTCAGTTTTCCGAGCATCTTCGCATAGTCGGCATAAATCCATTCCACCAAAATTACGTTGCAGAAGTATTCTGGATTTTGATTTGGGAGGACGGAGTTTGTATGATAAGTATAATAAATCATGATACGAAAATGCATCAGCAGAACATTGACCGTGCTTTAAAATAGAATTAGAGGATGATACTATAATAAGATCAAGAAGAGAAGAAGTATAACCTGGTAAATAATGCGTGGCTGACAGGGGTAGTAATTGAAGGTTATGGGATTCAATGATGGAGAACAATTTCTTGGAATGGCTATCTTCTTTAATTAGACACGTATTAAAATCCCCCATAATAACTACGTGGTCATATATATGAACGTAGTTATCTTAAATATGATCGAAAGGAGGAAAATAGTTATCATGCATGGATGGGCTATAAAAGACGCCAAGAAGGATTTTTGAATGTAAAAGAGTAACTTCAATCATAAGATGTTCGGCCGCGTCTTCCAAGGGTGGTTGAGTTGATGAGGAAACTATTGTAAAGGGAATGTGAGAACGCAGATAAATTGCCACACCACCGCCCCCTTTATAGACACGATCGTTACGAATCAGCTGAAAGCCAGGCAGAGAATATGATGATGAAGGTAGAAATGGCTTTAGCCAAGATTCTGATACAAAAATCGCATGAATGTTGCGAGAATTAAAAGACGCAAGCATATCAGTATAATGAGCCGGAATACTTTGGGCATTTATATGAATGATGTTAAAATTTTTCAGACAATCTGAGAAAAGAGTATCTAATGTATGATTGAGAGGGAGAGGAGATGTACTGTGATAGCTATCATCTGCTGAGTCAGCACTGGAGGAGAAAGATTGAATCAAGTCGCTATTGATACTATTATCCAAAGAAGACATCGTGAACGTATTCTATTATAAAAAATATAATAACAAAATGAAATTTAATAATAGATAAAATTACTAAAAATAAATAAATTAATTAATAAAATAAAATAAAATAAAATAAAATAAAATAAAATAAAATAAAATAAAATAAAATAAAATAAAATAAAATAAAATAAAATAAAATAAAATAAAATAAAATAAAATAAAATAAAATAAAATAAAATAAAATAAAATAAAATAAAATAAAATAAAATAAAATAAAATAAAATAAAATAAAATAAAATAAAATAAAATAAAATAAAATAAAATAAAATAAAATAAAATAAAATAAAATAAAATAAAATAAAATAAAATAAAATAAAATAAAATAAAATAAAATAAAATAAAATAAAATAAAATAAAATAAAATAAAATAAAATAAAATAAAATAAAATAAAATAAAATAAAATAAAATAAAATAAAATAAAATAAAATAAAATATAATAAAATAAAAATCAGTTAATAAACAAGTAATACACTATTTTAATCCTTATCAATATATAAAATGGTATTGTATACTAACAAAAAAATAAAAAAAAAAATATATATATATATATATATATATATATATTTATTTTATTTTTTATTTTTATTTTTTATATATATATATATATATATATATATATATAAAAAATAAAAATGAAAAATAAAATAAATAGATGTATTTAAATGGATATCGATAAATTAATTATATGATATTAAAATGATAGATATCCACTCCATAGACCCGCCAGTTGTCTGAGAATTACAACACAAATTACACAATCGATATTAAACAGTAGTTAACTAGTGAAATATTAGTTATACTAGAAATAAAAATAATAAAAAAAAATAATAAAAATAAAAAAAAAAAAAATAATAATAATTAAAAACACGTTAAACAACTCTAGAAAAAAATATATACATACTAAAATCAATAATAACAATAATCTAAATAAATCTATTATTACATAACAAAATGTGATTATTTATTTATCTTTTTAAAACGCAATTTTAATCTTTAAAACATAATTATAGTAGAAAACATAACAAATTAATTAAAGCTAAAAGATTAAAATGTTAGAATGAGAAAGAAACGGTAGTAACATAACAGCATTCATTCGGATAATAATTGTGGGTTGACATATTATTATATTATATATTATACCTACCTTACGGCAGGTGTCAATAATCAGCTGTCAAAATCAAATGTTTGTAATAACCTTATATCGACATAACAACAATAACAATAAAGTTTCTCGTACGCAAATTATAAGTAAAATAATGATTCGTAAATATAAAAGACAATTATTGTAAATAATAGTGCATGAACAGTTTTAAAATTTAAAAATAAACTATTATAAACTTAAAAGTACAAGAAATCTCAAACCATATTGGAGAACAGTGAAATAGTGAATGAATGTGATTACTCTCTAAACTAAAACAAAAACATCACTTATTCTTAACGGTGCGTTTGGATCTCAAAGTCGATATTTTATTTTCCACAACTGAGACCGTGGTATTCTTTACTGTACTAGGTACAACGGCACTGGCACTCGGGATCGCATCAAGTTCAGATCTTGTTGTGATATAGTGTTTTCTATTATAGGATCCCAGAATAGTAATGCCACCATTTTTAGTCCAACAATGTTTAACACCAAAACGAAGTCTGGCAGCTACAAACAAAGTAATGGAGAGCATCATCAATAAACAGCTCC
Organism: Melinaea menophilus ssp. n. AW-2005; assembly: GCA_918358695.1. NCBI lineage: Eukaryota > Metazoa > Arthropoda > Insecta > Lepidoptera > Nymphalidae > Melinaea > Melinaea menophilus. The sequence goes on along the minus strand of OU911046.1, from coordinate 3,855,305 downwards.
TATCCTACCTCGAGGATCACCAGTTGGTCAATGACCGGCAATATGGCTTTCGCCATGGTCGATCGGCTGGTGATCTTCTGTTGTATCTTACACACCGTTGGGCAGCTGTTATTGAAAGCAAGGGAGAGGGTCTGGCAGTTAGTCTGGATATGGCGAAAGCCTTCGATCGTGTATGGCACAAGGGGCTTCTTTCAAAGCTACCTTCCTATGGGCTTCCCGAGAGTTTATGCAAGTGGATCACCAGCTTCCTCACTGGGCGGAGCATACAGGTTGTTCTCGACGGTTTTTGCTCGGACCCCAAGCCCGTGAACGCTTGTGTAGTTCAATCCCCTAAAGACACAAGCTTGCGCGTTTACCACTAAGAAAACCCCATTTGTCGTATCACCGCTCTTCGAGAGCACTCCTCTTATTGCCTCGCCAAGTATCAGAATACTGGGTCTCGACATTTCGAGCGATTGTCAGTTTCGTGGTCATCTGGAGAGCAAGGCCAAGTTGGCCTCGAAGAAATTGGGAGTGATTAATAGAGCGAGGCAGTATTTCAAACCTGGCCAAAGACTTGCGCTCTATAAGGCGCAGGTCCGGCCACACATGGAGTACTGTTCTCATCTCTGGTCCAGATCACCACAATATCAGCTTCTGCCATTTGACCGCGTACAACGGAGAGCCGCTCGGATTGTCGGTGACCCGGTGCTCTGCGAACGGCTGGACTCTTTGACATTGCGTAGAGACGTTGCTTCTTTGTGCGTCTTCTACCGCATTTACAACGGGGAGTGTTCCGAAGAATTATTCGATCTGATGCCTGCCGCCGAATTTCATCACCGTACAGCGCGCCATCGCCTCCAATACCATCCTTACCACCTGGATGCGTGGCGATCCTCCACTGTGCGGTTCTCAAGGACATTTTTTCCACGTTCCACTCGCTTGTGGAACGAACTCCCTTCGGCGGTATTTCCAGATCGGTACGACATGGGTACCTTCAAAAAAGGCGTCTACTCCTACCTACAAGGCCGGCAACACTCTTGTAAATCCTCGGATGTTGCAAGAGTTCATGGGCGGCGGTGATCATCTGTGACCCGCCAGCTCGTTTGCCCTCCTCTTCCATAAAAAAAAAAAAAAAAAAAAACACATCATGGCGGTTCTTCGTCAGAAACTCCGAAACCGTAATTCCAGAACCCTTCAAGGCCGTCTTAGCAAACCAGATCTTATTTCTCAGTGTTACGTCATAAACCTTAATAAGAATGGCTCGTGATTTACCAGACGTAAGGCGTCCTAACCGATGACAACGAGAAAATGCGTTTGCAGTTACTTCCGGAAGGTTAAGATTGTTAGAAAGGATTTTCGAAACACATACCGCAGTGTCCTCTCCATTTGACTCTGCAACTCCATGTACAAGAAGTATCTTCCTTCGTGAGCGAGTGTCCATATCGTCATACTGTCTAGACAATAGCTCCACTTGAAGTTGGAGGGATTCAAGAGCATTTAAAACAAATGTCCGAAATGTTTGAAATTGTGCGTTTACATTTGAAATGGGACTTGTGGCAGGGACAACGGCCCTGAGATCCTTCTGGAACTGTGCCATTGTGGAATTGAAGTGCTCATTTTACTCTGTTAAGGTGGTTTTGATCGACTCCATGGTTCTAGTAGTAGATTAAAGTAAGTATTCGATTGTGTCAATTAAAGGAAAATGATTGGCAGGTAAGAAGTAGTCACTGGCACATTAAAAAAATAGTGAAAACTGTATTAAATTAATTAAAGTTAAAAATAAAATTAAGAGCTCTAAAACTTATAACTGTCAGTTTGCACTCCTACCCTCAAAAAAGTTCTTATTCTCACATATCAATTAAGATTGTGACTCATTAGTCAATACTATAAAAATTAAAATTGATAATAAATTAAAAGAGTACGAGTATCTATGGGGTTTTTGCGCATTCTTCACTTCTTCACTTTGGACCTATTCTCTAAAACCGTGCAACTAGAATATGAGGTTTATAATTGCACTGTGTATCTATTTGAAATAAAAAACTCTGATTTTGAAGTGTGTAGATATTTTGTTTATGTTATTACAAATATTAAATAAAATAATTATTTTCTGTCTTTTAATATGCCTGCTGTACAGTAAAGGAGGCGAATTTCCTTTACAATTTGGGCTTTTGCAACAAAAAGTAAAAGTATACAATAAAAATGATGTATGTATTTCGTGTTTAACATTGCAGAAGGATATTTTAACTATACCTAATAGTAAACTAAGTTTCAAACATTATATGCAACATTCCTTTTAATATTCTATTTAAATTAAAGATAAAATTCACCTCGATTATCACTACAGTTATCTCAAAGTAGAACTTTAGAGTTGGGCATCTAAAGAGAAAACGCTTTTAATAAATGCCTTTAAAGTATCAATGGTTTTTAAATAAGGTAAAAAAACAATAAAAGTTTCATATATTTGTATGTTATCAGTATTTTATGTGTATGAAATATAAAGTATGAACCAGTTAAAAAAATAATTCTACATATTGTGTTATAATCATTTTAGTAAGAAAACAACTCAGGTCGTATTCAGCAATAACCCAAAACATGACAACTATTAAACTAAACACAATCATTCTTTATTTTATTATTCACTAATTAATTCACTTTCATTTCTATTTACAATTCAACGAACCAATCCTTAATAATATTTATTACTTAATAATATTTATTTATTACTTACCGTATTTTTATATTTTGTAAACAAACACTTTTTTTTTCACACTTCACTTCTCGTCTTGTATGTATATACAATATTTTTATTTATTTATTATGACTTTATTGCATACAAGTAAGATAACAAACAGTAAACCAATATATATTTTAAAAATAATGCCAGCAAAGGGCGACCTTATCACTAAAGTGATTTCTTCCAGGCAACCCACACTTACGGACTTAAGCACTAATATACGGGATATTGCAATAAAAATACATATATATATAAATATATTTATATATATATACAAATAACAAATAAACTTACAAACACATATATGTCTAAAACACATAACATACATACATAATATCTCCTACAAAAGTGTCTATAATAGATAAATATAAATAATAGAACTAAACTTTATATGAGTAAATATTCATAGTATAGTGTCAGATAATGTTCTATAATGACACAATATGTGTATATACAAGGTATAATTTTTAAGTTTATGGTGTATATCACAGAATTACAATAATAATATATTTAAATAATGTACTACAATATTAAATACTATAAATCGTGTAATAAAATATTTATCTTATATTGTATTCATTTCAAAAACACATACTGGCTTCATTAAAAAAAATATTTAACCGAATATAAAAAATTCACAAGCACCCTAGTCGATTAGGCTACAGTCAGTATTTTTTTTTCAGACAGTACTTCACATCTACAATGTTAAAAAACAGAGAGGGCGATTTCCATCGTGTCTTAACACGTGTGTGTCACATGTCTTAGTCACAAGCTGTCCGTTCGTCGCCTGTGAATAGTCGAAGTCACATCAAGCGACTCACAGTTGAGGAGCAACCGACCCTACCACAACTGTGTGAACGTGTTACTAATAGAATTGACAATATCTAAAAAAAAAACTTCTATATAATCTATTTACGAGTATAAGCCTTACAACAATTGAAACTAATATTGCACTGAGCCAGGATAAATAAACTTGTCTATCATTGTGCATTATTACACATATAGTTGCTATTGTAATATTTAGGGAACACAACTCACATAGCATAAGCTGAAAGAATAAGCTGAAATCGAAGTCAGAAGCGTTGGAACGTACCATACACAGACTCATTCAATATAAACATTTGATAAAGCACAAATCTAGGTAACGAGAATGAATGAATGAATGAATGCTAGTAAAATTGAAAAAATAGGAATTTTACAACTACAACTATCAAAATAATGGGGGCAGATGACGAACTCACTGATAGACACCCACATCTCGTTTTCTCAAGAATACTAGCTGTAAAGCAATCGAAACTTGGAATCGAAATTAATGCTTTATAATAAAAATTCCACATTAAGTGAGTTTTATTTATTATACCTTTCCTTATTTAAATGTGTTCTAGTCGTAAAATATATAAAAAAAATTAAACTATATGAAAACTGATCTTATCTTAATATGTAAAATGTCTCAAATGAAATTCAAAGGTTTATTTATTTCCAAATATTTTTATCGGCGTACAACTTCCACTATCAATACTGGAACGTCGTCATTTACTTTTCGCCATCTCCTCGTATTTATAAATTATGGTGTCCTCGAGCGATTTAAAAAGTTTATGGCGGATCACTATTCACTAAAGAGATCTGATAAAGATATAATCGGCTTTAATTAAATTAATAATGTACTTTTTCTTGTTTAAATATTGTAGATGTTGCAATTTTAAAACTTCTCTTGAACCTATTTTGCATATATTTTGCAAAGCTATATTGAATAGATTAACAATCATACCTTAGTTTCATACCTACAAATTATATCATTCACTGATATTATATTTGTAAGTAGACATACTTTTATGTTTAAATTACTAAGTACTAGTTAAATTATAAGTGTATGTTGTGTATGATACGATTATTAAATTCAATTAAAAATAAAGAAAGTGAATTATTGAAATATTTAAAAAATATATATTTATACAAAACTACGTTAACTAAGTAAATAAAACTTCCTATTTAACTCCTGTTTTTATAATCGTGGCATCGTCGTCACGTCGCGTCGCGCCGTTGCTTTGGTCATCTGTGCTGCATGTAAAGTACTAAAAATGAAACGGAGTCTTTTCGTAATAGTATTGTTTGTGTAATTGATTTTGCTTGTGTTTGTTGTTGGTCGGTTTACCCCTCCTCCTGCAAATATGGCGAAGGGGGTGATGGCTAATTCGTGTGTTATGCTTGTGAACGAGTGTTGCTTGCGGTGACTGGTCGTCGTAGTACATGCGGATTTCCTTTTTTTATTATTATTCACTAATCATAATGCCTGCCCATTATTCCGACGGTTACAGTAGTTTGTAAATTTCTTTTTAAATATTGAACCTCAGATTTATATAATACTTATATATATATATATAAGTATTATATATATCGTATATATATAGAATGGTTTATTTTTATTAAAATAAACAAATAATTAACTTTTTAAAGAGACATATACTGTACTAGTTTATTTCTTTGTAACTTAAGTATTATTAAGTAAATATATTTAAAAGTATAGTTTTATTATAAAGACGTAAAAATGAGAATATTATGAAATCTTATTAGAAATGCCAGATTAGCAATTACATGTTCAAAATACGATATTTACTTATTTTAGTGAGTCCATGTTTTAATACATTCGTTGCAGTAACCGCTTCTAATTATTTGCCGAATAGTTCATACAATAACATCTCAACATAGTGAGATTGTATTAAAATAATATTGCATATTATCAACCACACACATATTACATCAGAATCCATACTTTATGCTTAAAACATTATTTTAATTCCCTTGTTACTATTGCTCCGCCTGTATCACCGATCCCCTATTCTGTTATCGACACTTTCCGCTAAATAAAATACGAGGATACATTGAATAGATTGATATACATTTTTAAAAACATTTATTGGAGCATAATATAATTAAAACCAACGCACTAAACAATAATGAGCTGAATAAAAAAATGTATAGTGTGTAAAAAATGACGGTAATTCATAATAACCTACAAAAGAATCTCAGAGCGGAGCAGATGAAGGAGACAAATCACATAGAAGTGAGCTTTAAATATGAGCTTAGCGTCAATTTGCAGTAAAACTAATTAATTCGGGGATAATCACCGCACTAACGAACCGATTTGTCCACTTCATTTAAAAGGAGCGGTCACACGCGTTGATTAATTATGAATTATTAGTATTTAGTATTAATTATAGTATTAGCGTTGATTAATACATATTGTATTCCTGAACCTACTTTGAACGTATTTTATACATTACTTAATTAAGAACAAACAAAGAAAGTTGCTACGTCTTCTTGTTAAACTTAATTTAAATCATTTTTTAATTAATAAGAAATACAATTCTATTACTTTTTCAACTCTTTAGGTCTTTTATATATATATTAATTTTAAAATTATATATTTCTTTGATTATAAGCATAGTCTATGTCAATTATTATTATTACTATTTAGCTTCACTCTATATCTCTGCGGGGTAGCCAGAGACGACATACATCATATTACAAGATTGTATATAAATCAATTACTTCGTTCTAAATTTAATTTAAGGAAATTGTGGAAAGATCCTGATGTCGTTGATTCATTTGTTTCTGTTCTTGTATTTGTGTTGCTCTGTTCTTATATTTCATTTTATTTTAAGAAATATAAGAAAGGTTTGAAAAAAGTAAGGCGTACAAAAAAAAATCAGGATGTAGCGCAAGTTTGGTTTAAATTGCCCTTTTAGCATTAACTAGACTATTACCATGCTACAAGCATTGGTCCTGCTGAAAAATGCTACTTATAAAAAAATATTAAAATATTATTATATAAAACTTTATATTATTAAATCTATATTTAAGCAATATCTTCAAACAAAAGGTAATAGGTGTACCAAAGTGTAAACAATTAAATGTGTATTTAAATAAATCTCACCTTCGTTTACTTTATTAATTTCTAGTTGAATAGTTACATTTATTGTAATTCTTTCTTCTAATTGCTATGCAACCGATGCCAATCAAGTTTGTTAGACACTAAAGTTACGTTTACTATTTCTGCTTTATTTTACTTTTAACACACTTTTATAGTCTAGACGATATAAATATATATAATCTGTTATTTCATTAAACGACATTTAACAGCAGTAAACGATTTACTAAAGATATTTTACTTATTCACGGATAAAGATACTATATAATATATTTTATTTATATAACAATATAACACTTAATAAATACATAACATTAAATAGTTTTGGAGAACATTAAATCATTATAGTAGAAAATATGACGAATTAATAACATTTGTTTTCTCTGTAATACAATATCATTTATTAATTATTACATTAGGTTAAGTCTGTATTTTTTTTGTCTGCTATAATTATCATTTATTGTCTGAATTTAAAAAAAAAATATACATATCATTAATACCATTTTCTGTTATTGCAACTTTTATCCTTCTAAATTATCTTTCATCATTAAAAAATATTTATAAGGTTTTGAATCTACAGAAACTAGAAAAGGTGTACAATAATGTTCATCTCCAGTAAAGTCTAAAACTTTGGAGTTTTATGAGATATATAACCAATAAATTACGGTTAATAATTAATTAAATAATGAAACATTAGATTAAAAAATGTAAGCAATTTAGTTGATTTATAGTTTAAACACGTAACAAAATAAGCACAAGCCACTCCATTGTAAAGTTTCGCTTAGCAAATAAATTATACAACTCACTAATGAAAGCCGTCAATCAATTCGTTTGTCCATCTGTCACTCAACTGACACAAATTAGTGACAACACTGCACGACGTTGGATTCCTGTTAATGATCTTGTATATAATATGCCTACTGTTAGTATAAACTAAGTATATTTACTGAATTTTTGCTCTAATTCACAGTAATTAAAATCGAAACTTTTATATGACTATACACTTATATGAAAAAAGCTGAGAAGAACTAATGGCTGTAGATTTGCGAGAAATTGATGACGTGCCATGTTTTATGATTTTTAAATTTAATTTATTGCCTAAAATACTTTTTGTCTTGTTTTGGAGTGGTACTTCATGTATGGCATCGATGATTAGAAGTTTTATTATAACAATAGATTACATAAATAATAAAATGACATAAATAAATCTGAATATAATCTTTTGTCATATTATGTCACTGGTAATTGTAAGTCGAACTTAATATTTTAAGCAAAATTGAATATTAGTTGTAAAAATTTTTCTTTAATCAGAACTTATCTTCAAAATTTTAATTCATTGAAGAAATATATATTTAGACAATATCGTCATAAAAGGATTAGTTAAAATTATTTTTTCCCGAGATAATACTTAGGATAATATTTATTTAATTATTTGTTTTTCTAGAAACAATCAGTTACTAAATTTTCGCTACTTTTAAGCGATTATATTCGTTTAAAATTTTAACCTTTTGATGTGGCTACATAATTGTACTTAATATTTACATTACACAAATTACGTTTAATGTCAATACCGGATTGATGAAATATCTATATTTAGAAATTTAACGATTGATTGGTTGGTAATTTGTTACAAGAAAATCAAATGATTCACTGAAGGTAAGGAAAGATAATTTTTACGCCTTAACTACTACCTACATAAAGTATACAAATCTAATAAAGTAAACGTGTTTTACTGGGAAATCTAAGGCTCCCAATGGACCTACAACTTTAAAATTGATAATATTGAAATAAATAAAGAATCAAAGGTGGCGGCGGTTTTTAAGACCTTTTTTACTGAAATCCCAATAACAGTCACACGTAATTTAAATTCCTCATCATCTATTGCAATCGCCGAATTGAACAAAAATGTTAAAGTCAATAATAAATATTTTGCTTTTAAACCTGTTTCATCAGATGAAAAAGTTAACACATTTAGAACCTTAAATTCGAAGAAATCCGGTGATCTCTGGGGTATGTCAATTAAATTGCTTAGCACTTTTATAAATTATATTGCCCCTCAATTATCCCTTATTTTTCACAAATGTATCGAAACCGGTATATTTCTAGATTTGATACATGATTTGATGAACAGTAAAATAGTTCCTTTGTTTAAAAGTGGCGATAAATCGGATACCGAAAATTATAGGCCTATCTCGGTTTTATCGACCTTGAGTAAGGTCTTCGAGAAAATTATTTTAAATCAGATTTCAGAGTTTGTGTATAGCAGTGGAATCATGCATAGTGAACAATATGGTTTCACCAAAGGTAAATCAACGACTGATGCGGGTGCCGCGCTTCTTCAGCACATTTACGACGCGTGGGAGGACTCGCAGAATGTAATTGGGGTGTTTTGCGATTTGTCCAAAGCCTTTGATTGTGTGGACCATCGGACGTTGCTATGCAAACTAAACCACTAGAGTAGACGTAGCGCTGCGCTTAATCTTATTGCCTCTTACCTGAATCAAAGAGTCCAGACAGTTTATGTAAATAATTCTAAATCGTCTGGTTCTCACCTAAAGATGGGTGTTCCACAAGGATCTATTCTGGGCCCCTTTTTGTTTTTACTTTATATTAATGACTTGCCAGGGCAAATCATTAATATAAAGTTATACAGAAAAGGTTCTGTTAAGGGTCTGTGTGACATTGTACTCTTTGCTGATGATACATCGCTTATTTTTAAAGTTGAGCGTGATAGGATTAATTATGACGAAGTAAACAGTACTTTGCATTGGTTCGAAATTAATAATTTAGTGTTGAATGCTAAGAAAACTAAATGCATAGAGTTTACACTTCCTAATGTAAAAAGTAACAATTTTAACTTGCTCCTTAACAATGAAGTGTTAGAATTGATTGACTCAACAAAATTCTTAGGTATAACATTAGATAAAAAGCTGCAGTGGAACCCCCATCTCTCAACACTCGTAGCCAAACTCAGCTCCGCCGTCTTTGCAATTAGAAAAGTTAGACAATTAATGGACATTAATGCGTCTCGACTTGTTTATTTTAGTTATTTTCACTGTATCTTATATTACGATACTTTATTATGGGGCAGTGCTGTCGAAATTAATTCTATATTTATTTTACAAAAAAGAGCTGTGCGGGCTATTTATAACTTAAAAGCTAGAGATTCTCTGAGAGATGTTTTTAAAGAAATAGGTATTCTTACAGTCGCTTCGCAATACATATTTAATAACATATTATATATACGTCAAAATTTAAATAGTTATATAAAAAACAGTGACAGACACGCGATAAATACAAGAAATAAAAACAAACTCGTAACGCCAAAGTTTCGGCTTCAAAAAGTTAATAAATCCTTCATGGGTTTGAGTATACGCATATATAATAAAGTTCCATAAGATATTTTACCTTCCATTTCTTAGTTTTAATTCTAAAATCAAAAGTTTATTATTAAATAAAGCTTATTATAACGTTCAAAAAGTTTTTAGTGGATTGATATATGTGGAATTTAAGTTGTTGAATCATTTGCAGGATATATATTATTATATTATAATGTACATGACCTATTGTTATATTTCTTTTGAAAAGAGCAACTGTTGTGGCTCTTCTCAACAGAGCAGCATTCCGAGCCGGTTGTAGCTTACTTACGGACTAACTACACTTTTAACAACCTTTTTTGTATTGTAGTAATTGACAATTCAAAAGTACGTGTAAATGCCTACTTGAATAAAGATATTTTGAATTTTGAATTTGAATTTGATGGATACCCTCAGCCACACTTAGTAGTACTTCAATAAATTGAAAATGGAACAAATAAATGTAAGCTAAAAGGGGTCTTAAAATGGATTCCTAATTTTCACTATAAAATTGTAATGCAAGCAATAATAGCAGTATTATATTTTACCTAAGCCAAATAACGCGCAGGTCAATAGAGTTCTGTTATCCGTCTATCAATAATTGCCTTTAATCATTACCCGGCGGGCTATGTTTTGATCTCGTCACACTCTCTAATTTGTTTTTGCTGCAAACATAGGTTTACACATACAGTAATTACAATGTGATAACTTGTGGATGTATCAACTCGATCATTTCATCTATTAACTTAATGTATGTATGTAATAAGTTTATCAGGTAAGAAGTTTAACGACGTTTCGTAGGTTATTTTCAGTTATATAAAATTATTAAATGTTAATTTCAAAAACTCTGTTATCGATACGTTGATGTCAGGACTGATAGCTAAACTTGACCCCAAAATAAAAGACGGAAAGAACTTTGGCGGCAGTTTTTTTTTCCTTGATATGGGTATATCGTATAAGAGTCACGTCGATCTATTTCAATCAATTCCTCGTTCATGCCTTATATTTTTATGTACCTCTTCTGAATTTTCCCTAAAGTAAAATTAAGTAAAAAACGTTTAATTTAACTGAGTTTATTTTTTACCGTTTTTAAGTGCATATATATTAACCTCTCAACATTGTATTTCAGCCTTTTAATACTATTCATATTAGAAAGCCTTAACGTCATCACTAATATTATCCTTTTGCAAAAATATATGATATAAATGAAAAATTTTCATTAATCGACTCTGTTTCTAAGAATTGTTGTATTTATCCTTGAATTCATTTCTTATAACCAGCAATTATGAAGGCAATTTGTTTAAACTTTAAACATACTCTGGCGAGGCAGTAGTATGGAATTATATTTATCTACATTTATCTAGAACGACTGACCGGCACATAGCAATCGCATGGGTTAAAAGATTAGGGACATCCCAAGTTGATGGAGTTTCCGAGGGGATTTTCCCAATAATCAATGATTATTATTGAAACCATTGTCTATTTTCAGTATGTATCGGCTTAGCGCATTTTTGTGCTAATTGAAATACCTACCCTAATACATTTTTGAGAAAATATTTGATAAAATTTATTTATATCTATATTTAATAACACTTAACCAAAATAAAAGTCTAAAGAAATCTTTTTAAATATATTACAACGTCCAGTAAATAATTATTGTATTGATACAATTCGTTGTGTGTCATATATTTAATAAATTTTCACTACAGAGACTCCATATTGCTATCCTCAGAATAATTTCGCCCTATGAGGGCAAGTAATAAATATTCATAACTACTTTCGCGGTCTGCAGCGTCGAATGTTCTGAAAATTGCTAACGTGTTTTCTTTAACTACTTTAATTTTGAATATTCCCTTAAAGCATTTTAAAATGTCCATTTAAAATAAATATATATTAACGCTGTAAATATTTCTAGGTATATTATTATTTAAAAAAAAAACACACTAATTTAATGAAGCAGGAAGGTAACATTTTATTTATTTTAAACTATATACTACTACATTCTATGAAACTTACTATTATATATTTATAATATACTAGTTTCTAAGTGTGTGATATAGTATTATTTTTATTTTAGTATCAGCTTTATATTTTTCTATGACAGGAACGATTTTCTACAACTGCAATAATTAAATAGTACTTTCTTAGAACAACCAATTTTTAAACTACATATCTACTAATTAATTGTTTTATAATTATTTCAAATTACTAGATATTTGTAAAATAATTTTCAGGAGTACGGAAAATCACAAAGTGTATTTTTCTTACATCCAGTTTTAAATATTTCAGTAGAAATCGAAAAGAGAAAATTGTGTGCTCAATAGGTTTTCGTTATAATGTTAAAAAAAATGTTTTGGAAAATATCCATTCACTAATTATTTATTCAATTGGTAAATACCGATTTAATAATCTAAAAAGTTAATTACCTTTCTCGATTAAATAACAGAGAAAGAAATTTAAGTTTCATTTCATTTTCAATTCGGGTTTTTATTTTAAGCAGTTCCGTGAATTTAGTTTTTAAAATTTAATTTCTCTGAATAAAATAAATTAAATTACTTCACTGGAAACTTATTTTATCATTGTTTACAAAGCATACTATTTATAGAAATATACAATTGATACAAAGGCTTTATCACTAGGAGGGCATTCGTACAGGCAACCTACAATTAGAAGGACATTCCATTAAAGTGACAGTAGCTAGTGATCGAAAGAAAACAAATTATAGAGCTATATATATGTCACACAATATGAAATAATACATATACAAACATACTATCTTTACATATACTAATTATTTATATACTATTATTATATACTATTATATACTAATTATTTTTATTATAATTTATTATTTATCTTCACGTCTTATCTCTTGCGGGGTAGCCAGAGCGGAGCTGAACGAAGGAGCGCCAAACGCTACGGTCCCTGCATACCTCTTTCGCCTCGGCCACAGACATCGACCTCTTCATACATGCCCTCCCGGGGGTCCCCATTGCTTTTTACGTGCCCTTCCTCCAGTATCATAGATACTGTGTTTTCGAAGGTCACTCGAGGCCTCCCCCTATCTCTCTTACCGCTCAATTTTCCTATATAAATCTTTTTTACCATTTTTTCATCACTCTTTCACGGCATCACTCTTACCGGCAGCAATACGCCTTTCACATCCATTTCGTATCTTTCGTCTCTGCTAAACATACTTCCCAAATATACCACTTCATTCACTTGTTCTATTATTTTATCATTCACGTTGATCTTACATTCTGTTCTTTCTTCACTTCTTTCAAATATCAGAACCTTCGTCTTATCTACGTTCTGGTTCAGACCTTTATTTTCACACCCATCTTTCAGAATGGTGACCATTGCCTGCAAATTGCATTCTGATGATGCAATGAGCATTGCATCATTTGCATATAGCAAGCAATTGACGTTAAGGTCAACTATTTTCACTCCCATGTCACTGTCTTTCATGCCTTGGAGCCAACTATCCAAATACAAATTGAACAACCAGGCTGACATAGCGCAAAATTGCTTATCATCTCGGCAGTAACTTCATCTGCTCCCGCAGCTTTACCATATTTCGAACTTCGAATCGCGTTCTCTACTTCTTTCAAACTGAGTTCACCATCGGCTATATCTGGACTCAGCATTTCGCTGGTAGCCAAACCGAGGCGTCCTCTCATTCATACGTCTCCTTGTAGAGTTCCACCCACCTCTGCAAAACGTTGCTCGGTTAAAAATTCACCGCTCTTCGAAGGCACCCTTTTCATTCTACTGGTTACCGGGAATCACTAACTTCTCGCCAGAAAAGCTTCGTGTTTTTCCGGAAGTTGTTCGTCAACCTTTTATATCTTTCTCTCTGAGAATTTTCACGATTCATCTTTATAAGTGCTTTTGTTTTGTGTTTTTCAGCTTGTACTCTCTTTTTCTTATCTTTCTCCAACTTTTATCCTTATCCGAGGCTTTATAATCCAGCCATGCTTTCTTCTTTAACTCTACAGCCTCTTTCACTTCATCATTCCACAAATCATCGCGCTTTTTACACAAACCTCTTTTCCTTTTAAGACATACTTCTGTCACTACTTTCACCATACCATTCCTAAGGTTCTGCCAGCAAACTTCAACATTTTTATTTCCAGGACCACAGCTTTCAAGCTTCCAGGAAACCCTTTCTTGATATTCCACTCTGATCGGTGGATCTTGAAGCTTCCAGCTTCTTATGTACGTCGTACGGCTGCGCCAACCAGCAAACATATACTAATATATACATATAATAATACTATATATATTAGTATGTGTGATTATGTATATTGTATACTTTACTTTACTATATCATATATATACATACGATAACTATATATTACAAAATATGTTAATGTTATAAATACTAAAGGTAAAAAAAAATTGTATTTAAAATTGGCTTTTAAATACATATAATGACTGAGAGCTCCTAATCACACACTGAAGAGCATTAATTCCAGCAAATTATCATTTTGTGAGCGAAGGGTCCTAGAAAGTAAGGAACTGGCGTCGTAACAGTCGTAGTCAAATAATGAAAAAGTGGAAGGGTAAGGTTTGATGTTTAGTTACAGGATTTATAAAAATAGAGAAAAGTAAGGGGGAAAGCATACCACCTTGTGGAACACCGGTTCTTAGAGTTCAATATAAAGCTATTTTATCTTCAATCCATATGCATTGCTTAGGATTATTTAGATAGGAGTCAACGACGTCAAAGACAGATAAAGTTTTAGGAACGTCTCAGAAACAAGAATTACATGAATATTTTTGTATATTATATTAAAATTCTATCATTTAGAAAAAAAAATATGTAAATTGTAAATAAAATGTTAATTTAAATTAAAAAAACATTATAATTCAATTCTTAAAATTAAAAAAGGTTATTGTTTCAAAATATAAGTAGGTTCTATGGTCTACATATATTCCCATATAAATTAAAGTTTTAACTATATCTGGCATTTTTCAAAAGAACTTATTGTAAGTTGTTCTTTTTTTAGAAAACTGCTAAACCAACTAGTTAAATTTTCAGTTTAATAATATTTTAATTGAACAGGGAATTCTTTGCTAGGTAGGAGGTAAGCTAACTTTGTTTGCTATTACAAGCGACATTGAACAAATATTTGCCAGCTTGTTAGTCACTTACGTTGGAGAAAACTAGTTAAATGTTCAAGCAGGATCGATATGAAGACATTGCAGTTTCATTTCAATCAGGATACTTTGTAAATAACTTTTGTACATACAATCCATCTTGTACAAGAACACAAAATGTTACAATAAACCGGCAAATACAATTTTCAAATGACAGAAAACCTGTTATTACGTGGTTTTACTTTATATAAAATTCAAAAAAGTAATGATGGGATACTTTTAAAATAATATATAATTATGTTTGTAAATATTGTTATTATATATTGTTTAAAAATAAAAATAAAATTGTAAATTTAATTTCATTTTTATATTGCACTTTACTTCTTGTCATCGAAACATTTTATATGATAATAGATTAATCGTATCCCTAATAGAGAGTGATATTACGATTTATACAGTGAATAGCGTTGGAGGTGCGTAAAATACATTACAGAGTTGACTCATCTTTAAAACACGTAACTTCAGGTCAATCAATACTGTTATAACATTTATAATACTAGTCTAGTAGCTTTGTCCACTGAATATGTACGTAAGATCTAACGAAATGAAACTTGTAATAGTATGTACATTGTTTGTCATGTGAAAGATAACAAAAATTATGTAACAATCTGAATAATTAAATTGTTTTAGCCAAGAAAGTTCA
The DNA here is from genome assembly GCA_918358695.1 of Melinaea menophilus ssp. n. AW-2005. Taxonomy (NCBI): domain Eukaryota; kingdom Metazoa; phylum Arthropoda; class Insecta; order Lepidoptera; family Nymphalidae; genus Melinaea; species Melinaea menophilus. The sequence goes on along the minus strand of OU911046.1, from coordinate 3,839,499 downwards.
CTTTTGTTTGCGCCACATAGCATTAAAACATCGCGGACAAAACTTATACGTAGATAAGGCGTTAATAAAAAAACGATAGCAGTTTTTTTCTACGCACTTGACCAGTATTGATAATTCCACTATAATATCGTAGAAAAGTTATTAGTGAGTGGTATTGTGAAGTTTGTCAGCGCCAAGCATCAAAGCTCGAGTGGAGTCTGCGGCAGTCTTCTGCCGTGCACATCGCGTGCTCTCTCACAAAATTGCTTAAATATTTTTTTTTATGTATTCGGGGCTACAAATGTTACCCCATCCTCCGTACAGTCCAGATTTAGCTCCATGTGATTTCTGATTCTTCCCTATATTAAAAAAGAATGTTACGTTAGTTAAAATTTAATTCTTGATCTAGATTTATCGCATGAAACGTTTTTTAAATCTTTTGATAGCTGACCTTCCTGATTGCATAAGTGCATAGAAGATGGAGGGGAATATTTTGAAAGGCTATAAAGATATTTTTGATATTTATATTTTTATTTTTCATTTTACTAAGAATTTTCGTAACAGCCTAGGTTATGGACTCTAAATTATAGCTATCTTATTAATTTTTGACTAGAGGTCACGTTAAAACTGTCCTATTTTTCCTAAATTTATTTCTCTTTTGATAAAGAAAAATAATTAAACAGAATGACCAAATATACATTTTCTCAACGTCTTGTCATTAAATTTTGTATTTTTTTCGTATATTCTTTAAAAAGTAATCTTCGTCTTTATATTACTAGGATGGTGAAATATGATATTTTTTTAATTAAAGATGCTGAGCATCTACTACCTAAAGATTACTCACAAAATATACATTTGTTATCTATGACTATTCAAACAAAATAGATAATTTTATGTTTAACGTGAAAAAGTGTTTTTCGATTATTTATTTATTTATATTTCTACCAAAGAAACCTGGTATTAAATTAGTTAGTATGTTAGTAATTACTAAATTATTTTAGAAATATTTGTTTTATATTACTTTCATAAACAAAAAAAAATATATATTTTTTAATCGATATTCTCAATATTCTCTAAGGAAATATCTTACTAAGTAAAAAATTCTTTTAATTTTTGCGGGCGACGATTCAATCTTTGAAGTATCCCAAGTATTTACCGACATACGTTTCTTAACAGTAAACATAAAAGTATGTTAAAATCTTCGCAGTGGTTTAATGAAATATTTTTTTTGAAATATTGTTAATGGTAACTTTAATTGCGATGCGTTTAATTTTTCCTATTTAAGATAAATTTAAACACAAAAAGAAAGTAATAGGTATTTGTTGCGATTTCACGTATATCTTACGTATTACTCAATCTCTTGGGAGCTAAATCCATCTTTAATTTTTTTCAAACGTATATCAAAACTTTGAAAAACATAAGATCGGTATATGTATAGATTAAAAATATATATCACAAAAATAATTAAAAACTAAGAAGCAATAGAACTTTTATTTATGATAACACAAATTATGGTAGTAATACGTATACCGCAGGGCTATATATTACCACGTTTAATATATTATCATGGATTTCAGTTGAATATGTATCAACATGGTCAACTATATTACCGCATTCTCCAGGTTTTATCGTCCATTCTCCATGTTAATAGTCAAACATAACTAATAATAGAAATAAAAAGATTATATAATCACAATCGTTTATTTTTAACCACAATAAATTATTGTTTCGATAGAAAGCATAATGTAAGATAAATAATTAAAGAAAATTTTATAAAAAGGGTACTCTTATAAATTTTCTAAATCCATGAGAGGTTAATTAAAGAAAAAAAGATGTATTTTATGCCCTAATATAGTAAGAAAAACAAAAATTGTTTTATCAACAACTCATTGAATAATGTTAACAAACAAAATGTAATAAATTCAGTTAGAAAACACACTCATAGATCTAAGATTTAAAAACATTATCATTATTTATTGGTGATAATAATATTAACATCGCAATATCTACCTACTTTATTAAACAGTATGTAAATCGTCACACAGTAAATGTATAAAAAAATATAATTTGAATAATATTTTTGTACGAGTGACTGAAAGCAAACATTAATATATACTTTACGTAAATATATATTTATATATATCCAAAAGAAAAGTTTCTTGTAAATAAAAAAGTGCCCCATTTGATATTAAAAGCGTATTTTTTTAAGCTTAATAAAACAACTTTTTTAACCACACTTGCAAAATTCATCAAATGTAAATGAATTACACAAGTCCCAGGCTCCGATTTATGTGTTCCATGAGATAATATATATGTTTAATTCGATTGCATGTGAAATTTATGTAAATCCTAGTAAATGAAAGTTGTAGGATTTTTTATGGTCTCCTCATTCTATCGTCTACAGCCATTTTAAGATATTTATAAATGAGCAAAGAACTAACCACAGTATTGGTTGTCTATTACTGTAGCTATTTTTCTATGCTTATATTTTTTATATTACTTATATCTATCTTTGTATTTTTATTTATTTATATCTGTTACACCCCTTCTGGTTATAACTTGCACCATTTTATATAGTAACACCCCCCTCGCTGAAATTGTTCTGCGCCGTTGGCGAATTAACTTTGCAAGGCTAAAAAATATATATACAGTATAATTATATATAACAATTAAATAATAACAATCTGGTAAGTGGTATGGAATAAGACAAGCTTTATATAAAATTATGTAATTGAGTTGGGTAAGTTAATCTGAAGGATGACATTTATATGCAAATTGCAGTTAAAATGATATACAGTGTTGAGATGACAAGGTTTTGTGTTACTTTTAATTTAAACGCACCAAACATAAAAGTAAACATAATTCTGTTAAATATATTAATTGTAGACAAACTGTTAACATCATATTTTTGGGAAAAATCACAATTTTAGAAATGTTTTTTTTAAACCGGCATATTTTTGTCTGGTGTCATTATAAATAGAAATAAAACAAATCATGCTAATAGTAACTGAATATATTAAGGATTTAAAACTATTTAATGTTCTCCAAGTAGTCTTGCCTGATTGCCTTGGTAACTAGAGACCTTACAACAGTTTATAAAAAAGAAAAATGTAGCTTTAGCTGAGTTCAACAAGACCCCATGAGTCAAGTTTATAATTAGTTGAGGTAATTTAATCATAACACCGGCGAAACTATGATATATTTTTAAATGTTAAGTTGAAGCTATCTTAAATTACATAAAGGATTACTAGGGTTTCCTGATATTTTATAAAATAAATACTTACTATACTTATGTAATACTATCTAGTTTTTTTGTAAAAATCTGTATGTAATTATTATAATATATAATACATAAATTTATAATTAAAGCTAATTAATATATAATTAATATAATAAAATTGTACGTTTTACACAAGGAATAAAAAATTATTGCGTCTGTTGTTGACAGAGTTATTATAATTACAATCTTAATAAGTTTCCTGCTTCAAATTTAAATTTAGTCCTGTATATATGCTTGGAAAAAAAGTATTTTAATTTGAACTTGTATTCAAAGGACCAAAATTTTAGATTTTGCATAAAATTTGATAAATTCCGGCATTTTCTATGACCCAATTTATTTTTCTGTATAAAAACCCTATAAAAGTAAATCTTTCTACAACATATATTATACTCAATAAGTTATTATTCAAACTGTAAATGTTATAAGACGCTTTGAAATGCTTTCTTTATCCATAGATTTACATTAATAATAATCCCCACCTGTTTTGAAAGAAACGAAAGTAACGTTTCTTAAAAAATAATTTTAATAATAAAAATAAAACAAAAATAAATAACTTGTGTACCATTAAAATAGTATTGAGTTTACCAATAGTATACGTAAAACGCTTATTATTAGATGAAAAATCAAATTATTTCTCTTAAGACTTAATTTATTTTCACAGTACGTAGCCGTATCTATTATATTTAGAAGGATTCGAATAACTTAGCGTTTCAAACGTTAACCTAACCTAATGTAACAGTTTTAACGATAATATACCTAAATTCCTACAGTTAAAGTTGCGAATATACCATATGTGGTTGTATGCTTACTTCGTGAACCAAACAACGCGGAGAGAGTGTTAGCTTTAACTGTGCACTCGAAAAGTTAGCTGTAACTATGCAATCGAAGAAAACATCGTTGCCCTCCTTTATTTTATCAGGGTTAAGATTGAAGCTCTCCAGGGTTAATGAATGATGTTGAATTTCATCTCCGTAAAGATTTACTACTGCAGGATGAATTTAAATTATATTTTATAGAATAACAATTTAAATAGACTTTTTCATAAGAATTTGAATATTATTCTAATAATCATCCTTTACAAGTCTGCAACTATACAGCTATTGAATATGTTTTCCCACCAAATCAATATGTTTTAAAGACGTTGCAATAATGTGTTGCTAACTTTCATTATTATACATGCGTGAATTACTAACTGTTGCTTTTAAATTTGTGTTGTGTATTTTTTTGTTATTGAACACTTGAAATTAGACAACCACATTTGAGCCACCTTTTGGATCACCTCAAAATTTTTTATATGTAATATTCAATTGCATTGAAGGCAAAAAGTATCAGAAAGAATCGAGAACTAAATTAAATAAAGAAAGGTACTTGCAAGAACAGAAGAGATTATGTATTTTTATTTTAGGGTTGAGTTATGGTATAACCGAAATTATTAATTAATCGGTCTAATGTTCTAGTTACCTAAAAACTATAGATTATTTTCGGGTGAAGTAAAAAATCGTAAATTATTTCACGGATATAATAATTACAATGCACATTAAGTTTCCACTTGTCTTCTATCGCGGAGTCTGGTACGTGTTTGTTCTCGGCAAGGCGAGTCAAATATTTACCGTCGTCCTCCACGATACAATAACTTAAAAAAACGTTAAGTCTTCATTGATCTTCCTGTGGTCCTACATGCTTGAACAAGACTCAGCACGCTTAGCGTTTCGTTGTATTTGAGAACTATAAAATGCATATTGGATTAATATAAATTTAAAAAAACAACAAATGAACTTTTTGTAGTAATTTTAAATAGGATATTTTATATTATTACCAAATATTATAATAATTTAATAAGTTAAGTATACATAAAGTACTCTATTTGATTTTCTATACGAGTTTTTAAAAGCATAATGGTTTATCTTCAAATATTTTTTTTTGTTCCTAAATATGTAAAAAAAACAATTGCATTAATAATTAGATTAAGAATGTATTTTAAGAGAAAAGCTTGAGTTTCTTAGAAGTAATTAAAAGTAAAACATTAATTAAATAATTAAAATCTGAAAACACAAATAAATACACACTAAATTGTAATAGTTCTGAATCACAATAACCTATTCATTCAAACAAAAGAGAACAACAAAATACTTTTGATATCAAAATATATTTTTAGTAAGGGCCTTTTAATTTTAATAAAAGAATAACATGAACTGAAGAAAACGTAATTACTTCACAAATAATTAATTATTTGTGGGTAGTGATAAATAATTGACAAAATAATATTTAAGCTAAAACAAGTGATCGCTGCATGCCTGAAAGACTGTTAGATGAGGTGGTCGTGATGCCAATGTTCGTCGGTTTCCTCTACTCGGGTGCCTTCGGGAATCTTCGTCATCGCTAGCCCCGCCCCCCGATCCCTTCTTAGGAAAAAGTAAATTTTAATAATATCGAGATTATTAAAAAACTCATTGAATATAAAAGCAACCCCATTTTAGAAATAAAGATAAAAAACATAAAGGTGATAAACAAAATAAAAAGAATCTATTAATTAAAAGACGATAGCATAAAGGTGAAAGAGCTTACATTTTTCGCTATCCATTTGGGCTGTCTATTGTTCTTCCACCAAGTGACGGAGGCGTCAGATCGTAAGTTGGTTGTTTTGTACTCAACTTTGTATCTTCTATCCTTATTACTTGATACTTGCTTCTCATCTCTCATCCTTTATATCCTAATGATGAACATGTTTTTAAAACTTCCCGATCGATAAATTAGTGTTATTTTGCGATCTATATAAATATTATTGTCATAAACTTCTTTAAGAAATATTTTTATTATATCCAAAAACCAAGACAAAATAAATTTTCCCATAATTTTAAATAATTATGTTTTAAATATCAATATTTCATTAGTTTTATAATATAAAAGATGTTAATATTTTGCTATACCATTTTCAGGAAGACAAATGAAATGCTCAGTAGACAGTATACAATATGAATATTAATTATTAAATTTAATCATATACGAGTATAAAGCTGCTGATATGAACTTCGAATATTTACAGTTGATATCATCCAAGATGAACCTTTTAGTCTCCGGCGGCGCCAGGTTTGTGTTGGATACTCGACAAACAGGCCTCTAATTGAGATGCTATCTACCAGCGTTGGGGAAGATCTTTGTTCCTAGGAATCATTTATTTTCTATTTACCACGTTATTTTCACATTTTTAAGATTGTCGAACTGGTTATATGAACTTTTTAAATTACATTACGAATAAAAGTTTGTTCCAAAAGGCTCTTAAATAAGGAAATAAGGATCTTGAATTAAATATTTTCTAGAATAGTTTTCATTATTATGTAATAATTAAAAATATTCCATAATTTTCTAATAAGGTAAATAATAAATAATAGTCATAACATTTTGCGAAGCCTATCCATACATTTTATACAAAAAAAGTGGAGTAATAATTACTAAAATGTTATTGAATAGTTGTTCTGTATTTGACATCTTCATTATTTTATGCAATTAAAATCAATTTGTTTTATTATTAGAACATTCAAACTTAAATTATATTTTTGTGACATAATGTCTGAGCTACCCCATTTGTAAGAATTGGAAAGTTCATAAAGTTGTACTTAAGCCTTAAGACAAGCATGTCATCTCAAAAAATCATCATCACTGTAGTAAACTGGTTGAAGATAGCCTTTGTGTACCTTTAATATTGTTCGTGAATAGCTACGAGTAAGGTTATATTCAAACAAGTGCAGTTATAAAATTATTTCTGTATGTACTATACTTGTCGTCATCATAATATTGATTTACAATGATAAAGATTTTGTGATGAAAACGGTTTTAATATATGCTTAATAGGTTCGTGATAGATTTGGGTAATTTATATTTGAACAAATAACTGAAATAACTAAAAAGTGTAAGCCGATACTTCTTATGGTCTTCTTCTATGGTCTTCTTCTTCTTATGGAATATGGTCATGTATCATCACTTAAAGATCCTTAAGGAAAGCAATAAAGCTACTGTAAGTTAATATAAATAAATGTTAAATACATATTTTAACAAAACATAAACAATTTAGAAGTTTCTAGGTATGTACCTAGAAACTTCTAAATTGTTATGTAACCTAAACGAGGAATTGTAACAGCTTACTTTCATAATACAGTCTTAATAAAAATTATCAAGTCGTTTGACATTTCCATTGCATCTCATATTGTGTAATTTAAATGCGTAGGAGCCAGGTTATGGGCAGACACACATTTATTATTTATAACTTCTCACGACTCGGCTGACACTCTCCGAAACACAAAGAAAGATAAAATTGTTAAGTTATATCGAAATGAAATTTACTGGACATCTGAACAAAAGGAACGAAGCTTTATAAGATATATCAATTTTATTATACTATCCTTTGGTGCTAATAGTCATATAAAATGTTATGTTTCGTATTATAAAATAAGGAAACCCTTAGGCAAAGGGAAAAGGAAACGAAAGCAAATTAAAAACATGTATGATTGATTGAAACTGTTATGATTTTCATCAAATAAGAAAAAAAAAATAATAAAGTCTAAAAGTAGCCAGCTTCTAAAATAATATTATGACTTAGAGCGAGGTTAACAATGTTTTTGGGAAACTCTTTAAATATTTTTCATCACAGTTTTCTATTTTAAAAGTAAGTTTACCTTGTGAACATTGTTTACCTTTTTAAAATCAACGTATTAAATGTATTTCAGACCACAAAATCACTAGCATGATGTTGGTATTTATTATTAATTATTTATGATATTGGATTATCACAGTATGTTATTCAATATATTTTCTTTAGTTAAATATATTAATATAAACTTTATTTACTTGATTTTTATAAAATAGTTTAAAAAAAATTAAGCTATAGCCTACTTTTGTCAATTACACTAATACAGTCATACGAGTATTGGGTCAAGACTTAAACACATTAGCTTTAGCTTAAAAAAGGCAGCGCTGACAAGTGTTTAATTCATTTTGATCCTGTTACTTAAACAATAATTAATGTAATGTAAAATTTTAATTACTGATAATTTGAACGGTATTGAGACTTTAATAATATTTTTTATTAATGTAAAGTGATATTTATACCGTTATAATGCCTTTGTGATTATAAATATCCAAATAAATCAAATTGTAGCAATTTTAAATATAATAAAGTTAGTTAGTCCATTTTATATTCAACTATTTAATTAATATAAAATAAAAATGTATCAGAATTTATCAAAATATTTCATTATGTAAACAACAAAATAATCAAATTAAATTTAAGGTAAAATTATAACTTATACTTTGGGATCATGTTTGTCGTTTCCTTCGTGTCATGATTTAATCAGCCAATCCTTAACCTCAGGACAACGTATTATAATTTTTTTAAATTGTTATATTGCCTTCACGTACATAAAAATATCCGTTTTGATATGTCCTCTAACTATTATTCTTGATAAATGAAAAATAATGGAAGCACTTTAAAGTAATAAGTTTTTCCAGAAATTTAAAAAATTATCGCAAATAAGAAAAATGTATTATAACATAATTAGATAATAAAATATTTTGAGCGCAGGTAACATTAATTCGATAAATGTTTATCAACATCGACAATCATAATACCCCAGACCCTCTGTATTAAACTCATTATAGGGTCTCAACCGCAATAAATTTTTAAGTAAAGAAATATTTAAACCAATTCACAGAGGGATGATAAATTTATTTGATGTATTTATTCCCCAGAGAGTTTTATTACAACTGATCCCTATATGTTTTTTCCTTCCATATTCTGGTTTGGATTAAATATTTTTCGGCGCCTGTTACTGTAATATTTTTAAAAGATTTTTATGTAACCTGTTCATTTTATTATATTTAAATTAATTCGGTTAGCAAGCGTTTGGTTAATTTACACTCATGTAAGATATAATCAACAAAAGTGGAAATAAATACAATATGTTTTAAGAAGGATGACGATATACGAGTATTTAGCAATCATAGACATTTAAAGTCTTGAAAATTTAAAAAGTGAACACATTTTGAAAGAAAATGGATTTGAATGATGTAAATCTGCTCCCATGACATTAATGGAACGAAGCTAGGCTAACCACGAAACCGACTTTTATATTTCTTTTTATTGTACTTAACATTTCTCTACATATTTTAATTTAAAATGTAACACATCAATGTAGATAATTAAAAATAAGTTAGTTATAATTAATTATGTTTCGAAATTTCTTTATACGCTTCTTAATATATCGTTGAAGATTCAATGCATAGAGAAATCCTTTGTCGAAAGGAGAATAACACTACAATTTACGGACAATAATGAAAATAAATAATAAGCCTTTATACGAGTATATATATATATATATATTATATTGCTGCATTTGCTGTATGAAAATGGGATTAATAGCAGTTTCAAATATTTCTCGGCTACAAACAATTATTTATATTATTTTAAAGTACAAATAACGCCATAAAACGTGTATATATTTTTTTATAAGCTGTTGAATCGTCCCTTATTGCCAGAGTAATTAGGCTATTTGGAGAATACTAAATAAGTATAAATCCTTAATGTATTCAAATAGTATGAAGATTATCATGTTTTTTTTTATTTTTATTTAAAAAGATACCAGCTAACAATTTGCAAGTTTATTTGGAAATTAAAATTTAATATTGTTTTCCCCAAAACTAAAAATAAAAATAAAAATATAATATATAATTTAAAATAAAACCAACACAAATCCTTGTCATCTCAATAATGTATTTCATTTTAAATGTAATTTCTATCATATTTTAACCTTCAGATTATCTCACCCAACTCATTTACATTATTTTATATAAAGCTTGCCATATTTTAAACCAGAATTCTAAAATATATAATATGAATAATACTATATATAGTATATAAATATACTGTAATATTTTTACGGCATCAAAGCCCTGTAAAGTTATTTCGCCGTGGGCTCAAAATAATTTCGGTGAGGAGAGTTTTACTATGTAATGGTGTAAATTATAAGCAGAAGGGGTATAATAGATATAAATACATAAAAATATATAAAAAAACAGAAAAATAGCTAAAATAATATACAACCAATACTGTGGTTAGTCCTTGGCTCATTTATACATATATTAAAATGGTTGTTCACAAAAGAATGAGGAGACTATAAAAACCCTACAACATCTACCACAACAGCAACCCTACAACGGAGATGTATTCAAGAATAAATTATTAATAAAAAATATATATACCATAGAAGTTTGCAAAAGAATAAAATTATTGATAATGTTGCTGTTGTTGTAAGCTAATATGCTAATTTGTTAATATGTAAGCAAATATATAAGAAGTTAATATGCGATCACTTAAAAACGGTAAAAAGTACTAACGTTTTATACTTAATGTAAAATTCAGAGAAGTTAATATAAAATACAGGGAATGACGATGAATTGACGGAGATCAAAGTAGTCACTAAAGAGGTTCTCTCTGGACTCAACTCAACTGGATAAAACCACAAGTTATGACACTGTAATTACGTTATGTGTAAACCTATGTTTGCAGCAAAAGCGAATTAGGGAATGCGACGAGTTCAAACATAATTTGCTGGGTAATAATTAAAGGAAATTATTGATATACGGACCTATATATAACTCTATTGACCTGCGCGTTATTTGGCCAAGGTGGAATATAATGCGACTGTTATTGCTTGCATTACAATTTTTTACTGATAATTACTAATATATTTTAATGTCCCTTTTAACTTACATTAATTTGTACTGTTTCCAATTAATTGTAGTACTTCTAAGTATGGCTGATGGTAACCATCCATTATCAATTACCGAATTTACGCCTATTTGATTATCAGATTTATCATTTGTATGTGTATTTGAGAAAGAAAATCTTTTTTATTTTGGTTATTCATGTTATCGTCTGCTATAAATTGCAATATTAGGCTAATGTGTTACAAAATACAATGGCAGAATTGATTTACAAATTTTAAGTACTTACTATTACTTAAAGAAAAAATATTTGTAGGTTTACCATATTGGATTTCTATACCTTACGTAGGCGTAGGTTATCTCTCTAAGCTTTCAGTAAGTCATTGATTTTCTTATAATAAACTATTAACCAATTAATCGTTAAATTTGTAAATATAGACATTTCATCATTTTATTGAACGCAATTTGATGATTAACATATTAAATATAACTATGTACATACATAAATCAAAACGTTCAAATTTTTAATAAATACAATTACTACTTTAAATTCTGACTATTTTAAGAAAAACATGTTAAATAACCTAGTTTATATCTCGGACAATATGAATATTAAGTAATCCTTTTTTGACGATATTGTCTAAACGTGTTGAACTACACAATAATTAAATGAAGTTGATATTTCTGTAATAAAACTGAAAGTATATATTTTGAAGATAAGGGGAATATAAGTTCTGATTAAAGAAAATTTGTTATAATATTACCACTATTTAGATTCATTTTTGCTTAATATATCAAAATCGACTTACAATTACCAGTGACAAATTATTGAATTTACTCAGAACTGACATATATATAGATATATATATTAGTTCTTTCATATGATTGTATAGTCATATAGAAGTTTCGATTTTATTACATGTTAATTGGAGTTAATATTCAGTAAATATACTCTGTTTATATTAACACTGGGCATGTTATATACAAGATCATTAACAGGGATCGAAAGACATGCAGCGTTGTCACTAATTCGTGTCGGTTGAGAAACGAACTGATTGACGGCTTTCATTAGTAAGTTGTATACTTTATTTGCTAAGCGAAACTTTAAAATAGAGTGGCTTGCGCTTATTTTGTTACGTGTTTAAAATATAAATTAACAAAACTGTTCACATTTTTAAATCTCGTATGTTTACAGTAAAAAAATAATCCGTTATACGATAATTTATTAGCTATATATCTTATAACACTTCTACGTTTTAGATTTTGCTGGAAATGAAAATTATTGTACACCTCTTCTAGTTTCTATAGATTCTAAACCTAAAACTTAAGGATTTTTTTTATTTTAAATGATAATAGAAGGTTAAAAGCGGCAGTGTAAGGAAATTGTGTTAGTAATATGTGAAATTTTTAATAAAATCTATAATCTTCAAGCAAGAAACCTTTACACACTAATTTGTTGAAAAGGGGTTATCCTCAATATATTTGTAAGATAAGAATTAGATGAAACTAGTTAATAAAGAATTGTAATATGTTACCAACAAAAGGAAGTATCTCACAATAAACGTGGATAAAATTGTCTCACAGATAATACTAGCAAGAAATGTTTTTAAATTCGGGCAACAACAATCATTTTGTATGAAATCGAAGTAATAAAGTACAATAAAATACTCGTCTCCAAAAAAATGTTTTTGAAGTTATGAAATGAATATGAATCTAAACAATGTATCTTCGTATTTTATTAACGAGAAAGTGTCGATAATATAAGGGATATTCAATTTAGCACTGGTACAGGCCAACAATGGAAACAAGGGATATTAATTAATAAGTTGGCAAGTATGAAGTCTGAATACTGGTGTAGTTTGTAAATGTGCACCACGCTTTTAATAGCATCCCGATATATTCAATTATAAAAAAAATAACTTAAAAAGAAATATACTAGTACAGTAAATATTTTTCTAGAAAGTCAAATAACTACTTGTCTCAAATATTAAGCCATTTTTTTATTGTGACATTTATCGGCTCCTTATTATCGATATTCCTGCCACATTCATATTATACTCATATGTCACAAAATAATTGATTTAGGGTCTAATTGCCCTGAATGACACAATGCATTTTGATATAGGATGGTGTGGTTATAGCTTAACTGCGTAAGTCAACCTATCGCAAAATTTTAATACTGTAAAAAAACCTTTTCATTGGGTAACATTTTTATAGATTAGAAATGGTGTGTTGAGATTTGAATGAGAGAGGGGACGGACGAAGACGAAGTGGTTGCAATAGCCAATATAAAAATAAAATTGTACAACAAATTGTTTCAACAACAAATAAAACAAACAAATTGTTTTTTCCTATGCCATGTAAATAAGTATAATTTATATGTGTAATAACCATTCCATTATCCCTCTATTCGCCACTAAACTTCCGAAAAATTCTATTACTTCACATCTCTAGCCTGGGCTAGAGCCTATCTAAAACCTGTGTTTTACGCATTATTTTTATTACTGGAATCTTTTCTGCTGAATAATCCTCAAGCACGGAGTGGATCTCTATGGAAGAAACATTTTTAGAACTTTACTGTTACTTCGTGATACCTTTTTTTTTGGATTTATCAAATAAACAAATATATTTATTGTAAGCTTATTAAAATTATATTTTATCATGTGTTTTGATTCTTATCATAATTTATGTGAATTCAATGTTTAAATCTGAATCGCGTAAACAAGAACTTGGTATAAATATCAGTTCGAGAATTTGTAAAGTTGTAATCTCCGGTATATTTGTTTTCAAACTTATATAAATTCTTATCTATAGGCCAGTTAAATGCTAACACAATATACAGCCCACTATTATATGAGGGATAAGCTTTCTTTTAAACAAGGTACTACAAAAGGGGTCTCCATCAAAATGCTGATGCCGTCAAAGCTCATATTTATCATTTTCCTGAATTTTACTTAAAGCGGCAAATATAGTACATGGTTCAAGTCATGAGCTTAATCAGTTTGTTGTGAATTTTAAATTTGTTAAACATTACTCAACATATTTATACTGTTAGATATGTAAAGAAATAATTTTAATTAAATCTTAACTCCTAAATAACTCTAGGAAATACATGATGCAGTTTCTAAAATAATATCTATATCGATCCGGAGGGACTGGATGGCAGCCATATTTTTATAATACCGTTCTGTTCCCCAGTCAATGTAGTTTTATGTAATGAGAAATATTAGCTCTAATAAAATATTGCAAAATTAATAACAATAGATATGTACCGAAAATTAATATATCTACTTATATTACCACTTTGTCGACACTCGACGAGATTTTAAGTAAGAATCTAAATAAGGGACAAAATTAAATAACACTTAAATATTGTTTCACTGTCTCCTATATTCGTAGTTTCCTTTGTAATTTACTCTTTTTCATGATGAAGTTGTTTATTACGTAATGAACTGATACCTGAAAACAATCCATTGTAATGTAACACTTACTCTTGGCCAGTCTCCTGTATAATGTTTTGCATGAAAAAAATATTTTTCACCGATGGATACTTGAATTTTAAACTTACCTCTAGACGTCTAGATTGCATCCAACAATAGTTAGCTCGCCTCGCGAAGATTTTATTAAAAACTCCACTTTAAAATTTTATAGAAACGTTATAAACTATTCATAATATATTAGTTATTTAACAATCACCAAAATATCAATAAAGTTTGTAAAGGCAGGTTCGTCCAAAAAATCTAAACTAAAACCTTATTCCATCTTGGTCGCATCTCCTGATTGGACTCTCACGATGGACACGTATGAAGGGAAATACAAAAACCCCGGGGATGTTTGTGTTTCGTCATCTAGGCCGGACTTATTCCTGTACTCAAAACAACTAAGGCGCGTTATACTTGTGGAGCTTACTGTATCCTGGGAACCAAACATACCCAAAGATCACACATTTAAGCTTAACAAGTATTACGAACTATGTAACGAACTGACCAGGAATAAATTAATAATTAATTTGTACGCTGTAGAAATAGGAGCGAGAGGTATAACAGCAAAAACTCTCTACAATTTATTTAAGGATCTACGCCTTTCTAGAACGATCATCAGTTCATTTCTGAAACATATTTCAAAGGCGGCTTTAGTAGGTTCTTACGATATTTGGTTAGGTTGGAAGAGGAGCGTGAACAGTGAAGGTGAGCGTGTATGCGCATTGTAAAAGGGGCCCCTTAAACCTATACCTGGGTTGCAAGTCCCAGGCATTATTTGCGCTCCTCTTCTGGCAACGCGATGGGCCCTGCACCCGCTCGGTGAATCCATGGAATGCTAAGAAGCTTCGTCTCATATATAAGAGAAATAATATAGACGAGTTTGAACGGTCTTAGTGCATTTTAAAGTAAACAACATTATATTGTATTAAGTATATCAATATATTAAAAAAATATGACATTAACTGTCTTTTATAATAACCAACCCTCCAAATTAATGACAGTTCTAAAATGTCAACAAAGCCGAAAAGAAAATATTCTAGGATGTAATAAAATTTAATCTATTACGATAAGTGCGTCAATTTATTATTTATTATTTAACTAAAAATGCAATTAGGTTCATGTTTTAAAATGTATACGTTTTTATAGACCCTTTAATCTTGATTACCAAAGTAAATTCTACATCAAAAAGTAGCAGAGCTTTAAAAAAAGCAAGACTTTTAAGTTGAAAGCACTATATGAAAGTAGCTTTTTCTAAAATAGTTATTAAAGACTGACTTATTATTTATTAAAACTATAACATAGAAAATTCACAACTTTTGTATTCGTAATTGAGTCATATATGCTATCGCAAATCAGCACACTGCACAGGAGTATTTTTTTTTAAATGTTATAGGAGGGCAAACGAGCTTGCGAGTCACCGTTGAAATGAGATCACCGCCGCCCATGAACTCTTGCAACATCCGAGGATTCACAAGAGCGTTGCCGGCCTTGGAAATAGGAATATATGCTTTTTTTGAAAGTACCCATGTTATATCGATCTGGAAATACCGCCGTTCGGTAATAGGAAGTTCGTTCCACATTCCAGTGGAACGTAGTGAAAAAGTCCTTAAAAACTGCACAGTGGAGGATCGCCAGGCATCCAGGTGGTATGGATGGTAAATGAGGTGAAGGCGAGCTGTGTGGTGGTGAAATTCGGCGGTAGGCATCAGATCGAATAGTTCTTCGGAACATTCTCCGTTGTAAATGGGGTAGAAGACGCACAGAGAAGCTACGTCTCTACGCAATGCCAAAGAGTCCAGCCGTTCACAAAGCACTGGGTCCCCGACAATCCAAGCTGCTCTCCGTTGTACGCGGTCAAATGGTAGAAGCTGATAAGTGATCCGGACCAGAGATGAGAACAGTACTCCATGTGTAGCCGGACCAGCGCCTTATAGAGCGCAAGTCTTTGGCCAGGTTTGAAATACTGCCTCGCTCTATTGATCACTCCCAATTTCATCGAGGCCAACTTGGCCTTGCTCTCCAGATGACCCCGAAACTGATAGTCGTTCGAAATGTTGAGACCCAGTTTTTACTTGGCGAGGCAATAAGAGGAGTGCTCTCAAAGAGCGGTGATACATCAAATGGAATTTTCTTATTGGTCAACGCGCAAACTGTATCTTTAGGGGATTGAACTGAACGTGGTTCAGTTCACCCTACTCAGAAACTATCCTCAGGGAGGTCTCTATTGAAGACACAAGTTTCTTTCGACACTCATCGACGTTTTCCCGAGAGAGACCTGCACGGCCGGAATATACCACATCCCCAGTGCTGTCATGCGCATGTCACGTCATAATGTATGTTGGGAATATCCAAAATATCATTGATGTGCAGGAGGAACAGAGTTGAGGATATCACGCAGCCTTGGGGTACACCAGCGTTCACGGGCTTGGGATCCGAGCAAAAACCGTCGAGAACGACCTGTATGCTCGGCCCAGTGGGAAAGCTGGTGATCCATTTGCATAAACTCTCGGGAAGCCCACAGGAAGGTAGCTTCGAAAGAAGCCCCTTGTGCCATACACGATCGAAAGCTTTCGCCATATTCAGACCAACTGCCAGCCTCTCTCCCTTACTTTCAATAGCAGCTGCCCAACGGTGCGTAAGATATAACAGAAGTTCACCAGCCAGTCGACCATGGCGAAAGCCATATTACCAGTCGTTGACCAACTGGCGATCCTCGAAGTACGTTAGGAGCTGTCTATTGATTATGCTCTCCATTACTTTGGAGAGAAGAGAGGTAATGGCGATAGGTCTGTAGTTTGCTGGGTCCGAGCTATCACCTTTTTTAGGGATTGGATGGACAAGGGCACACTTCCCTGTGACAGGAACTACGCCTTTGAGGTAAGACTGTCGAAACAGACGCGTTAGTACCGGAGTCAACTCAGGGGCACACGTACGTAGCACCAATGGAGAAATGCCATCCTGCTTACTCGACTTATGAATGTCCAAAGAAAATAGAGACTGCCTAATAGTTTTCTGCCAAAAACTATTTCCGGCATTGAGCTCTGACACCGCGGGATGATTGGCGGTATCTTCCCCTGGTCGTCCAAAGTCAAGTTGGAGGCGCAAAGAGTGCCCAGGAGATCGGCTTTCTCTTTCGCCTAGTGGGCCAGAAAGTCATTCCCCATGTTCAATGGCGATAGGGATGGCTGGCTAAAGTTGCCCAGAGTGGCCTTTGAAAGCGCCCAGCGCGCGTGCCAGACGGGTGCTTTGCCAGCTTATCCCCAATTTTAACGACATGCTTGAACTTTGCTCTCCCGATTTGCCGTTTGAAGAATCTGGAGGCACGATTATATTTCTTCTTCAGAACTCTAGAGTTCGGATCCTTAGTGACTAACGCATTGGCCCAAGCTTGATACGCCTGCCATTTGTCAGCTGCTGCAGCCTTGACAGACGCATCAAACCAAGGCCGCGATCTGCCACCAAGTGGTACCACAGAGCTTGGTACAAATAGTTCCATGCCCTGTAGTATCACTTCAGCTACAGCCGCAACACAGTCATTAGGATCAGCAGAAGGGAAACAAATTGGCCCCTATGGGTAGGATGCAAAAAAGGACCGCTTTCCATTCCAATCCGCTGACTTGTAGTGCCATAATGTAGTATAGTTATAACGTAATAAAGAGGCTGCAATAAATAAAAATTTATCAGTATCTCCGGGAATTTTGGAGAAAAAATTATCATATTTGTTATTTCAAAATTGCTTGTTTTTACGAATCTTTCTTATGATATAAAACTGGTATAAAAATTAGAAATTTGAGAGTTAATATTTCATTCATAATGTAATGTCATTAGCATCAGTGACGTAGCTGTAGCAAATTACCACAGCTTCGTAGATCTTTGTTGTTTATAATAAATATAGCTTTTTAAATCCGCATAATATAATATTTCAATAAACATTTGTTATTTAATTAATATAATTTTTAGTTAAATGTGTAAATAAGATAATATCTGAGAATATATATACGATTTTCAATATTAAACTTTTATGTGGCTAAAAAATATAAACTAGACATTAACAACATTGAAGATATTAGAACAAAGTCTTCACTTAAAATTAATGTAAAAAACAAATCGCAAAGAAACACAAAATGCTGTGGAGCCGATTGTTAAAGTACAAAAAAATGCAGGCTGTATATTTAAACGTCACAACTGTAATTTAAAATCTGGTTTTCATGTAACTATTTGACAGATAGACTAATAAAGTTACTATAGTGCTACCTTTATCATACCCTTAGGAGTTGAACGACGAACATTAAGACCCTCTAATTTTATAAATGTCTAAGTTTTCACATGTGACGTTATAGCCGCATTGCAATTTACTGCATAATAGTTAGTAAATAAATAACAGAATGTCATAAAATGGCGAAAATTTAATTAAAAAACGTTTAACTGTCAAGAATTGTTGAATTTAAAGTGAATTGTTTTATGTTTAGTTTCATAAAAAAAATGTTTTTAGGAATATTTGGTTCATTGTTACTTGACCGGACTCATGAAAATAAAGTGATGTAAAAAAGAACTCCACACAAGAATCAAGACAAGTTGGAAAGAAATCTTCAGAGATGTAAAATCTTTCCCCAATATTGTCACACGCAGTCCGTCTGAAATAGTTACGCCACTGAGGGTTCCAGAGCCGGCAGTCAATGGGAATGATAACATTGCGATTTAAATAAAGGACGGATATTTTGTGGTAACTCGTAAAGCATACGCGTGGAGTCAGCGTATTTAGGTTGTTTTTATCTAATATGGGTACGATATGATATTTTTTTATATTTTTACGACTATCCCGGTATCAACTATGTTGTAAACGTGTAGATGATATTTTTAAATAAGTAAGTGATAATTGAGTAATTCTTCATTTTCTTTTTGTATAACTATCACAAAATATTCCTTTAAAAGCGAAATAAAAAAAAAGTGTAAGCTGCAATTGTGTGAATAATAGTTTTGAGATACGACAAAATTTCTTATCATATAAACAACGGTTACGAAATTAACGACTCGTGATTGAGCATGTGTTTAACATGAAAGTGACGAAAATATTATAAAAAGCAAAATAAATTGTAACATAAATTATATCAGGGTGGTTACTGTCCACCCTGTTTTGTATTATCTTTGTGCTTCGAAAATTCTAAACACATACGTGAGTACATACTGAATGAAATGAACTGTACCTTACTAAGTAATACTACAATAATATAGATAGTAGCAAGAAGATAGGTTTACATAAATCGTGTATTTGTATCGCATCCAGTAAATTAAAGGCATTAAATATAATAATCAAGAAAAAATATTCCCATAGGGTCATTTCACTTCATTTCTACATTTAAATACAGAAAGAAAAATTTCTAAGAAATAAAACTGAAAAATAATAAAATACAACTTTATTGGGGTCCATGTGGGTATGGAAGGCAGTCAGGTTTAGTCAGTAACTTATGAAGAGTGCAACAGCGCTCGTCCAATTACAACACTAAGACTAACAACGCCGGAAATCATCGATGCTTTCGAACTGAAACATATTCACTAATAGAAACTAATAACTTCTAATACACAAATTTTAATATAGTAGTTCCAATGACAAAAGGCTAAAAAAATTCTAGTAAAATCATCAAAATAACAGTTGTAAAAAAATATTACAATTTTGATATTTTGGATAAATTTAATAATTAGGATAGGAGATTACTTTTAAAAAGTTGAATTCTAAAATAAGATTCGGTTATTTTTTTTCTTGTAAAGTAAATATTATAAACGAACTTTGAATAAAATAAATTGAAATAGATTTGATGGCAGGTACTAGCGAAGATGTCGCAGTGAGAATGAAGAAGAACGTGCTCAGGTGGTTTGGGCATGTCAAACGGATGAGTGATGAAAGAATGGTAAAAAAGATTTATAAAGGAAAAGTGAGCGGTAAGAGAGACAGCGGGAGGTCTCGAGTGACCTTCGAAAACACAGTAGCTACGATACTGGAGGAAGGTCACGTAAAAAGCATGAGGCCCCCCCGGAGGTTAATGTCTGTGGTCGAGGCGAAAGAGGTATGCAGGGACCGTAGCGTTTGGCGCTCCGCCGTCTCTGGCTACCCCGTAAGGGATATGGCGTGAAGATAAGTTAAGTTAAATTAAGGAATAGATTGATAATATAAACAACTTCACGTACCTCACCAATAGGAATCATGGGATTTATGGCACTAATAGAAGAATGCAAGACTATGTAATTTCAATAAAATGAAAGTGTATTACAAACAGTTATTTTATCCAATTCGGAGTTTTATTATTGCTATAAGTGATATTAAAAATAACAACATAAAATAATACATTAACTAATTCTTATTCTTAATTATATTACAATAAAAATAGTTTTCTAAATTAATGAAGATGTATGTAATCACCCAGGTTACTATGCAAGTTCACATTTATATATTTAACTAGTTTTGTAACAATTAGTGTAACTAACAATTCCTATTTGATATTGTTCACTCTTACTTGTCCTTACTTGTCTTCACTACTCAAGTATCATATACTCGTATATTATGAAAGAATTACTATCTATGTACAATATAGTATAAATGAACTAACTTTATATTGCGTATGAAATAAGATTTCTGTTCTATAATGGAAGTACAAGATAAGAACAAATCTTATTTATATTCCGCACAAAGGAAAGATACAAATTTATCTCATACGATATGTGATGGCGGGGCGTTGACCAAAGCTTGGTGAAATAGGTAATACAGACTTTCGTATAAATATTGAATAATAAAATTATAAAAAGGAATCCTAAAGAATTGAATAAGTTAAGTGGAAAAATAAACTTTGGCACTCTGAAAAGAAATATTAAAAGTCCCTCACAAGTATCAGCCCAAAAACCCTCAAAATCGTATATAAAAAACGGTTAATATCTGTATCGTATCTGTTATTATATCTACACAATAATTAAGTTAACTTTAAAACAGTTAACTTGGAGCTTAGATAAAGAAAAATTTGTAAATAAATAAATTTATGTTTTTAATGTTTATTAAAAAGGCAGAGAATCTTTATTATAATATTATAAAAGTAAGTTTTTAAACTCCAAGTGTCTTAGTAATAGAAAAACAATAGGAATTAGAAGTAATATTAAAAATATCTCTTTGATTTACATTTTCAAGGATCAATATTAGTTGTCTCCTGTTTTCGTTTAATGATTGTTATACTGGAAGTAGGAAGAAACCAAATATGCACTAAAATTCACGTAAAATATCACTGAAATAATAAAACTATACTAAGTTAGGCTAAGTATACATTTTTTTATTATACTTTAATTTATTCTAAAATTGTTTTAATCACTTTTGCAAAATACTGAAGCTAGCTTTTTCACGTTAATTATTGTACTTTTGTAGATATACCTGAGGAAAAACAATTCAATCGTATTATTAATCAATTACAGTGTTTTAGATTTGCATGTAACTAGTATATCACATGTGGAGATATTTTTGTGCTTAGAGTTAAACATTTGTAACTAATTATATATAAATTTATATAAAATAGAAAAAAATATTATTATGTTCTAACACAACACATATCTATTTTTATAATTTTATGTCATTTTACAAAATAAGTTTTCTTGTACAAGTTAAATTAATAATAACTATCTCTAAGCTGAAACTTGTAAACAATCATTAGTAGTTAAACGGATGGTACCAAAGGGATCATTAGTAAATTGGGATGCATAAGATTACCTTAATTTACATAATAGACCCCTTTAGGTATTTAGTTTCGTATGGCATTAGGAATTAGGATTATCTTGGGCGGTAAAGTTTATGCTAAAATATTAGCGAAAAGAATGCAAGAGAAATCTGAAAGGCTGTTGTGGGAGGCCTAAGGAGGTTTAAGACTTGGAAGAGGTTGTATAGACCAGATAATTACCCGCCGCATGATCACGGAAAAGTTTTAGGCCCTAAACCAAAAGGTTTTCTGTATTTTTGTGGATTTGGAAAAGGCGTTTGACAGGGTTGTGAGAAATAATTATGGGAGATACTGCCCCGATACAATGTGAGCGGACCCTTGCTACAGGCTGTAAAGTCTCTTTACAGAGATCACTCAGCCTGTGTGCGAGTAGGAGCTGATATGTCGCCCTGGTTTGACATCCAATCGGGTGTTAAACACGGTTGCGCTATGTCAGCTTGGTTGTTCAATTTGTATTTGGATAGTTGTCCCCAAGGCGTGAAAGACAGAGACATGGGAGTGAAAGTAGGTGACCTTAAGGTCAATTGCTTGCTATATGCAGATGATGCAGTGCTCATTGCATCATTAGAATGCGATTCAGGCATTGGTCACCACTTTGTAAGATGGGTGTGAAAATAATAGTCTAAACCTGAATGCAGATAAGACGAAGGTTCTGATATTTGAAAGAAATGACCAAAGACCAGAATGTAAGATCAACTTGAACGGTAAGATAATAGAACAAGTGAATGAAGTGGTATATTTGGGAAGTATGTTTAGCAGAGACGAAAGATACGAAATGGACATGGAAAGACGTATTGCTGCCGGTAACAGAGTCAGCGGTGCTTTGGCTGCATTGTTGAGACGGCGAAACGTCAGCAAAGCTGTACGTTTGGCTGTACACAATGCGGTTTTGCTACCAACGCTGTTATACGGCAGCCAAACGTGGGTAACACAGAAGAAGAATGTAAGAAAGATGAATGCTGTGGAGATGCGATTTCTTCGCAGAATATGTGGAGTCAGTGTAGCTGACTGAATCCGCAAAAAAGAGATCCACAGAAAGGCAGGTACCAGCGAAGATGTCACGGTGAGAATAAAGAAGAACGTGCTCAGGTGGTTTGGGCACGTCGAACGAATGAGTGATGAAAGAATGGTAAAAAAGATTTATACAGGAAAAGTGAGCGCTAAAAGAGATAGGGGGAGGCCTCGAGTGATCTTCGAAAACACAGTATCTATGTTACTGGACGAAGGTCACGTAAAAAGCATGAGAACCCCCCCGGAGGGCATGTATGAAGACGTTGATGTCTGTGGCCGAGGCGAAAGAGGTATGCAGGGACCGTAGCGTTTGGCGCTCCGTCGTCTCTGGCTATCCCGCAAAGGATATGGCGTGAAGTTAAATAATTAAATGTAAATAAATAAATATATAACTGAAATGCCTATATTTTTTCATTAACATTGTAGCCGACAAAATATATTCTTAGAGCATTCTTTTAATCACAATATCCGCTTAATAGCTGTTCTTTTGTCATGTCTTTGTATTTTTCCTCCTGGCCTCCGAGTAACGAAAAATTGTGCTGGAATACTTCTGAAACTGTCTTTGGTATATTCATGTCGATTCACTTACTCTCATAAAACTAAATGAAAGGTCTCTTTTAGATATTGTGGTTGTGGTAAAATATTAAACGATATTGTACTTTATGTGATTTAATAAAAAATATCTATGTAGGTTTTCTGGAATGGAAATCTAGTTCTGTATATTTCTGTGACTATTTTCAATCAGTATAAATCTTTTCATTTGATAACCATATCCCTGATGGTTGATAATTCTATAATAATTGTTCATACACAGAAAAAATAATGTTTATAACGTGAACGGTATTTTTAAGAAAATCTTTTTATTAAATACCTATTATTGCGAATGCAAGAACGTCAGCACATAAACTAGTGAATTAATAAAATAATTTTAAGTAGTAAATAAAATACGATTCAACTTCCTACTTCCTACGATTCCTAGATAAGTAAAACCAAACTTCGATATTAAAGTTCATGATTATTATGAACAGGACAGATATTATCAAAATAATGAAAGATAAGAATTATACGAAATAAAATATATCGATTTGATAATGTTGTTATCATTACTTGTTAAGAGTTGAGGGTATAATTACTGAGATTACACCGTTTATTGAGGTCTTGACGAATTAAGTTTGCAGAAAATAAAATATGAAGTTTATTATTTAATTTATTCCTCGTAAATTGTCTATTATTTAGCTTTGTTTTCAATACATAGGATTCGTCTTTATATTTGTGGAAATGTTTATTCTTTTAAATAAAACAAATAAAACACATCTGTTATGGGTTTTTTTGGAAAAATGTGAATTTAAATGATTAGATGGTTCTTTAAAAATTATAAAATATGTTCATATGGGTTATTATAGTACAATAATTTTAATTATGTCAACTTTCAATAGAACCGGGTCTCCTTACAAATATTAATATGATTACCGTTAGGATTTTCAAGATTTAATAGAAATTGCGCAAGCACAAAAGTCATTAATTTTTTTTTAGGTTCAGAAGTAAGTGGTGACAAATTATGCACTAATTTTAAAATTTTTATTTTAGTATTTAATATAGTCGGTGTAATTCTGTTTTTATATAACAATGTAAAAATATTTTTACATTTCTACAAGTTATTTTATTTACTTAATAACGTAACTTTGCTTCTTATAACCTTAGTATTAAGGTTCTAAAAGCAGGATATATAATCACATCGAGTCACCGGATATGTAAGCATGTTCATGCGGCCTCTTATCAAATAAGATCCTCGTGACCGAGTTCCACTTAGTTCTAACTAATTTACGCACGCTATTCAATGCGTAAAGGTTAACTAAAAATAATTTTATAAAAATAAATATATTGAAAAAAATATATTGAATATTTAAATAGAAGACAATAAGAAGCTAAGTGTAACATAAGATGCTATAAGTTATAAAACTTAACGAATTCATAATACCTATATTATAAATACAAATTGAATTTCAACCCACTTACATCTAACTTAATAACGTAGGTATATCTACGGAATATCTGTGATTGTAAATTTTCCGATTTTGACTGAACGGAGAACACTTCTGCTATTATTTCGTATATCGTTTTGTTTCGTGGTTTACTTAAGGTTATTTGTAATTTTACTCTTTGTTTCTTGGCATTTTAACTTTGCTTTGTCTGTTATATACGTTTATTTATATACTTGCAGTACAGTCGTCACAAGTTTAAACTTAGAGAGATCTCAACTGTTAACTAAAAGATTAATTATTGACTTACAAAATAATAAGATTTAGAGTTCAAAATACAGACTTAATTGGGTTGTTAGTATTTAATACATGGTTCTCTTAAATGTCAATCAAGACAATTCACGAAAACTAGAAGAAAGTAAAAAAAATCCATAAATGAATGTCACACAAACTTCAACTGAAAGGGTGTTTATCGTATCATATACTTTTGCCGATTCAAGATTAAGATATTTATGACTATTTAATCGTTCAGAAAAGCATAACTAACATGATTTTTTTTATAACTTCGCTACTTATGTAATTATTGTATGAGATCGACCTATCGGGTCGGATAAGGTCAGACAATACCGGATGCCGTCGGTTTAAGCAATGGGACCGTCCAATAACTATCGTGGAATTTTCACACGATTTCGTCGAATTTCAATTTTGGTGCTAAAACCTGGAAGGGTTCGAACCCGTCGATTTATTTCACACGCATCATTGTGTAGACATCCGGCAAGATTTAATCAGTATTCAGTAAACTTTAGGGCGAATTTTACAACTCTTCCACTGATAAATGCATGACGCTGAGATTTTTATAAGATTTATGGTAGAATATAACACGGTCACGTTATGAATATAAAGGATATTTTGATACTTCTATTTTTTTAAATATAGATCATATACATATATAAAAGATCCACGGTCGCAACATTATAGGAAAAATAGTTTATAGAGCAGTTAAAAATTTATTGTCTATCTAAGTATAAAAGGCCCCAGTTCCTACATCTATAAAGTAATTATCTTTCAAAATTATTAAAAAGAAAAGTAAAGGAGTAGGGTTGCGCATTAGTTATATATCTATAAAAAAACTTTTATTTTTATGTCATATGGAATACAGGAAACCGAAATACTCTTTTAGTCTTTTTTTATATAAATATAATACTGTTCGTTTTAAATATCTACCTATATAATATCTACATATATAATATTACCGAAACCACAAAGCGTTAAAAATCATCTAAATGATTCTAATGTTAAAAAAACATAAAATATAAAAATTTATTTTTTATACATCCGTACTAAGGCCTTGTCGCAGCCCTGTCATAGCAGCGAATAATCATTTAAATAACTTTTTTAATTATCTCCGACAACTCGAATACTTTTATAACGTAGTAATATACTCGAATACTATTTTGTTTAGTCGTCACTCCATTTTCATAGTAAGATTCATAAAATTAAAAACTATTTATTTAGAATTAACACACATTATTCACATTCTGAATTACGCGTCTTAAAACTTATTAAGTTAAAAGTTTTAAATACCCGGTTAGTTATGTATATTAAAGCAGCAGTAGGAGTATACTTTTAATTTAAAAAGGTTTCAGGTAATGGTATTTCATATGCTGGCATAAACTGTTGAATATTAGCAACAAAAATAATTATATGGTTTTATTTGTCTGTCATTCTAACATTAACTTATAAAATTAAGATTCAAAATTCAAAATGTACTACATTATGTTGTCGTACTAAAGAACATCTATCTATACAAATTCCCCATTATGCTTTCCCAATTTTTCTTTTTGTTATTGTTGTACTAAAATTCGTTAATATTTTTCTGACTATTCCATTTTTATAAACGAGTTGCTAAATCTGTTTTTACTATTTAAATGTATTAGCACAGCAAAGCAGGTATTATCGTATATATCCGTTTTTAGCAGGCTATTGGGGCTCTTTAAAGGTCGACTGGATTTTATCTTACAAAACTGTGTACTTTATTTGACCCAAAAACGGTTTAGCTACGCTACATAAAACTTTGCTTTACTTTTTGCTTGCAATAAAAAGTTTTACATATCACAATATGAATATAATTATTACTTAGTAGCTTATTCTGTAAACCACTGTTGTAATATTATGGAGTTTATAATGTAATGATCCTATTGATTTTACCGCGATATATTTCACGATATATTTTATTTAATTGCCAAAATCATTATGTATATTAAAAATGATTGTGATATACTCAACATGTAATACTAATATGAGAAGTATTAGTGAGTGGTCATCGGTATACGGTATTTCAATTAATAATTATATTATTAAATACCGTATGGGAGTAAGTTCAAAATAAGCCTTTTACACTGTATGTCAGTACAAATATTTATACAAATTAAGATCGCACGTGATTCTAATTTGGAGTTGACTTATTTGAAGACAGTTTTATAATTTTGTCTTAGTTTTAGTTACCTTTAAAAAAACTTTCTTCATTATTTCATATTCTTATAGAATGAAAAAATCCGTGACATGGACAGGGTTTAAGCCAGCAACTTTTAGAAAACCATCCCGTCGCCCAAACAATTAAGCTACCGAGAAAATCACTACTGGCATTGATAAAACTTCTTTATGTATGTAATCGTCTTCTAAAGATGACCCAATGGACGGAGACCACATTTATTGGGCTTTTTTCATCCTATTTGAGGTTTAGAACTTCGCAGTATAAACAAAATTGACAACCTGCCACAACCGAACTTTATGTTAAAAAACTAGATTATTTATTTAAAAAATTGTCTATACACATGTTTATACACATTCTTCAAACATTACTTTAGTATTATATACAATGGAATAAACAACAAAATTAATACGATTTATTCATTACAATATTATAAATATCAAATCCAATTAATTCAATTAATAAAACGCGATATACAAAATATTAAAATCCCAAACAGACCCTTTCTATCTCATCCAAGACCGCACTGCTTGTCATTTACAAGTATAATATCGGATACCTGATTTACAATTCTGAAATTTTGTTCATATAATCGAGTAATATTGAAAACCCATTTACGTAGACAAGACTTAATTATGGCTTTAATCAGAATATTACTGAATATAGCCCGAGCTTTAGTAACTTGTCTTGTTATATTGTTATTATCTGGATGTTAATTAAGATTCTCTAAACTGGGCATTCAATTTTCAGATAATATGGATTTGATAGTTAGATTTACATAAATTTTCATAATCGTTCAAGGATCCTTCGTATCACATATAAGCCAGCAATAATCAATAGAAACAAGGTGATCACTTTTCAATTTAGTGGAATTGTAATTTCATCAGCAGTATTAGGGACCAACGGAGTCAGAGAGATTTTATTCAGTAAACCGTTCTTTGGCGGTTTTAATGAGTTCCGAAAATTCCGCTTGCAAAGAGCTTACATTTTTATTTTATTTTATAAAGCAATGTTGATATTTTAATCAAATCCCAGAATTGATACCACAAGTACAAGATTTTAATTTAGTTTCGTAAGAAGCCTCCAGTTCTAACCTCGTTAATTAGTACTGACTGCTTCAGTTTATCCGCACAGCTAAATAACCAATTTATTTTCCTTGGTTTATCAGTTTATATAACTTTTATTGTATCGTTACAAACGTTATATAAAATTCTTCGATAGTATAATAAGTGGGTCGCATTGAACCTGCCAAAACTATTACAGTTAATATTTAATAAAGCTAAACCTTAGAATGCTACTTTTTATTTAATTTAGAATTTACTATTTTGGTATTTGTACAATTACACAACAACCTCAACAGCTCAATAATTTACAAAGACACTAGTAAGTAAAACAATAATCTTATTTTTGTTAACCCGGTCTCATACACACCTATGCAAGTTACACTGCAGATTTATTAGTAGTGTGTATTCGGGGGTTCTGCCTCATTGGTATTGGGGGATGTTCTGGCTCAGCGGGGGTCTCGCTCAAGTTTGGGTCTGATTCAGAGTAAAAAAAAAAAAAAAAAAAAAAAAAAAAATGCAATAATACCACAAATTAAAATTTATATTTTATTTAAAATCATACTTGATTAAATTATCAATTATTACATCCTAACCAAATAATCTATTTTATATAGATTTTTATTTTATGCAATAATTATTACATCATTGTACAGGGTTTCATCTTCATCGAATATCCTAAACATAATCTATACAACCTAACATAACCTAACCAAATATAATCTATACAACCTAACATAACCTAACCAAATAATCTATTTTATATACATTTTTGTTTTATGAAATAATACCACAAATTAAAATTTTACATTGTATTTAAAATAATACTTGATTAAATTATCAATTATTACATCATTGCACAGGGTTTCATCTTCATCGAATATCCTAAACATAATCTATACAACCTAACATAACCTAACCAAATATAATTAAAATTTTACATTTTATTTAAAATAACACTTGAATAAATTATCAACTATTATATCATTGCACAGGGTTTCATCTTCATCGAATATCCTCACGAAGTTCTGCATGCTCTGACCGTAGAACATATGATGTAGGTATACCAAGCAGTATTCACCACACACCGAAGTCCACTCGTTTTGTATTTTCTTACTATTAAAATACCATATTTTACAGTTTCTATTAAGAAATGCTTTATGGAAGCCTTTCGGTGCTCGGCCAAATGAATCAAAATATTGGCCGATTTTGTTTTTGTCTACATGTATGGCTACCCAGTGAGAACCTGGCTGAGTATCATAATCTAGATTGCTTACTAAAAATGCAGGGGCTTCAATATGTATCGGCAATCTGTTTGCAGGAAATACATTCATTTGTAACAATGGATTAATCCTATTTAAGCATTCCTGAATTTGTAGGGTATTCATATTTTAGAATAGATATGTGTACACGTGCTCTATCATGCATAGACATGTAGTGAATAGTTAGGCATCTTAAAACATGTCTTTATAGTAAGGAGATTATGTACAGCAAGCAATGCATACGCTAAATCGTTGGAATTTATAAACTAGTGACTAACGTTGAAATACCAAAGAAATAGTTTTAAGGAATTTTGAATAGACAAACCATTACTTATCAGGTTTTACTCATAAGTCAACAATGTAAATGTTTCGTTTAGAGTTATCGTTTTACGATAATAGTAAGCACTTACAATCGCTATATAAGTCCAAAACGAAAGAGGACCACCACATAACAATATTCGTCTACGTGCAGTACAGTGTATCCAAGTTACAAGTTATTGTGTGGTTACATTAAATTTCTTCGGGGTCACCATGGAGGTAAGCTAACTATTTTTAAATATTTATTCGTGTTGTATTTCTTTCAATATGTCTTACATGGATCTAATCACTTTTAATCTAGTGCGTGTGTTATGTTTGTGCTTAAAATGAATGTTATTGTTACAGAATAAATTTGAAGAAAATACATTCAAAGATTATTATTACAAAACCCTATCGGATGATAGCAACGATAGTCTTATGATTGCCAGAGATTCGTCAAAGCTTAAAGCGAAACGTGGAGAAGAAGACCGGCTTGACGACTTGTTCAAGTTAGCTACTAACAAAAGGAAAAAGCAGTGCTCGTCTGTATCGCGAGCGCAAGCAAATGGAAGCGTAGCATTCATATCAACAAACAGAGAAGATGCGGCCTCATCATCTCACTTGATAAAAATAGAAGTGTATGATATGAAGAAACTTTCCAACGTGCCACAAGAACAACATTGGAAGAATGCAAATATTAGATTGAAATATTTTACCAACGATACTAACCAACACATGGAATCTATCAATAAGATAATTTACAGTATAACGAAAGAAATAACACAGTCAGATATTGAGAGGTATGTACTTAGTGAAATCAGTGACTAATCGGTTTAGTAGTGTAAATAATGTATTTTGGTGTATTAAAAGTAATCAATATAGTTCATCCACAGTCAGCCACCATTATTACTATGTCAGACGGGTTGTGGAGCAAAAAAATTAATGGACGACTCCGGACAAAGCAGCAGTCAAGACAAGAGACCACGACACCAGGAACCGTCAACTTCAACCGAAGATGGGAATAAGGTACTCTGTGAAACTTGTAACACTTACGTTAATAGAAGATATTTTGTAAATCATACCAAGAGTAATTTACACAAAAATAATGTTTTAAAATCACACTGCTCCCTTGCCAATGTGTCTGTTGTAGGTTCCGCTTTTGGACAGCGCATAATATCTTTTAAAATTGAAAGTAAAAAAGAATCTGACATAACATTCCAAACACCAGAATTATTTTTGCAATCTATCAAAAGTGATATTATTTTTTTAATCAATGAAGTCATCAAACAACATAGATCTTTAAAGATTAACTTTGTTCTACATGCTGATTTTGTGCATGAAACAAAACAAATAAATAACTCCTTTGATTTTCAAACAAGTAATTTTATAATAACTGAAGCTGACGATTTAAACATTTTTATGATATCGTTGAAAGATATGCTGTCAAATAAAATTAGTTCTTTTGAAAGAAAAGATAGTGGTTGGAGTTTAAAACATATAAATTACATAGAATTAAATATAAACAAATTTACCCCATTTCGTAGTGGTTCTTACATTGACTTACCAAAAGATATAAAACTTAAAAAAGCTGTTATAAATGTTAAAAACTCAGATCAGTTATGCTTAAAGTGGTCTATACTTTCGGCTTTATACCCCGTGAACAAAAATTCCGATCGACCATCATCTTACACTTTAAATTCTCGTAGAATTAAACTTAATTGGATATCCTTCCCGGTCAAATTGAATGATATACCTAAAGTAGAAAAACAAAATAATATTAGTATAAATGTCTTTGGTTTAGAATGGGATATCAAGACGAAAAAGCATTCCGTAGTTGGACCACTTTATTTTAGTAAATGTCGTAAAACTAATCATATTAATTTATTACTCTTGCAAAATGGTAGTAATTATCACTACTATTATATTAAAAACTTATCTCGTTTAGTAAGCGCACAATTAATAAAGAAAAAAGTAGCTGTACATATATGTGATGGGTGTTTAGTATATTTTACTACCAAAGAAAAATTATGTAACCACCAACTTCACGATTGCTCTCATGTCACTGCTAATTTACCTAGCAGTGACAAGTTAACTAAAAATTGGTTCGGAAAGTTTGTACCTAGTGATTATTTAGAATTTGATAAATTTCACAAGAAAATTAAAGTCCCGTTCGTAGTTTATGCTGATTTTGAAGCATTCTTATACCCAATACAAACATGTGCTAATGATCCATCAAAACCATTTACAAATAACATACAAAAACATGAACCTTACAGTTTTGGTTATTATATAAAATGTTCCTTTGATAATACTTTGAGTAAATATGAGTCATACAGCGGTCCAAATTGTTCAGAAGTGTTTATGAAACGATTATACAATGATGTAAAATTAATATATGAAAAGAATAATTTTCGACGGTCTCCAAAACCATTGTCAGAAGTAGATAATTATAAAATAAGTAACGCCAAACTTTGTCACATTTGTGAAACAGATTTGAATAACAAAAACTCCTTAGATTTTGACTGGCAAACTGGTGATTTTAAAGGTGTTGTACATGAAATCTGTATAAATAAATGTCATGTCCCGCGATACATCCCTATTTTTTTTACATAATTTGAGCAATTACGATGCTCATTTCATTGTTCATGCTCTTAATTTTGTAGAAGGTGGAATAGACTTAATACCACAAAATAAAGAAAAATATATTTCATTTTCTAAAAGCATTTGCATTAACAATCAAAAAGTCAGTTTGAGATTTGTGGATTCGTTTAGATTTTTGTCATGTAGTCTTGATAAATTAGCTCAAAATTTAAAAGATGAAGAATTTCATGATCTTAAAAAAAACTTTCCAAAGATAGAAGATTTCAATCGCCTACGAAAGAAAGGAGTCTATCCTTATGAGTTCATGAAATCATTTGACTTAATAAACTGTACACAATTACCAAGTAAAGATGAATTTTATGACTCATTGAATGATACAAACATAACGGCAGACGATTACCATCGAGCTCAAGACGTTTGGCAACATTTTGGTTGTCGCAATATGTTAGACTATTCAAACTTATATTTAAAGACAGATGTTTTATTGTTAGTCGATATTTTTGAAAATTTCAGAAATCTTTGTCTCAAAACGTATGATTTAGATGCTGCTCACTATTATACAGCACCAGGACTTAGTTGGGATGCAATGTTAAAATTAACAAAAGTTAGATTAGAGTTATTGACGGACATAGATCAAATATCATTCATTAAATCAGGGATTCGAGGAGGTGTATCTCAATGTAGTAATCGTCATGCAAAAGCTAATAATAAGTACTTAAACGATTTTAATAAAAACGAACCCTCATCTTACATAGCTTACTTTGATGCTAATAACCTTTATGGATGGGCTATGTCACAATACCTTCCTCTAGATAAATTTGAGTGGACTAGTCCAGAGACCAATTTTGAAGTTGAAGACACATCTGAGTTTGGTTTCATTTTAGAAGTTGATTTGGAATATCCTGAACACCTTCATGATTTGCATTCAGATTTACCATTATGTCCAGAAAATATATCCATAGGTAGATCGGAGGACAAAAAACTCATCCCAAATTTAAACAACAAAGAAAAATATAAAATTCACTATAGAAATTTAAAACAATATTTAAAATTAGGTCTTAAATTAACAAAAGTACATAGAGTTTTAAAATTTAGACAGAGTCCATGGCTAAAAAAATATATTGAGTTAAATACAGATTTAAGGAAAAAAGCAGAATCTAACTTCGAAAAAGATTTCTTTAAATTAATGAATAATTCTGTATTCGGTAAAACCATGGAAAATGTTGAAAAAAGAGTAAATGTTAAGTTAAAAACTCATTGGGAAAATGTAGGAAAAAGTCTAGGTGTCCAAGATTTAATAGCTAAACCTGAATTTAAGACTTTATCGATTTTTTCAGAAAATTTAGTAGCTGTTCAGTTACAAAAGACTAAAATCAGTTATGACAAACCAATATATTTAGGATTTTCCATTTTAGATATGTCAAAAACC
Source organism: Melinaea menophilus ssp. n. AW-2005 (assembly GCA_918358695.1). Lineage (NCBI taxonomy): Eukaryota > Metazoa > Arthropoda > Insecta > Lepidoptera > Nymphalidae > Melinaea > Melinaea menophilus. The sequence goes on along the minus strand of OU911046.1, from coordinate 3,805,163 downwards.
CTCATGTACGAATTTCATTATGATTACATGTTACCAAAATTTAAAAACAAAACTAAATTATTATATACCGATACTGACAGCTTAATATATCAAATTTTTACTGAGGATTTTTATGATGATATAAAACCTGATCTTGCTTTGCGATTTGATACATCCGATTATCCCTTAAATAATTTATTTGATTATCCGCTAATAAATAAAAAACAGTTAGGATTTTTTAAAGATGAAAACAACGGAAATATTGTTAAGGAATTCGTTGGTTTAAGATCAAAAATGTATGCAATAGAAACGAATACAAAATTAACAACTAAAGCAAAAGGTGTTAACAAAAGCGTTACAAAAAGAATGACGATGGAGAGTTATAAATCTTGTCTTTATAATAAAAATATTAAATATGATAAAATGTTAAGATTCAGATCAATTAAACACGCCATTTTTACACAAGAAATTAATAAAGTATGTTTATCCTATAATGATACGAAAAGGCACATTTTACCAAATAACGTGGACACATTGGCTTGGGGTCACTATAAATTGAAATAGCGATGTTTATGTAAGCGAAGCTTTAATATTTTTTATTGATTGTCAATTATTATCATTGTTATTCAGATATGTATTATCTTTAAATTGTAAGGTTGTTAATATTAAGATATAAAAAATGTTATGTTCTAGACTAAATGTAATAAAATAAAATTATTATATGTATAGTATGTTAAGTTCTTTATGAAATAAAATAAAATGGTTGTTATCCAATAAAAGTCTTCACTTCTAATTTACTCTTTTAATAATTCACACGTATTACAAAATGTTTCATTTTGTACATCCATTCACTGCAATAGTAGCGGGGCCAAGTGCCTGTGGAAAATCGAATTTTGTAAAAAACTTTTTAAAGTCTACAAATGATATTTGTAATACTTCATTTGCTCAGATAATGTGGTGTTTTGATGAAATGCAACCTTTGTACAATAATTTACAGAATGTAAATTTTTATCAGGGCATTCCAGATCTAAATATGTTTGATGGTAAAAAACCAAATCTTATCATAATTGATGATCTCATGAGGGAATCCGATGTTCGAATTGTCGATATATTCACTAAGGGTAGTCATCATAGAAACTTAAGCGTATTTTACATAACACAAAATCTCTTTCATCAAGGGAAGGGACAAAGAGATATTTCTTTAAACTCTAGTTATATGATTTATTTCAAAAATCCTCGAGACAAAACTCAAATCCGACATTTGGCACGACAAATATTACCAGAAAATACAAAATTCCTTGAAGATGCTTACAGAGATGCAACAAAAGAAGCTCATGGATACTTAATGATCGATTTAAAGCAAGGTACAAGCGATATATGTCGTATAAAAACAAATATTTTTCCTTCGGATGGTTACTGTCAAGTATACGTACCTACAAAGGGTTTTAAATACACTGATAACCAACAAATTCCAATCATTTATAAATAATGTCCCGAAGTGTCAACACGCATAAAGACTTATTGTTAGCATTGCATAAGCTCAAACCAAAATATAGAGCAGCTTTGTTAAAATCTTGTGATGAAGATGAGATAAACTGTATTTGTGAGTGTATTCATAACGTTTTGCAAGGGAAAGTACCCCTCGAAGATAAACATAAGAAAAAGTTACAAAAATATAAATCTGTTCTACGCAAGTTAGTCAAAAAAGGCGCAAATAAATTAAGGAAGAGGATAATTATTCAAAAAGGTGGTGCATTTTTACCAATAATATTAGGTTCAATTTTGAGTGTAATTGTTCAATCGCTTCTGTAAACTAACAGATTGTAAAATGCAACATGCTAAGAAAATGATACTAATTGAACCAAGTGTTATTGAAAAGTTAAATCACCATAATAATGATGATAATCCAACATCTAGATTAGATGGTGAGATGAAAACTATTTTAAATAGCAATATGGATGACAGAAAGAAATGTATTCTTTACTTACAAATTTTACAAAGATATTTACATTTCAATGAAGAAAATCGACGACCTATTGAATTACCAATAATGGCTAATAATGAAATAAACATGGAAACGAATATAAATGATGGAATTGATACTAAAGATTCAGTCTCGAACCAAGCATTGAAGGATGAAAAGCTTGAATTTAAACCAGCATCGGAAATTGATCCTCTTTATTCAACAAATCAAATACTGAGTAATATACCAAAAACGTATGTGAAAAAAGGTGAAACTCTGTTACGTTTAATATCTTTAAGTAAAAATAAAATTCGTTGGAATGAGAATGGTACGATTATCATAGATAACAAGAGTATTTCCGGAAGCAATATTGTAGACTTGGTTAATGATTTACTAAGACCACTTAAAAGAGATGATCCAATAGGTTGGGAACACTTTGCAAAGGCGTTACATGAAATAAAAATCCCACTCACATACTTAGGCAATCCAAAGAGAGTTGAATTTATAAACAAATTGAAATTAAGACACCTTGGCGATCTCTCACCGGATGAAGAATATTCTACTCCTTCAAACAAACTTGTGAATAAAAAAATCCATAAAAAACTTGACTGGGAAAAATGGACTCCCTACTAGATAATGATAGAATCAATCCACTAGAACGGATTAACGAAATTTATTATAATCCATCGCACCCTGCTAGTTATAGTAGCATTGAAAAATTAACTAAAGCTATGAATAAATATATGAATAAAAATGAAGTAAGAAATTGGTTGCAGTCTCAAGAAACATATACGCTCCATAGACCTGTTAATAGAAAATTTCCTAGAAATAAGTATGTTTTATCAAATTTTAACGAACTCTGGCAAGTTGATTTAAGTGATATGAGAACTTATGTGAAATATAATGACAACTATAATTACATACTTTGTGTTATTGATGTTTTTTCTAAGTATGCTTATGCTAGACCAATAAAAAATAAAAATTCTCAAACTATAAAAAAATCTTTTGAAAGTATATTTGAAGAAGCGAACAGTACCCCTACTCATATACAGTCCGACAAAGGTACGGAGTTCGTTTCCAAAGATTTACAACGTTACTTTAAAACCAAGAATATTAATTATTATACTACAAACAACCCTGACATTAAGGCTAGTGTTGTTGAGAGATTTCAAAGGACTTTAAAAATGAAAATGTGGCGATATTTTACTCACAGGAACACTTACAGGTACATAGATGTTTTACAAGATTTAATGTATTCATATAATCATAGTCGTCACTCTAGTATAAAAATGAGTCCTGGCGATGTTAGCTCAGGGAATATAATGACAGTTTGGAGAAATTTATATGATAGGAAAACAAAAGATACAAAAACTTCATACCTTTCACAGCCAAAATTTAATGTAGGAGATTATGTCAGAATAACTAAATTTAAACATATGTTTCAAAAGGGATATGAATCTAATTGGAGTGATGAAATATTCATTATTTCATCAATTGTAGATCGTTCTCCATGGGTGGTCTACACACTGACAGATTTAGTAAAAGAGCCGATAGTAGGAACGTTTTATGAAAGAGAATTACAAAAGGTAACATATGACACCACTTTAAATTATAAAATAGATAAAATAATTCGTTCACGCTTCTCTGGAAACAGAAAGGAAGTGTTAGTCAAGTGGAAAGGTTATCCAGATAAATTTAACAGTTGGGTTTTAGCCTCAAATTTAAAACAAATATGACGAAAATAAGTTTTTATTTAACTTTACTCAGTAACAGTTCAATGGAGTACTTTCCTAACAATACGACAACACGCTTTTCAACAAAGTTACCGAAACCAATAGTACTTGAAGGAACGTGGGATGTTGGTATCGTTGAGTTTCAATATCCGTGTACAATGTTTACTGTGCAAGAACAAGAAAGTATGGTATATGTGACTAAAACAATGGAAATGCCCAATGAAATAGGTACTTCAACCGTTTACTACAAAAAACATATTCCAGCAACAAACTATGATAATATTAACCATATATTGACGGCCTTAAACAATATAAATGAACAAGTAAAATTTCGATATGATGAATTATCAAAGTATGTTCATGTTGTCGTAATGGACAAAAATATAAAATCATTATCCTTATCAACTCAGCTATCGCTTCAACTTGGGTTCGAACCAAATAAGAATCTAGTAGAAAAAGGACTAGGAAAATGTCCAGCTAATCTTCATTTGGGGTTGCCACCACAGTTGTTTATTTACTGCGATATTATTGAACCACAAATAGTTGGAGATGTTATGACACCCTTATTAAGAATAATACCATTAGACCCATCTAAGTATATTTACGGAGCCAACAAAATGCATGTATTTTCACCACCTCACTACTTGCCAGTAATGCGAAGAGAGTTCGATACAGTTGAGATAGATATAAGAACAAGCACCGGTCAAAAAATACCATTTCAGTTTGGAACAGTGTGTATTAAACTCCATTTTAGAAAATTATAATCATGTATTCTCACAGTAATAAAATTATTTGTCCTTATGAACATTATTATTCTCACCAAGCCGGATCTGGTATTGGAGTTATTTATAAGGGAGTCCCGTATCAACGAGGTCACGGAATTGGTAGCTTTTTAGGAGGGTTGTTTCGATGTGTTTTTCCATTGCTGTCTAGTGGTGCTCAAGCTATCGGTAAAGAAGCTTTAAACGCTGGTGTAGGACTTTTATCTGATATGGTGGCCTCTAGATCTATGGAAGAAGCTGTTAAATCACGGTTAAAGGAAGCAGGCTCCAATTTGAAAAGAAAGGCAGATGCTAAAATCGACCGCATTAATATGTCCGGTTCAGGATATATAACGAAGAGAAAACGTCTGACTTCATTCAGTTCATCGCCTACCGCCAACGGGAAAGTTAATAAGAGCAAGAAATTTACTAAAAAAGTAACTAAAGACATTTTTTCTTAAATAATAAAATGTCATTTTTACATAACCATTCCTGTGAATGTATTAAGTCCGAATTAGATTTGTTTGCCTTGCTCTCTACTCAAACTAGTATAGAAAATGGGTCATGGATACATTACAAACCAATTTCTTCACTTGCTGATGATGGACCTATAGAGTTCCAAGTACCGGGAGCTGGTGATGATTACATGGATTTATCTCACACGCTGATACACATAAAAGCAAAAGTTATAAATCAAGACTCTACAAAACTTAATTCATCAGCAGTTGTGGCTCCAGTTAATAATTGGTTGCATTCACTTTTCAGTCAGCTTGATATCTATTTAAATCAAAAACTTATTTCACCTCCTAATAACACATATGCTTACCGTTCATATATAGAGACATTACTTAATTATGCCCCGGCCGCTAAAACGTCTCACCTGACTTGCGGTCTCTGGTATGAAGATACTTCTGAAAAGATGGAATCAACCGACGAAGCCAACAAAGGATTTACAAAACGTCAAGAGCTTATAGCCGAAAGCAAAGAAGTTGAAATGATTGGACATTTACATGGTGATTTATTCAATCAAGAAAAATTTTTGATAAATGGGGTTGATATGTCTGTTAAATTAGTAAGATCTAGAGAAACCTTTAATTTGATGGCATCTTCAAGTGATTTAAAGTTAAAAGTATGTATTTCGGATGCTACTCTCATAATTCGTAGAGCCAGAATTAATCCAAGTGTATTACTTGCACATCAAAAAGTTTTAGCCTCTACAACAGCAAAGTATCCTATTACCCGTGCTGAAGTTAAAGTTTTAACTATACCTTCAGGTGTTCAAGGAAAAACTCTGGATAATATCTTTCTTGGCCAAATTCCAAAAAGATGTATTGTTGGATTTATCAATAATGCAGCGTTCAATGGTACTCTTGTTAAAAATCCTTTTAATTTCAAGAACTATCAGATGAGTTCATTTTGTTTATACGTTGACGGTCAGCAAATACCTTCTAAAGCATTGCAACCATCATTTGAAAGTAACATGTTCACTTCAGCTTACCATTCGTTATTCTCTGGAACAGGAATACATTTTTTAAATGAGGGCAATGGAATATCTAGAGAACAATATGCGAATGGTTATTGTCTTTTAGCTTTTGACTTAACACCTGATTTATCAGCTAACTCCTCAAGTCATTGGAATTTGATAAGGAATGGTAGTGTAAGATTAGAAGTTCGTTTTGAATCTTCTCTAACGCAAACTATAAACTGTATTGTTTATGCTGAATTCGATAATGTTATTGAAATAGATAAGAATCGCAATGTAATCGTAGATTATAGTAGTTAAGATTTTCTATTGTATTTTAGGTTAAGTTGTCCCTATTGTTTATAAATAAAATGATAAAATGAATTTAAAGCCTTTATTTTTTATAATACCTTATTACATTGAAACAGTATATTCAAGTAACAGTTTTTGTGTTGTAAAAAAATCTAAACATTCATATCGTTAATTGTTATTATTGAAACACATTTTTTTACAATTATCTATTTGTGTTATTTCTTTCGTTATACTGTAAATTATCTTATTGATAGATTCCATGTGTTGGTTAGTATCGTTGGTAAAATATTTCAATCTAATATTTGCATTCTTCCAATGTTGTTCTTGTGGCACGTTGGAAAGTTTCTTCATATCATACACTTCTATTTTTATCAAGTGAGATGATGAGGCCGCATCTTCTCTGTTTGTTGATATGAATGCTACGCTTCCATTTGCTTGCGCTCGCGATACAGACGAGCACTGCTTTTTCCTTTTGTTAGTAGCTAACTTGAACAAGTCGTCAAGCCGGTCTTCTTCTCCACGTTTCGCTTTAAGCTTTGACGAATCTCTGGCAATCATAAGACTATCGTTGCTATCATCCGATAGGGTTTTGTAATAATAATCTTTGAATGTATTTTCTTCAAATTTATTCTGTAACAATAACATTCATTTTAAGCACAAACATAACACACGCACTAGATTAAAAGTGATTAGATCCATGTAAGACATATTGAAAGAAATACAACACGAATAAATATTTAAAAATAGTTAGCTTACCTCCATGGTGACCCCGAAGAAATTTAATCTAACCACACAATAACTTGTAACTTGGATACACTGTACTGCACGTAGACGAATATTGTTATGTGGTGGTCCTCTTTCGTTTTGGACTTATATAGCGATTGTAAGTGCTTACTATTATCGTAAAACGATAACTCTAAACGAAACATTTACATTGTTGACTTATGAGTAAAACCTGATAAGTAATGGTTTGTCTATTCAAAATTCCTTAAAACTATTTCTTTGGTATTTCAACGTTAGTCACTAGTTTATAAATTCCAACGATTTAGCGTATGCATTGCTTGCTGTACATAATCTCCTTACTATAAAGACATGTTTTAAGATGCCTAACTATTCACTACATGTCTATGCATGATAGAGCACGTGTACACATATCTATTCTAAAATATGAATACCCTACAAATTCAGGAATGCTTAAATAGGATTAATCCATTGTTACAAATGAATGTATTTCCTGCAAACAGATTGCCGATACATATTGAAGCCCCTGCATTTTTAGTAAGCAATCTAGATTATGATACTCAGCCAGGTTCTCACTGGGTAGCCATACATGTAGACAAAAACAAAATCGGCCAATATTTTGATTCATTTGGCCGAACACCGAAAGGCTTCCATAAAGCATTTCTTAATAGAAACTGTAAAATATGGTATTTTAATAGTAAGAAAATACAAAACGAGTGGACTTCGGTGTGTGGTGAATACTGCTTGGTATACCTACATCATATGTTCTACGGTCAGAGCATGCAGAACTTCGTGAGGATATTCGATGAAGATGAAACCCTGTGCAATGATATAATAGTTGATAATTTATTCAAGTGTTATTTTAAATAAAATGTAAAATTTTAATTATATTTGGTTAGGTTATGTTAGGTTGTATAGATTATGTTTAGGATATTCGATGAAGATGAAACCCTGTGCAATGATGTAATAATTGATAATTTAATCAAGTATTATTTTAAATACAATGTAAAATTTTAATTTGTGGTATTATTTCATAAAACAAAAATGTATATAAAATAGATTATTTGGTTAGGTTATGTTAGGTTATATAGATTATATTTGGTTAGGTTATGTTAGGTTGTATAGATTATGTTTAGGATATTCGATGAAGATGAAACCCTGTACAATGATGTAATAATTATTGCATAAAATAAAAATCTATATAAAATAGATTATTTGGTTAGGATGTAATAATTGATAATTTAATCAAGTATGATTTTAAATAAAATATAAATTTTAATTTGTGGTATTATTGCATAAAACAAACATGTATATAAACAAATACTGTAGTAATTAGTGTCGGTGGGCCTTATCGGCCTGCGGCGATAACGCCGGGCGAGTTGAGTAGGGAATGAATGGTCTTATCAGCCTTCGGCCAGGTAGTCGAATTCAAAAAGCTATCTCTGTAACCGTAAGAGCTAGCGCAACGGGGATAGCAGCAAACGATTTAGATGATAGCAAAACCTTTTATTAGAATACGATAACTTATATATACATACTTAGATATACACGGTCGGTGTTCCAACATCTGTCATAATATCTGAATTAAGTCCTCCACGGATATAAAATTATGTAAATTTTAGTGGATGCTAGCGCTAATGGTTGAGATGTTTCGAGGAGCTCATGGCGAAGTTACTGCTTACCATGTATGTGACTTGAATAATAATCAGCAATATCTTTATATCTGGAACAAATATTCGAAAATTAAATAAAAATTATTTGAACATAAATTCAATAAAAAATAAAGCGTAAATATAAAAAATAAAAAATACATACATCAAAATAATAATTGAGCGAAGGGAACGAAGTGCGCGGAGCGTTTTACTGGAGACTTTTTACATTCATGCACGAATTGGCTCGAAAACTACTTGACGGAAATTTATGAAACTTTGCAATCAAAAAAACACATTTAAGGTGATGGTTTTAAAAGAATATTTAGAAAAATGTCCTCAAAATTTTTTTTTTTAAATGTTATGTCAAAAAAGCAAACGGCATCCGAGATTTCGCGAGCGCACCGAGTCGAAATTGAGGGTTTGTTGGCGCCCCTAGCCTATATCTATATATAATTTTAACTTCAAGTTGGAAGATAATAAACATATCTAAATAATTATTTTTTTAGGTAGTAGAGCCTAGTCTTATTTATTTATTTATTTAACACTTTATTGCACTGTATAATATTAAAAAAAAAATAACAAGAATAGACAAAACAAAAACAAAAATATAAACGGTGCAAAGGCGGTCTTGTCGCTTAAAGCGATCTCTTACAGACAACCTTTGAAGATAAGTAACAATAAGAGATCAGACGGGATAGTGCAAATGATAATACATATTAATATTCATAGATGATAAACATACTTATACTAGAAATAATATATACTTATATACCTACATATTAAATTATATTTGTATATATATCTATAAATTTATACTTTACATATATAGATAATGTTGCTTTAAACGATTTTTAAAAACTGATAAAGTAGGAGATTTTCTAATAACTAAGGGAAGAGCATTCCAGAGTCTTACAGATTTTACAGAAAAAGAGTTAGAATAAGTGTGTGTGTTATATATCGGTAGTTTCAATTTTAATTCATTAAGAGAACGGGACTGAGAGCCAAAGTATGTAAAACGCTCTTTAAGATAGGAAGGAGTTAAAGGATGAAAGAGAATGGTATATAAAACGGATAGAAGATGCATGTTTCGTCGTTCCCTTATGAGTAGCCATCCCAGCTGGGCACGGTGTTGCGATATATAGTCGATTTTTTTTAAATTGAAGATGAAACGAATGCAAATGTTTTGTAATCGTTCGAGTTTGTTGAGCAATACCTCTGAAAGATCTGGATAAGCTGTATCTGCGTAGTCGATGATCGGAAGGAGAAGGGTATTAGCTAGGGCAATTTTATTTTTTATAGGTAACAGATGTTTCTAACGTCGCAGTGAGCCAATAGTAGCATAGATTTTTCGGTTAATATTTTCAGTCTGTGGTACCCAAGAAAGGTTACTGTCAACTAATAATTCAAGATTCTTTATAATGCTAGAAAAAGTTAAGCTGGTTTTATCCCAGATAACTGGGGTTAAAAGGTTACAGTTAATTTTAGAAATTTGTTTGGAATATCCTACGATAGCAACCTGCGATTTATTGGTGTTAACGGTAAGCCCAAAAGCGTTGCTCCATTGAAAGACTTTATTAAGCTCTTGATTTAAGGAATTTATTGCATTATTAATATTATCCGTATTTCCTGTGACATATATTTGTAAGTGGTCAGCATAAATATGGTAAGAAGAAGAAATGAGAACTGATACGGTATTAATAAATATAGAAAAGAGAAGGGGAGAGAGCACACCACCTTGAGGGACGCCGGTAGTAAGTGGCAAATATTGGGAAAACCTTTCATTCAACTTAAGGCACTGCTGCCGATCACACAAATATGACTGTAGCCATTGTACAACATTGGGAGAGATATTTATATGCATCAAAATATTCAGTAGCACATCATGGTTAATGTTATTAAATGCATTGCTAAAATCAAGTAAGGCTATGACAGTAACATTTTTATTATCAGCAGCAATACAGATGTCATCGCAGACCTTTATAAGTGCAGAGGTAGTGCTATGCCCAGTTCGGAAACCTGATTAGAAAGAGCTAAGTATACTGTTTAGGCGAAGGAAACTAGACAATTGACTTATCTTATCTGATTGCAGCTCGTGCAGCCACACGCCTTCTTTTTTGGATCTTCTGCTGACTACACATCTAGAAAAGTACCAGGTCACTGTCGAGGCTCCCTTAGCGTCCTCTAATCACTGTCTGGTACGGAGTGTAGTGGCCATTGAACGTCCGGCTCGCACAAGACCTGCGACTCGACGCGTTTGCACTACAAGTCAGGAGATTAGGATGAAATGCGGTCCTTTTTTGCAACCTACCCATGAGGGCCGATTTGTTTCCCTTCCGATGATCCTAGTGACTGCACTGCGGTTGTAGCTGATGTGATACTACAGGGCATGAAACTATTTGTACCAACCTCTGTGGTACAACTTGGTGGCAGATTGCGGCCTTGGTTTGATGCGTCAGTCAGGGCCGCAGCAGCTGGCAAACGGCAGGCTTATCAAGCTAGGGCCAATGCGTTAGTCACTAAAGATCCAAACTGTAGAGTTCTGAAGAGGAAATATAATCGTGCCTCCAGATTTTTCAAACGGCAAATCGCTAGAGCAAAGTTCAAGCATGTCGTCAAAATTGTGAATCAGCTGGCAAAGCACCCACCTGGCACGCGCAAATTCTGGGCGCTTTCAAAGGCCACTCTGGGCAACTTTAGCCAGCCGTCCTTATCGCCATTGAACATGGAGAATGACTTTCTGGCCCACACGGCAAAAGAGAAAGCCGATCTTCTGGGCACTCTTTTCGCCTCCAACTCGACTTTGGACTACCGGGGGAAGACACCGTCAATCATCCCGCGGTGTCAGAGCTCAATGCCAGAATTTGTTTTTCGGCAGAAAACTATTAAGCAGTCTCTATTTTCCTTGGACGTTCATAAGTCGAGTGGGCAGGATGGCATTTCTCCATTGGTGCTACGAACGTGTGCCCCTGAGTTGACACCGGTGCTAACGCAGTCTGTTTCGGCAGTCTTACCTTAAAGGCGTAGTTCCGGTCTCATGGAAGTGTGCCCTTGTCCATCCGATCCCTAAAAAAGGTGATAGCTCGGACCCAGCTAACTACAGACCTATCACCATTACCTCTCTTCTCTCCAAAGTAATGGAGAGCATAATCAATAGACAGCTCCTAACGTACCTCGAGGATCACCAGTTGGTCAATGACCGGCAATATGGCTTTCGCCATGGTCGATCGGCTGGTGATCTTGTGTTATATCTTACTCACCGTTGGGCAGCTGTTATTGAAAGCAAGGGAGCTAGTCTGGATATGGCGAAAGCCTTCGATTGTGTATGGCACAAGAGGCTTCTTTCGAAGCTACTTTCCTGTGGGCTTCCCGAGAGTTTGTGCAAGTGGATCACCAACTTCCTCACTGGGCGGAGCATACAGGTTGTTCTCGACGATTTTTGCTCGGACCCCAAGCCCCTGAACGCTGGTGTATCCCAAAGCTGCGTGCTATCCCCAACTCTGTTTCTCCTGCACATCAATGATATGTTGGATATTCCCAACATACATTGTTATGCGGATGACAGCACTGGGGATGCAGTATATTCCGGTCGTGCAGGTCTTTCTCGGGAAAAGTTGAAGAGTCCTGAAAGAAACTTTTAGAGACCTCCCTGGGGATGGTCTCTGAGTGAAGTGAACTGAACGTGGTTCAGTTCAATCCCCTAAAGACACAGTTTTGCGCGTTTACCACTAAAAAACCCCGTTTGTCGTATCACCGCTCTTCGAGAGCACTCCTCTTATTGCCTTGCCAAGTATCAGAATAGTGGGTCTCGACATTTCGAGGGATTGTCAGTTTTGTGGTCAACTGGAGAGCAAGGCCAAGTTGGCCTTGATGAAATTGGGAGTGATCAATAGAGCGAGACCGTATTTCAATCCTGGCCAAAGACATGCCCTCTACAAAGTGCATGTCCGGTCACACAAGGATTACTGTTTCATGTATGTACCTTTAATTCAAATAGAATTTACCAAAACACTATCAATAAAAATTATCCCAAGTTCCACTAAACTCTCGCAACCTGAATTTACGAACAAACATTAATCCAAAAAAGATGCTGAAGGTCTCTTATGTTGTAAATTGGTTCAATTTAAAGCGATCCAATCGTATCGAGAGCTCACCTGTATAAGACCCTCATGTCAAGTACAATACAATTTTCGTTCCAACATAAGATCTTTCATTCCATACGAATGGTAATTCCATTCGTACGAAATGTTTGGATCGAAATTTATAAACTTTCAATAAATAATTTTTAATATTAAACCTATTTCGATTTAAAATGAGAAATTATCTTTCCTTTATATAAAAATAAATTAACTGTTCATAGAATTTTTATTTCAAATTATAATCTTTACTTGATCATGAAAAGTAATGAAACAGTCAATTTTCAGTGTTAATTCGAGTGATCTAACTATTTTGTTGCCTACAATGTTACGTAAGGATTGAAAAATAAATGTTATAAAACAAATGTGGGTTATTTTATTTAACACGTTAATTATTAAATATTATTTAAAAGTATTTTTAGTGGTCTAACTTTAGGTTTTAAACGATTAAAGTAAAAAAATGCATGTATTTAAAGCAAAAAATTATGTGTTTATTGATTAATAAACTGAGCTCCTTCTGTATTCGTGGGGGGTACATTCGTTTAGAGCAAAAATATATATTGAATTGAAAGTCTAGTCTTATTTAGTTCTAATGCATATATAATATTATCAAAATCTAGTTTTTCACTGAAACATAATTTTTATACCGCAATGATTTGGGTAAAATTGTTAAAAGACAGTTTTCAATTATCGAAACAATAAGAATTTTTAATATTTTTAACTAATTAAATATATTATTTTACTTAAATAAATATAATACTACATTACGTAATAAGTATTTACATTTTTAGTACATACAGTATATTTATAATTAGTAGTAGTATAGTAGTAATTATTGTATTAAGATTATCGCCAATTTCCCCGGACCCGCAGGTGAGGCACTTCTCGAAAAATAAAAACGTAAAAAATAAAGGTATACCATAACTTGTAAATATAAAACAACACAAAAAGTAACAAAATATATACATTATATCTCTTTCGCCATATTTGAAATTAGTTAAACCAAAGGCACAAATGAAATAGAAACTATTTACTCAGAACCGTAATTATGTTAATCTCTTATTCTCTAGATGCGATTTATACATAGGGCTCATAAAGTATATTCCACTATGTTATGTTAATCTGTTATTCTCTAGATGCGGTTTATACATGAGGCTCTTGAACTATATTTTACTATGTTAGAGTTATTGTTTCTATATAGTGCTTTACAATACACAAAATTAAAAAGCTTTATTTCATTCTAAGATAACTTTTCTGATAATAAGAATGACATTATTGTATTTGGGTGATAATAAATTAAACAGTCCGTGTTTATGCAGTGCCGCTTCGTAAAAAATAGTTATATTTTAAACAACACCAAATTTAAATCATGTGTTATTTTGACAACATATATTTTACTAATTTTTACTTGCATACTCCTTTATGAAATAATTTACTATAGGGTGATATAACAAAAAAAAAATTTAGAATTTTCTAATAATATTATTATATATACCTATAGGTAATTATTACATAAAACCGTTATTTTTTTTAAGTATTTTACTTGACGTTTTAGTATTGACATAAATATTTGGCAGTTATTAACAGATTAATATTTCATATTTTCACAGAAATAACAAATATCTAATATTATATTGTATACGTTTACTTATTGCGCCTAATAAGTAAGGGTAAAAAATTTAATCGGTAACGTAATTACTACTTTTTGGATAAAGCGAACAGTACATCTGGTTAAACATAACGAGGTGATGATAACAACAAACAGATATAGTTTCATGTATTTTACTAAGCTAGCTTAATTGTAATTAAGCGTTTGATACCTACTTGGCTGCGACTCCAACTACTGGAGACTATCTGAATCATTATTTCTTCATAACAAAACTATTGCTTCAATCCAATCTATAATAAATATTAGATGGGTCGTTTTGAAAATTAGAAGTTTCGTTCCGATCACAACAATACAAAAAAAACTATTAATATAATTCATTGGTGTTGTTAGAATAAGGGGGAACTAAACAATCAAGTTAAAATCTAGTGAACTACAATTTGGGCGTTAGCCCCCTCATTCATCAAAGTCGCGGTTGTTATATAGTAACCAATTAAGGCTAAAATGAATTGTAGTAATAGAAAATGTAATGGAAATTGTAGCTAGTAGGCACTTGTTTGTTTTAAAAACACGAAAATGTTTAGTCGCATATTTAAGCCTATTTGTCTTTTCAAAGCTCGCATAGGGTATTTATCCGTCGAAAATATAGCAGATCCGCAAACCAATTCCGAGGGGATTATAGTCAAGGCCGGGATAAGAAAAACATTGACAATGAAACCTAAGAAATATTTAAGTTTTTTCTTGGGTTCTCTATGTTTACAAACCTATTCGGGAGCTAATGTACGCAAAATAATTAATACTTATCTTATCCTGTAAGTACACGCGTTTGTAGCTCAATATAGCATTGAACAAAACTTAAATAGTGTTTGAGATAATTTATCCTTAAATAATTTTCACATAAAAATTACGACTTAGTTTAAGGTAAGCTGAATAAAAGTTTTATTGAGAGTAAATATGAGAACTAGTTTTAATGAGCAACTGCAGTCTCAAAGTTATTGACATTTACTAAAGGTTGAATGAAAATTTTATAGATAGGGTGGAAGACCAACACCACTTAGGTGAACAGCCAGATATTGGTTTTGAGGTACAGAACCATTTATTGATATTATAAAATTATTGTTACTCTTATTCTACGGGCATAAGCCCTAGATTATGTTACAGCAATATCGTAGGCCTTAACTTCTCTTACTCACTATTGCAACTATAATAGCTACTTTACTCCATCTTCGTAAAAAGGGAGGTATTACCACGGTTGAACAACACTCGCATAACACATTATTGTTATATTTTGCCTATATTTGTAATAAAAAAGGATTATTAAAATAATATATTGATAAAATGTATTCTATATTACTGGCGTACGTTATTGCGTCTCACAAGATGGCAACAAAAATAAAGAAAAAAGGAACCCAAAACAAAATTAATATACATTTCGTCTTTGCTTTATCCTAGACGCAGGGAGCGATTTTATTAGGGTAGATAAAGGAAATATTATAGTTATTACGAAAAGGTCTACGATTTATACGTATAGCGTCCGTAGTGTACGCGTCTTGTTTTATTTAACAAAACAGTCTTGACGTGGACGTCAAACTATGTTATTCTACCATTACGATCACAGCTTCGACTGCATAATTGTTTATTATATTTTGGCGAAACTGTTAAAGACTTGAAAAAAAAATTAGTACATAATATGGAATACAGAAATAGGCGAAATGGTTGAATGGCGCTGAAAAATTAAAAAAAGTGTATATATGCAAAATGAATAATAAAAAGAAAAATAATTTCCCTATTAACGGTTAGCAAAATTTTCAAAGAGGCCGACTTAATCAAAGAATGAATTTTGCCAGCTGCCCTCAGTAAAAATTTCTTTTACTAATTGCATGTTAGGATCGGCTCGAGTAATAAATACTACTTGGGTTCTTGAATTTTTTTCCATCGTTAATGGAAAGATCAGATACGAGAGGAGAATTAAAAGTACCTAGATATGACAGACGCGGAGTTCGGGGTGAAAAAGATTGGGCAAGCACTGACATATTGTTACCTTTTTGGAATACTTTTTGATCGTTCAGTAGCGCATTAGCTGTCCTAGTGAGAGGTCGTTAATTGTGACTAGTTGCACAAAACTTTAGTTTAAAACACAGTGCCATCTTCGATTTTATTGTGAAAGAAGGAAATAGGCCAAAGGCCAACAATGAAAATATGATCGCCGTATACGGGTACTCTTAATCTTCCTATTTCATAATAAAACATTGGGCTAAACAGTTCAAGTGGGGACGTGAGTACATTGAAAAGGCCGGGAACATTATGGGGACGATTTTCTGGGATATGAAAGGTGTGCTATTAATTGATTACCTTCTCCATAAAGAGATGGGAATTACAGGGAAGACAACGTTCCTGTGCACAAGTCTGTCATTGCATCAGCTACTGTGCGTGAGTTGAGGTTCGAGAAATTGAACCACCCATTCTATAGCCCAGACCTGGTTCCCAGCGACTATTACCTGTTTCTACTTTTGAAGAAACTCCTACGGGGACGTAATTTTTTTTTTTTTATATATATGTATAAGAACAATATTTTTAATAAAGTTTTTAAATATAATAAAAAATCTGTTATTTTTTCAATAAACCAATTGCGTAATATTACGTTTAGCACTCAATGAAGATTTTGGCATTTGGTCCAATGTATAAATTACTTCTAATGATGATAATGATGGTTATGAAGGTTATTGCTAAGACGAATGGTACGAAGCACTTATTAATTACACAATTTGAAGTTAACTGTCTTCTAACACATGTTTGGGCTAAATCTTAGATTAAATTACGTACGTACGATTATTACGTAAGTACACATATTCAAAAGATTAAATATTTATTTAAGCAATCACAAAATGTTTTGTCAATATCTCTGTTTTGAGAATTGTTTAATGGTTTACTTATTCGTGTTTGATGCTTTAATTGTATCCTTTATTGTTATTATTATTATTAACAATAACGTTTATTTCAAATAATATCACTTTCTAGAAAAATATTAAGACAATAAATAACCTTACAACGTTATAAAATAATTAGTATAACACATAGTCACTGTTGCATTCACTAAGGGCTTAAATAAAATAAGCTTTTCAATAACTACAACAATGTGTAACACAAATGAAACTACAGAGCAGTTTACACATATCTCCAAATCCTATCGGAAAGCAAATATTTCTTTTTCACTTTACACCTACGTCCTACAATGCACCGAAACGAACGAGAGCTCACTAGTTACTTAGAATTAAAATATATTAGTTTAAACCAATAGCTTATTACGCTCCTCAAGGATTAAACAAAAACATAACGCGTCGATTTAACACCTACGACCTTACTCTCTTACCTCAAGCCAAGTCCTCGGTAATTGCTTGCTTCAAAAATATATATATATATTTTTATCTGATACTTAAATTACAATGAAGTCCGCGTCACGAAGTAATATATTTTTAAATTAGCTAAATTCTTAAATTGTAAAAAAATAAATACATTCTAGAGCAATCTTCTGTAATATAATGAAAAATGCATTATAAAATTTCAAAATTTGCTTGCTCAACTACCAAATATCAAACACCAGAGCAATAAAACTTTATAGACGGAAAGAACATAACCAGTTTTAGTGAACTTGATGAATTTATATTTTGCAACTTCTCTAACAAGTCCCTTGTGAAACAGTGGAAAATAAAATGATCGTATTTTTTACCAATGATCTGAAAATCTGTGACTTTAAATATCTTTGACTCGTCACTTATACATTATTTTGTAACAAGAATATTTTTGTTCTAAAACAAAAATATAAATAACGTTGAATGAAAAATATTTAAATTACAATTATTATTATTATTTTTAAGTAACGTTATTACTTCTACGTAGTCTAGAAAATTAAAAACTTTCGTTATTATAAATTAAAATACTATTTTAAAAAAACAACTGGACGGTTCTGTGTAAGCTATCCATGTATAAAAATTATTGTATTCAATAATTATAATTCGTTTTATTATAATTAAATTTATAACGTTACTTCTAATACTATTTCTCTATATGAATGGCAGCTTTCGGCTCGATTTGAATTTATCCCCACATCGGAACTGTTTACTGAACTTCAGTATTACCAAATTTGTAAATTCCTAATGTTTGCGGAACGCACGCTGTCACGGCTGATAGCAACAGCGTGTCCTCCTAACGGGTCTGCGGTTCAGTTTATAGTGGTTTCCGGTTACTCGCAAGCAATAATAAATTACTGGATGGAACTGATATAAAAGCCAAAATAGCTTAGAATTAGCTGCATGAAATGCAACTGCAAGTTTATATCCTTATATTTTGTGTTCAATTTTTATTCATTTGTAAAATAAGATATAAAATTATAGACTGCAAAATAAATATTGGTTGTAAAAAAATGGTCAAAAACATTATACTGTTTTGATGAAAAGTGAACATAAAATAAATATAAACCACATTATACAAAAAAAAAGGTAAAACTCTAAAAGAAAAATCTAATATTCAGTTACGAGTTAATAATAATCGACGAATTAATCCAGTAAACCTTGGAGAAGAATTTAATAGACACTTCATTAACATTTGGGGTAAAACAGCTAATGTATTAACAAACCAAGGACAACCGAACGGTACACGCATACCTCTTGCAATTCCTTACATTTAATTTCTATTCACCAGGTCTTAGAACATGAAGTAACAGGTATAATTAAATCATTTTCATTAATTCATTTCCAGATTTATTGAAAATATCTTACCATATAAAATCGATTACTTTTTATCTTTCTTGCACTACTCCTCCTAAACCGCTTATCCGATTTTTATAAACAGGGTATCAAATGAAAGCTTATAGTCTAGCGATGCCAGGGTTATGTTTTGGCAACGCTGTAAGGTCAATAAGGTCACCAAATTAAAAAATAAAAATAACGGCGAGCGAAGCGAGCTCTACGGCTAGTTGATTATAAGACCGCTTTTTACAATCGGGAATAAAGAAAATCCATCAAATTACAGACCGATCGCTTTTTAAAACAATAGCCTCAAAAATATTCGAAAAGCTATGTGTGTGACTGTATTCAAAATTTCAACTATCAAATAAACCTAATAGCTTTAAAAAAAATAAAGTCACAACCCTAGCAGTTTTTGAATATATTAATAAAATATTAAAACACCTAAATAAGAACCAATACGCAGTCGGCATATTAAAGCGTATAACCGGGTATGTCATAAAATATTACTGGTAAAATTTGGAATATTGGCATTCGAGGATTAGCTTACGAGTGGCTAAAATCATATTTAAGCAACATAAAACAAGTCTATAGATTGAAGTTCCTATAGATTACTAAAATAAAAGTAATAATATCTTCGAGCAAGTAAAATTGAAAGAAGGAACACTTACTCAATCTATTCCACAAGGTAGTGTACTAGGAAGCGTGTATTTTTTATTTATTTTCATTACTAACCATACAATTTTATTCGCTTAGGGTATTTCAATTATTTTTAAGACAAATAATGAATTAAACTTGACGGCTCAACTTCTATAAATTTTAAATATAAAAAATATATTAAATAAATTCATTTATGGTTTAAGGGAAATTAAAAAGGGGATGAACATAAATGTTGCTCTTTCAGTGTATCCTGCATTTAATACAATATTTTCATACGAGGAAATGCTATAAACGCACATGACGTGTAACTTATTTGTGAAAAAAATGTATCTTTGCAATGGCAAGTATGAAAATTACCAATTTAAATTAAAATAATTTTTAAATATTTAATTAATTTATTTAAATTCAAAATATTCACAATGCCTTCCATCTATATTTTAAAAATATTACATATGTTATGTTAATAACAAAACAATTTGTTTAACATATCATAGTCGTATTTAGGCTTTAGTATAAAAGGAACTTATTGCATGACCATAAAGACATAATAAGTTACCAAATGAAATTTAAAAAAATAAAAAGGACATTATCTTATTATAAGATTAAACAAATATGAGGAGTTATGAGGAATATTTTTAATGGATAATTTGAATAATATTGATATATAAAAAGTTAATAGCACACGTATTTTAAATTTATTATTTTGATTTTATAATTATTATTTTTACACTGTAGTTTAATTATAAAGATTTGAATACTTTAATTAATATCGTTATTAATATTTTATCAAATAATGCTCATTAGTTAAGTAATATATTAATTCACTCACTCGCGCACTAAATATATTGCCGTTTGTGAAACAATGGTCACAAAAAAAAAACACCGGGCTGAGTTTATTGTGTGGTTCTTCTCAGATTAGGTCGCGTTTGAAACCTTCGTAGCCTTATTTTAAGTTGGAAAGTGTCTTTACAGAAGGGCTTATTTTAATACATACGATATCAAAATAGGCCCTCCTGTCATTTTCATTTGACGTACACAAGTGATCACTGGTATGGATTCAAACTAGAAAATATATAAATAAAAAAAATAAAATAAAACAAATACTTTTTACGAACGATTTGGGATGTCCTAACCGGCAAATCTATATATTTTTAAATAGTTTAAAGAACTTTGTATGCCAAAAATATTGTCAAATAAATAATATGAATATGTCGTAGATTTTCAATTTTCATACCTTAATTTGTTTTCTCATTGAACACTATTTTAAGCTGCATCGTTCAGGACAATTACATCTAGAAAGTTAAAACAAAACATTACTCATAACGTTCCACGTTGTTGATATGTTTGGTTGTTTAGAACGTGTATTAGCTAAATTTAAATTATTTATATATATTGTTGTTATGACATTTGAGTTATAAATTATTGACAATATTTAACAACATATTTATATAGTAAAGTGTAACATATTACTTGTGAATATTTAAGTGAAATTGCCTTTTTATGGTACGACAAATATTCCTTTTAGTATCCCAAGCTTAAGCTTATAAGATTCTAACGAGGGTCGTGTTCTCGGGACGTCTTTAGGATTTTCGGATTTACTGAATAACGTAAAGAACTAGATGTTCTCATTTTTAATCTGCTTCTGTTGGTTTATAATATGTATGAATTCGGTACGACATGCCAGTTTATGTTTAAGTGTATTGAAAAAATATTTGATATAAAAGTAGATAAGTGTAATATCAAAATAATTAATATTATCGCCACATTAGCCATAATTAAAATATTATAGTAAATTCACAGTCCATCAACAGTTAGTATAGTAAGAAAAATAATAACATATTTAATAACGAAGGATATATTTCAAACATTTCATTTTATCACTGCCCATACATATTGGTTATTTAAATGATATTTCTGTTATGCATAGAATAAAGAACTTCGCATTGTCATTATTAAAGTCTATAAAATGTTAAAGCCCAAAGAATGGGTACTTCCCCAATACAATTCCTACTGTTTATTTTAGTCTGTGAGTTCTTGGTTATTCCTCGCGTTTTTACTGGCAATCCTCCTCAAATGAAATAATTCTAATCCTTCCATCAAATGGATGGCTTTGGAAGATCGAAAGGTGTACCTTAATCGTTCAATTGTAATTTATTGGTTTGTTTGAATAAAACAAACTGTATGGAAGCTTAAGGCGAGAACGCATGTGATGAAGCAACGTTGTCAAAAATTTAGTTTTAAAAAATGAATATTTTAAAACATACGTTTCAACGTATTTAAAAAGTTTAGTATTTAAAGTGTCTAAGATAGACCCGCATTGTTACAATTAGTTACTTGCGTAATCATTAGCAGTAATATAAACAATATATATTTAATTATATTTAAAGAAATGTATGTGAAACGCGCTTAAATCAGTCACTCCCGAATTTGGTCATGCTCATTTGCTTTACAAATCTATTCCCGACGAAGTTAAAGCTTCTTGTGTTTTATTTTTGGTAATAAATACAATTGATATTGTTTTTTTTTTTATAAGAGTTTATTTATTGGTAATAAAAACATTAGGTTTCATATTTATACTTCTTCTTCTTTTCAGCCTATAGACGCCCACTAAAAGGCGGAGTCCTCCTAAGACCGCCACGATGACCGGTCTTGCGCTGCCCGCATCCAGCGACTTCCCGCAATCTTGACTATTTCCCCGGCCCTTCCTGGAGGGAGTGGAGAACCTACCTACTCGCGGTCGCCACTCGACAACCTTTTGGCCCTATTGCCCGTTGGTTCCACGACCAATGTGTCTCACCTACTGTCATTTCAGACAAGCAACTCTTCGAGTTTTGTTAGTGCTCAATAATAAACAGTAATAAATAAAAGGATAAACATATGCCTTTGTTGTCTTTATTGTTGTGTTGTCTTTGTTGAAGAAAATAGGTGTAAAAGCTTGATACCAAAATCAGTTCCAAAAAATGGAATTAAATATTTTACAACAATATATTCAAATTTATGTTCATCATCGATATCGTTAACTTAATAAGGAAATATTTTTTAATGGCACACGTTAAGTTGAAAAGTAATTTTAACATTAATTCTTGCTCATAAATAAACAAAGTCGATAATAACAAATTATTAGATTTATTTGGAGTTGTATCTAATGATATAATATAACATGACTTGTAGTTTTCGATATTTATTGATGTTTATTTTCAAACATTTCTTTAACCATGTCTTTTTTTTTTATTTTTAGTAGCCATGCTCTTGAATGTGCTCTTCGAATTGGTTAAAATACCATTCATGTTGCTTTTTTACCCAAACACAGACAACATTAATTAAAAGAATAGAAAGAGTAATATAAACGTTTCGGCAAATTTCTTAAAATATATAAAAACACATAAGCTTAGAGCGGCGAACAGTTACAACTTAAGTAAGAACAAAAGAATTCAAAACATAACTCCGGGTTTTCCAACTTGAAACCCGAGGCGTTTTATATAAATTACTACAACAAAATACACATTTTGTAGTATTACTTTTAATACACACGGCTGTATCGAGTCTCAAATAATATGACATAATTCCTACAAAATCCTTGTCAATAATTAAATTGTATTATTTTTATTTTGAACGCATAATATTACAAGAAATATAAAGAAATATCTGTATAATTTATTCGCTCATAAAACTAAATTAAACGGCAGAACAAACAATAAACGTGTACGACATCATTATAAATACACATAAGACTTAACCGGGATCGAGTACACGAACTGTTTTAAAGTTAACTTAATTATTGTGTAGGTATAATAACAGATACGGTACAGATATTTATAATTATTTATATAACATGTTGAAGGTTTTGAGGCTAATACCTGTGTGGGAGTTTTAATATTTCTTTTAATAGAGCAGAAGTTTGCATTTCCACTTAAATTAATCAAGTCAGAAATAGACTACACATTTTGTGTACCAGAACAACAATACCACGTGACTACGACGCGGTTTTAATTATTTTTTTATATTATCACTCCCTTTTGACATACACAAGTGATCACTGGCAGGGATTTAAAGTAGTAAAGAAAGAAAGAAATAAAAATAAATAAATATGTTACAGCAGTGGATTATAGAATAAGCTACTAAGTCATTACTTATCATTAAGTAATGAATATAAATTTATATTGTGTTTTATAAAACTATTTAATGCTAGTAAAAAGCAAAGCAAAGTATTGTGTAGTGTCGTGGGTAAACTGTTTCTGGTTCAATTAAAGTACACACTTTTAAAAGAAAAAGTCCAGCCGATCTTTAAAAAGGCTCAACAGCCTACTTACAACGGGTTTCTACGAAAATGCCTATAACCTTGTTTTGCTGTGCTAATAATACATTTATATTTTAAACTTTGCTCGTTTATACGAGATGAGCCTACAAAATAGCAAGGAAACTGTTAACGATTTTTAGTTAACAAAAAGTGAATTTGGTAAAGTGTGATTAGGGATTTAAATAGATAGATGTAGTTTAGTTGGACTACATAATTAAGTAAATTTTAAAACTTAATTTTATAATTTAATGATAGAACGACAGACAAATACAACCATATTATAATATTTGTTATGAGCATATGAAATAAACCTTTTTGAATTAAAAGTAAGTAGTATACTACTGCTGCTGCTTTTATCTTATGAATCTTACTGTGAAAATGGCGTGACAGCTAATCAAAATAGTATTATACTATAAAAATATTCGAGATGTCGGAGATAATGAAAAAAGTTATTTAAATCATTCGCTGCTATGGCGGGGTTGCGACAAGTCCGTAGTAGGGACGTTTATTATATATATAAATAAACGTCCCTACTAATATTTTCAACTTAACTTAACTTTGCTCTGGCAAATGGTCTGTCCATTTGCCAGAGCAAAGTTAAAAACAGATCTTCCCGCATAGTCGGTTGAACGTGACCCTAACCATTCGGTATTGTGCGCGTTGAAGTCCGCGAGAACTACGACTTAGGTGGAGGGAGTCTGTGAAAGGTCGTCAATCTTCGCTTGTATGTGGCCCAACAATTGATGTGTTTCTGCATTACCACTATGGGACCTGTAGAGGCAAGCGTAGAATCTGACGTGATCATCCATATCCACGCACAGCCAGAGCACGGACAAGTCCCGACTTCAAAAATCTGAAGGTGACGGTAGCAGATATCCTCCCTTACTTACCTCTCTAGATGATAGTGAAAGGCATTCAAGTTGGAATGAAGTCCCCGGATGTTGAAATAGTTCACGTTTAGAGTGGATCGGGGTGCCGCTGCGTTGACTCGTCGTTTGCCCTCAAAAAACACAAAAGGCGATACTTTGCCCGCTCCAGATACGACAGACAGCCCGAGCAAAATCCGAGAATCATTTCCCCGATTTTGCTCGGGGAGGAGCTTTATCAAAGCCGGTATCCTCCTGGGGTATTTTTCTTTTAGGCATCGCTATCATGGGGGGGGGGGGGGTTGCGCTTCCGGATTCTCTCACTCACCGATGGAACATAACCAAATGAATTCGAACCAGCCCAATACGAGCTGCAGTCAGATAACTATAGCTAGGCTCTCCCACCTATATATTATCTGACCTTATTCGAAATAGACAATGGCCTATTTCATACAATGATTACATTAGTAGCGAAGATAATCAAGAAAAAATATATCAACAATGTTTTCCTACACGATTATAAATCATAGTTGTCTTAATTTTGAATTGGCAAAAGTATAAGACATGTGTTCGTGACTGTATTGAATGACATATAAGATAACCATGTATGAAAAACTAAGAAACCGAATTAGTCTGCATTTAGAATTTTAAATCTCATTGTTTAGTAACTCAATAATTTGTCTTTTAGTTAAGAGTTCAGATCTCTCTAAGACTAAACTTATGACAACTGTCCTGTAAGTGTATAAACGTAAATAAAAGACAAAACAATGGTAAACTGACAAAAAAAAACACAGCAAAATTAGGCAAAAACAATGACTTAAGTAAACTCACAAAACAAAACGATATACAAAATAATAGCGGAAGTATTCTCCGTTGCCTCGAAATGGGAGAATTCATTTCCGCCAACATTCCGGAGGTTTACTTAGACCCACAACCACGAGCCACCTCCGGTTATAGGTTAGATGGAAATGGAATTTAATTTGTATTAATAATATAGATAATATGAATACGTTAAATTCTATGACTTGTAGCATCTTATGATGATTAAATAATTTTGGATTAATTAACATAAATAAGAAATTACGCTGTTATATGTTAAAATATTCGTATTTTGTTATTAACCACAACTAAGCTAAAAAACGAAAAAAACTGAGTAAACTTTTATACCGAAAAGTCATTGGAAATATTATATTATTAGCTGAAGGATGAGAGCTAAAGCATGGCGATGTCGCAATGTCCTTATATACGACTGCGCGTTCATTTCAAGCACTTCTTAGTGTCAGACACTTTTGCAAGCGGGAGCTCTGCTCTTCTGATCAGTCAAATACTTAAATTCTGATAGTCATACTTACTAAACTTTAATCTTTACATACTTAAATTCTGATATTTATAACTACTACGTCATAAATTAACGACTAAAACATTATATACTATAGGATAAAACATATATTTATCAATAAAAACTAATTTACTACGTAAATTGTAAAGCAAATCAAAGTTTAGAAGAGTTTATAAAACTTGAATTGTCTACAATTGTCACTATTGTGGAAAGAAAGCCAACGAAATTTAAAAAATAAAAAGTTAAGATTTGAGAAACTGTAAACAACAAAAGAGTCCTTTATCACTAGTGTACATTATTACGTGTTACAATGTACTCATACATTTGGTCTTCGCTTTATAATAGAAGCAGTAAGCCATTAAATTTGGGTAGATAAAATAAATGTTATCGCGAAAAGGTCTATGATTAATACGTATAGCGTCTATTTTTTAACGTTTTGTTTTTTAAACAAATCAATCTTGACATGGACCTCTAACTGCTCCGCCTATACATTTGGTCCTTGTTCATTCATTCATTTGCTTTCCTATTCACCCAGCCGCTATGATCACCACGGGACCTTGCTTATTATAATTTAAGTTGTCTTTTTTCTTTAATTTACTGTATTCGGTTGAGAGTGCATTTTGAATCATTTTGACGGAATTCACATATTTTTATATTTAGAGCATATGACATGCACTACAAATGTTTTTCATGCATGACAGTATATGATACGGGATACAGAAATGGGCTAAAAGACTGCCATAAAATAAAAATCTACAAGCACATGCATACACGAAATAAATGGTCGAAAGAAAAATAAATTCCCTAATAATTGTTTGCATTTTTTTCAAAGCGCCACATTTAATCAAAGGACAAATTTTGCCAGATGGTCTAGTCTAATAAATTTTATTTTATAATATTTTTAATTCATTAATTTGGTGATTGGACCGACCACGCTAATCAGCTAATGGCGTAATGTTACTTTTAGCATTCGGTGAAGATTTTGTCGTTTGGTGCAATGTATTAAAAACTTATTATTAATCTATGGTTATGAAGGTTATTCTTAAAACGAAAGTAGTTATAAATTTGTAATTATCTGTTATCTAATATCTGTTTCGACTAAATCTTTGATTAGATTTTACACATTCATAATATTTAATATTTATTTAAGCAATTACACAAGGTTTGTTAACATCTCTGTATTAAGAATTTTTAAATGATTAATTTATTTGAAATACATTTATGTGGCGTGTATACAATTTTACATTAAATTTAGTTTTGATCGTAGTAATTACCTATCAACATTTGTAATAAAATATGTTTGAAACAGATGGATATTGCTTACTTTGTATAGCATCCACTTTTATGTTTTTGTTATGAAAATGTTCTTACTAACTGGCATTAATTCATATTATAATTTGTAAGGCATAATAAATAGGCTGTGAATTATTTTCTGATAGTCAAGTTAAAAGTAAAACACAGTATTTAAATATAGTTTAGTATTTTTCTATGTAAAGTATGGTTTAAATTAGGTTTAATTTTAATGGAATTCTGTTATTTAAATCATCATATTGGACTATTGAAACATTATCTACCAACAAATACAAGCCGGCGACGCCACAGTAGCTCCAAAACTATACAACATATTACTAGTGCTTGCATATCTTTAGCCCATACCGACTACAAACATCGCCAATATCAAGCAGCAGTTATAACACATCAGTGCCTCAGCCCAAAATATAAACTGATTCAACAGAGGGTTTCATATTATTAATACACCTCAAAATTCATATTTGAAAATAGCGACTACCATTTGCAATATTATAGGACCAAAATTACAGACACAATGATCTACCATAACCTATAAAAATCTTTTATAAGTCCTTAAAAATAGTATTTCTGATAGAGGTAGTAGGGTCTGCAACAAAAACAATATTTAGTCGACCTAGGTGAATAAAACTGCAAAACATACCGACCTATCAATAAAACCACACCTACAAAGAAACGCTGCTACTTTAAAAACAACACCGATAACAGTATTTTATAATGCTATACCTAATACTTACACCTGACCTACACAAATCCACTTACGTTTATACTTAACACATCTCGAATTGTCGGTAATTATCATGACCGTCTTGAATCTTACCCGCTCTTGGCTTTGGCCTGTGCCTTGTCACCTCTGAACACAGCGCCTAAACAAAAATGTAATAATATTAAACCGCTAATATAAGGAATTATATCGTCAACAATAATTTTATATAAATGGTACTGTCGTCCTAATCTCTTTTACGAGTATATCTTAACATTAGGCATTATAATGAGCTAATATAAAACTTTTGTTATCCAATAAGATTTTCCAAAATTAAGCCGTAACCGATAACCGTAAATTATTTTGAATGATTAATAAATTACATACTCTTTTACCTTACATTAATGTTTCACTTAAACAATATAATAATAATAGTTTTGAAAGGAACATCAAACAATATTATTATTATTGGTGTGTCTAGTTAATATTTAATTGAATAATCCTAATTTCATATGAACTAAATTACTTAAAGGCGAATTACCTTATGCCAATTGAGGTAATCTAAGCGTCCCTTATAATCCAAGTTACTAATGATCCCTTTGGTGCCATCCGTCTAACTACTCGTTTCAGTTTCATTCTAATCTTAAAATAGATCATGGATCCTTGCGTAAGTAATATGGACATCAACTTGAATACTCATAGAATTAAAACAATATAATGTTTAACGTTATTTGACACTGAGAAGTGTTGCTTTGTTTTAATTGATAAGAGGAAATGAATTCTTATTTATAAAATCGGAATATATATTCATAACAACTTATTTGTATAAGATGTTAATACATTTTTATAGACATAAGTAAGCATTCATAAAAAGTAATACTTGATCACTGAATAGTTAATTACAAAAATAACAACATTAAAATATGATAATAATACTATAATTCTAAGGTAATGGTCATGAAAAGATAAAAGACGCGTAAAACTTATTTATTCTTATTAATTTGGTTTAAAAGAAATGTATATGATGTTAACAAAGATAACACGACACGAGGTAATAAGGCTTTCATTTTTTATTGCTAAGTTGACTTGAATAATTATTTAATTATTGAAGTTATTTTGTGAAAGGACATAAAATTATAAAGAAAGATTTGTACGGTGTCAGAATATAATAATGCTTTATTATGTTTTATATAGAATATATTATAGTAAAATAAATTTGTGCATAATTTGTTACAAATGTTTAACATTAAGCACAA
This sequence comes from Melinaea menophilus ssp. n. AW-2005, assembly GCA_918358695.1. NCBI lineage: Eukaryota > Metazoa > Arthropoda > Insecta > Lepidoptera > Nymphalidae > Melinaea > Melinaea menophilus. The sequence continues at coordinate 3,775,650 of OU911046.1, read as the reverse complement.
AAATATCTCCACATGTGATATACTAGTTACATGTCCATCTAAAACACTGTAAATGATCAACAATACTATTGAATTGATTTTTAAACGATAACAACAATAATAACAAAATTATTAGTTTTATATTTTTAAGGTATTAAGTTAAGTTAGATATTATCAGTAGTTTGTAAGAGGACAAACTAAATTAATCATATGCTAAAGGAAAGTAGTTTGCCTACGCAGGACCAAATAGTTCATAGTGTAAAAAGCTTTTAACTTTTTAATTTAAGGTCAGCTTATTATAAATATATCTTTATTTGTCTTCACCACAATTGAATAATCTTTTCATTTCTCACAGTACAACACCACTGATCACCAACTTGCTTTAAAGTTAACACTGCCTCTTACTGCCAATACACCACCTTTTATAGAATCAATTTATAAATTACAAATTCACTACTGATTGATATAATAACATTTGACACGACTGTCGAAGGTCAATATTTATCTAATAATAACAACTAAACTTTAAACATACTCTACAAGTACATTAACTCTGAACATATTTTAAAAATATATTCAATAATTATAAATTTAATTATGTCACAAAGTTCACAAAATACATTTAGTAGAATTCTTAAAACATTTTTATAAATAAAAAATATTTACGTAAAAAATACTTAATATTTCAAAATTAAAACAATTTTTAAGTAAGTTAACAATAGACTCTCAAAGTTAATCTTAAATAAAGCCCAACTGTAATTTATTATCACTCAAAACTATGAACATATTGAAACTTTTCTAATATTGATATCTATCCTCTCGATTTTCTTACTCACTGGATATAGCGTGAGATCTGAATGGTTACCATTGAAATATGAACTTTATATCAGAACGTTAGGGGTTATTTTCCTGTGTATTTATATGTACTTAGTTCAGAATAATAAAAGCTTTGAAGTTGGTCAAAACTGATTAAGGTTCTTCCAGATAAGTAAATATAAATTAAATAGTATTTAATAATCTGATATTATGATTCTATTTAAATTTAAGAACAACTTTGTCTACAAACAAATACATACATAGATAAATTTACATTAGGATTTATAACAGATTCAGAGAAATAACAATTTCGAAACTGGTAATATTTTATCAAGCAATTACCATTTCACCACGGTTTTATTGAAAAAAAAACGGGTTTATAACTTTTTCAAAATTTTACAACACGAATAGTTATAGTCAATGTGAAAAATATCTTCTATTTATTGTTTAATGACAGGTATTGTGTAAATATTGTAGAAATATTTCTTATACATATAACTATAGCAAGAGACTATTTACTTATTAATAAAGGCTTATTGATTTTCATGTTTTGTTTTTTTTAATGATATAAAAATGAAAATGTTGAAGTTCATTCCTAAAGTGTATTTCTAATTGTGTTACATCTTGTTTAAGAGTGATTTTTTTATGGGACCTGATGACATAAGTAGTTGTTCCATGTTATGGCAAGTGATGCTCCGTTATAACTTTTGAGGTTGAATATTTTGTTATATATATTGAGGTTGCGGAGAAAATAGTTTTTGGTGGTTGCAGTTTCGGTGTTTTGGTATTTTGTTTCGGTGTTTCCTTCGGAGTTTCAAAAGGCCCTTTTCAGGGCCCCGGTGGTTGTTTTCGTTGTGCGTTTTTCGGTGGTTTTGTTGTTGTTTTGGTGGTTTTCTTTTCGTACGTGTGTTACGAAAGCATAGCCAAGGTCAATTGTTATAGTAAGAACCAACTTGGTTTCACACGGTTAAATGCTGACACCACGCTTCGAGTATCCTGAAGACGACACCATACGGCTTGCATTCTCACCATCGATGGGAATCGAGGATAAAATATATTCATTCTTGGGTCAATCGCTGACCTGGAATCACCTTTTTTTAGTATTAATTAATTATAAGTTTTAATTGTAACTCTTTAATATAATTTTATAAAATAATTGTTTTTCTTTGCATCCTTCGCTGCCACCAAACTTAATTGGCGCAGTCGGTAGGATATTCGAGATATATTCGGTACGCGTCGCGTCAAGATTTCCCCTAATATCGGTGCGAGATCCCGCGTGACTAACCGATTTCGAGTATCCGAATCTACATACATCGTGGAGGCCAGCAGAGGTGAATCAAAATATCGATTCGGCAAAGAAAATCATGTTCATGTAAGTACTCTGAATCTTTCAAGTTCTTACCTTTCCTAATTTTTAACCTTAATCTTTACCTAATCTAAGTATTTTTTTTAATTTCAAGTAAATTACTATTTAAAGTATTTTTTGAAGTTACTTAGAACTTTAAAGCATACATCGATTCGATCGATTCTGAGTGAATTACTTTTTTTATTTGTCTATTTGTAGTGTTTTAAATTAGTTTTAGATTTTCTATTCAAAAGAATCGAGTAGCTGTAGTTTGTAGAAGTAGACTAGCAGCATTAGTAAAAAAAATATAAGTCAAAATCTAAAAAAAAAAACCAGGAATTATTTCAATTTGTTGATTTAAGACTAACTATTCTCATAACTAGCGATAACGTTGATAGGTTATCATAAGAGATATCTAAGCTACAGAATTTTTTAGCTTTTGTAAACAACATTTACAGCTGACTATGAACTTTTTAATTTAAACTCTGAGAGAACTATAATTAATAAGTAACGTAGTATATATGGCAGTAATAAAGTATTAAATATACGAGCGAGAGAATATTAAGATATGATACAGTTAAAGAAATAATCATAGTATATCAATTCCTAATTTTTCTATTCCACACATGATTTATATAAGATATCCATAGTAACTAACGAAAATCATGAGATTCCTGTCCCTCACTTCCAATACCCTGCAATCCATCTGAAAGATTTCAAGTACACAGAGGCAGAATGCCCGAAGGTCACTAAAGGGTATCTATGTGAAGAGATACACAACATACATAGTCCTACATCGCCGGATTGTGTAACAGCCCTCGTTACTACGCAGCAAAAACTCCCCGAATGTAAACCAGTCACCGTATCCCTACTTACTCGAGAAACTCGACGATCGCCACTACACCATCAACTTTCCAACTCTTACTAAAGTATCCTGCGATCAAGATATCTATAAGATGTTGCAAGGAAGTTATCTCGCTATAATTCCATATGATTGTTTCATTCAAACAACAGAATTCATCATCTCGAACCTCAACGATCGACTAAAAGGTCAAGCCTTGAAGATAATAGATGTCCCTAATGAAAATACACTCAGTTCAGCAGCACATCTGATATTCAAATTAAACTCCATTAATTTGACTAACCTTCACGCTACCAATAGAGAGGTTATTCTACAGTCACCAGTAAACTTAAGCAAGACCAACGATATAAGCGTCTACCATACAACAATACCTTTATATACGTTACTATTCGGTGCATGTGTACTAATTAGCGGCCTTGCATACCGGAAATACCGACTTCAACATACGAAACACATAATCCAAAAAACTCAAAGGGATGAATCAGAACTTCCAGCGCAATTTACAACGAAGGTCTTCAATAGTCGCTGTTCTACGGTGGGAGGTGTTACGAAAGCATAGCCAAGGGCAATTGTTATAGTAAGAACCAACTTGGTTTCACACGGTTAAATGCTGACACCACGCTTCGAATATCCTGAAGACGACACCATACGGCTTGCATTCTCACCATCGATGGGAATCGAGGATAAAATATATTCATTCTTGGGTCAATCGCTGACCTGGAATCACCTTTTTTAGTATTAATTAATTATAAGTTTTAATTGTAACTCTTTAATATAATTTTATAAAATAATTGTTTTTCTTTGAATCCTTCGCTGCCACCAAACTTAATTCGTGTGTGTCTTTTCTTTTCGTGTTTTTGTTGTGTTTTTTTTTAAGGCTTGTGTGTTTTCGTTGAGACCTCTGTGGCTCGGACATCATGTCCGACCACGAGGTCACAGGCACGCGCAAGCGCCCCCTTAGCGGGGTCGTAGATTCTCCCAGCGACGCGACCGACAGCGATTTTGAGCTGGGTGTTGCAGGTAAATGCAACACCGCTCGTCGTGGTCGTTCCGCTGCGAGTATACGTGGGACAGGGCTTGCTCGGGCGAAGGGTGACTTACGGGCCCTTGCCCTCGAAGCGGAAGACGAGGAGTTTGAGAGGGCACTAGGTTCGGGGGCTTTCCGTAAGACTGCTTCATCCTCCGAAACCTTAGTATGTTCGGAGGAGGAAACTTCTCGGGGTGTTGCTCCGAGGCCTGACCCAGAGGTGCTGGGGCCCGAGGAGCTCCGGGCACTGGCAGGAAAGTGTGCAGCCTCCATTTTGGAGGTAAGCCGGAAGTCGGGTAACCTCAAGGGGACGATGATAAAGGCCCTTGAAGAGGCATCAAGGGATCTCCTTGAGGTTGTGGACACCCTCCTCAGCCGCACCGAGGCGGACGAGACCCGCCGTTTGAGGGCCGCTAATGCGCGTCTGCTTAACGAGGTCGAGGGACTTAAAGCGGAAGTGAAGGCTCACAGACGCGAATTTGTGGAGTTGAAGTCGGCAGCGGCTAAGACCACCCCCGAAGCACCCTCCCGCGACGCGGATTTTGTGGAGGAACTGAGGCGCTCCATCGTTTTCTCTGTTGGCAATATGGTCAATGCCAGATTTGCCAACATCGAGGAGCGCCTCCTCCCCGAGAGGATGATGCGCCAGCCGCTGGCGGCAGTTCGCAGGGCGAGTGCGGCAGCTGTTGTTGCACCTCGTCAACCGGGTGCGGCGAGACCTGCTGGGGGTCCCGTGTCGGCCAGAATGCCGGCTGTTTCAATGCCGGCGCCTGCTCCCATCATCACCGAGACTTGGTCCTCTGTTGTGCGGAGGGGTGCTAAGAAGGGCCCCAGGACTGTGGGCCCTGCTCCGGTGGCCCAGTCATCCGCGGCCCCAAGGACGGTCCATTTAACACTGGTTGGACTACAAACGAGAAAGGGAAAAAAGGGAGGGAGAGGAAAGGGCGGTAAGGCCAGCCAGACCGTGCAGGACCAAAAGCCCCCTCCTAAGCTGCCGTCCCCTCGGTCTCTGGCTGTTATTATAACGCTGCAGACCGGGGCTGCAGCTAAGGGGGTGACCTACGCCCAGGTCCTCGAGCGCGCAGCCGAGAAAATAGATCTTGGCGAGATCGGGCTCGAGGCTGGGCTAAAAATTCGCAGGTCTGCCACGGGGGCCAGACTTCTGGAGTTGCCCAAGGCGGCTCCAGAAAAGGCCGAGAAACTGGCCCACTCCCTCCGCTCGGTGCTAGACGGGGTGGCGGACGTCGTCCAGCCCATCAAACGGGTCGGTATGAGAGTTGGGGCCTGGACGTTTCCGCCACGTCCGATAAGGTGAAGGCGATATGCCGCGCTGCCACTTGCCCTAGCGAATCGGTCCATGTGGGCGAGATTCGCTGGGGCTACGGGGCTACGGGCTCCGTTGTTGGCCGTTGCCCTGTCGAAGTGGCGAAGGCAATTTTGAATGCAGGCAGACTCCTGGTGGGTTGAAGCTCGGCTAGGGTCGAGCTCCTAGAAGAGCGTCCGATGAGGTGCTTCCGGTGCCAAGAGCCGGGGCTCACTCGGGCGCTCTGCCTATCAGGAGTCGACAGAAGTGATGTCTGTTTCCGGTGCGGCTTGTCGGGGCATACCCGCGACAGCTGCACCGGAGTCCTTCGGTGCGCCGTCTGTGCAGACCTCGGTCTCCAGGCGGGGCATGAACTGGGGAGCCGAGCCTGCAAGGCTCCCCTTAAAAGAGGAAATGCAGCTGGTCCCTCCCCAGCTGCCCCAAGAGGTGCGCGTCAACAGACGCTTGTGGAAGCCATGTCGTCATGAATAGACAGCGACATGGCTTCCTACAGGCGAACCTGAACCACTCCGCCAGGGCCCAGGATTTGTTCATCCAGGCAATGGCGGAGTGGGATATCAGTAAAGCGGTGGCCTGTGAGCCCTACTATGTCCCCCCTAATTCCAACTGGGCGGGGGACACGAGCGGTTCCGTGGCTGTGGTTAGGGGTTCTGGTCCCGGTCCCCCTTTTTCCACCTTGGAGACTGGCCCGGGTTTGGTCGTGGCGCGGTGGGGGGAGTACGTCGTCATCGGCGCGTACTTCTCCCCCAATCGTCGACTGGCGGAGTTCGAGACTTTCCTCGACTCCGTCAGTGCGGCGATTGGCAGACAGGCGTCGGGGAAGCTCATCTTCCTCGGCGACCTGAACGCCAAATCCGCGGCCTGGGGGAACCACGCCACGGACGCTAGGGGTAGGGCCGTCCAGGCCTGGTCACTCCTCTCCGGTCTGTCCCTCCTCAATAGAGGGACCGATGCGACCTGCGTGCGACAGCAAGGGAGTTCCGTGGTGGACGTTTCGTTCGCCACCCCAGCTGTCGCACGCACGGTCGTCGACTGGAGAGTCGAGACGGAGGTGGAGACAATTTCGGACCATCTCTACGTCCGATTTGAGATTTCCACCTCCCGGCCCGACCAGGCCGGGCCACCGCGGGGAGGGAGTCGCTTTCCTCGTTGGGCACTTAAACGTTTGGATCGGGAAATGGCCAAGGAGGCAGCCATAGTTCAGGGCTGGGCCTTTCCCGATCCGCCCAACGAGGAAACCGACGTGGAGGTGTCGGCTGGCCGCATGCGCGAGGCCCTATCACGGGTCTGCGAAGCGGCCATGCCGAGGGTGGGGTCTAGGCCCCGGCGCAGAGCAGTGTACTGGTGGTCGTCCGAAATAGCCGAACTTCGGACGGCCTGTTGCAGGGCTCGGAGGGCCTTCGTCCGGTGTCGACGTCGTCACGACTTCGACCCGGACCTGGAGGCCCAGCTGCGGAGTCGTTATCGCGAAGCGAAGTTGACCCTGCGGCTGGCGATTCGGAAGGCGAAGGACCTGGCTCGGGAAGAGATCCTGGCAGGTCTCGATAGGGACCCATGGGGGCGCCCGTATCGGGTGGCACGGAACAAACTCCGCGCCGCCTGCGCCCCGGTCATGGAGTCCCTTCAGCCGGATTTCCTCAAGCGGCTGGTGGGGGACCTATTCCCGGAATCCACCGGCCACTCGCCTCCTGTGATGGCCCCCCCTTCTTCTAATGGGGGGGTGGGTTCTGTCCCGGACATCACGGAGGCCGAGCTGGAGGTCGCCTTGAGTCGTCTCCGAGCCCGCAGTACTGCTCCGGGGCCGGACGGTGGGTTGGCGGCGACCAGCGGATATACCGGCGTAGCGTATGCCGCGGGGTTCCACAGGGGTCCGTCTTTTGACCGGTCTTGTGGAACCTCGGGTACGACTGGCTGCTCCGCTGTCCTCTCCTGCCGCGGATGAGGGTGTTGTGTTACGCAGATGACACCCTCGTCACATGCAGGGGAGGGACGTATGCGGAGGCGGCCCGTCTGGCAACAGTCGGAGCTACGCTGGTTGCGAACCGCATAGGGCTGATTGGAGGTCTCCGTATCCAAAACGGAGGCCATCCTCTTCCACGGCCCTCGCCGGGGTCCCCCTCGCCGGGCGTCCATCTCCGTCCAGGGTGAGGAGGTGGTGGTGAAGGCCCAGCTAAAATATCTGAGTCTCACCCTGGACGGAAGATGGAACTTCGGGGCTCATTTCTCCCTTCTGGCCCCGAAGTTACTGTCCACCGCGGCTGCCTTAGGAAGGCTTCTGCCCAACGTCGGTGGGCCGCAGGCTCCGTGCCGGCGACTCTATGCCGGCATCGTGCGAAGTATGGCGCTGTACGGTGCCCCCATATGATCGGGGTCTCTCACCGCCGATTCCCAGACCCTCCTGCGAAGGACGCAGAGGGTCTTAGCGATGAGAATGATCAGGGGATACCGTACAGTATCGTACACAGCGGCCACACTCCTGGCGAGCGATCCGCCTTGGGAGCTGCAGGCGAAGGTGCTCGCCGGGGTGTATTGGTACCGGGCGGAAGCCAGGACCACGGGGGTAAGGTCCGAGGCAGCTTGAATCAGGGCTGCAGCTCACCGAGCCCTGATTCGACGGTGGACGAGCGACTTAGAGTCCCCTGCCGCCGGTCTGACGACAGTGGGGGCAGTTCGCCCCCACTTGGATCGTTGGATCAACCGGCGACACGGGACTCTGACGTTCTGTCTTGTGCAGGTGCTCACGGGGCACGGGTGCTTCGGTGAGTACCTGCACAAGATTGTAAGAAGGGAGGCGGCCCCGTCCTGCCACCACTGTGACAAGTCCGTCGACACGGCTCGTCACACCGTGGAGGAGTGCGCAGCCTGGGGTCATCAGCGCGATGAGCTGGTGGCCGTGGTTGGCAGGGACCTCAGACTGCCGCGCCTTGTTGGCGCGATGGTCGGCAGCGAGAGGTGTTGGGCCGCTATGGCCTCCTTCTGCAAGCACGTCATCGCCGCGAAGGAGGCCGCGGAGCGAGTCAGGGAGCAAGCCTCTCCCTCTGATCCTCTCCGCCGGGGGAGGCTTGGGAGAAGGAGGCGGGAGTACGCCCGCCGCTTCCTCTCCCAGCCGTAGGCCTTGGTGAGGTGACCCCTCTCACCTGCCATAGGCCTACGCCGTGAGGGTGCCCTAAGTTGCTCGGGGCACTATCGCACGGGGGGTAACCGCCGGGGCGACACGGTGAGTGCTAACGCGATCCCGTGTCGTCCCATTAAGGCGTTGAGGGCAACCGTTGCTTTTTTAGTGGGTAGCCTTAAAAATGCCGGTGTCCTCTATGCCGCCGGGTAGTCCCACATAACCTTCCGGCCATCACCTTCCTGGCCGGCGGGTATCCGTAACGGATTTTTAAATCGCAAAAAAAAAAAAAAAAAAAAGTGATGCTCCACTCCATGGAATTCTTAAAAGATGAATGGAAATGCATGACCACTCTTGAGTAATAACAAGATATATAGGAGAAGGAGAGAACAATGGATTGTTTGTCGGTTCCCAGTGGTATGTAGTATAGTTAAATAGTGAGTGTTAAGCCACCCTTGGGTTATAAATCAAAATGAAAATAAATGTAGTTTATTAACTTACGAGTATATGCACTTTCGAAAAACTAATTTTGTTATAATAAGAAATAAAAGAATATTAAGGTCGTAAATTATATGAAATTACCTATCGAAGTAACAAACCTTCTCTAGATTATCATATATTTTCATTATATTATCACCAAATGCCTAATTCAATCCTCAATTTATATAAGTCGCAATAGCTTTGAAATGTAGTAATTTATCATCACCACAATATATAAAATAGCAATATCTACCATGAACATAAATAAGATTTACAGAGCGTGACTTTTAATTTGCCTCAAATAGCGACTTGTAGCTGAAATAATTCAAAAGCAACAAAGTAACGAAGTTCCCATTTTTTGACACAAACTTTAATTAAAAATTTCTTTACCAAAAGAGAGTTCTCGAAACCATAAATATGTGACAATATTTTATATTTGAAATTATTTTGATTAGAATTCCTTTAATATAATGTAATAAACAACTAAATTCCATTATTTTTTTATATTTTACATATAAAGAGTTTGCTGACAGAGTTGTTTATATACTTCCTTAGACATTATTATTAAGCAACTAGCAACTAGCAGCAACTATATTAAGTGTGATATGTGATATCACACTTAATATAGTTGCTTATAATCAGTGTAATCATGTAGAAAGTATCATATCTGATACACTCGGCTGCTATTCATCAAGCACTTGTGTTGTCGTCCCATCTAATTGGCTTTGAGCCATGATGAAACGAGCCAGGCGCGATACGAGCTCTTCGGCATAGCTATCGATACGGTTTCAGTATGGATAACTTTTATTATATTTTTAATAAGTATTTATGACGTTGATATGAATGATATTCTAATGTATTTTATTGTATATGACTATTTATTAATATATTAAATTTAGTGATTTTATTATTATAATAAGTTCCAATACCAATGCATACACTAATTGAACTCATTTATAAACAACTAGTGACAAATAAAATTTACCCGAGAATATTCGATACAAATGGTCAACCACCCACGCTTTGAAGCCGTTATTCACTGGGCGGCCTATTCATAGAGCTCAAAATATTGACAACCCTTTTCATAAGACCTTGAAAGCCCTCCAGAGTAAAGAAGAAGCTCGATGTTTCTTACTTACGTCCTCAACGCATGCGAAGCCTCCCGAATACGCTTTGCACTCGTAAGTGAAGTGTTTTTTATAGGCTTTGAGCTCTCGAAATATCTGAACCTGGATATCAAAGTTAGAAGGTCTTAGTTATTGATGATTGTTTCCATTCAGGGGAAGTCGTTTGATATTTTTTTCTTTCGTTTGAGATGTGAATTTTGATAAGATATTTCAAATAAATTTAATTATTTTGCCATAATACGGATAATACTTATTTTTACTTCAACAGAATAATTTTTTAAACATGACTTCTGAGCAAATTATCCATATAAATTAAGTAACATTTTTTACTACTGCGTAAAGTACGTTAGGAAATTGAAAAATTTCATTTTTAAAGCTACAACATTATTTATGTTTTTAGGCATCTACTTTGTGTTGCTGCTACATTTTATCAATATTGTTAAATATAAATATTTAACAACATTGATAAAACTTTCTTGCATAAAAACATCCGTTACCTGAATTTTAACAAAGGTACTGCAAAAAAATATGAAAAACAATGTGAATTATGAATCCATTTATAGAAATCATCAAGTTTCTTAACCTAGCTCAAAAGCACTGATAAAAGAGGCAAGATAGAAAGAACGGTTCATATTTTATTTCCATGCTTCGCTTACATCCCTGCGTCATTAAGAATATTTTAATTAGAGAATCATTCGATTCTTTACATTTTAACAGTAAGGACATCCACTTGTTTATAAAAAATTAATTAAGATAATTTAATTAATTGGTATTTTATTGCGTGTGTTTGTAATACGTTATTACAGATTAAATACAAACAAAATAAAAATAATTAAATATCATTCCCATGGATGTTACTACGAGTGGTTTGAATTATAAACTTTGTCAATAAAAATAAGAAACAAACCAGTGTTAAAAAACAATAAAATTAATTGAAGATGCTTTTCCGTCCTAAAAATATTGCCACAATGTTGAATAAAGCATCCTCTGCTCTAACGTTACTGAAGCTTTACTAGACAAGTAAGTTTCTTGGTAGTTTCTAAAATATTCTTATATATTTATAAAAGAAACAGACGAAAACTGTATATGATACTATAATAACAATCAATGTTGTTAATATAAAGTATGTGACAAAAGAACTATTCATTAAATGAAACCACCCACACATGTCCGACAAAAGTGACATAAGGAAAATTTTATGTATACAAAAATGCAACAAATATGTTTTATTTGGGATACAACAAAATCCTTTTCCGAAATCACGTAGACATCTAACAAACACTACACTGTTACCAACTTCTGTTATCAGTTGTCATACAGTCGGTCGGAGTTATAAGTTTCTACTACCTACTAAGAAAACTTTAACTTAATAGTCTGAAGAATATATTTTATAAATTTACAAATTATCTTTCTTTCTTACTTAGTTTCACGCCATATCCCTTGCGGGGTAGCCAGAGATGACGGAGCGACAAACGCTATGGTCCCTGCATACCTCTTTCGCCTCGACTTTCCTCTGCTTTTTACGTAATCTTCCTCCAGTATCGTAGCTACTGAGTTTTAATAATATATTTTGGGAAATGCAATTCAGTAAGGCAGTCAAGTATGTAAAAATATTCTATGAATTTAAATAAATACTAATTCAACACAAACTCGTAATCCTGCAGTGTACCCTTGGCTTCACAGACATTCCCGGCATTCCCTCCCATCGACTGTGACATGAAAAAAAAAATCTGTGCCGCAGGGGGACACGCGTGGGTAGACCTCGTGTGTAACTCGTTTAAAATATTACTCACTACCTTTTAATTTTAATTAAAATTATTTTCGAGGAGGGAATGTTTACCAGAAAAAACTTGCCGTGGTTTTATCTACCTTAAATTTTCAAGCTAAAAGTGGTTTTTATTTTTTTCTCGGAAACGGTACCTTTTACGGAAAAATTTTTGGCACCTAAATTTAGAGTAAAAAATAACCTTTCTATTAAAAATACTTGCGATGTAAGAATGTTTACTAGAATAAAGTTATGATTTTTTTTCCAAAAATTTTCAGTTTTTTTACCCCCACCCCTAAGTTATTGAAGTTTGGTTTTCGGTTTATTTACATTAGTTATAGGTATTCATCAAAGACATCATATAATATGAACGCGATTGATCTTCTTTGTATAGGGAAAAAGTTATGGTCGAAAAACTGAAATCAGAAAAAGTGAGGCCCTAGCGCCCCCTGTGGCCGGATTTCTCTGGTTAACGAAATTGACCTTCATTTTTGGATGGTTGATTTTTGTGCAAAGTTTGAAAGCGATCCGAGCGAAACTGCGGCCGCTATCGTGCTGACAAAAGTCGAATCTGGACGCACGCACGCATATATATATATATATATAAACATTTTCACCAATGGTCATTTCGGACTCAGGGGGTCATAAGAAGACCTTCTGTAAAGAAATTTTTCCAAAATTCGAAAGTCGGGTACAAATGAATGGGCAAACCGAATTCTTCGAGGTCTACCCAATGGTCCTGCGAAAGTCGCTTTGCCGTACCATTAATTTTCATTACATTTAAAAGGAAAATTAACATTTAATGCATTTATAAATATCAATTTGTCGAATAATAGTAATTGTAAAACGAAAGTTTGCCTTTTTCTTTGTCATGCCGAATGTAGTTAATTATTAATTATATTATATTAATGTTGTATCGCTACAACATATTTCTCGCCGCAAAAAGAATTATTTTCAACAGATTAAATTAAATTATAAAGAGATTGGTAGATCATTAGATTGGATGAATAATATCCGCCAGTTACTTAGGTATATACCTCTTTAATTGATATGATTCGATTGTTTTGTAGCTAACCTGACGTCAGTATTGTTTTTAGTTTACCTTCATTTTACACGTCAGTATAACAGTTTAGCAACAAAATTGAGAATAAACCTCCGTTTAAAGTTTAATAGGAAATGTTAAAGTACTGTAATAAGAATAATTAATTATCATAATAGTTAAAACCCACTACGTAATATATGTTTTTCAAAAGTCTTTTATAATAATGTAGTCAAATGGTATTTTTTCTTTGGCAGTGCTATCATAATGTAATTACACAACTAATTTTAACTTTTCATGGCATGAAATATGTCTAGTTTTAATAGTATTTGTTGTGATAATACTTTAACTGTCTACGGAAATAACTTTTTACGCAATTAATTTTTTGTCATAGAAATATTAGAAGATAGGGTTTACCTCTACACCAACTTTATACCATCTTTTACTCTTTACTGAAAAAAATATTTTATGGAAGCGTCATTCACATGCCGGTAATGAGCAGCTTCTATAATAAGTTTTGAGTTGATATTATTTATTAGTTTCCTGATACTCAAAAAGTCATAATTATTTGATGGTATATCGATGTTTGGATAAAAATACATAATTGATTCATAAAGGTTCGTCTGCGCTGCCATAGAGTACGTCTGTATAACTCATGTTAATTTCTGTTTTCACACCTCGATTTTAAATAATAATAGTATGAAGGCTTTGTTTTAAAAAACGATTATAATGGTGTGCTATGGAGAAGACCACTGCTTTACAGAATACAAATACAGAAATAAAAACATTAAAACTATTAAAACTCTACAATTTTAGAGCATTCTTAATGACTTTGACTGAATTGTGTTGGTGAATTTTATATATAGCTTAGTGACTGAAAACCCAATTTTTATTTCTAGAAACTTACAACATATATCTTTATTTATACAATTAATCATAGATGAACTGTGTTAATGACCGTAGTTCTAAACTATTTTCCATAAATTATATAGATGATTTTATTTATAATACATTATTTGTTAATTATTGTGATTGAATTATAAATCATTATTTGTTGACGAGCAAAAACCACAATATAAAAAAATTTTGAATAAGATCTTCAATTTATATAATATTTTATCAAAAATACGTAAATAGAAAATAAAATTAATTGAGATTAGCCAAAACGACGAAAACTTTCCGCGATCACTGTATATTAACATAATTGCATTACTCGACTGTCATAAATAGTATTAAGGGACACCTGCCGACTAACTTTGGTCCCTAAAATTATTTATTTGAAACTTCTTTCATAAAACTGATGAAACTTGTTTACAAAGTATTTTTTTTAGAGCAGCTCTCATGCGTCTTTTTTTTAAGTGATGAAAAATTTATAAAGGTTAAACAAATAATTGCTTTTCACTATGTTGAAAAATGTACAGGAAATAGTCTTAAAAACACTTCTGGTTCTAAAACCTTTTAAAGTCAATAATCACAATAAATTTCACATTTACAATTTCTAGGAATTAAAACTTTAAAATGCTAGCGAATAAATATTGTACCAGTTTTAAAGAGATAATTTTCTTTAAATAATGTCCACAAAATGTCGTTTCCGTTGTGTGTTGCTGCTAAAGCAATTTTTCACAAACAAGTTGTTGAAGGAAGTAGTAGTTGATGCGACTGTAAAAGACACAGAGAAGTAATTTTAAGCGATTTAAAACTACCTTAGTAGGTAAGTGCTCTTAGGACTTATATTAATAATATTATGAGGGAAATAGGTTTATGTTGAAAAAGATATGTTTAATTATTTCTAAGTTAGACTGCTAAACCACTTCAATATCTTTACGATCATTTCGAAAAATGTGGAAATTAGGTAAATTGTAGCAGAGACATTGGCAGGGCTGTTAGAGGATTGCAGATACTAAGAGTACAAAAATGTTGTCATTATTAAAAGATAAAATTAAGAATATGGACAGGAATGCTCTGAGCATTGGTATAAACCATATTGAAGTTTTTAAGAAAGTTTTAAATAAGTCGAATGAAACATGTCAATCTCAATCGATCGACTTTCCTCGGACACATAATTTAGGTATTTTATTTTATTTGCACAGTTACTGCCCTTAAGTATAGCTATAATATCATAATGTCTACATTGGGCTTCTGTATTGTTTATTTTTTATTTCGTATTTAATATTAAATAAACATTTTTTTTTTCGCTCTTATGTTTAGATTTTAAAGAACCAAATATTTTATTTTAATGTTAAACTTTTTAGACTTTTTAATGCGTAGAATTAAGAACATGCTTATATAATAAAAAAGTTATTTACTTTGATATTTTAGTTACAAAAGTTTTAAAACCCTAAATATTTGAATTGTTAAAAGTTTAAAAACAATAATATACTAAAAACCAAACTATTTAGGTAATACACAGCAGAACAATTGCACAAGCCGAAGTGGAATTAAAAGCATGAAGAAACTTTACCTCATGGCTATCAAACTCCACTGCGACACGACGCCTCAGGGAATTACTTCATATATTTTAAAAGTGGGCTCAAATAAGACCATTAACTATGTCATTTCATTTTTTTTATTGCAGTTTCGATTTTAAATGACGTTTAACTTTTAATATATGTGGTTCTATATAAAGTTATATCAATAAAATAATATAAATTATGAGAACGCATTTTTAAGAGTCAAATTTAGAAAATACTTTTGCTTCTTTGATTATCAAAGGACATTGATAGTTGTAGCTCCCAGACTTGGAACCAGACACTTACCAAATGTCTTACATGTGGCATTTTGTTCATATCATATTGTACTAATTGCATTTTATTTAAATGCTTTAATAAATATAACTTTCTAGTATTTTTATAAGAGTGTCACAACAACGTATGAATTTTAATTAATTATATTCATCGTATATATTGTACATACCAACTATGTAATACAACATTCATTGCATTAAAACACGAATTGTGTTGTTTATCATCATTGCAGATGATCTTGAATAACTCTATTGGAATAAATAAATGTTACGTAACAAAGACTCTTATATTAAATGTATTTAGTAAGTGGCAATTAGTAGAGCAGCATATAAATATCTTAACAAGAACATCTTCCAAATAGTTATATACTCGTTAGGTAAATATTGTCTCAATACATTGCGTATTTGATGTTTATATATATGTTTATATACACAAAAAATAAAAAAATATCTTATTACTATTATATTTTTGTTTTATTGTGTTCCCTTTTACCTTATTTTCTACCGGGACTACAATTTTATTACTACAATGCATTCGCTATAATATTGATAATTTATATTGTATGCTACTTATTCGTTTTTGTTGTTTTTTCCACATTTAACGTTATTTTAAGCTGCATTGTTCAAGATAAGTACACGTAGAAAGTTAAAACAGAGCAATTGTCGGCATAACATTTCATAACTGGCTGATGTGTGAACAGCCCCTACAATTAGTGCTTGTTTCCTTGGCACTGTAACGACTAATTGTAAAATGATTAGTCATAATATACTACGTTTAAAATTTAGTGAAATATTTACATAATAAAGCATAACATATTATTTGCGAATATATCAATGAAATGGCCTTTTTATGTCTAAGACAATTATCATTTACAATGTTCCTTCATTTCTTTGTATTTGTAAGGGATTTGCAATTTTCTTCACAAATGTCTGTTGATGTCGGCACCAAGTACCATCAGCTGGACCGTCCTTGCAACCTATCCCTTCGCCACATAAAAAAAAGATAAAAATTAAAGATATTAATTAAAGATACAAATTAAAGTTACTAATTACTAATAAAAATTGTCAGAGCCGCGGCGTAAGCCACGAGAAAAAACATATAATTTAAAGAATTCTATAATAGTAAATGAATTATATAAAATGTCTATAAATTATTGTAATATGTAAGATCCTGTTGCAATGAAATAATCAAGTAAGAATGGGTATTATAGGTTTGAACTTATGAATAAGAATAGGTAAAGATTTGAACTTATTGAGTTATTAAAATAATCATGACAATTTATATTTTTTAATACCTTCGCCTGCTTATTAGCCCTTAATAAGATGATTTAATAAGTTATTTTTATATATAGCCTCTATAACACATTACTCAACACACACACTCACACTCGCAGCGTAAAAAATCCTAACGAGGGGTAACTATGTTCGTAGGAAGTCTTAAAAATTTTAGGATTTGCTAAATGTTACCTGATTGGAGTTATGACTTTCAATATATCAATCCAGTAATGCAAGTTGATGTATTGACATCAACATACATAGGTATATTGAAAATAGATTAGAAATCAAATTAGATAAGTGTGATGTAAATAATTCTATTGATAACAATAAAATTCCATTTATATCTTTATATAAAGGTATTATGCGTCTTGACCTAACCAAAAAGAAAATATTTGGTTGTTTTTATTCAATAATCATCAATTTTGGACTTGACCACCGCTTATCCGTGAGTATTAGGTCTAACACAATATATTAAATTACGATAAAAGATTGCTTATCACTCGCCATAGCAGAAATATTACATTCAATGTACAGTACACCCACAATTAGTACTATAATAAATTAAAAAAAGAAAAATATATTTCATTAGGATGAATATAATTTAAGTTTATCACTGTAAAATGCGTATTTGTTATTTAAATGATATCTCGGTTTTCAAACTTCAAATACACAGAAACTTCCTATTTCAATCAGAGGTGTTTCATAGAATAAATAAGAATAGTCAGTATAATATCAATACAATTCCTACTATATATTTTAGTCTGTGGCTCTTGGCATGCCTCGCAATTTTGCTGGCAATCTTCCTGAAATGAAATCATCCTAATCCCTCCATCCCTCTGGATCTCGAAGATCGAAAGGTGTACATATCTTAATCGTTCGATTGGAATTTATTTGTTTGTTCGGAAAAAACAAATTGTATGGGTTGTTTAGGGCATGAACACATGCGATGAAACGTGTGTGAAAAGGAAAAAATAAGTCTTAAAAAATAAAAATAGATTAAATAGTTTTCTATTTAAAAAGTATTTTACAAGTTATCAATCACTTCCGAATTTGGTCATGCTCAAATGAGCAAGCAAAATGCTTTACAAAACTATTTCCTCACGAAGTTAAGGCTTGTTATGTGGTATCTTTGAAATAAATCCAATTGATTTATTTTATTTGATTTTTTATTAAAAACCTAATTGATTGAGCCTTCTATAAATCTCCAATACTCACTTATATGTTTTGTTATATTAATAAACCTTTAATAAAAACTACTATAATAATAAATTTAAATCCTTCAATAAAAGTAAAATTTATTGTGATGTCATTATGCTTTTTTTTACTATCTTTGTAAATTATAAGTGAAACATAATTTGATACATATATTTTAATTACATCAAAACATCAAACCCACAAGTATTACTTTTATATGGGATATTGAGACGAGCAGATCTGGACGATGGTAAGTGTTATCAAATGTCAATTTTATATTTAACTAGCAGGTTACCCGTGCTTCGCGACGGAAATAATAAAAAAAACTGACTTTCGTGAGTATTGAACCCATGAACCCTTCACACATACACGCTCTATCCTCCAACCCATCATGACTCGCTATCAGTGCGAGAAAGCCTTGAGTTTGATAACTACAGAGTTTCATTCCTATCGGGTTATAGGTACACTCTTGTTTCTCACATCGCAGCGTGTTGAGAATAAACATAGTACCTGGCCAAATAATTCAAATTTCTACTGCAATGCAATGGGAGAAGAAGTTTGGACCTTTGCAAAATTCTTATTGCACCTATTCAATATGTCAGGAGTCTTGTGTTCAAATTTCATCTTTCTAGGTATTACGGTTTGGGCTGTAGAGCGATGAATGAGTTAGTAAGTGAGTGTCTTTGTGCTTTATATATTAAGATTATCCTTTAAAAATTCCAAAATACAACAGTTAAAATTTTTGAACAATTTATAATAACTACATTTATCTAAGTATGGTATCATATAAATTAAGTATAACTATTTAAAATTTTTATCCCCTCTTCTTTTCTCCATTTTTATTAATGAAATCACAAAAATTATTTCTTGTCCCTACCACCTATAAGCTGACGATTTGCAACTTTATAGGCATTCAACATTTGAGGATCTAAATATCAATATAATCCATATTAATCATACCCTAAATTTAATAAAAGAATGGACTGAGTCCTTTGGGCTTCTTTTGAATCCCAAAAAATCACAGGCA
Source organism: Melinaea menophilus ssp. n. AW-2005 (assembly GCA_918358695.1). Taxonomy (NCBI): domain Eukaryota; kingdom Metazoa; phylum Arthropoda; class Insecta; order Lepidoptera; family Nymphalidae; genus Melinaea; species Melinaea menophilus. The sequence continues at coordinate 3,756,532 of OU911046.1, read as the reverse complement.
ATTATAATAGGTAGTAGACATTTTCAAAATAGGATTATTCTCAACGACCTTACTAATTTATTATATGACAAGTCAATTATACCATTTTCTAATACAGTTAAGAATTTAGGATTGACATTTGACAAATTTTTATCATGGACGGCGCAAGTTAACGATACTAGCAAGCGCGTTCATATGTCAATTCACTCTCTTAAACGCTTGCAGAATTTCCTACCAATGCGGACCAAAATACTCCTAGCTCAATCTCTTTTATTACCCCTTCTCGACTATGCTGACGTTTGCTATCTGGATGTATCTGAGGAGCTGCTCAATAAATTAGATCGCCTTCAAAACTTGTGTATCCGCTTTATTTTTGGACTACGTAAGTTTGACCATATTTCAGCTTTCCGACGTCAACTTAAGTAGCTCCCGATCCGCCTTCGCCGGAATATGCACGTCCTAACCGCGCTGTATAACCTCTTCTCCAACTCAGCTCCTTCCTATCTACATCAACGATTCCACCTTGCAATTACTAGTACTCGTCCTAAACGCTCCTGCGTTTCAGTAAAAACCTTTGACATTCCCCCTTATAAATCTAAATTTTATTCAAAATCTTTTACTATACAAGCAGCGTGGTTATGGAATTCCTTACCAACAAATATAACATCCAGCCGTTCTGTCATGGCATTTAAACGTAAATTAAAACTCTACTATCTCTCACAGGATTAAATTATAATGTGTAATATATGTATGTATTTCTATATGTTATTATTATATGTATGTACTTCTTAATTTATGTAGGTATAAATTTATGTGTATGTTCTTTTTTTATTATTGTAGGCATAAATGTATATGTATGTATCATATTTTATATAGTATTATTATTATGTATCTGCATATTATTATAAAATATATATGTACCTTTCTCTGCCCTCTTAAACCTCCTGTCCAACACTCTTAAGGGTAGCTGGAAGAGATCTCTTTGTAGAGATAAGTTCATCCTATGTATATGTCTTTTATAATTGTCTTTTCTTTTTTCTTTGGTGCATAAAATAAATAAATAAATAAATAAATAAAATAAGGCAAACACACAAATTTATTATTTTGCTATGAGACATTGTGTAATGTTTTATATTGTCAAGTTTCAAGCTTTGCGGTTGATTTATGAAAAAAATTACAACTTTTTTTTTTGCAATAATACTATTGGGTTTTATATTAACACTATTAGTAACCAAATAAATCAGAGAAAAATATTATTGATAAATTCAAATTTATTTTATTCATAATAAATTCAAAGTAAAAAGTCCATTAAAATATTTTTTCCTCGTCGCAGAAAAAAATACAAAATTTTATTTTTGAAAGAATAACATTTGTCCACATTTCGTATTTTGGTAATTTCCATTATTTGAATCCCCATTTTTATCTTGGTTTGTTTCTTGATATCATTGTAATAATGTAAATATATTGTAACTATATCACAAGACTATGTATCACATTCTATAATTCCTGGGCTTTGTAGTCGAATATTATAAATCAGGCTCCGGCAAGAGTTGATTTATGTAGTTAATTCACTGTCCAATCTACCAAGTGCTACGTCTACGGTACTTACATAAAAAAAAACAATTTTTGAAATTTGTCTCTGTCTGTCTGGTTGATCCGGATAATCTCTGAAACGGCTAGACCAATTTTAACAATAAGTACAGTAACTTAGGCTTCTTTTATTTTAAAAAACATATACCGCCCAAAGAAGAAGTCGAAGGCACAGCTCGTAATTAAATATATTTATTTAGAGTCACATCTTAGTTCAGGTAAAAATAGAAAGCAAATTAATTAATACGATACGATACAAACGTCAAACAGTAAACACGTATTGCATAGTCGTCTTGCTATAAATTTAATTTACTAAGAATTTAATTGTTATTGGTGGTGGTTTTGATCTCATACATTAGTTACAATATCAGTGTGTGGGTATTTGTGGTCTTTTTATGCGAATATCGACTGTCAGCTGCCCTCCTTATCGCAATTTCGCTTTGTTGATACAACTGATTCGTAATTTCAACCCTCGCAGTAACGTTCGTGTTGGTGTATTTTGCGTAACGCAGTTGCTTCATTCGCAATTCGCAACACAGTCTGATAAATTGGAGTCAATAATTAAGGAGAATGACATATTGCATGGAACGAACCGGTCTTTATCGATGCGTCTCATGCAAATCGAGCAGCAAACACGTGCCTCTAATGTTGAAATACAATGCGTTCCCTAGAATAAAAATGAAAATCTTGTAAATAGGGTGCAGTAACTAGGAAGAATTATTAAGTGTTCTATTGCTAATGAAAACATACATTTTTGTGCAAGACTGGCTAAACTAAACACTAAAAGTCCTCGACCACGAGCTATTTTAGTGAAATTTGGTAGTCTTAAATTGCGTGATGAATTTATGGCGGCCACGTTAAAATTCAACAAAAACAATCCGGGTGACAAACTAAATACTGGCTATTTGGGTTTTGCGAGTACAAAGAAGACACCGTTATATATAGTTGAAAATCTAACTCCAGAAGGAAAGGCTCTTCACGCTGCAACGCAGATAAAAGCAAATGGACTTGTATTCAAATTTGTGTGGGTTCGTGACGGTAAAATTTTTGTTAGGAATAATGAGGGTGCGGGATATGTGCTTATTCGCAATCATGATAGTTTAAATGGTTTGTCATAGTGTGCCGCTAAATTAATGTATTATATTTGTTGCGTAGGGCAACATTGATAATATTTCTGTTTATTATCAGAACGTGAGAGGATTAAGAACAAAAACTTTAGACTTATTTAACTTAATCATATGAATTAATCATATGAATTACAAATTACATTAATTTGTAATTCATATGATGTCTTTATTTTGGCTGAGACGTGGTTGATTGATGGAGTTTTCGATTCGGAAATGTTTGATGATCGTTATATACGGATTTTACGTTTATAAAAACGGCGGGGGCGTGCTAATTGCAGTTTCATTCTACACGACAGTATAGCTTTGAATCTGAATGCGAAGATCTCTGGTTTACTGTGGAGTTGAATGGTGATTAGGGTTGTTCTGAGAGGGTAAACATATGTGCTGTGTATATTCCTCCCCAGGTGCAGAAGCATATACATATTAAAATGCTTTATTAACAAATCAAATCGAGTCTTGGAATCACTGGATGGTCGCACTCTTATGGCGGGTGATTTTAATCTAAGCAGTATTCACTGGTTACATAAACCTCAAGGTCATCTTTTAGCAGAGTTATCTACTAGTAATTTGCAGAATATGTTATTGGGATTCCTAGCGTGTAAGAACCTGAGTCAGTTTAACAATGTACTAAATATTAAAAATACATTATTAGATCAAACTTTTTGTGACAGTCCAGTAAGTGATGTTTCTCCTTGTATTGACCCTTTGATTTCTCTCGATTTTTTCATCCCTCATCAACTTTTTCATTGCATTTAAAAAAAAAGGTTTTTCTATGCCATTGAACTCTAAGGTAACAAAATTTTGTTTTCATAAGGCTGACTATGAACGTATAAAAATTGCTCTCAACAAGATTGACTGGAGGGAAATCCTAAGCCCTTGCCATTCTGTCGATGCAATAGTTGGTAAATTCTACGAACAGATTGGTATATTAATTAAAAAGTACGTTTCTAAATCTAAACCTCGCAGCCGTCGTTAGCCAGTCTGGTTTACTCCATGTGTTTTTAATTGTATTAAGGAAAAGTATAAATACAGATTAAAGTTACGTAAGTATGACAAACCTCGTGATAAACTAACTGTCGATATATTAAAACGAAGATGCGATACGCTGTTGTCATCCGCATACACGAATTATTTGAAGAGTCTTGAAACATCCTTAAGATCTAATCCGAAACTAATTTGGTCATTTGTAAAACATAAAAGAGGTAAGAATTCTTATCCTTAAAAGTTGAAAATGGATGGCATTTTAAACATCAGGTAGCGGCAGAGCAACACGGTTTCGCAAAAGCTCGTTCAACAACCACGAATCTGGTTTCCTTTGTTGAGAATGTTGTCAAGGCTCTCGATGACAGGAATTCTGTTGATGCTATTTACACTGACCGCAGTAAGGCTTTCGACAGAGTTGATTATGTTGTATTAACAAATAAATTAAATATGATCGGAATGCATGGACCGCTCTTAGCTTGGTTCCAATCATACCTCACAAATAGGACTTCTACTGTTGTCGTTAACGGTTATGCTTCTTCTAAATTCATTATAGGATCAGGTGTACTACAAGGCTCCCATTTAGGGCCTTTATTATTTAATATATTCATTAACGATATCAGTGGCTGTTTTACCGATTGAAATTGCCGTTTGTTCGCTGATGATCTTAAGTTGTTTAAACCGGTCTGTTCCGTTGCTGACGCTAAAATTTTGCAGGATGATTTGGACAAATTGGTGTTATGGTGTACAATAAATGGCATGGTCCTTAATCCGGATAAATGAAAGTTTATTTCTTTTTCGAGAAAAAAATCTTGAAGAAAAAAAAATCTTGAAAGAAAATCTTGAAAAAAAAAATACATTTGAAAGGTCATACATACTCTGTTGAGGGAAGAAATTTATTAGAGGTGTCTCATGTGCGTGATTTGGGCATAACGCTTGATAATCAACTCCGATTTCATGTGTATATTAGTAATATCGTCGGCAAAAGTCTTAAGACCCTCGGATTTGTACTCTGAAATTGTAAGGATTTCAAAAAACCCTAGACAAAAATTACTGTTTGTTCAGCGCTAGTTCGTAGCAACTTGGAGTATGGTAGTGTCGTGTGGAATCCATATTATGATGTATATTGTAAAAAAATAGAAAGGGTACAGAAATGATTCATACAGATCCTCTCATTTTATCACGGTATTCCTAGGTCGCTCAAGGATTACGAGAACAAATTAAAATCATTATTATTTCAATCAATTATTTCAATCTTCCCCCACTTAGGAATCGAAGACGTCTCCACGATCTTGTGTTTCTGCATAAGTTGGTTAATTGTGTTGTTGACAGTTTGGACTTACTAAGCAAATTACATTTCCATGTAAGGGATATGGCGTGAAGATAAATAAATAAATATAACATATAACTTAGCCAAAATAGCTAAAAGCACAACACACGATAATCCTAGAGTGTAATTAATATAGGAATGTGTGAACTGGTTAAAGTGGAAAGGTCTTAGTAATTCGACTATTGAGAGGCATAATATGTCAGGAAGTGCCGGCATAAACCTTATTGAAAATATTCCTAAATATAACTTTACGCTGCAATCAGTCATTATGGTGTTTTATTAAGTATTATATTTTAGATTCGACTGGCATAAGAAATATTTTATTAAAACAAAGGTTGTTTTATGACATTCTCTCGCTTACAAAAACATTAATTAGTCAACCTATTACTACAAAATAAAATTATATACTATAATTTGGACTCATCTTATGGCATCTAACGACTTACTCAAAAGGGTTGAGTAATTTCTTTTTAATAGAAGGACGTCATTACAGATGTCCTAAGCTCCACAAGAGAAATGTGTACTACCTTCATTTATCACGTACATGAACAGTTTACGTTGCAAATATTGCTTGAAAAAATTTTGAAAGATTATTTATTTTAGCGCCGAAATGGCCGTGGGATTTTCTGACATTATTTCTTTTAAATATTTTATGATAATACAAAATGTAAGAAAGGAACAAGTGATGCAGATTGTCATTTTCCTTTACGCCACTTTGATTATTTTAACCAAAAAATGTAAAGAATCAAGTAGTATGAGTTTAAGTTTTAAATTAATATTAAAATAAAATATATTTACAAAGTATTATTAAAAATAAAATACAATCCCTTAGATAACAAAAGTACATTACAAATGTAATGTAACAATTTGTGATTCATGACTTTGTATGTAATTCTACCAAATAAAAAAGCTATTATCTTTATATTACGTTACAAAATCATACCTCATCGGATCTCCTGGAGTCACGTGTAGTGTTTTATGAGTCGTATTTTCTAGTACATCTTAAAATTTTATTCTCGTACTTAAATGGATATCTTCTACTTCTGGGATTTATGATACAGTAGGTATACAAAAATAATTATTATAATTAAATACTCTACCATCCTTTTAAAATAACTTAAATTCGTTATGGTAACGAAAATCTTTACAGAGTACAAGGACTAATAAATAAACAGCTTGAGGATGATAACTTTTATTAAGAAAACAATAGAATATTTACAATATATATTCATTACATAAATGAATTCCTTATAAGATAAGTTTATATATTTATAATGAGGTAGTTAAACAATATGATTATATATTTTAAAGCAAATCTTTTATAGGTTTTTTCTTTCTCATTGAGTATTGAATAAAGTATTACATTAACAAGCTCCCTACTAAATATTACACCTTAAAAAATTAAAAAATTAAGTAAGTCTGCGTATTAACGGATACGTGGAATGTTAAAGATTATTTTGAGCTTCACAGATTTGCTGAGTCTCTATCGCCTTTTCTTCTCTGGTTATGATATATTGTATTAGACATAATTGTGTAAACACAATATTTTGAAAAGAATTTGCTTTTAAAGTCGATTTTATATTATATTCATGTATATATTTTAAACTATATTTGATTCCTAATAATTTATATAATATAATTTATTCCGGTAAAAAATAATGATAGAAACTACAAAGAGAACGCGCCTATTATTTTATACCTTGTAATATGTTAATACAATAATTGTTTATATAAATATTTAACATAATTCTAGTAAAACTACTTAATATAAATGTGTAAAAGTTTATTATTATTGTATTAATTATAATTAATAATTTAATTACTTGGAACAATTGTTTTTACTAAACGTATATTAAAGTAGCGATCTTTATAATATTAAATTATTATGTTTGTATACTTAAATATGTTAAATACAAATGTGTGAATTATGGCTACTAATACATTTAGAAATTTGGTATTGTTCAGTATAAGTATTTTGTTAGTCTTTAACTTATTCAGATGTTTAAAGCTATAATTTTCCAAGTTTTAGGTTTCCAAAAAGCTTGAAAGCTGTGACTCTGGAAATGAAAGTGCTGAAGTACGCTGGCAGAACCTTAGGAATAGTATGGTGAAAGTAGCGACAGAGGTATGTGGTAAAAGGAAAAGAGGTTTTAGTAAGAAGCGCGATGAATGGTGGGATGATGAAGTGAAAGACGCTGTGGAGTTAAAGAAGAAAGCATGGTTGGATTATAAAGCCTCGGGTAAGGATAAAAGTATGAGAGAGATAAGAAAAAGAGAGTACAAGCTGCAAAAGCACAAAACGAAAGCACTTATAAGGATGAAGCGTGAAAATTCTGAGAAAGAAAGGGGTGAAAGGTTGACAAATAACTTCCGGGAAAACACGAAGCTTTTCTGGCGAGAAGTTAGTGATTCTCGGGGTTGTTCGGTAACCTGTAGAATGAAAGGGGTGCTTTCGAAGAACGGTGAAATCTTAACAGAGCAAGCACATGTTTTACAGCGGTGGGCGGAATTCTACAAGAAGATGTATGAATGTGAGGACGCCTCGGCCTCGAATATCAGCGAAATGCTGAGTCCCGATGTAGCCGATGGTGAAATCAGTTTGGAAGAAGTGGAGAGCGCAATTCGAAGTCTGAAATGTTGTAAGACTGCGGGAGCAGATGAAGTTACTGCCGAGATGATCAAATATGGTGGGCCACGCGTCTGGGACTCGTTCTGGTTTTTGTGCAATTTATGCTGGAAATCAGGGGAGGTCCCAGGCGATTGGCGAGGTGCAGTCATCGTACCTTTGTATAAAGGCAAAGGTTCACAGATAGACTGTGCAAGCTATACGGCTATCAGTTTGATTAGCTTGGGTGGTAAAGTTTATGCTAAAATATTAGCGAGAAGAATGCAAGAGAGGTCTGAAATGCTGTTGTGGGAGGCCCAAGGAGGTTTTAGACCTGGAAAAGGGGGTATAGATCAGATCTTTTCCCTCCGCATGATCACGGAAAAGTTTTTGGCCCTAAATCAAAAGGTTTTCTGTGCTTTTGTGGACTTGGAAAAGGCGTTTGACAGGGTTGTGAGGAAGAAATTATGGGAGATACTGCCCCGATACAAAGTGAGCGGACCCTTGCTACAGGCTGTAAAGTCTCTTTACAGAGATCACTCAGCCTGTGTGCGAGTAGGAGCTGACATGTCGCCCTGGTTTGACATCCAATCGGGTGTTTAGCAAGGTTGCGCTATGTCAGCTTGATTGTTCAATTTGTATTTGGATAGTGGTCTCCAAGGAGTGAAAGACAGTGACATGGGAGTGAAAGTAGGTGACCTTAAAGTCAATTGCTTGCTTTATGCAGATGATGCAGTGCTAATTGCATCATCAGAATGCGATCTGCAGGCATTGGTCACCACTCTGAAAGATGGGTGTGAAAATAATAGTCTAAACCTGAATGCAGATAAGACGAAGGTTCTGATATTTGAAAGAAATAAAAAAAGAACAGAATGTAAGATCAACGTGAATGGTAAGATAATAGAACAAGTGAATGAAGTGGTATATTTGGGAAGTATGTTTAGCGGAGACGGAAGATACGAAATGGATGTGGAAAGGCGTATTGCTGCCGGTAACAGAGTCAACGGTGCCCTGGCTGAATTGTTGAGACGGCGAAACGTCAGCATAGCTGCACGTTTGGCTGTACACAATGCGGTTTTGCTACCGACGCTGTTATACGGCAGCCAAACCTGGGTAACACAGAAGAAGAATGTAAGAAAGATGAATGCTGTGGAGATGCGATCTCTTAGCAGAATATGCGGAGTCAGCCTAGCTGACCGAACCCGCAATGAAGAGATCCACAGAATGGCAGGTACTAGTGAGGATGTTACAGTGAGAATGAAGAATAACGTGCTCAGGTGATTTGGGCACGTCGAACGAATGAGTGATAAAAAGAATGGTAAAAAAGATTGATACAGGAAAAGTGAGTGGTAATAGAGAAAGGGGAAGGCCTCGAGTGACCTTCGAAAACGCAGTATCTCTGATACTGGAGGAAGGTCACGTAAAAAGCATGAGGATCCCCCGGAGGGCATCTATGAAGAGGTTGATGACTGTGGCCGAGGCGAAAGAGGTATGCACGGACCGTAGCGTTTGGCACTCCGTCGTCTCTGGCTACCCTGTAAGGGAAATGGCGTGAAGCTAAATATAAATAATATGTAAATATAATATAAAGCTATAATTATAACCAAATGCCATAAATGGCCGCTGGCGCTTGTAGCTATTAAATCAGTAAAAATACTGTACTGTTTTGTTTTACTCTGATATTTCACATATAAATTTCGTTGTATTATATATATTGAGGAGGGACAGATCGGAGAGGAGCGACCAGACCTGGACGGCCCTACCCTTAGCGTCCGTGGCGTGGTTCCCCCAGGCCGCGGATTTGGCGTTCAGGTCGCCGAGGAAGATTAGCTTCCCCGACGCCTGTCTGCCAATCGCCGCACTGACGGAGTCGAGGAAAGTCTTGAACTCCGCCAGTCGACGATTGGGGGAGAAGTACGCGCTGATGACGACGTACTGCCCCACCGCGCCACGACCAAACCCGGGCCAGTCTCCAAGGTGGAGAAAGGGGGACCGGGACCAGAACCCGCAACCACAGCCACGGAACCGCTAGTGTCCCCCGCCCAGTTGGAATTAGAGGGGACATAGTAGGGCTCACAGGCCCACTCCGCCATGGCCTGGATGAAGAGATCCTGGGCCCTGGCGGAGTGGTTCAAATTCGACTGTAGGAAGCCATGTCGTTGTCTATTCATGACGACATGGCTTCCACAGGCGTCTGCTGGCGCGCACCTCTTGGGGCAGCTGGGGAGGGACCAGCTGCCTTGCCTTTCTTCCGGGGAGGTTTGCACGCTCGGCTCCCCAGTTCGTGTCCCGCCTGGAGACCTAGGTCTGCCCAGACGGCACACCGAAGAACTCCGGTGCAGCTGTCACGGTTATGCCCTGACAAGCCGCACCGGAAATACACCTCACTCCGGTCTTTCTCTAATGGGCAGAGCGCCCGTGTGTGCCCCGGTTCCTGGCACCGGAAGCACCTCATCGGGCGCTCTTCGAGAAGCTCGTCCCTGGCCGAGCTCCAGCCCACTAGGAGTCTCCCCGCATCCATAAGCGATTTTGCCGCGTCAACAGGGCAACGGGCGAATGCAACGCCCATAGCCCCGTTCGCCCAGCGAATCTCTCCAACTTGGAGGGATTCGCTAGGGCAATTGGTGACGCAGCAAATTGCGGCCACAACTTTTTCTGTAGTGGCAGAGTCGTCCAGACCCCTCACTTTCACCATGACCCTCTTCACGGGTCGGACGACGTCTGCCACTTCGTCTAAAGCCGTCCGGAGGTTGGCCGCTAATCTTTCAGCTTTTTCTGGAGCCTTAAGCAACTCCAGAAGCCTGGCCCCGGTGGCCGACCTCCGGATCTTAAGCCCGTCCTCGAGCCCCAACTCCCCGAGTTCTACCTTCTCGGAGGCGCGCTCGAGGAGCTGGGCACAAGTCACTCCCTTAGCCGCCGCCTCGGGCTGCAGTGTGATGACCACTGCAGGTGACCGAGGGGACGGCAGCTTGGGGAGGGACCCTTGGCCCGGTCCCGTTTGACCGGTCTTCCTGCCCTTCTTTTTACCCCCCTTAGTGTTTCTCTTCGGTGGTTCAGCAGCTACAGCCCGTTGAGTCACCAAAGCGTGGACGGCAGGAGCAGGGCCAACTGGCTTGTTGGCCCTTTTCTGTCCCCGCTTCACCACCGAAGACCAGGTTGCGGTGGTAGCGGCGGACGGAGCAGGTGCCGGCGCTTCAGCCGACGCTGGTCGCGCCGTTGCGCCTGCAGATTTCGGCTGCCGCGAGTGAGCAACCGCTGCCACACTAACCCTGCGGTCCGCTGCCAAGGGCGGACTCATGACCCTCTCCGGGAGGAAGCGCTCCTCAATGTTGGCGAACCGGGCGTTCACCATAACTCCTCGATACAATCCGCGTCCAGTGAGGGCGCGGCTACGGCAGCGGCAGCGACAGCGGCCGAGGATTTCCCTGCCGCCGTTTTGAGCTCCACAAACTCCCGCCTGTGAGCTTTGATTTCAGCCTTTAGGGCCTCCACCTCTCGGATCAGGCGGGAGTTCGCAGCCCTCAGGTGGCGGGTTTCGTCAGCCTCGGTACGACTGACGAGCGTATCCACCACCTCCAGCAAGTCCCGCGAGGCTTCCTTAAGGGCCTTCCCAGCTACAGCTCGTAGCTCCTGGGCCCCCAGGGATTCTGGGTTAGGCCTACGAGAGCCTCCCCGCAGAGATTCCTCCTCGGAGCAGGTTACTTTGCTGGAGGACGGCGCCTCCTTACGAAAGGCCCGTGCTGCCAGCGCCTTTTCGAACACCTCGTCCTCGGCTTCGAGAGCACGGGCCCGTAAATCGACCTTCGCCTTAGAGAGGCCAGTACCTCTCGTGATCGTAGTGATGCATCCACGAGGAGCAGTGTTGCATTTGTAAAATGCAACACTGAACTTGGAGTCACTATCGGACGCGCCACTAGTAACCTCAACAACCCCGCTAAGGGGTCGCTTGCGCGAGCCTTCGACCTCGTGGTCGGACATGATGTCCGAACCACAGAGGTCTCAGCTAACTAATAAAATCCTTAAAACAGGCTACAAAACACTAAAAGAAAAGACACACACGTAAGAAAAGAAAACCACGAAAATAATAACAAAACCACGGAAAAATTTAAAACAAAAACAACCATCGGGGCCCTGAAAAGGGCCTTTTAAAACACCGAAGGAAACAACACAACAAAACACCGAAACCAAACCACTTAGCATCAAAAACCACGAAACCTAACCTCAGTTGAATACACACCTAGATAATCAACACCGACTGACTTTTACAGTAATACATGAGGTCAATCAGCCATTTATGATCAGCCTGGCTAACACTCTTCTTCTAACTATTTTGCACATAAGATCTGATATTTAATGTGAGATATTTAAAAAAAGAAAATTACTAGGGGCGCCAACAGACCTTCAATTTCGACTCGCTGCGCTCGCGAAATCTCGGGTTCCGTTTGCATATTGGGCGAAACGAGCCCAGTGTAACTCATCGTTTCCCATTGACTTCAATGAGATATTAGTTTTAGACGATTATTCCTCAACGACATTAAATTTTTCAATTTGTTTTTTCAAACCATCACCTAATGTGTGTCTTTTTGATTGAAAAATTTCATAATTTTCCGTCAAGTAGTTTTCGAGCCTATTCGTGACAAAAAATGTGAAAAAGTCTCCGGTAGAGCGCTCCGCTCGCTTCGCTCAATAAACTTTTTCTTCAACGATAAAAACACTTAAGTTAACGACTACGATAGAAAGATTTACTCTCGTGAATACCATTTACTTGGCACGTGATGTTATTCAGTCATCATATGTATTAAAATACACGGGTACATACCTCACATTATAATATTTTTCATGTTAAAATAGTCACATACAAATATTTTATAAAAAAAAGTCCTATTTTAAGTACTGAATGGGTTAGATTTTATTCAGAACTTAACAACAATCGTAAGATGTAAATTGCACTCCTAAAATTGGGTAAAGCATAGAACGGTCTCTAAGCTTTCGATTAAAACCATAAGATACAAAAAATGTAATTATACATCTTTTATCTCAACTTTTTATATACAACAGAGGAAAGCCTTCTTGTAATCTCCTGTCTACACTGCGTTATCGATTCTCAACACTTGAATGAACACTTGAGATGAGCCATAATCTCCCACATGACTTGACTTTACTACGTAATAGGTACTACGATTGTTTTCGCAATTAATTTAAATTAATAATAAGGTAAGGGTTAAGAGAGAATATGGAATTTTAGAAATGTAGTGTAAAATTTATAAGCTACAATGTAATCAATGATATTGTAAATTATTCGAGATATTAATAAACATAAACCCAAATGAAATTCTTACGATGGTAATTTGCATGCTAATAGCGATACTACCCTTGAACTGAAATGAAGTGAAGAGTGAATTTGATATGAAACAAATTTAAAAAAGTATATTTCATAGAACAATATTCCTACTAATATAAAAAAATTAATTACTTTAAGATACTTTGTATAATCAAAACAAGAAATAAAAACTAAAAATGTTTATTACGCAAAGGTCTTTTGCGTAATAAACATATTATCGTACAACTTCAAGTTATTGTACTAATATAACGATTTTACTGATAATATTTCATAGTTCTAGATCAACTTTAAGTAGTAACGTATCAATATCGATTCCCAGTTGAACACGTTCCCGCAAATACGAGAATTGACAAACAAACAAATGGACGGATAGACAAACAAAAAAAGATATCCCATCAGGGTTTTATTTTTTAATTTAAAGTACGGACCCCCCATTTAATAAATATACAAAGAAAAATAGAAAAACTTGGCTATTAAAGATGGCTCATAAAGATTTACAGTTCAAAATTCTTTGTATTCAACGTCCTATATTGGCAAATTTTATCATCTTTCATATTGCTCGCAAGCAATTTTATCTCCCCAAAATATTGAAAAGGCACCTTGTATATCAGACTCAAGCTATTTATTGACTGAAAAATATATAACGGTCTCCCTGAACAGAGTGAATTATAGCAAACATGCTTTTAACATTAATAGGTAAATGAAAGCTGAAGTTATATATTGATTTTCAATAATAAGGCACAGGATACGATATGATACGGTACAGTACCTTATTGAACAGTCAAAATTCGCTATTAAATTTAGAAAACTTCACTTTTTTTGTTAGTAAATATAATGTAGGTGCGGCAAACTTTACACATATTTCAAATTCAAATTTAAATTCAAAATATCTTTATTCAAGTAGGCATTTACACGCACTTTTGAATCGTCAATTACTACAATACAAAAAAGGTCAGTGTAGTCCGTCCGTACGTAAGCTACCACCGGCTCGGAATGCTGCTCTGTTGAGAAGAGCCGGCCAGAAACTCAACAGTTGCTCTTTTCAAAAGAAATATAACAATAGGTGATGTATATTATAATATAATAAAAATCCTGCAAATGATTCAACAACTTAAGTTCCACATATTTCGATCCACTAAAAACTCTTGAACGTTATAATAAGCTTTATTTAACAATAAACTTTTAATTTTAGATTTAAAACTAAGAAATGGAAGGTCTAAGATATCTTGTGGAACTTTATTATATATGCGTATACTCAAACCCATGAAGGATTTATTAACTTTTTGAAGCCGAAACTTTGGCGTTACGAGTTTGTTTTTATTTCTCGTATTTATCGTGTGCCTGTCACTGTTTTTTATATAACTATTTAAATTTTGACGTATATATAAAATGTTATTAAATATGTATTGGGAAGCGACTGTAAGAATACCTATTTCTTTAAAAACATCTCTCAGAGAATCTCTAGCGTTTAAGTTATAAATAGCCCGCACAGCTCTTTTTTGTAAAATAAATATAGAATTAATTTCGACAGCACTGCCCCATAATAAAATACTGTGAAAATAACTAAAATAAACAAGTCGAGCCGTATTTATATCCGTTAATTGTCTAACTTTTCTAATTGCAAAGATGGCGGAGCTGAGTTTGGCTGCGAGTGTTGAGAGATGGGGGTTCCACTGGAGCTTTCTATCTAATGTTAAACCTAAGAATTTTGTTGAGTCAATCAATTCTAACACTTCATTGTTAAGGAGCAAGTTACAATTTGTACTTTTTACATTAGGAAGTGTAAACTCTACGCATTTAGTTTTCTTAGCATTTAACACTAAATTATTAATTTCGAACCAATGCAGGACTCGTGACAAAGTACTGTTTACTTCGTCATAATTTATTTAATGTAAAGAGCGACGTTCATAATATTAACGGTAGAAATAATCATAAGTTAGTAGTTCCTAAATTGAGACTCACTAAAATATAATAAAAAAACAATTCTAGGCAATGAAGTTGGTTTTTACAATCAAAATAAAGGTATCAAACACCTTCTTGTGTTCAAAACTTATTATTAAACTAAGGATCATATTGACGATAGGAAGGTCTGTTAATAATAACTTGATAGCAGTTCTGCATACGTCGGTTCTAGATACCATCCCCTAGGGGTGGACTATTAGCATTCTTAGGTCATAAATAAGATATAAAATTACTGTTACATTATAAAATTGCTATAATACCTTGTAAATATAAGAACCTCAAAGAAATAGTGGCGTAGTCAGTTATTTTACATTCATTTAGTACTAAGCTTTAAATGAATTGGTTCTCATATATCAATTATGATGGTGACTCAATAGTCAATACTATAAAAAATTTAAACTACGAATAAGTTAAAAGAGTACCCATTAGGTATCTTGCCGGTTCTTCACCATGGACTTGCTCTTTTGAACCGTGTAGCTAGAATCTGAAATTTCATAACTATTATACCTATTCGAAATAATAAACTTTGACTAGACATTTGATGAAATATCAACAATATTTTAATACAAACGTTAAATAAATAATTTCTATTTTAGCTTATATATGCGTGCCGTACATTAAATTCTTTAAATGAACACAAATTTTGAAAAACAAAGGTATTCTCTTTTTACGCAAAGGTTTTTTTCGTTGTATCCAATAAATTCCTTAAGTTGTTGGAACATAATGAGCTTTCTACTTGTTTCTACATCCTTGCAATGAACACATTCAAAGGATTCCCGATTAAACTTTATACTTATTTTATATATGTGTGTGTAATGTACAATATTTTATACCTTAAAATAAATAAATATGAGAATAATTGATTTGAAAGTTAATTATTTTATAGAAAAACTTAAAATTTATCAGTCTATGAAAAAAAAAATAATTGAAAACAAATTTATAAGCAAGTAACCATGTGTTATAGACCATTAAAATTATCCAATTTAATAAGATTTCACTTTTGTTTTCGCGTCATCGATTCGACAACATGTAAATTTGAATGACGGTAGAGCAGGAACTAAGCTTAATTTGAATTTCAAATTGTAAAGGAAATGTACCGCTTCAGAAACCAAAAAGGTTAAAAATCCAAAAAGTAAAAATATACAATAAAAATAGTCTGCGTATTTCGTATTTAACATTTTTATTTTACCGAATAGTTAAATACTGAGGGTCACACATTATACGCAACATTCCTTTTAATATTCCATTGAAATTATAGATAAAAAAATCTCTGTCTTCGCTACGGTTACCTTAAATCAGAACTTTAGAGATATGAGCCATCAATGGTTTTAATAAGTCTTTCAAATATTTATTTTGGTCCGTTATCAATATTGTATATTTTTATAAATATTTTAATATAAAATGTTTGAAACCAGTTCAGAAAATTTTTTCTACATAATGTGTTACAAACTTTTTTATATTTATTTCAAAAACATTTACTCGCTTCAATTAAAAATATATATTCTTTTAAAGCTATATTTAACTTACTATAACAACCCAGCTATAAGGCTACCGTGGGTATTTTTTTTCAGACAGTACTTTAGATCTACAACGCTAAATACCATGAGGGTAAGCTCCATCGTCTCAAGCAAGCCTTAGTTAACAACCACCTTTCCGTACTTCAACCGCAAGTCTTAGAACTCATATCATTCATCATACAGTTCAGGGGAAACCGACCCTACTGCCATTGGATATATATTTAATTAACCTAAAACCTCGTTAGGAAACATGAATGAATAAAATGTTAGGCTGTTAAAAATAAACAACATATGTAATTTAATACGTCTGGAAACTGTCAAAACCATGGGAGTAATTGATTATACCACTGATATACCCCTAAATCTCATCTTCTCAAGAACACTAGCTGCATTCTAAGCTTCGAATTAAACTTTAAAAATAAAAACCCAATTATATCGGTAATATTTAAAAAAAAAAATACTATATAGAAAATATATAACAGAATTTATCTTAATAGATAAATTGTCCCATATGAAGCCCAAAGGTTAATTTGTTTCGAAATACATTTATTGCCGTATAACTTTTGCTTTATTCATTTTTGTCGATAGTGGAACGTTATCATTTGCTCTTCGCCATCTTGTTTTCATGAAATATGAAAATGGCATCAGCGACCGATTGACGAGTTTATGATACGTTACAATAGCAACGAATACGCTGGGGGCTCCGATAAAGTGTAATCGGCTTTGATTAAATTAATAACTTTTTTAAAAATTAAATACTACAAATGTTAAAATTTTAAAACGATTAATATGAACCTATTTTAAATATACTTTGTGAATTTTTAATAGATGAATTATACCATACTTTTATGAATACTTATACGTTAATACCATTCACTGATATGATATTACATATTAACAGTAGACATAATTTTACACTACCACTTGGTGGCCGATCGCGGCCTTGGTTTGATGCGTCTGTCAGGGCTGCAGCAGCTGGCAAACGGTAAGCTTATCAAGCTGGGGCAATGCGCTAGTCACTAAGGCTCCGAACTCGTAGAGTTCTGAAGAGGAAATATAACCGTGCCTCCAAATTCTTCAAACGGCAAATCGCTAGACCAAAGTTCAAGCATGTCGTCAAGATTGGGGATCAGCTAGCAAGGCACCCTGGCACGCGAAAATTTTGGGCACTTTCTAAGGCCACTCTGGGCAACTTTAGCCAGCCGTCCCTACCGCCACTGCACATGGGGAATGACTCCCGCATAGCAAAAGAGAAACCCGATCCCTTGAGCACCCTTTTCGCCTCTAACTCGACTTTGGACGACCAAGGGAAGACACTGCCTATCATCCCGCGGTGTCAGAGCGTCAGAGCTCAATGCCGGAAATAGTTTTTCAGCAAACAACTATCAGGCAGTCTGTATATTCCTTGGACGTTCATAAGTCGAGTGGGCCGGATGGCATTTCTCCATTGGTGCTACGAACGTGTGCCCCTGATCATCAATGACCGGCAGTATGGCTTTCGCCATGGTCGATCAGCTGGTGATCTTCTGTTATACCTTACGCACTGTTGGGCAGCGGTTATTGAAAGCAAGGGAAAGGGGCTGGTAGTTAGTCTGGATATGGCAAAAGCCTTCGATCGTGTATGGCACAAGGGGCTTCTTTCGAAACAACCTTCCTATGGGCCTCCCGAGAGTTTCCTCCTGCACACCAATGATATGTTGGATTTTCCCAACATACATTGTTATGTGGATGACAGCACTGGGAATGCGGTATATTACGGTCGTGCAGATCTCTCTCGGGAAAACGTCGATAGAGTGCCGAAATAAACTTGTGTCTTCAATAAACACCTCCCTGGGGATGATCTCTGAATGGGGTGAACTGAACCACGTTTAGTTCAATCCCCTAAAGACACAGGTTTGAGCGTTTACCACTAAGAAAATGCCATTTGTCGTATCACCGCTCTTCGAGAGCACTTCTCTTATTACATCGCCAAGTATCAGAATACTGGGTCTCGCCATTTTAAGCAATTGTCAGTTTCGTGGTCATCTGGAGAGCAAGGTCAAGTTGATTTCGTTGAAAGTGGGAGTGATTAATAGAGCGAAGCAGTATTTCAAACCTGGCCAAAGACTTGCGCTCTATAAGGCACAATTCCGGCCACACTTGGAGTACCATTCTCATCTCTGGTCCGGATCACCCCAACACCAGCTTCTACCATTTGACCACGTACAACGGAGAGCTGTTCGGATTGTCGGGGACCAGGTGCTGTGCAAACGGCTGGACTCTTTGGCATTGCGTAGAGACGTGGCTTCTTTGTGTGTTTTCTACCGCATTTACAACGGGGAGTGTTCCGAAGAACTATTCGACCTGATGCCTACCGCCGAATTTCACCACCGCACAGCTCGCCATCGCCTCCTTTACCATCCATACCACCTGGATGCGTGGCGATCTTCAACTTTGCGGTTTTCAAGGACTTTTTTCCCACGTACCACACGAATGTGGAACGAACTTCCAGGTTTTTCCAGATCGATACGACAAGGGTACCTTCAAAAAAGGCATATACTCCTATCTCCAAGGCCGGCAATGCTCTTGTGAATCCTCGGATGTTGCAAGAGTTCATGGGCGACGGTGATTATTGTTTATGTTCTCTAATCTAAAGTTTATATTTTCAGGGATTATATTGAGTTGTTGTTATTATGAGTTATTTTGAACCAGCTTTATTTACAATCACATTGGCAGCTATAGTACTAAGTGGACGGAGGACGTTCAAGACAAGTCTAAAAAAAAAAAACTATAGTATTAATTATTAGTGAACATGTTTCAATCCGAAAGTACCAATGACTTCCGGCGTTGTTAGTCCTAGTGTTGTAACTGGTATACCATTAGTTCGGTTTTCAAAATGTTTTCAATTGGAAAAAGCAAACAGAAAGAGAGTTAAAATAGCATTTTTTTAGTACTGCGCTGTGCTTAAATTTCAAGTCTTTATGTTTTATGTAATCAGAATATTAGTTTCGTCACTAACAGACGGACAGACAAAATTTAATTAATAAAAATCCAATACTAACATGCAATACTTTAAGCCTTCTCATATTTTTAATATAGAAGTATATTTATATAGTCTATAAACCAACTTAATTATCATCTCACTCGGTGACCATATCTCTTTATAAAATATTTTAATAAATCGTGAACTTCATAATATTTTCAAGTTTTTACTGGAACTCACTTCATTATTTATAAACTTTTTGTTATAAAGACTTTAATCGACCATTATTCACTTTAAAGCGTGAAAGATAAGTGAGGTATTAAAGATAATCCAGATTATCCAGAGCTTTTTTTTTAATTTCCTGTTTTTTCATTTTACAATCAAAAGCTATAAATGCCTTTCTAATGTAAAAATATACATTTTTAAAAAATTTTTATAATAACTTTATTCCCCGGTGAAGCTGATTGCAATAAGCACTTACATTATTTTTAAATAATTATTAATCAATAAAGGATTTAAATATAGTCACAAGAAAAAGAACAAACGAGCTTGTGGGTTATAATTTTAAGTGATTACAGCAATTAATGGTTAATTATTTTAAAATATTCAAGTTTCAGTCAAATTGTAAGTCTTCAAGGTGGGTAATAATTGAGATTTCAAAAGTAAATTGTCATATAATAGAGTGAGTAATATTAATTAATATGATGATAATCACTGCACCATAAAATAATGAACTCATTAGTATGTAGCACATGAAAAATGAGTACGAAACCCTAATAATCTACACAAGAATAACTATCTTTAAATATGAGTTTAGCGATAACTGACAGTAAAGATAAATAATTCAGTGATAATCACCTCACTAACGAACCGATTTATCCACTTCATTTAAAAGGAGTGGTCACATGCGTTGATTAACTAGTATTATATTCCTGAACTTATATGTTACTTACCCAGAATACCTTCAGTATATGAAGGTATTCTTTGAGTTTTTATACAGGTGAATATTTAAAATTAAGAACAAACAAAAAAAATCAAAGTGAGTCGCACCTCTTCTTATTAAATTAATAATGTTATTTAATAATAATTTTAACTAATTTATACGATATTTTTTATAAAAAAATGTATACGTACGTAGGTACGTAAAATTTTAAGTTTTTTTATATGCATATTTTAAATTAATAAATTACTTACTTTTTTATATAGTGTTTTATTATTATCGTGTTACAATATTGTATATAAACCAATTCCTTTAAATTTAAGGAAATTCTGTTTATTCCCTAAAGGTCCTTTGTTAAAGAAATTGTTCCTACGGGAGGTATTTATATATGTAAGAAATATAAGTAAAAGGAAATTTTGTACAAGAATATAAAGTGACATGTAAAAAAAAATTACTTACGTCACTCACTCACTGCATTGTTTGTCCTGAAAAAATTGCTACTGACACATATAGGAGAAAATATATATTTTTTTTAAATATAAGTTAAAACATAGATATTTTTATTAAATATGCATAAATTCGGTATTCGATAATATATGGTTACCGTCAGCGATACTAGTAGTACTTCAATAAATAGTAATACTAGTAGTACTTCAATTAGTAGTAAAAGAAATAGTATAAATTAATGAACATTAAAAGGAGCCTTAAAATATAAATTGTTTAGGATAAACAAAGATTCCCAATTGTCACTATAAAATTCTAGGGCAGGGAATAACAGCTGCATTATATTTGACCTAACCCATATAACGGGCAAGTCAATAGAGTTCTGTTGTCCGTCTATCAATAATTGCCTTTAATCATTACCCGGCGGGCTATGTTCGAACTCGCCTCACTCTCTAATTGGCTTTTGCCACGAACATTGATTTACACATAAAGTAATAAGAATGACTTGTGGTTGTATCACCTCGATCATTTCACATTTTAACATATTGACGAGCTTATGAGGTTCAATATCATGTGCTTGAAGATGTATAACATTTAATTGACCTATATCAATTACAATACGGTTTTCGGTAATTTAATTAATTTTGAAAACTATCCTTTAATCGATACGTTGATGTTAGTACTGATAGCAAAAATTCACTAGAAATAAAAGAAATAACTTTGCCGGAAATTTATTTTTCCTATATCGTAAAAAAGTCACGAGAGAACCTCATTAGTGACGACTTTGATCTCCGTCGGTATTTTTCATGTAACACTTCAGGATTTTCCCTCAAGTACAATTAAGTATAAAACGTAAAATAACTTTTTGCCGTTTTAAAGTGAACGTATTTTAACCTCTCATTATCGATGTTGTAGTTCTGCTTCTTTGTATTATTCATATTATGAAAAAAAAACGCTTTTAAGTCGTCAATAATAAATTTATTCGCAAACTTCCATCATGTAAATTAAAATTGTCTTTAATCCTCTGTTTCTTAGAATTGTTGCGTTTATTCTTGAATACATTTCTTCTAACAGAGCAGCAATTATCAAGGAAATATAATTGTGTTAAACAAACTCTGGCTAGACAATATTATGTAATTTAACTTATCTACAGCTATCTAATACGACTGATCGAAACATAGCAATCGCGCAATCGCGTGGGTTACCTGTCATTAACGGCCAGTAATTGGTGTCAAGATTGAAGATCATTGGTGTTAAAAGATTAGGGGCATCCCAACTTGGTGGGGTTGCCGGGGGGTTTCTTAGTAATCAGTAATTGTTATTGGAAACCATTGTTCATATTCGTGTTTTTCTACTAAATTAAATACATTCAGTATAACATTTTGGAGTAAATATTTTATAAAATGTATTTTATGAATATATCCACACTTAATAACTTTTAACCAACCTGTTTTAAATAAGTAAAAGAATCTAGTATTATAGAGACAGTAGAAACAACCGTCTCTGAAACTATTTGTATATCATATTAAAATTTCAGCTCAATAGGTGCAATAATTTGAGTTTTTGAGGCGTACACAATATACAGAACATTTTTATGTACATAGTTATGTACGCACAATTTGTTGTGTAATATATATTTAATCAGATGAATGATTTCCACTGAAACAACTTTGCATATTTCTATCCCCAGAATAATTTCAGGACCGGCCTATGAGGGTAAATAATAAATATTCATAACTACTTTCTCGGTCTGCAGCGCCGAGTGCTCTTTCTCATCATTAAAATTTCTAACGTTATTTCAGTAACACTATTTTCATTTTGAATATTCTCTTTAAAATATTCAAATAAAGTACTATATAACACGAGCTTTTCAAAAAATATCATTTGGAAAAATGGAGTAAATACTTTTAGGTATATTATTATTTTAAGAATTAACACTAATCCAGCATTTATTGAGATTAAATATTGTTGAAATATACTAATTATTTTCTAACAGTGTGATTTAATATTATAAATAGTCTTTTATCATTTTATAATAGGTTTTATATTTTTTATAAATAATAACACTTCAAAGAAATAATTTATTCATTACTGCAATAATTAAATTGTATTTCATTAGAAGCACAAATATTTAAACCACGGGTCAATTAATTAACAACAGTTCCATTAGAACAATTCAAAACTTGTTAGATTTACAAAATAGGGCTCAATGTAGTGTGAGGGAAGGTCAGTTGGAAATGTTATTTATTATTTAATTGTAATCCTATGCCTTGTTAGTCAAGGTGAGAGTTTTGTACAAGGGTTACAAGTTTAAAGTGAACCTTTATTGCTCGCGCACCTCAATTCGTAAGATAAATTGGTTTTATAATTTTGTTTTTGCATTTTGGGATTGTTTGCTGGGGTTTTTGCATAAACCTGATTTATTTTATAGTGACCCGATTTAACTTTTTCATTAATTGAGATTTAAAGCTCTTTGTCTTACGTACAGTTTCTTTTTATCTTTATTCTACTGTAATATAATGTTTAAAGTAATTCTTGTACTATCATGTCTGGTAAAGAAATATAATTTTTTTAAAGTAGAAATTGACTCGATACAATTTCTACATGTCTATTGTAATTATGTTAGATAGATAATTTGTAAAATATTTTCCAAGGCTACGGAAAACTGTCTGAGTTTCCTTTTCTAAAATCCAGTTTAATATGCTTCACTGCATTTCGTTTTAATATTCTAAAGAATGTTAATAGGTATTAAAATTAAGATTCTTTACAATGTAGATTTTCTTAGAAAATGAAGTTTAAATTAATTTTTAGGTTGCTACTTACAGTTAAAATTGGGGAATGCGAATGTGATTTTGAATATCTGCTACCGACATTCGCTAATGCGATTATTCAGTTTTTTTTCTAACTTAGTCCATATTGTCTATGGCTTGGTGGCGAAAAAATTCTCACAGAATCGCTAAACTGTAAGGTAATATCCTCATATAGTACAGATGAAGGATAAGTGTAATTTAATTTAGGTAGTTGATGAAGTTTTTAAAAGATTGAGAACAGCGACTTGCACGCATTTATTGTAACACAGATAAAACAAAAATATATTTACTAATTTGAATTCCATAGTTACAATAACTAAATAACAATAGCCAAATAAAATAATATAATCGTAATTCTAGCACGAATTTTAAATACTAATGAGTTGAAAATAAAATATTACTGCGACAAAAGCGCAATTAATTAAAAAATTAATATAAAAATAGTTCACAGCAAAGCTTCAGGAAAAATTAAAATTAAATATTAAAATTGCTTATTTCACTGAAACTTTAAACAATTATAATTAAATTCTATAATATTAAAATAAATAAATTTAAAATCAACTTGAATTTCGAAAAATTAAATTATA
This sequence comes from Melinaea menophilus ssp. n. AW-2005, assembly GCA_918358695.1. Classification (NCBI taxonomy): domain Eukaryota; kingdom Metazoa; phylum Arthropoda; class Insecta; order Lepidoptera; family Nymphalidae; genus Melinaea; species Melinaea menophilus. The sequence continues at coordinate 3,732,357 of OU911046.1, read as the reverse complement.
TTAAAGTGACTTTTACTAATATTTTTTTACATACACATTTCTATGTTTATACTTCATTGTTTATTTATTAATGATCCGTTCCATTGTGACGCTTACGATTATTTAATCCTCAACCTTTGTATTATCAAATATTTGCTGTAGTTTCAGTATTAACTAATTTCGGCCAGAATATATAAGGAGGAACAAACTCAAATATTATTAGTTTTAAAAACAAAACGCTATTATAAGTCAAAAGTAAATGAAATTAGACCATGACAAGTCGATCACGGTCTCTTTGTAAGATAGAGATCCAGAAATGTTTAATGTCATTAAAACTTCGTTTTAATTTAACAGTGATTATTAACAGACAAAAAAATAAATAAATGTTCGAGCGAATGATCTTATAAAAATCACAAATCATTTATATAATATAAGTTAAAATATTTTTTTTTCAACAAATACTATTCCAACTTTCCACCTTTTTCTTACATAAAAAGTATTTATTTATTTTATTTATTTATTTAGTAGTACAATAAAATATTTTTCTATATGGAATTCAGAATTTATCATATAGAATATTTGTTTCTGTAGACAGATAGTTGAGATTGGATTTCCGAAAAAGTAACATGCGAGATTTTATGGTTATGCAAAAGGATTGTATTGCTTTGACAAAAAAACTGCGGAAGACTCGTAAAGAAACAAAGCAATATAAACTGATTGTTGAAATTTTATTATGAAGTTTATTATTTTTTTACGGCAGGTGATGGGTAAAACTAACTATCAAGTCAAGCGTCGGATTCAAGAATTAGAAAAGGTTTTTTTTTTCTGAATACTATTATTGGATTTACTCGTATTTTTGAATTTGTCTATCTTTCTACATCTTTTATTGAATTGAATTTTGATTAGTTTTTTTTATAAATTAATATTAATAAATGATAACTTTTAAAACAGGTTTAAAAATGAGGTAGTTTTAACTATTCCTGTCTATTTCAGTAATGTTAGTTTTGCGGTACGAAAGTTTAAGTTTATTAATACTAACTGAATTATCTACCAATAATATTATTCTTTTTGATATGGTGCATATTAACTAGATGATATAAAAAAATACACATAGCATTTTGAAAACCGTTTATAAAATAGATACTTTTATTTCTTATATCTTATATAACTAACATCAGAAGAAAAACGTAAAGACAGTTAGGAATCGAAAAAAGTCTCCTTAAACGTTAAATCTACTACATCTAAAAATACACCACTAATATTGTAAGTCAAATAACTATGTAAGTATATTCCAAAATCACGAGATAACCTGGACTCTTGGATCCTTAACTGTTTTATGATGTATCAAATCTACCCATTTCTATATCGTGCTTAGCACCCACTTAATATCTTGGTTTATTACGAAATAAAAATAAAAATTATATAAACTACACTGATTTTATTTTTTATCTGATGTTAAAGAAATATAAACATAAATAAAATACATAATAAAATTAAAACGAACGCTTAAAATATAATAAATGCAATAAAATGTTAACAAAATTTTTCTTATCAATAAATATTGAATATGTAACAGATCTGTTGTTGATTTTTGAACAGCATATAAATTATCTATAGCACCGGTTACTTCCAAAGTCGTTGCTTTTGCCCAAATTAGTAATTTACAGTACAGTTGAAATTACTGAAACTCGAATAACAGACTGGTTCCGATGATCTGACTTATTGAGAAAATAAATAACAACACTTACTTTAGTATTAAATCATAATATTTAGAGTAAATACATATGTATTTATTTATATATCAAATAATAACTTAATGATATAACTATTAGTCATGATATAACATGTTTAAGGTAATAAATGTTCTACCTTAATAACAGGCCAGAATTAGTATACTAATAGCCTACTAATTTTGGTTCACACAAGAAAACATACAAAGCATCAAAGAAGTTTTAAAAGTTATTAACTCACTGAGTTCCAAAATATTTATGTGCAATCTGCTGAAACAGTAAAAAAAAATAACAGGACTAATTTTCGGACAAAATTTTTACGCTTTCTTATAAATAATTTTAAATAAAGGAGTCCTTTCATTCCAACACTGCTTTGACTGATTTGACGAGAACTCGGTTAATAAATGTAAAGGTATTGTAATAGGTAGGTATCAACTTAAGTGTGAGATGCATCGTTATTTTTAAATAAAGTTTATTTTATGAAACAACCTATCTTTGAATCTTAATGAACTAAATTTGTAATTTTAAATATTCTATACAACTCTTATTCTTATAGGTTGCTTTTTAAACTTACATGAGGGCCGTCGAGGTTTTAAATCTTTTGTTTATTTTGGTATTTGGAGGTCAGTTTAGTTGTTATTATATTTATTTAATATGTGTGATGTGTATTAAAACATCTGAAATCAAGATCTTTTTAATCTAGCATAAAAACTTTTTCAGCTTAGTAGCTGTCAAGGGCAAGGAAACGACAATTGAAATTTAGCCAGTTAAGCGATTGGATGTGAACAACATCAATTAAAATCTATAAAAGTTTAGCAACGATTTTTTTTAAATACATCAGTTATGAAAGATTATAAGTACAGAGGAATAACGAAAAGTAGTTTTAGGGTCCACTATTGTATTTTATACCTATTTTTCAATAGAACTATTTTATTGAATAATTGGAATAATATAATAACAAAGTCTAGCAGATAAATAAAGATTAGCTTTGTAGTTCCACAAAAATAATGAACTAATTGCGGCGAGTGTTGCGTATAGTATTAAAATAGTTCGTAATTCAAAAATAAGGCAATGTTGCATCACGGTTCATTGATCAAAGTAATGAAAGGAAGGCTAAACTCTTTAGAAACTCCCCAAGATGCTATTGTGATTAAATTTTCATGTTCTTTAAACAGTAAAGGGCCTCGTTTTAGACAGACGATGGTAGGTATTCTTTGTCTAGTATTAAATGTGTTATTTTTCTGCGCATACTCTTTCCATGATTTCTTTATATGTGTTTGCAGTATTTTCCGATTCAGATTTGTTGAAAGACATACTCTTATTTTATACGTTTATTATTATAACTTTTGCTGTTCCATCAAGACGTTCTTATAAAAAATATATAAGCTTACAGTCTAATAATTTAGACTGTAGCAGTGAGAATAAGAAAATTTAATATCATGATCGTACTAAAAAGTTCTGTGTAATGTTTCACATTGTTTTAATTTGCATTTAAAATTTATTTAAAAGGTATTTTAAAGGTATTTATTATATTTAAAAAGTATTTTTTTCTTTAAGATCTTATTATTACATTTTGGCCTCACTGTGCTATTATCTGAATCCTGGAGACTTTCGAAATAAAATGTTTAGTTTACTTTCTTCTAAAATTGCTTCTTTGAAGTGAACAATATTTATTAGTAATAAGAAATGTGAATTGTAATATCTTTTTGTATCTGCCTTAATGAATATGAATATGATTGCTTTTTAACATACATAGATTTTACATGACTATAAATTTTTATATTGCAAGGAAATAAAAGGAGGGATATCCTGTCATGAAGCTAGTATAGAAAATATATCAGTACACCTAAACTTAATTAAAACTTATAATCAGTGCTGTATTTTTACAGATTAAGACCTGAAAGCTTTTTGGTTGTGACTTTTTCATTACGTAAAGTATAGGTAAAAAACAAATTTGAGAAAAATAAAAGTTATGTCTCAAAAAGTTTTTCAATTTCAATTGTAATTAAGACGTTTTAATAAAAAAAATTGAGGATTTGATTGTTTTAAGTTTTATTAGTATTTTTTTTCTAACCTCTTCTAAAATATATTTTGTTACTTTGTGTATTAAAAATATATGATATAATAACTTCCAAACTATTGAAATTTTGAAAAATGTTAAATTTGAATAATAGAAGGTAATTTTAATATTATTCATCCAGACTACAGCAAATTTATTTATCCTTCACATTCTAATAATTCGTTTAAGATTTTTTCAGAAAATTAGAGTTGTTATATCATTCTGGAAAAATGTATATTGAAGATTCAAATCGAACTCCAACCGAAAATAAGGGGCAGATATAAGAGTATATGTTGCAAAAAAAGTGGATACAATTATTTTTTTTAGTTTCTTATTGTTTCGCTGTGTTTTAATAAGACATTAAAAGCATAATAATAGTTTACAATTGAATACTTTAATTTATTTCAGTGCTTTAATTAATTTTACTTTCACATTCACTAATTTCAAAATAATCCAATCTTTATAATTAGTATATTTAATATATATATATATATATATATATATATATATATATATATATATATATAAGGTGTATCTGCCTACAAAGAACCAGTTCCAAATAAGGTTTTTCTTTTCAAACTTCCCAAACTTAATATTTATATCGAAACGGAGTGTAAAAGAATCTCCGTAATCAACCCCATAATTACCGCTATTAATGTGATATTGAATAACAGTTAATTTTATAGTTATTTTATAGGTGGGCTTCATCAATGCCGGTACCCTCATTTTTATTTTTTTCTGGCCTCTACGACCTTTTAAACATTTACTACATTTGGTATTTTAGTGTTGTTTTATAATACAAAAGTGCCTAACTAACTGTTGTATTTCTCAGTTTAATCATGCTTTCATTGAACAGGAAATTCTTAGCTAGCTTACAGGCTAATTTTGTCTGCTATTACAAGCGACATTAAGCAAATATTTGCCAGCTTGTTAGTTACGTTGAAGAAAAATAGTTAAATGTTAAAGTAGGATCGATATAAACACATTGCCGTTTTAATTCAACTAGGATACTTTGAAACTAGCTCTTCGTATCTAGAATCCATTTTCATCGTAATATGACAATAGATTGAAAAATACAGTTTTTAAGGGACTGAAAAAGTAAGTTTAAATGATTTTATTTTGTATAAATGTTTGTTGTAATGTGATGCACTACAAAAATATTACATACTCGTAATAACATGTTTCTAATTTTTATTTATTGTATGAAAATAGAAGTGACCTAAATGCGTTTTGGTGACGGTGAAGGTTGCAATTGTAATCAATTTATTTTATATAACTCTTTTAATAATTTACAAATGAAATTTACAATTAATTAATGTTAATAATACTAAGCGATTGACTTCATAATTTCTTTAGTGACAGTAGCTCGTAGCTCGTATCCCACCAATCGCGGCAACGCGGGCTGTGTCTTCTTTGTTTAACATGAGGGTATTTAATAGTCCGCACTTTTATATTATTTCATTGGATAAGTTCAAGTCCATCCACTTGTAATGATCATCTTTAAAATAAATTATCAGCAGAATCATTTACTTTTTGATTGATGATATGAAACCGAATAATTTTTTGATTAAAATAATTAAAATTACAACGTAATGGATATTGCAATATAATATGTTATGTAATAAAATAGTTTAGGTCACTGGTTTAGTCGTCGATAACGAGACAATTTTTTATTTAGCGCTTTAATATCCCTTACCACGATGCCTTCCTACTCTTAAAAGTAGTATCTTGTAAGGCTGTTTCTTTCTAATCCAGATTTTTTTTGGTTTATTTTAATGTATGTTTCATTGAATTAAATATCACCTTTAATTAAATAATATGAAACATGTCTATTGCAGTCTATTTACTGAACGTAAGTATTCCCAAAAGGATACTTTCTTTAAAAATATAAATTCGCTCTATGACAGACAGGCGGGCAATGACAAGGGTCCAACCTCATTGGAGCTAAAACGTGATCGACCTGGCAATAGTTAGTGGATCCTTAAAGCCCAAAATAGATTCATACATATAGTCTGGAGTAAAAATGAATTTCAAAAAAGCTCATTTTCGATTTCGGTTCCAAAATAAAAAAAGTGTGAAAATAGTTTATGAAGTACCTTAGAAAAACTTTTTATGTTTACATTATAAAAATAATTAATAACTTCTATTAACCTCTATGCAATGGCTTGTATTTTAATTAGCTGAATAAATAAAAAAAAACATCATTGATATTTTATAGTTATATTTATGGATTTTTAGTTATATTTATGGATTTTTTTTTTAATAATTTTTAGTTTTTTGTGTTTTTTTTTTGCACGCCTACCAATGTTCTCTCATGTACATCCTAAGGTTGGCTGGTAGAGAATGTCTTTGTGGCATTAAGCCCGCCTTTTGTGCATTATTTTATGTATTGTGCAATGAAGAATTAAATAAATAAATAAATAATAAATAAATATTTACAGTATCCCAGAAGATGTATTTCAAATCTTGCTGTGTTCATTTTTTGATCAATTTATTTAATCGAAATAAAAATATTTTTATCAAACATCTTTAATCAACAGACCTTAGTTCCGTCCATCTGTATTTTATCCCGTCATGATTAATAACGCATACGAATGCTTATAGTTCTTCTCATTATTAACGTGGCACTAGTTCTAGGATGTTTTGACTTGTATTAATAAATATTGAATTTAAAAGTGAGATTCATTTGTTTGTCGGAACATTATTTCGTGTATTAGTTATATAAAATAAATATCCATGAAATAGTGTTATAAAAAAAAAATAACCGCGTTCTGATCTTCCGTCACGAAACAATAGAGATGTCAGCTGTTAAGGTGTAAGAATTTATATATATACATATATATAGAATGAGTTAAAAATGTTAGTTTTATTGATATTGATATATCTATATATATGTATATAAATTTGGCCCGATTTGTTTTTGAGTAATATAATATTTTTTCAGGTGCACTTCAATTAAATTGTAAGTGGATTCGATTTGAGTGTCAAGTGATAAGTTTTGTTAAAAAACCTCGAGACGAGGGCCATGTTGCGGCTGTGGAACTCGTGGGACTGGTGAAATAGAGGATTTCCTTAGCGATTTGGATAAACCAGGTATGTCTTTATAGGTACAAGATTTGAAAAGGCTATTTCTTTTAACAATGTATCAATAACTAAAAGAAGTGTTATAACTATATTTCAATTAAAATTTGAGATAATCATGCCGTTTGTAACAAACCATTAATTAGTAAACCTAAATTACGAGGTAAAGTAGATGAAAAATATGTTATATTCATTTAGATAATTATAAAAATAATACCAAACTAAACAAATTGGCTTTAATTTTACTGGTTTTGTTCTAATATCTAACTTAAATGAATTGGTTACTGAATAAGTCAAAAGCTGATTGATATTTAAATATTTTTTCTAGATTTTACAGATACAGTCCTAAAGCAAATAAATCTGTTTAGTATTAGAGAGAGTATAAGATTTAAGTATTGCCCGCTTTGAAAGAAGTTTATGGATGGCATGCGTCGTTTTTCTTATTTATAATTCATATACTTACATCCAATAGATGGTTGAAGGTAAGCTATTGTTTTATCAAGCGGGTATGTTATCAAAAGCAGTGTGAGATTGTTTCTACTCTCTTTATACATTTACAATTGTATTATTATTACTTTAGTTAGCCATTTTAAACTTTAGGTCTTCATTAAAATTTAAATCATTTATTGTTTAACTCAAATTGTAAAACAAAAAAAAAATGAAATCCCCGCTTTGCATAAACCACTTTAAAATTAACATTTTAAAAAAAATATTTAAACAAAAAGGTACAAGGTTTAAATAGGTAAAGAGAGGTTTAAATAATCTATGTAATTGCGTTATTAATTTAACGTTTATAAACATCTGATACATGTATATTTTTATAAACATCTGATAAAATAGTAACAATGTGGCAGGAGCATATGTTAAACTAATATAATATTATACTCACATGTTAGGATATTGCATATTGTCACGGAAATATTAAAGTTATCTTAATGTCGGTCGTTCTGTAGTCACTTTTTAATATCAAATTTATTATCATTTTGTAATAATATCCATTACTTTAATTTACGATCAAGTAACAAGTCTGTAGGTACGCCCTATTTTACTGTGTTGTAGATTATATTATAGTACAATACATCAAAGACCTATATGAATGGTCGATCGTTAATATGCTCGTATTTTACCTGTTTCAGCTTTTACTTGTAATAAACCTGATATTGTATTATCCATGCCTATGCGAGTTTATACTTTATTTAAGATACGTTGTACTTTTATTTATTTATTATACCTAAAGTCTAATTGTTGTTTTGAACATTCGTTTACTATTAACAGCAACGGGAGTACATACATGTACAATATTGATATTACAATTATACAATATTTGTATATGAGTATGTTAACAGAACTGTTATATAATCAAATACTATTTTAAAGTCTTCAAGTTCGTAATAAAACTGTTTTTTTCTAAATCACGTGAAAAAGTAAATTAACCAATTTAACAAGATTGACTAATAAAAGCTATTTTAAAGGCGAGAAGTTGTCAGCAATTAAGAACCGCACAAGGAACTCATCGCACGTCTAAATACATATCATCACTGATTGTATCACTGGAAATTAGTTTCATTAGACTTCAAACCACAATACCATTCAAGTCAAGAAAATTACTTTCCTACTGAGAACAATTTTTATGCGACTGGAAAGTTCAAAGTACAAAATTTATAACTCTTTTGACTGATAGAAAATGTAGAACATGTTGTTCCCAAGTTTGTTATTGGAAAGTAGTTTCTTATTAGGGTCTTGTGAATTTAATTGGATAGTTTTCTTCGGGTTAGCATGTGGTCTTATGTTATATATATGTACAAAGAAAGTTTTCTAATTATTTTTATTGGTCCTAGATTTGCTTAAAAAAAGCATAGTAAGTAATAAAGTTGTACACAATAATAAAAATAATGTATGAATTTAATCTGTGAACTATTAATAATATTAAGAATTTATATACCATATATATGGTGCCATGGTTTTTGCGAAAACTGTTAGTCTCAAGTAAAGTGAAAGCTAGTTTCATTTTTTTTCACTATTTTGTAACAATAGACGTCTCGAGATTCAGGGTCGCTAAAGATTGGACCACAGGCAGTTTCCAAGATCCTACATGATGATCTGAAAATTATAAGGGTTGATTCGTGATGGATACCTCATTCACTCATCGAGCAGCAAATATACCATCATATTGATTGCTGCAAATTTTTACATCCTTTCAATCGACAAAAAAACTTGTATCTACAGCTATAATCGTCTCACTAAGCAAAAATTCACCTACTTAGTGTTAAAAAAGGACGAGTTACCCACAAAACTTAGGTGCTGTCGCAGTCTTAACAAAAACTGATAGTAGTTTTTTTTTGACGAAGTAGACAAATACCAGTAATTTTACTAGAATATTGTAGAACAGCACTAGTGAGTGGTATTGCGAAGTTTGTCTTCGTCAAGTTTAAAGTTGAATAGCGACGCCCCAGAGTGGAGTGCGCGGCATTCTTTTCCATCGAGATAACGAGCTCCGAGATAACCGCTCACATAACTGATAGAAACCATCGACTATTTGACATCTTCGGGGTACAAATTTTACCGCATCCTCCGTGCAGCGCACCTTTAGTTCCATGCGATTTCTTTTATTTGCCTACAGTTAATGAATTATTTCGTGGGCGAAGATTTAACAACGCAAACGAGGTTAAAAATTTCGCAGGCTATTTTTCGATATATCACCAGATACGTTTAAATGTTTTGAAAGCTAGACCACCTGAATTCATAAAAGTATAAAGCATGTATGGGAATATTTTGAAAGCATTATAAAAGATTTCTCAAAAGCGTACTATTTTTCATTTCACTATAAATTTTTGGAACAGCCTAAGTACATGTTATAGACTCTAAATCATAGTTTTCTTATTTATGTTACTGATTCTGTGCATTTTATCAGAATTAATTTTATTCAAATTTGGTAGTATTTTGCTTATTGCCCAAGTTTATACAAAACTTTTTTACCCCTGGTTCTTTTGAAAATAACAATAGAACTTGAAAGGCTAATTTTCTCGTTGAAAAATACTAGAGCGTCAACTACATAATATATTAAAAATGTCCGGTTAAAATTTATTGATATTTTTATGCCCGGTGATGGCAAAATATGTTATTTAGTTGACTGGGGATGCTGACCATCTAACAATCCAAAGGGTAATTAAACAATATTTAATTTTATTCATAATAATATTTTATAAGAAAAGTTTCTTATCTATGACATTTCAAACAGAACTGTTATTGTTACCTTTTCTGCGAGGACGTGTTTTTGATTATTTATTTACTTATTTTTTTACTAGAGCTATATTAGATAATCTTAGAAATATATCTTTTATATTAAATAAATAAACAAAAAATGCCCAATTAATACAATGGTTACAACATTCTGTCAGGAAATATTTTATTAGGAGAAATATTCCTTTAATTTTGATGGTGTAGTATCCCAAGTATTTTCCGTCCCATACCTCTATGAAACAAAAGAAAAAGTATTAAAATCTTACTTACTCTAATTTCACGTATGTATATCTATCTTACTTAAATAGTTAGTATGTTTTACAGTAAAATAGATAAGACTGCATCTCTTGGGAGCTAAACCCAAATTTTCAAATCTGATAAGATAGAAAATATTAACATAGAATAAAGTCATTTGGTATTTAGGTGTGTGGGTCATGATTTAGTGAAACAGTGACGTTGCTTGATATACATTTATTCACACCTATACAATTACATTGCGCGACTGACTCCGTGACTCAGTGAGTGTGACTGAGTGTGGTGCGTTCATCGCACCTCACTTATATACATTATACATATTATACTTATATATATATATATATATATATATATTTATATATATACACTTATATACATTATACATATTAATATTGCTTACTTGCACAATATATCCCCTACACGTACCTATATACATAAAAACTAAACTGCTATAGAACCTTGACTAGTGACAGCTATAATTTTTACTTGATAAATTGTTGGTCCCTTTGAGCCAGTAAGCAAATTTGCAATGCATATGACGCAGGGCCATATATTATCGCGTTTAATATATTGTTGTGATATTCAACTGAATATGTATGAACATCGTAAACTATATTAACGCATTATCCATTTTTTATCTCTAAATATTAATAGTCTAACATAAATAATTATAAATTATGAAATGACAATAAAAAAAACACAAGGTTTATGTTAAATCACTATGAACTATTGCTCTGGTAGAATATATAGTAAGATAATTAATTGAAATTAAAGAAAGGCACTCATATATATGTTTTAGGTAGTCAAATAATGACATTAAAAAAAACTAGTCAGTTTTATCAACGACTCGGATAATCTTGAAACACAATATATACTGGCCACTTTATTTATATATAAATAAAATGCCTGTAAAATCTATAACGTTCATTTAGAACAGGGATCTGAGATTTACAAACATTATGATTATTTATTACAAAGAATACAAATTAAAAAACTTGCATGGATTGTATTGTAAAGTGTATATAAATAGTTACAGAGAATTATATATAAAAAGTAAAAATTTGAATAATATTTTTGTATAATACTGAATGTCAGCTTCACAGTTGCACTGCCATTTATTTTCAATTAACTGACTGAGTGCTACACTTACATATCAATACATACTTATAAAACAGTATTCTACGTATACGTTGATTGTAAAACAAAATTCATTTATTTATTTAGATAAATAATTTATTATAGATATTATATTGAAAAAAGATAGAATTTTATTATGTAAGAATTAAGATCCATAAGATAAGCAATGAATATTTAAAATATTATATTTAAGTTTAATTCCTCTCAAGTGCTAATTAAAAAATAGAACATATATTTTTCTATATGTAGCTAGAGGGAATCGAGAAACCTCGCTAACATAAAATAGTAGTGTATCCGGTTTATATAAGATATCAATTTAGATAATTGTTGTTAATCTCTAACACTCATAAATCCATTTTCAATTTTTTGTACAATTTTATTTTAATAAATAAAAATGTACACAAAATCATAAAATAAACAATATATATATAAATACAAATAACAAAAAATAAAAATGTAAAAAATATTATTTTTATCATATACTTTATTTGTAACTATTTAAAAGTGCAATATTTGCATCACCATTCTATGAAATAAGATATTTATGTTATTAACATACAAGTAGATTCATAATGACTTATAAGTCATTCGTATCCCTTCAAAGATATTGAAGCCAAGATAATGAAAAATGTTTAAACCATAAAATATTTACATAAATTCATTTCAAATTTATGAAGCACCTCATCAAACCGCAATGCGTCATAAATCATGAAACACTTTGTTATAGTGCAAGTGTTCACCCGCACTATAACAAAGTTCGTCCCATTCAGAACAAGGTTGCAACTTTATTTAAAAAATTTATCATAATTTTATAGCTGTACGAAATGAAACTTTTACATAGACGAAATTAAATAAAAAATTAAATAAATTTAAAATTGCTCTTATAATGCATCCAAAGTTTAGACTTTGAGTGTTATCCGTTTTCAAAATTAAAAGTAGTTTGGCCTCAAGTCAGGCAGGATTAGTATAATAATATTGTAGAAAAAAATTCTTGAATTAAAAATGTGATATTTTATAACGTATTATTAAAAACGAAAGATTATTATAGATTATTATAGATTGATATAGATTAAGATATTATTATATATTAAACACGAAAGACAGGACCTATTAACGTACAAGCAAGTTACGTATTTACCGAACACTCGGAGGCACGCTTCGGTTAATGATTTTTTTATTACAACGTTTTTGTTGATTGTTCTGAATATTTTATTGTTTTGATTACTTTTATTTAATTATTTATTATTTTTTTTAGCTTTAACTTCATATTTTAGCGTATACGTTTCACGTATCTATCTCTTGTACTATTTTTTTAATACTTAAACTCATTATTAACTATTTATATTATATATTCTAATTATATTACCTATTTATTGATTTAAATTTCGCGAAAACCTCTCTGTCAATTAGTAAATATTACATAGAAGCTTTTAATATAAATATACGACAAATGGATTTTAATTTGAGATATGTAATTATTAATCTTAAAATGTCACTATATATTAGATTTTAACTAGATATTTTAAATTTAATTAAATAAAATTATATATTTTTTTATTTTGTAAAGTTCAGTTAAACGATATTTAGTTTGTTTTGATTTATTACAAAAATATAGATTATGTAACAAATATTACTTACAAATAAAATATAAAAAAACTGAAATGTTTTAATAATCGTTATTAGTATGAACCCAGCGAACTCTGTTCCGCCTTAGAGGCAATAAATAAGCAGACTTTGAATTTTATTCAATTTAATTTTTTATTAGGAAAAATATAAATATAAAAAATCAAGTTTTTAATGAATCTTTATTGTTCATGTATTTTGGTGCATAGGTTGAACTCTTCAGTTAAGCACCTTGTGATATACGATATTTTTTATTTTATTTTATTACAAACAACGCTGATGGCCTGCCGACCCGTGAAAATGACACATATAATTGACCATGTGAAAAACATTGATTTTCCAGATTCAGACCACGAACTTTCAAGGATTTTCCTTGTGATTTATGTGAATGCCAGACGGATTGGAAATTGAAGTCTTTTAAACTCAAACGGCATATCGGTTTGGATCATCGGGATCTTCAGAATGAGAACTTCCTCACCTTCCAATTTTCCTTTCAGTATTTTTGCGTAAATAACATTGTTCATCAATTTACTTACCACCATTCGCGTACTATTGCAAAGTTTAGATGGGTTTATGTTTCGAAGCATATTTACTACGGAGCCAACCTTGAGGCGTTAATTGTGCGGATAGTTTGTGGGTTCATCTTCGTTTGTTACACAGTCAATTGATGAATAAATGCATTGTTCCAATAATCATTCTGAATAATGTAGTTTAGATCATCTACATCTTTATTCTTAGCTGCTATAATTGCTCGTTCACCCCACCATTCCTTATTTTTGTAGTTAATAATGATGTTTGGGAATACTTTGTTGATAAGTTTGTCTTTCGATGAGGCAAAGTTACAGAAATTCTGAGGAAAAGAAATCAATTTGCTTGATTCGTCGACCGGTACTCGACCATTACCGATAGTAAGCAATTGCTCAGAGAAATCTTTTAAATTAAGCAATGCAACTCTCATGTTTGTTGTTAGCTGAAGTTTCTTCACATAACGCTATAGATTCGATGATTTGAGGCAAGCGTTTATTTTGTCAGCAGCCGTTGAACTTGGAACTACTGGCAGCGTTTGGCAGAAATCGCCTGACACTAAAATTATTGCGCATCCAAAAAATCTCTAGTCATTGCGTAGATCTTTCAATGTTCGGTTAATTACGTCTAATGCACGTTTATGCGCCATTGTGTATTAGTCCCATATTACAATTTTCAATGCTGAAAAAACTTTGGCCATTGCGGACTTTTTTAAAATAATACATGTTGGTTCTTCAATAGTTTCTTTTTGTTATATCTTAATATCCATAAACATTTCTCCATACCTTTCATTGTGTTAGGTCTACAACTTTGCTCCCGCCGTTTTTTTTTAATTTTAAAAATTATATTAAAAAAAATGGTATCTTATTTATGTTTCAAAGTATTGTCCGTCACTTTCCACTACTTGGCCCATCTTTCAGGCAACAAACGAATCCCGCGTCGGAAAAATTCTTCATCCTTTGATAAGATCGAAGAATCGATCCATTCTTTCACTTTTTCAAAAGAATCGAAGCACTGGCCCGCCAGGTTTGCCATCGATGGTAAATAAATGGTAATCAGATGGAGCAACATCTGGAGAGTATGGCGGGTGAGGTAGAATTTCCCATTTCAGTGTTTCGAGGTACGTCTTGACTACTTTCGCCAAGTGAGGTCGAGCATTGTCGTGTTGCCAAATTACTTTTTCGTGTCTATCAGCATATTGCGGCCGTTTTGCTTTTAATGCCCGACTCAAACGCATTAATTGCGTTCGATAAAGTGCACCAGTAATTTTTTCAGAAGGTTTTAGCAGCTCATAATAAATTACGCCGAGCTGATCCCACCAAATACACAACATGACCTTGGATCCGTGAATATTTTGTCGAGGTGTCGCCGTAGGAGTGTGGCCGGGCAATCCCCATGATGTGCGTCGCTTAGGGTTGTCGTAGTGCACCCATTTTTCGTCCCCAGTAACAATACGATGAAGAAATCCTTTTCGTTTTTGTCTTTCAAGCAGCTGTTCACAAGCAAATAAACGTCGCTCAACATCTCTTGGTTTCAACTGATACGGTACCGAGTATCCTTGTTTTTGGATCATCCCCAGCTGTTCCAGGCGTTTTGATACTACTTGCTGAGTTACTCCCAATGATTTTGCTAGCTGTTCTTGAGTTTGGCACGAGTCTTCATTAAGTAAAGCCTCCAGTTCACCATCTTCAAAAGTTTTTTCTCTGCCACCGCTATGCCGATCGTCAACAACAAAATAACCGCTTTTAAAGCGCTGGAACCACTCGCGACACGTTCTTTCACTAATAGTATCATCACCATAAGTACTTGAAATAACCCGATGAGCCTCAGCCGCCGATTTTTTTATGTTGAAATGAAAAAGTAAAATCTCCCGCAAATGACGTGAATTCGGTTTATAAGTTGACATATTTAATTAAGTGTAACTATATGACGCAAACAAAAATTAACTAATATCAATGTAAGGTTATATTTATAGATGTCAAAACTGATGGAAAACAACTGTGATTTATTTATTTGAACTATTACTGGCTACTAGCGCCATCTTTTGGAAAACGGCGGGAGCAAAGTTGTAGACCTAATAGTAACACGCCCCTCACTAAAATTGTTCTGTGCCGACGGTGAATTGATTTTGTAAAGCTTTGATGCCTTAAAAATATTACGCACAATGTATAGTATTATGCATATTTTAAATTCGAACAATCTGGTAAGTGGTATGAAATTATGTAAATTAATTGGTTGAGGTATCATGAAGGATGACATTAATGTGACGCATTTAAAAAGATATTATTGAGAAGACAAGGATTTCAGTGTTTTTGATTTAAAAGTGCTAAAGGGATAAGGTAATCATTAAAAATAACATATTTTTGTTAAACATATTAATTGTAGACCAACTTTTAACACATTTTTGTGGAAATCATATTAAATTTTCAATTCCAAATAAACCGTCACATTGCTAGTTGGTGTCATTTTGTAAAGAAATAAAACAAATCTTGCTAACCTTTACTCTATTTGAATGTATTAAGAATTTAAACTTGTTTAGTGTTCTCCAAGCAGCCTAATTATCCTGGCAATTAGAGACCTTTCAACAGTTTATAAAATGTTTATATGTGGTATACTAATGTTTTAAAATATAAAGACTTTATATACTAATGTATTACGACTATATGACAACTGTATGAAATAAAATCTGTTAGTGAAAGCAAATGTACTATTGATAAAACAAAACCAAACAATAATAATTATATCAATCTATAGATTTAACTAATTAATGAATGATTACCTACGTGTTAAATAATAAATTCACCTGCGTGTAATTTTATTTGGCACTACATATTATTCTTAATTTATCCATACAATATAAATATTAAAATAATTATAATATTTTAAATACAAATACAAAAATGGAGTTACTAATTTTAAACATATAGCACTTTTGTGATAAGAAACACCTCACCGCTTAAATATTCCGGTATTAATATGTAAAATCATAATAAAACCGTTCGCTTTCCACGAGGAAGGAAAAATGATTGCGTTTGTTGGTGACAGATTTAATTAATCTTAATAAGTTTCCTTTTTAAAGTTTTTATTAAGCGCTGTATATACGTTTGTAATACAAGTATTTTAACTTTAACTTGGATGTAAAGGATCAATATAAATAGGTTAAAATTGGACTTATTCAAAATAACAAGAACTCTTATTCTTACTTAATTAATAAGAGGTAACTTTACAGGTATAGTTATTGAGATAATGAATATAAACTTTCAACTATTATAATGTATGACGAATGAGATCACTCTTTCATTATTTAAGTTCTAAACTTCAGAATTATTTTGTAATAATTACTATAAGTGAGTTGATATTTGAAAACCTTTCACCACTTTTTTGACCACTTGGGTATATAAGTATGCAAGTTTTATTACGATTAACTCTATTTAATTTCTCTATTTGCTTTGTAACGGTTTACTGTTTCAGCATAACTTATGCTGGATCTCACATTACATATAATACATGTAGATGTAGATCTGTTTAATGCTCATGGCATAGGAGGAAATACAATCTGTGTATGTATTACCAAGATTGTCTGATAACGACACAAGCACGTTACTAAGTCGAATGCTAAGTGCATTCGACTTAGTGTTGAGTGTTAAAGTAGAAATAGTTTAGGCTCTCACTATCTTGTGGCAAATTCCTCATTGCATTTGTAAGAAAGCATGGAATTTAATTAGAATATGATTAATAATGAGTGGTGATTACTGCTGCTTATTATTTCAAAGTATCAAAAATATGATTTTTTTGTATTATTATTATTTTTATTTTGTGGTTTATTTAAAAATTATAATATTTTGTATATTTTATATTTAAATAAATAAAAATGTTTGAAGAACTTTTTAAGAACTACAAAGAGGGAATGTATATATAATACCAAAGCTTCCAGTCTTTTATAGATACAATTAAAACAACAGAATCATTTATTCATTCAAGAAATGAATTTTTTTTTATTTAAAAATATGTCTTACTAATATAATAAATTCTATAAAAATCTTAGTCAACAATAATAATTCTTTATAGCAAGTTGACCAAATAAATAATACCGGATAAAGCCGGAGCTAACTTATTTGAAGTACAGTTACTCTTTTACGACGGAGAAAAGTCACGAGAGCTCCAACAAAAGATCTAAGTGCGTTTAAGAGATGCCATTTCTAGAAGCTTGTATATTTTTCAGAAATGTCGTAGGTAGTTTTTAGTGAAAATTATTTTTAAATTTATGATATATTTTAAAATATTAATTATTGTTTAATTGAATTGCATTTTATTATATTTTGATTAAAAGAGACATATATGTAATACCATAGTAAAGTAAATATAACACTAACATATAACAATTTATTAAAATATAATTTGATTAAAACAGTATTTTCAGAAGTCGTTAAATCAATGATGGCTGAAGCAGTCCGATGAGGACGATAATAACACTTGCATACGTGCTATGTGCCAATAAAAAGATTTAGAATATCAAATTAAATATCTTGAGTCTTTGAAATATTATTTATTGTCTATTGTCCTGTGAATGTTTATGTACATTTTATTTGTGGAATTTGTTTAGATAAAGGTTTTGCCAAATAATTCATTTTAGGAATAATAACCTTTAAAAGAAAACAAAATATAAAAAGATAATATATTGTCTGTTTAACACTTTTCTTTTGAATTCTCTTTTCTTCCCATTCTTGTTGTGGCTAACATAAAACGATAAAAACATGTACGAGTAAATAGTTATTTTAAAACATCCTAATCCCGCCTTTTATCTGAAAGGAAGATAAAATTAAGAAAACTAAAAATTATACAAAATCCGTGCCCGCAGGGGGGCACGCGTGGGTAGACCTCGTGTGTAACTCGTTTAAAATATAATTCACTACCTAAGAATAAATAACACATGATGCCGTTGTTTACATCAAAAATTTTCAAGCAAAAAGCGGTTTTTATTTTTTTCTCGGAAAAAGTATCTTTTTTGGAAATACTTTTGGTACTTAAAATTAGAGTAAAAAATAACCTTTCTATTAAAAATATTTGCGAGGAGGGAATGTTTACCAGAAAAAAAGTTGCCGTGGTTTTACCTATCTTAAATTTTCAAGCTAAAAGTGGTTTTTATTTTTTTTCTCGGAAACAGTACCTTTTACGAAAAAACTTTTCAGACCTAAATTTTGGGTAAAAAAATAACCTTTATATTAAAAAACTTGTGATGTAAGAATATTTACCAGAAAAATGTTACGAATTTTTTTCCAAAAATTTTCGGTTTTTTTACCCGCACCCCTAAGTTATTGAAGTTAGGTTTTCGGTTTATCTACATTAGTTATAGATATTCATCAAACACATCATATGATATACACGCGATTGATCTTCTTTGAATAGGGAAAAAGTTATGGTTGAAAAACTGAAATCAGAAAAAGTGAGGCCCTAGCGCCCCCCGAAGCCGGATTTCTCTGGTTAACGAACTTGACCTTCATTTTTGAATGGTTGATTTTTGTGCAAAGTTTGAAAGCGGTCCAAGCGAAACTGCGGCCGCTATCGTGCTGACAAAAGTCGAATCTGGACGCACGCACGCATATATATTAGGGTGTTTCAAAAAAAAAAAAACATTTTTTTTTCTCGGAACCAGGCTCAAAAGTTTCGTTTGGATGCCAAAATAGGCCTGTGAAAATATGAGCCCTTAATATTAATATTAAGGTAGTCCGCATCGCACTTTTCGATTTCCCATAAGAATAACATAGGAAAAAAAAAATTTTTTCTTTTGATTTTTATAACTAATGAACGATATATTGTATTGCAATACCCATTTATTATTTTTGTAGAGAATTTAACGCTCTACAAAAATGGTTTGAAGTCAATTTTTGATAAATGAACTCAGTCAAAAGTTATTCAAGATCAAAGTTTAAGTTACTCTCAATTCAGCTGTTTTTTAGTAGATTTCATAGAAATCTAACTATTGCATTGGTCCTCATGACAGAACTTTTGAAAAAAATTGTCATTTCCTTACTCAGCTCGGCGAGCTGATTAAGAAAATATATATGGTTCAAAAGTTTATATATGTATGTATATATATATATATATATAGAATATATATATATACATACATATACTAAAAAACAGCTGAATTGAGAGTAACTTAAACTTTGATCTTGAATAACTTTTGACTGAGTTCATTTATCAAAAATTGACTTCAAACCATTTTTGTAGAGCGTTAAATTCTCTACAAAAATAATGAATGGGTATTGCAATACAATATATCGTTCATTAGTTATAAAAATCAAAAGAAAAAAAAAAAAATTTCCTATGTTATTCTTATGGGAAATCGAAAAGTGCGATGCGGACTACCTTAATATTAATATTAAGGGCTCATATTTTCACAGGCCTATTTTGGCATCTAAACGAAACTTTTGAGCCTGGTTCCGAGAAAAAAAAAATTTTTTTTTTTTTGAAACGCCCTAATATATATATATATATATATATATATATATATATAAACTTTTTGACCAATGGTCATTTCGGACTCAGGGGGTCATAAAAAGACCTCCTGTAAAGAAATTTTTCCAAAATTCGAAAGTCGGGTACAAATGAATGGGCAGACCGAATTCTTCGAGGTCTACCCAAAAATAGTAGATATGTGAGAACAAATAACATACGACATATGGTTTTTGGACAATAATACCGAGAAAACAAACCTCTTACAAGTAATCAAACGCTTCGTTGGTCTGTATATCAAATATTAATTAAGTGGTTTTATGAATATTAATATTGTCATAATAATACCCTACTATTATATATGTATGTTTTCGTATTAAAGAAATAGTGAATATAAACATTTATTAGTGGTTTTTATGACGTAAGCAATAAACGTAGGTAGGAAGCATGTTAGAAAAATATTTATTATGATAATACTTACTTTACCAGTCCTAATAATAAAATAAATGTAAAAAATTTTAAATTTAGATATTGTTTATCACCAACGCGCCAATATCATTCGTTTATTAAATGAATTTGTACCAATCTTTGTACAATATATAGACTTTTTTTGGTATCATTTGAACTGGACAAACGATATTATATAGGCCACATAGCCTAGGGATAACTTAACATTTACATTAAAATATATATATTTTTTATTGCGACCTAGCGAGATATCAAATAAACGAACTCTTCAACTACAATATACCATAAAAGTAATTACTAACACTTTTTTTCTAATTACCTTTCATTCTTGTCTTCCATTTCATACATAAAATAAATATTATTTTGCATTAGATAAGTCACATCAGTAGCACTAAATAACTTAATTTGACAACTTTAGCGCAGCTTATCTGCTTTATCTGTAACTTGCAAGATTCTACCAAAGTTCTAAAATTTCGGCGTTGGCAATAATGCGGTATACAGCGCTATTCCTATTAAATTATTTATAGTATTATACAAACTGGTATTACCGAATTCTGTGATTTGTTTGAGGATATTCGAAATCAACAAAGCGTTTGGGCGAGTTCAATCCATTTTGCGGCGTTGTCTATGAGACCGGTAAAAGATGTTGTTGCATGATTAATTTAATTCGTTAAAGGATAATTAATATTTCATATAATGTATGTCTCTTAAGATTAGGTCTCCCGACGTATTGTGAATTGGTCTTATAAATCATCTTTAGGTTTGTTAAGCTAAGCAAGGAACTTTTGTAATTATTATATATTTCTACTTCTTGCTATATAAATATTAATTATTTAAATATTTTTACTGTCTTAGAACTTGAAGTTAATATTATTATTATTTTATGTTTTATAACGATAATATCACTTTATTCTTCTCATTGAATTTCATTATTTAGACAAATTGTATTGAATGTTCTATTATTTTGTTCCAGGTACTGATATAGATATGTCGTTGTTTAATATTCAAGTCACATACATGGTAAGTAATAATTTTGCCATAAACGTATCAAAACCTCTAAACTATTAGTGCTAGAATACACTACAATTTACAAATCTTGGAACACCGATCGTATGTCTATAGATGACCTAGCGTCGTCTAATAAACCTGGTTAATGTTTATTAGAATAATGACATTGTTTTTAGTTTCTAGTGTATTTGGAAATAATTTGAGCTATTAAGGTTATGTTATTATAAATTACAAGGAAATACCAAATAAGAACTTTTTTTTTTCTATTAAATATTTAATGTCACAGCTTCGGCACCTCCATTGTGAGTCATTTATTGTGTTATAAATGTATTTTTACATTACTATGATTGAACTGAGAAAACGACAAAAAATAATTTATTTAACGCTACCTACGCTAGTTTATCCAACTGAAACAGTCAATACTAATAACGAGGTTAGAACTGGACGCTTGTTTCGAAACTAAATTAAAATTTCGTATGTGTGCGATCAGTTCTGGGATTTCATTAACATAACACAACAACAAGCAACACTGCTTTCTATTAAGTAAGAATCCGGATTAGTTCGTAAGTTGATATTCCAGTACTCATTAAAATTGCCATAGAACGGTTTACGGTATCAAATCTCACTGATACTGTTGGTCCCTTATCTTTTTCGTAGTAGGATACTTCATTACTAAATGTCAATTCCATCGAAGTTCTTTGTGGCTTAAGATATCGTTTCCTTCAATTTTGTCCGGTTTTTAGCCTTTTTTAAGGAAATTGTTATGGGGAGACCAGTATGATGTTATACTACTGGACTCGATACTACACTCGGGTAATAGAGGCATTCGTTAGTTACTTGTTACTTTCATTGAATTCCATGTTAGGGTAGCGCAGTGATTTTCCCTTACCTTCTGCATCGCAATGATATTAAAAGTAAGTTAGATCGTCTTGTTGCCGATGTCCAATTAAGGGTAGATGACCGGACCACCTTTCTCCCGTTTACTTGTTGAACTAAGGGACTACATCTCGTAAGGCATTTGTTACCGCAATTTTAATACTCGACTTGACAGGGTTCACCACGTGTAAGTGGGAGTGGTGTTGGTGAGAAGGAAGGGGAGGTCCCCATATTGCTGACGAAATGACTTTTCCGCTAAAGAGCAAAGTGATCACCTTGTTTCTATAGATTATTGCAGACTTATATATGGCACGACTAACCCTTATCCGATTATGAAAACTTACGTAAAACTAATCATAAAAACTAATAAATATCTGGAAATTGAATTCTCAGATTAAAGAAACCTAATTAACATCAATATAATAACAATTAAACTAACAAGACAAGTAATTAAAACTCGAGCTATATTAAGTAATATACAGATTAAAATCATAATTAAGTCTTGTCTGCAGAAATGGGTTTTCAATATTACTCGATTATATGAACAACGTTTCAGAATTGTAAATCGGGTATCCGATATTATACTTGTAAATTATAAGGACGGTCTTGGATGAGATACAAGGGCTTTGTTTTTGAGATTGCGATGTCATTCGTGTTTTGGTGTTATTCATACAATTAATCGGATTGAATATAATATAAATGGTTATTATTTTGTTTCCTAAAATCAGGGAGTTATAATTATTTCATTGGTTATTTCATTATATATAAGATTAAAGTATTGATTGAAAATTGTCTATGTACATAGATATTTTTTGTTGAAATAATCTTACCATGGCTTATACATTTACAGACCGTTTTTAAACATATAGCTAAAAAGGCATGATAAAGACTTTTATATCGGGTAGTTTTTAATTGACGAGGTGACGGTATAGTTTCATATATGTCGGAAGTTCGAGTTCTGTCCGTGTTGATGCTTTTTTTCATTTTATAAAGATATGATAAAGTAATTTTTCTAAACGCGACGCTGTAAATATATGATAAAAATATATTACGTTGTCTACAAATAAGGCAACTCAAAATTATAATTACGTTTAATTAACAGAAATCTGGAATATATTTTTGTATAGGCATACAATTTAAAGGCCTGCATTGAACTTACTTTCGTTCGTTATCGTGAATATTTGGTTTCATTTCTCCGTCACTCATTATCCCGTCTAGCTTCGTTTGACACGAGGATTGATATATTATTGACTGAAAAATATATGTACCAACAATTATATTACTGAAATATCACGAGTTACAGTTATATATATTCGGAACTTGGATGTGATTTCGAAATATTTGTTTTATGTTTCGACTTAGCGTTTTTATATTTTAATGATGATGATGAGATGTTTGGTCTTGCTTTCGATTTAAGCACAATCTTAAAATATTATATAACATGTTATTTATTTATATTATCTTTAAAAAACTAACTTTGTAATTATTAAATAAATTTGTCATATAATGTAATTTTTTCATTAACTCCTATATATATAGATTAAGAAACAAATCAAATGAAACATGAACACAATAAAGATAATTAACTTAAATACCCAGCCCGGCGCCCGCTGCAAACATCATGAATATTGTAATTGTTAGTCCATAAAAACTCTTTTGTTTGCGCGCTTAGGTCTTTGAATGAAAATGGAAGGAAAACGGTGTGTAAACCCACCCCTTCAGTAGATTTACTGAGGCGTGGGAACTGACATGGAGAAACAGTACTACGCAGTGGCTATCCGGCAACTTTTTCTTTTATTGTATTTATTTTATCTACGTCCGTGGTGGATGGGTATTGGTTTGCAAATTTATTTAATAGGACTCTGACTTTGAAAAAAACGGGTATATATACCCGTTATATATACATTATAATGTTTAATGTAAAATATATCATGTTTTCGTTATAAAAAACAACATTGAAATAAATATCCTTTAAAATGTTGTACATTACATGGCCTGTGTTCATAAACATTTAAAAAAACATTGAATAAATATTTTATTTTATATCCAGGTATTTTTAATGTGAAAAATGCTTCATCTTATAATCCGCATATAATTTTATTTATATTAACAAACACTAAATGAGAAAATATAATACTAAAAAATAAAGATAAATTCTTAATGTGTCATCTCTTCAGTAAATAGGCTGATTTATTAGTAGATACAATAACCTTTAATTAATAATATGTATATATAATCTCTGGTATTACTTTATTGCAATTCCGTATTTCGATTTTACTTAACTTTACGGCAGAAGTCCAAGTATAGTGTTAGTTATAGCGACGCACACAAGTGATTAATACCAGTGTATTAATTCCAAGTGGAAAAAAATGGAAATAAAAAAACTTCCATAGTCATTGATATAGCGCTTGTTGAATACGAGTATGTGAATATTTATAGTCTATTTACTCCAACCCAGTTTCAACAACAATACCTTTGGAGTGATCAGTCCGGGTTGTCATATTGTTATATATTTTAGTTCATTTGCATATTTATGTATTTAGATATCAATTGCTGTTATTAAGTTAACTTTAACTGTATAAATACTTAAATATAAATTGTGCCCCAGACTTATGTTAATTCTTATTAATTAACACAATAACGGAATATGTATAATATTAAATTTGTTTATATTTACTTTAATGTCTTGTATGTACTATAATATATTTAGTATATTATATGTTTAAGTGTTTATGTTCTTATTAGTTTTATTGTATTATATATTTTAGTTTTATTTGCACGTCATAGTTTTAAAATTTAGTTTACTTTTTTTCTGTTTTATGTCCCTCGTAATTAGAGTATTTATCTGATAATGTTCCTGTAGTTTTAATAAATAAATAAAGTTAATGTTATATTTTTTTTTTCTACAATAATAGAAAAGTTCTGCGATCTATTACTTTAAACAACAGCGTGCGAAAAAATATTTTTCAAATATCAAATAACATCTACACGCGGACAACACTTAATTAATTACGTCAATATTCAATGCTACATTTCGGTGTAAACATCTAAAATAGGTAAATTTATGCAAACATAAAAAAACACTTGCTTATGCAATTTTATTTGCCTATTTTAGATATATTTTTCTTGTTTTGAAGATCATGATTATCATTCATTAACTGTTATAAATAATTTTAAAGGATATTAGGTTGATTCGTGTCATAATTGCAGATTTAATTATTTCTTATCTGAAATGTGTTTTTTTTTATATTTTCGTAATGCTTGGATACCATCGTTCCTTTTGTTGAGCAATCTATCATCTTCAGAGTGCTCTTTAGGGGATGACTTTTATAGTATTATTATAATTTATTTGTTCACTGCCACCAATATTATCTATACATAATATGATAAAAGTGAAGAACCTGAATTTGTTAATATCATTATTTATATTTTTAGGTAATTATAACAAGTTAAGTACAAGAGAACCTCAAAATAATATACTACTTTATATTTTTAAATCAATAAATAAGATTCTTTAATTTATATTTTTTAACTAAATTTAATTATGCCAGAATGTAAATGTATATATATATAAATACATATACATATTATATATATATATATATATATATATATATATATATATATATAATATGTATATGTATGTATATATGTATATGTATATGTATGTATATATATATATGGCTCCCGTTTGATGTACACAAGTGATCATAGGTATTGATGCAAAATGGAAAAGATATAAATAAATAAATGAGGGATACCTTACCCACAACTGTACAATGTTCTTTTGTGAACATACAATACATTGTTAACATCTGCTTTGTATGTCAGGACAGAATTTTGAATAACATTAATTTGTTTATTTCATGGATCTTAAAATTGTTTTAAAAAAAATTAACACATGATATTGGGGATTATAAAATTATTTCCTTCTCTAATAAGTAGATGAAATTTAATAACAACAATATAAATAAATATATTTAATAAGACTTTAATGATGATATTAATTTTCAGCCTAAACAATGGTACTTTTCTTAAATAAACCCTTTAAATGCGGTAATGTACGCGGGTTATGGTGAGGTCTATGTTAGCGAATACAAAATAATGTTGTATTCTAATACATAGATGAACACGAAATAAATATATTTCGTGTTCTTTTTTGTATTAGAATGTTAAATTAAAATTTCTAAACAGTTTGGTAAACTGATACATAGATATATATTTTCCCTTCCATATACTTATCTATTCTCGATCGTCAGATAGCCAACATTAAGATTTTTGCTTAATTTTTTTTTTGAATGCCGCACATTATATTGTCCGATAAAGCAAAAACGAAACTTATAAAAATGTATGTTATTCAACTGAATGTATATTTTAAAGTGTCAGTAGTATTAAAAATCAGACACCACTGTAGCTAAATGTTGAAATGCTTTTGCTTTTATTAATTCTCGACTAAAGTTAAGAAAAGAACTCTGAGGCTATAGAACGCGTTAGTTGATTTGAGGATACATAGAAAAGCCCTAGAAAAGCAATATTTTTTTCAGTTGAATAACAAAGCAACGGCAGTGACATAGTATAAACATATTAATAATACATTGTATAGCCAGTAAAGATAATAAAAATTTATATTTAACTTGGAGTATCGTGAAACATTAAAGTTTATTGTAGTTAATTAGATGCTAAAATATGTACTGTTATTCCAATTCGCGAAGTTGTAGTCTGTGCTGTTGAAATAGAAATCCAAAATTATCCTTTTTAAATATATAAATATTACAATAATCCTGTTGCAATCATTTTCACG
This sequence comes from Melinaea menophilus ssp. n. AW-2005, assembly GCA_918358695.1. Taxonomy (NCBI): domain Eukaryota; kingdom Metazoa; phylum Arthropoda; class Insecta; order Lepidoptera; family Nymphalidae; genus Melinaea; species Melinaea menophilus. The sequence goes on along the minus strand of OU911046.1, from coordinate 3,705,119 downwards.
TATTGTATATTGTAACTATGTATCACATAAAAATTATAAATAAATAAGTCTAAAGTTCTTAAAAATATGGAAGTTTTTCATTGGTTTTGTAAGGACAATAACTATGACAATTCAATATTTATATTGTATTGTTTATGATAACAAGTAAAATACTTTTACTAAAATAATAATAATAAGATTAAAATTCAGTATTTTTATTAAAAAATATCTTATCTTTGGATTTAAATCCAATAAAATTAATTGAATTAATGTCGATAACAACAAACTAATGTTATTGCAGAATCAAAACATAGAAGCCATTAAAAGCCAATGTTATTAACCGCACGTATAATCGGATTTTAAAGGGACATTTAGTCATCAAATTTTGCAATGAATTTCCTTTGACAATCCGGTTCTAATCATTTACGAGTACATATCTATCATTTGCTTTCATTGCGATACGCTGTTTGTATTTTGTATACGGCTTAATTAAAAATCCTTTGAAAGCTTGTATAAAAGTTTAGAACACATTCAATAGCCATAGCGATTTGTATGCCGTCTTGTCATAGCTTTAAAAGAAAATTTAATTTTAAACTGAACAATTAAAAATCATATTGTTGCATCCTTTTCTTCGCATAATAACGAAATCTACGTGTAATATTTACTATAGATTCTTTTACAGTTTTTTTTTGTATTTATTGATTTCTTTTTATAAAAAACCCATTTAAGACTAAGTGACGACTGAAGGGTGGAGTAGTAAGATATTCTTTTATACTACTATGAACTATGAACTACTATGAACTGTGATTACATGAAATAAGTATGATAACCAATTCCGTATATGGCATTATTAGTTTTAGGTTTACCGTTTTTAAAACTATTTATTACATTCATTTTTACGTTTTCTGCTTTACAAATTTTACAAATTATGAATCCAGTCTAAATTTAAACATTCTATTTTTATTAGCTTGAATAATTTTGTTTTAATCAAAAATACAAATCAAAATTATAAGAAAGAGTTTACAAGGTCATATAATTTGTATATAGTTACGTAATATTATAACTTTATATAAAAATAGTAATTCAGCTCACAGTAAATTACTTAGAATGCAATAACTCTACGTATATGGATGCAGAATGTAAGCCATATAAAAGTAAGCCAAAACTAATAAATATTACCTATCACAGTAATACAAATAAATTGCTGTGGAATTACATTTTACGGCAAGCATAAACTCATATGAGAATACGAAGCAGCAAACAAAACTGTATCAAAATGAACCGCCTTACTTCGAACTAATATATCTAGAATTTTTATTCCCACTGGAAATATAAGTTACAGTAAGTGAAATAATAATAATGTTCTTTAAAGTATGGAAATATTTTTTATACAAATGTATCCTTATTATAATATTTTGAACTGATATGAAACCGAAATATTCAATTTATAGAAAGCTAAACATTTGAAGGCTGAATCATTGGTATAGGACAATATAAATTAAATAAGTTAATTTGGTTAAGTGAATCTAAATGTTCATGACTACCAATTTACACAACCAACAACCACAATTCAAGAGTTGAATCAATCGATTCTTTTATGTTTTAATTATCACTGGTATTGTTTGATAAATTTCAATCCGATCAAAATCAATAAAGGAAGAAAACTTTCATTATAAAGATCAACTTCTGCATTATCTTTACAACTTCTTTTTGGCGGATTATTCTGTTGGGAATCAAGGAGGATTTGACGAAAGAATAGTAGTCTAACGAGATAGTGGTTTTTATGTTAATTACGTATTATATTATAAATTACGTATTATATAATAATTAAGCAAATATGGCAGGTAAACAATGTTTAAAACGTGAAGTTACTTTTAAAACAGAAAACAGTGATGCGAAATATTTAAAGAGTTTAGTTCAAAACATAATATTGTCTTAGAAGTTGGCAAAAAATGTACTTCTGAAAGGATGTTTGCTTTTCAATCTCTAAGCGGGTTAAAACAAATTAAAGATAGTACTATCTTTATAGGAATCTTGCAGTCTTTTTTAAATAAGAAACATAATATTTTTTACGGGAACAGCATTAGTGCCAAAGTCAAGTATTATATCGCTCCTTAAATACAAAAACACCACAAGTCAAAATATGCAAATTATACAGGAGCGGCATTTGAAAAAATAATTTAGATTATTTTATGATTTATGTGTAAACGATGTGTATTACGTAATTTCTTTAGGTATCAAAAGATGCGTAATTAAATAGACTTTTTATGTATAAAGTAATTTTAAGCATACCTGAAATAGGCTCTCGAAAAAATGCAAATAAGTTACTTTAGTTTATAGACTTTGACTTCGAGAACATTAAAATTCTAAAAATTAAACCACCATAATTAGGAAATTTTGAGTTTTATTTTCAGTAATCAACCTCACAAAACGTCAATTTATGGAAAAAAAATGGTACAATATGTTACTACATTCGTAAACTTGCTAAGGGAAAACAAATATTGAAGTCTTATTATGAGATCATCAATTAAGTCTAAAATAAAAATTTCCTACTGAAGGTACGAGTGATAAATTTAAGTTAGAAACAAACAAATCTTTTAAGCTACCAAAATGTAGACGCATAAACTTCTTGCACATATAACGATTGTTTAAAAAATAAATACACATGTGTTAAAAGTTAAAAGCTCTCAGTTACAACAATATAGTACCTACTTATAATAATTTAATAACAACTAAAAAATAAGTATACTTTAATAATTAACATTTTTAAGCTATAATCACGATCAAATCAGACTTTTAGGAAGGATTTTACCACAAATGAATCAAAACTAGACTAATTTCTCCGTTATAGTACTTAAAAATATGGTTTGTACATAAACACTGTATTAGGTTACTTACTGAAAATCTGTATTAGGTTACTTATCAGAATGAAGTTCAATAACGAAAAATACCTAATATTAGTCTGTCAGACATTTCTAAATAATTTATCCATTAAACGAAATTAGTGATCTGTAAGGAGTCGCATCCAAATAGTGTCTCTAAGTTAAATAAAACCATTTTTCGCCACTGAGCTGCGTAAAAAACACTATTTCTTTGCTACTATTGAAATAAATTATTAAGACTTAGTTGTTCAACTTGGTCCATAACATTACGTTTAAGACAACGAGGTAACTTTATCTTAAAATAGCAGTTACAATCTTTATAACATAAGGCACCTAAGGAGTAAGAAACCTTCAAGATTATTTATTTAATGATCTACACTAATCACAACCATATAAAACATATGAACGTGGTGTAAATAGTGTGGTTTCAAAATTATTTTTATAAAACGAGTACTTAAAACTATATCGAGCGTAATACTTGCAAAGGTATAAGAAAACTTAAAACTCAAACATAGAAAATCAGTTCCCACTAGAAACTTATGCACTAATTTATGATGTTTTGAAGAAAAATATACCATTGCTTACTTTATCAACCATCATAACCTTTATATCAGTCCATTTAAATTTATTGCCATCGTCATCTATATTGTAGTTTCCTATACTTCTTCCTATAGTTCTTCAACAGTATAAGGCTTTCCAGTTTTCTTTGCTGTTTTAATTAAAATGATGTATTGGTCTGGAACGTAAATTGAAGATGATTTCAATGCCCTCGTAATGTTATGTTGGATGACAGAATGGACGCAGTCTCCTTCGTTTTGCCCTTTTATTAGAAACTTATGAGTAATACTCTTGATGTTCGGCAGTTCTTGAGTCGCAACATTGCTAGCATGATTTTGTTCTTTTGTTGGCCACAGCAATTATTGCTATAAAAAGTAACGTCACAAGGTTCTGTGGCATTATAATTGCATTTTTATGTAAAATAAAATCATTTTATATTTTAAAATATGTTACTCTAGCATAAAGAATAGGGAAATCATCATAATTATTTTATGCCAAACTAACTTAATTTAAAATAAGGTAGTATTATTGCATACAAAAATGAAAGAATATAGCAGATAAATAAGTGCAAAACTAACCTATTTCGGAATACGGTACTTTAGCATAAAGGAATAAGAAAATTATTGTAATATTTTTTTTCAAAATTAACTTAATTTAAAATATAGTAGTATTGAATATAAAAATGAGAAAAAAAAATCAATTTATAAATTCAAAACTAACCTATTTTGAAATATTGTACTATTGCACATAGAAATGATAAGATACTAAACTGTATGTGATCCGCAAAACAAATATATTTTTGAATATGGCACTTTTGAATAAATAACTTCATCTGTCTTTTAGCAGTTTTTTGGAATGTGGTAGTTTTTCACAAAAAAATGCGTGTGTTCGTGCTGAATGACTGTTGACAACTGACAATGTGGTAGTTTTGCACGGAACTCAGTCACATAAACGGTACAAAACAAAACTAACGTGTGTGCGTTTGCGGGTATTTTTGATCATAAAATAACGGGTGTTTTAGCAAAATAATAAAGTTTCATCGTTTTAGAAACATTCTATGCAATAAAATAGTTTTTGATATTTTTTGAAATGTGTGACTTTTGTATTTAAGGAGCGATATAATATAATTTAGAAAACGTCAAGAGTGATTCAAAGATAATTTGTCAAATTAGATATTATGCTATATATTCTTTACAAAGTTAGCTGTCTTCTTTATTTTTAGAAATGAGATGACGACAAAGAAAATATTCTAAGCCCAAATTAAAAACACAAACTCATTAAAATTGTAAATCGATATTGTGATGACGACAACTATGGTAGATGTCGAAATTATTTTATAATTGCTGTTGTTTGAACATATTTAACATATATAAAGCTATTCACATAAAAATTACGTAGAAGTATTGGAGTTACACAGAGCTACCTTCGTCTTATTTACTATAATGAGTTATTTATTGGAAATTACATACTTGACTTTGAGTTCAGTACAGCTCCACGAACTTTTGTCAATTCTTACAAATTGGGTGGCTCTGAGATTAGGTCAAAGAAACCTAAGGTTACTAGTGTAGCATTACATCGATGTATTTTTGGATTGAGTAATACCTCTACAATTTTTTTATTGCATACCAGAATGTACTCTTTAATAGCATATAAAAGAAGAAGAAGAATACTTGAACACATTTCGTGTTCAAGTATTCTTAAAAATTTCGGGTGATGTATGAACCTCAATAAGTATAAATAAGTCAATATTGCTACCAAAAAACCTTGTATTGTATTTGTAAAGTTGTTCTATGGCAAATTTGAGAAAACTTAAAATATTTGCCAAAGAAAAAAAGAGCTTTCTTTTTTAAAAGATTTGTCGTATAATAAAACCAAAATCTGGGAAACTAAGTGAAGTGCAGAGTCTTGTAGACCTGCAAAATTTTGCAAGTTGTATAAGTTCCTAGAGGGCCGATTACATTACCATCATTTTTAAAGATTTTTGGTCCCTGATTGATTATCCCCAGAAAATGCTTACTATTTCTCATGCTTGACAAAAAAAAGTAGTGATGGACGCAACACTATTGCCTTTTTAACAATGTTTAACAAAGTATTTTTTTTAAAACTCTATAGACTCCCAACTTGCACAGTTTTTAGTCGGTTTGCATTTAGTATATGGTTTAGCATACAATACAATTCTAATTACTAGTTTCTACTCTTTGCAATGCAAAGATGCCGAGCCATTTAAATACCGTTTTATAATAAAAAGTATTGAGAGCTGTAAACTAAATCACAAAATATTATCTGCTTATAATATTTATCAAAGTAATGTATTTTAATATTGAATAAATATGATATATCTATCTAATGGGATAATTAATAAACCAACCAAGACAAAAGCAAAGCATTGGTGATTATGTTGTGTCTAAAAGCAGCACAATGTTATTCAAATGTTAAATATATAAATTACATATTGTGTTACACTTAAAATTTAAAGTATATTTTTAGAAAATATTTTCTAAAAACATATCGATATAAAGAACCCGAAAATGACGTTATTGCAAGAAAGAGATATGAAAGTTTTCCCGTCACGCTGTACCTTTTTTCACGCTGACCAGGACAGAAAAAACTAGTGAACTCGTTAAAGGTCCCAAACGGGAGACTTGAGTTCCCTGTTCACCATAATAATTATTTTCACGATTTCATATAAGGAATCAGGATGAATGAATTATCTAAATTCTGAATCAATACATATTTTTATTAGATGCAAAAAAAATTACGTAAAGTGCTCTTTCTATTTTTTCTTAAAGGCTTTGGTGTTTTAGCGTAAAATGGGTTGTTAATGTCATCATGGAAAGCATATCTTAGAGACATAATATAGTTTATAAAAGTAGTATTAAAAATATACTCTAAAGTAATCACAGCGAATACAACGACTGTTTAGTGAATTAATTATTTATTAGTTTTCTATAAAACATTTAAGCTTAAGCTTTGTTATGCGGCTAGGAGGTTTATACAGTTCTTTTGAGATTAAACAAAGATCACCCATTAGAGCAGCAACATTGTATTTATAACCAACGTATGATATAAATTACAATTAGAATAGGAATAAGGGGCCCCATTTACCTGGATCTGGATCATTTACTAATCCAGCTAAATGGGGCCACTTATTCTTAGATGTCTATATTGATACACTATGCTATTAATACATTTTTTAAGATATATCCAGCGTTTGCAATATTAGTGCTCAAAAATATATATTCTCAAAATATATAACCGGCTATAACGCGTAAAAATAACTAAGTAGTTGTAGTAGATTTCCTTTTAAATTCCTTATATGTGCTACTATCGTAATTTTTTTAAACTCCTCCAAAATCAACTATTTTATTTTAATGGAGGGAGGAAGCTTGAATCTAACAAAAAAATTGCCCTTAAAATTTAAAACTTTACAAACGAATCCCTTAATCGAATAAATAGTTTTGCAAAACTGCCATATTTTTTAAAATAATTTTATGTATTTCACGTATTTTTTTCTTTTAAGTATCCCATATCATGGGGAGGTAAGCATAAAGGTAGTGGGCTACGGAATCATAAAACAGTATAGTATTTTATTCAATCAATAAAACTATTTAACTGTTGCAATACCAAAAATGGGGTTCGGTGTTTATCAAAAAACTACCTCTTTAAAATATTTAAGTTATGGGTTTACAATATATAAATACATAATATTTTTTTTTAAATAAAAATCTCTAGCTTCATTTTACTCTGGAGCTGGAGGGAACAAAATTAAAAAATATATTTATGATTTTGATTATTTGTCACTAAATCAGGTTATTATTGTAGCAATCGTTAGTATAGTAGTTTAGCGTTTAACTGTTAATCTTTGATGTACACAATATTATATATATTATTTAATTGAAAATGATTATATTTCTATTAAATCAATAAAGACGTGAACATGTTTTCTTTGTAATGCAATGGTAATATATGTAAACAATTTATTATTATAATATAATATAGGTGATAAATATGTTTGTGTCTTTTTATAATTTCGGTGAGTTAAGTAACCATCCCTCATTTTTATCGCCAGTAGTTATCGCCAGTAGTTTTCGGATTGTATTTTTAACATTCTCAATACTTGGTTCGTGAAGTTTGCCATGATTAATTATTAAAGAGGGTAACACCGCTATTACGAAACTTGCCTCAAGATGGTATATAAGTCACTCGCTGGTCAGTAGTGCTTATTCGTATCGTTGGAACTACTAGCATCAAGAAATGAAGAGAATTTTTTACTATACAAGAATCGAAGATTAAAGCACCACTATCTGTCCCAGGAATAAATTATAATATATGATATATGTATGTATATAATATTATTGTTATGTATCTGTATATTATTATAAAATATCTATGTACCTTTCTCCGCCCTCTTAAACCTACTGTCCAACACTCCAAGGGTAGCTGAAATATCTTTATAGAGATAAATTTATCCTACGTATATGTCTTTTTTAATTGTTTTTTTAACTCATTATGGTGCATAAATAAAGAAAGTGTCAACATCCCTCTTAGTAAATTTATTATCAAGTTCTTTAGAATCAATCCTATTGTAACCTATAAACTTATAACGAATTAGGAATAAATGTATGTATAGGTATTTATCAAGATTAACTATGTAACTTTTTTAAAGGATAATATATAAATAATATTTGACATTTATAATTTATTATTGATATCACTTTTTGAAATAATTAAATACCTAGATGTATATAAGTATCTAAGATAAATAATCGACCTACTTGGATTTATTAAATATAGTTACTTACACCTCGCCTCCCTGTGACCACGGTTGCTGCAATTTAATATCCATTAAACTAGTTTTATTTCATATTAATATAAAACAGGATTTAAAGTGGGTGCTTGTAGACAAAGTACCTTCAAATATACCGAAATGTGAATTCATGTTCTTAAAATGAAAAAAGATAAGTAAAGAATTATTAGGTCCCAAAAATATTTCTGACAAGACCATACAGGTCTTTAAATCGAATATCCCACCTGATCCAAGTAAAAGGAAATCATGTGTTAAATTTTGACAATGCTAGGTGTTAATGCGTTCGAGCATTCAACTATACTCTTTGTATATCCGAAACCTCGTATTATTGCAATCCACCAATATAAAGCGTGCGGTATTTATAAATATTAAATTTTTAATATTTTCTTTATATTATAATATTTTGGACATCTTTAAACATTTGAATCTCCCTGGAGGAAATGTTTTTAATGAAATTGGGATATTAAAGGAGAAAAAATGACCCATTTAAGACCAACTGACACACCGAGATGACCGAACTTTGACATCACACCATTAATAACGAAAATACAGTTGTATATTTTATACTAATCCCTATCTATCTTAATGGAATACTTGCAAAATAATATACTTTGAAAACTTTTGGTAGTATTTTCATAAAAAAAATATATATATAATAATATAAAGGTGTTTATAGTATTTCTCATTTAAAAAAGACCAAACTCTCATGCAGAAATAAATAAAATAATCAATTTAGTTTTTGCATATCTATATTCAGCATTTCTATATTGCTTTTATTCTTCCACAATACGAAATAGCAATCTGTTCGCACGTACAATAACAATCATCGTAAAATTCTATTCATTTTATTTGTTATTGTAATAATTATTTTGCTTTGTATTACAATAACAACGGAGTGTAACTTTTTTACACCTATTGAAAACAGAAAAATTATTCCTGTTTTTAGACTATGTTCCCATGACTTTGTTTCATAAACAATCTGAACTATGTGTACTTAATAATGTCCTTCTAGCCTATAGAGATAATAATTCTCATTGCGGTTAATATATATGTATAATCAATTAAATTAAATTAAAGTTTAATAGAGGGTTTAGTTTCATAACTATTAAACAACATTTTAATTGATTCTTTCTGATTTTATTTTACTACTATATTGAATAGGAATTACAAAAACAAATCAAGGCAAAAGCAGTTATAGATTCAAGACTACTTGTTGAACCGCTAATGAAGTAATACGAGTAACTTATAATCAGACTCTTATATGATGAAATGTTTATCTTGACCAAATTTAACTTCATTATGTGTACGAGTATTTCAATTTAACTATACTCAGTGAAATTATTTACTTAATTCACAATATTACTTTCAGATTTGGTATATGTATTTTTTATGTTAATAGTATATAATAACTAAAACTGATCTAATCTAACTATGCAAAATATATTTTAGAAATACGACTGGTTTAATTGTGTAGTAGTAGTAGTGTGTGTAGTAGTGTTTGTTGGAGCTAGTCTATTATTTATGATTAGTTTGTAATCGTTCGTAGTTAAGCTCGAAATTTAGTAAAATTATATTGGCTTTTATATGTTTGTACCATCTCGAACTTTAGTTTCAATTGAATTTATGAATAACTTACACAAAGTTATTAAGTTATCCAACAATCACCGATAGATCACATAATACATTTGGTAAAATTAAATTCTGAAGATTATTTAAAATTTTTATGTTTGATATAACAAATAATCGTATATCGTATAATTAATTAATCGTATCGAAGAATTTATTTAAAACCATTCCTCATTTTCCGTGACAGGTTCCTAGCCGCCGGTATAATTTATAAGCATCAAGCGGTTCCAAAGTGCTATTATCTTGCTATTTAATTAAAATTTTAACTTTCACATTGTTTATCGCCCAAACTAGTTAACGATACTAAAGGTAAATATTGTTCGAAACACAATAAGACAGCTGGAATTTTGTTAATAAATAACCATTTTAACAACAGCTTATGAGAAGGCTAACTACTTTTGTTTTGAACTCATTTTAGTTACTCATGTCTTGATCCTACATTAAAGTTATAACACTATAACCTTTTGTCAGTAAAACGATAAAGTAAGTATAATAGGACCAAAAGGTCTAGTGGGACGAAAAAAAGAATGATACAACGCAAGAGTGGGCTGGTCAGTAAATATATCGATAATATTTAATTTTAAAGATCTCATAATCGTGATTAATTAGATCGAAGTGGGAGGATAATAATTTAGTGCTAATTAATTAAAAAATGTAATAGTGACAAAGAATCTTCTTTTCTAAAGTTTATAGCATTTTATTGTTAAGTTGTGAAGGTCAAATTAAACATACAGAATATATAATTTTTCCTAATCGCCAATGCTTTTAAATAACCTGAAAAGAGTTACAAAAATCCCGTTATAGTTACATTGTTTTACAGTCGCGTTTGTTCGAAGGTCGCTCGTCGCCCACCCGTCGAGATTTTACAACTTATAAAGATTCAGCCATATCTTAAAGTTTTTATTGTTTCCGATTGCATTTCTATGGGATTGAATTGGTTGTTATTTTATTGTGTAGAAAATGTGACGTAATGCCATAGTAGTGTGCATGTAAGATGTACACTTTGGTTGTTAAAGTACTCCTCATTAAATAATGATTTGTATTTTGTTAATAGTAATTTGGCCAATACATAACAGATTACTGGACTATTCAAGTTAAGTTATTAATAAATTAGTTGTTACTAATTTATAAAAAAATAAAAAAAGAAATAAACTTTTTGTATGAAAGTCGAAGTCTGTCTCAGTTATTCGACTTGTCCATTTTTTATTTCATCCTTTCCAATCTCTGATTCTAAATTACCATTTAATCTATTGAAATGGTTTATTGTCTTTCTTGTTAATCTATAATTAAATTTATTTTAGCAAAATTTTTACCTATTGTGTGGAAAGTAAAAGATAATTTTTATAACAGTTAAATGTTCAAAACGAAAAGTTTATTTAAGTAAATCACCGGCGAAATAGAGTGTACTAAATACGCTTATTTTCTTGACTCGACTTTACCCTTTCGTATTATATAAAGTATTGGTAAAATATTATAATCCCGGACAAAATAGTTAACCTTGAACACTTATTGCATACTAATACATTTAGATAATATAACATTTGATGGCTGTGGCAGTTTATACGTTGCATTAACATTTGTTACAAATATTACATGTGAGAAAATATGTGATATTAATTTATGTCCAACAGAAGTGATGATAATGATGATTCACATTGTACTTTTTTAGTTATTTGATATAGTTCAAAACCATGTTTATTAACATTAACCATTAATATTTTAAAATATATTATATTATTGTTTTGTAATAAATTGTAAATAATATAATATCACTTGACTGACTGTGTGTATTATTTTGCTGGAACTGTTGATAGTTTACTGCAAAATTACTGAACTAAAAATTATATAAGTTATTGCAAAAGTTCTTGAAAGACTTAGCTAGAATTTACATAATTTATATATTTTTTTATCGTAACAGTAACCGAAATAATATTATAATATCATTAAACTGAAAATGTTTAAATAATCCAGTTCCTATAAAATTAAAGAAAACTAATTGATTCTATATACCATTTTATTCCAACAGAACCCTTACTGGACTTTGAAACTCGTTGAAGGAAAAGAAAGTGTACCTTACCAAACTAAGTCTTTTAATTTTGAAACTTAAATTTAATAATTGTTCAACTAATTTATTTTCATCCATAAATCATTTATCTTACTTCAAATGGCGTAAAATTTTCTTTACAACAATTAAAAATAATAAAAATGTTATTCTTATAATCTGTTTGTATTAAAAAAATAAAAACATGCGTGCGTACAAAGTACACATGTCAGAAGTGAAACTTCTTTGGCGAACTAATTTATAAATCTTGTTTATATTTATACAAATCTAAAACTTTAAATTTCCAACATTAAGAGGAAGGGAAAAAGGAAGATAGGTTAGGAATTTAATTGTCATTAAAATAAAATTAACTAGTAAATGAATACACAACCAATAGTAATACGACGTTCGCTCTGTCTCACTTTTTCTCTCAATCTTTCTCACTCGCTTGCTCCCTACTTTCACTCCACGGCTAGTTGCTCATGCTACGTTCGCCCTGTCTTACTCTCTCTCAATCGGTCTCGATCACTCTCTCTCTCTTTTCCGACACCTCCGTTGCATACCGGCGTGACGTTTCATCTGTAAAAATTTTACCCTCATGCGCCTAAAGAAGTTTCACTTCAAAAAAATTACACTTTTGAACATACAAGAGAAAAAATAGAACTAAATACAGAAATGTCAGTTCATTCATATTTATCTTTTAGCAGGCTGACGAACTGAACTCTCATCAAATGGAATATTCTAGTAGTTCAAAATTCCACCTCAAAATGCCAGTCATTTATTTGAATTATACATCTTTGTGTATACTGTATAGCATTGAAACTTAGCATCCAGAGCTGCTGTTGTTCTTCGCAGAAAACTGGAACTACAAAGCTCTTATCGATTTTCATGACCGATTATCATGCTTTATCTCTCTTCTGTCTCTATCTGTTTTTATTCGGACATTTGTTTTATTTCATGTATTGTATATTTAGTGCATTAATTAGTATTAAATGTCGATTAGTCGATAAAATCGTTAAACTGTATAATATTTTAATACGTGAATAATTTTTTTAGTTTAATAGGCTTTAAAGGCCTTAGGTATTCGGTGGTACTTATTAAATAAGATTAAAAATGTAAAGGACACCATTTTTGAGTATTAACTTATTATTATTAAATATCTGTCGGAAGGACACTTCCTTCCATCAATGTGAAACACAGTTTCTATTGGTACGACACGTTACGTAATGTTATTTAATAGCAGATGTATTTAAGGTTTAGATTTTATATAAATTTATCGTAACTTTGATGATTTTGTCAATAGAGTTGAGTTTAATTTTTAGCAATTATACAGAATATATTTTAATATAGATACCATATTAAGGAAATTCATTTTTATATGAACGACACTTGATGAGAAATGAAAATATAACTACAATTTATTTATATGTTTTTTACTATTATTGGCCGATTTATCATCGCGTGCAAGCGTCTAATACGAGTATGAAACATCAATTCCATTAAAATTATCCGTGACTGAGTTCCTTACAGAAAGTATCAAGATATTTCGTGTCCTGACACATTTGACTGCTATTAAAACTGTAATTTTTTCATGTTGAAAAGATACGCCCGATAGCTATAGTGTTAACCCACTCCTACATTTAAATTTATTGATAGACAACTATTACAATTAAAATTACGATAAGGATTAGGATAACTCTTTACGCTTGATGTTCCATAAGTTCGTGGTCGGCGGTGATTACTTACCAGGCTCGTTTGCCCTCTTTTAATATAAACAAACCTTTAAAGGACCGTAGCCTTCTATATTCTATAAATTAAATTTATTTCAAAATTCGAAAATGAATTTTATGTTAATATTATAACTGGGATTGGATCTGATAACGGTTGCAAAATACCTGCATTTTACATAAATTGTATGTAGACTTTATAAAATTAATTTACTTTCGTTAAAAATTCAAATGCGAAATAGGTAATTTAAGTTGTAACGTAATATAATATTTTTTTTATTCAACCACAACAGTTTCAAAAATGGTACAAGTTTAAATTTTATAAGCAGAGTGTATTGTTTGATTAATAACTCAATCTTTATTAAATATTTATCTTCATCATTGCATCTTTTCATTTTCATCTTTGTGAGACTCATAAATAAGGTAATAGATTTTAATTCCACTCAAATATTTATAGGGACTTTAATTCTTAGGGTTACAATGTCTCTTCCTTTTCGTATTAGGACGTCTACAATCCTCGGAAATCGTCTACATTTGTGTATTTCTATTTTAATTTAAAAGATTGTAAAAATATCTCAACGGCTTTTTTTTAATGATGACCATATTGAAGGAAGTTTTATAACAAATGCAAGAAATAATTTGAATTTTAAACAAGATAAATTTACTTTATTAAATCCCTTGGAACTTCATTTTTAAAATATCTTAATGTAATCATTGAAAGCCTTGTTGAGTACCTAAAAGTTTGTAGCCTTAGTTGTTTGAACTAAACACTAATTTCACAAGAAATTGTCTATCGTTTAAATGTATATACTTAAGTATAAAAATATATGTAAAGTTTAATATATATATTTTTTCATTCAATATTAAAAAAATAAGAAATAAATAACAATAAAATAAATGTTTCATTTTAGTACTAACATCAGACGTGCAAGGCGTCTTAGGCAAGAAGGCGTCGTTGCCCTGCAACATTTAACCTCTCCACTCCGACGACGCGGTGGTCATGGTGCTCTGGTTCAAAGAATCTGATAGAGAGCCTTTGTACAGGTACCGTACGCATTGATTATTTCTTTACTTAAATTTCTAATATAAAGACTTCAATCTAATCCTGTACTATATATTTGGTTGAGATAATTTTCATAGACCTTATTATTTATTTATTTATTTTATTTACCTTCACGCCATATCCCTTGCGGGGTAGCCAGAGACGACGGAGCGTCAAACGCTACGGTCTCTGCATACCTCTTTCGCCTCGGCCACAGACATCAACTTCTTCATACATGCCCTCCGGGGGGTCCTCATGCTTTTTACGTGACCTTCCTCCAGTATCGTAGCTACTGTGTTTTCGAAGGTCACTCGAGGCCTCCCCCTGTCTCTCTTACCGCTCACTTTTCCCATATAAATCTTTTTTACCATTCTTTCATCACTCATTCGTTCAACGTGCCCAAACCACCTGAGCACGTTCTTCTTCATTCTCACCGTGACATCTTCGCTAGTACCTGCCATTCTGTGGACATCTTCATTGCGGATTCGATCAGCTAGACTGACTGACTCCGCATATTCTGCGAAGAGATCGCATCTCCACAGAATTCATCTTTCTTACATTCTTCTTCTGTGTTACCCACGTTTGGCTGCCGTATAACAGTGTCGGTAGCAAAACTGCATTGTGTACAGCCAAACGTGCAGCTATACTGACGTTTTGCCGTCTCAACAATGCAGTCAAAGCACCATTGACTCTGTTACCAGCAGCAATACGCCTTTCCACATCCATTTCGTATCTTCCGTCTCTGCTAAACATACTTCCCAAATATACCACTTCATTCACTTGTTCTATTATCTTATCATTCACGTTGATCTTACATTCTGTTCTTGCTTCATTTCTTTCAAATATCAGAACCTTCGTCTTATCTACATTCAGGTTAAGACCATTAATTTCACACCCATCTTTCAGAGTGGTGACCAATGCCTGAAAACTGCATTATATATATACTAATACTAATAAATATATATTTTTCTCTATTTACTACTATAAACAGCTGTAAGTATAATTTATTTATTTCCTATTTAACAACAAATAAAACCTGTATAGTAATTAAATACATTAATAAAACAAAATCTCCTATTGATGAAAAATTTCTCTTCTCTTCTCTGGTTTTTGGTAAACGAGCGTATTTCCGAGGAGGTGCAACTCCAGCAGTTCTCATGGTGGACAACGTGATAGCATTGGATGCAGGCGTTTATAGATGTAGAGTAGATTTTTAAAAATCACCTACTAGGAACTTGAAAGTCAATTTCACTCTTATAAGTAAGTGCCTAAATTACTTGTATATAATTTCTTATTTAGAACAAGTTTTTGTTGAAGTGCTTTGTTTCGTTATAATTGAAAAATGTGCAAAATTATATAATAGAAAAATATATAATTTTTTGAATGATAGAAAGTATTTAATTATCTTCATTCAAAACAGTGAATCCGTAAATTGTTATTTTTAATGACAATGAATGATACTTGTAATAATTGGATGATTCTTTGAATTATTGTGCAGTTTTCGATAATAAATGGGAAAGTTTTGATAATAAAACTCCCTTTTCGTTTTCTATCTTTTATAGTAACTTAAAAGTGATAATAAATTTATAATTTCATTAAAATTTTCGGATCATTTTATTTATCAAATTCCATACAAGATTATCTTATTTGGTTTTACAATGATTTGCAGAGAAATTTATTGCAACCATTGGATAAATCGTCATAAAATGGAAGTACAACTTACTTACTTTTTTAAGCGTAACTTCACAAAATTATACTGCCAAATTGTTTTATTTCTCGCATTTCCGATATAGATATTGCAGACAAAATAGAAATCAAAGTTTACGTTTGATGAATGAAGATTTTTAATATTCATTTTATAGTACCGCCTAGTCGACCCACAATATACGATGCAAAGAAAAGGGTTCGCATGAAATTAGTTAAACCATATAATAAAGGATCCAATGTACTGCTTAATTGTGAAGTTGAAGAAGGTAAGGTTTTGTAAAGAATCAATATACACATTTATACGTCTTTCAGGGACTTTCACAATTGTCTCCTTGTCACAAACTTCTAAATAAAATACGTTTTCAGTAAAAAAGGTGGTAAAAGAATAATAATAGTAATAGTAATAATGGGAATACCATTTTAGGATTTTAATATAAACGACTTTGTAAATATTATCTAATAACGTCACCATATTTTAAACATAAGTAATAGTTATAGCATAAACGATGATGTAGTAGTAGTAGATTTATAAAAAATTAAGATTCGTGTTTTTTTTTAAAATTATAAATACTGACTCGAGTTTCATGAAATCAATAATGGTTATAGGTTTACGTGAACGTAATTACTGTCATTTTGGTTTACACTGTCATCAGTCTTATTGTCGTGTGATGTTTTTACCTCGTCACTAAATTATATATGGTAATTTCGATAGAATCCGCTTCTAACTTTGATATATTTTGTTGTAGAAAAAGTTAGTTTTCCTAATTATAATGTTATAATAATTATTATAATTATATTAGACTTACACATTGTATTATATCATTAAAAAAATGTTGAGAATATGATTTCATTATATAAATTGCATGAAGCCGACGGCACAGTAACGTTCTAGAATAGCGTTCTTCATGTTAAGCATAAAGTAATTAAATAGAATTACACCCATGTGTTATTACTCTCTTAGCCTTTCGCAACCTCTATAAATTACCACAAACAAAACATAAATTATTACTTCAAAATGTCCACACAGCTACCTTTATTCCGAGAGTTGGTATTAATCCATTAATCACATAGACTATTGTTAGCTGTTATCGCTTTATCTTAAACATCTTGAATCTTGATAGCACCGTCTGTAGATGTGTGGGTTTAATCGTATCTTAATCATTACGTATTATATTTTTCTGTTTACGCAACAGAAGACATATTTTATCTTGCGAGTAAAATGCAGTAAATAAATTAAATAGTATGTTAATTTATTATTAATTATGACTGAACCAAATATTGATAATGATATAAATATTATTGAGGATACATATTTTATTCGAATACAATGATATATAGAAACAAAATAATAATACCAGTTCAAATTTAGTTCGTAAATGTGATTGTGTTATACTTGATTTTTAAAAATAATCTATAAATAAAACTCATTTATATAGACTATAAAGTGTTTATCACATAAAGTACTAAGTTATAATAATTGAAATTTGGTTACGATTTCATATATTATAAAGTTTAATCCAAATGTAATACATTAATAATAGCCTCCATTGTTCGTCTATGAAAATAACATTGCGACTACCAGTGTGTATCACCATTAACTATGGCTAATGCTGCCACACCATACCCGACATTCACACCCGATTGTCCCGTTATCTGATGTAAAGTTATATTTACTAGATATTTTATATTTTATGTTACAGGATATAAATTTCAAATATTATCATTATTATCTGAATCAAATGTTATTAATACTGCGTATTTAACTTATTAAGTACATATTAATATTTAAACGATAAACCGTTTTTCGTCAATCGTTTTAGGGCTCATACGATTGTAATTAAATTTTAATTGATAATATTTATTTAGTTTACCAGTAGTGAATTTAATTATTATAACATTATTAATTGGATTGTAACTACATTATAACTATGCAGTAGTCTGTATTAATATAACATGTATTGTAAATAATGGCGTCACTAATAAAATATTTTTAATTACATAATATAATGATAACAGAATACAAAAAAACCAGTTAATAACATTATAGTAAGTCTCTTTCCTTTTATTTTGTACAAAATAGGTACTGCAAAGTTATAAGATAATTAATCTTATTAAAAAACGTGGAATATTTTTAATGAATTCAGAGGAAATATGAAAAATGTTCAAGAAAATAATTAATAGTATTATTTCAATTAATATTTATTTTTATTTGTAATGTAATTAAAAAAAACTCATAAAACCACAATGCCACAACAATAATCCAGTTAAACACACAATTTGTTAAACAGGTAGACCACGACCAAAAGTAACGTGGTGCTTGGAAAACGTGGTAATAGATGATTCCTACGAACAAAGGGAAGACAGTCTGACAGTGAACACTCTGACGTTCCCCAACGTCGGCAGACAGCATCTCAATGCGCGGCTTGTTTGTCAAGCGTCCAACACGAACCTGGCGCCGCCGGAGACTAAAGTGCTCATCTTGGATATCAATTGTAAGTATTCGAATTATGTATCACCTACCTACTACTGAACATTTTATTTGTCTTGCCGAAAATTTTATACCAAAATCAAACATATATTTTTTGTCTCATAAAACTAATGAATTACTGTTATTGTTATAATTTAGATAAAAAACAGAATTGTTCAAAATTTTATTTTAGATCTAAGAAAACATAATTTGTCTCGGTTCTTAGATGTTATAAAAAATATTTCATAAATAATCTTTTGGCAATAATATTTATATAGATCGTAAAATATTTCTTTATCAACACCAATTGATTGGCGTATCAATTCGGTAAAATATATTTATCGTTCATTTAAGTTCTATTAGAATATAAATGAATTTCTATTATATAGTGAAACCGATAACTGTGAACATACTAACCAAAGAGAAGCAAGTGTCAGCGGATAGAAGACACGAAGTGGAGTGCAAAACAACCGGCTCACAGCCTGACGCCGCTGGTGGAAGAACAATAGACAACTCAAACGGATGGCAAAAAATGTAAGCCCTTTGTCCTTTATGCTATTGTCTCTTAATTAATAGATTCTTTTCATTTCTTTTTCTTTCGCCACTTTGTCTTTTATCTTTTTCCTTAATTATCACAATATATTTTTTGTTATCGTAAGTAGGTACTTTGTTGTTTTGTATTCTTTTATTAAAGAGGTTATTGTAGTTCAGGACTATAACAATTTAGTATTATCTTATTCGTGTTATCAGATTATACTAATATTTTTGTCTAATTAAAAATGATATCAAATTTCTGACGCAACTAAACCATTTATTCAATGGTAAGTAAGATCCCTATTCCTTTTAGGAAAGATTAGTAACTATTTTTAACAAATATTTTATATTGAATCTCTTTACAACAAACATAATACATTACAAATATTTTATTGTATAAGAAATACGAACATTTCCTTTGAAATATTAATGCAGGTTAAATTGTTTCTTGAAAACTTGTTCTCTGAAGATTTCCTTAATATAAAGTCTATAATATAATTGTTTTTCTTTGCTTTTCAAATTAAAAAGAATTATTTGAAGATGAATTAATTATAGCAAAGTAACTACAACAAAAGGTTTATTTAAAAATAAAAAGAATATATATTAAATCAAATTTATATTTTATAGTTCTCAGAAAACAACGAAACGCTAAGCGTGCTGAGTCTTGTTCCAAGCGTTGAGGACGACGGTAAATATCTAACTTGCCGCGCTGAAAACAAACGCATACCAGAATCCGCGATAGAAGACAAGTGGAGACTTAACGTGCATTGTAAGTTATTTTATTTGTGAAGGGTTTTACGATTGCTTGTTTTGTCCAAAAACAATATAACTATCTTCTATTTTTGGGCAACTAGAAATTTTGAAGCTTTTATTTCTGGACACTTTAAACGAGAAACCGCGAACACGTAGCGACCTTAAGAAGTCTAACTTGAATTAAAATAATTTAATTTCATGTCTAATTTTTCGGTTAGAAACATAATATAAAACATGTTTTTGATTTTCTTCCGTCTATTATTTTTTATATGTAAGATCTTGCTAAATCTTAATAGCTTGAACGCTTTTTTAACATGGTTTGTCTAATTATAATAAAAGAAGGATATATATTAGGCCCTTAATAGCTAATTAACAACTTCAATATTGAAGTCTATATATATATCTATAAATTTCTATCTAACTCCGTAGTGTCTCTGTAGTAAATCATTTATCCGAATATTGACTTGGATCGCTGTTTGTTGAACATCAGCTAACATACTTAGGGAATAGACAGTAACATCTACTTAAGGAATACAAAAGTATTAAACATAAATTCGAACCATTACAATAATAAAAATTAGCAAAGCGTTATTGCGACCTTTTAAAAATATGTTAATATAAGATGCAGACTGGAAAAGCATAATGTAATAATATTAACCATTATACAATAATAATCAAATTATTATGAAAATTATCATTAGCCAATTATTTACAAAGACAATTTTGGTGTATTTACATTCTATCCAAGCTTATGCCTGAAATTTAACGTTATCATTATAATTAAATAATTGGAGTTCACAATCAGCACTCTCAAAAGGAATTAACTTTTTTTTTTTATCTTGGAGGAGGGCAAACGAGCTTGCGGGTCTCCGTTGAAATGTGATCACCGCGTGATGATGTGTGATCCGAGGATTCACAAGAGCGTTGTCGGCCTTTGATATAGGAATATGCCTCTTTTGAAGGTCGTATCGATCTGGAAATACCGCCGAAGAAAGTTCGTTCCACATTTGAGTGGAACGTGGAAAAAAAGTCCTTGAACACCGCACAGTGGAGGATCGCCACGCTTCCAGGTGGTATGGTTGGTAAAGGAGGCGATGGCGAGATGTGGGGTGGTGAAATTCGGCGTTAGGCATCAGATCGAATAGTTCTTCGGAACACTCCCCGTTCTAAATGCCGTAGAAGACACACAAAAAAGCCACGTCTCTACGCAATGCCAAAGAGTCCAGTCGTTTGCAGAGCACTGGGTCCCCGAAAATCCGAACGGCTCTCCGTTGTACGCAGTGAAATGGTAGAAGCTGATATGGGGGTAATCCGGACCAGAGATGAATACAGTACTCCATGTGTGGCACGTCTTTGGCCAGGTTTGAAATACTGCCTCGCTCAATTGATCACTCCCAATTTCTTTAAGGACAACTTGGCCTTGCTCTCCAGGTGACCAAGAAACTGACAATCGCTCCAAATGTCGAGACTCAGTATTCTGATACTTGGCGAAGCCATAAGACGAGTGCTCTCGAAGAGCGGTGATACGACAAATGGGGTTTTCTTTGTGGTAAACGCGCAAACTTGTGTCTTTAGGGGATTGAAATGAACGTTCAGTTCATCTCACTCAGAGACCATCCTTAGAGAAGTCTCTATAGAACACATAAGTTTCTTTCGGCACTCGTCGTCGTTTTCCCGAGAGAGAACTGCACGGCCGGAATATACCGCATTCCCAGTGCTGTCATCCGCATAACAATGTATTTTGGGAATATCCAACATATCATTGATGTGCAGGAGGAACAAAGTTGGGGATAGCACGCAGCCATGGGTTACACCGGCGTTCATCGGCTTAGGGTCCGAGCACAAACCGTTGAGAACGACCTGTATGCTCCGCCCAGTAAGAAAACTAGCGATCCACTTGCATAAACTCTCGGGAAGCCCATAGGAAGGTAGCTTCGAAAGAAGCTCTTGTGGCATACACGATCGAAGGCTTTTGCCATATCCAGACTAACTGCCACACCCTCTTGCTTGCTTTCTATAACCGCTGCCCAACGGTGCGTAAGGAATAAAGAAGATCATCAGCTGATCGACCATGGCGAAAGCCATACTGTCGGTTATTGATCAACTGGTGATCCTCGACGTACTTTAGGACCTGTCAGTTAATAATAATCTCCATTATTTTGGAGAGAAGGGAGGTAATGGCGATAGGTCTGTAGTTAGCTGGGTCCGAGCTATCACCTTTTTTAGGGATCGGATGGACAAGGGCACACTTCCATGAGACCGGGACTACGCTTTTAAGGTAGGAGTGCCGAAATAGACGCGTTAGCACTCGACTTATGAACGTCCAAGGAAAATAGAGACTGTCTGAGAGTTCTTTGCCGAAAAAATATTTTCGGCATTGAACTCTGACACCGCGGGATGATAGGCGGTGTCTGGTCGTCCAAAGTCGAGTTGGAGGCGAAAAGAATGCCCAAGAGATTGACTTTCTCTTTTGCCATGTGGGCCAGAGAATCATTCCCCATGTGCAACGGTGGTAGGGACGGCTGGCTTAAGTTGCCCAGAGTGGCCTTTGAAAGCGCCCAGAATTTGTGCGTGCCAGGCGGGTAGGTACTTTGCCAGCTAATCCCCAATTTTGACGACATGCTTGAACTTTGCTCTAGGGATTTGCCATTTGAAGAATCTAGAGGCACGGTTGTATTTCATCTTCAAAACTCTAGAGTTCGGATCCTTAGTGACTAACGCATTGGCCCAAGCTTAATAAGCCTGCCTTGCCAGCTGCTGCAGCCCTGACAGACGCATCAAACCAAGGCCGCGTTCTGCCACCAAGTGGTACCACAGAGCTTGGTGCAAATAATTCCATGCCCTGTAGTATCGCATCAGCTACAGCCACAGCGTAATCACTAGGATCATTGGAAGGGAAACAAATCAACCTCCATGGGTAGGATGCGAAAAAGGACCGCATTCCATCCCAATTCGCTGACTTGTAGTGCCAAACGCGTCGAGTCGCAGGTCTTGTGAGAGCCGGACATTCAATGGGCACTACACTCCGTGCCAGACAGTGATTAGAGGACCCTAAGGGAGCCTCGACAGTGACCTGGTACTTTTCTAGATGTGTACTCAGCAGAAGATCCAACAAAGAGGGCATGTGGCTGTCTGTCTGAGTGTGCGTCTTTACCAGCTGGGACAGAACATTTTCCAGAGCAAAGTTAAACACAGATATCCCCGCGAAGTCGGTAGCACGTGACGCTAACCAAACCAACTTTGGTAAATATACTTAATGTTACTTAATAAAACTTCACACTATAATATGTTATTATTGAATTACATTTTTCAACCAAAAGTAAAGCAATCTAATATATTTTTTAAGTGATCACAGTAAATAAGCAAATACAAAAAAAATAATATGACCAAGCTAAATAATAAAATAAATTCTTTAATAATACTTTTTTTTGTTACAGATGTTCCAATAGTAGACCTCAAAATGGGTTCCAATCTAAACCTGGATGAAATAAAGGAGGGCGACGATGTTAATTCGAGTGCACTGTCACAGCTAACCCCAAGACACACAAACTTGTTTGGTTTCATGACGTAAGTTTACATTTTAACCGTAGGATTTACGTTGAGCGCTACGAGTATATTGTATCGAAGTTGTTATTCAAATTGTTTGATACCGAATACTATCGTTCTAACTGTTACTTTAGGTTAACTTTCGGTTAGGTAAACGTTTGAAACGTTAATTTACTCATATTCTTATAAAAATTGTTGATACTGAAACGTATTCTGGAAATAAAATATGAGTTACCAGAAATATGTCATATAAATAGCCTAAAGAATGACTTTCATCTAATAGCCCATTATTTTCTACCGTAACATAGAACAACGAGATCTTCCACAACGAAAGTTCAGGCGTAATCTTAAGTGTGCAAAGCCTAGTACATCAAAGCGTGACCCGCGCTGCGGCGGGCGACTACACTTGCATGGCCGCCAACAGCGAGGGCAAAAGCACCAGCAACCCGGTCTCGTTACTAGTGCGGTGTAAGTATTATTAGATTTTAAATATTAATAACAGACTTAGGATTTTATGAGAAACATATCAAGTTTTTTCAATTTCTTAAGTTTGTATTTTTATCTAAAGTTATTTTATTTTCGTAGTTTTACACACTTCACCGAGGTCAAATACTATTTGTTTTATATCGATTACATAATAATTAATTGTGTAAACTAAATTAAGCAGATTTAGTTTTTTTTAAACGATTTTCCTTCAAATAATAACCGTTTTACTATTGGTATAACCGAATACTATAAGAATGGTGCATAAGTTGTTTATTTTTTTTTCTATATTTATAATTAAATCTTAAGAAACGTTACTCTCCTCTCTTTTAAAGGAGGCTAGAGAAATCGGGTGAAACTTCATTTATTATAAGTCTCGATTACAATCAATATCGAATCTGAAAAAGAAAATTGTTGTGCTAAGTGTACAGCAATTTACCCAAGATGTGAAATCATTTATAAGAATTGAACATCTTTCAAACGTAGAAAAATTGCAACTCTACAACATTATGTGAACGGAATTATTTTACTGTTCCAAAACTAGTGATCAGTTCCTAATACTGAACAGAACGTAAACCAAATACTTGCATATTACATATATTAAAATTGTCTTACCCTACTGTTTATAAAAGCAAAGAAATATACGGTTGCATGCTGAAGTCGATTTACAGCGAATGTATTTGTACGGACCTGCGCTATTTTAGTTAACTTAGATTATAAGAGGTGTAGGCACCAAACAAATTCCATTCCTTACTTACCACACTTTACTATTAAGATTATTGCATATATTTGATCTCAGCAGTATTTGTTTTTATAATAGATATTAAGCAAGTAACTTAAAGATCAAAAATACATTTTATGTTATTTATAATAATAATATGTTCAAGATTTACTAGATTTACTACTTCACAACGTGTTACATTGCACTTCTAAATTTATTTGAGGAAATGTTTTACAAGTGACCTCATCACAGGGTCGGATAACTTGAATATTTTTAAGAGCACTTTCGCTAAGAGTAGTCACAGTTCAGTGCACTTTCCAATATCATTATTTTATCACCTTTTAGCATTTCAGATATACCCAAGGCTTGTTAAATTTTACGGCGTCCTAGAGAAATACGACCTGGGATGGTAATGGCAACATACTTTGAAACGCCATATTGTTAAAATGGTTGTGTAAAATTTAATCAGTTAAATATTCAAATCTGGTTCAGAAGGCTTTGTTACACAGTGAATTTAATGATCATGATATGGATAATCTTGTTGGCATTTTAACGTTGTATTATCTATATGGCTATCAAAATACTACTTGAATACCTATTGTCATTTAAGACTAATAAACTTACGCTTACCCTCGCCACCACTGGTTCGTTTTTGCACTTACGATGACTGTAATTTAACTAATATTTTTTAATAATATCTAACCCTTTCACATTTATTTTTTACGATAGTCTTGCAAAATAATAACCCTTAAAACTATTACTATTAAGTTATTTTGAGTGTTTATTATAATTATGTAATTTAACTAATATTTTTTAATAATATCTTACCCATTCACATTTATTTTTTACGATAGTCTTGCAAAATAATAACCCTTAAAACTATTATTATTAAGTTATTTTGAGTGTTTATTATAAATTGTTTGAGAGATACAAAATAATTAGTCTTAATTATGGTAACTGAAAAAAGAAGAGATCTTTGGTACTTAATTTTTCATTATAGATATCGCTAAAAATATACGATAAAATCTTATGGTACTGAGCAATTATTGGATTATATGAATCGTAATTGGATTCTTTTTTTTATTTCTTTCAGCTGTTTTGAACTCCAACTTCAGACTCTAATTGGATTACGTCACTTTGTTCTTTTATATTTGGCTTTTCTATTAATCTTTATTTGGGGGCAATGTAGAAAATAGCAATTATCTCATGGAATTATAAATACACAGTACTCGCAATTTCCATTATAATTGCATATAATAATTTTGCTTTAGAAAAACTATCTATTTATAAGTAACATTTTCTGAGTCAATATATTTTATTAAAATAACAACCCGCTAAGTATTCCAAAACTGCTACAATAAAAAACTTTATTAACATTAGTATATTATATTGAAAATATTAGTTAATGTAAATAATTGACTATATTAAAGTGTTTTTTTTAAATAATAAAAAATATGTATAAAATAATTTCTTAAACCGATTCTTGAGAACATTAATTTCTTCATTATATACCATATACGAGTACATGACAAAGAACTGGAATAGAGTTAATTTAACAATTTCTCATTTAATTATTATCATAATCCTAGTTAATTCAACAAATTCTCATTTAATTGTTATAATAATCCGTTATTATAATCGTACATATTTAAGTAGTTAATACAACAGGTTCCAATTAGTTTATTTAAAACTATCGTCTTCCTATTAAAGAACACTATTACAATATTGTTCTATAACTTTTTCTTCCAAAAAATTATAAATGTTTATAAAAAAAAAATTATTTGTTGTTTTATTCATGTTGTTCCATGAAAGTTTTAATGAAATGTAAATTGAGATTGATATTATTTTCAAACTTTTAGTTTGAATATATTCATTTATTTTAAGTATCCTACTTAGCAGTTTCAGCAATTTTAATTAATTTTGATGCACTGTATCGATGATGAAATGAACTTCATTGCGTTTAACCGTAATTACTGATAACTGAAACTGCTTAATGTTTATTAAATAGCGCGTATTTTTAAAGTAAATATTTTATCTCAGACGCTCAGATATGTTCCGAAAGAAAAGATAATGAACTATTTAGCGCCCTGAAACAGTTTCTCTTCACTGCACAGTTGATGCTAATCCAGCGTTGGTTTCTTTTCATTGGACTTTCAATAACTCTGGAGGACAAACTGAATTACGAGTACCACCAAGGTTTGTAATATAATCTCATTTTAACAAGAACAATAAATTTACATCCGCCGCTTGTAACCTCACCTATAGAAACAGTGAATTTTTATAAAAGTTACCTGAATGTCAAGCAAAATGGTTTTAACTCTTTTTCATAGTCATGGCCATACATCTACATTGAATTACACGCTGACTACAGGCATGGATTATGGCACTTTTGCACATTATGGAGAAAATTCTGTCGGTCAGCAGAAGGTACCCTGTATCTTTCAATTTGTCGCTGCAGGTGAGACCTGTATTTAAGGTATTAAACTATAAATTTATATAAGAAAATAATAATAAAATCTTCTACCATGTATTGACAAAAAAGTGAGGCCATAAACCAAAATATGTAATCATCATCAGGTCGGCCATTTCATCTTCAAAACTGTACAATTGACAATCGAAGCCTGGACTCGTTGCTAGTGGAATGCGTTGAGAATTACGACGGCGGTCTCCCTTAGACTTTTCTTATGGAATTACTTGAGCTTCCATCACTTCCGGTAATATTATCTAAAATATTACTTTAATATATCCATTAAAATAACATTAATGAATAAATGAATATTTAAAATCATTACTCCTAAAATAGAAAGCGTATGAACCAATTAAGACGATTATAAAACGAAATACGTAATACAAAAATTAATTTTAATTATGTTTTCATCTCTATGATTTTGAAATTATCATAAAATAAGAACTTATCATTTGTTTACAGATTATTATATTAAATACAATTATTAAGTACTTATAATTTTAGGTAGATTCCATAGATGAATCTACCTATTGCAATCGATGCGATGACGGGACCCAGACCCCAGAGTAGGGGCGCTACGCCGTTTATGAACTGGAGATTGAGAATCCGTCGAAAAAAAAAATTATATATCCCTCTATATATATATGTATATATGATCCATCAGTCCAAATTCATCGTAGGCAAAATCTGACTTCACAGGTCGATGGATAAATTAATAGGACAAACGTAGCATCTCGTTTTTTTTGGAAAAAGTGAAAGGGGGGTCTGGGAGGGGGTATGAAAGTGCAAACCTTTGGGACACAGGTCACAAATATTGACGGAGGATTTTCAAACTTGGTATATACATTCTTAAAAACAAAATGAAGGTTAAGTTCTTGAACGGGGCAAATCGGTCGGGGGCTTGGAGGGCTGGGGGGGTTGAAAGTTAAAAACCGAAAAAGTCACAGAAGAAGGCAAAATTTTTCTGTCCGAAAAATCTTAGAAAATTAACAAATTAAAAGAGGCAATTTTTTGTCCGAAAAGTTTTTTGATGCGACCCCCCGTTTAGGAAATGGGGTGGGGGGTGGTTCCCCGCTCACCCAATATATGCAGAGTGACCGTCATAAGACTCGTAATGACCAGTAGAATACTGCTAGCTAGTTTTTCTTTGTCGATCCGACCGACGGGAATCTACCTAACACGATCGACCCTGTCGAACAAGGTATATATTTTTATTACATTTTAAATTTCACGTTTGTCCGGTCATCAGGTATCTCATACAATATCTCAACTAACCGCACGCCACCATACTTCGAAGTGCGCGGGCTGGATCCCGGCGTCGCTTACAGGATTGATCTGTATGCTATAAATGCGAAAGGAAGAAGTGACGTCACTACCATCGAGACCGCAGCCTTGAAGGGACAGGCAAAATGTACCGGTGAGTGTTTTTAAATTACTACGAAATGAAGACAACGTATTAGGTTTTTCTTAGATGTAGTAATTAGAAAGCTGATTCTATTTGTGGTATTAAATAACTGGATAAAAAAATTAGGTCTATGTGATGTTTGTATATTTTAATATGAAAAGCTGATGAAACATGTTATTCTGTTATTATATATATGTATTATGAAACAATGTTACGTAATACAATCTAAATTATGATTCTTAATGTAACTCTAATGTCTTTCCCACAGGTGAGACCAACTCAGTCTTATCTCCAGCGTTGGCGATCATCGCGGCGATGTCAGCGCTGCTGGTGATGACTGTATGCAGCGTGCTCGCGTTTCTCTACAGGCGTCGTATTAACAGACAAAGACATTTACCCGCCAAGCTTGCGCCCTTAAGGTATTCTAATTAAACACTTAAATGTCAAATATGACACTTAGTATTACGCGTATATTTTTACTTTTGTTTTTTGTTATTTACTATAATATTCAATTTAAGATGTGACGAGAAATTTTGATGATTGAATGATTTTGATGATGATTGAATATACATATTCACTTTTTATATATTCTTTAATTTTACATTTATCCTCATAAAATGTTAAATGTAACAGAGGTGCGAATACCGAACGGAGTACTGTTTAAGACTAGATGTACTTTTTTGTAGAATATATGTTATATTTTATGAAAATAATTGTAAAGAGACAACGTTACGTTTCAAAAAAGTTTAAAGTAGGTGTCTATAATATTTCTCAATATTGCACACCCCTGACATAATTTTAAATAATGGTTAGTTATTTGGGAGATTAATGCTCGCTTCGATCACGAAGTCGTTGGAAATCATTTTATTACGTGTCGAATATTTGTAGTAGGTACAGTTCCTTCCAAAAATTGTAGTTAGTCGTAAAATATATTTCAATACTTGGTTGTAATTACTAGCAATTTTATCGTACAAAGGGGCTCGGCTGACCCCACGACACAACCTCTAAACGGGCAACGTCATCAATAGCTACGTATACGATTACTCCCTAATTTGCTTATTAAAACTAACGACTTACCTGTCTGCTTCTGTTATGCTTCAAAGAAGGAAGTCACATAGTCAGTCGGTACTAGTAAAGGATTTGGGGTTCCCCAGAGAATAGGATAAATTGTATAAAATTAATAAAAGGGAAATAATTATGGGACAAATAATTTGATACTTAAGTGTTCCGTCGCGTGACCTTCGGTTCCACGCACACTTCGAGTGAGAAGGCAGCCACCAATTCGGCGCTGCAGCCAACAATTCAAACACTCGACACTAATGTAATTTACTCTTTTGGAAACTTCTAGAACCGATAATGATTACTCCGCAAAATCATTAAGCACCGAGGTTCACCGAGAACCGCTCACCGAGAACTATATTCGAGAACTGTGGTTCGAGAACTGTCTCGACCGTTACGCGTGCGTTTGTCACACCACCAAAAACGTAACATCTACCCTCGATTTGTTAATAATTAAAATATATTTAGCGCCTGACGATTGCTATTAGCAACTGTACAATTTAATTAATAACTATTCCGAACAATCCCCCGCCCCAGCCAGGCGAAACCTGACTGAGTCTAAACGTAATACCAGGCACCTGAAAAGTGTCTAAGCTACTGGTAACCGAGAGAGAGCAGCTACTGCCCGCTTTAACACAGAATTGCCCACATGTATTTCTGCGACTCTTGGAATTCCATCTGCGCCTGTTAATAACCTTAGAATACGACCCCGTCTCCAGGAGAGTGGAGGCATATTCATTTCTTTAACTAAGACAAGATCACCGACCTTAGGTGGCTCAGTTTTATCAGTCCATCGTACACGCTGTTGCAACAAATGTAAGTACTCTAAATTAAACCTACGCCAAAAACTTTGTGATAGCTGTTGTAACAGTTCAAAACGTGTGAGCCTATAAAGTGGGGTATTCTCTAAAGGATATTCTGGCAGAGCTGTGAGTGGACCACCGACCAAAAAGTGACCTGGAGTCAATACATCCAAATCATTTGGGTCCGAAGAGACTGAACAAAGAGGTCGCGAATTAAGGACCGCTTCAATTTTGCAAAACACCGTCTGCAATTCTTCAAAGGTGAGTACCGTATCTCCAATAACCCTGCGAAGATGTGTCTTCGCGACCTTTACAACCGCCTCAAATATGCCACCCCAAGAAGGATATGCTGGAGGATCAAATTTCCACCGGATACCCTGCTGAGACATTTTTTGACCTAAACAATCCTGACTTTCATATAAAAATTTGTGTACCTCTGAGAGATACCTATCTCCTCCCTTAAAATTCGTACCACAGTCGGACCGAATCAAAGAAGGTAAACCGCGCCGACTGACGAATCGAGACAGACAAGCTATAAAAGCCTCAGTACTAAGACTTGAGACCACCTCTAAATGTACGGCCTTAGTAGATAGGCACACAAACACGCACAAGTACGCCTTACAGATTCGAGCACTTCGACCAGTAAAAGCTTTGACCATAAACGGACCCGCAAAATCCGTACCAACTCCAGAGAAAGGTCTAGAAATCTTTACTCTATCTGGAGGCAAGTCTCCCATTTGAGGTTGAGTAAGGGTAGCCTTTAACCTATAACACGGCATACATCGGTAAATAACTTTTCGAATTGCCCGTCTAGCTGACAAAATCCAAAATTCCCGCTGTAGGATAGCTAGCAGCGTATTTAGCCCCGCGTGTGCATTTCTTACGTGTCGGTCTACAATTAAAAGGTTCACAAGTGAACCACCCTTTGGCAGTAGGAGAGGATGTCGCGCCTCATAAGGTAAATCTGCGTTACGCAATCTACCTCCTACTCGAACTAAACCTTTGTCATCGAGGAACGGATTCAATCGAGCTACAGCACCTTTCAACTTGACGCACCCGTTTTGCAAACTGGAAATAACTGATTTAAAATTTTCACGTTGCACTACGCGAACCCAGAAAACCAAGGCTTCGTGACGCTCCTCGGGATCGAGCACCGGAGATGATAGCCTATTAGACTTTTGCCGTAAATTTCGAATAAATCTCTTAATCCATCCCGTAACTCCCAATAACTTATTAAGAGAACTAAACCGATCTAGTAAAGGTTGCAAATCACCAGTAAGTTCCTTCTGAACCGTACAAATACGTAAACCTGGTAAAGGCTCCACAATATCCAGAACCGTATGAGGCCAAGAACTTTCAAGTTCACAAAGCCAAGCTGGTCCCCACCAGAGATGATGGTCAACCAAACCCGGAGATTCACAGCCTCGTGACGCACAATCTGCAGGGTTCAAATCACCGGGAACATGTCTCCAATTAATAACCGCATTTGAATTTTGAATTTGTGATACCCGGTTAGCCACAAAAACCTCCAAAGCATGGACAGATGCTCTTAACCAACCAAGAACAATCTGACTGTCAGTCCAAGCAAATACTTTTTCAATTTCCACCACTTGCCCCAAAGTAGAATTCAAATGATTTAGAAGTCTTGTTAAAAGGGCTGCCCCGGATAATTCTAACTTCGGAATCGTGAGCCTTGATCTCACAGGAGCGACCTTACTCTTAGCCATAACCAACTTAATAGTCACATTATCCTTCGGGTCCATAACACGAAGATAGACGGCAGCCGCATAACCTCGTTCGGAAGCATCACAAAATCCATGCAGGCTGACACGACATTTAGACGTCGGAAAGAAGGCTCGGTCTATTTTAATAAATTCAAGATCTGGCAGAGATGTTACAAACCGAGACCAAGCCTGGAGCAACTCACCAATGAGAGGGGCATCCCACGTCAATTCCTGCAACCAAAGTTTCTGAAGGAAACACTTGGCCCAAAACACAACCGGCGCCAACCAACCATTGGGATCAAAAATCCGAGCTACGGTTGACAGTACCATACGCTTAGTCCAAACCTTGCAGATAGTTATATCCTGTACACGAAATGTGAAAACATCTGGGACCGGTTGGTACTGTACTCCGAGAAGAGTGACTACGTTAGGATTTTCTATATTTTGAAAGAGATGTGGGGCTTGCTGGTGCTCTTCCGGTAAATCTTCAAGAAGAACCTGCGAGTTGGATATCCACTTTCTTAATTCATACCCACCAGATCTCAAGATACCGATCAGCTCATCTCTTAAAACCTTCGCCTCTTCTTCACTGGCAGCACCTGTACATATGTCATCGACATAGACATCGCTTGATAAAATAGCGGCTGCCCTGGGAAAGTAAATACGCTCGCGATCCGCAAGTTCCAGTAAAGACCTTATAGCAATGAACGGACTAGACTTGAGTCCATAAGTATTCGTATTTAGCTCATATACAGTCATTGGATGAGATGGATCCTCTCGCCACAGTATGAGCTGATAACACCGATCATCTGGATGAATAAGAGTCTGACGAAACATCATCCTTATATCCGCAACAAAAACGACTTGATGTCGGCGGAAGCTGGTTAAGAGGTCTGAAATATCACGATGCAGTTTTGGACCGGCATGCAAACATTGGTTTAAGGTAATACCGTTAGAGGTGGGTGCTGAACCATCAAAAACTACTCTAATCTTTCCTGCCTTAAACACAGCATGATGAGGGATAAAATAATGCTCTTTAGAACGCCAATCATATTTGGAAACCGACATGTGGCCCAACTCCAGGTATTCCCTCATGAAATTTAAATAGTCTTGTTTGAAAGCCACATCACGTTTCATACGACGTTCCATGAAGATTAGTCTTTTCTCTGCCAGCATCCTGGACTGACCAAGGGGAGAACGAGAGGGCAAGAAGGGCAACCGTGTCACAAACCGACCTGAATGGAGCCGACCGGTATTATTCTGGAAGAATAATTCGCATTCCTGGTGCTGCGGGTTGACACGAGGCGCTGTAGGAGGTTCCTCTATTTCCCAAAATCGCTGAACTGCGTCAGCGAGGGATAGACCTACTTGAAAGCTGGCGTTATCCGGAGAGGAGAGTACTGGAAATGCTGGACCCATAATGACTTCACCAAGATCAGTATTTATTGCAGAAAGACCACCTGCTTGAAGAAGCTTACTGCTTTCCAACCGTAACAATCCAAGAACATCTGCTCCGAGTAGAACATCAACTGGTCCCGGAATGTGGAAACCTGGGTCAGCAAGAGAGAGTTTAGACGTTAAACCTACGACGCCTGGAGGTAATGAAACTACTGGATGCTGTCCCAAAATATTATCCAAGACGATCGCTGTCGTCGTGATCCGAGGAGAAGGGGAATAAAGTGGAGAAAAGGATAGTGAGACTTTCCCCACCAACCCAGACACCTTGACTCCACCAACCCCATGAATAAAGTTCGCGCCAGGAGCAACATGTAAAGATAATTTCTTCATCAACCGTGTTGACACAAGACACCCCTGAGAGCCTGAATCCAAAATCGCGCGCGCGGTAACCTGTTCGCTCCGAAGAGAACCAACACGAACATACGCAGTAGGTAGCAAAACGGTTATAGGAGAAGATGGAGACACGCATGGAGAACGAGGAAGGAGTCAACAATCCTGATCACGATTACAGCTGTCCGGTGAGAGAACGTTACCAGACCCTTCCTTCAAACGTCGATGAGAATGTTGATTGCGTTGCCCCAAGCGAGGATGATCTATATAAGGAAGCTGCGCTTGTGGCTCAATCCAGCAGCTCCGATCCGTATCTGCACCAGCCTTGTTCCGAGAACCGTGAGGACCCCCGCCCGTACGAGGTGGTGAACGACGACCACCATTGTCACCTCGATTAGAAAACGAATTACTATTTCGTGGTGAAACATACTTGACGCCTCCGGTCCAAGGCTGAGGCGAGTTCCTTATATCACACCCTGGAGAATTTGATGGTGATACTCGACCCGTAGCAACTGGTTGAGGAGATCCATTGCGATTGCCACAAAGTAGGAGATGATGATTACCTCTACACTGCGCACAGGGACGGGCCGACTGACATTGAAACGCGAGATGGCTGCCTAAACAATTGTAACACCAGTTACGCTGACGAGTAATACTGCGCCGCGCCTGCCAACGAAGATTTTTAAATTTATGGCAGCTCGTAACACCATGTCCAGAATCTCGGCAATATGAACACCTACGATCATCCTTCTGTGCTGCTGCCGCAGTGTACATACGAGGTATCTCACGCGGCCGAACCATCTGACGATTTTCAGCTGCGGGCCGTATACGAGAATAAGCAACTGAGGGTCCGGGTAGAGGAACGTTCTTCATACGACGACACTCCTCCTCCAGGAAAACAATTAATTCATCAAACTGGGGAAGATGAGTGGCGGAGTCCCCACCGTATTCCAATTCGAACCGATTTCTTAAGTCATGTGATAATTTACTTAACACGATGTGTAATAACAAAAATGACCAACTCGTCACTGGCAATTCTAATCCCTTTAAACCGTTAAGTGCAATTAACAACGGGTTAAGAAGCTTCGTTCGTAAGGCGTGAGCTCCAACGATCCTTGGTAAACCTAAAATGGCAGAAACATGATTATCTGCTAGCCGTCGAACATTCTGGTACCTACGCTTGAGTAAGTCCCGAGAAATGTCATAATTTGCATCGACGAGCTCCAAGTGTTGCACTAACCCTTTAGCCTCACCAGTCAATGAAGCCATCAAATAAGCTAACTTTTGAGCAGGGGTCAAATCCTTACGACAATGTACCAAGCTATCGTACAAGTTACTAAACGCAACCCACTGTCCTAAATCGCCGCTGAAGTGCGGTAAGTCGAGGACTGGCAACCTACTAATTAATGCCGGCGAACTATCCGTATCCGGAATTATGCGAGGATCATTTATCTTAGAAGCATTGATATTGCCTACTGCCTGACGTAATTGATCCGCCAGATCGTCCGCTTGATTAACGTCGCAATTGATTTTACTCAGAACGTCACCGTCCAAGTCCATTTCCAAAAGAGACCGGTACGCATCATACAAATCAGCCAACTGACTATCTAATAATTTATAACGCGATAATAAAGCCTGAGCACGATCCTTACGTTCAATATTTAGAACAGCGGAGCCGAGCCAACGCAATACGCCGGCAATTCGTGCGGTATGTTTAGCACTCATCGCGAAAATAAAAATAAAAATAAAAATCAAATAAAATAAAAAAAGTAAATTTAAATCCAAAATAAAGAATTCCCGAAAATAATAATATGTGAGCCAATAACCAACGATTATATTGAATAATATAATACTAACTAATTACTTACTGAAACAACTAAATTGAAAATAAATTAAGTTACACTAATTAACAAACCGGTTTAAAAATATGTTACGTAGCGAGTAAGCGTATAACGATTTTATAAACGTCACAAAGAAAGTAATCCTAGCTATTTATTTTTACGAAAATAATAGAAATTATACAACTAAATATTAATTAGCCGTTAATAACAAATAACCCTTAATAATAAAATAACAAAATAATTAATTAGTAATAGCCGCGTATAACAAACGTATATCAATTGATTATGCAACCCGTAATACCGAATATTAACGTTTTAAACCTACTCGGTTAACAACCACGCTCTGCTACCAGCAATTTTATCGTACAAAGGGGCTCGGCTGACCCCACGACACAACCTCTAAACGGGCAACGTCATCAATAGCTACGTATACGATTACTCCCTAATTTGCTTATTAAAACTAACGACTTACCTGTCTGCTTCTGTTATGCTTCAAAGAAGGAAGTCACATAGTCAGTCGGTACTAGTAAAGGATTTGGGGTTCCCCAGAGAATAGGATAAATTGTATAAAATTAATAAAAGGGAAATAATTATGGGACAAATAATTTGATACTTAAGTGTTCCGTCGCGTGACCTTCGGTTCCACGCACACTTCGAGTGAGAAGGCAGCCACCAATTCGGCGCTGCAGCCAACAATTCAAACACTCGACACTAATGTAATTTACTCTTTTGGAAACTTCTAGAACCGATAATGATTACTCCGCAAAATCATTAAGCACCGAGGTTCACCGAGAACCGCTCACCGAGAACTATATTCGAGAACTGTGGTTCGAGAACTGTCTCGACCGTTACGCGTGCGTTTGTCACACCACCAAAAACGTAACATCTACCCTCGATTTGTTAATAATTAAAATATATTTAGCGCCTGACGATTGCTATTAGCAACTGTACAATTTAATTAATAACTATTCCGAACAATAACGATTTACTAATCTTCACATCTTTTACAAATATAAAACATTCAATATTTCATCTTAATATGCAATCGTGTTTTAAGCCATTGTTTTTGAAGTATTGTGTAACAATATATAGTTTTTTTAAACTTCAGAGATATAGAATTAAAATCAATAAAGTTTTTATCTGTACATTAGTATGTAGTTTTTATTTGTACAGTGAAGCGATGTATGCAGAAAGAAGTGTACAGAGCAGTACGCCAGTAAAGGCTGAGGTTCGACCTGCACCAGATCCTGACCCGGCAGATAAGGCTGATCCAGATATCCTACCTTATATATTTGGTTACTACTTTTTTATTACCAAAGTTAAAATATTTACACCGTGTATATATATATATATATATATATATATATATGTATAAATATATATATGCATATGTAAGCATATCTGTTTCATTGACAGACACGATGTTAGATGATATTTCTTAAATTAGACTATTTAAGAGTATACGACTATTAACTTTTTAATATGACAAAAATATATAAAATAGAAAAACTGTAAATATTTCATTATATAGTAACATTTCAAAACCTTGAAAGAATACGCAATTAAATCTACATACAACATCGTTTAATTATAAATATCATAGAATATTGTTGATGTTTTTCTGTATCAAAAGGACATGAACAAAATATCATTTATCAGCAAAATATTTTTATCCCACCGGCATTCAAAAGCTAATATACCATTAGAAAACCTATTTGTATAGAAAGAAGAACGGTATCTAACGGCTACATGAGCCTGCAGCGACCGTGCACCGACAAGGACGACGTGTTCTCGGAGCCCGACGCCAGGGGCTACTACATGGACTACAGGAGGGAGGACCACAGGATACCTTTAACTAATGTGAGTCTTATATTATCACTTCTGAAATAAAATTATCTTAAATGTGAATTTTGTTTTAAAATTTTTAAAGAAGCAATAGATTGGAAAAATTTACATAATATAATATGCAACGTATATGAATGCACAGTTTCATTTAAATATTATTAAGTAAAGACTTCAATATTTTAAATCTCCAATGGTCATATGAAAAGTAAGCGAATATTTTTTTTCACTAAATTAAATTAAATAAGATCGGATAACAAACAGTATGAAAATCACCTGGGTTTTCACCAACAAAATGCAATTACTCGAACCGTCAAGCATGTTTTCATAAAGAATTAAATGTTCTTTATACGGGACAATGGTGGCTTAAATATAATATTTTCTGTATGAAAATGCTCACTTATTCAGAATAAGAGTAGGTCAACATTTACCAACGCCACAATTAGTATTATGTGGGCCAAGCATTTAAACGACTTTCATCTTTTATAGGGCTTTTGAAAAACTAATTTTTAATGATGTCACACTTTTATAACTAATGTTTTATACTTTTGTCAGCTCAGCTTGTGAAAGCTTCTGATGAATTGTTTTGGGTTCATGAGAAATTAAAAGCAACAGTATAATTTGTACGTTTTATTGATTAATATGCAGGAAAGTACGATAACAAGTGCTTGTATATTGATAATGTTATTAACGTGTTATAGGTTTCTATAACTATCTTTGCCTACCGTAAGGTTAAATGTTCTCTGTAATAGTCACGTACATATGTGTATTACATTGATTGTTATAATAGTAGCTAATGTATGGCTGTATAAGATAATTTTTCAACCCACAGTTTCTTCTGAATTATTGCATAACACTATACGTAGGCGTACAATGCTTTAAGCGGTATTATTTAAATATAATTATTAATTTGCCAATCTACGTATAGGTTTTATGGTGTGGGTCTATTTAAAATTATTTAATAAGTGTTCATACAATCGGTATTTATTTCGTTACTTTTGTTTGACGTAAATGGTAAATAATGAATAATGAATAAATTTGTCCCTTATATATATCCTGGACGTTTCTACTTGACCTCAAGACTGAACTCTTCTTGCAGTCCTACCACAGTTTGAATCGTGTAAACAAGGGCGTGACGGCGTGCAGTCCCGGCGCGGCGGGAGTGACGTCATCGCTCACCGCGCATCGTCTACGCCCGGAGGTAGTTACCACTTCCCACCGCGTGCAGGAAAGTTGTATATAAAAATTTTGTTTAGAGATATTACAGTTTCTTAATATATGTTTTAGTGAAACTTTCAATTATTTTATATCATAATGATCTAAACCCTCCATTGTAAATAATTTGTAAAATAAATAACTGTGTTCATTTCATAGTGTTTTTTTTTGTAAATTACGATTTTTAATTGTGTAATTAGTGTTGTACGTGACACTTGTTAGCGATTAATCGCTTGAAACCTTGGATGTGTTTTATTCTTTGTATAGCGCATATACAAAAAGTATTTGGTCTTATCTTGTAAACTAAAAATAAACAAAATGTAGCTTTGACCGGTCTAACACTTGCAAATAAATTACTTAGATATATATATTTTTTAATTTGGTTATTTAAAATTAAATGCAAAGAAGATAAGCGACTTACATAGTTATATTAATTTAAAAGATCAGTCCTTAAATTAAACATATTGTTAATCTCACCACAAATAATATGAACAGAGCTCTATTTCAATATTCTAGTCTCAAGATTTTTTTTCCATATCTTTATTCTATTATCGATGAAACCGTGTGAATATTCTACTAGTTGAACTGCATCACGTCTCACCAAAAGAAAAAGAAATTATACTTTCGTATTGAGTGTTATCACGATGGTGTTGTTTTCAAAGAAATATTTATAGTTTAAGCTGAAGACGAATGGCATTCAAAATTGTAGTTAAATATTTCAAGTGTTAATAAGTTCGCTTCAATAAAAGTAGGTACAATGTGTCAAAATACTGCCAACAAAGTTACCAATTACCCCTAGTCACACTAAAACCCTTGTAATCTGTTAATACGAACAAACATTAATCCACATAGAACTCAGAATGTCTTTCATGTTGTAAATTGGTTCAATTTAAAGCGATCCAATCGTTTCTAGAGCTCACCTGTATAAGACCCTCTTGTCAAGTACAATGCAATTTTCGTTCCAATATTAGATCTCACATTGCATACGAATAGCACATATTTTATTGAATGTTTAGATAACTAAATAACTAATATTAAACCTACTTTGCTTCTAGCACTCTTATAGTTGTTATTTCAAACTATGCTTTTATTTGATAACTAGCTTTTGCCCGCGACTTCGTCCGCGTTTCCGTCGTTTTTCGAAAAAAAATTAGCAGATGTCCTCCCTCATAGTTTTGACGTAACAGGCAGATTCACTTTCGTATTTTAGAAGGGCAATAGTAATATAATATGCCAATCCACAAAACTGTTGAAAAATATAAGTAACCGCAGAATATTATAATATACCCACGCTATACCCACGACTCGGTCAGCGTGTAACTCCTTGTTTTTTATTAAGATAATATATTGCTAATATTTTTAGATCAAATTAAAATGTTTCAGCGCAAAGCTTCTGGGTAGACTATGTTAAGAGTCGACCCGTCCGGCACGTGAACGTAAAGATTCCTAGAATTGCTAACCCGGGAAAGAGCGACGTATAATTGACCATGCGAGAAACAGCTAACACCGAGATCTACTCCAGCAACACGAAAAGTCTGCCCTTGAGCTTTATTGATAGTCATGGCATAGCACACCGATACTGGGAATTGCGTTCTTTTAAATTGGAATGGAAAATTATTTGGTATTATGGGAATTCTGGGAATAAAGACAGTTTCTCCTGCACCGCAACCTGTTAAAATTTGAGCCTCGATTACATTTTGTTGCAACTGGGTTACTTTTAGCCGAGTTCCATTGCAAAGTTGAGGTGGTCTTAAATTTCGGAGCAGAATTATCGGTATGCCAATTTTTAAACAAATTATATGAGAAGGTAGTCCAGGCATACTTAAAGAATTTAAAAATTCTATCGGGTAATTAGTGGCTTCTTGTTCATCAACCATTCTATTTATTGAACTATAAACTTTGCTTTCTCCCTGTATATTAGACAGTATTTTATTATTAATTTCAGATGCCTGGTCATTGCGAGGAGTCAAAATGGACCTTTCGCAAAGCCAAGAATTGTCCCTATTTAATATAATTGTTATGTCACCGTAAACCGAAGATATAAGATGTTGTTGGGATTGCACTATACAACATAACTCAGGTGTCAGAATAAGTTTTCCTTGGTGTAGTTGTGGATAGGTACCTTCACCAATCTTCAATAATGTATCAGAAAATTCACGATTATCTGCGTTGTCTCCAGTTCTCACTCGCATATTTATAGTCAAATGCACCGATTGTATATCACGCCACAAATAAGAGCTTTTCAGGCAAGCCCTAATCTCATCAGCTCGGGTTCCCCGTGGTATTACCGGTAAGGTTTGTCGGAAATCACCACAAAATAAAACCGTAATACCGCCCATTGGTCGATCATTTTGTCTTATGTCCCTTAGAGTTCTGTCTACTGCTTCTACTCCTTTTCGATGGGCCATCGTACATTCATCCCATACGATTAAATTACACTCACGCAATACCTTAGCTTTGTCGCTATTTCTTGAAATACTACAGGTTGGACTTTCCGTGCGATCTAAATTAATTGGTATTTTAAACATAGTGTGAGCAGTCTTACCTCCTGGTAGCAATGTTGCAGCTATACCTGATGAAGCCACGGCAAGAGCGATTTTACGCTGATTTCGAACATAAGCTAATATTAATTTAGTCAAAAAAGTTTTCCCAGTTCCTCCAGGTGCATCTAAAAACCATATTGTTCCTAAATTATTCTGCACACTCTCGCACACGCGATCATAGACTAAGCGTTGTTCTGCAGTCATCATTGGGACACCGTTTTCTAATGTTACCAGCAGTTCCATTGGGTTGTAACCAATCTCTGCGGAATATTCCCTATTGGTAACCTCTCCGACTGAGGTTGGCGTTGGCAAACCATATTCACAAAGTGATTTACCGCCTACTGCTGTTAAGTCTTCCTGAAGAGCTAATAAGCACTGATTTATAGCCAGATCTCGAAAATTATCATTAGTTGCGCCTTCATTATTGTGAGATAAATCCCGAAGAAAGTCTTCTGCAAATTTTTCTTTATATTTTTCCCATAATTGGACAGGATCAGATAAATTACAAAATATGAGTAATGTTACAAATAAATGGCGTAACCGTCGTGGATTATCACTAACACAGGATTCTGCTAAAGCGTCATCCCAATGTTGATCATTTTCAAGCAAATGACGCGCTTGGCAAGCTGCATGATAAGTTGGATAAACAACATCGTCTACTTTTCTCAAATCTATAAATGATGTTGGTCCTCGCACTGTATGTAATAATAATCTCAAATAAAAACACTCTGCGTTGTTAGGATGAACAGTATACACTCTACCAAGAACATGTTCTTTGAAAATACCTGTCTCGCCATCTACAGGCCTGCCTCGGCGTCTACGGTTAAAGACACCTCGTTGTTTATCGTAGGTATAATACGATGGAACTTCTTCATACAAAAGAGACTTTGCGAAATTATCAGTTTGGCAAAGTCGAAAGAATGCCAATAAAGTTGTTTGTCTAGGGTTCTCTAATCGTTCTGTAACATTTTCGGCGTTAAAATATATACGTTGACCGCCTTCCAGATGAACATCCAGATGGGTCACAGGTGGATATCTTTCGTGAATATTAAAACTTAAGATCCGCCACACAGCTTCTGAAGAGCTGATATATCTGCCTGACTGAAATCTAGTAACTTCATCATGTTCATTTCTTAACGCAAACGTAGCTTGGTCACTGCCCTTGTTAATGTACTTACAAATATATTTAATTGACTCTACACTATTACACATTTCTACATTTATGTGAGCTTGAAATGCTCTGGACAATACAGGCGAATACGGAACGACCCACCTATTATCTAAAGTAACCTGTTGTCCAGACATTCGCTTTTAAACAGTAAAACCACCATTGTCTCTTGAACGGCGACGATATAATGGCTATCCATCATGTCCTGTTACAGTTTCATCCACTAATGCTTTTGGATACCTTTTAGTGCAACGACCGTCTTGCATGCAAGGAGCATTTGCGTTAAATGCACCACATGGACCATGTATCATATGAGTTTTAACAATGTCGTATAACAGGGGATCTGCAGTCGGATCTGGAATTTCAGCACTGATTAATCTGTCTACATCATTAGGTCGAACCTTATCTTTTAACCAAAGCAAGATATGTGCGTGAGGTAAGCCTCGTTTTTGCCACTCAACACTATACATATAACACAATACTTCTCCAAAAATGTTATCTTTGGTAAGAAGATCTATCATTGATTTTAATTTTAAATGAAACACTCTTGCAATAATATCATGGCGGTCATGCGGTGCCTGACCCTCAAGAAGCTCCCGAGTGATTTCATCCCACTTGGGATTGGTAGTTACAGTAACAAATAAGTCGGGACGTCCATATTTTCTTACGTAACAAAAAGCGTCTTGAGTACGTTCATGCATGTAGCGTGGACCACCAGTAAAAGAAGAGGGTAAAATAACTAAACGACCCATATTCACAGTATCGTTATCTTGCTGCATGGCATCGCGAAGGTGCACGTATTCTTCAGCGCGCAGCTGCCTTTGATTAGATCGTATATAAACTAATCTTTCGGTTTAAATTTTTGCGTACATGTCAACAATAAACTGATTAAATAAGCCACGAAAACGTTGAAAGTATACCAATCTATTCCGTCTCACTTGCAGGTGGTAACAATAAAATTGAAGGCATGACACCTTTTTATTATAATTAGGTGCGCCTGTGCGCGGATCGGTTTGGTATACAGCGAAATTATAACCATCTTCCCCTCGACAGTATATCATAGGATATTGCAAACTGTCGTAAGCCCTGTGGGTTTCGAAAATACGTTGCAAACGATTGTCTCTGGAACGTATAACGATATCACGCCTATCACATTCCTGGTCGACCAGTACTACAGCAACTTCATTCGTGGATGGAACGTTATGACGCCCAGGGTGTTCCTGAGTTGGACGCTTATTGGCATTTATAACAATTTTATAATTGTTATTACCATCTTGAGAAAGGGCTTCTAATGCCGATTTAAAACTGCATACGTACGAATTAACCTGATGTAACATGTTCAGAAGTTGTGAAATGAGTTCAGTATTTAAATTCGGAAAATATTGATTTCTTATATTCGACTGTTCGTTGTAATCGGATACAAAATATATTTGAAGAAATTTAGGTTGTTCTTCAGGCAAAAGGGACCCTATCAAATGGTAAACCTGACCTTGTACCTTAAAAGTAGGCATGAAAGGGCCTTCTGAGATTTGTTTAGCACCAAAGGATGTCATTTGGAATGCACTATTATAAGTGCGAATATTATCTAAAAACTGTTTGGATTGCAAATGTTCCCCTAAAAGTAGTGATTTTAAAGGTTCCGGTGGGTCTTCGAACGAAGGCAAATTTATTTTATCTCCAGAACAACAGAAACCAGCAGACTCCTTCCTCCACTTCGAAGCATTACAAAAGGAACATACTACGTTCATATCGCCTATTTCAGAAGATGATCTGTAATCAATTGTGAGGTTATAAGCAAACCCACTTTTATATTTATCGGACCACGCCACCAAATTTGTAGATTGATCTACCACGTGTATATCTAAGTCATTAAGACCATGTCGAAATCTATCTGCAGTAAGACGGGCCTCTCGCTGTTCTTCTGTTTCAAGCGACCGAATATTTTCAATTCTTAATCTTTCATTAGATAAAGCGATCAGCTGTAAGCCGTAATTCCCTCTCAGTGAAGGTTTCGGACTCGCGAGATAAAATATGACGTTCGTGGTCAGCTGTAAGCCGTAATTCCCTCTCAGTGAAGGTTTCGGACTCGCGAGATAAAATATGACGTTCGCGGTCAGCTGTAA
Source organism: Melinaea menophilus ssp. n. AW-2005 (assembly GCA_918358695.1). Classification (NCBI taxonomy): domain Eukaryota; kingdom Metazoa; phylum Arthropoda; class Insecta; order Lepidoptera; family Nymphalidae; genus Melinaea; species Melinaea menophilus. Next base: position 3,660,268 of record OU911046.1, on the reverse strand, counting down.
GCCGTAATTCCCTCTCAGTGAAGGTTTCAGACTCGCGAGATAATGTATGCCGTTCGCGGTCAGCTGTGAGTCACAATTCTCGTTGTAAAGCAGTTTCAGCTTCTCGGGATAACGCATGTTGTTCCCGGTCAATGGAACGCCTTAGCTCTCGTTGAGAAGAGCTTTGAGAAGCCCGTGTTGTAGCTCGTCTCGCTCTTTCAGCTGCTAATCGCATCTCTCTTTCTGGAGAGCTTTCATTAGCTCGAGATGTTGAGGCACTAACTCTCATAGAGTTTAACCGATGTGCTCTTTCCTCTTCCGATTCTTGAGAACGCGTCATTCTCATTCTCCTAGCTTGACTCGAAGTTCGAGATAAAGATGGTCGTTTTTTAGGTGGCATCGTTTGTTTTATTTTTAATCGACGGTAACTTAAATTCTATTTAGTTACCCAACAAAAAACTTACGTCAGAGGTCCTAACTATAGCTAAGTATATAATAAATAGAATATAAATCTAAGTGCCTATTAAAACTAAAATAATATTCTAATCGAATTATAAATATGTACGTAGGTACCTACAAATTACAAAAGAATAAAAAATGAAAATAAAGCTATACTTAATGCGTGTGCAATACTATCTACACTTACCTACTTCACTTAAAAATGAATAATAAGAAATACCTACAACTACTGTAATTAATCAAAGTACCTATGCTAATACAAAAAAAACCTTAGATGTTCTAAGTACAGCTGCTATATAATAAAAAAATATAAATCTAAGTGCCTATTTAAACTTAAATACCTAATATTTTAATAGAATTAAACTAAGAAATATGTACCTACCTACCTACAACTTAGGTACAAAAAAAAAGAAATGAAAATAAAGCTAAAACACGTGTGCAGTATAAGTAGATAGTAGGCAATATCTACCTATACCTACTTCACTTAAAAATAAATAAAAAATACCTATGAATACTATAATTAATAAAAGTACCTACCTACGCTTTTATCTACTCAATACAAAAAAAACTAAACATAAAATGCCCAAAACTAACCTATCAGTAACTAAAAATCTAACAATAATCTAATCAATCTATCTATTATCTAATCTAAAAATCGAATCTAAATCTAGTTAAAAAGAAATAAAATAGGAACTATTAATAGTTAAGAATTTAAACAAAACTAAAACTAATTTAGAAAATAACAACAAAAGAAATTAAAATAAACTATTTAAAGACAAAAAGTCGCGCTGATAAGCACGGTTTATAAAATAACAATTATTGTCTGTCAATAAAGTTCAACACTCTGAACGCATCAACAGCCAAATATTGAATGACGCTTGCGCTCGCCTCCCGCCCCTTTTATACTCTGCCGCCGCGAGCCCCGTCGAGCGCGGCAACCGTTACGCAAAAATAATCCTTATAGCTTGATTCACTATTCACGCGCGATGTCTTGTTGGCGTATTTCATGTAAGTAAGTATAAGTTTGGTGTTTCTATACCGATTTCAATGATTCTTTTTTTATTGAATTGGTGCTAATGTTTATTTTTTTTTTAAATAGGAATGATGGTGAGCATTATTGGTTTTATAAACGTAAAAGTAAACAAATATAATAAGAAATCTCCGAACTGCTAAGCTATCGAGAGTTATGCGTGTTATTGTGAGTTAACTATAAAAGGTAGATATATGCTGTCTTGGAATATTTTTCGTGTATTTTTATGTAGAATATTTCCGTTATACATAGTTTCTATGTAGCTCTAACCATTAAGGCTGCACACGCGACGGAAGTTTAAAAAATCAAGCAACTTCTCCCATTTTCTCAACATTTCCTTTCACTGCTCTGCTCCTATTCATTGTAGTGTGATGAAAAGTATACTATTACCTGCCCAGGAGTATAAAGAATAATTGTACTAAGTTTCGTTAAAATCCGTCGAGTAGTTTTTTTTTCTATAAATAACATACAAACAGACAGACAGACAGACAGACAGACAAAAATTTTTTTAACTGCATTTTTGGCATCAGTATCGAACACTAATCACCCCCTGCTACTTATTTTGTAAATATATTTCATGTACAGAATTGACCTCTCTACAGATTTATTATAAGTATAGATGAAAAGTACTCAAAATGTTAATATGCAGTGTGAATTCGAGTCACCAAACAATTTTGTTACGGATAATTTTACGTAAAGTCGGCTCAAATAATTATTAATAAAAAAATATTATATATTTTTTTTAAGGAGCAAATTTTTTAATATTATTTAAAGAGTATTTAATTTAAAATTGTCTAATTTTATAGAAAAATAAAAGTAAAAAAAAATGCATTCATTTAAAACTAAAAATTATGTTTCTTTTATAATTAGATAAAATTCAAATTGTACGAGTATATACGAGGTATACATTTGTATATAGCAAAATCATATATTGAATTGAAGTCTAGCCTAAAACTACTATTAATAAATAAAAATACCGTTAGAACGGTAAATAAATAAAATAAATAAAAACACCGTTAGAACGGTGCTAAGAAATGTACAATAGTATCAAAACCTATTTCACTGAAGCGTAATTTTTGTCTCGGAATAATTACAGTAAAAAGTCAAAACAATTTTTTTTCAATTATCTAATTATCTAAACGATAAGAATTTTCTATTATTTCAACTAACCAAAAATATAACGTATAATTACATTACGTAATAAGTCTTTATATTTTTAGTACATTTAAAAAGTTACGCTGCAGCGACAAATTATTGTATTAGAATATCGTCAATTGTTCAGCGATCCACACGAGGTGAGGCACTTGTCAAAACTATAGTTTCTTGTAAATTTTTCAAAACACAATGTCGAGCATTATTCTGGTGTTTTATTCAACCCTTTTAATGACTTTTAATTGCTATTTTTGTTAACATCAATGTTTAGGAAATCGTGCTATTAAATACCGATTTATGAGTATCTTTTTATGTTATTGAGACTTCATATTAAAAACGTTTTATTTGCTACCGAAAATTTGATTCTCAATTCACATATTATAAGATTTAGACGTTGTTACCGTAATTTGCTCTTTAAAACATTCAGTGATGGTATAGTGTTGTGGACAGTCTAGATAGAATAAATCTTATTCCAGCCCCCCGTTGATAATACCTCTTGATTAATTTGACGATGTAGAACTTTAAATCGCACTTCTTTACATATAGCCAAAGCAGGACAGGGCTACACCTGATAAGGATTTTATTTATTTTCAGTAATGACAGTGTCCTGTAGTGTTCTGTCCTATTTGTGTCATTTTTAAAAATATTGAGTGAAAATAACTAACTCTCAATGTTGATATTTTTTTTTTATTTATTACCTTTATATATTGCTTAAATTAAATATTATTTTAAGTACCATCCATAATGTGTTTTCTTAAAGACCAACTACTACAGTCTGTCTGCAGTTTATGCAAACAGAAGATTTCTATAAAATATAATAATTTAAAAATGTAATAAAAACTTTTTTTCTTATTATTCTTGACATTATCACTTCTTATAATTTTATACTATCTAATACCTCAACAAATAAAAATACGCTCCGTTTTGTCATTTTTATTCGACATTCAATATTGTATTTATTAAAGACGTAGACACTTCAATGAACCCTTTGTCAGTAAATAGAACAGGTAAGTTATGATCGCTTCTTCAACGAAATATTGGCCTGTTTTTTAGTTCTCTTGTTTTGTTGATGTTATTTATTTAATATTTCGTATAAAATAAGGTTGTAATTATTTCACCGTGTAATACTATCCAGTACTTTTTATTCATTTTAAAATAGTGTTTAAAACTGTTCAGTGTTCTAGTCATCGTGTCCCGATATGATAATCGGACAAATGCTATATAACAAACTTCAGTCTTTTATAATAATATGTTTAACTGCTTATTTGTTTATTTATCTTTCATTTTCATAAGGATATGTAATTCTTAAATTATGCACGTGTTAGAAGTCGGTTCTAAATATAAATAATAAAAAAAGAAATTTATAATATTTTACAATAATATTTTACTTTTTATTATTGTATCACAATATTAAGAATACTGAAGTAATAGTTGAAGTATATTATATCTCAATATAATATGACTAATTTATACACAATAAAAAATTATATGTGTTAGATAATAAGATCTTAATTATACTATAAATCTACAATATTACGAAACAAATGAAAAAAATTACTCATCTTGAGTTACGTCATACAATCACATAAAAATAGTTTATCACAGACAGATTAGTAACAATTGGAGGCACAGTGGTAATTCCTCCTACAGCTGCAAATTCTGAGTTCTGGCAGCTCTAACTTTTTATAATGAATCTTAAACAACTCTACTTTGCCTCATTGCACATTTGCACATCTGACTAAATGTAATCATGTAATACAAATTACTTTCCATTTCGAATAAAAGAATAGACATGATTGAAATAAATTGCGTAACAATATTATTCTAATGATAATTAAGTAAATATGTATTTTGTTAATTTTAACATTGTTTATTTGTGAAAGGAAAATGCTGAAATAATAAGCAGTCGTAATTAAGACAGTTATTTACACGACTTAACGCTTCAAGATATCAACTACTTTCAACTTTAAACTTCAGAATTAACTGAGAATTTAACTTGAACCGCAAGATGCTTTAAATTATTCAAAAGATGAAAGATAAAAGATTATAGAAAGTTGATAAACTTGACTCAAAACATCTATTTCGATGTCCAAAGAAATTTTTGTACTATAACTTAGCATTTATAGTACAGAAAAATACATTGGCGTTTCACTCTACGAAAAGTAAATTTTAAGAATATTTATTTATAGGTAATAAATATTTTATAATAGACATTTCATTACAAACATACAAAAAAACAAATACAAATACAATGTACTGTTAATGTGTTTTTTTAATCTGCAATGAAGTCGTTTCACTCATTAAATTATACATATATAAAATACGTGCGAATTTTCTGATACAGTGACAACAGTTTCGATGCATCTTATTTCAAAATTAAGGTTATTTATTATTATAACATTTTTCGGCTTTATCTGCTTAATTGTAATCGCTTAAAATATTAAAAACTTTATTAACTGAACTTAATATATTTTAGTACTTGTCATCTCCGAAATAGTAACGTCGCCAAAACTCGTGGGGAATCACTATTTAAGAAAGTTTTTCTTACTAACCTCTAGATATTTAGGTATTAGAAAACTTTCAACATATTAATATCATGAGATCTGAAAAATCAATTTAAATTAAAGGTCAAGTTAAATACAAGTAAAAGAAGCGCCATCTTAGACAATAAAACTGACCAATGATTATAATACAAGATTATCAGTCTTGCAAATCTTTTATAAATGGTAGCCTTGTTTTGGTTACATACAAATCGTTAAACAAATAATGGGATTCGAATAGAAGTTCTAGAGATTTAACATACAATAAGGGAAAAAAACAACAACAAACAATATGTATATTATCCATACCACCTGGATGCGTGACGATCTTCTATTGTGCGGTTTTCAAGGAACTTTCTTTCACGAGCAACTAAGATATGGAATGAATTTACTGCGACATAAGAATCAATATGAAGTTCAAAAAAGGTGTACACTACCTCCTCCTCGGCCACCTACGCGAGTTGCGAGTCCTCGGATTTTAAAAAAGTCCGCGGGCCACGGTGATCACGTATCGTTTGTGCCCCGCACGCTCTTTTGCCCTCCTCTAGAAAAAATAGACTTGTTGTTCAATCTTATCTATATCGGGTGGGTCATTTTGAAAATTAAAACTTCCATTCCAATCATAACAAAACAAATACCGTTAGAGTAAGACCAAATATATTTATATTCCTGATTTATTTTGAGGAAAAATTTTAAAATTCTCTACTAATATTAACCTTATTATTTTAAAAAACTTTTATTCAGAGTAGAGTAACAGTGATAAATTTAAAATTAGATGTCACAAAGTGTCGAGTTTACGAACTACTGTCTATTTTTAGGTTACAAATGTTTAATGCTTGTTATCTGACTTCATTTCCTAAACATAAACTATAAAATCGTCTGTAATAAATAGAACGGTTTTGAATCCATTTTTAAACAAAGCTTTAAATAATTTAGTAGTACTTAAGTATTGTACAAAATATCAAAACTGCGTTTTTCAGGTCGGGAATAATTATACGTAAGGTTTAAGGTTACGGTAATTTTTCGAAAATGAAACTCTTGTTCCTGATCGAGATCGATATGGAGGTATCTCAAATACGATTATTTATGACTATGACTATTAAAATATAAATCTATATTTATTTCATTATTAACATATCTTAATTTTTTATCGATTAATTGTCTAAAGAGTTTTTATTTCACGGGATTAAACGTAAAATTAGAACTAAAGTTGGAATTTATTTCAAACTTATTAAAATTTTACTCCAAAGGTTTCCCATCTCCCATAAATAATTAATGCAGTTATTATTTATAAAACGAAATGAAAATAATAATAATCATAATCCATAATAAGTGATCACCGTCGCCCACGAATCCTTACAACACTGCGGAATTGCAAGAACGTTGCCAGCCTTGAAGCAGAAATATACTCCTTTCTTGAAAGTTGTTAAGTTGTATCGATCAGGAAATAACGCCGAAGAAAGTTTATTCCACATCTTTGTGGCACATGGAAGAAAATATCTTAATCGCATAAAATCAGATCGCTACGCATTCAAGTGGTACGGATTGTATTGTGGACGGGCGATGACAAGATGGTATGGTAATGAAAATAAATGGCACGTATCAGATCAAATAATTCTTCGGAAAACTCCACGTTGTAAATGGGATAGAACACATAAAAAAAATTTCATAGAGCACCAGGTCCCACGCTAATATTGGGGTCATCCGGAACGGAGAACGGAACAGTACTCCGTGTGTTGTCGGACTTGCGTCTTATAATCGCAAGTTGGCTTGAAGTACTGTCTCGTTCTATTTATCACTTTCAAAAGTAGTCTATGCATGATAATTCAAGCAAAAATAAATAATAATAATATAATTTAACAATGGGTTGTCTTTTATAACATGTATCACATCTTTGTATAGCTAGAGCATCTTCTTTTTATATTTTTTAAATAGTTCTCGTCGACATGAGCGTCGTAAGTTTGATTGTTCCAACAATATTTCTGCAGATATTCTTACCTTCTTTGTTTTTGTCAGTGACAATAGATTAATAATAATTAAAAAAACCATAGATATGAAAGAGTTTATACATAATTATTATTTGTTAATATAAAAAAATTACGCTTACAATGATACCACTTTATAAATGTGGAATTTGTATTTTTTCCAAGACCAAATACAATCACCTGTATTTGTTAATATTTGTTATATTGTATGTATATTTTAATTTTAATTAAATAAGCAATTTCTTGATTAAATATATATAACCTTCAATAAATATAATAAAATTAACTAGATAGATAGCGATAAAGTTAGGTAAAATATGATATTTTATATCATGTTACAGATCAACAAGACTGTGCCCAGTTGAAATAACAGATCAGTAAAATTATGTTTTTTAATCTTTGTCATCTAAAAATGAAAAATGGAGTAAAATTAAGCACCAAAAGAGAGGAAATACAAACTTTATTTTTGTTCGTATTTCTTTACTTCTCATCTGTCAACAAAGTATTTTGTTAATTTAAACATAAAAAATAAACCCCTAAGAATTACAAATTATTATATTATTGTCTGTCGAAGAAAAGGCAAAGTAAGAAAAAATAACCATACTTTATTCTTTTCATAATTACCCACAAGGTAAAACAATTATCTAAAAATAAATCGTTTATGCTTCTATCAAGAAAACATATTATTCAAATGAATATTTTTTTAATAACGACTATGTTCAGGCATTTGAGCAAAAAAAAATAAGATAACGATATGTTCATGATGGGTCTGTAAGTCAATTCCGAGAGGATTATAGTCGGGTCCGGGATAAAAAAGACGTAGACGATGGAACCAAAAATATGTTTAAGTACGTTTTTTTTTGGCTTCTTAAAGTTGGTAAGTATGCAAAATAAAACTTAAATGGTGTTTGGTATAATTTGGCCTGGAATAATTTACATAATACCACTCGTATTCCGTAAACCATAAAGTAGTGCACATAAGTAGTGTAGTTTTGAAATTATAAAAAATGTGAACTACATAAAATCCTAATATTTTATGGAAATATGACACTTATAGATAACAAATTACGACTCGGTTCAGGGTGAATTGAATAGAAGAATTTTTGCGAGTTAAACATGGGAATTAGTTATATTGAGCAACTGCAGTCTCAAGGATATTGACACTTACTGCGGTTTGGAACAAAACTTTATAGATTGGTTAGAAGAGAAACAAAACTTAGATGAACAGTTAGATATTGGTTTGGAGGTACAGAAATATTTATTGGTATTATAAAATTATTATTACTCCTACGTTTTCTATTCTATCGTAAAATTGTAAAATTAATCTGATTATTATATAATGCCCTTAATATTGTTACAGCAGTAGTTTACAAGATAATTTACTAAGCAATTATTATATTTATGGTGTGTTTTATAAAACTATGGACCTCTAATGATCGTGAATTTACTTTTTTTAACGACTTTATTTCATGAGACTGGGTAAAGCTAGTTTTACGTTATAATAATGGCAATGGTGTGGCGTTTAACCCAGAATAGCATTTCTCTCTAATCGTGTATTTTTCTCCACTAACTGGAATCGGTATAATAGAAACATTCATCTTATCGTTGTTTTACTTCTTCTAAGAAAAAACTCAGCAATAAAAGCAAATCAAATCTGTAAAAAGCAAAGCAAAGTAACATGGTAAACTATTTCTGATTCAGTTATATATAGCTGTAGGTACAATTAAAATATATATTTTTAAATGGAAAAGTTCAGTCGAGCTTTGAAAATCCTTAATACCCCACTTAAAACCGATGTAAAGGATAATGCCTATACACTCGGTTTGTTATACTAATACATTTATATTGTAACAGCAGATTAAGTAACTTTGTTTGTTAATAAAAAAAGAACCCAAAAAAGACCTGCAAAATGTTAATGACGTATAGTCAATAAAATGTAGGTTATTAAAGCGTGATTGCGGTTTGAAAACATAAATGTGTAGTAATATATGTAGCTTAGAAATATAGCATAATTCAATATGTGTTGAAACCTCGTTTTTTAATTGAGAACGTGAAGAGTGTATTTTAATTCAAATTAAATAAACTAGCATGTCAATTAAACAAAAAAGTGTTATGCTACAAAAGTATTTTAGTTGTCAAAGATACTGAAAAAGCTATTCAAATCATCATTCGCTGTTACAACGGAGCTGCGACAAGGCCTTAGTAGTAATAAGGGTTATTTAATTTAAATTAATAAAATTATAATTATCTAGTTTTAGTTTTCCCGTTTTGGTAATGTTATAGTGTATATAGAAATTACAAAATTTTATTAATTCAATTGGACATAATATTAAAGTTAATATTTATTAACAACCCTACTCTTTTATTTATTTTTATGATTATTTCTTAGATGTAAGAACTGGCGCATTTTATACTTAGGGTGACAAAAAGTTTTTAACTGTCTAATAAATTATTTTACTTATAATACTGCGATCTACATCTACATCTTTTATGTATATGAACTAATATTACATGAAAAAAGTATTCAAATATACTTCATATTTATAATGTGGCCGTAAGGTTTATTGAATAAATCTTGTGGGATGTCTAAACAATAATGCGTGTGAAATAAATCGCCGGGTTCGAAGACTTCTAGATTTTAGATAGTGTGGAAACTCCACGATAGTTATTGGATGATAACCGGTGGGTTAAACCGACAGTATTGTTCGATTTTATTCTAAATGGACACAAGTTATTCGTATCAATATTTTTTTTCTGAACGGTTTAATAGTCATAATTGTATTAACTTTGAATTGGCCAAAGTTTAGGACATGATTACACTAAATACCACACACCACACTCCTCTACATCTGATTGCTTAGTAACTAAAAAAATAATATTACAGTTAACAGTTAAGATCTCTAAGATTAAACTTATGGTCTTTAATTGTTCCGAAATATATAAATGTGAAAGAAAGACAAAGCCAAGATAAGGTGCTAGGAAAATGCAGAGTAGAATTAAACAAAGACTTAAGTAAACCACGAAACAAAACGATATACGAAATAATAGCGGAAGTCCCTCCCGTTTGCTCCAAATGAAAGAATTCACGTCGGCCGATATTCCGGAAGGCCACTTAGCCACCACAACCGTGACTCCGCTCCGGTTATTAGGTTTGAAATTCGATTTGTATTAATTATTTAGATATTACGAATTCGTAAATTGTACGACTTGTATGATGATTGATGATGATTTTATTATGATTATTGAGAGAGTAACTATTCGCTACTCTATGCTATCAATTTAACAATTTTCAGACGAAAACAGATGATAAAAGATAAATAATTTTGGAAATAGGTAAACTTCATAGTTTTCTTATAAATGCAGAATATGTTGTATCATTACAACATATTTTGCATTTATAAGAAATAGTACTTACTTACCCACAGGAATAGTATTTACTTATATTATAATATTAACATATTCACAATTATTTTACATTTTTAAAGGCAAAATGTTATGCATTGAAAATATAAATTAAATGATATATAATTTAACGAGTTTTAATTTCACGTTTTGTTCTCTGCTCTTGTATAACTTGTACTTAATTGAACGTAAACAAGCAAATTTGTACGCTCAATTCATCAAGACCTCAGTAAAGGGTGTAATCTCAGTAATTATGCCCCCAAGTATTAACGGGTAATGATAACAGTAACCATGTTATCAGCAAAAGAGAAGTTTGTTGGCCCATATTAAATAGTCAGAGACTCGCTATGATATGTTTACATTCGTTTAATTCTGATCTTTCATTGTTTTTATAAAATCTACCCTGTTCATTATTAATATTGCTTTTGGTTTTTCTTTTTTTTATTGTTTCAGTAATTTAGTGCTAGCACCTTTGCGGTGGTAAAAATAGATGTTCAATAGAAAGATTTTTGTTTTTGAACAATACTTTTTTTGTGTCATGAATAATTATTATAAAATTTTCAACTATCGTCAACTAACTAGATTATAATTTAAATATGTAGTAATTTCGGATGATTATGATAGGATCTATACTGACTGAAGATATCTTGTTCCCACAGAAAAATATAGAACTCGATTTTTGTTCTAATAGGTTCTATTTAATATTTTATAATATTACTTATTTTAATATTTCAAACTACAATGTGTTGCAGAGTTCTTGACTTTTATTAGAGCAGATGAACCGAAAATATTGTACCAAGAACAGTTCCGCAAGTGTTACAAATTTCCGTTGCTTGGACACCGACCTACTACAGGCGGGTAGCTACAAAGGCATGACAAAATAACAACCATTAAATGTACATTGAGATAAAAAAATGCTCTAAGAATTAGTTATATGAAATTAAATTTAGCGACTACATTATTAAAATTTGCAAGCAAATATTGCTACTAATGCTTACTTCTTAAATTCTCTACAGGTTTATTAGTCTATAAGAAACTAAAAGAAAGTGTGAATTAAAATATATTGTCTATTCTTCAAAAAACTAATAGGTTTTTTGAAGAATAGACAATATATTTTTTAAAAGTTATTTAAAAGCAGCATTTTGTGATCATCTCATTTCTTATAAATTGTAAAGTATACCCTTAAAAATTATCACCCTTTCTATAGTATCAATAAAAATCAGCAGAAACGAGAACCATAAGTTGTCATGCAATGTGTCATTGTCATCGAACATCAAATTAATGGAAATAAATTCCATTGATTGATTTAACTTTATAAAACCTAAATAATGTTATAACTTGATTGTAACTGATTATTCTGATATGCTACTAATAATAACGGTACGCCATAACGACTACTTAACAAATTACATAAGATTTTAAGTTCATTTATGTAATTATTGTAATTTCACAATGTCATGTTAATTTGTTTCTGTAATCGATTCCTGCCGCAATGAAGTGAAGAAATGTTATTTCGTACCATGTTTTCAAGATTTAGTCCTCATGATAGTGAGGTAATTTATGTTATTCTAAAATTACGATCTTAGACTGGACTGAATAATTGTTGATAATGTTTTAGACATATTGATGACCTGAATGACCTGAATGCAATATACAGAATATAGAAAAAGGCTAAAAGACACATTGAAACGATTAAATATTAATTTTAACAATCATAAAATGTTTTGTCAATGTCTCTGGTTTAAAAATTGTTAAATAGCACAGGCACACAAAAAAAATCATGAACCAGAGGGGAGACCCCATTATCCTTAGGTTTTTGGGATCGCTGAAACCGAATATGACAATAAAAACTAATATTAATTGCCCGTTTTCCCGCTAGCATCCCCTTACTACCTCTTAAGGGGTGAAAATTTAAATTTTTGTATAAAATAAAGATGAATGTGTATTTCTATGTTTTTTGGTATGATGAAACCGAAAATGACAACCAAAAGTGAATTTGATACCTCTTTTACAATACCACCGCCTAACCACCCCTAACGGAGGGGTGGGTGTAGTTTCAATTTTGTATAAAATCAAGATGTATGATGAAATTTTAACGATTTACAGTAAATGACATGTTTATCAAACTAGTTTGAGATTACTCTTAGCTCTTATATTAGAAATTCAAATGCTTTATCGATCAGAAGTATCTGATATATATTCATGATTTAATTCTACTCTTAGCGCAACTCAGGAACAACGGCGTGGACGTAGTAGATTTCTGTTCTCTTTTGGGGTGCTGGATTAAAGTGAGTCCCCTTGCCTCTCATTATTCAGCGTCTACCTGTTTCTACGATAACGAACTGTCTTGATGTCAAAAGATCTTCTAAGTGGTTTCCTTTCATTGGTTCTTTTCTGTTCTGGCAAATCTCTTTTTAAATTCCAACAGTATCTGCTAACATATTGACATCCCATTTACGCTGATAGCGCTGTTCCATTGTCTTAAGATCCTGATGGAACCTTTCACCTTGCTCCTCACTGTAGTCTCCTAAATTGTCAGGAAAATACTCCCTTCTTTTTCGGAGGCATAGAATTAGGTTCAGCATCTTTTAGTCTCCTAAATTGTCAGGAAAATAGTAACAATTCTATTTCGGAGGTATAGAATTTGGTTCAGCATCTTTTAAGCGTTTTACAAGACTGCTGGATGGATAACAGTATAAGTAGAATTACATAGAAAACCTAACTAATATCTTATTTATTATAAATGTGTAAATTAACAGCCTAATTACATCACTTTATGAGAATTGCATGAATAGCACATTAGGTTTCTTAATTGACGGAAAAAATCTTTAACATTGTTTCTAGGTCATTCATTATTTAATAAAATAATTCTTTTTACCCTTTTTAAAATGTATCAAAAACTTTTTCTTTATCTAGCTCTAAGGTAATTCAAGTGTAACCAGAGGGACGTTATCAGTATCTTGTAAAAGGGCAAATTAAATTAAGCATAAGATGCAGGAAAGTAATTTACATACACATAACCAAATAGTTCATATACTCCCAAAGTTATTCCTTAATAAAGCTCAACTATAATTTAATACTCACTCAAAACTATGAACATATTGAAACCAACAAGACTTTCCAAATATTGCTATCGCTTCTCGATTCAGTATATCATTGAAATATGAACTTTATAACATAAAAGGTAGACGCTATATTTCTGTGTAATTATATTAATTTAGCTGAAAATAATGAAGACTTTGAAGTTGCTCAAGATACATAATTCTTGTTTTATTATACACAGCACCTGAAGCCTTGATCTAAATTTGATTAAGGTTCCACGTAGATAAGAATTAATGAAGTAGTTTTTAATATATCAATATAATTATTATTTGTTAAATTCAAGAACAGCTTTAACTACCGACAAGTAGACTACCTGTCTGCTACTAGACAGATTTACCTATAGCATTTATAATATTAGCATGGATTCAAAAATTTATCTTTTTACAAATATTTCATGAAAAAAATATATATATTTTATCAAGCAATTATCATTTTACCATGGTGTTATAGACAAAACACCTACAAATTATTATCTTTATAATATTTTATTTAATAAATAGTTATTTTCGACGTGAAAACCACATCCTTTTCGTTGTTTAATGATGGGTCAGAATCTGAATATTGTTTAAATGTTGGAGAAATATTACACAAGTCTCTTAAATTATTATTTAATTTATAGATTCACTATATAACTATTGCAAATGGGCTTAACTTTCATGCAGGTTTTTTTTTTCATTGATTATTTTTATTATTGAAATTATTGAAATTGATAACTATTGAAATTTTCTCAATGTTATAAATATCAAAATGTTAATTTCTTAAGCTAAAAAAAGCGAATTTCCTATTATGTTATATCTTATTTCAAATATGATTTCATTATAGGGTAGTATGACATACAAGCAAGTTCACATTATGGCAAGTAATCCATGGAATTTTGCAAAACATAAATATTATCAACCTGGATTAATAAGGAGAAGGATTGTTTGGGTCTAAAATTTTCTTATTTTACTATAGTCTATTCTCAGTTGTAATATCGTTAAATAGTGAATGTTAAGCCTAAACTTCAGTTTTAACTTTAATACTTAAGTTGACTCATAAAACAAAATGAAAGTAAATCTATTGTATTATTTTATATGAAATAAAAAAACCTAAAAGCAAGATTTGTTAGAATATGAAGTTTTGAGATATAAAAAATCTATCTATCATTCACCAAATACCTAATTATGTTTTAATTGTATATAACTTGCAAAAGCTTTGAATTGTTTAAATTTTTCATCACAATATATAAAATAGTAACATGTACAATAAGATGAATGAGATTTACAGAGCGAGATTTTTATTTGACTCAAAGAACGAATAACTTAGGGTGGAAATAACTCAAAAGCAACAAAGTAATCAAGTTGTAATTATTTGATGTAGACTTTAAAAATTTAATGTAATGTAATGTTTAATAAAAGGAAGTATCTTGCAAAACATTGTGAATATGACAATGTTTAATATTTGAAATGATTTTGATCACAATTCCAATAATAAAATATAATAAACAATTATAATGCATTGTTTTTTCTCTTCGGAATATGAAGAAAACCTTTTCCTGACAGAGTATTTAATATATTTTCTTAGACATTTTAAATATTATTATCATTGACTTTTTATTAAACGTACGTCAAATGGTAGGGTATCACACCTAGTAAAATTGCTTATTTATTTATTTATTTACATATTTTCCACTTTGAATCCATACCAGTGACCACTTGTGTACGTCAAATGGAAGTGATAGGAGGGCCTATTTTCATATCGTCCGGTTTCATATGGTCTGAGAAGAACCATACAACAAACTCAGCCGGTTTTTTTTCATTCTGATCACTGTTTCACAAACGTCAATATATTTAGTGAGCATTGTACGAACAACTAGAACTATCGCAATCAATTTGATAAACCGTCCTAATTTTATTATTAACGTTATAATCAGTATAATCATGTATAAAAGTATCATATCTGACACACTCGGCTGCTATACATTAATCACTTGTGTTGTCGTCGCATCTAATTGGCTTTGAGCCATGTTGAAACGAACGAAACGAACCAGGCACGATACGAGCGCTTTGCCATAGATACCGACAGGATATTCGTATAGGTATTTTGACTATATTTTTGGGCTAAATAAATGTTAACTACGTTTATATGAATGATATTCTGATATATTTTCTTCGAAGTGTTTTTATTAATAAATTTAGTGGTTTGTCAAATTATAATATTTTACACTACTAAAGCGTACACTAATTTAAATAATTTTTTAACACCTAACGGCCAATAAAATTTACTTGGAAATATTCGATACAAATTATAAACTACCGACACTCTGAAGCCTTCGTTACACGGATCATTCATAGCGCTTAAAATATTGACAACCCTTTTCATAAGATCTTGAAAGACCTCCAAAGTAAAAAAGAAGCTCAATTTTTTCTTACTTATTCCCTCAACGCATATGAAGCCTCTCCAATACGCTTTGCGCTCGCAAGTGAAGTGTTTTCGTAGGCTTTGAGCTCTCAAAATATCTGAACTTTGAGATAAAAAAGAGAAGATCTTACTTTATGAAGAATGTTCCGATTCAGAGAAAATCGTTTGATGTTTCTAACTTTGTCTGAGATTTGAATTTCGATAAGATATTCCAACTTTTTATAATGTGTGCATGACTCAATAATGAACAACGATTTTATAAGCCATAAGTAAAAACAAAAATTCATGACATACAGACAATACTTACTTATACTTCGACAGAATATTTTTTAAAACATACTAATTCCGAATAGAGTAATAAATATTTTTTTAGTAAATAAAGTTACTTAAATAATTAAAAATATTATAATTATATATTATATTAATTATTTAAACCAACGTAACGTAAATTTAATAAATATTGAATATAAATTCATATGATTATGTAATCCCTGTCTAACCTCTTTAGGATTTTAATCTCATAATATGTTTTGCCTCATAAAATTTATTAACTACTTTAAGAGAACTTTATACAAATTTGAGATAGGCTTCAAAAAATTCCAGATAACCCGCCCCGAACAATCATATTCTGGGAAGCGTGCATAAACTCGAGCAGTAAAGGACAAATGATTTTTTTTGTTGTTTGTCTCTGCTGTTAGCCCTACTGGCCATGACAGCGTCACCGGTGGAATGGACGGGTGCACAAACCCACCCTTGAAAAAGGGGGACCTGAAGGGCCCCAGGGGAACGCGCGTCCTGAGGGCGCCTCCTGTGAGGCTCGGACCACGGCTCAGGACGCTGTTAGGTGGGAAGCGAGGGTTGGATGTGGGTTAGGATTTGATACTAACGTCCTCCGACGGCAGAACGCCGGAGCAACGTGCTTGGGTGGGGGCCTCGTCTTCGCCGGCGAAGACGCTGTGTGTGTGTTTATGTATAGTATTTATGTTCGCTTTGCCGCTTTTACGTAGCGTTCCCTAACGTAATCGCGTCGTACGGAACGAAAAGTACCGACTTGGGTCTTCTCTTTCTGACTTTAGGAGTCTTACGGGCCGTGTATCCTGTGGCCTTAACCACCAGCGGGTTTGAATGTCCCACAGCATTATCAAAGTAGCTTTTGAAGAGCCTCTTGAAATACTGTGCGATCGTCGGTAAGTCTAAGTCTCTGTGCAAGTCGATATTACGCATAAACCACGGTGTCCCAGTGGCGAGCCGCATGAATCTGTTCTGAAGCAACTGAAGGGGCTTCAGGTTCGCGTGAGCGAAGGCAACGCTTGCATAGTACATAAAGAACAAATGAGCTCTGTATTCCTCGGTGCAAAAGTAAAAAGCTAGTTCTATGTGTACAAAATTTGATACAAGGACGAGTGATGACGATCTCGAAGACAATAATAAATAACCCAGTAAATCATCAGTAAATTTAATTAATTTAATTTTGTTTTAAATTGCGTGACTTTGAAATATATCACACTATTGAAATAAATGTTGCTTGCTCAACAAAAAATTTACTCTAATATATGTATAATTTGTGTAAACACAAGCGAAGCTACCAGCCCACGTAAATTGTCCGGTCTCAACCGCAGTGCATATGTACACAATATGCGGCAAACACATTGTCCCGTTAAATAGTTAACTTATAACTTTTAAACATAAAACTATGTTAGTCTAGTTCATACTGTATTTGTATTACATATACAGGAAAAAATAAACTATTCATCTGTTTCTTAAAACAATCTAATCTTTAATTATACATTGTTATGTTTATTACGCGAAATATTAGTAAGTAATGTAATATATTTTCTAAAATGTGATGTTGATACTTAGATAAACAGATTTATCTTTAATAATTAATAATTTATTATTGATAGATAAATAGATTTATCTTTAATATTTATTTATTTTTTTAGAATAATTACGTTTAATCTATTTACATTCCATATATATATAAAATAGCAAATATGTTTTATTTGGGTTATAACAAAACTTTTTCGGCATCACGTAGACTCATAAGACATTTCTCATAACATGCAAATTCAAGTGTTCCAAGTAAAAAATATTTGTCTTAATTAAATATTCAGTACGCGTCGGCTTTGTAAGTATCGCCGAGTGTGGAAATAAGATGTATTAGATAGTGAATAAGAAATGCTGTGCTTTAAATTTAGGATTTTGTGCTCTAGGATTTTCGCATTAAAATTCAATATATATTTTATTTAGTTATTTTTAAAAGTCGTATATCGTTACATTATATATTTTATAAATGACGATTCAGGATACTATATCCCTTACTTACGATACCTACCTACTATGTGCCTACGATTATATTATAAATATTATTTAACTTATTTTTAGAAGGAAAAAAAAGTTTTTCTTTTGAGCTTAAAATTTACACTGATATTTATTCTTAAAAATTGAAATAACGTGTTTTTTTTATTTTACACTACACACAAATTGTTAACAAATATAAAATTTATTTCATAATAAAAAAAAATGGAATAAAGCTATTTCGTTAATATAATATACTAATTGAACACATTATTAATACAACAAGTAGACAAAAACCGTTTACATCTAAAAATGTTGCTAAACTATAATGATAAATAATATAATAGCAACAAGACTTCAATTGATTAACGCGTTAATATTATATTTTCATACTGTAAATACCTGTACGGCATAACCAGCTGGGCCAAAATACCAGGATTTATCCTATTCTACCTTTATACCGTAGGTCTTACCTCTACCGCTTTCGTAGTCATTAAAGCGAGTGACCCGCTCAGCAAGCGGTTAGCGAGCTGCTAAACGTAAACGTAAACGTTCGGAGCTGTAAGTCACTTACAAACAAAGGTAGGGCACACATACCGCACTCCGCCTAGGAGACGGTCAACATGTTAATAATTAAACTCGCTGTAAGCGACAGAGAAGCTGACTACCAAATCTCCAGTTTGGCACTGGAGTTGTGTAAGCCACACTAACTTCCTAACATGCACCTCGCGGTATAGCATGAACTTACAGTGCGATATATTTGATCCGGGTCATGTGCTCGAGTTGCGGTAGCTACTAATGATTGATCCAAACTGGTTAAGGTCCATCAGGCAGCTCGTCGCCTTTGGCCGGTGAAGACGCTTGCTAACCGCGTGCGAAGTCATACACCCGCCCGGGTGTCTGACTGAGCGGTACTAGTGCCCACTAGTGCCGAGCAGTCGAACATGCCCAAATTTTGCAGCTAACTACATTTAAACAAAGCCTATAAAAAGTACCCGCGGCTTTGAATATATTCGCGACCTTACTCCTAGCGACTGTGACATGTAGCAAATTAAATGGTCCTGCAAAGGTGGCTTTTCCGAACTATTAATTTTTGTTTCATTTAAAAAGCAAATTATCATTTAATATGGTTAAACGTATCTCGTCAGATACAGTTTATAATTTTAATATATCGATCATTATACTGATATTATAAGAATGACTGCTCATAAAATTATCTTGCGACACTTGTGTCGGGATTAAGGGCAAATTGAAGGCATCGAGTATTTAGGCTTTGCAATACGGGTAACATCTGCGCAAATTGCCTCTAAAGCTGTGATCAATATTCAACAGGTTACGAAACGTTCACACCACCATTAAATACATTTTATATAAAACATGTAAAATGATCTTAATTTTTCTTGTTATAAAACTTTTTATCATTCATAAAGAATACATGGTTGTTAATATTTATAAGTTTAATATAAAATGTTGTATGTTATACATATATAGATTATTATATAAATAAGTGGGAAGGCCCAGTAATTAGAAAAAATAAAAATTCAATTGGAACAAAAAACTTGGAATTATTTTCTTAACTTTCGAAGAAGACAGAGATCCATCCAGGACATCCGTCACTTAAGATAATAACAAAATCATTATAGTTGTAATACTTATAAATAAATCAAGGTTTGGTTTCCTGATAGAGTAATATTGACAGTCAGACAAACAGTTAAATATTATTCAACTGAAAATAATTTTATTTGCTGGTCGGCACAAGAAAATATAACCTAACTATCAATTAGACCAATGGGATTAGACATGGGACAAACAAGTGCACCCGATTTACCATCCGCCAATGGTGTCAACGAACATATGCGAAACGCGTTTCTTGAGTACACAGCATCTATAACGGAAACAATCAAAACTAACCTTGCGATCTGTGAAAAGATCAGGCGGACTTTCGAACTTGAAAACGAAGGTCTTCTTAAAGTATTACTCAAGGAAGAAAAAGCTGCCATTTTCAACAACACCACATCTGAATATGTACAGGGTAAAACACCTAAAATTCCCAAAATGGCAGCTTACAGCATTAAAAATGGATTCGTTAAAATAATTGAAACCCCCAAAGGAGTAACTGGACCGCCCAAGTATTTAACACCCTCCGAAGACTCAATACTTGTAGTAGCCCGCTGCACGGCGGTCTCGCTGGAAGATAACATCCTCCAAATGGCTACAGTCGTAGAGGATTCAGCAAGAGATTCAGCAAGAGATTCACCCTGGGAAGAATGGCAAGCACCAATTTTCCACTGAGTCAACGGCGTTCCCGGATGTGGAAAATCGACTTGGGTAGTAAACAATTTCGTATTTGAAAGTGACTTGATAGCAACAACAACGACTGAGGCAGCATTAGAGCTCAGGAATAAACTCGCCCTCAGTTGTCCAAAGGACGGGAAGACCAAAGTCCGAACGATCGCTTCAATATTAATAAATGGCGTTACAGAAAAGCCTGAACGACTTATCGTTGACGAGGCCTTGATAAACCATTTCGGAGCGATCATTATGGCGGCCCGACTAACAGAGGCTAAAGCAGTCACACTAATCGGAGACACAAACCAGATTCCTTATATAGACCGGCTAAATCTGTTCCAAATGAAATATAATAGCCCATACCTCGTGACGTCTATTAGTCAAGAGCTCTTAAGAACCTACCGATGTCCCCTGGACGTAAGCTATGCTCTAAACGAGGTATACAACGAAATATAATCAGCCCATTCATTGACTCGCTCTCTGAGAACAGTCAGATTTACGGGTGCAACCATCGAAGGTGATTTCCCTAATACCTTGTACCTGGTCCACACACAGACTGAAAAAGCGGACCTTACAAACCTAGGGTACGGATAAGGGGAAAACTCGCGCATCCTCACCATCAATGAAGCTCAGGGATTAACATACGAGTCGGTAATAATCATCCAAACCAAATCCAAACCAAAATCGTACCTGACAAGTGTCCCACACGCAGTGGTGGCTATATCTAGACACACAAGAAGTTCTACGTACTACACGGATATCGACGAAGACGCCATTGTGAGATTCATTAGGCGGGCCGGCGATACTTCCTATAGAAACCTTGTAGAGTACAACCTCAAGATGGCAATTTCTCACCGTGACTCCGAGGCTATGAAAAAGCTAGTGAACTTAATAACCTAGCTTACTACTACTACTATTTACTTCATTTTTTATTACTATTAATTTCTAAAATAGCTTTCAAAAACTTGTGCAGGTTTACAATTTCCTGCAAAGTTACCATCGCAATTAAAATCATAACAAAATTGTTTTAAAATCACAATGAAAGGCATGGACAAATGTCTATGGTCATTAAATAAAAAAATAAAAAAGACCACAGAGTTCTTAATATGGCTTCAGTGATGTGAATGGGTCTTGTTCTGTTTCCTTTTATACGAGTTTGATTGTATCTTTTCCTTGTGTAAAATATAACATAAGATTTACTCCACCGCTTCATATTACTTTTTACTGTTTGTTTAATAATGTCTTGTAAAATATATTAAATCAATATATAACATGGTCGTTATCTATTCAAAGATTTGGTCCATTTGAAAAAAAAAGCATTAGAAGATTAAATCTGTTATAGGTTTTACAAAATTTTAATATAAGTATCTGAAATAAAATTGTTGGGAGATATATTTGTATCCGCAGTACATTATACAAAACTCATTTCGCTAACTTTACTGAATTTGGAGAATCTTCTAATACATCCAATGACTCGAGTGTATTACGCCGAAATTTTACTCAACATAGTTATGAATACGAAATATTATGAAGCCAATAAATCATATATAAAATACTGGCCTATATAAATAACAGATTTTTTGATATTCTTAAGTGGAAACCATGTTCATATAGGTATGATTGTGTCGTCTATATTTACGACAACAATACTCATATAGCAAATATTACCCTGGGGAATACACAAAAGATACATTAACCGTAAATGCATACATTAACCCTAAGATATAAAAACAGTAATAGTTGTGTGTAAACAATAAATCTAAAGCAATCCGATCTCAAGTCAAACTTAACATTTATCATGGACCTTATTTATTCAAATTCAAATTCAAAAGATCTTTATTCAAATAGGCATTTACACGCACTTTTGAATCGTCAATTATTATTATATTATTACAATACAAAAAAAGGTCACTGTAGTCAGTCCGTAAGTAAGTTATCACCGGCTCAGAATGCTGCTCTGTTCAGAAGAGCCGGCCAGAAACTCAACAGTTGCTCTTTTCAAATATAACAATTTTAGGTGACGTACATTATAGTATAAATCCTGCAAATGATTCACAACTTAAGTTCCACATATTTCGATCCATTAAAAACTCTTGAACGTTATAATAAGATTTATTTAATAATAAACTTTTGATTTTAGATTTAAAACCAAGAAAAGGAACGTCTAAGATATCTTGTGGAACTTTATTATATATGCGTACATTAAAACCCATGAAGGATTTATTTACTTTTTGAAGACGAAATTTTGTTTTCTTAGCATTTAAGATTACAAGTGGGTGTTTTACTAATTTTAGAAAAATATAAATTGTATAAACAGTATGACAATATTCCATTATAACATTATAATACTTATGAATAACATTCGATAAAAGATTCAACTCGATTGCAAGTTTTTAGGTGACAATAGTAAAGTTCTCTCGTTAGATTAAACCGGATGGAGACAAATGTAGGAGTTGGCAAATTCTAACTTCTGAAATTTTTTATTTATAATAATTGCAAATCGTGGTCATATCTAGATTTTAGGCAATTGTAACTTTGTCAAAAATTTTGCACTAATTTAAAGCTTTTGAGCGCAGTTTCTCCATGTGTCAATTATGAATGAATACGTAACTTCAGTTGTCATTGCGATTAGACATAGAAAGATAGTTAAAAAAAAAAAAATTAACTACATTTAAACAAAGCCTATAAAAAGTACCCGCGGCTTTGAATATATTCGCGACCTTACTCCTAGCGACTGTGACATGTAGCAAATTAAATGGTCCTGCAAAGGTGGCTTTTCCGAACTATTAATTTTTGTTTCATTTAAAAAGCAAATTATCATTTAATATGGTTAAACGTATCTCGTCAGATACAGTTTATAATTTTAATATATCGATCATTATACTGATATTATAAGAATGACTGCTCATAAAATTATCTTGCGACACTTGTGTCGGGATTAAGGGCAAATTGAAGGCATCGAGTATTTAGGCTTTGCAATACGGGTAACATCTGCGCAAATTGCCTCTAAAGCTGTGATCAATATTCAACAGGTTACGAAACGTTCACACCACCATTAAATACATTTTATATAAAACATGTAAAATGATCTTAATTTTTCTTGTTATAAAACTTTTTATCATTCATAAAGAATACATGGTTGTTAATATTTATAAGTTTAATATAAAATGTTGTATGTTATACATATATAGATTATTATATAAATAAGTGGGAAGGCCCAGTAATTAGAAAAAATAAAAATTCAATTGGAACAAAAAACTTGGAATTATTTTCTTAACTTTCGAAGAAGACAGAGATCCATCCAGGACATCCGTCACTTAAGATAATAACAAAATCATTATAGTTGTAATACTTATAAATAAATCAAGGTTTGGTTTCCTGATAGAGTAATATTGACAGTCAGACAAACAGTTAAATATTATTCAACTGAAAATAATTTTATTTGCTGGTCGGCACAAGAAAATATAACCTAACTATCAATTAGACCAATGGGATTAGACATGGGACAAACAAGTGCACCCGATTTACCATCCGCCAATGGTGTCAACGAACATATGCGAAACGCGTTTCTTGAGTACACAGCATCTATAACGGAAACAATCAAAACTAACCTTGCGATCTGTGAAAAGATCAGGCGGACTTTCGAACTTGAAAACGAAGGTCTTCTTAAAGTATTACTCAAGGAAGAAAAAGCTGCCATTTTCAACAACACCACATCTGAATATGTACAGGGTAAAACACCTAAAATTCCCAAAATGGCAGCTTACAGCATTAAAAATGGATTCGTTAAAATAATTGAAACCCCCAAAGGAGTAACTGGACCGCCCAAGTATTTAACACCCTCCGAAGACTCAATACTTGTAGTAGCCCGCTGCACGGCGGTCTCGCTGGAAGATAACATCCTCCAAATGGCTACAGTCGTAGAGGATTCAGCAAGAGATTCAGCAAGAGATTCACCCTGGGAAGAATGGCAAGCACCAATTTTCCACTGAGTCAACGGCGTTCCCGGATGTGGAAAATCGACTTGGGTAGTAAACAATTTCGTATTTGAAAGTGACTTGATAGCAACAACAACGACTGAGGCAGCATTAGAGCTCAGGAATAAACTCGCCCTCAGTTGTCCAAAGGACGGGAAGACCAAAGTCCGAACGATCGCTTCAATATTAATAAATGGCGTTACAGAAAAGCCTGAACGACTTATCGTTGACGAGGCCTTGATAAACCATTTCGGAGCGATCATTATGGCGGCCCGACTAACAGAGGCTAAAGCAGTCACACTAATCGGAGACACAAATCAGATTCCTTATATAGACCGGCTAAATCTGTTCCAAATGAAATATAATAGCCCATACCTCGTGACGTCTATTAGTCAAGAGCTCTTAAGAACCTACCGATGTCCCCTGGACGTAAGCTATGCTCTAAACGAGGTATACAACGAAATATAATCAGCCCATTCATTGACTCGCTCTCTGAGAACAGTCAGATTTACGGGTGCAACCATCGAAGGTGATTTCCCTAATACCTTGTACCTGGTCCACACACAGACTGAAAAAGCGGACCTTACAAACCTAGGGTACGGATAAGGGGAAAACTCGCGCATCCTCACCATCAATGAAGCTCAGGGATTAACATACGAGTCGGTAATAATCATCCAAACCAAATCCAAACCAAAATCGTACCTGACAAGTGTCCCACACGCAGTGGTGGCTATATCTAGACACACAAGAAGTTCTACGTACTACACGGATATCGACGAAGACGCCATTGTGAGATTCATTAGGCGGGCCGGCGATACTTCCTATAGAAACCTTGTAGAGTACAACCTCAAGATGGCAATTTCTCACCGTGACTCCGAGGCTATGAAAAAGCTAGTGAACTTAATAACCTAGCTTACTACTACTACTATTTACTTCATTTTTTATTACTATTAATTTCTAAAATAGCTTTCAAAAACTTGTGCAGGTTTACAATTTCCTGCAAAGTTACCATCGCAATTAAAATCATAACAAAATTGTTTTAAAATCACAATGAAAGGCATGGACAAATGTCTATGGTCATTAAATAAAAAAATAAAAAAGACCACAGAGTTCTTAATATGGCTTCAGTGATGTGAATGGGTCTTGTTCTGTTTCCTTTTATACGAGTTTGATTGTATCTTTTCCTTGTGTAAAATATAACATAAGATTTACTCCACCGCTTCATATTACTTTTTACTGTTTGTTTAATAATGTCTTGTAAAATATATTAAATCAATATATAACATGGTCGTTATCTATTCAAAGATTTGGTCCATTTGAAAAAAAAAGCATTAGAAGATTAAATCTGTTATAGGTTTTACAAAATTTTAATATAAGTATCTGAAATAAAATTGTTGGGAGATATATTTGTATCCGCAGTACATTATACAAAACTCATTTCGCTAACTTTACTGAATTTGGAGAATCTTCTAATACATCCAATGACTCGAGTGTATTACGCCGAAATTTTACTCAACATAGTTATGAATACGAAATATTATGAAGCCAATAAATCATATATAAAATACTGGCCTATATAAATAACAGATTTTTTGATATTCTTAAGTGGAAACCATGTTCATATAGGTATGATTGTGTCGTCTATATTTACGACAACAATACTCATATAGCAAATATTACCCTGGGGAATACACAAAAGATACATTAACCGTAAATGCATACATTAACCCTAAGATATAAAAACAGTAATAGTTGTGTGTAAACAATAAATCTAAAGCAATCCGATCTCAAGTCAAACTTAACATTTATCATGGACCTTATTTATTCAAATTCAAATTCAAAAGATCTTTATTCAAATAGGCATTTACACGCACTTTTGAATCGTCAATTATTATTATATTATTACAATACAAAAAAAGGTCACTGTAGTCAGTCCGTAAGTAAGTTATCACCGGCTCAGAATGCTGCTCTGTTCAGAAGAGCCGGCCAGAAACTCAACAGTTGCTCTTTTCAAATATAACAATTTTAGGTGACGTACATTATAGTATAAATCCTGCAAATGATTCACAACTTAAGTTCCACATATTTCGATCCATTAAAAACTCTTGAACGTTATAATAAGATTTATTTAATAATAAACTTTTGATTTTAGATTTAAAACCAAGAAAAGGAACGTCTAAGATATCTTGTGGAACTTTATTATATATGCGTACATTAAAACCCATGAAGGATTTATTTACTTTTTGAAGACGAAATTTTGTTTTCTTAGCATTTAAGATTACAAGTGGGTGTTTTACTAATTTTAGAAAAATATAAATTGTATAAACAGTATGACAATATTCCATTATAACATTATAATACTTATGAATAACATTCGATAAAAGATTCAACTCGATTGCAAGTTTTTAGGTGACAATAGTAAAGTTCTCTCGTTAGATTAAACCGGATGGAGACAAATGTAGGAGTTGGCAAATTCTAACTTCTGAAATTTTTTATTTATAATAATTGCAAATCGTGGTCATATCTAGATTTTAGGCAATTGTAACTTTGTCAAAAATTTTGCACTAATTTAAAGCTTTTGAGCGCAGTTTCTCCATGTGTCAATTATGAATGAATACGTAACTTCAGTTGTCATTGCGATTAGACATAGAAAGATAGTTAAAAAAAAAAAAATTAACTACATTTAAACAAAGCCTATAAAAAGTACCCGCGGCTTTGAATATATTCGCGACCTTACTCCTAGCGACTGTGACATGTAGCAAATTAAATGGTCCTGCAAAGGTGGCTTTTCCGAACTATTAATTTTTGTTTCATTTAAAAAGCAAATTATCATTTAATATGGTTAAACGTATCTCGTCAGATACAGTTTATAATTTTAATATATCGATCATTATACTGATATTATAAGAATGACTGCTCATAAAATTATCTTGCGACACTTGTGTCGGGATTAAGGGCAAATTGAAGGCATCGAGTATTTAGGCTTTGCAATACGGGTAACATCTGCGCAAATTGCCTCTAAAGCTGTGATCAATATTCAACAGGTTACGAAACGTTCACACCACCATTAAATACATTTTATATAAAACATGTAAAATGATCTTAATTTTTCTTGTTATAAAACTTTTTATCATTCATAAAGAATACATGGTTGTTAATATTTATAAGTTTAATATAAAATGTTGTATGTTATACATATATAGATTATTATATAAATAAGTGGGAAGGCCCAGTAATTAGAAAAAATAAAAATTCAATTGGAACAAAAAACTTGGAATTATTTTCTTAACTTTCGAAGAAGACAGAGATCCATCCAGGACATCCGTCACTTAAGATAATAACAAAATCATTATAGTTGTAATACTTATAAATAAATCAAGGTTTGGTTTCCTGATAGAGTAATATTGACAGTCAGACAAACAGTTAAATATTATTCAACTGAAAATAATTTTATTTGCTGGTCGGCACAAGAAAATATAACCTAACTATCAATTAGACCAATGGGATTAGACATGGGACAAACAAGTGCACCCGATTTACCATCCGCCAATGGTGTCAACGAACATATGCGAAACGCGTTTCTTGAGTACACAGCATCTATAACGGAAACAATCAAAACTAACCTTGCGATCTGTGAAAAGATCAGGCGGACTTTCGAACTTGAAAACGAAGGTCTTCTTAAAGTATTACTCAAGGAAGAAAAAGCTGCCATTTTCAACAACACCACATCTGAATATGTACAGGGTAAAACACCTAAAATTCCCAAAATGGCAGCTTACAGCATTAAAAATGGATTCGTTAAAATAATTGAAACCCCCAAAGGAGTAACTGGACCGCCCAAGTATTTAACACCCTCCGAAGACTCAATACTTGTAGTAGCCCGCTGCACGGCGGTCTCGCTGGAAGATAACATCCTCCAAATGGCTACAGTCGTAGAGGATTCAGCAAGAGATTCAGCAAGAGATTCACCCTGGGAAGAATGGCAAGCACCAATTTTCCACTGAGTCAACGGCGTTCCCGGATGTGGAAAATCGACTTGGGTAGTAAACAATTTCGTATTTGAAAGTGACTTGATAGCAACAACAACGACTGAGGCAGCATTAGAGCTCAGGAATAAACTCGCCCTCAGTTGTCCAAAGGACGGGAAGACCAAAGTCCGAACGATCGCTTCAATATTAATAAATGGCGTTACAGAAAAGCCTGAACGACTTATCGTTGACGAGGCCTTGATAAACCATTTCGGAGCGATCATTATGGCGGCCCGACTAACAGAGGCTAAAGCAGTCACACTAATCGGAGACACAAATCAGATTCCTTATATAGACCGGCTAAATCTGTTCCAAATGAAATATAATAGCCCATACCTCGTGACGTCTATTAGTCAAGAGCTCTTAAGAACCTACCGATGTCCCCTGGACGTAAGCTATGCTCTAAACGAGGTATACAACGAAATATAATCAGCCCATTCATTGACTCGCTCTCTGAGAACAGTCAGATTTACGGGTGCAACCATCGAAGGTGATTTCCCTAATACCTTGTACCTGGTCCACACACAGACTGAAAAAGCGGACCTTACAAACCTAGGGTACGGATAAGGGGAAAACTCGCGCATCCTCACCATCAATGAAGCTCAGGGATTAACATACGAGTCGGTAATAATCATCCAAACCAAATCCAAACCAAAATCGTACCTGACAAGTGTCCCACACGCAGTGGTGGCTATATCTAGACACACAAGAAGTTCTACGTACTACACGGATATCGACGAAGACGCCATTGTGAGATTCATTAGGCGGGCCGGCGATACTTCCTATAGAAACCTTGTAGAGTACAACCTCAAGATGGCAATTTCTCACCGTGACTCCGAGGCTATGAAAAAGCTAGTGAACTTAATAACCTAGCTTACTACTACTACTATTTACTTCATTTTTTATTACTATTAATTTCTAAAATAGCTTTCAAAAACTTGTGCAGGTTTACAATTTCCTGCAAAGTTACCATCGCAATTAAAATCATAACAAAATTGTTTTAAAATCACAATGAAAGGCATGGACAAATGTCTATGGTCATTAAATAAAAAAATAAAAAAGACCACAGAGTTCTTAATATGGCTTCAGTGATGTGAATGGGTCTTGTTCTGTTTCCTTTTATACGAGTTTGATTGTATCTTTTCCTTGTGTAAAATATAACATAAGATTTACTCCACCGCTTCATATTACTTTTTACTGTTTGTTTAATAATGTCTTGTAAAATATATTAAATCAATATATAACATGGTCGTTATCTATTCAAAGATTTGGTCCATTTGAAAAAAAAAGCATTAGAAGATTAAATCTGTTATAGGTTTTACAAAATTTTAATATAAGTATCTGAAATAAAATTGTTGGGAGATATATTTGTATCCGCAGTACATTATACAAAACTCATTTCGCTAACTTTACTGAATTTGGAGAATCTTCTAATACATCCAATGACTCGAGTGTATTACGCCGAAATTTTACTCAACATAGTTATGAATACGAAATATTATGAAGCCAATAAATCATATATAAAATACTGGCCTATATAAATAACAGATTTTTTGATATTCTTAAGTGGAAACCATGTTCATATAGGTATGATTGTGTCGTCTATATTTACGACAACAATACTCATATAGCAAATATTACCCTGGGGAATACACAAAAGATACATTAACCGTAAATGCATACATTAACCCTAAGATATAAAAACAGTAATAGTTGTGTGTAAACAATAAATCTAAAGCAATCCGATCTCAAGTCAAACTTAACATTTATCATGGACCTTATTTATTCAAATTCAAATTCAAAAGATCTTTATTCAAATAGGCATTTACACGCACTTTTGAATCGTCAATTATTATTATATTATTACAATACAAAAAAAGGTCACTGTAGTCAGTCCGTAAGTAAGTTATCACCGGCTCAGAATGCTGCTCTGTTCAGAAGAGCCGGCCAGAAACTCAACAGTTGCTCTTTTCAAATATAACAATTTTAGGTGACGTACATTATAGTATAAATCCTGCAAATGATTCACAACTTAAGTTCCACATATTTCGATCCATTAAAAACTCTTGAACGTTATAATAAGATTTATTTAATAATAAACTTTTGATTTTAGATTTAAAACCAAGAAAAGGAACGTCTAAGATATCTTGTGGAACTTTATTATATATGCGTACATTAAAACCCATGAAGGATTTATTTACTTTTTGAAGACGAAATTTTGTTTTCTTAGCATTTAAGATTACAAGTGGGTGTTTTACTAATTTTAGAAAAATATAAATTGTATAAACAGTATGACAATATTCCATTATAACATTATAATACTTATGAATAACATTCGATAAAAGATTCAACTCGATTGCAAGTTTTTAGGTGACAATAGTAAAGTTCTCTCGTTAGATTAAACCGGATGGAGACAAATGTAGGAGTTGGCAAATTCTAACTTCTGAAATTTTTTATTTATAATAATTGCAAATCGTGGTCATATCTAGATTTTAGGCAATTGTAACTTTGTCAAAAATTTTGCACTAATTTAAAGCTTTTGAGCGCAGTTCCTCCATGTGTCAATTATGAATGAATACGTAACTTCAGTTGTCATTGCGATTAGACATAGAAAGATAGTTAAAAATTGATACACAAATTGTATGAAAATAGGACAACGACACGATAATATACTCTACTAAAAATAATAAATTATCATAATACAGGGTGGGCCAAAAATTTTTGCAAATAGCAACACTTGATTTCTCCAAAACCGTGAGAGCAAGGGGCGCGTGGGTGGCGGGGAATTGTCCGTCGTTTAATGCAATTTTAGTCACGATGGAGCGCTTCACGGGACAACAACGTGCTTTTTGTGTAAAATTTCACAAAAACAACGATTCCTACGTTACTGTACGACGCCTCTTTAGAGTTGAATACGGATTACAACGTGTAAGTGAGTGTCCAACTGTTAATTTAATTAAAGCTTGGGTTAAAAAGTTTGAGCAAACGGGATCGACAACGAATATTAAACAAACTGGGCGACCACGTTCAAGAAGAAGCGAAGAGAACATTCGGGAGGTTGATATTTCTGTAAGGGACGATCCAGAATCATCTACGCGTAAGCGGTCGGCGGCTCTTGTTATACCAAGAACTAGTCTGCGGCGAATCTTGCATTTGGACCTTAAACTGCACCCATATAAGCTTCAAATTGTATAGGAGATGAAACCAAACGATTACATTCAACGCAAGTTATTTGCTGACACTATACTGGAGCGTTTCTCTAGCCTTGAGAATGTATTGTTTACGGACGAGGCCCATTTTCACATTAATGGTCACGTAAATAAACATAATTGTCGATATTGGAGCACGGAAAACCCTCACTATAAACACCAAAAGCCTCTTCATTCACCAAAAACGACAGTGTGGGCTGCCATATCCGCAAAGGGCATAATCGGTCCATACTTCTTTGAAAATAATCAAGGAAATAACGTAACCGTGAACTCAGTGGAATACGTTAAAATGTTGCGAGAGTTTTTGACACCACAGTTGCATGAATTTGAAGGATACAATAGCCGGACTTGGATGCAACAAGATAGAGCAACATGCCATACATCAACCGTGATTTTACCAGTGATCAAAGAAATGTTTCCTAACAAATTGATTTCTCGCAGAGTTGATATCCCATGGCCTCCCAGAAGCCCGGACCTTACACCTTGCGATTTTTTCTTGTGGGGATATCTGAAGAGTTGAGTATACCTTAATAAACCGACGACCATATCCCAATTAAAAGAAAACATCCACGAGGAGATAGCCGCGATTCCTCGCAGCATGTGTCAACGAGTTTTCCAAAGTTTACATAGTCGATTGCAGGAGTGCCAACGACGAGACGGAGCACATCTCGACGATGTCATTTTTAAAAAATAAATTTTAATAATTACGTTAAATAAATCATAAACAAAATAACATTTGTACTTTTATTTCTAGACATGTTTCAAAAGTGCAAAAATTTTTGGCCCACCCTGTATGGTTTTAAATACAGGGTGGGCCTATCTATACAATATATGTTTTCTCTAATGTCAGTATCAGATTCTTTGCTTTGAACTTCTAATTATGACAAGAAAGTTAGTTAATAATATCTCGTGCCTGTACAATACTGTCATAACAGTGTAGTCAATGTATGACTTAATTAATCATTTGTTTATAAAAAAAGGCACGTTAATGTATAAAGGTTTACCTAGAGTGCCCAAGAGTATGAGTGCATAACTCGTATCCTTTATTTACTTTCCGTTTTCACACCTCGATTTTAAATAATAATAGTAGGAAGTACATTTTTAAAAAATCGTATAGAATAGATAAAACCTTTATCTTATAAAATATAATTTAACGAAATAAAGTCATAACAAACTATTAAGTAAATAGTAAATACATTTATTAAAACTCTACAATCTTAGAGCACTCTTAATGACATCGGCTGAATTGTACTTGTTGATTTTAAAAATAACTCAGTAACTGAGAAATGAATTTTGATTTCTAGAAATTTACAACAAATATTATAAAATTTACATTGATGAGCTATATAAGTGGCCGAGGTTATATACTATGTTCCTACAACTATTAATATGACGTTTTTTAACAGATTAATGAAATGGTAATATGAAAAAAATCTTAAATTAAAAAAAAATACAAAATAATTTAAGCATATAAAATACTTAGTCAAGCGATAAATATTGTTATATTTCAAAATAAAAAAAATATTTCTTCTGAATTTAGAACTTGTGATTTTTATACGACTGTTCTTTGTGTATTTTTATTTTCGCCAATACTTTATAAGATATAAACTAAATTTTCGTAAATATATTGATTGTACACGGTCATAACTTTTAATTCTTTGAATTTATTTTTAATGATTCTCGAGGCCTCATATTGTATATTGCTCAAACAGCCCTCTTCTGCAATACATAGATAGTATCTATATCTGATGCATTACCCCATAAATGTATGCCATTAAAAGAGTGCGTGCTGCTATTAAAAACTGGCCTCAACGATTAAAGAACTGTATTGCAGCCAATGGGGTCTCTGTTCGAATAAGTGTTATATATTTTAAATGATTTTATATTAATGTATTAAAGTAACATACTGTAATAGTAATAAATGTTACATACAAAAATAAAAGCTGTTTTTTGTAGCAACATTCATGGGAAGACTAAGTATATGTATAATTTAAAATGTTTATTACGGCGTAGAATTAAGCATAAGCTTATACATTTAAGATTTTGTTTACGTTGATATTTTGTTTATAAAGGTTTTAAAACCCAAAACATATGAATTGTTAAAAAATCGGAACAATTGCACAAGCCAAAGCAGAATTAAAAGCTTGAAGAAGTTTTATTTCTCCTACCGACGTACAACTTGCTTCGCTGGCTTTTAAACTCACTGTGAAACGACGCTCGAGAGAATTACTTTTTTCATAGCAGTTTGGGTTTTAAATGAGTTTTGTAATGTTTAAACTCTTAAAATTATAATTATTGTTGTTTATGGACTTATTATTTTATAGAAATACCATGAAAATAAAAAAAAAGATTTCACTTTAGTAAATGGAGATATTCATTAGATTCTTACATATTATTAGGCATTTATGGTATGGGAGGAGCAAACAGTCGTTTTTTTTTTAATATAATATATATTTATTTATCCAAAATATGAATCACCATATGTTATCTATGCACTTTTGCCATCTCATAGATAATTCATTGATCCCTTTACTAGAAACACACTTCGGACGGGAATCATAAAAAGCTTTGAAGGCGCTTTGGACTGCCCTGTGAATTTGATGTTTTTATATTGCAAAATAATTAATATTATTTATTAGTATTGTTATTTGAGTTATATTGTGTTTATTCATGTTTTCCCTTTTAGCTAATAGTTTTTTTCCTACCGGGATTACAATTTTCCACTATTAAAGCTTTTACAACAGGATTGATTGATAATTTATATTTTATCCTAATTATTTATGTTTATTACATGAATTGTATCTTTTATTATTAATAATAGTAACGTTTATTCCATAAAATATCCCATCCTAGCAAAATATTAGGTAAGCCTTACAACTTTATAAAATTTATAAGTTTTTGTTATAGTTGCATTCATCATTACACGAACTAATATGGGTATATCCATATTCGTGATTTGTAAGAAGAGTTGATAAATTTTAATGACTATATAAATTATTACTTAAATATTTTCTTTTAAACAATGCTTTAATTTGATATAAAGAACTGATAGTTTGAACATTTTTATAATCTGTTCTTATCATTAATACGTTACTGGTATTTTGTAAACTATTTATCTATACAAATCTTTATTATATTGTAATCAATAATTACAATTCGTTTCATTACAATAAAATATATTCTGTATTTTTTTATAATTTCTATAAACGGCTGCTTTTAGATCGATTTGAATTTATTCCCACTTCGGAACTGTTACTGAACTTTAGTGTATTATCAAGTTTGCAATTTCTTAATGTTTGCGGAGCACACGCTGTCGCGGCTGATCACAACCTGACTGGTCTGAGGTTCAGTTGATAGTGGTTTCGCTTGACTTGCAAGAATAACTAATTACTGTGTGGAATTGATAAAAGTTAAATGTAACTTCGAGTTTATATTTGTTGCATGCATGTAGTACGCTTATGCTTTGTGTTTATTTTTATGGCATAGTCGAGTCAGATATAAAATTACATATAAGGGTTAAAAACTGTTGATAGTTAAAATTCTATTTAATTTTTGTTATATGGTCATATAAAGGTATGATACTGTTTTTGCAAGTGAAAATAATTGTGCCTTATATTTTTCTGCTATTAAATTCATTTCAAAGTGCATTGTTCTGGATAATTATATTTAGATAATTCAACCAATGCAGTTTATTCCATATTTCATAACTGGCTGGCGTTTGAACGGCTTTTACAATGAGAGGTTGTTTTTATTGCACTTTGACGACAAAACTTTCAACATTCTTTGCCTTTATATAAAGGTACGATGACTGCACTTCGCGAATCGTCTGGGACTTCCCCCAATTTCCAGCATAAATTGCAAAAAAAAGCAGAAAAAGTCCAAGACGCATGGCCCACCATATTTGATCATCTCGGCAGTAACTTCGTCTGCTCCAGTAGCCTTACCACATTTCAGACTTCGAATCACGCTCTCTACTTCTTCCAAACTGATTTCAGAATCGGCTACATCTGGACTCAGCATTACGCTGGTAGTCAAGACCGAGGCGTCCTCACGTTCTTACATCTCCTTGTAGAATTCCGCCCACAGCTGCAAAGCGTGTGCTTGCTTAGTTAAAACAAAACTTTCATGTTGTAAAATGATTACTCACAATATCCGACGCTGTTGATAAGTTTATTTGATTGCCATATGTATTAGTTAAATTAAAAAGATATTAACAATGAGATATTAATCAAATAACCATAAATAAATATTAAATTATTTTCGTTATCGATATCTTCTGTTTAAGAAAGAATGCACAAATTTATTACATAAAACTCAGGTTGCTACTTATTTACAGTTATTTATATAAAATGTACATTAAGTTTTGTACCCATGTTTTTCTTTTTTTAACCAATAGGTCCCCATACAGACAAAATTAATTTAAAGAGCAGAAAGAGTAATATAAACATTTAGTTAAAACTAAGTCACTCTCTTAAAATTTAATGGAAACCTATTAATTTAGCTTTCTTGAGATACGTAATAACGAGGCCGCTAAAGACAACATAACTTAAATTCAAGCAAAAGGAACGCCCGATTTTCGTGCTAGAGACCAGATACGAATTACATTAATTATCACAATACAGATTTAGTTGTATTACTTATTATGCATATGACTGTATCAAGTCAGAAATAATATTAAATTATTGTTGCAAAATCCTAGTATGAATGTTATTTTTGATATTTTGAACTTGTTATTACATTACAAAAATATATATAATAATAATTTACAATAAATAATCATTTTAAGCGATTTGTAAAGACATTTTGATTTAGACTGTATGAAGAAATATTACTTCAGTGATTGCATTTCTTACTCACATATTTTTTTTTCGTGTGTTTATCACAAACCATTGCCAATGTGACCGTAGCTGTAGTCCGGTGAGTTATAGCGTGCATCTTGCCAGTACGCTATATAATTGCTATTTTTATTTCGAGTTTATATTATTGCTTTGAATACATCATTTGAGTGTTTTGTCTGTCTAGATATATGTTGCAATATTTCTTCAAAATATTACAGTAAATTTACGCATCCTTGTGTAAAATATCTATTTAAATAACAGTCACTTAACTTAGTATAACTCATGTCACAACCACCACAGTACCGTCAAGAAGGGTGTTGAAAGTATTATTCATTTGGTACAATCTAATAACTCATTCAAGGCTGGAGCGTTCATAAAACTAAATTATTCATCAGAACAAACAATATCTGATGATTAATTTAACAAGCGATATATTAGTAACAGTTTTGGACTATCTCCAAACGATTATTAACAACCGTGGATAAAGAGCGGACAAGAGCGAGTAGTGTGATAAATATTATAATACCATTAAAATTATTGTACTTTGACGTACTATATATTATTATTCGCTTAACTTCAATTATAACTAAATACTATCTTTATTTAATATTGCCTTGAAAGAAAATAAAAATAAAAAAAACATTGCATCTTTTTACAACCTGAAATTATTAAACGCAACCTTTATACAGGACCTTAAAAACCGAAACCCTCCATTTGTCACAACGTTATCTGTCTCCATATGAGAAATGCAACTGCACTGACGCTACTCGAGATAACAACTCCAACGAATTTTATTGTATTCAACGGTGTTTTTTAATTTTGTACAAATGTATATTATATATGGATATGTGAGTTCTATGTGACGTTTAAATATTATTGTGTTTTGTTAAAGCAATTACCATATTACAATCGTGTTATAAAATCTTAATAACTCTATTATAATTTACTACAACTACTACTTACACCTCTATATCGTTCTATATTTTAATTATTATTTAAATACATAACAATAACAATTAAATTACCCATTAATGAAATAAAATCAATTGCTTTTGATCTCAAGATTGATTACTACCATATTGTATTAGGCCGGTGGGTTGCAAGCGACTTGACAGATTAATGCTATCAACAATCGTAACAGTGTCGTAACATCATAGGTCTAAATACCCATTATTTTCAAGAAATTACTTAATAATAAAATATAAATATAATGATTCCGAGTGATGTTTTCGTTCAGTAAAATTAGAAAGAAAATTAATTAAAAATATTTATAATTTATTAATTAATTGATTATATTATTATATATTATTCAATATCGACTAGTTTCACTGATATCTCAAACTTACAATAGAAATAACGTAAGTCAAAAATAATAAACTTCGCTAAAGATATGACATAGCCAATATAGTTAAGGCCACAACACACGACAATGGTAAAATGTAATTGATATAAGAATGTGTGGGCTGGTGTAAGCGACAAGTTGTTGGTAATTGGACTATTAATCGATTGACCGCGATCGTCATGAGCACTTACGAGTGCTCTTACAGTACGCTGTATTATAAATATGTTACAGATTATATCATATAATTTTAAAAGTTATTAAATAATATATTTAGAAACTGTTACATATATATCAGTTGTATATTCTTAATATTCATGTAGAGATCATTTACACTCGAATACCATTCTAAATATCCAAACAAAGAATAATATTATGACATACCCTCAATTATAAAAACCTTAAATTATCATCCTATTTGTAGAAAATAAAATTTTATATTATTATTTAGACTCATCGTGTGCTGTCCAATATGATACACTAAAAGATTGAGTAATTTCTTCTTGATGAAATGACGCCATTATAAATGTCATGAGGTACAAAAATAACAACGTGTACTACCTTCATTTATCACGTACATGTTATATTAGAAATGTTGATGTGAAAAATGTTGAAAGTTTTTATTTTGGCGCCGAAATGGTAGTGAATTTTATGACATAAACATTGGTTAAAAATATTTTATTTAATTTTGGAATAGATAGATATATAGATAAGAAAGCAACAAGTGGTACAGATTATTGTTACTTTACGTAAATTTTATTTATTTTTTCTAAAAATATAAATAATCAAGTAGACATTTTTAAATTAATATTACAATTAAATACATTCTCAAAGTCGCACTTATTAAAAAAAAAATATTTATTTATTTATTTACCTTCACGCCATATCCCTTGCGGGGTAGCCAGAGACGACGGAGCGCCAAACGCTACGGTCTCTGCATACCTCTTTCGCCTCGGCCACAGACATCAACTTCTTCATACATGCCCTCCGGGGGGTCCTCATGCTTTTTACGTGACCTTCCTCCAGTATCGTAGCTACTGTGTTTTCGAAGGTCACTCGAGGCCTCCCCCTGTCTCTCTTACCGCTCACTTTTCCCATATAAATCTTTTTTACCATTCTTTCATCACTCATTCGTTCAACGTGCCCAAACCACCTGAGCACGTTCTTCTTCATTCTCACAGTGACATCTTCGCTAGTACCTGCCATTCTGTGGATCTCTTCATTGCGGATTCGATCAGCTAGACTGACTCCGCATATTCTGCGAAGAGATCGCATCTCCACAGCATTCATCTTTCTTACATTTTTCTTCTGTGTTACCCACGTTTGGCTGCCGTATAACAGTGTCGGTAACAAAACTGCATTGTGTACAGCCAAACGTGCAGCTATACTGACGTTTTGCCGTCTCAACAATGCAGGCAGTCAAAGCACCATTGACTCTGTTACCAGCAGCAATACGCCTTTCCACATCCATTTCGTATCTTCCGTCTCTGCTAAACATACTTCCCAAATATACCACTTCAGTCACTTGTTCTATTATGTTATCATTCACGTTGATCTTACATTCTGTTCTTTCTTCATTTCTTTCAAATATCAGAACCTTCGTGTTATCTACATTCAGGTTAAGACCATTAATTTCACACCCATCTTTCAGAGTGGTGACCAATGCCTGTAAATTGCATTCTGATGATGCAATGAGCACTGCATCATCTGCATATAGTAAGCAATTGACCTTAAGGTCACCTACTTTCACTCCCATGTCACTATCTTTCACTCCTTGGAGACAACTATCCAAATACAAATTGAACAACCAAGCTGACATAGCGCAACCTTGCTTAACACCCGATTGGATGTCAAACCAGGGCGACATGCCAGCTCCTACTCGCACACAGGCTGAGTGATCTCGGTAAAGAGACCTTACAGCCTGTAGCAAGGGTCCGTTCACATTGTATCGGGGCAGTATCTCCCATAACTTCTTTCTCACAACCCTGTCAAACGCCTTTTCCAAATCCACAAAAGCACAGAAAACCTTTTGGTTTAGGGCCAAAAACTTTTCCGTGATCATGCGGAGGGAAAAGATCTGATCTATTTTTTATTCAAGATTGTAAGGAACGTATGAATCAATTAGTGATTCATGACTTTGTACGTAATTCCATCAAATAAGAAAGCTATTTCCTTTATTTTAGGTTATAAAATCATACCTTAGCGTAGGAGGTATCCTGGGTTCACGTGTAGAGTTTTATGAGTCGTATTTTTCGTATTTTCTAGTGAATCATAAAAAAATATTCGGTTACTCTCTCTATTTGGATATTTTCAACTTCAGGGATTTATGATCTTGTAGGTATACAACAATAATTTAAATTAAAATACTATACCATCCTTTTCAAATAAGTTTAATTCAAAACAAAAACAAAAATTTTACCAGAGTACAAGAACAAATAAACAAATAACGTGAAATTAACATCAACTTTTATTGTAAAAACGATATATTTGCATAAATTTATTGCTTACGAGAAAATTTTATGTATTTGTAATAATGTTTAAGAATAACATTTAATATTTTTAAATAGCATATATATATTTTCATAAAATTCCTTTTACTCTTCTCATAAAGCGAGTCTTTTATAGGATTTTTTTTCTTGACATTGGATATTTATATAGTTCTGTTTTAACAAGCTCCCTAGTATTTATACCTTTTACCAAATTCAAAAATAAGTAAGAAACGTTTGTGTGTTAACGGATACTACAATATTGACTATTACTTAGATCATGACAGAGCTGCAGAGTCTCTGCTGCTGTTCTTCTCTGATGTATATACAATATTTAATGTGATATATTTAGAAATAAAAAAAGAGTTGTGTAAAAAGCATGATTTTAAAATAGAATTTTCTTTAAAGTTAATTTTATACGCATTAATTAAACTATAAGGACTTTTCATAGGTCTTTACTGTTAGTAAATGATAATTAGTCTGATTGACAATATTATATAATTATATAATATGAACTGAAAATATATCGATTATGATTTATAGCGGTACAATTAAAAAGCTGATGTGGTGTAATGTGCGATGCTGCACTATACATAAACAAAATGTGTGCATGTTGTACTCGATGTGATGAAAATATATATTTTAAATATACTTTTTAAAATATTGATCGACAGTAAATGCCCCCGTTACTTTCAATTCTTAAATAAGATATTTTATGCTTACATTTTAATTATTTCTTTTGTGCACGAGTGAAACGTGTTCGTATTGTATCTTATCGTTTTCTGTACATTTAAAAAATATCGTCCCAAATAATCGATCTATCAATCTATACCATGCATTGGACTTG
This sequence comes from Melinaea menophilus ssp. n. AW-2005, assembly GCA_918358695.1. Taxonomy (NCBI): domain Eukaryota; kingdom Metazoa; phylum Arthropoda; class Insecta; order Lepidoptera; family Nymphalidae; genus Melinaea; species Melinaea menophilus. The sequence continues at coordinate 3,618,908 of OU911046.1, read as the reverse complement.
AACTTACTTGTTTTGGTGAGACGCCTTGAAGAAGTTGGTTTATGCAATTTATTGCAGAGAATCGAATAAATTTTAAAATATGGATACAAACTCCCCAATTGTGTTATATCTTTATAAAAAAAACATATTTTTATCATATCATGTAATGAAAATTACTGATATGCAAAGTTAAGTGAGTAAATAATACACTGCAGCGCAGCGTAAAACGATGTACTTTTTGCATATAAACAAATAACACTCTGAAAACATTAACTAAGTAAATTAAAAATATCTGTACAATGTATACAAAGACACTGCAAATAACTGCTTTGCGATTAATTAATATTCTTCTAGAGTATTAAGCTTGAAAGAGTAATTAATATAACAGTTATACATACATAACTACACTCTAATACATATACCTAATACATATATATTTATATAAAATAAATATGTACTTAAAATAAACTAAACAATATAAAAAAAATCCGTGCCCGCAGAGGGACACGCGTGGGTAGACCTCGTGTGTAACTCGTTTAAAATATAACTCACTACCTAAGAATGCCGTTGCAAACATGATGCCGTTGTTTACATCAAAAATTTTCAAGCAAAAAGCGGTTTTTATTTTTTTTCTCGGAAAAGGTATCTTTTTTGGAAATACTTTTGGTTTTTAAATTTAGAGTAAAAAATAACCTTTCTATTAAAAATATTTGCGAGGAGGGAATGTTTACCAGAAAAAAGTTACCGTGGTTTTACCTATCTTAAATTTTCAAGCTAAAAGTGGTTTTTATTTTTTTTCTCGGAAACGGTACCTTTTACGGCAAAACTTTTGATACTAAAAATTTAGAGTAAAAAATAACCGTTATATTAAAAATACGTGTGATGTAAGAATATTTACCAGAAAAAAGTTATGAATTTTTTTTGAAATGTATATGTGAATATAAAAAGTTTTACGTAATATACAGTCAGCAAATGCGAAGTTTCAGTTATCATTTGATAAGTAGTGAATCTTTATAGATTTTTGGGAATTGAATCTTTATGGATTTTGGGTAGACCTCGAAGAATTCGGTCTGCCCATTCATTTGTCCCCTACTTTCGAATTTTGGAAAAATTTCTTTACAGTACATTCTGGTTAAAAACCTCTCTAAGCCTTGACTGAGTTTACCGGTGATATTAATGTCGTTTGTCTCTATCCTGTATTGCAAAACAAAAAATAAAATATTGATGTTGAATTATATGCTCAACCTTATAGCTAAAATCATAAAGTAAATTTTTAATTTTGAAGCGGTTTTTAATCCAATAACGGCTTTTCAGAGTGACATTCATTTTGAGTATTCCATTTTATGAATCTAATTGAGTTAGTGAAATATATTTTTGGTCCTCTATTCTGGCTATTAAATGGTTTATCTCTAGTTCATTTGTTTCTATATGCTTTTAGTTTAATTGATATCAAAGAGATGTACATTGCACGGAGTTTTTAAAAGAATGAGATGAATAATTTTAAGCAGATGATATTGTTTAAAAATGGAATTCCTGTTGATCTATTCTATCCATATTCTCTTTGTAATTTATTAGGTACTTTAATAAACTACTTTGATCTACTTGCTTGCATGTACCCATATATATGAAATTGCCTGGACGCTAGAAAAATTCTTACAATCTTCAATATTTTATAAGTATTTATAGCTTGATGTGACAGTTATTTGGGAAAGAAAAAATACTCTTTGTTATTTAAATATTGAAATATACTACAGACTTTTACCAAAACGTAGCCTTTATTTATAAAAGATTCTGCTTGTATTATTATACAACGACATAAAGATTAAGAAAAATTATTATGATTTATTTAGTTAGTCAATTAAATGTAAAAAATTACTAAATATACTACTGCGCTGCAGTATGTTTGCAAGCGCAGTAAATACTGCGCTGAAGAGAAGGAAGATCTAATTCTATAACTATCTGAATTACTGAACTTGGAAACAAAATTAAGCAAACCTATTTTTGGAGGCTAGAACAGTTTGTGAATTAATTATCCGGGGTGTAAATAAAACACAACAGTCTCAATACTCCCTAAGGGTTATCAAACTTTAATTTTATTCTTTGATTGAGCTATTAACAAAAGGATTTATATGTAAATATATATAAAAAATCAATATATGTTATCTATAAAATTATGTTTTTTTATGTTTTACAAAACATTAAATTTTAAGCTCTCTTCCACATTAAATTTTAAGCTCTCTTCCACATTTCCTTCATATTAATTGTTTTAATATCGAATTAACCGTCCAAATGATGTTACGCTTCAGCATAAGACAACAAACCGTAAGTGATCATCATTAAATTTATTAAACTAACTAAATTTTCAGACAAAACGTGAAGATGAAACTAATTTTAATCGTTTCATGTTCTTCAAGTTTTCATTTTGCTGGCCTCAATATAATTTATTTGGAATGAATTGCATTGATTTGGATTGTCCTGGAATATTAAAACTGTAAGAAACTATTGTGTTAAAGTAGTTTTCTAAAGCTTATTTTTTGTTTATTGCCTATACTTCAATTAAAAGTTTAACACATTCTAGCAACAAATATATTTCTACGTAGAAATTCGCGATTTTGTGAGTTTTTGTTTTATTTGCGACCACAATCCCTCTGGCATTGACTAGTTCACGCTGAATTTTGTGACCGCAATATTGAACGAAAAGATAGTGCTATCGATAATTGCTATAAGGATATTAGTAGTTATATAATATTGAACTACTTTTAAAATAATATAAGAGAAACAAATTAATCGTAAATTGATTTTGTTGAGTTAGGAACACCATAACATTATACATTATTATATATTATACATTATTTTTTATAAATATATATATAAATAATTAAACATAAAATAATGTAATTTATTTTTGTTTGTGTTCATTTAATAACTTCTTTTATCAAATTTACCTGTTAAATCTATGAAATACCATGCCATATGCGGGTTTATAATATTTTTTCTATTTCTTTTGAATTTCAATACTATTTAAATATTTATATGGTATTTGAAATATTCAAGTGGTCGCTTATGTTTAATTACAGGAATTTTGAAAACAATTCTCACTAATTTTTGTAAGAAGAACAACGAACATGATTGAACAATTGAACCAATTTGTCTTTTTGTTACATATGAAGAAGTCATAAACGCCTTAAAAATAAAAAAATACTTGAAGAATACCTCAAGAATACAGAAATAAATAATTTTGAAACTAATATTATCCTGAAGTACAAGTAAAAATAAACAGTTACACAAAAAAATCCGTACATTACATGTTTCTATTCATACCTTTAAAATACCAGCGAAGATTACAGAACTAATTAAGAGATCAGTGAGCGTGTTAAACATATATGTCTTGGAACATGTAAATTAACAAGCAAATTGCATCTCCCTAATGACTTCTTCGTCTTCTTCCCTAAGGACTTCTTCGTCGCTCTCGAGAGACTCATCAAAATTTATCTGTAATAATCTTTAATCTTTAAATTTTTACACACAGTCACTAACTAACGTCTCAACTTAAATAAAATAGAACCTATATTAGTTATATATACAGGAATGGTCGGACATTGTTGAGCTTAGAGAGAAGTCAATGTACAATAGTTTATTTCTTTAGCATCTTGTAGAACTCAGTTGAATCCAAATATAATATATCGAGAATGTAGTTAAATATAGTATAGATAACTGCACGGAAAATTAATTTTAACACCGAGCCGAAGATTTTGCAAATACCGTTGAAGATATTGTTAAAATAATGAGAATACTAGTGCGTTACCTATTACTCCCAAAATAAAAAAAACGAAAGACAAATTGGTTTTGAGAAAAAAATAAAAGCAGTACACACTATTTCAAAGAAATTAATTGTTCACACAAAATTTACTATACGTATTTTCCTTATTTATAGATTTAGCAGGGATTTTAATATATATAGTTACTCTAGCCATAAATTATATTACCAAGAAAAACTTTTTTTTTTTGTTGTACGTAACATTTATCATTATTACAGTATGTTAGTTTTTTTACATTAAAATAAAACATTAAAAATATATAAAGCTTATTCGAAGTGGTCTGCTTTGGATGCAGTACAGTTTGTTAAAAGTAGAGATCAGTTATCGAAAGCAGCACGCACTCTTTCCATAAGAAAATTCGTCACTGACAATCGTATGGATTTCTTTACGGACTCCAAATTATTATGGTGTTTAAAACAAGCCTCTCACTCTAAAATTCACCATAAATCAAGTGGATTAAGATCAGGACTCAATGTCGGCCAGTCTTCAGCGCAAATGAAGTCCGGAAGGTTCCTTTCTAACCCAGGATGGGTGGATCGAGCTGTATGACCCGACGCCGAGTCTTACTGAAAGGACCATGTTTGGTTATTGAACAAGGGTTTCACTACTTTCTCATGAATAGTATCTTGATACATTTGTACCGATGTTTTGATACCTTTTTCACAAAAATATTGTACGATCACTCCTTCATAGAATCGTATAAGAATGACAGATTCCAAATTCAAAAGTAATAATAATAGTAAAGGTTTGTTTTTAATTTATTTTATAATTATTATTAATTTATTGATTATTTTGTTTTATAACCAGACTAAGTACTACATGGTAAGTTATGAAAGAAATTTTTTAAAGTAACTGGCACAATATAATATGTAGATAATTGTTAAAATAGTAAACGCGTTCAGTGCGATGGTCCCATCATCTAAAGTTACAATTCAATGGTCCATAATTGTTCCACGGGGTATTATATGTTAGCTATTCGTATAATTTAATAAATACAGATTGTATGTAACAATTGGCTGATCATCAGGTAAAACATAACATATGCAAACTAAAAGTAGTGTAAGGTTTTTAAAAATAAATTTCATTGTTTTGTGTGACACGTTCAATAGTGGTTGGGATGTATTAATCATGTGCAATTCACTGAACCGACTGGACAACATAACCATCAAACTTATCTACAATAACATTTAGTTGTACCTTTATTAGTTAAGTAAAATCTAAGTACATTTTATAAATACATACGCTTGAAAGATGAAAACATTGTCCAGAATGACACAAAAATAGCCCTTAATTGTGTATCAGGGAAAAGTAAATAAAGATAAAAACGTCACGCGGGTACATGAAAGGTTATTGGAGTATTTTGATTTTATTTTATGCTGTCTCTAATACTTTAATCTAACATATTAGTTATATACCTAGGAAAAACAAACAAATATTAGCAAAATCTATGGTTTTTGTGAAGAGAAGTTACTAAGTTGCTTAATGTACGTTAATTAGTTGTTTGCCTATGCCTTATGCCGACATGACATATGTCTCTTAATAGTTTAAAGAAAAATAAGATTATTTTTAGTATTTTTTTTTATAAACTGCCTAGGCCAACGATCATTTCTTCTTTTATTTGTTGATAATTTTCTATTCAAAATAGTTTAATATCTTATGTAAGTCTCACGCTCCATAGTGTATAACTAGAATCATGCCTGGTTATACTTGTTTCACGGAGCACACTTGGCCTTAACTTGTAAATAATATAATTTGCAATATTAGGTATCGCTGGAGACAATATATCTTTGGAATTCAATAATAATGTACAATTATTTCTTCTTTTCTCTAAAGTTATATATTATATTATGTTTTCTTAGTAACATTTATAAACTTGTCTCAAGACGGTATATAAGTCACTCGTTAGTCAGTAGAGCTCATTCGTATCGGTGGAAATGCTAGCATCAAGAAGTGAAGAGAACCTTAACCTGTAATCTGTGATGGTGACTATAGTGCTTAATAAAATGTACCGCGGAATAAATGTTCTAATATGACGTACAAGAAAATAATATTTTACATCAGATTGTATTTTCATCGTAATTAGAAAAATTAATTACTTTAAGATACTTTAAAATTGTATAATCAAAATGAGAAATCACAACAAAAAAAGAAACAAAACATTTAAACCAATATATTATTTTAAAATAAACCAAAATAAGATATAACTTTCAACTGCCTTAAGCTGTCTTAAGATTAAAAATTGATTTTTGACCTACATCTCAGGATTTCTAGTTATGATTTAAATACAAACGTTTACTTTTCTATGAAGCAACGTTACTTGCCAAGTTTTATAGTTCTAGATCAAAGTAGTCTATGAATGTTGAATCCCTTGAGAGTGACGAAATACCCGATTTTTTATTACATAAAAAGACGTATCTTTTTCATACGTTACTTTAAGTTTTTACACGTTCCCGAAGAATTTGGATACAGAGACAAACAGACTGACATACGGACAAAAAAATGATCCCATAATGATTCCGTTTTTTTCATTTAAAATATTTCGGTTTAAAGGGTAATAATTCATAGTTATTTGTATACAACGACCTATATTGCCAAGTTTTATCATCTTTCTAATCGGTCTCCTTGTACAGTGTGATTTATACCTAACGTGTTATTAATATTAACGTGAAAATATAATAAAACTAGTGGCACATTTACTTATTTTAGTACTTGTACAGTTTACTTGAATTGTAACTTGTTGCCGCATATCTATTATGATTGTTACTCAATATTCAATAAAAAAAACTGTAAAGGGTGTCCATGGGCTTTCAGGTTCTTCTCCATGGACTCGTGTAACAAGGAATTTAAATAAAATAAATCTCACTATGGCTTTGACGTGTGCAAGTAATTATTTTTTTGCTAATACAAAGGTTAAATAAAATAATTCTTTTCTTTCCAGCTTTATACATGCGCGCTGTACATAAAAATCTTTATGTGGCAACAAATGTAGTAAAAAAAAAATCGCTTAAGAAAGGATTTTCTGTATCTCGTTTTATCCAGTGCATTCCCTAAGGACGGCTAAGTTGTTGGGACGTAATGAGCTTTCTACTCGTGTTGACATCTTTGCAATTAACCTCGTTCAATGATTCCCATTTAGACTATACTTATATATATATATATATATATATATATATATATATATATATGTACAAAGCAAATAAATATAGAATAATTGATCTAGAAGTATTAAGTGATCCTTTTTCCATTTGATCCTTTTATAAGAAACTTAAACTTTGTCATAGTAGTAGTAGTAGTAGTAAGTAGTATGAAAAAGTAATTAATTTAATTTAAATGTAAAAGTATGACTATTAAAATTTATCAAACAAAATAAAATATCACTGTTATGTTTTGTCGTTATTGATCCGTCCAAATGTAAAATTGAATGAATGTAGAACAGGATCAACGCTTCATTAGATCTTTTATTATGAAGAAAATGTATAGATTTAGCAACAACAAGTTTACAATATACAAAAGATAAAAATATAAAATAAAAATAAATTATGTATTTCGTTTATGTTTAACTTTCATGAAAAATTTTCATATTTTATCGAATATTTAACGAAGTTTTAAAGATTATATACAACATTCCTTTTAACATTCAATTTAAATTATAGTAAAAATACATTTCTGTCATCGAAACATTTACCTAAAATCTGAACTTTAGAGGCACCCTGAAAGTGATTTTTTTAATCTTTTTACAATAAGTAATAATTGTTTAATACACCTTATAAATATCTGTATTTTTAATATTATCAATATTTTATATGTTTATAAATATTTAAATAAGAACTGGGCGAAATAAGAAAATTATTTCTACGTATCATACTACAATTATTTTTACTATTCTTTAAAAACACTTACTCGTCAGCACCCCAGCTTTTAGGCATCGGTTGGTAAATCTTTTTTTTGAGAAAGTACTACACATCTACAACGTTAAATACCTAGAGCTCCATCGTGTCAAACATGTCTTTTCAACAACCTGCGTATACGTTGCCCGTGAGTATAAAAAGTCGCATCAATTCACTTTATTGAGATGAGACATGCCCTTCTAACATTTATATTAAAGGCGTTAGCGTTGACAGTAGCCTGAAAAGATTTAAAATTAAAGTTTTAAAATATAATCTAATCATAAGCGAGTTATATTCATTATACATTTCTATATTTAAATGTAAAACTGTTGCAAATTAAATAAAATACTATATGAAAACTAAACTTATCTTATCTGAAAACATGAGCATTCTACTACCCCTTATTCACTGTCTATAAAACAATATCCAAGTTCAAAAAGTCAGCTTTCGCGAAGTTAAAATTATCATAATATAACAAAAAAAAAAGTAATCAGCTTTAAGTTTTGGAATTTTCCTGTGCAAAAATACAACACACACCCTGGTATTAATTTATGCGACAATTTATATTGATTTTTTTTAAATAACATTTCAGTCATTTTCATGTTAAACGCATGCCTAATCATGAGTCTTTGATCTCGTAACAGTTGTTTATAAGATAAGATATTTTTGTGTTATCTTAAAACTTTGTAATTTTTTCCTAATTTTGGAGGAAATATATTGTGATCGTTATATAAAAAGCAAGTAATGAATAGCTTATTATAACATATATACAAATATCAACATCACATGTACAACACACTTGATATCGTGGTAAGAAGTAATAGTAGGAAAAAATATTCTATCGTACCCATACGCAATAAAAACAACGTAAATATGCTAACTCATTTCGTGTGGTTTACAAGTTACCGCAAAATATTTGCTTTTTATTTGAAACGCTATGTTATCACTCTCACCGAGTGCCGGCTTCTAGGATCCTCAGTGAGATAAGTTATTCAGACGGACAGCGTGTGACAATATTGGGGAAATGTTTTATATTTCTGAAAATACTTTTCACAGTATATCGTTGCACAAAAAAACAAATAATTTGTTTTATAAAACTAAAATATATTTCGAATGAAACGAGTGATGCAGCTCATGCGAAGTATTTTTATATTATTAATTACTTTTACAATTATATTATCACCAAAAATACTTTGGAAATTTTGGTATCTAATTCAATTAATAGATTAAAATTTATGATTTCAACTTAGGTAAATAAAATATATTATTAGAAGTTTGTATTATAATGGGAAACTATATTGAGAACACTGGTATAGCAAAACTTATTGACTCAAGAAATATTTTTTGTCACTATTACAAATATATCTTATATCAATAATTTGTAGAATATGATAATTCATAAAGATAAGACAATATCGTCATGTCATAGTCACATTAAGACATATCATTAGAACATACAGACGTAACATATTATGTGTATATAAAGCAGGTTATATAATATTTAAAGTAGATATACAGCAATATTCAATCTGGTGTGATCACTCGCTGTTGTGAAGAGTTAAAACTTTTATAAAATTAGAGAGTTTTAAATGTTACTCGACTATTTTTACAAGCGCTGTAGCAACTTTATTAGCCTGTGTGTAAAAAAAATACATGAATTTCCAGATATTTTCTTACAAAATAAATACACAATAAAGCCTGAATATATAACTTGCATTTTTTGTATTTTGACAAAGTTTAGATAAAATCGGCTACACAGTATTTTTACAAGCGCTGTAGCAACTTTATTAGCCTGTGTGTAAAAAAAATACATGAATTTCCAGATATTTTCTTACAAAATAAATATACAATAAAGCCTGAATATATAACTTGCATTTTTTGTATTTTGACAAAGTTTAGATAAAATCGGCTACACAGTATTTTTACAAGCGCTGTAGCAACTTTATTAGCCTGTGTGTAAAAAAAATACATGAATTTCCAGATATTTTCTTACAAAATAAATATACAATAAAGCCTGAATATATAACTTGCATTTTTTGTATTTTGACAAAGTTTAGATAAAATCGGCTACACAGTATTTTTACAAGCGCTGTAGCAACTTTATTAGCCTGTGTGTAAAAAAAATACATGAATTTCCAGATATTTTCTTACAAAATAAATATACAATAAAGCCTGAATATATAACTTGCATTTTTTGTATTTTGACAAAGTTTAGATAAAATCGGCTACACAGTATTTTTACAAGCGCTGTAGCAACTTTATTAGCCTGTGTGTAAAAAAAATACATGAATTTCCAGATATTTTCTTACAAAATAAATATACAGTAAAGCCTGAATATATAACTTGCATTTTTTGTATTTTGACAAAGTTTAGATAAAATCGGCTACACAGTATTTTTACAAGCGCTGTAGCAACTTTATTAGCCTGTGTGTAAAAAAAATACATGAATTTCCAGATATTTTCTTACAAAATAAATATACAATAAAGCCTGAATATATAACTTGCATTTTTTGTATTTTGACAAAGTTTAGATAAAATCGGCTACACAGTATTTTTACAAGCGCTGTAGCAACTTTATTAGCCTGTGTGTAAAAAAAATACATGAATTTCCAGATATTTTCTTACAAAATAAATATACAATAAAGCCTGAATATATAACTTGCATTTTTTGTATTTTGACAAAGTTTAGATAAAATCGGCTACACAGTATTTTTACAAGCGCTGTAGCAACTTTATTAGCCTGTGTGTAAAAAAAATACATGAATTTCCAGATATTTTCTTACAAAATAAATATACAGTAAAGCCTGAATATATAACTTGCATTTTTTGTATTTTGACAAAGTTTAGATAAAATCGGCTACACAGTATTTTTACAAGCGCTGTAGCAACTTTATTAGCCTGTGTGTAAAAAAAATACATGAATTTCCAGATATTTTCTTACAAAATAAATATACAGTAAAGCCTGAATATATAACTTGCATTTTTTGTATTTTGACAAAGTTTAGATAAAATCGGCTACACAGTATCTTGTGTTTCTTTGCGTTTTGTTTTCAAATTCACTTTCAAGTGAAAACTACTTTTATCTTTAATATTATAAATTTCTAACAGCTTCGAATTTAAATCTTCCAAATCATTTATTTTCCGGGATATCATCTTACTGAAACCTGTAACTAAAATTGAAATAAAAAAAAACTTTTTTAAAATACACATTTCAAAAACAATATTTAATATGAGCAACGAAGATCACGAAGCTGTAGTAGTTTACTACAGCTACATCACTGATGTTAATAACATTGCATGTTGAAATAATAACTTTGAATATTATATTTAACTTTACTTTGTGTGTTAATACTATATCATAGAAGATTGATAACGACACAAGCAATTTTTAAAGAACATATATGAATTAATTTTATCATAAATTCCCGGCGACCCTAATATGTTTTGATTAATTGCAGTCTCTTTATTACTTTAAGCTATACTCTTTTGTATTAAGTTGTTAATTTGTGATAGCACGTATGACCCAATTACGAATGCATAAGTTATGCATTATTTCTTGTTATGAGCTAATAAGTGATGAGTCAACTTTCTAATTAATTACAAGTATTGTCTTTTAAAGAAAACGAAAACTTTTTAAGTTAATAATTTTTTAAATTACTTTTCATGTGGCTACAAAAACACTTTTATTTTATTTTAAGTCCAATCAAGAAAAAATACCTAAAATTCTAAATCGCATTTAATTATATTTTATTCTTAGTGTTAAAAGTCTCATCTAGTACAGTATTTGTACAGATCTTTGATGCTATGTAAGGGTCATTCCATGTCAAATCAACCAAGCTTACAACTCGACCCCCTCAAAATTCAATGAAATTTGGTACATTTGTTGCATCTATATAGAAATGGATAAATATGAAATTTTTAATCCATATCATGCTTAGTTTTTGAAATATTTAACTTTAAAGTTTGTAAAATTCATTAAATTTTAGAAGTTCTTGCATTATAAAATCAGCTCTCATTTCTGTTCTAATTATAGTAGAGACTTCATTTAAGTATATATGGAAAGTATATTAGTTGCCCTTTCATTTGATATACTGCATGAATGAATTTTTTAAAAATATATTTCCAAGGTCATCAAATTTGACCTTGAATTTTGAAAATTTTAAAATCGGCACCTTCGAAACTATTTTAAAAAATATATGTTATTCTTCTAGTTATTGATGACAATATTTAAAAGTTTCATTCTGGGATCACCATGGGTTTCTGAGCAAAAAATTCAAGAAAATTGCTAACATCTCAATTTTACTGTATACTGAAAGAAAATGTCTCTATTTTTAAGTAAAAATTCAATTTTAGCTTCCAAAATAAAGTTTTGAAAGTGAATAAAGAATCTTGATAATTGTTTACAACATTACTTATTCTTTTGCACTTTTTTAAAAATAAATTTTTGTATGCTACCTAAATTGGGCGGGGGGGGAAGTGCATAAACTTTATTGAATTTAAAATTGACTTTTTACTTTTATATTGTTTTATTTTATAACTTTTTCCTATACAGACAATCGTTTTTAAATGAGGGTGATTTAAAATGTTATATGTAATGTTCAATAAATAGCCGCTCAAGAGAGATAAACTTGACTATTAAGCTCTGGCACACATTTAATTTTTTATTTTTTTATATTAATTTAAAATAATAATTATTTTAGTATTTTACAAAATTTCAATTATGTAGATACACAAAAAGTAACACTGAAATATTTTAGCAAATTCTACTTACATTATTAGTAAAATGTACATGACTAACGCAATTCATAATAATATATTCCAGTAGGACGACGGATACAATTTTTAAATTCACTCTATGTCTCTAGAGGGTATTAGAAAAGTTGAGTATTTAATATATATTTTTTTGTATGGTTGATTTTAAATCTACGGCGCTAATTAATTTATGGCGTCGAATGTATTAAATCACTTACAATGTAATATAAAAGAGACCTAACTGTAACATTTTAGTACAGAACAATTATGAAATTATTATTTATACTCACTATAAGTGAATTTAAGTGGATTTGAGACATTGTTGAAGTTACATAATAATATACTATGTATAATATGTAATATATCGTCCTTGAAATGCTTGTCGTCCATAACAATATTTATATGTATCTATTTATAATTTTTTTATAATTATTTATAACATATTTTTAAGAAGAAATCCGATCTGAAAATAAACGTTTTGTTGCTTCTTGAAGTCAAAATACATAACGAGAAATTTGATCTTAAAAGTAAACATGGAAACTTAATTGTTTTCATTTCTGATTGTCAATAAGAATATTCTCGTAATTTGATATTATTTAAAGTTCATCCTTCGATAAAATATATCGTTCACCATGTCAACATTATCTTGGGATATAAAATGTAGATTTCACAATAATATTTAAAATGCCACGCTTGAACGAGCGACCTGGTTGTAGTCAATCCCTGACTACCGGCATTCGCTATTGCCGAGAACTTTGGGATTTGACGGATTTTATGTTTATTAAAATAGTCTTGTCTAGTAATACTTTTAAGTTTAATTAATATTTTTATATTTAAAAACACTGATGCTTTTTTATTTTGAATTTTATCTAAACTATATTAAGATACATACTTGTAACACAAATTCAAATTGTAACAAAATCTCAAATATATATTCGCATGGTCAGCATTGATATAGTTTTTTTCAAAATGTCTATTTCGAACTGTCTTGTATTTCCATCCGGTATAGCAAATAAAAAAATCTCTAATTTGAAAAATATCAGTTCTAAACCAGTTAAAGATTCTATTCGATATACATATGTATTTTATGTATTAATGATTTTTAATAGAATTGTTCGTGTAAGGTTTCCATTTCTTAAAAATTAATTTTAGTTAGCGTTATTGCTTTTTTATTTTTAAATCCGAGTAGTTTTTATTTATCCCTAGTCCTAATTTTCTCAAGTTTTTTGCTCTTTCCTTGTTCATTGAATATTATTAATATAATATTTTTAATTAAAAAATCCAATTCTGTTTAAAATACTTAATATATTTTGTTATCTGTATCTTCAACAATTTTTTATATAAATTAACCCCCTACCGCTTTCTTCTAATGGCAAAAATAATCATTGTACTGCTTGCTGCCTATTGACGAAGTATGTTATTAGCAAGTAATTGTTAATTAGTTAGTAGTGACAACTTAGAAGTATATGACGTCCGTCTACGTTATGTACCATTAGTTTCCCGCTCGATAAATGTAAAATGTTACTTTTGTTGAACCTAAATATCATCCCTATGTCCCTTGTAAATATCTCTGTGCTGTTTAAAAGAACTTGTGAGGTATTCCCATTATTTGCTTAAAGTTAAAGGGCATTCATTTATATAAAGAGATATATGTGAATTAATTTTAAGTTGATATCCTTGGTTTTATATTTGTCAAGTGTGTGTGAAAGAGGACAGAGTGTTTGTGGCCAGGTAAGGAAGTAGTCGAACGTTTCGTTTGAAATCTGCAGAGGAATTACAAGGTGGGTATAGTCTATGCAAATATACAATACACAACCTTAACGTTCCAGAGAATATAGATTATAACACGCTATACTATGTTAATTTTATTCCTTATCATTATTATAAGATCTTTGGTACAGTAAATATATATGTACGGCCTTCACGTTGATTTCTTTGATTATTTCTGATAAGCTTCGCTTTATATGAATGTGGCGTGCAGGTATATTGATGATATCGAGTCGATAAATGTCACAATGATAAAATGGTTTGATTTTTGAGTCAGCAAAATATTTAACTTTCTAAAAAGAGAGGTACTTTATCAGCCTATTTCTTTTTAATTTAAAAATATTATTAAACAATTAAATATTTTTGGTATTTTCTTATAAAAAATGCTGGAGTAGCGATTACGTATTCAAAAAATTATATCCACTTATTTTTAATGGGTCCTTGTTTTAATACCTTCGCTGTAGCAACCGGTACTCAACATTTACTGAATAGTTTTTAGTTTTTTTTTTTTTTTGTGGGTAGGTGCATAAGTGACTAGACGTGTCTTTATTTGCTCTTCAATTAAATTAAAAACTATATACATTATTTAATATTTATATTCAAAATTAATATGTGTATGTAAAGTAACAACCTACCAGCTTCACTTATATACAATAATTGCTATAATTTTCCTAATTTCACATTAATCATTGGATTCACTAAAACTAACACAATGGATTCACTAAAACACACAATGGCAGAATTAAGTGAAATCTTTAATTCTCGTATGAATGACTTTCAACGGGATCTGAAAGCAACAAACCCTGCAGCAAGTCCGTCTTCAAACATAAATTCACAGTTCCAGTCTTTCAGAAGATTTGTGTTGTCGGCTCTGGAGAGCCTCCAGCTTCAAATTAATACACTCTCAAGACATCACGATGAGCTTGAGATGAGGTCCCGCAGAAAGATTCTACTCATCCATGGTATTGCTGAAGATAAGAGGGAGGATACTGTTGCTAAAATTTTGAAAGTCTGTTCTGAGCAACTGAGGCTTCCAGATATATCTCATTGCGATATTAGTCGCTGTCATCGCCTCGGGTCTTCAAATAACAAAAAAATCAGGGCCATTCTAGTGAGGTTTCATGAAACCAAGTCTAGAGACAAGTGCTGGTCTGTGAAAACATGTCTTAAAGGTACTGGGATAACACTTTCCGAGTTTCTTACAAAACCTAGACATGACGCATTTGTTTTGGCACGAAAGCATTTTGGAGTTACCAATTGCTGGACAAGAGATGGCCATATTATAGTGTTGGGTAGTGATGGTGAGCGTCATCGTGTATCCAGTGTCTCCGAAGTGAACAATATACATAGTGCATGCAACAATAACACCACAGATCCTCCATCGGAGTGTACAACAGTGACATCAAAAGATCGCAGAGTTGTCCCTAATGTCAGGTCTAAACGTTTAATTAAAAAGTAAGAAATTTCAATATTTTGCTTTTTATGTATATTTTCACACTACTCTGAATTTTTTACATTTACCTTATACTTAGTTTACTTTTTGGAAGTTGTAATATTTTGAATTATGTAAATTTATAAGTATTTACAAATTGTCATTGACGTATAAAGTTTGACACTGTCATCTGTCAGGTTTTGCGTTCGGATATTTACACTGCAATATTTAATATAATTTTTTATTTAATTTTTTTTTCTCTTTTATACAATTTTTTATAATCTTATTATTAAGTTGTTAAGTTGCCAACTTTTAGTTTTATTAATAAGTCCTAATTCTATTTATTTTTAGTAATATTAGCCTATAAGTTTTAGTTTGTTATTCCAAGCAATTATTGTTAATTCATATTCCTTACATTTAATTCGATCTCTTCCAGCTGGTGAGCACATACATTGACATCTTTTTGTTTTGTTTTTGGTTTTTGGTTTTTGTTTTTTTATTTTTTTTTTAATTTATTTTTTTTATTACATTATTATTTTATTGTTATATTTGTATATTTATTTTATATTTATAAATATATATTTTTAATATTGAATTTATTATATATATTATGTCGATTTCAGATGATAGTGATAGGTTTCTCTCCTTTTCTTCTGATGACTATTCCAGTGATGCTAGTTACCACAGTACAAATTTTCCTACACTTGATATTGCACTCAACAATGTGTTTTCTGATCTTGGTAAAAATTTTAACGTAGTTCACTTGAACGCCCAAAGTATTCCGGCTCATTTCCCCGAAATGCTTGCTTCGTTTCAGTCTAGTAATATACATGCTATCCTCATCTCAGAATCCTGGCTAAAACCTTGTTTACCTTCTGCTTCTTATTCACTGCCTGGATTCCGAATTATTCGCAATGACCGCATCGGCAAAGGCGGGGGAGGAGTTGCAATTTATCTTCAAACTTACATTCCATTTACCGTGATAAGTTCCTCTTCCCAGCCTCCTTTAGCTGATGCGGCCGAGCATTTGATTTTAGAAGTATCATTGTCCCATACTAAAGTCCTTCTGGGTGTTTTTTATAGCCCTTCTCTACATATAGATTACTTTTATTCCTTTGAAAGTATAATAGAAGAACTTTCTCCACTATACAGCCACTCCATTATAATGGGTGACTTTAACACATGTCTTCTCAAGCGAGACAACAGAGCTAATAAACTTTTATCCCTGGTTGAAGGCTGTAATTTACACTTTTTACCGCTTTCCGCCACCCATAGGTTACCTAATTGTCTCCCTGCACTCCTCGATCTTATGATTGTTTCATCTCCTGAATTTGTTTCCAATCACGGTCAATATGCCGCTGATGGTTTTTCTCATCATGATTTGATATATCTCTCTTACATGTTACGTCCACCTAAAGCCAAAGCCAAATTACTTCTGCAGCGTAACTTTGCGGGAATGGATCTTAGCAATCTATGCGATGACGCACGCTCGATTGATTGGTCTAATGTTTTTATTGCTGACACCATGGACTCCAAAGTAAATATTTTTAATACGATTTTAACTCAACTGTTCGACAAACATGCACCAATTAAGCCTGTTAAAATAAAACATCTCCCGGCGCCGTGGCTTACAGAAGATCTAAAATTATTAATTATGAAGAAATGCCAAGCAAAAACGGAGTATAAGCTTAATAGATCAGACGCAAAACTTCGTAAATATAAAAAATAAGAAATCGCTGCAATACATTGTGTAGGGATGCACAACGACGCCATATCCATAAATCTGTCGATAACGGCGACACAGCACGTATATGGAAGTTTCTTCAATCTTTAGGAATCGGGAAAAAGCCAAACAAACCCACCTTTAACAACATTGATCTTGAAAGTTTAAATACTTCATTCTCTGCATCTCACAATACTTTGGATATTATAACGAAGACAAATACCTTAAATTCTATCTCAACATTTCCGATTCCTAATTGCTCACCGTTCACTTTTAATCAATTATCTGAATGTGATGTTGAGAGAAGCATACTGTCCATCTCGTCGAATGCCATTGGTAGCGATTGTATTAGTCGGAAAATGATTTTTCCCATAATTGACACTGTGACTCCTGTAATCACCCATATCCTTAACTACTCGATTTCAACTGGTGATTTTCCTACTTTATGGAAAGACGCCGACATTATTCCCCTTCCTAAAAAATCCAACCCGTCCTCATTTTCCGATTACCGACCGATTTCTATTTTATCACTTCTTTCTAAGATCTTGGAAAAATTAGTATGCACTCAATTAAACGCTTTTCTGAATAAAAACAACTTACTAAATTCATTTCAATCTGGATTTCGTACTGGCCACAGTACTACATCTACATTAATAAAAGTTACCGATGACATTCGAAAGGGAATGGATGGTAAACAACTGACAGTATTGATTTTGCTTGACTTTAGCAACGCTTTTAACAATGTTGACTTTGATATCATGCTGAATTTGTTGGCTTCTCTCAACATATCTCCATCAGTTATTGAATGGTTTCATAGTTACCTGCACGGACGCCGACAACGCATTCGGATTGACGAATCGTTTTCCTCTTGGAGGAAAGTAAGTTCCGGTGTTCCTCAGGGAGGCGTGTTGTCACCATTACTCTTTTCCATCTTCATTAATACAATTACTCAAAATATTTCTTCTCCTTATCACATGTATGCAGATGATCTACAAATCTACTCGCAATCTACCTTGGGAGACTTGCCTTCTGCGATTGCGCGACTAAACAAAGATCTGAAATCAATCTTGAGTTGGAGTATTTCTTATGGAATACAAATTAATACAACCAAATGCCAGGCTATAATTATCGGATCTCCAGGCATGATTGCTAAAGTTGATTGCTCAAATTTACCGCCAATTTCAATTAATCGTGTTATTATACCCTACAGCCATAATGTCAGAAATCTCGGTCTACAATTAGACAATACTTTATCTTGGTCCCATCACATTAAAGAGGTCTGTAAAAAATATTTTGCTGCTATGGGTTCTCTACGTCGTTTGCAAAATTTTCTTCCTATTCCCACAAAAGTTATGCTTGCACAATCTCTTCTTCTTTCTATTCTTGACTACGCCGACGCAAGTTATCCTGATCTCACCGAAGCACAACTTGATAAACTTGAGAGACTTCAAAACCTTGGCATTCGGTTCATATTTGGCTTGCGCAAGTATGACCATATTACTCAATTTCGATCCAAACTCAAGTGGTTACCAATCCGTTTTCGCCGGAATCTACATATTCTTTCACTTCTGTACTGTGTGTTATTCAATCCAACTTCTCCGTGTTATTTAAAAGAAAAAATCTTATTCTTGGGCACTCATAATAAAGTTCTTAGGTCTTCTGATAACCTTACTCTCCGTTTACCTCCTCACTCTACTCGTTTCTATAAAAAGTCTTTTACTGTTCAAGCAATATTGCTCTGGAATGCGTTACCTGTAGTCATCAGACAAGCAAGGTCTTTGACTGCCTTTAAGAGGTTGGTTAAAGATCATTATCTTGGCCTCTGTTCGTCATTATAATGTTAATTATATGTAATTATATTATTCTATATTTTATTTTTCCTCTATTTTTCATGCACATATCAGATAATCTTTCTCCTGTATTCATAATGCTATTATATATATTTTATTATGATATATATATATATATGTATATATATAAAGAATTATGTATTTTATTTATGATAAATTTATTTTTATTTGTGTATATTTTGTATTTATGTTTGTATGTGAAATTAAGTCTATTATTAGTATGCACCACTCTTCTGTATGTAACTCACCTTAAATTGAGATATAAGGTTGTCTGGAAGAGATCGCTACTTAGCGATAAGACCGCCTTATTGTATACCCGCACATATTTGAAATGTTTTTTTTTCTGTACTGTTATTTTACATTGTGGTTGCAATAAAGTATATTATTATTATTATTATTATTATTATAGTTCATGTAATAATGTCTCAACGCAGTAAGATTGTATTAAAATGATTTTGGCATGTTATCAAGCACGGTGCACGTTCATAAACTACATCAGTACTTTGACTTTCTGTTTTTCAACTTCTGAAATAATTTTCCTTGTTACCGTTGCTGTTCTTGTTCACCCCCTAATTTGATTCGCCGTTATGGTATTGAAACCTTCTTATAAAGTATTAATAATAAATTATCTTTAATGAAGTAATTAAGGTTGATAAAAGATTTCTGTAAAATCTATAATTTTTTCATAACTTTTATCTATGTACATAAATAAGCAATATAATTTGTGTTTATAAAATGTACATTATTTATTTGTTCAAAAAAGGTAAAATGAGCCTGCGCGAACCGAAGTTAAGCGATCGTCGCCACCTATGAATTCTTGTAACATTCCGGGCAACCCAAGAGCATTGCCGGCCATAGAGGATGGAGTATACGTTTTCAAAACTTAAACCTTATCACATCTCTAAAATGCTTTAATGGCTAAAATTATAATATACAGTTATGTTTCTGCCAAATATGACCTATATTCAAGGGAATAACAATGGAAATGAAAAAAAATATTTTCTTTGTCATTTAATTAATTACGACAATTACAGCACCAAAAAATAATGGGCTGAGTAAAAAATGTGCAGTATCTGAAAATTGTTCTTAAGGTTATAATAACCTACACAAGAATATCAGAGCGGAGCAGATGAAGGAGACAAATCATATAGAAGTGAGCTTTAAATATGAGCTTAGCGTCAATTTTCAGTAAAATTAATTAATTCAGGGATAGTCACCGCACTAACGAACCGATTAGTGCACTTCATTTATAAAGAGTGGTCACACGTTGATTAATTGGTATTGTATTCCTGAACATACACTCATTCCTCAAGATTCAAGATCAAGACTCAAGATTTTTTACATTAGTTAATAAAGAACAAACAAAGGTCAAAGAAAGTTGCTATGTCTTTTTATTAAACTTAACTAATTTATTCGTTTTTTTAATTAAAAAGGAATACATTTAAAATATTTTTCAATTGTGTTAGGTCACTTTTTTTACATTCACTAATTTTTACATTATATATTTTTTATATTGTATGTATAGTTTTAGTTGTTTCGTAATATAACCTACAGGTTATATAAGTTTCTATCGTGCTACAAGATTGTATGTAAATCAATTCCATCGTTCTAAATTGAATTTAAGGAAATTATGGAAAGCCCCTGAACTCGTTGATCCTGTTCTTAAATATTTATATTTTAGTCACCGGTTTCCATATGTATTTTAATGATTTTATGAATATAAAGTAACATGTACAAAAAATCTTTCACGTTGTAGTTAAGTTTTTCTCTAAATAACCCTTTATAGTATTAGTTTCACTATCACCATACCACAAGCATTATTCCTGCCAAAAAATTCATACTAACATACATTTGAGTATCGTAATATAAAAAAAATACTAATAATAGTATATTATAAAATCCTTTTATTGTATATCTATATCGTCAAACAAAAAGTAATGGGTATACCAGTCTGTAAATTATTATATGTGTTGTTAAATAATTCTCCAACATATATTTTTATTGATTATTAATTGAAAAGTCTCAATTATTACTCTTTGTTTCTTCCAGTTGCTAATCATCCGATGCCAATCAAGTTTGTGAGACACTAAAGTTACTTTTACTATTTCTACTCTATTTCACTTTTAACACTATTATGACGACTCAGATAATCTAAAAGATATATAATATACGTTTATATATGTTATGTATAATATGTTTTTCCATTAAACGAAATTTAAAAGTAGTGTAAAGTTAAAAAAAGTTTTAAATAGTTTAAAAGTAGACTTAATGCTTTCTAGTTCTAGTTTTTCACGCTTTTATAATATAATAATATTAAACCGTGTAACGGTTTAATATGGAATAAATAAATAATATATTTATTGTTTAGAAAATTGATACAAAAAAATCAATGATCCACTGAAGGTTTAAAAAGATAATTTTAATGTCTCAATAACTGCCTATACCTATAAAAGGTATACAATCCAATAACGGAAAACTATAAATAGTCATTTTCAAAAAGTCATTAACCTATTGTTTGTAAATGAATAGTGTCACTATATTTTCTAACAGAAGTAATATTTTAGACTCTCTTATAGTGGGCAATAACATGACTACTTAGGGAAAAACTTTCGATCCTCCCATATGTTGGGTGCTGATCATGCAATAAATATATTATTCTCAAATTTTAAGATATTTTAAGATATTTTAAGATATTTTAATAATAATAAATATTATGTGAAAGTTTAAATTAAGCAACATTTATTATATTTGTCAAAGTACTAATATCGATTTTAAAAACTGTGAAATCAGCATCACTAACTTCTTATAACCACTAAATAGTCCAGGCGATCCAGTGAATATTTCTTAGTATATTACTTCTTGGGACCTTGTGTTTGTTCTTAATAATGTGTCCTTATATTGGCTTGATCGTCTTCCCGCCATAACAATTATTCAATACTATGAAGTCATCTATAAGAATTATAATTAAAAGACTTTATGTTAAATTGTTTCTTTAAATTATCACCATAGTAATCCTAGAAGTGATTGTTAATTATTTAAGCATATTATCTAGTGCAACTAACCGGTACATAGTAGCGCATCAGACAGCGTAATTAAAGGCCAAGTAATTGGTGTCATTCTAAACAAAAATTAGAGACATCCCAACAATTTTGAACAAAGGTTACAAGATTGTAAGTAAGCCTTTGCTGCCAGTGAATCTCAGTTTAATGATTGGGTTAATAGGAATTTTTGTTTTCGATACATTGATTGTACATGGTAATGATGTCCGACTTATTTTGTACTATCCCGATTCAGTTTATGCTAGTATTTGAAATTTATATGCCTTAGACAGATTCATTTTAAAAACTACTTCTTGTAGGGTATGTCCTGTAAAGAAGTTAAAAATTAAGTTAATATTTTAAATACCGACGAAATAGTTGTGAAATTCATTTAATAAGGATTCTGTACAATTATTTCCAAGACTATAGAAAAACAATGAATGTTTTTTTCTAGAATCCAGTTTAAAAATTTCAGTATAAACCGAAAAGAGTAAGCCGTGTGTCCAATTGTGTTCCTTTTCAATATTCAAAGGTTTTTTTATACCATAGTATATAATTGAGAGAGAAAATTCAGTTTCATTTAATTTTCAACGCAGTATTTATTTTATATTACACAGTTCCGTGAATTTAATTTGGAAAGTTTCATTATTCTGAATAAAATAGATTAAATTACGCCTTGATCAGTAACTTATTCATTTTCACGAAGAGAGAACAATAAATTTATAGAAACGTATAACTGCTACAAGGGCTGTCTTATTACATCAAATAAAATAATTTATATACCTACAGACACGTTATGCAATAATAAAAACAAAATATTAGAGAGAAAAAAGCGAACGTAATTAAAAAAATAATAAAAAAAAATATAGTTATATTTTTCGTTCAACTGTGATGGTATAAAATAAATTAAAACTCTGTCATTTACTTAAAATCAATATGTTATTTGTAAAGGTAAAGAAACAAAGTAACTTTAACTAATATTTCTTATACATTTTTTTTTTTTTTTTTTAATTTATTATAAAAAAATTTAATACATAAAACAAATATACACATAATTTTTTTGCCAAACTCGAGAGTTTGACGGCAAGAAGCGCTCATTAAATACTTAAACTAACACTATACACTACTACTACACAAACATTATCATTTACAATAAACTTAGAACAATAAAAAAATAAACAATATTTAAAAAAAAAAAAACCTTATAACAATTACATTTTTTTTTTAATAGAGATCCCTTAGTTTTATTTTCAATACTTTTTTACTAATATGACTATTTAGGTTAATTTTGTTACGGGCAATGTTATTCAAAATTTTGGGTACCATACACCTTGATGTTCTTTTTCCATAATATTTTTTGCAGTGGGCTCAATTAATTCTTTTTTCCTGACTCTTTTTGTATTGTACTTATTCTTGACTGTTTCTTTATATTTAGTTAATTGAAAATTTTCGATACATATTAAGTAGTCCACTTTGATATCTACTGGCAAAATTTTACATATTGGGAATAGTTTTTCATAGTCTCCACAACACTTTTTTTTTGTTTTTTTACTGACTAGAAATTTTATCAAGCGTATTTGTAGTTGTTTTATATCCTTTAAGTAAGTTATAAACTTTCGGCCATACACACTAAGACCATAACTAAGTAAGGAGTCAGCGAGGGCATAATATACGGTTCGTAACGTTTCTTTATTTAGTACTCTATTCAATTGGTAAAATTTTCCCAGCACACATCTTAGCCTATTGCAAGTATCTATTACATGGGGTTTCCAGTTAAAATGTTTATCTATCTTTAAACCTAAGTATTTATATGTATTAACATATTCTAATTTATTACAATTACAATTTTTTTTATTACTATGTAGGCAATTATAAGTATGTCCTATTATTTCGAGATCTTTGTTACAAATAGTTTTTGATTTTTTGTTATATGGCGAGTGTATATGCATACATTTAGTTTTTCTAAAGTTAATAATTATCCCGTTATCATGCGCCCATTTAGTAACGTTTTCGAAATCCTCTTGTATGTGGTTTTGTACAACAGATATGTCTTTTGAGGCATAGGTCAAACACATGTCATCCGCATACATATACACCCGACATTTGTTTACGACGTTAGATACGCTATTTACGTGCATCAAGTACCCCACTGGTCCATAGACTGAACCGGTCGGCACACCTAGTTTTAAATCCATTTCTTCACCAGCTACACCAGCAATAACAGTTTGTATCTTTCTATTACTTAGGTAATTTTTGAACCATTTATTCGTGGGACCTCTTATCCCGCATTCATCCATCTCATTCAGCAAAGTATCGTGATCCAATGTGTCAAATGCCTTTTTATAGTCAATATAAACCACTATCACCTGTTCACCTGAATCTAAACAGTTGTTTATATAATCAGCAAAGCCCGTTAGGGCTGTCACAGTGCTACGCCCTTTTCGAAAACCATGTTGAGCATCCGACAATATATTAGAACATTGCAAAAAATTACTAATTTCACCTACAATAATTTTTTCTACAATTTTGTCAACAGCTGACAATATGGCTATTGGCCTGTAATTACAATATTCTAAGTGATTTCCCGATTTATAAATGGGGCGTATGATGGCTTTTTTCAGCTGATCGGGATAAACACCCGTGGTTAAACTCAAATTTATGAACCTAGCAATAACACCGCTTATCTGTTTACATACATATTTAATATCTTTTACCCTGATCATATCCGAACCCGGAGCCTTTTCGCACGACAACTGGTCTATACACTTTTTTACTTGAAATGAGTTGACTTTACTGTATCTAAAACTCACTAAATTCGGCTGCACGTAATTGTCCCTATCAAAGAATTTTACATTACATAGATGCTTAATTCCTTCAATTTCCTCCGTAAAAGCTTTTCCAAAATTAGTACAGATTTGACTTATATTTTCAGTTTTGCCTAAATGTTTTATTATAACATCGTCGATACTAGCTTTCTCCCTTCCGAGCCAACAATTAATATTTAACCATATTTTCCTAAAATCCCCGTTACATTTTATTATTTCTAGCTGCCTATATTTATTTTTTGTTTTATTTATAAGTTTATTAACTTTGTTTCTAAATTTAGTGTAATCTAACCGCTTATTCATATTTTTCGGATCCGCTTTCCATATCTTAAATAAGTAAGCCCTACGCTTTATCATTGCACTTAAATATTTATCAATCCAAGGCTGTGTCTTTCTTTTATTACGTCTAGGAAAAATAATTACGGTACTTTCTTTGTAAATCCGTTCAAATACTGTATAAATCGTTTCATATAACTGTAACGGGCATGTATATTCAAGTAATTTCGTCCAATCGTAATCATTAAGTTTTTGCTTAACTAACTTATCACTAATAACTTCACGCACACTATTGTCATTGTTTAAATGTAAACTCCCGCTGTCACTAGACGTACACTCACTCACACGCACGTTTAACACCAGTCCAATGGCATGATGATCGGATAGATTAGCCTCGAGTACTTACGACAAAGGAATCGACTCATTCCGTCTCGCTCGCACCCACACGTGGTCCAGGCACGAATACAAATTTCTATGTTTATACTTCATCATGTATTTATTAATGTTACGTTCCATCATATACTCTGATGATTATTTAATCATAAAGCATTGTATTACAAATGTTTCGAGATTAACTAATTTCGTCCTAAACAAATATAAACCGGAACAAACAGGTAAACATTACTAACAAACTAATATATATTACAATTATACTTGCTTCACTCTAGTACTTAAGAGTAACGACTTAAAAAATGCACCAGTTAATCCGATAGCTGTTAAATTTTTCGGAGCACAGAATGGTAGAGTTTAGCTGTAGTGTACTTGTATTCCATCTAAGTTATATTACTTAAAAACACAATATATAACAACTATAATAATCTTATTTTTTATATTTGCGAGGATAATTGCAATACAAGACTTCAGTATAAAAAGTAAATTTAACAACATAAACATAAAGGGTTTAATACAATGACAAATATACGAGCACCGCAAGAAATTAGAACAATCCTAGTCTATCACGGTTTCTTTGTAAGATCAAGATCCGGAAATGTTTCAATGTAAATGACACTTAATTTTGATTTAAGGTTAATTATTCATAGAAAAAAAATTAAACTAAATGTTCGGCTAAACGGTCTAACAAATTCGTATTATTTATTCAATTGCAAGTATCAAGTCAGTTTTTTTTCAAAAATGCTTTCCTTCCATGCTAAATAGCACAATAAAATATTTTTTCGTTTGAAATTCTGAATTAATCGTATAAAATATTCGTTTCTGTAGTCAGATATGTAAGATTGGATCTCCGAAACAATAACATGTGAGGTTTATCGTTATGCAAAGTAATTTCATTATTCCGAGAACAATAACTGCGGAAACCTCATAAAGACACAAAGTAATAAAACTGATAGTTTTATTATTTTTCTCGGTAAACGATGGCAGATACTGGAAGTCAAGCGCCTTATTCAAGGATAAAAAAATATATTTTTTACCTGATTATCTTCTTATTGCATTGTACTAATAAGTAAAAATCTGAATTGTGTTAATAAATAAATAATATAATTCATTAATGTTACTTTTACATTGCCAAAAGTTGTATGTTTAATAATACTAAGGTATTTGAATTATTTATCAATTATATATAAAATTACCTCAGAATATTTCCAACGGACATTTTGCCAAAAGACATTAAGAAGCGGATAAAGGTCTTCACAAACACTGTTCGTCTAAAAATATGATATTAATAATGTATGTCACTTAAATTTCAATGGTTTTATATTCTATTCTCAGTGTCACGATATAGTTCGAACTGTTTGGTCAAAAAGATGGCAGTCGTAACTTCAACTATGTCACGTTGTGCCAAATTTACACATTTCGTTTTCGAGCTTCCGCTTTAGTGCCCACTTAATATGGTGGTATGTTATGAATTAAAAATATAAGTTATATGAAATTATTTATATTATTATATTAGGATATAAAATAAAATTTTTAATTTATTAACACTTTCACTGCCAGCTCCGTAGCGTGTACGGAGACGCAAGTTTCACCCCGTGTTTCACCCCAGGGCCGTAGCATGTACGGAGCAATTAAAAGTCAATTTTTTATAGTATTTAATTGGCTCAACATTTTTTTTACTATTTTTCCGTTTATTTAAATGCCTTTATGCAAACGTTTATATGAAAAATTTAAACAGCACACAGGGCTCAATTTCTGAAAATCTGGTGGCAGCGAAAGTGTTAACTCCAGTTCGTATTACGTGTCCAATTACGAGTTCATTCAATCATAAAATGGCAAGTTGTACTTACGGTAGGTTTATATAATTATCAAATAGATTAAAAAATACACATATGTGATATATTTATATAACTAACAATAACCCCTTATTACTTCAACAAGTATCGTATTTTTTTTATTTATATTTTTGTTGTATTTAAAATAGAATAGAATACATTATAGAATTTAAATAATTGCATTTCGTATATTTTTTACTGTTTTAATTCACTGTTGGTAGAGTGAAACGCCAATGTATTTTTTGTACTATAAATGCAAAGTTATAGTATAAACATTTCTTTGGAAATCGAAATAG
Source organism: Melinaea menophilus ssp. n. AW-2005 (assembly GCA_918358695.1). Lineage (NCBI taxonomy): Eukaryota > Metazoa > Arthropoda > Insecta > Lepidoptera > Nymphalidae > Melinaea > Melinaea menophilus. Next base: position 3,591,040 of record OU911046.1, on the reverse strand, counting down.
ATGTTGTTTTGAATTAAGTTTATCAACTTTCTATATATCTTTTATCTTTCATCTTTTGATTAATTAAAAAAAATTGCGGTTCGAGTTAAATTCTCAGCTAATTATGAAGTTTAAAGTTGAAAGTACTTGATGCATTAAGTTGTTCAAATACCTCTCTTAATTACGAGACTTACAATTTCGGCATTTTCTTTTTATAAAAAAACAATGTTGAAATTAATAAATTATTTGCTCTTAGTATTAGCATAAGAATAATATTGTTACGAAATATATTTTATTCATGTTTATTCTTTTATTCGAAATATAAATTAATTTGTATTACTTGATTATCGGTAGTTAGACGTGGGGGAGAGTAGGGATGTAAAATGAAAAATCTTTCTTTATTAATTTATATTTAGAACCTACTTCTGATACGTGCATATTTTAGGAAAAAGATATCATTATGAAAATGAACGATTATTAAACTAATTAAGAATTATAACATATTACTATAAAAATCTGATCTGAATCTTTCCGGTTCCGGTGATCGAAAAGTCAAGACGTCTTTCTAGTGCTCTCGTAAAAAGTAATATAAAGTTCAGTATAAAAAGTGAAAAAACAAGTGATTCGTTAAGGACAACAACAACAAGAACTAAAAAAGTGCAATCACAGTTTAAACTCAATGTTTTACGTAAAAACTTATCTAATCACAGTGGAAAACTTCATCGTAAACGTACCCTCAAAAGTGATTTGACAACTTTTGTTTCAACATCACGGCTACAACCTAAGAAAACAGTAACCAGTGTTGTCATTACAAATTATTTATTTATGACAGCTCGGCAGTGGTGACACCATATAGAAAAGAAAATAAAACGTTCCATTCCACTCAGTCCAAAAACGTTTTGTTACTGCACTAATAAAATAAACGCATAACATGTCGGAAAAAATGTCAATTTCAATGTTATACAGCATGATGAAACAAGACATGGAGAAGCAAGCAAACCTAATCACTGCTAATACAGAAAGGATTATGCTGTCAATTGATGAGAAACTAATACCATTATTAGAAGAAAACAAAAATCTAAAGAAGGAAATTGAAGTACTCAACCAGAAAATTAATACTTTAGAGAAAATGAATAAAAAGAACAACATCGTAATACACGGGTTGAAAGAAACAGATACTAATTACTCGCAATTATACAATAATATCAAGCAACTACTCCAGAAAATAGATGTGAACACAGAAAACTTTGATATCAACAGAATGTATAGAATTGGGAAAAAGACAACAGAAAAAGTAAGACCCGTGTTGATCTCTTTTACAACCTATAATAAGAAAATCGAAGTACTGAGAAACAAGAAAAAAACTATTGAGAACACTTATATAATTGAGGATTATTCCAAGGAAACACTACAGAAACGTAAAGAATTACTACCACAACTTAAGGAGGAAAGGGAAAAGGGAAACGAGGCATACATAAGAAATAACAAACTTATTATAAAACCCAAAGAAAACGAGAAAAGAAAAAGGGGCAATTCAACATCTCCCAGTACAGGACCACAACAACAAGGGAAGGCGAAAACTATAATAGCTCCAGCTAAACTCCACAGAACAGACCCATTTGCATATATGGCTGCCAGATCGCACTCCTTAACGGAAAAAAATACCTCTAATCTATAGGAATCAGCAGACACCGGTAATCAAGAAAAAATAAACAAGGAAAAAAGCAAAGTTAAAAAGAACCTCCCCAACCCGGCTGGTCACCGTGGGGTCAGAGCAAAACCCCCCGAATTCTCTAGAAAACAAAATAGTTAAAGAGAAACGTATCAAATATAAAACCAACAATATCTTTATTGCAACATTAAACACTATACGAATTAGACAATGCATTACAACAAATAAAATGGGACATCTTGGGCTTATCTGAGATTAGAAGATCAGGAGAATAAATTGAAGAATATGATGACTATATATTTTACTCTAAAAACGTAATTCCCGGACTTTACGGAGTCGGTTTTATAATAAAAAAATATCTAAAAGATAATATCATGGAGTTCATTGGTATTTCGGACAGAATATCAATTCTAAATATAAAACTTCCCGAATTTAAGCAACCCATTTCGATAGTGCAAGTTTATGCTCCAACAGAAAACGCAGAAGAACAACAAAAGGACATATTCTACCACGAACTTAAGCTAGTCATGGAACAAACATATAAAACAGTAATTATAATAGGAGACCTTAACGCCCAAATAGGTAAACGAAACAGAAACGAAAACAACAACATAGGACCCTATTCATCAGGAAAGCGAAACGACAACGGACAGAGGCTAATAGAATTTGTCCAGGAATACAACTTAACAGTCATGAATAGCTATTTCAACAAAAAGTTTAGTAGAAAATGGGCATGGATGTCACCAAATAGAAATGTACAAAATGAAATAGATTTTATAATCACAAATAGATCCAAGTTATTTACTGATATCAGTGCTATAAATCAACTAGACTTCAGCTCAGACCACAGAATGCTTCGTGGAACAATGACAATGTCTAATTCAAAAAAATCAAGAAGATCCTGGAAAAACAATGGACAACCAATACAACTTCCCCTACCGGATACGATCTTATCTCCTCTAAAATTAACGCTAGAAACTAAACTTCAACAAATTAATACTATACAAGGAAAATACGATCTACTAGAAAAACAATTAAAATCTATTGAAAACAATATCCAAACAACAAAGACTACAAGAGATAAAATTGGAAAAAAAGCGAAGGAATTAATAAAATTGAGACATAGCACAAGACAACAAAGACCAACAGATAGAAAGGAATTAGCAAAAGTAAGCAAACAAATTAACTTATGTATTAGAAAACATAGAGAAGAAAATAGGTTAGATCGAATAATGTTTCATATAGAAACTACCGGCGGCGTCAAAAAAGCATTGAAAGAACTACAAGATTGTACAAACTGGATTCCAGAAATGAATAAACAAAAAGATCAAAGTAACAAAACGAAACGTACCGAAATACTAGACATAGCTACAGACTTCTATCGAAACCTCTACAATGATGAAACTTTAACACCGTCAGTAGATCTGAATTACACAAACAATGAGGAAGACATACCAATAATGACCAAAAACGAAATAATTAAAGCCATCCTATCACAGAAAAATAGGAAAGCTTCGGGGGAAGATGGAATCTCCAACGAACTTCTGAAAGGGTCCTCAGATGCCATAACTGATACATTGTACGACATATTTAACGCCATCCTAAGACAAGAGACAATACTAACCCAATGGACTACATCAACAATAATATTGCTCCATAAAAAAGGCAGAAGAGATGACATGAATAATTATAGACCCATAAGCCTTATGTCCAACCTGTACAAGATTTTTTCGAAAATAATACTAGATCGAATCACTAAAGTCCTAGTTGAGAATCAACCAAAAGAGCAGGCAGGTTTCCGTAGCGGGTTTTCCACGATAGACCACATATTCACAATCAAACAGATTACGGAAAAATATAAGGAATACAGGTTACCCTACTACCTAGCCTTTGTTGACTATCACAAAGCATTCGATTCACTGAAACACGAGAAAATCTGAGAAGCCCTGACACACCAAGGAGTACTCACAAAGTATATTCGTCTCATAACTAAAATTTACGAAAATATGACTGGTATAATAAAAACTGAAAGACTTGGAGAAACAGTCGCCATCAAGAAAGGAGTAAGGCAGGGAGATCCACTATCTCCGAAATTATTTTCAGCAACTTTGGAACACATCTTTCGAAAACTTGAATGGTCAAACTACGGCATAAGAATAAATGGCGAAATGCTAAATCACCTTCGATTCGCGGACGACCTCATACTAATCTCCGACAACCCAAACCAATTACAAACTATGCTCAACCAACTTGCAAATGAAAGCCGAGAAGTAGGCCTGAAAATGAATCTGACGAAAACCAAACTGATGACAAACCGTACAAAAATACCCATACTAGTCAACAATGATACAATCGAATACGTAGACGAATATACATATCTTGGGCAGACAATATCTAAATCAAAAGACACATCAAAAGAAATGCAAAATAGAGTAAACGTAGCTTGGAAACGATATTGGGCTCTAAAGGAAATAACAAAAAACCAATCAATACCGATGAAGCTAAAATGCAAAGTATTTAACTCGTGCATACTTCCTACCATGACTTACGGCTGCCAGACATGGGCCGCAACGCTACAAAATATAAAGAAACTGCAAACATGTCAACACGGCATGGAAAGAAGTATGCTCAATATCAAGAGAAGAGACAAAATCTTCTTAAAAGTTATCCGTGACAAAACTAAAACTATAGACGTATCTTACACCATCAAAAAGCTTAAATTGAAATGGGCGGACCATTTAATCAGAGACAAAACAAACAAATGGGCAAAACAAGTGGCCGAATGGTAGATGGCCTAGAGAGGGAAAGAGGAAGAGAGGAAGACCAACAAAAAGATGGGATGAAGACTTAAGAGCGGCCGCAGGTACAATGTGGAGAAGGAAAACCTACGATCGGGACTTATGGAAAGACTTGGGGGAGGCCTATGCTAAGGCAAAACAATCATTACCGGGGTCATAATTTAAAACTCTGTATACAATATTTATGTTAGATTGTTAATAAAGGCTATTATTATTATATTATTATTACTGTAAAAATTTGAAGTTTGTTACGTAAAATAAGAACGAAGACATATGTCCGAACAGTTTTATATAGTATTTTAAAATTTATAAAAGTACTGGGTAGTATTATAATGAGAAAAAATATTTTATACAACCTTATTTTATACAAAATATTAAATAAAAAACATCAACAAAACAAGGGTACTGAAAACAGGTCAATATTTCGTTGAAGAAGTGATCATAAGTTTTCTGTTCTATTTGCTGACAAAGGGTTCATTGAAGTGTCTACGTCTTTAATAAATACAATGTTGAATGTGGAATAAAAATGACAAAACGGAGCGCATTTGTTGATGTCTTAGATAGAATATAGTTATAAGTAATGATAATATCAAGAATAATAAAAATTATATTTTAAAATGAATGACAGAAAGACTGTAGTAGCTGGTCTTTAAGAAAAAACATTATTGAAAAATACTTAATATAATATTTTATTTAAGTAATATTTTAAGGTCATAAATAATAAAGAGTATCAATATTGGGAGTGAGTTATTTTCACTCGTCATGTCTTTTATAAACAGTATCACTATTTTAAAGCTACATTCAACTTCAGATTGATGAAGACATAACACCACCTCTGTACAAGAATATAGTGGTGGTATTTTTGTATGGACATCGGATGTTTCAAACACCACTTATACATTATTGTGATATAATAGTAAGAAAATATGACACACAAAGTCAAAAGATTCTAAGAAATACTAATCTTAATATCATGTTGTTACTTTTTTCACAATTTATAATCACTGACTAGATTTTTTTAACTTCCGAGAGCAGAATCAAAAATAATAAAAGTTGATCTTTTATCCTTTTGTGTCTGCATATTTTCCATTTTATAATTAAATTAATATTAAAAATTATTATTATTTATGAAAATTTATTGAGGATCATTAATTTCAAAAATATTTAATACTAAGCATTTATTATAAAATTTAAATGATGTGCAATAAAATCAAAAAGTAAATAACTTAATCATTTGTTTTTCATTTCATTGCGAATATCAGTCACCAGCTGTATTCACAATACTCTTCAAATACGTACACTAATAAAACAAATGCGATACGTTTGTTCAATTACTTAAACAATTTTTAAAGTCCTGGTCATCCAATTCGTGATCTAGTCAGGTCGGAAATAAATTTAAATATAATAATATCATATATATTATCTTAAATATAACAATATCTTTGGAAATAAATTTCCATTCAATTAGCAAAATTATTAGTAAGATAATACCAATAACTACTGTAGATTTAAATAAATTGGCGCAGAAGTACCATCTGGTAAGATCTCCTCCATAGTTATATATATTAGATATTATATGCACATCTTGATGTCATCTCTTTTTCTCTTTATACAGTGTTGTGCGAATTGACCATTGGTGCTAATATTATGGTAACATACTCATTATATTTTTTAAAATGACACAAATAGTATAATATACACGACACCATCATAACTGAAAATAAATAAAATCCTTTTCAGGTATAGCCCTGTCCTGCTTTGGCTATTTGTATAGAAGTTCGATAAAGTTCTTTTCCCATAAAAGCAACCAGTATAGTTAAACTTTTCATTGCTCTATTATTATTTTATATCAAAGAGTAACGAGAGGGCATCGAGTGGCCATAGTCTATTCTTCATATTTATAACCAAGATACGGGCGGGTCTCTAGAATATAAAAGTTAAATGAATTCATTTAGTTTGTATTGGAATGATAAGATTTACCACGATTTCAAACCCAAAAATTGTAACTTTACTACCACCATTAAATCAATTACTGTCAAATGCAATATGACCGTTAAAAATGGATCAATTATCCGGCATCTTTATGGTTTTGCAATACTCTGCAATCAGCCTATTTCATGCGTTTCAGTTTTCATTTTAATTCTTATTTTTTTTGCCTTCTTTATTCCACAGCTATTTCGATTACTACAGTTGCATCGTGCCTTTTAAGACAATAATTAATAGTGTCTTTTTCAGTTTATTTAATTTATTTTTATATGCTGTATATACTTTTACGTAAAACACACACTTTTAGATTATTTTTTATTGATATTTACACGATTTTCTCTTTTTCTTGTTCCACAAATAAAGAGCCCATGGTGAGACATAGAACTGCGTTTCTTTTTAACTTTAGCTCTTTTTGAGAACACTTGAGCCGAAAAGAATTTACCAACGATCAGAGTTTTGGCATTCTTTTTCTTTTAAAAAACTTTTCTTTCTAAATAGTAAAATTAAGATATCCTACATACTGATAAATTAATTAATATATATACATATTTTTAAGCATAAATTGTTCTGGATATAATTTTGTAAAAGTTTATATTTACTTTTGAATTTAAGATACTGGTATATTTTTTTAATATAAAGAAAATAAATAAGTTTTTATTTATTTTTATATATTGTTTTTTATATTTTCTTTTTTTTCCTTTTATAAAAGGAACACATAATATCTGAAAATAATAAGCTGCCATCCAAATAGTTCATATAATGACATTACTCGGATATTGATACAAATCAAATATAAAAACCGTAAGTAAAAAGTTATTACCGGAACCTTCGGAATCCTAACGGGACAATTAGAGTACCTTCGAAGAGTTCCCTAATGTATGGAACCGCAAAAAGTCAAACTTACTTATTTTTGATAAACTATTTCATATACTAGTCTACTAGTCTACGAGTGTAGTTGAGTTTTTATTACGACATTTGATGCGAAAAATATTACTTGAAATAAATACTAACATTATGTTGTACTGTGTGGTAAGAAAACTCAAAGATATGTTAATTAACACATTAACACGCTTGTGCGGGGATATATGCATTATCTTATATCCATTAATAAGATTGATTTATTACTTTACAAATGTTTTTTATGTGTTAAATTTTTTAAATATTATTTTAAAACTTCTAAAACTAAACGTTTTTTGTCTGATATTATAAAAGTTTTATTATGAGATACCTAATAACATTACAACGAATACTTAAAATATAATCATAGCAATAAATTCATGTATATTTTCATAATAAATTTTGGATTTCCGGTCCGATGAATATTGAACAGTGAATAAATTATCTTTTTTTTTACTTGGGAATTCGTAGCGTTTGCGCAAATTGGTTATTTACATTGGCAATGTCTAAAACTAGACTCGTTGACTGATTGCAATGGTCTGACTGGATAACAATTTTTGGTTTTGGATTTGGTTGTTTATTGACATATTATTTGTGTTGTGTTTTGATTTTTAAATAACTAACAATGCTTACTTCATTATTCAATTATAATATTTAAAATAAAATGTATACATAACCTTATTCATATATAATAAATAACATATAACAAACTGTGGTATGCAAAAGAAAACATAAAAAAGTATCAAAGAAGAAACAAGAAGCCTTTCATTCCAAATTACTTTAAGATGTGTTTTGGCGAGAACTCGGTTAATAAATGTAAAATTTAATGAACTTAAATTTGAGGTGCTGGTTATGTTTAAATACAGCTTATTTTTTTTAACAACTTATCTTTGAATATTAATTAAAACTATATTTTTACTTCTTTATTTTTTTGTTACAACTCTCTTTCTTATGAGTTTCTGTTTAAGCTTTCATGGAGGCATTTGGGGGTCATTTTAGCTATATTTTATATAATAAATATTTTAATACATTTATGAAATCAGTTCTCTTTAACCTAGATTAAAAAGTTTTCAACTACTTTATCGGCCTTCGTAAGTCATTAGGGCGAAAACGAATCTTGAAGTTTAGTCAGTTGAGCGATTGGATGTGTAACATCGCATAAAATCTAGAAAACTTTAGTAGATTATGTTTTTTAAATACATCATATTATTAAAGAATATTGGTATACAGAGAAATATCGGAAGGTAATTTGAGGTTTACTATTACCATACAATAGTATACCGATTTTTCAAAAGAATTCTTTAATTTAAGAATTCGAAGAAGGTTTTATGAATTTTGTAATCACAGTCTCAAAATGAAATAAAGATTAGTTTTATAGGCCCACAAAAATACTGAAGTGGTTCCGGCGGCTGTTCCGTACAGCATTAAAATATTTCGTAACTCGATCAAAAGAAGCCAATTTATATCACGGTTCGTTGATCAAAGTAATAAAAGAGAACACTGGATTACTTAGCAACTCCCCAAGTTGTTGTTGTAATTAAATTTTCATGTCCTTCCAAACAGTAAAAGCATCGTTATAGACGAAGGATAGTAGGTATTGATTGTCTTGTAATAAATTTGTTGTTTTTCTCGTAATGTATGGCTTCGCTTACCCTTTCCTTTTTTATGATACTGTAGCAGTACTTTCCAATAGCAAAATAATTTAAGTTGTATCAGTGTAGAAGAAGAAAATCAACTAAACTAAAGATAAAGTTAAAGAAGAGAAATTGGATCATATTTTTTTTTTGTATCTGATTTAATAAATTATTTTGTATCATTGCTGTCTAAGATACATAGACATTAAATGACTGCGTATTTTAATAATGAATAGATATACAAGAAAAGCTATACAGTCGTGGAACCCTCCCAAGCCAATAACACAATTTAATAAAATTACCAAGAAAAAACGAAGAAATATGGGGACGGAATATGAACAAAAAATTATACAATAAAAGTCTAGTTGTAGTCTAAATTTATAATATTTTCGGTCTTAAATCTAGTATTCTGATGAATGTATAATACTTCTAATAAGGCATTTTAGTCAGAGGAAAAAAATATATTTTATGAAACAAATACTAAATGTGTACTAAATGTTCTCTAAATGTAGTAAATAACAGAAAACTTTAATATATTGTGGCCAATAAAGTATTATATCTCTCAGATAATATAAAATTCTGATATTTTGAATGCTCATTTATACGAGAATCGATAAAACATTTGGAACAAAAGTAAATGTAACTAACTATTTTAAATAAGAATTAAATTTAATTGTAATTTAAACTACCCTGAAGTGATGTAAATTCTTTCCTTTTACAGACTAGTTGAAATTTTATAATATGACGAAACAAAAACACACAATGTTGATCATAAAATTTCGATTGCTTCTTTTGATAAGGTAACTGTAGTATACTTGCAGTCTTGATTTAATACTTGACGACTGTTGCACGCTGTCAGGTTCTTTTCTATTATCTTGATTTACTTCCATTTCACAGAGGAACCAATTTTTGAGTTTCTTACATTCTGTCCCCATGTATAAGAACGATTTTTCGTTAATTGCAATGAAAGAATATGGGGGTATTAGGATATTTTAGATTTTATTTGGGACAATGGACATAGTTTATAGAAATCATAGGTACTCGTATCTGTAGAAATAAAAGGAAACTTAAAAATTATTACAATCTGCTTTTCTGTATAAAAGTATGCCGGTTTTATAATATTATAATCTACTATCTCTACTGTAAATCTATAGTTTGGTCCTTATTATATATATTTCTTAAATTTTATATCAATATCTAGAAAAAAACTTAGTTATATCAAAGAATTATGCTACTAGAACTATGAATCAAAGCTAATATAGTTTCTTTTCTAATTAACCTTAGTTATTTGTATATGACATTTATGACATTTATTGATCACTTAGATTTGGTGCTTACCAAGTATGCTTATATTTTAATATCTAATTTATTAGCTTCAATAATTAATTACCTATTACTGGAAGTAATGTCTCATCATTCGATTATAACAAATAAGTTTTATATGTTCTATTTGGGATGAATGATCACTAAATAACAAAACTAGGTTTTAGTATATATCTACCAGTTCAAAGCAATTTAAATCCATAAAATCACATCAAAATACTAGCTAGTCGTTCTGTGAACAGTAGATCTCAGTACGTTTGAGGATGAGACAATATTGGGAAATTATTTACAGTGGATTTCACGAGGTGCAGTGGTTACGATATTTCACCCGTGAACGCCAGTGTACGGAGGTTGTACACTGGACCTCCGTCGCCGATGAATAACGAACATTGTTGCCGACTCATGTCTTTAGAAAACCCGTCACAAATCATCACTTCTATATAACAAACCCGAAATTTATGTGTTGCCTGTTGTCAAGAGAAAATGAATTGTGGTAGGTATCTACTTACCATGAGCATTTTAAGTGCCTTTTCAAAAAAATAATAAATATAACTATGTATGTATGTACATAACTACCGAACGAAATTTGGCTCCACCAAATAACAACGGAGTTATTCAACTTTAAATTTTTTGATAATTCGTTATGGCCGCCATTTTGGATTTTGAAATAACAAAAAAAAACACCTTAGATTTCGGCAAAGAATACTTCTACTAAACTAAAAATTTCAATTGTTGGTCAATTACCATTGTAAATTACATTAACCACAGATTTTCCTTCTTTTGCTATATCTATGTCATAACAAAAGTAGTCACGTTTTAAGTAATGAACAAATTAATCTACAGTATCTTCTATGATCCCTTTTTTTTTAATTCATACTGTATGGTAATCAAATTTAATAGCAAGTGAAAGTAGCTAATTATTTTCATCCTGGTTAAATTGTTTGTTGTTAAATTGCGGATGGATATTTATTTAGTTATAAGATAGTTATATTAACTTATCAAAGTATATAAATATAATGCGATAATACTTTCAGCAACCAACAAAATTTAAAAATATTTGACCTATTCATATCAAGGATCTTATTTATACGTACAAAAATATATTAAATATTTTTCTAAAGAAAGTTTCTTGTAAATACAAAGTGCTTATTGTTAAAAGTGACAATTTTCTTAGGCTTAATAAAAATAAATCTTTTTAACCACTCTTGTAAAGCATTAACGCTTAAGTAATAGAGTGACATTATCAACAAATTACACAAGTCCCTAGATCCGCTTTATGTGTGGTTCATGAGACAACAGATAAGTTCAATTCGGACTCCAATAAAATTAATGGAGTAAATCTTATCTATGTAGGGTTTTTGATAGTCTCCTTATTTTATCGTGTACAATTATTTCATTATATTTGTAAATTAACAAGGAGTAATAAAGTATTTATTGTTTATTACTTTAAATATTTTTGTTTATTTTATATATTATATTTATTTTTCTTTTATGCCCCTTCTGCTTATAACTTTCATCAGTAACAACAGTAAAATTATTCTGACTATCGACTGAATTATTCACCGACGGTGAGATAACTTTACAAGGTTTTGATGACGTAAAAATAATATTATAGTAGGAATAGTATATAGTATTATCCATATTGTCCATTAAAACATGCCGTAAGTTGTATAAAATATGGATAAATGAAAATATAAAAGATGACACAAATATGATGCACATTACCTTTTAATATAAAAGTGCAAAAGTGAACAGGTAATAATTTAGCCATTAAAAATAATATATTTCTCTTAAACATTAAATCATAGACAAACTTTTAACTCTATATTTTTGGTGAAAATAATATTAAATTTTCATTTATTCAATAAAGTAATCTTACCTGCATATTTTAAATATAAATAAAACAAATTATTGTAATTTTAACTCTAGTTTAATGTATTATGGATTTAAATTTATTAAGTATAACCCAAGAAGCCTAATTACCCTGGCAATTAGTGATTCTTCAACAGTTTATTAAAAAAAGTAAAATAGGCTTTGGGTGAGCTCGACAAGACTCCATGAGTCACGTTTGGAATAAATTGAGGTAATTAGATCATAACGCCGGAGAAAATATTCGTTTTAAAAAATATTAGATTTGAATCTACCTTGATTTATATAAATTATAACTAGAACTGCCTGACATTTTACAAAATGAGGACTTATATACTCATGTAATATTCATAAAGTCTATTTGTGAAAGCAAATGTAACATCAAAAAGATATAACCAAACAATAATAATTATAATGATTATAATAATTTATAGTTAAAGCTAATTAATGAATGATTACCTACATGTTAAATTATTAATTCACCTGCTAGTAAATTTATTTAGCACTCGTAGATTTATTCATACAATATAAATATCAATATAATTACAATATTCGAAATATCAATTATTATACGTAATGTTTATAATACATAAAACATTTTTGTTATAATACCTTTAAATATTTTGGTAGTAACATTTAAAATCATAAAACCGCTGTCTTTCCACGCGGAGTGAAAATGGTGTACAACCATTACCACCAACCATACAACCAACTAATGATATTATAAAATATAATTTTATAGACAGTGGGTATATAGTTTAAACGTATTCATTCATTCATTTATTTGTTATTTATTTTATTTTATGTACCAATAAAAATCACAAATTGTCCGTATAATGTACACACACACACACACACACACACACACACACACACACACACACACACACACACACACACACACACACACACACACACACACACACACACACATACACACACACACACACACACACACACACACACACACACGCACGCACGCACGCACGCACGCACGCACGCACGCACGCACGCACACACACACACACACACACACACACACACACACACACGCACACACATACACAAACACATATATATATATTTTTAATAAATATATACATTTATAGAAAATATAAAAATAATAAAAATAAAAAGAAATACTAGTTATATTTCCGAAGATAGGTAGTGCTGCTTAACCCTTAGCTTAAAAGAGTTGAGGGAAGGGTTACCATCCAGAATACTCTGGGGAAGAGAGTTCCATAGCCGATTTGCAACAACCGAGAAAGATTTTTTTTTTTTAAATAGTGTTGTAAAAAGGCACTACTAGGCATTTTGAAGTAACGCATTCACGAGATGGTCTCGTCCTTGGTGGCGTCACATGAAATCGCTCATGCAGGTGAAGGGGGGAAGCGTTATTTAAAATATTAAAAAGAAGTGATAGAATATGCACGTTACGGCGAAGGCGAATAGGGAGCCACTTTAATTGTAATCGATATTCGGATACATGGTCAAATTTGCGCAATCCGTAAATAAAACGAGTGCACAAATTTTAAAGTCGTTCAAGCTTATCAAGTAGCTTCTCGGATGCATCTAGATAGCAAACGTCAGTGTAGTCGAGAAGTGGAAGGAGAAGAGTTTGTGCTAGCATTTTTTAGTTTGTAAAGGAAGGAAATTCTGCAACCATCTGAGAGAGTGAAGAGAATAATGAACTTTTCTACTAATTTCATCAATTTGCGGTGCCCAAGAGAGATGACAGTCAAATATGATGCCAAGATTTTTGTTTGCTCTGTTAAAGGTAAGGGTATAGTATCGTAGATATTAGTGGGTAAAAGTGTATTATCAATTTTATTACGCAATCGCCAACTGCCTATAATTAATACTTGTGATTTTAGCGGATTGACAAGGAGACCGTATTCTTCGGCCCTCTGCTTAATCTTCCTAAGGTCGGCTAGGAATGTATGTCGGTACAGCTGCAAATCGTCTGCATAGAGATGGTAGTGACAAGAAATGACTTTAAAAATTTCATTAATAAATATATTGAATAGAAGAGGAGATAGAACGCCGCCTTGTGGTACGCCAGAAAAGGTTTCTGCCCAGTCTGAGTAGGCCTCATCCACACAGATTCTCTGCCGACGTCCATGAAGGTAGGAGTTAAACCAATTGATTACTGGAGTTGAAACATTAAAAGAGCGAATAATACCTAGCATAATATCAAAATTAAATAATAAAACAAGGATTGTTAATTTTTTATTGTCCAAAGCATACCAAATATCTTCCGTCACTTTAAGTAAGGCCGTCGTGGTACTATGTAACGGACAAAAACCAGATTGTAGAGGGTTAAGTAAGTTATTAAAAGATAAGTAGGAGGTAAGTTGTTTGTAGACAGCATCTTCTAAAACTTTAGAAAGAATAGGTAAAATTGAAATGGCACGAAAATTAGAAACGGAGGTTGGATTAGAAGTTTTGGGCAGTGGCATGGCATGCGCAGACTTCCAAGCACTGGGAAAGTAGGTGGTTAGTAGTGAGAAATTTAGAATATGAGTGAGAAAAGGGATTATAATATCAATTATAGGAATAAGCATGTCACGACTGATGTTATTATGACCCACTGCCTTTGTAGTAATGGACAAGATGCTTTTTTTAATATCAGCTTCTGTAATGTTTTGAAAAACGAATGAATCACAGTTAGGTGAGGTGGCAGAAGCCAATTTTTGAAGAGTTAAGACTTTTTGGACGTCACTAAATTTAAATGATAGAGAAGAAAAATGAGCATTAATAGAATTTAAATCTACCTGTTTATTAATATTTACATAGGTTTTACCCACACCCAGTGATTAAAAGAATCTCCATTTTTGTGAAGGAGATAAAAACTCGAGAGAAGTGAAAATATAGCGGCGTTTAGCGTCCCTACACATCCTATTACAGAGATTACGCAGCTTCTTATAACTCGATACATTTTCATCGCTTGGGTCTTTTTTGGATTTGTTTTTAGCTTTGTTTCGACTACTCATCATTTTTTTTATTGATGGAGTAAGCCAGGGCGCCGGAAGATGTCTGACCCTTATTGGTTTAAGTGGGGCATGTGAATCATATAATTTAATAAGGGCCGAATTTAAAACATCAACCTTATCATCGACGGTGATTGCTTTGTAAATTAATTTCAAGTCCAGATCCAAAGCATCTCGATTGAGAGCTTCCCAGTCAATATTCTTATAATTACGGTGCAAAATAACCTTCTTCATACGTTTAGGAACAGACAGATTATAGCGAAGGAAGAGAAGGTCATGATAGGGAAAGGGAGCTATGAGTTGACCGTGTTCTAGCACATTTGCAGATTTTAGTACAATTATAATATCTAAAAGAGACGGTTGACAAGCGGGAGCAAAGTGGGTTACCGAAAGGGAAAATATAGACAAATTGAAAGAGGAGATAAGAGATTTTAACTTATTTGATCTGTGATCATTTTTTAAAAGGCAGGTATTCAGGTCACCCATGAGAATGAAATGATCGTACAAAGGTAAATAATTATAAAAAAGAGATTCAAGTTCACTAAAATAGTTAACAGTAAGAGAAGGACTATATACAACACCATGGATAAGTTTAGAGTGTGAGATAGAAATTTCGAGGAACATATATTCTAGGTACTCAAAAGCATTATAATAAGATTGGTTTAATACTTTGTACGTTAAGCTATCTCTGAGATTTTTTCTGAAAAATACGTAGATATTTTGCCCATGACAAAAAATATTGTAACGTATGAATTCATATTATATAAGTGTGCTTAATTATGGATGAAGCCAGAGCCAGTCACTCGAGGCCTCCCCCGTTGTCTCTTACCACTCACTTTTCCTGTATAAATCTTTTTTACCATTCTTTTATCACTCATTCGTTCAACGTGCCCAAACCACCTGAGCATGTTCTTCTTCATTCTCACCGTGACATCTTTGCTAGTACCTGCCATTCTGTGGATTTCTCATTACGGATTCGGTCAGCTAGATTGACTACGCATATTCTGCGAAAAGATTGCATCTCCTCAGCATTCATCTTTCTTACATTCTTCTTCTGTGTTACCCACGTTTGGCTGCCGTATAACAGCGTCGGTAGCAATACCGCATTGTGTACATTCAAACCGGCAGCTATGCTGACGTTTCGCCGTCTCAACAATGCAACAACGCTGTCTTGTATAGTATACTTCTAAAAAAGTTAATCATATAATTTTATAAATGATTTATTGAGCAAAAATATTGCTTCAACAGTAGCAGAGAAAGCTTAGCTTAGCAGAGTAGCTTCAAAGAGAAGTATTACTATACTTTTAATTGTGGATAACCGTAGTTTAACTACCTTTAATTATAAATTAAAATTTTAAGCTTCAGAATTACTTTAAAATAATTATTATATTTGAATTGATATTCGACTTGTAAAATATTATTTTGACAATTTACATTGTAGTATGCAACTTTTATTGCCGTTTTCATCAGATTTCTTCAGCTAAACTTGCTTTTAGGGCTTTTAAGAATTCTGTAGTAATATTTTAATGAATTGTTTGCTGCTATATTAAAAATATAATGGTTCACTGCATTAGCTTAATTTAAAACAGTCTCTCATTAAATAAAACACATTTACTTCTCAAGCTGCTTAATGTTCAATACATAGAAGGTAATGCAATCTGTGTTCGGATTACCGAGACTGCACTGACAACGGTCTGAACACGTTACTTCGTCAAACGCTGTTACGACTTAGTATTGAGTGTTAAAGTAGAAATAGTTTAGTTCCTCACTAGCTTAAATTGAAGCAAATTTAACATTCCCTTTGCAAGGAAAGAAGGATTTCAATTAGAACTAGGATTTTAATTATTATTGGTAATTACTGTTGTTTATTACTTCAAAGTAATAAAAATATTGCATTATTAAATGCTTTTATTTAACTTGACATGTATCGGATCAATCAATCAATCAATCTTGTAACGCGAAATTTTAATACTCAGACTCAATGAATTTCAAAAAATTTTTGTTTTCATATCATACGTAAAAAAAATGTAAAGGTTTTCTGTCGCTTACAGCTTTAAGATGAAGCTTTTTGATGAACGCGCCACGCTTTTATTTAACGATTTATCTGAAAAATATTTTGTACAATTTTTTTGTAAATAATTTTTTGAATCAATTTTTTTGTAAATAATTTTTTGAATAAATTTTTTTGTAAATAATTTTTTGCATCAATTTTTTTGATATTTTTCAAAAAAAAAATATTTTACTTTTAGTTCTCTTTTTACAAAGTTAAATAAAAGCATTTTAAAAAAAAAAAAATTCTTTATATATTTTTTGTAAATTTTTTTGTAATTTTTTTATTATTTGTAATAAGTGGTATATTAAAAACTACTATATTTTTGTTTAAATAAATAAAATAATAATTTATCAAGAACTGCAAAAAGAGAATATATATTAATAAATATATAATAAATATAATACCAAAACTTAAAGATTTTAATAATTTAAATTATTAAAATAACATAACAAAATTCAATCAGTTCAATAATCAATATTTTTTTAATAATAATACATATTATAAAAATACGTCATAATAATAAATTCAATTAAAAGTTTATGCATTCTATATTTAATTATTCTTCCTAGCAAGTTGGTACAATAAATAATAACGAAACGAAAAAAAAACGAAAGACATAAACACAAATACAGCACTAACAATACACAATTTATTGAAATATTATTTAATTAAAACAGAATTTTCAAAAACCGTAAAAGGAATAATGGCTGAAGCGATCTGTTGAAGATGATAATAGAACTTGCATACTACCATCCAAGTATTAAAAGGGGTTCAAATATCAATATCAATAGACTATTAATTAGAATTATGTACTTTTTGTAATTATTTGGTAAACGTTTGGCACTCCGTCGTCTTTAGCTACCCCGCAAGGGATATGGCGTGAAGATAAGTTAAGTTATATAAAATGATTGTTTCTATAACACTTCTTTCGAATTCTCTTCTTTTACCATTCTTGTTGTGGTTAATATTAAACTATAAAAAAAAAAGAAATCCCACGTTTCATCTCATAACGAGATAAAATAAACAAAAGTATAATGTATTACAACTGAAAATAGGATATGAGAACAAATAACACGCAGCATATCATATACTCGTAGGTTTTGAACAATAATATCACGAATAATACAAGACACCTCTTACGAGTGAATTTTGTATAGATTTCCGTTAGAAATCATAGATTTTTTTAACATTATTGATACTTGAAAAACCATAAGTTTATTGCGAAAAAATATATGAAACTGCTACCATGACATTTCGCTACAGAAGAATTTCGCAAGAAAAAGTCGCGTACAAAAGCAGGTATTTAATAAATTTGCCCCTATGCTTATTATTTTATTTCATATCTGGTCGCTAAATTGCAGTGTTATTCTCCTTTCGCCAATGTTTAGTTAGCTTAGTTTCTCTCTGTGTGAGAGAAACTAATTATAATAACTCCCTGGCTTAAAGGCAATCAAGAAAGCATATCTCTTGGGCAGTCTTTTTGACTCAAACTCGACTTTGGACGACCAAAGGAAGACAACGCCTATCATCCCACGGTGTCAGAGCTGTCAATGCCAGTAATATTTTTTCTGCAAAAAACTATCCGACAGTCTCTATTTTCCTTGGACGTTGGAAATCCTTCGATCGTGTATTGCACAAGGAGCTTCTTTCGAAGCTTCCTCCTTGTGAGCTTACCGAGAGTTTATGCAAGTGGACCACCAACTGTTTCACAGGGCGGACCATACAGGTCGTTCTCAACTGTTTTTGCTAGAACCACAAGCGCGTAAATGCTATCCCCAACTATGTTCCTCCTGCACATTAATTATAAGTTGGATATTTTAAATATACATTGTTATGCGGTTAGGGATAAAGTATATTGCGGCCGTGCAGGGTTCGTATTTATAGTAATTTAAAAGCTTACAATTTACACATTAGTATTTAAAAATTAAATATACTAACAATTATGTTAATATGTTAAAAATTTAATATCATAAAGATGACTTCAGTCAACAAGTCAAATCCATAAATTTTACCACTTTAATATAATATGATTAATAATAATAATTGCTGTAAGCAATTGTAAATTCCTAAATCTAATTAATACAATAATAATAACCTTAAACATATTTTAATTACGTAGTTTTACTTGAATTAAATAGTTATAAACAATGACATTATTGCATTACCCACATTACAAATATTATATCAAGAAAGTACATAGCAAGCAACAATACATATATTATTAAACGTTCTATAAGGCATAGATCAGGTCACACATGGAGAACTGTTGTGATCTCTAGTGTGGATCTCCCCAATATCAGCTTTTACCGTTCGACCACGTACAAGGGAGAGCCGTTCGGATTGTCGAGGACTCGGTGCTCTCCGAACGGCTGGACTCTTTAGAATTGCGTAGTGACGTGGCTTCTCTGTGTGTCTTCTGCTGTATTTACAACGGGGCGTATTCCGAAGAGCAGGCCGATCCGATTCCGATTCCGATTCCGATCTGATGCAGGCCTCCGAATTTTATCACCGCACAGCACGTCATCGCCTCTAATACTACCCGTACCACTTTGATGCGTGGCGATCATGCATGCGTGGTATTGATTCCACGGTGAGACTTTCAAGGACCATTCTTCACGTACCACTCGAATGTGGAACGAACGAAATTTAGAAAATACTACGCATTTTTACATTTTTCTACATAAACATTAATAATTTAGATATGTTTATAATAACTTAGTGTTTAATTATTATATACATTTCTATTATTTTGATGTATGTTTTATTACAATAAAATGACTTTTCGTAATTTTTGGTTTCAATCCTCTATTTTTTAGAGGGCAGCCTCAAACATTACTGACAAGAGCAAACTACTGGCACAGGAGTTGTGTATAGGGAGTTGAATTGTCCTGCTTTATATTCACAATTTTTTTAATGTTATGATTTTTGCGCATTATCTAGTACAAAATATTTTAAAAAATAACATAGTCACCAAACGTATCCGAGTTTTATGAATATCGAAGTCAAATGTTACCTTATCTTAACAAGAGTTATGACTTTAATGATATTTATTTCTTAATTCAATATTCAATGCCTATTGCCATACTAACTGTCATTCCCTATTTGAGTCTTCAAACAGGAAATGATAGTAAGCATGGTAATTTGTAATATTCCAATTATAATTTATTGACTACAACCAATATTGTCAATGCATAATATTATTAAAACTGATGAACCTCAACTTATATATGTACTTTTGTTATTTTTTTGTAAAAGGTAAGGTATTGTAATAATAAATAAAACAATTTATTATGTAAATGTGTAACGGTAATGAGATAGTATAAATTTAATTATTGTATAATTTATATAACAACCGAAAATAATAAAAAAATACAGCCTTGACTTAGAGAGTATCGTGAAATATTAAATTTTGTTCTCGTAGTTTACTTGATGCTAAAATGTGTAAAGTACAATTTTCTGTTTTCGCGACAGTTGCTGTCTGAGCTGTTGAAATGGAAATCGAAAATAATCCTTTTATAAATGTGGTAAATATTGCATAATCTACAATTATTTTCAGACATTGTAGGTTGTCTTATGAATTTAAGCAAGTTCTGGAAAAACCATGATAATTTTTGTTTTATAAGGGTTACTGCCCTTTTACATTTATTACAATTAAATTTTTGTATTGTTTGTGGCGACAAGGAAAATATGTTTCAAATTAATAATATTAAAATTTAAATTTAATATACGAAAACTTTGTGCTGTATATTATTTATTATATAATACCTAATCTTTAGAGCGACATCCAAATTAAAAAGATCTTATAACAAAAAAACTTAGAGTATTTAGTCACTGATTTACTTTAGTGTCATGAATGAAATCATGATTACCGTATTTCTTTTTATGATTCGGTTAGTATGATTGTAATAAAGTAACCTTATTAGGTAGATTCCATAGATGAATCTACCTATTGCAATCGATGCGATGACGGGACCCAGACCCCAGAGTAGGGGCGCTACGCCGTTTATGAACTGGAGATTGAGAATCCGTCGAAAAAAAAAGATATATATCCCGCTATATATATATGTATATATGATCCATCAGTCCAAATTCATCGTAGGCGAAATCTGACTTCACAGGTCGATAGGATAAATTAGTAGGATCAAACGTAGCATCTCGTTTTTTTGGGAAAAGTGAAAGGGGGGGCTGGGAGGAGGGGTGAAAGTGCAAACCTTTGGGTCGCTACAGGTCGCAAATATTGACGGAGGATTTTCAAACTCGGTATACACTTTCACATTAAGGACAAAATAAAGGTTAAGTTCTTGAACGCGGGAAATCAGTCGGGGGGTTGGGGGGCTGGGGGAGTTGAAAGTTAAAAACCGAAAAAATTCACATAAGGAGGCAAAATTTTGCAGTCGGAAAAATCCTAGAAAATTAACAAATTAAAAGAGGTAACTTTTTGTCCGAAGAGTTCTTTGATCCGACTTCCCGTTTATGAGATAGGGGTGGAGGGCGTTTCCCCCCTCACCCAATATATGCAGAGTGATCCGTCATAAGACTCGTAATGACCGATAGAATACTGCTGGCTAATTTTTCTTTGTCGAACCGACCCTCCCCCCCCTCCCACAACTAAAGTAAATCATTCAGTCTTAAGAAAATGAACTATATCTCCTGTTGTTGACTGGAAATAAATGATTTATTTTCGTTTCAGGACAAGTGGGGTGAAATTATTGGTGTGGTGAACCACATTTTATCATACATTATATGTTTATCGCATTCTCGGTCTCATTGTTTCCTTCGCATATTTCACATCGAGAATCGCGTGGCGGGAATCTACCGAACACGATCGACCCTGTCGAACGAGGTATTTTTATTTGTGGTGAGTGTGTGTGTGAGTTCTTCTTCAGAATATACTTAAACAGTTTTTATTTATCTGGTGGTATTATGGTATTATTAAAGAAAAGATTATGGCCCTGATACTCACTACAAAAATACACCTACGCTCTATAGTACGTTCAGAAGGCTCGGACCGCGGGGAATATAGTAAGTACTATTATGTTTGCCTCTATATTCAAAAACACTTGCAATTATTTTGTATTATTCCATCGATTAGTGAAACATTAAAAAATGTTATAACTAATATAAACAAATGTTCGAGTCTCGTGTTAAATTTAGCATTGTTCCACGGCTTCCACAGGTCCTAGTTAAATTTCGATAGAGTGAAGCTGAGTCTACTTATTTGCAAATTGTCTACCTTATTATACTTTTTAATAACAAATTGGTTTAGCAGATACATAATGCTGATATGAAACATCATTTTAAATTCAAAGCTTTTATTCCATGTCCTATAATATAACTTATACATAAAAAAGAAACGAAAAAAATATATTTTATCGACCACATTTCTTTTCATATCAAACAAGTTGCTAATTTAGTAAACTTATAAATAATTATGAATTTTTCGATTGTGAAATAAATGTATAATCATAATACTATTTAATTAATAAAGTATTAATCATTGTAAGTATTAATGTCAATATATCAAAGAGCACATATATCATAAACACAGTCTTATTTTAATTGTACTCAATTATACTCCAAACTCGCCTAAGTAACAGACTTTATTTCAAGTGCATGTGGCATTAGAAATAGATTCTGTTTGATATTCTGAACACATATTTTACCTAAATTATGTGATGAGAATATAAAATAGACTTTATTTTAGTATCTCATAGATCATTTATCACAATGGAACAGGACCTAACAAACTTAGAACTCGAGATCAGGTGATCGTTAAGAGCTGTGTTGGCATCGAACCCGTTAATAACTGGCCACTCGCCAAGAACCTTCAATAATATTTCAACCTTCACAATTTATCGAGGCCTTTGTTCTAGATGATGTAATTTAAGCCCTTTTTGCGATATGAATATAAGTATAAAGTAAATATAAGGCAGTTATTTTACAAAATATGAAAATACTTTTTTTTTTTTCATAAAATCTTTATTAATTGAACCGTCTATTTTTGGGTGCAATTTAATTGACTAGAGCTATGTTTGACATTCATGTATCCGTCGGTGGAAAAATATTTTATAATGTAAAAAACTATTCTAGATTAGTTTCAGTTATCAATTATGACATATTTAACAAATGCATCATCAAAGAAGAATGAATTAAAAATGCATCTCGAAATAAATAATAATACATTTCTAGTGTTTTTTATTTTGCAATATTTTATTACTACAAATATTTCTCAATATATAATATTAAATTGTCTAGGGAACAGAACGACACTACAAAAACATGTCCGCCGTCCAGCCAGTCCGGAACATACATTTCAATAAATAATGTCGGATAAGCAAATTTTGTCCTAGTAAACATATTATTCTGAACTCTGCAAGGCGGACCTCCTAATACATTAGACCAATACAATTTACTTACCATCCAACAGGTTCGTGGTCGTGAGCGTGGATCGCGCAAATATAAAAATAATGTAACAGTACAAAGTGCATCCAACCACCATATATTGTGTTTTTGTTTATTCCAATCTCCTATAAATTTGTAGGTTTTTTTTTATTGTAAGCTTATGTCATATATTAATTATTAATGAGATACAAAATAGATATCATTTTAATACTGTTATCTCTATTGCAAAGATTATCATGGTTCAAAGTGAAAAAATATATATAAATAAATCTGAGAGCTTTCTGTTCTATGTGATCAACGGATATAAATAATTTGTACACAAAACCAAAGTTTTCCAAGTAGCGGAAAACATTTATATAGTAATGCTAAGAATTATGAAAATACATCAAATCTAAAAAAACTTTATGTAAGTCAAAATTTTAATCTCTATATATATTTTAGACCGGCCAAAATAATTGCCAGATACGATGGCCACCAGTAAACAAAATTAATATGTCTTTCCATTTTTTTATATTTGTTATAATGAAATTAGTTTGAATTTTAGCTATAGTATTTAGTAAGTTGTTTTTTTAATTGATTGACTGATAACAAAGAAATGTTTTATTGTGAATATTTAATAATTGTAGTAAAATATTATTATAAAAATATACCTAAAATTTACCACAATACAACAGTTTAAGTTAGTGTTCAATTTAATTAATTGAAAAATTTACTTTATTAATTAGTTAGAGAAGTACACATGTACTTCTCGTAAATTTTCAACCACTTGGTTGGACGCAGTGAAAATTTATGTACAACTTGTAATTTGTACCAGTGCTTCAGCATGGATTATATATTAAGTGTTATGTTGATATAAGAGAATATACAGACATTTTTTTTTTATTTTTATACTTGTTATAACAAAGTCCTAAATTTTAATTCTTCTTAATCTTACATTTCAGTCAAAAAGACTGATATGGACACCTGTATGTTACTGACCCTCACAAATGGCAGCCAAACCCATATTTATTTTAATGTTGTATGTTTATTTATGTATATAAATTAGCTATCTGTCAATAAGCGATGGAGAGATGTATAACGAACACAAGAAATTTTAAAAAAATAAGAATCAAACAAATAAGAAAAAAGTCGAAATTAATAGATGCTCTCGATTAGCTCTATCGACGACATAAATAGCGTTGGGAGGACATTTAGCAAGATGCAGTGATAAAAAAAGATGGACTACAGAAGCTACAACTTCAAAAGGACCTACAGGTCCAAAAGAAAGAGAAGCCGTCCAAAAAATAGATAGAGCGATGAAATACTATTAGTAGCAGGAAAACAATGGAGAAACAATGAGAAAGCTGGAGGAGGCATGGGCCTTCAATGGGCATAGACCCAGTACGGTGTTCCAACGACAGATTAAAAATTCATAATTTGTAACATTATTAGAAATGTAAAGACTTATTATTATTTATTAGTATTTTATTATTATTATAATATTGCAGTATTATTTTATTATTATATTGCAGTAATGGAAAGAAATCTCACGGTTTTGTAATCTAATCAATATAGGGATATTGATTTAATTTTCCGCAATCTTGAAATATATATTACTTGCTTAACTCTCTTAATGGTAAAATTAGAAATTATCGAATTTTATTGAGTAGAGTATCTTAAATTTAAGGAATATAAAATCCAAATTACAAATTTGTAATTTTCCAGAAATTTAGATTGTGTTTATTAATGATTTATAATTTTATTCTTACATGTATGATGCATTATCTATTATCCGCGAGCAAAAAAGGTGACTATAGCATAAAATTATGTTATATATATTATAATTATATTATTTATATTGCCTATATATAAATATAGGCAATATATATAATATAATTTTATGCTATATTGTATTGTATATGTATTCTATTCTTAAATAAACAAAATATTATCATATAAAGAGCAAACATGAAGTTTGGAAAATGTTTGCCAAAGTCGGATATATATATTTCAATTTTAAAAAGTCCATGTGAGAATGACAAATTTGTGCAAAATAAAACAAGTCGAACCATAATTTCATCACCTGTTCAGATTACACCCATCCATTGCTGTCGTCGGACTGCTCGTCATCTTATATCATATCTTTGGGACATTTCGGAATCCAATTTATTAGCAGTTTGATGCAAAACAGAATGTTTTTCAAATATTTTCTTAAATATAATTTTAATAGCCTTGGTTTGTCAGTAAAGTGAAAAAAAAATGCGATAAATAATATATATTTTTTATAATTCTTTGTCGTCTTAATAGAGACTGTGTCGTGTCATGACGTAACATGTCGTACTAGGATAGGATACTATTCCTTATGAGATGATAAGGTATATCATCTCATAAGTAATAGTATCCTGTATTGTATTGTTCCCTAATAGCAGCAGTAGCAGCACCCCGACAAGCTTTTATATCATTATATTTTTTATTTATATTCAATATACTAAATTGATTGGTTTGATTTAATTAAAATTTTCTTCATTTCAGAGTAATCAAATGAAAACTTGTTTTTAAAAAGTTTTTTTACTTTTTATTGATCGATTATATAGTAATTAAGGTACTTATAGTATATAGTGATTGATTAACACGTAACAGAACAATAACTTAGTGTATTAAAACATACACACTTTATTTCTATGCTGTTAGTATTTACATGTCTTACCCAATTAATTTTTTATTATTATTTGGAGAGGAAACTTTAAAAAATTACATTTAGTTACTTATTTTATATGTATTACTTATAATCATACAAAATCATGCAATCTTGTCTGTTTTGCATTGCTTTATTTGCAATTTTAAGCTAACACTAACGTTTCATTAGATTCGCAATAGCAATCATAAAACCAAAGTTTATTTTATAATATATACATATAGTTATTCTAGTATCGACGTCAGAGTATAAAAATGATTTTATTCGTTATATCTAAACTTGACTGATTTTTTACTTCAATCTTTTATACATTTCATTATTCCCTATTTAAACATAGCACTTAGTTCTTACATCTTAAATGTATCCCTAAGCAATATTACAGAGTCATAACCCTTCTGAGATTTGACATTTACTCAATAAGTGTTATTTGGTTTTTATATAAAAGATATACACCATTATTATATTTTATGTATTACAATTTAAGAGCAAGAAAATGCAATATATATTCAAATAAATTCAAGCTTTAATTAAAATAACTGATATTTACTCCATTTATTTGTTTTCATTGAGATTTAAAAATTCAACTCATAAAATATGACATTTTAAGCACCTTTGATAAAATAAAATATTTTAAATTAGTTGTTATGAAAACGTGTATTAAGTTTACTATGAATAAATTTGTTTATTGGATAAATTTTCTTAGGTGAATACATAATAAAAATAAACGAATGTAAATCCAATAAAACGTATTACGAAGTAACAATAAAGTTCTAAAGATGCTTCTTTCGATGGAGTTTCACTCGGAGCTTAGAGAGGATTATAGGGAGTTCAGCAGAAAAGATTTCAGTAATAAAAATAATGCCAAAAACCTGAATAAGAGTTATGAAGTTATAGGAAATTTTGAATATTTAGTTGTAAATAGGGAAACAAAAAAAATGGAATGGCAATAAAACACGTATAAATAGTTTGTCTACTTTTTATACTGCAATTTAACTTTATATTACAGGTAGAAACCAGGTACCATTTTATTTATGTATTGGCAAATAACTTCGTCCGCGTCCCTCTTGTCTCTCATCTGATTCAAATTTCGACCCACCATTTTAAATCTCTACAAATCCACACACTTATTTTATTATAATTATAACCGAAACAATTATTTTCTGATTCCCACTAAAATATTTTATAGTATTTAAAGTATGCGATATTTTGACTCACATAGCTAAGCTATAACCGCACCGTCTTAAATTAAAATGGATTCCGTAGTTTTGTTGTAGTGAAATTATAGACTAGATCAGTATTTGGGTAAAAATGTATTCATTATGCTGACTGTGGTAGCAATATATAACCTTACCAAATCGATATCGATTTTCAATATCGAATTTTCTCGCGTTATGCATATAAGGAAATAGGTAATTCGACAAATAGACCAAAAATTTAATACGATTATTTTAAGTTCAGTCTCATGCAATAATTTTTTTGTTAGAAAAATACATATTTTTCATCATATTACTATATGTATAGATAAATTTGATGTAACATAAAAACAACCGCACCAACCAACTCAAAACAATTTACCTTCAACACTGATAGAGAGTCAATACCAACCATTAAAAAAATTCGATTGATTAGTTAAACAGTTTTATAGCAAAATACGGTGTTACTACCTACAGCAATATATCATCAAATTGTATATTATATACTCGCGTCAAATTCAATGCTCCCTAGAGAAAGGTAATGAATAATATACTTTTTCCTTTGACACAGGGCTTATTTTGAAGATAACGTCAGCTTCGTATAGTGGTTCTTTAATATTAAGGTTGTTGATGTGAGATTAACGTTGGAAACGCTTTTCAATTTGTTATATATGAAATAGGTATGTCTCGGACAGCTTAGAAGTCTAAAAAGAGATAATAGAAATCTCACAACTAAATAAATAACCAAGAAATCTTTGTTATTTATTTAAATCTTGATATTTAGAGTTCAATTAAAGAAAATAAGAATATAAATTATAATAAATTTAACATCTGTGAGATAATTTAAGGAGATATAAAGTGAGTATCTTATTCGCGATAATGAGATGGTATCGTAGAGATGTTTTCTTTAACATATTTTTTATGCTTGATAAATATTTCAATCAACAATTAACTTAATTAATTAATTAAGAAAATCAATGAAGAATCTGAACCTCCCAATTTTTGTAATTTACTTGATAAAATACAAATCTTAAACAAAACACAACCAACTAAGTATCTCTTATTTTCTTAAATTAAGCATAATATATAAAAAAAAATTAAATCGAAATCGAACATAAATATTAAAAAAAGAAACTATAGATTTTAAACAGCACTTAATATATTAGATAGAACGCATTAAAATCCAGTAAACAAATTTTAATTAACTGTAAACCAAAGTTACGCCTTACTCGTCACTCACCTCAAGTTTATTTGTAAAATTTTGCAACGAGCTAACCTTTATTGCGGTGTGTCTGGTCGTTTTGATCCCGAGAGATGAGATTTGAATGTATTATAACTGATTGGTGGTAAAATATTCAATACTATCGGTTTTTGTTTGTGCCTGCTTCGTAATAATCTTGTTTTGTTTAATATGTTATAAAATATTATTATATTATATTATTGAACGCATCAGTTGGTTGGTTATAGTCACCTATGAATATACATAATTCATAGTTTAAGCAATGAATTGATAGTAGAATAAGAGTGGTTCTACATCTATTTTTTTAGCTGCAAGTCTGTGTATTGGTCAATGAATTTGAATTACTGTCCAGAGACAAAAATGGGCTGGTTCGTCTAGTGTTACTCTTTCAATATTGTTTTGATAACTGGTCATTTTGTATAATAAAACTCATAATTGAATATAATTAATTATTTTGACTATCCTGCTCTTATATTTATTCTTTGTTGATTTTATAACGCTGCGAATTTTAGTATATTTCTTGTTCGGAGCAATCAACATTATTCTACTTTGATTACTATGTTAAAATTGGAGAAAATAATATCGGACTTTTAATATTAATATAACGTATTAAAACTTGTTTCTGAAATGTTTCTGAATTGAATGAAACTAATTCTATAAAACAAGAAAAGTGAAACAATTATTACTAGATTAGTATCTAAGGCGACGAAAAATCATTTATTGTAGCTATAAGCAGATTAAAAATAAAAAATCAAAATAAACTTTTGTAATATTCTTTACATGAATCCTTACATGTTATCTTAGTTCTTTATCGATAAGGTTTTTGGTAAAGAATATGTATATATGTATATATACCTGAACACTACATTCATATAATGCAGAGCTTATCAGAAATTATTAGAAATCTATGTTAGTACTGCATATCATTTATTATCATTGTCTTCTAATTCTGGTCTTACAAATATATTGGCGCAAAGATGTATTACTTAATCATAGATCATGCGTTATTACATATTTAAATAATATATTATTATATATAGATGGTAACAAGCACAGGTATACGTGTACCTCTACGGTACTTTTGCATCTTACCAATAGATCATCCAATAAAATTGATAGACTGCGGTGTTCTCCTAACACCAAAAGAACATGCAATAATGCGACACTTGGATGTAGTAATGGATGTAATAAAGTTAATTAATAATTAAAATTCAAAGCTTTTATAGTGTATGCTATTGCGATTTTCCGATCGAGACTTACTGACATTGAACATATATAAGTATTGTTGGCTTAAAAATGTAATAAATATATCGAGAGCTTAATTTTAATCTATTTTTTAGTTTAACAGTCAAAACTATAAATGCTTTTTTTATGTAAAAATATATATTTATTAAAACTCTTTTAACCATTTTAATAAGCAGTTACACTATTGTATGTAATTAGTAATCAATAATACAATCCTAAGACTAATACCTAAAATTGACCTAAATAAGACACTGAAATAACTATGTAGGGAGTTTCTTTTTCTTTGATAACGTTCCAAAACGTTTAAAATGGGTATATCATAAAAGAGTCACGAAAGAACCTCATTAGTGACGGCTTTGATCTCTGTCAATCGTTTTCTTTGACATACCTTATATTTTACATGTAACAGAATTTTTCCTTAAGTCCAATTAAGTATAAAACGTGCTTACTTTTTACAGTCTTTAAGTGCCCCTATATTAACCTCTCAATATCAATGCTGTATCTATTAGTGAATGCTTATTAAGTTAAACCGTTTTTACATCAACAATTTTTTTCTTTTCATATAAATTAAAATTATTTTTAACCTATTCTGTTTCTAAAAGTTGTTGCCTTTATCCTTGAATACATTTCTTCTAACCATCTAAACTAATCAAGGCAATTTTAACGCGTTACACTTGTCTACATCTATCTACCTCGGCTGACCATGTAGGTTACCTGTCATTAATGTAATATATAACGTCATTCTAATATTGAGTGCCTATCGGTTTATAGCGTATTGGTGTTAAATTGAATGCCTTCAGTAAAACATTGTGGAGAAAATATTTTATATATTTTTTATATATATGGTGGCGTCTTCGTGTGAGTTACCTGTCAGAGTACCGATGGCGTCACTGTCAAGTGCGTTAATAATTACATTCCACTGTTAATCTTGTTTGTCTGTCTGTGATTATAGCTGTGAGCTGCGTGGCCGTTGAATACAGAATCTCGACTCACTCGGTGCACTTCTCGTACTCTATTTCTTGCTATAGTTGAGTCTTTGGATAATTAATTATTTGATTATTTATTATTTTTATATAAATTTGAATAAGAAATATTTATAAATACTCATTGACTTCTGACATTTTCTCATCAATTATATAAAAGTAATATGTACCCTCATAACTTTTTCTTCATCTGTTGGCTTACCCTCAAGTCCTACAAATAAATTTATACTTAATAACACTTAACCAAAATAAAAAAACAAAACTTTTACTATTCTCCCCCTCTCAGAAACTCACTTTCCTCCCAATTCTAAACCGTCGCTTCTAGATCTTATCCTTGTTCTTAATTCTGACAACGTTTCTATTCACGGCCAGCTTACAGCACCCTTCTCTTACCATGACCTTTTGTTTCCTAGTTACAACGTAACCTTTTATAAACGGAAATGTAAAACTATTAATCGCCGCTGCTTGAAAAATATAAATATTAATGAACTTGTCTCTGATGCACTATTAATAAATTGGTCTGTATTGTTAGAATCTAAGTCTGTTAATGAAAAAGTAAGCATTTTCAATGCAGAAATTCTTAAGCTTTACGATGTTCATGCTCCGTCCAAACGGATAAGAGTTCGACATCTTCCCGCGCCTTGGCTTTCTCCTACAATCAAAAAACTCATGGCCAAACGGGACAAAGCTAAGAATATATGCAAAAGGTTCCCATCGCAAGATAATATGGTTGTTTATAAAAAGTTGCGAAATCTCTGCAATCGTATGTGTAGAGATGCCAAACGCCGTCACATTTTTTCTTCTATTAATAATTTATCCACAGATGTGGAATTTCTTAAAGTCACTAGGTGTGGGCAAAAATCGGAACAGCTCAAATAATTCTATTAATTTAAACTCATTAAATAAACATTTCTCTACTCCTCCTATGGAATTTTCTAAACAACGCAAGTCTAAGACAATTCAAAAATTAAAAGATGCCACCCCACCTATCTGTGATACTCTCTTTTTGTTCCAGGAAGTAACGGAGGGAGATGTTAAGAAGTCTCTTTTATCCATTTCTACTAAAGCAATAGAGCATGATAATATTAGTAGAGATATGCTTATCCCCTTAATTGATATCCTTCTGCCCATTATCACTCATATCATAAACTTTTCCTTACACACTAATACCTTCCCTACGGCCTGGAAAAATGCATATGTCTTTCCCTTACCAAAAATATCTAACCCTACCACTCCTTCTCATTATCGACCTATATCGATACTCCCTATCCTCTCCAAGGTTCTGGAAGACTTAGTTTTCAAGCGACTTTCCGACTTCCTTTACAGTAATAATCTTTTGAGTCCTTTCCAATCCGGTTTTCGACCTCACCATAGTACCAGCACTGCGTTACTGAAAGTAACGGATGATATCCGTTATGCTATGGATAATAAAGAACTCTCCATACTTGTTCTTCTTGATTTCAGTAACGCTTTTAATTCAGTAGATTTTGATGTTATGCTTAACATTCTTGTAACTTACTTGATATCTCCATCCGTTATTGACTGGTTTAAAACCTATCTTTTCGGTCGTCAGCAGATTGTGAAATCTAATGAGCATTCCTCTGACTGGATGAATCTATCTGCTGGGGTACCACAAGGCGGCGTACTATCTCCATTACTCTTTTCAATTTTCATAAATGAAGTTTCCAAGATTATATCTTCCAACTACCATCTCTATGCAGATGATTTACAGCTATATAGACATGCCAATTTATCTGAACTAGCAGAGGCTATTGATGCCATAAACATCGACCTTGAAAATATACACACTTGGACGCAAGACTATGGCCTATTACTTAATCCTTTTAAATCGCAGGCCGTGATAGTAGGTAGTAGGAAACTATATAGTAAAATTGATTTTAGGACCCTGCATTGCCTAGTCTATGATGAAACACCAATACCGTACCTAGACAGCGCAAGAAATTTAGGAATAATTATAGACTGTCACCTAAGTTGGGCAGCTCAAGTTAATGATGTAAGTAAGCGGCTTCACCATTCCATACATTCCCTTAAACGACTGCACAATTTCCTTCCTCTTAAAACGAAAATTATACTGTCACAATCCCTCCTTCACCCTCTACTCGACTACGCTGACGTTTGCTATTTAGATGCGACTGATGAGCTACTTGATAAATTAGATCGACTCCAGAATTTGTGCATTCGTTTTATTTTCGGCTTGCGCAAATTCGATCACGTCTCCGAATACCGCCGTGAATTAAAGTGGCTCCCCATTCGCTTTCGCCGGAATATGCATGTGCTAACACTTTTATACAATGTTTTAAAAAGTTATGGCCCGACATACCTTCAGGAACGCTTTCATTTATCCTCCCCTAGAATTCGACCTGAACGTTCTTGTGTTGCACTGAAATTTCTTGAAGTGCCGAAATACAATACTAATTTTTATCGTAAGTCCTTTTCTGTTCTTGCTGCGCAACTTTGGAATTCACTACCCCATTTCATTTATAAAGACTTTCCTAGTTCCACTGTATTCAAATTTAGACTAAAGAAGCACCTACTTTCTCTTTCCTCGTAATAATCAGCATCATTTATTTACTTATAATATATCCATTAGTTATATGTATTGTGTAGACAGTTGTGTATTTATGTGTATGTAAATATATATATATATAAGTATATTTCTATTTATATATATTAGTATGTAAGTATATAATATGTTGATATATAAAAGCTACAATGTGTAATTTATATTATATGTACCTATACCCCATATCTATAAATATCTCCATTTACTAAGGGTTTCTGGCAGAGATCTCTTGCAAGAGATAAGTTATCCTTTGTATAAATTTTCTTTGTTATAATGTCATTTTTAATATTTATGGTACAAAAATAAATAAATAAATAAATAAATAAATGTTGAGTAGGTAACAAAGCCCACTAAATATTTATGAAATATATTTGCACTTTCTTAATTGTTGTATATAATATATTTAATCCGTTGAATAATTCTTTCTACATTAGTTTTAAATATTCTATCCGACCGGCCTACGAGGGTAAATAATAGCGAGTCAAAATTGAGGGTCTGTTGGCGCCCCTAGTTTCAAGAAAAACTCAGACTAATCCGGTTGATGATGTAATGAAATATAGTTGAACTTATTAAAGCAGAAAGATTAAAATTTTATTCATTTATAACTATACTTTTCCACGAAATATATTTTAAATAATATATAATTTTCTAAATATGTGATTTGATATCGTAAATATTATTTTATAGTCAGCTTTATGTATTTTTATAATATAGAAATAGTTTAAAAGAGCAGTTTCCTACCACTACAATATAATATAATATTTAAACTGTCCTGCATTAGAAGTACATTTTTTTAATATGTCTACAATTGAAAAGCTCAATTCAAATAAAAAAAATCGATTGATTTTTAAAATGTGTGTAAGGGAGGTTGGTTGGAATTTATTATTTCCTACGCCTTGTTGGCAAAGGTGGAAGTTTTTACAAGGGTTATAAGTTTGAAGTAGGCCTTTGATGCCTGCGTACCTTAATTCCGTAAAGGGTTGGCATAATAGAAAATTTTGTTTTACATTTTGTAGATGTTAATAATGGTATTTTTTTTTGTCGTGTCTCGTTTCAATTAATTTTACTAATGGAGGTTTTAAAACCTTTGTATTTCTGTGTCTTCTTCTTCTTCTCAACTTATTGACACCCACTGCAAGGCATTTGCCTCCTCTAAAGATTGTCACGATGACCGGCCTTGTGCTGCAATCAGCTTTATCTTGTCCTTGTTCAGTTTATCTAGTAGTAGTTTTGCGTGCATTGTAGTGCTTACAAATATGTTCAAGAAACAACCCCCACCTAAAATAAAATGGTATTTATTAGAGAAGGAAGAATGTGCGAGTAAATTTAAAAAAAGAGCGACAGATAAAATTATAAATGTGAGTAGTGTAGAAGAAAAATCCTTGAACGATAGTTGGAACGAAATGGCGGGATGGATAAAAACTGTGGCAAAGGATGTATTAGGCGAAACGAAAGGAAAAGGTGTGTTAAATAAGGAAACGTGGTGGTGGAATGGATATGTTCAAAAGGTTCTGAAAGAGAAGAAGGATACGTTTAAGCAATGGCAGGAAGTACCGGATGATAATGAAAGTATGAAAGAGGAGATGAAAATGTTATATAAAAGATGTAATAAGAGAGCGAAAGTAGCTGTAGCCATTGCTAGAGCTGAGGTACAAGAGGAGTTATATAGATCGCTAGAGTTTCCTGCAGGTCAAAAGGAACTCTACCGGATAACAAAGAAGAATGCTAGAGATGTCATACATGTACAATGCATAAAAGATGATACTGGAAAGGTGTTGATGAGAGATGAGGACATAAAAAAGAGATGGAATGTATATTTTGAAACATTGATGAATGAAGAAAATGATTAGAGTGGAGTTTTGAAAAACCAGCCGGTAAATAAAGTATTAGTGAAAGGAGTGGCCGATGATGAAGTGAAAGCGGCTGTGCAAGGTATGAAGAATGGAAAAATGAAAAATGCGATACCAGTGGAGGTATAGAAGGTTTTAAATGAATATGGGTATAAGTAGCTGGCTTTATTTTTCAATAAGTTGTTGCATGAAGAAATGATCCCCGATGAATGGTGCAATATTGACCTAGTGCCCATTTATAAAAATAAAGGTGATATACAAGACTGCAACAGTTATCGGGGTATAAAGCTCATGTCACATACTGTGAAAGTGTGGGAGAAAGTGATAAAGAAAAGGATGCGAGACGAGAGTGATGTTTCGGAGAACCAGTTCGGTATTATGCCTGGTCGGGGTATGATGGATGCTGTATTCGCTCTTCGTCAGTTGTGTGAGAAATACAGACGAGCCCACAAGAACCTACACATGGTATTCGTTGATCTCGAGAAGGTATACGACCGGGTTCCCCGTTTGATATGGTGGGCTTTGAAAGAGAAGGGTATACCTGGGAAGTATGTGGAGTTGGTTCGTGCAATGTACAGTCGATCTAGTACTCAAGTCCGGTTGGCCGCTGGAAACACCGACAAGTTCAATGTGGCAGTAGGTTTGCATCAAGGGTCGGCTCTGAGTCCCTACCTCTTCTTGTTGATAATGGATGCTCTGACATTGGACATACAGTAAGAGGTACCCTGGTGCATACTATTTGCTGATGATATTGTTCTTGTCGACGAGGATGCAATTGAGGTGCAGAGTAGACTGGTAAAATGGCAACAAAAGCTGGAGAGTGTCGGCCTGAAAGTGAGCAGAACCGAAACAGAGCACATGTTCTGCGAATTCGGCGGTGTCTAGAGTTTTGTTCTTATTTTGTTTGACGGAGTACCGTTATCAGTCTGCTCGGAGTTTCGTTATCTTGGTTCTCTGATATAGAGCAATGGCAATATTGATCGGGACGTAAAGCACAGAATCAACACGGGATGGATGAAATGGCGACAAGTCACTGGGACGACATGTGATGCCCGAATTCCCCTTAAACTAAAAGGGAGAATTTATAAAAACATCATTAGACCTGTCGTTATGTATGGATCTGAGTGTTGGGCGATGAAGGTGATGGAGGAAAAGCGTTTGCATGTAACGGAGATGCGAATGTTAAGATGGATGTGTGGGGTGACAAGAAGGTACAGAATAAGAAATGAGTATATTAGGGGAAGTTTAGGAGTAGCACCAGTGAGAAAAAAAATTATAGGTAGCCGTCATGAAACTGGACGCCTCCCTAGGACAGTTGATCTTCCTTCCAGAAATAGAACAAGTTACCTGATATATATCACATTATGAGTAAAACAACTTTATTGCAAACCACAAAAACATATCAGGGACAAATAAATATTCTTCAAATTCTCCCTTTATTCGTAGAGTGAAACACTAATATATTGCTTCAACTATTAGGGCGAAGTTAACATGACTTTAATATCTTTGAAAATCAATATAGAATTTGTGTTGAATAAATATATATATATATAAACAAAAACTTAATATATTTTTTATGAAACAGCTTTTTTTAATCATTGAATTTTCATCCCTGCAAAATTATTTTGCACATTTTTCTAGTGATGAAAAGATTATGTAGTCATCAATAATTTCAGGAAAAAAAAAACTTGAAAACGGCAAAATTCTAATTTAGGAATGAGTTTAGGAGTTTATTTTATAAAAATATGACCTATTCCTCGTGTTGTTAAACGTTGACATCGTTATATTTCCAACGTGCACGTTCCAAAAAATAAGAAATTCTTATAAAAATGAGCGATTTATTAACCAATAAGCAATAAAAAATATTGTTATAATTACACTTCAACTTCAATAAATTTTAATATAAAAATTTGGTGTTTGTTAACGAAAATAAGAACGAACGTAATATATCAGACTGTTTTATCGAGACACTATGCACAGTTTTATATATTATTATAAAATTAAAACAACATTATGTTAAACACAATATTTTAAAAATAACTTAAACAGAACAAGGATATAAAAAACAGTCAATATTTGAACAAGAAGCGTTCATAACTTATTTGTACAATTTACTGAAAGAGGGTCTATTGAAGTGTCTCCATATTAACTGAATACTAAAATAAATGTAGAATTAACCAAGAAAAAAAACCTTTACTCTTATCATAATTATAGATGATACCAAATAAGCAATCTTAAATCTTAGTCACCATTTATATTTACAATACTCTTCGAATATATGGAGTAAAAAAAAATATGCGATATATTTGTTCAATTACTTGTGTGTTTTATTTATGGTCCTGGTCATTAGCTCCGTGCTCTAGTCAGGGCGGAAATAATTTTTCATTTAATTAATAAAATTATTTAGTTTATGATAACACCAATAACTGTAGTAAATTTAAATAATTTGGCGCAAAAGTGCCATCTGGTGAGTGAGATTTCATTCATTATAATAAATATTAAATATTATGTGCACACTTTGATATCATCTCTATTTCTCTCTTCATTCAGTGTTGTGCTAATTGACCATTGGTGCTAATATTACGGTAATATATTAATAGTATTTTTTTAAATGACACAAATTGTATAATGGCTATTTGTAAAGAAATGCAATAAAGTTCTTTTCCCATAAAAGTAACCATTATTGGTAAATTTTTTATTACTCTATTACTATTTTATATCAAAAAATAACGAGCGGGCACCGAGTGAGTCTATAAAATAGTCTATTTTTCGTATTTCTAATCAAGATGTAGGCGTGTCCTAAGAATATACAAGTAAACAGGAGCTATTTAACTTGTACGGGTATGGTTATGAAAATACAAACTATTTTAAACACAAAAATCATTTTTTTTTCACAGTTAAATTGTTATTGTCAAACGCAATTTGTCCGTCAGAAACGGATAAATTATCTGGCATCTACATGGTATAACAAAATTCTATTATCACCCCTTTTTGTGCCCTTCAGTAGGCGGAATTAATATAATTCTTTTTTTTTATTATAATAGTTTAAACCTTCTTATTCAGCTTATTTTAATTATTTTTATCTGCTCTATTCACACTGACGTCAAAGCTCTAAACTAAACATAATTTTCTTATTTATATTACTTGTATTTACACGCCTTTCTCTTGTTCTTGTCCCACAAATAAACAGCCGATAGTGAGCCGATAGTGAGCGAAGCGAGCGGAGCGCTCTACTAGAGACTTTTTCACATTCTTTGGCTCAAAAACTACTTTAAGGAAAATTATGAAATTTTGCTATCAAAAAGACATAAATAAGGGAACGGAAAAAAAATAGAAAAATGTAATGTCGTTGAGTTACAATCGTCAAAAAACTGATATCTCATTGAAGTCAATGGGAAACGATGAGTCATTGCACTGGGCTTCGCTCAATATGCAAACGCCACCCGAGATTTCGCGAGCGCAGCGAGTCACAATTGAGGGTCTGTTGGCGCCCCTAGTTTTAAATTATTGTAAGAACTTTTGAGCCGAATAGAATATACCAACGCTAATAATTCTAGCTTTCTTTTGCCAGAACCCTTGAAATCGTAATGGTTTAACAATTATTGCCCTTTCAAAATTCACTAGGGGACCTCTAGTGAAAAGAAACACGTTAAGTGAAACTTACTTATGTTTGGTCAAATACTAACAGACTTAGTTCAAGTTTTTATTGTGACGTATGAAGCAAAAAACATAATGTAGAAAGAAAACTCCAATTTATGATCATTATTAACACACTAGTATGGGGATATATGCATACTCATATATGCATTGATTAGAATGATTTATTATTACAGATGATATGTTTTAGTCTAAATATTAAATTTAAAAATGTTATTTTAAAACTTTTAAAACTAAAAAGGTTTTTGTCTGATATTATAAAAGTTTAAAATAAGACACATAAGAAGACCAATAAAATGTCGAGAAAGTTTTTGTTATCAGTAAATTCAATTTTGTTCCTAATAAATTTTGAATTTTTCATTCGTGAATATTGGAAAATGAATAAATTATATATAACACCGATTACTTGGGAATTCTTCGCGTTATTTTTCATTTGAAATTACTAAAACTCGACTAATTGATTGGATTGAATGACAAATTTGATTGTTTATTGATTTATTTGAGTTGTGTTTTGAATTTGAAATAAATAACAATACTTAATTCACTATTAAATAGTAATATTAAAAAGAAAATTTATTTAATACTTTCATAGTCATGATATAACATGTTTAAGGTAATCAATCTTCTACACAAGTAATAGAGAAATATGTTTATGTACAAAAGAAAGCAGAAAAGAAGTGTTATAACCCATTACTTCAGCTAGTACCACATAAATATTTAAGTGCACAGAAGAAAAATAACTGGAATATTTTATGAAAAAAATGATATGCTTATAAATAATTTTAAATAATGAAGAAGACTTTCATTGCAACTTGGTTTGATATGTGTTTTGACGAGAACTCGATTAACAATTGTAAATTTCTACAGGTAGAGTATAGTATAGTATATATAGTAGTATAGTAGGGTAGGGTATAGGTAGGTGTTAAATTAAGTTTGCGATGCTTAGTTACGTTTAAATAAAGTTTATTTTTGAAAAAACTTATATTTGAATCTTAATTAAAAGTATAATGTTTATGCAATCCTCGTTTCTGTTGGTAGCTGTTTAGGATTTCATAAAGGCCACCGAAATTTCAAAGTTTTTGTTAATATTGGTATTTATGCTTCATGTTAACTGTAGTTTAATATATGATTTTTTTTTATCTTAGAGGAGGGCAAACGAGTTTTCGGATCACTGATGGTACGTGTTCACCTATAAACTCTTTAAACATCCGACAACACACAACAGTGCATCGTTAGATGATGATCAACACAACAATGCTGGCCTTGGAGGTAGGAGTACGGATTTTTTGAAGGTATCCAGGTCGTATGAATCTAGAAATACCGCCGTAGAAAGTTAGTACCAATGGTACGTGGAAGAAAAGTCCTTGAAAACCGCACAGTAGTAAGTCGCCGCGCATATACGTGGTACGAAAGGTATTGGAGTATATCCAAATGGATCCAGTAATCAACAGCGTTTTGTAATCAGATTATGTTATTGAAATATTAATAACGTCTGCATATATTTAGAAGAAGAACCACTGATGAAAAAAAAGATTTTTTATTTTTCTTCCCTGAGCGGGTTAAAAGAGATTAAGGATAGTACACGGGAGTCTTATGTTTTTTTTTACAATACGAGAGATAATATTTTAAATGACTTTTCTACAAGGGCAACATCAGCCCCAAAGGCAGGTATTATATAACATAATTTAGAAAACGTCAAGAGTTATTCGAAGATACTCTCTGAAATTAGATATAATGCTATATTTTCTCATAAAGATAGCTAGCTACCTTCACGGCTCACATATCAGACGTCAAGTAAATTTCATGTCGATGTAATTTAACAATATTATCTTTCTTTGTGCTACGGGGAGTAACAACTGAGTTATGTGAAACTTAAGTAATAAATGTGTATTTACCCACAAATTGCCAGCTAAGCATTTCTAATTCTATAAAATGAAATTATAAGGAAATTTCAAATAGTTGAGAATTAATAAGGCTATTTTACGAAAGAAATTTGTTATTGAAGGGAAATACATATAGGGTACTGTTACAAGGTCTATAAAAACTCTCTGTGGAGTAAATAGTTCGAACTGATTTATCACTTTTAATTGAAAGATTATTTTAAATTAATTGCTGTTGAGAGCCTATAATTAGTTTAATACATATACCATCTGAATATTACAATTGTCGATGTTGATAATATTTAAATTTATTGAATTAATATAAACTGCGTGTAAAATCTTTTATTACCTTATTATTTTAGAATACTTTCTATTAGACATATACACCAAAAAGTCAAGGCATTGAAATGTGATCTCAAGGTGCTTAAGTGATAATTCGATCTAAACATTTATTATCACTCAATTTTTTTTTTGAGATCAGACTTTCGTTATAGAGATCAACTCCTGCATTATCTTTAAGACCACTCGCTGACGGAGTATTCTGTTGGGAATCCAGGAAGATTTGACAAAAGAACAGAAGACTGAGGAGATAGCGATTTATATCTTAATAACATATTGGTGATAACCAATATTACGATTTTTATAAAATAAATCAATAAATTAGTTTTTTGTAAGAGAACCCAGCACATATTAAGATTTTATTCCCGTGTCATGTCAGTTAGTGAAAAGTAAGTACTGTTAAACAAACTTTCTATTTGAAAACATCACTATGACTTTTAATAATAAGTTAAAAATGTCCTTCATTCCACTCCTAAGTTAATGTTTCCTTTTTCTCATTACTTAGACTAGATAGTGATCTTTTTTTTTTTTTTTTTATGTGAGAGGAGGGCAAACGAGCTGGCGGTTCACGGATGGACGTGATCACCGCCGCCCATGAACTCTTGCAACATCCGAGAATTTACAAGAGTGTTGCCGGCCTTGTAGGTAGGAATAAACGCCTTTTTTGAAGGTACCCATGTCGTACCGATCTGGAAATACCGCCGAAGGGAGTTCGTTCTACATTCGAGTGGTACGTGGAAAAAATGTCCTTGAGAACCGCACAGTGGAGGATCGAACCGCATCCAGGTGGTAAGGATGGTATTGGAGGCGATGGCACGCTGTGCGGTGATGAAATTCGGCGGTAGGCATCAGATCGAATAGTTCTTCGGAACACTCCCCGTTGTAAATGCGGTAGAAGACGCACAAAGAAGTCACGTCTCTACGCAATGCCAAAGAGTCCAGCCGTTCGCAGAACACCGGGTCCCCGACAATTCGAACGGCTCTCCGTTGTACGCGGTCAAATGGTAGAAGCTGATATTGGGGTGATCCGGACCAGAGATGAGAACAGTACTCCATGTGTGGCCGGACCTGCGCCTTATAGAGCGCAAGTCTTTGGCCAGGTTTGAAGTACTGCCTCGCTCTATTAAGCACTCCCAATTTCATCGAGGCCAACTTGGCCTTGCTCTCCAGATGACCACGAAACTGACAGTCGCTCGAAATGTCGAGACCCAGTATTCTGATACTTGGCGAGGCAATGAGGGGAGTGCTCTCGAAGGGCGGTGATACGACAAATGGGG
Source organism: Melinaea menophilus ssp. n. AW-2005 (assembly GCA_918358695.1). Taxonomy (NCBI): domain Eukaryota; kingdom Metazoa; phylum Arthropoda; class Insecta; order Lepidoptera; family Nymphalidae; genus Melinaea; species Melinaea menophilus. Next base: position 3,548,515 of record OU911046.1, on the reverse strand, counting down.
TTTTCTTAGTGGTGAACGCGCAAACCTGTGTCTTTAGGGGATTGAACTGAACGTGGTTCAGTTCACCCCACTCAGAGACCATCCCCAGGGAGGTCTCTATTGAAGACACAAGTTTCTTTCGGCACTCGTCGACGTTTTCCCGAGTGAGACCTGCACGGCCGGAATATACCGCATCCCCAGTACTGTCTTCCGCATAACAATGTATGTTGGAGATATCCAACATATCATTGATGTGCAGGAAGAACAGAGTTGGGGATAGCACGCAGCCTTGGGGTACACCAGCGTTCACGGGCTTGGGGTCCGATCAAAAACCGTCGAGAACGACCTGTATGCTCCGCCCAGTGAGGAAGCTGGTGATCCACTTGCATAAACTCTCGGGAAGCCCATAGGAAGGTAGCTTCGAAAGAAGCCCCTTGTGCCATACACGATCGAAGGCTTTCGCCATATCCAGACTAACTGCCAGACCCTCTCCCTTGCTTCCAATAACAGCTGCCCAACGGTGTGTAAGATACAACAGAAGATCACCAACCGATCGAACATGGCGAAAGCCATATTGCTGGTCATTGACCAACTGGTGATTCTCGAGGTAGGTTAGGAGCTGTTTATTGATAATGCTCTCCATTACTTTGGAGAGCAGAGAGGTAATGGCGATAGGTGTGTAGTTAGCTGGTTCCGAACTATCACTTTTTTTAGGGATCGGATGGACAAGGGCACGCTTCCATGTGACCGGGACTACGCCTTTAAGGTAGGAGTACCGAAATAGACGCGTTAGCACTGGAGTCAACTCAGGGGCACACGTTCGTACACCAATGGAGAAATGCCATCCGGCCCACTCGACTTATGAACGTCCAAGGAAAATAGAGACTGCCTAATAGTTTTCTGCCGAAAAACTATTTCCGGCATTGAGCTCTGACACCGCGGGATGATAGGCGGTGTCTTCCCCTGGTCGTATAAAGTCGAGTTGGAGGCGAAAAGAGTGCCCAAGAGATCGGCTTTCTCTTTTGCCGTGTGGGCCAGAGAGTCATTCCCCATGTGCAACGGCGGTAGGGACGGCTGGCTGAAGTTTCCCAGAGTGGCCTTTGAAAGCGCCCAGAATTTGCGCGTGCCAGGCGGGTACTTTGCCAGCTGATCCCCAATTTTGACGACATGCTTGAACTTTGCTCTAGCGATTTGCCGTTTGAAGAATCTGGAGACACGATTATATTTCCTCTTCAGAACTCTAGAGTTCGGATCCTTAGTGACTAACGCATTGACCCAAGCTTGATAAGCCTGCCGTTTGTCAGCTGCTGCAGCCCTGACAGACGCATCAAACCAAGGCCGCGATCTGCCACCAAGTGGTGCCACAAAGCTTGGTACAAATATTTCCATGCCCTGTAGTATCACATCAGCTACAGCCGCAGCGCAGTCACTAGGATCATCGGAAGGGAAACAAATCGGCCTCCATGGGTAGGATGCAAAAAAGGACCGCATTCCATCCCAATCCGCTGACTTGTAGTGCCAAACGCGTCGAGTCGCAGGTGTTGTACGAGCCGACCGTTGAATGGGCACTACACTCCGTACCAGACAGTGATCAGAGGAACCTAAGGGAGCCTCGACAGTGATCTGGTACTTTTCTGGATGTGTAGTCAGCAGAAGATCCAACAAAGAGGGCATGTGGCTGTCCACGTCCGGTAGACGAGTGTGCGTCTTTACCAGTTGGGACAGACCATTTGCCAGAGCAAAGTCAAACACAGATCTCCCCGCGTAGTCGGTGGCACGTGACCCTAGCCAATTGGCATGGTGCGCATTAAAGTCCCCTAGGACTACGACTTCGGCGGAGGGAGTCTGTGAAAGCAGATCGTCAATCTTCGCCTAAACATGGCCCAAGAGTTGATTCGTTTCTGCATTACCACTATGGGACCTGTAGAGGCACGCGTAGACTCTGACATGGTCGTCCATGTCCACGTATAGCCAGAGTATAGACAGGTCCCGACCTTCAAAAACCTGAAGGCGACGGTAGCAGATATCCTCCCTTACGAACACAGATACCCCGGCGTGTGGTATAAAATGGTTTTCTAGTTTATAACCGGGGTATGACAGGTACGCTGTGTCGCTAGGTTGAGATATCTGCGTTTCCGTCAGAAACAACAAGGCCGGCTGCGCCGTCTCTAGATGATAATGGACGGCGTTCAAGTTGGAATGAAGTCCCCGGATGTTGCAAAAGTCCACATTTAGAGTGGGTCGGGGTGCCGCTGCGTTAACACGTCGTTTGCCTTCATAAAACACAAAAGGCGATACTTTGCCCGCCCCAGATACGACGGGCAGCCCGAGCAAAATCCGAGAATCATTTCCCCGATTTTGCTCGGGGAGGGGGTCCCCGGCTTCATCAAAGCCGGTACCCTCCTGGGGTATTTTTCTTCTAGGCATCGCTTTCATGTTTGGCGCGGGGGGGAGGTTGGGCTTCCGGATTCTCTCACTCACCGTCGGAACATAACCAAATGTATTTGGTTACTACACGTCGGTCTTCTGTGAGAGGGTGGTCCTTCCCCGGTCGAGCCAGCCCAATACGAGTTGTAGTCGGATAACTACAGCTAGGCTCTACCACCTAGATGCATAGATCGGATTCCATCATAGTAACTATGTACATTTTATAATAACAACTATTAGGTATTTAATATATTTACAGAAATTATGTTGTAACTGCTATATTTTTTTATTTTAAGTTCACCTTCACAAGGTTTTTGAGTCATATTTCACAGAATTTTATTTACAATAGAGCTAAAAATAACTTGATACATTGAATGAAACATTGACCATAAAGACACTCCCAATCCATCTCATCAACTTGGAAGTCTTATTTATTGCTACATCATAAATTACATTGATAGTTACTTATCGCTTGTTCACATTCGCAGGTGGTAGTTGTAGCGATACAGTGGATAATAAAGTAAACAAATTAAAATAATAATTAAAAATAAAAAATGGGCGTCGGCAGATTGTAAAATCCGATGACAGTTCTTCTCATTGGATGGATCTTTCTGCTGGTGTACCTCAAGGCGGCGTACTATCTCCATTACTCTTTTCTATATTTATAAACGAAGTCTCTAAAATAATATCTTCTTCCTACCATCTCTATGCAGATGATTTACAGCTTTACAGACACGACACTTTTTCTACAATCGAACAGGGAATAGCATCTATCAACATCGACCTTGAAAACATACACCTATGGGCAGAAGAGTATGGTTTACTAGTTAATCCAAATAAGTCTCAAGCTATTATAATTTATAACAAGCAATCTCGCAATAAAATCAATTTTTCCACCTTGCCTTCTATTCTTTACGATGGTACTCCAATACAGTACCTAGATACGGTAAAAAATCTGGGATTAACCATGGACTCCCATTTCACTTGGGTAGCTCACTTCAGCGATATAAGCAGGCGCCTATATCGTTCGCTACACTCACTTAAACGTCTTCAAAATTTACTTCCCTTTAAAACTAAAATTATACTTGCCCAATCTCTCCTACTTCCTCTTCTTGACTATGCTGACATTTGTTATTTAGATGCGACTGAGGAGCTACTTGACAAATTCGATCGACTTCAGAATTTATGCATCCGTTTTATCTACGGGTTGCGTAAATTTGACCACATTTCGGAATACCGCCGTGAGTTAAAGTGGCTCCCTATCCGCTTCCGCCGGAATGTGCATGTATTAACACTTCTCTATAAAATTCTTCTAAAATCTTCTCCTTCTTACTTGCAAGATCTCTTTCAATTATGTCCACCTAGACAATTGCCTGAGCGATCTTGTGTTTCCTTAAAATTTCTTGAGGTGCCTCACTATAACACTGCCCATTACCGCAAATCCTTTTCTGTTCTTGCTCCTCAACTCTGGAACTCATTACCTCCTCACTTGTACGAAGACTGTCCCACTATTACTTCCTTTAAGTTTAGACTGAAGAATTACTTCCTCTCCCTCTAAAATGTCCTCGGTATATATATTATATTTATGTAAGTATGTATTTTATTTATATTTTTGTATATTTAAGAAATATGTGTTTATATATTCAGATATAAATGTGTATGTATGTAATTTGTATGTATTTAATATATATTTGAATATCTTTTTAATACTTTTAATATATATGTTTTTATATATTTTTTTTCGATATTTATTGTACCTATACCGCGATTATCAAAATATTTTTTCCGATAACGAAGGGTTTCTGGTAGAGATCTCTTTTAAGAGATAAGTCATCCTTTTTGTGTATACTTTATTTTAAATAAATTGTATATTGTGATTTACTGGTGCATAAATAAATAAATAAATAAATAAATAAATAAATAAATAAATAAATAAATAAATAAATAAATAAATAAATAAATAAAAATTTATTCTTACTGAGAACTGAATAAAGCCTTTTGTTTGAATTATAAAATAGGATTAGGATAATACAGGATGTATTAGTATCCAAAGGAAAATATCTCAATAGTCTTATAATATATCAATCAGTTAGTCTCTGTTTATAATTTTAATACATTATTTAATTCTTTAATTACATTGTAATTATATTAATTCAGTAATATTTTGTTAAGTTTAAGCGAAACGTCGAATTTTTTTCTAATATTTTTGTGTTAAAAATTAAAAGTAGTTGTTTATTAGTTTGTGATAAAAATTGAGGTTTTCTAAATTCATTAAATTCAAACTCAATTTAATTCGGGTGTTGAAAGTTATGATAATGATAAAATCCTAGAAACGACCGCTGCTGCTTGAGTCGCTATTAAACTGATATTGGTTTCGAGACTCCATTTGATATAATACCTATACTGGAGATCTTTTAAGGAATATGAAATTTAATAATAATAAATTTTCGATCCCTTTTCTTCTTTTTTTCTTTTTTTATTTATTATGGATAAGTCTGATAGTTTATTGTTATTTCAAGATTTGCAAGTACTACATTAATCATAATTACATTTTTTCAGTTTATTAAAGACTCATGTTATTCGATTTTAAAAGGTCTTTTATATCAATATAATTTGAACACTTTGAAAACAGCGGTGTTCAATCAGGTGACAGTACTGTCCATCGCATTAGTCCAAAATGACTGAACCATTGTTGTTTCACATTTCACCTAATTAGTACAATAATTATCAATATTGTTGCAAAGAGAGACGGTAGTTTATTATTTAAAATTTCGACGCATGGGTCATTTTTATGGTGCCTTCGGAAAGCCGGTTGTCATGACTAGGGTTGATAATTAAGCGAAAAATATATTTTGAAAAGGAAAAGAAATTGACAAATATATTCATAGTGTAGTTATTTTAGTGAATTGATCTTGCGTAAATCTTGTTGTAGATATGTTGCGTTAATTGGTGACTTTAAGCCACAAATTGTAGCATCATATTTAGCAAGAAACTAGTTAACAAGGGGCTTTTTGTAATGAACTGATGTATTTCGTTTCTATTGATATGATGATATGTAAAGAGTGGATTACATACGATAAAAATATAATTGTGAAATAATAGTAAATACATAAATAAAACAACGTATCTATCTAAACGTTTGAAACTAATGAAAGCTATTTTTATATTATATTTAGCAGCATTTTATTAATACGTCAAATTTATAACTTAAATAAAACACTAAATATAAATAATAAAACAGTGAATAATTTATACTTATTTTGAAAAACTTAGAGTAACCTTAAGCTGAAAAGAAAGAATACGAAAATTAATAAAGAATTCGAAATGTCACAGACTTATTATTAAGTCTTTTTAACAAGGCGTCATCAGATATTTAATCAACGTAATATATTTTAACTACATGATTGTAAAAATGAGAATGTTTAATCAATATTTAAATTATTACAAACTAAGGTTTCTAAGGAAGCTCTCGTTTGCATATCTAGTTTAGGGTAACGGCCCGCTTCGATTGCCGGGATTTGGTTGGATATATGCGATCGCGATCTTGCTTATCCGCTTTGGATTTATTTGTACAACGGTTTGTGGGAGAATAAAAATTAATAAATGCTGCGTAAACTACTTCATCCTTCTTAACAAATGGTATCTTGTTAACGTAATGTCACGAGAAATACTGTTTTCAATAACTTTTATGTCAAGATTTATTTTAAGATTGAAATAAATTAACACTTCTTTTCGAACCCTCCATTTTTACGCAAAATATATTACTTTGTTGTAATTTCTGTTGTTTTTTTTTTTCATATATAACTATTGTTGAAGACAACCCAATATTTTTCATTCGGAATCATAAATACAATATTTATTATAATCTGAAAATTATGTGTGAATAATCTGTTACTAGTATCCGTTAAACTAACACGATATTTTGGAAACGTAATAAACCATTTTTTGATACTACTATTACATTTTTACTTTTTTACGCCCTCGTCAAAAAAGGTATATTTTTGTTGCAGGTCAGTGAACCGCTACGTTTGAGCTTCCATTTATTTTTATTTTTTCAGATTCAATTTGTTGGTGTATTCTTTCTGTGTTCTAGTGTCCACTTTCATTTAAAAATGTTTTGATTGGTGTGTGTAATGGGTCTGGAACAAATAAAGGTAAAATTTAAGTTAGGTCGTTATCAACTAAATAACATTTATTTCATAAGGTTTCTTTGTAAAATTTATCCAAAAACATTTTATAAAACAGCCAAACTCTTATATGATTATCTAATAATATGTTGGAATAGTTGACAGTCGTATGAATTTAAAATCACTTTAAAGTAAAAGATCTAGTTAAAATATTAAATGAAATAATGAACGTAGTAACCACTTTATTACCTTAACATATAGAGTATAAACTTAAATAATAATTTAAAAGGATTGCACTATTACTTTCTTTTTCTTCACTATAAATATTAGAATATAAGACTGAGCACAAAGATATTTGTTTGTACATATTTTATTTTAAATAAATAATATATACTAATAGGACCGTTACAAGTGGGCCTCTTTTTTATATAAAAAATTGAGAGAAAAGAGATATAATGATATTTTTTGTATCTTGTGGTTTTAATAGAAAGCTTAGAAACTGTTCCATTTTTTTGTCAATTTTAGGAATTCAATATACACCTTATTACAAGTACAACTTCACGTGCCAAATAAACGGTATTCACAAGAATAAATCAAGATTATAAGAGTAAAGTTATTGAAATCAATTTTATCAATTTGGTAGCCTGACCTACCACTACAACCTCACATTGGCAACTTTACATTGCTTCTCTTGATTCTAAGACTTTACGAAACTCTTCATTTAATTTTGCTACAATGTCAATGGAAATTGTGAAGCCTGTGATGAAAACTAGTCACTTATTTGCATAAAGTTGGTAAGAGTAGGGCAGAGAGGTAGTGACAGTGGTAATAGAAATAGAGAAAGCAGACCGTACTAAAAGACGCTGGCAGTTAAAAATGAAAATTTGTTGTTTAATTATAAACATTGTTATCACTAAATTAAGCCAGCTTAATTACAGCATTAATTCATGATTATCAACTTTATTAAAAGCATTACTGATGTCAACTAAGTCAATAATCGTAACTTTATATTTTCGATTGCAACACGAATTTAATCCATTACTTTTATTCATATTTCATATTTCATATCACTACTCGTTCTGTGAACAGTAGACCTCAGTACGTTAGGGGATGAGACAATGTTTTAAGTGCCTTTCCAAAAAGGAATAAGTATACCTATGTATGTATGTAGGTACATAACTACCGAATGAAGTTTGGCTCCACCAAATAATAACGGAGTTATTCAACTTTAAAATTTTTGATAATTCGGTATGGCCGCCATTTTATATTTTGAAATAACAAAAAAATACCTTAGATTTCGGCAAAGAATACTTAGACGAAATTTCAGCCCGCTAGCTGCCGTAAAGTTAGTTTTTGGTGTACGGATCACAAATCTGCCATTTTGAATTTTTTCACCCAAGCAAAAAAACGGCTCGACATAAAAATTTAAATAATTCAAAGAACACACCTACCAATTTTCGTGATGACTGCCTGAAAAATACGCCTGCTACGCCAAAACAAAAACTGAAATCAGCGCCATTTTGGATTTTTTCTCCCAGTAAGAAAAATGGCAGTACAAAAAAAATGAAAATAATTCAAAGAACATGATCACCAATTTTTGTGGCGATCGGATGAAAATTGCTCCTACTACGCCAAAAACAAAACTAAAAAACGCTGCCATTTTGGATTTTTTGGCCCAATAAGAAAAACGGCTCGACATTAAAATGCAAATAATTCAACGAATACGCCTGCTGATTTTTGTGACGATAGAATGAAAAATATGCCGGCTACGCCGGAGCAAACGTATTGAAGTACATACGGAAAAATAGCAGATTGGGCCTATCTAGTGGAAACGTAGTCCTTTAGATAAACGCTTCGCTACGCTCAGCGTTCGTCCTTTGGTCAATTACTTTTATTCCTTCCTTCCTTCCAAGGACGTTGTAGGTAGGACGAAACATTATTTTATTATAACCCTATTATTTCTCAATGTTAATAATTCTCTAGAAATAATGTTTCTTAGGTAGTCAACTACTCTACGGGTAATTATAATGTGAAAGTCTACAGGTAAAATCATTCGTTTATTGAATGTATAGCTTATATGGTTACTCCGCCAAATTAACGACGTTGTAACCACAAAGCATTGACATAAGGGTAAAAAATATTCAGCATTATGCTACCAATATAATAATTCATAACTACAGTAAACATTAAATTCAAATTATTAAAAGATTTCTCAAAATGGCAACAATCATTTTCTAAATGATTTTGAAATATCAGAGACTAATTATTTATCTTTAGTTTCCTGTTAACAAATATATAATAAACTTATCTTCGGAACTTAATACCAACGAACAAAAAAAAAATAGAATATTACAGAAATATTTTGAATATATATTTGAGTAATTCTTACTTCACTTTGCACATTGCATTGTATTGCATTTGTATTGAATGATCTACTGATCATACTGAAAATATAAAAAGGTATGCCTTGGTGGGCAATGGAGCGTTTGAAACGAATAAGTGTATAATTACGATTATAGGATCTCCCCATTTGCTCCTTTTTTCCTTAGTAAATTTAATTCACAAACCTTTTAAATTTTGAGAAAAGAAAGAGTGTAAAAGAGTAAACATCAGTCTCTTCCTATTATGAAACAAACAATTCTTGTGCAAAGTGCTCAGGACAGTTATTTTTATCTTGTTTTCATTTTGTGGGAGCTTTGGTCGGTTATTTTATGCGGTTTCGATAAAAAAACAACTTCATCACGTCTTGTTGGTGTAACGTAAATGCATAGATAAGAAAACTAAAATTTCATTTAGAGTACAATGAAGAGCTATTTGATAACTCGACGATTTAAAGAATATGGAAATTAATGAAATTTTTCTACAAAAGTCACTTTTAGATCGTTCCTTAATAAGTTGTACCTATACCATACATACTACACGTGATGAGATAATGTGGTTATAAAATATGCAGTCAAAGACATATAAAACAAAATGTCAACTAACTAGTAATATACAAATATTATTCTTAATATATACCTATTGACTATTATTTTTAGTTAGTTTTAGAGATATTGTGATGAATCAGTGCATATATGGGCATCTGTAGATATAAAAATTAATTTCTGCTTAAAAATGATGTGTATAGAAGATTTTAAGTTATACTGAAAAAATATGTTAATCCGCTAATCCTCAGCAAAGCAGATGAGCTAAACTCAGCTCAAACGAAAGTATATTTTATTTTTCTTGTCTTCTGACACTTTCATAAACAATGTAACTAATCAACTTAGGAGTTTAGGTTAATTAGGTAAGTTACATTAAAATAAAAAAAAAGTTTTTACGAACGAATTTTGTTCGTTCTGTATTGTTTTCACTTTTCTCGAAAGGATGGAATTTTCATTACTGTCGAGAGATGGCGCTGTTTATAATTTACTGATTTAATTTATATTCATATTTAATTATATTACTATTTTGTATTATTATTAATCACAGTTTTTTGCATTTTTTTAGTAATTATAAATAAACATGTATTTAACATTTTCTTTTCTTCAATAAATAATAATCATTTTACTTAAAAATCACTTGTTTTTAATTTAATAGTCCGAAGTCATTTAATTAACTTTGTGACGACTCATCGTTCAGGAATTAACCCCCTACGCACAGTTCGTCACTTCTTCAAGCTGAGTCTGATTAAGTATGAATTTTCAATGTCAATGTATAAAATGTGAAATTCAATATTAGTAACAGAAGATTAAAAATAAAGTCATTGAATGCCTAGTTATAAAATAACATTTATTTATATATATATATATATATATTATACATTTTATTATTTTTATATTATACATTTTATTGAAGAGGACTTTGAGCCAGTTATTAGTAGTATGATATTTAGTGTTTTTATATTGACTATAATTTTATAGTCAATAATAAAATAATTAAGAATGTTCTTTCATAGTCACTTCTAGGTGACTATGAAACCAGGCAGGGGATGAAGCGTGGGAGTTACATAAAAAATACAATATATCTATTAGTATTAATATAAATAATAGTAAAAAAATGTTTGTTTGAGTGGAATCTAATAGGAAATTCGAAGAAAAAAAAACTACATAAAAACTACAGATTTAAAATGAACTAAAGTAATACTACTTTAGTTGATTTTACAACCCTAAGATAATCTCTTGACACATTTTATCCGAAGTTTTCACTTCTTATTCATAAAGCAATCAACCAAAAAACGTAAATAAATGATTTGGAAAGTTATCTTCTCAAAAACCACAGATAATTCTAATATTAGTTATCTTTTGCTAGATATACTAATGCGTTAGACATATCCTTCGAGTATCCACATACTTAAAACGGCATACAGAAAATAGTAAAAAAAAATAATTCTAACCACCTTTTCTTGTAATCGCGAGACTTTTCTTCTGTATAATTTTTTCGGTGATACAAAATTAAAAGTTCTTTTCATGTCGTACTATATATACTAATATTGTCATTTTAGATAAGATTGATTGCTATGTGGTCCAGTTGGTTCAGTGAATTGCACCTGATAAATATGTCCCGACCACTATTGAATACGTGTCGTACAATACAATGAAATTTATTTTGAATAGCCGTACATTTCTTATAAAAATAATATTTAGATTCCAAAAAGGGCTTTGAGTAGAGTTCAATATTTTCATATTTTATCCTATTACATCTAATTGTGGGCAATAACAAATTATTAAGACTACTATCATTATTATGAAAACACTGATGAATATAAATCATGATAGTTGGATAAGTATATATATATAAGATATAGGATTTGTTTAACGAGAAGTGAATGTGAATTATGAAAATTTTCTTTTAATTTATAGCTAGATCATGTGCCCATTTACTTATAAGATTAAAATTATATTTTGTTTGTCTTTTTCTAGGCCTTATAGACAACCAATAGACACGTATAAAAAGAAAATTGATACACACAATCTGAAGACCTCAAATTATACGTATCGTTAACATATAAATAGCCCATGGGAAAGATTATAGACCTTTAACTGTGCTTTTAGATCGTGGGATCTTAGCACTGAATGTGTTTGCTACTTTAAGTTGTGTACCTGATATTGTGGTAGTGTTTAATAATCCTAGGATAGGATTCTATTATCATATAGTATATTAACATATCATAAGCCCTGTTAAGACTCATGTATAAGGCAAATACGTAAATAATCGTTGTGTGAATAATTATCCTAATTTAATCTGTAGATAGATATACGCAATATTTGTGCAAGGCATTTATTATTTCTTATAAACACAATCTGTTTTTTTTGTTATTTATTTTGGTAGTAAACTGTTATGTACAAGTGTTGTTATTTTTTTTAACAATGTCTTTAAAGGTATTTACAAAATGTTTAGAATTAAATGTTTAAATAATATATTAGTTAGACGTCTTCATAGATAACTAAGTAACCACATCTAAAATTTTTTAAATGATGGAAATATTTATTTGTTTTCTTACGATATCTATAATATGCTAGTATATTTTGTACATTATTAAGATTTTTTATGCCAGATGTTGTCTATTTCATACTTTTTCTTAAACATGTCAATTTACATGACTCACGTTTGTTTTTATTAGAAAAAACGCTCCTATATTAATATATATGTGTTTATTAGACTTATTTTATTGTATTAAATAATAATAAATTAACAGTAATACATTCGCAAGTAAATCGAATCGTACATGAGGTTAGATGAGATTCAAACAAGATTAATGTCTCTCTAAAATCAACACCCAACAGAATATTTTTTTATTAGTAATATAGTTGATACAAGTTTTATTTTATTTCAGTCGAGACATTAGTGAGTGTGCAAAGCTTAAAGATCATTAGGGAGAAATTCTGATGAGTCTTCTAACGTAACATTCTCTCGAGTGTGAAGTAGAGGTCTAGTCGTTAGGAAGATGCAATTTGCTTGTTAATTTACATTTTCCTAGACGTAGATGCTTAATAAACTCACAAGTTTCTCAATTAGCTCTGTAATCTTCGCTCGTGTTATAAAGGTGCTATAAATCGATTTAAATGATACAGAGATACTGTTGAAACAAGTTTTAGACTGATGTTCTTGCAATTGATTTTCTATGGAGTTTAAATGTTTCAGCGTGGAAACATGCAATGTATAGTTGTGTAATCCATGTACTTCAAATTTAATTTTAAAGACATATCAATTCAATATTATTTACACATTTTATTTTCTATATCTACATTTTTTATGTGACCTTGAGTTATTTTTAAAGTATTTATGAGTTCTTTATATGCAATAAAAAGATAAATAGTAACCTCATATCCTATATTGTTACTAAAGCTGTTATTTTATATATTTTTATACTTAAATTTTAATATTTGAATACTTAATATTTGAATACTTAATTGTGCTGTATAAAATAAAAAGAAAACAAAAAAGATAATAAAACAAAAACAGAGATAAATCGTGCAAAGGCGATTACAGACAATCTTTGAAGACAATTAACAATAAGAGATAAAAAGAGATAATGCCAAACAGACATAGAGGCGCTCTCAATCGTGCGAATTATTGAACTATTCTGCATTGAGCTTAATGAATATACTATCTGATGCGTGTATAGACCCTCTCTGGTGACTTTGATGAATTTGAAAATAAAATGGAGGAAATTTTAACTAAACTTTGTCATAGTCGGTGATAGTGTGCGATGACTTTAATGTATATATATTACAAGTAACTAGAGTACTTTTGTTTAGTTTGTTTAAATCAACTAGAAAAGACTTGTTTATTTTTAGTTATTTTCATAATATTTTGTCTTACAGTATTTTATTATGGGGCAGTGCTCCATTTTAACTTTATTTCTTGCAAGCAAATTATTTATAGAAACATTTATTTTACAAACTATTGAATAATATTACAATCATTTATAAATAACGGGTATGTTTTGGTAAAAGTCCCATTCCAAAAAGTATATTCCAATATTCAAATAGCATAGAGTATTTGTCCTCTCACAAAGAGTAACATCGTATAAAATATAGAACATAAATATAAAATTTTGTACATGGTAAGAGTCCAGACGGTTTTATATATAAGTAAATACAAATAAGGAGACCAAAGTAGTTAATTATGTGTAGTAAATAGAAGAGAAAATAACTTTATATTTTTTTTATTTTTTTTGTAAGAGATGGGCGAACGAGCTGGCGGGTCACAGGTTGACGTGACCGCCGCCCATGAACTCCTGCAACATCCGAGGACTTACAAGAGTGTTGCCGGCCTTAAAGGTAGGAGTAAACGCCTTTTTTGAAGGTACAAATGTCGTACCGAACTGGAAATACCACCGAAGGGAGTTCGTTCCACAAGCGAGTGGAACGTAGAAAAAAGGTCCTTGAGAACCGCACAGTGGAGGATCGCCACGCATCCAGGTGGTAGGGATGGTAAAGGAGTCGATGGCGCGGTGTGCGGTGATGAAATTCGACGAAGATGCACAGAGAAGCAACGTCTCTACGCAATGCCAAAGAGTCCAGCCGTTCGCAGAGCACTGGATTCCCGACAATCCGAACGGCTCTCCGTTGTACGCGGTCAAATGGTAGAACCTGATATTAGGGTGATCCGGACCAGAGATGAGAACAGTACTCCATGTGTGGCCTGCGCTTTGTAGAGTGCAAGTTCTTGGGCAGGATTGAAATACTGCCTCGCTCTATTGATCAATATAGTTTACTACTATATATAGTTTATAATATATATATAAGTATAAAATAGACATTTAAAAAAAAATCTTTTTAAAATTGTTTTTCACAACATTCTTTTATTTCCAAATAACTCAAATAAAATATATCATAACCAGTGAAGAGCAGGCGACAGAGACTCAGCAAGGCCTGTCAGGCTTAAAATAATCGTCAACATTGTATCTGTTAATACACAGACATAACTTATTTTTTGAATTTGTTAAAATGTTAGTAGGGAGCTTATCAATATAGTAATATATTATATACAATACTCAATAAAAAAAAAAACCTATAAAAGAAATGCCTTAAAAATATTAAATCTTATTGTTTAACTACCTCATTATAAATATATACACTTATAAGAGATTCTTTTATGTAAATGAATAAACTCTAAATACTGTATCGTTTTTTCAATAAAAGTTAGCATGCTCAGACTGTTTATTTATTTCTTCTTGTACTCTGTAATTTTTTTTGTGATGATGATGATGATCATGTACAAAATAAATAAAAGCGAATACTTATACCATAATAAATTTAAGTTATTTTAAAACGATGGTATATTATTTCATCTTATATTTTTATTTATTTAGCTTCATGCCATATCCCTTGCGGGGTAGCCAGAGACGACGGAGCGCCAAACGTTACGGTCCCTGCATACCTCTTTCGCCTCGGCCACAGACATCAACCTCTTCATACACGCCCTCCGGGGGGTCCTCATACTTTTTACGTGACCTTCCTCCAGTATCTTAGATAGTGTGTTTTCGAAGGTCACTCGAGGCCTCCCCCTGTCTCTCTTACCGCTCACTTTTCCTGTATAAATCTTTTTTACCATTCCTTCATCATTCATTGGTTCGAAGTGCCCAAGCCACCTGAGCAAGTTCTTCTTCATCCTCACCGTAATATCTTCACTAATACCTGCCATTCTGTCGATCTCTTCATTGCAAATTCGATCAGCTAGACTGACTCCGCACATTCTGCGAAGAGATCGCATCTCCACAGCGTTCATCTTTCTTACATTCTTCTTCTGTGTTACCCATGTTTGGCTGCCGTATAACAACGTCGGTAGCAAAACCGCATTGTGTACAGCCAAACGTGCAGCTATGCTGACGTTTCGCCGTCTCAACAATGCAGCCAAAGCACCGTTGACTGTATTACCGGCAGCAATACGTCTTTCCACATCCATTTCGTATCTTCCGTCTCTGCTAAATATACTTCCCAAATATACCACTTCATTTACTTGTTCTATTATCTTATCATTCACATTGATCTTACATTTTGTTCTTTCTTCATTTTTTTCAAATATCAGAACCTTCATCTTATCTACATTCAGTCAGGGTTTAGACCATTATTTTCACACCCATCTTTTTTTTTTTTTTTTTTTTTTATGTTATAGGAGGGCAAACGAGCGTGCGGGTCACCGTTAATATGTGATCACCGCCGCCCATGAACTCTTGCAACATCCGAGGATACACAAGAGCGTTGCCGGCCTTGGAGAAAGGAATATATGCCTTTTTTGAAGGTACCCATGTCGTATCGATCTGGAAATACCGCCGAAGGAAGTTCGTTCCACATTTGAGTGGTACGTGGGAAGAAAGTCCTTGAAAACCGCACAGTTGAAGATCGCCACGCATCCAGGTGGCATGGATGGTAAAGGAGGCGATGGCGAGCTGTGCGGTGGTGAAATTCGGCGGTAGGCATCAGATCGAATAGTTCTTCGGAACACTCCCCGTTGTAAATGCGGTAGAAGACGCACAAAGAAGCCACGTCTCTACGCAATGCCAAAGAGTCCAGCTGTTCGCAGAGCACCGGGTCCCCGACAATCCGAACGGCTCTCCGTTGTACGCGGTCAAATGGTAGAAGCTGATATTGGGGTGATCCGGACCAGAGATGAGAACAGTACTCCATGTGTGGCCGGACCTGCGCCTTGTAGAGCGCAAGTCTTTGGCCAGGTTTGAAATACTGCCTCGCTCTATTGATCACTCCCAATTTCGTCGAGGCCAACTTGGCCTTGCTCTCCAGATGACCACGAAACTGACAGTCGCTCGAAATGTCGAGACCCAGTATTCTGATACTTGGCGAGGCAATAAGAGGAGTGCTCTCGAAGAGCGGTGATACGACAAATGGGGTTTTCTTAGTGGTAAACGCGCAAACCTGTGTCTTGTCGGGATTGAACTGAACGTGGTTCAGTTCACCCCACTCAGAGATCATCCCCAGTGAAATCTCTATTGAAGACACAAGTTACTTTCGGCACTCATCGACGTTTTCCCAAGAGAGACCTGCACGACCGGAATATACCGCATCCCCAGTGCTGTCATCCGCATAACAATGTATGTTGGAAATATCCAACATATCATTGATGTGCAGGAGGAACAGAGTTGGGGATAGCACGCAGCCTTGGGGTACACCAGCGTTCACGGGCTTAGGGTCCGAGCAAAAACCGTCGAGAACGACCTGTATGCTCCGCCCAGTGAGGAAGCTGGTTATCCACTTGCATAAACTCTCGGGAAGCCCATAGGAAGGTAGCTTCGAAAGAAGCCCCTTGTGCCATACACGATCGAAGGCTTTTGCCATATCCAGACTAACTGCCAGACCCTCTCCCTTGCTTTCAATAACCGTTGCCCAACGGTGAGTGAGGTATAACAGAAGATCACCAGCTGATCGACCATGGCGAAAGCCATACTGCCGGTCATTGATCAACTGGTGATCCTCGAGGTACGTTAGGACCTGTCGGTTTATGATAATCTCCATTATGTTGGAGAGAAGGGAGGTAATGGCGATAGGTCTGTAGTTAGCTGGGTCCGAGCTATCACCTTTTTTAGGGATCGGATGGACAAGGGCACACTTCCATGAGACCGGGACTACGCCTTTAAGGTAGGAGTGCCGAAATAGACGCGTTAGCACTGGAGTCAACTCAGGGGCACACGTTCGTAACACCAGTGGAGAAATGCCATCCGGCCCACTCGACTTATGAACGTCCAAGGAAAATAGAGTCTGCCTGATAGTTTTTTGCCGAAAAACTATTTCCGGCATTGAGCTCTGACACCGCGGGATGATAGGCGGTGTCTTCCCTTGGTCGTCCAAAGTCGAGTTGGAGGCGAAAAGAGTGCCCAAGAGATCGGCTTTCTCTTTTGCCGTGTGGGCCAGAGAGTCATTCCCCATGTGCAACGGCGGTAGGGACGGCTGGCTAAAGTTGCCCAGACTGGCCTTTGAAAGCGCCCAGAATTTGCGCGTGCCAGGCGGGTACTTTGCCAGCTGATCCCCAATTTTGACGACATGCTTGAACTTTGCTCTAGCGATTTGCCGTTTGAAGAATCTGGAGGCACGGTTGTATTTCCTCTTCAGAACTCTAGAGTTCGGATCCTTAGTGACTAACGCATTGGCCCAAGCTTGATAAGCCTGCCGTTTGCCAGCTGATGCAGCCCTGACAGACGCATCAAACCAAGGCCGCGATCTGCCACCAAGTGGTACCACAGAGCTTGGTACAAAAAGTTCCATGCCCTGAAGTATCACATCAGCTACAGCCGCAGCGCAGTCACTAGGATCGTTGGAAGGGAAACAAATCGGCCCCCATGGGTAGGATGCAAAAAAAGACCGCATTCCATCCCAATCCGCTGACTTGTAGTGCCAAACGCGTCGAGTCGCAGGTCTTGTGCGAGCTGGACGTTGAATGGGCACCACACTCCGTACCAGACAGTGATCAGAGGACCCTAAAGGAGCCTCGACAGCGACCTGGTACTTTTCTGGATGTGTAGTCAGCAGAAGATCCAACAAAGAGGGCGTGTGGCTGTCCACATCCGGTAGACGTGTGTGCGTCTTTACCAGCTGGGACAGACCATTTGCCAGAGCAAAGTTAAACACAGATCTCCCCGCGTAGTCGGTTGCACGTGACCCTAACCATTCGGTATTGTGCGCGTTAAAGTCCCCGAGGACTACGACTTCGGCGGAGGGAGTCTGAGAAAGCAGGTCGTCAATCTTCGCTTGAACGTGGCCCAACAGTTGATCTGTTTGTGCATTACCACTATGGGACCTGTAGAGGCACGCGTAGAATCTGACGTGATCGTCCATGTCCACGCGCAGCCAGAGCACGGACAGGTCCCGACCTTCAAAAATCTGAAGGCGACGGTAGCAGATATCCTCCCTTACGAACACAGATACCCCGGCGTGTGGTATAAAATGATGTTCTAGTTTATACCCGGGGTATGACAGGTACGCTGTGTCGCTAGGTTGAGATATCTGCGTCTCCGTCAAAAACAACAAGGCCGGCTGCGCCGTCTCAAGGTGGTAGTGGACGGCGTTTAGGTTCGAATGAAACCCCCGGATGTTACAAAAGTCCACATCTAGAGTGGGGCGGGGTGCCGCTGTTTGCCGTCGTTTGCCCTCAGGAAACACAAAGTGCGATACTTTGCCCGCCCCAGATACGACGGGCAGCCCGAGCAAAATCCGAGGATCATTCCCCCGATTTTGCTCGGGGAGGGGGTCCCCGGCTTCATCAAAGCCGGTACCCTCCTGGGGTATTTTTCTTTTTTGCATCGCGTTCATGTTTGGCGGGGGGGGGGGGTTTGGGCTTCCGGATTCTCTCACTCACCGACGGAACATAACCAAATGAATTTGGTTACTACACGTCGGTCTTCTGTGAGAGGGTGGTCCTTCCCCGGTCGAGCCAGCCCAATACGAGCTGCAGTCAGATAACTACAGCTAGGCTCTACCACCACTCAAACCATCTTTCAAAGTGGTGACCAATGCCTGCAAATCGCATTCTGATGATGTAATGAGCACTGCATCATCTGCATATAGCAAGCAATTGACCTTAAGGTCACCTACTTTCACTCCCATATCATCCCTTTAACGCCTTGGAGACAATTATCCAAATACAAATTGAACACCTAAGCTGACATATCGCAACCTTGCTTAAAACCCTATTCGATATCAAACCAGGGCGATATGTCAGCTCCTAGTAGCACACAGGCTGAGAGATCTCTGTAAAGAGACTTTATAACCTGTAGCAAGGGTCTGCTCACATTGTATTCCAAATCCACATAAGCACAGAAAACCTTTTGGTTTATATTATTTCAATTATAATTATAATTACTTTTGTATACCTACTACATCATAAATCCCAGAAGATGAATATATTTATTTAAGAACGAGAATAAACATTTAAGATGTACTAGAAAATACGACTCATAAAACACTACACGTGACTCCAGGAGATCCGGTAAGGAATGATTTTGTAACGTAATATAAAGATAATAGCTTTTTTATTTGTTAGAATTACATACAAATCGTTACATTATGACAATGGTACTGTATTTTTGTTCGTGCAATTGTTGGTATCTAGGGGATTGCATTTTATTTTAAATAAATACTTTGTAAATATGTTAAATATTAATTTAAAACTTAAACTCACATTACTTGATTCTTTATATTTTTGGTTCAAACAATCAAAGTGACAAATAATAATAATCTGCATCACTTGTTGTTTTTTTTCTTACATTTTGTAATATTATAAAATATTTAAAAGAAATAATGTCATAAAGACCACAGCCATTTCGGCGCCAAAATAAGTAATCTTTCAACATTTTTTCTAGCAATATTTATAACATAAACTATTCATGTACGTGATAAATGAAGATAGTACACATTTCTTTTTTTGGATCTTACGACATTTGTAATGGCATCCTTCCTGCAAGAAGAAATTACTCAACCTTTTTGCGTAGCATGTTAGATGCCACAAAATGAGTCCAATTTATAATATACTATTGATATTTGTTGTAATTGGCTGACAAATTAAGGGCTTTGTAAGCGTCAGAATGTCATTAAATCAAACTTTATTTTAATATTATATTTAAAAACATCATATTGGTTATGCAACATAAAGTAAAATTTTGAAATATTTTCAATAAGGTTTTTATGTCAGCACTTCCTTACACGTTAAACCTTATGTACAGCAGTTGATTAAACGTTTTACAGTTTCATATATATTTTTACATCTTCGGCTAAATATTTAGAAAATACTATCCAGATATATGAAAAAGCTTTTTGAATGTATTTTATTTATTTATTTAAACTTTATTGTATAAACCTAAACTGTAACTAAGGAATACAAATGGCGGACTTAATGCCAGTTGGCATTCTCTACCAGTCGACCCGTGGAGTTGGTGACAGGGTGTAGTAGGTGCACACAATAGACATATTAATGTATTATTTAATGACATATAATATAAAGTCTACACACACAGTCACAGTCTAGATACATTACTAATGATGAGTCTAACACAGCATGAGTGCTCATAGGGAACGCGGTCACTTGATTAATAGCTGAATTACCAACATCTTTGCGTTTAAACCAGTTCACACTTCCTATATTAATTACACTCTAGGATTTTATAGTCTTGTGTCCTTAACTGTTTTGGCTATTATTATGTTTAGCAAGATTAAATAATGTACATTTATTATTTTTGTTCTATAACATTATTTTAATTATAATTATAAAATACCAGCGAAACGAGTCGATATTGAATAATATAAAATAAAATAATCAATTTATTAATAACTTAAATATGATTTTTATTAATTTGCTTTCAATTTTGTCTGAACCAAGGTATCACTCTGAATTACCTCTGTTATTACCTTACTCTGAAATACCCTCAGAAAAAAAGAATATACCCTTCCCAAAAAGTTATAAATACAGTGCGTGAACCATATTGGCGGGCAATTACCATCTTGTTCTTGGGTCAAACGGACGTATTCATTTTGTTATTTCGGTGTTAGTGTAAAAGTGTGTGTGGCAGTGGTCACGTAAGCCATTTTTATTTCATTTTGCTTTTGTGTTTTAAAAAGAGTAATCGTTACGTTGTTATTTTAGTTGAGACTTGATTATTATTGTTAATTTGATTACTTAGTTAATTTTATAATTTTCTTATATATGAATAAATTGTAATCTTTGTTGCATTCGTTATTTTTTTAAGTGTTTTCTACTTCTGATTCTTATAATATTTATATTTAATTATTAGCTGTGTCCACGACTTCGTTCGCGCGGAATATGTTTTTTGAAATATAAGAAGCATTAACAAAATTAAGTAAATTATGCAGTTTAATATAAAATAGGGTGGGTAGGTATAGTATCTCCTTGTTGAACACTTTAATAGGATGAAAAATGAAACCTAATTTTAATTAGATGACATTTTATATGACAAGATAATCTCGATATACATATGTCCTTTATCTATGTGTTGAGCCCTTTTCTTTATTCCATTTTAAGCGCAGTATTTGTCTCCACAAACAGCGAGTTAAAGGTCCAAGGTGCTGGGTCCACAAACTAGCTAACAGCTCAGTAACAGTATTTTCACAATGCGATGTATGTACGTATGTATGCTAGTTGACTTAGCGCTTGATAGATTTAATAGTGAATTGACTACTTAAACCAACCCTTGCCCGAGCCTAATTTATAATATTCGACAACAAAACCTAGGAGTTATAGACTGTGATGTATTGTCGTTTACTATAGTTAGAATATTTTTACATTATTTCAATGATATCAAGAAACAAATTTAAGTAAAATTTAGAGATTCAAATATTAGAAATTACCAAAATACAAAATGTGGGAAAATATGACAGGTTTGATATTTAGGTAGAATTGAATAATTAGGGAAGAAGATTCCTTTTAAAATGTTTTTATATTACTTAACTAGTTTTATACATATCAAAATTATTCTGTTAAAAAATTGGAAATAAATATTTTAATTGAAATTAAAATTAAAAAATATGTATTTTATTAATAATATAAACAACTTTCGTACCTTATCATGGGATTTACGGCACTAATAGAAGAATACTAAACTGAGTGTAACTTAAATAAAATGTAACTATATTACAAGCACAGTTATTTAATTAAAATCGGAGTTTTATTATTGCTGCAAGTGATATTACAAATAACAACAAATAATTAATTGTCTAATTCATATTCCAAATTATATTTAAAGACTTTAACTTTACTTTTCTAAATAAATAAGATGTATGTAATAAACCAGGTTAATATGCAAGTTCATATTTACATATTTGACAAGCTTTGTAACAAATATAAAGTAACAAGTACAAGTTATGAATAATTAACAAATCCTTTTTTATATTGTTCACTCTTCATTATCCTTCCTGCATCAGTGTCTTCACTGCACAAGTAGCATAAATAGTATGACAGAATTACTGTCCAATTGTATTATATAGCCTTATGCGAAGTATTACACTGAGGATAGACAAATATAATACTATGTAGTATAAATGAACTAACTTCATATTCCGTATGAAATAATATTTCTGTTCCAAAATGGAAGTACTTTGTTTTTATCTTCATTCCGCACAAAGGAAAGATACAAGTTTATCTCGTACGATACGTAATGGCGGGGCGTTGACCAAAGCTTGGTTATAATTGATAACCGCATTAAATGTTAATTTGCCTTTGAATGAAGTGAAAATTAATGGCACAGCAAAGCGACTTTTGCAGGACCGTTTTTTTTCTTACATGTCACAGTCTCTGGGAGTAATGTTGGGAATGTAAGTGAAGCCAAGGTACTCTGCGGGTTTTTACGGGTTTTGTGTTGAATTGGTATTTATTTTATTCATTGAATATTTTTGCATACTGGAAGGCCTTGATGAATTGCTTTTCCCAAAATATATCATGACATAACTACACCATGCGTTAAAATTAACTACTTATCAAATATTTATCTAATAATATAGAACAAACATAATAAATTATAACTCACACAAAATATTTTACTTTCACTTCATTACGCTCAGAAATCAAATCATTTGCAAACTTACAGAATATATTCTTAAGACTAATAATAATAATAATAATTTTTATATACATAACGTTTTCCTTATGTCATTTTTGTCTGACATGTGTTCATTTCATTCTTTCAGTTTAATTATTGACTTTAATGACTTTCAGTGTCGGTGGTTTAATTTAATTAATAGTTCTATTTTCACATACTTTATATTAACTACATTAATTTTGATTGATTGATTGATTTTTTTTTGTTTACAAATATATAATAATAAGACGAAGGTTCTGATATTTGAAAGAAATGAAGAAAGAACAGAATGTAAGATCACCGTGAATGGTAAGATAATAGAACAAGTGAATGAAGCGGTACATTTGGGAAGTATGTTTAACAGAGATGGAAGATACGAAATGGATGTGGAAAGGCCTATTGCTGCTGATAACAGAGTTAACAGTGCTTTGACTGCATTGTTGAGACGGCGAAACGTCAACATAGCTGCTCTTTTGGATGGACATAATGCTGTTTTGCTATCAACGCTGTCATACGTTATACGGCAGCCAAACGTAGCACAGAAGAAAAATGAATGTTGTTGAGATGCGATCTCTTCGCAGAATATGCGGGGTTAATTTAGCTGATTGAATCCTCAATGAAGAGATTCACAGAATGGCAGGTACTAGCGAAGATGTCACGGTGAGAATGAAGAAGAACGTGCTCAGGTGGCTTGGGCACGTCAAATGAATGATGAAAGAATGGTAAAAAAGATTTATA
This sequence comes from Melinaea menophilus ssp. n. AW-2005, assembly GCA_918358695.1. NCBI lineage: Eukaryota > Metazoa > Arthropoda > Insecta > Lepidoptera > Nymphalidae > Melinaea > Melinaea menophilus. Next base: position 3,524,722 of record OU911046.1, on the reverse strand, counting down.
CAGGAAAAGTGAGCGGTAAGAGAGACAGAGGGAGGCCTCGAGTGACCTTCGAAAACACAGTATTTATGATACTGGAGGAAGGTCACATAAAAAGCATGAGGACCCCTCGGAGGGCATGTATGAAGAGGTTGATGTCTGTGGCCGAGGCGAAAGAGGTATGCAGGGACCGTAGCGTTTGGCGCTCCGTCGTCTCTGGCTACCCCGCAAGGGATATGGCGTGAAGATAAATAAATAAATAATAAATAAGAATATCATAAAACTTACCTACAAACTCACTTGTCTACTAAAGCTTTAGTAGACAAGTAAGTTTAGTAACGTTAGTTAGCGTAGAAAATGCTTCATTGCATATTGTAGAAATAATTTTAGAACGGAAAAGCATCTTCAATTGCCTTTGTTTGTTTCTTAACATTGGATTGTTTTAAATATTTATTAAATAATTTTATAATTCAAACCACTCTTTATGACATCCATGGGAATGGTATTCAGTTTGGTACATTCATTTTTTTTTATTTTGTTATATGTATATATATATATATATATATATATATATATATATAACATATAATTGTAGAAATGAAATAAATATTAAGGTTTAATTTTTATCTAAATATTAACATTAGGAACGACACCTAAAATACTTAAAAAATATAATATTTACTAAAAAAAAACAAAAGACATATTATGTCCACCAAATTGACTCAATTTATGTTGATGAAAATGATGTTTATGATGTCCATAGAAATCTCTGGTATTTAAACAATAGCCTCGTTCTGAACAATTAATAAATTTTAAAATATAGTACTTGTTATAAGAAGATGAATAATATTTTCTCCAGTGCATATCATACACGTCCACTAAGAACTAGACTATCATTTTTTAAATAACGTTTGCAAAGTTATAAGTTTACTATTTAACGGGATAATGTGTTTGCCGCTTATTGTGTTCATATGCATTGCGGTTTAGGCCGGACAATTTATGTGTGACGGTAGCTTCACTTGTGATTACACAAATTATACATATATTTGAGTCCACTTTTTGTCGAGCAAGAAAAATATTACAAAGACACGCAATAGAAAACCGATTAATTAAATTTATCAAAACAAAGTGTATACTGTAAGGATTACGTAGGGATGTAAGCAAAGCATGTGATGGTAAATAAAATATGAACCCTTCTTTTTGTCTCGCATCTTTTATCAGTACTTTTGAGCCAAGTTAAGAAATTTGATGATTTTTATAGTAGGATTCATTATTCATATTGTTTTTTTAATGCAGTACCTTTATTAAAATTCAGATAATGGGTATTTTTATGCAAGAAAGTGGTATATATTTAACAACATTGATAAAATATAGCAGCATCACAAAGTAGATGCTTAAAAACACAATTAATGTTGTGAATTTAATAATTTAATTTTTTAATATCTTCTCGGACTACGCAGTAATAAAAACTTTTACTTAGCTTATATAGATGGATTGCTCAGAAGTCAAGTTTAAAATAACTATTCTGTTGAAGTAAAAATAAGTATTATCCGTATTATGGCAAAATATTTAAATTTATTCGGCATATCTCATCAAAATTCACATCTCAAACAAAAGAAAGTTATATCAAACGATATCCCCTGAATGGAAACAGTCATCAAAAACTAAGATCTTCTAACTTTGATATCAAGGTTCAAATATTTCGAGAGCTCAAAGCCTATGAAAACACTTCACTTGCGAGTGCAAAGCGTATTCGGGAGACTTCGTATGCGTTGAGGACGTAAGTAAGAAAAATCGGGCTTCTTCTTTACTTTGGAGGCCTTTCAAGTTCTTATGAAAAGGGTTGTCAATATTTTGAGCGCTATGAATAGGCCTCGCAGTGAATAACGGCTTCAGAGCGTGGGTGGTTGACCATTTGTATCGAATATTCTCGGATTAATTTTATTTGCCACTAACTGTTTAAAAATTAGGTAAATTAGTGTCCGTATTGGTAATAGAACATATTATAATAATAAAGTCGAATATATATAATCGAATATATATATATACAAGGGAACTTCCCGGCCCTTCGGGCCAGGAAGGGTCAAAGGTCACGTATGAGGTTGGCACCTACCCTATTTTGTAGCCTGATTCAATAGCTTTTTTTTTATGTATTACATATTGTGTGATTTGTGGATGATAAGTGATGCGCGTGCATACAGAGTCAATTAGCTCATTATTACATAGTAAGGATAAGGAATAAGGATAATCGAATAAATAGTCATCGAAATATATACCATAAAATTCATTAGAATATCGTTTATATCAACGTCATAAACAAAAATATAATAAAATTTACCCATACTGAAACCGTGTCGATAGCTATGGCGAAGCGCTCTATCGCGCCTGGTTTGTCTCAAAATAGCTCAAAGCCAATTAGATGCGGCACCAACACAAGTGCTTAATGAATAGCAGCCGAGTGTATCAGATATGATACTTTCATACAACTTCATGATTACACTGATTATAAGCAACTATATTAAGTGTGATATCACACTATTCAACGTACCTTTAGCAAAAAAGTTATATCATTAACTCATTAACATAAAGATTAAAATGTCTGAGAAAGTATATAATAAACAGCTATGTCGGCAAACGCTTTATATTTAGAATATAAAAAAATAATGTAAGTTTTTAATATTCCACTATATTAAACGAATTATAAACAAAGTCATTTAAATTTTAAAACATTGTCATATATTTATGTTTTCTAGATACTCTCTTTCTGTAAGTCACTTTTAGTAAGTCGCTCTTTCTACCGACGATCGTACAGTATTTCAAGGGGCTCTCCAAAAGCTACTTTGACAATGCTGTGGGAGACCCAAACCCGCTGGTGGTTAAGGCCACAGGATACACGGCCCGTAAGACTCCTAAAGTCAGAAAGAGAAGACCCAAGTCGGTACTTTTCGACCCGGACGACGCGATTACGTTAGGGAACGCTACGTAAAAGCGGCAAAGCGAATATAAATACTACACATACACAATCATACAGCGTCTTCGCCGGCGAAGACGAGGCCCCCATCCAAGCACGTTGCTCTGGCGTTCTGCCGTCGGAGGACGTTAGTGTCAAATCCTAACCCACATCCAACCCTCGTTGCCCACCTAACGGCGTTCTGAGCCGTGGTCCGAGCCTCACAGGAGGCGCCCTCAGGACGCGCGTTCCCCTGGGGCCCTTCAGACCCCCCTTTTCAAGGGCGGGTCTCTGCACCCGTCCATTACACTGGTGACGCTGTCATGGCCAGTAGGGCTAACAGCAGAGACAAAAAAAAAAAAAAAAAAAAAAAAAAAAAAAAATCGCTCTTTGACCCAAATTAAAAGTTACTCTCTGTAAATCACGTTCATGTTAATTGTAGATATTACTATTATATATATATTTTTTTTTTTTTTTTTTTATACTCTCTGGGTTAGTGCTTGACTACATTCCACCTGATGGAAAGTGGAAATGTAGTCATAGATGGTAAGGCGCATTAACCCAGTAACCTATTCACCCTTTTCTTGAAGACACCTACATCGTATTGGGACGGAAATACCGACGCAGGCAACCTGTTCCAGTCCTTCGCTGTACGAACTAAGAAAGACGAAGCAAAGCGCTTTGTTCGGACAGGGGGAATGTCCACAACGTAAGGATGGATATCTGCCGTGCGTCGGAACGTCCTGTGATGGAAGGGGGATGGAGGAATTAAATCATGTAATTCCTGCGCACACTCACCAAAATGTATCCTATAGAAAACTGAGAGGCTAGCAATTCTACGCCTGTGTTCAAGGCTGTGGAGGTTGGCTTCAACCAATTCAGGGTCGCCTATAAGCCTCTTTGCTCGCCTCTCAATTGAGTCCAGAACCGCAAGATGAGACTTAGCGGCACCAGCGAATATATGCCCACAGTACTCTACACACGACCGGATTTGTGCTTTGTATAATACAAGTAGCTGTCCCGGTGTAAAGTACTGACGGACCTTCGCAAGAATGGCAAGCTTTCCTGCAGCTGCTCTTGCTCTGGACTCAATACACCGACCAAAGTTGAGGTTCGAGGAAATCTCTAAGCCTAACAACTGAAGCCGGTCACTGTATTCCAAAGATACACTCTGGAAAGTAGGAGCCAAGGTGAAAGGGCTCCTTTTGGCGGTGAACAGACACGTCTGCGTTTTGGTGGCGTTGAATTTGACAAGATTGGCTTTGCCCCATGCGGAGACTGCCTGAAGTTTGTCATTCAAACGTTGCACCATGGCTTCTCTTTCAGACTGTACTTGATCTCTACTAGCCCGACTACTCGGCAGGTATCTTTCTACAACTGTGCTGTCGTCTGCATACCCATAGATACCGGGCTCCAGCAGATCGTTAATGTGCAGCAGAAATAGAGTTGCAGAAAGAACGGACCCCTGAGGCACTCCGGCATTTATTGTCAAAGGTTCCGAGGAACACCCGTCGACAACTACTCGGAGAGATCTTTGGTTCAGAAAGTCCGTTACCCAACCGATCAGACCAGGAGATATACCGTATGTTGAAAGCTTGCTTATAAGGCTCGCATGCCAGACCCTGTCAAATGCCTTCGAGACGTCAAGAGAGACGGCGACCGCTTCTCCGTTCTTCTCGATGGCCTCGCCTAAAATGTGCGTAGCGTACACTAGAAGGTCCCCAGTGGACCTATTTCGGCGAAACCCGTACTGTCGGTCACTGAGGAGATCGTTACCTTCAAGGTACGCTAAAAGGCGCGAGTTCAATACACGCTCCATAATCTTGCAGAGTATGGAGGTGATTGAAATCGGTCTATAATTGGCAGGATCGGCACGACTGCCTTTTTTGGGCACTGGTTGCACGTTAGCAAGCTTCCAAGATTTCGGCACTATTCCAGACTTGAAAGAGAGACGATACAGACGTGTCAATACAGGAGACAACTCAGCTGCGCATGTCTTGAGCAGAATGGCTGGTATACCATCAGGGCCACTGGCTTTATTCACATCAAGACGACACAATGCTCTCCATACCTCTTTGTTAGTGATGCGGATTTCAGGCATCGAAATACCGCAGTGAGGAAGATGCGCTGGAGAAGCATTGCCAATGTCTAGATATGAATTATCAGCGAACAGAGAAGCAAATACATTCGCTTTCTCTGTCGCTGTATGGGCCAGAGATCCATCCGGCTTCAGCAGAGCAGGTAGTGAGGGTTGGCAGAAGTTCGACTCGATCGCTTTGGCAAGAGACCAGAAAGCTCGACTGCCAGTAGGTCTGACAGAGAGCTTTTCGCCATTCTTAGCGATACGATCGCGACGAGCCTTCCGTAATGCCTTTTTATAGGACTTGGCAGCTTGGTTAAAGGCTCTCTTCTTTAAACTTACATCCGGAGCTTTGCAGCTTCGAGCATCAGCCCAAATTAGGTATGCCGAATGTTTTCGGTCTTCAGCATGACCACATTCGGCATTAAACCATGGGCGAGCCTTGCCACCGATGGGTACGTCAGCAAAAGGAATGAAGTACTCCATTGCCTGATGTACCACATCGGTTATAGCATCCGCGCAATTCGACGGATCCAAAGAAGAGAAGCAGACCTGCCGCCAAGGATAAGACGCAAAGAAGTGCCGCATCTCATCCCAATCTGCTGACTTGTATTTCCATACTCGCCTAACACCAGGTGGTTCGAAAGCTGGTGGGGAATACGTAAATACAGATTTCACCAAACAGTGATCGGAGGTTCCCAAGGGGGAGGTCACCTCAACACGATACCTGTCCGGATCAGTTGTCAGCAAAAGGTCCAGGCAATTGGCTGTATGGCCAACTACATCTGGTACCCTTGTCGCTTGCCTCACCAGCTGAAAGAGGTCGAAAGACAACGCAAAATTCCGCGCTTCTCTTCCAGCATGGTCGGTCTTCTGGTACGGGAACAGCCAGTCCTGATGACAGGCATTAAAGTCCCCCAGAAAGACGAGCTGCACAGAAGGGTACTGATGCAGAGCCATATCAGCAGCCTCACCGAGATACTCAAATAATTTAGTTGTCTCCTGATCACCGCTGTGCGAACGGTAGACACAGCAATACAGGATTTTTTCGTTTCCTGTGTCTACTAAAATCCATAAGGAAGAAAAAGTAGGGTCTTCAAGATGACGGAGACGCAGGATACAGAGGTCGTTCCGTGCGTATACACAGACCCCGGCACGTGAGCGAAAGTTGTACTCTAACGAGTAACCGGGATGATCCAGGTACGCAGCGCTTAGAGGACATTGTATCTGTGTCTCCGTCAAAAAGAGCAAGTGCGGTTGCTCTGTCTCCAGGTGGTGGTGGACAGGTAAGAGATTAGAGTGCAAGCCCCTGATGTTAGTGAGGTGCACTTTAAATGAGGAGGAGTGCAACCGCTGTAAAAACTTCTTCTTTTTATTGGACTTTTTCATAATAAAAATAAAATAAAAGAGTGAATAGGATGAGAAATGGCAGTTGAACGAGGCGGTACGTATCAAACCCGGCGCCGAAATTGGTGATGTCATGCCACTGGGAGACTAGTCTGGAGACTGCGGGGACGCCCGAACCCCCCCAGGGATCGCCATCGGGCCTCCTCATCTGGTCGCCAACCAGCACGATGGAGCCACCCTGGGATTTTACGCAGCTGGCGGGGCAGCCTTTCGTGGGTGGCTGGCCCACTAATTGGGCCCCCAACTATCTGCGGGCGGCCAGCGGAAAGCCGTCGCTTCGGATCCCGCTACCCTCCTCGACTAGACACCCGACACAATAAGCACCAACTCAACGCCAAACCGGTTCGCCAACGCAACGCAACTGTTCAGACCCATTTCCCATATATACGGCTTCATCGAACAACGTGCCGGAACACGACTAGGTCGCTTTGCGGCACGACTTTGCCCGATGGGTGGTAACCTTGCCGGCGACTCGATGTTATGGTCTACCACCGAAAAAAAAAAAAAAAAAAAATATTGCGGTGATGAAAAATTACAACATTTCACAGCTTCTGCAAGTTGGGCTTAACACTCACTGTTTAACAATAGTACCTTCAGCTAGGATCAGACAACAAACAACGCCTTGTTCTTCCCGTCTCCTATGTATCTCTTTATTACTAAAGTTTGGTAAAGCATTTCCATCTATGTTTGAAGAATTCCATGGAGTGGAGCATCACTTACCAAACGTGGAACATCTGCTTGTGGTACCATATCCCATAAAACATCACATTTAAAACAGGATGTAACATAATTATAAATACACTTTAGGCATAAACTTCAATATTTTCATATTTATACCATATAAAAGAACAAAACATGAAAGTCAATAAGCCTTTATTAATAAGTAAATAGTCTCTTGCTATAGTTATATAAGTAAACGTAATATTTCTACAATATTTACACAATACCTGTCATTAAACAATAAATAGAAAATATTTTAACATTGACTATAACTAAATATTTTATACAATTTTGAAAAAATAATAAACATTTTTTTTTTTTTCAATAAAGCCATGGTAAAATGGTAATTGCTTGATAAAAAATTACCAGTTTCGAAATTGTTACTTCTCTGAATCCGTAGCAATGTTATAAATCCTAATGTAAATTTATCCATGTATGTATATTTGTTTGTAGTCAAAGTTGTTCTTAAATTTAAATAGAATAATAATATCGGATAATTAAATACTATTTAATTAATACTTACTTATGTGGAAGTACCTTAATCAAATTTTGATCACGGCTTCAGGTGCTGTGTATAATAAAACAAGAATTAGGTACCCTCTTGACCAACTTAAAAGGTGTCGATATTCTGAACTAAGTAAATATAAATACACATGAAAATAGCCCCTACCGTTGAGATATAAAGTTCATATTTAAATGGTAACTCTTTAGATGATACGCTATTTCCAGTGATTAGGTAAAACGAGAAGCGATACCAATATTTGGAAAGTTGTTAGTTCATAGTTTTGAGTGTGTAATAAATTATAGTTGGGCTTTATTTAAAACTTTGTGAGTCTATTGCTAATTTATTTAAAATTTATGTTTTAATTTTTTTTATGAATATTGACTATTTTGTACGTAAATATTTTTGAATTTATAAAAATGTGTTGTGAATTCTACTAAATGTATTTTGGAAACTTTATGGCACAATGAAAATTATAATTATTGAATATATTATTTAAATATATTCAGAGTTATTGTACTTGTAGAGTATGTTTAATGTGTTGTTGTTTTTATTTTATTGACTTCCGACAGTCATGTCAAATGTTATTATATCACTCAGTAGTGGACTTATAATTTATAAATCGATTCTATAAAAAGTGGTGTATTGGCAGTGCGCGACAGTGTTAACTTTAAAGCAAGTTAATGATCAGTAGTGTTGTGCTGTAAGAAGTGAAAATAATAATAAAACTAATAATTTTGTTATTATTGTATTTATGGTTTGAAAATAAATTCAATTGTATTGTTGACATTAACTGTGGTTTAGATGGACATGTAACTAGTAGGTATATCACATGTGGAGATATTTTTTGTGCTTAGAGTTAAACATTTGTAACAAATTATACACAAATTTATTTTAGTATATAATATTTTATATAAAAAGTAATTATATTCTGACACAACACTTAATTTTTAATAATTTTACGACCTTTCACAAAATAACTTATCTTATACAAATAGGTCGTTTTAAAAGAAGATTACGATTTTATAAATAGACATTTATTTCCTCTTATCACTTATCACTACTTCTCAGTGACAAATAACTTTAAACATTTTTATTTGTTAAATGTTCTATTTTGAAATACTTCAACACTAATTAAAATTATCTGTTTGTTATTTATTGTTATTGGTCGTTAAAAATATTTTTTTTGTTTTAAAAACCCTTTTACTTTTATAAGTATTTAATTTATTGTACTTACTTACTTACGCAAGGCTCGATAATATCTTAAGATTATATCGTAACTCAAACTTGTAAACAATCATTAGTAGTTAGACGGATGGCACCAAAGGGATTATTAGTAAATTTGGGACGCATGAGAGTACCTTAATTGATATAATAGTTACTTCGGTTTATAAGACATTAGGATTATCCAATTAAATATCAACTACAACACTTCAATAATAATATTGTTTGATGTTCCTTCCAAAACTACTGTTATTATATTGTTTAAGTTAAACATTAAAATAACATAAAAGAGTATGTAATTTATTAATTAAATATAATTTACGGTTATCGGTTACGGCTCAATTTATGAAAATCTTATTTGAAAACAAAAGTTTTATCCCATAATATCTTAAATCATATATTAGTTTATTACGAAATAATTTCAAACGAAATAGCTTATGTTAAGACAAACGCGATTAGGACGATAGTACACTTTAGATAACATTATTGTTAACGAAATAATCCCTTATATTAGCGGTTTAATATTATTATATTATTGCTTAGGCCCTGTCTTCAGAAGTGAAACGGCACAGGCCGAAGCACAGTGCGGGCAAGATCTAAGATGGTAATGACAATATTTTACTGACAATTCGGGATGTGTTAAGTATTACCTTAAGTGGATTTGTGTAGGTCAAATATTTGTGTAATGATTTGGGCATTATTGCCTTATTTCATTGTGGTGTAGTTTTATTGATAGGTCGGTATGTTTTGCAGTATTTTTCATATAGTGAACCTAAATGTTGTTTTTATTGCAGACAACTACATCTACCAGATATGCTGTTTTGAAGAATTTATGGAAGATTTTTATAGGTGGACGGTTAAAGTAGATCATTTTGTCTGTAATTTTAGTCCTATAATATTGCAATTGGTAGTTGCTACTCGTATTTTTAAATATGATTTTTGAGGTGTATTTATAATATGAAACCTTTTGTTGAATCAGTTTATATTTTAGGTTGAAGCACTGATGTGTTACAGCTGTTGCTTGATATTTGCGATGTTTGTAGTCGGTATGGGCTAAAGATCTGCAAGGACTAGTTATATGTTGTAAAGTTTTGGAGCTACTGTGGCGTCGCCGCCTTTTATTTGTTGATAGATAAGACAAACCTTGTGTAATTGCTAAAATAAATATTAAATATTATGAATGTGTGTAAAATCTAATTAAAGATTTATTCGAAATAGATATTAAATGACACATAATTTCAAATTGATAATTGGTTTCCTTTTAAGAATAACCTTCATAACCATAGATTTATAATAAGTTTTTAATATTTGCACCAAACGCCAAAATCTTCACCGAATGCTAAGTAACATTACGCCATTAGCTGATTAGCCTGGTCGGTCTGATCACTAAATTAATGAATTAAAATTATTATAAAATAAAATTTAATAGACTGCTGACGCCATCTGGCAAAATTCGTCCTTTGATTAAATCTGGCGCTTAGGAAAAGTTGCGAACAAATATTAGGGAATTTATTTTTCTTTCGACCATTTATTTCGTGTATGCAGGCGCTTGTAGATTTTAATTTTATGGCGATCTGTTGATGATTTTCAGGTCATTATTAATTTGTCTAAAATATTATCAACAGTTATCCAGTTGAGGCTGAGGTTGTAGTCGCATAATTACATGGATTACCTCATTAGGATGGGGCCTAAGTCTCGAATTTATGGCACGGTATAACATTGCTTCTTATAATTGGGGTAGAAAGCGGTTACAGGGGCAAATTAACATGGCATTGCGGAATTGTCGTCATTTAATTTAACAGATCTACAACAATGAAAATCCAGTGTTTAAACATAAACCTAGTGTAACTGATTTCAATAATATTTTTAACACATTTCCACAAAACTTTCCAAGATTCTACTTGAATTGTTATCTTATTTAAAAATGCATATTAAAGCAAATATCGTCTTTAGATGCAGAAATAAATGTAAATGGCACTTTACTCAGAAATCATCTACATTAGGTATATTTTATTTTGTTAAAATATGTGGATTTCGTCTAAGCATTTCCCTGCTGATACTCAACATTTTACATGGTTCTCAACTAAATACAGTAAATTAAAGAAAAAAGACAACTTAGATTATACAAAACAAGGCCCCCAGGTGATCGTAGCGGCTGGATGTATGGATAAGGGAATGAATGAATAAGCAAGGACCAAATAAATAGGCAGTGCAGTTAGAGGTCTATGTCAAGATTGATTTGTTTTAAAAACAAAACGTGACCATTACAGACCCTATACGTCTTAATTATAGACCTTTTTGCGATAACATTTCTTTTATGTACCCGACTTTTATCGCATCCTGCTTCTAGGGTAAAGCGAAGAAGAAACGTACGAGTATATTGTGTGACGTAATAATGTACGCTACTGATAAAGGACTCTTTTGTTCGTTTACAGGTTCTCAAAGCTTAACTTTTTATTTGATAAATATATGTAGGATAAAATATAATGTTTTAGTCTTTAATTTGTGAAGTAGTAGTTACAATTATCAGAATATAAGTATATAAAGTTTAAAGTTTAGTAACTATGACTATCAGAATTTAAGTATTTGACTGATGCCACGAGCAGAGCTCCCACTTGCAAAAGTATCTGACACCAAAAGATACTTGAAATTAGCGAGCGGTCGTATATAAGGATATTGCCACATCACCATGCTTTAGGTCTCATCATTCAGCTAATAACATAATATTTAATAACTTTCCAATGACTTTTCGGTATAAAAGTTTACTCAGTTTTTTTTTTTTTTTTTTTTTTTTATGGAAGAGGAGGGCAAACGAGCTGGCGGGTCACAGATGACTTGTGATCACCGCCGCCCATGAACTCTTGCAACATCCGAGGATTTACAAGAGTGTTGCCGGCCTTGTAGGTAGGAGTAGACGCCTTTTTTGAAGGTACCCATGTCGTACCGATCTGGAAATACCGCCGAAGGGAGTTCGTTCCACAAGCGAGTGGAACGTGGAAAAAATGTCCTTGAGAACCGCACAGTGGAGGATCGCCACGCATCCAGGTGGTAAGGATGGTATTGGAGGCGATGGCGCGCTGTGCGGTGATGAAATTCAGCGGCAGGCATCAGATCGAATAATTCTTCGGAACACTCCCCGTTGTAAATGCGGTAGAAGACGCACAAAGAAGCAACGTCTCTACGCAATGCCAAAGAGTCCAGCTGTTCGCAGAGCACTGGATTCCCGACAATCCGAACGGTTCTCCGTTGTACGCGGTCAAATGGTAGAAGCTGATATTAGGGTGATCCGGACCAGAGATGAGAACAGTACTCCATGTGTGGCCGGACTTGCGCCTTATAGAGCGCAAGTCTTTGGCCAGGTTTGAAATACTGCCTCGCTCTATTAATCACTCCCAATTTCTTCGAGGCCAACTTGGCCTTGCTCTCCAGATGACCACGAAACTGACAATCGCTCGAAATGTCGAGACCCAGTATTCTGATACTTGACGAGGCAATAAGAGGAGTGCTCTCGAAGAGCGGTGATACGACAAATGGGGTTTTCTTAGTGGTAAACGCGCAAACTTGTGTCTTTAGGGGATTGAACTGAACGTGGTTCAGTTCACCCCACTCAGAGACCATCCCCAAGGAAGTCTCTATAGAAGACACAAGTTTCTTTCGGCACTCATCGACGTTTTCCCGAGAGACACCTGCACGGCCGGAATATACCGCATCCCCAGTGCTGTCATCCGCATAACAATGTATGTTGGAGATATCCAACATATCATTGATGTGCAGGAGGAACAGAGTTGGGGATAGCACGCAGCCTTGGGGTACACCAGCGTTCACGGGCTTGGGGTCCGAGCAAAAACCGTCGAGAACGACCTGTATGCTCCGCCCAGTGAGGAAGCTGGTGATCCACTTGCATAAACTCTCGGGAAGCCCATAGGAAGGTAGCTTCGAAAGAAGCCCCTTGTGCCATATACGATCGAAGGCTTTCGGCATATCCAGACTAACTGCCAGACCCTCTCCCTTGCTTTCAATAACAGTTGCCCAACGGTGTGTAAGATACAACAGAAGATCACCAGCCGATCGACCATGGCGAAAGCCATATTGCCGGTCATTGACCAACTGGTGATCCTCGAGGTAGGTTAGGAGCTGTTTATTGATGATGCTCTCCATTACTTTGGAGAGCAGAGAGGTAATGGCGATAGGTCTGTAGTTAGCTGGGTCCGAGCTATCACCTTTTTTAGGGATCGGATGGACAAAGGCACGCTTCCATGAGACCGGGACTACGCTTTTCACGTAGGAGTACCGAAATAGACGCGTTAGCACTGGTGTCAATTCGGGGGCACATGTTCGTAGCACAACTGGAGAGATACCATCTGGCCCACTCGACTTATGAACTTCCAAGGAAAGGAGGGCCTTTCGGATGAGTTTTTGCCGAAAAACTATTTCCGGCATTAAGCTCGGACACCGCGGGATGATAGGCGGTGCCTTCCCCTGGTCGTCCAAAGTCGAGTTAGAGGCAAAAAGAGTGCCCAAGAGATCGGCTTTCTCTTTTGCCGTGTGGGCCAAAGAGTCGTTTCCAGTGTGCAATGGCGGCAGGGAAGGCTGACAGAAGTTTCCCAGACTGGCTTTGGAAAGCACCCAGAACTTGCGCGTGCCAGGTGGGTACTTTGCCAGCTGATCCCCAATTTTGACGACATGCTTGAACTTCGCTCTAGCAATTTTCTGTTTGATGAATCTGGAGGCACGATTATATTTCCTCTTCAGAACTCTCGAGTTCGGATCCTTAGTGACTAACGCATTAGCCCAAGCTTGATAAGCCTGCCGTTTGCCAGCTGCTGCAGCCCTGACAGACGCATCAAACCAAGGCCGCGATCTGCCACCGAGTGGTACCACAGAGCTTCTTTTGTTTTCTAGCTTAATTGAGGTTAACGTAGTCAGTGTTCTGTTATATAACAAAGTACAAATATTTTTACATATAATATCGCAATTCCGCTTCTTATAACCTTAGTATTAAGGTTCTAAAAGCCGGATATAGAATCACATCGAGTCAGCGGATATGTAAGTATATTCATGCGGCGTGTTATCAAAACAGGGCTATGTCTTCATGAGTAAGTTCCACTCAGTTCTAACTATTTTACGCTCGCTATTTATTGAGCAAAAAATAATTTCACAAAATAAAAATATATATTAAAAATTATATTGAATATTTAAATGGAAGACAATAATAAACTAAGTGTAAAAAATAACCCTTTCTCTTTAGGCGGTTAAAGTTTATCCACTAGGTTAAAATATCAAAAATAATTTTCCAAGTCTTCAACCTCTTCAAATCGCCATTTAAATGTTATAATAAAAAAACGAATGGACATTAATTATTTTAATGAAAAATGAACTAAAAACTACAGAATTTCTCAGTAATGTTAATAAATTATTTAATCATCATAAGATGCTACAAGGCATAAAACTTCACGAATTCGTAATATCTATATTATTAATATAAATCCATTCACATAATACCCGGAGGTGGCTCGTGGTTGTGGGTCTAAGTAAACCTCCGGATTGTCGGCGGAGATGAATTCTCCCATTTTGAGGCAACGGAGAACATATTTTTTGCCATATCGTTTTGTTTCGTGGGTTTACTTAAATCGTTGTCTTTGTCTAATTTTACTCTGTTTCTTGGCACTTGGAGATCTGAACTCTAAACTAAAAGACTAATTACTGTGTTACTAAACAATGAGATTTAAAGTTCAAAATGCAGACCAATTCGGTTTGTTAGTGTATCATACATGGTTATCTTATATGTTATTCAAAACAGTCACGAAAACTAAAAGAAATTATTAAAAATCCATAAATGAATGCTCCACACACGCCAACCGAAAAGGTGTTTATCATGTCCTATACTTTTGCCAATTCAAAAATAAGACAACTATGATTTTTTAATCGTTTAGAAAAACATTATTGTTCTATATTTTTTCTTGATAATCGGTACTAATGTAATCATTGTATGAAATGGGCCATTGTGTTTTTCGAATAAGGTCAGACAATACCGGGAACCGTCAGTTTAATCCACGGGATCATCCAATAACTATCGTAAAGTTTTCACACGATTTCGTCGAATTTGAATTTAGTGCTAAAGTCTAGAAAAGTTCGAATCCGGCGATTTAATTCACACGCATCATTATTTAGACATCCTTCAAGATTTATTCAGTATTCAGTAAACCTTAAAATTTTACAATTCTTCCACTACTATATGCGTGATGTTGAGATTTCTTAAAGATTTATGGTAGAATATAATGCGGCCACGTTATTATGTTTATTATTGATATAGAACATATTTTGATACTTCTATCATGTAATAACATAAATCATATATATAAAAGATCTTCACAATGTTACTCGTATATGGAAAATAGTTTAAGCATTTAAAAAAACTTTTTGTCGAACTCAGTATAAAAAACGCCAGTTCCTACATCCATGTAGTAATTATCTTTCAAAGTTATAAAAAAGAAATGTACATGAGTAGAGTTGCACATTACTTATTATATTCTTACTTATTATACTTTGCATAAAATTAACTTTATTTGTATGTTATATACAATAAAGAAAACAGAAATCCTATTTTCATATTTTGAGAAACATTTTGTTGGTTTCAAATATTTATATACGCTATAATAATACTGAAACGGGAAAACTTTAAATATCTTCTAAAAAATTCTAATATTAAAAATCCATAAAAAAATAAAAATATATATATTAAACGTCCAAACTACAGACTTGTCGCAGCCCCGTCATAGCAATGCATGATTTAAATAATTTTTTTCATTATCTCAGACAACTCGAATTCTTTTATAGCATAATACTATTTCTTTCAGCTGTTATGTCACTTTCATTGTAAGATTCATAAGATTAAAGTTAATTAGTTTGAATTAACACACAGTATTCACGTTCTAAATAACGCGCCTTCAAACCTTAACACCTTCTTACTAGACGAATTAAATACCCTGTTAGTTCAGCGGCAGTAGTATAATAGTATACTTCTTACTTTTAATTTTAAAAAAATCAGTTAATGTTTGTTTCATATGCTGGCATGAACTTTTGAATATAAGCAACAAAAATAATAATATGGTTCTATTCGTCTGTCAGATTTGAAATGTACTTAATTATGTAGTCCCACTAAATTATATCTATACAAATTCCAAATCACGCTTTACCAACTTTACTCTATGTTAACTAAAAGTCGTTAAGATTTTCCTGGATATTTTTTCGGTTCTTCTTATATAAACGAGCACGTTGTTTTTAAAATGTATTATTAGAACAGCAAAATATGTTTATAGACATTATCGTATAAACCCGTTGTAAGTATGATGTTGAACTGTTTTAAAAATCGGCTGGACATTTTCTTTTAAAACTGTGTCTAATTGACCCAGAAACAGTTCTCCCACGACGCTACATAATACTTTGCTTTGCTTTTTACTAGTAGTCAATAGCTTTATAAAACACAATATAATTATATATTCATTACTTAATGATTAGTAATTACTTAGTAGTTTATCCTATAATTCACTGCTGTAACATATTTATTTATTAAAAAAAAAATTAATTATATATTTTCTACTTTAAATCCATACCAGTGATCACTTGCGTATGTCAAAAGGGAGTGATAATAGACTATTTTGTTTTGTTTAATTAAAACAAAAGTTGTTTAAAACTGCGTCATAATCACGTGGTTGTTCCGGTACGCAGTACAAATGACCATGTGTAATCGATTTTTGCCTTGAATAACTTAAGGGGAAATGCAAACTTCTGCTATGTTAAAAGAAATATTAAAACTCCCTCACAGCTATCAGCCAAAATCAAATCAAAATCTTATATAAATATCTGTGAAGTATTCTGTTATTATATCTACACAATAATTACAACAACTTTAAAACAGTTCGTTTACTCGACCCCGGTTAAATCACATGTGTATTTTTAATTATGTCGTATAAATGTATTGTTTGCTCTGACTTTTAATTTAGTGTTATGAACGCTCCAACGATCTATGAGCTATAAGATTATGCCTAATGAATTACACTTTCTACATCCTTGTTGATGATATTATTATATTTGTCACACGAGTCTTACTAAGTTAACTGTTTAAATATATATATATATTTCTATCTGGCTTTAACTATACTGTTAATTCAAAGAAATATTGTAACATGACACATAAGACGCTCAAATTATGTATTCGAATGGGAAAATACTAGCTCGGGTTAACAGTGGCATGTATAAAGTATTCTAGCTATATTCACGACTTAATTTATCAGCCTGCAGCTCAGTCGTATTGGCAATGGTTTGAGATAAACACCTGAAAAGAGAAATCTACTAGTAAATGTGTTTACAAATAAAATTATTATTTATAAATAAATTATATGGGTATTTCTTTATATTTCTTATAATAATTAATTTGATTAATTATTACAAGAAATATAAAGAATAATTAATTTGATTAATTATTACAAGAAATATAAATATTTCTTTATATTTCTTGTAATAAGTAATTGTAGTAATGCATTCGAAATAAAATAATATAATTATATTATTTGAGACTCGATACAGTCGTTTATTAAAGTAATACTACAAAATGTATATTTTTTTGTAGTAATTAATATAAAACGATTCTAGTCTCAAGTTGGAAAACCCGGCGTTATGTTCAGAATTCTTTAGTTCTTAGTTCAGTTGCAGCTTTTAGCTGTCTCGATATTACGTTTCTCAAGAAAACTAATGGGTTTCAATTTTTAAGAGGGTGGATGAAATTGGCGAAATGTTTATATTATTCTTTCTATTCTAGTAATTAATGTTTACTGTGTTTGGGTGTAAAAGTAACATGAATGGTATTCTAACTAATTCTAAAGAGCATGCATATTTATATATCGATAGATTTTTGTAGCTACTAAAAATATTTTTTTTGAAAATAAACGTCAATAAGTATCGAAAACTATAAGCCATGTTATACTATATTATTAAAACTTCAAATAAATTTAATAATTTGCATTATTATCGACTTTGTTTAACATTACTTGAGCAAGAATAAATGTTAAAATTACTTTTCAACTTAAGGTGTGCCATTAAAAAATATTTCCGTATTAAGTTAACGATATCGATGATGAACATAAATTTGAATATATTGTTGTAAAATATTTAATTCCATTTTTTTGGAAGTGATTTTGGTAGCAAGCTTTTATACCTATTTTTATTTCAACAAAGAAGACATATGTTTATCCCTTAACTTATTATTATTTATTATTGAGCACTGACAAAGCTCGAAAAATGGCTCGTCTGAAATGGCAGTGGGTGGGACACATTGGTCGTGGAACCAACGGCCAATAGGTTCTCGAGAGGCGACCGCGAGTAGGTAGGTTCTCCACTCGCCCCAGGGAGGACCGAGGACATAGTCAAGATGCGGGCAGCGCTAGATCGGTCATCGTAGCGATCTTAGGAGGCCTCCGCCTTTAAGTGGGCATCTATAGGCTGAAAAGAAGAAGAAGAATAAATATGAAACCTAATGTTTTTATTGTCAATAAATGAGCTCGTATAAAAAAAAATTGGGTTTATTACTAAAAATACAACACAAGAAGCCTTAACTTCATCTGGAAATAAATTTGTAAAGTAAATGAGCATGACCAAATCCGGGAGTGACTGATTTAAGCGGATTTCACATACATTTCTATGAATATAATTTATTATATTTTTTATCCATATTGCTGCTAATGACTACGGAAGTAACTAATTGTAACAATGCGGGTCTATCTTTGACACTTTAAATACTGAACTTTTTATATTCGCTGAAACGTATCTTTTAAAATATTCATTTTTTAAAACTATATCTCTGCCATTTTTCACAACGTTTTTTATTCACATGTGTTCTCGCCTTAACACTTTCGCTGCCACCAGATTTTCAGAAATCGAGCCCTGTGTGCTATTTCAATTTTTCATATAAACGTTTGCATAAAGGCATTTAAATAAACGGAAAAATAGTAAAAAAAATGTTGAGCCAATTAAATACTATAAAAAAATTGACTTTTAATTGCTCCGTACATGCTACGGCCCTGGGGTGAAACACGGGGTGAAATTTGCGTCTCCGTACACGCTACGGAGCTGGCAGTGAAAGTGTTAAGCATCCATACAGTTTGTTTTATTCGAAGAAATCAATAAATTCAAATTGAACGATTAAGGTACAACTTTCGATCGTTCAGATGCAGAAGGATGGAGGGATTGGGATGGTTTCATTTCAGGAAGATTGCTAGTAAAAACCCGAGGAATACCAAGAACTCACAGACTAAAATATACAGTAGGAATTGAATAGGGGGAAGAACCATTCCATTCTTCGGGCTTTAACATTTTACAGATTTTAATAATGACAAAGGCAAGTTCCTTATTCTGTGCATAACAGAGATGTCATTTAAATAACCAATATGTAATGGACAGTGATAAACTGAAATGTTTGAAATATATCCTTCCTTACTAAATATGTTGTTCTTTTTCTTTTCGTTTAATACGATACTAACTGTTGATGGACTGTACATTGAATATAATATTTTAACTATGGCGAGTGATAAATAATCTTTTATCGCTTTGATTTGATATATTATAATTATTTTCATAATACACTTATCCACTTTTATATCAAATATTTTTTAAATACACTTAGACATAAACTGGCATGTTGTACCGAATTCATATATTATATAAACCAACAGAAGCAGATTAAAAATGGAAATTCAAATTGTTTATCTTGATTATTTATATCTAATTCTGTACATTATTGTAAAATTTCGGAAATCCTAAAGACGACCTAAGAACACGACCCTCGTTAGAATCTCATAATTCTTATAAGCTTGGGATACTAAAAGAGATACTTGTCAGTATCATAAAAAGGCAATTCACAAATAATATGTTACGCTTTATTACATAATAATATTTACATAAATATGTTGTAAAATATTGTCAATAATTTATTATTCAAATATCATAACATGTGGATATAAATCATTTTAATTTAGCTAATACATGTACTAAACAACCGAACATATCAACAAGATAGAACATTATGAGTAATCATTTTACAATGTGGAAATTTTCTCATAAAATGAGTACCTTTTATAGTAAAGCCATCATTTTGTCACGAGGCTTATTTTTTACGACTGTGATATATAGTTTCATTTATGTGAAACAAGTGGTTGATTGTTCTCTTGTAAACTAACATTTTTAAGATATAGACAAAGGCATTGCTTATATTTTAAAATTAGTTTAATTTAAAATTGAAATTTTTTATTAACAAAATTTCGTGTGCATTTACAGCATCTTCCCATATAAAAATACCGTATTTAATCCAGGTGTACGAATAAACATGATACGCTGAAAGAGCAACATTTATATTTGTCCCCTTTTTTATTTCTTTTAAATGAATTTATTTTTATGTCATTGTGTGAATTCCATGTCATAATATTATCTAAGCCTATATATAGCTAGTAAATTAAAATTGTCAACAAGTAAAATATCATTATTACTAAAATGTATTGTAAATTTCATTGCTTGTTTTTAGTTTGGATAAAATGGCATTAATTTAGTTTTGGTAAAATTTATAATCAGATTGTTGTTGGATAATCAATTTGTAATCATTTCAAAAATTTATAAAAGTTGAGTCGTCAAGTGTAATTCATTTTTTGTCTTCAAAATAATTGAAATATCATCGGCGAATAAGATTGTATGGAGATATAGTAATGTAAATAAAATAAAAATAACACGCTTCGTAGTACATTGTACCGTAGCACAGTGTACCTTGTGTACTAGATTGAATAAGGTATAATTACTTTTATTTTAGTAATCTATAGAAACTATAATCTATAGAATTGTTTTCTGTAGCTTAAATACGACTTTAGCCAATCGGAAGTTAATCTTAATCGTAATTAACTTATAATATTTTATGACATACCCGGTCATACGCTTTAGTGATATCAAGCAACTGGGTGCCAACTGCATAGTGCTTTTCTTTTAGGTATTGTGAAAATTTATTGGTATATTCAAAAACTTCAAGGGTCGTGAATTTATTTTTTGAAAAACCATTTGGTTTTCATTTAATACGAGTAGTTGAAATTTTTCTAGAAATGAGTATAGACTGTTACACATAGATTTTTCGAATATTTTTGAGGCTATTGTTAACAAAGCGATCGGTCTGTAATTTGATGGATCTTCTTTATTCCCATTTTTAAAAAGCGGTCGTTGAATCGATTTTTATAAGAAGGACAGGTATATTATCGTACCCCGCACTGTGAGTGTTTTTAATGACTTAATTATATTGTTACTTCATATTCTAAGACCGGGTGAACACAAATTGAATGTAAAGAGTAGTTAGGTGTGCGAGTACCGTTCGGTTGTGTCTGGTTTGTTAATACATTAGCTGTTGTGCCCTAATGTTAATGAAGTTTCTATTAAATTCTTCTGCAACCTTTAGTGGAATAATTAGTAAATTATAATTAACTCGTAACTGGCTATAAGATTTATTTTTCTTTTGATTTTTATATAATGTTATATTTATTTTATGTTCACTTGTCACCAAAAAGGTATCATTTTTTATATTACCAATAAAAAAAAATGAAAATTAAGTTTACAACTAATTTTTTAACAATCTGTAATTTTATATCTGATGCGTCTAAGCAATAAAAAATAAACACAATTTTAAGGATAATAATATGATATATCAGTTCCATCCAGAAATTTATTATTGGTTGCGAGTCAACCGGAAACCACTATAAACTGAACCGCAGACCCGTTAGGAGCACACGCTGTTGCTATCAGCCGCGACAGCGTGCGTTCCGCAAACATTAGGAAATTGCAAACTTACTAATACTGAAGTTTAGCAAACAGTTCGGATGTGGGAATAAATTCAAATCGAGCGTAAAGCAACCATTCATATAGAGATATAGTTTTAGAAGTTACGTTATATATTTTATTATAATAAAACGAATTATGATTATTAAATACAATAGTTTTTGTACATGGATAGCTTACACGGTACCGTCAAATTGTTTTTTTTTTAAATAGTGTCTTATTTTATAATAACGAAAGTTTTTAATTTTCTAGACTATGTAGAAGTAACAAAGTTACCTCTAAACAATAATAATTATTGTAATTTAAATATTTTTTCATTCAACGTTATTTATATTTATGTTTTAGAATAAAAATATTTCTGCATTACAAAATAATGTATAAGTAAAAAATATTTAAAGTCATTTAGTTCAAAAACCTTAAATCCTGTATTTGCTATTTATTAATCTACTATCAGTTCACATATGTTTAGATCATTGGTAGAAACTACGATCATTTTATTTGCCACTGTTTCACAAGTGACTTGTTAGAGTAGTAGCATAATATAAATTCATCCAGTCCACTAAAACTGGTTATGTTCTTTCCGTCTATAAAGTTTTATTACTCTGGTATAAGTTGAGCAAATTTTGGAATTTTATAATGCATTTTTCATTATAATACAGAAGATTGCTGAAGAATGTATTTATTTTACTACAATATAAGAATTTAGCTAATTTAAAAATATATTACTTCGTGACGCTGACTTCACTATAATTTAAGTATCAATATTTTTGAAGTTAAGCAATTACCAAGGATTTGGCTTGAGGAGTAAGAGAGTAAGGTCGTAGGTGTTAAATCGACGTGTTATTTTTTGGTTTAATGCTTGAGAAGCGTAAACAACTATTGGTTAAAAATAATATTTTTTAAATCTAAATAACTAGTGAACTTGGCGCATTGTAGGACGTAGGTGTAAAGTTATAAATAAATATTTGTTTTGCGATAGGATTTGGAGAGATATGCGTAAACTGCTCTGTAGTTTTATTTGTATTACACATTGTTGTAGTTATTGAAAAGGTTGTTTTATTTAAGCCCTTAGTGAATGCAACAGTGACTATGTGTTATATAATTTATTTTTTAACGTTGTAAGGTTATTTATTGTCTTAATATTTTTCTAGAAGGTGATATTATTTGAAATAAACGTTATTGTTAATAACAATAATAATAACGGATACAATTATAGCATCAAACACGAATAAGTAGCTTAAAATATCAATTATCAACCTTATAACGAATGTTGCAAAAGCTTTAATAGCGGTAAATTGTAATCCCGTTACAAATAAATTAATAATAAATAATAAATATTTGCGGAAAAGTAGAGAAAAAAAAAAAAATAATATTAAAAATAAAACTATCAAACAACACTATTTTTTATGTAAGGGGGAAAACGAGTCACCGATGAGAAGTGTTCACTATCACCCACGAACTCTTATAACACCTGGGGAATTCCAAGAGCTTTGCCGGCATTGGAAGTGGGAATATGCGCCTTGCTTAAAGGTACCCATGTCGTATCGATCCGGAAATATCGCCGAGGAAGTTCTTTCCACATTTTAGTGGTATGTGGAAGGAAGGTTCTTGAATACCGCAAAGTAGAGGATCGTCACGCATTTAGGTGGTACGGACTGTATTGCAGGTGATGACGTGCTGTGCGGTGATGAAATTCAGTGACAGGCATCAGATAAAATAGCTCTTCGGAACACTCCCCGCTATAAATGCGGTAGAAAACCCTCAAAAGTTCACGTCTCTACACAATGTCAGAGAGTCCATCCGTTCACAGAGCACTGGATCCTCAAAAATCCGAACGCCTTTTCGTTGTACGCAGTCAAGAGGTTGAAGCTGATATTGGGGTGATCCTGACCAGAGATGAGAACAGTACAGGTTGGGCTTCCGGATTCTCTCACTCACCGACGGAATACCCAAATGAATTTGGTTACTAAACGTCAGTCTTCTGTAAGAGGGTGGTCCTTCCCTGATCGAGCCAGTCGAATACGAGCTGCAATCAGATAACTACAGCTAGGCTCCACCACCTACGAATACTACAAATTAAAAGTACTGGGATAAAGCCATAATTGCAGACAAAATAATCTACTTCAATCGTCCAGATAGGACTTCTCCTTAGACTGCGTCACAACGCTCCCTTATTAAAAAGATATAGAACTATATCTGTTTGTTGATATTATCAGCTCGTTATGTTTGACCAGGTGTTCACTTTACCCCAAAAGTAATAACTAAACTAATGATGTTTTTCTACCTTTACTTATTATTGGCAATAAGTAAACGATAAAATATGATATTAGATATTTGTTATTTTCTGTGACAATATGAAATTATAGGATGTAAAAACTATTTAGAGCTGTTGAACAAAAACTCTTAATACTTTATCGATCTGTTAATAACTGCCAAATATTTATGCCAGTACTAAAACGTAAAGCTAAACATTAAAAAAATCAACTTTGTTTGTAATAATTACCTAATATTAATAGAATATCCTATATATTTATTATACTACCACTAGACTCCCACTAGACTTTACTCGCAGACTAGGGAGTCTAGTTAAATATATGTTGTCAAAATATAATATACGTAAAAATATAAAATATACGTAATGTAGTATTTTATTGATTTACCTAAAATAATATATTTCGTTTGTTAAAAAATAAAAAAATCTTATTTTTTAGATAACTAGATAATTGAAAAATGTGTTTCAATATTTTCACCAAAATAATGAGGAGAAAAAAATACGTTTGAGTGAGAAACCAGATTCTGACAGTACTGTAAATTAGAACTTAATTAGACTAGACTTTCAATACGATATAAAATTTTGCTTTATACAAATGTATACGTACAAATACAATAGGAGCTTTATTTATTTAAACAATAAATACATCATTTTTATCATTAAATAAATACATTTTTGTTTAATCGTTTTATATCTAAAGCTAGACAACTCGAATTAAAAATTATTAAATAATATTTTAAAATTATTAAATAATATTTAACATCACATTCGTTTAATAATGTTTATTTGGTTATCAAAATTAACACTGAATATTGACAGTATCATTGCTTTTCATGATCGAGTAAAAATATATAATAAATGTCAGTCCAAACATTCAATTGGAACGAAAATTGCATTTTACTTGACATGTGGGTCTTATACAGATGAGCTCTTGATACGTTTGGATCGCTATAAATTGAACCAATTTACAACATGAAAGATCTTCAGCGTCTTTGTGGATTAATGTTTGTTCGTATATTCAAGTTACGAGAGTTTAGTGGGACTTGGGGTCATTAGTTTTTTATTGATAATATTTTGGTAAATTATACTTGAATTAAAGTGAATTAATTATGATTTGAAAATATTTAATTAATATTTTAATACTTTGCGACTAACCTCAAACTATAAATATTTATTTGAGAACTACACCTTTCTGATAATCCTCAATACGAAGGTGTAATTCGTTATTATTACGGTGAGACGTGATACAGTTCAACAAGTGGAATATTAGCAAGGTTTCGTCGATAATGAAATAAAGTTATAAAATGAAATTTCTTGACACAAAATTATCAAAAAGTAGCTCTTTTGATGTTATGGGTATAGATATATGTTATAATACAATTTGTTGCATTTCAGTATTTGTTTGAGATTAGATTAACAATATTTAAATACAAGGGCTGATCTTTTTAAATAATTAAATCGCTCAACTTGCCCTGCACTTGAATTCAAGTAACTAAAGTTTTTTACACAGAGTGAAACACACCGAAAGATAATAATTTCACATTGACCCACATCAAAGGCCCTCTACCGTAGGCTGACCAATTAATAATTATATTTAAATCATGATACCACTGAAAGCATGACACGCCTGTATTATATTAATGTGTTATTGCCTATATATACTCGTATATCATTTTCATGACATAATATTTTGTAATGTGGGTAATGCAATAATTTCATTGTTTATATTATTAATTAATTCTTGTAAAAGTCTAATAATATTAGTGTGTTAAAGTTTATTATTATTATATTAATAAGATTTAAGAATTTACATTCACTTAGAACTATTGTTATTAATAAACATATTATAGTGGTAAGAGATAATGACTTATTAGCAGAAGCCATCTTTATAATATTAAATTATTATGTTTGTATACTTAAATATGTTAAACACAAATGTGTGAATTATGATTGCTACAAATACATTTACGAATTTAGTATTGTTCAGAATAACTATTTTCTTAGTATTTAACTTATTAAAATTTTTAAAGCTTTAATTATGATCAAATGCCATAAATGACCGCTGGCGCCTGTTGCTGTTAAACATTGTAAATACAGCTACGAGCCTCCATTTCATTCTTAAGCGTTCTTCCCTACTGGACATCTGATAAACTAAGTATTTTTATATTATATTGTTAATAATATTTTTATTTTGTGTGCATATACTATTACACAAAAATTCACAAGCAACAAGTAGTTTATAAATGGTTTAAAATTAATGTTATACAGTCATACACTTAGTTCTAATATACCTGCGTAATTGTCAATATAATACACATGTGTACGCGACTATTATGGAGTACACTTAACTATACGATGGACAAAGAATCTTAAATAAAATATATAGCAATATTTTGTATTTTTGGGATACATTATCTGTGTCTTTGTCAGAGGATATACTTACATACGATGTTATATACAAATGGTATACAAAATTTAAGCCTCATAAAATAAAAGTAACCTTATGAATTAGGTATGATATCTGAATCAGCTACATCTAATGGATTAGGATCTGATGCAGGTCGAACTTTAGCCTTTATTAAATTACTGCTCTGTCCACTTTTTCTGTATATATAATTTCTCTGTATAAATAAAATATGCTACTGTACAGATAAAAACTTTATTGATTCTAAGCTTACACTCTATATCTTTGATATTCAAATAGATAATACAACGTTAAAATGCAAACAAGATTATCCATATGATTAACATTACATTCACTGGGTAACAAAGCCTTCTGAACCAAATTTGAATATTTAACTGATTAAATTTTACACAACGGTTTTAACAATATTGAGCTTGAAAATATGTCGTCATTACCATCCCATCGTCTTCCTATGACGCCGTAAAATTTTACAAACCTTGTATATCTGGGAAGCCAAGAGCTGATAAAATAATGATAGTGGAAAGTGCACTGGACTGTGACTACTCTGAGCGAAAGTGGTCTTCACAATATTCAAGTTATCAAACCCCCCTCTATACATTAATAATATATAAAATGGCGTCCTCTGAAAAACGCAACCCTGAATGTAACTTTTCAATGGACTATAGGGTCTTAAAAAAATATTAATTTATACTAGTCACTACTACATTATTTTGCAATGGTTTATTGCATTATCTTCACTTAAATCAGATCTCACATTTCATAAAACTCATCGTCCTCTCAGGTTGTGTGACGCTCAATACATAGAAGGCAATCTGTTAGCGGATTACCGAGATTTCTTGATACGAGCGGTACGAACACGTTACTTCGTCAAATGCTCTTACGACTTAGTGTTGAGAGTTCAAATAGAAATAGTTTAGTTCCTCAATAGCTTAAATTGAAGCAAATTAAACATTCCATTCATAAGAAATCAAGGAATTCAATTTGAGTTTTGATTTTAATGATGATGGGGACAACAGTGATAGCTGTACTATCTGTTATTTGAAAGTATCAAATACTCGTATATTTTTAGTTTGTGCTCAATTTAAAATAATAATATTGTTTGCTTAAAGAAATAAAATACCTTTTAAACTTACCAAGAACTACTAAGTGATTATACGAGTAATAATAAAGAGTAAAATACTTTTTTGTTTGTTTGTTTCTATCGAATAGGCTCCAAAACCACTGGCCCGACATCAACAGCAAAAAAAAAACAGGTTATGTTAACTAAGGCGTAAAAACTCGTCTCAAAAATTTTTCCTTGGTAAAGATAAGATGACATGATTTAGCAACGAATTGTAGAACTAATAAAGATCTCCAGAATAAAACGCGAGAGCCTTCGTGAAATTTAAGTATTTCGTTATCGAGATAATTTCCAGTAGATAATTTTTATTGGTGTGTTCTCATCTCTATTTATCCAAATTTATTACTTCTTTCACAATATAAGTATCGTAATTTGAATTAAATAACTCATTGATTTTACAATAAATTACATAATTTTCACTTATATTTACTTTATACAGTAGTATGCCTAAAACAGTAATATCACAACTTTGAATGAGATTTAGTATACCAATATAATATGACGTAGAATTAAATATTAACACAGGCTACTTTTTACGGAAACATACCTTATCTCCAGTAAAAAACTAATAAGTCAATATTTGGTAAATATATGGTACTTTCTATACTATTAGGCTGTATACAAAGTTTTATTTATTTAAATATATATATTGTAAAATATGTCCTAATAGTAAGTTTTATCCACAAATTAGTGAATAATATTAATTCATTTTTCATAGCAAATTGACCAAATATTATAATGAAATTAAAGCCGGAATTAAATTATTTGAAGTATAGTTACTCTCTTATGTCATCGTGCATTGCAGTGTTTTCTCCTTTCGATAAAGGATTTCATTTAGAAGCATATAAAAAAAAATCAAAACATAATTCATTATAATTGACTTATTTTTAATAATCCACATGTTATGTGTTATATATTAAACTAAAAATGTACAGAAATATAAAGTAATTTATACAATTTATCTTGTTACAATGTGTACTTATATCCATATTCATATGAATTTTGTTATGGCTTTTGTTCAAATAAAGGCGCTTATGAAAGAAATATTGTTCAAGATATCAGTAGCGTTATTAGCCCCGAGGCTAAGTAGTCGTCCTTTGTTAGCAATAATAAAATAAAGAAAAACTACGTTTCTTTTTTAATGCTATTTATATTATTGAACATTTATATTTGTATAGAACATTTTATTTTATAAGAGTTTAGTACTACATGTTCTCCGACGATTTTGTCCGCGTAAACTTCAGAAAAGTTTTTGGATTACGTCCGGAATATTGGTTGGGAGCTACTGATCTAACCCAGGAAATCAAAAGCATCATCCCCTAATGTTTTATGTCTAGCAAATTTTATATGTGTCACAAAGCCTAATGAATAATGCATGCAAGCAAAGTATAATGAATGGGCTATATATTTATAATTTCAGCTGAATAAAATGAGTGGTTTTACAAACTCTTTAACTTCATTTTACCAGCATAAATATTTTTTTCAGCTGATGATTCAGCGGATAAAAGTCATTACCAATATTTTTTCCAACATAACCTTTTATCCTCTTCTTAAATTTCATACAAAAATCAATGTTATTTTGTATCAATTAAGTAATTAGTAGCACATTTGCCAAATTTAACGCAGGTTTCGTAATTTGTAACTTGCAACTTGCTAGTTTCTAACGAAGTTATGAAATTTCGGTGTTGGTAGCATAGTTAAATAATTTTAATACACAACGCTATTCCCATTATAATACATGATCTGGAATTTGCAAGCTCTGCGGATTGCTTGAGAATATTCGAAAACAATAAAACGGATGAGCAATTTCAATTCATTTGCGGCGTTGTTTAATGAATGTTTTTGCTTCATTAATCTAATTCTACAACGTATTGTTGTTTATGTAATGTCTCTTAAGATTAATTCTATTGACGTATTATGAACTAAATTGATTTTGTAAAACATCTTATTTATGTGAAGCTACGGAAAGTACTTTTAAAAATACTAGAAATTTTTATATAACTATTAATTATTTAAATATGTTTATTATCCAACTTGAAGCTAAAATTATTAAATAGATTATTATTTTAATGTATGTATAATTTAAATAATATCGTTTTATTTTTTTTATTGAATTTATTCTTTAAGTGATTTTATTTAATGTTCGAGTATTTGTTCCCGATATAAAGATGTTGATGATTACTATTCAAGTCACATACATGGTAAGCAGTAACTCCGTCATGAGCTCCTCGAAACATCTCAACCATTAGCGCTAGCATCCACTAGAATTTACATAATTTAATCTCCTTGAAGGACCCAATTCAGACATTATGACAGATGTTGGAACACCGACCGTATATGTGTATATGTGTATATCGTTTTCTAATAAATAAGATTATTGTTTTTACTTACTAGTGTCTTTGTAAATTACTAGAGCTGTTAAGGAAATACTAAAATAATAACTTTAAACTTAATAACAAAGTGGCATTAAAGTTTTAACTTTATTAAATATTAACCGTAATAGTTTTGGCAGGTTCAATACAACCCATTTATTATATTATAGACGAGTTTCATATAACGTTTGTAATGATACAATAAAAGTTATATATACTGATAAACCCAGGAAAACCAATTTATTTAGATCTACGGATAAACTGATGCAGCCAATACTAATTAACAAAGTTAGAACTGAGCGTTTGTTACGCAACTAAATTAAAATGTTGTACGTGTGTGTGTGTAATTCTGGGATTTGATATAAATATCAATATTACTTTAACAATAAAATAATAATGCGGATCACTTTGTTAGTGGATTTTGCAGAACTCATTAAAACCGCCAAAGAACGGTTTACGGTATAAGATCTCTCTGACACCGTTAGTCCCTAATATTGCTGATGAAATTACAATTCTAGTAAACTGAATGAATGAATGAATGAATGTTTCTATTGATTGGTTATATATGACATGATGATCCTTGAACGATTATGAAAATTTTCGTAAAACTAACCATCAATCAAATCAATCAAACCATAC
This sequence comes from Melinaea menophilus ssp. n. AW-2005, assembly GCA_918358695.1. Classification (NCBI taxonomy): domain Eukaryota; kingdom Metazoa; phylum Arthropoda; class Insecta; order Lepidoptera; family Nymphalidae; genus Melinaea; species Melinaea menophilus. Next base: position 3,494,177 of record OU911046.1, on the reverse strand, counting down.
TATCTGGAAATTGAGTTCTCAGTTTAGAGAATCTCAATTAACAATTATCAAGCTCGAGCTATATTCAGTAATATTCAGATTAAAGTAATAACGAAGTCTTGTCCACGTAAATGAGTTTTCAATATTACTCGATTATATGAACAACGTTTCAGAATTGTAAATCAGGTATCCGATATTATACTTGTAAAAGATAAGCAGTGAGTAAGCGGTCTTTGATGGGATAGAAAGGGTCTGTTTGGGATTTTAATATTTTGTATTTCGGTTTTTTATTAATTGAATTAATTGGATTTAATATTTATAATATTGTAATGAAGAAATTATATTCATTTTGTTAGTTATTCCATTGTATATAATATAAAACAAATGTTTGAAGAATATCTATAAACATGTGTATAGACAATATTTTATTTAAATAAGCTTAACATGGCTAAAAATGTATGTCTATAAACTATCTAGTTTTAAACATAAATTTCGCTTGTGGCAGGTTGTCAATTTTATCTATACTGCGAAGTTCTAAATATTAAATAGGACGAAAAAAGCCCAATAAATGTGGTCTCCGTCCCGATGAAGACAATTGTATATCAAAAGAATAAAAAAGGTTTATCAATACGAGTAGTCTACAATTAATTGGTGAGACGACGGGATGGTTTCCTAGCCGTCGCAGATTTAAGTCCTGTCCGTGTCAATGTTTTTTTTTCATTCTATAACGATATGAAATACTAAAGAAAGTCTTTTAAAGATAACTCAAACTAAGACAAAATTATAAAATTGTCTTAAAATAAGTCAACTGCAAATTATAATCCCGTACGAATTTAATTAGTAAAAATTGTTGTACAAACATACAGTGTATAAAGGTTATATTGAACTTACTTCCATACGGTATTTGCTATTATTTCTTCATCCTAGATCAAGAGGCGAGCGTGACTTGACACGAGGATTGATATACTATGTACTGAAAAATATATGACCCAACGTTTCATGAGGGAAATAACGAGTTATAATTCTATTTATTCGGTACTTGGATGTGATTTCGAAAAGTTTGTCTTGTATTAGAAACATAAGACAAACATTCGTTTAAGCGTTTTAATTAATATTTAAAAGTAGATGTTTATTCTTGCTTTCAATTTAAGCTTACGCTTAAAATATTAAATGTTATGTTAGCTATTTATACTATTTGTAAATAGCTAGTTTTTTAATTACAATTATGTCTGTCAAATAATGTTCATGTCTTCTTCATTATGTACTGTAAATAATGAATAAGAAATAAATCGAATAAACGTATAAAAAAATTATGTAATTACTTATAGTCCAAAACATTCCAAAATTATATATCCCAACGCTTCGTGAACATGTCAATATTCATAGTATATTAACTGTAATCCATTTTCAATAGAAATGCTTTTAAGCGATTAATTCGGGTTGCGATACATAACAATGTGTTCAGTTTCCAATTGATTTATCTTGATATCAATAGGTGTTGTCTAGTTATCTTAAGTTCTTTATCGTTTTGATTGATCATTACGTATTTGTTTTTCCAAAAATCACATATTTGTCTAAAAGATATTTTTTTTTACTTTTCAATTGTAATAAAACAAAGCAATTCAACAAAACCTTGTTCTAATTGAGAAAATATATAAAAGATGTTTAGAAACTTACTTAAAATCGTGAAATTGACTTTCAAGTTCCTAGTAGATGAATTTTTAAAGTTTCCTCTACATTTATAAATGTCTGCATAAAATGTTAATCACGTGGTCCATCATGAAAACTGATGGAGCTGCACTTATATGAGTGGAATAAAAATTTTGTTTATGAAAATATCACAAAAATTAATAAGTGATGAAGTATTTTAGGTCTTATAAGTAATCACCTCCGTCCACGACCTCCTGCTGTATAGAGAAAATGGCAAGAGCGTAAAAACAATAATAATCATAACCGGAGAGTCTACCAATAATTTAAAATTTTGGAGCGAGGTAACACTTCAGCTGTCGGTGGGTTTTTTTAACACGAACAAATTTCTAAATCTTAGATACATCGGAAATTGGATAATATTATGTGACATGTCGTACCAAACGAAACCGTGTTTCACATTAAGCTGTGTTTACTGCTATATCAATTTAGTTATTACAAGAAAATTAAGTTATTGTTAAAATTATGAACAATAGAACAATAAATTTGACTTTGATTGTAATAAAAGTCTGGAGAGTAACTTATTAAAAAAACATCATTTGTTTCGTTTGATTTCATATTTTTACTCGTAACGAGGTCAAATCAGTTAAAATCATAATTATTTTTATACTTAAGTATTTATTATTAACCGTATCATTAAATAACTATCAAATAACATAGCTAACTGTATTTTTTTCAAAACATAATGTTAAACTAATATTTTTGATGTGGAACTTAGCTTTGGTGTAAAAATAAAATAGCAATAGTGACCAATCTCTTTAAAATATTTCTGATTTAATGACGTTCCTAAAAAGATGTAATATGTCGTTATTGAAATAAAAAAATATTGAACTTTTGGTGTTAATGTGTAAAATGGGATAATTATTTAATACTAGCAAAATTAAAAACATACGAAAAAAACAAAAAAATATGATTTTTAATTAATATTCATTACATACACATTACAATAATTTAGAGCACTGTGACTGTGGTGACTCAACAAAATGGAGGATGCAGTCCAAACATGAGAAAAACATTTTAAAAATATAAACACATTTCATATATCCGAAAAATAATTGAAAGTGCAATTATGACATGAATCTTAAAGGTTTTAGGCTAATGATATGATATTCAAAACTACGAAAATATATCAAACAAGATTATCTGAGTTAGGGCTTCAACCAAGCTTTGTATAGAAAAATTTTTGTCTGTTACTGCTTTGAATATTTATTTTATTTAATGTATTGTTATTAGACCACGTTTAATGTGTTAAGAACATTATATAAAGGTCAGCCGAAAACATTGATAAAGTACTTAAAATTATAATATGGTGAATAAAGTTATTAGTTAAATTGAAGTTAAACGCCTTATTCAGTGACATTTATTAAATAAGAGAAAAAATTTTAGGAACGCAAAAATATTAGAGTATCGGAATAACATTATTGACTATTTTCAAGAAAGGAGAGGTTTAACAATTAATGTGAAACACGGTTTCGTTTGGTAAGACACGTCACGTAATATTATCCAATTTCCGATGTATCTAAGATTTAGAAATTTGTTCGTGTTAAAAAAACCCACCCGACAGCTGAAGTGTTAGCTCGCTCCAAAATTTTAAATTATTGGTACACTTTATGGTTATGATTATGATTGTTTTTACGCTCTTGTCATTTTCTGTATACAGCAGGAGGTCGTGGTTGGAGGTGATTACTTATAAGACCTAAAATACTTCATCACATATTAATTTTTGTGATACTTACATAAACAAAATTTTTATTCCACTCATATAAGTGCAGCTCCATCAGTTTTCATGATGAACCACGTGATTAGCATTTTATGAAGACATTTATAAATGTAGAGGAAACTTTAAAAATTCACCTACTAGGAACTTGAAAGTCAATTTCACTGTTATAAGTAAGTTTCTAAATATCTTTTATATAATTTCTCAATTAGGACAAGGTTTTGTTGAATTGCTTTGTTTCATTACAATTGAAAAGTAAAAAAAATATCTTTTAGACCAATATGTGATTTTTGGAAAGATATAAAGTATTCAATTATCATTATTCAAAGCAGTGAATCCATCGTTATTATTAATGACTACCAATAAAAATTTTAATAATTGGACGATTCTAAAAGTTATTTTTCTATTCCTGATCTTAATTGAGAAAGTTTTGACGATAAAACCCCGTTTTCGATTCCAGTAAGTTAAAAAAAAACTTCCTAATTTAATTAACAAATCGAAATGGATTTATTTTGAGAATTTTATCTAAGAAATTATTTACAATTTATTGCAAGGATTGGATAAACCGTCAAAGAGTGAATGTATATTATACTTTTAAGTGTAACTTTTTACCTCGTCACTAAAGAATATACGGTTATTTGAATGGAATTCGCTTTTGACTTCACCATATTTCGTTTTATATAGAATTGAAATTTAATTAAGTTTTGTGTGATATGAATTAGTTTATCATAATTGTGTGCAGCATCAGTATATCACTGTCTATTTATTGTCTATTATTGTATTTTTTATGTTATACAATGCAATAATGTAATTAAAAAAATAAATATTAAAAAAAAACATTAGAATTAATATCTTATTTAAATTGCTTATTGCTTATAAATTGCCGAAGCCACGATAACTTTATAGAGGACATCTCCCCATTTATTATTACTCCCCTAGTCTTTCGCAACCTCTATAAATTACCGTAAACAAAAACGTTAACTATAACCTGCCAGGTAGTAATTCAAAATGTTCATTCAGCTAAAGTCACCTTCATTCTAAGACTTATGTTTGTATTAACTCATTAATCATAATAGACTATTATTATTAGATCTTATCGCTTGATCTTGAACAATGTGATTTCATAAATGATGAATTATCATATCATAATCATTACATACAGGGTGATCTGTTTATGTAAGAAAAGGTTATACTTCATATTTTAATCTTTATGTGGCGAGTAGATTACCACAAATAAAAATATATTAAATCGTTAATAAATACGACTGGAGGACTGTATTGCATTTCTCTGTAACTATAGCAAATATTGATAATCATATAAATATTATTGGGAATACTTATTTTATTGATATTGCATAGACTGATAATAAATATTTCAAATAAAATTTATTAAGTAAAAATAAGAAGACACGAAATGTAAACTTAGATTAAGTGTAAATTCAATTAAAAAAGGTGTTTGTTGTACACTTAATTTTTAAAAACGGATTTAAAAATATACTGAATTATAGAAGATATAAAATATTTATCACAAACAACGGCAACTAAATTACACTAAATTTAGCTTTGCTTTGATTTCATACATTATAAAATCCAAAGCTTATAAATAAATAACAATCTCCATTGTGAGGTTATGAAGCTACCATCCTTTATATACATGTAACCACTACGACCACCCGTGTCCGCTACCATTAACATTACCAGAACATACCATTTCCGACATTCGATTGTCTTGTCATCTGATGTAAAGTTATACATAATTAGATCCTTGATATTATATTATGACGATATATACCTTTTAAATATTGTCATTATTGTCTCAAAGTTTTGAATACTAAGTATTTAAAAACTATTAATATAGTAGAGGACATGTTTCTCATCAATGGTTTTCTTAAACGATTTTATTTAAATGTGATTTGACAATATTTACTTCTTATATAAAATACATAATCTATTCTGTTATTCAAAATATGTTTATGCCTAAAATAGTTCTCGATCTTTACTGATGCCTTATTCATTCAATAGAAAGGAATATTAAATATTTAAAACTTTGTTGTGATCCAAAGGGTGGCTCACATTTAGTTCGTTTAATTTAGATGTTAGTAGCACATTATTGCGACGTCTTCAAAACATATTGATTTGTTTGGAAAAAATCTTCAATGACTGTATAGTTGCAGACTTGTTAAAAATAATTATTATTCAAATTCTTATAAAAAATCATTTAAAATTTTTATTTTATAAAATTAAATTAAAAGTCCTGCAGTCGTAAAATATTGATGAAGATAAAATTCATGTAATTACATTCCAGCTCTAAATAAGTTCAGAAGTTTAACTTTATTATTATAATTAAATAATATGAGTTTATAATCAGCATTATAAAACTGCATTACCTTTAGTAAATCTAATAAACAGGACAGGTTACTTAATAAATCTTCACACTTTAATACTTTATTATTGGATTAGTTGTATCGATCAAATTGAAAGTTAAGTTATTTATTTTTATTTCTACAGCTGAAAGCGATCTTTGCTTTAACATTTTGTGTATCAAAATAAGATAACAATTCTTAATAGGGATAAAGTTTTGTAACAATGTGATAAAAATATAATTAAAATAGATTACACTTCTTAGGTTTATGTTTAAAGACAAGGTTTTCGTTATTATAGATCTGTTAAATTATTTATTTAACTTCACGCCATATCCCTTGCGGGGTAGCTAGAGACGACGGAGCGCCAAACGCTACGGTCCCTGCAAACCTCTTCCGCCTCGACCACAGACATTAACCCCTTCATACATGCCCTTCGAGGGGTCCTCAAGCTTTTTACGTGAATAAATAACTTTAAATTAAATAACGATAATCCCATAATAGTATGTTAATTTGTCCCTCTAATTGCTTTCTACCCTAATTATAAGAAACAATGTTATACCGTGCCATAAATTCAGGACTTAAGCCACGTCCTAATAATGTAATCCATGTAATTATGCGATTCAATCTCATTTTTAATGGGATAATTGTTGATAATATTTTAGACAAATTGTTAATGACGTCAAAACAATTTAAGTGCATATGACATGCAGTAAAAATGTTCTTCATACCTATTTCGTTTCTGTATTCCGTATCATTTGAACGACCATTAGACGGCGAATGGAAGACACTGTCTATTATTCCGCAGTATAAGAGCTCAATGCCAGAAATAATTTCCAGACTCTACGCCTCTATTTCGGCACTCCTACCTTAAAAGTGCAGTCCCGATCTCTTGGAAGTGTGCCCTTGTCCATCTGATCCCTAAAAAAGGTAATAGTTCTGACCAAGCTAACTACAGACCTATCGCCATTACTACTCTTGTCTCTAAAATTATGAAGAGCATTATTAATCTACGGCACCTAGCGTACCTCGAGGATTAGCAGTTGATCAATGACCGGCAATATGCCTTTCACCGTGGTCAATCGGTGATCGGTCTGCCATCTTCTACTATAATATTATTAAAAGCACCTCCCTTGCTTTTAATAATATTATAATAGAAGATCACAGACCAATGGCCGATTGACCACGGTGAAAGCCATATTGCCTAGTAGTTAGTCTGGATATGGCAAAAGACTTCGATCGTGTATGGCACAAGAGGCTTCTTTCGAAGCTTCCTTCCTATGGGCTTCCTGAGAGTTTATGCAAGTGCATCACCAGCTTTCTCATTGGGCGGAGCATATACAGGTTATTCTTGACGGTTTTTGCACGGACCCCTATGAATACTAGTATACCCTAAGGCCGTGTGCTATCCCCAACTCTGTTTCTCATGTCAATATTATATTATATTTCCAACGTGCATTGTTATAAAGATAACAGTACTGGGAATGCGGTAAATTATAGCCGTGCACGGCTCTCTTTTGAAAACGTCTACCAGTGCCGAAAGAAACTTGAGTTTTCAAAATGGGATGAACTGATCCACGTTCAGTTTAATCCTCAAAAGACACAAGTTTGAGCGTTTGTCACTAACAAAACCCTATTTGTCGTATTACTGCTCTTCGAAAATACTCCACTCAATGCCCCGCCAAGTATCAGGATATTTTCAGTTTTCTGTTCACCTAGAGAACAAGGCCAAGTTGACCTCGATAAAATTTGGAGTGATCTATAGATCGAGACAGTGTTTCAGGCCTGACTGAAGACTTGCGCTTTATAAGGCGCAGGTTCAGCCACACATGGAGTACTGTTCTCATCTCTGGACCGGATCACCCGTTTGACCGCGTCCCAACGGACAGCGAATGGCTCCAGCCATTCGCTGTCCGTCCACTCTTCACGTCCACTCGTCACTCAAAGAGTCCACTCTTTGGCATTGCGTAGAGACGTGGCTTCTGTGGGCGTCTTCTACTGCATTTACAACGGGGATCGTTCCGAAGATCTATACGATCTGATGTCTTCCGCCGAATTTCATCCTCGCACAGCACGTCATCACCTCCTTTACTATCCGTAACACTTACATGCGTGGCGATCCTTCGCTGTGCGGTTTTTAACGACTTTTTTCCACGTACCACTCTAATGTGGAACGTGGAAGAAAGATCAATCAAAAAATATAATTATATTGATATCTATTTATATGGTATGATGCTATCTATTGAATAATCCAAATACCATAAGAAAAGAAGTACGTAAAGGGGTCTAATGTGTCAATTAAGGTAATCCTATAAGTCTCAATTTACTAATGATCCCTTTGGTACCATGCGTCTACTACTAATGATTGTTTACAAATTTTAGTTTCGAGATAATTATTACTAAGTTGACTTGAACAAGAAAACTTATTTTGTGTTAGAATATAATAATATTTTTATTATTGTATATGAATTTATATATAATTAGTTACAAATGTTTAACTCTAAGCACAAAAATATCTCCACATGTGATATACTAGTTATATGCAAATCTAAAACAGTGTAAATTATTAATAATGCGATTGAATGGTTTTTCTTAAGGTACATCTTTAAAAGTACAATAATAAACGTGAAAAAACTAGCTTCAGTATTTGGAAATGTCATTAAAACAACTTTCGAATAAATTAAAGTATAATATAAAAATGTATACTTAACCAAACTTAGTATAGTTTAATTATTTCAGTGATATTTTACGTGAACTTTAGTGCATATTTGGTTCCTACCTTCCTACCTTCCTACTTCCGGTACGACAATCATTGAACGGAAACAGGAAACTACTATCTGCCTAATCGAATTGGATGTCTAATATTAATCCTCGAAAATGTGAATCAAAGAGATATTTTAATATGACTCCTAATTCCTACTGTTTTTATATTACTAAATGAGACACTTTGACTTTAAAAAATACTTTTATAATAATATAATAATTTGCCTTTTTAATGAATATAAAAACATACATTTATTTTTTACAAATTTTTCTTTATCTAAGGTCCAAGGTAATTAAGTTAAGGTGTTATCAAACAGATATTATTAGAACCTAGTACAAGGAGAAACTAAAGTAACTATATGCAGGAAAATTATTTGTCTACACAAAAACAAATACTTCAAAGACTCTCAAAGGTAATTTTAAACACACCACTTCTTAATACACACTCAAGCTATGAATATTGAAAGTGATAACTTTCCAAATATTGGCATCGATTTGAATTGATTCTCGATTAAGAAATCACTGGACAAGTTACCATTGAAATATGAATTTTATATCCCGAGGGGTATTATTTTTCTGTGTATTTATATTTATTTAGTTTAGAATTATAAAACTTTTGAAGTTGGTCTAGACGATACGTAATTCTCGTTTTATTATACACAACACCTGAAGTCTTGATCAAACTTTAATTAAGGTACTTTCACATCTTTAGTTAGAGGAGGGCAAACTAGATTGCGGGTGACTAATAATATGTGATCACAGTAGCTCATGAATTCTTGCAACATCCGAGGATTCACAAGAGCGTTGCCGGCCTTGAAGATGGGAGTATACGCCTTTTTTTTAAGATGCTCATGTTCCATGACCAGGCTATTTACTTATAAATATCTTTAAAAACAAAGAATTTTTAAAACATAGATGGAATTACATTACCACCCTAAAGTAATAAGGATGTATAGAGGAGAAGGCGAGAACAAGGGATTGTTTGGGCCTACACCTCTCTTGTTTTATTATTATCTGATCCCAGTTTTAGAGATTGTTATTAAATAGTGAGTTTCAAGCCCAACCTTGGGTTATCACTTTTTAAGCTGACTTAGAAATCAAAATAATAGTAAATCTATTTTATTAATTTATATAAACTTTCAAATAATAATTCCAAGTTTTGTTAAAATTAGAAGTTTTAAGATATAAGAATTCTACGTTAAGATCGTAAATTATAGCAAAAAACATTCCCCACCAAAGTACCACGCCTGTCTCCATTATATGTGATAATCTAAATTCCATCAAAAGTCTAATTGAATCCTCATTTTATGTAACTTGTACAAGCTTTGCAATGTTATAATTTTCCCTCCCACCGGTGACGCTGTCATGGCCAGTAGGGCTAACAGCAGAGACACACAAAAAAAATAATTTTCCATTACCACAATATATAAAATAGTAATATCTACAATTAACATGAACGAGATTTACAGAGCGTGATTTTTAATTTGACTCAAAGAGCGACTTACTTGTACCTGGAATAATTCAAAAGCAACAAAGTAACTAAGCTCTAATTCTTTGATAATTAAAAATTTGTTTACTAAAACCGAGTGAGTACCTTGAAAACATTTTAAATATAGGAAAATTTTTTGTATCTGAAATGTATTTGATTATATTTCCTTTAATAAAATATAACAAGAAACTCACTCACTCACTTACTCACTCTTTCACGTTCAAGCAGTGAGGTTATAGAACTCAATTCCCTTTCAATATACGGAATTCTAAGTGTCACAATTAAAAAAAAAAACGAGTCATCGAATACTAGGCAGTATTCCATATAGATGTAAATATATTTAATGTTTATATATTTGTATATGTTAATTTATTCTAAGCTTTACTTATTATTGCTATATATATTATACTTTGTATGTCTTTACTTCTTATAACTGTATTTGTAATTAATTTATATGTTTATTTGATTTTCAAATCGTTTGTTTGCGGTGCGCACTTTTACTGCCTTTTATTTCCTACTCTCATTTTGAAATAAGCAGTGCCTTTGTACGAATCTTTTAAATAACTCTGTTTTTATATATTCTGTGTGTGCATAAATGTTTAAAATTTTCTACAAATTATATATATAAGGAAAATAAAAAACTAAATTAATTTATTTTTTATATTCTTAATATTCACGTAGTTGTTTATATATTACATTTTAATTATTATTATCATTTACTTTTTTGTTAAAGGTACATTAAATAGTGTGCTATCACACTTAATATACTTGCTTATAATCAGTGTAGTCATGTAGTTGTATGAAAGTATAATATCTGATACACTCGGCTGCTATTCATTAAGCACTTATGTTGTCGCCGCACCTTATTGGCTTTGAGCTACGTCGAAACGAACCAGGCGCGAAATGAACCCTTCGCCATAGTTATCGACACGATTTAAGTATGGGAAAACTTTATAAAATTTTTGCAGTAAATAAATGTTTACAACTTTAGAATAATGATGTTCTGATCTATTTTCTCGTATAAACTTCGTTTCAGTATTTATTACTGAAACGAAGTTAGTAGTTATTTAATCATAACATTTTTCATTATCAATGCAGATTTAATTTATTTTTAGTATATTCGATACAAATGGTCAACCACCCACACTCTTAAACAAGTGTTTGTAAGTGTAACAAAAGGTTTCGGCTATTACATTCTGGGATTTTAATATAATACAATACACCTATTTCTAATCAACGTTTCCACGGTTCGTGAGAATACAATAAATGATAATTTAATAATTTTATAGTAAAAATAATATATATATTCAGTAACGCTTCCAATTTTATATTTTAGTGCATCCAGTAGGTCGCTTTAAATCAAATATCTAATTTTATATTTAAGACTCTCTTTATTAATACTTAAATTTAAATGAATTTAATAGATTAAATAGCTAGACTCAACGAGGGGTCACTTGAGGTAAGCAAAAAAAACTTAAATACCTAAATTGAATATACAATTCCTAGGCGCCAGTGACAATGGACAAGTGAAGGCAAATACAGGAATACTGCAGTCACACATTTGTTCGTGAAATATTTATTTTTAGTGCAGATTAATAATAATATATAAAGAAGTATATCACCATAAAGCTTCCTAATATTTATCGAGGATCAAACATTTAAAGGCAGACCCCACATTCAGCTACAGTTTCAGCAAAAGATCAGGAAGCAGGACAGCAGGACAGGCAGTTACACGTATGCACTTGGTAAATATTTTATTTAAAAAAAAACTTCTTGTAATGAACAACATATACTCGTAGTTTAAACTACGAAATAATACTAACCTAAACTAAATAAATTCTCACAATAATTACATTTTTACTAATTTCTTTAAAGGTTTATCTGCAGTTTTTTGTTTATTAGTGCTTTTTGCAAATATAATATCTCCTGGCCTTATTTTAAAGTTTAATTCACCACCTCTCGAAGATAATATTAGTTGTAAAATGTATTAAATGACTATAAGTCATTGTTGCCTATGTCATCACTGTACTTTTGTTCATAATTCGTAATTCTATAAATTTCTAAAACTGTTAAATAGAATAGAAGATACCTTCAGAGTCTGCTGAATCACATGTGTCAGATCCTGTTATGGTGAAACTTGAAGGACATTCTCAGGGTTTCTTCTGAGTTTTCATCAGAGATATTAATAGGTTCTTCTGGTTCGTGATCGAAAATGTTGAAAGCTAGAGAATCAGGAAAAATAGTCTTTTATAATCTTTGTATTTCTTTTACATGTTCTTTTACTTTTCTTGTTTCATCTTTATCTACTCGTACACTTACATGGGGTAACATATTTTCTTCTTTGTCTATTGCGTTACTGTAGATTCGGGATAAAGCATTGGCCTTACAATTACTTTTGCCATTCTTGTGTATGATCTTAAAACCATGTTAAGATAATCATAATGGTTAACTAATGCTATTAATTCTTTTTCAGTTGTACTATTTTAGATGGAACCACTATATTATTTTCCAGCATCTTCTCTATTTATTTATTAATGTCATTGTTATTAAACACTTGTCATCGGTGACCCGCACGCTCGTTTGCCCTCATCGGACATGAAAAAAATAATAGATATATTATTTATTATAATAATAATTATTTTTGCACTACTGAATTAACAAATGAACAAGTAGTAAATAATTGTTAAATTAATATTTTATTACTCTAGTATAAAAAAAATATCTCATATTATCTAAAATCTCTAGTCTAAGCGGTCAGAAGAAACACCTTATATCTGAAATAGTTATTCGAGATAAAATAAAAGTTTAGACGAACAATTAACTGGGAGATAACTCAAAAGTTACTGCCCTTAAGTATAGCTATAACATCTGTTTAAATAATATACAGCAGAACAATTGCACAAGCCGAAGTAGAATGAAAAGCACGAAAAAACTATACTTTATGGCTTTTAAACTCCACTGCGAAACGACGCCTCAGAGAAATATAATTTAAAAGTGGGAAAAAATACAGACATTAAGTTTTTTTTTTGTACTTTAAACCACGAGGGAGTAATTATTGTTGGTATTCTCAATGTAAATACACAACTTAAATATAGATAACGTAGTTTTCTATGTATTTTTCTCTCTACAACACCTGCTATGACAAGAGTAGTAACAAACGTGGCTCTAAAAGGGACTTTCTTTAAAAGAGCTTATAAATTATCACATCAATATGTGTAGTGTGAAATATTATTCAGTTGGACAATATTGAAATAGTTTTTATGCACTTTTTTAATTAATAATATTGTGAATGGAATAGAAACATATAATTTAAAGGATTCTGTGACAGTAATTGGATTATGAAAAAGGCCTATAAGTTATTCTAATTTTAAAATTCTGTTGTTTAAAAGCACTCAAGTAAGAATACGCAAAGTTTTCAACTTATTGAGTTACTAAAACAAAATATGACAATATATATTGGGTAGACCTCGAAGAATTCGGTCTGCCCATTCATTTGTCCCCTACTTTCGAATTTTGAAAAAATTTCTTCACAGGAGGTCTTCTTATGACCCCCTGAGTCCGAAATGACCATTGGTCAAAAAGTTTATATATATATATATATATATATATATATATATATATGCGTGCGTGCGTCCAGATTCGACTTTTGTCAGCACGATAGCGGCCGCAGTTTCGCTCGGATCGCTTTCAAACTTTGCACAAAAATCAACCATCCAAAAATGAAGGTCAAGTTCGTTAACCAGAGAAATCCGGCCACAGGGGGCGCTAGGGCCTCACTTTTTCTGATTTCAGTTTTTCGACCATAACTTTGTCCCTATACAAAGGAGATCAATCGCGTTTATATTATATGATGTCTTTGATAAATACCTATAACTAATGTAGATAAACCGAAAACCTAACTTCAATAACTTAGGGGTGGGGGTAAAAAAACCGAAAATTTTTGGAAAAAAATTCATAACTTTTTTCTGGTAAACATTCCTACATAACAAGTATTTTTAATAGAAAGATAATTTTTTACTCCAAATTTAAGTATCAAAAGTTTTGCCCGTAAAAGGTACCGTTTCCGAGAAAAAAAATAAAAACCACTTTTAGCTTGAAAATTTAAGGTAGGTAAAACCAGGTCAACTTTTTTCTGGTAACATTCCCTCATCTCAAATATTTTTAATAGAAAGGTTATTGTTTACTCTAAATTTAAGTACCAAAAGTGTTTTCATAAAAAGATACCTTTTCCGAGAAAAAAAATTAAAACCGCTTTTTGCTTGAAAATGTTTGATGTAAACAACGGCATCATGTATTATTCTTAGGTAGTGAGTTATATTTTAAACGAGTTACACACGAGGTCTACCCACGCGTGTCCCCCTGCGGGCACGGATTTTTTTTAATGTCTTTATGCGAGTATTATCCCTTGATAGGATTTTTTAGTTAGTTACTTTTGTAATTATAGCTTCTATAACACATTTAACACACACACACTCTATACCTTGTCGTAGCGTAAAAGGTTCTATCGAGGGATAAACATGTTCGCGGGTTTTTATATATCAATTCAGTATTGCATGTTGATTACTAGGTATGTTGAAAAAATATTTAAAATCAAACAGCATAAGTGCGATGAAAATAACTCTATTGATAATAAACTTTCCTTTATCTCAAAACCTAATTAAAAATAAGTTTAGATAGAGAGATAGATTGTTCAATACTGATCAATTGCGGACTTGACCAGCGCTTACATGTGAGTATTAGGTCTAACGCAATATAACCAATTGCGATGAAAACATACTTTTCAGCGAATTTAAATAGTTAATTACTATTTAAAAAATGATCGAGATAGATCAACGTTGTTACAACCAGTTATTTTGTTCATACATATATTTACAAACACAATTGTAAAACTCTCGGCTTTGGCCATGGTCATTTGCTTTATAAATCTATTTCCAGACGAGGTGAAGGCTTGTGGTGTTGTATCTTTGGTAATGAATCCGATTGGTTTTGTTTTATCTTGTTATACACCTAATTGATTGAGCCTTCTATTAATCTCCAATACTTACTAATATTTTTTATTAAATTAAAAAAACCTTTAATAAAAACTATTGTAACAATTAATTAAAATAGTTCAATTTAAATACATTATATTGTGGTAAGTGAAACTTAAGTTTGATATACGTAAATATTTTTATTACTTAATAACTCACACGTACTTTTCTATGGGATATTATGATGAGATGGTCAGGACGATGGAAATAATGGTATTACATATTTTTCAATAATATATTAGAAATTATGTTCATCGTTGACATCATCAGCTTAATAAGGAAATATTATTTATATTTTTATTATATGCACATATTACCCACACTACATACAACTCCGAGTACAATATTTTTACAATTATTTCAGTTTCAGTACGCAACTTATTTCGCCGTTTATGAACTAATTACCAAACTGTTTTTACAACAGTTTTATCTCGATTTCTAACATATTTTGGATATTGTATATGTTTTATATTAAGATATATTAAGTTACAATGATTTAGCTTATTAATTTTTATGATTCTTTAGCATTTTTTTGGCTCTTCACAAATGTCCAACATTCAAATAACAAAAGGAATGTAACTTTAATATTTATTTTTGCTCAAGTATGAATGTTAAACAAAATCGGTAATATTAAAAAATATTAATTTTTTTTGGGGGTTTTGACTAATCTAATAAGAATATAACATAGCATGACTTGTAGTTTACCATATTTGTTGACGTTTATATTCTTAAGTGCGACTTAATTTTTATAACCATATCTTTTTTTTTTATCAAAAAATATAAAATAAAAATCTCAAAGTGTTTATGTATGTTCTTTGAAATAGGTAATATAACTATTCATGTTATTTAGTTTACACGAACACTATTTATTAAAAGAGTAGACATTAATGTAAGCCTTTCGTCAAATTCAACCACGATCTAAAAAATTAATGGAAACCCATTAGCTTAGTAATCTTCAGAAACTTTATGACGAGGCGTCTAAAAGCTACAACTGAACTAAGAACAAAAGGATTCAAAACATAACGTCCGGTATTTCGGCTTGAGATTAATTACTACAACATAACACATTTTGTAGTATTACTTATTATACACACGATTATATGGAGTCTCAAATTATATGAAATTATTGTTGCAAAATCCGAGTGTGAATTGTATTACTATTATTTTGGACATGTTAATACATTACAAGAAATATAAAAAAACACCAACATAATTCACAGTAAGGAATCACTTTAGGCGATTTATAAAGACATTTTGTTTTAGTCAGTATGAAGCAATTTTATTTTAGCGATTGCATTACTCGACGAGATTTATTTTCGTGTATTTATCACAAACCATTGTCAATACGACGGTAGCTGTAGTCTGGTGAGTTATAGCGTGCATATGGCTAGTATACTTTACCAATATCTAATTTATATTATTCCTTTCGAATACATCATTTGAATGCCTATTTTATCCTGATACATGATACAATATGGTTTTCAATTTACAGTAAACTTAAAGCCAGCTAGTAAAAAATACATATTTAAACAGTTATCTTAGTATGACTCATATCGCAACCACAATAAAACCATAAACAAGGGCGCTGAAAATGTAATTCATTTTGCACAATCTTATAATTTATTCATAACTAGAGCGTTCATAAAACTAAATTAAATATCAGAGCAAACAATAAACATATACGATATAATTATGAATACACATGTAACTTAACCGGGGTCGAGTAAACGAACTATTTCAAAGTTAACTTAATTATTGTGTAAGTATACCAACATATACGATACAGATATTAACAATTTTCTATCTACACTTCTGACGGTTTTGAGACTGATACTTGTGAGAAACTTTTAATATTTATTTTAATAGAACAGACCTTTATTTTTCTACTTAAACTAATCATTCTTTAGGATTCCTTTTTACAATTTTATCATTCAATATTTATACGAAAATCTGTATCTTACCTATTTCACCAAGCTTTGATCAACGCCCCGCCATTACGTATCGATTGAGATAAAAATGTATCTTTCCTTTGTGTGGAATATAAATAAGAACAATGTACCTCCATTATGGAACAGTAATTTTATTGCATACGGAATATGAAGTTAGTTCATTTATACTATGTATATTTGGATAGTAATTCTTTCATGCTATTTATGTTACTTGTGCAGTGAAAACATTGATTGAGGAAGGACAAGGAAGAGTAAACAATGTCAAATAGGATTTGTTCATTGTTCATGACTTTATATTTGTTACAAAGCTTGTTAAATATATAAATATTGACTTTCATATTAACCTCGTTTATTACATACACCTTCAATAATTTTAGAGATTTTTTTTTGTAATATAATTTGGAATAAGAATTAGGTAATATATTATTATTTGTTGTTATTTTTAATATTACTTATAACAATAATAAAACTCCGAATTTGATAAGGTAACTGTTTGTAATACAGTTTCATTATATTTAAATTACATTCAGTATTTCTACTTCTAAATTTAAATAACAAATTCCGTAAATCCCATGATTTCAATTGGCGTTGTACGTGAAGTTGTTTATATTACCAATTAATTCAAATTTATTTTATTCAAAGTTCAACTAAAATATTTACTTTACAAGAAAAAAATCTCAGAATCTTATTTATGAACCCAACTTTTTAAAAGGAATCTCCTGTCCTAATTATTAAAATTATCTTAAATATCAAAATTGTAATACTTTTCCATAACTTACTATTTTGATGATTTCCCATATCTTAATCTTTAAATGTTACTACATTTTTTTTAAACTACTACTATAGTAATAATGTAAATATATTGTAACTATAGTAATAGACTATGTATCACATTCTATAATTCTTGGAATTTGGTTGATTCGGGAATTTCTATCAAGCACTACGTCACCTAGCATACTTACATCGCATTGTGAAAATACTGTTAGTGAGCTGTTAGCCAAATTGTGGACACGGCAGATTGGTGAATACTTATAAATCGATGTTTTTGGGGAAAAATAGTGCGCTTATAATTGCATCATGAAGTGGACTAATTAATCAAATAAAATAAATTATTTAAATTAAAAGATTTTCAGGTAAAGCATATATACGGTATGTACGGTATGTATGCCTGGTATTTTAATTCCATACAAAATAAATTGCAAGAACATCAGTTTAATACTAGTTTTAACTAGCTGATGTGATTTAAGCTGATTTATACTACCTTTGGAACACGAGCAAAGATCAAGAACTTATTAAGAAACTTGTGAGTATATTACACATCTATGTCTCGGAAAATGTAAATTAACAAGCAAATTGCATCTTCCTAACGGCTGAGGACCTCTATCTCGCACTCGAGAGAATATTACGTTAGAAGACTCATCAGAATTTCTCTCTAATGATCTTTAAGCTTCGCACACTCACAAATTTCCAAAGTAAAATAAAATAAAAACCTATTTCAACTTTATTATAACTTTTGAATGTTAAGCTTCGAGAGACGTTAATCTACTTTGTATCTCATCTAACCTCATGTAGGACTCGATATAGGGCTAATGAATTACTGTTAATTTGTTTTTTTCTGATATAAACAAATGCGAGTCATGTAAATTTATATGTTTAAGAAACGATATGAATCAAATATCATCTAGCATAAAAATGTTAATAATGTACAAAATAGCCTAGCATATAATACAAAACGAATAAATATTTTCATCATTAAAAAAGCATGGTAAGTACTTAATAGTCTATCGAGACATATAACTAATTGTATAGATAATATATTAATTAAATAATTAATTCTAAATTCTAAACAAAAAATTTTAATACTTTTAAAGGCATTAAACAAAGCTTCTCCGATTATCATGGTTCATACTCATGATTGTGTCAATTTAAATAAAATGTTTATTACTATTTTTATAACTAGTAACTAAATGTCAATATTTTTACATTAATATTTGGAATTCAAACTGAAATAAACGACCTCATTTTCGAGAGGATAAGAATTCCTTAATTCCTGAACGCTGACTCGTCACAAAATCAATTAACTGATTTTCGGATTTGGACGGACAGACTTTGGTTGTGGGATGCAATTTCAAGTTGAATTTTCGTCATTTAATTCCAATATTATATTAATTACAGTTGTATAGATGTAAATGAAATTTATTTTACGCACTAAAGTGCGTCGGCTTTATTTTGTATTTGTAAATTTTGAGCAAATATAGAAAGAATACCCTATATATTGATTTTAATATAATTTACCTAATTAAAGTAACTCGTAAGTTGATTAGTTACGCTGTT
This sequence comes from Melinaea menophilus ssp. n. AW-2005, assembly GCA_918358695.1. Taxonomy (NCBI): domain Eukaryota; kingdom Metazoa; phylum Arthropoda; class Insecta; order Lepidoptera; family Nymphalidae; genus Melinaea; species Melinaea menophilus. The sequence goes on along the minus strand of OU911046.1, from coordinate 3,474,849 downwards.
TATGAAACTGTCAGATGATGAGAAAAATAAAATACCTTTTTTTTCTGAGTGTACTTTAGTTCATCTGCTTTGCTGAGGATTAGCGGATTAATACAAGACGTGATGAAAATAGTTTTTTATCAAAACCAAATAAAATAATTGAACAAAGTTCCTACAAAATTAAAATAAGATAAAATTAAATATAATAATGGCCCGAGAAATTTGCATAAGAATTGTTTGTTTCGTAAGAACTTTGTAAAAACTGATATTTATTCTTAAACACTTTTTCTTATTTCAAAATATAAAAAGTTTGTGAAGTAAATTTACTCAGGGAAAAAGGAGTCAATGTTATGAGTCTATAGTGGTGTTTTTTTTTGTTATTTAAATTTAGTGTTTATTTTACTGTAGCAAAATGAAATGGAGAGCTTCATAAAGTCTTACAATCAAGTGAAGCAATGTGAAGTTGCCAATGTGAGGTTGTAGTTGAAGGTTATAAAAACAAATTGATGAAAATGATTTCAAGAACTTTCCTCCTATAATCTGGGATAAAGCTATGTTAACACATTCTTTTCTTTATATCTTTGGTACCACAAGTTGAATATACCAGTACCAAGAAATTTGTAACTATAAGATGTCTGAGCCAGCGGATATATTTCTCATAATTCATAATTATGATCAGCCTAGCTAACACTCTTCTTCTTATTATCTTGACCATAAGGTCTGGTAATTAATGTTAGATATATTAAAGAAGAAAATATAAATGTTTTCCCTTATAGTAAAAACACTTGAGTCAACGACTATGATAGAAAGCTTTCCTTTTGTGAATACCATTTACTTGGCACGTGAAGTTATTCAGTCATTATATGTGTTAAAATACACGGGCACATATCTCGTATTACAATATTTTTCATGTTAAAATAGTCACATTTACAAAAAAGTAATATTTAAAGTGCTGAACGGGTTCCATTTTTTTCAGTACTGGGACAAAAATAATAAGATGTAAATTGCACTCCTAAACTAGCTAAAGCATACAACAGTCTCTAAGCTTTCGATTAAAACCACAAGATACAAAAAATGATCATTATACCTCTTTTATCTCAACTTTTTATATACAAAAGAGGCTCAAGCCTACTTGTAACCTCCTGTGTACACGGCGTTATCAGGCCTAGACAATTGAAGAAACACTTGAGATAAAGCCATAATCTCCCACATCACAAGACTTTCCTACATATAGGTGCTATATTATATTCGCAATTAATGTAAAATAAATATGAGTGTTAAGAGAGAATATGGATTTTTATTGCTTGTACTGAAAAATTTGTATGGTGCAATGTAATCAATAACATTGATATTTACTCAATACATTAATAAACATAAACCCAAATGAAAATCTCTCATACATAACAACATAAACATTTAACACTTGTTTTTATATTAACATTGTATGTGTAATGCTCTTGTAGTTAAAATCTGGCAATAGTAGTTTAAGTACTTATAACCGATGTTTTATAATCATAGTGGCGGCTGAGTATGAGAGTAATTTGCATACACATAGCGATAGTATCCTGGATCTGAAAAGAGAATTTGAAAAAAGTAAAAAAGTATTTTTCATGTAGAATAATATTTCTAGTACAAAAAGACAACACTTTACTTTAGATAACATCCTTATTGCAATTAAAAATGAAACATTTTAAGATCGTATAAGAGTTAAAATAAGAAATTACTGATAAAAAAGGAACAAATGTCTTTCGCATCAATATATTATATAATTGTAAAACTTCAAGTTGTCAAATTTCATAGATCTAGAGCAACGGGCAGTAATAGCCTATTATATGTTGAGTCCCGATTGAACACGTTCCATATACAAAGATAAATAAAAACACTTAACTTTAAAGCCATATATAAGCAAAAGTAAAAAATTCTTTGTATCTAACGTCTTACATTACCAAGTTATATGATCTTTCAAACAATTTTATCTCCTCAAAATATCAAAAAGTTACCTTGTTTATCCGACATGCTATTCACTTAAGAAAACTTTACTTTTTATTTTAATAAATATAATGTACGTGCGGCAAACTTCACAAGTATTTAACGTAAAGAACGACGTCCATAATATTACCACTAGAAATATCGGAAGTTAATAGTTCCTAAATTTAGATTCACTAAAATATAATTAAAAAAAAGATAAAATCTGAACAATAAAGTTCGTTTTCATAATAAATTTGCCAAATCTGTAACCTAACTTTAATAAGACACACTTTAAACAAAGGATTCTATTGACGATAGGGAGGCCTGTGAACTGACAATAATAAACATATGTTGGTTCACTGTAATCATCTCCAAGGGATGGAGAGGGATAGCTAGTTCATAGATAAGATATAACATTACTGTTACATTACAAAATAGCTTTAATTCTTTTTAAATATAAGAACATCATAGTGGCATAGATAGTTAATTTACCTTAATTTAGTATTACTTGCTTGCTTTATGCAAATTCTAACTTGTTCTCACATATCAATTGTAATTGTGAATCAGTATTTAAATATATAATGATGAAAACTAAGAATAACTTAAAAGAGTGCCTATTTGGTTTCTTTCTGGTTAATCATCACGAACTCTCTCTTTTGGACCGTGCAGAGCTAGAATGTAAAATTTCATAAGTACATTGTATGTCTATTTGAAATAAAAAAATCCATGCCCGCAGGGGGACACGCGTGGGTAGACCTCGTGTGTAACTCGTTTAAAATATAATTCACTACCTAAGAATAACACATGATGCCGTTGTTTACATCAAAAATTTTCAAGCAAAAAGCGGTTTTTATTTTTTTTCTCGGAAAAAGTATATTTTTTGGAAATACTTTTGGTACCCAAAATTAGAGTAAAAAATAACCTTTCTATTAAAAATATTTTCGAGGAGGGAATGTTTACCAGAAAAAAGTTGCCGCGGTTTTACCTACCTTAAATTTTCAAGCTAAAAGTGTTTTTTTTTTTTTTCTCGAAAACAGTACCTTTTACGGAAAAACTTTTGATACTTAAATTTAGAGTAAAAAAACCCCCTTTCTATTAAAAATACTTGTGATGTAAGAATGTTTACCAGAAAAAAGTTAAGAATTTTTCCAAAAATTTTCGGTTTTTTTTACCCCCACCCCTAAGTTATTGAAGTTAGCTTTTCGGTTTATCTACACTTGTTATAGGTATTTATCAAAGACATCATATGGTATGAACGCGATTGATCTTCTTTGTATAGGAAAAAAGTTATGGTCGAAAAACTGAAATCAGAAAAAGTGAGGCCCTAGCGCCCCCTGTGGCCGGATTTCTCTGGTTAACAAACTTGACCTTTATTTTTGGATGGTTGATTTTTGTGCAAAGTTTGAAAGCGATCCGAGCGAAACTGCGGGCGCTATCGTGCTGACAAAACTCGAATCTGGACGCACGCACGCATATATATATAAATATATATTTTAATTTCACTAAGTACTAGTTTTATTCTGAATTTTGTTTTTTTACGCCTACCGCAATTTCTCACCATCCACAAAGGTTAGCTGGTAGAGAATGCCAACAGGCATTTAATTCACCTTTTGTAAAATACAATAAAGGGTAAATAAATAAATAAATAAATATGTCGCAAACAATAACGTTAGATATTATTTATAAAAGTAATCATAAACTATGAATTTAATTGCATTGTTAACTGTTGCTTTTCAATCAATACGAGTAGGTAAAAATTCAGTACTTTACCTATATATATATATAAGGGATTTACCAAACACTGACTCGTCACGAAATCTCCGAAACTATCTGTCCGATTAACTTAAAATGTTACATAGTTACTTCTTTTGTGACGTAGACGTCCACTAAGAACGGATTTTACGGAAATCCTATCCTATCGGATTTCAAGTTTTTACAAGTTTTAAACCTATAGGAGCTATACACTTAACGCGGTTACCATAGCAACAATTACGATGACAACGGATAATATGACAAAGGGTACCTAACCTACCTAATATAGCAACCTAAGTTCACATTAACTTAATACAAATTATATAAAATAAATTAGTATCAGGAATCAGCTAGTAATATTACACATAACATTTCGCTTGTCTCTGGGGACATAAAATATATCAGTTTAAAGTCTTTCCTAAATAATAAATAAAATAAATAAAATAAGTATCGAATAGCTCCGCGACACGTCTCTAATAAAAACGTTACTTTGTTTTTTGTAATGTAATTAGCACCTGTAACTGTAGCAAATTACTACAGCTTCGTAGGAATACGCATAATATATTTAATAAAAAATAGTTATTTTATTAATATCAATTTTATTTAAATGTTTAAGTTAGATAATATCTGAGAAAATATATCATTTTCAATATTTAACTGTTATGTAAAAAATATAAAGAAGACAATGATCAAATTACAGATATTAGAACAAAGTCTTAACTTAAAATTAATTATAAAAAACAAAACGCTAAGAAACACAAAATGCTGTGGAGTCTATAGTGTATTAAAAATGCCGACTGTATATTTAAACGTCACAATTGTAATTTAAAATCTGGTTTTCATAACTTTTTGACAGATAGACTAATAAAGTTACTAAAGCGCTACTTTTACCCTTAAGAATTGAACATTATAATCCTCTAATTTTATAAATTTCTAAGTTTTCACATCTGACGATATGGCAGCGTTGCAATTTACTGCATAATAGTTTTTAAATAAGTAACGTAATGTATGAAATAACAAACTTCTAATTAAAAACATACCACTGTCAAGAATTGTTGAATCGATAATGAATTGTTTTATGTTTCATTTCTTCAAAATATATTGTAGTCTTATAAAAAAATCTTTTTAGGCACAGAGTCGCAAACGAATATATGGTTCATTATTACGTAACCGGACTCATTAAAATAAAGTGTTGTTTTTTAGACAAGTTGGAAATAATTCTTTCGAGATATAAAATTTTTCTTCAATATTGTCACACACAGTCCGTCTAAAATAGTTATGCCGCTGAGGGTCCCAGAGCCGGCAGCCAATGAGAATGATAACATTGCGATTTAAATAAAGGACGGATATTTTGCGGTAACTCAGTCAGCGTATTTAAGTTGTTTTTATCTGATATGAGTACGATACGACTTTTTATATTTTTAGTACTACCGGGATATCAATTATGTTGTAAATGTGGTGATGATATTTTTAAATAAGTAAGTAATTATTTAATTCAGTAGTTCTTTATTAGTTTTTGTATAACTGTCACAAAACTTTTCCTTCAAAGGGAAATTAAATAAAAAAAAAACAAAGTGTAAGTTTCAATTGTGTTAATTATAGTTTTAAGACACAACAAAATTTCTTATGATATAAACAACGATTACGAAATTAACGACTCGTGATTGAGCATGTTTTTAACATGAAAGTGACAGAAATATTATACAAAGCAAAATGAATTGTAGCGCAAATTATATCAGGGGTATTGTTTTGTATCATCTTTTTTTGCTCAGAAAATTTCAAAAACATACGTTAGTAAATAATGAATGAAATGAACTGTACCTTACTAAGCATTACTAGAATAATAAAGACAGTAGCAAGAAGATAGGTTTACATACAGCGTGTATTTGTATCGCAACCAATAAATTTAAGGCATTAAATATAATGATTAAGAACAATTATTCCCATAGGGTAATTTCATTTCATTTCTACATTTAAAGACAAAAAGAAAAAATCTCTAAAAAATAAAACTGAAAAATAATAAAATACAACATTATTGACGTCAATATTGGTATGGAGGTGGCTTAGTCAGTAGTAACCTGTGAAGAGCAGCAACAGCGCTCGTCCAATTACAACAGAAATACAAAGAAATGATCGATCCTACTGAAACATATTCACTAATAGCTTTCAAATTAATATTATAGATTTTTTTCTACAACAGCCATAATATTACTTACATAATTAAAATCTGTCCACAAAGGTTATATGGTAGAGAATGCCAACAGGCATTTAATTCACCTTTTGTAAAATACAATAAAGGGTAAATAAATAAATAAATAAATATGTCGCAAACAATAACGTTAGATATTATTTATAAAAGTAATCATAAACTATGAATTTAATTGCATTGTTAACTGTTGCTTTTCAATCAATACGAGTAGGTAAAAATTCAGTACTTTACCTATATATATATATAAGGGATTTACCAAACACTGACTCGTCACGAAATCTCCGAAACTATCTGTCCGATTAACTTAAAATGTTACATAGTTACTTCTTTTGTGACGTAGACGTCCACTAAGAACGGATTTTACGGAAATCCTATCCTATCGGATTTCAAGTTTTTACAAGTTTTAAACCTATAGGAGCTATACACTTAACGCGGTTACCATAGCAACAATTACGATGACAACGGATAATATGACAAAGGGTACCTAACCTACCTAATATAGCAACCTAAGTTCACATTAACTTAATACAAATTATATAAAATAAATTAGTATCAGGAATCAGCTAGTAATATTACACATAACATTTCGCTTGTCTCTGGGGACATAAAATATATCAGTTTAAAGTCTTTCCTAAATAATAAATAAAATAAATAAAATAAGTATCGAATAGCTCCGCGACACGTCTCTAATAAAAACGTTACTTTGTTTTTTGTAATGTAATTAGCACCTGTAACTGTAGCAAATTACTACAGCTTCGTAGGAATACGCATAATATATTTAATAAAAAATAGTTATTTTATTAATATCAATTTTATTTAAATGTTTAAGTTAGATAATATCTGAGAAAATATATCATTTTCAATATTTAACTGTTATGTAAAAAATATAAAGAAGACAATGATCAAATTACAGATATTAGAACAAAGTCTTAACTTAAAATTAATTATAAAAAACAAAACGCTAAGAAACACAAAATGCTGTGGAGTCTATAGTGTATTAAAAATGCCGACTGTATATTTAAACGTCACAATTGTAATTTAAAATCTGGTTTTCATAACTTTTTGACAGATAGACTAATAAAGTTACTAAAGCGCTACTTTTACCCTTAAGAATTGAACATTATAATCCTCTAATTTTATAAATTTCTAAGTTTTCACATCTGACGATATGGCAGCGTTGCAATTTACTGCATAATAGTTTTTAAATAAGTAACGTAATGTATGAAATAACAAACTTCTAATTAAAAACATACCACTGTCAAGAATTGTTGAATCGATAATGAATTGTTTTATGTTTCATTTCTTCAAAATATATTGTAGTCTTATAAAAAAATCTTTTTAGGCACAGAGTCGCAAACGAATATATGGTTCATTATTACGTAACCGGACTCATTAAAATAAAGTGTTGTTTTTTAGACAAGTTGGAAATAATTCTTTCGAGATATAAAATTTTTCTTCAATATTGTCACACACAGTCCGTCTAAAATAGTTATGCCGCTGAGGGTCCCAGAGCCGGCAGCCAATGAGAATGATAACATTGCGATTTAAATAAAGGACGGATATTTTGCGGTAACTCAGTCAGCGTATTTAAGTTGTTTTTATCTGATATGAGTACGATACGACTTTTTATATTTTTAGTACTACCGGGATATCAATTATGTTGTAAATGTGGTGATGATATTTTTAAATAAGTAAGTAATTATTTAATTCAGTAGTTCTTTATTAGTTTTTGTATAACTGTCACAAAACTTTTCCTTCAAAGGGAAATTAAATAAAAAAAAAACAAAGTGTAAGTTTCAATTGTGTTAATTATAGTTTTAAGACACAACAAAATTTCTTATGATATAAACAACGATTACGAAATTAACGACTCGTGATTGAGCATGTTTTTAACATGAAAGTGACAGAAATATTATACAAAGCAAAATGAATTGTAGCGCAAATTATATCAGGGGTATTGTTTTGTATCATCTTTTTTTGCTCAGAAAATTTCAAAAACATACGTTAGTAAATAATGAATGAAATGAACTGTACCTTACTAAGCATTACTAGAATAATAAAGACAGTAGCAAGAAGATAGGTTTACATACAGCGTGTATTTGTATCGCAACCAATAAATTTAAGGCATTAAATATAATGATTAAGAACAATTATTCCCATAGGGTAATTTCATTTCATTTCTACATTTAAAGACAAAAAGAAAAAATCTCTAAAAAATAAAACTGAAAAATAATAAAATACAACATTATTGACGTCAATATTGGTATGGAGGTGGCTTAGTCAGTAGTAACCTGTGAAGAGCAGCAACAGCGCTCGTCCAATTACAACAGAAATACAAAGAAATGATCGATCCTACTGAAACATATTCACTAATAGCTTTCAAATTAATATTATAGATTTTTTTCTACAACAGCCATAATATTACTTACATAATTAAAATCTTTTCCGACCCATAACATTTTCAAGTTTTCAATATATTCGCTATAAATGAATCCTTTAATAATATTATTTCGTAATTTTGCAAATAAATTACTGTTACGTTATTGAGATTATTATTATATAATTTTATTACAATATAATTTTATTATAATATACTATATTAATCAATCTTAAATACTTACAATCAATCTTAAATACTACTAGTCTTATCCTGCATATCCTCCGTAGAATTAGTACTATAGCTGCCAATAGAATTGTAAACAAGGCTGGTTCAAAATAACTCATAATAACAATAACATAAACTAATCACTGAAAATATATACTTTAACTAAGAGAAAACAATTACAGATTAATTAGATTGATTGATTGATGACAAAAAGACGGCGCGACGAGAAACATTATCGAACAGGAGCCGAATATGACATTTTATTTACATAGTTAATGTATAGTTTCTTTTATATAGAAATAGCTAATCATTATTTTATATTTAATTAATTCATTACAGTTATTAATTCCATGAAAGCCGATTACACTTTATCAGAGCTTCCCAGCGTATTCGTTCCTATTGTATCGCGCCATAAGGTCGTTAAAACGGTCGCTGACGGCATTTTCATAAACAAGACCGAAACAAGATGGCGAAGAGCAAATGATAACGTTCTACTATCGATAAAAATAAATGAAGCAAAAGTTGAAATTTATTAAATTAAGTTCAGTTTTATATTTTAATTGTAGTATTTTTTATATTTTTAGTACACATTTAAATAAAGAAATGTTTAACCGGTACAATCCGGTTTTTATTTTAAAAGTTTAATTTGAATTCGAAGCTTTAAATGCAACTAGTGTTCACGAGAAAACGAAGTGTAGAGGTCATTTTATCATTTACTCCTACTCCCATTGTTTTGAAAGTTTTCGGCCATATTAAAATTCGGATGTTTTTCAATTTTGAGACCCTCGCAATTTATTCATTCATTTTCCCTTACGATGATTTGTGGTTAATTTAATGTTTATCAAATGTATATAATAAATGTATGAGTCTATGTATGGTATGTTCAACCGAACATTCCCTCGGTGACGTTGTCATAGCCAGTAGAGCTAACGACATAGACAAAACAAAAGGTTGATTTCAGTGTATTCTTTATATCCGAGTTGTGCTCTTTAAATATTTTTTTATTTTATCAATGTGTAACAGTTCACTATCGTAATCAAGTTAATTTACTCTGGCATATTGAAATTATACTTTAAATTGGCGCCAATAATTGGCTCACTCTTCTGTAAGGTTTATAAATATATTGTATAGACATATTTAAGGTACTGTCAATTCTGTCAGTAACGTCTTTATTAATATACATGGTAGTAAGGTCACTTTCCCCTGAACTGTGAGGAGCTTGATCTCACCTCTGAGATTCACGGGTGACTATAGAAGTGGTTGTTGATTAAGACATGCTTGACACAATGGAGATCGCCCTCTACGTGTTTAGGGTTGTGGATCTAAAGTACTGTCTGAACGAAAAAACAACGGTAGCTGGGGTATTATAGTGAGTTTTAATTGAAATAACTTTTTCTGAAATAAATATTTTTATAAAAGTTTATAAAACAATATGTTGAAATATTTTTTGAACTTGTGTCATAATTTTTTTATTAAAATATTTTTTAAAGTATTATAATAATATATTAATAATATATAAAAAAACAGTTATTTGAAATTTATATATTTTTTTACTTATTGTTAAACCATTTATGCTCTAAACACAATTCAAAAATTCCCTTGGTTGCCTCGTATCTCAAAATTTAAGGTAACCGTAGCGATCACAGAGAAGTATTTTATCTATAATTTCAATGGAATGTTAAAAGGAATGTTGCATATAATGTTTGAAATTTAGTTAACTATTCGGTAAAATAAAAATATCATCTTGTAATACTAAATAAGAAATACACAGACTATTTTTATTATAAACTATTGCCTCGTATATGTTGTAACCCTTTTTGTTTCCAAAGCGGTACATTTCCTTTACAATTTGAAATTAGAATTAAGTACGGAACCCGTTCTACAGTCATTCAAATTTACATTTTGTCAGATCCACGATGACAAAACATTGGAGTGATACCATATTTTATCAAATTAAAAGGACTTTCTTCTAAATTTTGTTTAAATTAAATTTTAATTTACAAATTTTTCCTATACTGTGATAAATTCTAAGTTTTCTATAAAAGAATTAACTTTTAAATTAATTATTCTTATATTTATTAATTTTAAGGTATCAAATATTGTACAGTCTCATTTATGTATACATAAGTATAAAGTATAAACGGGAATCCTATGACTGTATTCATTACAAGGATGTCAACACAAGTAGAAAGATCGTTACGTCCCCAACAACTTAAGGAACACTGAATACAACCAGAAAAACTCTTGCGGGAGAAAGAGGACAACTTTATTTCTCTATATTTGTTTTATTTTAAATAATTTCATGTAAGGCAGGCATATACATGTTTTATTTAACGTTTGTATTAACATACAATCACTCGCAAATTTAAGTCAAAGTTTTGGGTAGACCTCGAAGAATTCGGTCTGCCCATTCATTTGTACCCGACTTTTGAATTTTGGAAAAATTTCTTCACAGGAGGTCTTCTCATGACCCCTGAGTCCGAAATGACCATTGGTCAAAAAGTTTATATATATATATATATGACCATTGGTCAAAAAGTTTATCACTCCAATGTTTTGTCATCGTGGATCTGACAAAATGTAAATTTGAATGACTGTAGAAAGGGTTCCGTACTTAATTCTAATTTCAAATTGTAAAGGAAATGTACCGCTTTGGAAACAAAAAAGGTTACAACATATACGAGGCAATAGTTTATAATAAAAATAGTGTGTGTATTTCTTATTTAGTATTACAAGATGATATTTTTATTTTACCGAATAGTTAACTAAGTTTCAAACATTATATGCAACATTCCTTTTAACATTCCATTGAAATTATAGATAAAATACTTCTCTGTGATCGCTACGGTTACCTTAAATTTTGAGATACGAGGCAACCAAGGGAATTTTTGAATTGTGTTTAGAGCATAAATGGTTTAACAATAAGTAAAAAAATATATAAATTTCAAATAACTGTTTTTTTATATATTATTAATATATTATTATAATACTTTTAAAAATATTTTTAAAAGTATTATAATAATATAGCAATAATATATAAAAAAAACAATTTAAAGTATAATTTCAATATGCCAGAGTAAATTAACTTGATTACGATAGTGAACTGTTACACATTGATAAAATAAAAAAATACTTAAAGAGCACAACTCGGATATAAAGAATACACTGAAATCAACCTTTTGTTTTGTCTATGTCGTTAGATCTACTGGCTATGACAACGTCACCGAGAGAATGTTCGGTTGAACATACCATACACAGACTCATACATTTATTATATACATTTGATAAACATTAAATTAACCACAAATCATCGTAAGGGAAAATGAATGAATAAATTGCGAGGGTCTTAAAATTGAAAAACATCTGAATTTTAATATGGCCGAAAACTTTCAAAACAATGGGAGTAGGAGTAAATGATAAAATCACCCCTACACTTCGTTTTCTCGTGAACACAAGTTGCATTTAAAGCTTCGAATTCAAATTAAACTTTTAAAATAAAAACCGGATTGTACCGGTTAAACATTTCTTTATTTAAATGTGTACTAAAAATATAAAAAATACTACAATTAAAATATAAAACTGAACTTATTTTAATAAATTTCAACTTTTGATTCATTTAATTTTATCGATAGTAGAACGTTACTAGGGGCGCCAACAAACCCTCAATTTCGACTCGCTGCGCTTGCGAAATCTTGGGTGCCGTTTGCATATTGAGCGAAGCGAGCCCAGTGTATTGACTTATCGTTTCCCATTGACTTCAATGGGATATCAATTTTTTGAAATGATATTAAAAAAAAAATTTTTTTTGAGGACATTTTTTTTTTATTTTTTTATAAGAACCATCACCTAATGTGTGTCTTTTTGTATGCAAAGTTTCATAATTTTCCGTCAAGTAGTTTTTGAGCCAATTCGTGACAAAGAATGCAAAAAGTCTCCAGTAAAACGCTCCGCTCACTTCGTTCGCTTCGCTCAATAATTTGCTCTTCGCCATCTTGTTTCGGTCTTGTTTATGAAAATGCCGTCAGCGACCGTTTTAACGACCTTATGGCGCGATACAATAGTAACGAATACGCTGGGAAGCTCTGATAAAGTGTAATCGGCTTTCATGGAATTAATAACTGTAATGAATTAATTAAATATGAAATAAAAGTAATAATTATTAGCTATTTCTATATAAAAGAAACTATACATTAACTATGTAAATAAAATGTCATATTCGGCTCCTGTTCGATAATGTTTCTCGTCGCGCCGTCTTTTTGTCATCAATCAATCAATCTAATTAATCTGTAATTGTTTTCTCTTAGTTAAAGTATATATTTTCAGTGATTAGTTTATGTTATTGTTATTCTGAGTTATTTTGAACCAGCCTTGTTTACAATCCTATTGGCAGCTATAGTACTAATTCTACGGAGGATATGCAGGATAAGACTAGTAGTATTTAAGATTGATTAATATAGTATATTATAATAAAATTATATTGTAATAAAATTATATAATAATAATCCCAATAACGTAACAGTAATTTATTTGCAAAGTTACGAAATAATATTATTAAAGGATTCATTTATAGCGGATATATTGAAAACTTGAAAATGTTATGGGTCGGAAAAGATTTTAATTATGTAAGTAATATTATGGCTGTTGTAGAAAAAAAACTATAATATTAATTTGAAAGCTATTAGTGAATATGTTTCAGTAGGATCGATCATTTCTTTGTATTTCTGTTGTAATTGGACGAGCGCCGTTGCTGCTCTTCACAGGTTACTACTGACTAAGCCACCTCCATACCAATATTGACGTCAATAATGTTGTATTTTATTATTTTTCAGTTTTATTTTTTAAAGATTTTTTCTTTTTGTCTTTAAATGTAGAAATGAAATGAAATTACCCTATGGGAATAATTTTTCTTAATCGTTATATTTAATGCCTTTAATTTATAGGTTGCGATACAAATACACGCTGTATGTAAACCTATCTTCTTGCTACTGTCTTTATTATTCTAGTAATGCTTAGTAAGGTACAGTTCATTTCATTCATTATTTACTAACGTATGTTTTTGAAATTTTCTGAGCAAAAAAAGATGATACAAAATAATACCCCTGATATAATTTGCGCTACAATTCATTTTGCTTTTTATAATATTTCTGTCACTTTCATGTTAAAAACATGCTCAATCACGAGTCGTTAATTTCGTAATCGTTGTTTATATCATAAGAAATTTTGTCGTGTCTTAAAACTATAATTAACACAATTGAAACTTACACTTTGTTTTTTTTTTATTTAATTTCCCTTTGAAGGAAAAGTTTTGTGACAGTTATACAAAAACAAATAAAGAACTACTGAATTAAATAATTACTTACTTATTTAAAAATATCATCACCACATTTACAACATAATTGATATCCCGGTAGTACTAAAAATATAAAAAGTCGTATCGTACTCATATCAGATAAAAACAACCTAAATACGCTGACTGAGTTACCGCAAAATATCCGTCCCTTATTTAAATCGCAATGTTCTCATTGCCAATTCTCATTGGCTGCCGGCTCTGGGACCCTCAGCGGCATAACTATTTCAGACGGACTGTGTGTGACAATATTGAGGAAAAATTTTATATCTCGGAAGAATTATTTCCAACTTGTCTAAAAAACAACATTTTATTTTAATGAGTCCGGTTACGTAATAATGAACCATATATTCGTTTGCGACTCTGTGCCTAAAAAGATTTTTTTATAAGACTACAATATATTTTGAAGAAATGAAACATAAAACAATTCATTATCGATTCAACAATTCTTGACAGTGGTATGTTTTTAATTAGAAGTTTGTTATTTCATACATTACGTTACTTATTTAAAAACTATTATGCAGTAAATTGCAACGCTGCCATATCGTCAGATGTGAAAACTTAGAAATTTATAAAATTAGAGGATTATAATGTTCAATTCTTAAGGGTAAAAGTAGCGCTTTAGTAACTTTATTAGTCTATCTGTCAAAAAGTTATGAAAACCAGATTTTAAATTACAATTGTGACGTTTAAATATACAGTCGGCATTTTTAATACACTATAGACTCCACAGCATTTTGTGTTTCTTAGCGTTTTGTTTTTTATAATTAATTTTAAGTTAAGACTTTGTTCTAATATCTGTAATTTGATCATTGTCTTCTTTATATTTTTTACATAACAGTTAAATATTGAAAATGATATATTTTCTCAGATATTATCTAACTTAAACATTTAAATAAAATTGATATTAATAAAATAACTATTTTTTATTAAATATATTATGCGTATTCCTACGAAGCTGTAGTAATTTGCTACAGTTACAGGTGCTAATTACATTACAAAAAACAAAGTAACGTTTTTATTAGAGACGTGTCGCGGAGCTATTCGATACTTATTTTATTTATTTTATTTATTATTTAGGAAAGACTTTAAACTGATATGTTTTATGTCCCCAGAGACAAGCGAAATGTTATGTGTAATATTACTAGCTGATTCCTGATACTAATTTATTTTATATAATTTGTATTAATTTGGATGTGAACTTAGGTTGCTATATTAGGTAGGTTAGGTACTTTTTGTCATATTATCCGTTGTCATCGTAATTGTTGCTATGGTAACCGCGTTAAGTGTATAGCTCCTACAGGTTTACAACTTGCAAAAACTTGAAATCCGATAGGATAGGATTTCCGTAAAATCCGTTCTTAGTGGACGTCTACGTCACAAAAGAAGTAACTATGTAACATTTTAAGTTAATTGGATAGATAGTTTCGGAGATTTCGTGACGAGTCAGTGTTTGGTAAATCAGTGTTTGGTATATATATATAGGTAAAGTACTGAATTTTTACCTACTCTATTGATTGAAAAGCAACAGTTAACAATGCAATTAAATTTATAGTTTATGATTACTTTTATAAATAATATCTAACGTTATTGTTTTCGACATATTTATTTATTTATTTATTTACCCTTTATTGTATTTTATAAAAGGTGAATTAAGCTAACCTTTGTGGATGGTGAGAAATTGCGGTAGGCGTAAAAAAACAAAATTCAGAATAAAACTAGTACTAAGTAAAATTAAAAAAAAAATATATATATATATATATATATATATCATATAATATAACATATATATACATATTATAAACACATATAATATCTAACGAAATACACTTACATATATAAATAGCACATATATCTGAATGGAATGTGTATTAGGAAGATTCTAGGTGGTACTTGCGAATAAGATTTTTAAAAGACCTTTTGGTAGGTGCCCTCCTAATATTTTCAGGAAGATTGTTCCAGAGTATAGAAGCTTGAATTCTAAAAGACTTCTGAAAATCTTCTTGTTTTATGCGGTAGATTGGCCATTTTAAGGTTGGAAGATGATCGAAGCATTTTGTTAAACTCGTATGTTGTGCGAAGATATTGGAGTTTTTCCTTTAGCTATGGAGGTGCATTTGGATCATTTAAGATTGAATAGAGGAGATTAAGTATTCCAGAGCCACGCCTCTATCGAATAGTGAGCCATTTAAGCTTAGTGCGCAATTGAGAAACATGATCATAATTACGTAAACCGAAAATGTAGCGGAGACACTTGTTAAGCAGGCGCTTTAACTTGTTGAGAAGATCATTGTTTAGGTCTGAATAGGAGACATCTGCGTAATCAATAAGGGGTAAGATAAGAGAGTTGATTAGCATTACATACATGACGAAGAATCCTTAAGACCCTTGACACAGCAAAATTGCGGTGTCTTACACTTCAATCACATACCTTTAGCGAATACTTGTGACACCTTACAACTATTGGATATTGAATTGAATATTATCCATGCGCTGATATTTACGAGTATATAATAGTAGATTTAAATATATAATTGTATTTATATTAATTTTATAACATCTTCTAATTTTTTTTCTATTGTACATATTACATTTAAAGAGCAAGAGAATTCAATATTTATTCAGTTTTAATTCAGGATTTAATTAAATTTATTTCTTAAGATGTCTAACAGTATAAACATCTTGAATAATGTTTAACATATTTAAAATTCACAGCAAACTAATTACGCGTATAGCTTGAACCAAGTACTATATTTTCCGTTTTAAGTAAAATTGCGGAAAATGATAAATATGAGCTTTAACGGCATCAGCATTTTGATGAAGACCCCATTTGTAGTTTCTTGTTTAAAAGAAAGCTTATCCCTCATATAATAGTGGGCTGTATATTGCGTTAGCATTTAACCGGCCTATAGATAAGAATTTATATAAGTTTCAAACAAATATACTGGAGATTACCATTTCTTTGTTTACGAGATTCAGATTTAAACAACAATTTATATAAACTACTATAAGATTTTAAACACATGATAAAATATATTTTTAATTCGTTTTTGCCGAAATATGTAAAAAGCTTACAATAAATATGTTTGTTAATTTGATAAATCCAAAAAAACTATCACGAAGTAACAGTAAAGTTCTAAAAATGTTTCTTCCATAGATACCCACTCCGTGCTTAGAGAGGATTATTCAGCAGAAAAGATTCCAGTAATAAAAATAATGCGTAAAACCTGGGTAAGAGATGTGAAGTAATAGATTTTTTCGGAGGTTTAGTGGCGAATAGAGGGATAATGGAATGGTAATAACACACATGTAAATTATATTTATTTACATTTAATAGGCAGAAACAATTTGTTGTAACATTTTATATTTGTTTTGGGTGTTGCAAACCACTTCGTCTGCATTCGTCCCCTCTCTCATATGAATCAAATCTCAATCCACAATTTTAAAACTATATAAATCCTGACACTTTTATTTTATTATAATTATATCACTGAACCAATTTTTGTGTTACCCAATGAAAAGGTTTTTTTACAGTATTAAAATTATGCGAGAGGTTGACTCCATAGCTAAGCCACAAGCACACCACTTTATATCAAAATACATTAAGCTATTTTGTTGTAGGGCAATTAGAGCCTGAATCAGTTATTGTGTAACATATAACACGAATGTGGCATGTATATCAATGGTATCGAACCGATAGGTGTCACAATAATATAATGGTTTAATATTTGAGACTAACAAAAACATTTAACTTACTAAACAGATGTGTACTGTACTATACTCTGTCCATTATCTTATTAGTCATTTGACAGCTCGAAGATTGACATGTGTAGTGATGTCCTTAAGATTCTTGAATGCCATTCCGATTATACTATCATTAATCGAATTATGTACCTGCCTATGTAAATGTAATAACAGATATAGAAATGTAATATTGTCTTTGTTTTTTGAAAATAAATGCAAACCCGTGTGACTGCGTCTGTATTTATTATAATCATACCGTGATATTGGATTTGACAATATATGCACAGAAGAGATAATCGGTAATATTATAGAAGACTTCTCATAGGACGAATCTAGTATAAATTATTATTCTGACGACTCGTGTTAATAAAATAAATTTAATTAATTAATTAATTGAATTGTTTTATTTGTATGCCATAAAGTAAGAAGAATATAAAACTTAATATAATGTTATTATATAAAGTTTACATGTCTTTATATTTAAATAACAAATTAATTACACCTTATTTAACATTATAGAAGTTTAGTAGTGTAGTTTTTCTTTAGCAGATATAATACTCGTAGCATTTTTTTTTACCGATAATTTGTAATCGGTGGCACAGTCGTAGTAATCATTATGTGTGGCAATCACTAAGTGGGCGGTACTCTTCCATGAAATACTTTGTATGACATTTTAACGTTAACAGTACAGAACTTCATGGGGTGTGAGTTGTCGAAAGACTAATAATATAATGGACAAAATATAGTTTATTTCCTTTTAAGTTAAAAAAATATTATTAAATAATTAAATATATCGGCATATTATTAAAAGCACGGTGCACATTTTCAAACCACACATATATTCAGACCTCATGCTTTTCAACTTATGAATTAATTCCCCTTGTTTAAATAGTCGGGCCTGTGCCACTGCTAAACTGAGTATCCCTATATTATCGACACTTTCTCGTTAATCAAACACAAAGATACTTTGATTAGATTCATATACATTTCAAAAACATTTTTTTGGAGTCAAGCATTTAATTGTATACTATATTTTATTTATATAGCAATACGGGTATAACATTTAATAACTACATCATATTATATAGTTTTGGAGAACATTGAATCATTATAGTAGAAAAAATGATCAATTAATAATATTCATTTTTTATATCTGTAAAACAATGTTATTGATTAAAATAATGAGCAGGCTGAGATCTCAATTAGTAACGTTATAAATAAAATGAATTTAAATAATGTTGATCTCTCTCACATTGATATCTGTCATCGTTTGGGTGTAAAAAGGGATAAACCTAGACCCATATTGGTTCGCTTCACCACCTTAAAGCAAAGATCCATAGTTTGGAATGCTAAGACTGCTTTAAAAGGCTCTGGGGTCACAATCTCGGAGTTCTTGACTAAACCCAGACAAGAAATCTTCTTTGAAGCCAGAAGGCATTTTGGTATTAAGAATTCCTGGACATCAGATGGGGTTATCTTAATTGCACTGCCAGACAAGAGTCGGAAGAGAGTGGAAGCAATGAGAGAGCTGCGAGTTCTAATAGAAGCTTTTCCATTAGTCCAAAATACTCAGGATCAAAGATCAACAAGGCCTCGGCGTCTCCCTAAAACCGTAGCTAAGTGATTGTTTATATGATATTATTTTCTTTTAAATTATCTTGTCTTATTTTTCCATTTTAAATGTTTGTTCTTCTTACTTTTAAGCATGCCAACTATTGTTTTTGCCGGTCCTGGTTTACATTTATATATCATATTGGCCTTTAGTTTGACTACTGTGTATTATTACTTTTTCTTGTATAAATATTCTTTTATCTTTTCAGTATTACGTTTATGTAATATAAATGTGTTTAGTTTTAATTTTATCACTTAATATTTATGTTGAGTGTCAACTTGATTATACCTTTCTCACTTGTCAACGTCAATTGTCAAAAGATTATCGTTCAAAAACTGGACCTGTATTTATAATGATTGTTTGTTTATGCTTTTTTTTTTAGTTTGTAATTTATTATCAATTTGTTAAGATGCTTTCCCACTATGCCAGTGAGTGTAGGATAATAATAGTTATAGTTTTATAAATTGTTAATATATTTAAATTTTTATATTATATATATATTTTTTATATTTATAATTTACATATATTTATTCAAGTTATATATATTTTTATTTATTATATTTATTATTTAATTATGTCAGACTCGACATCTGATATTAATAATATTTGCTTATCTTCTATTTCCTCTGAAGACTTTATGAGTGCTACTAGTGACCCTCTATCGGATATTGAATTTATTCCACTTGATTCTAGGCTTAGATCTATTTTTCCTACTAAATCTAACAGTTTTAATATTATCCATATAAATGCACAAAGCATACCGGCCCACTTCTCTGATATTCTGGCAACATTTAGCAACGTGGAAGTCGACTGTATACTTGTTTCCGAATCTTGGCTTAAACCCTCCCTTTCTTCCTCACTTTACTCTCTGCCTAATTTTAACCTGGTTCGAAATGATCGTCTTGAAAAGAGGGGCGGAGGAGTGTGTATATATCTGAAAGACAACATAAGTTACAAGATCATTAGTCTTTCACCTTCTACGAATTGTGGTAACCTGGAATACCTTTTTCTTGAAGTTGTATTTCAGCATAACAAATTGCTTGTTGGTGTACTATACAGCCCCTCCTGTACCGTTGACTATTTTAGTAATTTTGATTTCCTCCTTGAATCTTTTTCCCCCTCTTACGATCATATCATTATTATGGGTGATCTAAACACGTGTCTTATCAAAAATTCTTACAGGTCTAATAGACTAAAATCATTACTTGCTTCTTATAACATTTCTATTCTCCCCCTTTCGGAAACACATTTTTCATCTAATTCTGATCCGTCTCTCCTTGACCTAATCATGGTGTTAAATTCCAATGATGTGCTATCACATGGCCAATTAACAGCGCCTTTTTCCTATCACGATCTCTTGTTTCTTCGTTACAATCTATCTCCTCCTAAACGCAAGAGTAAGGTGATTCTGCGACGCAACCTTAAAGCAATTACTTTGGAGCTCCTACGTTACGATGCCGAATTAATTGATTGGTCCAACTTGTACTTAGCTTCAGAATTGGATACCAAAGTGGACATTTTTAACTCAATAATTACTAAACTGTATGATACCCACGCCCCCTTTAAAAAAATTAAAGTAAAACATTATCCAGCACCATGGCTTACTGCGGACATAAAAAAAATTATGAATAAACGTAATATTTCTAAGATTCGTTTCAAGAAAAATCCTACGGATGAACTTTTGGCCACGTATAAAAAATTGCGTAATCGCTGCAATAGGATGTGTAGAGACGCCAAACGTCGCTATATTTACTCCTCTGTTAATAATTCTACGCCTCCACAATTATGGAGGCTCTTCAAGTCACTAGGTGTGGGTAAAACTTTGACCCCTTGTAGTAATATATTAAACTTGAATTCTCTGAATCAGTACTTCTCATCTTCTCCACTTAAACTTTCCGATTCTTTGAAAACCTCGGTCTTAAACAAATTAAATACGACCGCCCCACCTATCTGTGACAGTTTTACTTTTAAATTAATCACGGAGTGTGATGTTAAGAAAGCAATTTTAAATATTAGTTCTAAAGCTATGGGTAATGATAACATTAGTCGTGACATGCTAATTCCTATTCTCGACATCCTCTTGACTGTTATAACACATATCCTTAATTTCTCTTTAACAGCCAATTCCTTTCCATCTGCCTGGAAATCGGCACATATCATGCCCCTACCCAAAATCAGTAATCCTAGTTCTCCCTCACAGTTTCGTCCTATATCCATCCTTCCTTTCCTGTCTAAAGTCCTTGAAAACACTGTATTTAAACAATTGTCTTATTTCCTGAACCATAATAAACTCCTTAGCCCTTTTCAATCAGGTTTCCGCTCTTGTCACAGTACAACAACAGCTTTGCTGAAAGTTACCGAAGACATTAGGTTTGCTATGGATATCCATAGACTCACGATACTTGTCCTTCTGGATTTCAGCAATGCTTTCAACTCCATAGACTTTGATATATTGCTTGGTGTTCTTCGCAGCCTTAACATATCTCCACCTGTGATTAACTGGTTTCATTCATACCTGTACGGCCGTCGACAGACTACATGCTCTGATGACTCATCCTCTGATTGGGCTGTTCTGTCTGCCGGCGTCCCTCAGGGCGGCGTTTTATCTCCTTTACTTTTTTCCATTTTTATTAATGAAATCACTAAAATAATATCTTCTCACTACCATCTCTATGCAGACGATTTACAAATCTACAGACATTGCTCACTTAATGATCTGGATACTACTATTAGAGCCATAAATAATGATCTCATTTTAATAAAGGAATGGACTGAATCTTTTGGTCTCACTGTCAATCCCAAAAAATCTCAGGCCATTCTTATAGGTAGCAAATATCTTCAAAATAAGGTGGAACTTAATCAGTTTCCTAATATAATGTACAGTGATAACGTGATTCCTTATTGTGACGTAGTAAAAAATCTGGGATTGGTGATAGATAAATACCTAAATTGGACAGCACAAGTAATTGAAACTAGTCGAAGAATGCATTCGTCATTTCACTCTCTCAAGCGTCTGCAAAATTTCCTACCTTTAAAAACTAAAATCTTGCTATCTCACTCCCTTTTGCTACCCCTTCTCGACTATGCTGACGTTTGCCAATTAGATGCTAACGAGGAGCTACTTAATAAATTAGATCGCCTTCAAAACTTGTGCATTCGTTTTATCTTCGGATTGCGCAAGTTTGACCATGTTTCAAATTTTCGACGTCAACTTAAGTGGCTCCCTATTCGCCTTCGCCGGAATATGCATATTTTAACCACGCTGTATAATGTTTATAGAAATTCATCTCCCACTTATTTATATGGACTCTTCCACCTGTCCCCTCCGAGTAGCCGTCCCAAACGCTCTTGTGTTCCTGTTAAATCTTTTAATGTCCCTCCTTACAACTCAACATTATTCTCCAAATCCTTCTCCATTCATGCAGCGCGGTTATGGAATACCCTTCCCAGCCATATTATAAGTAGCCCAAATGTTGTATTGTTTAAACGTAGATTAAAGCTCTACTATCTCTCCCAGTTATAATTATATGTATTATATCTGTATTTGTATTATTATATATTTATATATTCATATATGTATTTGTATATATTTATGGTTTATTATATTGATAAGTATTTGAATTTATGTATGTATTGGTATAATTTAGTTTATTATATAAGTAATGTTTAGTTAGTTTTTTACTACTAAGAATATTTACTATATGTAGTGTGTACCTATTTCTGCCCTTTTAATTGAATTTTGTCACTCCCATGGGTAGCTGGTAGAGATCTCTCTTTAGAGATAAGCTCATCCAATGTTCTTCATGTCTCTGAATATTTTGTTTTTACTAAATGTGGTACATGAATAAATAAATAAATAATAAATAATACATTAGGTTAAGGTGGTATTTTTTTTGTCGATAATTATCGAGGGTCTGAAATATTATTAAAATCAAAACAGATTTTTAAAAAATGTCACATATTATTAACACATGTTCCTTTTACTGTCGCTTTTATACTTCTATTATCTTTTAACATAAAAATATCTTTATGAGGTTTAGAATCTATAGGAACTAAAAGAAGTATACCATAATGTTCATTTCCAGCAAAATCTAAAACTTTGGAGTGTTAAAAGATATATAACCAATAAATTACGGCACTGATTATATTTTAATTGTAAACATATGAGATTTTTTTTTTTTAACAAATTAGATAATTTATAGTTTAAACATGTAACAAAATAAACGCAAACAACTCCATTGTAAAGTGTTACTTAGCAAATAAAGTATACAACTCACTAATGAAAGCCGTCAATCAGTTCGTTTGTCCATCTGTCACTCAACCGACACAAATTAGTGACAACGCTGCACGATGTTCGATCCCTGTTAATGATCTTATATATAACATGCCCACTGTTAATATAAACTGAATTTTACTAAATTTACTGAATTTTTACTTTAATTCGTATAAATAGATCTAAATGAAATCAATCTTTTGTCACATTATGACACCGGTAAGTCGATTTTGAAATATGGCATTATACTCGACCTAAGCCTAATAACGCGCACGTCAATAGAGTTATCTTGTCCGTATATCAATAATTGTCTTTAATTATTACCATGCAGGCTATGTTTGAATTCGTCGCACTCTCTAATTCGCTTTTGCTGCAAATGTAAGTTTACACATAGAGTAATTACAATGTGCGTGCAATTAGCTTGTGGTTGTATCACCTCGGTCAATTCACCTTTTAACATACTGATGAGTTTATAAAGTTGAGTAAAACTATTAAGTATTAATTTCAAAAACTATCCTTTAATCGATACGTTTATATTAGGACTGATAGCTAAAATTGACCCAAAATAAAAGAGGGAAAGAACTTTGACGGGAGTTTTTTTTTCTTTGATGTTGGCATATCGTCTGATATAAGTCACGAGAGAACCCCTTTGATCTCCGTCAATCATTTCATTGTACATTCCCTATATTTTTCACTAGCGGCCCGTCCCGGCTTCGCACGGGTGGACGGGTGGTTCGCAATTATTTTTTACATATACACATTACATTATACACCCTTCTTTTCACATTGGTTTTTTTATTTTATAAAAATTATTCTTTGTATTTTTTTTTGTTGTTTTACATTATTTTATGTTTTTTTTTATTTTTTTAAATACATTCACTTATACCTCACCCTTCTTTTTGCGTCGGGAGTTACTAAAAAAAGAGAAAAATAAAGTTTGAATATTACAATGTTGATTATCTTTTTTGTTTCAATTTTAATTAAGTAAGTTTTTTTTAATATTGTTGACTGATTTATTGTTTTTCTTAATGTTTCTAACAATATCATACATAACTACTACAAATCATATTCCATTAAATTTATTGGGTTAGAGCTTCTCCGTAAACGATATTTGACGTTGTTTTATTTTGTGGCAGCAAAATAAATTGATTGTCAGCAGCTCCAACACGTGATAGGCCAACATATAGTTAGTTGGCCATGAGTAAAACATCCTTTTCGTAGGTCGATCCCTGTTTATTCGAAGGTTTGACCTTGGTTGATAGTCAACGCGAAAGATATTTTGACCGGAAATTGGAGCCGTTTTAATGGGTTTTTCCAATCAGTTGGGATCATCGGTATCCCCGTAAAATGAGCTAGTTGACCAGGGCCGGAAAAATGGTCGTCGCAATTAAATTTTCTTTTAATTATTTAATAGGCACCCTTGTCTCATTGCAAATATGTGGAAGGCTTAAATTTCTCAAAAGCATGATTGGGATTCCATTTTTAACGTCCATTCGTGTGGTGGCAGTTCAGAAGGATTTAGTGAATTTAAGAATTCGTGTGGAAAATGGACAGCGTTTTCGATATTAGTAACAGTGTCGATCGATTTGTAGTTTTTTATTTGACTTTGAACTTTTTGTAAAATCTGATTGTTTATTTCATTAACAATATGATTCCTGGATGACACTATTGTCTTAGAACACACCAATGAAAGTTATTTTCCTGCAAATTCTCTATGTCAGGGTAAACTGCATCCATTAAAGTCTCTAAATTATGGACTATCTGGCCAAGTGACACATCCAGAAGGATGTCATAATTTCCGCTTAAATTTGGAGTGGGAAAAATTCCTTCCCCAAGTTTTAACAGTTGTCGTGGAAAATCACTATCTGTGATTCCATGAATAGGAGCTCTCATGTTTGTTCGTAATTTTTTAACAACCAAACTCCATAAGGGGGATGATTTTAAGCATGCATTGATGATGTCGGAGATCTCAAGCAAATACAAATGTAATCCCGCGCATGAGAGCAGAGGAGTTTCTAAGGTCTTTTAAGGTTCTGTAAACGGCCTCTATATGTGCTCTATGGCTCATGATGCATTCATCCCAGATAATTGATGAGGCCTCTTGTAGTAATTTATCAAGAGGCTTATTTTTGCGAATAGTACATGTAGATTGTTGCTTAAGATTTACAAATAACTGAAGTTTAAAAGTAGAATGAGCAGTTTTTCCATCCTTTAGGAGAGCTGTTACTATTGCTACCTTCCCTAATTATTTGAGTTTCACCAGTAATAAATTTGCAACAAACGTTTTCCCAGTGAACCTGAGGCATCCAAAAAGATTTTTTTTGCTTTGTTATTATTCATGCTATCGACTATAGTCTCAGAAGCATGTTTTTGATCTGAGACTGACAAAATTTGTCAGGTTTTTATTGACAAAAGAGGTTAAATCATTTGTATTATAATGAGGTTAGATCATTTGTGTTATAGTGTGCTATTGCATCTGTTGCATTGTTGTCTGTAAGAACTGGAGAAGGTTATCCAAAAATGACTTAGGCTTTTATCATTTAATTGCAATAGTTTATTTTCTATTTGTATCAAACCTTCGTTATAAATGTCTTCACTGTAAGGTAAGGTGAAGTGTTGATTTTGTTTTCTGTTTCTGTGAATGATATTTTCACATAGATCGTCTTTGAAACTGTCCCATAATTTTAATGGTTCTGATGGCTAACAAAATAAAAGTATGACAATAAACAGTTGACTCTCTCAGTTGTAATGGGCATTGCGAAAGCGATGCTTCTCCCGCACCATAATGATACTTATATCGCATGGTACTGCCTAGCTAGCCGAGCGGGTTGTGGGCGGGGCGCGGGGAGCAAAGGTAGGCGGTGGTTGGAGCGCGAACGTCGAGAGAGACATCACCGCAAAGACGGACAGTAGCTAGTTGATGAATTAACAAGGATAGAAAAAGTAAAAAATGTCTCTTATTTACATGGTTAATGTAACTGGTGGTTTTGATAATTAATACAATCATGTTTAAATATGATTATTATTCTGGTACGAATAATGTGGCGTAGTTTGTACCGGCGCGATGTTACTATTGCACATTTTTAGATGAAAAAATAGTTATTGTGGCATAGCTATTACCCTAGATTTTATTTTAAATTATACCACTTCTTATAATTATTTATACATCGTTAGAAGGGATAACTGGCATATAAAAATGTTTTGAAATATATCCATAATCCATAATGCTTGCCAAAAATCTTCGTTATGTGTCTACTGCGTATTCGAATCATGCAACTATAAATAAATACCTGGTTTATCCAAATCGCTAAAAATATCCTCTATTTCACTATAGGCGGGTGAGTAGCCTAACACTAGCACCAGCTGGTCCCACGAGATCCACAGCCGCAACATGGCCCTTGTCTCGAGGTTTTTTCACAATACACATCACTTAACACTCAAATCGGCTGGCTCCATTTACAGTTTAATTGAAGCGTACCTAAAAAAATATATCAATAATGAAAAAAAGCAATTGTCAAAAACTCGCTGTGTCAATGAAGGTTAAAAGTTTTAACTTATTCTATGAATATAAAATAGAAAATTCAAAGAAAGTCAACAATCAAAGTCAAAGTTAAAAAGTCTTATTATAAATTCAATTTCAGATTCCAGAACTAAAGCTGTATTGAAAAGGATGTAGGTGCATTATGTGTAATAGTTAAAGGTGTTTAATTATATGAATTTAATTTAAATAAACTGAAAAAAAAGTTAACACGAGCAAGAATTTAAATTGTGTCTTTTGGTATACCAGAACGTGTTGATGGTTTTAAATCGGATTTATCCATCTAATTAAATTGCATACGTAGCTTACAAGTTAAAAGAAATTATTCATTATTTATATAACATAACGTTTGTGAAACAGAGACCACAATAAAAAAAAACCGTTTGAGTTTGTTATGTGGTTCTTCTGAGACCAGGGCGCGTTTGGAACCCTCGTAGCCTTATTTTAAGTTGGAGTATCTTTACAGAAGGGCTTATTTTGATACATACCATATCAAAATAGGCCCTTCTGTCACTTCCATTTGACGTACAAAAGTGATCACTGGTGTGGATTCAAAGTGGAAAATGTATAAATATAATAATATAATATAATGTAATATAATATAATATAAAATATTACCGTCTAATCTATATAGGAATTTTCCCAGAATTATTTACATTATGGCACCAATATATAAACAAGTAAAAAAAGTCAATAAAAGGTTTTTTAAACTTACTTTATACAGAATTTTCACACATTTTTCAATTTTGAACCGGAAATGGAGTATTAGATTTATTTATATTTATGTTTGCTCCAGACTAGAAGCATTAGTTTATTCTAGGCCTTAAGGGTCTACTAGCTATTTTGAGGGCTGTTACGTTTTAGCTCCAATGAGGTTGGACCCCTGCTTGTCTGTCATACTCGTATAATTGATTTATATTTTTAAATGCAAATAGGTATCTTTTTGGGAAAAGTTCAGTATATAGACTGTAATAAACTAACTACTCACTAAATAACTAAATTTAATTAAGGGTTACATTTAGTTCAATGAGAATACATAAAAACAATCCAAAAAATCTAAATTTATTTAAATTATTGGTTTAGTAAAAAAGTGCCTTGCCTCACAATGTCCTTATGATTAGTAGGTACTAATAAGAGTAGGAAGATATCGTAGTTTAGAAATATATAGCGCTAGCAGCGACACCGTAACAAAGTATTAAGTACTCTGGTTGAAGACAACTAAACCAGTGAATTAAAAATATATTATTACATAACATATTACATTGAAATATTCGTTATGCAAAATAATCTGGTTTTATATCACCAATTAAGACCTAAATGATTCTGCTGATAATTTATTCAAAACAATTTGATAGACTTCAAATTATCAAATAAAATATTATTTTAACATCACCGAGTCATTCGTCAATGTCACTTCAAATTTTTTGGTTAAAGTCTACCAAATGCTATTAAGGTTCCAACTAGTTTAATTTGTCAGCGAGGTTTTAATGCTAAGTGCCGCAAACATTGACCTGAAATTAAGAATTTTAAAGAGTCAACTACGTAATGTGTTTTACGCCACTCCAACGCTATTCACTGTATAAATAATAATATCACTCTTTATTAGGGATACAGTCAAACTATTATGTTATAAAATGTTTCGATGACAAGAGATAACATACAATATAAAAATGAAATTGAATTTTCGATTAATATATTTAAGGTCACTTATATTTTTAAACAATAAATAATAACAATATTTACTAACATAATTACGTAATATATTAGTCTCAGGTTACCTTTTTAATTAAACTTTTATATAAAATAAAACCAGGTTTTCTGTTATTAGTAAATTGTATTTGCCAATTTATTTTCACATTTTATGTTCTTATTAAGGATGAATTGTATGTACAAAAGATATTTACAAACTATTCTGCTTGAAATGAAACAGCAATGTCTTCATATTGATCCTGTTTGAACATTTAACTAGTTTTCTCCAACGTAAGTGACTAACAAGCTGGCAAATATTTGTTCAATGTCGCTTTTAATATCAGACAAAGTGAGCTTACCTTCCACCAAGAATTTCCTGTTCAATAAAAACATTATTGAACTGAGGATTTAACCAGTTGGTTATGCAGTTTTCTAAAAAAATTACAACTAACTAATAACTTTTGAAAAATAACAGATATAGGAAAAAAAATATTTTATTTGGGAGTATATATAGATCGTAGTATCTATTAATATTTTGAAACTCTAACATATTATAATTTTCGGAATTGAATTATAATGTTTCTTTAATTTACAATTTATTTATTATTTTTAGCAAATGATAGAATTTTCATATAATATTATAAAATTGTAGTGCTTCTTTCAATGTCAATAATATTCATCAATTCTTGTTTCTGAGACGTTCCTAAAACTTTATCTGTCTTTGACGTCGTTGGTTCCTATCTAAATAATCCTAAGCAATGCATATGGATTGAAAATAAAAAATCTTTATGTCGAACTCTCAGAGCCGATGTTCTTCAAGGTATGCTCTTCCCCTTACTCTTCTCTATTTTTATAAATCCTATAACTAAACATAACACCTTTCCCTTCCACTTTTTGATTTATCTGACTACGACTGTTACGATGCCAGTTCTTTACTTTCTAGGTCCCTTCGATCACAAAATGATAATTTTTCTTTTTTGTAATACACAGTGACTCTTTTACTATTAAACCAGTAAAACTATGAATGCTCTTCGGAGTGAGATTAGATGCTTTCTGAAATTATATTTTATATATTCAAAAGCCGTCTTAAGAACCAATTTTTATCCATTTAGTATTTATAACATTAACATATTTATGTTATATATAGTTACGGTATGTATACTAAAGTAAATAATATAATATACATAATCATATAGTATTAGTATATATAAAGATAGTATGTTTGTATATGCATTGTTGTCTGACATATATAGTATATAGGTCTATAATATAATATATTTTATTTCGTGCACTAACTACTGTCACTTTAATGATATATTCTTCTAATTATAGGTTGCTTGTAACAATGAAGTATTATAAAATAAACTATAACATATATACCTAAAAGAATTTACACCGTTTGTCAATTTTTTTTTAACATGGACATTTTAAAATGCTTTGAGGGAGTATTCAAAATTAAAGTAGTTAATGAAATGACGTTAGCAATTTTGTGATGAGAAAGAGCACTCGGCGCTGCAGACCGAGAAAGTAGTTATGAATATTTATTATTTACCCTCATAGGCCGGTCCCGAAATTATTCTGAGGATAGCAATTTGCAGTCTTTTTAGTGAAAATTATTCAAAGGATTAAATATATGACACACAACAAATTGTATGAATATAATAATTCTTTACTGGACGTTGTTTTATATTTTAAGAGATTTCTTACTTTTATTTTTGTTAAGTGTTATTAAGTATTTTTCTTCACAATGTTTTATTGCAGTGAAGGTAGGTATTAATGTAGGTAGGTATTTGACAGTGCGCTAAGTCGATACGTACTGAAAATAGACAATGGTTTCAATAACAATCATTGATTACTGAGAAAGCCCCCTCGGAAACCCCATCAAATTGGGATGTCCCTAATCTTTAAACCCACGCGATTGCTATGTGCCGGTGAGTCGTACTAGATAGATGTAATTAAGTTTAATTCCATACTACTACCTTGCAAGAGTGTGTTTAACATTTAAATAAACGGCTTTAATAATTGCTTGTAAGAAATGTATTCAGGGATAAATGCAACAATTCTTAGAAACAGAGTCGATTAATGGAAATTTTTCATTTATATTATAATAGTTTTCAAAATAATAATATTATTGATGATGTAAAAGCTTAAAAACGGTAAAAAGAAAACTCAGGCACGTTATTACTTAATTGTACTTTAGGAAAAATTCTGCACGGGGTACATAAAAATATAGGTCATGTGCAAGGAATTGATTGGCCGAGATCTTTTTAATTAATTATTATTAAAAAAAAAAAATTAATACATAAAACAAATATACACATAATTTCTTGCCAAACTCGAGAGTTTGACGGCAAGAAGCGCTCATTAAATACTTAAACTAACACTATACACTACTACTACACAAACATTATCATTTACAATAAACTTAGAACAATAAAAAAATAAACAAAATTAAAAAAAAAAAAAAAAAAAAACCTAATAACAATTACATTATTTTAAAATAGAGATCCCTTAGTTTTATTTTCAATACTTTTTTACTAATATGACTATTTAGGTTAATTTTGTTACGGGCAATGTTATTCAAAATTTTGGGTACCATACAACTTGATGTTCTTTTTCCATAATATTTTTTTGCAGTGGGCTCAATTAATTCTTTTTTCCTGACTCTTTTTGTATTGTAATTATTCTTGACTGTTTCTTTATATTTAGTTAATTGAAAATTTTCGATACATATTAAGTAGTCCACTTTGATATCTACGGGTAAAATTTTACATATTGGGAATAGTTTTTCATAGTCTCCACAACACTTTTTTTTTGTTTTTTTACTGACTAGAAATTTTATCAAGCGTATTTGTAGTTGTTTTATATCCTTTAAGTAAGTTATAAACGTTCGGCCATACACACTAAGACCATAACTAAGTAAGGAGTCAGCGAGGGCATAATATACGGTTCGTAACGTTTCTTTATTTAGTACTCTACTCAATTGGTAAAATTTTCCCAGCACACATTTTAGCCTATTGCAAGTATCTATTACATGGGGTTTCCAGTTAAAATGTTTATCTATCTTTAAACCTAAGTATTTATATGTATTAACATATTCTAATTTATTACAATTACAATTTTTTTTATTACTATGTAGGCAATTATAAGTATGTCCTATTATTTCGAGATCTTTGTTACAAATAGTTTTTGATTTTTTGTTATATGGCGAGTGTATATGCATACATTTAGTTTTTCTAAAGTTAATAATTATCCCGTTATCATGTGCCCATTTAGTAACGTTTTTGAAATCCTCTTGTATGTGGTTTTGTACAACAGATATGTCTTTTGAGGCATAGGTCAAACACATGTCATCCGCATACATATACACCCGACATTTGTTTACGACGTTAGATACGCTATTTACGTGCATCAAGTACCCCACTGGTCCATAGACTGATCCGGTCGGCACACCTAGTTTTAAATCCATTTCTTCACCGGCTACACCAGCAATAACAGTTTGTATCTTTCTATTACTTAGGTAATTTTTGAACCATTTATTCGTGGGACCTCTTATCCCGCATTCATCCATCGCATTCAGCAAAGTATCGTGATCCAATGTGTCAAATGCTTTTTTATAGTCAATATAAACCACTATCACCTGTTCACCTGAATCTAAACAGTTGTTTATATAATCATCAAAGCCCGTTAGGGCTGTCACAGTGCTACGCCCTTTTCGAAAACCGTGTTGAGCATCCGACAATATATTAGAACATTGCAAAAAATTACTAATTTCACCTACAATAATTTTTTCTACAATTTTGTCAACAGCTGACAATATGGCTATTGGCCTGTAATTACAATATTCTAAGTGATTTCCCGATTTATAAATGGGGCGTATGATGGCTTTTTTCAGCTGATCGGGATAAACACCCGTGGTTAAACTCAAATTTATGAACCTAGCAATAACACCGCTTATCTGTTTACATACATATTTAATATCTTTTACCCTGATCATATCCGAACCCGGAGCCTTTTCGCACGACAACTGGTCTATACACTTTTTTACTTGAAATGAGTTGACTTTACTGTATCTAAAACTCACTAAATTCGGCTGCACGTAATTGTCCCTATCAAAGAATTTTACATTACATAGATGCTTAATTCCTTCAATTTCCTCCGTAAAAGCTTTTCCAAAATTAATACAGATTTGACTTATATTTTCAGTTTTGCCTAAATGTTTTATTATAACATCGTCGATACTAGCTTTCTCCCTTCCGAGCCAACAATTAATATTTAACCATATTTTCCTAAAATCCCCGTTACATTTTATTATTTCTAGCTGCCTATATTTATTTTTTGTTTTATTTATAAGTTTATTAACTTTGTTTCTAAATTTAGTGTAATCTAACCGCTTATTCATATTTTTCGGATCCGCTTTCCATATCTTAAATAAGTAAGCCCTACGCTTTATCATTGCACTTAAATATTTATCAATCCAAGGCTGTGTCTTTCTTTTATTACGTCTAGGAAAAATAATTACGGAAAAATAATTATTAAATAATCTAAGACGTCACCAATAAGATTCTCTCGTGACTCTTATAAGATATATCCATATCAAGGAAAAATAAACTGCCGTCAAAGTCCTTTTCGTCCTTATTGATGAAATAAAGCTATCAGTCCTAACATCACCCTATCGATTAAAGGATAGTTTTTGAAATTAAAATTTAATTATTTTATATTACTGAAAATAACCTACGAAACGTCATTAAATATTACATATTTATAATCTTTGTTAATAGATGAAATGATCGAGGTGATAAAACCACAAGTTATCACATTTTAATTACTGCATTTGTAAACCTATGTTTGCATAATAATTAAAGGCAATTATTGGTAGATGGACAACATAACTCTATTGACCTGCGCTTTTTTTTGGGTTAGGTGGAATATGATGCGGTTATTATTACTTGCATTACAATTTTATAGTGACAAGTAGGAATCCATTTTAAGGCCACTTTTAGATTACGTTTATTTGTTCTGTTTCCAATTTACTAATTTATTACTAAGTACGGCTCACGGTAACCATTCATTATCAATTACTTAATTTTCACCCATTTAATTATGAGATTTATGTTTTGTCTTTCCTTTTATATATAAATGTTAAGTCTTTATATATATCAGAATGGAGACGAACAATAGTTAAATTGTTTACGTTTAATTAACATTTTTAATGCAACGCGATGGGCCCGGCACCCGCACGGTGAATCCATGCAATGCTAAGAAGCTTCGTCTCTTAAATTACTTAAATTGGTTTTGACTGTGGTTCATAATCTTACTTTAATTAAGTACCTATTTTTATTTCAGTATGAGATTAGTACCCCATAATTACTTTTAAATTTAAACTGTCTTTTTTAGATTAGAAGGTTATTAATATTTCAATTATTAACAAACAATTGCGGGATAATTTGAGAAAAAATATATATTGTATATATTAAGTTTTACTTATATATATTAAGTCTTGCAATTGTATACTATCATCTCGTCTTAATGGTACAGAATAATTGCTACAGCGGGGACGCGATCAAGTGAATATAAAGAGAACATATTATACTAAAAAACAGTACCAAGAATTAATTTATGAAGAAATTGTCTCTGAATTGCCTGGACTATATAGTGGTACCATGACTATAAATAATAATAAGCATTGTGAAGTCAGTGACGCTGACATCAAAGGTTTTAAGTTTCTACTCCGACAAATATTATAATTTTTTTTAAATTTAAAGCTTCAAATATCATTAATTATCCTTCAAATTTGTATCTAATACGTTTATTGCATGATCAGGACCCAAGATAGAGAAATTTTGATCGTAACCATAATTCGTGAGTAAGCAAAATATTACATAAAATATTAAACAAAAAGATTAACCAGAAATTTGCACTAATTATTCATGTTATCGTCTGCTAAAAATGAGTCTATAATATTACAATATAAGGCTAATGTATTGTATTTTGTACAATTGCTATACAAAATACAATGGCTGAATTAATTTACAAATTTTAAGTTATACTTATTATTAGTTTCCAAAAATTAATAATTATAGGTTTACCATATTAGATTTGTATATCTTATGTAGGCGTTTGAGGCCAAAAAAAATTCTCTCTAAACCTTCAGTGAATCATTGATTTTCATATAACAAATTACCAACCAATCA
The DNA here is from genome assembly GCA_918358695.1 of Melinaea menophilus ssp. n. AW-2005. Lineage (NCBI taxonomy): Eukaryota > Metazoa > Arthropoda > Insecta > Lepidoptera > Nymphalidae > Melinaea > Melinaea menophilus. Next base: position 3,439,939 of record OU911046.1, on the reverse strand, counting down.
ATCGTTAAATTTGTAAATATATTAAATTTGTAAATTTGTAATAATACCGGATAGATGGAATATCTTTAATATTCCATCAATCCGGTATGACATTAAACGCAATTTGTTGATTAAATATTAAAATTAAAATATAATCACTACTTTAAATTCTGATTATTTTTAGAAAAACTTTTTAATTAACCTAATTTTATCTCGGGTGAAATGGATTTTAACTAATCCTTTTATGACGATATTGTCTAGACATGTAGAGAACGTAGTAAAACTGAACTGAATAATCAAATGTAATATGTATTTCTTTACTAAATTAAAACTGAATGTAGGTATTTTTAAGATTAGGGGAATATAAGTCTGTTTAAACTATAAATTAACTAAAATATTTACATTTTTAAATCTCATATGTTTACAATAAAAACATAATCCGTTACACCATAAATTAATGGCTGTATATCTTATAACACTTCAAAGTTTTAGTCTTTGCTGAAGATGAACCTTATTGTACACCTCTTGTAGTTCCTACAGAATTAAAACCTTATAAATATTTTTTATCGATGAAAGATAACAGAAGGATAAAAGTTGCAATAAAAGGAAATGGTGTTAATGATTTCAGACAAATTTCATCATATTTTTTACTAAAAAAGCAATTTAGTCAAAATTTGCGCTACTACCTGAAAGAGAATTCAGTAGGCCTTACTTTTTTCAAACTTTTCCTTTTTACCTATATTTCGTAAAATAAAACTAAAAATATATATGGAAAGAGGCGTTAAAATATAATATTTGAGAACAGAAACAAATACAACAACCACTTCAGGGTCTTTCACAATATTCTTAAATTAAATTTAGAACGAAGGAATTGATTTATATACAATTTTGTAACAAAATAAAAACCTACATAAAAATGACACAACTTAAACTACGTATAATCATAGAAAGATATAATTTTACAATAAGAAAAATAATTACAAAACTTGTATTTTTTTTCAATAAAAAACGATTTGATTTTAATTTAACAAGAAGTCGTGGTAAATTTCTTTGTTTGTTCTTAATTAAGTAATGTATAAAATACCTTCATTGTAGGTGCAGGAATACGATACAAATTAATCAACGCGTGTGATCGCTTCTTATAAATGATGTGGACAAATCGTTTCGTTAGTGCGGTGATTATGCCCGTATTAATTTGTTTTACTGCAAATTGACGCTAAGCTCATATTTAATGCTCACTTCTATGTGATTTGTCTCCTTAGTCTGCTCCGCTCTGATATTTTTGTGTAGGTTATTATGAACTTCTTGTAATTTATTATATACTTAGTGCACTGATTATAGTTATATTACTCTCCAATAAATGTTTTTAAAAATTTATATCAATTTAATCTATGTATCTTCGTATTTTATTTGCGAGAAAGTGTCGGTAACAGAATGGAGGATCAACTTAGCGGTGGCGCAAGCGGAGCGATAGTAACAAGAGAAATTAATTCATACTTTACCCATTGACATATCAGGAAAACTTAGTGGTTCCGCTTCACGAAAAGAGTACATACTTATCGCCATTGACGCGTTCACTAAATTTATTATATTAAGACATGCTAAAACTAAATAATCAAGATAGTACTCTAAAACTTTTGCATGAAATTGGCGGTCTATTTGGCACACCAAAAAGAATAATTGTAGATCACAATAGTGCTTTTGTATCTCATTATAAAATCTATTGTAATAATTATGGTATAGGATTACATCAAGGTGCCGGTTACGTTAGTAGAGCAGAAGGGCAAGTAGAGAGAGTTATGAGAATATTAAAGAGTGGATTGACAGTATTGAGTAATCTGCAAAATATTCATTCGCTGAAATCTTTAAATAACCTTCAGTTACCTGTAAACTACATTTTCTAAGGATACAGGAAAAACAGTAAATCAACAGTTAAGTTCTATCACTCACTCTCTTTACCTCTGTCAAAACCTTTTTTAATTTATCATAATTCCAACACTATTCCTTTTTCTATCATTACCGCAATAATTTAACTTGTACCTTTCATCAATTTCTCTCGGTTTTGATCCTTTTGAAACTAAATAACTTCTAAAAACCTTCATGAACGATTTGTATTTTTGATATCTTACTTATCTTTCACGCTGTGAAGTGAATAATGGTCAATTAAAGTCTTTATACCGAAAGTTTATTATTAATGAAGTCAATCCTTGTAAAACTTAAAGGTATTATAAAGTTAATGAATTATTAAATTACTTTATAACGAGATATGGAATGTGAAGATGATAATTAAGTTGATTTATTGACTATATAAATAGATTTATCTATTTAATAACATTTTTATTACATTTTAAATTAATTAATTTTTGTCCGTTTATTTTTTAATGATGATAAAAAGTTCTGATTACATATAGATTTGACATTTAAACATAACTCAGTACTTACATAATGCTTTTTTAACTCTCTTTCCGTTTACTTTTTGTTTCGATATTTTTCCATTTCACCCGAACAAACGGGATAGGGACCAAAATTTTATTTGTACTAATAAATCTTTTTTGACTATCACGTAATTATAAGCAAAGCATAAACTACGAAGTAACACATGTGGGTAGCGCTACGAAAACAAAAAAAAAAACGACTTATCTAAATATAACACTTGTAACTTCCTTAGCACTACTAATTTACTATATTTTGTAACAAGAACATAGTTTTATATACAGTGTATATTTGTATATGTAAACTGTTATCTGTCGATTTCTTAATAACTTATAAAAATTTTAAGAAAGTCTAAGTGGTTTTACAACTCCTTAACTTGGTTAATCAGTTAATATTGGTTATTTTAAAAAAAGAAATCCTCCTTAAATAGATCTATTAAACCTCGAGATTATTCTTCTATTGCATATTTTATTAAAAATTATGACTGATTTTACAATTTTATAGACACCGAAGTAATATTGTTTTCGTATTGAATTTCTATCAATTTATTGAAAGGTTGTATTGATATCATAACCGGTATAGCGGTATACCGGTATAACACGGTATGAATGTGCACAGATAGTGCTTTACTTTACAACGGCTTTGTATCAATCAACTGTTCAAAATTTTTGAGAGCTGTATTACATTATCTAGTTTATAAAATTCGTTTAAAATATTTAGTTTATAAAATTAAATGTATATAGAAGTAAATAAATTTTGGCAAGTGTACTCAGAACGTAATTAATAACTTGGTTTTCATTCAGTAGGTCTTTAATACATATAAACAAGTAAAAAAAAAATTATATCTTACCACAATTTGTAACCCTATACCTATTTATATTTTTTTACACTTTGAATAAATACCAATTTTAATCAAACTCAACCAAGTATTTCTTTATTATGATAATTGTTTCACAAACTTCAACATTTAGTAAGCAATTTACGAACAACTGGAACTATGGCAATGAATTCAATGGATAGGCCTTATGATTAGATTTTAAAAAAAGTTATCCGTGGGTAGCACGATGACCAGTCAACGCAAGCAACACCCGTTAACGAGCTTAACACACGGGTCAGCCATAACCCCCTTCACCATATTTGAGGGAGGAGGGGTAACCCGGCCAACAACAAACACAAACAATAACAATTACGCAAACAATACTATTACGAAAAGCCTCAGTTACACTTTTAGTACTTTACATGCAGCACAGATGACAAAATCGTCGGCGCGATGCAACGTGACGACGATGCCACGATGACAAAAACAGTTAAATCGAAAATTTTATTTACGTAGTTAACCTAGTTTTCTTTGAATAATATTCTTTGATATTTAAATAATTCATGTAATATATTTTAAATTGAGTTTTATAATCTTCACTTTACTTCATTTAGTAATTTAAAAATAAAATTATGTCTACTTACATTTATAATATAAGTAAATAATAATAATAATTTATAGGTATCCATGAAAGTATAGTATAATTCATATATTCAAAATGGTTTTTATAATATATATACAAAATAGGTACAGTTGAAGTTTTAAAATTGTAGCATCTACTTTATTAAACCAAAAAAAGTAAATTATTAAATTAATTAAAGCCAATTATATCTTTATCAGAGCTCCTTAGCGAATAGTGACCCACCATAAACTTTTTAAATCGCTCGTCGATACCATATTCATAAACACGACGAGATAATGATGCGAAGAGTAAATGATGACGTTTCTGTATTGATAAAAATAAATGAAGTAGAAGTTGTGTGCCGATAAAAATGTTCCGAAATAAACCTTTAGGTTTCATTTGAGACATTTTATATATTAAGATTAGTTCAGTTTTCAAATAGTATTTTTTTATATTTTCACGACTAGAACACATTTTAAAATAATAAATACAACTTGGGAACTTAATATGGGATTTTTTATTTTAAAGCTTTAATTTAAATTCGAAATATCGAATGGTTTGCTGCTAGTGTTTTTGAGAAGCTAGATGTGGGTGTCTATCAGTGAGTTCGTCATCTACCCCCAATTAAATTATTTTAATAGTTGCCGGGTGTATTAAAATTCTTATGTTTTCTCAATTTTAACAGCCTTGCATTCAATCATTTATTGATGCTTGTTACCTAGCGACGATTTGTGGTTTATAAAATGTATATAATGAATAAGTCTGTGTATCAATTCTATCACTAACGCCTTTTATAATATATGTGGGAGTAGGGTTGGTTGCTTCTCAACTTTGAGTGGCTAAATGTGACTTCTACTATTCACAGGCGATGTACGGACAGCTTGTGACTAAGACATGTGACACGACACGTGTTAAAACACGAATGAAATCGCCCTCTCTGTATTTTTAGCATTGTAGATGTGAAGTACTGCCTGAAATAAATACTGACTGTAGCCTTATCAGCTAGGGTGCAGGCGAGTTCTTTGTATTAGTTAAATATATTTAAACTTTGTTTAAATATATTTAACTAATATAAATGTTTTTGAATAAAACCAGTATGTGTTATTTAATTGAAAATAATGTTAGATAAATATTTTATCATATAATTTGTAGTATTTAATATTGTAGTACATTATTGGAGTATATAAATAATGTACTTTGATATACACCATAAACTTAAATATTATACCTTGTATATACACACATTGTATATACAGCATGAGCAGAGAAGTGTGAAAAAGGAAAATAGTGTTTGGTTACAAAAATACGGTAAGTGTATTATTAAGAATTGGTTCGTTGAATTGTAAATAGAAATGAAAGTGAATAAATAAGTGAATAATGAATAATAAAATAAATAGTTAATTAATGTTTTGGGTTATAGCTGATTACGACCTCAGTTGATTTATTAATAAAAATGATGTAAAACAATATAAAAATGAATAAATAACAGCGAACTGAACACAATTGCTTCTATAATCAACCCTTTTATAGGAAATTTATCACAGTGTATGAAAAATGTAGTAAATTTTAATTTAATATAAATGAAAAATGTAACTTTGAATTTCAAATTGTAAAGGAAATGCAATTCCTTTCAGTCGCTGTTATTTATTTATGTAAGGTATCAGTAAGGTGTTGTACAGCTTTACTAATGTATATATAAATATAAAATCGAAACGAAATTCTTTGACTATGTTAACTATTATAAAAACAAGAAAAAAGCTCATTACGTCCCAACAACTTAGCCGTCCTTAGGGAGCACACTGAGAGACATCTAACTAGACGCAGAAAATCCTTCGTAAGTGGAGAGGAGAATACGTTTGTTTTTTTTTTACTATATTTGAGGAAGGTAGAATAAATAACTTGTTCTACGATGTTCTTATATTTATAAGATATTAAATCAATTTTATAATGTAACAGTGATTACATATTTTATCTATGAACTAAGAATGGTAAAAGACAACATTTTGGAGATAGAGGCCCATTATATTAAAATTGAAATTATAATATTTGAAACATTATATTAAAATTATAATATTACTTTACAAATTATTTCACTATTAATGTTAATAGCATGTTGGCTAAAAGTCACTTCTATTCAGGAAGAATGTTATAAATTTTCCGGTAAATAAATTTTTTGGGCCCGATATACCTTTTCGATATTTCGAGGAAAAACATTTGCTTGCAAGCAATAAGAAAGATGGATAAACTTGATAATATAGGACTATACAAGAATTTAGAATTATAATGCTTTAAAGTTTATTGTTTTTTCTTTTTCTTTGTATGTTTTTTAACTGGGATTCCGTACCTGAAATAAAAAAGACCTAATCTTTACGGAGTCGCTTTTTTATCCTCCGTTTGTCTGTCTTTAAAGTATCTTAATTTCGGGAACGTGTGGACGTGTGTTTTTTATCGAAACCGCAAAAAAAAAGAACGAACTTCCTACAAAATGAAAATAAGATAAAAGTAAGTTTCCCCAGTACTTTGCATCAGAATTGTGTGTTTTATAATAGAAAGATTTTGTAAAAACAAATGTTTATTCGCCATCACTCTTGTTTTCCTCAAAATGTAAAAGGTTTGTTTAATAAATTTTCTAAGGAAAGTAAATAGTAAATGGAAAGAGACTATAATGATTGTTACTTTAAAAGTAATTAACATTTTTAGAATATCTATATATATTGAAAAATATTCGTTTCAATTGCACAATTGCCCACTGAAACGTGCCTTTTTAAATTTTATGTACTGTAAGCAGATACAATAAACGCAACTAAGTGAAGTAAGAGCTACTTTAATATAATATATTCAATCACGTTGCATAGGAATTTCATTTTTGAATAAATATAATTTATAAAGATCACAAATTCATTTATTTTTTGCCGATAGTTAGTTCGTAAGACAAATTAATTAACTATCTGTTGACATGTAATTAAAGGGAAATAAACTAAATCCGATATTTCAATGTCGTTTAAAAATTGAAAGTTATCATTTTAAGTTTACTTTCAGTACCTTGGGATATAAAATATAATATACACATGTAATTTTGGTTCTAATTTTGGTGTTAGCTAAAGCTATTAATTATAATATTGGTAGCATACTATTGAATACTATTTAGCTTTATGTCAATGCTTAGTAGTTATAACGATGTTAAATAGCCAGGGCACGCTGATAGGATATACATTCTATAAACTATTTTTATTACTGAAAACTTTCACATTATAACTCATCCAATTACCCCTAGAACAGTTGACTACCTAAAAACCCCTATTGCTATGAAAACCTTGCAATACAAAATAACAATAACAACGCACAATACAATGAAATTTATTGTGAATAGCCTTACACTTCTTATAAGAATAACATTTAAGTTAGATGAATATGTTTCTATGGTACAGATCATATATTTATACTCGTATGTTAACATTCACTATCACGCTCTAGGTGTCTCCCCCACATACACAATAGTACAACAATTTCTGGGTCCATATTAATAGGTGTAGTTTGAAAGTAATAATAATAATTAATTATGTATATATATTTACAAATAAACAGGCGAAATTATGAGCTAGTGGATCAAAGATAAACAATATAATTAAGAGTCAGTAAAAAAACATGTATTTAAATGAATATTGTAATTATAAATATATTAAATCTATACCAATTAAACATATTATACATTTTAAATAGTATATTAATAGTTTTTACTGCATTGATTACAAAATCAACGTATATTGTTTATAATATCCACATGAGTAAAAAACAGGTTTAAAAGCCATCTCTTTATTGCGGATTCGGTCAGCTAAACTGACTCCGCATATTCGACGAAGAGATCGCATCTCCACAGCATTCATCTTTCTTACATTCTTCTTCTGTGTTACCCACGTTTGGCTGCCGTATAACAGCGTTGGTAGCAAAACTGCATTGTGTACAGCCAAACGTGCAGCTATGCCAAAGCACCGTTGACTCTATTACCGGCAGCAATACGTCTTTCCACATCCATTTCGTATCTTCCGTCTCTGCTAAACATACTTCCCAAATATACCGCTTCATTCACTTGTTCTATTATCTTACTATCTGTTCTTTCTTCATTTCTTTCAAATATCAGAACCTTCGTCTTATCTGCATTCAGGTTTAGACCATTATTTTCACACCCATCTTTCAGAGTGCGATTTGCAGGCATTGGTCACCAATGCCTGCAAATCGCATTCTGATGATGCAATGAGCACTGCATCATCTGCATAAAGCAAGCAATTGACCTCAAGGTCACCAACTTTCACTCCCATGTCACTGTCTTTCACGCCTTGGAGACAACTATCCAAAATACAAGTTGAACAACTAAGCTGACATAGCGCAACCTTGCTTAACACCCGATTGGATGTCAAACCAGGGCGACATGTCAGCTCCTACTCGCACACAGGCTGAGTGATCTCTGTAAAGAGACTTTACAGCCTGTAGCAAGGGTCCGTTCACGTTATATCGGGGCAGTATCTCCCATAACTTCTTTCTCACAACCCTGTCAAACGCCTTTTCCAAATCCACAAAAGCACAGAAAACCTTTTGGTTTAGGGCCAAAAACTTTTCCGTGATCATGCGGAGGGAAAAGATCTGATCTATACATCCTCTTCCAGGTCTAAAACCTCCTTGGGCCTCCCACAACAGCCTTTCAGATCTTTCTTGCATTCTTCTCACTAATATTTTAGCATAAACTTTACTGCCCAAGCTGATCAAACTGATAGCCCTATAGCTTGGACAGTCTATTTGTGAACCTTTGCTTTTATACAAAGGTACGATGACTGCACCTCGCCAATCGTCTGGGACTTCCCCTGATTTCCAGCATAAATTGCACAAAAACCAGAACAAGTCCCAGACGCGTGGCCCACCATATTTGATCATCTCGGCAGTAACTTCATCTGCTCCCGCAGCTTTACCACATTTCAGACTTCGAATTGCTCTCTCTACTTCTTCCAAACTGATTTTACCATCGGCTACATCCGGACTCAGCATTTTACTGGTGCTCAAGGCCGAGGCGTCCTCCCGTTCATACATCTCCTTATAGAACTCCGCCCACCGCTGCAAAACGTGTGCTTGCTCATATAAAATTTCACCGCTCTTCGAAAGCACCCCTTTCATTTTACAGGTTACCGAACAACCCCGGGAATCACTAACTTCTCGCCAGAAAAGCTTCGTATTTTCCCGGAAGTTGTTTGTTAACCTGTCGTCCCTTTCACGCTCAGAATTTTCACGCTTCATCTTTATAAGTGCTTTCGTTTTGTGCTTTTGCAGCTTGTACTCTCTTTTTCTTATCTCTCTCATTTTTTTATCCTTACCCGAGGCTTTATAATCCAACCATGCTTTCTTCTTTAACTCTACAGCGTCTTTCACTTCATCATCCCACCATTCATCGCGCTTCTTACTAAAACCTCTTTTCCTTTTACCACATACCTCTGTCGCTACTTTCACCATACCATTCCTAAGGTTCTGCCAGCATACTTCAACACTTTCATTTCCTGAATCACAGCTTTCAAGCTTCTTGGAAACCCTTTCTTGATATTCCTCTCTGATCGGTGGATCTTGAAGCTTCCAGCTTCTTATGCGATAATTCGACTCCAAGCCAGGACACGTTGTGCGGCTGCGCCAACCTGCAAACAGACCTCTTATTCTAGCAACGACTAGATAATGGTCCGTTCCCAGATCAGCACCCCTAAACACTCGCGTGCCCATAACTTGGCTTCGAATACGCTCATCCACTAGGAAATCAATCATACTTCTTTCTTCCGCTCGCTCCCATGTGTACATGTGAATTTGTTTGTGATCAAACATCTTGTTTGCCACAAACAAATTTTTCTTCTTACAAAATTCCAAAATAAGCTTTCCAGACTCATTTACTCTCTTATCACCGTACTTGCCTAGCACGCTTTCGTAACCACTTCGCTTGGTTCCAACCCATCCATTCATATCTCCACATACTATCATCTTTTCATTATCTCTGACCCTACTTAGAACATCCCTGACACTCTCCCAAAACTCTTCGAGCTCGCTCACTGGAGCTGAGGATACTGGCGCGTAAACGGCCAACAAGAATACTCTCGTTATCCCCAGCTTAAAGCGAACCCAAAGAAGCCTCGGGTTGATGGCCTTGCATTCTACCATTGCATTAACCATTCGAGAAGACAACAACACGCCTACACCTTGGCAACCTCGCTCACCCTCTGAAACCCCAGCCCAGAAAGCGGCCCGGTTGCCAGGCAAATCAGTCGTATCATTGCCTTTTCGCTTGGTCTCAGACACACAAATAACATCCAGATGCTTGTCATCACATCTAATAATTCATTCATCTTCTGTTCCATTCCTCCTCTTACATTCCACGTAGCTATTTGTAGCTCCGTCCTCCACCTCCCGCCGCTCGGAACATGGCGTGTTGGTTGGCGGTCCCCAACGCCGCGTTCGTTCATATTATAACATATAATCACATTATAACATATACATACATCACATTATAGAATACAAAACAATACAATAAGTGAAGTTAGTATCCTCAAGCTGTTTATTTATTTATTATTGGACTCTTAGCCAATTGAAATATTGGTTAAGTTTTGCTATATTATATGCAAAGCAAGAAGAAGCAACTTTGACTACCACGACGAATTTAACTTATTTAAAAAGAATGCTATATTATTTCAATTTAAATTATTTTTGTATGCCTTATGTATCCCGGAAGTGGAAAGTATATACTTAAGTACAAGAGTAATATTTTAAGATGTACTAAAATATACGACTCATAAAATATTACCCGTGGCTCGAGGAGGGGCAGTAAGGTACGATTTTGTAACGTAAAATAATTGTAAGGGCTTTTTTTATTCGGTACAATTACATACAAAGTCATGAATCACAAATTGTATTTGCAATTGTGGCTATGAAGGGGATTGCATTTTCTTATGAATACGACTGTTTAAGATTTCTTTAAGGTTACAAAACTGTTTCCAAATGATGTTGACCCTTCTTTCTAGTTCTATTTCGTTGTTTCGTTGGTAAAATGAAATTTGTTTTCCTAGGTAAATGTAGGGATCAACATACGTTAGCGGTGAGATAAATAGGTACTTTAGTATGATTCATCATGACATTTGTTTTATCTAAATTGATTTCCAACCCTACTTTATGAACTAGGTACTAGAGAGCTAGACAGTTGTTAGGTGTATGACTATTTGTTTTATTGAACGAAAATGCAAAATCATTTATTTTGTTGTTTTGTAAGTTTTTCGCTTGAATATTTAACTTTATTCAAACGATTTTTAAAACGATAATTAACCTAATAAAACTCATTCAAAAATTTATCGTTTGTTTATAGGCCGCTGTTAGAAATGCAGTACTGGAAATAACACTAATAGTTAAGTTTTGAGGCCATTTTAAAGTCACAATTGAACAAATTATCACAAGCGAAAAACATCACTCTGTAATAGTTTGTTGGAACGGTTATCTCATGTAGTGTCGTCAGTGTAGTTGCATGTAAAGACAGATAACGTTTTGACAAATAGGCGGATTTAGGAACCCTAAAAACCAAATTGCTTAAAGGTTGCTTTAAATCAGTATTTTGTTAATTGTTAGATTTTAAAAAGATGTAATGTTGTTTTTATTTTTCTTCTCGTTTAAGGCTATATTAAATTTAACATAGTATGTAGTCATAATTGAATTAAACCGAATATTCAAATATAATACGTTAAAGTTTCTTAAGTGTTTGTAATAAATTTACAATATTTTTTATGGTTATATTAATCACTCTAATTGTCTTGTCCCTTTTTTAGCCACTCATTAATAATTGTCGGGAGATATTAAAAAATTGTTAACAATATACCACAGGTCAAATTATTCGTGATACTTTTATTAAATTAAGAACATATATATGTCGAATTACTTTAAAATTATACATTCTTTTGCAAACACATTCAGTTACAATATAAGGTAAATTAAGCAGTATAATATAGAACAGGTAAGGTAAGGTGAAACAGCTACTATGTAGAGTAGTTTAATAGTAAATAAATTGCAACCTCCTTAAATTTAGCTACTCGTATTATATATGTCGCCGTTGAGTCTTAAACGACTCTTTATTATATTAACTATTTGTTATATGTTTTTAAATTGTTTGTAAAATATTATTATATAGATTTTAGACTAAACCATAATGTTATTATTATAAATGGAAAGTGTTTGGATAAATATTATGGTTAAATAATAATTTGTTACGTAATTAGTATTTTTTAATTGCTAATATTAATGTAATAATATAAATATTTATTTATTTAATTTATTTACAGATTTAATAAGAAGTTTAATGAAAGTAAGAATTCGTTAATTTATAAAGCTTTGATTTGACTAAACTTATTTGTAGAATCAAAACTGTCACGTGTTCGTGTGATACTAATAGTTTTCGGGAATCGAGAGAAACGATCAACTTTATTGGTGATCTATATAAATAGGGGACAACTAGCTCCGAGAATTTACTTTTCACAGGCGTTCGAGTTGGACAGTGATAAAGACTTTTAGTGACTTAAAATTAATTTTTTGAATTATTCATAATTAAATGGTAGATTTAGTAAATATTTAATTAGATTATATGTAGTGGGCGGGTTAGACAACTTCGCTTATTTAAAATTAATTATTTTAATTATTTATAATAAAATATAGCTTCTTACACTTCTACTCTATTAAAGAAATATTAAAAGTCTCTTCCAGATCAGCCTCAAAATCCTCAAAACCATATATAAAAAACTATATATTTATATAGTTTCTGTACACTGCACAAAAGATATATTTAAAATATTTCTTTTATTCATGTGTATATTTAATAATGTCGTGTACACGTTTCATGTTTGCTCCGACGTTTAATTTAGTTATGAACTCTCCAACCATGTATAAGTTATAAGAGTGTATTAGACTTTTATCACCCTTGTTGATAGTTTTATTGGGGTTATGACATGAGTCATATTAAGTTAACTGACTGTTATTTAAATGTATATTTTTAATGGCTGGCTTTGAATTTTCTGTCATTATTCTTAGAAATAGACCACTGTACAGTATCTATAGGATACTTAAGACACTCAAGTGGTGTATTTCAAAGTGATATAATGAACTCGGGTTAACAGAGGTATATACAAACTATACAAGTTATATGCACGGTAGAACTCACCAGACTGTAGATACAGTTACACTGGAATTTTTTTATGATAAATGTATGAAGAGAGAAATCTGGTATGTAATTGACAAAATTAACTTAATTTTGTACTGCCTAAACCAAAATGTCTTTATAAATTGCTTTAAATGGTTCTTAATTGTAAATTATATTGGTGTTAAAATTCAGTTGCTGATTAAGATTTTGTAACAATAATAAATATTATTTGCTACTCGGTATAGTCGTGTGTATAATAAAGTAATATTACAAATGTGTATTCTGTTGTGGTCATTATTATAAAACACATTTTTTTATGTTAGAGAAGGGCAAACAAACTTGCGGGTCATTAAAGATATGTCATCGCCGCCACCCGTGAACTCATGCAAAATCCGAGGATGATCGATCTGTAAATATAGCGGAAGCGAGTTTGTTCATTAGATCGAATACCTCTTTGGAACATTTACCGTTGCAAATACGGAAGAAAATGCACAGAGAAGCCACTTCTCTAGGCAATGTCAAAGAGTTCAGCCGTTCCCAGAGCATCGGGTCTCCGACAATCCGAGCGATTCTACTTTTTACGCAGTCAAACGGTAGAAGCTGATATTGGGGTGATTTGAACCAATTTCATCGAGGTGAGCTTGGCCTTGCTCAAGCCAGAAATCCGTGCGTTATTATTTAAAACCTTATGTTCTTGTTAAGTATTTATTTTATAGTTATGGATTAAAAAACAATGACATGAGTCCAAAAATTAAGGCCCATTTTGGAAAATAAAAATAAACTAATACCAAAACCTACAATTCATGTTATATTATATGCTTTTATGATATTATGATTTTGCGATATTACGGATTTTCTTTAAATTTCTTACTTTAAAATTCTTACTTTAGCAAGAATAAATATGAAAGTTACGTTACATTTTTATTTTTATGTATGCTATTCGTAATAGGCCCAGAAAATAATACGATAATCATGATAAATACTTTTATATAAAAACTCGTTGCAACTTATATGTAAAATATCCAAAATAAATCGAGGTAAAACTGACACGAGAATACTTTGAAAGTAATGAACTTACTAAAGGATAAAATAGGTTACAAACTGGGTCAAAAATCACAAATCAATTTAACACGATAAAAGTTCAGAATATTAAATACTGACCCAGCGCCTCATGTTCAACGAAGACACAAACCGATTGGTTAGAAACGAGCTAGAAACTGCTGACAGTACAGGCATTCTTAACTCTATCGCTGACCTGCAATCACCTTTTTTATTAATCATTAATTTTAAGTTTTAATTTTTAAACTAAATTGATTTGAATTGCAATCTTCGCTGCCTCCAAAACATAATTCTTGGAATAATGAATGCCGCCGTAACAAACGAAAAACAAATAAGTGTATCAAAGACTTTTGTTAAATAATATAGAATGAGACGACCGTCCTACAGATGATATGAATAATCCTGTCTTTAATAAAAATAAATAAGCCTAACATTTTTTAAAAAGTTTATAAACCATTTAAAACATTATTTAATAATGTTTCGAAACTATTTGAATAAATCTTATATCCCTGTTTTGATTCCAGGTACAATAAGATACAATACAATAAGATATCACAACATCATATTCAATAAAACGTTTACCAATATCTACACCGCGTTCAATATATCACACACAGAAATTTATAAACGTCGCGCGTAGTCTTGGATGGGACCACCTGGGAACACCGTGTGATGTTTGCTATTATATATTGTTGTTTTTTGTATTAAAAATCATTTTCTGCACACAAGTTACAAATATTTAAAATATACATATGTATTAGATACTACATATACATACATACGATTTAAAATCATTATAAATAAACTTTTTCAGCAATAAAGATTTCCCAATTCCTACATTATCTTGGTCGAATTCAAATTCTGTGAATAAACGTGGCATACAATCCATTTTGTTACAATGATCTTCAGCTGACGCTATTGGTCCATCCGGAGACAATCTAACGATAGAACGTTACTATTTTTGCCTTAAAACTAGCAGTCGAGTTGAATCTTTTATAAAAAAATATTCAAAATAGTTATAACGTTACAAAACGCTGAAATAATTTAAATTGTATATACAATTTTGATTTTGTTTGAAGTTAGTAAAACACTCAACATTAGTTATCTTAAGATGACTTACACATATTAATAAGTTTAAAACCATATTAAGTAAAATAAATCGATATAAGTAAATATAATATTCTAGAACTAATAGTATGTGCTTGAGCGTTGCATACTACGTTTCGGCAAAGTGCCAACAGCTTTAGAGGCAATGCGGCTGCACCTTTTTCATTTTACTATAGACAGATGCATCGAGAGCAATTCCCCTTATCAGATCTCGAGTTCCTGAAATTATACCAATTCACTTCTTGTTTGAAAAGGTCGATGATAAATGTTTGGTTTGACTTTAGACCGGATTGTTATAGATTTATTGTTTATACCCGAATATATAAAATTGTTTGTGTATTCACTGAGATAATATTTGTTGTATTATTGTCGTAAATACACATACACGACGCAATTACACATGAACATAGTTTCCACTTACGAACAATATACAATTTATTATTTAGAAATGCCAGTATTTTATGTGTAGTCTGTTGGCATCATCATATTTCGTATACATTACTTAGTCGAGTAAAACTTCGGCATAATATACTCAAACCATTGGATATATATGATAAGAGGCTCCAAGTTCTGAAAAGTTAGTGAAATGAGTTTTGTTTAATGTGCTGTTGATACAAATATACTGGGAATACAAATAGCATTTTTTTATTTAGGTACTTTATATTTAATAAAAACTAGGATTTAATGCTCTTATATATTTTTTCACTTTTTCACTTTTTTCACACTTATTATTTAAATGCTCTTATATATTTTTTCACGTGAATAAAAATGTTGACTTCAAAAAGACTATTGTTTTATATTCATATAATATTTTTTACAAGACATTGCCGAAAAAACAGTAAACAAATTATAAAACAACAAAAATACTAACAATAATATGTAGTGAAGTAAGCTTTACTTTACATTTTACCCAAGGAAAAATTACAATCAAACCAATATAAAAACAAACATAAAAAGACCTAATCAGGTTTCACTGAAGCCAAAATACAAATTCTTAGGTCAGTTAAAAAAATGTAACATTGTTTGTTACGAATAGCTTCAGTTAACAAACATCCGTTTTCAATTGTTCTCTTTGATCTGTAATACCCTTGTTGGCTCGCAAGCAACAAGGCTTGGTTTATTGAAAAATAATTAAAATTCAGCATATCTTTATTGTTTTATTACCTAAAATTTATTAATACGTTATTTTTTATTTTATTCTCATCTAATTTTATATTTTTAATACGCTGTTATTTAATACAAAACAGATTTAAATCTCAAATTCTTAACAAGTTCTCAATTAAGCTTATTATAAACAAGTAAAAGTATCTATCTAATTATTAAAGTCATTAACAAACTTTTAAGAAAATAACGATATCCTAAAAGAAAATCTTTTTAATCTGCTGTATCTTATTTGCAAAGGTAATTATTACAGTTATATAGAAATTATAAAGAGAATTTTAATGCTCAATATTTACAAATTAAAATTATTTTTTATCCTTCAACAAGTACCAATCAATGATTAGTCTAGTCTGATTGGTCGTTTGATTATAGCTTATTGTAGCGAAAAGTAAATGTTTTTTTTCGCTCTGAATATTTATATTTTTTTAACAGAGAACCCAACACTGATCTGTAGTATAATTATAATACAAAAAAGGTAGTATATTGTCTGTATAAATATCTAGAGTGACCCATCTGCGACGTGGACTTCAGCTCACTACAACAGTTCAGAAATTAATTACAAGGTATGGAATAAGATTGATTTAAATGTTAAGGTTCTTATTTTTTTACTAATTGAGGCGGAACTATACATATCTATAAATATTTTATATTAAAGTTATAATTATTAACAAAACATATTTACTTTATAAATGATAACTCACCTTTTTGATCAAGCAACGTTAAGATCATTAATCTTTAACCATTTTACAAAGCCCTGTGATAATGTTTTTTAAGGGATACGCAACATGTAAGAGTATGAGGAGCATCTAAACGTAATGCCATTATGTAAGAAGTTTTCATAGTAGTTAGTACAAAAAATTATAACTCCAACCGACTGTATGACAACTGATAACAGAAGTTGGGGACACCCTGAGCAAGGACACTCATACTTGTAAAAATAATTATAATTTATCTAGTACACTGTGTATAATTTATAGTATTACTAAATAAAATGGAAACAAAGCACAGGTTATGCCGACCACATTGATTTTCTCAGTTTATGTTGAGGACAAAATTCTGAAGCCTGGATAATGGCATTCGTATAAAAATATAATATATTATTATTAATAATAATAATAATAATATTTCATACAAAAAATACAAGAATATATCAGCGCAATAAAGTCGCAATGAACAAAACAGTGAACACGAAATCAAACGTAATGTTTCTTGAAACTCAACAAAGTGCTGTTGCAAGTATTCCTAGTTCCTAGAACCATCACCTCAATACAAACAAGACATTGCGATACCTGGTTATCGCTGTCTTGACATTCAGTCAGAGGAGTTTGAGTTCAGCACATCTCTCGTAGAATTGAATTTAACGGACTGTCTTAAATTAATGAAGAATTAATAGTGTGACGTTTGAAGTTTGATTAATTATCGTGGAAATCTATATCAATTACCGTGAACTACCGAGATAGTCTCATTAAAGAAGGTAGCGCCCCTTCTTTTATAAATATATGAAAAGTATTCACACAGATACAAACGTACTGCAAAAGAATAAATAAAACTAAAGTAATTTCTCTGCTAATTTGCGACAAGTTTTGAAACATTTCTCGCAAAACAATGTTTTACCTATTTATTTAAAATCCTAATAAAGCATCTTTTAATTTCCAATGCTTCCTCCTACATGGTATTTGGCAGCGTATCTATGTTAACATGGAATGGATCCGATTATCGATTAGTGAATCGGTAAGAGTTATCATCACACGTGTTTGGGAAGTAACGGTTTAACTCAACAGTAAGTTGCTGCAAATGATTTGAAATATTTTAGTGTCAATATCTTCAGTAACCTTCTAATAACTCAAATCTTAAAAAATACTTCATAATTTGGGAAATCATGAGTAATTCGGTGATTCTGTTAATACCTGTTAATTTACACATTTATAAACTGCTGAAGCTAAAAAGAAACTTTTTTAATTATTTGACTTTTGTAGATATACGATAAGAAAACCAATATAATCGTATTATTTATCATTTACTGTTTTTTAGATGGACATACTCGTATAACTATGTATCACATGTGGAAATATTTTTCAAATATTCGTAAGAAACTAAACTAAGATATCTTTTTTCATAATTTTATGTCCTTTACCAAATAGCTTATCTTGTTCAAGTAAACTAAGTAATAAAAGTGAAATTAAAACCAAATGTGGGGGCAGACTTAACTCGCTTTTATATTACCTCTTGATCTTTCTTAACGACATTTGAATGACCTGTAAGCCAAATTAGCAGGAATAAATAAGTTTTACGCGTTATTTATGTCTTCATCGTTATTACCTTAGCTTCATACTACCATTCACTAATCAAGTATTACTTTTTATGAAACCTTACGTTACGTGTGTAAATCAAATTTATATTAAAAATAAATCAGTTTGTATAAAATTTATATTCATGTATTAAATTGAATCATAGGTCATTTTAAAAGTATATTAATATTTTATGAATAAAAAATCAATTCGTCTTATCAAAACGAAACAACACTTCTCAGTATAATAACATCAAAATCTTTTGTTAAATGTTTTATTGGGATACACTTCACCATTAATTCAAATCATCTGCTTATTTTTTATCGTTAAACAAATATTTTGTAGTTACAGAAAACGTTTTAGTTTTATGACTTTTCAAGTTAATGTCCATTTTACTTACGCGTGGCTCCATGATCGATCTTCGGATTATCTTGAAACTGAAACTAGTAAACAATCACTAGTAGTTAGACGGAGGGTACCAAATGGATTTATTAAGATATTGGGACGCTTAAGATTACCTTAATTGGTTTAACAGAAGCCTTTAGTTTTTATATGGCATTAGGATTATTCAACTAAAACATAGTAATAATAATATTGTATGACCTTCGTACTAAAATTATTCTTATTATATAGTTTGAATTAAACATTAATATAATATAAAAGAGTACGTAAAAAATTATTTAGTACTGAAAACCTTGTTTGGTAACAAAAATTTTGTTCGATATTTATTATAACATATGAGTAATATTTCAATATACCTAGATCAGTACTAAATAATTTCGGTCCTTATAGCTTATATTAGGATATAAAAGGAATTAAGAAGATAGTAACATGGATAAAATTGTCGTTTTCGAAATAATCCCTTATATTAAGTTTTTTATTATTATGTTTGTTTTAAGGCGTCTTTTCTGGCCGGGACGAAGCTAAGCCATTATCCATCTGTTTTAAACATATTTTATTACCAATGTTGATAGGTAATTACTATTATATCAAATCTAAACTTATTTTAATTAATTATAGTTCCTCGTCACGAAAATGTATTTGAACTCCAAATTAATATCTGATATTGATATCATTTGTCTCAAGAGTAACCTTCACAAAAGTAACATTACGCAATTAACTGATTAGCCTGGTCGGTGCGATCATCAAATTAAATAATTGAATTTAATGGACTGCTGACGCCATCTGGAAAAATTTATACTCTGATTATCTCAGTGTCTTTTGAAATATTGAAAATAATGTTTACAGAATGTTTATTTATCTTTCGATGATTTATTCTGTGTAAATAGATGAATATATATTTTTTTTCTTTACTGATGATCTTTTAACCTATTTCTCTATTCCATATATTGCATTATCATGAGTGACAAATATTTTTAGTTCATGCAAAATGCAAAATGCAAAATAAAAATGTTTTTCAAGTCATTATCCCTTTGTCTTAAACAATATCTAATAATTATTTATTCGAAGCTGTTATCGTAATCGTACAATTACATGGACTATCTCATTAAGATGGTGCTTAAGTATTAAATTTATGGCTATATATTGTTTCTTTTCATTGCGGAGGGAAGTTTTGGAGGATTGTTCCTCTTCACATACTATTGCGAAATTACAATATTCATTATAAAAAAATCATATCTTTAAAAATAAACTTAAAAATGTAATCTTAGTTTAATAATATTCTTACAAAACTTTCCACATGTACCATTTAAGATTCGTTATCTCATTTTAATGTACAACATGTTGCAGTTTAGATCGTTGTCAGCTGAGGAAAATAAAATTACATTATGATTATTCTTTGAGTTTACTTTTTCTTTTTGAGTAAATAACACTTTACCCACAAACCTACATTTTATAGATATTTTATTGTATTTAAAAATGGTAAATTTTGTCCAATTATTTCCCTGCTGACTCTTAACATTATCATATTCGTTCAACCAGTACAGTAAATTAAACAAAAAAGACAACTTAAATCACATGAAACAAGGTCCCCAGGTGATTGTAGACCGAGGGGCTGAACGAATGACTCAGGAAATGGAGGACCAAATGAATGGGCGGAGTGGTTAATGGTCCACGTCAAGACTGTTTTGTTCAATAAAACAAAACACTTACATTACGGGCCGTCTATTAATCATAGACCTTTTCGTGATAACATTTCTTTTATCTACCCGAATGGATTCGCTTTCTGCTTCTAGAGTAAAGCGAAGACGAAACGTAAATTCATTCTGTATTATTATAGATACAGAATAAATTTTTTATTTGTTTATTGTTATATTTATATAATTTTATTATTGATTTATATATAGGCGATATTTATTTTATTTATATTTTATATATATATATATATATATATATATATATATATATATATATAGGCGATAGTAAGACGATGATATATATATAAAAATAAGGATAATATTATGCCAAGAGATAAATATTGATATAAATATCACTACGCAAAAATATCTACGAAAATTTCTAAGCTGTGATGTGATGTGATGAAACAAATGGAACTATTAAGAAAACGATCCAATTTATCTACATTGGATTCAGAGATGTTAGACCAGCACACATAATGTACTTAATAAGTGGAACGAGTTTTGTAATAACCCTTTTTTATTATAAATGTACGCAAAATTTAAATTATAAATGTTTGTGTTATACTTATTATTGTTTGATTTGTTATCTTGCTTACCGCAAATCCAACTCTAAATTTGTGATCCAGTAATTTCGAAAAAAGGTTGATTTTTTTAATAGTCACATTTGTGACATGGTTTTGTCCACCGTATTAAATTTTACTCGATTTAAGAAATTTTACTACAAGGTATTAAAAGTAGACTTCAATACCTTTCATTGTAGGCATTCATGAGCTCAATAGAGTTCATGATGCTGAAATGGTTTTATGAATTTGGTAGAAAAGAACCGGAAGTCACGTGGTTTTGGCAGCCATATTTGATAAGCCATAATGTTTCGTTGAAAAGGCCACAGCAATTACCTAAATGACTTAAACCAACCAGTGTGTAATAGTTTAATACTTTGGGAACAATCAGTTAAAATCAAGTAAAAATTTTACAATTTTTTTTCCCATTTCGTGATATATTTATATTTCTTCTATAGAAATTATGAATATATTAGGAATTTTATATATTAGATATAAAATCTCTGAAAAATGGATAATAGAGCTAATAACGTATTCAATAGTTGAGAGGAGATGGTCTCATACTGATTATTAAGTAATAATATGCAGTTCTTACGGATAAAAATAATCTAAGCAACATTTTTACAGAATCAAATATATTTTTTATTGCAGCTTGTATGCGGGTGTGGTTAATCGTGGTAGTACTACTCGTTTCCCGAAAAAGGATTAAAGTATCTATTATACCGGCAAAGTCAAGTAAGATATATCTTTTACTCGCTATAACTCTCCTTTTATCTTATTGTACCCTTGATATTCCTCGGTTCTTACCATCAAGCTGCAAATTTTCTTATATTTCATATAATCGTTGGCGAAAAAACAGTTTTATCACTTAGATTCAGATAAATTATCTGCTCGTGTGCCTCCTAACATGTAATAAAAATCAAAGATCCTGCGTTCATACTGAAATAAATACGTAAATAAAAAAAATGTGTAATTGAAATTGAAATTTATTTTAATATTTATTAGTAATAAAATATAGATAAAGCTACAGCTTACAATAGATACTGTAAGCTGTAGCTTTATCTATAATTACTTGTCTCCGAAGCAATATAACTGACAAAATATATTATAATACAACTAGTTCTTAAAGTGTACTTTTAATCAAGATGTCCGCTTAGTCTTTTGTTTTATGCTTGTAATTTTCCGCCGGGACTAAGACAGTGCCTGAGGAACGGAAATTTGTGCTGAAACGCTCCCGGAACTGCCTTTGGTAAAAAGATTTCGGTTTATTTGCTGTAATAAAACTGAACAGAAGGTCTCTGTAACTTATTATAATTTAGTTATTTTGACTAAAAAAACATGTTGCGCTTTAAGTGATATTATAAAAAAAATATTTGTGATATTATAGAAACAAGATAAAATTTGTTGCAGAAAACAAATGTCGAATGATGTATCTTTTGTATTTAGGAGGTATTTCTGTGTAAATCATATCATAATTATCAGTATTTACAACATATGGTCCTAGTCGATGGTATTTGATAATTTTTATATTTTAAAATAAGAGAAATGAAAACACCTTTATTTTGGGTTGTTTCCATAAAAACATGAATTAAATTGTTTGGAGAAACCTTCAATCTAATAATTTAAAAATAGTTATAATATTACATTAGTTATTTATATTTTATTACTATGGGTTTAATTAATATGCATTAATTCCAATTCGACCTATTTCAAATAAAGCCAGGTCTACCTACATATGTTAACATAAATATGAATGCCGATGATATGAAATCGCGTGTAATTATTGTAATAAAGGTTTCAAGAGGTAATATCGCGTGAGAATCCCGTTGATATATTAAGAAATGCCGCGAGTACGAGTTTCGAAATGTGAGTTTAGATATTACACTTGTTATTAAAATATTTTTAGTTGTAGAAGTAAATGGTGACTAATTATGCAATGGTTTAAAAATTATAAGAAGAAATTGCTGAAACAGCTATCGGTATTGCAACTACCTCTGGCCATAACAACCGTGCAGACGCGGAATAATGATATATGTTATGAGGAAACACGGATGTTTATAAACTTAATATATCTGTAGAGTATAATGTTTGTTATATATAAAATATTGTTTGATCTTTTAATTTATACTCAATAAAGATCCGCTATCTCATTAAAACAAAGTGTTAGAAATAAATATTAGTAAAGGATAATATACTACAATGTATAAAATTCTCAATTATATCCAATGTTGGTACTGTTATGTCAAATAAGTGTCGTTTGTTTCAGCTTCATAAGTCTGGTTGAATGAGATAAATACTCATCTGGAGATTTAATGACTATTCATATAACGATTATTGACAGCACTATTTTTCGTTCAATATTGCGGGCTCAAAATTCAGCATGTTCACTATTCAATGCCAGACGAGTTGTAAATAAAACAAATAAATTGTCTCCCATTTCCACGTATAAATATATTGGTTGCTGAAATATGACAGGCTATAAATTAAAGTTAATAAAGTTTAATTTTATTGTCAATTATACTTAAGGATCCTTATTTATTTTTGCAATGAGATGTTAAATAATATTTTAAATAACCCACATTACCATAATTATCTACGAAATAATATTTTTTTGCGTCTATTTCTCTATTTCAGTAATGTTTTTTTATTAAATGATAATAAAAAAAAAGCTTTACAAAA
Organism: Melinaea menophilus ssp. n. AW-2005; assembly: GCA_918358695.1. Taxonomy (NCBI): domain Eukaryota; kingdom Metazoa; phylum Arthropoda; class Insecta; order Lepidoptera; family Nymphalidae; genus Melinaea; species Melinaea menophilus. The sequence goes on along the minus strand of OU911046.1, from coordinate 3,415,942 downwards.
AACCTCAACGCCGTCCAATATTACCTAGAGACTTGCTTACCTTTAAATTTCTTCAAGAGTTATTTTCTAATCAGAAGATTGCCATTAAAGACCAATTTATAAGTCACTAAGCTTAAATGCATAAAATTGGTTCAGCCGTTAATACGTGAAAGTAATTCTACTTTTTGTATATTCATACATACAAATATATATTATTTCGAATTTGAAATATTAGTAGGAATAGTAAAAATCTAGGTAGTTTCATGGTTTTGTCTCGAAGAGATGGTGTATCATATTTTTTACATCGAATAAAAGATAACTTTTGAAAATTGTACTATATATTGAATGCTTTTTGAAGTGGCATTAAAAAAACCTAGAGACCGGGGCCTCATCTAAACTCAAAAAAATCCGTGCCCGCAGGGGGACACGCGTGGGTAGACCTCGTGTGTAACTCGTTTAAAATATAGCTCACAACTTAAGAATAATACATGATGCCGTTGTTTACATCAAAAATTTTCAAGCAAAAAGCGGTGCTAATTTTTTTTCTCGGAAAAGGTATCTTTTTTGGAAATTCTTTTGATACTTAAATTTAGAGTAAAAAATAACCTTTCTATTAAAAATATTTGCAAGGAGGGAATGTTTACCAGAAAAAAATTGCCGTGGTTTTACCTACCTAAAATTTACAAGCTAAAAGTCGTTTTTATTTTTTTTCTCAGAAACGGTACGGTTTACGAAAAAACTTTTGGTACCTAAATTTAGAGTAAAAAATAATCTTTCTATTAAAAATAATTGTGATGCAAGAATGTTTACCAGAAAAAAGTTATGAATTTTTTTCCAAAAATTTTCGGTTTTTTTACCCCCACCCCTAAGTTATTGAAGTTAGGTTTTCGGTTTATCTACATTAGTTATAGGTATTTATCAAAGACATTATATAATATGAACGCGATTGATCTCCTTTGTATAGGGACAAAGTTATGGTCGAAAAACTGAAATCAGAAAAAGTGAGGCCCTAGCGCCCCCCGTGGCCGGATTTTTCTGGTTAACGAACTTGACCTTCATTTTTGGATGGTTGATTTTTGTGCAAAGTTTGAAAGCGATCCGAGCGAAACTGCGGCCGCTATCGTGCTGACAAAAGTCGAATCTGGACGCACGCACGCATATATATATATATATATATATATATATATATATATATATATATATATATATATATATATATATATATATATATATAAACTTTTTGACCAATGGTCATTTCGGACTCAGGGGGTCATAAGAAGCCCTCCTGTGAAGAAATTTTTCCAAAATTCGAAAGTAGGGGACAAATGAATGGGCAGACCGAATTCTTCGAGGTCTACCCAAAAAAGTCATCTCCATATAACATAATTAACGCCTTTGTAATAATGGTTAAGTGGAGCATAGAATTATATTTTGGAATGTTTTACAAAGGCACTTCTTTTTACATTATTCCTTATCTACAGCAAACGCATAAACCATGTCACTAAACCTATTTACTGCGCAGCTTTAAAATTTTAAGAATATACCATCCATATATATATAAAAGTTTCTTAAATGTATTATTTAATATCATTTGATATAAAGTCTAACATATTTATGATGCAGTACGAGTGCTCTGCACGTACTGCACTTTATTCTTATTTACATTCTACAAAAAGATGGTAGAACGTTGACCTAAGCTTGGTGAAATAAGTATGATGCAGACTTTCGTTTCGATCAATAAATATTGAATTTGTAATAAAATTATAAAGAAAATCCTAACCTCAGGTGAAATAAGATTTTTTTTTATAATTTTCGGTACATTTTATTAATCAAACTTATTTTAATGAGTCAAAAACAACAAATAACATTTTTTTTTGTGGACTTTTATATAAACTGAGAAAGAAAATTGATAATATATTTCTATTCAATCTCTTATTTTATTTAAGTAAAACAAAACCTGTTTAATACTGCATCTTGGACTCGTGGTATAGTTTTTCTAGTAGACAATGCAAGTCACCACATTCTTCTCCGTGCCTAATTTATTTTTGATTAGGTTAAATTAACTGAAAAAAAAAAAATGTTCTATTAAAAGAAATATTAATAGTCTCTCACAGTTTCTGCATCCAAAGTTTCAACATTGAATATAAAAAATTAAAAATATCTGTTCAAGTATTATACACAATAACAACGTTAACTTAAAAATAGTCCATTTCCTCGACTCCGGTTAAGTGTATTTTTAATTATAATCGCATGTGTATTTTTAATTATGTTGTACACGTTTATTGTTTGTTCTGATTTTCAAATTAGTGTTATGAACGCTCCATGAATTAATTATAAATGAAATTACACTTTCCGCAACTTTCGTTATTGGGATTATGAAGTGAGTCATGAGACTGTTATTTAAATATACATTTATTACAAGCTGTTTTTAAATATACTATCAGTGTTTAAAGAATTATTGAAACATATATCAGGATACATAAGACACTCAAATGGTATATTCATAAAATACAATATGAACTCGAATTACCAGTGACATGTATAAAGTATACTAGCTATATGCACGCTATACCTCACCAGATTGCAGCTGCAATTGGATTGGCAATGGTTTGTGATAAACACACGAAAAGAGAAATCTGGGAATGCAATTACTACAGTAAAGTCGATACGTAGTGTCTAAATCAATGTGTTTACTAATCGTTTATAATGATTTATTATTAATTTTTTCTTTTTTTTTTTCTTTTTCAAAAAAGTAATAATACAATTCAGTTATGGACTAGGATTTTGCAACAATATTAATTATAATAGCATTATATTATGAGCTTTGGGACAATCGTGTGTATAATAAATAACTCTACAAAATGAGTGTTGTGTTTTAGTAATTAATGTAAAACGCCTCTGATCTTAAGCTGACAAACCGGGCGTTATATTTTGAATCGTTATCTTTAAAGTTAAGTAGTGTAATCTTTAGCGTCGATATTTCGTATATCTATATTTTTTTTACATTATTTTTTTTTAAGAGGGTGGCTGGATTTTTATGAAATGTTTGTTATTTCATTGCAACCCCAAATGCATCTATTATTTTGCGTTATTTTCTGATTTTGTTTAAAATTCCTTGAGCAAGAATAAGTGTGAAAGTTACATTCCTTTTTTGTTTTTATGTGTGTGATTCGGGAAGGGCCTAGATACAAAAACTGTAATCAACATTTTTAACTAAATATTTTTATGTATGAAATACCCAAATTATATTATAAATCCAGGTAAAACTGATATGGAAATAATTTGGAAGTCAGTTCATAAATGGCGAAATAGGTTGCGGACTAGGTCAGAAATAATAGTTGAAATAGTTAAATTCCGGGTTTACTATATTGTAGGAAATAAGTGCATATAAAACTTTAAAAACTTAAAAAAAAAAACTATTACATCAAATCTGCAATTTCCAAGTACGACGACAGCACTCACCATCGTCCAGGTCACCTCGTCACAATATACTAGAAATAAATATGAATATGTGTTAGTTAGCAAAGTTTTGCTGTGTTAAATTATATTTTACTTATAAAATATAAACATAGTACTACTTTTACTTGATCACAATACATTCTATTTACAAACATATTATCACAAAATAAATTCTAAAAAAGTTGAAATGTTTTATTTATTTGTTACAGAGGTATTTATTAAAGGTTTTTTAATGTAAAAAAAATTATGTAAACGTTGGAAATTAATTGAAGGCTCTCATCAATTAAATGTAAGTAAAAAAAAGAAAATTGATACAAAATCAATCGGATTCATTATTAAAGATTAAGAAGATTTGTAAAGTAGATGAGAATTATCAATTCTGGGAGTTAATGATTTAAGCGCGCTTCACATTGACTTTTATATCATTATAATATTTTACAACATTGGTAATGATTACGCAAATAACTAATTGTAATAACGTTGGTCTAGTTCAGCCACTTTTGAAAAAGTTAACTTTTTAAACTCGCTGAAACGTTTGTTTTAATTATCTACAACAAAATAACTAACCACTCCATAAAAATTAGTTTTTTGTTAACAACAAACAAATTCAATTGAATCATTAAGGTATGTACATCTTTTCATCGTCGGGATTGGAATTGGTATGATTTCATTTGAGGAACATTGCCAAAAGAAGCGCGAGGCATACCAAGAGCCACAGAATAAAATATACAGTAGGAATTGTATTAGAGGCATTCTTTTGGGATTTACATTACACAGAGTTATTATTTGTTCTATGAAACAACTGATCGAAATAGGAAGTTTGTGTATTTGAAGTTTGAAAACCGAGATATAATTTAAACGCCAAATATGCAATGGACAGTGGCAACCCTAAATTATATCATTCAATGAAATATGTTTTTCTTTTTTATTTATTACAATACTAACTGTTATTTTACTGTTAATTGAATATAATATTTTAGCTATGGCGAGTAATAAACAATATTTTATCGCTCTTTGACATATTTTGTTAGAAATAATAAACATGGATAAGCGCTGGTTCAAATTTGATTAGTAAAAGTAGAATTAGTAGAATAAGTATATTAGTAGAAGTAGTAAAATTAGAAAGTTTATTATTAGCAATATAATTATTTTCGTATCATAAACATGCCATTCAATACCGAATTGTTAAGCATAAACCAAAAGAAGTATATTAAAAATCGTATTTTAAACCGTTTTCGTTATTTTTACTTGCAGTTACTAATAACTGAGATTTTTGTATTGTATCATCTTAAATTACTCTGTAATTTACTGATCCGAATCACTTTATCAAATATCTCTTACGGACTCTGCTAAAGTTAGGGTTTGTTGTGATAACCTATTTAATTTTAAATATCTGTGTATCAATACGATTTGGACCCATTTCGGGTTTGTTTGTTTTGATGAATGCATCGATTTAACTCAAATTAATGGATAAATTAGTTCATTTTCAATTAACTCAAAAATTTTGTTTTTAATATTATTGCATCTTATTAATATATCAAACACACAACAATATTTTATTAACACTTTTAAGTAAGTGGGCCTTTTTAGTCACGTTTGTTAGCAAAACTTGTCACGGCAGGCGTTGCAAAGAGAAAACTACATAGAAAACTAGCATATTTGAGTGGTGTATTTAAAATATAACACATACTCGTAACTCTTTGAGGAGTGAAATCTCAACAATAATTACGCCCTCGCAGCTCACGCGCGGTTCCGTTTAACCATCATAAACAAGAAACATTAAACAATTTTATTAGTTATTAAAGTATAAAATAAATTTAAGTTTTATTTTTATTATTTTTTATAGGTGACAGAAACAGACTCCAAGAATGGTCCAGCGAACGGTACGTGGTAATTTCATTTATATTTTCACAAAAAATATGTTATACCTATTTCTTTAAATATATTCAATTATTTGTTACTCAAATGTAAATATCAATATACAAAAAAAAAAAAAAATTTTGCTAATACATATATCAGCCAAACAAATATATTGATTAATCATTTTACAATATGATAGTTTTGTTGTTACAGTGCAATGGAAACATACAGTCATAGTAGGGACTGTTATGAAATATTATGGCGTAAATTGCTTTGTTTTAACTTTCTGATTGTAATTGTGTCGAACAATGCAGCTTCAAATTGCGTTAAATGAGGAAATAAAATAAGGGAAATAAAACGCAACGAAGTAATGTGGTTTACGTTTTACTTATTTTATGTTCATTTGTTACACAGTCTCATTTTTATATGACTATATAACAAAAAATAAAGTTTAACAATCAATCAGTTTTTCAAACTTTATCAATAATTTTATATCTGACTCGACTATACTATAAAAATAAATACTATGTATAAACATACTAATATGAAGTTAAAAAAAGAAAAAATCTAAGAGTTTAACACAAATATAAATTCAAAGTTACATTTCATGCAGCTGATTCGCTATTTTAGTTTTTACATCACTTCCCTTTGGTAATTAATTATTTCTGTTAGTCAAGTGTCAAATATAAACTGAACTGCCGCGACAGCGTGTGCTCCGCAAAACATTAGAAAATTCCAAACTTGATAATACTGAAGTTCAGTTAATTAAAGTAAAATCGAGCGAAAAGCAGTCATTCATACGGAGAAAATAATATCAGAAGTTATATTATATATTTTATTATAATAAAATGAATTATGATTAATTTACATGTAAACTATACCCACATGTAAGGATAATTGAAATGTTCTAAGTATCAGCTCTTTACATCTTCTTAAAGCATAAAAAATGCTTTAAGTAATAATTCAGATAGTGGTTAAAATGTTTAAAACTTATATGTATATAATAGTAATAAGTATTCATATAAGTAATATATGTTAGATCGTTTGAGGGTTTAAGAAGTACACGAAGAAGACGATGGTGCAGTGACAATAAATCGTTTTATATCCTGAACTAATGATTCACGGTAACTTCCATCTATATATTAGGCTGTCCTTTTTTGTTTTATATGATTCTAATCTATATTTTAAAATACAAAAGGTTGTTTTCTTTAGATTAGAGTAATAAAAATTTTAATTTTACATTTGTTCCTTCTATTATATTTATTATTATCATAGTTTCATACAGGCAATAGCTTATATTATATGGAATTAGTATTTTATATACTTTTATATTTCAGGAAAAACTAGAAAATTTGGATAATAATGCAAAACTGAAACAGCAGACACTTTAGAAACTGTGCAAATAAAATAAAATATATAAATTATATGTCCGTAGGAAGATCGATCGATAGAAATTTATGATTTAAATCGATATATTTATATTTAGTTGTGAAATGCAACAGCGGTTTTCCCTCGTTCTTAAAGGTAAATTATAGCTTAAAATATCTTCAAATTCATATATATATGTCATACCCAGGTGATCATGTAGGATTCGCCAAATGGTGATATCTGATACTCCAACTAATGCAGATAATTGTTTTTTCTTCAAACGGGCATCCTCTAGTACAATTTTCTCCACTTTTTCGACGATGTCCGATGTGGTGGCCTCAACTGGCCTTCCTGAGCGGGGGTCGTCTTCAATTGACTCTCGACCATGTATATAAAGACCATGGCACTTGTAAATCATTGATTTACTAGGGCACTGTTCCCTATAAACTACTCCCATTTCATTCAAAATGGTTTGATCGTTCATTCCTTGCTTGGTAAGGAATTTTATCACAGCGCGGAGTTCAATTTTCTTTAGTAAACAAATGACGCAATCGGGTTGAAACTCGGTATTTATACTAATGATGAGTCTCCGATTCGGATGACACCAAGCAAGCGCCTCTGCCCCCGCTCCATCTTCTCCATTCCACGAACTTTTGGACCTCCCCTCGTATATATATATATATATATTGTAAAAATTATGTCTTAAATAAGATTTAATAAGTTTCCGTGAAAATGAGAGAATTTTTATTTTATTTTTATTTATTTTAACTTAACGCCATATCCCTTGCGGGGTAGCCAGAGTCGACGGAGCGCCAAACGCTACGGTACGGATTTTTGCAGGTATTAAAAGTATACTATATGTTGGCTGGGTTCAAAATTTATATCTAATCCATTTTTTCATAATTCTAACAAAAAAAAAACAATAAATAGTCAAGCATGTAAGAATATTAAATAATGTTTTTTAAGTTTCGTGTAATGTATTGAATAAGTTTTTTTTTATATATAACGGATAATTGCAGCCAATGGAAAGTCGTGACTCGTAAGGCATGAGCTGCGCGATCTATTTTTCCTCCCTAAGATAGACCCGTGTGGTTCCTGTAAGGAGCAAACGCATAATTTCTAGCCTCAAATGAGCCAAGGAAATGAGGTCCGCCCTCTTCCTCAAGTGAAATAGATGTGGTACCCAACACCACTATGAAAGCTGCTCTAACAAAACTACTTTGTAAACAGGTTTAATCAGATTTATGAAAGAAGTTTTAAATAAATAATTTTAGGAGCCAAAGTTAGGCAGGTGTCCCTTATTTTTTTCGCATGAAACTCAAGTAATGCAATTTTGTAAATACAGAGCGATCGTGGAAACATTTCGTTATTTTAGCTAAAAAAAATGTATTAATATTAAATTTACTTGTTTATTATGAATATATTAAATAAGTTGTATATTTTTTATTATATTTGTATTGTGTTATTTTGGATAAACAATGGTTTATCCATAAACACACAGAGAAACCGCGCTCAAAAGCTTTAAATTAGAACAAAAAAAACGAGACGATGACGTAGCGTTAAAAATAAAAATGAATAAATATATATTACATTTATATTTACGATTTAAATATATTTCTGAATTCTAAATTTAATTAAAACCGTTAAATTTAGGTGTAAGAAAATGTTTTTTGGGGAGCACATTTATACAGATGTTACTAGGTTAGAATATATAATACAATTACATAAACTGAATAATGTCACTTCTCAGATATATATACAGATTCTCCATATTACAGCGAGTGTCAAAGCAGACACTTTTAATCTCATTACCTTAGTAGCTTATATATCAACAAGGGAACTTCCAGGCCCTTCGGGCCAGGAAGGGTCAAAGGTCACGTATGAGGTTGGCACCTACCCTATTTTGTAGCCTGATTCAATAACTTTTTTTTGATGTATTACACATTATTGTGTGATTTGTGGTTGATAAGTGATGCGCGTGCATACAGAGTCAATTAGGTCATTATTATATAGTAAGGATAGTATATAACAATATATAAACACAATAAAAACGTAATAACTCATTTTATTCTTCTCTGAATCCAATTTATATGTGCTGATGAAGTTATCACTTTCATAAGGCGCCAACAATTTTATATGCGCTTAAGACATTTAAGCATGTATTTCTGTTATAAAAATGTTGACACTAAAAACATGCAAATTTATTCATTATTACTATAATATTAATAATATATAATATAATATACTTGCTTTAACATAAACTTTCTCGCATAATTAATGCCGCGACAACAAACAAAAAACAAATACGAATAGGGTTATCAGACTTTTGTTCGATAATGTAGAATGAGATGACGGTCCTAGAGACGATATGAATAAATCTTTAATAAAAATAAATAAGCTTAACATTTTTAAGATGATTATAAACTATTTTAGACATTATTATATAAAATACGAAAATATTTGAACAAATTTAATATCCCTTAGTAATTTAATATTCATTCAAGTAACGTTTTCATGCCTTCTGTTCCAGGTATAATAATTCATTGGTCCATTTATAATATAATAATTTATGTATAAGATACCACAACATCATACTCAATAAAACGTTCGTCAATTTCATTAGTCAAGGAAATTTAATTAACATAGGGTGTAGTCTGTACCGTGATGGGTCACCTGAGAAAACCGTGTGATGTTAGCATTATGTTGTTTTTGTAACAAATAACTAAAAAATGTATCTAAAATATGGATATTATTTTAAATACTACGAAATGAAATTATAATATAATATAAAACTTGCAGTCGAGTTGAATGTTGTATCAATTTTTATTCAATATTATTAAAGTGAAATATTGATATGCTGTATTTATAATTTATATTTCACTGATACGTATTTTACCTATACCTATTTTACTCGTGTTATCTTGGCATTACAAAGGATATATAAACAAGGTCTGAAGCTTATACCAAAGTATATATTTAACAAGATACTTTATTAAATAATATAAATCGACATATATATTTATACATTTATATAATATGGTATTTACCATATTCGAGAACTAATCGTATCTCCTTAAACTGCATAGTCGTATAGGCGAAGCACCAACAATTTTAGGGGCAAAGGGGCTGCACCTTTTTAATTTAGCTATAGACTTATCATCTCTTGGGTTAATTCACTTTTTCCGTGAGAAGGTAGTTGAAAAATGTTTGGTTTGGCTTGAGATCAGATTGGTTTAGATTTATTGTTTACACCCGACTTTCTTTTATTTTGTACACATACAAGTCATTTCTGTATTGAACAAAATATTATAAAGCATTATTATATTCTTATATAAACGATATCTTTTGCCCTATAACAAACAAAACTTATCTTTTTCAACTAATATTTGTAATAAAATGTGTAATCAAAACAAGCTCTGGGAGCAGATTTAACACTCCTTTATATTACTTCGTGATTTTTATTCACGACATACAAACGTCCCTTTAGCCAAATTAGCAGGAATAAATAACTTTTAACCTTACTTTATGTGTGGATATTAAATTTATATTATAAGTAAATATTTTTTTATTAAATATATATTTAATTAGTATTAGTGTATTAAATTAAATTGTAGGTTGATATAAAATAAAAATTCACTTCTTTTCATAATTAAAACGAAACAACCCCTTTTCAGTGACAAATATCGTCAAAAACATTTGTTTGTTAAAATTTATATTTTGATGTACTTCAACACTAATTAAAATTATCTACCTTTTTTGTTGTTACACAAAACGTTTTAGTTCATATTACTTACGCAAGCCTCAATGATCGATCTCCAAATTATCTCGAAACTGAAACTTGTAAACAATCACTTATAGACGGATGACATCAAGGGGAACATTAGTAAATTGGGACGCACAGGATTACCTCAATTGGCTTAATAGACGCCTCTAGGTTGCCATGTGAACCAATTTATATGACTTTAGGGTTATCCAAAGGGATATCAACTACAACATATTAATAATAATATTTTTGATATTCTTTCTAAAAATATTATTATTATATTCTTTGACCAAACATTAATACAACAAATAAGAGTACATAATTTATTAATGAATTAAAAATAGTTTTCTAATAAAAACCTTATTGGGTAACAACATTTTGTCTAATAATGTCTTATGGTAAATATCGTATATATCGTCATTATAAAATATTTTAAGACCATATAGCTTATGTCAAGGGATAAAAGCGATTAGGAAAATAGCAACATACAGATAAAATTGTCATCGATGAAATAATCCCTTATATTAGCTTTTATTATTATATCCGATGTTGGTACCTACCTACCTACTGTTATGTCAACTGCTAAGAAGGCGGAGTACTCGTAATCCAAATGTTGCTTTTTTACTTGAATGAATAATTCCCAATGGTATCTCGGTGTAAACATTTTTTCTTTTTTTTTTTAATAGTTAGTTGTTTTTAATACACTCAGGATTATAACAAAGTATTTTGTTTTATTTCTTCAAGGTATTTTTTTTTATTTCATAATATAACCTTAGTATTAAGTTTATAAAAAGCGGACAGGATATATTTCGAGTTTAGAAAATATTTTTAATATTTAAATGGCATGAATTAAATATCTCAGCGTAGAAATAGATAATTAAATATATGTACATCGGATCGTCATCGTTATTAGGTATTTCGTTAGACGTGACGTTGCCGAATCGTCAGCAATCGAAAATTTCAATCTGCGTAGTCTTCCATAAAAGAAAAGTATGAAATTTCCTAGTGAGGTAGTGCTAGTCTTCAACGTGGCTAGAAGGCAAATGACCGTTCTTTAGCTACTCCACAATGTAGGATCCTTCGTAGCAAAACATAACAATGTTACTAAGTTATTATATTTAAAAACTGCCCAAATCACTATTTATACGGTATATATTTTTAAGAATATACAATGGAAATCAATTATTTTAATAAAATTTAACTAAACCTTCTAAATTTCTTAGGAATTGAAGTTTATGTTGTATAATATTTTGTCTATTTCCAAAATTGGTCAGATGTCCTTTTGGATATTATTATTTTGATAGTATAGTAGTAAATATGTTTATCTTTTATAACATTTTTATTTATAATAAGATGCTATAAGTTACAAAACTAGGAATTCATAGTATCTATGTTAATAATACAAATTGAATTTCAATCCATTTACATCTAATCTGATAACCGGGGGTGGCTCGCGGTTGTGGTGGTTAAATGAACTAGCTGAACATCTACGAATGTCAATTTTCCCATTTGAAGGGAACGGAGAGCACTTCCTCTATTATTTCGTATATCGGTTTGTTTCGTGGTTTAGTTAAGTCATTGTTTTGTTTAATTTTACCATTTTCTTTGCACTTTAACTTTGCTTTGTTCCTTATCCAAGTTTATATATTTGCGGCGTAGCTAAAGAGCCTTACGTTTATTCTTAGAGATCTAACTTTTAACTAAAATACTAATTGTTAAGTTACGAAAAAATCTGATTTAGATTTTGAAATGCCAACAATTACCAACCGGAAAGGTAAACCCTTTCCGGTAGGTAATTAATAAAGTAATGGTTGGTAAAACGGTGTCCTATACCTTTGCTGATTCAAGATTAATTATAACTATTTAGTCGTTCAGAAGAACATTATGTACATGTAACAACATGTAATCATTGTATGAGATAGGGCATGTGTCCATTTTGAATAATGTTGGACAATACCAAATGCCACCGTTTTAATCCAGCGGATCGTCCAATGACTGTCGTGAAGTTTCCACACGATTTCGTCGAATCTGAATTTTAGTGCTAGAATCTAGAAGGGTTCGATTTATTTCACACGCTTCATTGTATAGACTTTAAGTAGACATTGCAAAATTGATTACGTATTTAAGTAGACATTGTAAAAATTTATTACGTAATCAGTAAACCTTGGTGCGAATTTTCCAATTACACTAATATTTGAGAAATATTGGGTTTTTTATTAAGATTTTTGGTAGAATATAATAGAGTCACGTTATGAATATAAAGAATATTTTATTACTTTTATTATTTAATATTATAGATCATATACATAAAAGATCTACGATCGCAGTATTATTAGTAAAATACTGTATTATGTATTTAAACTCTTTTTGTCGACCTAAGTACTCGTATAAAAGGATAGTTCTGGCATATATGAAATAATTATCATTCAAAGTTATAAAAAAAGAAAAGAAATAGGGTTGCGCATTAGTTATACATATATTTATGAAGCAACAGTAGTATACTAATTACTTTTAATACAAAAAGTTTTCGGGTAATGGTATTTCATATGATAGAACCATAGTAATGAATATAAGCAAAAAAATTATAATATGGGTATACTCGTCTGTTATTTTAATATTAATTTATAAAATTAAGTTTTAAAATATAAATAATTATGTTGACCAACTAAACTACATGAATAGAAGTCCCCCATCACGTATACCCCTTAACTTTTTGTTAACTAAAAGTCGTTATCCTTAATATTTGCTGCTTTTTTTGTTGATTCTTTCTTTATCAACGAGTAAAGTTTATATACTTAGTCCGTTTTTACAATACAAATGTATTAGAACAGCAAAAGAGGTTTAAAGGCATTAGCGTATTTACCTGTTTTAAGTAGGCTATTGAGCCTTTTTAAAGGTCGATTGGACTTTTTCTTTTAAAAATGTGTACTTTAATTCTAGTTATAACTAGAAGAGAATGCCAATAGGCAATAAGTTAAGTACGGTTTAAGTATAAAGTACGGTGAAATTATAATAACATAACCAAATAATATTAGGATTAAAGAATAAAGGATATGTTCTATTTATTATATTTTTTATAATATCAATAAATAATTATATAGGAAATATTAATAAAAGGTCTATCGTTTTGTTTGTCTTCTAAACTATAAATAAAGTTTTTTTCAGTAAAGTGTCAACATGCTTGAGGCTGCAGTTGCTCATTAAAACTCGTTCCCAGGTTTAAATCGCCATAAAACTTCTATTCAATTCACTATCATATTTTCATAAAACACTACAGTTATACGTACGTACGAGTAGTTCACCGAGTACGGATCGCGTAAGCCCGATAGTTCGTGACATAGTTTTTGATAATTTCCAAACAATTATGAAGTGCACTACTTTATGGTTTGCGAAACTCAAGAGGTATTATGTGGCTAATTATACAATATTTAAGATTTGATACTTCAGATATTGAGCTACAAATGAGTGTTTATAAGATAAGATTATTAATATTAATTATTTTGAATACTTTAAGAGACTTGTAAACTTTAATTTTGTTTGTTATAGACCCACATTATGTTCAACGAGTAAATATAGCCTATGTGAACTTTGAATGAGACAAATAGGTTAAATGTCCATCTAAGCATTTTCTTGTCTTTAACCCGAACAAATTACTTCTAGCGACAATTTCTGTCTTAATTGGTTTAACGACCGCGACATTGATGAATAACCGACCTACCTCCCAAATAGTGGTTAACTACATTTTAACTTGATTGCTTAGTTCCCCCTTTTTATAATAATTATACTACTTTGAATCAATACCAGTGATCACTTGTGCGTCACATGGATGTATTCTGTAAAACAGTTTCGAACTAAAAATTAAGGCTACGAGGATTCCAAATACAATATAACGGCTGTTATTTATTTATATTAAATTAAAATATAATTATTATATTAAATTCCTCTTTAATCTATAATTTAAATTTATTTTATATCACATTTGACAATTTATTGGACAGTTTTTTTAAAGAGGTATACAATAAACCCTAAAAGAATTACCTATTTTGTGGTACCTAGTGATGCACATAGAATGTTTATTTTTATTGCTAGTATATTTTTGCTACATAACACGAATTTTATAGAGTGTATAAATATTTGTTAAAATAATAACAGCTTAGGAATGGCATGCCATCGGTTGTACATTACTTTGAATGAATACTAACAATTGCAGTATAAAATTGCAATATTAAGTTGCAAGCATAAAAGTTAACAAATTACTACTGTGCTTGTGGTATGTATTGTGGCTCAAAATATACGACAAAACGTAAAAAACAAATATCTATTGATAACAGTTAGGCTGTATATTATAGATTGGTGTAACGTTATTAAATATTTTTTTGTTTCTTATTAACGGCCGCTTAACCCTTTCTGTAGTGTAATCCGTACTTAGTTGATCTCTATTCAGCGACAGATATTTTCTTACCAAATTTAGTCTCCAGGCCTTATACTTTCAGAGTAACTGTAGTTCTCTCATTAAAGATCAACGTACAGTAACCAAAATTATTCCGTTATGATTTTAGTATTTAATTTAGGTTATGATTTAGTGTATGCTATCAGTTAATATAGTGCGATGGGTCGAATTTTCTATTATAGTAGTCGGGTTACATCAATAGTAAGGTGTATGTAAGTCTCCGATAAGTTGTTATTTAATATCTAGATGATGCTTTAAGCTATAAAAAAACAAATAATTTTAGTTGTCTTCGTTAAACCAGAACAAGAAGATGTATATTATTTTTGCAACTTTATAAAAGTGTGATTCGTTAACCGTATCGCCTTTAGCATTGTTATTCTTAGGTAAAGTTCAAGATGCTGGGTAAAAAACAATCCAAAAGTCATATAAGTAATTAAAACTGACTTTTAAGTTTAACACAAAGTTAATTTACAATAAATTCTTTTAACGTTTTAAGGCTGGTAAGTTATAATAGTCTATAAGTTAGACTTATCTCTTGAGCTTTGACGGTGCCAAATTATGGAATCATTTACTGTCTGTCATCTTTCACTCTGAAAATGGTCTCAAATTATATTACTCATGTATTTTTTGTAAAAGCTAAAGTCGGTGCTGATGTGAAACTTGTGACGACATCTCTATTTTTATGGAAATGTTTTTGCTACTACTTATATCACTGTGCTTGTTGTTTTAAAAGAATTATTTTATTGGAATTCAGTAACTAAAAATAATATTTTTAATCGACTTAATTAATCAAATTATATTTCGATACAACTCCTTCAATTATACTCTTGTAATTATCCCTTTAATCGAGTATTCTTTATTTTACAGGGATTAAAAAAAGTGGGAAATCTGTTGATTTTTTCCAAATTCTATTCAATGTTTATAGCAATTTACTTTTTGTTCTTGATATTGGTTACATTATAAAAATAATTTTACAATCACATTTGATGTGTCCAATTGTTTTATTCAATTATATTTTGGTCAGTGTTACGTTCATTCAGTTGTTACGGTCGACAAAAAATATATAAATATAATAATTCATAATTGTATTTTTGTATATCTAATCTCGTGTCTAATTGAACCGATTCAGAAGGAATCCAAATACTCGTGTATCGTAAGTGTACCTCTTACATTATTTTATATCAATCTAATAGAATGTATAATATGTCACCTTAGTGACTTGAATATATATTTTTATCTTTGCGTAAATGAAAAACTAAGAAAAAATTTATCTTGTGATAAAAGCAGTTACCGTCTCCAGAGAGGTAGATAAAATATCGGAAATTGTAAATACGTTTGTTATTTTTGGAAAAAAGAATGTGTGAAGAAGTGTAATGCAGAAACGGAGCAGAAAGGGTGCGAGACGTTCGAAACCTAAATGAACCTAAATAACCTTAAATAACCTTAATGAAACCGCTACTGCTTAAGTCGGCCCGGCCGTAAACAAATTAATAATTAGGCTCACCAATCAATATTTGCAAACATTTAAAATAAAATAATAACACAGATTTTATTTATGATTTTTGTACTATCTGTACAATATGGCATCGTATTTTGAAATTAAAATCTATGATATTTCCATCCCATCCCATAAAATAATTAATAATAAATATTTTCCATTAAATTTTATTGAATAAAATTATTTACAATAAATAAATAAAAAATAAACGAAGAGCGAATACAGCATCCGTCGTACCCCGAACAGCCATAAAACCGAACTGGTTCTCCGAAACATCACTCTCATCTCGCATCCTTTTCCCTATCACTTTCTCCCACACTTTCATAGTATGTGACATGAGGTTTATACCCCGATAACTGTTGCAGTCTTGTATATCACCTTTATTTTTATAGATGGGCACTAGGTCACTATTGCACCATTCATCGGGGATCATTTCTTCATGCAACAACTTATCGAAAAAAAAAAGCCAGCCACTTATACCCATATTCATTTAAAACCTTGCATACCTCCACTGGTATCCCATCCGGCCCTACAGCTTTTACGTTTTTCATACCTTGCACAGCCGCTTTCACTTCATCATCGGTCACTTCTTTCACTAATCCTTTATTTACCGGCTGGTTTTTCAAAACTCCACTCCAATCATTTTCTTCATTTATCAATGTTTCAAAATATACATTCCATCTCTTTTTTATATCCTCATCTCTCATCAACACCTTACCAGTATCATCTTTTATGCATTTTACATGTATGACATCTCTAGCATTCTTCTCCCTACGCTTTGTTATCCGGTAGAGTTCCTTTTGACCTGCAGGAAACTCTAGCAACTTATATAACTCCTCTTGCACCTCTGCTCTAGCAATGGCTACAGCTACTTTCGCTCTCTTCTTACATCTTTTATATAACATTTTCATCTCCTCTTTCATACTTTCATTATCATCCGGTACTTCCTGCCATTGCTTAAACGTATCTTTCTTCTCTTTCAGAACCTTTTGCAAATCTTCATTCCACCACCACGTTTCTTTATTTATCACACCTTTTCCTTTCGTTTCACCTAATACATTTTTGCAACAGTTTTTATCCATCCCGCCATTTCCTTCCGACTATCGTTCAAGGATTTTTCTTCTGCACTACTCATATTTCAAATTTTATTTGTCACTCTGTTTTTAAATTTACTCGCACATTCTTCCTTCTCTAACAAATACCATTTTATTTTAGGTGAGGTGAGGTCGTTTCTTGAACATATTTATATGCACTATATGTTTAATTTCCATGATGAGGAGCCTATGCTGTGAGACTACACTTTCGCCCGGCAGTACCTTGCAGTTTTTGACGCAATTGATTTTATTTCTTCTTATTTAGAAATAATCAATCTGCGTCTTATGGTGGCCACTTTTGTATGTAATTAAGTGTTCTTCCTTCTTTTTGATCCAAGTGTTGGATATAGCCAAATCGAAGGCTAGCGCGGCCTCCAACAAGGCCTCACCCTTGTCATTACTATGACCGAAACCC
Source organism: Melinaea menophilus ssp. n. AW-2005 (assembly GCA_918358695.1). NCBI lineage: Eukaryota > Metazoa > Arthropoda > Insecta > Lepidoptera > Nymphalidae > Melinaea > Melinaea menophilus. The sequence goes on along the minus strand of OU911046.1, from coordinate 3,398,056 downwards.
CAACCACCACGTACTCTTTCATAACCATCATTCATACATCCCACATGCCCATTAAAATCACCCCCTACATATATCTGCTCATTGTCCAGAATATCCATCATCACAGAATCAAAATCTTCCCAAAACTTCTCTTTCATCCTATCATCACATCCGGTTTGAGGAGCATACACACTTAATACATTAATGATTAAACCTTCTAAAATCATTTTCACAGCAATGATTCTTTCACTCACCCTGTTCACCCCCGTCACACACTCTTTTAATTTTTTATCAAGCATAATTCCAACACCATTCTTTTTTCCATCATTTCCGCAATAATAAAACTTGTATCCCTCATCAATCTCTCTCGCTTTTGATCCCTTCCATTTCGTTTCCTGTAAACATGCTACGTTTATTCGTCTTCTCTTTAAGACATCCGCAATTTCTCTTCCTCTTCCAGTCATCGTACCAACATGCCAACTTCCAAATCTCAGTTTTACATCCCTTTGCTCCCGAACTAGCTTCTCTCGTGGCACCGGTATTACCATATAAATTCTTTAAAGATTTGGCTTTGTTTTACGGCCGGCCGCCTGCCTGACGCCAACCCTCCTTGGGAAAGTTTAATTTGTTAAAATTATAATTTAAATAAATGTTATTCATACTTATATCTTTATAACAGTTGAACAGAAAAATACATAATAAATTAATATTTACATTAACTGTGATTGATACAATATAATTTTTAAATATCCATACTCTTTTCTCGTTAGATTTAACATTGAGAAGGAAACATTTGTACATGGCCTACACATGTATACAAGTATTGAAAAAATAACAGTAATAACAATAACAAATGCATGCTTATTTGTAGAACACAGTATCAAAAGTTATTTACACACATATAATACATTGTAATTAAAATACTTATAATAAATAATGCAAATTGTGTATATTATTTAATTATCTAATTGTCTTTACCGCTCCTTTTCTTAATATATGTTGTTTCGTATAATATTATAATACTGTGTAGGTTTAATTAATAACCGTTGCTCGTCTTGTCATAAACTCATAATATTGTATTTATTATTAATAGTCTACATTGTTCTATGTCAATATATTGTAAGACTCGCTGAAGGAGGAATCCTATTGCGGGTTCCATAACAAAGCCTCAGATACTTGTTAAATATAAAACCACCTAATCGATATTTAATATTTAGTTTGTTAATTAATTAACTATGTTATAAAACGAAACGGTTTTTTTTTAATTTATTTGTATTATAGTATTTTATTCAACAAAGATATTCGGTATGTTGTACTTATACTTTAATTATATTACTAAACTATAGAACAGTTTTCACAATTAAAGTATCTTATTTGTCAGAGGGTATGATAATGATTATTTTCAATTAAAGCATTATAAATAAATTGCTATCAATTTATTAGCAAACCTTGCAATCAATTTGTTTAGAAATCACTGTGAATATTTTAAAAAGAAATAAAATAATCTAAGATGTAAATTTGTGAATAAATGCATTAGAAATTGTTATTGTTACTATAAAAGATTAAAATTAGAAATAGATTTTTTTGGCAAAACTTTCTTAATTATCATCACAAAGAATTTAAAAAAAAAATTATTACAAGTAACATTCGATAGTCTTTAAAAATAACAATCGATGGATACACTGTTATGTGAATAAATATAATTGAATAGTTTCCATCTTTCCAAAATCATACTTTGTCTAAAATGTTTTTTTTACACGTTTCAATTATAATGAAACAAAGCATAAAAAAAGTTGGGAACTTACGAGTATAACAGTGAAGTTGAAATTTTTCATCAATAAGAAATGTTTTATATTCATGTATTTAATTACTATAGAAATTTTATTGTACTTAAAGTAGGAATAAAATAAAGTAATCTTAATAGTAGGAGATGATGGAAAAGTTATCTTTTTTACTAAATAAGGTCTAACAAAAGTATTTTAACTTAATAAATCTCTCCAAAAGTTACAGTAACAGGGCCAAATGTCTATATTAGGTGTCTTTATCTTCAAAAAAAAAAAATTGCTTACGTTACCTGTACAACGGCTTTCCATCAGATTCCTTAAACCACAGCGCCATGACCACCGCCATCGTCGAAATGAAATATCGCAGGGCATTGACGCCTTTTCTCCTAACAAGCCTTGCATGTCTGATATTGATACTAGAATAAAACATTTATTTTAATTGTTCTTGACTTCCTATTTTCTTTACTCACTGGTTGAAACATATTTTTCCTGTTACTATTATATTCTAATACATACATTTAAACAATAGAAAATTTTCTGCCTGATACTAATCTGACAGCAAACCAACAACTAAGTTTACAAACTTTTAGTTCAACAAGGTAATTAAGTACCTATAAAATATTTTAGAAATAAACTGCACTGCAATTCTTGTGTTTAAAATTCAAATTATTCTAAATGTTTATAATTTTTATAAAACTTTTTTCAATAAGGTCGTTATTAAAAGCAGGCAGACAATATGTTTGTAAAATCTTTTAAATTCAAATACAAATACACAACTACAGAAGATTTACCAAGGACGTCTCAATACGACAACGAAAATTGCAATGCTAAGAATCACAATCCTTTTAAATGTTTGAGTAGAATGAAAATCTATTGTTTTGTTTATGAAACTCTTACGAAGATGAATAAATATTTGATAAAGTATGAATATTTAATAAAAATTGAATTTATTAATCAAACAATACACTTTGCTTATAAAATTATATTATTTAAAGTTAGTACTAAGTTTATTTTTTTAAACTTTTAAAACTGATTTTTTAAAACTCCTTTGAATAAAAAATATATACTATTACATTACAAGCGACTTAAATTATCTATTTTGTCTCTGATTTTTTATATCAAAATAATTTAATTTTAATTAAGAACATAATAATACGTCATCATTTTATGTTAAAAGGTGTATGTCATTTATGTGAAACGCAGGTATTTTACCAACCGTTATCAGAACTAATCCCAGTTATAGTATTAACGTAAAAATCGTTTTAGAATTGTGTGATATAATTCATTCATAGAACATAAAAGTGCGGTCGTTTAAAGTAATAAGTAAAGTTTTTTTATGTTAGAGGAGGGCAAACGGGCTTGAAGGTCACTGATGATAAGTCATCACCACCGCCCACGAATTTTTGCAACATCCGGGGAATCACAAGAGCATAAAGAGAAACATAATCGTAGTCGTAGTCGTAGTCGTAATTATAGAGTCTGCCAATAAATTAATTATAATTTTAGTAAAAAATTATTATTAAGTTAAAATAAAATTGAATTATATTAAGGGACGTGTTTCACCAAACGAAACAGTGTTTCACATTGATTGCTTAACTACCCATGTCCTGAAAATATTTATTAATGTTATTTCAATACTCAAAAATGTTTTAAATCCTTAAGATTTTTGCTTTTATTTGATATTTGTCAACAAATAAGGTGTCGTCTATCTACTTAAAAACTTTATTCTTCATATTATACATAACATTAAAAAAATAAGATTGTAACGACTTGTCGTTACTAAATACTACTCCATGGACTAAATACACAATAAATGAAATGAATTAAATATTCAACACAATAACAGACAGCATGGAATAGATATAGATAAAGCATGATAACCAGTCATGAAAATCGATAGTGCCTTTTAGTAGATCGTGATTTACGGCCCAGAACAATAGTAGTAGTTCTGGGTGCTTAGTTTCATAATGCTATACACAGAGTTGAGATGATCTTTACGGTGGAACATTAAAGTAATACTAGAATATTATGTGTAACTAGAGTTCATTTCTTCAACCACCCACGATATATATAGGACTGTAAGATTTACATTTTTAATTTATTGTTAAAAAGAAAATGTTTATTTATTTAATATTATAAATAAGGGTTACAAATAAAATTCTAGATTACATAATGTTCAATATGATACCTGTTAAATTTCACTTCGATAACAGCTACGCACAGCATGCAATCTTAAGCCAATTGAAAGCATATTAATTCCTGAATGAAGTGATAGTCAGATTTATGAATAAAGTAATTTAGTAAAATCTATATTGTTTCAATATTAAAAGATTTACCCTGACTAGGTAGTTTTTATTTTATTATTTTTTTATTTAAAAGAAACAAATGTTTTTACTGTTTAAAATTCCAATTACTAGTTTTGAACAGTAAGAAATACTTGGAAATGCCGTATACTAAAACACCTGAAAACTAAAATTTAAATAAATTAATTTTATCGTATCTATCATTCCATTAAACGGTTATGTAAATGTTTTATCTAAAGTATTTCGAGGACTTTATCGAATATTTAAATTGTAATTCGTCCAATAGTTTAGTGGTAAACTATCAACACTACCAGTAAATTCACATATTCAATCAGTCAAGTGTTATTAGCGAACAATTTACTCTAAAATAATAAGGATATATATTTTCAAATATTTATGGTTTAAGATGATTTTATATCACGACGTTCACCATAAAACTAAATTATAATTTAGTTACTAGATTTACTTCGATATCATCATCAAATCAGGTAAGAAATTTAATGAAGTAATAAATAGGAGAGTATGTTAATGTTAATATATAATATAAATTTAACAATGCATTAGTTAAGTTATTAATGCTTAATGGTATATATAATTTATAATTGTAGTAATTATTTTAATTTTTTCTACTAGAATAATTATAAGATATTTTATAAATAGATTACTCCTGACATTTAAGTTATAATGGCTTATGGGACGATTTTAAAATGTTTTTTAATGTTTATATTTAAAGTAAATTAAAAGTGATGGTTTTGTATGAGGGCCCATGTTTTTTGTCTTCAATATCCATAACTACTGGATTATGGATATTGAAGGCTTACAGAAGAGACATTATAAAAAAAAAGTCTTAACTTTGCTTCCAACTAGTCAAACAAAATGAGTCAATAACGTTGCCTGAGTTTGTGGATTGACGTCACTTTCTATAAAATGAGTAGTGTGCAGTTTAATGTGTGTAATGTATATTTAAAATAAAACTAAATAAATGCCGTTGACGAAGTAACAGCTTCGAAGACGTTTAAATATTATTTGTAGATTTAAATACGTATTAAATTAATTATTAATTATTACGAGCAACCGCATTATTTTACTCATATAATACTTATTTATGTTTTATACTAATTATTTATAAAGGAGCTACACTTTTAACGTTTTGCCTTGGCCAGTGTTGCCAGCTTTATTATGCAAGAAAATAAAAACTCTTTTCTTACTTCCCTTAAAAAATATTATTATAATCTACAATCGCTATTAGTTTCCATATAACAGGATTAAATACTAATATAATTTTAAACATATTCATTCTTTCATTCTTTGTGTACATTCCGTATATTAAATTTTACCACCACAATCTGTTATTAAATAACTTTAGACAAAAAAAAATATATATTTTTTAATTAATTGATATTAATTTATTATCCACCCACGGGACCAACTTCGGTCAATATATCGACATATCGATAATATTTATTGTTAGAAATCTCTTAATCGTGAGATATTTTAAAATAAATATTATCAGATATATTTCCAGATCAGAACACTCTTACGTTGCTTCATTCTGTTTTTAGTCCCATTTTACCTTTTGGTCCTATTACACTTAGTTTGTCTTTTTACTGACACCAGGTAGTAGTATAATCTTTAATGTTAAATAAGAGCTACTATTTTATTTATTTCAAATTAAAAGTATTGAACCTTGTCTTTAGTTGTTGTTAAAAAGATTATTTATTAACAAAATTCCGGCTACCTTAAAGTAATTCGAGCATTGTTTAACTTTAGTATTGTTAACTTATTTGAGGTGACAAACAATGTAAAAATTAAAATTTTAATTAAATATCAAGATGTCAATAGCACTTTTGAATCACTATGTGCTTATAAATTATATCGACAGCTAAACTTAATACGAGCACCATTCAGGGGACAAGAGGAATGGTTTTAAATATATCTTCGAAACGATTAATTTTGTGTTATAGCAAAGATGAAAATTAATCGTTTTATCGAATTAAACTGGCAATTCTACAATTTATTTTATTAGTTTTAGTTAATCACCAAATACTATTATTAACATAAGAATAATGGTAAAATACTGGTGCTAGCAAAATAAAATCAGAAAGAAAGTATCCACTCAAATGTTATTAAATTGTCACAAAATTAAACACAATTTTTTTTTAATATTAAATAAAGGTGTTGCGATTTTATTCATTTCTAATAATCGTAGATTTTAAGCTGTTTTACAAACCAATAGCCTCCATGATTAGGAAATATAATGCAGCTACGTTTAAATCGATTCTACAGGCAATTGACTATGATATCACCGCAATGAGCATTCATATTTTTATAGTACATTATTAAATAAATTTAGTATATATATAATAAAAAATAATAATATTTCCGACATCAATAGAATAGGAACACAGCGTTGTAATTGTAATAAAAAGCAAAATATTTATAACATTAACAACAATAACAGATAAAATAAAAGAAATTTACGATGATTGTTACTTTACTTGCGATCAGATTGTTTTTTCCGTATTACGGAAGAATAAAAGCAATTTCTTCTATTTTTTTATACAGAAATGCTGAATAAGGATACGCGAAAACAAAATTTACTGTTTTATATTCTTTTGTAAAAGAGTTTGTAGGTTTAATATTTAAATATCTTTATATTACTATAATATTTATTGTTTATATATTATATTTAATTTAGTCTTCACTGAAATTGAGCTCTTCCAGTTACCTCATTAATTATTTTCAAAGTTGTTTTTATTTTATTATTGCTATCTTCAATTTTCTACTTATACATAATGATTTAGCAACACTACATACTTTTTTAAAACATTTGTAAAATAATTTTCCATAATTTTTAAACTCTTCACTAGTATTAAATTGCCTTTCCGCATACAGGTAATACAATTTTTCTCTATTGTTATGTACTTAGTTTAATAAGTAGAGTTACTACAAAAAAATAGCCATAGTATATCATTTTACGTCAAGTATCCCAGTAAGGCTTATAGGAATTTGTATGAAATATATAACCTTATTTTAGTTATTAATAATGCGGTGTCGGAGTTCGGTCATCTCGGTATGTCAGCTTGTGTTGTCGTCGGTTACTCTCCTTTAATATAACAAATGAGTCACTTTCAATGTTATTGATATTTAAAAATATAGTAAATAAATATGATATAATATTTTTTTATTAATAGTAAATAAAATATATGTATATTGATAGAATAAATATTTTAAAACGAAATTAAATAAACAAATAAACAAGTTGATGATTAAAAAAGTTTTATGACTGACTGACTTTAACCTGACGTTAACAATATTAATAGGCAGACTTTATTTCTTGTACACATTTAATAAGAAATCTTTTCCTTTTTGCTACAGAGATGTCTTCAAATATTTAAAGATGTACTTAATATTATAACACAAAGAAGATATCAAAAATTATAATTTTTCAATACCGCACGCCTTACCAATCCAAAATATGAGCTTTCGAATTTACTAAGTTATTATTAAATGTTACTTATATAATTTTTTAGAAAAGTTATAAATTTAATCTTGATAATTACATAAACATAGTATATTTCTTCCTAATTCATTATAGGTTTTAGGTCAAATAGGTTTAATTAAAAAAAAGTTGATGATAGAGTTACTAACTTTCATATTGAAACTGTGTAAAGGTTTAATTTTGTTTTTATTTCTTGTTATTTCGTTTTGAAGATAACTGAATTTGAAGATATCTGAATCTAATCTATTTCTTTAAAATCAAGTAAATTCGAGTTAGAAATTATGTTTAATGTCATGAATCTAGAAAATACAGTTCTTCATTTTATTAACTTTAATTGCTTCATTACATAATATTAAAAAGACACCAGTAGTGTATTTAAAATATTATTACGGTTTAAAAAATATAGAAAAAGTTTCCTGAGGTTGATTTTATATATATAACTATTATATAGTTTATTACTAAACTATCTAAAATTTTAGGTAGATTCCATAGATGAATCTACCTATTGCAATCGATGCGATGACGAGACCCAGACCCCAGAGTAGGGGCGCTACGCCGTTTATGAACTGGAGATTGAGAATCCGTCGAAAAAAAAAATTATATATCCCGATATATATGTATGTATATATGATCCATCAGTCCAAATTCATCGTAGGCAAAATCTGACTTCACAGGTCGATAGGATAAATTAGTAGGACAAACGTAGCATCTCTTTTTTTTGGAAAAAGTGAAAGGGGGGGCTAGGTGAGGGGCGAAAGTGTAAACCTTTGGGACACGCTACAGGTCTCAAATATTGACGGAGGATTTTCAAACTAAGTATACACATTCTTAAGGAAAAAATCACACACGGAAGCAAAATTTTAGAGTCGGAAAAATCTTAGAAAATTAACAAAGTAAAAAAGGAAACTTTTTGTCCGAAAAGTTTTTTGATCCGACTCCCCGTTTATGAGATAGGAATGGAGGGCGGTTCCCCCCTCACCTAATATATGCAGAGTGACCCTTCATAAGACTCGTAATGACCAGTAGAATACTGCTGGCTACTTTTTCTTTGTCGATCCGACTACCCCCCCCCCCCACAACTAAAGTAAATCATTCAATCACTACATGTTTATCGCATTCTCGGTTTCATTGTTACCTTCGCATATTGCATATCGAGAATCGCGTGACGGGAATCTACCTAACACGATCGACCCTGTGAGGTATTTATTATTATTATTATTATTATTATTATTATCATTATTATTATTATTATTATTATATCTCATATGTACTTCAGATACTTAGATAGATAGTAAGTATCTTATAAAACATCTTAATTTATTGGTAAGTTAATAGGTAACAAATATTTGTGAGTAGTTTTTGTTGTGTATAAAATAAAAAGGAATATAATGCAACCAAATTATATCTGCCCTTATCCATAATATGTCAATACCGACCGTCACAGAGGGATTTCTGAGGGGTCGTAATATTGTGCTTTGAAAGACAGTAATAACATCCATAGATGTAAGTTTATTGTGTGATGTAAAAGAGTGAGAATATCCAATGAGAACTGTTCAAATGGTTGCTTGTTCAAATGGATGATAATCCAAATCCCTAATTTGGACAAATAGTGTTCCTCTCGTCCAAGATGGCCGGTTATTCTTTTTTTTTATTTTAGTATTTGAAATGTATATTAAACATTGACTATTATTAAAAACGAAATGTTATCATACAATAGATCTTTATAAAGACAGCTTACTCTCATACAATTAAGATTTCTATCTCAATATTACAAAAAATGGGGAAGTAGAAAATTCCACGACATTTTAAAATGCCTTCCAATAAACAAAACGAACTTGAATAGAACCATACCTTTCCGGTGAATCAAAAGTCGTTCGCCATTTCCAGTCCTTCTTAAAAATGTGTTTACTAATGTTACTCGGAATTAAAATGACAGAATCACGAAATACACATCTCAAAAGTCAAGATTTGCTATATATTGACCTATATTAATCGGGTTAAATAAAATAATATGAGTAGTGTTTATTAAGGTTGAAAAATATGTCATATAATCTTAAAGGCCATAAGACTAATTTCCTTCAAAGTATGGCTAAGCACTCTCAAACTCATACAAACAAATAGTTGAAGACAATCCAGGTAAACTTAAAGTAGGTAAACACATCTACGAGCATACTATCAACATTGTGCAAAAAGTAAACAAACTTCACTCATCTTGTAGAAATTGGTTTTCAAAGTAAATATAAACACACATGCACAGTTATTATTAACAATTGAGTTAATAACCATGGGTAATAATATTATCAAATAATTTCGTAAGCGAAGCAGAAAATGTTAATTTTTTGCTTCCGAATTCCGGCATTGTTAATAATAGTGTTCCTGCAGCTCTTCATAGGTTAGGGATCAATTGGACCCCCATATCATATTGACAACAATATTTTGTTTAGGATTTTTTTTCTATTTGAGTAAAGGAGAAACAATATAGTATTTTACTAAATTTAATTTCTCTTTTAACTTCTTGGATGCGATACTAATACATCCTATATGTATTTTATAATTAATATTCAGGGCTTTATATACTTATTAGTACGAATATTTTCTTTATTATTATTGTATTGCTTTTATTATACACTGCATCGTTACAGCTAACACCTATCAATGTGAATAGACAGTAAGTAACCATCAATGTAATTCACGATGTAGCAATGTAATAAATCCAATAGATTTGTGATAAACATAAAGTTATAAGTTAACACAAAATCGATTATATATGTTTGTATATTATGAAAATAATAAAGCATTTTATAAAAATCCAAGTTTATCTAATAGCTTTCATTACAAGATGAACATATTTCCTATCGCATTTCAATAGTTCAATGTATTTTTTACATGTAGTTTACCTTTATTAAAAAGGTTTGTTGAAATTTCATAGATGTTTCTAGATAGTGTAGTTCATACATCACTATGTTTTTTATTTATTTTATTTTAGTCACATGTTCTCCGGGGGGTCCTCATGCTTTTTACGTAACCTTCCTCCGGTATTTTAGATACTGTTTTTTCGAAGGTCACTCGAAGACTCCCTCGTCTTTCTTACCGCTCACTTTTCCTGTATAAATCTTTTTTATCATTCTTATACATATATATATGTCGCTATCTGGATACATACATTAAATAAATTCAATTTTATTTTGAAAGTTAATTGATTGGTATTCATATAAATTGGTTCAATGGAATTTTATCTAATCTTTATTATTATTATCTTTTTAATTGCCAGAAACCCGACAAGAATTACAAGCATATTTCAAACGTTTTATTTTCTAAATAAAACTATATAAACCTTCTAATCGCTTAACAACGCTTAGATGTTTAGTAGAAAAATAATATATAATTAATTAATAAAGATAACTAAATAATTGTTATTTTTGCTGTGATTCATTTTAGAGTATATTTTAATAATTATTTAACAAAATGTATTATATCTTTAAAAATTTTGAACAAAAATACTATGCACTCATACGGCAAAAACAGATATACAAACATATTTTAACATTTGTAATATATTTTATTTGCACTTCTAATAAGAATATATATTTATTCAGATTGTAGTACTCAGAAAAATAATACAAAACTTCAATAACAACCAAGAAACTCAAGTCTCCCGTTATTCAATTTTCGTTATGATTGCAACATCCAACAAGAGATATATTTTATGTAATCGACATATAACTTTACATGTTAAGAAAAATTACTCGAACAATATGTATGGGAAAATTACATTTATTTTTAACTAAAAACTGCCATCTAGTGTTACAGTTAATCAAGATCATCGCTCCACATCACTCACAAATGACAGCATCTCCACCATTGTGTGCCGCAGCTTGGAACCCCTAACGAGTTCACTAGTCTTTTGTGTGCGCCAGCCAGCGTGAAAAAATGTAAAACACGACGGAAAACTTTCATATCTCATTTTCTTGTTATAACGTCTATTTGGGTCTCTTTATAACGATATCTTTCTACAAAATATTTTCTAAAAATATACATATAAAGTTAATAAAATATGTAATTTGGTATATTCACCATTTAAATAACATTGTGCTGCTTTTGTACACAACATTCTTACTAATGCCTTGCTTTGACCTTTGGTTGGTTACAAATTACTCCGTTAGATAGATATGTTATATTCATTTAATATTAAAACACATTACTTTGATAAATATTAGAAGATAATATTTTGTTATTTAATTTAGAGATTTAAATATTTTTTTATCATGTAATAATTAAATGTTTAGCAAGGATCTTCTCAAGTAATGAAAACCCTGCTATTAAACTACTTGACCGGAAATCAAAGTTTAAGTTGAGCAGTGTCTTTTATCGCTTGGTCAAATAATGGAAAAAAACAAAAAATAAATGCCAATTTGAGATTTTTGTCAATTCTTAAGCAAAGTGTCAATCAATAAACAGTCTTATTAGTTAGAAATAAGTTAAATTATATAATAAATTTAACGTTATAGAATTTGAAAACCTTAGCAGCCAATTTGTGGTTAGTACACATTAATTATTGAAAACTTTTCATGTGACGGCGATACTTTTCGTAGCTCAAAGAAAGAGAATATTGTTAAATTATATCGAAATGAAATTTTCTTCAAGTCTGATATCTAAAGATAAAGAAGGCAGCAGACTTTATAAAGAATCTATAGCATAATATCTAATTGAAGTGATTATTCTTGAATCACTCTTGACGTTTTCTGAATTATATTATATAATACTAGAATTTGGAGCTAATGCTGCCTCCGTAGTAAGTTGTATAAAAAGTTATATTTCTTATTTCAAAAACTGTACGACTCCTGTACAATCTTTAACCACTTTAACCCTGCTAAGGGATAAAAATCCAAAAATCCCTTCACGAGTGCTTTTTTTTTCTAAATGGATGCGTATTTAAATCAAAAATGTTAAGTACTACTTTTATAGATTAGTTACTTAGGACAAGCCTCGTCACATTTATAGATAATATAAATTTTATTACTATTTATACAACAAAAAGAAGCAAAATAATAACATGCATTACTATGTTATGATTTTCATTATGTAAAAATAAACATAAAAATAATACGAGCACTTTATGTCCTTAAGTAGCCAACTTCTAAGACAATATAATGTCTTTGATATTTTTTATCACTGTTTTATATTATTAAAGTGACTTCACCTTTTGAACATTGTTTACCTTTTTAAAGTCAACGTCAAAAAGGTTTGTCAGGCTATAAAATCACTAACCTGCTGTTGCTATCCAGAATATTTATATTTTGAGTAAAAAAAAATATACTGATTAACTTTTAATGATATTGGCTGTGATTATACTACAAGTTATAGTGATTTTAAATATGATATAATTTGTACATTATATATTCAACTTTTAAATAATATATGACAAAAATACCAGAATTATCCAAGAAACTTTATTATGCTAACAACAAACTAATCTCAGAAGTTAACAGGTAGATTCGAAAAGTATAATATTAACTGGGAAGCTGTTAAATAAATCAGTTAAGTCGTAAACTGTAATCACGTATACCATCCGGATTCACACCTAGTCTGAAATTTCACGGTATATTTCGTTACGTCGTTTGATAGAGTGCTTTAAGTAATGAGAGAAGGGAAACATTAACTCAAGAGATCATTCATCTCTTGATATATTTAACTTATTATTAAAAGTCATAGTGATGTTTTCAAATAAAAAGTTTGCTTTAGAGTACCTACTTACTTTTCACAAAGGGACATGGCAGTGAAATTAAATCTTAATGTGCGTAGGGTTCTCTTATAAGAAATTGATTGATTAATCGATTTGATTTAAAATCGTAATTTTAGTTTTAAAATACGTTGTTAAGATAGAAACCGCTATTTCTTTAGTCTTATGTCATTTAGCCAAATCTTCCAAGATTCCCAACAGTATGCTCCGTCAACGAAAGGTCGTTAAGATAATGCAGGAGTTGATCTCTATAACAAAAGTCTGATCTCTAAAGGAAACTTTAACCTATACATTCAGTTGAATAATATATGCTCCATATAGGTTTAGTTTCTCCTTAACCGGTATAACGTGGTCCCCACAGCATTTACAGAAATACTTATGAAAAATAAAAAATCTAAATGCTAGATATAATTTCAATATGGCGTTCATATAACTAATATAATAGAAAGGAAGATGCATATATAAGTTTAACAAACTGTTTAGGTGTTTTATTAAATAAAAAGTTCTGTATCAACATTTCCCAGGATAACTCCATATAAAGTACAACGTAAGGGGTTGTTTAGGAAAAAGTAATATATATTAGTAATAACTGATATTCTCATTAAATTCTTATTATATATATTTATTTATATGACAGTTGTTAAATGTAATAGACTTATTAGAGAAAGAAAAAAATTTCTATCACTAATTTTATTAGTAGTATTGTAGATCTTATTTGATCTTTGAAAGATATCTTGTTTTCTTGGTGTTTTTAACAATAACATAAAAAAAAAACAAAACAACAATGCAACTTTGTAACATCCCCTTTATTTATTTATTTGAACTTTATTACACAATATAAGAACGATGGATGCAAATTAAAAAAACAATTTTTAGCTACATATATTCCGACAACTTTTATATTAATAAAATTTGTTTATTTTATTTTTACATCACAAACATCGGTCAAACTGTAACTAATTGGTTAGTTTTACTGGAGTAACATTTATCCTATCCTATCTATTATTCAATCAAACCGGTATAAAGTTAAAGTTAACTAAATAACACCGATTGATATCAAAATACATCAATTGGAAACTGAACGAAAATACATAACAGTGTTGCTTGCCGAATTGTTTGCCCAAATTATTATTTTTTTTTAATTTGTTGAAGTCAATATACTATGAATATTCACATATTAAAGATGCGTTGGTATAGCAATAATTATAGAAAGTTTTGAATTCCTATCACAATGCTAAGTTTAAACGAAATACGTAGAGCAGTTGTTGAGAAGTTTATTTTATCTAATAAATCAGCCCACACACAGCCTCGGAGATGACATGTTTAAGATTATTTATTTGTCTCTTATTTTGTATTTAATAACAGAAACAAGAATATAGATTAAAAAATGGCGTATATAATATATGGGTTTAATTTTAAAAAAAATCTGTGTTTTGTATTAACCCTTTTCTTTCCATTTTATTCTTTTTATGGACTAACAATTAGAGTATTCATGATATGTGGGCTGGGCGCTGGGTTGTGGTGGTTTCAGTTAATTATCTTTATTATATTTATATTTTATTTTATTTCTTTTTGACTCTTTATATATAGTACATAAGAAACATGTTTGATAAATGTAAATGTAATTAAAAAGTTAGTTTTTAATAGATAATATAAATAGCTAACATTTTATTTAAAATGTTAAATACATTCAAAAGAAAAATCAAATATCCGAATTAAAATATAATTAAAGCTTAAATCGAAACATACCACAAATATTTCGAAATCACATCCAAGTGTCGAATAAATATAACTGTATATCGTGTTATTACCCTCATAAAAATGTTTGGTCACATATTTTTCAGTCAATAACATATCAATCTTCATGTCAAGCGATGCTCGGTAGGATACAAATGGAGTGCAAAATAATATCCAATATTCGCTGTACGGGAGTAAGTAATGTAGGCTTATGCAGCCTACATTGTATGTATATATAAAGAAAAAACTAGTTAATCTCGCAAATGTAATTCTAATTTGGAGTTTAAATCTTTGCGTCACCCTACCAATTAAGCTACCTAGCTAATCACTACCCACCTGAATAAAGCTATCATTCGATTTACAATTGTTTTTATCGGGACGGAGACCGACAAGTTCGCTGAAAAGTTACAGTAAAGCATTGTTGATATTTTAATGAAATTCCAGATCAGATTGCACATACGTTAAATTTAGTTTCAAAACAATACATTTCGATAATACAATAAATGGGTTGCACTGAATTTGACAAAACTGTTATAGTTATAATGGCTGTAATGGCTAAAGTAATTCACAAACACACTAACAAGTAAAAGCAATATCCTTACTTTAGTCTAATGACTCGTGTAAGGATATTTTTTTTTACTTAATACACAACTGCATATATACTAATGTAAGTTACATAGAAATATTATTACAGAGCACTAGCTTATCTACAATATATGTACGAGATACATATACGATCGATATTCTAACATCTGTCAGACGGTCTGAATTTAATCCTTCAAAGGAGATTAAATTATGTTAATTGCATTACATTTGAGCGCTAATTGTTGAGATATTTCAATGAGTTTATAGCGAAATTATTGCTCACCAAGTGACTTGAATAATAATCAGGAAAATCTTTATATGAGTACCCGGAACAATTATTCGAACATTAAATAAAATTTACCTAAATAGTGTGTTATAAAATGTAATTCAATAAGTAAAGTGAAGTTATATTATAGTAGAAATATACACATATAATAATATTTTAACTCTAGTTCTAAGATAATAAACATATCTAAATAATTAATGGTTTAATAGGATCAAGTAAAAATATATAGTATGTTCAAAAGTTATTTCCATAGCTTCACAAACCTTAAGAAGATTTATAAAATCAACGTAGTTAAAAATCTATTGAAAAATATCCCTTAACGGTCCTTTAGAAAACACCGCAGATGATTTCAAATATATATATATATATATATATATATATTTGAAATCATCTGCGGTGAAATGCGGTGCATTTGAAATCATATATATATATATGATTTCAAAAATAACATTAAGAAGAAACGTACGTTTTATTTGTTCAATTATTGCGAACAAAGAATGGCTACGAACCCTCGGGATTAATAACGTTACTGATATCTTGAAGAATATTTTTTTATATGCGCCTTTATTTGAACAAAAGTCACAACAATGTGTACTTCGACTATTAAGATTAAATGTATAAACTATTTTATATTTCTGTAAATTTGTGTTTTAAAATATAATACAAAAATGTGGATGATTAATAATAAATCAGTTAATAAATTATGTTTTAAATTTTATTCATACACATCTAAATATGTTGTCCATAGTACAGTTGTATGTATGTATATACGTACGTATGTATATATTTATGTATGAATGTATGTATGTTTTACCATTTTTTGCTTACGTAATAAAACAAACTTATAAGTTTCTATACTCACTATTTTTAAAACACAATATCATGCATATGATAATGGAGTGACATTATTACATTTATATATATATATATATATATATATATATATATATATATATATATATATATATATATATATATATATTAGAATATAAACATTTATAAAACGACTTATTTTATATCCGATATATATGAACCAGTGAAGCGTTTGATTACTCGTAAGAGATTCGTTATGTAGGTACTATTGTTCAAAAATATACTGTTCCGCGTGTTATTTGTTCTCACATCCTCTTTTGAGTTGTAATAGTTTTGTTGTAGTTGTTTATTTTATCTAGGTTTGTGATAAAACGTGGGATTAAGGTGTGTTTAAGTAGTACATAGATTTCTTGTATTTTTTCGATTGATATTAATCACAACAAGAATGTGATGAGAAGAGAATTCGAAAGAAAACTTTTATAAATTGTCCTTTTTATTTTATATTTTATGTATGTAATGTAATGTAAAAATGTAATGTAACTTTATATTTTGTTTTCAATTGAGTGTTATTATTCCAAAAAAAAAAAATGGCAATTTGAAAACCTTTAACCAAACCAATTCCATAAATTTTACGAAATAGCTACTCAACATACGAGTACATAAAACATTCACAAGGTAATAAAAAAAAATAAAAATAAGACAATATCTCAAACAATCTCAAAATATTTACCTTTTATATAAGCTTTATCACCCTGAGGGTAAAACAGATTGATTCAGCCATCACTATTTTATTATTAATTATTGTAGATATTATTAAGGCTAAATATAACATAATGCAATTCAATAAACAATATTTAAAATATTATAAGAAAATTAAAAATAATGTAACTTAATACTGTCACTAAAAGCGGTGTTTGCGAAATTTTTGAAAAATGTACAAGCATTGCGAAATGGCATCTCTTAAAGGCTCTTACATCCTTTGTTGGAGCTCTCGCGACTTTTCTTTGTCATAAAAGAGTAACTGTACTTCAAATAAGTTAGCTCTAACTTTAAGTTCGTTATCATTTATTTGGCCATAGTGTATAAATAATGTTCTTGATAAAATTTATTATTAAGACATATTTTATTAATAATATATATATTTCGAAAAAGACAGAAAAAATATTACTTCTTTATATTATTTGAACTGAAAGTTTTGTTATCTTTAATTTTAATTATAAAGACGGTAACCTTTGACATTATATATTACAAATATTATGTTGATTCCCTTTTCCTAGTTAGTGACAAATTGTTTAAAACATAGTTACATTAATCCTACACTTGATTGAGTGTAACCATTATAGTGATTAATTAACCATTTTTAACTTCTAATTTAGTTTTTAAATATGATAGTAATGTAAAAGTCATACTAAAACAATTACTTAAGAAAATACAATGATTGAAAAGAGATACTTTATTTCACAATTTTCTACCGGAGTAATAACTAATTGTGATTAAAAATAAACATTTTGCATATTATTATTTCATTTTTATTATTATTTATGTTTGACTATTACAATTCAAGGATAAAAATGGAGAATGTGGCAATATAGTTTACGATGTCCACACATATTCAACTGAATTCGCCATAATAAAATATAAAAGGCGGTAATATGTGACCCTGCGGCATTGCAAATTTGCTTACAGGCTTTATCAAAATATCATCAAGTAAAAATTATAGCCTCACTACCGTTACGTCAAGGTTCCTTAGTTTTAAATTATTTTTGATATATCCAAAATAATTTTATTTTTATATTTTCAGTCTATACGTATGTATGTACATTACTGATATATTATTTATTATTTCTATTATTATTCTACTCTTATTATAGTATTACAAATCTCAGTACTCGCTTTATTTCACAATAGACTACAAATTTTTTCTGACCAATAGTTTAGCTCCCAAGAGATAAGGTAATACGTATGACATATGTTCATAAAGTTGTAATAATTACCCAGAATGGAATGTATGTTTGTTAAGTATTTTTGTGTTATTAAATTTAAATTAACTTAGAATTAATTAACGTTCCTTACGTTTAAACGCACCGCACTAAAAGCCATTTACAATATTTCACAGCAATATTTCATTAAACCACTGCGAAGATTTCAACAATCTTTTATCTTTACTATTTCTCAGAGGCTTGTGTCGGAAAATACTTGAGATACTTCAAAGATTGAAACATCAACCACAAAAATTAAAGGAATATCTCAGTTGATAAAACATTTTCTTACAAAATTTTGTGACGATTATATAAATTAAATTTTTTATTGTTTTTTTTTATATAAAAGTAATATAAAAATATATTTCTAAGATGGTTTAGTAGGAAACATAAAAACGAAAAACGTAACAGTAACTATATTGTTTAAAATAGCATAAGTAAAAACTGTATGCTTGTATATAATTTTAGGCAATTATAAGTATCTAAGCTGAGTACAGCATCTTTAGCCAATAAAATATCATCTGTCCTTAATATTATTGATGTAAATTTATATTATTGAAATAAATTGATATGATTGATAGATATTATTGATGTAAATTGATTACTTCCTAATAGCCACGTTTGAATGAACGTAATGACTAAACGCTATAAAATCATTGTGTTGAGTTTTTTTTTATAAAGGAGAAATAAATTTTAACCGGACTTTTTTAAATGTTTTGAAAGCTGGTTAACCTAAACGCAGAAGTGTATAGAGGAAGGAGGGGAATTTCATGTTTCAGTTCATGGGCGGCGGTGATCACGTATCATCGTTTTGCACTCCTCTAACATAAATAAAAGTTGTAAAAAGTTAGAATACGATTTTAAAATTCTTCTTAAAACTTATTCAGCATGAACTTGCTACAATTAACACAACGGAATTTTTACTTCTCGTTGAAAAATTTTGGTATCCATTACGTAGCAACCTTCTTAACTTTCTGATATCCAAGAAGGATCGTGAAAACTGCTTGTGATCTAATCTTGTTTCTATATTCTCGGCACTTTATGACATTCAAATTAATATTTAGTTAACTAATAATTATTTTTATAGACTCGTATACATATATATTTTATAATTTTAATATTGTTCATTAATTAATATACTTACGTTGATATTATCATGGAATGAATCTTCAAATAAACAACTAAACTTCAGATATAATAAGTAAAGAATAATAAAATGCCCAAAAAACACAGTATAAGCTTAGATAAGCGTATACAATACAAACTCTTGTTTATTACAAATAAAAGCTGAAACAAGTGAAATACGGGCATATTAACGATTAATTATATAAGCCTTTGAAATATTGTATGATAAAATATTTTTAACGATATGATTTAGGATTCATCAATAATAAAATGATAAAGCTGATCTGTATGGTTAAAAAATTATATATTGTTTATATGCTAATTGCTGGTAAATCTTATATGATTAAGACATATATACTTATTACTTGATGATTAATTAAATGAATGGAACTTCTCTTCGTAGATAATAATAATACGAGTAGTAGTATATAGATGTTATGTAATAAAGTAATAATAACACAAAATAATGGTGTTTATTAAAAATGGAAACAGAGTAGGTACGTCCAGTCAGAAAATAAGAAACATCGATATCAAAGATAACTACAAAATATATATTACAATTATAAATGTATAAAGAGAGCAGAAAGAAATACACACTGCTGTTGATAACATACTCGCTCAATGAAACAATTACTTACCTTACACGATCTATTGGATATATGAATTACAAATAAGAAAACCGACGTATGCCTTCCATAAACTGCTTTCAAAGCGTGTAATACTGAAATCTTAAAACGGATTGATTTGATTTAGGACTGTATCTGTAACATCTAAAAATAAAATATTTAAATATGAAGCAGCTTGTTTGACTTACGAGTACGTGGTAACCATTTTATTTAAGTTATACATTAGAAATAAAACCAGTAAAATTAACGCCAATTTGTTTAGTTTGTTATTATTTTTTACAGTTATCTAAATGATTAAAACCAATGTTTAATACAATTAATATTTTGCTCAGATCAAATTTATTTTGTGATTTAGGTTTCCTATTAAGTTATATGTTACATAGTTACTTCAGATTTAAATTGAAATGTTGTTATAACACTTTTTTCAAATTATTTATATACCGTTATAGGAGATAACTGTTTATAAAATATTTTTTAAAATGTATCCTTAAGATTGCTTGCCGACTTTTCGTCATGGGTCTACCGCTTTTTCGACTCCTACATCTGTTAAATCATATCTGAATTAGCCTCATCGCTGAGAAAATCCTCAATTTTATTGTAGGTGGCTGAGTAGTCTAACATGAGCACCAACCAGTCAAATGGAATTCACAGCCGCAACATGGCCCTTGTCTCGAGGTCTTGTCACAACACTCATCACTTTTTTACATCACAAACTTTACACATAGAAATGTAACAAAAAAAAAGACTAAAACTCACTACATCAATAAAGGTCAAAGTTAAGTTAAAATAGAAAATAAGATGATAATTAGTCAACAATATGTTTAAAAAGTATTAAATAAATTCATCCAACTTCACGGCTGACATCTCTATTGATTCGTGACGAAAGGACAGAAGACCATAATTTGTTTTCTAGTATTTTCCTGTACTTTATGGATATTAAAATTTATTTTTGCATATGATTTAAAATAATGTTCACATACACAAATGGATCATATCATCTATGAGAATATAAAAAGAAAACAAACAAATAATCTACATTTGCTTGAAGTAATTATATATTAAAAAGATGCCTCACAAGTTAATACTTTTTGTATAAAAGCAAATTAACGATACTTGTTTATCCTTATGTATTCTATCAAGGCATCCGAAAACAACTTATTTTTTTGGAGTGAAGTTAAATAAACAGTCATAAATAAATTATTAAAAGTAATTGCTTTTATCTATATTGTATTCTTTGTGTATTGAAACTTTATTGTCTTTGCATCTTCCAAATTATCAATTATCATTCTTTCAAAATGGTAAAATCAATTTTAGCGCGATCAAAGAAAGTGGTTTACATTCACGTCATAACATTATTTATGTAATATTATACTAGACCGTATTACTTCAGGATTGGAGAGACTTCGTAATTCCCTCGTAATAATCATGGTATATTTATTTTCTATTCCTTGTTATTTTGAATGACAGCATTGCGCTGAGTGAACATGAAAAAACCTATTAGGGAAACATTTCGGATTTACAATAATATTATGAGTAAAATACATTCAGTAATTTTCTTTTGTAGAAGTTATTATTTATTGCATAGCTTTATTACATAAAAATTTTGAAATGGTACTATAAAATAATAATTTTATTTGTTACTACTTTTATAAATGACTAAATATTATAAAACATTTAAAGTTAGCAATGTGACCATGTCTCATGAATAAAAAAAAATTTAAAGGATTTTTTTCACTAACACAAATTAACTGAGGCACAAGATAAATGTCATAATCTCTAAATAATAACACAGAAAAGAAGAATTTAATAAATAGTTCTTTATATATAGTTGATTCTAGTTACCAATTGTACCTTTCTTATATTATTAATTAAGTTAAAAATGTGAATATTGTATATACTGTATATATGCACACCATATATAATGTTAATTAAAAATTAAAGTAATATCTTATAATGTAGCAAATAGGTCGATAGAATTACCAAAATGTTTGTTTTTCTTTGTAAACATTTTTTTTATTATTAATAATTTAAAATTCTTGACTCCTGGAAAGCACGTGAACCTTTTTTTCTCCTATATTCTTTACAAAATATTTACTATATATATTTTTTAATTTAAACAAATAATTAAAAAATTATATTAAAACTATATAGCTTAGGAACACTATAGTTTTTTATTGTTCCAGAGATAATGTCTTTCATAATATTTATTTATAATTTAGTATAATATTTATAAAAAATGACTTTTTTTTTCAGTAAACGTGATTATAATTCTTTATTACACGTAAGTACTTAATTTACCAAATAAGACGGTTTGATTTACGGTTTTTTGTTTTTAACTTATTTTGTTTGCCTTGGGTTTGATTTTACCTTGTTGTAACAGTGGATATATTTTTTATGGTAGAGAAGAGTAAACGAGCACGGCACTGGTGATGGTTGATTAGCCTACGTACTCATGCAACATTCAGGAAATCGTAAGAGCATTGCCGGCCTTGGAGGTGAAACGTATTTATTGAAAGTACCCATGTCGTATAGAATAGAAATATCTGTTCATCATATCAGTTCATCAGGAAGTTCAGTTCAGTTACATCTTAGTCGTACCTGGAAGAGATGTCCTTGTAAACCGCACAGGAGAAAAACGTGGTATGTGGTATCCAGCTGGTATCCAGCTTACCCCCGCTCTCCTCTGGGGAGTACAGTACAGACGTGTCTTTGGGATCACCCAAAGACAAGTCTGTACTCCTCAAATTTTAATTAAAAAGTGTTGGGTTTACTTTAGTTTGCAATAATAAAATTCAATAAATATCTCTTATAAAACTTTATCTCATGGCTATGATACAAATATTTCAAGAAATCTCTTAATAATAAAAAATGTTGGTAAGGAATCTTAAAAAAGGTTGCTTCGTGAAAATAAAATCCGTTAAACGAGCCGTTTAAAGTGCAGGGTTATAACGCGTCAACGGTTATAACGTGTAAAAGGTCAACGACCTCTATCTGCTAAGAACTAATTGTTGACACTGAGCATTGTTCTCCTAACAAGAACAGGTAGATTATTTTTGCAACATCCATGGGAGAGTATTTGACGCAGTGCTTTATAAGTTATCGAAGTGGCTTCAATTTATGATCGTAAATGGGTTCAAATTTTATTATTTTTACACTGTTGAATGATTACCTATTTTTATGTTTTAATCTCTTACATTTTATTACTTTGTTATTTTACTTTTCATTTTGTTTTACTATTATTACTACTCTTTTTATAAAAAAGTTATAATATTTTTTATTATAAAAATGGAAACAAACAATATCACTATTCAGTCTAAGTGAACGAAAATACATACTTCCTCTCAACCCGAACAAAACGAGTCAATGATTTCGTTAAGCTCAATTTAAGTTAAGCAGAATTTTAACAAAATAAAAAATATAGGCTTATAATAAAATATATTTAAATCCAATTTGTAAATACTCCGATATTTATATTTATTTATTTAGCGTCACGACATATCCCTTGCGGGGTAGCCAGAGACGCCGGAGCGCCAAACGCTACGGTCCCTGCATACCTCTTTCGCCTCGACCACAGACATCAACCTCTTTATGCATGCCCTCCGGGAGGTCCTCATGCTTTTTACGTGACCTTCCTCCAGTATCATTGATACTGTGTTTTCGAAGGTCACTCGGGGCCTCCCCGTCTCTCTTACCGCTCACTTTTCCTGTATAAATCTTTTTTACCATTCTTTCATCACTCATTCGTTCGACGTGCCCAAACCACCTGAGCACGTTCTTCTTCATTCTCACCGTGACATCTTCGCCAGTACCTGCCATTCTGTGGATCTCTTCATTGCGGATTCGATCAGCTAGACTGACTCCGCATATTCTGCGAAGAGGTCGCATCTCCACAGCAATCATCTTTCTTACATTCTTCTTCTGTGTTACTCACGTTTGGCTGCCGTATAATAGCGTCGGTAGCAAAACCGCATTATGTACAGCCAAACGTGCAGCTATGCTGACGTTTCGCTGTCTCAACAATGCAGCTAAAGCACCGTTGACTCTGTTACCGGCAGCAACACGTCCTTCCAAATCCATTTCGTATCTTTCGTCTCTGCTAAACATACTTCCCAAATATACCACTTCATTCAGTTGTTCTATTATCTTATCATTCACGTTGATCTTACATTCTGTTCTTTCTTCATTTCTTTTTAAATATCAAGACCTTCATCTTATCTACATTCAGGTTTAGACCATTATTTTCATACCCATCTTTCAGAGTGGTGACCAATGCCTGCAAATTGTATTCTGATGATGCAATAAGCACTGCATCATCTGCATATAGCAAGCAATTGACCTTAAGGTCACCTACTTTCACTCACATGTCTCTGTTTAAAACGCCTTGGAGACAACTATCCAAATACAAATTGAACAACCAAGCTGACATAGCGCAACCTTGCTTAACACCCGATTGAATATCAAACCAGTGCGACATGCCAGCTCCTACTCGCACACAGGCTGAGTGCTCTCTGTAAAGAGGCTTTACAGCTTGCAGCAAGGGTCCGCTCACATTGTATGGGGGCAGTATCTCCAATAATTTCTTTCTCACAGCTGTGAAACGCCTTTTTCAAATCCACAAAGGCACAGAAAACCTTTTGATTTAGGGTCAAAAACTTTTCCGTGACCATGCGGAGGCAAAAGATTTGATCTATACACCCTCTTCCAGGTCTAAAACCTCTTTGGCCCTCCCACAATAGCCTTTCAGATCTCATTTCAGATTGCAAGTGATCTGATTGCAAGTGATTCTTTTTGATTATATTTTAGTATAAACTTTACCACCCAAGCTGATCAAACTGATAGCCCTATAGTTTGCACAGTCTATGTGTGAACCTTTGCCTTTATACAAAGGTACGATGACTGAACCTCGCTAATCGTCTGGGACCTCCCCCGATTTCCGGCATAAATTGCACAAAAACCAGAAAAAGTCCAAGACGCGTGGCCCAACATATTTGATCATATCGGCAGTAACTCCATCTGCTCCCGCAGCCTTCCAAGATATCCAGATAAACTTGATGAGAAGATGAGAATCTACTCTAACTCTCAAACAGTGGATGTGTGCATTATATTAACTAAAATCCGCAAAATGTTTTGCGAAATCAATTAATCCAGTTCAAGGAAAAGTGATATTTATATCCTAATACTTTGTATTATACGTGAAGTGATTTTTAAAACATACTGTGTGTGGACATCAAATCTTTCGGAGCTCCCCTCACCCCCTCGGGTAAAGAGTACAGTTGCGATTTTTGCGAAGCTACGCCTTGATCGAACTGGTTATAAGACAAGATGACTACACATCAAGCATCGAATAGCGGAAACCTCACAAGTGGTGATACTATAACCAAACTTATCGAACTATGATGAGGATAATATGAAAACTACACATGAGACCCAAAAACGAAATGAGCGTTCAATTGAATATGAACTAGCTGATTTTCGGAGCTAAATTATTAAACTTTTTAAGACTTTGCAACTACACAAAATGATACATTATTTCAAATACGGACGGAGGTTACAGAAATAATAAGTGAGATTAGAAATATCAAAAAGACGACTAAAAATTTAAATCTAATACGAAACACTAAAAACAGAAAAATAAATTATAAAGTCTGAGAATCAATTAGAACAGGAAAAATTGAAACAGTCTGAACGATCTAACATTACAACGTTCAATAGTATTACAAGCAATAAATCGCTTCCGCTTACCCACGAAGATCTAATGCTTAAATTTAAAGATCACATCGACCGAGAGAAAAATATTATTATAGTGGGTATTAATGAAATATGTGATAAAAATTACAATGTCAATTACAATTACAATACGATAATGAATCTTTTAAAATTATTGCTTCCATATTTGAGCAATGCCCTAAACCTACTAGGGGCGCCACCAAACCCTCAATTTCGACTCGCTGCGCTCGCGAAATCTCGAGTGCCGTTTGCATATTGAGCGAAGCGAGCCCAGTATATTGACTTATCGCTTCCCATTGACTTCAATGGGATAACAGTTTTTGACATGATATGAAAAAAAAAAATTTTTTTTTTGAGGACATTTTTCAAATTTTTGTTTTTTTTAAAACCATCACCTAATGTGTGTCTCTTTGATTGCAAAGTTTCATAATTTTCCGTCAAGGAGTTTTCGAGCCAATTCGTGACAAAGAATGTAAAAAGTCTCCAGTAAAACGCTCCGCTTACTTCGTTCGCTTCGCTCAATTAAGACTATGCGTCGTGGTAAATACAATGCAGGAAAAAACCGACCTTTAAAAGTATGTTTTGAATCGGCAACCACTACGAAGCAGTTATTATGAAATAAACTGAAACTGGTCGGTAATATCCGATTATATGCCGATCAAACTCCGCCTCAAAAAACTTTTTTAAAACAACTTACAGAAGAGTTACAAAAACGTAAAGAAAATGGTGAAAGCGACGTCCTCATTAAATACATACAGGGAGTACCTAAAATAATAAGGCCAAAAAACGATTAAAGAATACTGTTCACAATCTATTAACAAGTTGCCCCACTCGTATAAGTACAGATAGTAATTTCGTGGCGCATCATTTAATTCATAAATATCAAGATCTACCTGCGAGTTCAAACTCTTTAAATTTTTTCTATGCCAACCTACGAAGTATAAGAACACAAGGTAAATTTGACGAAATTCAATGTATACTTAAGGCGATACCGAAATTAGTTCATTTTCTCCTCTTTACTGAAACTTGGCTCACATCGGAACAAGACGCCCGCCTATATCATATACCAAATTACAAGCATATATACAACTACAGAAGTAACAGTAAAGGTGGTGGTGTAAGTATATACATTCATAACAGTATTAAATATGACGTCACGAAAGACGTTACGGAGAACAAGAATCACTATTTGTGGTGTGGTGTGTGTGTACCCAAGTTTGCAGTAAATATAGGAGGAATTTACAAACCAGGTGAGTCCAATGTTAAAAATTTTTTAGAAACATATTCCAATCAATTAGAAAAACGCAACAGAACCATAACTTTGGGTGATTTCAATATGGATCTCTTAACTTCAAATAATAATACTATTAGCTATTTGAGAACGATAGAACAAGCTGGATATGACATACTAAATAAAATTGATAACAGATATCGTACGCGTGAAACAAACACAACTCAAAACTGTTTTAGATCATGTGTCTACTAATATAAACAAGAATACGTTCACCATCTCAATTATTGAGTCATCTCTGTCTGACCTCAAACAAATTTACGTGGAACTATTAAAATGTAAAACTCACACACTACAACGAGTTCAGTACAGTGCTATTGATTATGAAGGACTGCTAAAAAGTGTCACAGAGACTAAGCCTCTAAATACTACTTGTGACTATTATTACCTTGAAAATCTTATAACTGAACAAGTTTCGCAGTATAAAATATTAAAGTTTAAAATACTAAACTTGCCAAGGCAAGATTGAGTTAGTAAAAAGATTATAAATGGGATTGACAGGCGCAATATTATCTGGCAAAGCTTTGAAAAAGGATAATGAAAAAGAAAAAATATTATTAAAATATAATTTGGAAAAGAAAACTATTAATGAAAAGATTAAGAATTCGAGAGAAAACTACTATACCAATGAATTTAGTAAGTGTAAAAATAAACCTAAACAGATGTGGGACCTTATAAATACTAAATTATTTTTTAATTTTATTTAAGGCTAAAGCCTTAAATAAAATTAAAAAGTGCTGTATTCTACCAACACTTACAATATCTAGTATTACTGTTATGGATAGATATAAGATTTGTCAATCTTTCAATGACT
Organism: Melinaea menophilus ssp. n. AW-2005; assembly: GCA_918358695.1. NCBI lineage: Eukaryota > Metazoa > Arthropoda > Insecta > Lepidoptera > Nymphalidae > Melinaea > Melinaea menophilus. The sequence goes on along the minus strand of OU911046.1, from coordinate 3,369,765 downwards.
TAACGATATGTACAACATTAGCAAACAAAATACACTAAAAATATCACACGAGTTCAATGCATACTCTTATGTTTAATGATAATCATCAGTCTGATCTAATTTTAAGCGAATTTAAGCCTTGTGATATCAAAGAAGTATCTACAATTATTGAAAATTTAAATATTAATACAAGCACCGGTATTAATGGACTTAGTCCAAAGGCCGTGAAATGTATTAAAAATGTAATTGCCGTAGATCTAACAAATTGCATTAATCAATGTCTAGTGCAGGGTGTATTTCCCGATAACCTGAAGTAAGCCCAATTTATAAATCTGCCTCGAAATCAAACCCGAGTAATTACCGACCAATATCAGTGCGCCAAGTTATTTCAAAAATTTTTGAAAAAGTAATTTATACACTAAATGACTATTTAAACTCTAAAAGTTTTATCATTGAACAACAATATGGTTTGAGATCAAAATCAAACACACTCTCGGTAGCAATTGACATAGTTACCAAAATAAAGACAAATATCGACCGGAAAAATATTAGTTTAGGTATATTCATCGATCTTAAACAGATTTTGACACAGTAAGTCATTCAAAGCTATTGCAAAAGCTAAGTAACATCGGAATCGCAGGGTCGGCATTAGATATGTTTACCTCTTTTATTACTAACCCTAAACAGATTGTTCAAATTGCTCATTATAAAAGTGATTCACAGCTAGTAAAATGTGGTATCCCACAGGGATCAATCTTAGGACCATTACTCTTCTTAATATATATAAATAATATAGTTAATCTAAATCTATCAGGTCAATTAACTCTGTATGAGGACGACACTTGTCTCTTCTATTTTGCAAATTCGATTCACGAAGCTGTAACACAAGCTCAAAAGGACCTTGATACAATAAATGAATGTTTCCTATACAATCTTCTCACAATTAATACAGCAAAAACTTCAAATATGATTTTTAAGCCAAAGAATAAAAAAATACTTAATTACACACCACTCAATATTAATAAAATTATTTTAAAGAACGAAACGTAACGAAAGAAAAATATTTAGGCCTTATTTTAGAAGAAAACTGATCCCCATATTGAACAAATATCATCATCTATCATCATCATTCTAATTGCATTCCTCACAAACTCCGGACCACTATTTACAATGCCCTTGCTAAGCCACACTAGAGTACTTAATAGAAATTTGGGGATCAGCTGCACAATCACATCTTAATAAATTGCAACAAATTCAAAATAAAGTAATAAAGACACTATTCCGTTATAAATACTTAAAACCATCTAAAGATATATATCTAGAATCTAAACTCCTGAATATAAATCAAATGTACTATGCAATGTACACCACATGCAATCTTATCAAAAAAAATTACTACGAATAATATACATTCCAATATAATATTTACACCAAGAGTATTTAAACATCACCTTAGAAACAAAAACAAAATACATATTTGGCAGCCTCGAACGAAAACCTACGGTAATAAAAATATTACGTATGAGGGTGCAGTTTTATACAATAGTTTACCTGATGCCATTAAGAGCTGTAACAATATTAAGCAGTTTAAAAATAAGCTTCAATTACGTATTATCGATAATATTGTATAATTAACTTGAGTAATGTTAAGACCAAATTGTAAGATAAATAACTTAGTGCTCATGTAAATTACTCATTTTTATTTTTTAATTAGTTGATTAGTTAAGATTCATATCTATTTACAATAAGATTTAGTTTTATTATAAGTAAAATAAATAAAATGTAATGCATGCAGAATAACTTAAATGTATGTATTCTTATTTGTATATATGTATATAATCTTTGTATAAGTGAACAGTATATTCTTCATTAGACATAAATATCTTTAAACCTAACTTACTACCTGTTTCTCTAAATGCAGTATTTAGACGATATTATTGCAGTTAATATCAGATAAAATTAATAAATTACACAGGCATACAAAAAAAAATCATGAACCAGAGGGGAGACCCCATTATTCTTAGGTTTTTGGGATCGCTGAAACCGAATTTGATAATAAAAACTAATTTTAACTGCCCGTTTTCCCGCTGGTAGCCCCTTACTACCTCTTAAGGGGTGATAATTGAAATTTTTGTATAAAATCAAGATAGATGTGTATTTCTACGTTTTTTGGGATGCTGAAATCGAAAATGATAATTAAAAATTAATTCAAGACCTCAACCCATTAACACTTTCTTACTACCCCTTATGGGAAGTGAAGTTTTCCATTTTTGTATAAAATAAAGATGAATGTGTATGTCTATGTTTTTTAGTATGATGAAACCGAAAATGACAACCAAAAGTGAATTTGATACCTCTTTTACTCAATACCACCCGGGTGGGTGGTATTGAGTAAAACAACAACGGCAACGGGGGGGTGGGGGTAGTTTCTCCATTTTGTATAAAATCAAGATGTATGAAAAAATTTTAACGATTTACAGTAAATGACATGTTTATCAAACTAGTTTGAAGTTACTCTTAGCTCTTATATTAGAAATTCAAATGCTTTATCGATCAGAAGTATCTAATATATATATTCATGATTTAATTCTACTCTTAGCGTATCCCAGGAACAACGGTGTGGACGTAGTAGATTTCTGTTCCCTTTTGGGGTGCTGAATTAAAGTGAGTCCCCTTGCCTCTCACTATTCAGCGTCTACCTGTTTCTACGATAACGAACTCTCTTGTTGTCAAGAACTCTCTTGTTGTCTTGTTGTTTCTAAGTGGTTTCCTTTTATTGGTTCTTTATATATTGGAAAATACAAGAAATAAAAATAAACTCGTAACCTCTAAATTTAATCTTAAAAATATAATAAATCCTTTATGGTCTTGATTGAACGTATGTATAATCAAGTTCCACAAGATATCTTAGACCTTCCTTTACTTAATTTTTAATGTAATGAATAAATTTAATAAAAAAAATCATACTCAAGAAGTTTTCAGATCTAAATCGATATAAATACAGGTCTGATTGTAAAGTTTGGTTACGTTTAGATGCTATTAAAATACATAGCCATATCTGTGTATTATAATAATATATTCATTAAAGCAGATATAAAAAGATATTATGAACCCAATTTCTCATTAATAATAAATGTTGTTTACTTCAGAGAAGCAGTTTTATGTGACGCTTTATTTCAGTAAATTTATTTCCGGGATTGGGATATAGATCAGTGAGGCCAAAATGTTAATAGTAAAAGCAAAAATAAAAAACACTTTTAAAATATAAAGATACAAAAAACAATAATCATGGATCAGGATTTTATAGATTTTATCAGTTCCGTCGTAATATTCAATTTTATTCTCCCGCATTGCTTAATTTAATTTACTAAAAACTAAAGCTAATACAATTTTGATAATAATACTTTGACGAAGCAGTAAAAGGCATGATAACGATAGCATACAATAAGAGTTTTTTTAATCTGTGTGTGCAGAAAATATTGTTACAGTATTCCAACAAATTTAAAAACTAAGTGAAGCAATACTTTATGAAAAGAAATACAAATTTTATACAAGACAAAAAATACCTACTATTGTTTGTCTACAACGAGGTCCACATCTTTGCTCTTTCGAAGAACATGAAAATTTTATCACGACAATATCCTGGGGAGTTTCTACGGAATTCAGCCCTCCTTTTATTACTTTGATCAATGAACCGTAACATAATTTCGCATCTTTCTCTAAAATTACTAAATATTTTAATGCTGTATGTAACTACTTCATTATTTTAGTGGACCTATAAAATTAATCTGTATGTCACTTCGATAATCTGCTAATTACATAATTCATAAAACATATTTCCAATTATTGAATAAAATAATTCTTCTCAATAAAATACATAATATAAAAATTCCAAAATTAATTTTCGTTATTCCTCAGTATTACTATATAACTATGGCCTTTAATAATGTGATGTATATTAAAAAAATATCGCTACTCAAGTTTTCTACATTATAATCGATGCTTGAATGTGTGCAAATTCAATCACTAACTTTGCTAATTAACAGAGTTCTCGTCAAAATTCATCTCAAAATAAAGATGCACGTAGATACATGCATAGTGTATTGTAGTATACATATGCATAGTATATTAACACATTAACAATAAATGAATATAATATATGAATCATGAATATATTTGAGTTTTATTACTACTCAGTGCAACATAGTAAAAGTAATTACTGCAAGTAATATTTTTCACATCAAACGTCACGAACAAACCTTATGCAACTTTACTAATTAAGTCCGTTAGTTCATCAACCATAAATTAGTTTGACTTTTTGCGGTCCCATTCGCTAGGGGACCCGTCGTAAGGACTTTAATTGCCCCGTTAGGATTCCAAGGATTCTGGTAATAATTTGATTGACACGAAGTCTGTTTTTATATTTGATTTATATCCGAGTAATATCAGTCTCTGAACTCTTTTGATGGCAGATTACTATTTTCAGATATTACTGTTTTCCTTTTGCAACACATACATTTTTTTTTATTAAAAAAATATCAGTATTTGAAACTTTAAAAATAAATATAAACTTTTACAAGAATATATTTAATATATGCTTAAAAAATACATATCGTATATATATTATATAATTTAGGAGAATGTAGGATATTTTAAATTAGAAATAAAGGATTCTAAAAGGAAAAGAAAGTTATAATCATTAGTATCGGTATATATTCTTTTCCACTCGATTGTTCTCACAAAGAGCTAACGTCAAAGGAAAAAAGTTGTTTAGCTCACCGTCGACTGTTTACTTGTGGAACAAGAAGAAAAAAAAGGCGTGTTAATTATATTTTTATAAATTTATATATATAAAAAATATATAAGATTAATAAAAATCTTTGCTTTACATTGGTTTAAAAGCTGGTATGCATGTATCTACGTCCATCTACGTGCTATTCCTACTTCTGATCCTCCTTAGCATCAATAATTTGTTAGATATTTCTAGCATACATTGTTATGCGGATGACAGCATTCGGGATGCGATATATTCCGTCCATGCAGGTCTCTCTCGGGAAAACGTTGATAAGTACCGAAAGAAACTTGAGTTTCCTATAAAGACCTTCCTGGGGATGGTCACAGAATGGGGTGAACTGAACCTTATTCAGTTTAATGTCCAAAAGATACAAGTTTTGAACGTTTATCAATAGGAAAACTCCATTTGTCATATCACCGCTCATCGAGAACACTCCTCTCAATGAATCGCCAAGTATCAGGATACTGAGGTTCGATTTTTTGGCCGAGCGACTCTGCGGACACCTGGACTGTATGGCATTGCGTAGAGACGTGACTTCACTGTTATTATTTTAGCACATTTACAACAAGGAGTGTTGCTATTAAATCTAATGCCTGCCGTCAAATTTCGTCACCGCAGAACACGTTATCGCCTCCAAAACCATTTTTAACACCTGGATGCTAGACATTCTCATACTGTGCGGTTTCCATCGACCTTTGCGGTTTTTAAGGACTTTTTTTTCACGTACTACTAAGATGTGAAACGTACTTTCTTCGGCGATATTTCCGAATCGACAAGAAATGGATACCTACAAATAAGGAGTATACGTCTTGCTCCAAGGCCGACAGCGCTCTTGCGAATTTTCGGATGTTAATTTCATAGGTGGCAGCGATCACCTATAATTTGTGTCCGGCACGCAATAAATAACAATACTATCGTATAATAGCTTAGTAATTTGACTATTAGTCATGATAATACGTGTCTAAGCTAATGAATATTCTACCCAAGTAAAAAGTAAAAGCATAGAAGTATTAGAACCCATTAATTCAGCGAGTACCATATTTATGTGCAATATTGCAGGACGAAAGAAAAATAACTGGACTATTTCGTACATTCAATATTAATGCTTTCTAATAAACTTGTTTTGAGATGAGTTTTCACGAGAACTCTGTTAATTAGCAAATTTAGTGATTGAATTTGCACACATTTAAGCATCGATTACAATGTAGAAATTTTGTGTAGCGATATTTTTTTTAATATACATCACATTATTAAAAGCTAATAATTAATTAAACATGTAAAGAAGTTTATAATTCTTCCCTCAATAAAATAAAATTGTAGGGTATGCATTTGGTCGGTAATTTTTAATAAATGAAAACAAATATTGTCATTTAATTAAAGAGTAAATTAAATTTGTTGTATTTTTGTATGGAACAATTTAAAACTCCCATTAGATATCCTGGTGGTTAATTTTTCACCCAATCTTGGTAAACTTCTCAGAGCTTTCTTGAACTACTTATTTTTAATACCTCTGTTATCTTTTACGCCGCAAAGTGAATAATGGTCAATTAAAGTCTTCATACTGAAAAGTTTATTAATAATGAAGTTAATTCTGGCAAAAACTTGCAGATATTATGAGGTTAACGCTTTATTTAATTATTTTATAAAGAGATGTGTAAAGTGAAGACGAGAATTATAGACTTGTAAATCTATTTATATAGACTATATAAATAGATTTACATATTTATTCGTAATGAAAATAAATATTATGTTTAAATCATGTCCTTTTTTAGTTTCTTGACTGTAAATTCAACTATTATTTAAGAACTGTTATATATATTAAAAACTAAATTTAATTGTACTAATGTATATCTTAAATATTAATTCAACGACGACAAGTTGAACAATTACCGACACACTTTTTCGTAAGTGTTTTTAAAATTAATATTAAAATGTTTGTAACACAATATGTAGAAATAATTTTCTCTACCAGTGTCATATATTATCTGAAATTTGAATGGAATGTTAAAAGGAATGTTGCATATAATGTTTGTAGCTTAACTATCTAACTAAGTAAAACAAAAATATCTTTCTGTAATATTTAACATGAAATTCACATTATTTTTATTGTATATTTTTACCTTTTCTATGTTGTAACCTTTTGTTGCCAAAGCGGTACATTTCCGTTGCAATTTGAAATTCAAATAAGTCACGTTACAGTCATTCAAATTTACATTTGGTTGGATCAATGACGCCAAAACATGAGAGTGATAACTTATTTTGTGGTAACAAATATAATGGTCACACTTTTATATTTGCTTTAAATTAAATTTACTACATTTTTCAACCACCATGATACATTTTAAGTTTCCTTTAAAATAAGTAATTTCAAAATCAATTGTTCGCATTGTTTGTTAATTTTAAGGTATAAAATAGATATACTATAAAGTCTAAACGGGAATCTTTGGACTGTGTTAATTTGGCAAGTAAGAACATTTCATCGTAGAACACGTTGAAGTTTAAGAATAATAATATGTTGTATTTGTGCAAATCTAGTTTGTTCCTTTTTTATTATAGAACGTGACTTAGACACACTTGCTCTACTTTTGGCAACTTTTAGCTACGAAAGGTGATTCACAATATTTATTTAAAAATAAGTGGCAACTTACAGCTTATGTTCCTTGTGTTGTTAAGTATACAAGGTTGTCACTTTGATTTATAGTTATTAATTTTTGAAAGAAATCAATGGTTTTGATTATATCGTGTACACAAATAATCAATTAATATGTTCTCTCTTAACCCTTATTATTATTTTAATTAATTGCATATAGAATCATAGTACCTATTACGTAGGAAATTCACGTGATGTGGGAGATTATGGCATCATCTCAAGTGTTCATTCAAGTGTTGAGAACCGATAACGCAGTGTACACAGGAGATTACAAGTAGGCTTGTGCCTCTTTTGTATATAAAAAGTTGAGATAAAAGAAACAGAATGATATTTTTTTGTATCTTGTGGTATTAATCTATATCATAGAATGGTCTATTAGTCATGTTTAAGAGTGCAATTTACATCTTATGCTTCTTGTCTCAATACGGGATTAAGGTCATTCCATTCAGTACTTTAATCAAGGCCTTTTTTATATTTGTAGATGTGAATATTTTATTTCGAAAAATATTATAATGTGATATTTCTGCTCGAGTATTTTAACACATATGATGAGTGGATAACTTTACGTGCCAAGTAAATGGTATTCATAAAAGAAAAGCTTTCTATCGTCGTCGTTAACTCAAATGTTTCTATTATAGGGTAAAACGTTTCTAAGATCTTCTTTAAAATATATAATATTATATATAAAATGAAAATTGTGAAAATTTGTTCATTAGTCTTAAATTGTTGTCGACACATATGAACTAAACAATCCAGCACTCACACGTGCATCAATTCATTTTAAGACGGGTAAACAACAAGTCATGATTAACGTTATTAAAACCACTATAGAAGTCAATATCAAGTCAGTGAAAGTAACCTCAAAATGGCATGGATGACATTAAATTCTTAAAAGATTTTAAAATATCAGAGCAAAATTAGTTCTCTTTAATTAGGTGTCAACATATAATTAATAAAATTGTCTTCAGAGCGAACGTAATTTGTGATCATAAATATTTCAAATATATATGAAATAAAATTCCTATATAACATGGTTACACATATTATATAAAAATAATTATTACTTCACTTGGTTGCATTGAAAGTATCTGCTCCCCGCACATAAAATTTAGAAAGAAAAGCCTTGGTGAGCAATGGAACGTTGGAAACGAATTATTTTCATAACTGCTAGATTTTCAAAACATATAAATCTTTTCTTTCCTAAGTAAATTTACTTCACAAACCTTCTACATTTTGAGAAAAGAACGACTGTTGAAGAGAAAAATCAGTTCTTACAAAGTCCTACTATTATAAAACAAACAATTCTGATGCAAAGTGCTCCAGCACATACTTTTGTGTTATTTTTGTTTCTTAAAAACTTTGATCCGTTATTATATGCGGTTATTTTTATATATATTATTTTTGTTCTTTATACCATATTTATTTCATACATTATGCCTTATGAAAGCCATATATTTTTTCTATATGTAGTTCTGCCTCTATTTGCTCATTAGATACTTCCTCTTCCGATGAAATCTCTCTTCGCGATGAACTATTTCATAAACTTGGACCGTTTAGTAATAATCTTATCTGCTGCCACTTAAATATGCAAAGTATTCCCCAACACTTTTTAGAATTTTCTAACATTTTTTCAGATATTGTATTTCACACTATTCTCATATCCGAAAGTTGGCTTAAACGCAACTTAAGTTCCACTACCATTATTTTACCATATATATCAAAAATACTATAGTTTATAGTATTATTTAAAAAAAAAATTGTCATTTTACAATATTCTTCATTCATTTATAGTAATACCACTAGAGACGGCATAAAGAAAATAGTTAAACCAAAATACTCTAACAACCTTTTCATATAATCGTGAAACGTCTCTCCTTATTTACTTTCACTAATACCAAAATAAAAGCTCTTTTCTTGTCATACTGGACAATATTTTCATGTTACAAGCTTTTGTATTTAAAGAATAGCTGAAGACGTTATCAGTCAGGTACTAAAGTGTCCATCGTAGATTGATGGTGTCCGGTCAGTTCAGTGAAGTGCAGATGATAAATATGTCCCGACCGCTATTGAACACGTATCACAATACAATCAAATTTATTTTGAATAGCCTCACACTTCATATAATAATAATAATAATATAATAATAATAAACGTTTATTTCGGGACAAGCCCATATTTTGTTAGTAACAATTATTCTTAAAGACTAGTGTTAGTATTATAAATCAAAAATTAACAAACTATTATATAAAATACTTAGATTAGATAAAAGTGCTTTGAACACTTATTTTCATTTTCATATTTTGGCTTATTACATCTATTTATGAGCAATAACATTTATTTTGAAAATAATGGATATGGACCAAGATAATCGGAGAACTAGAATCTTTGTTAACTGAGGAGCTTTGAATGAATAATTTATTGCGAGATATACCTCATGTGGCTATTTACAGATAAAATTAAAATTATTTAGCGTTTATTTTTTCTATTTCTAGACCTTATTTACCTTACAGCAACGCATACGTATATATACTGTAATCATTAAATTATATGTATCGTTAACATATAAATACCCCGTTGAAACCATTATTTACCGTTGGGATGTGCCTTTAAAAGTTGGGATTATGGCAGTTTTGCTTTTATTATTTCTCAAACCCAGTTTGGGGTTTTCGTTACTTATTTTGCAAGTTTTTGCTTTCAAAAGTGTTGCACACATTTTTGTTAAAGGGGTTGGATTAATTATTCAATTAAAAGATTTTATTAATATATCTGATATAGGTTTCATTTCATTTAAGCTAAGATGTCAGTGAGTGAGTGAAGCTTTCAGATTGTTAGTGAGTAATTCTAATGAATCATCTTACGTAAGATTCTCTCCAGTGCGAGGTTGAAGTTCTCAATCATTAGGAAGGTACAATTTGCTTGTTAATATACATTTTCCGAAACATATATTATAAATAAGCTCACAAGTATCTTGATTAGCTCTGTAATCTCTGCTCGTATTCTAAAAGTAGTATAAATCGGTTTAATCCACATTGAGCTGATTGAAACTGGTTTTACATTCATGTTTTTGCAGTTTATTTTGTTTGGAGTTAAAATATTTCGATATAAAAATATGCAATGTATGATCTTTTTTTGTAAGCCATTATTTTTATATGTATTAATATATTCTTATATAATTTTGAAGATATATCAGATTATTATTATTTTAAAATTGATATATCAAATTTTTTTATGCGAATTTGAGATATATTTTTTTATTTTTAATGTTTAAAAACTTTTTTGAGTTCTTCATTTGCAACAAAAAGCCAAGTTGTAAAGTCATGTACTTATAAAACAAAAAGTTATATTCTTATAAAAAGTGGTGGGAATTATTTTGAAAAGTCCTATAACTAAATCACTTGGATATCCTCTCACGCTCCATATTCTATACAAATTCTTGAATATTATTGAAATGACAAACAGATAAATATTATAAACTCGTTTGGTATCAGCATATGGCATGTTAGCCGACAGATTTAACAAGTGGAAACAATTTGATATAAGATGTTATTAAAAATGCACCAAAAATATATTATTTAATGTTTATTATTTGTATAGTATTATATGTATTTTTGATAAATAATTAAAAAAAAACATTTAGGAGTCTTTTGTAAAATGTCTACGTCTGGTTTTAGACAATATTAGTATATATTAAAATAGATATTAAGATACATTTCATGTGAGCGACTCTATATATTATAAAAAAATACCTAGTAAGTATTGTTTTAAATATTTAATTAAAAAATGCCATTGATATTATTTTATTGGTATATTAGTAGTTTATTAATAATAATATCTTTAAACTACCCAGCTTTGGCACTGACTAAAATTTATTCAAACATTGAAACGATCCATTAAAAACATTATGTTTTTAATGGATTATGTGTAAAGGTCTAAAAAAAGGATATATATATATATATTACCATGTGGCATGACAAAGTTTCATTTATATACATTTTGTTATGATAGTTTAAGCAACGTCGTAAGCAACGAATTTTGACTTCATAAACTGTCAACATTTATAGGTTTGGGTGCGCGGTAAAATGTCGTTTATTATTCGTATTTTAGCATTTTTATCAACAAATCATCACGTTCCCTTATCGCAATGTAGATCAGGTTGGCATAGTGAGATTTTTTGTTTCACTGACTTCTGGCATATGTCAACACTTCTCAACTCCTGTCATCGTCATGTCTTGATTCTCATAATCTTTATATTATATATCATATATCACATTTCTATTTATTATGAAATTACCCAATGATATATATATTTTTAATACACTACCCTTATTTAGATTTTTGTATTTTACAACTGTTTTATCCATATAGAAACTATCGATAGCACTATCTTTTCGTTCAATATTATGGTCTCAATATACAGTGTGACCAGTAGCCAATGTCGGGCGGATTGTGGTCGTTAATAAAACCAGAAAACTATTTTTTTTGTTAGATGATGTAAAGCTTTTAATTGAATTGAAAGAAACTGAATTTTATTGTCAATTGGTATCTACGTTTATTTTTGCAATAAGATTTTTAATTACATTCCAATTTACCCCAATCTCATAATTATCTACGAAATAATCAGATTTGCGTCTAGTTCTGTGTTTGTAGTTAAATTAAAAAGTAATAAACAAAAAACAAAAACTTTACTAAAAAATACTTTACCATATTAGTTTTTTGTAGTGTTTATATTCACAGCCAATCCAACATCACTACAATTTGTTCCAAATAAAGTGTATTAACGCCAGCAAACTGAAAATTTGGAACTATTAAAATTATTAAAATTAGTTCCGTCATCACGTTTTGTCTGTTAATTGAGTTTGTTTGGTTAATTCAAGACTGCCGTCTAATTAAGGCATAAGCAAATTGCGTTACAGATTCAAACTTAAAATATTTTGATTTTGTAATACTTTTTACGGATATTTAGACATTAAAAACAATTAAGGAAGAAGGTATAGATGACAGTTTATATTCAAAAATATATAGAAATTAAATATTTTAGACAACTTTTGTCTTTGCATACAAATACTTTTGACTAAGGACACAAACATAATATCTAATAAATAAAGAAGTTTTAAGCATTTTGTTCTTTTTTATAAAATCTGAAAATGTTAATTTACAAACTACTTAATTTTCATACGAAGTTCAGTAACTTGGATAGTTGTATTCAGAAAATTTAGATCTACCCTCCAGCGAAATTTAGACAAGTGAGGTCAAATACATACTAGGCAAAATAAACCTTAGAGCACAGTAATTACTACTGTTTTCAGGTTAAAATTTTATTCATAACCCTTTATGTTTCACGTCTGATTGATTTACGTAAGTTACTTAACTATATTAATTTTTCTTAATCTGGTTATATTTTGGTAAAAGTTTTTAGTACATTAAATATATTAAAATATTAAAATAGCATAGAGTGTTTGTCTTCTTATAAAGAATAACTTCGTGTCGAGAATATAAATATAAAATATTGAAAATAGTAAGAATTTTATTTATGCGAGTACATGCACTCAAGCAGAACAAACTAGTTTATTATATGCAGTAGACTAAAGAGACAATACATACATACATACATACATATATATTATATTATACAATATCTAGTAACAGGTAGAGCTAATGTTTAATATATCTAACATAAGTATCTAATACTTTATAAGCAAAGAAATTATAGATATAGATCAACAGGTATTTTATTTTCAAACGATATCAACGAATTTATACATGTAGCTCGGATGATAATATCAAAGAACCAAATATAAAAAAGCTTATTTTTATCTATAACTTAAAATATAATGTAATAACTTGCATCTATTTTAAGTCCTTCGAGTTTTATTTTTACAACGAAAGGTTATCCGTCTCCATAGTCTAATCTATTCCTACTCTAGAATCCATTAAAATTAGGATTTCATCGTAATTTATTAGATTCGATTCACTGAAATGTATTCTAGTTACATTACCATATACAACCTTTAACTATTGCTACATATTTCTTCAAGTCGTATAATTTTATAGGTGTATTAATCGAACCAGAGATCGCGAATAACCGAAGAATTATTAAAAGTAGATTGTAAAAATTTACAAAATGTCTGAATGAATTAATGATAACACAGGCACACAAAAAAAAAAACATCATGAACCAGAGGGGAGTCCCCATTATTCTTAGGTTTTTGGGATCGCTGAAACCGAATATGACAATAAAAACTAATTTTAAATGCCAGTTTTCCCGCTAGCACCCCCTTACTACCTCTTAAGGGGTGAAAATTGAAATTTTTGTATAAAATCAAGATTGATGTGTATTTCTACGTTTTTTGGGATGCTGAAACCGAAAATGATAATTAAAAATAAATTCATGACCACTATCACCCCCTACCACCCCTTACGGGGGGTGAAAATTTAAATTTTTCTATAAAGTCAAGATAGATGTGTATTTCTACGTTTTTTGGGATGCTGAAACCGAAAATGATAACTAAAAATTAATTCATGACCACTATCTCCCCCTACCATCCCTTACAGGGGGTGAAAATTTCAATTTTTCTATAAAATCAAGACAGATGTATATTTCTACGTTTTTTGGGATGCTGGAACCGAAAATGATAACTAAAAATAAATTCATGACCACTATTACCCCCTTACCACCCCTTACAGGGGGTGAAAATTTAAATTTTTCTATAAAATCAAGATAGATGTGTATTTCTACGTTTTTTAGGATGCTGGAACCGAAAATGATTACTAAAAATAAATTTAAGACCTCTATCACCCATTAATACCCCTCACCAACCCTTACGGGGGGTGAAAATTTCATTTTTATATAAAATCAAGATGGATGTGAATTTCTATGTTTTTCAAGATGCTGAGACAAAAAATTATTATAAAGTTTATGGTAACCTTATTGTATGCATATATTTGTTATTATGATGCTAAGACTGAATCATGATTTTTGTCCTATTCTTAACAAGTTTTTCATTTTTATTTTTTTTTGTTTTCTATTTAATACTACTTATACTGTTATCCATCCGGCAGTGTTGTAAAACGTTTAAAATATGCTGAACCTAATTCTATGCCTCCGAAATAGAAGGGACTATTTTCCTGACAATTTAGGAGACTACAGTGAGGAGCAAGATGAAAAGTTCCATCAGGATTAGGGTAGAATTAAATCATGAATATATATCAGATACTTCTGATCGATAAAGCATTTGAATTTCTAATATAAGAGCTAAGAGTAACCTCAAACTAGTTTGATAAACATGTCACTTACTGTAAATCGTTAAAATTTCTTCATACATCTTGATTTTATACAAAATTGAAACCCCCCGTTAGGGGTAGTTAAGGGGTGGTATTGAGTAAAAGAGGTATCAAATTCACTTATGGTTGTCATTTTAGGGTTTCATAATACCAAAAAACATAGAAATACACATTCATCTTTATTTGATTCAAAAATGGAAAACTTCACTCCCCATAAGGGGTAGTAAGAAAGTGTTAATGGGTTATGGAGGTCTTGAATTAATTTTTAGTTATCATTTTCGGTTTCAGCATCCCAAAAAACGTAGAAATACACATCAATCTTGATTTTATACAAAATTTTCAATTTTCACCCCTTAAGAGGTAGTAAGGGGGTGCTAGCGGGAAAACTGGCATTTAAAATTAGTTTTTATTGTCATATTCGGTTTCAGCGATCCCAAAAACCTAAGAATAGTGGGGTCTCCCCTCTGGTTCATGATGTTTTTTTTTTGTGTGCCTGTGTAATTTATTGAATAACAATTACAAAAAATAATTAAGGAACAATTAAAATGTAAACGCAAAACATGTTTTTTAAGAATTCAAAAATGCTGCCATTGTTTTAAATTTAGCCCCAATTACTATTAATCTGAGAGAAAACTCATTTAAGGCATAAAAATAAAGATTAATTAATCGTGTTAACTGGCCTTAAATGTATTAATTTATTATCTACTTTGTTACAGCGTCAAATCGCTGGATGCAACCATTGTATTTACGGGATTTTTTAAATTAAGTTCTTTAGACAACATATTTTTATTTCTAACAGCTCAATTCAAATATTGTACACACACCAGGCGATAGAGAATCAGTAAGTCTGTCACGTTCTAAATAAACGGTAACACTGTAACATCCTTTAGCATACATACGTTTCTTAGTTACTTTTGAAGATTTGTTAAAGAGTAATAGTGAATAGGGAGCTTATTAATATACTACTATAAATATGGACAAAAAAACTTCTAATAAAGAGTATTAGATGTTTTACGAAAGATATACATGTCATTTAAAAAAATATTTTATCTTATTGTTAAGCTACATAACATTATTTTTTACATAAACTTCTATCATAAGGAAACTATTTATGTAATGGGTATGTTGTATAAATAGTTGCTTCAATCCAAGGCAATATTACCATCCTTAAACTGTTTATTTATTTGTTCTTGTACTCTGTCAAGTGTATGTGTATATTGTTATTATGTAAGTGTATATTCTATACAAATAAAAAGTAAGTAACCATTACTAATTTATCAACATAATTTCAATGGGTTATATAACATTTTCATTTAAATCATGTTTATATACCTACTACATAATATGTCTGGGAAGTGGAATAATCCATCTTAAGTACGAGAGTAATATTTCAAGATGTTCTAGAAAATACGACACTCATAAAAGATTAAACATGATTGGAGCACTGCCAGGAGCAATAGTAAGGTGATTTTGTAACGGAAATAAAAGTTAAGAGCTATTTATTCGGTGGTATTACATACAAAGTGAAGAATAACAAACTGATACATTGCAACAATTTCTTCTTAATTATTGGTATGAAGATAATTGCATTTTTTTTTTATAAATAAGACCTAGGTAATGTACTAAAATTGAGTTTTAATTGAAAAAAATCTGCTTGGTTCGTTAATATTTTTAGTTAAAAATAATCAAGATTACATAAAAAAAAGTAACAATAATCAGTATGACTCATTGCTTTCTTATATTTTATAATATACATATTTGTCTACACTTAAATCCAATAAAATATTTAAAACAAATAATGTCATAATAGAAACCTCCACTTGGTTTTCAATATAATAATCTTTCAACATTTTTCCTAGCAATATTTCTATCATAAACTATTCATGTACGTGATACATGGAGGTACACATTCCTCTTGGACCTTAAGGCATTTGTAATGGAATTCTTCGATCAAGAAGAAATTACTCAACCTTTTCGTGTAACATGTTAGAGGCCACAAGGTAATTCTAAATTATAATATACTAATTTATTTTCTAGTATTAGGTTTACAATGTAATATTTTTTTATATACTTCAATTGTTTTTTTATATATTTCATTAAAAATCAAAAGATAAAACAGTACAAAGTAAAATTCTTAGTTTTGGTAAATTGGGATAAAATTCTCCATTGTTATTATTATTAGATATAACATAGTTGTTATATTTACTAACACATCACAATATGATAACTATTTTACATAAATATAGTAATATTTAAAGCTGACAGACCTGCTATATCTATAGATAATATACATTTTTGTAAAATTTAAAAGCACATCTAAATAATTCTTTCAATGCAATAAAATACGTTAGAGAGGTTATCTCTCGTAGCGTCAGTGCAGTTGCATTTCTCATATGGAGCAAATAACATTGTGACAAGTAGGCGGCTTTTAGAATTCTGCTTAATTATTACATAAGTATATAATGTTTTTTAGATTTAAAAAAGACACAATGTTTTTTTTATTATTTTTAATTTTTCTTTAAGGCGATATTAAATAGAATATAATATTTAGTAAAGATTTATACCGTCAACCGAATGTTTATTAACATATAATAAGTCAAAATAAAATCAAGTGAAATTTGGAGATTCAATTATTGGAAATTAAAAAAGTACAAAGTGATAATTAGGAAAGAAGATTCCTTTTCAAATATTTTTATTACACGTCACTACAATTTAGTTCTTATAAACATCAAAGTTCAAATTCTTTATTCAAAAATTTGATTCTGTGTTTTTTGTCTTCTAAAAGAAATGTATATTTTAATTGAATATTGAATAAAATCAATTAGAATTTATTAGTAATATAAACAACTTCACGAACCTCACTAATATACCAATCTTGGGACTTACGTCACTGACAGAAGAATACAAGACCAAGGTAAATAAAATGTAACTGTATTACAAACACAGTTTTTTTATGAACGTTGGAGTTTTATTATTGCTACGAGTACTAGTGATATTAAAAATAGCTACAAATAAATACTACCTAATATTCATATTCCAAAATTATTTAAAATATATTTGTATTTAGTTTTCTAAAATTAATGAATATGTATAAATAACCGAGGTTAATATGCAAGTTCTTCTTTACATATTTAAAGATAAAATATTTGATATACTTTACTACTTCTTGCTGCTCTATGAGTATGTCAGTGTCGTCGCTACAAAAATAGCATAATTACTATGAAAAAACATTATTCAATATTATGAAGGTTTTTGTGATGTATTTTACTCAGGATACACAAATATAAATGAACTTATGAAGTTAGTTTCTATGAAATAAGATATTTTAAAGAGCTAGTACTTTATTTTTATTTGCATTCCACACAAAGAAAAGATACAAATGTAGCTCAAACGACATTTGATGGCCGGGCGTTGACCAAGGCTTGGGGAAATAGGTTTGATGCAGACTTTCGACTTAATAAATATCTATTGAACTTGAAATAAAATTATGAAAAACTATTCCAAACAAAAGATAGTTAATATTTTTGAAAATAATTTTCGCAACATTTAATTAATGCTAAACATAAATTTAAGAGTCTAAAATAACTACTAGAAACTTTTAGAAAATGGATTGTGTACTCTTTGATATTATTTAATTAAATCTGTTTAAAACTGCATCGTAGTCTCGTCTTGGTGTTATTTCGGAGGCCATGTGTAAATCACCGCATTCTACTTCGTGTTTAATTTTTTTTGATTAACAAATTTAAGACGAAATATATACTTCTGCTCTATTAAAAAAAATTAAAGTCCCTCACAGGTCTCAAAAGCCTCAAACAAGTATATAAAAAAGTGTAGATATTTATTTAGTTATTATACATACGAGTATATAATAAAACTACATTTAAAATAGCTCTTTTGCTAGATAGCACCGTTTAAGTCAGACGTATATTTTTAATTATGTGGTTCATACACGTTTATTGTTTGTTCTGAAGTTTAATTTAGTTTTATGAACGCTCCAGCTACAAATGAGTTATAAGATTGTACCAAAGTGAATTACACTTTAACAACCTTATTTATACTATTATTTAAATTATTATATATAATGACTATTATTTAAAATTAAATTTCCTCGTATGTTACAATAGTTCAAAGAAATATTGTAGCATAAGAGGAAACACAAGACACTCAAAGGATGTATGAAAGAGATAATATGAACTCCGGCGGCCTCATTATTACGTATATCAAGGAAACTAAGGTAAGGTGTTTCCAATAATTTATAATTCTTTCTTTTTTGTTTATTAATATTGTTTGTGCAAAGGAAATAACATGACAGGTTATCTTAAATGCACATGTTTATCTTAATATTATTTTGTTAATAATAATTTAAATATAAAACCCAATGTTATTATTCCAATAAACAAGCTCTAAACATTTGCATAAATTAACCGCAAAAGAGGAAACTTGACAATTTAAAAAAATGCGCATTGACTCCTAGCAAATAATAAATTTGTGTATTTGCGTTATGGGAAAAACTCATCGTTTAGAAATAAATAAGTGTAACCAATACAAATATAGTTATAATTGTTACAAATTGTTTAATAAAAAAAGAAGATAATTTTACTTATATTGAAGTATTTTAATAATTTGTAACCTTAGTTTATAATTAAAGGTTTATTGATATAAAAGAAAACGAATATTATTATAAGAGATTAATAGAGGGCCCACGTTTATTATATATCACTTAACTAAAATGAAATAAATAATACCAATCGGATTAATTTCCATAGATATAACACCCCAAAATCATCTTTAAGTTTAAATTATACTTATTGTTT
The DNA here is from genome assembly GCA_918358695.1 of Melinaea menophilus ssp. n. AW-2005. Taxonomy (NCBI): domain Eukaryota; kingdom Metazoa; phylum Arthropoda; class Insecta; order Lepidoptera; family Nymphalidae; genus Melinaea; species Melinaea menophilus. The sequence goes on along the minus strand of OU911046.1, from coordinate 3,350,246 downwards.
GTGTACTAGGCATTGAATATAATATTTTGACTACGGCAGTATATAACTAATCTTTTATATTATGTTAGACCTAAAACTCACAGAGGAGTGCTGGTCAACTCCAAAATTGGTTAGTATTAAGAAAAACATTACTAAATATATTATTTCAAATTAGGTCTTAAAGGAAAGTTTATTATTATCAATAGAATTATTCTCATCACACTTGTTGAACATACATTGTTCACGCATTGTTCTTCGTTGTACATACAGAACCATAGACAGGACATGCAATACCGAATTGATATATATTTAATATATATGTATATTATGTATTATTTATGTATCTTTACATTATTCATAAATTTGAAATCCAGAAAGACGTCCCACGAAGACCCTATACGAGTACTGCACAAGTGCATAGAGTTGTGTGTGATAGAGGTTTAATTATAAAAGTAATTAATTAAATAATTTTATCAAGGGATAATAGGCAGATGAAAAATAAACAAAATATATAAAATGTCATATTTATTTTTAGTAACTCAATAAGTTCAAATCACAATTATTCAAGACATTAAAACATACATCTATTTACATATATTAAATGCATGAAATATCTACTTCCCCTGCTATAGAACTTATACGTGTATTAGTAGAAAAAAGGTACAAAAATCTGCGTAGGTACAGATGAGCTCAAATAAAACATTATTAAGAATTGAAACATCATATTATTTCTACCTTTAATTTTTAACCTACAAATTTCTTAACTATAATACTTATTCTAAATTATTTAATATTTATTATAAAATACTACATAAATATACTTTATAAATTAATTTTTTCATAATATAAGTCATCTTTTTTTTACTTCTGCTTATTATATTCACTGAGAATTTTGTATTGTGTAATCTAAAATTACTCTGTTATTTACTGATCGGAATGACGTTACAACAAAGATATCTTATGTACTCGGCTAAGATCAGGTTTTTGTGATATGCTATTTATTTTTGAATATCTTTGTATCAATATGACGTGTACCCACGGAGATGGATTTGTTTGTTTGGATGCATTCATTTGACTAAATTCAATGCATAAATTAATTCAATTTACCTATTCGACTAATTCAAAAATCAACATTAAAATTAAACAAATTAAACAAAAGTAAGAACATTCAGGTTCACCTAAATCAGTTAACACATAGAAATTAAGGATTCAAATATTGTTGAGTGTTATACTTCCTTAGATTTAAATGTTTAACAGGAAGTGAGGAACTGCAACAGATGCAAACAATAACACTCGAGCAAGAGATTTTACTGAAACAAGATTTCATCTATATCTATTCTGATAGTGATAGTGTTATAGAAGATTTAACTTCTATAATCCTTTTTTAATAGTTTACATTGAAATAATATATCACACACACACACCAATAATTAAGTGATCACATAATATATCACACACTTTTGAACTAAATGGCGTTTCAGGTAACGTTTGTTAGCAACGCCTTTTACCGCAGGCGTTACAAAGAAAAAATATATATCGTTGTGTGTGTGGTGTATTTAAAATATAACACATTACTCGCTAAGGAGTGGACTTGAATCCTAACAATAATTACACCATCGCGCCTCACAGCAGCGTCCTATTCAACCATCATAAACGCAAACGTATTTTTTTTTATTAGTAATTAAAATATAAAATAGGTTGATTTTATTTCTTTTTTTTTTCACAGAGGAAGGCAAACGAGGGTCACCGATGACAAGTGTTCACCGCCGCCTACGAACTCTTGCAACATCGGGGAATCGTAAGAACGTTGCCGGCTTTGGAGGTAGGACTATACGCCTTTCTTGAAGGCGCTTATGTCGCATCTATCGAAAAATACTGCCTAAGGAAGTTCGTTCAATATTTTAATAGTGTGAGGAAGAAAGGTACTTGAAAACCGCACAGTAGAGGATCGCCACGCAACCAGGTGGTGCGGATAGTAATGCAGGGTATGACGTGCCGTGCGGTGATGAAATTTGGCAGCGGGAATCAGATCAGATAGCTCTTCTGAAGATTGTAAATGTGACAGAAAACACACAAAGAAACCGCGAGTATACGCAATGTCAGAGAGTCCTCGGGTAAGGATAAAAGTATGAGAGAGATAAGAAAAGAGAGTACAAGCTGCAAAAGCACAAAACGAAAGCCCTTATAAAGAATAAGCGTGAAAATTCTGAGAGAGTAAGGGATGAAAGGTTGACAAACAACTTCCGGGAAAATATGAAGCTTTTCTGGCGAGAAGTTCGTGATTCCCGGGGCTGTTCGATAACATGTAGAATGAAAGGGGTGCTTTCGACGAACGGTGAGATTTCAACAGAGCAAGCACACATTGTGCAGCGGTGGGCGGAATTCTACAAGGAGACGTATGAATGTGAGGACGCCTCGGCTTCGAGTACCACCAAAATGCTAAGTCCCGATGTAGCCGATGGTGAAATCCGTTTGGAAGAAGTGGAGAGCGCGATTCGAAGCCTGAAATGTGGTAAGGCTGCGGGAGCAGATGGAGTTACTGCCGAGATGATCAAATATGGTGGGCCATGCGTCTTGAACTTGTTCTGGCTTTTGTGCAATTTATTCTGGAAATCAGGAGAGGTCCCAGACGATTGGCGAAGTGCAGTCATCGTACCTTTGTATAAAGGCAAAGTTTCACAGATAGACTGTGCAAGCTATAGGGCTATCAGTTTGATTAGCTTGGGCGGTAAGGTTTATGCTAAAATATTAGCCAGAAGAATGCAAGAGAGATCTGAAAGGCTGTTGTGGGAGGATCAAGGAGGTCTTAGACCTGGAAGAGGGTGTATAGATCAGATCTTTTCCCTCCGCATGATCACGGAAAAGTTTTTGGCCCTAAACCAAAAGGTTTTCTGTGCTTTTGTGGATTTGGAAAAGGCGTTTGACAGGGTTGTGAGAAAGAAGTTATGGGAGATACTGTCCCGATACAATGTGAACGGACCCTTACTACAGGCTGTAAAGACTCTTTACAGAGATCACTCAGCCTATGTGCGAGTAGGAGCTGACATGTCACCCTGGTTTGACATCCAATCGGGTGTTAAGCAAGGTTGCGCTATGTCAGCTTGGTTGTTCAATTTGTATATGGATAGTTGTCTCCAAGGCGTGAAAAACAGAGACATGGGAGTGAAAGTAGGTGACCTTAAGATCAATTGCTTGCTATATGCAGATGATGCAGTGCTCTCTGCATCATCAGAATGCGAATTGCAGGCATTAGTCACCACTCTGAAAGATTGGTGTAAAAATAATGGTCTAAGCCTGAATGCAGATAAGACGAAGGTTCTGATATTTGAAAGAAATGAAGAAAGAACAGAATGTAAGATCAACGTGAATGGTAAGATAATAAAACAAGTGAATGAAGAAGTGAACAAGCGGTATATTTGGGAAGTATGTTTAGCAGAGACGGAAGATACGAAATGGATGTGGAAAGGCGTATTGCTGCCGGTAACAGAGTCAACGGGGATCTGGCTGCATTGTTGAAACGGCGGAACGTCAGCATAGCTGAACGTTTGGCTGTACACAATGTGGTTTTGCTACCGACGCTGTTATACGGCAGCCAAACGTGGGTAACACAGAAGAAGAATGTAAAAAAGATGAATGCTGTGGGGATGCGATCTCTTCGCAGAATATGCGGAGTCAGCCTAGCTGACCGAATCCGCAATGAAGAGATCCACAGAATGGCAGGTACTAGCAAAGATGTCACGGTGAGAATGAAGAAGAACGTGCTCAGGTGGTTTGGGAACGTCGAACGAATGAGTGATGAAAGAATGGTAAAAAAGATTTATAAAAGAAAAGTGAGTGGTAAGAGAGACAGGGGGAGGCCTCGAGTGACCTTCGAAAACTTAGTAGCTACGATACTGTAGGAAGGTCACGTAAAAAGCATGAGAATTCCCCGGAGACCATGTATAAAGAGATTAATGTCTGTGGTCGAGGCGAAAGAGGTATGCAGGGACCGTAGCGTTTGGTGCTCCGTTGTCTCTGGCTACCCCGCAAGGGATATGGTGTGAAGTTAAATAAATATTTATATAAATAGATACAAAGTACTTTTCAAGTTACTTTTTAAATGTTGTGTGTGTGTTTATATGTGTGTTGTTTATTATATTTCTTGTACCATATTTCTTTACAGTTTATGGTATACTTTTACCTTTTACATTTCTATTGTACTTTATATAAAGAAACTACATTCCTTACATTTTTCCACGTAGTTCTAATTGTCGGTAAGACGACGAAAATTGACTTTATAGATATCGCCCAGTACGATCGATAAGAAAGGCGGTTTTAGGCTATCAAATATAACATTAAGAGATAATTTTTTTAAAGTATATGTTGTAAAAGCTGTTTTTTTTGTAGGATAGTATATTTTTAACTTAATAGTGTATGCAAATAATTCAATAAAAACTTTGTTTTAGGAGTTACGCAATTTTTTATTTGAAATATAAATTCCTAACAATCCTAGTTAAAGCGTCTTAATTAAGATATATATTTATATGATATGTATGGTTATCATTTAGATTTAGTGTAAATGTAACTTACTTCATTTGAGGCATGGGACACCTTTAGGAGTTTTTTAAGAGTTATTTATACTCGTATTTAAAATTAATGTGTGTCGTAGGTGCGTAAGCCCTATCACAGATAAAGGTCATTTAACGATGTTAATGTATATTCCTTATTAAAATGAGATTATTTAACATACTTTGGTGGCAATTCAGTTTGTTCTTCAGAGGTATTGGAAATCCCCAAAAACAGTGCGTCCAAGATTCATTAAAATCGTAGAAACTGCTGAGACGGATATTTAATATAAGTGAATAAATTCCAGCTGGTCGAAAACAAAAGCTAAGTATAAAAAAAATGTGACATTACGACAGAAAATGCGAGTTTAAGAATTTCATGAAATAATTGCAATTTTCTCCCTAACCCTCCCTAATAAGTTTATAGAATAGCCAAATAAAAAACAACAAAGTGACGTAATCCAATTAGAATCCGGAATTGTAGATCGATCAATAGAGGCGAGAAATAAAAACATAAATTGGTCTCTTGGGCCATCTTTTTGCCCCAAACTCGACTTTGGAAGATCAAAAGAAAACATCGCCTGCCATCCCGCGGGGTCAGGGCTCAACACCAAAATAAATTTTTCGGCAAAAAACAATCCGACAGTCTTAATTTTTTTTGGAAGTTCATAAATCGAGTGGGCTGGATGTCATTTCTCCATTGGTGCTACATGTATCCTTGAGATGACTCCAGTGCTTTTGCTTCTCTATCGGCACTACTACCGACCCCAAGCAAGTGAAAGCTACGAGCTATCCCCAACTCTGTTCCTCCTGTACATCAATCATATGTTGTATATATCTGCGCGTTAAAGTGCTATGTTAAAATTCTTTTTCACACTCGATATTGATTGTCATCGAAACTTATAATAATTTTTTTTTTCTTCTAAAAACCGAATTTAGTTTTGAAATATAATAACAAGACATGTTCAAGTATTTTAAAATTTCATAAAAATATCAAAAATTTTTATATTAGGATTATAATATAGAGATAAATAATTTTCCGATAACTTGTTACTATTTAAAATTGTTGTATCCATTTTCTGAGATGTGTCGTAAAAACATATACATGGATTTACAGGCAGATTCCTCATCATTGATTGAGCCTCCTTTTAAAAAGAAAAAAAGTTATGTTTCTTAAGAACTAATTCTAATTATAGAAAAAAAACAACTTTTATACCATTAAGTTACCCCAATAATTAAACGGTTGTTGTTTGAGGAAAAATTGAATTTATTGAAAACTACATTAGTTTAAAATATTTAAAACAACTAATTATTTTAAAATATTTATTTACTATTTATTGTTTACTCATACTATCATAATTAAATAAAATATTATTAGGTCGGAACCTTGACTTCGGAAAGTCAGGAAAAAGTAATAATTACTTTTTTACTAATTAAATCAGATTTTTTCGGCAATATTTATTTATTTATTTATTTATTTACCTTCACGCCATATACCTTGCGGGGTAGCCAGAGACGACGAAGCGCCAAACGCTACGGTCTCTGCATACCTCTTTCGCCTCGGCCACAGACATCAACCTCTTCATACATGCCCTCCGGGGGGTCCTCATGCTTTTTACGTGACCTTCCTCCAGTAACATCCTATATAAATCTTTTTTACCATTCTTTCATCACTCATCCGTTCAACGTGCCCAAACCACCTAAGCACGTTCTTCTTCATTCTCACCGTGACATCTTCGCTAGTACCTGCCATTCTGTGGATCTCTTCATTGCGGATTCGATCAGCTAGACTGACTCCGCATATTCTGCGAAGAGATCGCATCTCCACGGCATTCATCTTTCTTACATTCTTCTTCTGTGTTACCCACGTTTGGCTGCCGTATAATAGCGTCGGTAGCAAAACTGCATTGTGTACAGCCAAACGTGCAGCTATACTGACATTTTGCCGTCTCAACAATGCAGCCAGATCACCGTTGACTCTGTTACCGGCAGCAATACGCCTTTCCACATCCATTTCGTATCTTCCGTCTCTGCTAAACATACTTCCTAAATATACCACTTCATTCACTTGTTCTATTATCTTATCATTCACGTTGATCTTACATTCTGTTCTTTCTTCATTTCTTTCAAATATCAGAACCTTCGTCTTATCTACATTCAGGTTAAGACCATTCATTTCACACCCATCTTTCAGAGTGGTGACCAATGCCTGCAAATTGCATTCTGATGATGCAATGAGCACTGCATCATCTGCATATAGCAAGCAATTGACCTTAAGGTAACCTACTTTCATTCCTATGTCACTATCTTTCACTCTTTGGAGACAACTATCCAAATACAAATTGAACAACCAAGCTGACATAGCGCAACCTTGCTTAACACCCGATTGGATGTCAAACCAGGGTGACATGCCAGCTCCTACTCGCACACAGGCTGAGTGATCTCGGTAAAGAGACCTTACAGCCTGTAGCAAGGGTCCGTTCACATTGTATCGGGACAGTATCTCCCATAACTTCTTTCTCACAACCCTGTTAAACGCCTTTTCCAAATCCACAAAAGCACAGAAAACCTTTTGGTTTAGGGCCAAAAACTTTTCCGTGATCATGCGGAGGGAAAAGATCTGATCTATACACCCTTTTCCAGGTCTAAAACCTCCTTGGGCCTCCCACAACAGCCTTTCAGATCTCTCTTGCATTCTTCTCGCTAAAATTTTAGCATAAACTTTACCGCCCAAGCTAATCAAACTGATGGCCCTGTAGCTTACACAGTCTATCTGTGAACCTTTGCCTTTATACAAAGGTACGATGACTGCACTTCGCCAATCATCTGGGACCTCCCCAAATTTCCAGCATAAATTGCAAAAAAAGCAGAAAAAGTCCAAGACGCGTGGCCCACCATATTTGATCATCTCGGCAGTAACTTCGTCTGCTCCAGTAGCCTTACCACATTTCAGACTTCGAATCACGCTCTCTACTTCTTCCAAACTGATTTCACCATCGGCTACATATTGACTCAACATTACGCTGGTAGTCATGACCGAGGCGTCCTCACGTTCATATTTTTCGGCAATTATTTTTGATTATACAGAGAAGCATAGCGGAAATAGTATTATACCTACATGCACACGGTGAAATGAATAAGGTCTTATTGCATTTATTGGAGCACAGTCATAAGGAGAATCAGTGTGATTATAACCAAATATAGCTGAACATACGTTCATAGAGCTACATTTGGTTCTACCGATCCTAACGATTCCACTTTAAAATGTAAAATATGTAAATATATCAATTCTGACCAATTGTAAGATAGTCGTTGGTAAACTGTGTAAGGTTAGGGTAATAACTAATCTCGTTGTTCTATGTTACGGTTACGCACAATAAGTTATTAGGTGTAGATCAATATTTAGGATAATTATATAGCACACTTTATTTTATTTCCAGAATACGTATCAGTATCAAGAATATTTATAAGAATTTGAGTAAGTTAGCGGTTCAAAAATTAACCTTAACCTAACTTAACGTAACAGTTACAAAATATCGATAACGAATACTATCACTATTCGGTATCGATATTTTGAAAAAAAATGTCAAAGAAATATAGCTCTCGATACTTAAATTCCTACGTCTAAAGTTGCTTACATAAGAGTTTCTATGCTAACGTCAAACCAAACAAGTCAGTGTATCAAGGGTTAGTTATGAGAGTGCACTCGAAGTAAACATCGTCACCCTCCTCTATTTCATCAAGGTTCAGATGGGAACCCATCTAGAAATCTACTATTCGAACATCGGTTACAAAAACAAAGTTATATCGACGGATTCATTCCATATTTTCAATTTGGTCAAATTATTTTTTGTATCTGCTGATTTACTGGATTTCCTCAAAATAATATATTAAATTGCTTAACTTTCAGGTTTGGGGACCAAATATTATAGTGTGAAGTTTTATTAAGTAAGCTGTAACGTTAATTACGTTTACCAAAGGTAATGTATTTTGAGTGCTGATTGTGGACTCACATTATTTAATTATAATCATAACGTTAACTTCAGGCCTTAGTTAGGGAAGAAATGTAATTACATGAATTTTATATTTGTAGATATTAAATTAATGTTAAAAAATACATTTATAGAGAAACTTTAATTTCATAATTAGGCTCTGCTAGGCATGAGCCTAGCTATCCTTTTTTATTAAAATTAGACAAACCTTATTGATTACTGATTTTCGCTCAATGAATTTCAGAAGAAAGCTCTTCCAACCAAACGAAAAAAAACATTAAGATCGATCAAAAATGGTTTAATTCAAGTTATTACTATTTTTTATGTCTTTAACTATTTAATATTTTTCGTCGTACGTGTCGGCGAATAAAAGCTTGGGTGATTTATCCTAAAATTCAACAACTAAATGATAAATTTATTATTCATTATCATTCAATGAAAAATTATCAAAAAATGTCTACTATTATATTAAAAAAAATAATGCGTAATAATTTTTAAGGAACCGAAGAAATTTTGGATTTTATTTCGGGATTTGATTTTACTATTTATGAAGTTTGCTCTAGATATTCAGATTGTTTATTCGTAAAATATTTGACAGATACAACAGTACAGTAAACTCTGTGACAGAAAATTACGAGTATATAACTATATTTTGTTTTTGCCGACTAAAAATATCTAGAGCGATCATTATCATTATATAATGTACAATAACTTATAATGTACATTAAAACTCCAATTTATTTATATCGCGGAGTCTGGTATGCCTTTGTTCTCAGCGCGACAAGTTAGATATTTATCGTTGTCCTCCATGCTTGTACTCGTAACTGACTGAAGACTCAGCATTCTTACGCTAAGCTTCGTTGGTTTCGGATAACTATAAAATACAAATTTGTTTTAATATACATACTTTTTATTTTAAGATTAACCTTTTCTTGTAGTTACTTTTCTATAAATAATAATGATCCATTTTCAAGAAAGAAGAGAAAAAGCTTGAGTTGTAAGAAATAATATAAACTACATAAATAATTCTAAAGAAATATTCGTATTTCTTCCACAATAAAAATATTTAAAAAGTATTATGTTTGTATTAGAAAATTTAATTACAAAGTATTTTTTTATAACTAGTTATAAAATTTTCCTGACGGGAATAAGGATCTTAGTTATTCTTAAGTAAATAGGTGGTTTGAGATTTAATTACATGTTTAATTTGAACAAAAACTTTAATTAAATGATTAAAATCTGATACTACAAATTTATAACACTGAATTTTAATAATTATAAACTACAATAACTTATTTAATAGAAAAATACAGCGCAACAAATTACTTATGATAACAATATATACATATATCATGACTGTTAAGGAACTCATTGAATAAAAAAGACATCATATTTTAGAAGAATAAGATAAAAGACAAAATGGCGAGAGAAAAATGTTTAAAAGAATCTTAAGAGAAAATAGCATAAAGGACAAGGGGCTTACATTTTCCGCCATCCGTATGAGTTGTCTGTTCTTCTTCCCAGAAATGACAAAGACGGCATGTCTTGTTTTGCACTCCACTTTATATCTTCTATCCGCTGATACTTGCTTTTCCTTGGTGAGTATGTTCAAAGTTATTGAACTCACTGGCGGCAATTCATGTTTTATATTCTAATAGAGTTTAAATGAACGATGAACATATTATGCTGAAATTTACCTGTCGATTAATTAATTTTGTTAACAAAATGTTATCTTGCTATTTATAAAAATATTATAGTCATAAAATTCTTTAAGTTCTTTTTATATTAAATTTAAAATTCCTGACAATTAGGTTTTCTCAAAATTTTGAATAATTTTACTTTTGATCTTAATTATTAGAAAACAATAACAGGATTTCATTAGCAGTATAAGACCAAAAAATATATATTTGATTATGGTATATCATTTTCTGGATAGTACATAATATTAATGTTATGGTGACAACATTAATAAGTACTTAATAGATTAAATAATAGGTATAAAAAATACATTGTTATATAATTTAAGCAACAATGACTATATTTGAAATTTATATCCCGTAATAATAAAATACCAAGAATCTTATTAAATATAATTTTACACCAGATAATGGTGACTGACATGGGTGGTCGTAGTGAACAGATCTATGTATATAAAGAGTGTTAGGTTCATAACCGAACAATGGAGGTCGTTATTTATATATTAGCTTTGGATTAACATCAAAGTAACCTTTGATACATTAAATATATTAAATATAGCAAAACTTAAATTAAAACAATTCAGAGTACTCTATACGAAAAACAGTTTACAGCTTACAAAATAAGTAATTCGTTTAGTTCAATATTAAAAATCAAGTATGTAACAAACACATTTTCAAACTAAATTTAAATACGATCTTTTTGCTACAGATCGCTGCAATACCAATAAAATATGTATTTCCAATAATATCTATATGATTATTAATATTTAGTATAGCTATAAAAAATACAGTCAAGTCGTATTCATTAATAAAAAAACATGTTTTTATTTGGGCTCCTTTACTCGCCGGATAATGATAATGAAATATAAAATACAACAAAACCTTTTGTTACATAAACAGACCACCACATACGTTATGATTGTGATATCTATACCGATTATGAAATCAAATTGTTCAAGTCAGGTGATAAGAACTGATAATAGTCTGTTATGTTTAATGATCTGATACAAAAATAACTCTTGGAATAAAGATGAGTGACTTTAGCTGAATAGACATTTTGAAGTACCACCTACTTAATAGTTAATCATTTCGTTTATGATAATTTATAGACGTTGCGAAAGGTTAGAGGAGTAATATTAAATGTGTATAATTCTATTGCATTACCTTATGCGTAACATGTAAAGATGTTCTCTACAAAATCAACATAATGAGGCTTATTTTTTTATATAAATACTACATCTTCAAGAACATAGTAATTAATGTTCTTAGTACATAAAATAGGCTATAACTGGTAATGATGTTTTAAGCATGGTGACTATCAGAAAATTATTTACAAAGTCCTTTATGGTTAAAGCGAAAATGTAGCATTTATTTTACTAGAAACTATTTTATTCAGAAGTTTGTGAAAAGGCTACAATTATTAAAGTGCCTGAAAGACTTATATATGTGAATATTGATTTTTCCCAAAACCTCACCTCCTTCAAGTTTACAATTAAGAAGTACATTGGATTCTTCATTATATGGTTCAACTAATATCATACGATCCCTTCTCTTTGTATCATATATGTGAGTCGACTCGGCGGTACTAAAATAAGATCATTTAAAGCTTTTATTCATAAAATTTTTATTCTCTATTTTCTAATCTGTATTCAATACCAGACAGATATTGAGAGAAATAAAACAAATTGGTTGTTTAATTTTGTGAAGTTACACTTAAAAATATAATGAACATTTTTTATATGATGGTTTATCTAATTCCTTGGAATAAATTATAATACATTTTTTCTGTAAACCACTGTCTATAATAAATCTATCTAAATTCTAAAAACAAACAATAAAAAAATAGCCCAATAGACAATTTTAACAAATATTTATTTTTGGCTAATGCTAATATAAAATAATTACCAGCAATTAAATACAATTAATCAAAAAAATACATAAGTTTTTCTAAACGGGTTCATGATTATTACTACCTTCTCATTGGTCGATTGTTCTGTGTCCATAAAAATATCGTAGTTAATGATAGGTAATCAAAGGTAAATATAGGTAATATTGATATAAAACACCAGTCTCTTAATAGAGCGAACCACAATCAATTTAGCTGTGCTCCATATTACAATAAGCCACTAATAGCAAGGTACTCCGCAACTTTGATTAAAAAACACCTTCTTAAATATATTTTTAATATAAAAGTCAGTAGAAATGTAAGTATTTTTCTCAATAGATTATACTTTTTATTACTTTATCAGGTGACATTCAAACCTTAAGATAACTTCTCCATAATTAAAATAATAAGTTAATTAAATTAAGAAAATAATGAAACTATATCTGAAGTATTTTTAGTAATTAAACTAATTAAACATGTCCGAGTTGGGAACCCAAGCGACAACTGATCGTAAAAGTAACTCTATATCAGCGCTGTTAAGAAGCTGAACTTACACACAGGAAATTGGCTTGTGACTGTTCTGCAGTGAACACGGATAGCAAAAGTTTCGTTTGGTTATACTTCTCCTAAGTAAATATTTTTTTGAAAAAAACATTTTATTGGCAAACATTATTATTTTATAGATTGCAATCAAAATGCTAGTCAGTTAACCTCTTTATAACTATTGTTACCAACAACTCAGCAGGTCACTTAGTAATTATAATCAATAACAGCAAAAAAGTAATGTCTCTTTAAGATATAAATTATGGTATAGTTATTTACATAAAAAAATAATTAAATTGAAGATAAAGGAAAATTATAATAATATTACACTACTTTTAACTATCCACCTCATGTTAGGCTCAAGGCTAGACAGTATAATATATGCTACAATTCAAATGTCACACTTTATAATATTTATCATATAGTCAAAATTTTATTTAATGCATTATTTTATTAATAATGCTAACATAAACAAATCCGATTTTACCATTTAACGACCAGGCAGAGATAAATGTTTTATCATCATTGGTATTCAAACTAATATTTTAGTATAATCAAAAGCTCTAGATAAAATCCACACATCATTGTTATAAATACTGTTATATATGTTACTTACGAGTAAAACTAGTAATATGATATGATATGATATTTTGCGATTCATTCGAATGAATAGCTAAAAATTGTTAGGATTTGTTAAAAAAAAATTATTGTTGATTGTCAAATGTACGAACTTAAGACAAATGTTACAAAATACGGCAAGAAATTGAATAGCAAACTATCTTGAACTAAATTGAACGGTAAACATAACAGTGGACTACCCCAAGATATCTGTTATAGTTACATAATTCTTTATAAAATATGGTGGGTTTGCAAAAAAATATTTTGCGATTTAGGGAGCCATTTGTCAAATATTAAATTTTAAATTAAAAATGAAATGGAAAACTGTCTCAACTAAGTATGCTTTATAAGTTGGCGAGCTATATTCGGTTATGTATTATAATTTTTTTTTACCGCTAATATAAAACTATATATCTTAAAAAGATCTACTAAAGGAATATATAAGTATGTGTCTCAATGTATCTATTCATTATGTGCAACTAAGGAACCCTATATTGCGCGTGGCCCGACACCCATTGGCTGGTTTTTTAATTAACTTAGTATCAATTAATTAAAAATACACATCGTATAACAAAAACCTTCAAAAGAAAAGGTAAAAACAACTTTTAACTTTTATCTTTTAAATGGTGACACAAACAAGCAATATTTTTCAATAGCAGAAAAAACTTCAGAAAATCATTGAAAAGGCCCCATTTAAAAGAAACCAAAGAAATTCAGAGCAACTTTCAAAGTTAAAAAAGGAAAACAAACGAAGGTCAAAGTTTGAAATACACTCGTCCGAAGCACTGTTGAGACAAACAATTTAAATAGTCGTAAAATTAACGTTACCAAATTATTCTTGGGTCTACGAAGATTTATTTCGTACATTTAGAAAGTAGATTATCTTATTTTTTTAATATGTATATATATGTATATTGTAGATAATATAAAATATCTTCAAACAAAAATATTTTTGCTCAGTCTTATATTCTAATATTTATACCAAAGAAAAACAAATTGGTAATGCAATCCTTTTTTAATTATCACTTAAATTTACACTCCATGTATTAAGGTAATAAAGTGGTTACTACGTACATTATTCCCATATTTTAGCTCTTTATTTTATAGTTATTTTAAAATATTGATTTGTATGACTATCAACTATTCCAACATATTATTTGATAACTTTATTAGTTTGGCTTTTTTTATAAAATTTTTTTGGATAAATTTTACAAAGAAACTTTATGAAACAAATGTAATTTAGCTAGTAAAGATCTAACTGAAATTTTAGTTTTATTTGTCTCAGACCCGTTACATACACCAATCAAAATATTTTTAAATGAACGTGGACACTAGAAGGCCGTTAGGACAAACAAATTGAATCTGGAAATAAAAAACATAAATGGAAGCTGAAACGTAGCGGGACACTGATTTGCAACAAAAATATACCTTATTTGGCGGAATAAAAAAGTAAAAATGTAATAGTAGTCGCAAAAATAAATTATTATGTTTCAATTTATCGTGTTAGTTAAACCGATACTAGTAACATATTATTCACACGTAACTTTCAAATTATAATAAATATTAAAAGTAGCTAATTTCTAAAATAATATTATGACTTTGAGTGAGATTAGCATTTTCATTAGGAAACTCTTTAAATCTTTTGTATAATAGTTTTCTATTTTAAAAATAACTTTACCATGTGAACATTGTTTGCCTTTTTATAGTCAACGTATAAAATGTATTTCAGACAACAAAATCACTAAGATGTAGCTGTACAGCATGTTTAAATTTTAAGTAAAAAATTATCTACCAATTACGTACAACCTATCTTTTTATAAACGGAAAGTATCGTTCGCCACTGTTTGAAAAAAATAAAATTCGTGAGATGTATTATCAATAACTTGGTCGTTATTGTTGGAAACTGTCTGTCGATGAAAAAGTAAGCATTATCAATGCACAAATTCTCAATCTTTATAATGTTTATGCTTCATCTAAACGGATAAGAGTTCGACATCTAACCATGCCTTGGCTTACAATCAAAACACTTACAATTTGTGCATTCGTTTCAATTTTTGCTTCCATTTATGCTCCCCTAGAATCGACGCTCTTGTATTGCACTAAAATATTTTAAACTGCCAAAGGACAATACAAGTTTTTATCATTAGTCCTTTTCCTTCCTTTCCTTCTTATTTGTATAGGTAGTTGTGTATGTGTATATCTTTCTATTTATGTGTATAAGTATGTAAGTATATAATTATATATATGTATATTGATACGTGTTATTTATGTTATGTGCTATGTACCACTACACCATATCAATAAATCTCCAAAAAACAAGGGTTTCTGGGAGAGATCTATTGTAAGAGATTAGTTACCCTTTTAGTAAATTCTCTTTGTTAAAAAGTCAGTATCACTATTTATGGTTCACAAATAAATAAATAAAATATTGATGATATTATATTATTACAGTCATTTCATTTATTGAATAAGTTTTTTAGTTAAATATATTAATATAACTTTTAATTACATGCCTGACCTGGCATGTAATTAAAAGTCAACTTATTAATAATAATCAATTTGATACATATATAAATATATTCCAATGTTTATATTAGATAGTTAAGCTTTAATCGTATACCGTTTTTCAATTACAATTTGCTATAAAATTATTATTATGTATACTATTGGATCAGAATTTTAATAGATATTTTACCTTAGAAAGGAAGCTATGACAAATGTTTGATTTATTTAACCCTGCTTAGAA
This sequence comes from Melinaea menophilus ssp. n. AW-2005, assembly GCA_918358695.1. Taxonomy (NCBI): domain Eukaryota; kingdom Metazoa; phylum Arthropoda; class Insecta; order Lepidoptera; family Nymphalidae; genus Melinaea; species Melinaea menophilus. The sequence continues at coordinate 3,334,242 of OU911046.1, read as the reverse complement.
GAGACCATAACCAATGTAATGTATGATGTTCAACATAAACATTAAAGATGTAATTAAAACTTTTAACAGTATTGAGACTTGTGGTTAATATTATGATTAATGTAATATTTATACTATTATAGGGCCTTTATGACTAGAAATATAATACAATTTATAGTGATTTTAAATATAAGTTGGTTCGTAAATTATATATTCAACTGTTTAAATAATGTATAAAAAATAAATATCAGAATTAATCAAGAAACTTTATTATGCTAACAATAAACTAATCTTAGAAGAAAAAGAAGAACATGTTGATTCCAAAAGTATAATACTAAATGGGATGCTGTTAAATAAATCAGTTATGTCGTAAACTGTAATCACATATACCATCCGGACTCACACCTAGTTCGAAATCTCACGGTATTTTTCGTTAACCCGATTTATAGATGGATTGGTTTAAGTAATGAGAAAAGGGAAATATTAACTTAAGAGTGAAATGAAGGATATTTTTAACCTCTTATTAAAAGTCATAGTGATGTTTTCAAATAGAAAGTTTGCTTAACAGCACTTACTTTTCACAAAGTGACAGGACACTGGAATAAAATCTTAACGTGGGTTAGGTTTTCTTACAAGAAACTGATTAATTGATTTATTTGATTAAAATTGTAATATTAGTTATCAACAATATGTTATTAAGATATAAACCGCTGTCTCCTTAGCCTTTTATCCTTTAGTCAAATCTTCCTGGATTCCCAAAGAATACTCTGTCAGCGAGAGGTCTTAAAGATAATGCAGGAGTTGATCTCTATAACGAAAGTCTGATTTCTAAAGGAAGTTTGACTGATAATAAAATTTCAGGTCGAATTATCACTTAAGCACTTTGAGATCAGAGATTAATGCTTTGACTTTTGGGTGTATATGTCTAACAAAAAGTATTCTAAAATAATAAGATAATAAAAGACTTTACAAGCAGGTGACATTAATTCAATTAAAGTTTATCAGAATCGACAATCATAATATCCGGATGGTATATGTATTAAAGTAAACTCTAAGGGATTTTTTTCTCATTTATTCAAAGTTTCACATTCAAATTTTTAGCTACACATATTCAAATACTTTTGTCCCAAAAAATTATTTAATTTTTACATAACCAACATCGTACAAAATGTAACTTATTGGTTAATTTTACGTGAGTTATTATTGAAGTTTCAACGGTACAGAGTAGAAGATAATTAAATAACACCGATTGATATCAAAATACATCTAGTGGAAACAATATAAAAATACTTAACAGTGTCGCAAACTGAATTGATCGCGCTAAAGTGTCGTTATTGAAAATGGGTTAAAGTAAGCATACTATGAATATTTACATATTCATGAAGCGTTAGTATATCACTGACTATGGAAAATTTTTAACTAAGACAGAGCAAAGTTCAAACAAAATATGTAATTACAATTAAGTTTTACCGAATAATTTATTTAGACATTATGAGATATGTAGTTGTTAAGAAAAAAATAAATTGTGTCTTCTAATAAATCACCCTACTAACCGAGGAAAATACTTGTTTAAGATTAATAATTTATCTTCTATTTAATATTTATTAATAGAAACAATATTGTAGGCTTATTATATGATAAAACATTTCTTAGTGTAAATATATGTGGCTATAAAATACAATATAAATGCGGTATAAAAATAACATTATACCTATTATAGATATAATGATATTCTAAATGGTTTACAGCAAAAAATATAACAAAGCGTAAATGAAAGCCATGTAAAGTACAAATGCTTAAAATATTTTTTTACATTATTTGTATTGTATTAAATATTTTTACAAATACCGAATATATAGTGCGGTTTTATATCGTCAGGGTTTCTTTAAATATATTGACATATATATACAGTATACCCCGCCCACCGTGGAGATAGATAAATAAAATACAATAAAAAAAAGAATAGCTTTCCACGCGGTCCTGTGTATACATGTCAGTTCCCACCTCCTCAGTAAATTTATTGAGGGGGTGGGTTTCTACAGACCGCTGTTCTACCAGTTTCATGCAAAAATCTAAGCAAACAAAAGAAAGAATTTTTATGGAGTAATAATTACAATATTCATGATGTTTCCAGCTGGGACGGGTGCCGGGTTGGTTATTTAAGTTCATTATTTATATTATGGTTACGTTTTATTTGGTTCGTTTCTTATATAATAGATAATGGAAAATTAATCAAATATTTGCTATTTATATATAATATAAATAACTAACATTTTATTTTATATTTTAAGCTTAAGTTTTATTGGAAATCAAAACATCTGCATTAATTTATAGAAAAGCTTAAATCGAAACATAAGACAAACATTTCGAAATCACATGCAAGTGTCAAATAAATATAACTGTAAGCCGTGTTGCTCCACTGATAATAATGTTAATTCACATATTCTTAAATCAATAATGTATCCATCCTCATGTCAAGTGATGCTCACCGGGATGATGATCAATGGTGAAAGAATATCATATATTCACAGTAAGGCAGTAAGGCAGTTCAATGTCGCTTACAATGAACTATATGTCTTTGCAAAACTTTTTACTAATTATACTCGGTTGCCTAATTTAAATTTAGAGTTGTCTTATTTGATGATAGTTTTATATTTTTGTTCATAGTTTTGCAGACTTTCGTTTAGAAGACAGATAACATTAAAAACATGCAACAACCAAGCTGAAAATTGCCTATTAATGTTTAGGCGTGTTAAGCTTAGTTAGATAAAAATTTTACACATATTTATAGCCAATTTTCATTGAGTGTTATATATAATGGAACACAAATTAAACAATTATAATTTCTTGCATTTAGGAAACAAAATAATATCTTAATATATAAAACACAAAGACACTCACTGACTCATTCATCGCCCTAAAGCCCAAACCGTAATTCCTAGAAAGCTGAAATTTGGACACAAGACTTCTGACATATTGAATAGGTGCAATGAGAAAGGATTTTGCAAAGGTCCAAACCGTTCCAAAAGTTACAGCTAAAAAACTGAAAAAAATATAACGCGCCTGTTTGATACCTAATATGGTGGTGTGGAAATTCAAACAAAATATTTGATCACTTTCGCCTTCCGTTGCGAAGTATGGGTAACCTGCTAGTTATTTATTTTATATTAAGTCCAGTTGATTCAATCACCAAAACCCGAACGACAAAACATTGTAATTCCAAACAGACCCCAGACCTTTATCTCATACAAGACCGCGCGAAGTTTTAGAATTAGGAAACGTTTTGCGTATGGAAACATATGATCGAGTAATATTGAAAACCAATTTACGTGAAAAATACTTCATTATGACTTTAATCTGAATATTAAGTAATATAGCTCGAGCTTTAGTTACTTGCCATGTTATTGTTATCATCTTGATGTTAATAAGGATTCTTTAATTTGAGAATTTAATTTCTAGATAATATGGTTTCGATGATTAGTTTTAGGTATTTTTTTTATAATTGAGCAATGATCCTTCGTGCCATATATCAAGCCAGTAATAATCAATACAAACAAGGTGATCACGTTTCGGCTTACAGAAATATTAAATGCATCAGTAGTATTAGGGACTAACGGTGTCAGCGAGATTTGATACCGTAAACCGTTATTTAGCGATTTTAATGAGTCCTGGAATATCCGCTTACAAAATGATCCAGATTATTATTATATTGTATAAAGCAATCTTAATATTTTAATGAAATCCCAGAACTGATCGCACACGTCCAAAACTTTCAATTTCGAAACAATTGTCAAGTTCTAATCTCGTTAATTAATATTGACTGCTTCAGTTTATCCGTAAAGCTAAATAAATTGGTTTTCCACGGTTTCTTATTTTAATATAATTTTTAATCGTTACAAACGTTAAATGAAATACGCCGACATTAGAATAAATGGTTCGCATTGAATCTTCCACAACTATTGCAGTTAATAAAGCTAATAAAAATAAATTAATAAAGCTAAACCTGAGAATGTAATTAAGTTAAAAGTTACTATTTGGTATTTCCTTGTACAATACATTAACCTTAATAGCTCAAAGAATTCACAAATACTCTAGCAAAACAATACCCTTATTTTAGTTCATTAACCCAGCTTCATATACACCAATGTAATTAAAAATACATGGAAAATATATGACATGACGCTAGCTTATCTACATAACCTTCAAAGAGATTAAATTATGTAAATTCTAGTAGATTCTAGCGCTAATGGTTGAGATGTTTCGAAGAGTTTATTGCGGAATTACTTCTTACCATGTATGTGACTTCAATAATAATCGGCAACATATTTATATCACTACCTGGAACAAATATTCGAAAAATAAATAAAACTCACTTGAGTAAATAAGAAAAATACGATATTATAAAATAAAACATACATCCAAATAATACTAAACTACATAACATTTTCAACTCCAAGCTGTAAGATAATTAATATTTCTGAGTAATTAGTAATAATACTTAGTATTTTAAAAAAAGCCTCAGCTTCCCAACAGTAAAGTAGATTTTTAAAATCAACTCAGTTCACACTACGTTAACAGACATAACCTTAACAGACACCCTGACATGAACAATTATCCGTTGAAGAAATAGATTAATCAAGCAAAAACATTGCTTAGAAAACGCCGCAAATAAATTTTAATCTCCAAATCGATTTATTGTTTTCGAATATTATAAAATAATTTGAAAAATTCGCCAATACCAAATCATATAAAATACTTTTCAGAAATTATTTATCTACGTTGCCAACTCGGAAATTTAAGAAGTTTATTACAACCTTGTAAGGTGCAAGTTACAATTTACATAAATTTAGAAAATTAAATTATTTAGTGCTACTAGTACTTAATAAGAAAAAAAGTATTGGTCATGGCTTTTATCCGCTGAATTATCTTAAAAAAATATCAATAATTTTCATTCCTTTTGGAAGGACAGCGTTTTATTATGATTTTAAATATTACTACCAGAATATTTTAAGGTATTATAACAAAAGTGTAATATGATTATAATGGTAATTACGTAAAATGATTGATATTTAAAATATTGTTATAATATTGATATTTATATTGTAAGAATAAAACTATGAGTGCCAAATAAAAATACTCGGAGGCGGATAAAGTATTAACACTTAGTTATCATTAATTAGCTTCAACTGTAAATTGAAATAATTATTATAATTCTTATTGTTTAGTTGCATTTTATATTACATTTGCTTTCACAAATATCCTTTATTTCACGAAAAACGCTTCAAACTTTTTTTAATATTACATGAGTGCAGCAAGTCCTTATTTTCTAAAACGTCAAGCAACTCCAGTTATACTTCATATAAATCATGACATCTTCAAATTAAATATTTTTTAAAAGCATATTTTCGCTGGCGTTATGATCTCATTTATTCCAAACGTGACTCATGGAATCTTGTCGAGCTCACCAAAAACCTCTCTGTTTAAAATGGTTAGATTAGATTATTTAATACAAATGAAAATTTAATATTATTTTCCCCATAAATATATAATATAGTGTTAAAATATATTAAAGTAATTGTACACGATAAAATGAGGAGACTATCAAAAACTCTACAACGTCTACTAAGATTTACTCCATCAAATTTATTGGCGTCCGAATTGAACATATCTCTTGTCTTATGAACCACACATAAAGCGGATTGGGGAACGTGTGTAATTTATTCATAATGACGCTCAATTACTTCAACGTTAATCCTTTACACGAGTGGCTGAAAAGAATTCTTTTTATTAAGCTTAAGAAAATTGACACTTTTAACATCAATCATTTTGTATTTACAAGAAACTTTTCTTTTGAAAAATATTTAATATATTTTTGTACGTATGAATCAGATCTTTGATATGAATTGGTCAAATATTTTTAAATTTTGTTGTTTGCTGAAAGTATATTTATATACTTTGATAAGTTAATATTATTATCTTATACCTAAATAAATATCCATCCGCAATTTAATAACAAATTTGACCAGGATGATAATAATTACCTACTTTCACTTGCTATTTAATTTGATTACTATACAATATGGATTAAAAAAAGTATCATACATGATATTGTAGATTAATTTGTTCATTGCCAAATTTAAAAATGACTACTGTTATTATGACAAAGGAAGGAAAATCTGCGGTTGTTGTAATTTATGATGGTAATTAGTATTTTGGTGTGGTTTTGTGGTTTTAGATTACCATAAACTAGTAGATATATACTAAAACTTAGTTTGACTATTTAGTGATCATTCAACCCGAATAGAACATGTAAAATTTATTTGTAACAATCGAATGATGAAGAATTAGTCCAAGTAACTGGTAATTAATTATTTAAGCTAATAAATTAGATTTAAAAGTATGCTCACCAAATAAGGATTAAGTATCAAGTAAGATCGATAAATATCATATACCTAACATTTGCAATACAATAATTGGATTGGAAAATATTGAAGAACTAATGGCTGAGTTTATTAGAAAAGAAAACATATTAGCTTTGATTCATAGTTCTAGTAGCATAATTTTTTAATAGAACTAAGTGTTTTAAAGATATAAAAGTTAAGAAATACATATAATAAGGACGAAACTAAAGATTTAGAATTGAGGGAATATTATAAAACCGGCATACTTTTATACAAAAAAAAACAGATTGTAACAATTTTTAAGTTTTCAATAATTTCTATAGACATCTACGATTTCTATAAACTATTTCCATTGTCCCTAATAAAATCTAAAATATCCTAATACCCCCCTATCCTTTCATTGCAATTAACGAGAAATTGTTCTTATAGATGGGGCAGAATGTAAAAAACTCAAATATTAGTTCCTCTGTGAAATGGAAGTAAATCAAAACAATAGAAATTTTAAAATGTAATTGGAGTCTATGTTCAGAAGTTTCTTTTTTTCTTTTTAGTTATTTTATTTTTTTTTTTGTTTTCTTCTTAAGATATTTTTATCCTTATATATTCTATCAAGGCACTGGACGAAGACAATGGCGAGTGCTTTTTTATAGTGCTACCAAAACTTAAAAAAAGAAAGCGGTTCCAATTACACGGTCATAATTGAATTATTGAAAGCTTGTATCCATACTGTATCCTGTGTATATGGACATCCAAATTATTATTTTTCTTCGCATCTATAATTCAATATTTTGCTAACGTTAAATGACGGAATCACTTTCAACACGACCACACAAAGAAAGTGGTTGGTATTTATTAACACTTCAGGATTGGAAAGTTCCCTCGTAATAATCACGGTATATTTATTTTGCGTTCCTTAATATTATTAACAGTATTTTGAAAAAAGTAAGGACACATTTTAGGGATAAATGTTGCTAGTCGCATACGTAATGCGACACATAATAAACAATAAACATTTTGAAAAATAACAATAATGAAGTCCTTTGTTACTACTTATATAATATATTTTAATAATATAAAATTTTCGTGAATAACAATAATTTCTAAAAGATTATTAGTACCAATACCAATTTACTGGGCCACAAGATAAATGGCATAATCTCTTTGTCCCATAAAAATATAACGGAGGAAAAAAGAATTAAAAAGACTATAACTCAACTCCTTTCTGGAGTAAGTAAACGATAGGGTGAAACATTGCACCGTAGATCATGTTGATTCAATTATCTCTTCTTACATATTTATCAGATAGTAGAATACTTTATTATTGTTATTGTATCTTTATGGATATAAACTGATACCCGGGAATTCGTATTTATTTTAACAATATTTTATCTTCAATGTGATATATTCCATTCTATATTGTTTTTAATTTATATCTTATTAGGTCGTTTGCCAATTTTATATTTATTTATGCATGATAATGACTTTGATCTAAGTATACGCATCGAAAAGATATCACTTTATTTTCTTAAATCATTGTTTTTATATGGTTAATCCACACTTATGTCAATTGTATGATAAACCATATTTACTACTTTTTTGTGGCGCGGTCCCAATAATATTTCCGATATCCATTTAGTTTATATTTACATATATTTGTATAAAATTTTCTTTTAAATTTGAATAATAAATCATTGTCGCATGAGACTTAACATATCACTTTCTAAGAAATTTATTTAAGTTGTACTTCTTTTTTTTTATTGCGTAAATTTAATGTTTATAATAAATAAATATTTGATATCTTTCTTTGACTTAAGTGTAGCAAAAATTTTGTTTAAAAATAGTTACATTTACTTTTGTACCAAATGTTTTATCGATTCTCGTAAAAATAAGCCATCACAATTTTATATTGTCTGAGAGATATAATACTTTATTTATTTATTTATTACTACATTTAGAGAACGTCGGGTATTTGTTTCATAAAATATATTTTTTTCGTCTGATTAAAATGCCTTATTAGAATGCTTATTAGAATACTAGACTTAAGACCAAAAATATTATAAATTTAGACTACCACTAGACTTTGTATTATATTACTTTTATTCTTTAATTTGTTGTTCATATTTCGTCCCCATATTTCTTCGTAAATTTGTTAAATTGTGTAATAGGCTCGGGAGAGTTCCACGAATGTATATCTTTTTCTTGTATATCTATTCATTATTAAAATACGCAGTCATTTAATGTCTATGTATCTTAAAAATCAATGATACAAAATAATTTATTAAAGCAGATACGAAAAAAAATATTATGATCCAATTTCTCTTTTTTAACTTTATCTTTAGTTCGTCCGTGATATTTTATTTTCTTCTTTTACACTGATACAACTTAAATTATTTTGCTATTGGAAAATACTGCTACAGTATCATAAAAAAGGAAAGGGTAAGCGAAGCCAGACATTACGAGAAAAACAACAAATTTATTACAAGACAATCAATACCTACTATCCTTCGTCTATAACGATGCTTTTACTGTTTGGAAGGACATGAAAATTTAATTACAACAACAACTTGGGGAGTTGCTAAGTAATGCAGTGTTCTCTTTTATTACTTTAACCAACGAACCGTGATATAAATTGGCTTCTTTTGATCGATTTACGAAATATTTTCAACTGTTACTCCATTATTTTTGTGGGCCTATAAAACTAATCTTTATTTCATTTTGACACTTTGACTACATAATTCATAAATTATTCTTCGAATTCTTAAATTAAAGAATTTATTTGAAAAATTGGTATACCATTGTATAGTAATAGTAAACTTCAAAATTACCTTCCGTTATTTCTCTTTATACCAATATTCTTTAATAATATGATGTATTTAAAAAACATAATCCCTATTATAGTTTTCTACAGGGTGGGCCAAAAATTTTTGCAAATAGCAACACTTGATTTCTCTAAAACCGTGAGAGCAAGGGTCGCGCGGGTGGCGGGGAATTGTGCGTCGTTTAATGCAATTTTAGTCAGGATGGAGCGCTTCACGGGACAACAGCGTGCTTTTGGCGTAAAACAATTTTACAAAAACAACGATTCCTACGTTACTCTACGACGCCTCTTTAGAGTTGAATACGGATTACAACGTGTAAGTGAGTGTCCAAGTGTTAATTTAATTAAAGCTTGGGTTTAAAGTTTGAGCAAACGGGATCTACAACGAATATTAAACAAACTGGGCGACCACGTTCAAGAAGAAGCGAAGAGAACATTCGGGAGGTTGAAATTTCTGTAAGGGACGATCCAAAATCATCTACGCGTAAGCGCTCGGCGGCTCTTGCTATACCAAGAACTAGTCTGCGGCGAATCTTGCATTTGGACCTTAAACTGCACCCATATAAGCTTCAAATTGTACAGGAGATGAAACCAAACGATTACATTCAACGCAAGTTATTTGCTGACACTATACTGGAGCGATTCTCTAGCCTTGAGAATGTATTGTTTACGGACGAGGCCCATTTTCACATTAATGGTCACGTAAATAAACATAATTGCCGATATTGGAGCACGGAAAACCCTCACTATAAACACCAAAAGCCTCTTCATTCACCAAAAACGATAGTGTGGGCTGCCATATCCGCAAAGGGCATAGTCGGTCCATACTTCTTTGAAAATAATCAAGGAAATAACGTAACTGTGAACTCAGTGGAATACGTGAAAATGTTGCGAGAGTTTTTGACACCACAGTTGCATGAATTTGAAGGATACAATAGCTGGACTTGGATGCATTAAGATGGAGCAACATGCCATACATCAAACGTGACTTTACCGGTGGTCAAAGAAATGTTTCCTAACAAATTGATTTCTCGCAGAAGTGATATCCCATGGCCTCCCAGAAGCCCGGACCTTACACCTTGCGATATTTTCTTGTGGGGATATCTAAAGAGTCGAATATACCTTAATAAACCGACGACCATATCCCAATTAAAAGAAAACATCCACGAGGAGATAGCCGCGATTCCTCGCAGCATGTGTCAACGAGTTTTCCAAAGTTTACGTAGTCGATTGCAGGAGTGCCAACGACAAGACGGAGCACATCTCGACGATGTTATTTTTAAAAAATAAATTTTAATAAATGATAATTACGTTAAATAAATCATAAACAAAATAACATTTGTACTTTTATTTCTAGACATGTTTCAAAAGTGCAAAAATTTTTGGCCCACCCTGTAGATTCTAATCGATGTTGTACACATCGATTTGCTAATCTGGCTAAACCTTAAGATTCGTTTCCTCCCAAATGGCTTACAAAGGCCGCTGAAGTAGTTGAATAAGTTTTGAGACTAGGTTAAAAAGAACTTGATTCTAGATATGTATTAAAATATTTCATATAAAAAAGATAGCTAATCAGACCTCCAAACGCCTTCATGAAATCTTAAATAGCAACCCACAGGAACGAGAATTGTAAAAAAATAATAAAAATACAAATATAGTCTTAATTAAGATTCAAACATAAGCTGTTTCAAAAACCACAAACTATATTTAAACATAACGACCACCTCGAAGTTAAGTTGATACTAACCTATAAAATTTTACAATTATTAACCAAGCTCTCGCCAAAACACATCTTAAAGTAATTTGGAATGAAAGGTTTGCTTCTTCTTTGATGCTTTTTTTATGTTTTCTTATGCATATTAATGTTTGTTAATTACTGGTGAACAACATTTATTACCTTATTATAATTACCTTGTTATAAAATGACTATTAAAACTATTATTTGATTAAATCCTTAATGATAGATAGATGATTAAGATTAAATATACATTTACTCTAAATATTATGATTTAATAGTAAAGTACTTGTAAGTAACAACTACTTAAAAATCAACTCAAATAATATATAAATAAATAATCCAATGTAGTCAGAACATCGCAACCAGTCAACTAGTCTAGTTTTAGACATTGCCAATGTAAATTATCAATTTGGCCAAACGCAACGAATTCCCAAGCAAAAGGTGTTATAGATAATTTATTCACTGTTCAATATTCATGGGACCGAAATACAAAATTTATTATGAAAATAAACTTGAATTTATTGATAACAAAACTTTTTTCGACTTTTTAATGCTCTCTTTATATTTTAAGTGTTAGTTTTAATGTTATAATGTATCTCATTATAAAACTTGTAGAATATTATTGTATGAACTATATTGATGGCAGCTTATTATTTTCAGATATTTTTGTTTTCCTTTTACAAAAGAAATATAGAGTTTTTCCTTACATTAAAAAAATATACCAGTATCTTAAATTCAATAACAAATATGAACTTATACAAAATGATATCCAGAACAATTTATGTTTAAGAATATGTAGCCACGTATATCTTTTAAATAAGCATATTGGCAGTATGTAGAATATCTTAATTTTCCTATTTAGAAAAAAAAAGTTTCAAATGGAAAAGAAAGCCAGAATTATGATCGTTGGTACATTATAACTATGGTAACTGAAAAAGACACTATTAATTATTGTGTTAAAAGGCACGATGCAACTGTAGTTAATAAAATAGCTGTGAAATAAGGAAGGCTAAAAAATTAGGAATTATATTAACTTCGCCTGCTGAAAAGCATAAAAAGGGGGTGATTGTTGATAGAATGTTGCAAAACCATAAAGATTCTGGACAATTGACCGTTTCCGACGGACAAAAATTTCATTTGACAATGATTGTTTTAATAGTGATGAAAAATAATAATTTTTGCGTTGAAATAGTGGTAAGTCTTATCATTCCAATGTAAGTTAAATTTTACCTATATATTCTAGAGTCCCTCCCACCCAAATTTTGGTTATAAATATGAAGAATAGACTATTTTATAGCCTCTCGATGCCCTCTCGTTACTCTTTGATATAAAATAGTAATAGAGCTATAAGCTATAAAAAGTTTAACAATAACCAGTATTGTGGGAAAATAATTTTATGGGAAAAGAATTTTATCGCACTTCTATACAAATAGCCAAAACAGGACAGCACTATGCCTGATAAGGATTTTATTTATTTTCAATTATGGTAGTGTCATTTTTTTAAATATTATTAATTAGTTACTATAATGTTAGCAACAATGGTCAATTTACACAACACTGTATCAAGAGAGAAAAAGAGATGACATCGATATTTGCCTATAGCATCTAATACTTATTACTATAGTAGAGATAGTACTTTTGCGACAAATTATTTAAATCTACAGTGGTTATTAGTATTACCTTATTCATAATTTTACTAATTAAATATAAATTTATTTCCATCGATTTCATGTTTAAATATATTTCAGACCTGACTAGATACCGAAATGATGTGATGACCAGAAGTATAAAAATTGTATAAGTAATTGAAGAAACGAATCGCATTTGTTTTATCAGTGTACCTATTTAAAGAGTATTGTGAATACATCTGGAGACTAAGATACGTAATAAATGTAAAATAAAAGATTAATTTAATTACTTTTTTATTTGAATGGGATATAATTAATATTATAAAATAAAAAAAAAATATCCTCAATACTTCTTCAGAAATAACAATTACACAGGCACACAAAAAAAAATCATGAACCAGAGGGGAGACCCCATTATTCTTAGGTTTTTGGGATCGCTGAAACCGAATATGACAATAAAAACTAATTTTAAATGCCCGTTTTGCCGCTAGCACCCCCTTACTACCTCTTAAGGAGTGAAAATTGAAATTTTTGTATAAAATCAAGATAGATGTCTCTTTCTACGTTTTTTGGGATGCTGAAACCGAAAATAATAACTAAAAATTATTTTAAGACCTCTATAACCCATCAACACTTTCTTACTACCCCTTATGGGGAGTGAAGTGTTTCATTTTTGTATAAAATAAAGATGAATGTGTATTTCTATGTTTTTTGGTATGATGAAACCGAAAATGACAACCAAAAGTGAATTTGATACCTCTTTTACTCAATACCACCCCCTAACCACCCCTAACGGGGGGGGGGGGGTAGTTTCAATTTTGTATAAAATCAAGGTGTATGAAGAAATTTTAACGATTTACAGTAAATGACATGTTTATCAAACTAGTTTGAGGTTACTCTTAGCTCTTATATTAGAAATTCAAATGCTTTATCGATCAAAAGTATCTGATATATATATATTCATAATTTAATTCTACTCTTAGCGTATCCCAGGAACAACGGTGTGGACGTAGTAGATTTCTGTTCCCTTTTGGGGTGCTGGATTAAAGTGTGTCCCCTTGCCTCTCACTATTCAGCGTCTACCTGTTTCTACGATAACGAACTCTCTTGTTGTCAAAAGTTCTTCAAAGTGGTTTCCTTTTATTGGTTCTTTTCTGTTCTGGCAAATCTCTTTTTAAATTCCAACAGTAGTCTGCTAACATATTGACATCCCATTTACCCTGACAGCACTGTTCCATTGTCTTAAGATCCTGATGGAACCTTTCACTATTTAAAATTAGATTTTATTATCATATTCGGTTTCAGCGATCCCAAAAACTTAAGAATAATGGGGTCTCCCCTCTGGTTCATGACTTTTTTTTTGTGCCTGTGTTATTTTTAATATTAATTAAATTATAAAAGCTTCAATGTTCAGATAAAAAACCTAAAATTAAAAAAGATCATGCTAATCTATAATAATAATAAACCTCACGAACAGAACAAACTTTTATTATTTTTGATTCTTCTCTCGGAAGTGAATAAAATCTATTCAGTGATTATAAACTGTGAGTAAAATAAAAAACATAATATTAAGATTAATATATAATACGTAAATGATATCTGAAACATCCGATATCCATACAGACATACCACCTATCTATGATATCTTTTTACAGTGGTGGTGTTATAATATCTTTATCAATCTGAAGTTATGTAACTTTAACATGGTAAAACAATTTATAAAAAAAGTGACGAGTGAAAATAACTCACTCTCAATATTGATACTCTTTATTATTTATCACCTTTAAATATTACTTAAATTAAATATTATATTATTATACATTTTTAAATATTTTTTTAAAGACCCGCTACTACAGTCTGTCTGTAATTTATTACAACAGAAGATTTCAATAAAATATAATACGTTTGAAATATTATAAAAAAAATATTTTTATTATTCTTGACATTATCACTTTTTATAACTTTATACATCGACAAATGAAAATGCGTTCCGTTTTGTCATTTTTATTCAACATTCAATATTGTATTTATTAAAGACGTAGACACTTCAATGAACCCTTTGTCAGTAAATAGAACAGGTAAGTTATGATCGCTTCTTCAACGAAATATTGGCCTGTTTTTTGTTGATAATATTTACTTAATATTACGTATAAAATAAGGTTGTTATTATTTCACCGTATAATACTACCCAATACTTTTTATTGATTTTAAAATATTGTATAATATTGTTCAGTATTCAAGTCATCGTGTCCTGATATAATAAGCAGACATATGCCTTTGTTCTTATTTTATACTAGCTGATTCCCTGATGAGCTGACAAATAATAACAAAGAATCGCAAACTATATGTGGGTTAATTGAAAATAATCACAAATTGTATGTGGGTAAATTAAAAATAATTACAAATAATCACATACTGTATGTAGGTAAATAGAAAAAAATCACAAATAATCACAAACTGTATGTGAGTTACGGAAGCCTTATCCTACGAATAAACATAGTGAGAGGCCAAATAATTTTAATTTCTACTGCAATGGAATGGGAGAAGGTAGGGAGCGGGGGGTAAACTTTGCAGTTTTTAGCTGTAACTTTGGTACGGTTTGGACCTTTGCAAAATTCTTTCTTATTGCACCTATTCAATATGTCAGGAGTCTTGTGTCCAAATTTCAGCTTTCTAGATATAACGGTTTGGGCTGTAGAGCGATGAATGAGTCAGTGAGTGAGTGTCTTTGTGCTTTATATATTAAAATAACAAACTTCAGATTTTTATAATAATATGTCTAATTGCTAATTAGTTCATTAATCTTTCATTTTCATAATGACATGTTATTCATAAAATATGCACATATTAGAAGTAGGATCTAAATATAAATAATAATAAAAAAATATTTCATTATAAAGTAATTTATTTATTTTTATTATTGTAACGCAATATTAAGAACACTGAAGTAATAGTTAAAGTATATTATATCTCAATATAATACAATTACACAAAAATGTTTAAAAGAGATAGATTAGTACCAATAGCAGACACAGTAGCAATTTCTTCTACAGCTGCAAGTCCTAAGTTGTGGCAGCTCTAGCTTTTTATAGTGGACCGCAAACAACTCTACTCTGCCCCACATCTAACTATCGGTAATGACGTAATACAAATTACTTTCTACTTCGAATAAAAGAATAAACTTGATTGACATACATTGCATAACAATATTACTCTAGTGATAATACTAAGAAAATATGAATTTTGTTAATTTTAATATTAATTATTTGTTAAAAGTAAATGCCGAAATTAAAAGTCTCGTGATTAAGACAGATATTTAAACGACTTAACGCTTCAAGATAACAATAACTTCAACTTTAAACTTCAGAATTAGCTGAGAATTTAACTCGAACCGCAAGACACTTTAAATTATTTAAAAGATGAAAGATAAAAGATTAAAGGAAGTTGATAAACTTAATTCAAAACAACATCATTTCGATTTCCAAATAAATATTTGTACTATAACTTCGTATTTATAGTACCAAAAAATACAGTATCGTTTCACTCTACGAATTGTGAATTTTAAGAATATTTATTTATAGGTAATAAATATTATATTATAGACATTTTAATACAAACTTCCAAAAATTCAAACACAAATACAACGTACTGCTAATGTGTTTTTATGATCTGCAATGAAGTCATTTTCGACAGCATCTTATTTTTTTTTGTTATATTTTCTTGTTTTGTTTTTTTTTGTTATTTAAAGCTATACGTTATGCTATGGCACATCATAAACAGTTCACTTATATCTTTTGCTTTGTGATACATATTTTGTAATCCCATCTGGTTGCATAAGGTTTGGTCCTCTTACACTTTTCTCAAACTCTTTTCATTAATAACTGTTAGACATTCTACTATATATAAAACTGAACAATATCATCCTTGAGTCAATCACTGTTGCTAATATAATAAATATTTTAAAAATAAATGTCAACACCATTTTCTAAAGCATAATAATATGAATAGTAGTATAATGTTATCAAAATTATTGCAACCTGAAAAAAACAGTTGAATAAAAAATAAATTGGCCATATTTTTTCATATTATTGGTAACAACTTTTAATTTAAATATTTATATCAATATAAAATGAACAATTTATTAATAATATACTACTAATAATATTACTGTTAGATATATACTTTGTTCCGGAAAAAGGAGTAATTACAAGTATTGGTAGAACGACACGACGGTTTCCTGGAAGTCACAGATTCTTATCTTACCCGTATTGATAAATTTTTCATTCCATATTTATTTGAAAATTTTAAATTACAAATATGTTACAGAAATTTTCAAATCAAAACTTAATATATATTTTCAACATTATTTAGAATATTTGTTGATAGATGCTAAATAGAGATCCGATGAATTACGTTTTTGTATTAAAAATATAAGCCATGCAATTATTTAAGTGCTATAATGTATTTCTATTTTAAACAAAAATATAAATAAGAAATATACTGTACTTGTTGAAGTTATAAGGGTTATTGTTATTTATAAAAATATATCATAAATGCATAATTTTTAAATTTACCTGATAATTACATAAACCTACCGAAATATAAACTTGCCTAAAAAGGAATTACAATTTATTTGATATAAACACAACATTTTATGATTGAATGAACACGTAATTGGACAAGTAATATGACCTGGTGTTAAAATATTTAAATTGTTATTTCATATCACAATATAATAATTTCATATAACTTATATTTTTAGTCAATAACATAATATGGTGGTAACCATATTAAGCGGAAGCTCGATAAAGAAATGGGTAAAGTTGACCCAGCGTAACATACTTAAAGTTATATTAAATTTAAGTGATTGAAATTTTAAGTGAATTACAATATTAATATCGTATTTTTAGACGTATATTTTACGGTTTCATAGAGACTTTTATCGGCGTCCCACTGTCTTTCCGTCTCTAATTATAATATTGTACTACTTCAGTCAGTATTTTGAAATAAGTTTAGTAAAAAAGTAAGTATTTATTTAATTAACGGTTGACAAAATGTCAGTTGGAAATATTATAAGGTATTGTTTTATAAAATTGATAAATAATTCAAATACCTTAGTATTATTAAACATACAACTTTCGTAATGTAAAACTAATATTACTGAATTATATTATTTATTTATCAATATAATTCAGATTTTTATTTATTATTACAATTTAGTGAAAAGATGTGGAAAGGTAGTTAAATTCAAAGATAAACCTAATAATAATATTCAGGTAGAAGATTTTTTTTAATGCATGAATAAGGCGCATGACTTCCAGTAAGGATCTACCATCATTTACCGGAAAAATAATAAAACCATCACTTTTATTATTTTGTGTTTTACGTTTCTTTAGGTTTCCGCAGTTATTGTTGTCGGAATAGTGAAATTACTTTGCATAACAATAAACCTCGCATGTTACTGTTTCGGAGATCCAATCTCGGGTATCTATCTACAGAAACAAATATTTTATATGATAAATTCTGAAATTCATACAGAGAAATATTTTATGGTGCTATTTAGCATGGAAGGAATTTTGAAATAACTGACTTGGTACTTGCAATTGAATAAATAATACAAATTAGTTAGATCGTTTAAGTGAACATTTAGTACAATTTTTTCCATGAATAATTAACCTTAAATCAAAATTAAGTATCATTTACATTGAAACATTTCCGGATTTCGATCTTACAAAGAAACCGTGATAGACTTGGATTGGTCTAATTTCTCGCTGTGGTCGTTTATTTGTTTTTATGTTTATGTTATTACATTTATTTATTAAAACGAAACCAGTTGTTGAAACGATCCTCGCAAAAATATAAAAACGAATATTATTATAGTTGTTATGTATTGTGTTTTTTAAGTAATATAACTTAGATGGAGTACAAGTACCCTACAGCTAAACATTATGTTCCGAAAAATTTAACAGACATCGGATTAAATGGTACATTTTTTAAGTTGTTACTGATTTTGTTAGAGTACTAGAATGAAGCAAGTATTATATATTTATTGTAATATAAATTAGTTTGGTAATAATGTTTGCCTGTTTGTTCCGGTTTATATTTGTTTAGGACGAAATTAGTTGATTCCGAAACTATAGCAAATATTTGTAATACAAAGCTTTATGATTAAATAATCATAAGCGTATGTGATGGAACGTAACATTAATAAATACATAATGAAGTATAAATATAAAAATTAGTTAAAGTTAATTTCTTTCTTTAATTTTACAAATAACAGGCTGATTTTAAGTTAATGCTACAATTTTAATGTATTTTATACAACCATAGTTGAATAAAAAATATAACTATGAATTAATTTTATTTTTAGTTTAACTTTTTTTCTCACTAATATTTTGTTTTTCACTGGATTACTGTTTTTACAAATCATGGTAGAATAACGTTTTTTGTTTCTTTAATCTTATTTAGTTAGTTATTGTACCCACCGATTTCAAAGTATATTATATATTTATTTAATCATTGCCCAATTTTAAAGCGTCATATTATGTCAATACTTCCTTTTCATAATAATGATTAGCTATGAATAGCAATATGACATAATGTGTACTTCGCCTTGAACTTGTCTGTTTCTTTACGCAATTATTAACTTAATTAACACTTTGATTTAATGTACTGTTAAAATGATAACTTGCCTGAGATTCTTACTTCTCATTTTTTTCTTTATCACATTGACTCTCTTACTGTTAATCCAGTTAAAACTATGGAACGCTCTTGGGTGTGACATTAGATGCCTTTATTAAATACATACATTTAAAAGCCGTCTTTTCGCCGAATCACATACATTTAAAAGCCGTCTTTTCGCCGAATCACTTTTTGTCCCTTTAGTATTTGTAATATTAAAATATATATGTATCATATAGTTATGGTATGTATAGTATAGTATAGTTTATAATAGCATATTTAATCTTATAGAATTGGTATATGTAGAGGTAGTATGTATATATATGTGTATGTATTACTGAATAACATATGTATATGTAAATATATAAATAATTTGATTTAATGTAATAACACAGCCCTTGTAACAGTTGTATATTTCTATAAAATAACTGTTCTCTTTTCGTGGAAATGAATAAGTTACTGTACGAGGCGTAATTTAATTTATTTTATTCAGAGTAATGAAACTTTCCAAATTAAATTCACGGAACTGCGTAAAACAACATCGTGCACTGAAAATTAAATTAAACTGAATTTTCTCTCTCGATTATACACTATGGTATAAAAAAAACCTTTGAATATTAAAAAGAAACGCAGTGACACAAAGACATTCAGTGTTTTTCTATAGTCTATAATAGTTAGTGGATCGCCTGGACTATTTAGTGCTAATAAGCAATGTGACGACTTCACAGTTTTTAATATCGATATTTCTACTTCAACAAGATCTCGAACATCAATCACCCACGGATTATAATGTGACCATAATTCGTGACAAAGTAAAATTTTACATAAAATGATAAAATAAAACTTTTTCTTAAGCAGTCATGCTATTGCCTGCTATAAGAGAGTCAAAAATATTAGAAAATATAATGGCCTAATTGATTTACAAACTTTACGTTACTGACTTTTCGAAAATTATTATTTACCCTTATTGCATTTGTGTATCATACTCGTATGTAGGTGGAGGTGGTTATTAAGGCATTATAATTATCTTTCTAAAGCTGTGGATTTTCTTGTATCAAATTTCTAACCAATAAATATATACTTATAATATCTAATTACTAAATGTTATATTGTGCAATATTAATATATTATACTATATAAGATCTTTAAGACTAAAAAACTAAAGTATAAAGTCCTATACTGTTTTAAATTTCGTTTAGTGGAATAAGAGCTTATGTATAAGGATATTGCTTATATATAATAAAAGGATTATATAATATTATATTATTAATAATTTTTATATCATGATACTTATATGTAGTAGCAATTTTCGGCAGGAGTATTACTTGTGGTATGGTAATAATGAAATTAATGCTATAAAGGGTAATTTGGAGAAAAAATTAACTACATCCTGAGAGTTTTTTGGATATCTTACTTTAAGTTCATATTAAAAAAATCGTTTTTCTTATATTTTATTTAAATTAAAATATACATATATGGAAACCGCTGACTAAGATATAAATATTTAAGAACAGAATCAAGCATATTAACGAGTTCAGGAGCATTCTATAATTTCTTTAAATTAAATTTAGAACGAACGAATTGATTTATATACAATCTTGTAACAGATAAAAACCGATATAACCTACAGACGAAACAACTTAACTCTATATATATATATATATATATATATGTATAAAGTATATATAGATATATACATATATATATATATATAATGTAATAATGATTGAAATATATTTCTTTTTAATTAAAAAAATTGATAAATTAGTTAAGTTTAATAAGAAGACAGCAACTTTTTTTGACCTTTCTTTGTTTGTTCTTTATTAGGTAATGTAAAAAATCTCGAGTAATACCATCAAGGAATATATGTTCAGGAATACAATACTAATTTATCAACGAGTGTGACCGTTGCTTTTAAATGAAGTGGACAAATCGGTTCGCTAGTGCGGTGATTATCCCTGAATTAATTAGTTTTGCTGCAAATTGACGCTAAGCTCATATTTAAAGCCTCTATGAGTTTTCTCCCGTTCATCCACTCCGCTCTGATATTCTTGTGTACTGAACTTAAGGTTATAATAATATAACCTTAAGTTCAGTTTTCAGATGCTACGTATTTTTTATTCAAGCATTATATTTGGCCGCCCCAAATATAATGGTTGAATAAATTAAATGACAATGACAATTTATTTTTACTATCTCAATTGTTACTAACCTTGAAGACCTACTTTTCGCAGAAACTTGAATATATATTATAATTTTAGCAAGTAACGCATTTTATAGATGTGATAATTGTTTTAGTTTTTAAAACATATACTCCTACATAACTAGCAATGCTCTTGGGTTGCCCGGAATTTTGCAAGATCACTTAACATGTAATGTTTATTTATGTAAATAGATAAAAGTTATCAAAAAATTATATGTCATATAGATATTTTTTGTAAATCTTAATTAAAAAGGAATTTTTTATTAGAGCTATTAAAAATTTATAGAAATGATACTTTTATTGATTTTTTAATACATATGTGCTGCTTTCGATCACTATGATAGGTAATATTGCGGACTTATATTCTTAAACATATTTTATGAAATTTATAATAAAATAATTGCTTTTTATTAATTTAATATTTAATTTGAGTTCATATTTTTTCACATATAATACATATGAAATTATTAAAGTGTGTTATTGTTTTTATATCATGTTATAATACTATAAAACATGTATAATAAGACAAGAATTAGAGGCCACTAATTAATAAAGAATGTTAATATTTTGCCAACAAAGACGAAATATTATCGAAATTATACAATAAATTTCGATACAATTTTCTCACAAATAATACTAGCAAGTAATACTTTAAATCCAGTAAACAAGAATCATTTTGTATGAAATTGGACTAATAAAGTACAATTAGATCAAAAAATGTTTTTGAAATTTGTTTTATTTACGAGAAGGTTTCGATAACATAATGGCGAATCAAAACAGTGGGTGAACAGGCACAGTGACGGCAACAAGGGAAATTAATTCATAAGTTGGAAAAAATAAAACCTAAGTACTGATGTAGTTTATGAACGTGCACCGTGCTTTTGAAACCATGCCATGCCATTTTAACACAATCTGGCTATGTTGAAATATTATTATGTGAACTATTCGGTGAATTTTGAGTATCAGTTATTGCAACGGAGGTATTAAAAATAAGTGGATATATTTTTTTGAATAAGTAATCGCTGCTCTGCAATTTATTAATAAGATTTCATAATATCCACATTTTTATAATGAATAGTAATATATATTTAACTATTTAATTATATTTTTAAGTTAAAAAAAATAGACTAGTACAGTACATCTTTGTCTAGAAGGTTAAATATTTTGCTGATCTCAAAAATTTAACCATTTTATCACTGTGACAGTTATCGGCTCGATATCATCGATATACCTGCACGCCACATTCATATAAAGCGAAGCTTATCTCTGACTGAATCGACGTGAATACCGTGCATATATATTTACTGTACCAAATATCTTATGGATAAGAAATAAAATTAACATAGTATAGCGTGTTGTAATCTATATTATCTGGGACATTAAGGTCGCGTATTGCATATTTGCGTAAATGATATCCAGCTTGTAATTCTTCTGCTGATTTCAAACGAAACGATTGAGTTAACCTTATGTGGCCTAAAAATATACACTCATATGATGGATACGATGAAACAAAGTGTTTGCCTAATATTATGTACTTAAGAAGATTAGTTTTTATTTCACTTAAATTTTTATAATCTACTCAACGTTAAAGGTTTCATGTTAAGAATATTGCTAAATTGTACTATGATTTTTTTTTTTATCTAAATAATTAAACTGACTATGCTATATATATATTTAGTTTTTACAATTTTACACAGAGAAAAGCCTTCCCATTCCCAAGCATAAAGCATCCTATTCATATACTTAGAGCAAGTAGATATTTCAAGGTGATTGGCTATCACCTCTTTTATTTACTGACAGTCAATCCTCTTTCACACACGCTTGACAAATATTAAACCAAAGGATACCAACTTGAAACTAATTCACATATATCACATTATATAAATGGATGACCTTTTTACTTTACGCAAAGAATGGGAATACCTCACAAGTTCTATTAGATAGCACAGAGATATTTACAAGGGACATAGGGATGATGTTTAGATTCAACAAATGTAACGTTTTACATTTTCGAGCGGAAAAATGATGATACACGAAGCGGACGTCATACACTTCTATGGTAAATGGTCAAATACTCCATCTTCTTAATGAAGGCTAGCGATGTAAATATTTAAGAATTTTATAATCAGGTAAAATTGACAACAACATAATTAGGCAACAACTTCTAGAAATCTTGGACGTAGACACTAACATCTAGAATCTTAATTATTTTAGTGTCTATGAGACTAAAATTAGCAAGTAATTGACAACGACTAACATACTTCACCAAAAGACAGCAGTACAATGGTTTATATTTGTCATTAGAAGAAGGTGGTAGGGAATAATTAACATCAAAAATATTACACCGATGATAAAATATAGAAAGTATTTTATACAGAATCGGATTATCTAATTAAAAATATTAACCATAATGACCAAAACAAAACTAAATATTCAATAAACAACAAAAACAAATCAACAAATAACTTTACAGAATTTATTAAGAAATTAGGAATACGGATAAACAAAAAGAGAATGGATTTAGAAATAAAAAACAATAACGCTCAGTAAAATAAATTTATGAAAAAAAAAACGTTACAAGCAAAATACTACTATAAAATCATTAATATACAAAATACAAAATATATAGAATGAATATAATCATGTAACTGGTTTAGAACTGATATCTCCCAAATTAGAGGCTTCCTTATTTACTATACAGGATGAAATATTATTACAGACAAATCGAAGAGACGTTTTGAAAAAAACTATATAAATTCTGACTATGTGAGTGTATGTGATAATTTCAGTTTTTGTTATTATATCGGGTGGGCCAAGAATTCGTTAACATTTAAATGTAACTTACCACGCAAACTATTGCCGCGCGGGGCGTGGGTGCGGGCGGGGGCAATAGCTCGCTTTTTGGAAATTTAGTCGCAATGGATCGCTTCACGGGGCCACAACGCGCTTACTGTGTGAAACAGTTTTATTTAAACAACTTTTCGCTCATTACTGTGAGACGCTTATTTCGCGTTGAATATGGTTTACACGACTTAAGTCAGTGTCCAAGTGCTCCTTTAATAAAGAAATGGGTGAAGAAGTTCGAAGAGACGGGATCTACACTAAATGTGAAACAAACCGGCGGCCCGCGGACTTCTCGAAGCGAAGAGAACGTGCAGCAAGTTTCCGCTTCTGTTCGACGTGATCCAGATTTATCGACGCGCAAACGTTCGGCTGAATTAGGATTATCCCGCACATCATTACACCGTATTTTGAAATTAGATTTGAAATTACATCCATATAAGATCCAGATAGTGCAAGAACTAAACCCTAATGATTTAAATTTGCGTAAGTCATATGCCGAAACAATGTTAACTCGATTCAGTAATTTTGACAACATCTTATTCTCTGACGAAGCCCATTTCCACCTAAATGGACATGTAAACAAACAGAATTGCAGATATTGGAGCAGCGAAAATCCCAAAGCTAAACATGAAAGGCCATTTCACTCTCCTAAGGTAACTGTATGGGCTGCAATTTCAGCAAAAGGAATCATCGGACCTTACTTTTTTTAAGATTCTCGAGGCCGTTCAGTTACTGTTAATTCTGCCGAGTATGTGAAAATGTTACGGGAGTTTTTAGCACCGATGCTACTGGAATTTGCTGGCTTTAATCGTAACACATGGTTTCAACAAGATGGAGCCACGTGTCACACATCGAAAGAGTCCTTGCCGGTGGTCAAAGAAATGTTTCCGGAAAAGCTGATTTCCAGACGAGGTGACATCCCATGGCCGCCCAGAAGTCCAGATCTATCCCCAGCAGACTTCTTTTTATGGGGTTATTTAAAGAGTCGTGTCTACATTGATAAACCGAATACATTCCGTCAACTTAAAGAAAAAATCATCGAAGAGATGTCGGCGATCTCGCGGTCTCTTTGCAGAAGAGTATTCGAAAACTTCAGGACTCGCTTAGATGAGTGCAAAAACCGAAACGGTGGTCATTTAGACGAAATAATTAAAAAAAAAAAATTACAACTAATTAGCTTTCTTGTAAATAAACTATTTCTAAAATATGTTAAATGGTTTTTTTTATACGATTTTTTCAAATGTTAACTAATTCATGGCCCACCCTGTACAATTTAAACTTTTTGTTACAAATATATATTTTATATAAAATTCAAAATAAAAAAGTAGCATAGGTTTTTTGTTTAATATATAATAATAATAATAATAATAATAATAATAATAGCCTTTATTAACAATCTTATATTCCAATTACATTTAATCTTAATTCTAGTAAGTGTTACATTAATAACATTTATAATTATAACATATATATTATAATTTTCATATTAGACACCGGTTTCTTGATTGTCTTGCTTACCAGCATAGGCCTCCCCAAGTGTTCTCCATAAATATCTATCGTTTGTTTTCCTCATCCAAGTTACTCCTGCCACCTTTTTAATATCATGTTCCCCCCATCTTCGACATTGCCGTCCTTTTTTTCGCGTTTTATATCTAGGACACCATTCTGTTATTTCTTTGGTCCATTTCCCTGTCTTGCTTCTTATTATATGACCAGACCATGTCCATTTTAACTGATTGATCCGGTATTTTATATCTATGATATTGGTTCGTTTCCTTAAAGTTGCTAACCTGATTTTATCTTTTCGTTTTACATTAAGTATACTCCTTTCCATTCTGTGTTGACAAGTTTCTAGTGCTTTGATATTTTTGTTTGTGCAACTCCAAGTTTGACAACCGTAAGTCATGCTGGGTAGAATACACGTGTTGAATATTTTTGCTTTTCCTGTAAGTGGTATGTCCGGGTTTTTCATAACTTCCTTTAGAGCCCAATATTTTTTCCATGCTATGGTTGTTCTATTGTTTATTTCCTTTGTAGTTAGGTCTGTAGGAGATATTATTTGGCCTAGGTATGTATACTCCTCTACATATTCCAAATTAGTAATACTTTTAAGTTTAATAGAAACTTTAACAGAATTAGTCATCAACTTTGTTTTACTAGTATTTATTGATAATCCAACCTGCTCACTTTCATACACTAGCTGATTTATCATGACATGAATGATGTTTGTTTAATATAAAAAAATATTAATAAAACTTAAAAGCAATAGACTATTTTAATTAACATAAAATCCTTCAAATCCCAAGTTCTCGGCATTAGCATTGCGTACAACCAGGTCGCTCGTTCAAGCGTGGCATTTTTAATATTATTGCGCAATCTACTTTTCACATCCCAGATACTGTTGACATGGTAAACGAAATATATTTCCTCGAAGGACGAACATGGAAAACCTTTAAATAGTGTGAAATTACGGGAATATTATTATTGACAATCAGAAATGAAAAAATATTGCTTTTTTTTTTATTCAATATGTAGATTTATTTAGGGTGGAGGTATATTAGAAATATTTTTTTACTCATTGTCTACGATTATAAGTAGCAAATTTATTAATAATAAGGATATTACAAGATTTTTAAGGTGTAAAGTACAGCTATGCATATAATTTCATGGAAATTTTATATTCAAATAAAGGGTTGTCACAGATGCGTTTTGTGTAAAGAACAGATAGCAATGAAGGATAGGAATGAAAGAGTAGGGTTTGTGTGTCTATTCTACTAACAGTAAAAAAAGACAGTGGCTATCATAATTACTTTAGGGTGATCTTCTGAGATAATAATTATACTCAGATTGTAACAGCTCCAGCGTGCTGCAGTCAAGTTACAAAAACTGCTTTTTATGCTTGCAAAAACTGCTATTTAAAATAGTTAATACTCAATTTATCAAATAGTGTTATTTCTTTTTACCTTTGTAATAAAATCGTTAAATACGTGCTATTCACGTGTTCCAATTTCCCTTAATGGCCAACCTATAAGGGTCTCAAAAACGTATTTTGTTCTGTATAAAAGAATTTAACACGTCGTTTAAATTCATAGAAGATGTTTGGTGTATGAATAAAAATATATTTTTATTTATATTTTTTATTACATATATTTATAGTTTTAACAGTCAGTTCAGTCTATCAATATATTTTTTTCCTGGTGAATAAAAAAAATGGTATACCGTTCATGTGCATTTTTTAAATAAGAATATTTATGTATATTTTATTTAATTGTTTAACATTTAAACACTTTAGAAGAATAAATATCATCAATAATAATATCAAAAATAGCTACCGTACCGATCACGTCCGCGTGTAATAGTGTCTACAATTCTTGCTACAATTTTCCTTTTAATAGCAATGTTCATTCTATGAAAGTATTATATAAGTTTACTTAGTAATAAAATAAAAACGACCGTCTTATAAAATTAAAATAAATCATTTATAATATATTACATAATTATCGGCGCATTGATAATATTCAATACCTATATTGATATTATGGAGGATTTTAATAATATATGGAATCCTTTGTAATATCATCATTTTTAACGCCCCACTCACTTAATTTTCGAATGACACATTTGTGCTGACAAGTTAAATGTGACGCACAGACGTACCATGTGACTACTAACAATGAGAATAAAATATAATTAAATGTGATTTAGAATGTTATGATTTTTTTCTTGATTGGTATTATAAAAAGATAAAAGTGATTTTGTAGCCACGTGAAAAGTAATTAAAAAAAAAATAACTTAAAAAGTTTTCGTTTCCTTTAAAATGCAGTACGTGTTATTAATTAGAAAGCTAACTTATCACTTATTAGCACAAAATAAAAATGAAAAATGCATAACTTATGCATTCGTAAATGAGTCATACGTGCTATCACAAATAAACAACTCAATACAAAGGAGTATAACGTAATAAAGAGACTGCAATTCATCAGAACATATTAGTGTCTCCGGGAATTTATGAGAAAATTATTTCTTACATGTTCTTTAAAATTTGCTTGTGTCGTTATAAGTCTTCTATGATATAGTATTAATACACAAAGTAAAGTTAAATATAATATTCAAAGTTACTATTTCAACATGCAATGTCATCATCATACCATCAGTGATGTAGCTGTAGTAAATTACTACAGCTTCGTAGATCTTCGTTGCTCATATTAAATATGACTTTTGAAATGTGCATAATATAACATTGTAATAAATACTTTTAAAATGAGTTTTTTTTATTAATATCAATTTTAGTCACAGGTTTCAGGTACAGGTTTTTAGTTACAGGTACAGTAAGATGATATCTGAAAAATATATGATTTTCAATATTTAACTTCTAAGTTGTTAAAAAATGTATAAAATTAAAGATAAAAATAGTTTTCACTTGAAAGGAATTAAATTTTAATTAATTTTATTTAATTTAAAAACGAAATGCAAAGAAACACAAAATACTGTGTAGCCGACTGTGACTGTGTAGACTTGATCAAAAAATAAGAAAATCCAAGTTGTATATTCAGGCGTTACAATTGTAGTGAAATATCTGGTCTTTATTTAATTTTTGTACACACAGACTAATAAAGTTGCTACAGCGCTTGTACCCTTCTAAAATGGACGAGGAACATTTAAAACTCTTTCTTTTTTATAAAAGTTTTGACACCTGCTCTTCACCGCAGCGAGTGAACTCAACAGATTGAATATTGCTATGTATCTACTTTTATTATCAAATAACCAGTTTTATATACTCATGATATGCTAAGTCTTCATGTTATGATATGTCTTAATATGATTAAGATATGAAGACTTTGTCTTATCCTTAAGAATTATTATATTCTACAAATTATTGACATAATTAATATTTTTAATAATGACAAAAAATATTTCTTGAGTAAATAAGTTTTGCTATACCAGTATTCTCAATATGTTTTCGCATTACAATACGTACTTCTAATAATATATTTTATTTAACTAAGTTGAAATCATAAATATTTATTTATTAATTGAATTAAATTAAAATATTTACTATCACCAAAGTTACTTTGTAAATTCAATTTAATTAATTAAATTGAATTTACAAAGTAACTTTGGTGATAGTATGATTGTAAAAGTAATTGCATAATGTAAAAAACAATTCACATGAGCTGCATCACCCATTTCATTCGAAATATATTTTGTTTGTTTTTATAGAGAAAGTTTAGAATACGACAAATTGTAAAAGGTATTTTCTGAAATATAAAACAATTCCTCAATGTTGTCACACGCTGTCCGTCTGAATAACTTATCTTACTGAGGGTAGACCCGGTGGTAGACCATAACATCGAGTCACCGGCAAGGTTACCACCCATCGGGCAAAGTCGTGCCGCAAAGCGACCTAGTCGTGTTCCGGCACGTTGTTCGATGAAGCCGTCTATATGGGAAATGGGTCTGAACAGCTGCGTTGCGTTGGCGAACCGGTTTGGCGTTGAGTTGGTACTTATTGTGTCGGGTGCCTAGTCGAGGAGGGTAGCGGGATCCGAAGCAACGGCTTTCCGCTGGCCGCCCGCATGCATGCGCTTGCGCGTGTAAACTGCCGGGTTACCGGTTTTGGTGTTGGATTCGTAGTGGTAATGTGGTTAGCTGTAGAGATTCGGCGCTGTTCGTCTGGGTTCCCACAGTTGTCGGGGGCTCGCCGGTCTCGTGCGCAGCGAGAAGTAATTGACCTGCCTAAGGCGAAGGGCTGCTGCGGTCTTTTTCTTCGGGGCTTGGAACGGTCCATAAGCAGAGATCCCTTCGGGGGTCACTGCAGTTCGGGTAGCCTCCTGCTTAGAGGTTAGATGGATGAGCTAGCATCTATCCGGTCACCCGACTGTAGTATAGGGTAGACTTGCGGCCCGATCGCCTGTCGGGAAGTGAGCGAGCCCACAGCTCCGGCACCAGCTGGAAACTGGTAGTTAGCCTCTCTGACGTTCTAAGCAAGATATTGCTAGTGTGAGAAATCACACGGGAAGTGAGCGAGCATTACAGCTCCGGAACCTTTCATGGAAAAAAGGTAGCAGGGTGGTCGCGATTGGACTTGTCTATGACCGATAGCCTTGCGAGCTTACTAGGCTTAATAGTGCCGTTGTCGGATGACTTCGGGGGTCAGATCTGCCGTAACAAGGATCCATGTGACCGGGGTAAACCTGGACCACATGTATAGCGGCTCAACCTTTATAACCGGAGGGTTGGTGGGGTTGAGATGCTATAAACATAATCATTAGGGCAGAGGAAGGCGAGGGCGACTATGGCCGCCCGCAGATAGTTGGGGGCCAATTAGCGGGTCAGCCACCCACGAAAGGCTGCCCCGCCAGCTGCGTAAAATCCCAGGGTGGCTCCATCGTGCTGGTTGGCGACCAGATGAGGAGGCCCGATGGCGATCCCTGGGGGGGTACGGGCGTCCCCGCAGTCTCCAGACTAGCCTCCCAGTAGCATGACATCACCAATTTCGGCGCCGGGTTTGATACGTACCGCCTCGTTCAACTGCCATTTCTCATCCTATTCACTCTTTTATTTTATTTTTTTATGAAAAAGTCCAATAAAAAGAAGTTTTTACAGCGGTTGCACTTCTCCTCATTTAAAGTGCACCTCACTAACATCAGGGGCTTGCACTCTAATCTCTTACCTGTCCACCATCACCTGGAGACAGAGCAACCGCACTTGCTCTTTTTGACGGAGACACAGATACAATGTCCTCTAAGCGCTGCGTACCTGGATCATCCTGGTTACTCGTTAGAATACAACTTTTGCTCACGTGCCGGGGTCTGTGTATACGCACGGAACGACCTCTGTATCCTGCGTCTCCGTCACTTTGAAGACCCCACTTTTTCTTCCTTATGGATTTTAATAGACACAGGAAACGAAAAAATCCTGTATTGCTGTGTCTACCGTTCGCACAGCGGTGATCAGAAGACAACTAAATTATTTGAGTATCTCGGTGAGGCTGCTGATATGGCTCTGTATCAGTACCCTTCAGTGCAGCTCGTCTTTCTGGGGGACTTTAATGCCTGTCATCAGGACTGGCTGTTCCCGTACCAGAAGACCGACCATGCTGGAAGAGAAGCGCGGAATTTTGCGTTGTCTTTTGACCTCTTTCAGCTGGTGAGGCAAGCGACGAGGGTACCAGATGTAGTAGGCCATACAGCCAATTGCCTGGACCTTTTGCTGACAACTGATCCGGACAGGTATCGTGTAGAGGTGATCTTCCCCTTCGATCACTGTTTGGTGAAATCTGTATTTACATATTCCCCACCAGCTTTCGAACCACCTGGTGTTAGGGGAGTATACAAGTCAGCAGATTGGGATGAGATGCGGCACTTCTTTGCGTCTTATCCTTGGCGGCAGGTCTGCTTCTCTTCTTTGGGTCCGTCGAGTTGCGCGGATGCTATAACCGATGTGGTACATCAGGCAATGGAGTACTTCATTCCTTTTGCTGACGTACCCATCGGTGGCAAAGCTCGCCCATGGTTTAATACCGAATGTGGTCATGCTGAAGACCGAAAACATTCGGCATACCTAATTTGGGCTGATGCTCGAAACCGCAAAGCTCCGGATGTAAGTTTAAAGAAGAGAGCCTTTAACCAAGCTGCCAAGTCCTATAAAAAGGCATTACGGAAGGCTCGTCACGATCGTATTGCTAAGAATGGCGAAAAGCTCTCTGTCAGACCTACTGGCAGTCGAACTTTCTGGTCTCTTGCCAAAGCGATCGAGTCGAACTTCTGCCAACCCTCACTACCTGCTTTGCAGAAGCCGGATGGATCTCTGGCCCATACAGCGACAGAGAAAGCGAATGTATTTGCTTCTCTGTTCGCTGATAATTCACATCTAGACACTGGCAATGCTTTTCCAGCACATCTTCCTCACTGCGGTATTTCGATGCCTGAAATCCGCATCACTAACAAAGAGGTATGGAGAGCATTGTGTCGTCTTGATGTAAATAAAGCCAGTGGTCCTGATGGAATACCAGCCATTCTGCTCAAGACATGTGCAGCTGAGTTGTCTCCTGCATTGACACGTCTGTATCGTCTCTCTTTCAAATCTGGAATAGTGCCGAAATCTTGGAAGCTTGCTAACGTGCAACCAGTGCCCAAAAAAGGCAGTCGTGCCGATCCTGCCAATTATAGACCGATTTCAATCACCTCCATACTCTGCAAGATTATGGAGCGTGTATTGAACTCGCGCCTTTTAGCGTACCTTGAAGGTAACGATCTCCTCAGTGACCGACAGTACGGGTTTCGCCGAAATAGGTCCACTGGGGACCTTCTAGTGTACGCTACGCACATTTTAGGCGAGGCCATCGAGAAGAACGGAGAAGCGGTCGCCGTCTCTCTTGACGTCTCGAAGGCATTTGACAGGGTCTGGCATGCGAGCCTTATAAGCAAGCTTTCAACATACGGCATATCTCCTGGTCTGATCGGCTGGGTAACGGACTTTCTGAACCAAAGATCTCTCCGAGTAGTTGTCGACGGGTGTTCCTCGGAACCCTTGACAATAAATGCCGGAGTGGCTCAGGTGTCCGTTCTTTCTGCAACTCTCTTTTTGCTGCACATTAACGATCTTCTGAACCCCGGTATCTATGGGTATGCAGACGATAGCACAGTTGTAGAAAGATACCTGCCTAGTAGTCGGGCTAGTAGAGATCAAGTACAGTCTGAAAGAGAAGCCATGGTGCAACGTTTGAATGACAAACTTCAGGCAGTCTCCGCATGGGGCAAAGCCAATCTTGTCAAATTCAACGCCACCAAAACCCAGACGTGTCTGTTCACCGCCAAAAGGAGCCCTTTCACCTTGGCTCCTACTTTCCAGAGTGTATCTTTGGAATACAGTGACCGGCTTCAGTTGTTAGGCTTAGAAATTTCCTTGAACCTCAACTTTGGTCGGTGTATTGAGTCCAGAGCAAGAGCAGCTGCAGGAAAGCTTGCCGTTCTTGCGAAGGTCCGTCAGTACTTTATACCGGGACAGCTTCTTGTATTATACAAAGCACAGATCCGGTCGTGTGTGGAGTACTGTGGGCATATATTCACTGGTGCCGCTAAGTCTCATCTTGCGGTTCTGGACTCAATTGAGAGGCGAGCAAAGAGGCTTATAGGCGACCCTGAATTGGTTGAAGCCAACCTCCGCAGCCTTGAACACAAGCGTAGAATTGCTAGCCTCTCGGTATTCTATAGGATACATTTTGGTGAGTGTGTGCAGGAATTACATGATTTAATTCCTCCATCCCCCTTCCATCACAGGACGTTCCAACGCACGGCGGATATCCATCCTTACGCTGTGGACATTCCCCCTGTCCGAACAAAGCGCTTTGCTTCGTCTTTTTTAGTTCGTACAGTGAAAGACTGGAACAGCTTGCCTGCGTCGGTATTTCCGTCCCAATACAATGTGGGTGTCTTCAAGAAAAGAGTGAATAGGTTACTGGGTTAATGCGCCTTACCAGCTATGTTTACATTTCCACTTTCCATCAGGTGGAATGTAGTCAAGCAGTAACACTGAGGGTATAAAAAAAAAAAAAAGGTGCTAGAAGCCGGCACTCGTTGAGAATGATAAATAGGCAATTCAAATAAAAAGCCAATATTTTGCGATAACATGTAAACCACACGAGAGGAGTCACCATTTTTACGTTGTTTTTATTGCCTATGGGTACGATACAATGTTTTTCACATCATTACTACTTACCACGTTATGTTGTAAATGTGATGTTGATATTTGTAAATAAGTTATAATAAGCAATTCATATTTGCTTTTTTCACGATCACAATCTATTTTCTCAAAAAAATTATAATGTAAGCTGCCATTGTGTGAATTAAAGTAAGATAAAAAAGACTGACATTAAGTCCACCCTTTGATTCCTTATTTTTAGGTTTATACAATAAAGTTTAAATAAATATAAATATCTTAACATATAAACTATTGTAATAATTAAGCATGCGTTTAACATGAAAAAGACTGGAATGTTAGAAAAAAATGCAAAATAAATTGTTGCAGAAATTAATAACCTGGTGTGTGTTATATTTTTTGCACAGGCAAATTCCAAAACATTAAGCAGATTACTTTTTATTAAGTTATATTATGATAATTTTAACTTCGCGAAAGCTGACTTTTTCCACTTGAGTGTTGTTTTATAGACAGTGAATAAAGTGTAGTAGAATGCACATGTTTCTATATGACAAGCTACGTATTAGTAATTTTAGTAGCAATGATATTAAATCGAGATCGGAAATAATAATAATAAATCACAATAATAAAGCTTTATGCAAATGTTATTACGGTAATTACGACGGTCATAACCGGAGGATTCAAAAGAATACAAATTTATTGACTTATAATTTAATGATTATATTTAAACTACAAACTACGTGATCCTTGCTCAATGTTAGAGACAAGAATAAATATAATAAAATGAAATTATAATTAAAGATTACAGAGAAATAAATGTAACAAAACAAAGGTTTTAGATATTACATTCTGGGATTTTAACATGATACAATGAACCTGTGTCTACTCAGCGTTTCCACGGTTCATGAGAATACAATAAATGCGAATTTAACAATTTAAAGTACACAGGAATATAACACGGTATAATATAATAAGTGTTATATTTGGTGTTGATTTAATAATAATCAAAAATATTTCGTCTTTCATTATCAAATAAAAAGCAAAAGCATATTTTAAATATTATATTTAAACAAAATGACATATTCATATTTAAAATAAATTAATGGAATTTTAAAACGTACAATCATTGTAATGTACTGAGTAAATTAAAGTTATGAAAAATGTATTTTATAAATTACTTCTGAATGCACTTTTACCCTACTAATTAAAAATAAATAAATTTTAAAGAAAACCAACGAAAAATTAACAGAGTATGAAACGATAACAAATTTCTAGTGACTAGTATTTTCTTCTCAATATAAGATCCTTTAATATAGAGATAAATAAAGAGCAATAAATATTTTACTATTTGATTGTTAAATGTTTGTGTTATGTCCATTTTTGAAACGGATGAGGAACTTTTTAAAATAAAGGTAGTAGTCATTTGACTGGATTGAATTGGATTTGAATCTTCTTCTGACTACACATCCAAGAAAGTACCAAGTCTCGAAAGTACCAAGTCTCGTGCAGAGTTCTCTCGGAAAAATGTCGACTAGTACCGAAAGAAACTTTTGTCTTCTATAGAGACTTCCCTGGGGAAGGTCTCAAATAAGGTGAACGGAACCTCGTTAGTTTTAATAACTAAACGACCCAAGCTTGCGCGCTTACTACTAAAAAAAAAAACATTTATCGCGATTCCGCTCTTCTAGAGCATTCCTCTCAATGCCTCGCCAAATATTAGAATATTGGGTTTGAACATTTCGAGTGACTGTCAGTTTCGTGGTCTTATGGAGAGCAAGGCCAAGTTGACCTCAATGAAATTAGGAGTGATCAATAGAGCGAGGCAATATTTCAAGCCTATCCAAAGACTTGCGCTTGCCCAAGTCCAGCCACACATGGATTACTGTTCTTATCTCTGGTCCGGATCACCCCAATATCAGCTTCTACGTTTTGACAGCGTACAACGGAGAGCCATTTGGATGTTTGAGGACCCAGTGCTCTGTGAACGGCTGGACTTTTGGGCATTGCGTAGAGATGTGGGCCCTTTGTACGTCTTCTGTCGCATTTACAATGGGGAGTGTTCTGAAGTGCTATTTGATCTAATGCTTGCCACCGTATTTCATCACCTCACAGCATATAGAAATAGATAATGCTGATTTGCTCGGTCGTTTTTTATAAATTGAAACAGATATTTCATTTTTGTATCTAATATAAAAAAAGAACAATTAGAGAGAGATCGTTAGAGATCTTGTTGGTTAATTTTTTGCCCAATCTTCGTAAACTTCGCAGTGAACACGAACGACTTTTTTTTAATACCTCTCTTATCTTTCACGATGCATTGTGAATAATGGTAAATTATTAATAATGAAGTCAATTGTTGTAAGAACTTTGTAAATGTTATAAAGTTAATTAATGATTTATTAATTTATTTTACAACGAGATATGGACACTGAAGATGATAATTAAGTTGATTTCCTTATTTGATAATAGCTAGAAAACAGATTTAAATACAGTGTATATTTGTATCGGATCCATCCAATAAATTAAAGCTCAAATTAAATATCACAATCAATATATTTCCAGTTCCACTTTAAATCGCTCGGGTTTAACATTTTTATAAACACGACCGAAACAAGATGGCGAAGAGTGAATGATACCTTTCTACTATTGATAAAAATGAATGAAGCAATAATTGTGAGGCGATAAATGTATTTTCGAACAAAATAAACTTTGAACTTCATTTGGGACATTGGGATAAGTTCAGTTTTCATATAGTATTTTTTTATTCACAACAATAATAAACATTTAAATGAAGAAATATATAATGAATATAACTCGCTTATAATTAGATTATATTTTAAAACTTCTGCGATGCGACTTCTTAGACTCACGGGCAACGTATAGGCAGGTTGTTGACCAAGACATGTTTGACACGATGGAGCTCTGGGTAGAAAAGATTTACTAACGGATGCCTTAAAGCTGGGGTGCTGGGGAGTAAGTTTTGTTTTAATAACTTTAAAAATAATTGTAGTATAATATGTAGAAATAATTTTCTAATTTCATATCACAGTTTTTATTATAATATATAATTATATTAATTATATCGTGTCTGGGGCGGGCAAAGTATCGCCTTTTGTGTTTTTTGAGGGCAAACGACGAGTCAACGCAGCGGCACCCCGACCCACTCTAAATGTGGAATTTTGCAACATCCGGGGACTTCAATCCAACTTGAACGCCGTCCACTATCATCTAGAGATGGCGCAGCCGGCCTTGTTGTTTCTGACGGAGACGCAGATATCTCAACCTAGCGACACAGCGTACCTATCATACCCCGGGTATAAACTCGAACATCATTTTATACCACACGCCGGGGTATCTGTGTTCGTAAGGGAGGATATCTGCTACCGTCGCCTTCAGGTTTTTGAAGGTCGGGACCTGTCTGTACTCTGGCTACGCGTGGACATGGACGACCATGTCAGAGTCTACGCGTGCCTCTACAGGTCCCATAGTGGTAATGCAGAAACGGATCAACTCTTAGGCCATGTTCAGGCGAAGATTGACGATCTGCTTTCACAGACTCCCTCCGCCGAAGTCGTAGTCCTTGGGGACTTCAATGCGCACCATGCCGATTGGCTAGGGTCACGTGCCACCGACTACGCGGGGAGATCTGTGTTTGACTTTGCTCTGGCAAATGGTCTGTCCCAATTGGTAAAGACGCACACTCGTCTACCGAAAGTGGACAGCCATACGCCCTCTTTGTTGGATCTTCTGCTGACTACACATCCCGGAAAGTACCAAGTCACTGTCGAGACTCCCTTAGGGTCCTCTGATCATTGCTTGGTACGGAGTGTAGTGCCCATTGAACGCCCAGCTCGCACAAGACCTGCGACTCGACGCGTTTGGCACTACAAGTCAGCGGATTGGGATGGAATGCGATCCTTTTTTGCATCCTACCCATGGGGGCCGATTTGTTTCCCTTCCAATGATCCTAGTGCGGCTGTAGCTGATGTGATACTTCAGGGCATGGAACTATTTGTACCAAGCTCTGTGGTACCACTCGGTGGCAGATCGCGGCCTTGGTTTGATGCGTCTGTCAGGGCTGCAGCAGCTGGCAAACGGCAGGCTTATCAAGCTTGGGCTAATGCGTTAGACACTAAGGATCCGAACTCTAGAGTTCTAAAGAGGAAATATAATCGTGCCTCCAGATTCTTCAAACGGAAAATTGCTAGAGCGAAGTTCAAGCATGTCGTCAAAATTGGGGATCAGCTGGCAAAGTACCCACCTAGCACGCGCAAGTTCTGGGCGCTTTCCAAAGCCAGTCTGGGAAACTTCTGTCAGCCTTCCCTGCCGCCATTGCACACTGGGAACGACTCTTTGGCCCACACGGCAAAAGAGAAAGCCGATCTCTTGGGCACTCTTTTTGCCTCCAACTCGACTTTGGACGACCAGGGGAAGGCACCGCCTATCATCCCGCGTTGTCCGAGCTTAATACCGGAAATAGTTTTTCGGCAAAAACTCATCCGAAAAGCCCTCCTTTCCTTGGAAGTTCATAAGTCGAGTGGGCCAGATGGTATCCCTCCAGTTGTGCTACGAACATGTGCCCCCGAGTTGACACCAGTGCTAACGCGTCTATTTCAGTACTCCTACTTGAAAGGCGTAGTCCCGGTCTCATGGAAGCGTGCCTTTGTCCATCCGATCCCAAAAAAAGCTCGGACCCAGCTAACTACAGACCTATCGCCATTACCTCTCTGCTCTCCAAAGTAATGGAGAGCATCATCAATAAACAGCTCCTAACCTACCTCGAGGATCACCAGTTGGTCAATGACCGGCAATATGGCTTTCGCCATGGTCGATCGGCTGGTGATCTTCTGTTGTATCTTACACACCGTTGGGCAGCTGTTATTGAAAGCAAGGGAGAGGGTCTGGCAGTTAGTCTGGATATGGCGAAAGCCTTCGATTATGTATGGCACAAGGGGCTTCTTTCGAAGCTACCTTCCTATGGGCTTCCCGAGAGTTTATGCAAGTGGATCACCAGCTTCCTCACTGGACGGAGCATACAGGTTGTTCTCGACGGTTTTTGCTCGGACCCCAAGCCCGTGAACGCTGGTGTACCCCAAGGCTGCGTGCTATCCCCAACTCTGTTCCTCCTGCACATCAATGATATGTTGGATATCTCCAACATACATTGTTATGCGGATGACAGCACTGGGGATGCGGTATATTCCGGCCGTGCAGGTCTCTCTCGGGAAAACGTCGACGAGTGCCGAAAGAAACTTGTGTCTTCTATAGAGACTTCCTTGGGGATGGTCTCTGAGTGGGGTGAACTGAACCACGTTCAGTTCAATCCCCTAAAGACACAAGTTTGCGCGTTTACCACTAAGAAAACCCCATTTGTCGTATCACCGCTCTTCGAGAGCACTCCTCTTATTGCCTCGCCAAGTATCAGAATACTGGGTCTCGACATTTCGAGCGATTGTCAGTTTCGTGGTCATCTGGAGAGCAAGGCCAAGTTGGCCTCGAAAAAATTGGGAGTGATTAATAGAGCGAGGCAGTATTTCAAACCTGGCCAAAGAGTTGCGCTCTATAAGGCGCAGGTCCGGCCATACATGGAGTACTGTTCTCATCTCTGGTCCGGATCACCCCAATATCAGCTTCTGCCATTTGACCGCGTAAAACGGAGAGCCGCTCGGATTGTCGGTGACCCGGTGCTCTGCGAACGGCTGGACTCTTTGGCATTGCGTAGAGACGTTGCTTCTTTGTGCGTCTTCTACCGCATTTACGACGGGGAGTGTTCCGAAGAATTATTCGATCTGATGCCTGCCGCCGAATTCATCACCGCACAGCGCGCCATCGCCTCCAATACCATCCTTACCACCTGGATGCGTGGCGATCCTCCACTGTGCGGTTCTCAAGGACATTTTTTCCACGTTCCACTCGCTTGTGGAACGAACTCCCTTCGGCGGTATTTCCAGATCGGTACGACATGGGTACCTTCAAAAAAGGGGTCTACTCCTACCTACAAGGCCGGCAACACTCTTGTAAATCCTCGGATGTTGCAAGAGTTCATGGGCGGCGGTGATCACAAGTCATCTGTGACCCGCCAGCTCGTTTGCCCTCCTCTTCCATAAAAAAAAAAGAAAAAAAAAAAAGATATTATATTTTTATTACTCATTGTGAAAAGGTCCTTTAAATTAATTCCAAAAAATCCCTTTTAGGGTGTGTCTAAAGTTCAGATTTAAGGTAACTGTTCCGATGACAGAAATGTATTTTTACTATAATTTAAAATGAATGTTAAAAGGAATATTGCATATAATATTTAAAACTGATTTAAATATTTGGTGAAATAAAAAATGTCTTTCATTAATGTTAAATACGATATTTATAATTTATTTTTATTGTATATTTTTACCTATTGTATATTGTAACCTTTTTGTTGATAAAGCGGCACATTTTTTTAATAATAAAAAAATCAAATTAAAATTAATTTTGTATCAATTTCAATAGTCATACTTTTCCGTTTTAATTAAATTATTTAAGTTTTCATATACTACGATAAATTCTAAGTTTCCTATAAAAAGATTAAGTCACTAAATACTTCTAAATCAATTATTCAAAAATTTATTTCTTTTGTATATATACATACATCGAACATATTGTAATATATATATAAATATAATTTATATAAGTAGAAAGTCTAAATGGAAATCTTTGGACGAGGTTAATTGCAAGGGTGTCAACACGAGCAGAAAGCTCATTATGTCCCAAATTAGCCGTCTTTAGGGAATACACTGGAAAGAACGAGATCCAGAAAATCCTTTCTTAAGTATTTTTTTTTTCTACATTTGTTGCCACTTAAATATTCTTATGTACAGCGCGCATGAATAAAGCTGGAAAAGAAAAGAATTATTTTATTTAACCTTTGTATTAACATAATATTAATCACTTGCACACGTTAAAGACAAAAGTGAGAGTTATTTTATTTAAATTCCTCGCTACACGATTCCATGGCGAAGAACTTAAAAGCTTCACAATTATTAATTTTTATTTTTATTTATTTTATGGAATATTGAGTAACAATCACAATTGATATGCGAGAAAAAGTTACAATTCAAGTAAAGTGTACAAGGACTAAAAGAAAGCTTAAATAAGTTACTACGCCACTGGTTTTATTATGTCTTTATATTTGATCTAGGGAATGGTAATAAACAAAAATTTTGAAGTAGTTACAGTTAAGCAACTCATGCAAAACTGTGGTCAAGTTTATTTTTTTTTTAATGATTAAGAGACATATGTCATGTCGGCATAAAGCATAGGAAATCAATGAATTAACGTACATGAGGCAACTTAGTAACTTGTATTTGGTTTTTTTGCTAGATATATAATTAATACGTCAGATTACAGTCTTAGAGACTGTATAAAATTAAAACAAAATACTCCACAAACCTTTTCATGTTTACTTTTCCCTGATACCAAATTAAATGCAATTTTCTTATCATTATGGATAATATTTTCATCTTACAAGCTTATTACTTATGTAATGTACTTACATTGTTTCGAACTAATAAAGGTACAAGTAAGTGTTTTTGTGGATAAGATTGATGGTTATATTGTCCTGTCGGTTCAGTGACTTGCACATGATAAATATGTCCCGACAGCTATTGAACACGTGTCGCACAATATTTATAAAAATAACATTTCAATCAGATGAAAATGTTTTGAATAGAGATTTTTTATTTTCATTTTTATATTTGGGCATATTATGTCTAATTATGGGTAATAACACTTATTAAGATTACTAGCATTATTATGAAAACAATGACGGGTATGGACCATGATAATCGGAGATGTAGAAGTATCGTTAAGCAAGGAATAAATGTAAAAATTTAAGTTTTCTGGAAATTTATTGTTAGATCAACATCATGTGCCCATTTTCATATAAGATTCACATTACTTTGCATATGTTATTTTATCTCTGTTTAGTCTTTATGAACAACCGATAGACATGGACAATCAGCAAATTGTTATTGTAATTAAATTATATCAATCGCTATTATATAAATACTCCGTGGAACGATTATAGATCTGTACCGTTTGATGTTAGGACCATAGCACTGAATGCGTTTACTATTTTAACAGTTGTCTACCTATTATATCGTGGGAGTTACTTAAAAAATCTAGAGGCGGTTCCTATATACCTTTCTCTAAGAATTTACCATATACTACTTACGTCTAGTCATAAACACTATTACAATTAAAAATATACTATAATATTATAATAACAAAAACATTACTTTTGAATTTTCACGATCGAACTTTGTTCATTCTGTATTGTTTTCACTTTTCTCGGATGGATGGATGGATGGATGTATGAATGGATGTCTAAGGACAGGAGTTTTCTTTTCGTTTATTTCCATATCTAATTATATTAGTATTTTTTTTTTATTATTAATCACACTTTTTTGTAATTTTTTAGTAGTTATAAATAAACATGTATTTTAAATTTTCTTTTCTTCAATATATAATAATCATTTTACTTAAAAATCAATTGTTTTTTATTAACATTTATAATTTCGTCAAAGTTCGTTCGGGAAATACCTTGGGTATTTGCATCTTCACTGGTTGGAATCTGTAATTTTTATACTGTTCAATGTGTTTTTTCATTTCCGCCAATATTTTTAAAAATATTTTGCGTTATTAAAAAAAAGTGGGGTGATGAAGAGAACCGAACCGTCATATACAATTTTTAAAGTCCTCCATACGTTTGGTGTTAGTCAAAAGTTTGTGTCAGTACACAATTGTTCGGGACAATAAGGCCTCCTCTGTTTGTGATAGAAAAAAATATGGTCCATTTTAATCTATTTGATAATCATTTATGATGAGTTTTAGAATGAAATGCTTGTTCTATTTGGAGTCATTAAAACAATCCATACAATTGGTAGTGACGAATTTTCGTATAGAAAACTTGCGTGCTGCTTTTCATTACTAGTCTTGACTTTTAAAGGACTGTACTGCAGACAAAGCAGACTACTTCGAATAAGCTTTATATATTTTTAATATTTTATATTAATGTGATATTTTATATTTTATACTAACATTCTGTGATAGTAATAAATGTTACGTACAATAAAAAAAATTGTTTTTCTTTGTAACAATATTTATGGTCTGGCCAAGTACACATATCAAAAGCCCTGATGAGAGGAAGCTTCTTAGTATTCCATGGATTCACCGTGCGGGTGACGGGCCTATGGCGTTGCAAGAAGAGGAGCGCAAACAATGCCTGGGACTTGCGACCCAGGTGTAGGTTTAAGGGGCCCCGCTACTATGTGCATACACACTCACCTTCACTGATTACGCTCCTCTCCCTACCTAACCAAATATAGTAAGAACCTACGAAAGCCGCCTTTGAAATACGTTCCAGAAATGAAGTGATGATCGTTCTAGAAAGGCCGAGATCCTTAAATAAGTTGTAGAAAGATTTTGCTGTTATACCTCTCGCTCCTACTTCTACAGCGTACAAATTAACTATAAATTTATTCCTGATCAGTTCGTTACATAGTTCGTAATACTTGTTAAGCTTAAATGTATGATCTTTGGGTATGTTTGTTTCCCAGGGTACAGTAAGCTCCACAAGTACGAGTATAACGCGTCTAAGTTGTTTTGAGTACAGGAATAAGTCCGGCCTAGATGGCGAAACACAAACATCCCCGGGGATTTTATATTGCCTTTCATACGTGTCCATCATGAGAGTCCAATCAGCAGAACCGTCCAAGATGAAATAAGGTTTTAGTTTACGTTTTTTGGATGAACCTGCCTTTACAAACTCTACTGATATTTTGGTGGTTGTAATACCCTTCTGCGCCCTTGTTACAGAGAGACTAACCGCTTTTCGTACGATTTCTAATACCTTATCGTGGCGACGCGGGTATTTACCTCTATTAAGAAGTACCCTACACCCTACTAGCAAGTGTTTCGCGGTTCCTATTGCCTCCCCACAGATGTTGCAAGATTGTTCGGTGGCTTTGCCCCATCTCACTAAGTTACTCTGATCTGGGAGAGTCATTTGGAATGCATTAAGATAAAATTTTAATAATGCTGGTGACCAATCATG
This sequence comes from Melinaea menophilus ssp. n. AW-2005, assembly GCA_918358695.1. Lineage (NCBI taxonomy): Eukaryota > Metazoa > Arthropoda > Insecta > Lepidoptera > Nymphalidae > Melinaea > Melinaea menophilus. The sequence goes on along the minus strand of OU911046.1, from coordinate 3,290,203 downwards.
AAGCAGGGTGCGCCATCGCAAACCTAATGGAATACAAAAATCTCCTATGATTACCCATTCGTTTTGCAATTCTAGGCTCATCGCGTGCAACCGGTAACTATCATTTTCATCGTGCCGAATAAAGGATTTTATTATTTCTATGTCTTGTTCTTTCCTACTTGATCCTAGCCCTGCTTTATTTGTTTGAGCACCTATCATAAATTGTTTATGGAATTGAAGTCGTGATTCCAGCTCTGCGGCAATTGTATCTTTTGGGAGAGATGTTACAGTCATCATCATTCGACTTTGAGATGATATGTCTTTTGGTCACTCTTAGGTGTTTATAGAATTCCGATGGTTTCTTTAATTTTAACCCAAAATTGTGTCGGTCTCTAAATAAAGTAAAAGAGTCCGCTGGATGCGCTAACCCGAGCCATGACTTCTATGTCCTTATGACGCTTGCATCTAACTTTAACAAAAGTGTCTTATTAATATCGTAAACGAGGAAAGGCCAATTTAAACGTGATGTTAAATAATTATCATATATCCAAGCCTTTTTGATGTTACTTATTGGCTGATTGTCTACCTTTTTAAGATCATTCAAAAAGCTATCGACTATTATATCCAACGATGGAGTGCGCCCTTGGTAATCGATTTTTTTGCCTAAGAATTTGAACGGAGCTGCGTCGGTAATAGTAGTAACGCACTTACCGCCTATTATAAGACCCGGATCGTAAGAGGTATATTTGGTGTTCCGTCTACCCAGACATAGACTGTAGCATTTATTGGGTTTTGTCCTCAATCCGTCCGTCCAAAGCACAGAAATCATCCACAACATTTAAAAGTAGCTGACATTGTTTTGGATTACGTATCAGTATCGCGAGATCGTCTGCAAATGCTAGTATGGATTCTGTGTTTTTATTGTTAAACTTAAACCGATAACCGATAACTTTTCGTTTTTAATTAATTTATCTATTAAAATATTGATCACTATGTTAAATATAATTGGAGAAATACAACAACCTTGAAATAAACCTATGTTGTAATTTAATGGTTTGCCTAATAATAAGGGAAATACGTATTAATATTAATTATATATGCAATTATTGTGTAGTGCTTTTATTTTATTCTCAAAACCTTTCGTTCGTTCGTTTCTTATTTTGGGAGTAAAAGTTAACGCACTAGTATTGTTATTGTTTTTATTAATAACTTCAAAAGTGTTTGCAAAATATTTAATATGGTGTTAGAATTAATTGTTTAATTTATATATTCTCCATGCATTCAATTAATTATACATCTCCATATACTACTAAGTATATATCTATTATCTAATAAAATTATACCATACTATATTTTTTAACAAGTTTGTTTCTTTGTGTTTTTTTAATAATGGAAATATTTATTCATTTTGTAGCTACATGTATTATACCTAGCCTATTTTGACCATAATAATGTTTTTACGCCAGTTTAAATATAGTTCATAACGTTTCTTAAGCATGTAAATTTAAATGTTGCTCATTTGATTTTGTTAGCAAAAAAGCTGTAACATTAGAATATATATATTTATTAGGCTTATTGTAATAAATAAAGCAAATTAACAATAATACACTCGGGTTGAACTGAGTTCTACAAGATATTAGATGAGAAACAAACTAGATTTATGTCTCTCTAAAATCCAACACTCAATAGAACATTTCTTTATACATAACTGTCATGAGGGAGATGCAATTTGCTTGTTAATTTACATTTTCCGAGACATATATGCTTAACACGCTCACAAGCTTCTTAATTAGTTCTGTAATCTTCGCTCGTGTTTTAAAGGTATGAGTCAATTTAAACTACTTTAACACTGATTGAAACTAGTTTTACACATCTTGAAGGTAATTTTATATGGAATATAACTGTTTCATTGTGGAAACATGCAATGTATTTTTTTTGTTTAACTGTTTATTTTCATAAGTACTTCTTAAAGACATGTCAGGTTTAAATTATTTTAAAATTTGATTTTTTTTTGTATTCTTGAATTATTCTTCAGGTATTTTTTATTTTAAGGTGTTTATGACTTCTTCATGTGTAACAAAAAGACAAATTTAAACATTATGTTCTTTATTCTTCTTTAAAATACTAGTGAGAATTGTTTTCAAAAGTGCTGTAATTAAACATAAGCGACCACTTAAATATTGTCTTGTACTCCAAATACTATAGAAATATTCAAATATTTATGAAATTAAAATAAAATAAATATTATAAACTCGCGTGGTATCTGCATATGACATGGTATTTAACAGGTAAATTTGATAAAAAATGTTATTAAATGAACCCAAACAAAAATATATGATATTATTTTATGTTTAATTATTTTTATTATATTATTTGTATATTTGTTAAATAATGTATAAACATAATGTTAACTAAAAGGCTCAATTCCCAACTTCGTTTGGGAGTATTTTGTAAATGTTTCAACATGTGCTCCTAGATTGTGTTAGTACATATTAAAATAGATATATATAACATATATTCTATGTATATATTAATATATATTATATGTGACTGACTCTATATACTTTAAAATATAATTAGTATATTTTATTGTAAATGTTTATAATTTTGTACACGATTGCCTTTAATTGTTATATTGAAATAAATAATTTAATTATTTTTTTATATTAATGAAGTTACAATTATTTTTTTCCTACACGTTACTTAATAATAAGACAAAATATTATCGAGTGACAGATTATATAAATTTCCGTGACTGAAAGGAGTATTTTAAGTTTTTCGAAAAAGCTCCGAATTGAACAAGCTCACTCATTATCGTAGAAAATGAAAATCGACAAAGTTTTTACATCGAAGAGCGGTTATATTGAAACTTATTCTGCGTCAGATAATCTTTAAGCCATCCAGATTTGCCACAAGCTAAACCTTCATCAAATATTTAAAAGATCCAAGTAAAAGTTTTAAGAAACGATATATAGTGTAGCAAACACTTTAGATATTGTGATAAGGTTTCATTTACACACGTTTTCTCTTTTTATGACGGTGTGATATCGAAGAGAGGGAATTTTGATATTATAAAGTGTCAACATTTACAGATTTGGGTGCGAGAAAAAATGTCGTTTATTATTATTATTTTAGTATTATATCAACAACTCACCATGTTCCATTATTTCAATCAAGTAGCCTTAGTAAGATTTTTTGTTTCACTGGCATACGTCAGTGCGACTCAATTTCTATTAACCTCGTGGAATGGTGCTCCCAATTCAACAGTAAAAACCAATTTACGATTAATTTGTTTCTCTTATATTATTTTAAATGCAGTAAAATATAATATAACTACTAATATCCATATTGCGATTATCGATAGCACTATCCTTTCGTTCATTATTGCGGTCACAAAATTCAGCGTGACAAGTAGTCAGTGCCAAAGGGATTGTGGTCGCCAATAAAACAAAAACTAAATTTAAAAAATCTCCATTTTCCACATAGAAATATATTTGTTGCTAGAATGTGTTTAGCTTTTAATTGAAGTATAGACGATAAACAAAAAACAAGTTTTAGAAAAAGCTGCTTTACCACAATTGTTTTTTTGCAGTATATATATATATTCATAGGATAATCCAAATCAATCCAATTTATTTCAAATAAATTATATTGCCGCCAGCAAAATGAAAACTTAAACAATATGAAACGATTAAAGTTAGTTCCGTCTTCACGTTTTATCTGGCAATTTAGTTAGTTCATTAAATTTAAAGTCCACTTAAGTTATATTGTCTTATGCTGAAGCGTAACATAATATAATATCCGTGCAAATTAAGTTAAATTTTGCAAGGATATTTTAATATTTTAACAATTAATATGAGGAAGTGTAGAAGAGACTTTATGTTTTTAAAACATACGATACTAAAATATTTTAGAAAACATATATTCTAATTTAAAATATCTTTACGTATAAATACTTTTGACTAAGTGCTCAACCACAGGATAAATATTAAAATAATCATCCTTAGGGAGTATTGAGAATTTTGTTTATTATTTACAAACCCCGAAAATGTTAATTCACAAACTGTTCTAGTCTTCTTAATTTTCTTTCCAAGTTCAGTTATTCAGATAATTATTTAATTAGATCTACCCTCCGGCGCAGTAAGTTAAAATTTGCCAAGTAGAGTCAAATAGATACTTGGCGAATAAATCTCAAGGCATAGTAATTTTTTTTTTCCTTAACACTTAATTTATTACATTATTGACTTATGTAAATTTATTGTCCATAATAATTTATCTTAATCTTTATGTCATTGTATGATAATATAATCATAACTCTTTATCAATAAAGGCTACGTTTTGGTAAAACTCTGTAGTATATTCCAAAATTAAAATACCAAAGAGTATTTTTCCTCTCCCAAATAGTAACATCAAGTCATAAATACTTATAAAATATTGAATATTATAAATTATTCATCTTATTATTTAAAAAATTCCGGTCAATGCAGATTTCTTTGACAACAATTAAACTAAAAGCTTATAGACACAAATGAACTAGAGATAAACCATTTACTAGCCAGCATAGAGGACCAAAAATATTTTCCACTAACTCAATTAGATTCATAAAATGGAATACTCAAAATGAATGTCACTCTGAAAAACGGTTATTGGATTAAAAACCACTTCAATATTTTTGAGTAAATTTAAAATCGACTTTATATTTTTAGCTATAAGGTTGAGAAAATAAGTCTTCATCAGTATTTTATATTTTGTTTTGCAATACAGGTTAGAGACAAACGACATTAATATCACCGGTATACTCGGCCAAGGCTTAGTGAGGTTTTTAATCAGAATGTACTGATGGTAGGATATCGGTTTGAATACTATTATCATATTATTTTATATTCCACGTTATAAACATAAAATATGAATCAAAACAACAATTATAATTAAAATTTTGTTGCTAACAATATGATAAGTGTAATTTTTATTTACAAAAACAAGAAAACACTTTTTACTATTTCCACCATATTTAAAGAATTTCAGATCCCGACTTTGAAATATCACCATTTTATAATTAGTTTATAGTCTGAGGAAACTATAATATAATATTTTAAATATATAAGATGCAATTAGACATTACTGATATTTAAACACATTATAAAAATTCTGTCTGAAAACGACCAAATTGGCCAAAAATGTATTGAACAGAATTTCATAAGTGTTATATTAATTACCGTTTTAAGCTTAGTATTCTAAAAGAAGATCAATTAATAGCAAATAAATTATAAGAACAATGAAGTTCAGCAAACACTAGAAAACGTGTACCGCTCACCGAAATGGCTCATTAAAATGAATCATGCATATAGTTCCGACTAATTATGTATCGCCATATATCTAATGATGCTCGTTATTTGCAGTGTAATTGTCTACTGTACCTTGTAGAGATATTTTTAATTTACTTAGTTAGTGTTTTCACAGTGTTAATTTTATTATATACAAAAAGTACATCGCTCTACGCTGCGCTTCTGTATAAACTCTGTAATATTTATTCACTTAACTTTGTATATCAGTAATATTCATTACATTATATGATAAAAATATATATTTTTTATAAAGACATAACACATTTGGGTAGTTTGTATCTATATTTTAAAATATAATAGATTCTCTGCAATAAATTGCATCCCTATCAATTTCTTCAAGGCGTCTCACCTAAACAGGACATTTCAAGTCCAATTCATGTTATAGATTGACAGGTCGATTATTTGGGACGATATTTTTTAAATACGTACAGTACAGAAAACTATAAGATACAATACAAACCCGTTTCACTCGTGGATGTGGTGATGAAATATGCTTGGAATTTATTTCAAACGCCTTAATGGGATATTTAACATTTTAAATTTATGTAATTTATCTCATGTTTGTGATAATTTATTAGATATTGTTTACTGAATAAAAATTTATATAAGCAAATTACAATATATGACCTTTAATTATTAATACGTACTGCTATAAGTCATAATATTTCACAAATATATTAATCGGACACCAGATCTCGACGTCTTAACCGAAGAATTGATAAAAGTTAATTGTAAAAATAAAAAAAAGTCCAAACTAAATTATTGTAATATTATTTTTGTATATTGAATAACAATCACATAAATTAATAAAGAAATAATTAAAATGTAAGCATATTTTTTAAGAATCGAAAGTAACGGGAGTCATTTACTGTTAATCAGCAGGTCGACTAAGGCATTAAAAATAAAGAGAAATAATTTTAAAATGGTTTAAATCTGTATGTTATTTATTACATACTTTGTTACAGCGTTAAACCGCTAGATGTAAGCATTGTACTTACTAGATTTTTAAAAACAAGTCTGTGATAATATAACGCGGGTGTTCAAACAAACATATTTATATCATTATTTTTCAAATAGAACTCAATGTTTGTGATGTGGATTGTATATATAAATGGTACGGGGTATATTTCCAGGTTTACATTTACTATTACGATCCATGTGGTTATGGACACCTCACAAAAAAACAATACCTATAACACTTTTTTGGCCCATACTAAGATGTATCTTAAAATAATATTGATAACTAATGAAGACCCATATCTATACGCTTGTAAATAAGGGCCAGAATTATATTATGTTAGAATGTGAAAAGAGATGGATCAAATAGAGAATCTACTCTTAGATTATTCTAATAAATTGATTAATTTAATAAATTTAAAATACATAGTTTCATTGCATCGAGTACAACATCCACCCATGTCGTTTAGGTGCAGAGCAACACCGAACATTAATTACACCATATCAGCATTTTAATTGTATTGCTATAAATCATAATCGATATATTTTCAGTTCATAGTAAGTAAATAAGTAATTTATATAGTATTTTACAACTGGAATAAATCACAGTATTATCAATCAGATTAATTATAATTTACTAGCATTAAAGACCTATAAATAGTCCTTATAGTTTAATTAATGAGTATAAAATTAACTTTAAAAGATTATTCTATTTTAAAATCATGCTTTTTACACAACTCTTTTTTTTTTTAATAATATTTCCAAGTAACTCAAATAAAATATTGTGTATACACCAGAGAAGAAGAGGTAACCGAGACTCTGCAGCTCTGTCATGATCTAAATAATCGTCAATATTGTAGTATCCGTTGACACACAAACGTTTCTTACTTATTTTTTAATTTGATAAAAGGTAATAGTTACTTGCTTGTTAAAATATAACTATACACAATACTCAATGATAGAGAAAAAACCCAATAAAAGACTCGTTTTTTGAGAAGTGTATTAGGAATTTTAGGAAAATATATATGCTATTTAAAAATATTAAATCTTGTTAAATATTATAATAACACTTATGTGTAAGCGTGTGTCTTATCTCGTAAGCAATCCATCTTTGTAAATATATCGTTTTCACAGTAAAAATTGGTGTTAATCTCACACTGTTTTTTTTTATGTTGGAGTAGGGCAAACGAGCTGCCGGTCACAGATGATTTGTGATCACCGCCACGCATGAACTCTAGCAACATCCGAGCACTTACAAGAGCGTTCCCGGCCTAGGAAGTGAAAGTATTTTTTTTTTTTTAAATGCGACTTTGAGAATGTATTTAATAGTAATATTAATTTAAAAATTTCTACTTGGTTTAAGTAATATTTTTAGAAAAAAAAATACTTTCAATTACAATAATCTATATCACTTATTGCTTTCTTATACCTATCTATCTACTTTAAAATTCAATAAAATATTTTAAATGAATGTTAATGTCATAAAATTCACAGCCAATTCGGCGCCAATTTTCACCCCCTGTAAGCGATGGTAGGGGGTGATAGTGGTCATGAATATATTTTTAGTTATCATTTTCGGTTTCAGCATCCCAAAAAACGTAGAAATACACATCTATCTTGATTTTATACAAAAATTTCAATTTTCACCCCTTAAGAGGTAGTAAGGGGGTGCTAGTGGGAAAACAGGCATTTAAAATTAGTTCTTATTGTCATATTCGGTTTCAGCGATCCCAAAACCCTAAGAATAATGGGGTCTCCCCTCTGGTTTATGATATTTTTTTTTTGTGTGCTGTGTAATCGTTTGGAGATAGTCCAAAACTGTTAATAATATGCCGCTTGTGAAATTTATCATCAGTTTGTTTGTTCTGATGAATAATTTAGTTTTATGAACGCTCCAGCCATAAATGAGTTATTAGATTGTACCAAATGAATAACACTTTCAACATCCTTCTTGACGGTATTGCGGTGGTTGTGACATGAGTTATACTAAGTTAAGTGACTGTTATTTAAATAGATATTTTACACAAGGATACGTAAAGTTATTGTAAAATTTCAAAGAAATATTATAACATATATCTAGACAGACAAAACACTCAAATGATGTATTCGAAGCAATAATATAAACTCGAAATAAAAATAGCAAGTATATAGCGTACTGGCAAGATATACGCTATAACTCACCGGACTGCAGCTACGTTTATATTGCCAATGGTTTGTGATAAACACACGAAAAGAAAAATCTGTGAATAATAAATGCAATCACTAAAGTAAAATTTCTTTACACTGACTAAATCGAAATGTCTTTACGAATCGCTTAAAATGGTTATTTATTGTAAATTATATTTTTTATATTTCTTGTAATGTAATAACAAGTTCATAATATCAAAAATAATATTCATACTAGAATTTTGCAACAAAAATTTAATATTATGTGTGACTCGATACAACTTAATCTGTATGGTGATAATTAATGTAATTCGTATTTGGTCTCAAGCACGGAAACCTTTTGTTTGAATTTATGTTATATTTCTTTAGCGGCCTCTTTATCACGTATTTCAAGAAAGCTAAATTAATAGGTTACCATAAGTTTTTAAGAGAGTGACTGAATTTTAGCTAAATGTTTATATTACTCTTTCTGCTATTTAAATTAATTTTGTCTTTATGGGTAAAGGACATATTAATTATAAAAAGAAAAACATGGGTACAAAAATTTGTGTGCATTTTATATAAATAACTGCAAAAAAGTAGCACCCTGAGTTTTAAGTAGTAAATTTGTGCATTATTTCTTAAAAAGAAGATATCGATACCGAAAATAATTTAATATTTATTTATGTTTATTTGATTAATATCTCATTGTTAATATCTTTTTAATTTAACTATTATAATACATATGGCAAACAAACTTATCAACACCGTCGGACATTTTACAACATGAAAGTTTCGTCGTCACAGTGCAATGAAAACAACCTCTCGTTGTAAAAGCTGTTCACACGCCAGCCAGTTATGAAATATGGCATAAACTGCTTTGTTTCAACTTTATAGATATAATTATCCGGAACAATTCAGTTTAAAATGAATTTAATAGCAGAAAAATATAAAGCACAAAAAGTTAAATGCAGCGAAATATGAGGTTTACCTTATAATTATACTGTTTTCACTTGCAAAAACAGTACCATACCTTTGTATAACACATAACAAAAATTAAATTAAATTTTAATTACCAACAGTTTTTAACCTTTAACTATAATTTTATATCTGACTCGACTATACTATAAAATAAAACAAAGTATAAGCATACTACATGCGGTTAGAGAAAGCTAAAGTTCTTAAGGGTTTAAAACAAATATACACTCGAAGTTCCATTTAACATGCAGCTGACTCAGCTATTTTAACTTTTATATCAATTCCACAGAGTAATTAGATATTCTTGCGAGTCAAGCGAAACCACTATCAACTGAACCTCAGACCAGTTAGGTACAATACTACCAAATCCTGCCCGAAGCGAAAACTTTTCAAAAATAAACTCTTTTAAACGTTTGGTGGTTGTTTGGACTAGTTTCGGTGTCGTTCATTACATTTTTTCAAATCTAGCCACACAATTATGGCAGATGTCTATTTTGAGCAATTGCAAACTATAATAGAAAATCTAGCTGCTAAACAACCGAGGCTGGTCAATCGCTCTATACCACTGCTCCTTTACGAGAACGCTAGACCACACTTTTCACAAGAGACGGCTACCAAACTAGAGGAGCTTCAATTGGAATGTCAAAGATATCTACCGCATTTCTCGGATTTTGCTCCAACAGGTTACCATTTTTTTTTATTTGGATAACTTCTTGCAAGGGAAAAAAATCGACTCCGATGGGGCAGTCCAAACTGATTTTTATGATTCCTGTCCGAAGGATTTTTTTTAGTAAAAGTATGAATAAACTACCTATGAGATGGCAAAAGTGCATAAATAATAATGGTTTATATGTTGTTTAAATAAATATATTATATTAAAAATATTCCACTTTTTGTTCCTCCCATACCAAACGCTAATTTTATATGTAAGGGCCTAATAACAAAAGAGATTCCCACATATCAAAAGATGATGAAAGTTGTCCAAATTACCACACATAAGACATTTTAAAATTACATGTTTTTATTAAGTATTTAAAATTATTAAGTGGTATGTAACAAGTGGTTTGGTAACAATTCTGTGAGCTACAACTATCAATATCCTTTAAAAATCCAAATTAATAAAAAAAATTCTAGATCTGTTTATTAAACACACATTCTCCAAATTTATATTATTTTATAGAATAAGTTCATAAACAACAATTAATTTAATGGTCGTTATTGCTCGTTATTTCGTTAAATTAAATTCTTTAATATAAAGGTTGTAAAAAATCGGTTGTAAAAAATCGAGGTGTGAAAACGGAAAGTAAATTTAGGATACGAGTTATGCACACATACTCTAGGGCAGTGTAGGTAAATCTTTATGTATCAACGTGCCATTTTTTATAATGCCTTAATTTTATTTATTATCAGAAAAGTAATAAATAATTTTAACATTATAGCAGTAATAGTGGCGTGATAGTTTAGCCTTTTTGCTTTTCTTGCATTCTAATTTGTTTTCAAATTTACAATTATGCCAGTTAAGCATAATTTATGCCCATTTGATCTTAAAACTTGGACAATAGGAAACATATTATACTTTTACAAGCCTCTAAAAAAATAAAAGAAAGTTATATTATGTTATAACACTTAAGGAAGATGCTCGTTACCGGAGGAGGAAATATAATTTTTTTTCAGTCAAAAGTAAATAATAAGTTAGTAGAGAAGAAAAATGTAATTCTTACAGATGACATGTCAGAAAGTCAAATGAAATATATGTTATTTCCGCTGACAGTTAAGGCATTAATACGTTAAAGACTAATAAAAATAGACACATTTCAACCAAGGAAATGTTAAAAGTAGTTGTCTAAGTAAATTAAGACTGCTGGAGAAAAAATGCCATTTGATTACACTATTATGAAATTATTGTACAGGTACGAGATATAATTAACTAACTGTCTTGTCGTAATTAGAAGTTCAAAGCAAATAATCTGATACTGACATTAGAGAAAACATATATTGTTTAAAATGTTATGAGAGTTAATTATTTTTAATAGAGTACATTAACGTGTCGTAGTCCTATTTTCATACAATGTGTGTATCAACTTTTAACTATCTTTCTATGTCTAATCGCAATTACAGCTGAAGTCCGTATTCATTCAAAATTTGGCACATGGAGGAACTACGCTCAATAGCTTTAAATTAGTGCAAAACTTTTGATTGAACGTCTATAATAAAGTTAAAATTATCTTAAATCTAGATATAAGCACGATTTGAAATTATTGTAAATAAACATTTTCAGAAGTTAGGATTTTCCAATTCCTACATTCTAGGACAATTCAAACTCTGTGAATGAACCTGGCATACAATGAATGGTGAGTGTCACATCTAGTACAATAAGGTATCCATTTTATCAGAATGATCCTCAGCTGACGCTATTGGACCATCCGGAGCCGCAGCAAATGAAACTGTCTCCATCCAGTTTAATCTTACGGTAGAACTTTACTATTGTCACCTTAAAACTTGCAATCGAATTAATATTTTATTCAATTTTATTCAATTTCCTTATAGTGTTACAAAGTAATATTGTATATAAAATTTATATTTTTCAAAAATAGTCAAACCCCCAATTTTATAAATCAAAGTACAATGAATATATAACAAAAGTATTCACTTTGTAACAAATTTAAACCTTTATATTATAGTGTCCATAGAATATATTAATAAGGTGTTACTTAAAAAGGTACTTTATTTAATAAAATAAATTGATAAAAATTAATAACATATTCGAAAACAAATAGTATCTCTTTGATCTGCATACTCGTACAGGCGAAGCGCCAACAGCTTTAGAGGCAATGCGACTACAGCTTTTCCATTTAGCTACAGACAGACAGCTACAGTATTGAGAGCAATTGGCGTAATCAGATTTCAAAAAATATTGATATTAGACTAATTCACTTCTTCTGTGATAAGGTTGATGATAAATGTTTAATTTGACTTGAGATCGGATTGCTTTAGATTTATTGTTTACAACCCACTATTACTGTTTTTATATTTTAGAATTAATGTATGCATTTACGGTTAATATATCCTTTGTGCGTTCCCTAAGGTTAATATTTGTTGTATGAGTATTATTGTCGTAAATATAATGGACACAATTACATATGAATATGGTTTCCACTTAAGAATATCAAACAATTTATTAATTATAAGGGTCAGTATTTTATATATGATCTATACTATTACAAGGACCAATCTTTGAATACATTGTTGATAAACATTGATTTAATATATTTTACAAGAAATTATTAAACCAACAGTAAATAATAATATGAAGCAGTGAAGTAAATTTTACATTATATTTTACACAAGGAAAAGAAACCATCAAACTCGTGTAAAAGGAAACAACAAGACCCATTCACATCACTGAAGTCATTTTAATAACTCTGTGGTCAGTTAAATATATGTCACTTTATTTATTCAGAAAATACCATCAGTAAACAAATTTCCGTTTTCATTTGATCAGTTACACTTTCTTTGATCTGAAATACTATTTTTGTTTCACAAAGCTTGGTTTATTGCATATAATTAAAATTCGGAATATCGTTGGATTACCTACAATTAATTTATATATTTTTTATTATAGTTTAGCATTCTTGATACGCCGTTACTATAATAAAAATATATTGCAATCTTAAATTAATTTTTCTTGAGAAATTCTCAGTATTAGAAATCATACGAGAAGCTGTTAGTCTTTCTGTAGCAAGAGCGCAGAAGGGTATAACAACCACCAAAATATCAGTAGAGTTCGTAAAGGTAGGGTCGTCTAAAAAATCAAAACTAAAACCTTATTCCATCTTGAACGCGTTTCTTGATTGGACTCTCATGATGGACACGTATGAAAGGCAATACAAAATCCACGGGGATGTTTGTGTTTTGTCATCTAGGCCGGACTTATTCCTGTACTCAAAATAACTAAGACTCGTTATACTCGTACTTGTGAAGCTTACTGTACCCTGGGAAACAAACATACCCAAAGATCATACATTTAAGCTTAACAAGTATTACGAACTATGTAACGAACTGATCAGGAATAAATTTATAGTTAATTTGTACGCTGTAGAAGAAGGAACGAGAGGTATAACAGCAAAATCTCTCTACAACTTATTTAAGGATCTCGGCCTTTCTACAACAATCATCAGTTCATTTCTGGAGCGTTTCATAGGAGGCTTTAGTAGGTTCTTACGATATTTGGTTAGTTAGGGAGAGGAGCGTGAACCGTGAAGGTGAGCGTGTATGCTCGTAGTAAAGGGGCCCCTTAAACCTACACCTAGGTTGCAAGTCCCAGGCATTCTTTGCGCTCCTCTTCTTGCAACGCGATGGTCCCGTCACCCGCACGGTGAATCCATGGAATGCTAAGAAGCTTCGTCTCTAACCAAGTAAAAGTTAGTAAGTAATTGTTAAATTTAAAGCAATTAATTATAAACCAACTTCTAAGAAAATAACGGTGTACTTAAAAAAATCTTTCTTATCAGTTGTATATTATTCGCTTGGGCAAATGCTACAGTAATAAAGGAATTATTAATATATTGTTAGCTGCTACAAGACGCCGTTAGCAACACCCCCTCCATCAAATATACAAAGCGAAGCGTACGGCGCGCACGCACAGGCTTTTTTGAGACTTTGGGTCGAACAGACGTATTGCGTTAGGGATTACTGAATATCATTTTTGTCCATTGTTTTAATTATTTTTGTTAATTTTTAGACAATGTGTTAATCATTAGATTAAATATTTGATTGTGAATATTTGTTAAAATAAATAGCTGTAGGTAATAGCAGTATTCCTTTTTTAAAATTAACTTAAACCACTTCTGATTCCTAAAATTAAGTGTTCATTATTCTTTTGAAACAAAGACGAGCTACGCTTACATTGTAACGTCCTATTGTCTATTTTGAATAACGTTCGTCCTATTGTCAATTTTAAATACCGTTATTTCATACTATGAGACGATTTGAAATTTGTTTTATAAAAAAAAAAGTATCATTGTGTTGCGTGACAAATGAAAGTTGATCTTATTTTGTTATGATTGCTTAATTTTTTTTTTTAACGTTACGTCTTTAATAAGCCTATTTTATTGACAAGTGTTTCTTTTGAGGCCTAGATCGCTTTATACACTTTTCATACTATTGACAGCTTCGTGTTTTGATAATTTACATTTTTTAAATTACTTTGTTTTTGTACCTTTTTCGTTCCGAGTGTGAATATTATTGTTTTAAAGTGAAAAATAATAGTTACCCTAGTGAAACTCAAGGTCTCAAAGGGCATTTTTGGCGTTGTGATTGTTTTACATCTAGATTTTAACTTGGATCGATCCTCTCGATCCAAATCTCGTGGAGATCGAAGGTTGTATCGAGAAAGGTCAGCGAATCGTTCCCGCGGGCCGTCTTCAGGTCGTACTCCCTCACTTCCACCTAGGACAAGGTATCGTACCCGCAGTCGTAGCCATAACAGAACCAGTGGTCGCTGCCATGCGCGTGATCGTGAACAGGACCGCAGCCGCAGCCCGCATCGCAATCATAGCCATAATCGCTACACGGAACAGAGCCGCAGTCGTAATCGTGAGTATAGTGACCACCAGTCTTGGCGTTCAATCATGACCCGTCCCCACGCCTTAGAATCAAACGCACTTTCCTCACATGTACCTGATCACCCGCCATCTACTAGGCCTATCTATGAGAACGGTACTCAGCAGATCGTAGAAGCTATCCATTCACTAAAAACCGGAAGTGCACAGAGCTACTATGTATCAAATTTCGATTCTAACGTTCACGATGTGGAGTCATGGTTTGATGAGGTTGATAGGGCGAGGTTAATTAATCGTTGGGAGGATCACGAGTGCCTAGCTCGCATAGGTAAGTGTCTGAAGGGTGATGCCAAATTATGGTTGGACGAATGGGTCACCAGTGACCGCACTTGGTCCAACTTCAAGAAAGACTTCAAGTGCCTTTGCATCAAAAAGATAGACGTAGCTAACATCCTGTATGAAGTTATGTCTTATTACGGCAATAGTGTTACGTGGTATCAAAGACCCACATGTTAAGGCTACCGCAACAAATGCGAATCTTTCTCCTAATGATCTTGTGAACTACCGACGACGACGACTATCGACGTTTGTGAAACCTGAAGCTCCAGGAACTTCAACGCAGAATCGCTCAGCTCTACCGACTACCTCCAATAGATACCAAGAAAAGGAGCCTTGTTGCCGCACGCGGACTATTTAAGTCGTAATCCCTGTATTGTAAATAATATAGAGAAGCCTCGAAATTGGGCACAGATAGCTCAAGCAGGAGACGAGGAGGTTCAGACGATGATCCAATCCTTGGAAAATGGTCATTTAGATCCAACTAGGTATGTAAAACAAAATGATTTGTTGTACTACAGATACAAACCCATTAGTGAAGAGGCCAGGCTTCTTTGCTACATACCGAAAGGTCATCGTTTAAGCCTCGTATTTTTTACGATGAGCATGGTCACATTGGCGCAGATAAAGTTACAGATTTAATACTAAAACACTTTTGGTTTCCTAGTTTAAGGCCTTTTGTTAAAAAGTACGTTTCATATTGTGTCACATGTATCGCCCACAAGCGTGTGCTCCGCGCACCTTTACAACCCATTAGTTCTTGGGAAAAATCGGATATTCCATTTAAAACTCTACATGCTGATGTGTTGGGACCTTTACCTTTATCAAAGGGCTATAAATATGTCATGCTAGTGATCGATTCATTCATGAAATTCTGTTTACTTACGCCTATTTATCGACAAGATCTTGATGAGTTAAAAAGAGTCCTTAAAATAGTATTGTCATTATTTGGTACTCCGAAGTTGATTGTAACAGATAGGGGACGCATGTTCGAGTCGACAGGATTTACTTCATGGATGTATGTGCTGGGTATACAACTTCATCATGTTACACCAGAAATGCATCATGCCAATGGACAAGTTGAACCTTACATTCGCACGGTACTCAACATGCTTCGCATTGTAGCTAATCATCGGAAGACTGAGTGGGCTGATGAGTTGTGGCAGTTGCAACTCATTCTGAACTTGACAAAACAGAAGACAACACAGACCTCTGCCTTAAATCTCCTGATTGGTCATGAGAGCGCCACTCCTGCGATCCGGACGTTGGTACGCGACATTTCCACTACTTCAGAGTCTCCAAATCGTGAGTCCAGGCGGGAAATCTTGAGACAAAGGACGGCCGAACGGTTATCGAGAAATCGGCTACAGCAGGATGCTACCGTTAATAGAGAACGTAGCTCCCCTCGTGTATTCCAGAAGGGGGACTTGGTATTCGTTATCAAGTACTCGCAATCTCAAGGAAAACTAGATGCTGGTATGCGAGGTCCTTATAAAGTCATCAATACTCTTCCAAACCATAGATACGAGTTGAAATTACTCGCTGGGGCCTATGGGAAGACTACATATGCAGCTGCCCAATTCCTGGTCCCATGGAAAGGAGAATGGACCCCTGACACCTGCGCTGCATTTTTCGAAGGTACTTATGTTATTTATCTTTTAAAGAAGATATCCTGTTTATGTATTCATGTTGTATTGAATACCTTATGTATCCATGTTGTGTTGGATACCTTATGTGTCTTCCATGTTGTATTGGAGATACCCTGTTTATGTATTCATGTTGTATTGAATACCTTATGTATCCATGTTGTGTTGGATACCTTATGTGTCTTCCATGTTGTATTGGAGATACCCTGTTTATGTATTCATGTTGTATTGAATACCCTGTTATGTATCCAAGTTGTGTTGGATACCTTATGTGTCTTCCATGTTGTATTGGAGATACCCTGTTTATGTATTCATGTTGTTTTGAATACCCTGTTATGTATCCAAGTTGTGTTGGATACCTTATGTGTCTTCCATGTTGTATTGGAGATACCCTGTTTATGTATTCATGTTGTATTGAATACCCTGTTATGTATCCAAGTTGTGTTGGATACCTTATGTGTCTTCCATGTTGTATTGGAGATACCCTGTTTATGTATTCATGTTGTATTGAATACCCTGTTATGTATCAAAGCTGTGTTGGATACCTTATGTGTCTTCCATGTTGTATTGGAGATACCCTGTTTATGTATTCATGTTGTATTGAATACCCTGTTATGTATTCATGTTGTATTGAATACCCTGTTATGTATCCATGTTGTATTGGATACCTTGTGTGGTGTAGATTTTCAGTATCGGCCAGTACTGAGAACTGCTGGGTAAACGTAAGTGCCCAGTGTATCATAACCTTACTTTTGTACCTATGTGAATATGTGCATGATGAACTCTCCTTACCCTATTTAGAATTAACAAAACTAACACTCTTAACTGTGCCTGACCTAAACGGTTGGTTTAGGTGATTACTATTAACACTAGTTGTGTACATTTTGACTTTAGATATGACTAATGACGAGGAGCCCTCGAGACCAGACCCAACGCCGGGCCCTTCGTGTCTATCTGGTCTGCCTAGACTGTTTTCCGACTCCGAAGATGACGGGCCTGTCGGGGACGACAGGATATCAGGAGAGGCCGTGTTAGCTGCTACAAGACGCCGTTAGCAACACCCCCTCCATCAAATATACAAAGCGAAGCGTACGGCGCGCACGCACAGGCTTTTTTGAGACTTTGGGTCGAACAGACATATTGCGTTAGGGATTACTGAATATCATTTGTGTCCATTGTTTTAATTATTTTTGTTAATTGTTAGACAATGTGTTAATCATTAGATTAAATATTTGATTGTGAATATTTGTTAAAATAAATAGCTGTAGGTAATAGCAGTATTTCTTTTTTAAAATTAACTTAAACCACTTCTGATTCCTAAAAATATATTATATATAACAATCAAAGATTGGTCTAATTGATAGGTTGGTTATATTTTATTATGCCGACCAGTTAATAAAATTCTTTTCATTGAGAAATATTCTATTATTCTATCAGGAAACTAAACACTGATTTATTTATAAGTATAACAACTATAATCTTATTGATTTTATTAATATCTTGAGTGACGGATCTACTGGATAGACCTCTGTCCTCTTTGAAAGCTCAGAAAATAATTCCAAGTTTTAGAATAAAGTTATATTTAATTCATGAAATTTTTTCTTTGTAATTAAGTGGGCCTTCCCACTTGCTTATTCATTCTATATATGTATAACATTTTATATTAAACTTATAAATATTAACAACCATGTATTTTTTTGGGAATGATAAAAAGGTTTCAGAAAAAGAAAAATTAAGACCATTTTACAAAGCCATCCGGTAAAGTGTTTTATATAAAACGTATTCCATCCTATGTATATGTCTTTTATAATTGTCTTTTCTTTTTTCTTTGGTGCATAAAATAAATAAATAAATAAATAAATAAATAAATATTTAATGGTGGTGCGAATCATAACCTGTGGAATATTGATCACAGCTTTAAAGGCATTTTACGCAGATGTTAGCCATATTGAAAAGCTTTAATACTCAATTTTCCCTTAAATCCGACACAAGTGTCGTAAGATAATTTTATGAGCATTTTATTCTAGTAATATGAGTATAATATCGTAAAATTTATGATCTCCAATATTATTAGAGTATGTTCATTTATAATATGGACTGTCAGGTTCGTAGATAATCAAATGTAAATTAAAAAATATTAGCTACAAAATAAATAAAATCACATAAAATCTTTTTATGACAAAGAAATTGCGTCAAGCGTTCGTCTCACAATTAATAATGATCGATATATTAAAAATTAGAGATGCGTTTAACCATATTAAAAGATAATTTACCTTTTAAATGAAACGAAAATTAATAGTTCGGAAAAGCGACCTTTGCAGGACCATTTTCTTTGCTACATGTCACAGTCGCTGGGCTTTAGGAAACGCGAATATATGCGAAGCCACGGGAAAATACTTTTTACGGATTTTGTCTTAATGTTGTTAGCTGCAAATTTGGGCATGTTCGTCTGCCCGGTACTGGTGCCCGGGTGTCCAACTTCGCACGCGACTAGCAAGCGTCTTCACCGGTCTTCATGTGTTCATTACCTTTGTGTGTGAATGACTTACAGCTCCGAACCCGTCTGATGAATCAGATATCACAGCTCGCTAGCCACTTACTGCCCCGGTGACTCGCTTTAATGATTCCGAAAGCAGTAGAGGTAAGACCTACAAAATAGAGGTCCCTGCTGATAGAATAAATACTGGTATTCTGGCCCTGCTGGTTATGCCGTAGAGGTGGTACAATGGGAAAATATAATTTTAACTTGTTAATCAGATGAAGTCTTGTCCCTATATAATATTTATCATTATAGTGTACCAACATTGTTAGATAAAAACTAGTTTTGTCTTTAAAAAAAATATATTATTGTAAGATTTAAGCTCTAAAGAATACTTTTTTCCTCCTAATAACAAATTACATAATATTTGTAATATAATCACAATATTAATATACTATCCTGAATCGTCATTTGTAAAATATACAATGTAACGCAAATACGACATTTAAAAATAACGAAATAAAATATATATTGAATTTTAATACCTATAGAAAATTTAAATCACAGTATTTCTTATTCACTACCTAATACATCTTCTTCCCACACTCAGCGATTCTTACAAAGCTGACGCGTACTGAATATTTAATTAAGACGAACATTTTTTACTTGGAACACTTGAATTTGTTATGAGTCTACGAGATGTCAGATAAGTTTTTGTTATAACTTAAGTAATATTTGCTACTTTACATATATACATGGAATATATATAGATATAACATATAATAATGATGTATATTATCTATAAAAATAAATAAATATTAAAGATAAATGTTTAACTAAATATCAACATTATATATTAGAAAATATATTACTTTAGTTAATAATATTTCGCGCAATAAACAATGTATAATTAAAGAATAGGTTGTTCTAAGAAAGAGATGAATAATTATTTTTTTCTGTATATGTAATACACATACAGTACGAACTAGACGAACATAGTTTTATGTTTAAAAGTTATTATAAGTTAACTATTTCACTGGACAATGTGTTTGCCGCATATTGTGTACATATGCACTGCGGTTGAGACCGGACAATTTATGTGGGCTGGTAGCTTCACTCGTGTTTACACAAATTATACATATATTAGAGTTTATTTTTTGTTGAGCAAGAAACATTTATTTCAATACTGTGACATTTCAAAGTTACGCAATTTAAAACAAATCAATTAAATTATCTGAATTAAATTTACTGATGATTTACTGGGTGATGTTTTGTTGTCTTCGAGATCGTCATCACTCGTCTTTGTATCAAATTTTGTACACATAGAACTAGCTGTTTACTTTTGTCCTTATACCGAGGAATACAGAGCACATTTGTCCTTCACTGCTCGAGTTTATGAACGTTCCCAGAATATGATTGTTCGGGGCGGGTTATCTGGATTTTTGAAGTCTATCTCAAATTTGTATAAAATTCTCTTAAATAATTAATAAATTTTATGAGGCAAAACATATTTTATGAGATTACAATCCTAAAGAAGTTAGACAGGGATTCATTTATTTATTTAAAGATAAAAGATAGGGATAACATAATCAAATGAATATTTATATTGAATATTTATTAAATTCAAGTTATTTTAAGCTTACGTGTTACATTGGCTTAAATAATTAATATAATATATAATTATAATATTTTTGATTTTTTTAAAAACTTTTTTTACTTGAAAAATATTTATTACTCTGTTCGGAATTAGTATGTTTCAAAAAATATTCTGTCGAAGTATAAGTAAGAATTGTCTGTATGTATGTCGTAAATTTTAGTTTTTAGCTATGGCTTATTATTATTAGCGTTGTTCGTTATTGAGTCATGAACACATTCTAAAAAGTCGAAATATCTTATCAAAATTCAAATCTCAGACAAAGATAGAAACATCAAACGGTTTTCTCTGAATGGGAACATTCTTCATAAAGTAAGAATCTCTCTTTTTTATCTCAAAGTTCAGATATTTTGAGATCTCGATGCCTACGAAAACACTTGCGAGCGCAAAGTGTATTGGAGAGGCTTCATATGCGTTGAGGGAATAAGTAAGAAAAAATCGGGCTTCTTTTTTACTTTGGAGGTCTTTCAAGATGTTATGAAAAGGGTTGTCAATATTTTGAGCGCTATGAATGGGCCGTGTAGTGTATATTAACGAAGGGTTCAGTGTATCGGTGGTTTATCATTTGTCGAATATTTCCGGGTAAATTTTTTTGGCCGTTAGGTTTTAAAAAAATATTTAAATTAGTGTACGCTTTAGTAGTGTAAAATATTATAATTTGAATAATCACTAAATTTATTAATAAAAACACTTAGAAGAAAATACATCAGAATATCATTCATACAAACGTAGTTAACATTTATTTAGCCCAAAAATATAGTAAAAGATACCTATACGAATATCGTGTCTGTATCTATGGCGAAGCGCTCGTATCGCGCCTGATTCGTTTCGTTCGTTCGACAACACAAGTGAAGTGATTATACTGATTATAACGTTAATAATATAATTAGGACGGCTTATTGAATTGCTGCGATGATTCTAGTTGTTCGTACATTGCTCACTAAATATATTGACATTTTGTGAAACAGTGATCGCAATAAAAAAACCCGGCTGAGATTGTTGTATGGTTCTTCTCAGATCATATGAATCCAGACGATATGAAAATAGGCCCTCCTGTCACTTCCATTTCACGTACACAAGTGGTAACTGGTCCATACCAGTTTACATATATACATGGAATATATCTATATATATTCCATGTATATATGTAAAGTAGCAAATATTACTTAAGTTATAACAAAAACTTATCTGACATCTCGTAGACTCATAACAAATTCAAGTGTTCCAAGTAAAAAATGTTCGTCTTAATTAAATATTCAGTACGCGTCAGCTTTGTAAGAATCGCTGAGTGTGGGAAGAAGATGTATTAGGTAGTGAATAAGAAATACTGTGATTTAAATTTTCTATAGGTATTAAAATTCAATATATATTTTATTTCGTTATTTTTAAATGTCGTATTTGCGTTACATTGTATATTTTACAAATGACGATTCAGGATAGTATATTAATATTATGATTATATTACAAATATTATGTAATTTATTATTAGGAGGAAAAAAGTATTCTTTAGAGCTTAAATTTTACAATAATATATTTTTTTTAAAGACAAAACTAGTTTTTATCTAACAATGTTGGTACACTATAATGATAAATATTATATAGGGACAAGACTTCATCTGATTAACAAGTTAAAATTATATTTTTGAATCCATATTCAAAGTGGAAAATGTGTAAATAAATTATAAATAAATAAGCAACTATACTAGGTGTGATACCCTACTATTTGACATACTTTTAATATAAAGTTAATGATAATAATATTTAAAATGTCTAAGAAAATATATCAAAAACTCTGTCAGGAAAATTATTTTTACTTTTTATTCAGAAGAGAAAAAACAATTAATTAGAATTGTTTATTATATTTTGTAACAGAAATTGTAATCAAAATCATTTCAAATATTAAACATTGTCATATTCACAATGTTCTGCAAGATACTCCCTTTTATTAAACAAATTTTTAAAGTCTACATCAAATAATTAGAACTTCGTTACTTTGTTGATTTTGAGTTATTTCCACCGCAAGTTAGTCGTTCTTTGAGTCAAATTAAAAATCTCGCTCTGTAAATCTCATTCATCTTATTGTAGATGTTATTATTTTATATGTTGTTATGAAAAATTTAAACATTTCAAAGCTTTTGCAAGTTATATACAATCAAAATATAATTAGGTATTTGGTGAATGATAGATAGATTTTTTATATCTCAAAACTCCATATTCTAACAAATCTTGCTTTTATTTTTTTATGTCATAAAATAATACAATAGATTTACTTTCATTTTGTTTTATGAGTCAACTTAAATATTAAAGTTGAAACCGAAGCTTGGGCTTAACATTCACTATTTAACGATATTACACTGAGAACAGACTATCGTAAAATAAGAAAGTTTTAGACCCAAACAATCCTCCTCCTTATTACTGCAGATTGATAATATCTATGTTTTGCAAAATTCCATGGATTACTTGCCATAATGTGAAACACTTGCTTGTATGTCATACTACCTTATAATGAAATCATATTTGAAACAAGATATAACATAATAAGAAATACGCTTCTTTTCGCTTAAGAAATTAACATTTTGATATTCATAACATTAAGAAAATTGCAATAATTACCTGCATGAAAGTTAAGCCCATTTGCAATAGTTATATATTTTTATATAGTGAAACTATAAATTAAATAATAAGTTAAGAGACTTGTGTAATATTTCTCCAACATTTAAACAAAATTCAGTTTCTGACCCGTCATTGAACAACGAGAAGGATGTGGTTTTCACGTCGAAAATAATTATTTATTAAATAAAATTGTATAAAGATAATATTTCGTAGGTGTTTTGTCTATAACACCATGGTGAAATGGTAATTGCTTGATATTTTTTTTTTTTTAATAATTGTAAAAGGATAATTTTTTTTATCCATGCTACTATTATAAATGCTATAAGTAAATTTGTCTACTCTATCTGTCTACTTGTCGGTAGTTAAAGCTGTTCTTGAATTTAACAATAACAATTATATTTATATATTAAAAAGTACTTAAATAATCCTTACCTATGTGGAACCTTAATCAGATTTAGATTGAGGCTTCAGGTGCTGTGTATAATAAAACAAGAATTATGTATCTTGAGCAACTTCAAAGTCTTCATTATTTTAAGCTAAATTAATATAATTACACAGAAATATAGCGTCTACCATTTAGTTTATAAAGTTCATATTTCAATGATATACTGAATCCAGAAGCGATAGCAATATTTGGAAAGTCTTGTTGGTTTCAATATGTTCATAGTTTTGAGTGTGTATTAAATTATAGTTGAGCTTTATTAAGGAATAACATTGGGAGTATATGAACTATTTGGTTATGTGTATGTAAATTACTTTCCTGCATCATATGCTTAATTTAGTTTGCCCTTTAACAAGATACTGATATCGTCTGTCGGCTTACTTTTTTTTACTTTTATGTTAATGTATTAAACTGTAATAGTAATAATTGTAACGTACAATAAAAATAAAATTTTTCTTGGTAAGTATTTATTTAGCTTCACCCCTTATCCCTTGCGGGGCAGCCAGAGACGACGGAGCGTCAAACGCTACGGTCCCTGCATACCTCTTTCGCCTCGGCTACGGACATCAACCTCTTCATACATGCCCTCCGGGGGGTTCTCATGCTTTTTACGTGACCTTCCTCCAGTATCATAGATACTGTGTTTTCGAAGGTCACTCGACGCCTCCCCTTGTCTTTCTTACCGCTCACTTTTCCTATATAAATCTTTTTACGCATTCTTTCATCACTCATTCGTTCGACGTGCCCAAACCACCTGACACGTTCTTCTTCATTCTCACCGTGACATCTTCGCTACTACCTGCCAATCTGTGGATCTCTTCATTGCAGATTCGTTCAATTAAACTAACTCAGCATATTCTGCGAAGAGATCGCATCTCCACAGCATTCATCTTTCTTACATTCTTCTTCTCTGTTACCCACGTTTGGCTGCCGTATAACAGCGTCGGTAGCAAAACTGCATTGTGTACAGCTAAACGTGCAGCTATGCTGACGTTTTGCCGTCTCATCAATGTAGTCAAAGCACCGTTGACTCTGTTACCGGCAGCAATACGCCTTTCCACATCCATTTCGTATCTTCCGTCTCCGCTAAACATACTTCCAAATTATACCACTTCATTCACTTGTTCTATTATCTTGTCATTCACGTTGATCTTACATTCTGTTCTTTCTTCATTTCTTTCAAATATCTGAACCTTCTTCTTATCTACATTCAGGTTAAGAGCATTAATTTCACACCCATCTTTCAGAGTGGTGACCAATGCCTGCAAATTGCATTCTGATGATGCAATCAGCACTGCATCATCTGCATATAGCAAGCAATTGACCTTAAGGTCACCTACTTTCACTCTCATGTCACTGACTTTCACTCCTTGGAGACAACTATCCAAATACAAATTGAACAACCACGCTGACATAGCGCAAGCTTGCTTAACACCCGATTGGATGTCAAACCAGGGCGACATGCCAGCTCCTACTCGCACACAGGCTGAGTGATCTCGGTAAAGAGACTTTACAGCCTGTAGCAAGGGTCCGTTCACATTGTATCGGGGCAGTATCTGCCATTACTTCTTTCTCATAACTCAAACGTGAAACGCCTTTTCCAAATCCACAAAAGCACAGAAAACCTTTTGGTTTAGGGCCAAAAACTTTTCCGTGATCATGCGGAGGGAAAAGATCTGATCTAAACACCCTCTTCCAGGTCTCAAACCTCCTTCTTGCATTCTTCTCGCTAATATTTTAGAATAAACTTTACCGCCCCAGCTAATCAAACTGATAGCCCTATAGCTTGCACGGTCTATCTGTGAACCTTTGCCTTTATACAAAGGTACGATGACTGCACTTCGCCAATCGTCTGAGACCTCCCCCGATTTCCAGCATAAATTGCACAAAAACCAGAAAAAGTCCCAAACGCGTGGCCCACCATATTTGAATATCTCGGCAGTAACTTCATCTGCTCCCGCAGCCTTACCTCATTTCAGACTTCGAATCACGCTCTCTACTTTTTCCAAACTGATTTCACAATCGGCTACATCTTGACTCAGCATTGCGCTGGTAGTCAAGACCGAGGCGTCCTCACGATCATACATCTCCTTGTAGAATTCCGCTCACCGCTGCAAAACGTGTGCTTGCTCAGTTTAAATTTCACCGCTCTTCGAAAGCACCCCTTTCATTCTATAGGTTACCGAACAACCCCGTGAACCACTAACTTCTCGCCAGAAAAGCTTCGTGTTTTCCCGGAAGTTGTTTGTCAACCTTTCATTCCTTTCTCTCCCATAATTTTCACGCTTCATCTTTATAAGTGCTTTCGTTTTGTGCTTTTGCAGCTTGTACTCTCTTTTTCTTATCTCTCTCATATTTTTATCTTTACCAGAGGCTTTATAATCCAGCCATGCTTTCTTCTTTTACTCTACAGCATCTTTCACTTGATCATCCCACCATTCATCGCGCTTTTTACTAAAACCTTTTTTCCTTTTACCACATACTTCTGTTGCTACTTTCACCATACCATTTCTAAGGTTCTGCCAGCATACATCAACACTTTTATTTCCAGAATCACAGCTTTCAAGGTTCTTGGAAACCCTTTCTTGATATTCCTCTCTGATCGGTGGATCTTGAAGCTTCCAGCTTCTTATACGATAATTCGACGCCAAGCTTGGACACGTCGTGCGGCTGCGCCAACCTGCAAACAGACCTCTTATTCTAGCAACGACTAGATAATGGTCCGTTCCCAGATCAGCACCCCTGAACATTCGCGTGTCCATAACTTGACTTCGAATATGCTGATCCACTAGGAATAAATCAATCATACTTCTTTCTTCCGCTCGCTCCCATGTGTACATGTGAATTTGTTTGTGATCAAACATCGTGTTTGCCACAAACAAATTTCCAAAATAAGCTTTCCAGCCTCATTTCTTCTCCTATCACCGTATTTTCCTAGCACGCATTCGTAACCAGCGCGTTCGCGCGGTTCCAACCCATCCATTCATATCTCCACATACTATCAACTTTTCATTACTTCTAACACTACTTAGAACATCCCTGACACTCTCCCAAAACTCCTCGAGTTCGCTCACCGGAGGATACTGGCGATCCGTACCCAAAGAAGCCTCGGGTTGATATCATTGTATTCTACCATTTCATTAACCATTCGAGAGAACAATAATTCGCCTACACCTTGGCATCCTCGCTCACCCTCTGGAACCCCAGCCCAGAAAGCGACCCGGTTGCAAGGCAAATCGGTCGTATCATTGCCTTTTCGATTGGTCTCAGACACACCAATAACATCCAGATCTTTGTCATCCATCACATCTAATAATTCATTCATCTTCTGTTCCATTCCTCCTCTTACATTCCAAGTAGCTATATGTAGCTCCATCCTCCACCTTCCGCCGTTCGGAACATGGCGTGTTGGTTGGCGGTTTCCAACGCCTTTCATAGTAAGAACACGTAAATTTTATTATTTTTGCAAAGGACAACGGGCAAAATGTACCCACCGACCAATAACGACCAGACGTATGTCGTTAGATAGCTCTTTTCATGACTATCATTTGTTATTATGGGGTCTAGTCTCAATTCGTTGTGGTAAAAATGTTATAGTTACTTAAATGATATCTATAGAATGAAAGTTGTTAGTTCTAGATATATAAAAAAACATTTTTTGTGTAGACTCCATGTACTGTCAGCGTTAACTTAACATGAGTTAAATATAAGAACAGTCAAATTGTGAAAAAGAAACCTAAAATAAAAAAAAATCGTTTATTACTGATTTACAAACAGAATTCTTATTATTTAAAAACTAGTCATCTATGTTGTCTACAATTACATCATTTAAAAATGCTGCTGGAGGATTGAATACCTCATGCCTTGAGTAACCAATATACAATATAATTGAAGTTAAAAAATAAAAAAATAAAAAATACGTTACTAAATACGCCGTTCCGTACAAATAAAGGCGGCGATCGGGGGCGCGACGGGCGGCGCGCGGGTGACGCGTACGCAATGAGCATTTCGGAAATTACACCTTGCATTAAGGGTTTACGTAGGGATTTTTATCTTTTAAACACATTTTTTTAAATATCTGGAAGGTGGGGTCTTCCAGATATAACGATATGAGACTAGCCCCCATAATAACAAAGATAAAATATCTGGAACTAACTACTTTTATTTTAATATCATTTAAGTAACTATAACATTTTTCCCACAACGAATTGAGACTAGCCCCCATAATAACAAATGATAGTCATGAAAAGAGCTTTCTAACGACATACGTCTTGTCGTTATTGGTCGTGGGTACACATCCCATACATTTTTGCCCATCATCCTTTCTCTCTATTCATGTATTACTTTTTATGAAACCTATGTGTAAATAATTTTTTATTATAAATAAATAATTGCGTAATAAATTTATATTAAATTTGTATTGATATTCTAAATTAAATTGTAAGTTGTTATCAAAATATATAAAGATTTTATAAATAAAACTCTTTTTCATCTTACCAATTAAAATGATACATTTCTCAATGACAAATAACATATAAAACATTTATTTATTAAATGTTCTGTTTTGATAAACTTTAACACTAATTAATTTATTCTGTCTCTTATTTTATAGTTAAAGATTGTTTTTTTGTTTCAATATCATTTTAGTTCTATTAGAATTACTTACGCAAGACTCTATAATCAATCCCCAGATTACCTTGAAACTGAAACTCGTAATCAATCACAAGTAGTTAGACGGATGGCACCAAAGGGATCATTAGGAAATTGGGACGCTTAATTGGCTTAATAGACGCCCATAGTTACTTCAGTTAGGGCATTAGGATTATCCCATTAGATATCAACAACAAAACATTAATAAGCATAATAATAATAATATTTGATTTTCCTTTCAAAATTATGTTATTATAATGTTTGGGCCATCGTTAATATAACACAACAAAGTTCGTAATTTATTAATGAAATAAACATAATTTACGGTTGCATAATTAACGAAATCCTATTTGGTAACAAACATTTTATCTCATAATATTTCATTTGGTAAATTATATATCGCTCATTACTAAATAATTTCAGCCCTAATAGCTTATGTTAAGACATAAAAGCGATTAGGAAGATGGCAACATACGGATACAATTGTCGTCGACGAAATAATCGTTTAAATTAGCTATTCATTATTATTATTATTATTAAATTGGTTTTTGGGTCTTTTTGGAGGTGAAAAGGTAGGTACCGAAGCCTTGGCTGCCGGTAAGGTCTAAGATGGTAATGACATTTTTTCTGACGTTTCGACATGTTTTAAGTAATACCGCTTTCTTCAATATTATGAAAGTAGATTTGTGTAGGTCAAGTGTTTTTAGGCTCATGTATAATGATAGGGGTATTATTGGGTAGACCTCAAAGAATTCGGTCTGCCCATTCATTCGTACCCGACTTTCGAATTTTGGAAAAATTTCTTCACAGGAGGTCTTCTTATGACCCCCTGAGTCCGAAATGACCATTGGTCAAAAAGTTTATATATATATATATATATATATATATGCGTGCGTGCGTCCAGATTCGACTTTTGTCAGCACGATAGCGGCCGCAGTTTCACTCGAATCGCTTTCAAACTTTGCACAAAAATCAACCATCCAAAAATGAAGGTCAAATTCGTTAACCAGAGAAATTCGGCCACAGGGGTCGGTAGGGCCTCACTTTTTCTGATTTCAGTTTTTCGACCATAACTTTTTACTTATACAAAGAAGATCATTTGTCTTTATATCATATGATGTCTTTGATGAATACCTATAACTAATGTTTATAAACCAAAAACCTAACTTCAATAACTTAGGGGTGGGGGTAAAAAAACCGGAAATTTTTGGAAAAAAATTCATAACTTTTTTCAGGTAAACATTCTCACATCACAAGTATTTTAAATAGAAAGGTTATTTTTTACTCTAAATTTAGGTACCAAAAGTTTTTCCGTAGAAGGTACCGTTTCCGAGAAAAAAAATAAAAACCACTTTTAGCTAGAAAATTTAAGGTAGGTTAAACCACGGCAACTTTTTTCTGGTAAAGATTCCTTCCTCGCAAATATTTTTAATAGAAAGGTTATTTTTTACTCTAAATTTTAGTACCAAAAGTATTTCCAAAAAAGATACCTTTTCCGAGAAAAAAAATAAAAACCGCTTTTTGCTTGAAAATTTTTGATGTAAGCAACGGCATCATGTGTTATTCTTAGGTAGTGAGTTATATTTTAAACGAGTTACACACGAGGTCTACCCACGCGTGTCCCACTGCGGGCACGGATTTTTTTTTATAGTCTTATTTTCCCAGGCTAATAAACCTGTAGAGAATTTAAACAGTTAACAGCAACAGTAATATGTGCTTGCAAAATTTTTAACTCGGTAATACTTTCAAACTGAATAATTACAGTCCAAAGCTTTGCGATAACTAACAAATGCGATACATTTCCAATTAAGCAATTCTCAACTCCTACGAGTTATTCAATTACGTGTTGTTATAAAGTTTCACGATTAATCGGTGCAATACTAAAAATAAAATAGAATAATTTATTCAGTAATGACGTAGAATCATTGGAAGATTAACATATCAAATACGTTATTTGATTGTAATAATTTTAATTACTATTATTATAAAGCTGTGATACCTACACGTTTTCCGGGATAATGTAATCGCCAAATTTAGTTTTATGTATATAACAAATTCTTAATCATCTCAATGTCCACTTAACGGCTGTTTTTTTGCCATGTCTTGGAGCTAACCGCCTGGAGTGAGTCGGTGTCCGAGGATCGGAAATTTGTAACGGAACGCTTGCGAAACTGCCCTTGATATTATAACTTCGGTTCTTTTTCTCTAATAAAACTCAGTGGAAGACCTCTGTAACCATTGTAGTTTGGAATATTAAAAGATATTGCGCTTTAAGTAATATTATTTAAAATATCAAATAGGTTCTTTAAAACGAAAATCGAGTTCTGAATTTTTCTGTAGGAATAAAATATTTTCACTCAGTATAAGCCATCATCCTTAATTACCATATGATATATATATGATAATCTAGTCGATGATAGGTGATAATTTTATAATAATTGGTCATGATATCAAAAAAGTTATATTCATGAATTTAAAAAAACCTTCCTATTGAACTTATATTATTACTACCGCTATAATACTAAATTACTGAAATAATAAAAAAGTAATAATAAGTAAAACCAAAATCAATGGTAATAATGAACAGGGTAGATCTTATCAAAATAATGAAAGAACAGAAATAAAATTATAAACTTTTTCTGACTATTTAATATGGACCAACAAACTCTTCTCTTTACGCTGATAATATGGTTATCATGTTATCATTACCTGTTAATACTTCGGAATATAATTACTGAGATTACACCTTTTACCTCAGTAATGATCATTTGAGCCTACAAATTTGCTTGTTTATGTTCAACTAAGTACAAGTGATACAAGAGCAGAGAATAAAATAAGAAGTTAATACTTAAATAATATAGTATTTAGTTTTTATTTTCAATGTATAACATTTTGTATTTAAATATGTAAAATGATTGTGAAAATGTTAATATTATAATATAAAAAAATGAAAACACATCTATTCTGAGTTGTTTTTAGAAAAAAATAATTAAAACGTTTGGATGTTTCTACCATTTTCATAAAAATAGTTCCATATAACAATTGTATAAATAAAAACTACTCCTGTGGTTTATTGTACAATAATTATAATCAGATCTATTTCCAATATAGCCAGGTCTCCTTACATATGTAAACATTAATATGAATACCGACGCCATGAAATTACGTGGTATTATTATCATAATACAGGTGTCAAGAGGTAATACCGTGTAAATCCCGCTCTTGTATTGAGTAATGCCGTGAGTACAAGTTTCAACATCCTTCATGGATCTTGGTGTAAAAGTATACTGAATATTGGGTAGACCTCGAAGAATTCGGTCTGCCAATTCATTTGTACCCGACTTTCGAATTTTGGAAAAATTTCTTCACAGGAGGTCTTCTTATGATCCCCTGAGTCCGAAATGACCATTGGTCAAAAAGTTTATATATATATATGCGTGCGTGCGTCCAGATTCGACTTTTGTCAGCACGATAGCGGCCGCAGTTTCGCTCGGATCACTTTCAAACTTTGCACAAAAATCAACCATCCAAAAATGAAGGTCAAGTTCGTTAACCAGAGAAATCCGGCCACAGGGGGCGCTAGCGCCTCACTTTTTCTGATTTCAGTTTTTCGACCATAACTTTTTCCCTATACAAAAAAGATCATTTGCGTTTATATCATATAATGTCTTTGATGAATATCTATAACTAATGTAGATAAGCCGAAAACCTAACTTCAATAACTTAGGGGTGGGGGTAAAAAAACCGAAAATTTTTGGAAGAAAAATCATAACTTTTTTCTGTTAAACATTCTCACATCACAAGTATTTTTAATAGAAAGGTTATTTTTTACTCTAAATTTTTAGTACCAAAAGTTTTTTGGTAAAACGTACCGTTTCCGAGAAAAAAAATAAAAACCACTTTTAGCTTGAAAATTTAAGATAGGGAAAACCACGGCAACTTTTTTTCTGGTAAACATTCCCTCCTCGCAAATAATTTTAATAGGAAGGTTATTTTTTACTCTAAATTTTAGTACCAAAAATATTTCCAAAAAAGATACCTTTTCCGAGAAAAAAAATAAAAACCGCTTTTTGCTTGAAAATTTTTGATGTTTATAACGGCATCATGTGTTATTCCTAGGTAGTGAGTTATATTTTAAACGAGTTACACACGAGGTCTACCCACGCGTGTCCCCCTGCGGGCACGGATTTTTTTTTTTGCAGTTTATTAGTGTTTAATGAACGAAATAGTTTTGTTTGTATAAATATTTTAACACTTCTTTAAAGAATTTTATTTACGAAATAGCCTAACCCCTAAGACTAATACTTTGTATCAAGGCTACAAAAAGTCGACCGGATATATAATGTTCATATTTGTTTTAAAATATTACTCAGTACTTGCACTTCAATCTTTAATGTCCGACAACTAGTAACAGAATGATCCGTGAATAGCACTTACAACTTTTTTTATAATTATCAACGCTACAACATTTATCTGAGGGTAGGTTACAATATCACAACCAACATACAGATGGCACCAGTTTTATGTTTTAAGAATTGGCAATACTTAATAAAAATAATACTACTACTATTGTAGGTGGCGCCACTGTTGTATACTACCTTGAAATTGAAGTATTTATTCATATAAATTATTATTTATTTGACACTAGCTGACCCGGCGAACTCTGTTCCGCCTTTCCAGTCCAATTTTTTACCATACTTAACCAAAGACAAAACTACGTTTAGCTGTCATTTACGTTTTGGTATTCCACTGTCATTTGCGTTTTGTTATTCCCTGTCAGATGCGTTTTTGTTATACCACGTTTTATAGTGACTTGACGGAAACGTGGTCGAACGGGATAAAAAGTATCCTCTGTCCGTCTCCTGGTTCTAAGCAACCTCTCCGCCAATTTTCAGCCAAATTGGTTCATCCGTTCTTGAGTTATAAATAGTGTAACTAACACCACTTTCTTTTATATATATAGATTTAATTACTCAAAACTACTTACAATAATTATATCGAATCATTATTTATGCGGCTTGTTATCAACAAAGATCCATGTTCTGGTGAGTAAGTTCCACTTAGTTTTAATTATTTTACTTTCTCCATTTAATAAATAAAGGTTAACTACTAACTACCAAAAAAAAAAAACGAAATTTAAAGCAAGAAAAATATATTTAATATTTAAATACATAAAAAATTATTTAAAAAAAAAACAATGCGTAAAAAATAAGCAATTTAATATATGTATATTCAATCGACATAATTAATAGATCTTTCGTCAGACATCACGTGGGCGAATCGTTGGTTAATGAAACAATTGAAATGATACGTAAAACGAAATCTTCAACTTATGCAGTAGTTTCAATAAATGACACGTATGACAGGTGCTAGTGGCGTAGTACTAGTCTTCAGCGTGGCTCAAAGGCAAGTCTTCGTTCTTTAGCATCCCTGTATGTGATGTCGTAATCGCGACGGATCTACCACCGCTTGGACAACTCTCGTCTCGTAAAAAATATATATTTTTTTTAGTGTTGCCCTTTTAACTGTTAACCTTTTTTAATTATTGAAGTAACTAAAAGACAAAAATAATTAACTCTAAAAACGTCCCAAATCATAAGTTATAAGTCCAGTGCATGTTTAAGAAAAAAACTAAAGGAAATCGATAATTTTAATGAAATTGTACTTAAAACTACTAATAAACTGAATTTATTATTATTACAAAATTATATTGTATCATAGTTTGTCTATTTCTAAAATTAATTATCTTTTATCATCGGTGTTCGTTTGGATATTATTATATTGATAGTGTAGAGTAGCAACTAGTTTCTCTCTCAGTAACCATTTTAATTTAATTATCATAAAATGCTACTAGTCGTACAACTTACGAATTCCTAATATCTAAATCATTAATACAAATTAAATTTCAAATCTAATAATAGCAGGAGGTTCCCGTCTATTTATTTCACACGCATTATTGCTTGGACATCCGACAAGATTTATTCAATAAACCTCAGGGCCACGTTATAAATATTTAGAATATTTGAGCACTTTTTTTATGTAATATTGTAGATCATATACATAAAAGGTCTGCGATCGCAGTATTATTAGTAAAATAATATTTAGATAGTTTAAAGCTTTTTTGTCGCCCTGAGTCTAAAAGGCGCCAGTTCTTACATCTAAGAAATAATCGTTAACTTAAATAATGAATAATTTAGAATAAATAAAATGTTGTCTGTTTGTAACTTCTATATACGCTACAACATTACCGAAACGCGTAAATTAGATAATTTAAATGTAATAAAATGATAAAAAAATTCATATATATTAAATGTCCCAAATTACTACTAAGGCCTTGTCGTAACTTTATAATAACTTTTTTCATTATCTTCGACAACTCGAATACTTTTATAGCATAATACTATTTTGTTTAATGGTCACGATATTTTATTTAATTTAAATTAACACACATTATTTAGGTTCTCAATTATGTATCTTTAAAATTTCAAAATGAGGAGAATTAAAATCACCAGTTCATTATCTTTTACAAAGTATACTATTTATTTTTAATTCTAAAAGTTATCGGGTAATAGTTTGATTCCAGCATATAAAATATCAGAAATTGTTGAGTATAAGTATTAAAAATGCTAGTTTTGTTCTACTGTCGTTTTACAATAACTTATAAAATGAGGATTTAAAATATATTTAATTGTGTTGTATTCCTAAGCTAAGTCTACATTTTCAAACCGTGATTGAGCTTTACAAACTCTACTTTTTTTTTACTATAGGCCGTTAACATTTTGCGAGCTATTTTGTGGGATCTTTTTTTATTAACTAGTAAAGTTACTTAATCTGCTGTTATAACATAAATGTTTTATTATAACAAACCGAGTGTATAGGCATTACATCGTTTACAACCGATTGAAGTGGGGTATTAAACATTTTCATAGCTCAATTGAACTTTTCTATTTAATTGTACCTATATAGTATATATATATATATATATATATATTACTGAATCAGAAATTGTTTCTCATAATTCTTCGCTTTGCTTTTTACAGATTATAGCTGAGTTTGTTCTTAGAAGAAGTAAAACATCGATAAGATGTATGCTTTTATTGTACCGGTTTCAGTCAATGGAGAAAAACACACGACTAAGGAGAAATGCTAATCTGAGTTAAACGCCGCACTATTGCCATTATTAAAACGTAAAACTAGCTTTTACCCAGTCTCGTGAAATGAAGTCGTTAAAAAAAATCGACGGCATTATATAATAATCATATAGATTTTTCAGTTGGACGATAGAATAAAAAAGAGTAAGAGTAATAACAATTTTATAATATGAATAAGTACAGAACGTACCTCAAAACCGATATCTAGCTGTTCATCTAAGTTTTGTTTGTCTTCTAACTTATCTATAAAGTTTTCTTCCAACTCGCAGTAAGTGTCAATATCCTTGAGACTGCAGTTGCTCATTAAAACTAATTCCCATGTTTAACTAACAATAAATCTTCTATTCAACTCACCATGAACCGAGTCGTAATTCTTTACCCATAAGGGTCATATATTATGTGAATTTTTCGAGGCCAAAGTATACCAAACACCATTTAGGTTTTATTTTGCATACTTACCAACTTTAAGAAGCCGAAAAAAAGCGTACTTAAACATATTTTTGGTTCCATCGTCCACGTCTTTCTTATCCCGGGCATGACTATAATCCTCTCGGAATTGACTTACAGACCCGGAAAATTTTCGACAGATAAATATTCCCTATGCAAGTGTTGTTAGACATATTAGATTAAATGTGCCTCTAAGCATTTTCTTATTTTGAACCTGAAAAAGTCTCTACTACAAAATATTTTTTTTTTCAACAGTTCCAATTTAGCCTTAACTGATTACTGCTTTACGACAGCTACTTTGAAGAATGAGGGAACTACCGCCCAAATAGCAGTTAGCTAGATTTTAACTTGATTGCTTAGTTCCCCTTTTTTATAACAAACAAGCTACTAAGTAATGATTTTCTGATAGAGATACATGAGACATCGCAATAATGTTTACTATGTTTATTTATATCTTTTCCACTTCGAATTAAAATCAGTAATCACGTATATACGTCAAATGTATGTACTTTATCGTACTTAAAATTAAGACTAAAAGGATTCCAAATGTCCTTAACTGAGAAATACCACTCTACAAACACAGATTGTTTTTTTTTAAAAATGATCACTGTTTCCTAAACCTCAATATATAGTACACAAATTACGAATAACTAGTACCATCCTAATAAATTCAATAATATTAGACAGAGGGAAGCATCCCGGCCCCCACCGCTAATGATTACCGCTTAAGTAATGATTTCTAAGAAGCGGTGCGATGCAGTCGTTAAATCAAACATGAATAACAAAGTACATAAAAAAATCCGTGCCCGCAGGGGGACACGCGTGGGTAGACCTCGTGTGTAACTCGTTTAAAATATAACTCACTACCTAAGAATAACACATGATGCCGTTTTTTACATCAAAAATTTTCAAGCAAAAAGCGGTTTATATTTATTTTCTCGGAAAAGGTATCTTTTTTGGAAATATTTTTGGTACTTAAATTTAGAGTAAAAAATAACCTTCCTATTAAAATTATTTGCGAGGAGGGAATGTTTACCAGAAAAAAGTTGCCGTGGTTTTACCTATCGTAAATTTTCAAGCTAAAAGTGGTTTTTATTTTTTTTCTCGGAAACGGTACCTTTTACGGAAAAACTATTGGTACTAAAAATTTAGAGTAAAAAATAACCTTCCTACTAAAAATATTTGTAATGTAAGAATGTTTACCAGAAAAAAGTTATGATTTTTCTTAAAAAAAAAATCGGTTTTATATATATATATATATATATGCGTGCGTGCGTCCAGATTCGACTTTTGTCAGCACGATAGCGGCCGCAGTTTCGCTTGGATCGCTTTCAAACTTTGCACAAAAATCAACCATCAAAAAATGAAGGTCAAGTTCGTTAACCAAAGAAATCCGGCCACTGGGGGCGTTAGGGACTCACTTTTTCTGATTTCAGTTTTTCGACCATAACTTTTTCCCTATACAAAGTAGATCAATCGCGTTCATATTATATAATGTCTTTGATGAATACCTATAACTAATGTAGATAAACCGAAAACCTAACTTCAATAACTTAGGGGTGGGGGTAAAAAAACCGAACATTTTTGGAAAAAAATTCATAACTTTTTTTCTGGTAAACA
This sequence comes from Melinaea menophilus ssp. n. AW-2005, assembly GCA_918358695.1. Classification (NCBI taxonomy): domain Eukaryota; kingdom Metazoa; phylum Arthropoda; class Insecta; order Lepidoptera; family Nymphalidae; genus Melinaea; species Melinaea menophilus. The sequence goes on along the minus strand of OU911046.1, from coordinate 3,252,200 downwards.
TTCTTACATCACAAATATTTTTAATAGAAAGGTTATTTTTTATTTTAAATTTAGGTACCAAAAGTTTTCCCGTAAAAGGTACCGTTTCCGAGAAAAAAAATAAAAACCACTTTTAGCTTGAAAATTTAAGGTAGGTAAAACCAAGGTAACTTTTTCTGGTAAACATTCCCTCCTCGCAAATATTTTTAATAGAAAGGTTATTTTTGACTCTAAATTTAAGTATCAAAAGTATTTCATGGTCATGGGTCATGTCATGTCAGTCAACGCTAGTGACAGCTTTTGTTGTTTGATTAGTGTAATTTATTATTTGAATATAATCTAAAGTGCAAAAATAGACGTTTTTAACTTTAAATTATAATTTTTAGTGTATTGCAATCAACACGTTAACAGTACTTATTATTTTATATGTGGAACAGTGTAATTTAACAATTATAGCAGTGCTTAACAATCAGCTGTTACGTTTACCTACCCACGTATATCACTTTTAATTGTACTTTATTGAGTTGGACTATAATTCTAGTGCTACATCTGGACAAAAAATAAGAATGCTAAGTGTGAGTTAAAAAAATTAATAAATTGGATCCATAACATCGTTAATCCTAATAACTTTATTTACGAGTAAATACTTGTTTGCGTTAAGAGCCATCTGTTAGCTATTTTTAACATCTCTACGCTTCTATAAAAATGGGTCACAAGTGCAATCAATGTGGAAAGTTTATCAGCGCAACAGAGGGCGCTAAGTGTTCAAAATGTTTACTGCGATATCATCGAGCTTGTTTGAATATTAGCCCAGATACTCGCATATCTGCTAAGTGGCAATGTCAGGACTGTAAATTAATTAAGAACACTAAGCTTTGTACTCCAGTCAAACCGTCGGAAGAGAGCCCTTCTGTGGCGGGGGGGGGGGGGAAGCTGTTGGTGAAGATTTATTAAGAAATGATCCACACTCAACTCTTATATATGAAATTCGTATGTTAAGACAGGAAATGGCTGCGGTTTCCAGGGAAATGAATTCTTTTAGGGATAGACTGTCCCATCTTAATACGACTGTTGCCGATTTCGATAAGCGAGTTAGTGCGGTGGAAGATAGATTATCTGCTTTAGAAAATCTTAAAGAACAAGACGTGCTTCAGTCTAGTTCTTCACTCGACCTAATTTCAAGTTTAAGATCCGAATTAAATGAAAGGGATCAAACATTTCTCCTAAACGATATTGAAATCTCCGGCCTTCCAGAAAAATCAGGGGAAAATCTAGGTAATATTGTGAACCTAATTGGAAGTAAGATTGGCGTCGAAATTGATAACAGAGACATTGTTAGCACCGAGCGATTGGGTTCAAGACAGCAACTACAAACCAATAAGCCACGCAAAATCGTAGTACGTCTGGCGCGTCGGAGTATTCGAGACGAAGTTTTAAGAGCGGCTCGTGTTCGGCGCAATATGGATTCCACGGGTATAACTGAGGGTGAGGCCCGGAAGGTCTATATTAACGAGCATCTTACACCAATTAATAGGCGCTTATTATATAAAACAAGAGAAGAGGGTAAAACTAGAAACTGGCGGTACGTTTGGACTAAAAGTGGTAAGATTTTTGCACGCCGGGCCCCTGATGCTCCCGTTTACCGAATCCGGTCGGACTGTGACATCGTAAAGGTTTTTCGAGCACAATTCGATTAGATTACTTTCTAGTGTTATTTGAATTAATTTATAAATGCATTTGTTATCTTACTGTTTATTTTAAATGTACCTGGTTTTGTTCTGCTGATTCAATAACCAGTTTGTTCTTATGTAAAACTGTGACCTCCTTATTTGCCATATGTACGATTCTAAATTTTGTCCTAAAGTACAAATCCTGCTGCTCTATAACAAAATATAGTAGTAAACACACTTTAATATATTTTTTATTTTATTTACAATATATATTTTATCATAGCTTATTAATTATGTTATTTATATTATATATAAAAATAACCAATTACTTTATAATCTAAAAAAATATTATTTTAATAAATATGTCATTATGTGTAATAATAATAAGTATATTGTAACTGTTAGATTTAACTTCAATCTAAAATGCTAGGACTACGCTCGTTAAAAATTGGATTTATTAATCCATGCTCTTTGGGAACAGGTCATGAGGAATTTTTATTAGCAATGGATCGACATACGGAAAGGGGAAGATGGCCGGGCTCCTAATGTGTCGGGGTATCGTCTACGCCACAAACCTCGACCCGAGGAAGTACGTTCTCGCGGTGGTGGTGTAGGTTTTTATATCCGGAGAGGTATTTCAATCCGTCTCATGACCCACCCTGAAACTGCTACTGTTGAACAGATGTGGTTAAATGTAAGTATTGGAGGGAAAAAAATTATAATAGGGACAGCTTATAGACCGCCATGGTTAAATCCAAGTATCTTCTTTGGAGCGTTAACTGATGCAATCGTAGGATTTCCGAAGCATGATCATCTCCTACTTATTGGTGATTTTAATATAAATTTTTTAGACGTTAATAATAACACCGCCAAGTTACATGAGTTTCTGACGTACATTAACTTAAAACAATTTGTAACTAAACCGACTCACTTTACTACTTACAGTGAGTCGCTTCTCGATTTGGTGTGTGCAGATGTCAATATTAATAACGTAAGCATTGATTACATTCCCGCTATCAACAATCATGCCTTTCTTACCTTTGAAATTAAATCATATAAGGTAAACTTTAAGAAAGTGCTCAAATACTACAGACAATATGCCGATATAGATAATCATGTACTTCAGAATAGTTTGCGATCGTTTGAGTGGTACAAGCTCTCAGAAATCCATAATATAAATCATATGGTTTCTGTATTTAACGGCTATTTACTTACTGCGTTTGATATATTAGCACCACTGAAAAAAGCTTTTTATAAAGATATTAAACTTCCTTGGATAACATACAATATTAATAAAATGATAAGAATCAGAGATAAGGCGCATATCAGAGCAAAGCGTAGTAAAAGGGATATACACATTACATACTACAAAGACTTAAAACTTACTGTTGAGACAGCACTTCATAAAGAAAAAAGCGTTTACTTTTCTACTTTTACAAAGAAGAGTTTGAGTAATCCTAAAACATGGAAACAACTACAACAAAATATTTCATACAAGCCAAATAAATATGTTTGTCTTGTTAGTCATCTAAACGATCCAGATACTATCAATTCTCATTTTTTAAACATTCCGGGTTCTGTCACTATTTCTCCTTCTCTTATACATTTTTTCAAATCGCACCAGTCCCCTGTAAGTAATTTTACACTGCGTTCAGTTGATATAACAACTGTTACAAGAAAAATACATAGTATCAAGTCAAACGCTGTTGGCTCAGATGGTATATCTCTGTCAATGTTACTATTATCACTTAATTATATTATAGAACCAATCACAAACATAATAAACTATTCCATAACAACCGGTACTTTTCCTAATTGTTGGCAAAATGCAGTTGTCAGACCTATACCAAAAAAGGATGACCCAGAAACAATAAGCGACTTACGCCCCATCAGTATTTTGCCTTGCCTTTCTAAGGTTTTGGAAAAAATTGTCTATGACCTGATGTCAGATTTCGTGGAAAATAATAATATTCTGCCTTGTCTACAGTCAGGGTTTAGAAAAAGAAGAAGCACTACAACGGCGCTGACAAATGTTGTAGACGATATTTTGAGTGCCCAAGATGAGAGCAAGATCACAATCCTTGTCTTGTTAGATTTTACCCGCGCTTTTGACTCAATTGACATTCCACTACTTCTTGCAAAATTACATTTCTATAATTTTAGTTCCCAAAGCATCAGTTGGTTTCAGAGTTATCTTACGAACAGAACTCAAACAGTAGAAATTACTAATGAGGATGGGTCGAAGTCCACGTCTGAACGTAAAAATGTTACGAGAGGAGTGCCACAAGGCTCCATCTTAGGCCCTATTCTTTTTCCCTGTATTGTGCAGACATAATTAATTAATACCATAAAATTTTGCAATTATCATATTTACGCTGACGATATACAATTATATATTTCCTGTAAACTTAATGACATAGCCTTAGCCGTTAACAACCTTAATGAGGATTTAAGTAGCATACACATATGGTCACAGTCCAATAATTTAATGCTGAACCCTAGTAAAACAAAATTTTTAACTATTGGCAATAGTATGCATATAAAAAATATATCATCAAGGCTTCCTAATATATTTATAAATGATTCAAATCGAACGTGTTACAGAAGCACGAAATTTAGGTCTAATAATAGATGAGCATTTACGATTTGAAAAACACGTCATTAATTGTGTTCGCAATTGTTTTTATCGGCTTAAACTATTATATCGTATACGAAAATACCTAACCACTGAAGTACGAATTAGATTTTGTGAGGCGATTGTACTCTCTAAACTTAATTACGCTGACACTGTTATAGGACCGAGGTTGCTTGCGAGTAGTAAGACTCTCATCCAACGTGTTCAAAACGCATGTGCTAGGTTTTGTTTTAATATCCCGCCTCGAACGCATGTTACTTCCTATCTTAATTCTGCAAATATTCTTAAAATGGACTATAGAAGACAATTACATCTAGCATGTCTTCTTTTTGGGGTAATTAAATATAAGATACCAATATATTTGTATAATAAGTTGAAATGGTTAAGTGACTACAATCCGATCCACAAAACAAGAGCTGCTACTAACATGCTGTGCATTCCTTTGCACAAAACTGCTGCATTCCGTGGTAGTTTTAAATATGCTGCCTCCAGCTGCTGGAACAATCTTCCTCCTCCATTGCGCATATTAAAATCGGAGATGGCATTTAAAACTAAATATAAAAAACATCTGCTCAACATGCAAAAGCAGTAAGCAGTTATTGTATCTTGTTATTATATTACTAATAAAATTATAAATATATGTTAGGTATATATCTTATTTTACAATTATAATTAAAGTCTAAAAGTATAAATATAACAACAATTACTCATCTTACCCTATACTTGCGAACCCATTTATAAAGCGCTACTCACCTATTATTATTGCTATAATTATTTTTGTTATTAATATTATTCTATTACAGTTAAGCAGTGTATTATTATTATTATTATGATCAATTAAGTTCGTTACACTGTGAAATTAAAGATGTCTTATATATTTAATTGTATTTTATTTTGTTTATCGTTGGTCATTTTATGTTTAACTGTCACTAGTGTGGGCTATGTCACGGCACGGCGGCCACTGAAAACCAGCGCTGGAGAAATATACTCCAGTAAATGCTGAGTGGTCAACCGTTTTGGATGTCACAGTCTATAGTTGATATTTTGTTAATTTTATTTTATTATTATTTTTTTTTGTTTCCTCTATTACAATGTATTTTTATGTTTCATGTTGATTTATGTGATATTCAAATAAAGTTTTTTGATTTGATTTGATTTGATTATTTCCAAAAAGATACCTTTTCCGAAAAAAAAAACCGCTTTTTGCTTGAATATTTTTGATGTAAACAACGGCATCAAATGTTATTCTTAGGTAGTGAGTTATATTTTAAACGAGTTACACAGGAGGTCTACCCACGCGTGTCCCCCTGCGGGCACGGATTTTTTTTATTACTTTCCTCTTAAAGTATATCTTAAATTAATATAATAACAAATTTAATACTTTACTGGGGAGTTTATTGTAAAATCGTATACAATTAACCCTAACGGATTTTTCTATTTTATTGAGGCAGAACAAATTGACCTCACTTTCTGTTCGATCTGTAAGCTATATGAAGAAAATAATGCTGAATGGTAGTACAACTCATGTTGGATGTTTCCTTAAATGACATATGTGAACAATATCAGTTATACTGATAAAATGGTGCTGCTGAAATCCGATGATTCTCCGTTATATAAATCCAAATAGCTGATTACGAATCTATAGTAAATCAATCATCCGATAAAAGACTGCAAGATGAATTGATTTCTTGGATTCCTTTTGCTATTTCTTATTTCACTATGATTGTTCTTTAAAAAAAAACTTGATACAACAGAATTCAGTTATTCAATAACCTAATTACTATCATTAAATAAATTAAGGGAATTATATTTTGATACAACTTCTTCGCTTATATTTATGTCCTCTGGTAACTATTCCCTTAATCAAGTATTCTTTTTTACAAAGAGTTTAAAAAAAAATAGGAGCCCAATTTATTTTGTTAAAGGTCGGACGTGGAAGAGATCAAACGAAATGATTTAAATTCCGCTTACCGTTCCCTTTACTTTAATATTCTTGACATTATATAACATATTTGTACATAAAAAAGTCACAAATTTAATGTTCAGACTATAAAATCAGAATAAAATAATCGCTTAATTTGCAAAAAAGTACAAGAACATATTTTAGGTTATCAGAAACTTTAATCTAAGCCGGGAAAAAGGGGCATGATAATGATTATGGACAATCATAGCACTATAAATGCTTACGAGTATAACTGAAATCTTTCTCCTAAATATTTTAAGTCTGATCAGAATAGCACTTTGTATAAAATTGTCAAGATTCTTGACGTTTAAAGTATAATTTAGCTATTTAATAAGAACCAACTAATTAAATTTGAATAAGTATACGATCAGTCTTTAAATTAAACATATTGTTAATCTAACCACAAATAACATGAAAAGAGCTCTATTTCAATATTCTAGTCTCAAATTTTTTTTTGAAGTACTCGTTTTATTGATAACTTTGAAAATTTGTCTATCCATGATAATTCAGGCGAAAATTAATATAATAATAATAATAAAATTTAACAATGGGTTGTCTCTTATGACATGTACCACATTTCAATATAGCTAGGGCGTTTTCTATATTACATATTTTTTTAATAATTCTCGTCGATATAAGCGCCGTAAGTTTGATTATTCAAACAATATTTCTGCAAATATTTTTAGCTTCTTTGTTTTTGTCAGTGACAATATATATATAATATTATAAAAAAAATATAGATATGAAATAGTATACACATAATTTTTATTTGTTAATAAAAAAAATAACGCTTGCAATACTTATAAAACTTTATAAATATAGAATTTGTACTTTTTCCACGACCAATACAATCATCTGTATGTATGGAGGTATTATATTATCTGTATCTTTTAATTTTAATTAAAAGAAATATCTGTAACCGTTAATAAATATAATAACAAGCATTAGATAGATTAAGATAAAGTTAGGTAAAATATGATATTTTATGTCATGCTACATATTAACAGGACTGTTCCCAATTATGAAATTAGTAGATCAGTAAAATTAAGTATTTTATGTTATCTTAAAATGAAAAGTGGAGTTAAATAAAGCACCAAAAGAGAGAAAATACAAACTTCTCATCTATCAGCAATATATTTTGTTAATTTAAATATAAAAAATATACCCTAAAAATTGTTACCGTCTGCCGAAGAAAAGGCAGAGTAAGACAAATTAACCATACTTTATACTTTTCATACTTTCACGCACAAGGTAAAACAATTATCTAAAAATAAATCGTTTATGCTTCTATCCAGAAATCATATTATTGAAATGAATATTTTTTAATAACGACCATGTTCAGGAATATGAGAAAAAAAATAAGATAACGATATGTTTTCTTTTAAATATACAAATATTCAACAGATAAAAGTAAAGACAGTTTATATGATTATACATTTTTTGTTACTTTATTAAAAACGATAGAATAATCAAAATAAATGAAAAATGTTATATTTAACTAACAGTATTTAGTTCAGAATAGCGTTGGTTTTTTTTTGCAACTCATGGTAAAAACAATATCTGGACAATTTAAACATTAGAGTTCTTTATAAAAAAATCTCAATTTTTTAAATGTATTTTTATAAAGCCTACTTCTTAGTAAAAGAAAATACAGTCAGAAAAAATATAAACTATTAACACATACGTTCATGTATTTGAAGAGTTTAACAACAATTTAACAACGGTTTAATTAAATTTGAATAAGTATACGTAGATACGTATACTTATTCAAATTTAATTAAACCGTCTTAAAACAATGTACTGTCTCTTTATAATCTTATAAAGAGACAGTACATTGTTTTAAGACGGTTTCATTAAAGACACTCTTCAACCTCATCTGCATGAAAAATATTTCAAGAAACTACTAGCGTATCTATAAGAAGATATTAACTACCGTTATAAATATACATCAAACGCCCACTTTATCATTTCAGTACAAAGTTGATTAGTGAACGTCGTAACGTCCTATAAGCTTCACCCTGAAGCCTTAATAAAGTCCCAATTGACTTGTGTGCATCAAATATAAAAATGTTGTTATATTAAATGCTAGATGACTCTCGCACTTTTAACCGCTTGGATAACATATTATTTACTTTGTTATTAGAAAAAATGCCACTGTCCTTTTTCTCAAAGCAAATAAAGTAAATACATGAACGTATGTGTTAATAGTTTGTATTTTTTCTGACTGTATTTTCTTTTACTAAGAAGTAGGCTTTATAAAAATACATTAAAAAAATTGAGATTTTTTTATAAAGAACTCTAATGTTTAAATTGTCCAGATATTGTTTTTACCATGAGTTGCAAAAAAAAACCAACGCTATTCTGAACTAAATACTGTTAGTTAAATATAACATTTTTTATTTATTTTGATTATTCTATCGTTTTTAATAAAGTAACAAAAAATGTATAATCATATAAACTGTCTTTACTTTTATCTGTTGAATATTTGTATATTTAAAAGAAAACATATCGTTATCTTATTTTTTTTCTCATATTCCTGAACATGGTCGTTATTAAAAAATATTCATTTCAATAATATGATTTCTGGATAGAAGCATAAACGATTTATTTTTAGATAATTGTTTTACCTTGTGCGTGAAAGTATGAAAAGTATAAAGTATGGTTAATTTGTCTTACTTTGCCTTTTCTTCGGCAGACGGTAACAATTTTTAGGGGTATATTTTTTATATTTAAATTAACAAAATATATTGCTGATAGATGAGAAGTTTGTATTTTCTCTCTTTTGGTGCTTTATTTAACTCCACTTTTCATTTTAAGATAACATAAAATACTTAATTTTACTGATCTACTAATTTCATAATTGGGAACAGTCCTGTTAATATGTAGCATGACATAAAATATCATATTTTACCTAACTTTATCTTAATCTATCTAATGCTTGTTATTATATTTATTAACGGTTACAGATATTTCTTTTAATTAAAATTAAAAGATACAGACAATATAATACCTCCATACATACAGATGATTGTATTGGTCGTGGAAAAAGTACAAATTCTATATTTATAAAGTTTTATAAGTATTGCAAGCGTTATTTTTTTTATTAACAAATAAAAATTATGTGTATACTATTTCATATCTATATTTTTTTTATAATATTATATATATATTGTCACTGACAAAAACAAAGAAGCTAAAAATATTTGCAGAAATATTGTTTGAATAATCAAACTTACGGCGCTTATATCGACGAGAATTATTAAAAAAATATGTAATATAGAAAACGCCCTAGCTATATTGAAATGTGGTACATGTCATAAGAGACAACCCATTGTTAAATTTTATTATTATTATTATATTAATTTTCGCCTTAATTATCATGGATAGACAAATTTTCAAAGTAATCAATAAAACGAGTACTTCAAAAAAAAATTTGAGACTAGAATATTGAAATAGAGCTCTTTTCATGTTATTTGTGGTTAGATTAACAATATGTTTAATTTAAAGACTGATCTTTTAAAATTTACTTAACTATTTAAGTCGCTTAATTTGCTTTGCAATTAAATTAAAATAATATAATATTTTTTTTAAAGAATATCTAAGTAAGTTATTTGTGTTAGATCGGTCAAAACTACATTTTATTTAATTTTCAGGATAAGACCAAATACTTTTTGTTTATGCGCTATACAAGGACTAAAACACACACAAAGTTTCAAGCGATTGATCGCTAACAAGTCACGTACTACATTAATTACACAATTAAAATAATGTACAAAAAAAAATCACTGTGAAATGAACACAGTTATTTATTTTACAGATTATTTACAATGGAGGGTTTTATATCATTATGATATAAAATAATTGTAAGTTTCAATAAAAATACTAAGAAACTGTAATATCTCTAAACAAAATGATGACGTCACTCCCGCCGCGCCGGGACTGCACGCCGTCACGCCCTTGTTTACACGATTCAAACTGTGGTAGGACTGCAAGAGGAGTTCTGTCTTGAAGTCAAGTAGAACCGTCCAGAATATATAAAAGGGACAAATTTATTCATTATTCACCATTTACGTCAAACAAAAGTATCGAAGTAAATACCGATTGTATGAACACTTGTAACACATATGTGTTATACAATTTATTTTATAATTATATTTAAATCATGATACCGTTTAAAGCATTGTAAGCCTACGTGTAGTGTTATGCAATAATTCAGGAGAAACTGTGGTTTAAAAAATAATCTTATACAGACATACATCAGGTACTATTATAACAATCAACGTAATACACATATGTACACTACTATTACAGACTATTAGACTTAACCTAACGGTAAGCAAAGATTGTAATAGAGATCTATAAGCAATTATTATCGTACTTTTATATGTTATTAAATAAAACTTCTACACATAATACTGTTGAATTTAATTTCTCATATACCTAAAACAATTCATCAGAAACTACCACAATTTGAGCTAACGAAAGTAACAAAACATTAATTTTGAGAGTGTGACATCATTAAAAATTTGTTTTTTAAAAGCCTTATAAGAGATGAAGGTCGTTTAAATGCTTGGCCCACATAATACTAATTGTGGCGTCGGTATATGCTATGTTGACCTACTCTTATTCTGAATAAGTGTGCATTTTCACACAGAAAATATTATATTTAAGCCACCATTGTGTTCCGGTAAAAGAACATTTAATTCTTTATGAAAACATGCTTGATGGTTAGAGTAATTGCATAGTGTTGGTGAAAATCCAGAGGATTTTTATACTATTTGTTGTCCGATCGTATTTATAATGTGATAAAAAAAAATTAATGTGACCATTGTAGATTTTAGATATTGGAGTCTCATTTAATAATATTTAAACGAAATTGTTCATTCTTATATATTACATATTATTGATATATTATATTATGTACATGTTTCCAATCTACTGCTTGCTAAACTTTTAAAACAAAATTTACATGAAAGATAACTTTATTTCAGAAATCATAATATAAGACCCACATTAGTTAAAGGTATTTTGTAATCCTTCCTCTGATAGTTAACTAACTAACCAACACGCCATGTTCCGAACGGCGGAAGGTGGAGGACGGAGCTACAAATAGCTACGTGGAATGTAAGAGGAGGAATGGAACAGAAGATGAATGAATTATTAGATGTGATGGATGACAAAGATCTGGATGTTATTTGTGTGTCTGAGACCAAGCGAAAAGGCAATGATACGACCGATTTGCCTGGCAACCGGGTCGCTTTCTGGGCTGGGGTTCCAGAGGGTGAGCGAGGTTGCCAAGGTGTAGGCGTATTATTGTCCTCTCGAATGGTTAATGCAATGGTAGAATACAAGGCGATTAACCCGAGGCTTCTTTGGGTTCGCTGTAAGCTGGGGATAACAAGAGTATTCTTGTTAGCCATGTATGCGCCAGTATCCTCAGCTCAAATGAGCGAGCTCGAGGAGTTTTGGGAGAATGTCAGGGATGTTCTAAGTAGTGTCAGAGATAATGAAAAGTTGATAGTATGTGGAGATATGAATGGATGGGTTGGAACCGCGCGAAGCGGTTACGAAAGCGTGCTAGGCAAATATGGTGATAAGAGGGTAAATGAGGCTGGAAAGCTTATTTTGGAATTTTGTAAGGAGAAAAATTTGTTTGTGGCAAACACGATGTTTGATCACAAACAAATTCACATGTACACATGGGAGCGAGCGGAAGAAAGAAGTATGATTGATTTATTCCTAGTGGACCAGCGTATTCGAAGTCAAGTTATGGACACGCGAGTGTTCAGAGGTGCTGACCTGGGAACGGACCACTATCTAGTCGTTGCTAGAATAAGAGGTTTGTTCGCAGGTTGGCGCAGCCGCACGACGTATCCAAGCTTGGCGTCGAATTATCGCATAAGAAGCTGGAAGCTTCAGGATCCACCGATCAGAGAGGAATATCAAGAGAGGGTTTCCAAGAAGCTTGAAAGCTATGATTCTGGAAATGAAAGTGTTGAACTATGCTGGCAGAACCTTAGGAATGGTATGGTGAAAGTAGTGACAGAAGTATGTGGTAAAAGGAAAAGAGGTTTTAGTAAAAAGCGCGATGAATGGTGGGATGATGAAGTGAAAGACGCTGTAGAGTTAAAGAAGAAAGCATGGCTGGATTATAAAGCCTCTGGTAAGGATAAAAGTATGAGAGAGATAAGAAAAAGAGCGTACAAGCTGCAAAAGCACAAAACGAAAGCACTTATAAAGATGAAGCGTGAAAATTCTGAGAGAGAAAGGGATGAAAGGTTGACGAACAACTTCCGGGAAAACACGAAGCTTTTCTGGCGAGAAGTTAGTGGTTCCCGGGGTTGTTCGGTAACCTGTAGAATGAAAGGGGTGCTTTCGAAAAGCGGTGAAATTTTAACTGAGCAAGCACACGTTTTGCAGCGGTGGGCGGAATTCTATAAGGAGATGTATGAACGTGAGGACGCCTCGGTCTTGACTACCAGCGTAATGCTGAGTCAAGATGTAGCCGATGGTGAAATCAGTTAAGAAGAAGTAGAGAACGTGATTCGAAGTCTGAAATGTGGTAAGGCTGCGGGAGCAGATGAAGTTACTGCCGAGATGATCAAATATGGTGGGCCACGCGTCTGGGAATTTTTCTGGTTTTTATGCAATTTATGCTGGAAATCTGGGGAGGTCCCAGACGATTGGCGAAGTGCAGTCATCGTACCTTTGTATAAAGGCAAAGGTTCACAGATAGACTGAGCAAGCTATAGGGCCATCAGTTTGATTAGCTTGGGCGGTAAAGTTTATGCTAAAATTTTAGCGAGAAGAATGCAAGAGAGATCTGAAAGGATGTTGTGGGAGGCACAAGGAGGTTTTAGACCTGAAAGAGGGTGTATAGATCAGATCTTTTCCCTCCGCATGATCACGGAAAAGTTTTTGGCCCTAAACCAAAAGGTTTTCTGTGCTTTTGTGGATTTGGAAAAGGCGTTTGACAGGGTTGTGAGAAAGAAGTTATGGGAGATACTGCCCCGATACAATGTGAACGGACCCTTGCTACAGGCTGTAAGGTCTCTTTACCGAGATCACTCAGCCTGTGTGCGAGTAGGAGCTGGCATGTCGCCCTGGTTTGACATCCAATCGGGTGTTAAGCAAGGTTGCGCTATGTCAGCTTGGTTGTTCAATTTGTATTTGGATAGTTGTCTCCAAGGAGTGAAAGATAGTGACATGGGAGTGAAAGTAGGTGACCTTAAGGTCAATTGCTTACTATATGCAGATGATGCAGTGCTCATTGCATCATCAGAATGCAATTTGCAGGCATTGGTCACCACTCTGAAAGATGGGTGTGAAATTAATGGTCTTAACCTGAATGTAGATCAGACGAAGGTTCTGATATTTGAAAGAAATGAAGAAAGAACAGAATGTAAGATCAACGTGAATGATAAGATAATAAAACAAGTGAATGAAGTGGTATATTTGGGAAGTATGTTTAGCAGAGACGGAAGATACGAAATGGATGTGGAAAGGCGTATTGCTGCTGGTAACAGAGTCAATGGTGCTTTGACTGCATTGTTGAGACGGCAAAACGTCAGTATAGCTGCACGTTTGGCTGTACACAATGCAGTTTTGCTACCGACACTGTTATACGGCAGCCAAACGTGGGTAACACAGAAGAAGAATGTAAGAAAGATGAATGCTGTGGAGATGCGATCTCTTCGCAGAATATGCGGAGTCAGTCTAGCTGATCGAATCCGCAATGAAGAGATCCACAGATTGGCAGGTACTAGCGAAGATGTCACGGTGAGAATGAAGAAGAACGTGCTCAGGTGGTTTGGGCACGTTGAACGAATGAGTGATGAAAGAATGGTAAAAAAGATTTATATGGGAAAAGTGAGCGGTAAGAGAGACAGGGGGAGGCCTCGAGTGACCTTCGAAAATACAGTAGCTACGATACTGGAGGAAGGTCACGTAAAAAGCATGAGGACCCCCCGGAGGGCATGTATGAAGAAGTTGATGTCTGTGGCCGAGGCGAAAGAGGTATGCAGAGACCGTAGCGTTTGGCGCTCCGTCGTCTCTGGCTACCCCGCAAGGGATATGGCGTGAAGGTGACTCTGATAGTCTATGTAGTAGCCGCTGACGTCGGGCTGCGAGAACACGTCTTCCTTGTCAATGCCCGGTCGCTGCAGGCTCATGTAACCGTTTGATACTGGTCTTCTTTCTATAGGGATAGGTTTTCTTATGGTATATTAGCTTATGAATGCCCATGTAAAAAAATATATATTTTGCTGATAAATTATATTTTGTTTATGTCCTTTTGATACAGAAAAACATCAACAATATTCTATGATATATCCCCAATTAAGAATTATGTGTAGATTTAATTGCGTACTCTTTTAAGGTTACGAAATTTAGCTATATAATGAAATATTTATAGTTTTTCTGTTTTTAAATATTTTTTATCATATTAAAAAGTTAATAGTCGTATACTCTTAGATAGTCTAATTTAAGCCTTATCCTCTAACATCATCTCATATATATAAACAAGGTATATATATATTAGGGCGTTTCAAAAAAAAAAAAAATTTTTTTTCTTGGAACCAGGCTCAAAAGTTTCGTTTAGATGCCAAAATAGGCCTGTGAAAATATGAGCCCTTAATATTAATATTAAGGTAGTCCGCATCGCACTTTTCGATTTCCCATAAGAATAACACAGGAAAAAAATTTTTTTTCTTTTGATTTTTATAACTAATGAACGATATATTGTATTGCAATACCCATTCATTATTTTTGTAGAGAATTTAACGCTCTACAAAAAAGGTTTGAAGTCAATTTTTGATAAATCAACTCAGTCAAAAGTTATTCAAGATCCAAGTTTAAGTTTAACATTAATTTTGAGAGTGTGACATCATTAAAAATTTGTTTTTTAAAAGCCTTATAAGAGATGAAGGTCGTTTAAATGCTTGGCCCACATAATACTAATTGTGGCGTCGGTATATGCTATGTTGACCTACTCTTATTCTGAATAAGTGTGCATTTTCACACAGAAAATATTATATTTAAGCCACCATTGTGTTCCGGTAAAAGAACATTTAATTCTTTATGAAAACATGCTTGATGGTTAGAGTAATTGCATAGTGTTGGTGAAAATCCAGAGGATTTTTATACTATTTGTTGTCCGATCGTATTTATAATGTGATAAAAAAAAATTAATGTGACCATTGTAGATTTTAGATATTGGAGTCTCATTTAATAATATTTAAACGAAATTGTTCATTCTTATATATTACATATTATTGATATATTATATTATGTACATGTTTCCAATCTACTGCTTGCTAAACTTTTAAAACAAAATTTACATGAAAGATAACTTTATTTCAGAAATCATAATATAAGACCCACATTAGTTAAAGGTATTTTGTAATCCTTCCTCTGATAGTTAACTAACTAACCAACACGCCATGTTCCGAACGGCGGAAGGTGGAGGACGGAGCTACAAATAGCTACGTGGAATGTAAGAGGAGGAATGGAACAGAAGATGAATGAATTATTAGATGTGATGGATGACAAAGATCTGGATGTTATTTGTGTGTCTGAGACCAAGCGAAAAGGCAATGATACGACCGATTTGCCTGGCAACCGGGTCGCTTTCTGGGCTGGGGTTCCAGAGGGTGAGCGAGGTTGCCAAGGTGTAGGCGTATTATTGTCCTCTCGAATGGTTAATGCAATGGTAGAATACAAGGCGATTAACCTGAGGCTTCTTTGGGTTCGCTGTAAGCTGGGGATAACAAGAGTATTCTTGTTAGCCATGTATGCGCCAGTATCCTCAGCTCAAATGAGCGAGCTCGAGGAGTTTTGGGAGAATGTCAGGGATGTTCTAAGTAGTGTCAGAGATAATGAAAAGTTGATAGTATGTGGAGATATGAATGGATGGGTTGGAACCGCGCGAAGCGGTTACGAAAGCGTGCTAGGCAAATATGGTGATAAGAGGGTAAATGAGGCTGGAAAGCTTATTTTGGAATTTTGTAAGGAGAAAAATTTGTTTGTGGCAAACACGATGTTTGATCACAAACAAATTCACATGTACACATGGGAGCGAGCGGAAGAAAGAAGTATGATTGATTTATTCCTAGTGGACCAGCGTATTCGAAGTCAAGTTATGGACACGCGAGTGTTCAGAGGTGCTGACCTGGGAACGGACCACTATCTAGTCGTTGCTAGAATAAGAGGTTTGTTCGCAGGTTGGCGCAGCCGCACGACGTGTCCAAGCTTGGCGTCGAATTATCGCATAAGAAGCTGGAAGCTTCAGGATCCACCGATCAGAGAGGAATATCAAGAGAGGGTTTCCAAGAAGCTTGAAAGCTATGATTCTGGAAATGAAAGTGTTGAACTATGCTGGCAGAACCTTAGGAATGGTATGGTGAAAGTAGTGACAGAAGTATGTGGTAAAAGGAAAAGAGGTTTTAGTAAAAAGCGCGATGAATGGTGGGATGATGAAGTGAAAGACGCTGTAGAGTTAAAGAAGAAAGCATGGCTGGATTATAAAGCCTCTGGTAAGGATAAAAGTATGAGAGAGATAAGAAAAAGAGCGTACAAGCTGCAAAAGCACAAAACGAAAGCACTTATAAAGATGAAGCGTGAAAATTCTGAGAGAGAAAGGGATGAAAGGTTGACGAACAACTTCCGGGAAAACACGAAGCTTTTCTGGCGAGAAGTTAGTGGTTCCCGGGGTTGTTCGGTAACCTGTAGAATGAAAGGGGTGCTTTCGAAAAGCGGTGAAATTTTAACTGAGCAAGCACACGTTTTGCAGCGGTGGGCGGAATTCTATAAGGAGATGTATGAACGTGAGGACGCCTCGGTCTTGACTACCAGCGTAATGCTGAGTCAAGATGTAGCCGATGGTGAAATCAGTTAAGAAGAAGTAGAGAACGTGATTCGAAGTCTGAAATGTGGTAAGGCTGCGGGAGCAGATGAAGTTACTGCCGAGATGATCAAATATGGTGGGCCACGCGTCTGGGAATTTTTCTGGTTTTTATGCAATTTATGCTGGAAATCTGGGGAGGTCCCAGACGATTGGCGAAGTGCAGTCATCGTACCTTTGTATAAAGGCAAAGGTTCACAGATAGACTGAGCAAGCTATAGGGCCATCAGTTTGATTAGCTTGGGCGGTAAAGTTTATGCTAAAATTTTAGCGAGAAGAATGCAAGAGAGATCTGAAAGGATGTTGTGGGAGGCACAAGGAGGTTTTAGACCTGAAAGAGGGTGTATAGATCAGATCTTTTCCCTCCGCATGATCACGGAAAAGTTTTTGGCCCTAAACCAAAAGGTTTTCTGTGCTTTTGTGGATTTGGAAAAGGCGTTTGACAGGGTTGTGAGAAAGAAGTTATGGGAGATACTGCCCCGATACAATGTGAACGGACCCTTGCTACAGGCTGTAAGGTCTCTTTACCGAGATCACTCAGCCTGTGTGCGAGTAGGAGCTGGCATGTCGCCCTGGTTTGACATCCAATCGGGTGTTAAGCAAGGTTGCGCTATGTCAGCTTGGTTGTTCAATTTGTATTTGGATAGTTGTCTCCAAGGAGTGAAAGATAGTGACATGGGAGTGAAAGTAGGTGACCTTAAGGTCAATTGCTTACTATATGCAGATGATGCAGTGCTCATTGCATCATCAGAATGCAATTTGCAGGCATTGGTCACCACTCTGAAAGATGGGTGTGAAATTAATGGTCTTAACCTGAATGTAGATAAGACGAAGGTTCTGATATTTGAAAGAAATGAAGAAAGAACAGAATGTAAGATCAACGTGAATGATAAGATAATAAAACAAGTGAATGAAGTGGTATATTTGGGAAGTATGTTTAGCAGAGACGGAAGATACGAAATGGATGTGGAAAGGCGTATTGCTGCTGGTAACAGAGTCAATGGTGCTTTGACTGCATTGTTGAGACGGCAAAACGTCAGTATAGCTGCACGTTTGGCTGTACACAATGCAGTTTTGCTACCGACACTGTTATACGGCAGCCAAACGTGGGTAACACAGAAGAAGAATGTAAGAAAGATGAATGCTGTGGAGATGCGATCTCTTCGCAGAATATGCGGAGTCAGTCTAGCTGATCGAATCCGCAATGAAGAGATCCACAGATTGGCAGGTACTAGCGAAGATGTCACGGTGAGAATGAAGAAGAACGTGCTCAGGTGGTTTGGGCACGTTGAACGAATGAGTGATGAAAGAATGGTAAAAAAGATTTATATGGGAAAAGTGAGCGGTAAGAGAGACAGGGGGAGGCCTCGAGTGACCTTCGAAAATACAGTAGCTACGATACTGGAGGAAGGTCACGTAAAAAGCATGAGGACCCCCCGGAGGGCATGTATGAAGAAGTTGATGTCTGTGGCCGAGGCGAAAGAGGTATGCAGAGACCGTAGCGTTTGGCGCTCCGTCGTCTCTGGCTACCCCGCAAGGGATATGGCGTGAAGGTGACTCTGATAGTCTATGTAGTAGCCGCTGACGTCGGGCTGCGAGAACACGTCTTCCTTGTCAATGCCCGGTCGCTGCAGGCTCATGTAACCGTTTGATACTGGTCTTCTTTCTATAGGGATAGGTTTTCTTATGGTATATTAGCTTATGAATGCCCATGTAAAAAAATATATATTTTGCTGATAAATTATATTTTGTTTATGTCCTTTTGATACAGAAAAACATCAACAATATTCTATGATATATCCCCAATTAAGAATTATGTGTAGATTTAATTGCGTACTCTTTTAAGGTTACGAAATTTAGCTATATAATGAAATATTTATAGTTTTTCTGTTTTTAAATATTTTTTATCATATTAAAAAGTTAATAGTCGTATACTCTTAGATAGTCTAATTTAAGCCTTATCCTCTAACATCATCTCATATATATAAACAAGGTATATATATATTAGGGCGTTTCAAAAAAAAAAAAAAATTTTTTTTCTTGGAACCAGGCTCAAAAGTTTCGTTTAGATGCCAAAATAGGCCTGTGAAAATATGAGCCCTTAATATTAATATT
The DNA here is from genome assembly GCA_918358695.1 of Melinaea menophilus ssp. n. AW-2005. Classification (NCBI taxonomy): domain Eukaryota; kingdom Metazoa; phylum Arthropoda; class Insecta; order Lepidoptera; family Nymphalidae; genus Melinaea; species Melinaea menophilus. Next base: position 3,232,938 of record OU911046.1, on the reverse strand, counting down.
AAGGTAGTCCGCATCGCACTTTTCGATTTCCCATAAGAATAACACAGGAAAAAAATTTTTTTTCTTTTGATTTTTATAACTAATGAACGATATATTGTATTGCAATACCCATTCATTATTTTTGTAGAGAATTTAACGCTCTACAAAAAAGGTTTGAAGTCAATTTTTGATAAATCAACTCAGTCAAAAGTTATTCAAGATCCAAGTTTAAGTTACTCTCAATTCAGCTGTTTTTTAGTAGATTTCATAGAAATCTAACTATTGCATTGGTCCTCATGACGGAACTTTTGAAAAAAATTGTCATTTCCTTATTCAGCTCGGCGAGCTGATTAAGAAAATATATATGGTTCAAAAGTTTATATATGTATGTATATATATAAATCTAACTATTGCATTGGTCCATGAGGACCAATGCAATAGTTAGAGAAAAAATATACGCGTAATATTAAATGTCGCATTTGACATTTAAATATTTAATTGGGATATCTTAAAGGCACAAGCTTGGTGGGTAAATATCTTTGTCTGTTAATATGACGCCTGTAGAGAACGGCGAGCACGCTGCATACAGTCATCACCAGCAGCACTGACATCGTCGCGATGGTCACCAGCACTGGAGATATAACCAATGAGCTAGTCTCACCTGAGGGGAAGACATTGCTACATTGAAAATTATAATTTAAATTTTATCACGGAGCATTTCAAAGTAAAAGCAATCGAAACAAATCGTGTCTTTATTACGATTACAATTTTTAATAAAATCTTATTGATAATTATTTTTAAAGTTAACTTTTAAGGATTTTATATACATATTTATTTTTATATTTTAGTTATTATGTTGTTGTATGTTCTTAGGTATTTGTGAAACATCTAACTGATCTCCTATTTAATAAATTTATTTTTGTTACGAATATCTAGAAGTATGTCATGTTTGCAAAAATTTATGTTGACACTGTTGAAGTATTAAATCACATTGTCCATGAGTTTTTGACATCGCAAAATATTGAAAATATTAATACAAAAATGGTTTTCCTTTGTGAAGCCACTGAAAGTACAAGTGTGGATAAAAGAATAAAAACAAAACAATGACTACAATTGTTAACCGAATGAATTAGTTTCTATTGAATCAAAAAGACCAATAAAATAACAGTATTGTATTTCATTGATTATTATTAGAGACTTCAATCACTACTTTTAAGATTTTCAATTAATTATAAAATAGAATAAAATTATTACAAAGTGTTTCTTTGTGTCTCAATTCTGTGGTAAGTTGTTAGTAAGTAAGTTTATTAGTAAGTTAATTGAGCCACAATATATCGTGACTTGGTCAAATAATTTTAAAAAAGTATAATGCTTAATTACTTATTTTTCTTGTTTTCATCGTTGATAATTATGAATGATGAGCTATCAAAGAAATGTGATGTTAAGATAGTAATAATTCATCAGCTTTTCATATTAAAATAGACAAACATCACATAGACCTAATTTTTTTATCCAGTAATATATACTTATATTGCTGGATAAAAAAATAACACTATGGAAAAAAAATATAACAATACAATTAAAATCAGGTTTCTAACTACTAACAGCTAAGAAAAACCTAATAGAAGTCTTCATTTAGGAGTCTTCATTCACCAGTATATTTGGTCTGTCCAGATATTGTATCTCACCTGATGACTGGATATCCGTAAAATTTAAAATGAAATTAAAATCTATAAGTATTTTATGATTGTATTTAATATAATAATCTGTAAACAAATGACAAGTTATCATTTTATGATAATTACAATATTATAGAGATGAAAGCATAATAAAAATATTTTTTTCTATTACACATTTCGTTTTATAATTCTCTTAATTGGTTCATACGCTTTCTATTATAGGTGTTATGATTTTGAATGTTCATTTATTCATTAATGTTATTTTAATTAATATATTAAAGTAATATTTTATATAATATTACCGTAAGTGATGGACGCTCAAACTATTCTATCAGAAAAGTGTGAGGGAGACCGTCCGTCCGACCGCCGTCGAAATTCTCAACGCATCTCACAAGCAACAAGTCCAGGCTTCGATTGTCAATGGTACAGTTTTGAAGATGAAATGGACGACCTGATGATGATTATATATTTTGGTTTATGGCCTCACTTTTTTATCAATGTACGGTAGAAGTTTTTATTATTATTTTCTTATATAAATTTATAATTTAATATCTTAAATATAGATCTAACCAACAACCACAAGTTGAGAGATACAGGGTACCTTCTGCTGACCGACAGAATTTTTTCCATAACATGCAAAAGTGCCATACTCCATGTCTGTAGTCGGCGTGAATTTCAATGTAGATGTATGGCCATGACTGTTATATAATCTGAATATAGAAAAAGAGTTAGAATAATTTTCTTTTACGTTCAGGTAACTTTTATAGAAATTCACTATTTCTATAGGTGAGCTTGTAAATTTATTTTTCTTGGTAAAATCAGATTATTTTATATACCTTGGTGGCAATTCAATTTGCTCTCTAGAGTTAATGAAAGTCCAATGAAATGAAACCAACGCTGAATTAGCATCCACTGTGCAGTAAAGAGAAACTGTTTTTTGTTTCAAGGCGCCAAACAGTTCGTTATCTCTTCTATCTGAACATATAATCATATATCGGAGCTTCTGAGCTAAAATATTCACTTTAAAAAATACACTGTAATAAATAAACGTTAAGTATAATTAAGGTTAAACGCAATGAAGTTCACTTTATCATCGATACAGTGCATCAAAATTAATTAAAATTGCTGAAACTGCTAAGTAGGATACTTAAAATAAATGAACATATTCAAACTAAAAGTTGAAAGATAATATCAATCTCAATTTACATTTCATTAAAACTTTCAGGCAACAACATATATAAAACAACAAAAAAAAATCTTATAAACAATTATAATACCTTGAAAGATACAGTTATAAAACAATATTTCAAGTTGGTTCTTTAAAAGGAAGACTATAGTTTGAAATAGAATAATTGTAACCTATTAAATTAACCAGGATTATAATAATAATTAAACGATAACTCTTTTCCAGTTCCTTGCCATGTATAATGATATATATGATGAAGAAATTAATGGTCTTAAAAAGCTGTTTAAGAACGGGGTAGCCAGAGACGACGGAGCGCCAAACGCTACGGTCCCTGCATACCTCTTTTGCCTCGGCCACAGACATCAAGCTCTTCATACATGCCCTCCGAGGGGTCATCATGCTTTACATATAAATGATTAGTTTTTTAAGCAAAAATATAATAATCAACTATAATAGATATTGCGAATACTGTGTATTTATAGTTCCATGAGATATTTGCTATATTATTATTATTATTTTTTTTTTATGCATCATAGAAAAAAAAAAGACATACATAGAATGAACTTATCTCTACAAAGAGATCTCTTTCAACTACCCTTAGAGTGTTGGACAGGAGGTTTAAGAGGGCAGATAAAGGTACATATATATTTTATAATAATATGCAGATACATAATAATAATACTAAATAAAATATGATGATAGGACGTGCATATTCCGGCGAAGGCGGATCGGGAGCCACTTAAGTTGACTTCGGAAAACTGAAATATGGTCAAACTTGCGTAGTCCAAAAATAAAGCGGATACACAAGTTTTCAAGGCGATCTCATTTATTGATCAGCTTCTTAGATACATCCAGATAGCAAACGTCAGCATAGTCGAGAAGGGAAGAAGAATAAAAGAGATTAAGTAGGAGTATTTTGGTCCGCATTGGTAGGAAATTCTGTAAACGTTTAAGGGAGTGAATTGACATGTGGTATCGTTAACTTGCACCGTCCACGATAAAAATTTGTCAAATGTCAATCCTAATTTCTTAACTGTATCAGAAAATGGTATAATTGACTTGTCATATAATAAATTAGTAAGGTCGTTGATAATAATCCTATTTTGAAAATGTCTACTACCTATTATAATGACCTGTGATTTTTTGGGATTCTCAAGAAGTCCAAAGGACTCAGTCCATTCTTTTATTAAATTAAGGGTATGGTTAATCAGGTTAATATTGATATTTAGATCCTCAAATGTTGAATGCCTATGAGGTGGTAGGGACATGAAAGAATTTTTGTGATTTCATTAATAAAAATGGAGAAAAAAAGAGGAGATAAAAGGCCGCCCTGAGGGACGCCAGCAGGGAGTTCAGCCCATTCGGTGGACGAATTATCAGAAAAGGTAATCTGTCGACGTCCATACAGGTAGGTACGGAACCAATTAATTACGGGTGGAGATATATTAAGACTGCTCATAACATGATCCCTAGCAATATATCAAAATTCACTGTGTTGAAAGCGTTACTAAAATCTAATAGGACAAGGATGATAAGGTTTTGGTTGTCCATAGCGTACCTGATATCATCAGTAACTTTAAGCAAGGCGGAGGATGTGCTGTGTGCTGTACGAAAACCGGATTGGAAAGGACTAAGGAGCATGTTATTATTTTAAAAAGATGTTAGTTGTTTAAATACGACGCTTTCTAGGACTTTGGATAAGAAAGGAAGTATAGATATAGGACGAAAGTGGGAGGGACAACTTGGATTATTGGTTTTAGGCAGAGGGAGTACATGGGCTAATTTCCAAGAAGAAGGTTTGTTAGAATAGAAAAATTGGTTGTTAATGAAAAGTTTAAAAGTTTAAAATGTATAACATCCAATACAATGTCAAGAAGCGGAATCACCACACACATCACATGTCTCGACTAATGTTGTCCTCCAAACAAAGGTTAATAGAAAAGCCAAATATAAAAAATAAAGTGACGTAATCCAATTGGAGTCTGAAGTTGGAGTTCGAAGAATACCTGAAAGAAATAAAAATAAGAATTCAATTAAGATTTATATAATCCAATAATTGCTCAGTAGCATAAGATTTTATCGTGTATTTTTTTTGCGATATCTATAATGAAAAAATTAAGTAACAAAGATATCTTATATTTTTTGAGTTATCATAATTAAAACTAATTATTTTTACTTATATCACTCAAACAATTTATTAAAAACAATCAAAATAACTTAATAATAACATTTTAAAGCGTTATTCTTTTGCAAGAAATAAATGTGAAAGGGTTTAATAATATTTAAAAAATGTTAGTTATATTACAGTCATCGTAAGTGCAGAAACGAACTAGTGGTGGCAAGGGTAAGTCTTTTCTTAAATGACAATAGGTATTCAAGTAGTATTTTGATAGCCATATAAATAATACAACGTTAAAATGCAAACAAGTTTATTCATATCATGATCATTAAATTCACTGTCTAACAAAGCCTTCTGAACCAAATTTGAATATTTAACTGATAAAATTTTACACAACCATTTTAACAATATGGTGCTTCAAAGTATGTTGTCATTACCATCCCAGGTCGTATATCTATAGGACGCCGTAAAATTTAACAAGCCTTGGGTATATCTGAAATGCTAAAAGCTGATAAAATAATGATATTGGAAAGTGCACTGGACTGTGACTACTCTTAGCGAAAGTGCTCTTCAAAATATTCAAGTTATCCGACCCTGTGATGAGGTCACTTGTAAAACATTTCCTCAAATAATTTTATAAATAAATTTAGAAGTGCAATTTTACGCATTGTGAAATAGTTAACCTAATAAATCTTGTACATATTATTATTATAAATAATATACAATTTATTATCGATCTTCAAGTTACTTGCTTAATAGCTATTATAAAAACAAATACTGCTGAGGTCAAATATATGCAATAATCTTTATAATAAAATGTGGTAAGTAAAGAATGAATTTTGTTTGGTGCCTACACTTCATATAATCTGCGTTTACTAAATAGCGCAGGTCCATACAAATACATTCGCTGCAAACCCAGTTTCAGCATGCAACCGTACTCGTATATTTCTTTGCTTTTATAAACAGTAGGTTAAGAAAATTCCAATATAATATGCAAGAATTTGGCTTACGTTCTCTTCAGTACTTGGAACTGATCACTAGTTTTGGAACAATAAAATAATTCCGTTCACACAATGTTTCAGAGTCGGAGTTTTCTAAGTTTCAAAGTTGTTCAATTCTTATAAGTATTCTCACATCTTGGGTAAATTGCTGTGCTAAGTTTCTTTTTCAGATTCGATATTGATTGTAATCGAGACTTAGGAGTTATAAAGTTTTACCTCATTGACCTAGCCTCCTTTGAAATATAAAAGAGTAACGTTTCCTAAGATTTAATTTTGAATATAGAAAAAAAAACATTTTATGAACCACTAAGTTAATATTATGTTATACCAATAGTAACACAGTTATTGTTTGACGAAAATTAGTGTTTAAGAAATTAATTTAGCTTAAATTATTTTCAATAATTGACTATTATGTAATCGACATAAAACATATAATAATTTCAAAGATACATTTACTTTTTATCATTATTAAATAAGATACTATTAGGTTCCGAAGTCAGAAACAGTAAATATAACTTTTTTGCTAATATTCCTAATTTATTAAGCTTTATTTTTAAATTTTCATTGATGATACAAAAAATGAAAAGAAAAGTATACCGAAAACAGTGGTCCTGCATATAGTGAAATGAGCAAGGTCCTGTTGTATTTAATAGAGCATCGCCAATATCAGAATCACATGTTTATAATGCAACATCATTTTGTTCTACTGATCTTGACGATTCGACTTTAAAATATAAAAAAATATATGTATAAATAATATAAGTTTAAGTGAATTGCATGTCTACCCTCAGTGAAGTATGTAAGACTAAGAAAATATAACTGTAGATAAAAATACAAACTGAAAGAGAAAAGAATTGAAAAAACTATGTTATGATTATTATAAAATCCTAACTGTGTTATTAATATTTATAATCTAATAATACTTACAGCGCATTATTAATGAGACCGGGTTGACAACAACGTCGATGCAATATAGCTCTCAACGTAAATCATACAGTTAAAATGTTTGCTTACGTCATGAATCAAAACAAGTCGGTGTGTCTTAGGGTTAGCTGTGACAGTGCACTCGAAGTAAACATCGTCACCCTTCTTTATTTCATCTGGGTTTAGATTGAAACCCATTTTGAGGTCTACTTTTGGAACATCTGTAATAAAAACAAAGTTTTATTGAAGAATTCATTTTATTTTTTAACGTAGTCATATTATTATTTTTTGTCTTTGTTTATTTACTGGGATCACTTAAAAATATATTAGATTGCTGAACTTTCAAGTTAGTTGACAAAAGAATTCAATAATAAAAAATCCGTGCCCGCAGGGGGACACGCGTGGGTAGACCTCGTGTGTAACTCATTTAAAATATAACTCACTACCTAAGAATAATACATGATGCCGTTGTTTACATCAAAAATTTTCAAGCAAAAAGTGGTTTTAATTTTTTTTCTCGGAAAAGGTATCTTTTTTGGAAATACTTTTGATACTTAAATTTAGAGTAAAAAATAACCTTTCTATTAAAAATATTTGCGAGGAGGGAATGTTAACCAGAAAAAAGTTGCCGTGGTTTTACCTACCTAAAATTGACAAGCTAAAAGTAGTTTTAATTTTTTTTTCTCGGAAACGGTACCTTCTACGGAAAAACTTTTGATACCTAAATTTAGAGTAAAAAATAACCTTTCTATTAAAAATACTTGTGATGCAAGAATGTTTACCAGAAAAAAGTTATGATTTTTTTTCCAAAAAATTTTGGTTTTTTTACCCCCACCCCTAAGTTATTGAAGTTAGGTTTTCGGTTTATCTACATTAGTTATAGGTATTTATCAAAGACATCATATAATATGAACGCGATTGATCTCCTTTTTATAGGGACAAAGTTATGGTCGAAAAACTGAAATCAGAAAAAGTGAGGCCCTAGCGCCCCCTGTGACCGGATTTCTGTGGTTAACGAACTTGACCTTCATTTTTAGATGTTTGATTTTTGTGCAAAGTTTGAAGGCGATCCGAGCGAAACTGCGGCCGCTATCGTGCTGACAAAAGTGAATCTGGACGCACGCACGCATATATATATATATATATATATATATAAACTTTTTGACCAATGGTCATTTCGGACTCAGACGGTCATAAGAAGACCTCCTGTGAAGAAATTTTTCCAAAATTCGAAAGTAGGGGACAAATGAATGGGCAGACCGAATTCTTCGAGGTCTACCCAATATTAAAGTGTCAAGTTTCTTTAAATGACATTAATTACATTTGCCAAATGTTAACTTGGAGAGTGCTGTAAATGGCTAAATGAAATGAACTAAATTTTAAAAACACTTTGGATCAACTTTTAAATATTTTTACCACTTAAGTATTTCTTAACTATTTCAGAAATACTTAAGTGGTAAAAATATTATTATTATTAGTGGTAAAAATAATATTATTGAATTCTTTTGTCAACTAACTTGAAAGTTCAGCAATCTAATATATTTTTAAGTAGATAACTTCGGGATCTATATCCCGAAGTTATCCAACGTTTAACAAATAGCGATCCAAGTCAATAACCTGATAAATGATTTACTCCGGAGATACAGTTTCTAAAGTAGGTTCAATATTGAAGTCGTTAATTAGTAATTATATGCCTAATAGGTATCCTTCTTTTAATAAAATTAGACAAAACTTATTGAATACCGGTTTGCGCTTAATAAATTTCAGAAAAAAGCGTTCAAGCTATTAAGATATTATTATATATATGATATACGAATTAAAAATATTTAAGTCAATTTGTTAAACTTCTTAATGTCTCTACGTGTTCGTTGTTTCTCGTTTAAAGTGTCTAAAAATAAAAGCTTCCAAATTTCTAGTTGCCCAAAAACAAAAGATAGCCTCCTCAACGCTTGGAACAAGACTCAGCACGCTTAGCGTTTCGTTGTTTTCTGAGAATTATAAAATATAAATTTGATTTAAAATATATTCTTTTTACTTCTAAATAAACCTTTTCTTGCAGTTACTTTGCATTACATTACATTAATAATTATTAATCTTTAAATAATTATTTTTAGTTTGAAAATTAAAAAAAAAAAACAATTATATTTAAAATAAAGACTTTATTTTAAGGAAATCTTCAGAGAACAAGTTTTCAAGAAATAATTTAAACTGCATTAATATTTCAAAGGAAATATTCGTATATCTTATAGAAAAAAAATTACAATATTTTACGTTTATTGTAAAAAAATTAAATACAAAGTATCAAAAACAAAAATTATTAATCTTTCCTAAAGGTAATAGGGATCTTAGTTAGCCTTGAGTAAATGGTTTAATTCAGAAATTAAATATCATTTTAAATTTGATAAAAGCATTAATTAAATAATTAAAATTTGGTAACGGGAATAAGATAATACTAAATTGTATTATAGTAGTCCTGAACTACAATAACTTCTTTAATAAAAGAAAACCAAACAAATATATATAGTGATAATTAAGGAACTCATTGCAAAAGAAAGACATAATGGTGATAGAAAAAAATTGAAAAGAATCTATTAATTAAGAGACAATAGCATAAAGGACAAAGGGCTTACATTTTTCGCCATCCGTTTGAGTTGTCTATTATTCTTTCACCAAGTGACGGCGGCGTCAGGTCGTGAGCCGGTTGTTTTGCACTCCACCTCGTATCTTCTATCCGCTGACACTTGCTTCTCTTTGGTGAGTATGTTCACAGTTATCGGTTACACTAAATAATAGAAATTCATTTATATTCTAATAGCACTTAAATGAACGATGAATATATTTTACTGAATCTTACCAGTCAATTGGTGTTGATACAAAATTATTTTATGTTCTATATAAATATTATTGCCAAAAGATTATTTATGAAATATTTTTTATAATATCTAAGAATAGAGACAAATTATGTTTTCTTAGATCTAAAAAAGAATTTTAAACAATTCTGTTTTTTATCTAAATTATTAAAAAACAATGAGAGTATTAGTATTATAAGACCAAAAAATAGATGTTTGATTTTGGTTTTAAATGTTCAGTTGTAGGTATTATTTATAAAAATTAATTCATATAATATAAAGCTGATACATATACTTAATACGAAAACTTACAATTGATATCCAAGATGAGCACTTTAGTCTCCGGCGGCGCCAGGTTCGTGTTGGACGCTTGACAAACAAGCCGCGCATTGAGATGCTGTCTGCCGACGTTGGGGAACGTCAGAGTGTTCACTGTCAGACCGTCTTCCCTTTGTTCGTAGGAATCATCTATTACCACGTTTTCTAAGTACCTCGTTACTTTTGGTCGTGGTCTACCTGTTTAAAAGATTATGTGTTTAACAGGATTATTGTTGTGGCATTGTGGTTTTATGAGTTTTTTAAATTACATTACAAATAAAAATAAATATTAATTGAAATAATACTATTAATTATTTTCTTGAACATTTTTCATATTGCCTCTGTATTCATTAAAAATATTCCACGTTTTTTAATAACATTAATTATCGTATAACTTTGCAAAACCTATTTTGTACAAAATAAAAGGAAAGAGATTTACTATAATCTTATTAACTGGTTGTTTTGTATTCTGTTGTTTTCATTATGTTATGTTATTAAAAATATTTTGTTAGTGACGCCATTATTTACAATACATGTTATATGAATACAGACTACTGCATAGTTATAATGTAGTTACAATTCAATTAATAATCTCATAATAATTAAATTCACTACCGATAAACTAAATAAATATTATCAATTTACATTTAATTACAATCGTATAAGACGAAAACGATTGATGTAAACGTTTTATCGTTTATAATATTAATAAATACTTAATAGGTTAAATAAATACTATTCCAAAATTTTGATTCAGATAACAATGATAATATTTGAAATTTATATCCCGTAACAATAAAATATAAAAAATCTATTAAATATAACCTTACATCAGATAACAAGACAATCGGGTGTGAATGTCGACTATGGTATGGTTAATGGTGGTACACACAGGTGGTCGAAGTGTTATTTTCATAACCGAACAATAGCGGCTATTATTTATGTATTAACTTTGAATTGTACTTTATAATACATGAAATCAAATAAAATATTTATTCTTAATAATATTTATATCATTATCAATATTTGGTTCAGTCAAAATCATTAATAAATTAACATATTACTTAATTTATTTAAAATGTCTTTTGTTGCGTAAACAGAAAAATGATTAGGGTACAATGAAATCCACACATCTACAGACGGTGATATAAAGATTCAAGATGTTTAAGATAAAGCGATAAGAGTTAACAATAGTCTATTTGATTAATGGATTGATGCAAGTATAACTCTCGGAATAAAGGTAGCTGTGTGGACATTTGAAGTAATAATTTACGATTTTGTTTGTGGTAATTTATAGAGGTTGTAAGAGAGTAATAATAAATGGGTGTAATTCTATTTCATTACTTTATGCGTAACATGAAGAGTTGTCCTCTAGATTGTTATTGTGGCGTCGGCTTCAAGCAATTTATATAATGATGTCATATTCTCAACATTTTTTTATGATATAATACAATGTAATTCTAATAACACCATAATATTCACTTTATTATATAATATAGTTCATATCAGGAAAAAACTTAATTAAACTTAACATTTTTTCTACAACAAAATGCAGTTTAAAATATAAGTGAACTTAGAAGCGGATTCTGTCGAAATTATCATATATAATTATATGATTTAGTGATGAGGTAAAAACATTACACGACAATAAGACTGATGACAGTGTAAACCAAAATGACAGTAATTACGTTCACGTAACTTATAATCATTATTGCTTTCATAAAAGTCGAGTCGGTATTTATAATTAAAAAAAAAACCATGAATCTTATTTATTTATATATCTACTACTACTACATCTTTTTAATTACTATGTATGTTTTAAATATTAACATACTTTATGTTATGAGTGGTACTTATGTTTTAAGTGTAGTGACGTTATTAGAAAATTATTTACAAAGTTGTATATATGCAAATCGAATACCATTATTACTATTATTATTATTATTATTATACCACCTATTTTACTGACACAGTATTTTATTTAGAAGTTTGTGACAAGGATAATGATCATGAAAGGATGATAATCATGAAAGTCCCTGAAACACGTATAAATGTGTATATTGATTTTTCACAAAACCTTACCTCCTTCAACATCACAATTAAGTAATACATTGGATCCTTCACTATATGGTTCAACTAATTTCATGCGATCGCTTCTCTTTGCGTCGTATATTGTGGGTTGACTCGGCGGTACTATAATATTAATAATAAAAATCTTTATTTATCAAACGTAAACTTTGTTTTCTAATTTGTATGCAATATCATACCGGAATTGCGATAAATAAAATAATTTGGCAGTATAATTTTGTGAAATTACGCTTAAAAATGTAATGTACTTTCATTATATGATGGTTTATCCAACCCTTACAATAAATTACAATCAATTTCTCTACAAATCAGTGTCAATGTTTAAAAAAGAAATAAGGGAATGTTAAATGTAATTTTATATATTCGAAAATTTTCTTTCTTTACTAAACTTTACTTTATAAAAAATAGAAAACGAAAAGGGAGTTTTACTATCAAAACTTTCTTATTTATTATCGAAAACTGAACAATAATGTGAAGAATCATCCAATTATTACAAGTATCATTCATTGCCATTAAAAATAACAATTGACGGGATTCACTGTTTTGAATGAAGATTATTGAATACTTTTTATCTTTCAAAAACTTTATTTTTCTAATATATAATTTTATACACAATTATAACGATACAAAGCACTTCAACAAAAACTTGTTCTAAATAAGAAATTATATACAAGTAATTTAGGCACTTACTTATAAGAGTGAAATTGACTTTCAACTTCCTACTAGGTGATTTTTTTTAATCTACTCTACATCTATAAATCCCTGCATCCTATGCTATCACGTTGTCCACCATGAAAACTGCTGGAGTTGCACCTCCTCGAAAGTACGCTCGGTTGCCAAAAACCAGAGAAGAGGACCAAAGCTTCGGCTGGTTATACGGTTGACCTCGGATGTCATAGCTGGAGTAAATTTTTCATCAATAGGATATTTTTTTTACTAATATATTTAATTACTATACATGTTTTATTTGCTGTTAAATAGAAATTAATTAAAATATTCTTAAAGGTGTTTATAGTAATAAATAGAGAAAAAATATATTTATTAAAAAAAATATAAGGACTTTCAAAATTATCCCAACCAAATATTTAGTACAGGGTAAGAATGAAGTCTTTATAGTTAAGTAAAAAAATAATCAATGCATACGGTACCTATACAAAGGCTCTCCATCAGATTCTGTGAACCATGACCACCGCGTCGTCGGAGTGGAGCGGTTGAATGTCGCAGGGCCACGACGCCTTCTTCCCTAACACGCCTTGCACGTCTGATGTTGGTACTAAAAGAAAACATTTATTTTATTGTTCCTTACTTCTTACTCTTTTAATATTTGAATTAAAAAACATATTATTATTATTAAACTTAACATATATAATTAAACTTAAGTACATACATTTTAACGATAGACAATTTGCTGTCAGATTAGTGCTTAGTTCAAACAACTAAGTCTACAAAGTTTTAGGTACTGAATAAGCTTTCCTAAGTAATCAAAAACTAATAAGATATTTTAAAAATTTACGTAAATAGTTGTATTTCATCTGTTGTTTGTTTTACAAGAGCGATTTTTTTTTAATACTAACAGATTATAAGAATAACATTTTTATAATTTTTAATTGATTTAAAGTAAGGTAAATGATTTATGAATGAAATAAAAGTTATTAAGAATTAATTATTAAATTTAAAAGACTGAAGTTGGTAAGGTATACTTTATTTTCCTTCGACGAGTTTTAAAGACCTGTAAGGGTTCTGTTAGAAAAAAATATATATAAAGAATCAATTAGTTTACTTTCATTTTGTAGGTAATAGATTATTTAAACATTTTCAGATTAATTTTGTTATAATATTATATCGGTTACTATTACGGCATAATAATTTGTAAATTATGTAAATGCTTCCTAAACCTTTTGAGAACTTTTGCAATAATTTATATATTTTTTTATTTCGCAGTAAGCTATCAACAGTTCCAACAAAATAATATATACGGTCAGTCAAGTGGTAATAGCGAACAGTTTATTACAAAACAAAAAAGATAAAATATATTTTAAAATATTAATGGCTTGCAGATATAAGATGATTTTATACATGTTCATTAGAAACATGATTTTCAAGTGAATCAAATAACTAAAAAAATATATACTTTATTAATAGTCATGATTCATCATCTTAAGTACAATGTGAATCATTGTAATCATCACTTCTGTTGGACATAAACCAATATCATATATTATCTTACATGTAATACTTGTTTCAATTGTTAACGGAACATAAACTGAAAAAGCGATAAAATGTCATTTCACCTATTCTTTTTTAATTTAACAAGAAATACTTTAAACCATTTCGATAGATTAAACGGTAATTAAGAATCAGAGATTGGAATGGATGAAATTAAAAATGGAAGTCAAATAATACTTTATCGTTTTACTGACAAAAGGTTATAGTGTTATATCTTTAATGTAGGATCAAGACGTGAGTTACTAAAAACAGTTCCAAATAAAAGTAGTTGCCTTCTCATTAGCTGTTGATAAAATGGTTGTTTATTAACGAAATTCAAGCTGACTTATTGTGTTTCGTACAATATTTACCTGTAGCATCGTTAACTAATTTGGGCGATAAACAATGTGAAAGTTAAAATTTTAATTAAATAGCACGATATTAAAAGCACTTTGGAACCGCTTGATGCTTATAAATTATACCGGCGGCTAAGAACCTGTCACGGAACAAGAAGAATGGTTTTAAATAAATTGTTCGATACGATAAATTTTGTGTTATATCAAAGATGAAAATATCAAATAATCTTCAGAATTTTAATTTGACCAAATATATTATGTGGTCTATCGGTGATTATTGGATAACTTAATAACTTTGGTAATAATGTGTAAGTTATTTATAAATCGAATTGAAACTAAAGTTCAAGATGGTACAAACATATTGAAGGCAATATAATATTACTAAGTTTCGAGCTTAATAGTTCGTAATCATAAATAATAGACTAGCTCCAACAAATACTACTAATACTACTACTACTACTATTACTACTTTCAATCTTATCTAATTAAACCTGTGGTATTCATAAAATATATTTCATTAGTTTTATTTAATATATTAGTACTATTAACATACAAAATACATAAACCAGATCTGAAAGTAATGTAACGAGTCACATTGTGAATTAAGTACATTATTTCACTGATAGAGTTAAATTTAAATAGACATTATGATGTTAAATTTGGTCCCGATAAACATTTCATCTTAGAAGATTCTGATTATAAGTTATTATAATACTTCATTGGTGGTTCAACAAGTAGTGTTCAATCTACATCTGCTTTTTTGCCTTGATTGGTTTGTCTAATTCCTATTCAATAAAGTAGTTCAATATGCTGGTAGTCGCAAAATAAAATCAGAAAGAATCAAATTAAATGTTATTAAAACGTCGTAAAACTAAACCCTCTGTTAAATTTTAATTTAATTACATCGATTACACATGTATTGTCTATGATATTACCGCCTATGTTAACGACAATGAGCATTATTATCTCTATAAGCTGGAAGAACATTAGTAAGTACACATAGTTCGGATTGTTTATGAAACAAGGTCATGGGAATGTAGTCTAAAAAAAGGAATAATTTTTCTGTTTTTCTGTGTGTAAAAAAGTTACACTCCGTTGTTATTGTAATACAAAGCAAAATAATCATTACAATAACAAATAAAATGAATAGAATTTTAGGATGATTGTTATTTTACGTGCGATCAGATTGGTTTTTCGTATTGTGGAAGAATAAATGCAATATAGAAATGCTGAATAGAGATATGCGAAAACTGAATTGATTATTTTATTTCTTTCTGTATGAGACTTTAGTCTTTTTAGTCTTTGAAATGAGATATACGAGTACTTTAACCACTTTTAAATTATTGTAATATATTTTTTATGAAGATACTATCAAAATGTATTCAAAGTATTTTGTTTTACAAGTATTCCATCAAGGTCGGGGTTAGTATGAAATACACCACTTTATTTTCGTTATTAATTGTGCGGTGTCACAGCTCAGTCATCTCTGTGTGTCAGCTCGTTTTAAATTGGTCGGTTTCTCTCCTTTAATATTTCAATTTAATTAAAAACATTTTCGCTTTTACTCCAGAAAGATTCCAATGTTTAAAGATTCACAAAATATTATAACATAAAGAAGATATTAAAAATTTAAATTTGTCAATACCGCACGCCTCACATTGGTGGATTGCACAATACGAGGTTTCGGATATACAAAGAGTAAAATTGAATGATGGAATGCAATAACACCTAGCGTTGGCAAAATTGAATACATGATTTCCTTTTACACGGAGCAGGTGGGATATTTGATCCAAAGACCTGTATGGTTTTGTTAGAAATATTTATGGGACAACAATTTTTTACCTGACTTTTTTCATTTAGATGACATGGAATTACATTTCGGTATATTTGAAGGTAGTTTGTCTACAAGAACCTACTTTACTTTTTATATTAAGATGAAATAAAACTACTTTAATGCATATAAAATTACAGCAGTCGTGGTCACAAGGACGTGAGGTGTAAGTGACAATATTTAATAAATCCAGGTTGGTCAGTTCGACATATTAGATAATTATATACATCTAGATATTTAATAATTTTATAAGGTATCAGAAATAAATAACGATTTCTTTAAAAAAGTTACAATAAATTTTGATAGATATATATACATTCATTTCTTCATCATTCGTTATAGGTTTATAGGTCACAATAGGAATGATTTTAAAGAACTTTATGATAAATTTACTAAGAGGGCAGTTAACATTTTTATTTATTTATGTCACATAATGAGTAAAAAAACAATTTAAAAAGACATACACGTAGAATGAACTTGTCTCTACAAGTAGATTTCTTTCAGCTACCCTTAGAATGTTGGACAGTAGGTTTAAGAGGGCGGAGAAAGGTACATAGATATTTTATAATTATATACTGATACCTAATCATGATATTATATAAAACATAATACAAACATATATTACACATTATAATTTATTCCTGGGACAGATAGTGGTACTTTAATCTTTGTTTAAATACCATAATATTGGTTGGTAAAGAATTCCATAACAGCGCTGCTTGTATAGTAAAAGATTTCTTGTTATTATTTTTCTTTTAAATGTTTTAATATTTTATTCTATATCTGTAAAAATAAAAATTGTGTTATGTTTAATCTAGAAACTTAAGCTCTTGTAATATTTGCCAAAGATATTGAAAAACTTAAAAGATAATAAGAACATATTATAAGTAACTATGAGATAATTTATTATTAAATTATCTCATATGTACCTTAGATAGGTAGATAGGTAGGTATGAAAACACATGATGGCTGGTTATGTATTAACCATTATGTATTAACATAACCAGTTACCATGTGTTTTTATAAAATAAGTTACAAAAAGGAATATATTTCAACCATACATTTGCCCTTATCTAAATTATTTGAATACTCACAATATGTCAATTCATTTTACGTTCTTCAATTATACATATTTAATGTCTGACCGTGCTTGCGTGCAGAGATTACTAAAAACTTCCATAAATGTAAGCTTACTGTCTGTTTTGGTAGAAGAGAGAAAATATCCAATGATAACTGTTCAAATGTTGATGTTAATCCGAATCTAAATTTGAACAAATAGTATTCATCTGGTCCAAGATAGCAGATTTTTTTAAATTTTAGTATTTAAATTTATATAAAAGTTCTGATACTGATCTGATCTGTACTGTATACAAAAAATACTCAAAGTAAATATCGTCCAAACAAATCTTCTAGTTTACTCTCTCATACAATTGAGATATCCATCTCGATATTACAAAATGGAGAAGTTAAAGATCACACGACGTTTAAAAATGCCTTTCAATAAACAACCGAATTTGAAAAGAACCACATTTTTTTTTAAAAATCAAAAATCTTTCAACATTTCCAGACCTTCACACAAAAATGATGGTACTAATGTTACTCGGGTTATATAAAACTACGAGTATATTAGTAATGTTTGTTAACGTTGAGAAATATATTATATCGTAACGGTCTCCTTAGCTACCTTCAATTATAAAAAAATAAATATTAAATTATAAAACTATTTCCATAAAACATGCATGCCGAGCACTCTCAAACTCATACAAACTAATAGTAGAAAACAATCCAGGTAAGCTTGAAGTAGGTAAATACTACGAGCATACTATCAACATTGTGCAATTATCATCTTGCAGAAATTAGTTTCCAGAGTAAATATACACACAGTCATAGTTTTTCTTAACATTTGAGTGAATCAACATGGGTAATAACATTATCAAATAATTTCGTAAGCGAAGCAGAATAAATCATTATTATATGCATGCTTACAAAATAAAAACTGAATAATAAAGAAATAGCTCAATAGATAATTGAAACCCAATATAATTTATTGTTATTACTAATAAAGCTATCACGGGCAATTAAATAAATTTAAATAATAAACACGTATTTTTTTCGGAACGAGTTTATGATTTCTGACACCTTCTGATTGGTCGGTTGTTTATCAATAATTATATATTTAACGCACAGATAGATGGAGGTTATTTCGGTAAAACACCAATCTTCTAACAGAATGACCCATAATCAAGCTAACTTTGATCCAAATTACGAGTACAACAAACACTTATAAGTAAGCACTCTGCATCATTGTTTAGAGATATTACCTTTAAGCTAAAAGATTAAAACTATTAATATCAGAAATTTAACTATCATTCATAGTTTATCTTTTCATATAATTTAAGACAAGTTGTTTTAAATCCCAACTTAAGACTTAGTTCGCAGTTAAAAATAGTGATAAATATATGGCAAAATAAAACCGGTAAACGGTCCTAAACTAGGTGTTCATGAAGCGAGAACAACGTATTTGTGCTCATACTTATCTGCTTCTAAAGTATGTATGTATTCTCATTGAATACACTTTGCACCAAGCTATAGAAATGCTAAGATAATTTAGTTCTATAGAAATGGGCACTTTGTAACATGCAGTGGAACTAATAAATAACTGGGAAGTAGGTGTATATTTCCTTGAAATCTATCGCATTTTTTTATCGTGTTTACAGAGAAGACGGTTAATAAGATTAATAAATAAAATTCTGAGATGAATGGGCTTTGCAAAGTTTAAATTAGTTTAATTTGATATGAACTCAAACTGTCCTGGTTTTATAATAAATTTGAAATATCTTTAGTAATTTTTCCATGTGACAAAAATACAACATTATACTACTTATCCGAGATATCTACGTCACAAAAAAATATTCCATAATAATACAATGCCATGTAAAATAGATAATTATAATATTATACCATTAACAGCAAACAGCGTAGATAAAATTTAATTTGTGCCAGATTATTACTTATAAAAAAATCAAACAATTTATATGTCATCAATAATAGACAATCACATGTAAAATTATCAATTTCGATGTTATTTGTTGTTATTAACAATTGATCTCTAGAACTGCTCCGAATCTAAATTAAAATTAACTAGCAATTAAAATGCGTAATCAAAACATATTTTGTGTATAGGATGAATAATGGTCTTATTTGTACTATTGTGTGTATTGTAGGCGATCGTTAGTGAATCTCTATTAGTGAGAATATTATTGTTATGAACAGTCACATATCGACGCAAACGTTTCATTGTTCAATTTCATCTCGAATGTCTATATTAACTCTGCTATTGTAGTGTTCTGTAATTAGTTTTTAATTCTGTGTGAGATAGGAAACAATTCAAATCATATTTTATAATACTCCAAATATATAAGCAGATAAATTTAAGTATCTTCATCAATATATAAATAACGTTAGCATTGGCAAAAGACAGAACAAGATTATTTTTTAAGTTTAGGCAAAAAAAAACAATTAGGAGGTTAAAGTATCTTAAAATTAATAATAATTATTATATACGAGTATATATTCCCAAGAAGAGGGAACACACAAAACAACTGTAAAATGAACTACGAGTAACTCACAGGGACTATTACTCTGACCGTTCTGCTGTGACCATGGTAAGAAACTGTCTCTGGTTAATGTGATCATATTTCTACTAAGTGAATATTGCTCTGAAAAAACGCTTTTTTGGCAGACATTATTATTTTGTAGATTGCAATCAAAACGCTAGTCAGTTAACTTCATAATTATTTTTATCAACAAATCCCTTTAGGCCGCCAGATATATATAAAAAGATATTCCATTTTGGAGCAATCACAATTATTATTATGTAATGTATATATATATATATATATATGAACATTTTATAAAGCAGTCGTTATCGTCTCTTATAGCAAAGTCACGTAATAAAATCGCAATACATTTAATAATCTACCTTATGTTATAAATCAAATTTCACATGTTACTTCAAGGCTAGATATAATATAAACCATGTGGTTGCCATGTGGCAAAGGTCATGTTTTATAATAGTTACTAAAAAAGTCACAATTTCAATTAAAGTCTAATAATATCTCTAACAGAAAAGACAACTCCCAATTTTAACATTTAATTCCCAGAGAGAGAGGTAGTTTTTTCATTAGAAATGAAACTAAAATTTTGATGTAATAAAATGCCCGAGTTAAAATTAATCATGTGGATTTATTATAAAAATTGTAATAGTTCATTATTTACGATTAAAATAATAACTTAAATTTTATCATTAATTACGTCATGTCTCGTCACTAATATTGGTATTATAGCAAGTTATTATTATGTTACTTTCAACTTATTTTTAGATATTAAAAAATTAACATATAATCTTATAAAACCCTCGTCTGAAATGTAAAGATTGTCACATACAGTTAATATCCTTAACTATTTGAATTACAACAATAAGAACTGTAAATGTAACAAATGACAGTATGCCATATTGAGTTCAGTCAATTGTACAACTTAAACCTGTTAGCATTGACGGATTTGTTGTTATTTGTCAAATGATCGGATTTAAGACAAAGTGTTCTGAAATATAATAAGAAATTCAATAGCAAAATATCTTGAACAAAATTATTTTTCCATTGTTGTGTTTCTGTTTAGTTGACTACGTTTCCACTAGATAGGCCCATTATGCTATTTTTCCGTATGTATTTCAGTATGCTCCAGTGTAGCTGGCGTATTTTTCATCCTATCGTCATGAAAATTGGTAGGTGTGTTCTTTGAATTATTAAAATTTTTATATCGAGTCATTTTTTTGCTTGGGCGAAAAATTTCAAAATATCGGATTTCTGATCCGTACCACAAAAATGAACTTTGAAGCAGCTAGCGGGCTGACATTTCATCTAAGTATTATTTGCCGAAATCTTGTGTTTTTTGTTATTTCAAAATTATTTTGTTAGTTATTTTGTGGAAAAGGCACTTAAAACATTGTCTCATCCCCTAACGTACTGAGGTCCACTGTTCACAGAACGACTTGTAAATATGATATAATTACAAAAGATAATAATTTAATATACTTAAGTTAATTAATACGGTTGTTGAATATATATATATAAAAGAGCAACTGTTGAGTTTCTGGCCGGCTCTTCTCAACAAAGCAGCATTCCGAGTCGGTGGTAACTTACTTACGGACTAACAACACTCATTTTTTTTTGTATTGTAATAATTGACGATTCAAAAGTGCGTGTAAATGCCTACATGAATGAAGATATTTTGAATTTGAATTTGTTAAAATTATTATACTTTTAAAACTCGAACAATATAGATGGGGAACTACATTTATTTTTAAGTAAAAACTGTTATCTGCAATTTTACCGCTAATCAAGATTCATCACTCCACATCACTCACAAACGAGTGCATCTCGACAATTGAGTTCTAACGAGTTTACTAGTCTTTTGTGTCCTAGCCAGCGTGAAAAAAGGTACAGCATGACGGGAAAACTTTCATATCTCATTTTATTGTAATAACGTCTTTTTCGAGCTCTTTACAACAATATCTTTTAAGAAAATATTTTCTGAAAATATACTTAAAATTTTAAGTATTATACAATATACAATTTTATATCTTCACCATTTAAATAACGTAATCACCAATGCCGCGCTTTTGTCGTTGTTGATATATTAATTATGCCATTAGATAGATATATTATATTCATTAAATATTAAAATACATTACTTTGATAAATATTATTACAATCAGATACCATTTTGCGATTTAGGTTAGAGCTTTCAATATTTATTATCATGAAACGGGATTTAAATGTTTCGACATATCTGCATTGCAAAGAGTAGAAACTAGGAAATTAAGCAATTGAATTATTTTGTATGCTAAACCATATGATAAATACAAGCCGACTAAAAACTGTGCAAGTTGGGAGCCCATATAGTTAAAAAAAATACTATATTAATCATTGTCCACAATAACAATCTACAAAGGCGATAGTTTTGCGTCCATCATTACAATTTCTTTTTTCAAAACTTGAGAAATAGTAACCATTTTCTGGGTATAATCAAGCAGAGACTTCAAAAAGCTTTAAAAATAATGGTGGTGTAATCAGCCTCAAGTTAATTATATAACACAATTTTGCAGGTCTACAAGACTGAACTTCACTTAGATTCACAGATTTTGACGTTATTAGACGAGACACCTTTATAATAAGAAAGATTTGTTTCCTTTGGCAAATATTTCAGGTTTTCTCAAGTTTGCCATAGAACAAATGAGTATAAAAGATTTTTTTGTAGCAGTATTGACTTGTTGTGGTTCACATATCACCCGATATTTTGAAGAATACTTGAACTCATTTCTACACGCTATTAAAGGGTAAAGACTTTTGACGTTTTGAAGACGTTGAATTCGTCGAGGTAGTACTCAATCCAAAAAATTATCGATGTAATACTACACTAGTAACCTTACGTTTCTTTGACTTAATCTCTGGGCCACCCAATTGGTAAAAATTGAGAAAGTTCGTAGAGTTGTGCGTAAGCCAAAAAGCAAATATATCGTTTACAATAACTCAGTGTCGTAAATTAGACGAAGATAGCGTCTGTGTATCGCCAATACTTCTAAGTTATTTTTATGTGAATAACTATTAAATATGGTTAAATACAAACAACATCAATTATAAAATTATTTCGATATCTATCATACTTGTCGTCACCACAGTAACGATTTTAAATTTTAGTGATTTGTGGTTTTTTTTTTTTTTTTTTTTTTTTTAATTTATTAAGGAAAACAAACAGCGTTTACAATTAAACGTCTTAATTTCTACATTTAGTTTGTACAATAGCCAATAAAGTTTTCACAAAATATACAATACATGATAAGCAGGTAAAACACAGACAAATTATAACTTTATAAATCTTACTATTTAGGAAAGGCGTGACTTTGATTTCGACATAACAAATACTACAGTTTTTAAAGAAATATATATGTTACTAAGGAATCACATATTAAGAATCATATAATAAAATTTATTATCTAATCTAATCTAATCTATCTAAACTTTATCATTAGTATTTTTTACAAGAGACACAAATTTAGTGCAATTATATCTAAAGTGGTCAATGGTACCATATTTATTATTGTATGCGTTACAAACTCGAATTAAGAAGCTGTTTTTTGCGTATTTGGTTTTGACAATTGGAACAGATAACATTTTGTAATTACGTTTATTGAATCTTGGTATATTAAAGGATATTTTACTTAAAAGGTAAGAGGAATCAACCAAACCATGAATGATTTTGTATAGAAAAATTTGGTCTTTGTGTTCTCGCCTCTGTTTTAAAGAAATAAAATTCGCAGGAACATAACATTCAGTTCTAAATCTTCTATTAAGACATTTTAAAAATTTTAGTTGTATATTTTCTAGCATGTTAGTATAAACTCCATATTGGGGATTCCAGACTGTCGAAGCATATCGCGAGTCGAACAATTCCTCGTCCCTAATTCCCGGCAACAACCAAGTTTCAGTTAAACAAACAATATGATAGTTGTTTAGTAAAAGATTTCTTATGAATTCAGTAGTTTTAGTTCGTAACCCACGAACATTCTGATAAAAAACAGTTATGAAAATTTTTTAAACTTGTTTATAATTTTATATATGTGATATAATTGATGAGGCGAGAGCATTGTATTATTATATTGGCATATTTGAAGAGTAACTTGTAATAAATAATCAAAGCTATGACTCAATAATTCTAAATAAGTGTTATTTAAAGATAAAATAATGCTGATTAAGTACACAATTGTAAAACTACTACAAATATTTTGTGTTTTAGTTAGAGATAAATTTGAAATTAATACAACATGAATATTATTCGAGATCACTACCTTTTCTAAATGACTTAACATTTTGCGAATGACTTGAAATAATGAAATGACAATAAAATATAAATTGCTAAATGCAAACACGAGATAAATATACTTAGTAATATAGTCAAAATCAAGTTTGAGAAGAACGTAAATATGAACATAGTCCAAACATTCATACTCGTATAAGCAATTAGAATTCACTAAGGGTATCATTACTATACAATATAAATCTCCAATAGTATAAATGGCAATGAATAAAGTACAAGAAAATAAATTCACATTGTTCGCATAACAAATATAAAAGTATGAGAACAATAAAACCGATAACACTAATGAGCGGACAGAAGTTACAAACCTTTTCCCCTTTGCATAACAATCTATATAATTATAATTTTTAACACAACACCAATTTAACCAGTTTTTTGACAAATCACTAAAAATTTCACTTAACACGAATACAATATTACTTAAACAATTTTTTTAAAGACTCTTCGGAGGTGATGTGAAGGATTTTGGATTTTTCATTTTGACGAACCATGATAGTGCAGTTGCGAACCCAACAAAAGGCATATCTTTTTTCACTCGCCTTTAGTTTTGCTTTCTTTAAAAGCATTTTATTGTAGCTAGAGAGGTGGTCATTTATATATATACGACTTTTATTTCCAGGAAAACCTATATCTGACGCTTTCAAATCCGTCAAACGTCGTAGTGAAGATAAAAAGTCATCTTTTTTGTATCTTGCCAGTAATTTTATAATAATAGGCTTTGGAAACGAGCCGTCGACATCATTCTTGACCGCAACACGGGTAATAAAATCAATGTCCTTAGATGGGTCCAAAGAATAACCACTCAAGTCGGCTAAGTTTTTGATGATTTGAATAAGGTTCTCGTCTTTTCTTTGTGGAATACCATTTATTTGTATATTGGACCTTCGCATCCATTGCTCATTCTTATTACAATTTTCAATAATTTGAGCAATATTCATCTTTAAATGTTCATGATCTGCTCTAACTTCATCTATCTCAGAATACTTAAATTCCATATCTGATACACGATTCTCTAAAACTTCGAGTTTCGAAAAAAAATATTTTTTTAATTCCAAAATATCATTTTTAATAGAATGTCATTTTTTATTGATTGTATGGAGGACACTTGAGTTTGTAATTCCGTAATTTGAGATGATATGTTCATAAGCAAAGTATTTAGAGAAGCATCCGAAGGTTGACAACTCATGGCGGGACATGATATTGTGAGGGTTGGCTTGGATTTCTTACAGAATTGCGGATCGGTGTGTAACTCACCTATGTCTGTTTCCGAAGCACTTGAATCTTCATCAACCACCGATGTTCTCATTATTGGAGTTTCCTCACATCTTGTGACTTCTATGGAACACGTAGTGCATTGCCATATATTTTTATTTTTTATTTTATTGTACTGCGCTAGTGACAAATTTAAACATTTCATATGAAAACACTTCCCACATTTAGAACAAATTAGAGATGTGCCATCTTTGGCTTGTTTAAAACACACGTCACATTTCATAATTATCAGATAATATTTAGCACACAATATTAATTCTTAGATCTGTGACACGTCCGTATCGTACGGCACCCGTTTTAATATGTGCTTAGAATTTTTTCTTTTTCATCGTCTTATATCTAAAAATAAAGAAGGCAGCTGACTTTATAAAGAATGTATAGCATAGTATCTAATTTCACAGATTATCTTTGAATCACTCTTGACGTTTTCTAAATTATATTATGTAATACTCGCCTTTGGCGCTAATGCTGCTCCCGTGGAAAATATTAGGTTTCTTATTTCAAAAAGACTGCAAGGCTCCAGTACTATATTTAACCTCTTTTTACCCGCTTAGAGATTGAAAAGCAAAAATCATTTAACCAAATTAACTTGTAAATATACTAATGATTTAGCCTTCAAATGTTTAGCTCTCTATAAATTGAATATTTCGGTTTAATATCAGTTAAAAATATCATAATAAGGATAGTTGTTAATACACATGTATATATTGCATTTCCATATTTGATATTATTATTTTTTCACTTATTGTATACTTATATTTTCAGTTCAAAATATGGCGGTTCATTTCAATACAATTTTGTTTTCTCCTTCATATTCTCATATGAGTTCATGCCTTCCGTAAAGTGTAATTGTAATTCCACAGCAATTTATTTGTAGTAGTGATAGGTAATATTTATTAGTTTTGGCTTACTTTTATATGGCTTACATTCTGCATCCATATACGTAGAGTTATTGTGTTCTAAGTAATTTACTGTGAGCTCAATTACGTTTGTTTTATGTAAGAAGAGGACAAATGAGCTGGCGGGTCACAGATGGTACGTGATCACCGCCGCCCATGAACACCTGCAACACCCGAGGAATCACAAAAGTGTTGCCAGCCTTGAAGGTAGAAGTAAATGTCTTATTTGAAGGTACCCATGTCGTACCGATCTGGAAATACAGCAAAAGGGGTATGTGGAAAAGATGTCCTTGAGAACCGCACAGTGGAGGATCGCCACGCATCCAGGTGGTATAGATGATGTTGGAGGCGATGGCGCGCTGTGCGGTGATGAAATTCAGCGGAAAGCATCAAATCGAATAGCTCATCGGAATACTCCTCGTGGTAAATGCAGTAGAAGACGCACAGAAAAGCAAGGTCTCAACGCAGTGTCAAAGAGTCCAGCCGTTCGCAGAGCACTGTGATCCCGACAATCCGAACGGCTCTCCATTGTACGCATTCAAATGGTAGAAGCTGATATTGCGGTGATCCGGACCAGAGATGAGAACAGTACTTCATCTGTGGCCGGACCTGCGCTTTGTAGAGCACAACTTTTTGGCCAGGTTTGAAATACTGCCTCGCTTTATTGATCACTCCCAACTTCATCGAAGCCAACTTGGCCTTGCTCTCCAGATGACCACGAAACTGAATATCACTCGAAATGTCGATAACCCAATATTCTGAAACTTGGCGAGGGGAGTGGTTTCGAAGAGAGGTGATACGACAAATGGGGTTTTCTTAGTGGTAAACGCGCAAACTCGTGTCTTCAGGGGACTGAACTGAAAGTAGTTCAGTACACCGTACTCAGAGACTCTGTGGTACCACTTGGTGGCAGATCGCGGCCTTGGTTTGATGCGTCTGTCAGGGCTACAGCAGCTGGCAAATGGCAGGCTTATCAAGCTTAGGCCAATGCGTTAGTCACTAAGGATCCGAACTATAGAGTTCTGAAGAGGAAATACAATCGTGCCTCCAGATTCTTCAAACGGAAAATCGCTAGAGCAAAGTTCAAGCATGTCGTAAAAATTGGGGATCAGCTGGCAAAGTACCCGCCTGGCACGCGCAAATTCTGGGTGCTTTCAAAGGCCAGTCTGGGCAACTTTAGTCAGCCGTCCCTACCGCCGTTGCACATGGGGAATGACTCTCTGGCCCACACGGCAAAAGAGAAAGCCGATCTCTTGGGCACTCTTTTTGCCTCCAACTCGACTTTGGACGACCAAGGGAAGACACCGTCTATCATTCCGCGGTGTCAGAGCTCAATGCCGGTAATAGTTTTTCGGCAAAAAACTATTTGCTGTTTGCCGTATTGGCATATTGAAGACACAAGTTTCTTTCGGCACTCATCGACATTTTCCCGAGAGAGACCTGCACGACCGGAATATACCGCATCCCCAGTGCTGTCATCCGCATAACAATGTATGTTGGAAATATCCAACATATCATTGATGGGCAGGAGGAACAGAGTTGGGGATAGCACGCAGCCTTGGGGTACACCAGCGTTCACGGGTCCGAGCAAAAACCGTCGAGAATGACCTGTATGCTCCGCCCCTTATGCCAAACACGATCGAAGGCTTTCGCCATATCCAGACTAACTGAAAGACCCTCTCCCCTGCTTTCAATAACAGCTGCTAAACGGTGCGTAAGATATAACATAAGATTACCAGCCGATCGACCATGGCGAAAGCCATATTGCCGGTCATTGAGCAACTGGTGATCCTCAAGGTAGGTTGAGAGCTGTTTATTGATGATACTCTCCATTACTTTGGAGAGAAGAGAGGTAATGGCGATAGGTCTGTAGTTAGCTGGGTCCGATCTATTACCTTTTTTGGATTGGATGGACAAGGGCACACTTCCATGAGACCGGGACTACGCCTTTAAGATAGGATTACCGAAATAGAATATCTTACTACTCCACCCTTCAGTCGTCACTTACAGTCTTAAATGGGTTTTTTAGAAAGGGAAATCAAAAAATATCAAAAAAAATGAAAAAGAATCTATAGTAAATATTACACGTAGAATTTGTTGTTACGCAAAGAAAAGGATGCAACAATATGATTTTTAATGGTTCAGTTTAAAACACAATTTTCTTTTAAAGCTATCATAAGACGGCATATAAATCGCTATGAATATTGTATGGTATATCGCTATGAATACATTGAATGTGTTCTAAACTTTTATACAGGCTTTGAAAAGATTTTTAATTAAGCCGTATACAAAATACAAACAGCGTATCGCAATGAAACCAAATGATAGATATGTAAATGATTAGAAACGGAATGTCAATGGAAATTCATTGCAAAATTTGATGACTAAATGTCCCTTTAAAATCCGATTACACGTGCGCTTAATAATACTGGCTTTTAATGGCTTCTATGTTTTGATTCTGCAATAATATTGGTCTATTGTTATCGTAATCAACTAAATTGTCATTATTATATATTAACTACACAAGATAAGATCATTCCATATTGATGCTTTCAATTACTTTTGTACATCTCACGGATAACGGTTTATCACAAATTTTAAGTTTATTTTAATAACAGATTACATATTTTATGTATCAGAAATATTTTACATGCTATGAAATAAATAAATTCTGCGGTTTACTTTAGTGTAACGTTAAATGTTACTGCCAAAATATTTCTTGGAAATATGATCTGTTGAAATACATCACATATCCAGGTGGTAGAGATAATATTACAGGTATGCAGTGTGAAAATGAAAATCAGTGGCAGGACTCAGATCAAATAGTTATTCCGAATAGTCCCTGTAATAAATGGATAGAAGATGCCAATAGATGCGATCTTTCCATGTAGCCCCAAAAATGTAATTAACTGGAAGTGGACTTGGAGAGTAGTTATGACAAATGGGTTTTTTTTTCTCACCGAGAATTTAACTGATCTCGCGGCGGCGCCATAATGAACGCCGAAAGAGAAGTTAATCTGCTTTCATGGGTAGGATCCAAACAAGGACCGTGTGATACTCTAACCTTGTAGAGTCCAGTCTCGCTTGGTCATAGATATTGTGATTAAGCGTTTTAAAAGCACTACACTTTTACCAGGCAATGATCAGCCGACACCAGGTGAACGTCGACACCCGATAGTTTTCAGGCTTAGATTAACAAGTATTTTGTTATAAAATCGATATGATCTGGATTTTAATCAAAAGATAGGGTATTTTTTAACAAAAATGTAGAATTAGAACAGAGTTTTGGTATACTGAATTTTTATCTTAATATTATTAGTTTAGTAAAAGTATTTTACTTTTTCCATAAACAATCCAATATAAATATTGAATTGTCATACTTATTGTCCTTACAAAACAAATGAAAAACTTCCATATTTATGGCTTTTGAAAACTTCGCTGCAACCAATAAAAGGAAGCAAGAAATTCGGGAAATATAAGGAATCCTTTCTTACTTGACAGTATGTCAAGAGTTTGAAAGGAGCAACTGGAGTAAAAATTCGTTTATGATCAGGACTCGCAGAAATTTCAATGCATTAAGAAGAGAAGTCGACATTGATTTATTTTGTATGACACCAGTACATCTAAAACGATTAATAAATGGCATTTATTTTGGAAAGTAATTTTAGGTTAATAATATAAATAAAATTATATATATATATATATATTGTTTAAGTTTAAAATGTTAAAGTTTTGCTTTAAAATGTTAATTTTAGATTATATTAATCAGTGGCACTGGTCACTGGTAGTGGGCCTTAAGTAAGTACACAACCACTATCATAATATATATGAGAGGTAAGTTTTGAAAAAATTATAAAAATTAAATAAATGTTTATAATAAAATATAAGGAATCCTTTCTTACTTGACAGTATGTCAAGAGTTTGAAAGGAGCAACTGGAGTAAAAATTCGTTTATGATCAGGACTCGCAGAAATTTCAATGCATTAAGAAGAGAAGTCGACATTGATTTATTTTGTATGACACCAGTACATCTAAAACGATTAATAAATGGCATTTATTTTGGAAAGTAATTTTAGGTTAATAATATAAATAAAATTATATATATATATATATATATATATATATATATATATATATATATATATATATATATTGTTTAAGTTTAAAATGTTAAAGTTTTGCTTTAAAATGTTAATTTTAGATTATATTAATCAGTGGCACTGGTCACTGGTAGTGGGCCTTAAGTAAGTACACAACCACTATCATAATATATATGAGAGGTAAGTTTTGAAAAAATTATAAAAATTAAATAAATGTTTATAATAAAATATAAGGAATCCTTTCTTACTTGACAGTATGTCAAGAGTTTGAAAGGAGCAACTGGAGTAAAAATTCGTTTATGATCAGGACTCGCAGAAATTTCAATGCATTAAGAAGAGAAGTCGACATTGATTTATTTTGTATGACACCAGTACATCTAAAACGATTAATAAATGGCATTTATTTTGGAAAGTAATTTTAGGTTAATAATATAAATAAAATTATATATATATATATATATATATATATATATATATATATATATATATATATATATATATATATATATTGTTTAAGTTTAAAATGTTAAAGTTTTGCTTTAAAATGTTAATTTTAGATTATATTAATCAGTGGCACTGGTCACTGGTAGTGGGCCTTAAGTAAGTACACAACCACTATCATAATATATATGAGAGGTAAGTTTTGAAAAAATTATAAAAATTAAATAAATGTTTATAATAAAATATAAGGAATCCTTTCTTACTTGACAGTATGTCAAGAGTTTGAAAGGAGCAACTGGAGTAAAAATTCGTTTATGATCAGGACTCGCAGAAATTTCAATGCATTAAGAAGAGAAGTCGACATTGATTTATTTTGTATGACACCAGTACATCTAAAACGATTAATAAATGGCATTTATTTTGGAAAGTAATTTTAGGTTAATAATATAAATAAAATTATATATATATATATATATATATATATATATATATATATATATATATATATATATATTGTTTAAGTTTAAAATGTTAAAGTTTTGCTTTAAAATGTTAATTTTAGATTATATTAATCAGTGGCACTGGTCACTGGTAGTGGGCCTTAAGTAAGTACACAACCACTATCATAATATATATGAGAGGTAAGTTTTGAAAAAATTATAAAAATTAAATAAATGTTTATAATAAAATATAAGGAATCCTTTCTTACTTGACAGTATGTCAAGAGTTTGAAAGGAGCAACTGGAGTAAAAATTCGTTTATGATCAGGACTCGCAGAAATTTCAATGCATTAAGAAGAGAAGTCGACATTGATTTATTTTGTATGACACCAGTACATCTAAAACGATTAATAAATGGCATTTATTTTGGAAAGTAATTTTAGGTTAATAATATAAATAAAATTATATATATATATATATATATATATATATATATATATATATATATATATATATATATATATATATATTGTTTAAGTTTAAAATGTTAAAGTTTTGCTTTAAAATGTTAATTTTAGATTATATTAATCAGTGGCACTGGTCACTGGTAGTGGGCCTTAAGTAAGTACACAACCACTATCATAATATATATGAGAGGTAAGTTTTGAAAAAATTATAAAAATTAAATAAATGTTTATAATAAAATATAAGGAATCCTTTCTTACTTGACAGTATGTCAAGAGTTTGAAAGGAGCAACTGGAGTAAAAATTCGTTTATGATCAGGACTCGCAGAAATTTCAATGCATTAAGAAGAGAAGTCGACATTGATTTATTTTGTATGACACCAGTACATCTAAAACGATTAATAAATGGCATTTATTTTGGAAAGTAATTTTAGGTTAATAATATAAATAAAATTATATATATATATATATATATATATATATATATATATATATATATATATATATATATATATATATATTGTTTAAGTTTAAAATGTTAAAGTTTTGCTTTAAAATGTTAATTTTAGATTATATTAATCAGTGGCACTGGTCACTGGTAGTGGGCCTTAAGTAAGTACACAACCACTATCATAATATATATGAGAGGTAAGTTTTGAAAAAGTTATAAAAATTAAATAAATGTATACGGATTAATTTATTAGACAGAACTATGGTATTTTTGTTGGTTTGGTAGTTTTTATGGTGCTAAAAATTTATATGTATAGTAGCCAAAATTTTATAAGCAAACAATACACATGCGTGAAAAACATTACATTTACATATTTAAAAAAGGAATATTTTGGATTTCATTTCAACAACTTCGCGCATAGGAATAACAGTACACATTTTAGCATCTAATTAACTACAATGAACTTAAACTTTTCACGATACTCTAAGTTAAATATATATTTTTTAGTATCGTCACTGGTTATACAATGTACAATTAATATTTTTATAGTATGTCACTGCCGTTGCTTTCTTATTCAACTATAAAAATCATTGCTTTTCTAGGGTATCCTAAAATCAACTAACGAGTTCTATAGTCTCGGAGTTATTTTATTCACTTTTAGTCGTGAATTAATGACAGCGAAAACACTTCAACATTTAGCTAGGATGTTCTGACTTTTAGTACTAATGACACTTCAAAATATACATTCAGTTGAATAACATAAAATATTTATGTTGGAGATTTAGTTTTTGCTTAACCGGTAAATATAATGTAATAGGTAAGTATATAGAAGAGTTAATATATATGTATGTATCAGTTTCGCAAACTGTTTAGGTGTTTTAACTTAATATTCTTATACATAGAAGAATACGAAATAAATAGGAAA
Source organism: Melinaea menophilus ssp. n. AW-2005 (assembly GCA_918358695.1). Taxonomy (NCBI): domain Eukaryota; kingdom Metazoa; phylum Arthropoda; class Insecta; order Lepidoptera; family Nymphalidae; genus Melinaea; species Melinaea menophilus. The sequence continues at coordinate 3,199,472 of OU911046.1, read as the reverse complement.
TACAATGTTATTTTGTATTCTCTATCTTCATTTCCCGCTTTCATAAACCTCACTACCCGTGTACATTACCACATTTGACGTGACTTTGTGAAGACGTGACGAGGGATATAACATAATGCGGAAGGGTTTATTTAAAAAAGTACCATTATTTGTTCTTATTAAATATATGTTTTTATATAGAAGTTGTTAAATTTAATTTAATATTAAAGAAAGAAATAATTTTTTAATCACCAATTTTGTGTTTAAATAATTTTTTAACATTTTTAAGATCCATGAAATAAGCCCATTAAAGTGATTCAAAAGTATATCCTAAGGTACAAATCAGATGTTAACAATGTATTGTATATTCACAAAAGACCATTTTACAGTGGGTAATATGGCTTTAATGAGGGATCCCTTATTTATTTATTTATATTCTTTCCACTTTCCATCAATACTAGTAATCACTTGTGTACGTCAAATGGGAGTGGCAGGAGGGCTTAGGAGGGAAGGATCCCAGGATGCACTTGGCATTTTCTGTGATCTATCTAAGGCGTTTGACTGCGTTCAACACGAAATCCTTATAAAAAAATTAGAACATTATGGAGTTAAGAATAAGTCCCTAGATTTGATCAGTTCATATCTTAATGATAGAATTCAAAAAGTAGACGTAAATGGAATACGTTCCCCCGGTTCATTGGTAAAAATAGGTGTGCCACAGGGCTCTATCTTAGGGCCTTTCTTGTTCCTCATTTACATAAATGACTTACCTCACCTAGTGAGGGAAAAACATGGGATAGTGTTGTTTGCTGATGATACTTCTCTTACTTTTAAAGTTAGCAGAAGGCAATCTGTTATTGACGATGTAAATAATGCTCTCTCAGATGTTGTACAATGGTTTAACGCCAATAATTTGTTGCTCAATAAAAAAAAGACGAAATGTGTTAAATTTACTTTACCAAATGTTAAAAATGTTAAAACCAATGTACAATTAAACAATGAGGAATTGGACTTGGTCAAATCTACTACTTTCTTGGGCATTACCTTAGATGAAAAATTGCAATGGGGTCCTCATATATTTGATTTATCAAGTAGACTTAGTTCTGCTATATACGCGGTTAAAAAAATACGTCGATTGACAAATATGGAAACTGCTCGATTAGTTTACTTTAGTTACTTTCATAGTATAATGTCTTACGGTATACTCTTATGGGGTAATGCAGCCGACATCGATACCATATTCACACTGCAGAAGAGGGCTGTTCGAGCAATATATAATATGAGACCTAGAGAATCCTTAAGAAACAAATTTAAAGAATTTAAAATAATGACGGTTTACAATCAATATATTTATGAAAATTTAATTTACGTTCATAAAAATATTTCTAAGTTCAAAAAAAATTGTGATTTTCATAAAATTAATACGAGAAATAAAAATAAACTCGCTATGCCCAACACTAGGCTCCATAAAATAGGTAAATCCTTTAAGGTTAATTGTATACGTTTTTATAATAAGCTCCCAAATGAAGCCTTAAGTTTATCGTTAAATAAATTTAAATTATATATAAAAATAAATTTGATAAAAAAATCCTACTATAGTGTACAGGATTACATCAACGACGGTATGGCCTGGGAATGAATTGTATTATATTGCGAATAACTAGTAATCTCCGCAATTTGATTTTTGTTGTAGATTAATTTCGTTTTATCGACCTGTTGCATCACACCGATTCCTTAGAAGTCATTACTTGCGGTAGCGTCGGGAGTCGGGTTGCGCTCGTCCCTCAAATATGTGCGAAGGGGGTGATGGCTGACTCTTGCGTTATGCTCGTGAACGGGTGCTGCTTGCGGTGACTGGTTGTGTAGCAGGCCTATTTTTATTTTTTATTATTGTTATCATTATTATTAATTTTTTTTTTGCTATTATTATAATTATTGTAATAATAATTATTATTTTTTTCATTATATTGCGACGGTTCTAGTTGTTCCAAAATAGCTTTTAAGATTGACATTTGTGAAACAGTGATCACAATATAAAAAAAATATATATCCGGCTGAGTTTGTTGTGTGGTTCTTCTCAGACTTGGACGCGTTTGGAACCCTCATAGCTTTAACATTAAGTTGGACAGTGCTTTTACAGAAGGGCTTATTACGATAAATCTGGTATCGAAATAGGCCCTCCTGACACTTCCATTTTGACGTACACAAGTGATCACTGATAATGATTCAAAGTGGAAAAGATATAAATAAATAAATAAATAAATAAATTATTTTGATGCCATACCTATGGAAATAAGCCTTTCTCCAACTTAAAATAGGGCTACGAGAGTTCCAAATGCACTCCGGTCTGAAAAGAACCACACAACAAACTCGGCCAGTATTTTATTTGTGATCACTGTTTTAAAGTATTGATTATTATCAATAATAAAACACTAACTATTAATATATATATATTCTGTTTATTACTCAACAAGCAATAATTACTTTTTTAAAATTAAAATAAACACATTCAGGTTCTTTTCTTTTTATCATATTATACTATACTTACTACAAATACTACAAAAGTCAACAGTGTTCTATTTCAAGAGCAGCGGCAGCGGCAGCAGCAGCGGTGGCGGTGGCGCTCGAAAAGATATACCTTTCTCAGGTGTTGCTCCCAAAAATATGATTACCAGGTTAAGTAGTTCCTTACAATCGTCTCGTGATTGAAACTCGTTAAGCTGGCTTTCAGAAAATAATGTCATCTCTTCGGTAACATCTTCTACTTGTTTTGGAATTTCAGGGTCCGCAGTAGCTGCCCTAAAGTCCTCTTTTAATATTTTAGGCCAACGTTTTTGCAGTCTTTTGAAGATTTGTATGTCTGGCCCACTAGAAGCATTAGTAGCTGAAACTACGATGGCTTCAAGCACAATCTCCAAAATGTGATGCCTGCATGGAAGCCATAATATTTTTTTCTCCAGCTTGTACCTTACTAGAGCAACTAGTAAGGTACAAGCTCCATTATATTGACCTGTGTTTGATGCTGTGGTATCAAAACACATCGATTTTACTTTTTCATACAAGCCCCAGGACAATAATATTTCATAAACAGCTGAGGCCATCGCCTGCCCTCTTCCATTCGGAAGTTTTAGAACACCCAAAAGCTGTTCCACTCCCTGTCCTGATACTATAACAGGCAAGCGATCAACAACCTCATGTCCCGTTATGTTCTCGAGCATTTTACCATCCCAGTGAACGGTAAGCGGAACCTCTGGCTTAAACTCGCTTTTTAGAGATTCTGCGATTTTTTTTCGTCGCTGGATTCGCTGACGCCGAATAGAAGAAAAGCTAACGTTGTACTTCTCAGCATCACAGCCAGCGCTCTTGAGAGTCGATGTTAATACCACAGCAGCTTTTCGATCGCTTAACTTAGCAACATCAAGACTTACAGCCAAACGGTCATCGATTAATTTTTTCCTCCCTTGTTTTCGCTGTGGCTTCGAGGTAGACGATTCTGGCAATGGAGTAGCCGGCCGACTGTCTAAAGAGGTCGAAGACGACGACATTAACTCACATCTTTCAGTGAGACGTTTTATGACTTCTGATTTTCGCTTTTTCCTGTTCTCTAAACTTGCGTCTTTTTGAGTCTTTCTGGCTTGTTTTTTCGTAAGCTCTCTGTCTAAACCACCTATCCGACCTGGGCGTCTTTTTCCCTCTGGGCTAGCAAAAACAGTCTATCTTCCTCAACGGTAATCATTTGCAAAGCGTTATCATGAGCAATATCAAAAAGACACTCTAAACTTGTCTTCCATTTTTTTTCCTTACTTTTAATAACCACCGAGCGTTTTGCTTTGTTTTCTTTGTTTTTTTTTTCAATTTCTGCCACTCGGTGAAATATTTAAGTATTTTAGATATCACGTACTTTTTCAGTCTGGTAGAGATGGTAGCTTTTTCCCAGACTTGCGGAACGTCGCATGCAGTGCAATTTGCAGCTGAACTATTGTTTTTCTCCTTCACAATTTTATAGTAGAAGAATAAGCCCATGACCTCTTGTGTAGACGGTGATCTAGATTGAAACAATGTATCTGTAAGCTGTCCAATAAACCAAACTTCGGTTTTCGTCCTAGTCTTAATGGCGCTTTTGCTAGTAGACGCCATTGTTCTGTACGCTACAATTACACACTTAGTATAAGAGCAAAAGGTTGGCTATATTACTACTTTCTTAAATACTAGCTCACACTCTATTGCGAAATTACAACTTTAATCTTTAAACCCTTTCTGAAGCTTAATAACCTGAAGAGGTTAAAAAACGTAGATAGAGGATATGTATCAGGTACTTAACGTACCTTGTTTACGCTCAGGTACAAAAATACACAAAGGCACCGCCATTTTGGTTCCCAAGGGGTGCAACCCCATTGCCTTATGTAACGCATTTTTCAAAAACTTTAATGGATGGTAGCGACCCCCCAAAGTTGACTTAAATTAAAAAATATATATATGGGTATATTTTTTTTTCATATTGGTACCACATAAGACGGTGCCCCTATAAAAATTTAAAACTAGGATTTTTTGAATCACCCTAATATAAATATAAATATGTACATATATTATGTACATTCCCTCTACGTAGTTCTTGAAAAATTTCTTCAAACATTTTTATTTATTTAAATATAAAACATATAAAATATTATAATTTCTAAATTAACCACAAATTCAAAATAATAATAACCAATCATAATGAAGCTTATTCTAATTAAATTCCATGCTTTCTTACAAATGGAATGATGAGTTTTCAATAAGCTAGTGAGGAACTAAATTATTTCTACCGTAACACTCAACACTAAGTCGTAAGTGCATTCAACTTAGTAACGTGCTTGTGTCGTTATCAGACAATCTCGGTAATCCACACACAGGTTGTGTTTCCTCCTATGCCAAAAGCATTAAACAGCTTAGACGTAGATGTGTTTTATGTAATGTGAGATCTGAAATAAGTTAAGCTGAGACAGTAAACCATTACTAAGTAAATAAAGTAACTAAATAGAGTAAATGATAAAAAAACTTGCATACTTATAGCCAAGTAGTCAAAAAAGTAAAGTAATTCTGAACTTTATAAATTATATAATGAAAGAGTGATCTCATTCGTCATACATTATAATAGTTTAAAGTTTATACTCATTGTCTTAATAATGATACCTGTAAAGTTACCACTTATAATTCGAGTAAGAATAAGAGTTCTTGTTGTTTTGAATCAGTCAAATTTTAACCAATTCATATTAGTCCTTTAGATCGAAGTTAAAATTAAAATACTTGTTTTTCAAACGTATATACAGCGCTTAATAAAAATTTTTAAAAAGAAACTTATTAAGGTTAACAAATCTGTTACCAACAAACGCAATCATTTTGTCCTTCCTCGCGGAAAGCGAACGGTTTTATTATGATTTTAAATATTAATACCGGAATATTTAAACGGTAATGTGTTATCACAGAAATGCAACATTCGTGAAATTAGTTATTACGTATTATTATTAGTATTTAAAATATTATAATTATTTTCATATTTTTATTGTATGGGTAAATGTTGAATAATACGTATAGTGCTAAATAATATTATTCGCAGGTGAATGAATTATTTAAAACGTAGATAATCATTCATCAATTAGTTTAATCTATAGATTGATATAATTATTATTGTTTGGTTATGTTTTATCAATGGTAAATTTGCTTTCACAAATATATTTTATTTCATACAGTTGTCATACAGTCGTAATACATATGTCTTTATATTGTAAAACATTAGGACACCAGATATACTTTGTTATTTAAGATATCTTAGATTACAATACTTTTTAAAAACTAAATTTTCTCCGGCGTTATTATATAATTAGCTCAAATAATTCCGAATAACTCATGGAGTCTTGTTGAGCTCAGCCAAAACTTCATTTTACTTTTTTTTATAAACTGTTGAAAGCTCTCTTGAAATTGCCAGGATAATTAGGTTTCTTGGAGAACACTGAATAAGTTTAAATCCTTAATACATTCAAATAGAGTAAAGCTTAGCATGATTTGTTTTATTTCTTTACAAAATGACACCAACTTGCAATGTTTAATTGGAACTGAACAAACTTTAATTGGAACTGAAAATTTAATATGATTTTCCACAAAAAACTGTTAAATGTTAGTGTACAATTAATGTGTTTAACAAAAACATGTTATCTTTAATGGTTAACTTTATTTACTCTTTGGCACTTTTAAATCAAAAAGCACTCAAATCCTTGCCATCCCAATACTGTCTTTTTAAATGCAATCTGCATCATATTAATGTCATCCTTCATGTTAACTCAACCAATTCAAGTACATAATTTTATATAAAGCGTGACATATTTCATACCACTTACCAGAATATTTGAATCTAAAATATGGATAATACTATAGATTATGTGTAATATCTTTAAAGGCATCAAATCCTTGAAAAGTCAATTCGCCGTCGGCACAGAAAATTTTAGTGAGGGGCGTGTTACTATAATGGTGCAAGTTATAAACAGAAGAGGTATGACAGATGTAAATAAATAAAAATATTTGAAATAAAAGTAAAATAGATATAGTAATATACAACCAATACTCTGGTTAGTCCTTGATCATTTATATTTATATTTTAAAATTGTTGTAGAATTATTATATAGTATGTACAAGAATGAGAAGACTATCAAAAACCCTAAAATATCTGCTAGGATTTAGATCATCAATTTCATTGTCAATCAGATTAAATGTATGTTATTTGTCTCTTAAACCATACATTAATTTATTTTTATGAAATTTATTCATAGTGACACTTGATTACTTTAGCGTTAACTCTTTACAAGAGCGGTTAAAAAGAGTTGTCTTTTAAGCTTCAGAAAATTGACGCTTTTAACGTCAAATGTGAATTTAAAAAAAAAATAAACAAAAACTATATTTATATGTCTATTTTCTCCATATTTTGTTTTTAGATGAAACTAGTAAGTATTACATTATATTTAATATATTTTGATTAGTTAATATACTTACGAGTATAACTAAATAAATATCCATCCGTAATTTAACAAGGTAAAAATAATTACCCACTTTTACTTACTATTTCACCGTATCGTAACTAACATCGTTTTATACACTTTAAAATAATCCTTATAAGGATTAATAAAACAGTTCAGTTTTTTAATATATTTATTTGTGCGTAATATTATATAATCTTCTTTAAAAGATCTTATGTACGAACTGTCATATTATATTGTACTCGTGTAGCGGAAATAAATTAGCACAAGTGTTCTTCTCAAGTAAAAGCTAAATGATGAAGAAATATCGTATACAAAGCATTTACTTTTAAATTTTTTGCAATAAATCAAAGTGAACTGAACATATCGAAAATTGATATAAAGAAAAACAATTATAATTTTATTTAACTTGATTGAAAATATCTAATTAAACAGACATTCAAATTTAATATGTAATGACGTTTTAAAGTCAATAATTACATATCTCCAATTAAAATACATATATCGTATTTAAATATTAAAAGCCTCTGTGTAATATTTACCAATCGAAGGACATGTTTTTAGAAAACTTAATCAAAAAAATGAGTAATATAATTAGAATATAATAATAAGTTTAACTAATTAAAAAAGTGGTATGAGAGATAAATACATGAGGATATTGCCCATTTTAAAGTTATTTTCCTAAAAGTCTTCAATATTCAAATTTCATTTTGTACACGGATAACACTCAAAGTCCAAATTTTGTATGCATTATAAGTGCTATTTTAAATTTATTAAAATTTTTGTTTAATTTTGTCTACCATATGTACAAGTTTCATTCGGTACAGCTGTAAAATTATGGATAAAATTTTAAATAAAGTTGAAACCTTGTTCTGAATGGGACGACTTTTGTTTCATGACTTTATGATACATTGCGGTTTGATAAGGAGCTTTATAAATTCGAAATGTATTTATGTAAATATTTTATGAATAAAACATTTTTGTATGATTTATAATTATGAATCTACTCGTATGTTAATTAATAATATCATAGAATAATAATGCAAATATTGCACTTTTAAATAGTTACAAATAAAGTATATGATGAAAATAATATCACTAAATCATATTTATTTATTAAAATATAATGGAACAGAAAATTTTTAATGGATTTATGAGAGTCAGAGGTTAACAACAATTATGGAAAGTAATATCGTATACAAACCGGATATATTACTTTTTTATGTTAGCGAGGTTTCTAACAAGACGATGCACTCTAGCTGCAAAAAAAATTTGTTCTAAATATTTTTAATAACCACTTCAAAGAAATTGAGCTTAAATATAATATTTTAAATATAGTAGGATTCATCGCTTATCTTAGGAATCTTACATCATAACATCCTATCTGCTTTCAATATTATAGATAAATAAATAAATGATTTTTGTCTTACAATCAACGTATACGTATAATATTTTTTAAATAAGTATATATTATTATGTAAGTTTAGCACTCAGTCACTTAAATAAAAATAAATGGTAGTGGAACTGTTCACAGCTGATATTCTGTATTATGCAAATATATTATTTGAATTATAACTTTTTATACATATACTATGTGACTATTTATATACACTTTAACACTTAATTTAAGTTTTGTCATGTTAATATTATTATTAGCAATGCATAATCATAATGTTTGTAAATCTCAGATCTCTGTTCTAACTGAACGTCATAGATTTTATAGGCATTTTATTTGATAAATAAAGTGGCCAGTATATATTGTTTGTCAAGATTATCCGATGAGTTTTTGATAAAACTTTTTTTTTATTGTCACTATTATGCTATACAAAACATGTATTTTTTTTTTCTTTAACTATTGGGCTCATTGAGATAATATAAGAGTGCCTTTATTTAATTTCAATCAGTTCTTTCAATATATTTTCTATCGCAGCTAATAAATAGCTAATAGTTAATTGTGATTTAAAATAATTTTTTATATCATCATTTCATATATTATTATTATATATGTTTGACTATAAATATTTAGAGATAATAAATAGATAATGCGGCAATATAGTTTACGATGTTCATACATATTCAGTTGAATTCCATAACAATATATTAAACGCGGTAATATATGGCCCTGCGACGTACGCATTGCAAATTTGCTTACTGGCTCAAAGGGACCAACAATTTATCAACTAAAAATATAGCTGTCAGAATTCAAGGTTTTGTAGCAGTTTAGTTTTTAGATATGTATATGCAAAATTATTTTATTTTATGTTAATATTTTAGATCTTTGACACAGATTTCAAAATTAAACAAAAGTTGGTTCTAGCTCCCAAGAGATAGAGTAGTATACTCCTATCTGTTTTACTGTAAGACATACAAACTATGTAAGTAAGATATACGTAAAATTGTTACAATTGTCTCGTACTTTATAAGTCTGTTTGTTAAAATTGTTTTCTACAAAATGTAAAACATCTTCAAATACAAACAAACCGAAACTAAAGTTACCGAAAATAAAGTTATTTTTTCACAAAAATATTTCATTAAACCATTGCGAAGATTTTAAAATACTTTTTTCCTTATTTCACAGAGGTATGGGATGGAAAATATTTTGAATACTTCACCATCAAAAATTAAAGGAATTTGTCACCTGATAAATTATTTCCTCACAGAACATTGTGACAATTATATAAATTGGATATTTTTTGTTTATTTATTGAATATAAAAGATATATTTCTAAGATGATCTGATATAACTTTATTTAAAAAAAAAAGTAAATAAATAATCAAAAATACGTTTCCACGGAAAATGTAACAATAAATGTTTTGTTTGAAATGTCATAGATAGGAAACGTTTTTTATAAAACACTATTATAAATAAAATTAAATATTGTTCAATTACCTGTTGGATTGCAAGATGGTCAGCATCTTAAGTCAACTAAAAAACATATTTTACCATCACCGGTTATAATTAATTATTATTAATCTATTAATTGTATATTTTATTGTATTTTATTTTGTTTATTGTTGGTTATTTTATGTTTAATTGTCACTAGTGTTGGCTACGTCATGGCACAGCGGAAACTAAAAATCAGCGCTGGAGAAATATACTCCAGTAAATGCTGAGTAAATGCTGAGTGGTCAACCGTTTTGGATGTCAGGTGTTTTTGGTTGGTTTTCTATTTTAAAATGTATTTTTATGTTCCATGTTGATGTATGTCAACTCCTAATAAAGACTTTTTTAATTTGATTTGATTTGATAATAATATCGAGATAAATCGATAAACTTCTATTGAATATACGGAAATAATAACCATAATGAAAATTTTTAATGACAAGATGCCGAGAAAATGTATATTTTATCATTGTGTTTAATAATTCTTATAATTTCTTTACCAAGGAGAAATAATGTTCACCGGTAATTTTTAATGTGTTACTTAGTTGACGCTAAAGTATTTTTTAATGAGAAGATTAGACTTTCAAGTTCTATTTTTTAAAAGAGCTTGGGGTAAAAAGGTTTTATATAAGTTTAACTTGAGCAATAAGGAAAAACCATACCAAATTTGAATAAAATATATTCTAAAAAATCTGACAGACTACCATAGTAACATAAATAAGAAAACTATAATTTAGAGTCTATAACATGTACTTAGGCTGTTCCGAAAATTTATAGTGAAATGAAAAATAGTTCGCTTTTGAAAAATCTTTTATTTTTTTATTGCTTTGCAAAATATTTTTGTATATCCTATATGCACTTATGAATTCAGGTAATCGTGTTATCAAAACATTTAAAAGACGTCTCTTGTAATAGATCGAAAAATAGCCGGCGATTTTTTTTATCTCTTCTGCTGTATTAAATTTTCGCTCACAAACTAATTTTATAACTGTAGGAAATAAAAAGAAATCGCATTGAATTAAATGTGTGCCGCACGGAGGATTGGGTAAAATTAGTGTCCCCGAAGATGTCAAATAGTCGATGATTTCTATTAGCTATGTGCGCCGGGAACGCTATCTCGATGGAAAAGAATGCCACGTGCTCCACTCTGGGGCGTCGCTATTCAACTCCTCGAAACTTGACGGAGACAAACTTCGCAATATCACTCAGTAATAGCTCTTCTACAATATTCTAGTGAAATTACTGGTACAGGTCCACATCGTCAAAAAAAATTGATATAATTTTTTATTAAGGCTCCGACCGCGCTTAAGTTTTGTGGGTAACTCTTCCTCTTCAAACACCAATTACGTGAATTGCTGCTTCATGAGAGGATTATAGCTGTAGATACAAGATTTTTTGTCGATTGCAGCAATCAACACGATGGTATATTTGCTGCTCAATGAATGAATAATGAGGTATCCATCAGGATACCTCATTCAACTAATATAATTATAATTTTACAGCAGCCCTTATAATTTTCAGATCATCTTGTAGGATCTTGGAAACTGCCTGTGATCCAATTTTTAGTGACCCTGAATCTCGAGACGTCTATTGTTACCAAAGAAGAGTGACAGATAATTAATAATAATTTTACTGTGACTGCCACTAAGGAGTTACTTTACTTTGTAATTAACAATTTTCGTAACAATTTTGGTACCATATATGGGGCATGTAAATTCTTAATAAATAACTAGCTTACAGATTAAATTCATACATTATTTTTATTATTATGTACAATTTTATTACTTGCTAAGCTTTTTTGAAGCAAATCTAGAACCAATAAAAACAATTAGAAAACTTTCTTGGTACAAATATATATCACAAAACCACATACTAACCCGAAGAAAAGAATGCAATTAAATTCACAAAAACTAATAAGTAACTACTTTCCTATACAAAACTTGGGAACAACATGTTCTTTACATTTTCCAACAGCAAGCGTAATAAATTTTGTAGAACTTTCCAGTCGCATAAAAATTTTTCTGAGTAGGAAAGTAATTTACTTGACTTGAATGAAACTGCGGTTTGAAGTATAATGAAACTGATTTCCAGTGATTCATTCAGTTATGATATGCATTCACACGTGCGATGAGATTCTTGTGCGGTTCTTAATTGCTGACAACTTCTCGTCTTTAAAATATTATTACTTTTATTAGTCAGTCTAATTAAATTGGTTAATTTACTTTCATTAATTCACGTGATTCATAAAAAATCAGTTTTATTACGAACTTTAAGACATTAAAAATAGTATTTGATTATATAAGTTCTTATATCAGTTCTTTTAACATACTCATATACAAATATTTTATAATTGTAATATCAATATTGTACATGTATGTACTCCTGTTGATATTATCATTAAATGAATGTTCAAACCAACAATTAGACTTTAGGTATAATAAATAAATAATAGTATAATCTTAAATAAAGTATAAACTCGGATAAGCATGGATAATACAATATCATGTTTATTACAAATAAAAGCTCAAACAGGTAAAATACGAGCATATTAACCATCGACCATTCATATAGGTCTTTGATGTATTGTACGATAAGATAATCCCAACAACACGGTAAAATAGGACGTATATACGTTACATGATCGTAAATTAAAGTAATGGAAATTATACACAATAATAATTTATTTCATATTTTTTTGATATTAAAAAGTAACTACAGAACGACCGACATAAAGACAACTTTAATATTTCCGTGACAATATGCAATATCCGAACATGTGAACATGATATTATATTAGTTTAACATATGCGCCTGCCACATTGTTACTTTATTCGAAACATCTAAATTCAAAGAAAAAATAGTTTATTTTTCTTTAATATTATTATAGTATTATAAAAAGGTCAAATATATTTAAAACAATGCCTAGTTAAGCCACGTACCACGAACACGAAATCGCAGGAAACAGCGAATATTGATGTGTATTTGCTTTTGTTATATTAATCATGATACATATAAAATTATAATAAACATAAAAAAATACAAAAATTTATATCATTCCTGTCTACATATATTAATTTAGTGTGCAAAGATATCTTTACAAATTGTCATTTTTAATTTTGCATTGTTTCTATCAATACCTCTGTTTTATCCTGTTATTGCCTAATCGTTATAAAGTATACAATAGTTGGATCAAAAGAACCAATCTTTCAAAATCCTGAATCATTAATAACGTAATTACATTGATTATTAAAACCTCTCAACAACCTTGTACCTTTTTGTTTAAATATGTTGTTTAAATCTTAATTTTTAAGTGGTTTATGCAGAGCTGGGATTTCAGATTTTTTTATTGATGTACAATTTGAATTAAACAATAAATGGTTTAAATTTTAATAAACACCTAAAATTTGAAATAGCTAACTAAAATAATAAAAATACAAAAAGAAAAATAGTATTTATTAAAAATGAAAACCAGAGTAGGTACACTTAATCATCGATATCAAAGAAATTGAAAAGAATATATTACAATTATAAATATTTAAGGAGAGCAGAAACAATCTCACATTGCTTTTGATAACATGCCCGCTCAATAATACAATAGCTTACCTTCAACCATCTATTGAATACGGGTATATGAATTAAAAATAAGAAAAACGACGCATGTCTTCCATAAACTTCTTTCAAAGCGTACTTAAATCTTAAAACAGATTGATTTGGTTTAGGACTGTATCTGTAAAAGTTAGAAAAAATATTTAAATATCAATCAGCTTTCGACTTATCCAGTAACCATTTTATTTAAGTTAGATATTAGAAATAAAATCAGTGACTTTAAAGCCAATTTGTTTAGTTCAGTATTATTTTTATAAATATCTAAACGAACATAACACATTTTTCATCTAATTTACCTCGTAATTCAAGTTTCCTATTAAATGGTATGTTACAAACGGCATGGCTACCTCAAATTTTAATTGAAATGTAGTTATAATACTTTTTTCAAATATTTAAATACTGTTTAAAATGATAGCCTTTTCGCATCATGTAACTATAAAAACATACCTGGTTTATCCAAATCGTTAAGAAAATCCTCTATTTCACTATAGGTGGCTGAGCCCTTGTCTTAATGTTTTTTCACAAAACTCATCACTTGACACTCAAATCGGCTCCACTTGCAATTTAAGTGAAGTGTACCTGAAAAAATATAATATTACTCAAAACTGACTAAATTTACATATATATCTATATGTCTATATCAATTAAGCTCACATTTTAAAGAATGGGTCTTTATATGTATATATATAAATTTTTACACCTTAGCGGCTGACATCTCTATTGTTTCGTGACGGAGGGGATGGTTATTTTTTTTTCTAATACATGACTTTATGGATATTTAAATTTATTTTATATAACTAATACTTGAAATAATATTCCAACAAAAAAAATAAACCACAGTTTTTTTCTTTAATATTTGTTAATACAAGTAAGAATATCTTGACAAAAGAAATACGTTTTACTATAAATTCTTTTAAAAAAATTTTTTAATTATAAACCTTATAAACTATTTTCACACTTTTTTTTTCATTTAGAATCCGAACTCGAATATGAGCTTTATTGACATTCATTTTTACTCCAGACTGTATGTACAGACAGACTGTAATCTATTCTGGGCTTCAAGGGCCCACTAGCTATTACCAGGGCTATCACGTTTTAGCTCCGACGAGGTTGGACCCTTATCATTCCCTGTCTGTCACAGAGCCGGTTTATATTTTTAAAGGAAGTAGAGGAAAAAGGTATAATTTTGGGAATACTTACGTTCAGTAAATAGACTGTAATAGACATGTTTCGTAATATTTAATTAAGGGTGATATTTATTTCAATGAGACATACATAAAAACAAACAAAAAAAAGTGGTTTAATAAAAAACAGCCTTACAAGGTACTTATAAGAGAAGGAAGGCATCGTGGTACAGGATTATACAGCGCTAGGAGCGACTAAATATCTTTTTTTTTATATTTCATGTACTAAACAATATACAAAGTGTAACAAGTGACATTTATTTAAATATTACGTACAAATACAGTGGAAAAAGCTACCAGTACAATAAATGTTAATAAGAGTCATTATAACAGTATCGATTGACTATAATTAACGAGTTTTAAAGACGAGTCAGCTACATAAAGTGTTTTACGCCAGTCCAACATACTAATTGTATAAATTATATTAGTACTTAAAACGATTAAGGTTACGGTGAAAGTATTATGTTATAAAATGTTTCGATTACAAGAAATAAATAGCAATATACAAATTAATTAGAATTTTCGATTAATATATTTAAGTTTGTTGCGCAAGCATAGCCAAGGCAACACCCTATAATAAAGACCAAGTCAATTCTCGCGATAAAAGTGCGGAATATTAAACACTCTTATGTTTAATATTCGAAGACACCGCCCGCGTTGTCATGATCGGTGGGACACGAGCTACGAGCTACTGGCACTAAAGGAATTATTAACTCAATCGCTGACTTAGAAACATTAACATTAATCAATTGTAAATTTCATTTGTTAATATAAAAAAGTTTTATAAAATCAATTGATTACAATTGCAACCTTCGCCGCCACCAAAATATATTTAGGTAACTCTATTTTCATACAATATATAATAATAAAGATTAGAAACATGTTATTATATAATTTTTTTGTAGAGCATCACATTACAACAAACATTTATACAAAATAAAATCATTTAAACTTGCTTTTTCAGTCCCTTAAAAACTGTATTTTTCAATCTATTGTCATATTATGTTAAAAATGGAGTCTAGATACTAAAAGCTAGTTTCAAAGTATCCTAGTTGAATTAAAACAGCAATGTGTTTATATCGATCGCACTTTAACATTCAACAAATTTTCTTCAACGTAACTAACAAGCTTACAAATATTTGTTTAATGTCGCTTGTAATAGCAGACAAAGTTAGCCTGTAAGCTAGATAAGAATTTCCTGTTCAATGAAAGTATGATTAAACTGAGATATACAACAGTTAGTTAGGCACTTTTGTATACTAAAAACAACACTAAAATACCAAATGTAGTAAATGTTTAAAAGGTGGTAGAGGTTAGAAAACATTAAAAATGAGGGTACCGGCATTGATGAAGCCCACCTATAAAATTAACTGTTATTCAATATGACATTAATAGCGGTAATTAAGGGGCTGATTATACTTTTACACTCCCTTTTGATATAAATATTAAGTTCGGGAAGTTTGAAAATATGAACCTTATTTGGACCTGGCTCTTTGTAGGCAGATACACCTTATATAAATATTTTAAATATAATAATTATAATGATTGGATTATTTTTAATTTTATTTTAAAGTAAAATTAATTAAAGCACTGAAATAAATTAAAGTATTTAATTTATTACATAATTATAAACTGTTATTATTCTATTAATGACTTAATCTTTAAACCAAAAAGCTTTCAGGTCTTAATCTGTAAAAATACAACTCTGATTGTTAGTTATAATTAAGTTTAGGTGCACTGACTGATATATTTTTATACAAGCTTTATGACAGGATATTCCTTCTTTTATATCTATTTATTTATTTATTTATTTATTTATTTATATATTTTCCACTTTGAACGCTTACCAGTGATCACTTGTGTACGTCGAATGGAAGTGGCAGCGGGGCCTATTTTGATATCGTATGTAAAATGTAAAAATGAACCTTTCAGTAAAGACACTCTCCAACTTAAAGTAAGTCTACGAGGATTCCAAAAGCTCCCTGGTCTTAGAAGAACCACACAACATACTCAGCCGGGTTTTTTTTTTGTGATCACTGTTTCACAAACGTCAATATATTTAGTGAGCAATGTACGAACAACTAGAACCATCGCAATCAGGCTTAATGCATTATCATTTAAAATCTATGTATGTTAAACAGCAATCATATAAAAGATTATTTCATTAAAGCAGATACAAAATGATATTACGATTCAAATTTCTCATTACTAATAAATATTGTTCACTTCAAAGAACCAATTTTAGGTGAAAGTAAGCTGAACGTTTTATTTCGAAACATTTCACTCCAGGATTCGGATAATAATACAGTGAGGTCAAAATGTTAATAATAAGAGCTGAAAGAAAAAAATGCTTTTTAAATATAAAGACAAAAAGCTTTGTAGTTCTATCATGATATTAAATTTTATTATTCCCACTGATACATCCTAATTTATTTTGCTTTAAAGTAAAGCTAATACATTTTTGATAATATCTAGACGGAACAGCAAAAGTTATGATAACAAAAGTATAAAATAAGAGTATCTCTTTCAACAAATCTGAATCAAAAAGTACTACAACTAGATTATAAAGAAATTATTGAAAGAGTATGCTCAGCAATACTTTAAGGATAAAACAACAAATTAATACAAGACAAAGAATACTATCGTTTGTCTACAACGAGGAACTTTACTATTTGGAAGAACATGAAAATGTTATCACAACAGCATCTTGAGGAGTTTCTGAGGAGTTCAGCCTTCCTTTCATTACTTTGGTCAATGAACCGTGACACAATATTGCTTTATTTTTGAATTACGAACTATTTTAATGCTGTACGCAACACTCGCCGCAATTATTTTTGTATAACTATAAAACTAATCTCCTTTTCAGTGGTTCTATTGAAAAATAGGTATAAAATAAAATAGTGGACCCTAAAACTACTTTGTGTTATTCCTCTGTATCACTATACACCTATAACCTTTCATAGTTGAAGTACGAGTAGTTAAAAGAAATCGTTGCTAAACTTTTATAGATTCTAATTGATGTTGTTCACTTCCAATCACTTAACTGGCTAAACTTCAAGTGTCGATTCCTCGCCAGTGACAGTTACTAAGCTGAAGAAGTTTTTAATCTTGATTAAGAGGACCTTCGTTTTAGAAGTGTATTAAAATATTTCATAAATATAATAACAACTAAACTGACTACCAAATGCCAAAATTAACAAAAGATTTGAAACTTCGACCACTCTCATGAAACTTTAAACAGCAACCGACAGGAATAAGAGTTGTATTAAAATTATAAATATAGTAAATTAGGATAATAAAATTACAAATATAGTTAATTAGGATTCAAAGACAAGTCGTTTCAAAAAATAAACTTTATATAATCATAACGATGCATCTCAAATTTAAGTTGATACCTACCTATTACACAATAACTTTACATTTATTAAGCGTTTTCTCCTCAGAATAGTCGAAGCAAGTTGGAATGAAAGGCCTCTATTATTTATAATTTATGAGAAAGCATAAAAATTTTATAAAAAAATTAGTTCAGTTATTTTTCTTTACTGCTTCAGTAGAGTGTGCATAAATGTTTATTTGGAACTCACTGAGTTAATAAGTTTTAAAACTCCTTTGATGCTTTTTTATGTTTTCTTATGTGTGCCAAAATTAGTTTGCTATTAGTATATTAATTCTGGTCTATTATTAAGGTAGAACATTCATTGTCTTAAACACGTTATATCATTACTAATAGTTATTATTTGTTATTATTTTATATATAAATTAAATACATACATATTTACTCCAAATATTACGATTAAATAGTGAAGTAAGTGTTAATACTTATTTTGTCAATCAATCAGACCGTCGGAACCAGTCAGTCGAGTTTCAGTAATTTTAACTGTAAATTACTAATTTGGGCAAAAGCGGTGATTTTGGAAGTAACGGGTGTTATAGATAATTTATATACTGTTCAAAATTCAACAGCCGATCTGTTAAATATTGATAAAAATATGAATTTATTGATAACAAAAATTTCGTCGACATTTTATTGCCTTTTTCATATTTTAAATTTTCGTTTTAATTTTATTGTGTATTTTATTTATGTATATATATTTTATAATATCAAACAAAAAGTTTTAGTATTAGAAGTTTTAAAAAAATAAATTTTGAATTTAATATTCAAAGAATACTATGTATAGTAATAAATACTCTGATCAATGGATGCATATATCCCTGGACATGCATGTCAATGTTTTAACAATCATCAGTATATTTGAGTTTTCTTGCCACTCAGTGCAACATAATATAAGTATTTATTCTAAGAAATATTTTTTGCATCTAACGTCACAGTAAAAACCCTACATAACTTAACTAATTAAGTCCGTTAGTAGCTTACTAAACATAAGTAAGCTTGACTTTTTGCAGTCCCATTTGCAAAGGGACCTTTCAAAAGGACTTTAATTGTCCCTTTAGGATTTAAAGGGTTCTGGTAATAATGTAGTGGACACGAAATCTGTTCCTATATCTGATTTGTAAATAAATTAAATTCAATTGTATACACAGCAAAATATGAATAAAAAACATACGATAATTATTGTTGTTATGATGGGAGTATTGTATTTATATAAAGATATCACAGTGTAACTGTTAAATCTGTCTAATAACACAAGCACACAAAAAAAAAAGTACCAGAGGGAAGACCCCATCACTCTTATGTTTTTGGGATCGCTGAAACCGAATATGACAATAAAAACTAATTTTAATTGCCCGTTTTCCCACTAGCACCCCCTTACTACCTCTTAAGGGGTGAACATTTAATTTTTTGTATAAAATCAAGATAGATGTGTATTTCTACGTTTTTTGGGATGCTGAAACCGAAAATGATAACTAAAAATTAATTCAAGACCTTCATAACCCATTAACACTATCTAACTACCCCTTACGGGGAGTTTAGTTTTCCATTTTTGTATAAAATAAAGATTAATGTGTATTTCTATGTTTTTTGGTATAATGAAACCGAAAATGACAACCAAAAGTGAATTTTATACCCCTTTTACTCAAATACCACCCCCTAACCACCCCTTACGGGGGGGTAGGGGTAGTTTCAATTTTGTATAAAATTAAGATGTATGAAGAAATTTTAACGATTTACAGTAAATGACATGTTTATGAAACTAGCTACCGTAAAACTAACATTACTGAATTAGACTGAATATTTAAAACCACCTTATTTTTAAACACATTTCAAAAGATAGCATTTATTATTAATTTATAACAAAAAAAAAACTAACCAAAATTCAATTCAATAAAAGATGTAGAAAGATAGACAAATTCAAAGATAAATCCGATAATAGTATTCAGAACAGTAAGTTTCAACCATCACTTGCCGTAAAAAATAATAAACTTCATAATAAAACTTCAACAATCAGTTATATTGCTTTGTTTCTTTACGAGTTTTCCGCAGTTTTTTTGTCGAAGCAATACAATCCCTTTGCATAACCATAAAACCTCGCAAGTTATTTCGGAGATCCAATCTCACGTATCTGTCTACAGAAACAAATATTCTATATGATAAATTCTAAACTACATATAGAAAAATATTATATTGTACTACTTTTTATGTAAGAAAAAGGTGGAAACCTGGAAAAGCATTTGTTGAAAAATTATATTTGCAACTTATTATATATATGATTTGTGATTTCTATCAGAACATTCGCGCGATTTTTTTTTTCTGTTAATAATCACCATTAAATTAAAACGAAGTTTCATTGACATTGAAACATTTCTGGATCTCGATCTTACAAAAAGACCGTGATCGACTTTGCTTGGTCTAATTTTACGCGGTGTTTATTTATTTGTCATATATATATATATATGAAAAATAAATAGGTAGCACGTGACCCTAGCCAATCGGCATGGTGTGCATTAAAGTCCCCTAGGACTACGACTTCGGCGGAGGGAGTCTGTGAAAGCAGATCGTCAGTGATAGGCAGGCAGATGATAGTGGCGTTCAAGTTGGAATGAAGTCCCCGGATGTTGCAAAATTCCACATTTAGAGTGGGTCGGGGTGCCGCTGCATTGACTCGTCGTTTGCCCTCAAACAACACAAAAGGCGATACTTTGCCCGCCCCAGATACGACGGGCAGCCCGAGCAAAATCCGAGAATCATTTCCCCGATTTTGCTCGGGGAGGGGGTCCCCGGCTTCATCAAAGCCGGTACCCTCCTGGACTATTTTTGTTTTTGGCATCGCTTTCATGTTTGGCGCGGGGGGGAGGTTGGGCTACCGGATTCTCTCACTCACCGACGGAACATAACCAAATGAATTTGGTTACTACACGTCGGTCTTCTGTGAGAGGGTGGTTCTTCCCCGGTCGAGCCAGCCCAATACGAGCTGTAGTCGGATAACTACAGCTAGGCTCTACCACCTAAAAAACCTATTTACTTATTATAGTTATGGAATTCAAAGTGGTATACAACACCACATCTTCATCAACTACCTAAATTAAACTACACTCTTCTTTCTTCCGTACTATGTGATGGTACTACTTTCA
Organism: Melinaea menophilus ssp. n. AW-2005; assembly: GCA_918358695.1. NCBI lineage: Eukaryota > Metazoa > Arthropoda > Insecta > Lepidoptera > Nymphalidae > Melinaea > Melinaea menophilus. The sequence continues at coordinate 3,178,281 of OU911046.1, read as the reverse complement.
CGTTTAGCGGTTCTGTGAGATTTTTTTAGTTAAGTTAGAAAAAAAAACGGAATAATCGCATTCGTGAATGTTGGTAGCCGATATTCAAATTCGTATTCGCATTCGCCCAATGTTAACTGCGTTAATTAGCAACCTACATTGAAAATTAAATTAAACTACATTTTTTCATTTCATTTCATAGAAAATCTATATTCCAAAGAATGTTAATAGGTAGGTACGTAGGTATATACCTATTAACATTCTTTAGAATATTGAAACAAAACGCAATAAGCACATTGCTATCTGTATTCAAGTTCTAGTGAAGCTATTTAAACTGGTTTTTAGAAAAGGAAAAACGGTAATTTTTTTTGTAGTCTCGGAAATATTTTCAAATTATCTATCCAACCTAATTAAAAGAAAGACAAATAGAAAAGTGATCGAGTAAATTGCACGACTTTCGGATAGTATGTAAAATAATTGCTCATGCAATAATATATGTTACGAACGTCGTACGTAACATATATTATTGCATCGTACGTCGTTATGTACGTCGCTACCAGACATACTACAGGAATTACTTACTTTAAATGTTATATTACAGTAGAATAAAGATAAAAGTAACTGTACGTAAGACAAAAGGGTTTTAAATGTCAATTAGTGAAAAAAGCTAAATCTGGGTCACTACAAAATAAGTCAGGCCTATGCAAAAACCCCATCAAACAACCCCAAAATTAAAATTATAAAACCAATTTCTCTCACGAATTGAGGTGCGCGAGCATCAAAGGTTCACTTTAAACTTGTAACCCTTGTACAAAACTCTCACCTCGGCCAACAAGGCATAGCATCACAATAAATAATACATTACATTTCCAACTGACCCCTCACACTACATTGAGCCCTATTTTCTAAATTTAACAACTTTTGTTTTATTTGTTCAAATTGAGCTGTTGTTAATTAATTGTCCTGTGGTTTAAACATTTGTGCTGCGAATGAAATACAGTTTAAGTATTGCAGTAATGAAAAAAATACTCCTTTGAAATGTTCCTTTATTATAAAAAAATATAAAATCTGTTATAAAATTATAAAAGACTATTTATAATATTAAATCACACATTTAGATAGTATATTTCAACAATATTTAATCTCAATTAATGCTTGATTAGTATGAGTTCATAAAAATAACATACCTAGAAGTATTTATTTAAGTTGAGAATGAAAAAGAACGTAATCAGGTGGTTTGGACACTTCGAACGAATGAGTGATGGAAAAATGGTAAAAAAGATTTATAAAGGAAAAGTGAGCTCTAAGAGAGACAGGGGGAGGCCTCGAGTGACCTTCGAAAACACAGACACACAGAAATGTCTGTGGTCGAGGCGAAAGAGGTATGCAGGGACCGTAGCGTTTGGCGCTCCGCCGTCTCTGGCTACCCCGCAAGGGATATAGCATGAAGATAAGTAAGTAAGTAATGAAGTAAGTATTAACACCATTTCTCCAAATATAATTTTTGAAAACGCACGTGTTATATAATACTTTATTTGAATATTTTTAAGAGAATATTCAAAATGAAAATAGTGTTAGTGAAATAACGTTAGCAATTGTATGACGAGAAAAAACACTCAGCGCCGCAGACCGAGAAAGTAGTAATGAATATTTATTATTTACCCTCATAGGCCGGTCCCGAAATTATTCTGAGGATAGAAATATGCAAAGCTGTTGTAGTGGAAGTTACTCATTTGATTAAATATATTATACATAACAAATTTTACATACATGTAAAAAAATGTTCTGTTGATTGTATACGCCTCTAAAACTCAAATACTGCACCGATTAGCTCAAATGTAGACATGATATGTAACCGTTTCAGAGATGGTTGTTTCTACTCTCTCTATAACACTAGAAGTTGTTACTTATTTAAAACACGTTGGTTATGAGTAATTAAGTAAGGATATAATGATAAAAATACATTTTATAAAATATTTACTTCACAATGTTTTACTGAAAGCATTTAATTTAGTACAAAAACACGAACATGAGCAATGGTTTCCGATAACAATTACTGATTACTAAGAAACCTCCCGGAAACCCCATCAAGTTGGGACGCCCCTAATCTTTGTTTACAGTGACACCAATTACTGGCCGTTAATGACAGGTAACCCACGCGATTGCGCGATTGCTATGTACCGATCAGTCGTATTAGATAGATGTAGATAAGTTAAATTACATAATATTGCCCATAAAGAGTTTGATAAACATTATTAAATTGCCTCGGTAATCGCTGCCTTGTTAGAAGAAATGTATTCGAGAATAAACGCAACAATTCTTAGAAACAGAGGATTAATGAAAATTTTAATTTATATGATGGAAATTTGCAAATAAATTTATTATTGACCACTTTTTATTAAAAGCGTTTTTTGTAATATGAATAATATAGAAAGGCAGAACTACAACATCTATAATGAGAGGTTAAAATACGAGCACTTAAAAACGGCAAAAAGTGCCTACGTTTTATACTTAATTGTACTTGAGGGAAAATTCTGAAGTGTTACATGAAAAATATAGGGTATGTCAAAGGAAATGATTGACGGAGATCAAAGTTGTGACTAATGAGGTTTTCTCGTGACTCTTTTACGATATACCCATATCAAGGAAAAAGAATTTCCCGGCAAAGTATTTTCTTTTATTTCTACTCAATTTAGTACTAACATCAACGTATTGATTAAAGGATAGTTTTCGAAATTATTAAATTACAGAAGATAACCCACGCATTGTAATTGATATAGGTGAATTGAATGTTATGTATCTTCAAGGACATGATATTGAATCTCATAAACTCATCAATATGTTGAAATATAAAATGATCAAGGTGATACAACCACAAGTCATTCTAATTACTTTATGTGTAAACCTATGTTTGCAGCAAAAGCCAATTAGACAGTGAGACGAGTTTAAACATAGCCCCCCGGGTAATGATTAAAAGCAATTATTGATAGACGGACAACATAACTGTATTGACCTGCTCGTTATATGGGTTAGGTCGAATATAATGCAGCTGTTATTTCCTGCTGTAGAATTTTATAGTGACAATTGGGAATCTTTGTTTATCCTAAACAATTTCTATTTTAAGGCTTTTTTTTAATGTTCATTAATTTATACTATTTCCAATTTATTGAACTACTGCTAGTATCGCTGACTGTAACCATATATTATCGAATACCGAATTTATGCATATTTAATAAGAAATCAATGTTTTGTCTTACATAAAAAAAATTATATATTTTCTCCTATATCATAAAGTTTATAGTCTATGTCAGTAGCAATGTAGCAGGAGAAACAATGCAATGAGTGAGTGACGTGAGTTATTTTTTTTGTACATGTCACCGATTATTCTTGTCCAAAATTTCCTTTTACTTATATTTCTTACATAAAGAAACACCAGTCAGAAACAATTTCAACGAAGGACCTTCAATGACTTTCCACAACTTCCTTAAATTTAAAGGAATTGGTTTTTATACAATATTGTAACACGATATTAACCTATATAAAAAAGATACAACTTACACTTTAGATAGAATAAAAGAAAGATATCATTGGAAACGTTAATTTATTAATTTAAAATATGTTTATATAAAACAGACCTAAAAATATACGTACGTACATAACCATTTTTTAAATAAAAAATATTGAATAAATTAGATAAAAATATTATTAAATAACATTATTGATTTCATTAGAAGCGGTGCGACATTCTTTATTTTTTTTTGTTTTCTTCTTAATTTTAAACCTTCACCTGTATAAAATCTCGACAAATACCTTCAGTGTATGTTCAAGAATACAGTCAACGCTTGTGAACGCTCCTTTTAAATGAAGTGGACAAATCTGTTCATTAATGGGGTGATTATCCCCGAATTAATTAGCTCTTCTGTCAGTTATCGCTAAGCTCATATTTAAAGCTCATTTCTTTGTGATTTGTTCCCTTCATCTGCTCCGCTTTAATATTCTTGTGTAGATTATTAGGGCCTTACAGTAATTTTTAATATGCTACATACTATTGAGTTCATTATTTTATGGTGCAGTGATTATCATCATATTAATTAACATTAATTATTATTGAGTAATTAATATTACTCACTCTATTATATGACAATTTACTTGTCATCTCAATTACCACCTTGAAGACTTATAATACATTTTGTCAGAAACTTGGATATATTAAAATAATTTTACAATTAACGACGGTGATCACTTAACGCGATCCGTACATTCGTTTGTTCTTTTTGTTGTGACTTTATTTAAATGCTTGATTGATTAATAACAATTATTTTAAAGTAATGTAAGTGCTTATTGCAATCAGTTTCATCTGGGCATAAAATGATTATATGTATATTTTTTTATTTATATTTTTACGTTAAAAAAGTATTTATAGTTTTTAATTGTTAAACGAAAAACAGGAAATTAAAATAAAGCTGTCGTTAAACTTATAAAAGTTTTAAAGAAAATTTATCCTATATTAACAATGTTTTTAAATCTAGATCGAAAAATCGCAAAGTCATATGCTATAAAAGCTTTAAATATAAAATAATAATTAACTTTGTTACATTTATTGTGACATCCAAGGCATTGCCTTTTTACACGTGTTTTTAAAATATGGAGTGTACCGCAATCTATTAAATTTATTAGATGACCATCTTGCATCTTGCATCTTTGCAACTTTGCATCTTGCCTCTTTGTACTTTGCATCTTATGCTAGATGCAAAGTTAGCCAAAGCGTACACACGCATACCTGTGCTGATCACCATTTATATATATTATTTAAATACTTAATAACACTGATCTATGATAAATTAAAGTCTTAGCGCCTATATATTTATAAGGCAAGAACTAGATGACATTGATTAATAAACAATATTATCAACAAAGGAGAGAATATCACAATAAATTATGATAAATTTGTCTCACAGATAATACTAGCAAGAAAAGCTTTTAAATTCGGGCAACAACAACAACCATTTTGTATAAAATCGGACTAATAAAATACAGTTCGATGCTCGACTCCAATAAATGTTTTTGAAATGTATATCAATCTAATCAAAGTGTCTTCGTGTTTTATAATATTTACGAGAAAGTTTCGATAACAGAATAGGGGAACATCTTAGCGATGGCGCTGGTGCAGTGATGGTAACAAGAGAAAATAATTCATAAGTTGGAAAACATCAAGTCTAAGTAATGTTGTGGTTTGTGAATGTTCACTATAAATTTGATATAACGACGATATCATTTTAAAACAATCTCACTATGTTGAGACATTATTGCATGAACTATTCAGTAAATATTGAGCATGAGTTACTGCAACGAATGTATTAAAATATATGGATCAATTAAAAATAAATGGATGTAATTTTTCAATACGTAATAGCTTCATAATATTCTCATTTTTACATAGTTATAATGAAACGATACTTTTAAATATATTTCATTATGTAGTAATATGTTTTAACTTAAAAGGAATTGGCTAATATAGTAAATGCTTGTTTAAAAAGTTGTGAAATAAAATCATTGTAACATTAAATTGCTCGCTTTGAACAAATTATACACGAAAATTTGTTGTATTATACAATCACCAAATAATAAACAAAACAGCGGGATTGTCAGAATCATTATTTTCAACTATAAGGTTTATTATACAGAATGACCTGTTAACAAAACAATATTCATAGGGAAACAGCTAAGCGTATTTTCAGTCTCTCGACAGTAATTCCATTAAGTTCCACACTTGCATCTAAACGAATGAATACATTAATGAATACAATGAATTATATATACTCATAGGATATTACAGTCAATAAACAACGATGTATTCAATAAGATAATATAATAAAATTTTAATACATATTAAACACAAGAGATTATTACGTAGCAGGCATAAACAAAAACCGATACTATTGAATATTTTACCACCAATCAGAAGAGTTCTTATAATAAATTCTAATCTCGCCTCTCGGGCATAAAACAATCAGACGCCGCACAAAGGTTAACTTGTTGTTCGTGGCGAAAGTTTACAAATAAACTTGAAGGAGTGTACAGCGGGACTTTGGTTCAAAGTTGATTAAAAATTGCTGCTGGATTTTAATGCTTTTTATCAATTATATTCAGTGCTAATTGACTTCTTTACTGTAATATTCAATATATTTATGTTCAATTTCGATTTAACATCTTTTTTATATTTCTTTGACTATATATATATTTATACATATATATTTTGCATTTTTTTATTATGATATAAATTTTGTTATTATAAATACTATGTTATTTTTTAATCTTTAACAAGTTTAAACTTCGACTTATAAATTACCTAGAAATTATTCTGGACTGTAATGTAATGTAAATAGTTTTTGTTTACAATTGTTATATGTTATAGATCAAAGTTTAATTTATTTTACAAATTGATAACTTTCAGAAGCATCATACTACTTAATTTGAAAAAAAGGTACTTTTTATTCCTACAATAACACAATTAGAGGGATCTTTAAAAACTATTGACTAAATAATCCCTATTAATAAAGTGATATTCGTAAGAAAATTGAGGCAGTATTTTTAAGTAATTATATAATAATGTACCTACGGCACACATTAATTTTAAATACTCTTAAGAAACTCCTAAAGGTGCCTCAAATGAAGTAAGATACATTTACACTAAATCCAAATGATGAACTAGATATTATATAAATATATATCTTAATTGAGACGCTTTAACTAGTAATATATATCTTAATTGGAACGTTAGTAATTTGTAATATTCAAAAAAACAATTTGCGTAGCCTTTAAAACAAAGTTTTTATTGAATTATTTGCATAAACTATTTGGTTAAAAATATACTGTCCTACAAAAACGAGCTTTTACAATATACACTTAAAAATTATCTCCTAATGTTACATTTGATGGCCTAAAACCGCCTGTCTTATCAATCGTATTGGACATTATCTATAAAGTCGACTTTCGTCGACTTACCAACAATTATAAGGACGTGGAAAAAGTTAAGGAATGTAGTTTCTTTTTATAAGATAAAATAGAAACGTAAAAGGCAAAAATATACAGTAAACTGTAAACAAATATGATACAAGAAATATTCTATACAACACGCATATAAACACACACACAACATTTAAAAAGTAACTTGAAAAATATACTTTGTATCTGTTTAGCCATATTTATAAACAGTTAAAAAAATTACACAAATGAAATAAAAACTGTTTGCACAGAACCCTACTTATGGTAATCTGTTATTCTCTAGATACGAATTTTTATACACTTTTATATAAAATATATTTTTAGCATTCTTACTCGCAAATTCACAATTTTTTTTAATGGTATAAGTATGGACAAAATATTTGGAAATTATTCAAAGGTAGATTACTCATAGCTATTATTTTATAGCTATGAATAGTTTTTACATCCGTTCATTCCATATTTTTACAGCAAACAACAACGAACTAATTTGCGCTCTAAGTATTGAAAAAAATCTGATCGACAGTTACTACTTTTTGGACATATAGAACAGAACAGAATATTTATTTTATTAGGTCAGCTTTATTGTACCATAAGTATGAGTAATTTTGGTACTTTCTTGACTGCGGGTTCACCTCTTTGAATAATGATCACCCCATAGTAAAAATACTGTTTCAATTCAATCTAAATCGGTTGGGTAGTTTTGAAAATAAGAAGTTTCGTTCCATTTTCGACAAAATACAGGAACAAAATAATGAAATAGTTTAGAACCAACATTTATTTAAAAAATTATAACCTTTATTTAAAAAATTAAAAAGTAACATTAAAGTAAGTATTTTAAATAACTTTTATTCGGACTCGAATTACGTTAATAAATTTAAAAGTAGATGTCCCATAGTGTCGAATCTCGAACTACTATCTATTGTTATTTCAGGTTACTTAAATATTTTATATAATATTGTATGTAACTATTTTTATAATATTGAAAGAAACATTCAAACATTTAAATTCATACTTTTCTCTAAATAAACCCATAATAGACGTGTTTTTATTTATTTAATTTTTAAATATATATTTTCACATAGGTTGTAAATATTTTAGGACAAAATTTGAGTATTGAAAACAAAAACTAAATAATATACAATTTAGGAGCAATAAATTACATATTTCATTCTCCGCTCTTGTATCACGTGTTGTTAAGGGTGTAATCTCAGTAATTACTCCAAGTATTAACAGGTAATAATAACAAAATAACCATATTACTGGCATAAAGAAAAGAGTTTTAGTCCAAATTACAATAGTTTAATTAAGATTTTTCATGATGTTGATAACATCTATCCTCTTTTTTTTAATTAACTAACAAAGCCTTGGGTTTATTTATCAAGGATTAAATAATTCAAAAGCAACAAAGTAACGAAGTTCTAATTTTCACACAAAATCTAATTAAAAATTTGTTTAATAAAAGAGAGTATCTTGCAAATATTGTGAATATATGACAATGTTTAATTATTAAAAATGATTTTGATTACAATTTCTGTATTGAAATATAAGGAACAATTACATATATTACATTACTATTTAAGTTCTAAGTATGAAAAAATATTCTTTTGCTGACAAAGTTGTTAATATGTTAGAAATTTTTCTTATAATTATCAAAATATTTAGACTTTGAGACTTTATCAAAGTTAGAGAATATTATTTTTTTATAAATGTTAAAATTCGGGGGATATCGTTTTGACATTTCTTTTTTTGTTTGAGTTGTGTATTTTGGTGACATATTCCGATTGCCTATCTTTTACAAGTTCATTTTAGAGGCAAACCAAAAACACCGATTCATATGCTTTGCTCGCGTCACTACATCAGGAATATTTTGATAGCAAAATCACTGCAGTTTTTAAATTTTAACGGTAAGTAAATCGACTTTGATTTGGTAAATTTCATTAAGAATTGGTTCACTATTGCGTCTCTTTAAAATATATTATTGTAATAGTTCCTTGCTCGACAACAGTAAACTCTAATATTACTCTAATTTGTGTAATCACAAGCGAAGCTACCAGCCCAATAAATTGTCGGGCCTCAGCCGCATCACATAACATATAAAAGAAGTTAATATCTTTGTTGTATTATAATTACACTACATATCAGTATTCGGTTTCCTGTTGATATAATAGAAATTTTCAGAGTAAAAAAACAAGTCTGGTCGGCAGAAGCAGCAGATGAGAAAGATTTTATTTTAGGACATCGTTATTTCCTTAAAATTTTGGTTATAATTTTAACAATTAGTTGGCGAGCTAATAAGGGTATTACTGATCAAAGAGATGAAATGTAAACAGAAATTCGTTAAATGATGCTATTTTCTTAATACACAAAATTACATATATTTAATTGACCAAATAACTCTTAATTTGGCTCCATTAACGCCTGACTAGGTCTGTTGTGGTTCTCTTTATATTGGTCTAATTGTATCTTAGAGTAAAGTAAAATTTACTTCACTGCTTCATATTATGGTTATTGTTTCTGTTATTTTTTTTTATAATTTGTTTACTTCTGATTAGATAATATCTAGTTACGTCAGTCCAAACATCTGAACCGACAGTCACACCAGTACATACGGCTGCGTCGGCGTATCGCAATGTTAGCACGGTCCTATTCAAATGATGGTAACAGTACCCATCTAGTGGCTGACTCAGTAGTATGTAAGGCAGTGTATTAATATTAAGTTAGTTTTGTAAAGTAGCTAATAAATATAATTAAAATAAAGTTAATTAAAATCAATTATATTTTAAATGAAATATTAAAAAAAAAGTATTCGCCGTGCCGCGGCCACCACCGTTAAACTTGACTACCTTGTCTATTATATCAATATATAACAATATGGTCTTTATGTAGTCAAAGATTTTATTCACGTAACAAAAATATTAGAACATTAAAACCGTCATAGGTTTTACTAAAAGAAGGTTTGTATCCACAATCTATTAAACAAAACTCAATTCACTAACTACAAAATTTTCAAAAACCATGTTCACATGTGTGTGTGTATCGCCTATATTTTATTCGACAATAAGACACAACAAATGTTACCTTAGTGAATACTCAAATTATTTGCTTCAACCTCTAATTATAACATGTGCAAACATTAAATCTAAAACATTTCGGTCTCAAGCTAAACCAAACATCTAACACAAGAATTGGTCTAATTTCAGTAACTCGAGAGTTGGTAAGCGGAATTGCTTTCAATACATCTGTCTATAGTAACTCGTAAATGGAAAAGGTGCGGCCGCATTGCCTCTCAAGCTGTTGGCGCTTCGCCTAAACGTAGTATGGAATGCTCAAGCAGATACTATTAGTTCTCGAATAAGGTATTTATTCATATATCTTTATTTTACTTAGGTTAAAAACTTATTAATAAATACTTTGTATTTCCAACTCATGACTATAATAAATTTGGGTATTTTACTACCTTTATTAAATTATTAATTTTATATTAAGTAAAGAAATATTTTTTGTAATATTATGACTTAATTGAATAAAATTTGATACACTATTCCACTCGACTACAAGTTTTAACGTGAAAGTAGTAACGTAATCGTTAGATTGGATGAATGGAGCAATAGTGCCAGTGGAGGATTATTCTGACAAAATGGATACCATATTGTACTAGATGCGACATATTATATTTTATATGCCACCTTTTTTGACAGTATTTGAAGTCGATCAAGAAAATGTAGTAGTTGGAAAATCTTTAGTTATGAAAAAGTTATTATGATATGAAAAATTTGTTAATAAAGTTAGTATGTAGTAAGTCTTTATTGAAGTTGATGTTGTGATATATTAAAAATATTGAAATTGTGAATAGATGGAATATATTTTTTTATTTTAAATTTTAAAGCTACGTCATCCATTTACAATCCATGTTTTTACTCTAATTTAAAGTCCTTGAGCGCAGTTCCTTTATGTTTCAATTATGAATCTATTTTATTATATGTAACTTCAGCTTTCATTGGGATTAGACATAGAAAGAAAAATACATAGATAGATAGACCGTTTATTAGGGTGATTCAAAATTGCAAATGAAATTTTTTTAATTTTTTTTTTATAGGGGCACCCTGTCATTTTGTTCTATTGGTTAAAAAACTTACACCAAATTTTTTTTAGAATTTTAAATGAGGTTTTAGGGGTCGCTACCAGGGATGAAAAGTGTTGGGTTTTATGAACAGGTAAAAAATATGTAATAACCTATTTTATTAAATAACTAAAATAAAAATTTAAGGATAACTACTATTATAACTAAGACTAGTAACTTAAGATGTTAATGTAGATTTATTACAATCGGGGAATTTTCGCCTAAAGTCTTTGACCGCCAACAATAGGTACTGTTTCTGGTCTTCATCTGTCGTATGAAGGCGATTGTACTCTTCAATCAACGATACTCCCCTCTCAGCTGTATCGTTGATAACTTTTAGACCCTTTACAACAGTCACACATTTTATAAAATCATAAAGCGATCTCTTCGCAGAATATGCGGAGTCAGTCTAGCTGATCGAATCCGCAATGAAGAGATCCACAGAATGGCAGGTACTAGCGAAGATGTCACGGTGAGAATGAAGAAGAACGTGCTCAGGTGGTTTGGGCACGTTGAACGAATGAGTGATGAAAGAATGGTAAAAAAGATTTATATGGGAAAAGTGAGCGGTAAGAGAGACAGGGGGAGGCCTCGAGTGACCTTCGAAAACACAGTAGCTACGATACTGGAGGAAGGTCACGTAAAAAGCATGAGGACCCCCCGGAGGGCATGTATGAAGAGGTTGATGTCTGTGGCCGAGGCGAAAGAGGTATGCAGAGACCGTAGCGTTTGGCGCTCCGTCGTCTCTGGCTATCCCGCAAGGGATATGGCGTGAAGGTAAATAAATAAATAAACAATCGTACTTCCAGGTCTACAAGTCCTTTTTTAAAAAATCGCAGGAGATGGAGATACTTTTAAAAAACATTAATGTGTGAGAAGATACGAAGTCCTACAGGTTTTTTGTTGCAATAAGGTTTTGATCCAGGATGACTCGCTTTGGAGAATCTTCTGACTTTAATAACTGCCGAGCGTTTTGCTTTGTTTTCTTTGTTTTTTTTTTCAATTTCTGCCACTCGGTGAAATATTTAAGTATTTTAGATATCACGTGCTTTTTCAGTCTGGCAGGGATGCTAGCTTTTTCCCAGACTTGCAGAACGTCGCATGCAGTGCAATTTGCAACTGAACTATTGTTTTTTTCCTTCACAATTTTATAGTAGAAGAATAAGCTCATGACCTCTTGTGTAGACGGTAATCTAGATTGAGACAATGTATCTGTAAGCTGTCCAATAAGCCAAACTTCGGTTTTCATCATAGTCTTAACGGCGCTTTTGCTGGTAGACGCCATTGTTCTGTACGATACAATTACACACTTAGTTTAAGAGCAAAAGGTTGGCTATATTACTACTTACTTAAACACTAGCTCACACTCTATTGCGAAATTATAACTTTAATCTTTAAACCCTTTCTGACGCTAAATACCTGAAGAGGTTAAAAAACGTGGATAGAGAATATGTACCCGGTAAAAAATATGGGTAAATTTTTTTTCATATTGGAACCATATAAGACGATGCCCCTATAAAAATTTAAAACTAGGATTTTTTGAATCACCCTACCGTTTATAGATAAAATATACATCGTACAAAAATAGGAATATGTAATATGTTAATGTACTCTAATAAACAGTTAAAACCTGAATAAAGCATATTTTCTCTAATTTTATTATCAGATTATTGGCTAAAAGTTTTATTTACGACAGGATAGTTAATTAATAATACCTTGTATCTATATAAATATTCATAATAATGTAGTCAAATGGCATTTTTTCTCTGGCAGTGATTCCATAATTTAATTACAAAACTACTTTTAAGTTTTCTTGGGTTGAAATAGATCTATTTTTGTTACTATTTGACGTAATAATGTCTTAATTGTCTACTTAAATAATATTTGCTGCATTTGACTTTCTGTCATGCAAGTTTTAGAAGATCGTACACTGACTTTATTATATGTAGTTTCATTTAAGTGAAACAAGTGTCGTTGTTTTCGTGTAAACATTAACATTTCTAAGATACAGATGGAAGGCATTGTTAGTATTTTAAATTTTTCAAACCCAGGCCAGCAGCTATCAGTAATTTTTATACCTGCTATTGAGCGTATAATTTTTTTTTGACAGATAAATATTTCATGAGCATTTGTAGCATTTCCCCATAAAATAATACCGTATTTAATCCAGGCGTACGCATAAGCATGATACGGCGAAAGAGCAACATTTATATTCGTCCCCTTTTGGGTAGACCTCGAAGAATTCGGTCTGCCCATTCATTTGTCCCCTACTTTCGAATTTTGAAAAAATTTATTCACAGGAGGTCTTTTTATGACCCCCTGAGTCCGAAATGACCATTGGTCAAAATGTTTATATATATATATATATATATTTATATGCGTGCGTGCGTCCAGATTCGACTTTTGTCAGCACGATAGCGGCCGCAGTTTCGCTCGGATCGCTTTCAAACTTTGCACAAAAATCAACCATCCAAGGTCAAGTTCGTTAACTAGAGAAATCCGGTCACAGGGGACGCTAGGGCCTCACTTTTTCTGATTTCAGTTTTTCGACCATAACTTTGTCCCTATACAAAGGAGATCAATCGCGTTCATATTATATGATGTCTTTGATAAATACCTATAACTAATGTAGATAAACCGAAAACCTAACTTCAATAACTTGGGGGTGGGGGTAAAAAAACCGAAAATTTTTGGAAAAAAAACCATAACTTTTTTCTGGTAAACATTCTTGCATCACAAGTATTTTTAATAGAAAGGTTATTTTTTACTCTAAATTTAAGTACCAAAAGTTTTTCCATAAAAGGTACCGTTTCCGAAAAAAAAAAAAAAAACCACTTTTAGCTTGTAAATTTTAGGTAGGTAAAACCACGACAACTTTTTTCTGGTATATATTCCCTCCTCGCAAATATTTTTAATAAAAAGGTTATTTTTTACTCTAAATTTAAGTACCAAAAGTATTTCCAAAAAAGATACCTTTTCCGAGAAAAAAAATTAAAACCCCTTTTTGCTTGAAAATTTTTGATGTAAACAACGGCATCATGTATTATTCTTAGGTAGTGAGTTATATTTTAAACGAGTTACACACGAGGTCTACCCACGCGTGTCCCCCTGCGGGCACGGATTTTTTTTATTTCTTTTAAACCGTAAATGAATTTGTTTTAATTTATTTTTAATTATGTCAATGTGTGAATTCCATGTATTATGTACTATGATGTGGAGTCATTCAGTAAATTCTTATTCGATTGGTTGGAATTTGAAAAATTTTAAATGCAGCTGTCCAATATGAATACGAAATAATAATAATAAAAATAATTAATAATAATAATTTATTTATTTTCACGACCAGCCCATTTAGTGTTAGTAACAACATTTCTTATTAACTAGTGTTAGTATAATCAATCAAATCAATGTTATTGAAACAATTAAAGAGTTAAAATTATTTGAAACTGCAATAGGTATAAATGAAAATGTTAATTACAAAAATATGAAAACATGAAATACGTTACCAGGCAGTTTGAAGAAGCCTGTCTCTTGTTATGTTAGCAATATTTTCAACTATCCCTGCAAGTCATTATTTACACAGAAGAATAAAATGAAAAACAACGTTAGAAGTCATTTGACACATGAATACAGTTACAACATGCATTGTGCTAAAGGTAACAAACATCTCATAACATTAATCTAAGCTACATATCATCTGCAAAAGCAGAAGTCGTATAAATTATGCAATTATTAAACTTCGTTTGTTTTTTTATACATTTCAAATATAAAGTATATTTGTATAAATAAAGAATTTTGAGTCTGTACTATTTATTATTATCAAAGAGTCAAATTATTTGTTGGTATGATTTAGACCTCACTAAACATTTCGTTAGAAAAAAATGTGCCTGTTATTTCACTCCGTTCTTTTACACTGCCCTATAGTATGTGTACATAACTCGTATCCTCAATTCAGGTTTTCATACATAAATTTTACATAATTATAGTAGGAAGAAATGGTTTTAAATAAATCAGGCATATTATAGAATGGTGGGCTATGAAGAATACTTTAATTTTACAGAATATTATTATTATATTCTTTATTGGATACCATCTAAAATATACATAACATTAGTAACAAAATAGGATAGCACAAAATAAAAAAAAATCTTAGAGCACTCTTAATAACTTCGATTGAATTGTACCTTTCAATTTAAAACAATTATTCATGAGCTGACATTATTTACCACTTAATTTTTTTTTACTATGATCATCTTACATCAGTGCCAATCAAATTACTAAAAATAGTGCCCTTATTTATAGATAAAAAAAAGTGTGCACAATATGTATATAAAAAATATATTATTTAAAATATTCTTTGAATACACTTATTAAAAATATATTGTGATTGAGTTATAAATCATTGTTTGTTCAAGACTTAATAACAATATAAAATAATAAAAGATAAGATCTACAATTTATATATCAAAAATACGTAAATTGGAAGTAATAACAATTTGGATCAGCCAAAATAAATAAAACTTTCCGCGATCAATCTCTATTTACATAATTGCATTACTCGAGTTTTATAAAAAAGAAACATTAAGGGACACCTGCCGAATAACTTTGGCCCTAAAATAATTTATTTGAAATTTTCATAAATCGGGGTAAACTTGTTTACAAAGTAATTCCATTAGAGCAGCTTTCTTGCGTCTTTTTGACATATATGAATCCAATTACAAAAATTTCATAAGATTAATTAAATCATTGCCTTTCACTACGTTTAATGTTTAAAAAAAAGTTAATGGTACGAAAACAGAGCTAAAACACACCTTTGTTGGTATTGAGTAATTCTATTAAAATCAACAATCACAAATAATTTTACCATCTACAATCTCTTGAAATTGAATTTATTCTAAGGGATAAACTATAACAAATAAACACTTTATAGTTTCATTATCAATATGGAAGGTGTTTCGACAGTCGACCGTTCTGTTATGAGTCCCACGAGCATTTTATCTCAAATAACTAAAGATAAGAAAAACAATTCACTAGAAGATAGTTTAAAAGTTTCTGCCCTCAAGTATTAGCTATAACTTTATAACGTCTTCATTGGCCTCGTGTATTTTTTTTACATTTTAATAAAGTACTTTGAATATTAATAGCAAAGCACATCGTTCAAATACTGTATTGTTGTCATTGTCTTGATGTTTTATATAACGCAAAATAATAATATTATCTATCAGAATTGTTTTCGTATTATGTTGTATTTTCAAGCGGTACTACAATTTTCCGCTTTTAAAAATTTTACAACATTCGGTATGAGGTTGATAATTTTTATTTTATGCAAATTATTTATATTTGTTGCTGTGCTATCACTGCAATGTCCTCTACAACTGTACTTTCTAACCCATTAAATTAAAATTAATATCAGTAAATTATGTCCATATCCATTGATTAAAAAAAATATATTTACCTACACGCCATATCCCTTGCGGGGTAGCCAGAGACGACGGAGCGCCAAACGCTACGGTCCCTGCATACCTCTTTCGCCTCGGCCACAGACATCAACCTCTTCAAACAAGCCCTCCGGGGGTTCCTCGTGCTTTTTACGTGACCTTCCTCCAGTATCATAGACACTGTGTTTTCGAAGGTCACTTGAGGCCTCCCCCTATCTCTCTTATCACACACTTTTCCTGTATAGATCTTTTTTACCATTATTTCCTCACTCATTCGTTCAACGTGCCCAAACCACCTGAGCACGTTCTCCTTCATTCTCACCGTAACATCTTCGCTAGTACCTACCATTCTGTGGATCTTCATTGCGGATTCGGTCAGCTAAACTGACTTTGCATATTCGGCGAAGAGATCGCGTCTCCACAGCATTCATCTTTCTTACATTCTTCTGTGTTACCCACGTTTGACTGCCGTATAACAGCGTCGGTAGCAAAACCGCTTTGTGTACAGCCAAACAGCAGCTATGCTGACGTTTCGCCGTCTCAACAATGCAGCCAAAACACAGTTAACTGTGTTAACGGCAGCAACACGGCTTTCCACATCCATTTCGTATCTTCCGTCTCTGCTAAACATACTTCCCAAATATACCACCTCATTCACTTGTTCTATTATCTTACCATTCACTTTGATCTTACATTCTGTTCTTTCTTCATTTCTTTCAAATATCAAAACCTTCGTCTTATCTGTATTTATTGATTTGATTTTAAAAAAGGTTGTGATATTTTAAGCACCGCTTGAATTATTACTGATTTTTCTTTCAATACCAAGCTTTCAATTTATATAATGAACTGATAGTTTGGATAGGTTTGTAGTCTATTCTTATTATTAACTCGTGGGTGTATATATTGAATCGCAAGAATAATTAATTACTAGATGGATTTAAGATTTTTAAATCCAAACTAGCGTTGAATCAGCTGCAAATACAATTTCAAGTTTATATATGTTTTCAACTCATAAAAATTTAGTTTTTCTAAATGCATGTTAGTATGCTTATATATTTCAGATATCAAATTACAGATCAATGTTGCAAATACAATTTCAAGTTTATATATATTTTCAACTCATAAAAATTTAGTTTTTCTAAATGCATGTTAGTATGCTTATATATTTCAGATATCAAATTACAGATCAATGTTGAAAAACTTGTTGGTTGTTAAAATTTCATTTGATTTTTGTGATCATATAAAATAAAGGTACTCTTTTTTTTATTTCTAATTTAAAGCTTGACTACATTCCACCTGATGGAAAGTGAAAATGTAGTCTTAGATGGTAAAGCGCATTAACGTAACCTATTAACTCTTCTCTTGAAGACGCCCACATTGTATTCGGACGGAAAAACCGACGCAGGCAAGCTGTTCCAGTTCTTCGCTGGGCGAATTAAAAAAGACTTCGCGCGGGCGAATTAAGAAAAAGCTTCGTTCGGACAGGGGGAAAGTCCACAACGTAAGGATGGATACCTGCCGTGCGTCGGGACGTCCTATGATGGAAGGGGGACGGAGGAATTATGTCGTGTAATTCCAGCGCACACTCACCAAAATGTATCCTATAGAATACTGAGAGGCTAGCAATTCTACGCCTGTATTCAAGGCTGTGGAGGTTGGCTTCTACCAATTCGGGGTCGCCTATAAGCCTCTTTGCTCGCCTCTCAATTGAGTTCAGAACAGCAAGAGGAGACTTTGCGGCACCAAATGCGGAATATGTGACCACAGTACTCTCTCTACACACGACCGGATCTGTGCTTTGTATAATATTGTTATTGGGTTTATTATTTAGCCAAGCTTTGGTCAACGCCCCACCGTCATATATCGTATGAGTTACATTTGTATATTTTCTTTGTGTGGAATGTAAATAAGATAAATGTACTAGCACTTAAAAATCTTATTTCATACAAAACTATCTTCATAAGTTCAGTTATATTTGTGTATCTTAAGTAAAATAAATAGCATAAGTCTTCATAATACAATTGAATAATAATTCTTTCATAGTAATTATGCTATTTTTGTAGTGACGACACTGACATACTTATAGGGCGACAAGAAGGAGTAAACATTATCAAATAGGGTTTATCAATTATTCATAAGTTGTACTTATGTTTTATATTTGATATAAAGCTTGTTAAATATGTACATAAGAACTTGCATATTGACCTCGGTTATTACATACATCTTAATTAATTTAAGAAAATTAAATTCAAACTCTTTAAGTATAATTTGAAATTGGAGTATTAGGTAACATTTATTTGTTTTTATGTTTAATATCACTAGTACTCGTAGCAATAATAAAATCCCGACGTCGATAAAATAACTATGTTTGTAATACAGTTTCATTTTATTTAAACTACATACAGTCTTGTATTGTTCTATTAGTGACGTAAGTCCCAAAATTGATACATTTGTTATAGAAAAAAAACCCCGAAATTTTATTAATAATGAAGAATTTGAACTTTGATATTTATAAAAACAAAATTCTATAAAAACACTTTAAAAGAAATTTCCTTCCTTAATTTTTTAATTCATCCTATATATCACTGTGTTTTTTTTTAATTTCCGATATTTGAATTTACAAGTTTCACTTGAATTTATTTCAGGCTTGATATAACTAGAACTACTATAGTAATATTCCAAATATATTGAAACCATAGTAATATGTATCACAAGTCATAATTCTTGGGCTTTGTTATCAAATATTATAAATTATGCTCGAGCAAGGGTTGGTTTATGTAGTCAGTTAGTGAACTGACAGTATAAATATATTGTATTTTGATACAATCTACCATGCGCTAGGTCAACTAGCATATTTATATCGCTTTGTGAAAAGACTGTTTCTGAGCTGCCAGCCAGCGGAGAACACTTTAACTCGTTATTTTCGCTAAGATATTGATATTAAAATTGAATGAAATGGGTCCCATTACATAGATATGGGCTCTATATAGCATGATCATCTTAAAGTAATTCATCATGTCCACGGTTTTAATGTATAAAAATATTATGATTAATTTCACCTGCTATATATAATTTATAGTTGTGATCTATCTCCCGATTATTAATAACCGTCATTAACATCCGGACATGACCGAGTGGTCCGATAATTATATAAAAAATTGAAAATGTTATACAAATTTAAGAAACTTTGACTTATTATATGTGAATATTCGGTTGACTTCAATCTTAACTAAATCCTATATTATATTTAATATTGCCTTAAAGAAAAATTAAAAATAATAAACAAAACATTGTGTCTTTTTTAAATCTAAAAAACATTAAATACTTATGTAATATTTAAGCAAAATTCTAAAAGCCGCCTATTTGTCACAATGTTATGTAAAATAATTATTTAGACGTGTTTTTAAATTTCATACAAATTTATATTATATATGGATATAGCAGTTCTGTCAGCTTTAAATAATACACTATATGTATATTTATTATGATACACTATTTGTATTTGTAAAATAATCATCATATTATGATGTTAGTAAGTATAACAACTATGTTATATCTAATAATAATAATAATGGAGAACTTTATCCCAATTTACCAAAACTAAGACTTCTACTTTATACTGTTTTATCTTTTAATGATTAATGAAATATATAAAAAAAAAAAATTGAAATATATAAAAAAAATATTACATTGTAAACCTAATACTAGGAAATAAATTAGTATATCATAATTTAGAATTACCTTGTGGGCTCTAACATGTTACACGAAAAGGTTAAGTAATTTCTTCTTGATCGAAGAATGCCATTACAAATGTCTTAAGGTCCAAGAGAAATGTGTACCTCCATGTATCACGTACATGAATAGTTTATGTTAGAAATATTGCTAGGAAAAATGTTGAAAGATTATTTATATTGATGACCAAGTGGAGATTTCTTTTATGACATTATTTATTTTAAATATTTTATTGCATTTAAGACATACAAATATGTATATTATAAAATGTAAGAAAGCAATGAGTTATACAGATTATTGTTACTTTTTTTTTATGTAATTTTGTTTATTTTTTAACTAAAAATATTAACGAACCAAGCAGATTTTTTTCAATTAAAACTTACCAATTTAAGTACATTACCTAAGTCTTATTTATAAAAAAATGCAATCGTCTTGATACCAATAATTAAGAAGAAATTGTTGCAATGTATCAGTTCGTTATTCTTGACTTTGTATGTAATACCACCGAATCAAAAGCTCTTAACTTTTATATCCGTTACGAATCATACCTTACTATTGCACCTGGTAGTGCTCCAATCATGCATAATGTTTTATTTATATTATTTATTTATTTAGCCTTCCGCCATATCCCTTGCGGGGTAGCCAGAGACGACGGAGCGCCAAACGCTACGGTCCCTGCATACCTCTTTCGTCTCGGCCACAGACATCAACCTCTTCATACATGCCCTCCGGGGTTCTTCATGCCTTTTACGTGACCTTCCTTCAGTATCATAGATACTGTGTTTTCGAAGGTCACTCGAGGCCTCCCCCTGTCTCTCTTACCGCTCACTTTTCCTATATAAATCTTTTTTACCATTCTTTCATCACTCATTCGTTCGACGTGCCCAAACCACCTGAGCACGTTCTTCATAATTCTCACCGTGACATCTTCGCTAGTACCTGCCATTCTGTGGATCTCTTCATTGCGGATTCGATCAGCTAGACTGACACCGCATATTCTGCGAAGAGATCGCATCTCAACAATGCAGCCAAAGCACCGTTGTCTCTGTTACCGGCAGCAATACGCCTTTCCACATCCATTACGTATCTTCCGTCTCTGCTAAATATACTTCCTAAATATACCACTTCATTCACTTGTTCTATTATTTTATCATTCACGTTGATCTAACAGAATGTTATGTTAATGTTCTTTCTTCATTTCTTTCAAATATCAGAACCTTCGTCTTATCTACATTTAGGTTTAGACCATTAATTTCACCATTGATTTAAACCATTAATTTGCAGGCATTGGTTACCCATCTCTCAGAGTGGTAACCAATACCTGCAAATTGCATTCTGATGACGCAATGAGCACTGCATCATCTGCATATAGTAAGCAATTGACCTACTTTCACTTCCTTGTCACTGTCTTTCATGCCTTGGAGACAACTATCCAAATACAAATTGAACAACCAAGCTGACATAGCGCAACCTTGCTTAACACCCGAATTGATGTCAAACCAGGGCGACATGCCAGCTCCTACTCGCACACAGGCTGAGTAATCTCTGTAAAGAGATTTTACAGCCTGTAACAAGGGTCCGCTCACATTGTATTGGGGCAGTATCTCCCATAATTTATAATGTTTTATGAATTACTTATGGTTACTTACTCTTGATTTGTTTATAATATACACTTACATAATAACAATATACACATAGAGTACACTTGACAGAGTACAAGAACAATTAAATAAACAGTTTAAGGATAGTAATATTGCTTTGGATTGGACCAACTATTTATACAACATACAAATTACAGAAATGGTTTCCTTATGTAAAAAATAATGTTATGTAGCTTAACAATAAGGTATAATATTTTTTTTAATGATATTTATATCTTCCTAAAAATACGAGTACCTAATACTCTTATCTAATAGAAGTTTTTTGTCAATATTTATAGTACTATATTAATAAGCTCCCTAGTAGCTATTACTCTTTAACAAATCTTCAAAAGTAAGTAAGAAAGGTATGTATGCTAAAGAATATTACTGTATTACCGATTGTTTAAAGCATGCAGGCTTACTGAGCCTGTCGCCTGGTGTGTGTACAATATTTTAGTTGAGCTGTTAGAAATAAAAGTATGGTGTCTAAAAACTTCATTAAAAATTCCATAAATCGAATGGTGACAATCCAGTGGTTTGACGCTATAACAAAATGGATAATAAATGAATACAGAGGTCATAAGCTCAGGTAACACAATTATTCATTATTTGTAACGCCTTACGAGTTTGCTTGTCGATTAACAGTATTTGGGGTAAATTATAAACACTGGCTGCAGCTTCCAATTCTTAATAAAGATGTTTTACGTTTTGTTTCTTAATTATTTTTTGTAATTGTTATTCAATAAATTATGATTAATTATTCCGGACATTTTGTTAATTTCTACAATCTATTTTTAATAATTCTTCGGTTATTCCTGATCTCTGGTTCGATTAATATACCTATAAAATTATACGACTTGAAGAAGTATGTATCAATAGTTAGGGGTTATATATTGTAATGTGTTATACATTTCAGTGAATCGAATCTAATAGATTACCATAAAATTAAAATGGGAAAAATTGTATGAATTTAAAATGAAAAATATCCTTTAAAGACGTTTTGAAATAAAATCCAAGCAATATTTTATCACTAACGACTAACCCACGTTCACATTATATCTACCTTATCGTCTTTTTTAAATATGTAAAAAATGTCGTCCCAAGTAACTGATCTACCAATCTATAATATGAAAACCTAAGTGTGCGAAAAAATATATAAAAACCATATAATAAGACGTGAAATTGCCAGTCTAGGTTAGACCGCTTCTATGACATTTTTTAAATGCCTTTTCAAAAAGATCTTAAATACTTAAAAAAGTTTTAAAATACGTCCTTTATTCGAAGTAAATATGATACGCCACTTTTCTGACACTAAGCCACGTAATAAAGCTTCTTAAATCTCTACTATCCCTACTAGTAAAAATAGCTGAACCAATTTTAATGGATTTTAGCATAGGAATATATTAGTCCATGGAGACGGAAAACCTTTTCTTGTTAAAATAATACTCGAGAGATTTAAAATAGATGGATGTTATTACAGTTATAGATTATATTTTATATATTTGGTTCTTTGATGTAATCATCAAAACTACGTGTATGAAGTAGTTAATATCGTTTAGAAATAGAATACCTGTTGATAATCTGCTTATAATTTATTAGATACTTAAATATATTAATCAGTGGCTCTAGCTGTTACTAGACATTAGTATTAGACATTAGTCTCTTTAGTCTGCTGCTTATAATAAACTAGTTTGTTCTGCTTGCGTGCATGGACTCGCAAAAATAAAATTTTCTCAACATTACAAACATTCTTACCATCTTCAATATTTTATATTTATATTCTCAACACGAAGTTACTCTTTGTAAGAAGAAAAATACTCTATGCTATTTTAATATGTTTAACATACTTAAAACTTCTACCAAAACCTAACCATTTATTACAAAAGTTCCTCGTATTTTTGTTGAACGACACGGACAAATTATTATTAAAAATAAAGGGTTAAGAATAAAATTTCAATCTATAATAATACCAAATACTGTACCCTAAAGTTTATTTGCCTAGTATGTATTTGACTCCACTTAGCAGAATTTCAGTGGGGGTAGTTCTGAATTAATAACTATCCAAATAACTGAACTTCGAAAGAAAATGAAGTAATTTGTAAATTAATAATTTCAGTTGTTATAAAGGAATAAAATGCTCAATACTTCTTAAGGCTTATTAAATTTTAATAAGTATTATGTCTGTGTCCTTAGTTAAAAGTATTTGTATGCAAAGATAAACGTTTTCTAACATATATCTTTTTTGTATATTTTAAGAATATCAAATCAAGTCAAAGTAAATATTAAGTTGTATATTTTAAGAATATAAACAATTAAGGTATAGAAACCTTAATTGTTTTTAATATTTGAAGTTTGAATCTTTAACGCAATTTGCTTTTGCCTTAATTGGACGACTGTCTTGAATTTACCGAACTAACTCTATTATCAGACAAAACGTGATGACGGAACTAATTTTAACAATTTTAATAGTTGTTAATTTTCAGTTTGCTGGCGTTAATATAATTTATTTGGAAAAAATTGTAGAAGAATGTTGGATTGGCTGTGAATATAAACACTAAAAAAACTAAAAAGCATTTTTTTTGTAAAAATTTTGTTTTTTGTTTATTACCATCTTTTTCATTCCAATTTAACTATAAATAAAGAACTAGACGCAAATCTGATTATTTCGTAAGTAATTATGAGATCGGGTTAAATTGGAATGTCATTTAAAATCATATTCCAACAATAAAAACAGATACCAATTGACAATAACAATCAATTTCTTTCAATTAAATTAAAAGCTTTACCCATATATTCTAACAAAAAAATAGTTTACACCATCCACCTGGCATTGGCTACTGGCCACACTAAATGTTGAGACCGTAATATTGAACGCAAAATTATGTGCTATTGATATATTGCTATATGGATAAAACAGTAGTAAAACACAAAAAACACTCTTCGATTTAAAAACTTTGTTGGTTTCCAGTTTCTACAATAATTAATGGGATTGTTTATTTCGGAACTTTTCGAGAACATTTAAAATATTTTTTCATCTATCTTAAGATGCTTTTTGAGAAAAAAATTTAATAATCTGTGACTTGATAACATTTTGTCGTATTATGAAGTAACGTCTAGGAAAGTATAATTGTAACTTCATAAACATAATTATTATTAATAAGTAGCCTAATTTAAATATACCAATATAATAATATCCATGACCATCTTTATAAAAATATTCAAAAAAATACTTACTAGATATATTTTATTATGTATAGAGTCGGTCACATGAAATATATCTTAACATATCCGCTATTTATTTTAATATATACTAACATAATCTAGAATCAGACGTAGACACTTTTACAAAAGACTCCTAAATGTAGTTGGACATTGAGCCCTTAGTTAAGAAAATCTGTGTTTTTTCATATTTTAACAAAATTACATACATTATTCTACAAGTAATTAAACAATTATATCTGTTTGGGTTCATTTAATAACATCTTATATCAAATTTGTATTCACCTATTAAATCTGTTGTCTAACATGCCATACGCGGATACCAAATGAGTTTATAATATTTATCTGTTTGTAATTTCAATAATATTCAAGTATTTGTCTCGTATGTAGAGTGTGGGAAAATACCCAAGTGCTCGCTTATATTTAATTATAGAACTTTTTAAAATAATTTCGACTATTCCATTTTTTTCCCACTATTTATAAGTATATAGAAGATGAATTTATAACTTATCTTTTTTTACAAATGAAGAACTCATAAATACTTTAAAAAATAAAAAAAGTATATTCCATAAAAAATTAAGATATATCCAATTAATTTTTAAAATAATAATAATCTGACATATCTTTAAAATTTTATAAGAGTATAATAGTATATATAAAAATAATCGCTTACAAAAAAAACATACATTGCATGTTTCCACATCGAAATAGTTTAACTTCATACAAAATAAACTGCAAGAACATCAGTGTAAAACTAGTTTCAACCAGCTAAATGTGGTTTAAACCGATTTATACCACTTTAAGAATACGAGCGGAGATAACAGAGCTAATCAAGAAACTTGTGAGCTTATTTAACATATATGTCTCGGAAAATATATTTTAACAAGCAAACAGTACCTTCGTAATGACTGAGGACTTCTACGTCGCACTTGAGATAATCTTACGCAAGATGACTCATTAGAATTTCTCTCTAACAATCTTAAAGCTTCACATACTCACTGACATCTGAGCTTAAATGAAATAAAACCTTCAGATATATTACTAAAAAAAATGTTCTGTTGAGTGGTGAGCTTAGAGAAATATTAATCTGGTTTACGTCTCACCTATCCTCTTTTTATTAAATAATGAATTCGACCCCCGTAACAAAAATGTTTGCAACTCTTTTGAAAGCAAAAATTTGCAAAATAAAAAACGAAAAACCCAAACTGGGTTTAAGAAATAATGAAAGCACGAGTGCCATGATCTCAACATTTAAAGGCACATCTCAAAGGTAAATAATCGTTTCCACGGTGTGTTTATATATTAACGCTACGTATAATTTAATGACTACAATTTGTGTGCTTCAATTTGCTCAATTATTTATAAGGTCTAGAAATAGACAAAAATATATTCTAAATAATTTTAATCAATCTTTAAATGGCCACATGATGTGTATCTCACAATAAATTGTTCATTCAAAGCTCCTTTTTTAATTTAAAAAGGGGTAACAAAGCTTCGACTTCTCCGAATATTATGGTCTATATCCATTATTTTCATAATAAATGTTAGTAGTCTTAATAACTATTATTGTTCACCAACAGATGTATTACATCAACAAAACATAAAAATGAAAAAACTATTCAAAGCATTTTTATCTAATTTATATGTTATTTTCATAAGAAGTTTAAGGCTATTCAAAATAAATTTAATTGTATTCTGATACTTGTTCAATAGCGGTCGGGACATATTTATAATCTGCACTTCACTGAACTGACCGCACACTATAGCTATCAATCTTATCTACAATGGGCACTGTTGTTCCTGATTGATAATGTCATCAGCTATTCTTTAAGTACAAAAGCTTGTAAGATGAAAATATTGTCCAGTATGAAATGAAAAGAGCTATTAAATTTGGTGTCAGTGAAAAGTAAATACAGAAGAGACGTTTCACGATTATACAAAAAGATTGTTAGAGTATTTTGGTTTCAACTATTTTTTTTATACCGTCTCTAGTATAGAGATCAACGAGGTTTTTTCAAAGAAAGATTTCTAAGTTTTCTATGTACGTTATATGTACGTTTGATTGTTTTTGTGTTATTAACTATTAGATATTACATAAATAGTAACTAAATGTCAGTCTCATTAATCTACTATATTACTACTATTCAATATACTATTTTATACATTAAATTATAATTCATACTTTAACAAACAACCTCGGTTTCGAGAAGTAAGAAACTATATGTATTTCTAAACACTGACTTGTTACAAAGTCTAGTGAACTAACTGAATTCGGATGGACGGACGAATTTTCGTTTCGGGACGGAACTTAAAATTGGACTTTCGTCAATTAATTCCTTTATTGTATTCAATTTAATTGTATAGATGTAAATTATTTTATTTAACGTACTAAAGTGTTGTATTTATTATAAACTTGTAAATTTTCTGCGGATTTAGAAAGAAAACAATATTCTATTCTACGACGTTGTGTGAAGCAGTAGAAGTGACCAGTTATATTCACGAGAGTTTTGAAAGAAAAGAAAATAACAATTAGACATAAAACATTTTTTACCCACTGTTACCCATTTCTTCTTCAAAGTTACGCGTCTGGCACGACCAGAGACAGCTTGGAGGATCACTAGTAGCTTCATGACGTTTCAAGAATTTGGAACTTGTTGCGTCACAGATTTCAATTCATGCTGTGAGTTTAAGCGTTTTATATTTCCTGACGGTAATTCGACACCGATAGAGCCATTTAGTATCCAAATATTTCTAATGTCATAAATATTTCTAATGTCATGCTCGCGAACAGTAATGAAACAGTTTTGCGTCTGTTTTGTCAAGAATTCGGCCAAGACATATTTTGTTCCCTTAAGACACGTATTTTTACGACAATTAATCGACTTAGCACCCAGATCCCAGAACTTTACAAGAATGGGACGACATCTGTCATTTTAGGGAGTGCCAAGCCTTCTACAGGATTTAAATAATAATACTGTGAAGTTGGTGAGCTTTAGATGATCATGAAAAATTCAAGATGCCACTGAAGTCAAATCCTCATCTTGTCTCTCAAGCACACCAGATGACAGTAGAAATTTCGTTCTGAATCTTGTCTCGGACTTATCTAATATTTTCATAACTTCGGCAAACTGTTTTTGAAGTAAGATCATATTTATTATTTCTTAGAAATACCCGTAGTAAAGCTTAAAAAAATATGTATAACTGGACATTTTGATGAAACAAACGGTAATAGAGTATTTTAAATTTTAAATTTATCATTGTTATATCACAGTATTTCATTTATAGGTACTGAAACTTCAAAATATTTCTCTTATTAAAAAACGGTCATTCTAAAAGTGACTTTTGAAGAATAAAATTAACTGCGCCTTATTTTAAATAACTCTTCATTGTATTTATTGTTAATGAAATTCAATTTTTCTTGTGCATTCATTTACATTGTACCAACAAGACGAGATAAAACTTTTTTATTGAAACCGCATAAAACAACCGAACAAAGTTTCTACGAAACTAAAATAACATAAAAGTAAGTGCTGGAGCACTTTGCATCAGAATTTTTTGTTTCACTATAGGAAGACTTTGTAAGAACTGATTTTTACTCTTGAACAGTCATTCTTTTCTCAAAATGTAGAAGGTTTGTTAAGTAAATTTAGAAAGAAAAAAACAGTTAATGAACTGATTCTGTAATGGTATTATTTTAAAAGAAATAAACATTTTTAGAAAACCTAGCAGTTATAAAAATCATTACTTTCTAATATTCGTTTGCTCACCAAGGCTTTCCTTTCTAAATTTTATGTGCGGTAAGCTTATACTTTCAATGCAACTAAGTGAAGTAAGAATAATTTATATATATAATACTAGCTTTTGCCCGCGACTTCGTCCGCGTTTCCGTCGTTTTTCGAAAAAAAATTAGCAGATGTCCTCCCTCATAGTTTTGACGTAACAGGCAGATTCACTTTCGTATTTTAGAAGGGCAATAGTAATATAATATGCCAATCCACAAAACTGTTGAAAAATATAAGTAACCGCAGAATATTATAATATACCCACGCTATACCCACGACTCGGTCAGCGTGTAACTCCTTGTTTTTTATTAAGATAATATATTGCTAATATTTTTAGATCAAATTAAAATGTTTCAGCGCAAAGCTTCTGGGTAGACTATGTTAAGAGTCGACCCGTCCGGCACGTGAACGTAAAGATTCCTAGAATTGCTAACCCGGGAAAGAGCGACGTATAATTGACCATGCGAGAAACAGCTAACACCGAGATCTACTCCAGCAACACGAAAAGTCTGCCCTTGAGCTTTATTGATAGTCATGGCATAGCACACCGATACTGGGAATTGCGTTCTTTTAAATTGGAATGGAAAATTATTTGGTATTATGGGAATTCTGGGAATAAAGACAGTTTCTCCTGCACCGCAACCTGTTAAAATTTGAGCCTCGATTACATTTTGTTGCAACTGGGTTACTTTTAGCCGAGTTCCATTGCAAAGTTGAGGTGGTCTTAAATTTCGGAGCAGAATTATCGGTATGCCAATTTTTAAACAAATTATATGAGAAGGTAGTCCAGGCATACTTAAAGAATTTAAAAATTCTATCGGGTAATTAGTGGCTTCTTGTTCATCAACCATTCTATTTATTGAACTATAAACTTTGCTTTCTCCTTGTATATTAGACAGTATTTTATTATTAATTTCAGATGCCTGGTCATTGCGAGGAGTCAAAATGGACCTTTCGCAAAGCCAAGAATTGTCCCTATTTAATATAATTGTTATGTCACCGTAAACCGAAGATATAAGATGTTGTTGGGATTGCACTATACAACATAACTCAGGTGTCAGAATAAGTTTTCCTTGGTGTAGTTGTGGATAGGTACCTTCACCAATCTTCAATAATGTATCAGAAAATTCACGATTATCTGCGTTGTCTCCAGTTCTCACTCGCATATTTATAGTCAAATACACCGATTGTATATCACGCCACAAATAAGAGCTTTTCAGGCAAGCCCTAATCTCATCAGCTCGGGTTCCCCGTGGTATTACCGGTAAGGTTTGTCGGAAATCACCACAAAATAAAACCGTAATACCGCCCATTGGTCGATCATTTTGTCTTATGTCCCTTAGAGTTCTGTCTACTGCTTCTACTCCTTTTCGATGGGCCATCGTACATTCATCCCATACGATTAAATTACACTCACGCAATACCTTAGCTTTGTCGCTATTTCTTGAAATACTACAGGTTGGACTTTCCGTGCGATCTAAATTAATTGGTATTTTAAACATAGTGTGAGCAGTCTTACCTCCTGGTAGCAATGTTGCAGCTATACCTGATGAAGCCACGGCAAGAGCGATTTTACGCTGATTTCGAACATAAGCTAATATTAATTTAGTCAAAAAAGTTTTCCCAGTTCCTCCAGGTGCATCTAAAAACCATATTGTTCCTAAATTATTCTGCACACTCTCGCACACGCGATCATAGACTAAGCGTTGTTCTGCAGTCATCATTGGGACACCGTTTTCTAATGTTACCAGCAGTTCCATTGGGTTGTAACCAATCTCTGCGGAATATTCCCTATTGGTAACCTCTCCGACTGAGGTTGGCGTTGGCAAACCATATTCACAAAGTGATTTACCGCCTACTGCTGTTAAGTCTTCCTGAAGAGCTAATAAGCACTGATTTATAGCCAGATCTCGAAAATTATCATTAGTTGCGCCTTCATTATTGTGAGATAAATTCCGAAGAAAGTCTTCTGCAAATTTTTCTTTATATTTTTCCCATAATTGGACAGGATCAGATAAATTACAAAATGTGAGTAATGTTACAAATAAATGGCGTAACCGTCGTGGATTATCACTAACACAGGATTCTGCTAAAGCGTCATCCCAATGTTGATCATTTTCAAGCAAATGACGCGCTTGGCAAGCTGCATGATAAGTTGGATAAACAACATCGTCTACTTTTCTCAAATCTATAAATGATGTTGGTCCTCGCACTGTATGTAATAATAATCTCAAATAAAAACACTCTGCGTTGTTAGGATGAACAGTATACACTCTACCAAGAACATGTTCTTTGAAAATACCTGTCTCGCCATCTACAGGCCTGCCTCGGCGTCTACGGTTAAAGACACCTCGTTGTTTATCGTAGGTATAATACGATGGAACTTCTTCATACAAAAGAGACTTTGCGAAATTATCAGTTTGGCAAAGTCGAAAGAATGCCAATAAAGTTGTTTGTCTAGGGTTCTCTAATCGTTCTGTAACATTTTCGGCGTTAAAATATATACGGGTCACAGGTGGATATCTTTCGTGAATATTAAAACTTAAGATCCGCCACACAGCTTCTGAAGAGCTGATATATCTGCCTGACTGAAATCTAGTAACTTCATCATGTTCATTTCTTAACGCAAACGTAGCTTGGTCACTGCCCTTGTTAATGTACTTACAAATATATTTAATTGACTCTACACTATTACACATTTCTACATTTATGTGAGCTTGAAATGCTCTGGACAATACAGGCGAATACGGAACGACCCACCTATTATCTAAAGTAACCTGTTGTCCAGACATTCGCTTTTCAACAGTAATACCACCATTGTCTCTTGAACGGCGACGATATAATGGGTATCCATCATGTCCTGTTACAGTTTCATCCACTAATGCTTTTGGATACCTTTTAGTGCAACGACCGTCTTGCATGCAAGGAGCATTTGCGTTAAATGCACCACATGGACCATGTATCATATGAGTTTTAACAATGTCGTATAACAGGGGATCTGCAGTCGGATCTGGAATTTCAGCACTGATTAATCTGTCTACATCATTAGGTCGAACCTTATCTTTTAACCAAAGCAAGATATGTGCGTGAGGTAAGCCGCGTTTTTGCCACTCAACACTATACATATAACACAATACTTCTCCAAAAATGTTAATTTTGGTAAGAAGATCTATCATTGATTTTAATTTTAAATGAAACACTCTTGCAATAATATCATGGCGGTCATGCGGTGCCTGACCCTCAAGAAGCTCCCGAGTGATTTCATCCCACTTGGGATTGGTAGTTACAGTAACAAATAAGTCGGGACGTCCATATTTTCTTACGTAACAAAAAGCGTCTTGAGTACGTTCATGCATGTAGCGTGGACCACCAGTAAAAGAAGAGGGTAAAATAACTAAACGACCCATATTCACAGTATCGTTATCTTGCTGCATGGCATCGCGAAGGTGCACGTATTCTTCAGCGCGCAGCTGCCTTTGATTAGATCGTATATAAACTAATCTTTCGGTTTCAATTTTTGCGTACATGTCAACAATAAACTGATTAAATAAGCCACGAAAACGTTGAAAGTATACCAATCTATTCCGTCTCACTTGCAGGTGGTAACAATAAAATTGAAGGCATGACACCTTTTTATTATAATTAGGTGCGCCTGTGCGCGGATCGGTTTGGTATACAGCGAAATTATAACCATCTTCCCCTCGACAGTATATCATAGGATATTGCAAACTGTCGTAAGCCCTGTGGGTTTCGAAAATACGTTGCAAACGATTGTCTCTGGAACGTATAACGATATCACGCCTATCACATTCCTGGTCGACCAGTACTACAGCAACTTCATTCGTGGATGGAACGTTATGACGCCCAGGGTGTTCCTGAGTTGGACGCTTATCGGCATTTATAACAATTTTATAATTGTTATTACCATCTTGAGAAAGGGCTTCTAATGCCGATTTAAAACTGCATACGTACGAATTAACCTGATGTAACATGTTCTGAAGTTGTGAAATGAGTTCAGTATTTAAATTCGGAAAATATTGATTTCTTATATTCGACTGTTCGTTGTAATCAGACACAAAATATATTTGAAGAAATTTAGGTTGTTCTTCAGGCAAAAGGGACCCTATCAAATGGTAAACCTGACCTTGTACCTTAAAAGTAGGCATGAAAGGGCCTTCTGAGATTTGTTTAGCACCAAAGGATGTCATTTGGAATGCACTATTATAAGTGCGAATATTATCTAAAAACTGTTTGGTTTGCAAATGTTCCCCTAAAAGTAGTGATTTTAAAGGTTCCGGTGGGTCTTCGAACGAAGGCAAATTTATTTTACCTCCAGAACAACAGAAACCAGCAGACTCCTTCCTCCACTTCGAAGCATTACAAAAGGAACATACTACGTTCATATCGCCTATTTCAGAAGATGATCTGTAATCAATTGTGAGGTTATAAGCAAACCCACTTTTATATTTATCGGACCACGCCACCGAATTTGTAGATTGATCTACCACGTGTATATCTAAGTCATTAAGACCATGTCGAAATCTATCTGCAGTAAGACGGGCCTCTCGCTGTTCTTCTGTTTCAAGCGACCGAATATTTTCAATTCTTAATCTTTCATTAGATAAAGTAATCAATTGTTCTTGTCTCAAAGAATTGTAATAATCGCGTCCCGACTCTAGTCGTTGTTCATGCTCATGTTCATCTTCAAGAGATCGAATCATGTTATGGTGCGCCCTATCATTTGTCAAACGGTCTTGATATTGAGTAAAAGTTTCAGATTCTCGAGACAAAATATGACGTTCGCGATCAGCTGTAAGCCGTAATTCCCTCTCAGTGAAGGTTTCGGACTCGCGAGATAAAATATGACGTTCGTGGTCAGCTGTAAGCCGTAATTCCCTCTCAGTGAAGGTTTCGGACTCGCGAGATAAAATATGACGTTCGCGGTCAGCTGTAAGCCGTAATTCCCTCTCAGTGAAGGTTTCAGACTCGCGAGATAATGTATGCCGTTCGCGGTCAGCTGTGAGTCGCAATTCTCGTTGTAAAGCAGTTTCAGCTTCTCGGGATAACGCATGTTGTTCCCGGTCAATGGAACGCCTTAGCTCTCGTTGAGAAGAGCTTTGAGAAGCCCGTGTTGTAGCTCGTCTCGCTCTTTCAGCTGCTAATCGCATCTCTCTTTCTGGAGAGCTTTCATTAGCTCGAGATGTTGAGGCACTAACTCTCATAGAGTTTAACCGATGTGCTCTTTCCTCTTCCGATTCTTGAGAACGCGTCATTCTCATTCTCCTAGCTTGACTCGAAGTTCGAGATAAAGATGGTCGTTTTTTAGGTGGCATCGTTTATTTTATTTTTAATCGACGGTAACTTAAATTCTATTTAGTTACCCAACAAAAAACTTACGTCAGAGGTCCTAACTATAGCTAAGTATATAATAAATAGAATATAAATCTAAGTGCCTATTAAAACTAAAATAATATTCTAATCGAATTATAAATATGTACGTAGGTACCTACAAATTACAAAAGAATAAAAAATGAAAATAAAGCTATACTTAATGCGTTTGCAATACTATCTACACTTACCTACTTCACTTAAAAATGAATAATAAGAAATACCTACAACTACTGTAATTAATCAAAGTACCTATGCTAATACAAAAAAAACCTTAGATGTTCTAAGTACAGCTGCTATATAATAAAAAAATATAAATCTAAGTGCCTATTTAAACTTAAATACCTAATATTCTAATAGAATTAAACTAAGAAATATGTACCTACCTACCTACAACTTAGGTACAAAAAAAAAAGAAATGAAAATAAAGCTAAAACACGTGTGCAGTATAGGTAGATAGTAGGCAATATCTACCTATACCTACTTCACTTAAAAATAAATAAAAAATACCTATGAATACTATAATTAATAAAAGTACCTACCTACGCTTTTATCTACTCAATACAAAAAAAACTAAACATAAAATGCCCAAAACTAACCTATCAGTAACTAAAAATCTAACAATAATCTAATCTATCTATCTATTATCTAATCTAAAAATCGAATCTAAATCTACTTAAAAAGAAATAAAATAGGAACTATTAATAGTTAAGAATTTAAACAAAACTAAAACTAATTTAGAAAATAACAACAAAAGAAATTAAAATAAACTATTTAAAGACAAAAAGTCGCGCTGATAAGCACGGTTTATAAAATAACAATTATTGTCTGTCAATAAAGTTCAACACTCTGAACGCATCAACAGCCAAATATTGAATGACGCTTGCGCTCGCCTCCCGCCCCTTTTATACTCTGCCGCCGCGAGCCCCGTCGAGCGCGGCAACCGTTACGCAAAAATAATCCTTATAGCTTGATTCACTATTCACGCGCGATGTCTTGTTGGCGTATTTCATGTAAGTAAGTATAAGTTTGGTGTTTCTATACCGATTTCAATGATTCTTTTTTTATTGAATTGGTGCTAATGTTTATTTTTTTTTAATTAGGAATGATGGTGAGCATTATTGGTTTTATAAACGTAAAAGTAAACAAATATAATAAGAAATCTCCGAACTGCTAAGCTATCGAGAGTTATGCGTGTTATTGTGAGTTAACTATAAAAGGTAGATATATGCTGTCTTGGAATATTTTTCGTGTATTTTTATGTATAATATTTCCGTTATACATAGTTTCTATGTAGCTCTAACCATTAAGGCTGCACACGCGACGGAAGCTTAAAAAATCAAACAACTTCTCCCATTTTCTCAACATTTCCTTTCACTGCTCTGCTCCTATTCATTGTAGTGTGATGAAAAGTATACTATTACCTGCCCAGGAGTATAAAGAATAATTGTACTAAGTTTCGTTAAAATCCGTCGAGTAGTTTTTTTTTCTATAAATAACATACAAACAGACAGACAGACAGACAGACAGACAAAAATTTTTTTAACTGCATTTTTGGCATCAGTATCGAACACTAATCACCCCCTGCTACTTATTTTGTAAATATATTTCATGTACAGAATTGACCTCTCTACAGATTTATTATAAGTATAGATGTGCAACCATGTTGTATAGGCATTTTATTTCTGATACTAATATATAAATATTTGTATTCACAAATTACGTTCTCTGAGAAGACAATCTTATTAACTATATGTTATAACACCTAATTAAAGAGAACTAATTTATCTGTGATATTTCAAAATCTGTTAGGAATTTAATGTTATCCATACCATTTTAAGGTTACACTCATTGACTTAATGTTGACTTCTGTAGTGGTTTTAATGACGTTAACCAAGTCTAACCAGTCTTGATTAACACATTAATGCAAGTAAGTACGACTGCTAGATTATTTAGTTCATATCTGTTAACAACAATTTAAGACTAATCATTAAATTTTCACAATAATCATTATATATAATACCATCCATATATTTTAAGGAAGATCTTATAAACGTTTTCCCCTATAATAAAAACATTAAAGCTGACGACAACGATAGAAAGATTTCCTTTTGTGAATACCATTTACTTGGCACGTGAAGTTATCCACATGTGTTAAAATACAGGAGCGTAAATCTCACATTATAATATTTTTCGTGTCAAAATATTCACATCTAAAAATATGATATAAAAAAAACTGTGTTTAAAGTACTGTATGAGTTTTCCTTAAGCCAATATTGAGACAAGAAGCATAATATGTTAATTGCACTCTTAAGCTTGAGTAAAAGACCATTCTATGATTTAGACTATTACCACAAGATAGAAAAAAATATAATTATATCTCTTTTACCTCAACTTTTTATATACAATAGAGACACAGGCCTACTTGTAATCAGGAGATTACAGCACACAGTGTACACAGGAGTGTACACTGCGTTATCGATTCTCAACACTTGAATTAACACTTGAGATGAAGCCATAATCTCCCACAACACGTGACTTTCCTACGTAATGGTTACTACTATGATTCTATACGCAATTAATTAAAGTTAATAATAAGGATGAAGAGAGAATATGTTAATTGATTATTTGTGTGCACAATATAATCAAAACCATTGATTTCTTTCTAAATATTAATAACTATAAATCAAAATGAAAACCTTATATACGTAACAAACCAAGGAACATAAGCTGTAAGTTGCAACTTGTTTTTAAATAAACATTGTGAATTAATTACCCTTTGTAGCTAAAAGCTGTATTTTATTTTATAATAAAAAAGGAACAAACTTGATTTGCACAAATGTAACATATTATTATTCTTAAACTTTAACTTGTTCTACGATGAAATGTTCTTACTAGCCAAATTTCTTAGTTCTAGATAAACGGGAAGTAGTAGCCTATCAATTTTGATTCCCTTGAGAGTATCTAAATATCCGTTTTATGTGACACAAAGTTAATTTTGATTTTTTAGTTTGTCACAGCTTTAAGGAGATATAGACCTTAGTATATAGTCTTAATTTCCACTTGATATCTCCATATGTTCCGACATTAAGATTCTTGAGAAATAAACAAACAGACTGACAGACGTGTAAAAATGATCCCTTAAGGGTTCCTTTTTTTCATTTAAGGTAAGGTACGTTAAGGTATCGATTTGATGTAGAGAAACAGTTGTAGACAAGAGGTGTTGAGAAACAGTGGTGTTCACATTTGCACTTAAGAGAGAATTTTCCGCATCTCGTTATACTCAGTGTATTCCCTAAGGGCATCTGTTGTTGGTCTTAATGAGCTTTCTACTTGTGTTGACACCTTGCAATTACCACAGTCAAAGCATTCTCGTTTATACTTTATAGTATATCTATTTGATGCCTTAAAATGAACAAACAATGCGAATAATTGACTTTGAAATTAATCATTTTAAAAATGTAGTAAATTTAACTTAAAGCAAATATAAAAGTATGGCCATTATATTTGATTCCAAAAAATAAGTTATCACTCTCATGTTTTGGCGTCATTGATCCATCCAAATGTAAATTTGAAAGACTGTAACGTGCCTAATTTGAATTTCAAATTGCAAAGGAAATGTACCGCTTTACCTACAAAAAGGTTACAATACACAAAAGGTAAAAATATGCAAAAAAAATAATATGTATTTCGTGTTAAGTATTACAGGAAGATATTTTTGTGTTAGTTAGATAGTTAAGTTAAGTTGTTAAAAGTAATGTTGCATATAATGTTTGTATTATATGCAACATTACTTTTAACATTCCATTTACATTTCAGATAATGTATGTAACTTGTAGAGAAAATTGTTTCTACATAATGTGTTACAGACATTTTAATATTAATTTTAAAAACACTTACGAAAAAGTGTGTCGATAATTGTTCAAGTTGTGATCGTTGAAATAAGATTTAAGATATACATTAGTCAAATTAAATTTATTTTTTAATATATATAACAGTTCTTAAATAATAGTTGAATTTACAGTCAAGAAACTATAATAAGACATGATTTAAACATAATATTTATTTTCATTGCTAATAAATATGTATTCGTAAATCTAATTATATAGTCTATATTAATTGTCGTCTTCACTTTCCATATCTCTTTATAAAATAATTCAATAAATCGTTAACTTCATCTGCAAGTTTTTGCCAGAATTAACTTCATTATTAATAAACTTTTCAGTATGAAGACTTGAATTGACCATTATTCACTTTGCGGCGTGAAAGATAAGAGAGGTATTAAAAGTAAGTCGTTCAGGAAGGCTCTGAAAAGTTTACGAAGATTGGATGAAAAGTTAACCAACAGGATTTCTAATGGGAGTCTCAAATTGTTCCTTATTTTCATAATAGATACAAAAATACAACAGTTTGGTCGTCACTTTATTTTATTTTTATATTAAATTACAATATTTATTTACATTTATTTAAAATTACCGACCAAATGCGTACCACATGTTTTTATTCTGTTGAAGGAAAAATTATAAAATTCTTTACATAATTATCGCATCATATGCGATATGCTATAATTATTGTCTCAATTCAAAATTTTCTATATAATAGTATACTTAATACTATAATATATTTAAAACGATGTAAATGTAAATCTACTCTTTGTATCTATTTACAGTTCAATATTTAATGCGTTGGCAAAGAATTATACAATACCAGCTATTATATACTTTGAGGAGTGTTTTACATTAACTCGTTTGAAAAAAAAATAAACAAACTAATGGACTCATTTTACATGACCTATCAGTGATAGTCTTCTAACAAATGCAAGTACGAGTACGCATTGTAGCTTTATAGCATTGTCTACGACACGATAATACAATATATACAAATATAGTATATATCGCCGCTGGGCCTTAAAGGCCTCATTATTATATTAACTATTTGATAGATAATTACAATTGTTTATAAAATATTATAAGGTAGATTTAAGACTACCCCTTTTATTATTATAAATAAATAGTGTTTTGATAAATATTGTAGGTAAAAAATAATTTGTTGCGTAATTAATATTTGTTAATTTGATCGTGCGATATTGTCAGTTTTCCGGAATTGAGCCAAGCAATCAACTTATTTGAGAACTTGTATAAATAGTAGACAACTCGCTTCAAAAATTTACTTTTTGCCTGATTTTCGGTTTGGACACTGATGAGAACTTAACTTATAAGATTGGTGTTGTACTGTGAGTAATTATAAATGTTTATTTATTCTTTTAGAAACCTTTACTGATTAATGATTTGTGTTATTTATAATAAAATATAAAGTTTTCATTTATTGTGAGTGAGTATAAAAAGTGGGTGTATTAAAGAACTTTGATTAATTTAAATTAACTATTTTTATTAATTATAATGAAATATTATAATTAATAAAAATAGTTAATTTAAATTAATTAAGTTTAGTTAATATTTCATTTATTGTAAGTGATTATTAAAATTGAGTGTATTAAAGAACTTATTATTATTATTTATAATAATTATTATTATTCAATGAGTACATTTTGAATTAGTTCTAATTGATAATAAGTTTTTATGTGTTTCAATTAATTAAAATTGTTATTTTTCCAGTGTGCTGTGTTTTCTTATTCCTAAGAATTTATAATTAACTTAATTTGACTTTTTATTTAATAAGTATGAGTAATACTGATAAAAGTCAATGAAAAGATTTTAAAGGGTTCTTTATCAACAACGGGCAATAAAACATTTAACATTAAAATCGTAAAATATTTATTGCTCGTAAAGTCCTTTTATTGATAAAATGTCTCGCCACTTGAAATTTATTATTTATTTAATATACTTTTATTATTCTGTATAATACTTTTTTCATATGGTTTTGCTTGTTTTTTTTTAATTTTTTAATATCATGGGTTAACTTAAAGTGAGGACAGAAGAAAATTATAAAAACTAATTTCCATATCTATAATATATTAAGTAGGTACATTAGTTCGTACTATTTATCTACATTAGTTCTATTTATCAAAAAGTCAGATATCTACAACTACTGTATTAATTCTCTTAAATATGAAAATGTTATTTGTGCATTTGTATGTTATATTATATTTAAAATACACTTTTTCACACTTTTGTTCGTTTGACACAAAACTAAACATTATAATCCGAAGTTTTAATTACACTACGCCATACTAACATTTGAATAAAGCTTCCTTATTTCCAATTTAAAATTAATATAAATTTCTGGTGAAATTGGTAGCAGCTTATTACATGAAAACATGACAAACAAAACAAACAACACCCAAAGTTGAAAAAAATCGGCTTTCTTTCGCAGATTTTGAATTATCACACTATTTATTACATGATAAAAAGGTACTCATTTGCATGTATTGGATTTTGTCTGCACAAAACCGACAACAAACGTCTTGATATTAATAAATGCGACAAACCAATTTTTATTAACTATTAACAATTTAAAGATAAAACAATGTATTCATGTCATAGTCATATTAAGACTTATCATTACAAAATTCAGACTTATCATGTATCTATAAAACATATCAAAAGCAGAATATGACAATAATATACAAAAATAATTACGTGTTGAGTTTGCTTTTTTAAGATTGAAAGATTTTAAATGTTCGTCCATTCCGAAGAGTAAAAGCGCTGCAGCAAATTTATTAGTCTGTCTGTCAAAAAGTTACGTGCAGACCAGATCTTCTGTTACAATTGTGACATCGCCACATTTGTTGTATGCAACCTTTTTTTAAAAATTTTGACAAAGTTTAGACACAATCAGCTACACATGAATTCGTGTTTCTTTGCGTTTTTAAATTTCCTTTCAAGTATATATGGCATATTTAAAAAGCCATATTGGATATGAACAACGAAGATCTATGGAGCTGTACTAATTTGCTACAGATACATCACTGGTACTAAGAGTGCATGCGCTGCCACCGCGCTGTAAACATACGTCTGCTTTCCATCTTAGCAATATAATTATCTATACCGAAATTAAGTTGGACATTAGTATAAAAAGTAAAGAACACAAATATTGATCAGTCTATCTATGGTGTCTTTAAAACAGATTAAACCTTATTATTATTTTTTCATTTTAAACGTGTTTTCTTTAAAAAAATAGTTCAGTGAATAGTGAAATAAACTTGATGCTTATCATTTGTACTCATCTACCTACAGTTACTTTTACGTTCAAACACACTGTACACATAATTATTCGCCGTACAAATCATGTAATAGATTGGTGTAATGGTAATACATTGGCATTGCAAATCCAGCGGTAGATCCCCAGGTGATCAAAAACTTTTTACCCTTTTATCCTTAAAGACTTTACTTGTATCTTGATAACATACTATTTGAATATGTTTATTTAATAGCTTGTTTTAATGCTCCTAGTTATTATCTGTGGTCTAGTCATGTCGGAAATGAATTTCAACGTTAAATTCATAGAAATAAATTTTCATTAAGAAAACAACATTATTCAGTCTAATACTACAGCAGCAGTAACCGTAGACTTACATAATTTGACATTTCTGGTAACTGAGATCTCATCTATATCAAAATATTAGATATTAGATGAACATTATACTCTTTATATACATTATACAGTATTGTTCAAATTTGTAACAATTGGAGTTTATATATTTAATTACACTAGCTTAAATAGTTTAATCATTTACATTTGTGACTTTTTAATAACACCTGCATTGTATTTTTTGTATCATGAGAAAATAATGTGCTTTTTTAAATCACTGTAAAGATCGTTGTTTTAGATAAATTACTATTTATTTTTTTGCAATTGTATTATACTTATTATAAAAATATAAAACATATATTTTTACCTTACTTTTAGAACTTTTGGAACTAAAGAAATGGAACAAAATTAAAAGGTAAACAAAAAAACATTGAGAACGCACAAAAGTTGTTTTTTTTATACTAAGGTGTGCTATGTCGATAGATATAAAATTATTTACAATAATGAAATTATATACAATATCTTAATTGTTATTTTTAATAATATTTTCAAACCTCTAAATATATACCATACGTGACATACATACATAAAACATTCATATTTAATATAAAAAAATCCTTATAAAGTATAATCATGTCCTAATTTAGCTATTTGTATATAAGTACGACAGTTATTTTTGCCATAAAAGCCACCATCCAGTATTAGTAAACTTTATATTGATCTATTACAATTTTATATCAAAGAATAACGAGAGGGCATCTAGTAGCTATACAATAGCGAATTCTTCATATTTATAACGTAGGCGTTTTGCGAATATATATATATATATATATATATATATATATAATTTGTTTTTATCTACTGCTTTCAAACCAACGTAAAACACAGATAATTATTAATCTTATATTTTTAAAATTTATATAAATTTTATTAACACGCCTTTTTCTTGTTCTTGTTCCACAAATAAACAGTCGATTCTGAGCTAAAGAACTTATTTCCTTTGACGTTAGCTCTTTGTGAGAACAATCGAGTCGAAAAGAATATATACCGATACTAACGATTATAGTTTTCTTTTCCTTTTGGAATCCTTTATTCCTAATTTGAAACATTAAGATATCCTATAAACTCCTCAATTATATAATATATGTAGAATACGTATTTTTAAGCATATTTTAGAATATATCTAAAATATGCTTAAAAATACGTCTTGTAAAAGTTTATTTATTTTTAAATTTTCAAATACTGCAATATTTTTTTAATATAAAATAAATATCTGTGTTGTAAAAGGTAAACAATAATATCTGAAAATAGTAATCTGCCAACAAAAGAGTTCATAGACTGATATTACTCGGATATAAATCAAATATAAAAACAGACTTCGTGTCAACCAAATTATTACCAGAGTCCTTGGAATCCTAACGGAGCAATTAAAGTCCTTTCGAGGGGTCCCCTAGAGAATGGGACCGCAAAAAGTCAAACTAATTTATGTTTGATGAACTAACGGACTTAATTAATTAAGTTTCATTAGGTACATTAGGTTATTAAAAAATATTACTTGCAGTAAATATTTTTACTATGTTGCACTGAGAAAACTCAAACATATTCATGAATCATATATTATATTCATTTTTTCATCCATATATCAAAGTGTTTTTTACTATACATATTTTTGTTTGAATATTAAATATAAATATATTTTAAAATTTCTAAAACTAAAACTTTATGTCTGATATTATAAAAGTTTTACAATAAGATACATGTTAAAAATTAAAAAAATAAGACTGAAAAATATTTTTGTTTTCAGTAAA
Source organism: Melinaea menophilus ssp. n. AW-2005 (assembly GCA_918358695.1). Taxonomy (NCBI): domain Eukaryota; kingdom Metazoa; phylum Arthropoda; class Insecta; order Lepidoptera; family Nymphalidae; genus Melinaea; species Melinaea menophilus. Next base: position 3,134,679 of record OU911046.1, on the reverse strand, counting down.
TTCATAATTAATTGCATAACAAATTTCGTTTTCCGATCCGTTGAAAATTGTGTACAGTGAATAAATTATCTTTAACAAACATTGCTTGAGAAATCGTCGCGTTTGGGCAAATTAGTAATTTACATTTGAAATAAGAGAAACTTGACTAATTGTCAGGTTGTGTTGGCTTAACATGACTGACTAGATGATAAATTTAATTGTTTTGAGTCATTTTATTTTAGTTGTGTTTTATATTTAAAATCTTAGTGGTGGTAGAGCCTAGTTGTAGTTATTACTGCAGCACGTCTTAGGTTGGCTCGACCGGGAAAGGACCGCTTTTTCGAAGATTATCCACCAACTGGGAAAAGGCAGAAGTATGAAGCTTGGGCAAACGCGTTATTCAGCAGTTAATCTAGATTAAAAACTTGTTCAACTACTACAGCAGCCTTCTTAAATCATTAAGCGAGAAAACAAAACTTGAAGATTAGCAAGTTTAATGATTAAATGTGTACACATTCAAGCATCGATTAGAATGTAGAAAACTTGTGGAGTGATATTTTTTTTTTAATATTACCATTGTTAAAGGCTATAGTTGTATAGTGATATTGAGGAATAACAAAAAGTGGTATATATAAGAAAGTGGTATATATATTTATTGAAAAGAATTACTTTATTAAAGAATTGAAAATACTCGTATGTTTTATGAATTATGTAATAAGCAGACTCTCGAAGTGACATACAGATTAATTTTATAGGTCCACTAAAATAATAAAGTAGTTACGTAGTACAGCATTAAACTATTTCGTAATTTTATTGAAAGAAGCCAATTTATGTTACGGTTCATTGATCAAAGTAATAAAAGGAGGGCTGAATTCCGTAGAAACTCCCCAAGATGTTGTTGTATTTAAATTTTCATGTTCTTGAAAGAGCAAAGTTGTGGACCTCGTTGTAGACGATAGTAGATAATCTTTGTTGTGTATAAAATTTGTTGTTCTACTCATAAAGTATTGCTTCGCTTAGTCTCTAAATCTGATGGAATATTGTAGCAATACTTTCTATAGATACTGACCTTTTGAAAATTTTGTATGATGTTTTTATTGAGTTTTTCTACTTTAAATGATATGAATTCTGTATTTTTTTATGGATGTTCATAGATTATCTACACATAGATTTGTATATGAAGTTCTTTTTTTTAAGATATGTTTTGTCGGAGCACTAACAATTGTACTTAAACATACTGCAATTGGTTCTTAGCAGATAGAGGTCGTTGACCTTACACATGACCTTATAACACTTCACTTTAATATATTTGTAATATATATTTTAATTTCATTGTTTAAATAAAAAAATATATCAATATTTTTTAGATTATTGGAGAAAAAATATTTACGTGGCATTTATGGCTTTCCAGGAGTCAAGAATTTTATATTATTAATAATAAAAAAAAACCTTACAAATAAAAACAAACATTTTGGTAATTCTATCGACCTATTTGCTACAGTTTAAGATATTACTTTAACTTTTTTTAAAGATCTTTTGTACAATATAAACTATATAATATGGCATTTATTATCTTGTACATACATAACAATTATACTGTTTTTATATTTTTACGTAACTATGTATAAGAGAGGTACAATTGGTACAATAATCAGCTATATATAAAGAAAAAATAAAAACAATAAAATATTCTAGTACCTGATAAATAGTCAAGAAGACATTGAAAATTGAAACAACATTCTCTAAAGCAAAATTTTTCACCTTAACGTTCACTTACTTCCGAAAAGAGTTGAGTTAAAGCTTATTAAATTCTTTTTTCCTTTGTTAAATTTAGACATTATGTCATTTATTTTGTGCCTCAGCAAAATGATTTTAGTGCAAAATCCCTTAAAAACTTTTGTTAATTACGAGACATGGCCACATTGTTAACTTTAAATGTTTTATAATATTAAGTAATTTATAAAAGTAGTAAGAAATGACTATATTATTATATTGTGCCTTTTCAAAAATTTTCAAAATTACGTAATAAAGCTTGCAACACATAACAACATCTACAAAAGAAAATAGCTGAAATATATTTACTCATAATATTGTTGTCAATCTGAAATGTTTCCCTAATAGGTTTTTCATGTTTGCTCAGCCCAATGCTGTCATTCCTAATACCAAGAAACAAAAAATATATTTTACCATGATTATTACGAGGGAATTACAGTCTCTCCAATCCTGATATAATACGGTCTAATATAATATCACGTAAAATATTTATAGACATGAATGTAAACCACTTCCTGCGTCTTCTTTCTTCGATAGCGTAGAAATTGACTTTGCCATTTTGAAAGAATGATAATGGATGATTTGGAAGATGGGAATATAATAAAGTTTAAATACACAGAGAATGCAATATAGATAAAAGCAATAGCTTTTAATTATTTATTATGACTGTTTATTTAATTGATTCCAAAAAAAGAAGTTTGTTTTCGAAAACCTTGAAAGATTACATGAAGATAAACAAGTATCGTTAATTTGCAGTTGTACAAAAAGTATTAACTTTTGAGGCACTGTTTTATTATATCATTCATTTAAGCAAATTTAGATTTATTTTTTGTTTTTTTTTTTATAGAACTATATGTATGAATATTCTCATAGAACTATATATCACCCTTAATGAAATATTATGAAACATGTCTATTAAAGTCTATTTACTGAAATTTACTGTTCCCAAAAGTATACCTTTTTGTACTACTATTTTGTAAAAAAATAAATGTGACCTCGGTTCTGTGACAGACAGCCGCGTAATGACAAGGGTCTAAGCTCATTCGAGTTCAAACGTGACCGCCCTTGTAATACCTAGTGGGCCCTTAAAGACCAGAATAGATTAATATTCAAAGGTCTGGAGTCAAAATGAATGTCAATAAAGATCAGATTTCAGTTCGGGTTCAAAATTGTAATCAAGGTGAAAATATTAGTATTTAAAATAACAAATAACTTAAAAAAAAATACTTTTTGTCTCATATCTATTTGATGTCATATTGTAAATTATTTTAAGAAAGTTTCTAATATTCCTACTTAGTTCAGGTAGTTATAGTGGCTTGCGTTATGTAAATGATTAATAATTTCTATTAAATAGTATACGGTATACATTTTAATTACATGGATAAATAGAGTAGAAAAATATCAACACGATGCTTACGGTATCCCAGAAGATGGTATTTAGATTCTTGCTCGTATTAATTTTTATTTCCAGTTTGTTTAAATCAAATTCAAATATTTTTATAACATTGTTAGCTATCAGACGTAAGTCCTCACCCATATTTAAAACCCGTCAAGATTACCACATGGAAAGAACAACAATATACACCACTTTCGATGTAGTTTTAGTGAGGTATTAAGTAAAAACAATATTCATTAGATTAAAATAAGGATATTGTTTTTACTTGCTAGTGTATTTGTGAATTACTTTAGCCATTACAGTTAATTACAAAGTTTCTTTCTTAGGTTAAGCTTTGTAACCATAACAGTTTTGGCAGATTCAATGCAACCCATTTATTGTATTATCAAAATGTATTGTGTCGAAACTAAATTTAAAGAGGTAATAGAACGGAGCAAAAGCTCTAAGGTATTCGCAAAAGATCTGTCTATTGGGCAGAGCCAGCTGATGAATCTGAAGACTGATGACGGCAGGATTATATCGTCCAAACCCGTGGTGATGAGAGTGGTCGAGAATTTCTACAGGTAGTTATATTCTACAATACGTGAATCTGTTACCCATCTGGCTAAAGATCCAGTAGCAAGATTGACTTGACGCTATTCCAAAGATTTTCTGGATATCAGTCGATTCAAGATTAGTTCGAGATCGAATAAGAAACGAGGAGCTTCACAGAAGAACCAAGATCATTGCTCTAAGAATTGCTCGTATGCTGACACTTTATTATAATTACATATTTTTTCTAAAATAAGAATTGTGATAGGAATTCAAAACTTTCCATAATCATTGATTTACCAATCCAAAGTATATTGAATTTTCAACAACAATAATTTGGGAAACCAATTCGGGCAATTAATTCGGCACACTGTTATGTATTTTTCTTCAGTTTCCAATTGATTTATTTTGATATCAATCGGTGTTATTTAGTTAATTTTAACTCTATATCGTTTTGATTGAATAATAGGATAGAATAAATGTAACTCGAGTAAAACTAATAGTTACATTTTGACCGATGTTTGTGATGTAAACATTAAATAAACAAACTTTATTAATATGCTTGAATATATGTGTCCAAAAACCAGAATATGAAACTTTTGTTTATTGAGATATAAGGAAACCTTAGACTTATAAAAAAATTTAAATAATAAACGCATTCAAAGAATATGCTCGTTTAAATATAATAACTATTAATACATTTTATATATATTTTATACATATATTTATTTAAGTATATTTAATATATTTCATGTACATATTTTAGTTTATCAGTAGTACTATTATTATTAGTCCAATTCGTATGTCATAGCTTTAAACTTTCTTTTCCTATTTTCTATCCCTCATTGTTTTTTTTTGTATATGGTTTCGATGGTTCTTATATTGTGTAAAAAAGTTTAAATAAATAAATAAAGTTAATGTTACAGAGTTGCATTGTTGTTTTGTCTTATGTTATTGTTAAAAACATCAAGCAAAAAAAAAATATCTTTCAAATATCAAATAAAATTTACTCGCGGAAAAGAAATTCAATATTCAACACGACATTTCGTAAACATAGCGTGAAACTACAAGGTGCAAATTATGAGATACAGGGATTACAATATCTTTTACAGCTTCCTTATGCACTTTTGACATATTTTAAATATATTTTTCTCGTTTTGAAGATCATGATAATCATTCATTAACAGTTCTAAATAACCTTAAAGATTTTTAGATTGATTCATATCATAATTGTAGTCAATTATTTCTGAGATGAAATGTGTTTATATTTTAAAAATATTCCCATAATATTTGGACTCAAACCTCCATTTTGTTGAGTTATCGATCACTTTCTGAGCTCTCTATAGAAGTTGGTACCAAATATTACTTACGAGAGTAAACTGAAGGTACAGGAGTTCTGTTGTAATTTGAGTTGACTTGAGTTGAAATCAGTTTTTTAAAATATTATGGTTATTGCGCAATGTATGACAATAAAGGTTTTATATATAGTTTTTACTAACGAAAGCGATACGATTACATAGATGTAAAATTGTGATTGAATGATGTACAATCATAGCCTAATCTAAAGTATCCTTTATGAGACTTTCACTAAGAATTTTTTTTTATTAATTTGGTACCCAATAGGTACATTCAAATAGAGAATAATAGTTAGTTTGGTAATTTGTCATTTTCGGAGATTGATGAGTTTTGTAGTATTAATATAATATATTCACTGCGACCAATGTTGTCTGTTCGTAATATAATAAACAGTGAAGAACCTGAATCTTTATATTTTTATTTTTTTATAAAAAATAATTGTTTCGTGTTTAGTACAACAAGAATATATTATTTTACTTCAAAACAATATATTATTTTACATATTTCTGATCAACAAATATGATGCATTGATGTGCTAAAAATTCATAAGTTTTAAAGAAGAAAACAAAAACTGCTTTCAATTGTAATATTAATAAGAAACTAAAACTGAGTTTATATAAAACTTACTTGACGATTCGGGAAGGCAACAAATTTTAGGATTAACATTTACTTTAATATTTAAAAGCAAAAGTCTGTTCAAATGTTTCTAACATTAGTGGCTATGAAGAGAAAGAATGTTGTTTTTAATAAATAATCAAATTTAATTATGCCCGAATATATATGTATACATTATAATTAGTATTTTATTATTGGTAATAAATAAGGAATACTTTGTTACGCTATTCTAAGGGATACCTCATTAAAGGTATATTGTTAAATTGTATGTTCACAACAGCACATTGTACAGTTGTGGTACAATGTGCTTTTGTGAACATACAATTTAACATCTAATTTGTATGTCAGGATATACTTTTGAATCACAATAATTTGCTTATTTAAGAGACAAATATCGATACAGAATACAAGGATATTTTTTTATTTTGTAAACTACCTAAATAGTTTATTAAACTTATATATGCATCTTCCCTTCTATATATCAGTTATATGAACGCCATATTGAAATTTACTTCTTTAATAATTGATCAACATAGATCTAGCATTATTATTTTTTCTTTTTATAATATTTTAGATCACGTCTAATAAGTATTTCTGTAAATGCTGTGGAAAACACGTTATAATAACCAGTTAATCAGAAACTAAACTTATATAGAGCGTATATTATTCAACTAAACGTATGGTTTAAAGTTTCAGCAGAACTAACACTCAAAAACCACCCCAGCATCTTTGCATTTACCAAATTAATTTATAAACTATAAGAGAAAATAGATAAAATAAATGACTTTATTTTTTTATATAAGTTATAAAAAATATAACAATAAAAGGTAGATGTTTTTATACGAGTAAACGTGAAAGTCTATATACAAATTGTAACAGTTTGATATAAGGTTAAGGACTGACTGATTAAATTGTAACACAAATGAAGACAGAGACATCCAAAAGTGAAGGCATTAATTTCTAATCCCACAGCGCTTAAGTGATAATTCATCGTAAAATTTTATTATCACTCGAATTTCCTTTAGAGATCAGACTTTTGTTATTGTTATAGAAATCAACTCCTGCATTATCTTAACGACCTTTCGTTGACGGAGCATACTGTGGGAATCTTGGAAGATTTGGCTAAAGGACACAAGACTAAAAAATAGCGGTTTTTATCTTAACACCGTATTTTAAAACTAATATTACGATTTTTAATCAAATCAATCAATCAATCGATTTCTTGTATGAGAAACCTACGCACATTAAGTTTTCAATCCACTTTCATGTCACTTTGTGAAAATTAGGTACTCTAAAGCAAACATTTTATTTAAAAACGTCACTATGACTCTTAATAATAAGTTGAACATATCAAGAGATGAATGATCACTTAATGTTTCCCTTCTCTCATTACTTAAACCTTTCTATCAAACGACGTAACGAAATATACCGTGAAATTTCAGACTAGGTGTGAGTCCGGATGGTATATGTGATTACAGTTTACGACTTAACTGATTTATTTAACAGCTTCCCATTTAGTATTATACTTTTCGAATCTACCTGTTAACTTCTGAGATTAGTTTGTTGTTTCTTTCTTAATTCTGATTTTTTTTAATACATAATTTTTTTTTCTTAATACATAATGTATGAACTTTATTATATTTAAAATCACTATAACTTGTAATCACAGTCACAAATACCTTAAAATGGTATAAATATCTATACACATTAATTATAAATATTATCTATAAGTCTCAATATTGTTAAAATTTTTAATTACATCTTTAATGTTAGTATTTGACATTTTATACTACATTGGTTATAGTCTCTTTTAAGCAATAACAGGATCAGCAATAAATCAAACAGTTGTCACAGCTACCTTTTTTAAGGTAAACAAAATAATCTGATGAAGTCCTGATCTAATAGGACTATGTTAATATAATTAAACGAAAGTGGGTAAGAGCGTCGTTTTTTCATTTTTGAAACTATTTTATGGAAAACATTTTTTTAAATTGATTATTATACATAATTTAATATTCAGTGACCTCACACGTAATTAAAGTTTAGAAAACAGTGATGCAAAATTTTTAAAGAGTTTCTCGACAAAAATGTTAATCTCGATCAAAGACATAATATTGTCTTAGAAGTTGGCTACTTAAGGACATAAAGTGCCCGTATTATTTTTATACTTATTCTTACCTAATAACAATCATAACAGGATAATGCATATTATTAATTTGTTTCCCTTTGTTGTGTAAATAGTTATCAAATTTATGTCATCTATAAATATGACGAGGCTTGTCCTGAGTAACCGATATATAAAAGTAGTACCTAATATATCTGATTTAAATACGCATCTATTTAGAAAAAAAAAAGAACTCGTCAAAGGATTTTTGTATTTTTATCCCTAAGCAGGTTAAAAGAGGTTACAGATTGTACAGGAGTCTTACAGATTTTGAAGTAAGAACTATAACTTTTTATACGACTTACTACGGAGATAGGATTAGCTCCAAATTCTAGTATTATAGAATATAATTCAGAAAACGTCAAGAGTGGTTCGAAAGTAATCTCTCGTATTAGATAATATAATATAGATTCTTTATAATGTCAGCTGCCTTCTTTATCTTTAGATATCAGAAGTGAAGAAATTTCATTTCGATATAATTTAACAATATTCTCTTTCTTTGAGCTACGAAAAGTATCATCGTCATATGAAAAGTTTTAATGTGTTTATGTAAATAATTAATGTGTTTCTACCCACAAATTGGCTGCTAAGTTTTTAAATTTTTTATAATGTGAAATATAGTATATCATTTAACTTATTTCTAACTACTAATGTTATTTATTGATTAATGCTTTGCTTCAGAATTAAACGATAATTATAATTTTTTTTTCCATTACTTTACCGGGCGATAACAGACACTTCTCAACTTTAAGCTTTGATTTGCGGTCAAGTAGTCAAGTCAAGTTTAATAACGGGGTTTTCATTACTTGTGAAGATTCATTTTAAAATACTTACCTAACTCGAACCTTTATTTATAGCTCTGCCTGCCTCAATTTATAGTCTTTTAAAATAATCGATGTTAGTGTAGTAGCTAATATAAGCGCATATAAAATTCACAAAATAAGAATAAATATCCAAACGTTATGAAAATTTCTATAAGTATCTAAAGTAAAAGCGAACAATAATAATTTGACAATTGTAAGACAAACTTACATCATTTTCTGTTGGTTTAACATTACAAACTTGTTTTACTTAAAGATTTAATTATTACATGATAAACAAATATTAAAAACTCTAAATTAAATCACAATATACTCTTTCAATATTTATCAAAGTAATGTGTTTTAATATTAAATGAATATAACATATCAGTCTAACGTGGTAATTTGTAATCAACCAAAGGTCAAAGCAAGGCATTAGTGAGAATGTTGTGTACAAAAGTAGCACAATGTTATTTAATGAATATACCAAATTACATATTTTATTAACTTTATATGTATATTTTTAGAAATTATTTTCTAGAAAGATATCGTTATAAAGAGCCCCAAAAAGACGTTATAACAAGAAAATGACATATGAAAGTTTTCCGTCGTGTTTTACATTTTTTCACGCTGGCTGGATGGCACACAAAAGACTAGTGAACTCGTTAGGGGTTCCAAGCTGCGGCACACAATGGTGGAGATGCAGTCGTTTGTGAGTGATGTGGAGCGATGAATCTTGATTAACTGTAACACTGTAGATGGTAGTTTTTGAGTTAAAAATAAATGTAGGACTACATTTATTTTATATCCATATTGTTTGAGTAATTTATCTTAAAATTTTCAGTTAAATGTCGATTACATGAAATATATTATTTTTTTGGATATAAATATCATAAAAATTTAATAACGGGAGACTTGAATTTCTTGGTTGTTATTGAGTACCACAATCTGAATCAATATATATTCTTATTAGAAGTGCAAATAAAATATATTACAAAATATGTTTGTGTATCTGTTTTTAACTTAACTTTAATTTTATGTTTATTATAAATCTGTTGTCACAAGCTTTTATGTCATAATTTCACATAAATTTAATTAAAATACAGCTTGTTCGTAAATTAATATAATTTATTTATATATTTTATTTATATAATATATAAAACCCGTAGAGACACTCTCTTGCCATCTGATCAACTTGAAGTTATAGACAGATTTTATTTGCTATATTGTGAATTACATTGATGGTTACTTACTGTCTGTTCACATTCACAGGTGGTAGTTGTAACGACGCAGTGCGTAAGAAAGCCAAAAAAATAAAAAATAAAAAATAAATATTCGTACTAATAAGTATATAAAGCCCTGAATATTAATTATAAAATACATATAGGATGTATTAGTATCGCATCCAAGAAATTAAAAGGAAAATTAAATTTAATAAAAAACTATATTGATTTTCATTTAATCAAATAGAAAAAAAAATCCCAAACAAAGTATTGTATTGATATGAGGTCCAACTGATCCCTAACCTATGAAGAGCTGCAGGAACACTATTATTAACAATGCCGGAACTCGGAAGCAAAATATAAGCATTTTTCTGCTTCGCTTAAAAAAATAATTTAATAATATTATTATCCATGGTGATTAACTCAAATGTTAACAAAAACTATGTATATGTGTTTTATATTTACTGTGAAAATCAATTTCTACAAGATGAGTGAAGTTTGATATTTTATTTCACAATGTTGATAGTATGCTCGTAGGCGTGTTTACATACTTTAAGTGTACCGGGATTGTCTTCTACTATTTGTTTGTATGAGTTTAAGAGTACTTAGCCATACTTTTCCAAATGAGCAGTTTGGCTTTCGAGCCTATCATTCCAGTTCCCACCAGGTGCAACGCCTCACGGAGCACATCCTTTCTGGGGCCACTTTGTGCCGCAAGCTACGTAGGACAGGAGCGCTCTTCCTCGATGTAGCGAAGGCATTCGACAGGGTCTGGCACAATGGACTGGTATACAAGCTATACCAGTTCAGGGTGTCGGACAGACTCGTACTAATCATACGGGACTTCCTGTCGAATCGCTCCTTCCGCTACAGAGTGGAAGGCGTGATGTCGACTCCCCGCCCCATCAGGGCAGGCGTCCCTCAAGGTTCAGTCCTCTCACCAATTCTCTTTTCAATTTACTCCAGCGACATTCCTAGGCCGCGTTCTAAAGTAGAATTAGCAATGTTCGCGGATGACACCGCAATTTACACATCCTCAAGGGATCCTTATGAGATCTCTCAACGCCTCCAATCCGCAGCCGACTCCCTCGGGAACTGGTTTCGGAAATGGAGGATTGAGGTGAACCCGGAGAAGAGCACCGCGGTACTCTTTGAACGGTCACGATCCACAAGGGGCCCGGAGATTAAACTCTTTGACAAACCGATTCCTTGGAAAAACAAGGCCAAGTACCTAGGAGTGACGCTGGACAAACAGCTAGTATTCACTTCACATATCGAGGACGTTCGCAACAGAGCGGCCTTTATTCTAGGGCGACTTTATCCCCTGTTAGGCAAGCGGAGTAAAATGTCCCTTAGAAATAAGGTCACACTTTACAAAGCCTGCATACGCTCCGTCATGTCCTATGCAAGCGTTGCCTTCGCTCACGCGAACCTGAAGCCCCTTCAGGTGCTTCAGAACAGATTCATGCGGCTCGCCACTGGAGCACCGTGGTATATGCGTAATATCGACTTGCACAGAGACTTAGATCTACCGACGATCGCACAGTATTTCAAGGGGCTCTCCAAAAGCTACTTTGACAATGCTGTGGGACACCCAAACCCGCTGGTGGTTAAGGCCACAGGATACACGGCCCGTAAGACTCCTAAAGTCAGAAAGAGAAGACCCAAGTCGGTACTTTTCGACCCGGACGACGCGATTACGTTAGGGAACGCTACGTAAAAGCGGCAAAGCGAACATAAATACTACACATACACACACACAGCGTCTTCGCCGGCGAAGACGAGGTCCCCATCCAAGCACGTTGCTCCGGCGTTCTGCCGTCGGAGGACGTTAGTGTCAAATTCTAGCCCACATCCAACCCTCGCTTCCCACCTAACGGCGTCCTGAGCCGTGGTCCGAGCCTCACAGGAGGCGCCCTCAGGACGCGCGTTCCCCTGGGGCCCTTCAGGCCCCCCTTTTCAAGGGCGGGTCTCTGCACCCGTCCATTACACCGGTGACGCTGTCATGGCCAGTAGGGCTAACAGCAGAGACAAACAAAAAAAAAAAAAAAAAAAAAAAAAAAAATAGCCATACTTTGATTAAAAAAAGTCTTACATTCTAATACTTACATTTTTTATTATTGAAGCCAACTGTGACTATGACTGTGATGTGACTTTTAAGATTATATGACATATTTCTTAATATAACAAACACTACTCATATTATTTTATTTAATTCGATTATTATTGGTCGCAATATAGCAAAGCTTGACTTTTGTCATGTATATTTCGTGATTCTGTCGATTCAACTCCGAGTAACATTAGTAGCAAGATTTTTGTAAGAAGGTTTGGAAATGTCGAACGACTTTTGTTTCTCCAGAAAGATATGGTTCTATTCAACTTCGTTTTGTTTATTGAAAGACATTTTTAAATGTTGTGGGATTTTCGATTTTCCCATTTTTGTAATATGGAGATAGATATCTCAATTGTATGAGAGTAAACTGTTTTTATAAAGATCTGTTCTTTGAATACTTTGTGTGGTTAATTATAGTCAACCTTTCATATAAATTTCAAATACCAAAACATTTAAAACAAAGAATGACCTGCCATCTTGGACGAGATGAACACTATTTGGCCAAATTAGGGATTTTGATTTCTGGTGTACAAGAAACCATTTGAACAGTTCTAATTGGATATTCTCACTCTTTTACCAACACAGACTAAACTTACATCTATGGATGTTATTATTGTTTTTCAAAGCACAATATTACGGTCCCTCGGAAATCCTTCTGTGACGGTCGGAATTGACATATTGCGCGTACCCAAATATTATGGATAAGAGCTGATTTAATTTGGTTGCACTATATTCCTTATTATTTTAAAGACAATAGAAACTATTCACAAGTGAATGCTGGTTACCCATTGTCCTACCAATAAATTAGTATGTTTTCTAAGATTCTTAATATCTATCTAAGTATCTGAGGTACCTATGAGATAGTTTCGTAATAAACTATATAATATTTAAATAGAAAATCAACCTCAGGAAACTTGTTCCATATTTTTTAAACCGTAACAATATTACAAAGACACCAGTAAATAAAGCAATTAAAGTAAATAAAACGAAGAGCTCTATTTTCTAGATTCATTACATTAAACATAATTTTTAATTCAAATTTACTTGATGTTAAAGAAATAGATAAGATGTTCAGATATCTTCAAAATAAAAAAAAACAAAATTAACCTTTTACATAAAGTCAATATCAAAGTTAGTAACTTCAATCAACTTTTTTAGAATTAATACTATTGTGACCTATAAAGCTATAATGAATCAGGAAGAAATATTTTATGTATCAAGATTAAATTTATAACTTTTCTAAAAAATTATACATATAACATTTAATAATAACTTACTAATTAGAAAACTCAAATTTTGGATTGGTAAGGCGTGCGGTACTGACAAATTATAATTTTTAATATCTTCTTTGTATTATGATATTGTGTACTACATCTTTAAATATTTGTAGACATCTCTGTAGCAAAATAGAACAATTTTTAATTAAATGTGTATAAGAAATAAAGTCTGCCTATTGTCATGTTAAAGTCAGTCAGTCATAACACTTTTTTAGTCATCAAATTGTTTTTTATATCATTTAGTTTTGTTTTAAAAATATTTGCTCTATCAATATACATATTTTTTTTTATTAATTAAATGATATCAAATTTATTTATTATATTTTGAAAGATCAATAACATTGAAAGTGACTCACTTGATATATTAAAGGAGAGTAACCGACGACAACACAAGCTGACACACCGAGATGACCGAACTCCGACAACACCTCATTAATAACTAAAATAAGGTTGTATATTTCATATAAATTTCTATAAGCGTACTATATATATACTGGGATACTTGACGTAGAACAATATGCTATGACATTTTTTTTGTAGTAACTCTACTTACTATACTAGTTACATAACGATAGAGAAAAATTGTATCAACTGTATGCAGAAAAGCAATTCAATACTAGCGAAGAGCTTAAAAATTATGTAAAGTTATTTTCCCAATCTCTTAAAAAAGAACGTAGTGTTGCTATATCATTATGTATGAGTAGAAAATTCAAGATAGCAACAATAAAATAAAAACTGGAAGAGCTCAATCTCAGAAAAGTCTCCAAGTTAAATATCATATCTAATTTTAAAAAGACTACAAACTCTTTTACAAAAAGATATAAAACAGTAAATTTAGTTTTCGCAAATCCTTATTCAATATTTCTATAAGAAAAAGAAATAGCTTTTATAATACGAAAAAACAATCTGATCGCAAGTAAAGTAACAATCATCGTAAATCTCTATTTATTTTATCTGTTATGTTTGTTATTGTAACAAATATTTCGCTTTTTATTACAACAACAACGTTGTGTTCATTTTTTATTGATGCCGGTAAGATTATTTATTTTTATTATACACAAATATACTTAATAATGTACATTTAGCCTATAAAAATATTAATGCTCATTGCGGCTATTCACAGGTGGTGATATCATAGTCAATTCCAATTCCTGTGGAATCGATTAAAATGTAGCTGAATTATATTCCCTAATCATGTAGGCTATTATTTATAAACCAGCTTCTAAAGCTACGATTATTACAAATGAATAAAACAGAAACACTTTTTTTTAATATTAAAAAAAGTAAAAAATTTAATTGTCATTTTGGTTTACACTACCATCATCTTATTATCGGTCCTTAGATAGATAGATTTTCATGCCAACCCACCAGCTTTGGAGGAAATCAAAACATTAATTAAAAAGAAACTATCTAAGTCGGCATCAGATCCGGATCCCTTATATATTTTATAAAAAAATTTCGTCGATCCATAAACATCTTTGTAATATATTCGATAAAATCTAATCAAGGGGACAAATACCGGTAACATTCGGAAAAGCCCTTTTTATATCAGGTATAATTATTTTTATCAACAAAATGCACTTACGCAAATTATCTAGCATGTTGTCATCAAGAATAAGGTGATCTTTGTGCATGGAATACAATGGTAGCTGAAATACAGTATTTTCAGTATGCTCACTTATTCACAATAAGAGTAGAAAACATAGCAATTATTGACGCCGCAATTATGTGGGCAAAGTATTTAAATAATTTTCATTTCTGGTAGGTCTTTTGAAACAGGAACTTTTAATGATGTCACACGCTTATAACAAATGTTTTGTTATTTTTTTCGGCACAACTTGTTATCACAAGCTTTTTGATGAATTGTTTTGGATTTTCGAGGACTTAAATGCTACGATAGTTTCGTTACTTTTTTCGATTCAACTTGTAGTAGTTTTTGATGAATAGTTTTGAGTTTACGAGGTATTAAATGCTACGATATTTTGTATAAATTCAAATTTTAGAAACAGAGTATATTTACTTGACTTAGAGATTTCTATAATTGTTGAAAGATTATATAGTAAGAATAATTATTTTGAATAATAATTATGGGTACCTTTAATAAAATGAACCCTCTTTCTTTGTATAGTTATCATCTTAGTCATATGGTAGCTATGAGAACAAATTCTATATTTTCTTATTATTTGTTTACAAATTATTAAATAATTTTAAGCCAACTGATACAGTGAAAATAAATGTTACAACAAATTTTGTCATAGACTGATTTTATCTTAGACTTGAAATACTTAAAAGAAAGATCTGAGTTATAAGTAATTAGAATGCTCTAATTGATAATAAACATTATCATACTCTCTGACAAATAAGGTACATAAATTGTGAAAACTGTTCTATAATTTAATAATATAATTAAAGTATAAGTATAACATACCGAATATCTTTGTTAAATAAAATACTACAATACAAATAAATAAATAAAAATTTCACCGTTTCATTTTATAACATAGTTAATTAATTAACAAACTAATTATTGATTAGGTAGTTATACCTTTTATATTTAACAAGTATCTGATGCTGTTTTATGAAAGTCCTTTAGCGAGTCTTACAATACACTGATACAGAACAATATACACTATTAACACTTTCACTGCCAGCTCCGTAGCGTGTACGGAGACGCAAGTTTCAGCCCGTGTTTCACCCCAGGGCCGTAGCATGTACGGAGCAATTAAAAGTCAATTTTTTATAGTATTTAATTGGCTCAACATTTTTTTTACTATTTTTCCATTTATTTAAATGCCTTTATGCAAACGTTTATATGAAAAATTGAAACAGCACACAGGGCTCAATTTCTGAAAATCTGGTGGCAGCGAAAGTGTTAATAATAATTACAATATTATGTGTTTATGAAAATACAAGCAACGATTATTAACTAATTAAAACTAAACACAGTATTATAATATTATACGAAACGACATATATTAAGAAAAGGAGCGGTAAAGACAACTAGATAATTAAATAATAATTTAATCAATGGTGTGTATACCATTTGCAATTTGCATTTTTTATTCCATTCAATAAGTAACTTGTTAATTTATAACTCGTATTTATTTCTAGTAATTTTCTTGAGCACTATATTTATTTTAAATCTTTTTATTCATTAAAGTTTAATGCCAAACATTTAGTTAGAGAGGAGTTATGAACTCTAACGCCGTACAGATAGTACAAAAAATATATATTATTATTTTATTATAAAATGTTTATAAATATTGATGTGTGACTCTAGTTGCAGTTATTTGATTGCAGTTTGTTTACGAGCCGGCCCGACTTTAACAGTAGCATTTTAATTAGGGTTAATGCAGCGAGTAAGGAAATCGAATGTCTCGCATCCTTTCTGCTCCGTTTCTGTGGTTCTACTTATTCACACATTCCGTTTTCCGAAAATAGCAATGTATTTGCAATTTCTTATTATTATATATTTTGCCTATCTCTGTGGGGACAACTACTTACCACAAGAAAAATTATCTTCCTTGTTTTTCATTTACGCGATAAAAATATATATCATAGCAAGTCACTAAGGTGACATATACTTACTATTCGATTGGTATAAAATAATGTGAGGTATATTTGGATTCCTTCTGAATTGTTTTATTTAGATACAAGTTTAGGCATAAAAAATTATAAAAAATATTTTTTATATTTATTTATTTTGTCGACCGTACCAAATGAATGAACGTAACACAGCCTAAAACAAAATTGAATAAAAAAATTCGACATGCCAAATCTGATTGTATAATTTATTTAACAATGTAATCAATATCAAGAACAAAAAGTACATTGCTGTAAACATTGAATAGAATTTGGAAAGAATAGATAGAGTTCCCACTTTTTTTACCCTCTCTGAAATAAGGAATACTCAATTGAAGGCATAGTAATAATAGTATTACCGAAAAAGTTGTATCAAAATATAATTAGATTAATTAAATGAATTACAAATATTAATTTAATTACTAAACTCCGGTGAAATAAGTTATATTTTAAAAAGGCAAGCAAAGTGAAATAAGAAGTAGCAAAAACATTTCAATAAAAATAGAATGTCGTCAAAAGTTTCACATCAGTGCCGATTTTAGCTTTTACAAAGAATACATGATTTATATAAATTGAGACCATTTTCAGAGTGAAAGATGACATTAAATGATTCTATAATTTGTCACCGTCAAAGCTCAAGAGATGGGTCCAACTTATAGACTAATATAAATTATCAGCCTTAAAACGTTAAAGAAATTTCAGAGACTCTATTTTAAATTAACTTTCTGTTAAAGTGAAAAGTCAGTTTTAATCACTTATATGATTTTTGATTGATATTTATTCAGCATCTTCAATTTTACCTTAGCGTAACAATGCTATTGGAGATAAGGTTAACGAATTATAACTTTTATAAAATTGCAAAAATAATATAACTCTTCTTATTCTGAAATAACAAAGACAACTAAATTGATTTTTTTTTTATAGTTCAAGGATCATCTAGATATTAAATACCAACTTATCGGAGACTTACATAAACCTTACTATTGATGTAACCCGAGTACTATAATAGAAATTAGACCCATCGCACTATATTAACTGATAGAAACATACACTAAATCATAACATAAATTAAATACCAAAATCATAACCAAATAAATTTGGTTACGTCTATGGTTAATAAGAGAACTATAATTACTCTGAAAGTATAAGGCCTGGAGACTAAATTTGGTAACAAAATATTTGTCGCTGAATAAGAGATCAACTAATTACGGATTACGCTACAGAAGGGTGGAGCGTCCGTTAATAAAAACAAAAAAATATTTAAAAACGTTACACCAATCTATAATATACAGCCTAACTGTAATCAATAGACATTATTTTTAATTAAATTTTGTTTTTTTACGTTTTGTCGTATATTTTGAGCCACAATACATACCACATACCAGCAAGCACAGTAGTAATTTGTTAACTTTTATGCTTGCAACTTAATATTGTAATTTAATACTGCAATTGTTAGTATTCATTCAAAGTTATGCACAATCGATGGCATGCCATTCCAAAGCTGTTATTATTTTAACATTTTTTTATAAACTGTATAAAATTCGTGATGTGTAGAAAAAAATATACTAGCAATAAAAATAAACTTGCTATGCGCATCGCTAGGTAAACAAAATGGGTAATTCTTTTAGGGTTTATTGTATACCTCTTTAAAAAAACTGTTCAATAAATTGTCAAATGTGATATAAAATGAATTTAAATTATTAGATTAGATTAAAAGGAATTGTATAAATAAATAAAAGCCATTATAGTGTATTTGGAATCCTCGTAGCCTTAATTTTTAGTTCGAAACTGTTTTACAGAACACATCCATGTGACGCACAAGTGATCACTGGTTTTGATTCAAAGTGGAAATGATATAAAAAATAAAATAAACAATATTTTGATGTTTTATGTATCTTTAGCGCAAAATTATTACACTGTAGTACAATTATTATACAAAGGGGGAACTAAGCAATCAAGTTAAAATGTAGTTAACCACAATTTGGGCGGTAGGGTTGTTATTCATCAATGTCGAGGTCGTTAAACAAAAACCAATTAAGGCTAAAGTGGAACTGTAAAAGAACAGAAATTGTCGCTAGAAGGTACTTGTTTGGGTTAAAGGCAAGACAATGCTTAGATGCATAGTTAGGCCTATTTGTCTTATTCAGAACTCACGTATGGTATATTGACTCTTTGAACATAGTGCGGGTCCATGAGCCAATTCCGAGGGGATTATAGTCACGTCCGGGTTAAGAAGGATATTGACGATCGAACCTAAAATATATATAAGTACATTTTTTTTTCAGTTGTTTTAAAGTTATAAAGTTTAAACTTAAAGTCTCTTATAGTAATTAATATTTATCTTATCTTTTAAACACTCGTTTGTAGTTCAATCTCGTTCTGAAAAAATTTTGAGTAGTGTATAGTGTGTAGTGTGCCTGTAATGATTTTCATAGTACCACTCGCGTTTCGTAAACCATAAACTTACACTTCGTAATAGTTTGAAAATTGTCAAAAACTATGTCACGAACTTTCGGGTTTACGCGATCCATAGTCGGTGAACTATGTACGACTGTAGTGTTTTATGGTAATATGACCTTTATGAGAAACAAATTAAGACGGCTTAAAATTAACTACATACAAGTTTTATGGCGACTTAAACCTGGGAAAAAGTTTTAATGAGCAACTGCAGTCTCGAGCATATTGAGATTTACTGCGGTTTGTAGAGAACTTTATAGATAGGGTAGACGGCAAACAAAACTATAGACCTATTTATTATTATTACCTATTTACTATTATTGATATTTTAAAATAAATAATAAATGGGATATATCTTTTATTCTTTAAATTTAATATTATTTGGTTATGTTACTATAATTTCACTGTACTTGATACCTATATGATAACGCCGTTAACCATTTATATCATTGATTTAAAAATCGATCTTCAAAATAGGTTTATTTAAAGAATGGTTACTATAATAACTAATTTTAGATATATATTATTACATCTAATGAATATAAAAAACATACATGAAGCCAGAATTCAAGATAGCAATATTTATTTATTTATTTAATCTTCTTTGTCTTAGCTAATGAACACAAAGGGCAGACTTAATACCTATTGGTATTATCTTCTAGTCGATCAGTAATATTGGTGGGAGGTGTAGTACGTACACAAAACGTAAACATTAGGATAACAAACATTATTTTGCTTCTCCCGAGATCAAGCTCGGGTATATATAAAGCTGAGCCATGTATAGCTACTAATATATAGCATCCTGACTCAACTCTTTCTGGGTCATTAATATTTAACTATAGGTAGAATTAAAGTACACACTTTTAAAAAAAAAGTTTAGTCGACTTTTAAAAAGACTCAAGAGCCTGCTAAAAAGGGGTATTTACAATAACGCCTATAAACCTCTTTTGCTGTGCTAATACATTTGTGTTGTAAAAATAGACTAAGTATATTAACTTTACTAGTTTATAAAGAGAGAACCGAGAAAAAAAGCACAAAAGTGTTAACGAAAACGACTTTTAGTTAACTAAAAGTAAACGTCGAGCGTGATTCTATTCATATACTCGTAGTTTATTTGGACACATAATTAATTACATTTTAAATCTTAATTTTATAAGTTAATAATACAATAGCAGACGAGTAGAACCATATTATTATTTTTGTTGTTTATATTCATTATTATAGTGCTGGCATATGAAATACCATTACCCGAGAACTTTTTGAATTAAAAATAATTAGCTATTACACTACTGCTGCTTTAATATATATAACCACCTATTGTTGTGATTAAAATATATATAACTAATGCGCAACCCTACTCCTTTATTTTTCTTTTTTATAACTTTGAATGTTAAGTATTTCATATGTGCAAGAATTATCCTTTTATATTTAAGTCGACAAAAAGATTTGAAATAAATAATACAGTATTTTACTAATAATACTGCGATTGTAGATCTTTTATGTATATGATCTATAAGATTAGATAATAAAAATAATAAAATATTCTTTATATTCATAACGTGACTCTATTATATTCTACCATAAATCTTAACAAAAAAAAACAATATTACTCAAAGTGTAATTAATTAATTGGAAAATTCGCACTAAGGTTTACTGATTACGTAATTAATTTTGTAATGTCTACTTAATAAGTCTAAACAATGAAGCGTGTGAAATAAATCGCCGGGTTCGAACACTTCTAGATCTTAGCAATAAAATTCAGATTCTGATGAAATCGTGTGGAAACTTCACGACAGTCATTGAACGATCCAGTGGATTAAACCGATGGCATTCGGTATTGTCCAACCTTATTCGAAATAGACACATGCCTTTTCACATACAATGATTACATAAGAAGCGTAAATTTTCAATAAAAGTTAGTCATAGTCATAATGTTCTTCTGAACGATTAAATAGTTATAATTGTCTTAATGTTGAATTAGCAAAGGTATAGGATACGGTAAATACCTTTCGGTTGGCATTCGTGGACATTTCGAACTCTAAATCTGATTGTTTCGTATCTTAACAATTGGTACTTTAGTTAAAACTTAAGATCCCTAAGAATAAACTTATTTATGGCTCTTTAGTGGTTCCGCAACTATATAAACTTGAATAAGAAACAAATTAAGTTAATGTGCAAAGAAAATGATAAAATTAAACAAAACAATGACTTAACTAAGCCACGAAACAAACCGATATGCGAAATAATAGCGGAAGTATCCTCCGTTCCCTCTAAATGCGAAAATTAACATCCGCCGATATTCAACAAGTTCACTTAACCACCACAACCGCGAGCCACCCCCGGTTATTAGGTTGGTTGTAAATGGATTGAAATTCAATTTGTATTATTTATATAGAAACAATGAATTCCTACTTTTATAGCTTGTAGCAATTTATGATAAATAAATTATAGTAGTATTATTTTTTTAATAGATAATCTATTTACTACTATGCTATCAAAATAATAATATCCAAACGTACTCCTGAATAATTTTAGAAATATACAAAATGTTATACAGCATAAATTTCCATAACTAAGACATTTAGTTTATTAGTAGTAAATTTCATTAAAATAATTGATTTCCATCGGTATTTTCTTAAAAATGTATATCATATACATAGCGATTTAGGCAGTTTTCAGATATTATAATTTAGTAAAACCATATTAATAGCCATTTTTTTTAATCCTTTATTCTCGGAGACGTTCATCATCATCACCTAGCGTTCTACGGAGGCCAAACGAGACGTTGCACGTTGTGCAAATGATGGCAGCAACGTCAGGAGTACATCATCACATTGTTATGGTGTGCCTACATTGTGTCGTTACTAAAGAACGGTCACTTACCTTCGAGCCACGTCGAAGACTAGCACTACCTCACTAGGAAATTTCATACGTTTCTTTTATGGCAGACTAGTGGAGATTGGAGATTTCGTTTTATTTATTTCTACGCTGGGTTTTTTAAATTCATGCCATTTAAATATTACAAATATTCTTCTTGACTAAAGTTGTTGTTTTTTGTAGTTTTTTGTAGTTAACCTTTACGCATTTAATAGCGTCTGTAAAATTGTTAGAACTACGTGGAACTCATCAACATTATGGCATTGACTTTTGTTGATAACACGCCAGATATCAGAATAATGACTCAAAATATATCCTGTCCGCTTTTTGTAAGCTTAATATTAAGATTATGCTATTTAATACCTTGAAGAATAAAAAATGTACATTGTTATATACCGACTGCATTAAAAACAACTAGACTGAAAAAAAAAGAAAAATTTAGTAACTCTTACACCGAGATACCATTGGAAATTTATTAAATCAAGTAAAAAAAGCTACATTTGGTTTACTCCGCCTTCTTAGCACTTGACATAAGTACCAACATCGAATCCGTACTAATTTTATAAATGCTAATGTAAATTTGTTTGTTACGTTTTCAAGCGAAAACTACACAACCGATCATTATGAAACTTTGTACACTTACACTTACACTTGTACATACTTTTGACGTATGACAATCCCAACAATACAATAAAATATAGTTATAGTATTGATTCATTTCTATCTCTAATACTTATTTAATGACTCAAATGCGAGCGAAACCGCGGGTAAAAGCTAGAATAATAATAATAACAAAAAGCTAATAAAAGGGATTATTCGCTGAGGACAATTTTATCCATATGTTGCTATATTCCTATTTGCTTTTTTGCCTTAACATAAGCTATAAAATATTTTATAATGACGATATAAGACATTATCGGACAAAAATGTTGTTACCCAATAAGATTTTCATTAATAAATTATTTTTAATTAATTAATTAATTATGTACTCTTATATGTTGTATTAATTTTTAGCTCAAGCAACATAATAAAAATAATTTTAGAAAGAATATCAAACAATATTATTACTAGGATCTGCCGCCGTGCGCTGCGGCATTTGAACTGAGCCTCCTCCCCTTTGTGAATGAAGATGTGCATAAGCATAATTCATTCAAATCGAAACAGCAGTTTTTATGTGATGTCGCTTATAAGCGTATTTCCAGGTTAACAGTCGGCAAGCGCGCGTATGTTTCTGATAAGTCTATGGGAGAAACAGTTTTTTGACCATCATTTCTGAACGAAATGAGATATTTTAATTCTGTTTTTTTTTAAACATGACCATTCCCAATTTCTACAGCTCTGCCAATTTTCATTTAAATCGGTTTAGTAGTTTTTATGTGATGTTTCTTCAAAAATAAGTTTCCCAAACGGTTAAGAGTTTCGCTTACGCTCTATTATTAATATGTTTTAGTTGATATATAATTGCTAATCCTAATGCCATATGAGTTTGTATAGCAACCTAAAAGCATCTATTAAGCTAATTGAGGTAATCTTATGCGTCCTAATTTACTAAGGATCCCCTTGGTGTTATCCGTCTAACAATTAGTGATTGTTTACAATTTTCAGTTTCGAAATAATCTGGAGATTGATCTTCTTGGAGGCTTGCGAAAGTAATATGGACATTAACTTGAATACTCGTAGAACTAAAAGGTTTTCGTAACGACAAAATATATATTTAATTATAAAATAGGTAGATAATTTTAATTAGTCTAAGTATATAAAAATAGAAAAATAAGGAAACAAATGCTTTTTAATTATGAGATGAAGTGAATTTTTATTTTATATTAACCTACAATTTAGTTTAAAACATTAATACAAATAAAATAAATATTTAATGTAATGACGATGACGTCGTAAATGACGTAAAAGTTATTTATTCCAGCTAATGTCGCTTAAAGGACGTTTATATGTCGTTAATAAAGATCACGAAGTGAAAAAGGAGTGTTAAATCTGCTGTCGGATCCTGTTTTGATTTCACATTTTATTACAAATATTGCTTGAACAAGATAAGCTATTTTGTTATAGGACAAAAGATATCTGTTGTGTAAGAATATAATAATGTTTTATTGTTTTATAAATAATATTTTGTTTTAAATAAAAAATGAGTTTTATTTGTTACAAATCTCTTAGCTCAAAGCACAAAATCACCACGTTCTCATTTTATATAACCCGCAAAAGTTTTGAAATGTCTTAATTTTTTGCGGTGATATGATAATGCTTTGTATTTAAAATAGTTTTCATTATAATTTATCTAATAAAATATAAGAAAACTCTATATTACATTACGATTTACGTTCTAAATATTAATAAACATAACTTTCTTGTCAGAATGTTCTATAGGTACACATACTTAGACATTTTAAATATTATTATCATTTACTATCTATTAAACGTACGTTCAATAATGTATTATCACACCTGTACGTTGCAATAATCAGTATAATTATGTAGTTAGTATGAAAGTATCATATCTGATACACTCGGTTGCTATCAATTAAGCACTCGTGCTATCGCCGCATCTAATTGGCTTTAAGGCATGTCGAAATAAGCCAGACGCGATACGAGCGCATCGTCATAACTATTGACACGGTATATATATATACAATATCGTTTCGTTTTGTGGTGAGGAATCATGCATTTGTTCCTTGACAGGAACAACACGGGTCTGTTTTAGGAAGCAAAAAATGATCGCGCAGCTCATACCTTACGAATCGCGAGTTTTTATTCACTGCAATTCTTAGTTTATGTAACGTTTGATAATATGAAAAATAATTAAGTGCTTTGAATTGTAATTACAAGAAACTCAGAAATGGATTACCGCCGTATATTGTAACTAAAAGAATATTATATAACTTACTAGTTCTAACATTATGTAAGTAGTATTATTATTTTTTGGGTATACAGTCTATAACAAATAATTAATAAAGCAGAAAAAATATTCCTTAAAT
Organism: Melinaea menophilus ssp. n. AW-2005; assembly: GCA_918358695.1. NCBI lineage: Eukaryota > Metazoa > Arthropoda > Insecta > Lepidoptera > Nymphalidae > Melinaea > Melinaea menophilus. The sequence goes on along the minus strand of OU911046.1, from coordinate 3,109,549 downwards.
ATATTGCAAATATGCGGACAATGTTCTTTTACTGTAATAAATAAAAACTTTTTTTAACTGGTAATTATTGGAATCAATGTAGGCATAAATGTGTAGTTTCCAAATGAAATAGCCTCCTATGTTAGATATACATACTGTAAATTTATGTCCATTAATATTAATATGGGGTACCTAAATAATAGCATTTTACCTTATAACAAGGCTCGTCCTTGAGAATATAATTATTACGCACCGCGAAATATACTTAATAAGAATTATTTTACTTTTTACAAAGTACTTTAATATGTGCTAGATTTTACTTTAAGATTTTAAAATAATAAATTTAAGAATTTAAAATAATAAATTTCTTTTGACCACCATTTTGACTTTTAGATATTGTAAGAAATATATAGATTATATAGATTAAGGTTACAGAACGTCACGGTGAAAGCAAAAGTGATTCCGTGACAACCGACTCAGACGATGATGGATTATTCAACCATTGGTTTGTTTCGTGGATGCCATAAAAATGGCAGCGTCGCTCATGCTATTAGGTAGTAACGCCTAACCATAGGGTTGACCTTGACTAACAGGTATCCGTAACGAATCATACAACAAACAAAAAAAAAACTTATTCAATACATTACACATTACTTAAAAACATTAATTAATATATTTACATGTTTGACTGCTTATTGTTTTTTTTTTAGTTTTAGTGTTTTGAATCATGAAACAGTAGATTAGAATTATGAAAAAAATAGGTTGAAATTTTTTTTTTGAACCCCGTCAACATAAAGAATACTTTCAATATCTGCAAAAAATCTCTTATTTGCACGGAAAAATATTAAATTTGATTTCGGACATAAATTTTACAAAACATGTATGGATTTGAAGATATTTTAAGCTATGATTTAAGTTTAAGGAAGAGGGAAAACGGCTGTTGCATTCGACAACTAAATAAAAATAGGTATATCTAATTAACTACATCAACTTCTATCGATCGATCTTCCCTCGGACTCATGATTTATGTTTTTTATTTGCACAGTTCCTTAAGTTTCTGCTGTTTAAGTTTTGCGCTGTTAACCGATTGTTCTAGTTTTCCCTGAAATATAAAAGTATGTAAATAACTAATTCAATACATTACAATATCCTTATATTGCCTGTATAAAAACTATGATGAAATGAAATTTACATTTGAATTGTTAGTTTATGGCTTTTAAACTCCATTGCGAAAATAAGTTTCATAAAATTGCACAAAATTATTTAAAAGTGGGCTGAAATACACATGTTAAGTATTTAATTTTATTTATTTATTTCAGTTTGGTTTTTAAATGAGTTTTGTGAAGTTTTAACTCTTAAATTAATGTTTATGGCTTATGAACTTATTATTTAAATAAAATAAAAAAAGAGAGTTATTTATTTATTATTCAGATTTTAAAAATATTCTGCTTCTTTGGTTTCTTGGTTTTCAAATGTAATTAATAATTGTAGTTCACGGACTACTAGCAGTACTGTAGTAGCAGACATATACTTTTAAATACATAATCAAAAGATAAAATTTTTAAATATCTCATGGTACTTTAGAAGACACACCATATTTGTGAGCCACCGTAAAAACACAAAAGATGTCTTCAACTTACGAGTAGTAGATGTAAGTATTTATTAAAATGTTTTCTTAGTACCGCGATGGTAACATTAGAAAATATTATTTTAATTAATTATATTTATAATAGAATATTTATTCTAGATCATACACATGAATACAAGCGTTTTTTATTAGTTATTCTAGCTTTTACATAAAAGATTGTAAGAAATGTTATTAAGAGAGAATGAGACAAATATAAGTTGTCAATACATCTTGTGACGCTATATTAATACAAAGTAATGTGCTAACTAACGTCATTTCATTAATATGTATAAACAAATATGACCTTCTATTATTTAGAAAGAGAGTTACAACAATATATTGAAATAAATAAATAATAATCGTTGTACATATTGTACAAACTAACTACGTAATGCAGTATTCATTATTTTAAAACATGAATTGTGATATTTATCTGCTTTGCAGATTATCTTCGATAAGTCCTTCGAATTAAATAAAACTATTGTAATAATTGTACATTAACTATAGCCTCATTTAAAAATTTTACAATACACACAATACTTTAAATATTTACAATAAAATATTTCGTATAACACCTTATTATAGTTATTGGTTCATTCACTAAAGGTTTGAATGAAACAATGTTTAAACTACTTACTACTAATGTTTAATTTAAATTAAACTACAAAGCAATTATCACCTTACTCCAACTTCTGTCGTAAAATGAATATATATTGCTCACTTCACTCCTACGTCCTACAATGCTCCGACACGAAGAGCGCGTTAGTTGCTTAGTTTAAAAAAAATAGAATATAACCAATTTAAGTGTACTGGATAAATTTATATTTTGCTACTTCTCTAACAATACACTTGTAAAACTGTGGCAAATAAAATGTTCATATTATCTATCAATTCCGGAGTAGAGATCAGTGTTCTGTAAGTAGATGAATAAATATTATAAATTTAAGTTTTACGACCTATTCTTTAAAAATTTAAGATTTATTTGTCTCATCAGTTTACATTATTTTGTAATGCAGGAATATATTTATTCCAGAAACATAATTATAAACATAATGAATGAAAAAAATATTTATATTACAATAATTATCATTGTTTATACTAATAAACGTTGTGACATATATGTACGAGTATATACTTGAAAATTAGAAACTGCCGTTATTGTAAAAGAATCTTTAAAAAACAACCTTTTTATGTTAAAATATTGAATGCTTATATAAAACAAATAAGAACAGCCTAATATATGGGCCGAAGTTCCTGTGAATCATTAGTTCAGGATATGAAAAGATTAACTACCACTGCACCGTCCTCTTTACCTGTACTTCTTAAACCATTAACAGACCAACAAGGGTAAATTATATCCATATAAGTTTTAAAAAAGACTTTTCAACCACTATCTGAATTATTATTCAAAGTAGTTTTTTAATTCTTTAAGATGATGTAAAGAACTGATACTTTGAACATTTTTATAATCTGTTCTAATATTTAACACGTGGTATAGTTTAAATGTTGATCATATTATGTAAACTAATCGTAATTCGTTTTATTACAATAAAATATATATTTTATTACAATATAATATAACTTCCAATACTATTTTCTCCATATGAATGACTGATTTGACTCAACTCAAACATCGAAACTGTTAACGGAACTTCAGTTTTATCAAGTTTGCAATTTCCTAATGTTTTGCGGAGCACACGCTGTCGCGGCTGATCGCCCAAACTAACGGGTCTGCGGTTAAGTTTACAGTTGACGCTTGACTAACAGGAATAATTAATTATGGAAAGGAAGTGATATAAAAGCTAAAATAGCTTGAAATCAGCTGCATGAAGTGCAACTTCGAGTTTATATTTGTCTTAAACTCTTAGATTTTTTTTCATTTTTTTACTTCATATCTATAAGTTTATACCCAGTATTTATTTTTTATGGTACAGTCGAGTCAGATATAAAATTACTGATAAAGTTTGAAAAACTGATTGGTTTTTAACCTTTAATTTAATTTTCGTTACAAAAATGAATGATGATGAATGAATATTGAATGAATTTTTGTAACAAATAAACATAAAACATAACGTAAACCGCATTACTTCGTTGCGTTTTATTGTTCGTGCCTTATTTAATTGCACATTTAACACAATTTGAAGCTGCATTGTTCGAGACAATTACACCTAGAAAGTTAAAACAAAGCAGTTTACGCCATAATATTAACAACTGGTCCGCATGTCAACAGTCCCTATAACGAGTGTTTGTTTCCATTGCACTGTAACGACAAGACTTTCATATTGTAAAATGAATGCTCAAAATGTTTGTTTGTCTGATATATGTTTTAGCAAAATTTAAATATTTTTTTGTATATATTGTTATAACATTGCAGTCAAAAATAATTGGCTATATTTAAGGAAATAAAATATATAAGTAAAATAACATATTTATGCGACCGAGAAAAATCTCTTCATTTCTCTGTATTTGATAAGGATGTGCAACGGGATTACAAAGGTCCGTAGATAACAGCACCATGTACCGTTAGCTTAACCGTGCTTGAAATTTGATTCTTAGTCACCTTTTAAAATAATAAAGATAAAACTTAAATTTATTTTATAATTTAATAACTAATCAAATTGTTTATTGTTTCTTGTTTATGATGGTTGAACGGACCCGCACCGTGTGCAGCGAGGGCGTAATTATTGTTGAGTTTTCACTCCTCAGCAAGTTATGTGTTATATTTTAAATACACCACTCAAAAATGGTAGTTTTCTATGTATTTTTTCTTTGTAACGCCTGCCGTGATAAGTGTTGCTAACAAACGTGACTAAAAGGGGCCACTTACTTAAAAGTGTTTATAAAATATTGTTCTCTGTGATATATTATTTAGATGCAAAAATATTTAACAAACTCTTATTTTTGTTTATTTCTAAATTTAAATGTTGATTAGTAGCAAATGAACTAACTTATCCATTAAATTAAGTTAAATGAATGCTTTAAAACAAATAAACTCGGACCCATCTCGGGTCTCGGGGACCCACATCGTATTGATACAGAGATATTTAAAAATAAATTGCTTATCACAATAAAACCAAATTTTAGCAGAGTACGTAAGATATCTTTGATAACGTGATTCGGATCAGTAAATTACAAAGTTATTTAAGATGATACAATACAAAAATCTCAGTTAATAATAACTGCAATTAAAAATAATAAAAACGGTTTGAGTTATGTTTTTTAATCTACTGCTTTTTATACTTGGTATATACTTAACAATTTGGATTTGAATGGAACGTTTATGGTAAGAAAATAATTATTGGAAAGAAATTATTTGGTTATATTTTTTTCCATACAAATCAAATTTGAACTTGACCAGCGCTTATCCGTGTTTATTATTTCTAGCACAATATATCAAATTGCGATAAAATATTGTTATCACTCGCCATAGCCAAAATATTATATTCAATTAACAGTAAAACAGTAAAATAACAATTAGTATTATAATAAATAAAAAAAAGAAAAACATATTTCATTAGGATGGATATAATTTAGGGTTGTCACTGTCCATTACATATTTGGCGTTTAAATTATATCTCAGTTTTCAAACTTCAAATACACACAAACTTCCTATTTCGATCAGTTGTTTCATAGAACAAATAGTAGCTCGGTATAATGTAAAGCCCAAAATAATGCCCTCAATACAATTCCTACTGTATATTTTAATCTGTGGCTCTTGGTATGCCTCGCGCTTCTTTTGGAAATGTTCCTGAAATGAAATCATCCCAATTCCTCCAACTCTCTGAATCCCGGCGATGGAAAGATATACATACCTTAATGATTCAATTGGATTTGTTTGTTTGTTTACAAAAATAACAAATTTTATGGCTTGGTTAGTTATTTTGGTTTACATAATTAAAACAAACGTTTCATTGAGTTTAAAAAGTTAACTTTTTAAAAGTGGCTGAAATAGATCAGCGTTGTTTTAATTACTCTTTTTCGTAATCATTACCAATGTTGCAAAAAATTATAATAATATTTACAAAAATCAATGTAAAACGCGCTTAAATCATAAGCTCCTAGATTTGGTCATGCTAATCTACTTTATAAATGTTCTTAATCTTTGATAATGAATTCGATTGATTGTGTATTATTTCACTTTTGTTTACTTACATTTAATTGATGAGAACCTTCAATTAATATTTAATAGTTACTAATATTTATTTACATTAAAAATAATTAATAAAAACCTCAGCAACAAATAAATTGAATACTTCATCTTTTTCAGAATTTATTTTGTGATATGTGCGTGAGTAGAATGTATTGTGATCAAGTACAAGTAGTACTACTATCTTTATATTTTATAAGTAATATAATTAAACACAGCAAAACTTTGCAAGTTGACACATATTAATATTTATTTCTGGTATATTGTGACGAGTTAACCTGAACGACGGTGAGTGCTGTCGTCGTATTCGGAAATTGCACATTTTGATTTAATGATTTTTTTGTTTCGAAACGCAACTATTGAAGTATTTAATCAATTTACAACAATTAGAACTAACATACACATAACAATTAGAACGAACATGATACTAATTTATTATTCGCTTGTTCGAGCATTTTATAAATTTTCTAAGTTTTACACTTTGCGGTTAGTTTATGAAAATTGTAAGTATTTCTTTATTGTATTAATAATTCGTGTTTACACTATTATTAATCAAATAAATGAGGCTATAAACTTGTTTTTTTTATGGAATAAAAATAATATCAAAATTTATTCCAAAAAATGGTATTAAATAATTTTTTACGACGAATTATTTCGTCATAGCAATTACTTTTAATGTAATCAAATATAATTATAAAGTTCACATGCGGCATTTTATTAACAGTTTTGGATTATCTCCCGACGTTTATTAATATTGCTGTTAAAAAACGGGCAAGATAGAGTGGTCTGATAAATATTATAAGACCATTATAAGTTTATTACAAATTTAAAAAACTTTGATTTATTATATAATAATATTTGAATAACTTCAATTATAACTAAATACAATGTTGTATTGTCTTGAATGAAAAAAGAACTATTAAATCTTTTTTAAATCTGAAAACAATAGACTATTTATTTAAGGCAATATTTCTGCAGAACCCTAAAAACGTAATTCGGCCATTGAGATGACGAATAATCGTCTCTGTATGAGAAATGCAACTGCAATGACGCTACAAAACACTATGACGAGATAAGCTGGAGCGTAGCGAACTTTATTGTATTAAAAGAATATTGTATATGGATATACCAGTTCTATGTCAGCTTTGTATATTAATGTATTTTGGAACAACAATTACTGTATTGTGATGCATAATGTTATGATATCTAATAATAACGGAGAACTTTATTCTCTTTTACCACAACTAAGACTTATAGATAGGTATTGTTTTATCTTTTACTTATTATTTAAATAAATAACAATAATAATTGACTAATCACTCTATCAATCAATTATTTAATTAAATAAGGCAAAGTTTTGAACTTATAATTAATTACTACCATATTGTATTAAGCAGGTTCGTTGCAAGTGAATTTACAGATTAATGCTATCATCTGTTACAACAACAACAACAACAACATAAATCTATAAAAACCATTATTTAAAATAAATTAAGTAACTAATTTAATATAAATATAATAATTTACAGTGACACTTTGTTCAGACACAATTGGATAGAAAATTTATGAAAACTTATTAATTAATTGATTGTATTATTATATATTAATTAATGTTCTCTAGTTTTACTGATATATCAAAGTTGTAATTAAAATAATGTTTAAAGATAAAAAATAACAACTTTGCTTAACATATAACATAAACAATATAATTAATGGCACAACACACAACAGTGCTAGAATGTAATTGATATAGAAATATTTGAACTGGTGTAAGCGCCAAGGTGTTGTTAATTCGACTATTAATCAAGTGACTGCGGTCGTCACGAGCACTCGTACTGCATTATAAATATGTTAGACTTTATATGAAATGTTATTCAATAATAAATTTAAGAAACTGTTTCATATATATGCATTGTGTATTCTTAACATCTAAAAGCTGAGTAGTAAATATGTTTAAAGACATGTTTTATGCGTCTACTGTATAAGGAATCATGTACAAGGAAATGCCTCAGTGAAACATTTCAAAATAAAACTCTAAGCTACACTTAATCATTATTACAACGGCGTTATTTAAGTATTATGTGGAGATAATTAATACTCGCATGCCGTAACAACGATTTTATATTAATCTCAAATTGTCGCCCTATTCTTAAAAAAATAATATTTTGTTATAATTTAGAATAAAAATATTTTATGTTTACATTTTAATTATTTCTTAATTAATTTATGTAATTGTTTTTCAATGAACAAAAATAAATCTTAGGTTAAAACGTGATCAAGATCTCATGGTCAATTATTGATAATTAAATATATTGTAATGTGTCTAAAAATACTTTTACTCAGTAAATAATAATTATAAATTACCACGCAACAAAAATGTTATAAATTAGATAAAATGTATTCCTTTGAATAAGTATGAAATAAAATCTAAACAATATTTTATCACCGCATCCATGGCTGAAACACGATAGCATTTTATCGTATTGTCCTCTCTATATACTAGGGGCACCAACATACCCTCAATTTCGACTCGCTGCGCTCGCGATGCCGTTTGCATATTGAGCGAAGCAAGTCCATTGTAATGACCCAGTGTAATGGGAAATGTCCCATTGACTTCAATGGAATATCAGTTGACGATTATTCCTCAACGACATGAAATTTTCATTTTTTTTTTAAACCATAAACCAACTAATGTCTGTGTCACTTAATATCTTTTTGATTGCAAAATTTCATAATTTTCCGTCAAGTTGTTTTCGAGACAAGGAATGTGAAAAAGTCTCCAGTAGAACGTTCAGCTCGCTTCGTTCAATTAAACAAAATACCGTCCCAAGTAACTAATATATCAATTCATAACACGAACCTCTGGATTTAAATTTTCGAGTTTAGATGAGACGCCGGCCCTTATGTTTTTTTACGCCACTTTAAATGCATTAAATATTTAATTAAATTTTCATAAGTTATATTTTATTCGAAGTAAAAAGTATGCCATACCATATCTCTGAGACAAAAAACAAAGCTGCTTAGATCTTTTCTATCCCTACTAATATTACAAATATTCTACTTTCACGTAAAATTGGATGAACCAATTTTATAGATTTTAGCTTAGGGACTTATAAATTGGACTTTAATGACAATCTTGTGATGAGAAAATAACACTTGAAGAAATTGAAGTGAAAGCAATTTATTACAGGGAATAAGATGACTTATTTTATTTTATTTTTTTGTTAGAGGAGGGCAAACGAGCAGGCGGGTTACCGATGATAAGTGATCACTGCCGCCCACGAACGCCTTTTTGCTAAACACGGGGAATCACAAAAGCGTTACCGGATTTGAAGTAGGGAGTAAACGCCTTTCTTGAAGGTTCCCATGTCGTATCAATCCAGAGATAAGGTCGAAGGAACTGTTTTCCACGTCGTAGTTATATGTGGAAGAAAGATCCTTGAAAAACACTAAATAGGGAACTGCCACTCATCCAAGTGGTAAGGATGGTATTGCAGCCGATGACGTGTTATCCATGATGAATGATGAATGAATGGTCAGGCATAGCAAGTCAGGTAGGTATCAAATTAAATAGCTCTACGAAATACTCCCCGTTGTAAATGCGGTACAAGACACCACGTTTCTTACAGTGCATCGAGTCCCAAACAATCTGAACGGCTCTCCGTTGTACGCCATTGAAAGGTAGAAGATATTGGAGTGATCCCGACCAGAGATGAGAATAGAACTTCATGTGTGGCCGGATTTGTGCCTTATAGAGTGCATTATTGGCCCGGCTTGGAATACTGCCTCGTTCTAATGATAACTCCTAATTTCATCGAGGTCAACTTGGCATTGCTATCTAGATAACCAAAAACAGACAGAGATGTCAAGGCCTAGTATTCTGATCCTGAGAGGAGTGCTCTTGAAAAGCGGCGTTAGGACAAAAAGCGTATTTTTAGTGGTAATAGCGCAAACTTGTGTTTTTTGGGGATTAAAATGAATGAGGTTCAGTTCTCCCCATCAATGGAATCATTGAAAGGGAAACAAATCGGCCCTCATGGTTAGTCGAGTATGCATCATAACCAGCTAGAACAGATCATTTGCAAGAGCTAAGTTAAACACTGATATCCTTGCATATTCTGCAGAGTAACTCTAGTCAATCAGTAATGTGTACATTGAAATGCCCGAGGACTATGACTTCGGCAGAGGGAGTCTGTAAGTCTGTTCGCCTGAACTTCACCCAAGAGTTGATCCGTTTCTGTATTACCACTATAAAAAAGCTTTACAAAAATGGTAATAAACCATTTAATAAAAACATTTGCGACATTAAAAATAGGTACAAAAAAAAAATCGTAGATAATTATAATAATGTGGGTTAATTGAAATGTTAGTTAATATCTCATTGAAAACATAAATAAGGATCCTAAAGTATAGTTGACAATAAAACTGAATTTTATTGACTTTTATTTAAAGTCTGTCATATTTCGGCAACAAATAAATATATTTATACGTGGAAATGGGAGACTATTTATTTGTTTTATTTGCGACCACAACTGGTCTGGCATTGAATATTGAATTTTGAGACCGCAATATTGAACGAAAGATAGTTCTGTCAATATATATGTTATATGGATAAAACAATACTTGTTATTATATATATTTTGTTGCTTTTTTAATAATATAACAGCAACAAATAATATGTAAACTTGTATTAAGTGTTGAATTAGGAATCATGTTAAAAAAAAAGCTTAAAAACACAGATAGTGTTTTAAAAAAAATGCTTGACTTGATTGGGTAATTTCAATGTGGGTGGATATGTGACTAGAGGGACGTCAAACAAAATATAGTTTATGTGAACAATGACACGAGGATAACAGAACTTAAAGTGTTCTGATGTATGGCAGACCCAGTTCTTGATTAACTAGATTTTGTAATAAGGGAACGTAATGATTTGATTGCTATAATACTATCATAACAGTAATAAACGATATTTTGACTCGTTCCTATAAAGGTTGGCACTTCACAATGTCAAAATTTTGTTAAATGTTCCTTAATCCATCAGAAAACAATACATAAATGGTACTTTATCATTATATGTATATATACAGTAAAACTTTCCGTATAACCTCAACTTTATGTACTTATTGAATCATGCAAATATTTGATGAAGTTTTAGTCTATGTCAAATGGTTCAAAGGTATAGTACCGCCAAATAATTTGGAAAACTGCTCTTCGATTTAAAAACTTTGTCGATTTTCAGTTTCTACGATAATGAGTACGCTTATTCAATTCGGAGCTTTTTTGAGAACAATTAAAATGTTTTCTGATCTTGCTTTAGATGCTAGTTGAGAGGCAATTTATATATTCTGTCACTCGATAACATTTCGTCTTGTCAATAGTATAGAATTATTGTAACTTTATTAATATAAACAACTATTAATTGGAAACGTTTACTTAAATATCAAGATTAATTCAATACCATCGTTTACAAAATGAAACGTTTGCAATAACATTTTACTAAATATGTTTTATAGTACATAGAGTCAGTCATATAAATTATATTCTTTCTTTTCAGTCTTTTAGTTGAGAAACTTATTGCGGCTTTACGTTGTTTATAAAATATTCATGTTGTATATATTATACAGACTATAAAATATAAAATAACATTTTTTTTTTTTGGGTTGAAGTACATATAAATATAATCAATTACAAAAAAAGACCATACATTGCATATTTATACACTGAAATATTTAAACTAAATGTAGTTTTTAAAAAATAATGCCTAGTATTTTGTATAAGAATAAAGAATATTTTTTAATATATATTTTGAAGTCATAAATACTTTAAAAATAAAAAATATATCTATCCCTTAAATATTATTAATCCGACATATCTTTCAAATGATATATATAGAAGTACATATAAAAATAATGAATTACAAAAAAAGACCATACATTGCATATTTCTACACTAAAATATTTCAACTCAATGTGGTTTAAACCAATTGATATCACCTTTAGAACACGAGCGTAGATTATACAGCTGTTTAAGAAACTTGTGAGCTTTAATAACATCTATGTCTTGGAAAATGTTAATTAACAAGCAAATTGCAACGACTGAGGATCTGTGCGTCGCACTCTAGATAATCTTACATTAGAAAACTCATCAGAAATTCTCTTTAGCTAATCTTAAATCTTTGCACACTCACTATCGTTTTAACTTAAAATATATTAGCTACATTACTAAATAAGTACGGTTTTGTTGAGTGTTGATCTTAAAGAGAAGTCAATCTCGTTTGTATCTTTTTGAACCTCTTTCAGGACTCGATTTAGTTCGAATGTATTATTTGTAATTTTGTATATACGAGTATTACAATAAGTCTGATAAATACACACATTTTAATGCTGGAGCTTTTTTCTGATATCAGCAAACGAGAGCCATATAAATGGGGTAATCAACAGTTAATTAACATGCTTAAGAAACATGATGAACTATTTTATCATATTCATATCATTGAATTGGTAATATATTTGGCTTACAAGGTTTTTAAAATTTGCCGGTTAAGGCATCCGAAATCTTTCGTTAAAAAAATATTTTTTTATTACTTATATATCTATATATCTGACGCAGAAACGTTAATAATGTACACATTAGACTAGTGTATAATACATGTCGTAACACAACTATCAGATATTTTCATCATTAAAAAGAAAACAAAGAAACAATATTGTATAAAATTAATAACTAATTTCATAGATAATATATTAATTAAACAATAACTATAATAAAAATAAGAAATCACAAATAAAAAAGGAACAAATTTAAATTACACACATATAACAATTTAAATTATACAGATTATTGTAAAACTTTAGCTTGTACTATGAAACGATCTTATTTGCAAATTTCAAAGTTCTAGATCAACGGGAATTAGTAGCATATCAATGGCAATATCGATAAGGCCTTAGTAAATATAAATTAAATTAAATTAAATATATTTCGATAGATAATTAAGATAGACAAACGGATAAAAAATAATCCGTTCTGCTTTTTTTTCTTTTAGGTACGGTAAGGTAAGGCTTAGGTAAGGTACGGAAGCTTATTTGGTAAATTTACAAAGAAAATTACCAAGTTTTAGGATGTTTTTTATTGCTCGCAAGCAATTTTACCTCCTCGAAACATCGAAAAGGTACCTCAAAGAATCCTGTAAACCAGGCCCTAGCAATATATTGTTAAAGATTTAAAAAATAAAGCATACACCAAACGCTTTGTAATATACAAAGCTTATAAAACAATGGATTATATTGATGATGGGGAAGCTTGGCAATAATAATTTTGATAACAGTTCTGTATTTGTTATTTCAAAGGTGTTGTTCTCCTTTCCACTTAAGAAATAATTTTTTGCATCTCATTGTATCGAGTATATTTCCTTTGGTCATCTAAGTAGTTGGGCGTAATGAGCTTTCTACTCGTGTTGATATTTGCAATTAACACAGGCAAAGAGGTCGCGTTTAGAGTTTATACTTATATAAATATATACATTAATGAGGCTCCATAATATTCGATTCTTTCAAATTAAATTAATATTAGGGGCTTGAGCATATTTGATTTAAAAATTAATCTTTTTATAGGAAACTTAAGAACTTATCACAGTGATGAATAATTTAGTGAATTAAAATTGTATTTAAATCAAAATGTTTAAAGTGTGACCATTCCATTAATCCAATAAATATCACTCTCATGTTATGTCGTCATTGATCCTACCAAATGTAAATTTGTAAGACTGGAACAGGATCCGTGTTTAATTTGAATTTCAAATTGTAAAGGAAACGTACCGCTTTGGCAACAAAAAGGTAACATACATACAAAAAGTCTATTTCTTGTTTAAAATTCAGGAAGAACTTCACTTTTTAAATTTTATTTAAATTATAGATAAAATATATCTCTATCATCATTACAGTTACCTTAAAGTATTGTGAGCAACCTAAAGGTAGCCTTTAAATAATAAATGGTTTTATAACAATAGATAAAAATACGTAAAATATATTTTACAAATATGTATTTTTGTATGTTATCAATATTTTATACGTTTATAAACATTTTAATATAAAACGTGTGAGACCCGTTGAGAATATTATACGTAATGTTTGACAAACACCTTATATTCATTTCAAAAACATTTATTCACTTCATTTAAACAGTAGTGCAGACAATATATTTTAGTTGTAATAATTTTATTATTTTTAAACGTATATAGAGAACTCAGTAGCACCTCAGTTAAAATTTTAAAAATATTTCTATAGAATCTGTTTATAAACCTTACAAGAGTGTGAACCAATCATTGGTTGCCAGTTGAAAGTAACATTACAATGTGCCAGGGTAAATAAACTTGATTATGATTCTGGACTTGTCATACACTGATTAAACAAAAGCATGGGTACAATAAAAAGTAAACACCTACATCTACACTAGCTGCAAAGCATTCAAAACTTTGCATTGAAATTAAAGTTTTAAAATAAAAATCTAATTATAATGTATTATCTTATATATATGAGGTACATAGGAAGAGCATTACTTCACGTTGTGTTAAATCTACTTAACTTGGATAATTTATTTAAAAAACACCGAGACATTACATTTTTATTTATTTTACTTTATTATATAGATTTATATAACTTTTGTAGGAAATGTATTTTGATAGTTATGCAAAACGCAAAGAAAGAACTACTCCATTGCTTATTACAAATTATATAAAAACATCATATCTTACCCATATGTAATAAGAACGTCATAAATACGTTAATTCCGCGCGTGTGGTTTACGAGTTACCGCAAAATATCCGTCCTTTATTTGAATCGCAATGTTATCATTCAACACGATTGCCGGCTTCTAGGAACCTCAGTGATATAAGATTTTCAGACAGAGAGTGTGACAATATTGAACGAATAATAAAATAACTCAATTTTAGTTAAACAATTCTTAACTTATTTTTTTTATTATACTTTTTTAGTTGGAAGCTCGTGACATTTCATTATTTATTTACAAACTGGTTGGCAGTAAATTGCATTGCGGTCATAACATTGCTGTCCCAGTAATGACCACCGACGAATGTCCCAAGCCGGTGGTGCAACTCATGTGAAGAATTTAAATGTTATGTAAATGTTTTTACAAATATATTATCACCAAAGATACAAAAAAATATTTATGTCGTCTTCTTAGACATATAGTATATAACTTTAAAAGTTTGTATTAACAACGAAAATATATTGAGTAAGTATACTTAGATAATTCACTGAGCTTGTATAGGTTTTAATTGCCTATGGGAGTATTTTTTATCTTTTCTAAAAATATAAGATATATATATATATGTCAATAAATTGCAGAGTATGATAACTCTTAAAAATAAGACAATATCTATGAAAATAATATTCATACATATCATTATGACATGAAGACTTAACATATCATGTATATATAAAACAGGTTAGATAATACTGAAAGTATCTGTTGAGTTCACTCGCTGCGGTGGAAGAGCAGATGTCAGAACTTTGACATTTATGAAATTATAGGATTTTAAATGTTCCTCGTCTAACTGCGAAGGCTACAAGCGCAGTACCAATTTTAATAGTCTTCCTGTCAAAAAGATACATAAAGACCAGATTTTAGATTACAATTGTTACATTTTAGACACATTGTTATGTGTTAAATATTGAAAATCATTTTTCAAATAACATTTTCTTAAACATGTAACTAAGAATAATGTTTATAAAAAAACACATTTTAACAGTATTTAAGTTATTATAATTTTACTACGCATTTTTCAGAAGTAATATTTAAAATGAGCCACTAACCTACGAAGCTTTGGTAATTTGCTATAGCTGATTGAAGCTAACAACATTGCGGTTGAAGTAGTAACTTTGAATATTATTTCTTTACTTAACTTTGTAGATTAGTATATTATCATAAAAATATTATCAAAAAAACTTAATAATAAAAAGACGAGCAAATGTGTTATTTTATTTCACGAATTCCCGTTGACTCGTATATTTATTTATTCACTGCAGTCTCTTTATTACATTATAACTTCCTTCCTTTATCATTTAATGTGAATGGATTTATGATTTGAACGCTTTGCGCTCAGGTATCTATGTTCTACATTCGGAATGAGACGTAAACTACCCACGCATGAATCACTACATTGGTTTAATGTTTAAACTCTTGTCTTTAGAGGTAGGAATCAGAGTTTGGCAAATTGACAAAATTTTCAATGCCAAATGGGACACCAATAAATTACTAAGCCACCTTTGACTAAAGAAAGAAAATTGGCTTGTATCTGTTTGATTATAATCCCACTCCCACAGTGACTCCCACGAAGGGGAGCCATCACAAAATCTAACTTGTAGACTAATAGTATATTGAGAATAAAATTACATATGTTGGGTAGGTCCTAGCAGCCTGGATCTTTTATCTTACCAAACCAGCCAAACCAGCTTCACAGGTCTTCTTCTACAGAGTAGCCTTTATATCATAGTTGCCGAGACCCAGAATCGAGCTTATGAGGTTTGAAATACACATTGCGAAATTGACGACTATACTTTGTAACTAGCTCTGACTTTTAAAAATGAGTATCTTGTCTGAAATAAATTTTAAAGTACGTGCAAGACACACAGTTCTTTTAGTTCCTTTTCGTGATATATTTGATTGAAGTTTGGAAATCATTTCGATTAATCGTTTGATTGTTCTACATGCACCAAAGTTTACAAAATAACTTATAAAATAACGATATGTGCGGAATTTATACACAAAAATTATGATAAAATAAAAAATAATAAATTAATATACGAGTATTTTTATTTCTTTTAACGATTTTGACAACGTAATCCTTACAATAAATATATCGGCAATACTACTATTTTAGAAAATTCCTACCATAAGCTAACTATAACTATAACTATATATGTATTACAATAGATGAGAAGTAACTCTATTAGATAAACAAATAAAATAACTTACCTTTTTGTCATTGCCGTTCCTAACACAGACAATACAACAATAACAGAAAAAGTCGATGAATATAAAAACATGAAAGAAGAAATAAGTATATGCAAAAAATAAAAATCTACATAGTCCCGATAGTCTTATACACTACTGACATGAATCAAAAATACCCCCAGCATGGTCAAAAAATTTTAAGAAGAGATATAGAAGAGAACATATACATTTGTAGAATAAATAGAGATTTTTAGCAAATTAAGAAATCGAAATCGGTTCCCATAATATTTTCCCTCAAAATGATAACACATACCTATAACATTTATCTTCTTAAAATACTGTCCACATATTTACAGAATTCACGTGACATCATATCTATTTGATATAGTTATTACCAGCTAAAAAAGCCGAGACTACTAAAATATTAAATATTTATATTTATATTTCAGTTTAATGTCCATAAACAATAATAAAATATCTTTGGTAAGGTAATATCAATGGTCTTTAGGTATTATGTTACGTTAGTGTTGATAGTCGGGGTGTTATTACAATTTGTAATTGCTACTCACTATTTAAACGTTGGACCATTTATTTTCATACCAATATTTTTAGAATACTGTTAGTACTGTAACGTAATTGTTGTAAAAGTGAAGTTGCTCTCTTCTTTATATTAGGAATTCCTCTTTATATAAGGAAAAAATATATATACAACATATATCTGGCACTACAATTTCGCGGTAATCCCAACAATATTCTGAAGTATTGGTATATTGCAATATTAGCCTTTTAGTGGCTTTGTAGAACAGGTCACCCGCAAACCACTTCAGTAAAATGACTGACTTCAGTAAAAGAAATGCTTTGAAAAGCGTAACTTTGTCAGTCTCCGTACATCGAATAAATCTGTGGACGATCATATTACTCCTTACCGCTAAATATACTTACATACTTAAAGATAGAACGTTTCTTTATCCTTTTGATAAAAAGTAATATTGTGTGCTAACAATTTGAAGAAAAAGTATTTGACTGCAATCTTCTTGTACTGACAAACAGGGGGACTGTATATGTATATATCTTCACTTGTCCATTGTCAGTGGCTCCTAGGAGTTTAATTTAAAATATGAATGTTAAGGATATTATTCAATAAAAGTATTTCAGTTTTTTTTTGTTTTACCTCAAGTGACCTACCGCTGTGTCCCCATCCAAGCACGTTGCTCCGGCGTTCTGCCGTCGGAGGACGTTAGTGTCAAATTCTAACCCACATCCAACCCTCGCTTCCCACCTAACGGCGTCCTGAGCCGTGGTCCGAGCCTCACAGGAGGCGCCCTCAGGACGCGCGTTCCCCTGGGGCCCTTCAGGCCCCCCTTTTCAAGGGCGGGTCTCTGCACCCGTCCATTACACCGGTGACGCTGTCATGGCCAGTAGGGCTAACAGCAGAGACAAACAAAAAAAAAAAAAAAAAAAAACCGCTGTGTAGCTAGCACATTATCTATTGTATTCCAATAAATTTAAGTGTTAATAAATTGAGTCTTAAATATTAAATTGGATATTTTCTTTTTAATAACTTTAAAAGATAATTACTTCTTAGATGTAAGAACTGGCGCGTTTTGTACTTAGATCGAGATAAAGTTTTTAATAACCTTATAAACAAATTACAATAAAAGTATGCAAATATTCTTGTTGTTCATAACGTGGCAGTATCACGTTCAATCATAAATGTTAACATCGCTCAAATATTATTACAAGAATTCTAAAATTCTCCCGAAGGTTTACTGAATACTGAATAAATCTTGCTGGGTGTCTAAACAATGATGCGTGTGAAATAAATCGTCGGGTTGGAACCCTTCTAAATTCTATAACTAAAATTCAGACTCCACGAAATTGTATTGAATTGTGGAAACTCTACGATAGTTATTGGGAGATCCGGTGGATTAAACAGACGGTATCCGTTATTGACCGTCCTTATTCGGAATGGTCACATAGCCTATTTCATATAATGATTACATAAGTACGGAAAATTCAAAAAGTTTTTGGTTATGTTAGTTAAAAAAACCCCTGAAATTAGTAAAAGTATAGATCACCTTTTCGGTTGACGTTTGTGAGGCATCCATTTATGGATTGCTTATACTTTCTGAGGTTTATTTCTTCTTGTCTTCTTAAAAATCTTGAGTGTACACATACTCGTAAGAAAACCATTTATAATATACTGATATGGATCATCATTGAACTGACAGTTAACATATAATTTGCTTGGATTTAGAACTTTAAATCTGTTTCTTTAGTATCTCAACAATTAGTCTTTTAGTTAACAGTTTCGATGTCTCAGACAAAACTTATAGTTCTTTAACTGTGCCACAACTCTACAAACTTGAATAGGAGATATAGCAAAGTAAAAGACAACTAGGAACAAAATAAAACATAAACAACGACCTAAGTAAACCATGAAATAAAACGATGTACGAAATAATAGCGGAAGTGCTCTCCGTACCCTCCAAATGGGAGAATTCACATCCGCCGATATTCCGGAAGTTTGCGAAACCGCCACAACCGCGAGCCACCTCCGGTTATTAGGTTGGGAATAAGTGGATGGAAATTTAATTTATATTAATAATATAGATATTACGATTTCTTAAAGCTGTATGTATGGTTTGTAGCATCTTATGATGATTATAGTGATGATGGTATGATGCTAATGAGAAAGGCACTTTTGCTAGTCTAGTTGTTAATTGTAAATAAAATAACATCCAAATGAACACTGAGGATAAAACCTGAGTAGTTTTGAAAATATGATAAACAAATTTTTTCCATTTTCCTTAACTAAGAAATTCAGGTTATTAGTAGTTTT
Source organism: Melinaea menophilus ssp. n. AW-2005 (assembly GCA_918358695.1). Classification (NCBI taxonomy): domain Eukaryota; kingdom Metazoa; phylum Arthropoda; class Insecta; order Lepidoptera; family Nymphalidae; genus Melinaea; species Melinaea menophilus. The sequence goes on along the minus strand of OU911046.1, from coordinate 3,089,983 downwards.
TACTTCATTTAACTTAGTGAATTAACATTAACAGCCAAAAGAACAAGGAAATATAAAAAAATAAGTATTTTTTTTTACTTAAGTAGGGTTTTTTAAAAATTGCCATTAAAATATTTTTTTTAGTAAATTTAGTTTATAATAACCTTTACGTATTAAATAGCGTGCGTAAAATAGTTAGAACTAAGTGGAACTCACTCACGAGGACACTGACCTTTGCTAATAACACGCCGCATGAATAATGGCTCATTATGATTATATATCCTGTGTGCTTTTTATTATCTTCATACTATGTTTTTGATATATAAACTGGATTTTCACGACTACATTAAACACGGCTAAGCTAAAACAATGGAAATATTGAGTATACTTTTACACTGAGATGTAATTGAAAAGTTATTTAATTTCCAGATCAATACCATTCAACTCAATAATTAAACTTTATACATTGTAGTATAAAGTATAAAGTCTCAAAAATAACACTCATTTTTGAGACTTTGTTTTAATGAGATAGCGGATCTTTATTGAGTATAAATTAAAAGCTCAAATATTTTTTTTATAACAAACAATATACACTACCGACACATATATATCAAGTTTATAATCGTGCTTGTTTCCTCATAACATATATCATTATTCTGCGTCTGCGCGGTTGTTATCGCCGGAGGCAGTACCGATAGCTGCGTGACCAATTTTTGCTTATAACTTTTAAACCATTGCATAATTAGTTAGCATTTACTTCTACAAATAAAAATATTTTAATAACAAGTATGATATCTGTACTCACATTTTGAAACTTGTAATCTCTCTCAATACAAGAACGGGATTCTCACGCGATATTACCTCTTGTAATACGGGTTGTATTACAATAAATCCACGCGATTTCATCCCATCGGTATTCATATGTAAGTAGACCTGGCTTTATTTGAAATAGATCGAATTAGAATTAATGTATATTAAACCCATAGAAATAGTATTAAAATATATATATTTTCTGTAAAATTATAACTATTTTTAAATTATTGGAATAAACATCCAAACATTTTAATTCATATTCTTATGGAAACTATTATATAAAAATAAATATATAAATGTATTTTCATTTATTTTATTTTCAAATATGAAAATTATCAACAACCATCGGCTAGTACCATATGATGTAAATACTGATGATTATGATAGGATTTACACTGAAATATTTCGTTCCTACAAAACATACAGGATTCGACATTTCTCTGGAACAAATATCATTTTTTTCTATAACATCACAAACATATTTTTATAATAACACGGAAAGTGCATCTTTTATTAGTCCAAAACTACAATTATTTACACAGACCTTCCATTCAGTTTCATTACAGCAAATGAACCGAAATCATTGTACCAAAGACAATTCTCGGAGTGTTCCAGCATAAATTTCCGTTCCTCAGGCACCGTCTTAGTTCCGGAGGAAAACAAAAGACTAAGCCGACATCTTGATTAAAAGAATATTCTAAGAATTAGTTATATAAGAACATATTTGACAGCTACATTGTTCCGGGAGACAGCTAGGTGTTACAGATTTATCTACATTTTATTAGTTTTATAATTAGGTGGCACACGAGCAGACAATTTTTCTAAATCTAAGTGAAATATTAGAAAATTAGCAGCCTGATGGTAAGAACAGGGGAATATCAAGAGTAGAAGAAGGTAAAAAGGAAATTTATAGCGAATAAAAAATATACCCACTTACCGAGCCTCACCTTCGCTTACTCACCTTTGCTGGTATAATAGCTACATTACTCTTTCTTCGGAAAGCGATTAACGAAACTACCACGGTTAACGAAACCCGCAGACGAGCTGCAGTAAATATTATATTTGACTCTGTAAAAATGTTGCTTCGATTATTATTAACCGTAACAACTGCACTTATTAATCAGTGTGAGATCATCTCCTATCAACTATCAAATACCTTATTCGCTATATTATCCATTTGTCAGGCATTTTATATCTGATATATCCCTATTTATTTATTTTATTAAAATTCCTAATATTTTCATAATTTTTATAGAAGAAATATAAATATATCACGAAATGAGAAAAAAAATATTTGTACTTTATTTTGACTGATTGTTCTTAAAGTAATAAACTATTACACACTGGCTGGTTAAAGTCATTTAGGTAATTCCTGTGGCCTTTTCAACGAAACATTATGGCTTATCAAATATGGCTGCCGAAACCACGTGACTTCCGGTTCTTTTCTACCAAATTCATAAAACCATTTCAGCATCGTGAACTCTATTAAACTCATTAATGCCTATAATGAAAGTTATTAAAGTCTACTTTCAATACCTTATTTTAAAACTTTATAAATCGAGTAAAATTTAATACGGTGGACAAAACCACGTGACAAGTGTAACTATTTAAAAAATCAACCGATTTTCATGAGGTTTGGTATAAGGGGTTTTTCGAAATTACTGGATCACAAATTTAGAGTTGGATTTGCGGTAAGCAAGATAACGAAATTCAAACTAAAAATTAAGTTCTCAGATACGTATAAAATAACAATAGATATAAGTATAACACAAGCATTTTTAATTTATATCTTGCGTACAGTCATAATAAAAGAGGGTTATTACATAAATCCTTCCACTTATTGACTACGATATGTATGCTGCTCTAACATCTCTGAATCCAATTTAGATAAATTGGATCGTTTTCTTAATAGTTCCATTCGTTTTATTTTGAATCTCCGAAAATATAATCACATCTCTCAGTACCGTACAAGTATTTAAAAAACGTATCCGTAAATATCTACACCAGAAAATGACATCATAGTTCTTATATCTTTTCGTAAATATTTTTGCGTAGTGATATTTATCTCTCGGCAGAACATTATTATCCTTATTTTTAGATATACATCATTGTCTTACTATCACCTATATATACATCATTGTCTTACTATCACCTATATATATATATATGTAATATATTTATATAGTATGTATAATAAAATTATTTGTACTACATATATATGTATCCATATTATATTAAATTTTATTTAAATAAGTTGTATGTATTTTATTTCTTGCTTTTCTATTGTACCCCTCGTTTGAGTTTTTCTGCGTTTTTATTTTTTGCGTTTGGCTGGTAGAGAATGCGTTAGTATTAAGTCCGCCACTTCGTATATTTTTTTTGTACAATAAAGATTTTGAAATAAATAATAAACAAATAAAAAATCTATCTGAATCTATAATAAAACAGAATTAATATATGTTTCGTCTTCGCTGTACTCTAGAAGCAGAAAGCAAATCCATTTGGGTAGATAAAAGAAATGTTATCACGAGAAGGTCTATGAATAATACTTACGTCCGGTCCGTAATGTAAGCATTTTGTTTCATTGAACAAAACAGTCTTGACGTGGACCATTAACCACTCCGCCCATTCATTTGGTCCTCCATTCGCTGAGTCATTCGTTCGGCCGCTCGGTCTACGATCACCTGGGGACCTTGTTTCGTGTAATTTAAGTTGTCTTTTTTGTTTAATTTACTGTACTGGTTGAACGAACATGATAATGTTGAGCAGGGAAATAATTGGATAAAATTACCATTTTTTTATAAATTAAAATATCCATACAATGTAGATGGTTTGTGGGTAAAGTGTTATTTATTAAAAAAAAAAAAAGTACACTCAAAGAATAATCATTATATAATTTAATTTTCCTCAGCTGACAACGATCTTAACCGCAATCTATTTTACATTAAAATTAGATAACGTGTCTTAAATGGTACATGTAGAAAGTTTTGTAAAAATATTATTAAAATAATATTACATTTTTAAGTTTTTTTTTAAATTTGTTTTTCATTATTGTAATTTCGCAATAGCATATTAAGGGGAACAATCCTCCAACACTTTCTACTGCAATGAAAAGAAACAATATTATAGCCATAAATTTAGTACTTTGGCACCATCTCAATGAGATAATCCAAGTAATTGTACGATTACGATAACAGCTTCGAATAAATAATTATGGATATTGTTTAAGACAAATTAATAATGACTTAAAAAAACATTTTTAGAGCGTGATTTTGAACTAAAAATGTTTGCCATTCATGATAGTGTATAAATATACATATTCATCTATTTACACAGAGTAAATCATCGAAAGAAAAATAAGTTCTCTAACCATTGTTTTCAATATTTCAAAAGACGCTGAGATAATCAAAGTATACATTTTTCCAGATAGCGTCAGCAGTCCATTAAATTCAATTCTTTAATTTGGTGATCGCACCAACCAGGCTAATCAGTTAATTGCGTAATGTTACTTTTGTGAGGGTTACTCTTGAGACAAGTAATAGAGAGCAGATATCAATTTGAAGTTCAATCTGTCATTTAATACATTTTTACATTAAAACTTATGTAAGCAATTAAATATTTACGTTTTTTTATTCAATATCTCTGTTCTATGAATTATTAAGTAAATAACTAATTTTAAATACGTGACGAGGAATTATAATTTATTAAAATAAGTTTAGTTTTAATAGTAATTACCTATCAACATTGGTAATAAAATATGTTTAAAACAGATGGATAATGGCTTGGCTACCACACGGTCCAGAAAGACGCCTTAAAACAAACATAATAATAAAAAGCTTAATATAAGGGATTATTCTGTCAATGACAATTTGATCCATGTTATTATCTTCTTAATCCCTTTTATATCTTAACATAAGCCATTAGGGCCAAGATTATACAGTAATGATCTATGTATACTGAGATATTACTCATATTATAAATATCGAACAAAATTGTTGTTACCAAACAAGGCTTTCAGTACTAAATTATTTTTACGTACTCTTTTATGTTATATTAATGTTTCACTCAAACTATGTAATAAGAATAATTTTAGTAGGAACGTCTAACAATATTATTATTACAATATTATTATAACTAATTGAATAATCCATCTAATGAAATATAGAAGGAAGTACCTAAAGGCTTCTATTGAGCCAATTAAGATAATCTTAAGCGTCCCAATATATTAATAAACCCTTTGGTACCATCCGTCTATCTATTACTGATTACAAGTTTCACTTTCAAGATAATCTGGAGATCGATCATGAAGCCTTGCAGAAGTAATATAGACATTAACTTGAATACTCATAAAACTAAAACGTTTTCTGTAACTACAAAATATTTGTTTAATGATAAAAAAATAGGCAGATAATTTGAATTAATGGAGAAGTGTATCATAATAGAACATTTAACAAAAGATTTTGATGTTATTTATCATTACTATACTGAGAAGTGTTGTTTTGTTTTAATTGATAAGGTGAAATGAATTTTTATTTACAAAATATTATTAATATACTTTTTTCAACGACCTTTTTATTTTTAATATAAATTTGATTTACACACGTAACGTAAGGTTTCATAAAAAGCAATACTTGATTAGTGAATGGTACTATGAAGCTAAGGTAATAACGATGAAGACATAAATAACGCGTAAAACTTATTTATTCCTGCTAATTTGGCTTACAGGTCATTCATATGTCGTTAAGAAAGATCAAGAGGTAATATAAAAGCGAGTTAAGTCTGCCCCCGCATTTTGTTTTGATTTCACTTTTATTACTTAGTTTACTTGAACAAGATAAACTATTTGGTGAAGGACATAAAATTATGAAAAAAGATATCTTAGTTTAAGTTGTTACAAATGTTTTAAAAATATTTCCACGTGTGTTACATAGTTATATGTCCATCCAAAAAACAGTAAATGATAAATAAAACGATTAAATTGGTTTTCTTACCGTATATCTGCCAATGCGAAATTGTTTTAAAAGTTTATTTCTAGCTTCAGTAATTGTAAATTAACATTTATTAACAGAACCATCCAATTACTCATGATTTCCCAAATAACGCAGTATTTTCGAAGCATATCTTATTAGAAGGTTGTTGAAGATATTGACACCACAATAAATATTTCTGCTACTTCCCAAACACGGGTGACGATAACTCTTTCCGATTCGCTAATCGATAAACGGATCCATTCCATGTTAACATAGATACGCTGCCAGATGTAGATAGATACCATGCAGGAGGAAGCATTGGAAATTAAAAGATGCTCTTTATTAGAATTTCAAATAAATAGGTTAAGCATTGTTTTGGGTGAAATATTTCAAAACTTATCGCAAAATAGCAGAGAAATTGCTTTAGTTGTATTTACCCTTTTGTATTTCATCATTTGTAATTGTTTGAATATTTATCATATATTTATAAAAGAAGGAGTGCTACCTTCTTTAATGGACTATCTCGGTAGTTCACGATAATTGATATAGATTTCCACGATAATTAATCAAACTTCAAACGTCATACAGTTAATTCTTTATTAATTTAAGACAGTTCGTTAAATGCAATTCTACGAGAAATGTGCTCAACTCAAGCTCCTCCATCTGAATGTCAAGACAGCGATAGCCAGGTATCTCAATGTCTTGTTTGTATTGGGGTGATGGTTCTAGGAACTAGGAATACATGCAACAGGACTTTGTTGAGTTTCAAGAAACATTACGTTTGAGTTCGTGTTCATTGTCTTGTTCATTGCGCCTTTATTGCGCCGATATATTATTATGTTTTTGTATGAAATATTATTAAATAATGTAACATATTATATTTTTAAACGAATGCCATTAACCAACTAACAGGCTTATGAATTTTGACCTCAACATAAGTCGAGAAAATAGATGTGGTCAGCATAACCTGTGCTTTGTTTCTTTTTTATTTAGTAACTTCATACACAATGTACTAAATGTATTATAATTATTTTTAGAAGTATGATCATGTTATATGTGTTGTTACTGTTAATATTTAGATAAACATTTATTTTATTTTCTAGGCTTATTAAGTATATTTATACTTATAATAGACCAGCAGATTATACACTTAAATGGTCATGAACATTCGGCAATAAAGGTAGTTGAAGTCCATTGTTACCCTAAAATTATTTCAGTGTTGAATGAAAAATCTTCTGCAATAAAGTCGATAATTTTAAAGTGACTTTATCAACGCACCGTTTAACATTAGAATTTACGACCTAAAATTTTCTAACATCCGCAGGATATAAACTTTTAAAACTCGTGCCATTGCTCAGGGTGTCACCAACTCCTGTTATCAGTAGTCATACAGTCGGTCGGAGTTATAAGTTTTTGTACTAACTACTTTGAAAACTTCTTACTTAATGGGGTTAAGAATATATTGTGTAAGTTTGGAATTTTTCTGATTTTCTGACATAGTGAAGGGAAAATCGAAGTATTTTGTGTGAGATAAATTGGTTGTATATTTTTAGAAAAATGTTTGATAACTAGTCATTTTTAAGACACTGTGTAGATCGGTAATAATATATCTTTAGACAAGCAATTCATAGAATAGAAGATTAATAGAGTAAGAAAACAAGAATAGTCTTTGGGTTTAAAAAATTAAAAGATCGCAGTGTACCCGTATTTTAGCATACTTTCGCGGCATTACGCCCAGCGACTGCGACATGCAGGAAATAATGATCCTGGAAAGTTAGCTTTACCGAGTCATTAATTTCCGTTCAGTTAAAATGCAGATTAACATTTAACGTGTCTAAACACGTCTCATCACATATTAACAAATGGATCATTATTTATTGTGAGACGAACGCTTGCAGCTATTTTTGTGTCACACCAAATATAGTAATTCTTTTTTGGGTAGACCTCGAAGAATTCGGTCTGCCCATTCATTTGTACCCGACTTTCAAATTTTTGAAAAATTTCTTCACAGGAGGTCTTCTTATGACCCCCTGAGTCCGAAATGACCATTGGTCAAAATGTTTATATATATATATTTTTAGGAATCAGAAGTGGTTTAAGATAATTTAAAAAAAGAAATACTGCCATTACCTACAACTATTTATTTTAACAAATATTCACAATCAAATATTTGATCTAATGATTAACACATTGTCTAACAATTAACAAAAATAATTAAAATAATGGACAAAAATGATATTCAGTAATCCCTAACGCAATACGTCTGTTCGACCCAAAGTCTCAAAAAAGCCTGTGCGTGCGCGCCGTACGCTTCGCTTTGTATATTTGATGGAGGGGGTGTTGCTAACGGCGTCTTGTAGCAGCTAACACGGCCTCTCCTGATATCCTGTCGTCCCCGACAGGCCCGTCATCTTCGGAGTCGGAAAACAGTCTAGGCAGACCAGATAGACACGAAGGGCCCGGCGTTGGGTCTGGTCTCGAGGGCTCCTCGTCATTAGTCATATCTAAATTCAAAATGTACACAACTAGTGTTAATAGTAATCACCTAAACCAACCGTTTAGGTCAGGCACAGTTAAGAGTGTTAGTTTTGTTAATTCTAAATAGGGTAAGGAGAGTTCATCATGCACATATTCACATAGGTACAAAAGTAAGGTTATGATACACTGGGCACTTATGTTTACCCAGCAGTTCTCAGTACTGGCCGATACTGAAAATCTACACCACACAAGGTATCCAATACAACATGGATACATAACAGGGTATTCAATACAACATGAATACATAACAGGGTATTCAATACAACATGAATACATAAACAGGGTATCTCCAATACAACATGGAAGACACATAGGGTATCCAACACAACATGGATACATAAGGTATTCAATACAACATGAATACATAACAGGGTATTCAATACAACATGAATACATAAACAGGGTATCTCCAATACAACATGGAAGACACATAGGGTATCCAACACAACATGGATACATAAGGTATTAAATACAACATGAATACATAAACAGGGTATCTCCAATACAACATGGAAGACACATAGGGTATCCAACACAACATGGATACATAAGGTATTCAATACAACATGAATACATAAACAGGGTATCTCCAATACAACATGGAAGACACATAAGGTATCCAACACAACATGGATACATAAGGTATTCAATACAACATGAATACATAAACAGGGTATCTCCAATACAACATGGAAGACACATAAGGTATCCAACACAACATGGATACATAAGGTATTCAATACAACATGAATACATAAACAGGGTATCTCCAATACAACATGGAAGATACATAAGGTATCCAACACAACATGGATACATAAGGTATTCAATACAACATGAATACATAAACAGGGTATCTCCAATACAACATGGAAGACACATAGGGTATCCAACACAACATGGATACATAAGGTATTCAATACAACATGAATACATAAGCAGGGTATCTTCTTTAAAAGATAAATAACATAAGTGCCTTCGAAAAATGCAGCGCAGGTGTCAGGGGTCCATTCTTCTTTCCATGGGACCAGAAATTGGGCAGCTGCATATGTAGTCTTCCAATAGGCCCCAGCGAGTAATTTCAACTCGTATCTATGGTTTGGAAGAGTATTGATGACTTTATAAGGACCTCGCATACCAGCATCTAGTTTTCCTTGAGAGTGCGAGTACTTTATAACGAATTCCCTTCTGGAATACACGAGGGGAGCTACGTTCTCTGTTAACGGTAGCATCCTGCTGTAGCCGATTTCTCGATAACAGTTCGGCCGTCCTTTGTCTCAAGATTTCCTGCCTGGACTCACGATTTGGAGACTCTGAAGTAGTGGAAATGTCGCGTACTAACGTTCGGATCGCAGGAGTGGCGCTCTCATGACCAATCAGGAGATTTAAGGCAGAGGTCTGTGTTGTCTTCTGTTTTGTCAAGTTCAGAATGAGTTGCAACTGCCACAACTCATCAGCCCACTCAGTTTTCCGATGATTAGCTACAATGCGAAGCATGTTGAGTACCGTGCGAATGTAACGTTCAACTTGTCCATTGGCATGACGCATTTCTGGTGTAACATGATGAAGTTGTACACCCACCACCTGCATCCATGAAGTAAATCCTGTAAATATATCCACCACCTTGCCACACGCGGTAACAAATCTCTTTTATTCTGAGTAGCCTTAAGGGCATTACAATCCGTGATGACATCAAATTTTAAACCAATTAAATAGTGGCGGAAATGTTTAAGAACCTTAACTACAGCTAACGTTTCGAGCTCATAAGAATGGTAATTAGGTTCAGCTCCTTTCGTGACCTGGCTAAAATAGGCAAATATTATTGTTCCCAGGCTTACCAGATGGTTTGCTTACTGTCAGATCAGCCGCGGTGGTACTAGTCGTGACAGCGGCAGAAGCTTTTACCCTTTGAGGACAGTTGGCCTGTTTGTGGCCATGTCGGTTGCACAAAAAACATTTAACAGCTGAATTAGGATTTGAAAAAGAGTGTTTGTTACCTTGGTATCTATTGGAAGTAGTCGGTAAAGCTGAGCAATTCTGCGTTGAAGTTCCTGGAGCTTCAGGCTTCACAAACGTCGATAGGTAGTTCACTAGATCATTAGGAGAAAGATTCGCATTTGTTGTGGTAGCCTTAACCTGTGGGTCTTTGATACCACGTAACACTATTGCCGTAATAAGGTCCTCACTCAACCCCTTAACGATGCGTAGACGTAACAATGATCTACGTGCATATTCCGCATAAGTCCTAAACGTATTAGAGTTGGTAGACATAACTTCATACAGGATGTTAGCTACGTCTATCTTTTTGATGCAGAGGCACTTGAAGTCTTTCTTGAAGTTCGTCCAACCATAATTTGGCATCACCCTTCAGACACTTACCTATGCAAGCTAGGCACTCGTGATCCTCCCAACGATTAATTAACCTCGCCCTATCAACCTCATCAAACCATGACTCCACATCGTGAACGTTAGGATCGAAATTTGATACATAGTAGCTCTGTGTACTTCCGGTTTTTAGTGAATGGATACTATACTCACGATTACGACTGCGGCTCCGTTCCGTGTAGCGATTATGGCTATGATTGCGATGCGGGCTGCGGCTGCGGTCCTGTTCACGATCACGCGCATGGCAGCGACCACTGGTTCTGTTATGGCTACGACTGCGGGTACAATACCTTGTCCTAGGTGGAAGTGAGGGAGTACGACCTGAAGACGGCCCGCGGGAACGATTCGCTCACCTTTCTCGATACAACCTTCGATCTCCACGAGATTTGGATCGAGAGGGTCGATCCATGTTAAAATCTAGATGTAAAACAATCACAACGCCAAAGATGCCCTTTGAGACCTTGAGTTTCACTAGGATAACTAGTATTTTTCACTTTAAAACAATAATATTCACACTCGGAACGAAAAAGGTACAAAAACGAAGTAATTTAAAAAAGTAAATTATCAAAACACGGAGGTGTCAATAGTATGAAAAGTTTATAAAGCGATCTAGGCCTCAAAAGAAACACTTGTCAATAAAATAGGCTTATTAAAGACGTAACGTTAAAAAAAAAATTAAGCAATCATAACAAAATAAGATTAACTTTCATTTGTCACGCAACACGAAGATATCTTTTTATTTATAAAACAAATTTCAAATCGTCTCACAAGATGAAATAACGGTATTTAAAATTGACAATAGGACGAACGTTATTCAAAATAGACAATAGGACGTTACAATGTTAGCATAGCTCGTCTTTGTTTCAAAAGAATAATGAACACTTACCAAAGTGAAGGTGAAATTTGAACCTTACGAAAAGGGCTTACGATACACCACTATGGATATGAAAAAAAATTAACACAAAATGCAAACCGTGAGCAGTGTTCGAATCCCACTTCTGATTTTAGGAATCAGAAGTGGTTTAAGATAATTTAAAAAAAGAAATACTGCCATTACCTACAACTATTTATTTTAACAAATATTCACAATCAAATATTTGATCTAATGATTAACACATTGTCTAACAATTAACAAAAATAATTAAAATAATGGACAAAAATGATATTCAGTAATCCCTAACGCAATACGTCTGTTCGACCCAAAGTCTCAAAAAAGCCTGTGCGTGCGCGCCGTACGCTTCGCTTTGTATATTTGATGGAGGGGGTGTTGCTAACGGCGTCTTGTAGCAGCTAACAATATATATATATATATATGCGTGCGTGCGTCCAGATTCATTTTTGTCAGCACGATAGCGGCCGCAGTATCGCTCGGATCGCTTTTAAACTTTGCACAAAAATCAACCATCCAAAAATGAAGGTCAAGTTCGTTAACCAGAGAAATCCGGCCACAGGGAGCGCTAGGGTCTCACTTTTTCTGATTTCAGTTTTTCGACCATAACTTTTTCCCTATACAAAGAAGATCAATCGCGTTCATATCATATGATGTCTTTGATGAATATCTATAACTAATGTAGTTAAAGCGAAAACCTAACTTCAATAACTTAGGGGTGGGGGTAAAAAAAACGAAAATTTTTGGAAAAAAATTCATATCTTTTTTCTGGTAAACATTCTTACATCACAAGTATTTTTAATAGAAAGGTTATTTTTTACTCTAAATTTAAATATCAAAAGTTTTTCCGTAAAATGTACCGTTTCCGAGAAAAAAAATAAAAACCATTTTAGCTTGAAAATTTAAGGTAGGTAAAACCACGGCAACTTTTTTCTGGTAAACAGTCCCTCCTCGCAAATATTTTTAATAGAAAGGTTATTTTTTACTCTAAATTTAAGTACCAAAAATATTCCCAAAATAGATACCTTTTCCGAGAAAAAAAATTGAAACCGCTTTTTGCTTGAAAATTTTTGATGTAAATAACGGCATCATGTGTTATTCTTAGGTAGTGAGTTATATTTTAAACGAGTTACACACGAGGTCTACCCACGCGTGTCCCCCTGCGGGCACGGATTTTTTTATTTGGAAACTATTGCTACACTCTTTTGCTTTCCTTAAAAATAATTATTCTAAACAGATAAAAAGAAATAGAGATTGATATATGTCATTAGGATACTATTGACTTTTTTCGCAGGTTATTTTTGCAAATATCTATTTCTAGCTTTCTACTTGTAGCTTTAAAGGTAGTGAATAGATTTGAAATGATTTGATTATTTTGTAGCTAACCTATAATAAAATCAGTATTGTTTTTTAAATTCACGGTGTTACTTTAGACGTCGGTGTAACAGATTTTCAACAAAATTGATAATCAGAAGGCAAATTGTCTCTATTACAGTCAATGTCAATCTTTATTTATTAATATTCTCCACTACTATCAACGTCAAGATTATCTCTTGTTAGTACTTTCTAAGTAATTGTTACCTATCATATTAAATATATTATTATTCTTACTTTACGGGTCTTTTTAAAGTAGAAATTGGGAAAAACAAATATTTATTATATCCTTTTCATATAAATATTTGTTTTTCCCAATTACATAAACTAAAAATTTAAATAGAAGTTTATTTAATAAAAATGCTTCCTTTTATATTTTATTTAATTAATTAATATTAAAAAAATAATAATGCCGCATTATTATTTAAAAATGTTTATTAATATACGATAACAAAAAATTTATAGGGTTATTATAGGTATGAATGAACATAAATTTCATAAAACGTATAGATGCTCTTCACACTCAACAGGTTACCAAATGATTCAAACAAAAATAAATATGTTTTACTTAAAATACATTTTCAGAGGGCTTTGTAAAATGGTTAATGATCCTAACATTTCTTGTTCTAAAATGTGATTTGGCATTTATAAAGAACAAATAGTTGTTAATATTTATAACTTTAATATAAAATATTTTATGGTAGATCCTCCTCTTATAGTAAAAAAAATTAAGAACCTTAATATTTAAATACATTTTTATTCCATACCTTGTAATTAATTTCTGAACTGTCGGAGTGAACAGAGGTCCATGTCGCAGGTGGGTCACTCAAGATATTTATACAGTCAATATCGTTGTTGTATTATAATTAAACTATAGATCAGTGTTCGTATTCCTGTTCAAAAAATTGAAATTTTCAAAGAAATAAAAATTTCTTGATACAATAAGATATAATAAAACGACCAATCAGGCCAATCTTTGATTGGTACTTATTCAAGGGTAACAAATTTTGATTTGAAACGATTGAACATAAAAATCTCTTTATAATTTCTACATTACTCAAATTACTTATCTTTGCAAGTAGTATACAGCAGATAAAAAGACTTTCTTTTAGGATATCGTTATTTTTTTTAAAGTTAACAATATGCCGAATGTTAATTATGTTGCAATAAACCAAGCGTTGTTGCTTGCGGTCCAATAAGGGTACGAGTATTACAGATCAAAGAGATCAAATGAAAACGGAAAATTGTTAACTGACGCTATTCGCAACAAACAATGTTACATATTTTTAACTGACCAAAGAATTTTTAATTTGGCTTCAGTGAAACCTGATTAAGTCTTTTTGTGTTTGTTTTTATATTGGCTTGTTACTATTTTTGTTGTTTTATAATTTGTTTACTTTTGTGTCGGCAAAGTTTAGTAAAAAATATTAAATCAATTTATAACAATATGATCTTTATAAAATTTTATTCATGGGAAAAAATACGTAAGAACATTAAAATTGCAATAGGTTTTATTAAATATAGGTAAAATAAAAACTGCTATTTGTATTAACAGCACATTAAACAAAACTCATTTCACTAACTTTACAGAGCTTGAAGCCTCTTATCATATATATCCAATGGTTTGAGTGTATTACGAAGTTTTACTCGACTAGTTAATATGACGATGCCAATAGATCATACTTAAAATACTGGCATTTCTAAATAATAAATTGTATATTGTTCGTAAGTGGAAACTATGTTAATATGTAATTACCTCGTATATATTGACGACAATAATACAACAAATATTATCTCAGTGAACTAACAATTTTATACGAGTATGTTCGGGTATAAACGATAAATATAAAGCATTCCGGTCTAAAGCTAAACCAAACATTTATCATCGACCTTCTCATACAAGAAGTGAATTGGTTTAATTTCAGGAATTCGAGATCTGATAAGGGGAATTGCTCTCGATGCATCTGTCTATAGCTGAATGAAAAAGGTGCAGCCGCATTGCCTCTAAAACTGTTGGCGCTTTGCCGAAACGTAGTATGCAATGCTCAAGCAGATACTATTAGTTCTCGAATATTATATTTACTTATATACTTATCTGAATTATTGTATTTGGGATGAAAACAGAAGGGATATTAGATTTATTCAAATATTTTCGTAACAGTCTTAAATAATGGTTTATTGACATCTTAGAAATGTAAGGCTTATTTATTTTTATTAAAGACAGAATTATTCATATCATTTGTAGGACGATCGTCTCATTTTATTTATTTATTTAAATTCTTTATTGCACAACAAGGTACAAAGGGTGGGCTTAACGCTAAAGCATTTTCTACCAGCCAACCCAAGACGTGCAAGAAAATACTTAGGAAGGCGGAGTGCAAAAAAAAAAGAAAACTATACAAACTAGATATCGATATATAGATATAATATATAAACTGTATACATACATAAACATACATAAATACTAACATACATACATACAAAGCTACAAATATATAAATAAATAAGTTTTATACATATACTTAGATATACTCAGATGGGAAAATAAAAGATTATAAGCTGTTGAGGTAGAACTGTTTCACCTGTCTCTTGAAAGAGTTTCGTGAAGGTGCCTTACGAATGTTTTCAGGCAATTGGTTCCAGAGTCGGACAGCAACAACAGAGAAGGAGTCAGACATGAAACCAGTGTGATGAGTGGGAACAGTAAGGAGTTGGTTTTCACTCGAGCGCAGAGGCCTATCGTGGGCATGCGTACGAAGTAGGAATTTATTTTGAAGATATTTGGGATAAGAGGGATTGTAAAGGATAGAGTATAAGGTGCAAAGAATTCTCATGTACCTACGTTCGCGAATCGGTAGCCAGTTTAATTGAGAGCGATAACGCGAAACGTGGTCAAACTTTCGAAGGTTGAAAATAAATCTTATAGCAGTATTTAACATGCGATCAAGCTTGTTGAGCAATTCTTCGTTTAAATTCACGTAGCAAACATCACCGTAGTCAATTATCGGCAACAGTAGACTGTTAGCAAGCTGTATTTTAGTTTTAATTGGAAGAAAATGTTTGAGTCGCATTAGTGAATGTAAACTAGAATAAAATTTCCGAGACACTTCTTTTATTTGACAGCTCCAACCAAGACAACGATCCATCATTAGGCCAAGATTTTTAACGTGGTTACAAAACGGTATAGAAATATTGTTTAGTTTTAATTTAGAAGAACAGTCATTAATTTTGGCTAGTTGCTGTCGGCTACCAATTATAATCGCCTGACATTTGGAAGCGTTTATAGATGTGCCAAATCGATCGGCCCATGAAGATATGCGCATAAGGTCAGAATTAATAGAAGAAATAGTTTGATCGAAATTAGCAATAGTAGTGTGTTGATATAGCTGCAAGTCGTCAGCGTAAAGGTGGTAGTGTGAATGAATAAAGGAAGTAATAGAATTAATAAATGTCGAAAACAGCAAGGGAGATAATATTCCGCCTTGAGGAACGCCAGTAGTGATGTCACACCAGTCAGATTGCTTCTGTCCAAAGCGTACAGACTGCTTGCGCCCTCGAAGATAGGAAGAAAACCATTGTAGGGCAGAGTCTGAGATATTTGTTCGGGAGAGAAGAGCGAGGAGAAGATCATGGTCAACGGTATTGAAGGCGTTACTAAAGTCAATGAGAACTAATACAGTCACATGCTTATTATCCACGGCTTCGCGGATGTCTTCGGTAACTTTAAGTAGGGCAGTTGTCGTACTATGACCAGCTCTAAACCCTGATTGGTATGTATTAAAAATATCGTGTTTAGTGAAATGAGAGGAGATCTGGTGATAAACAATAGATTCGGCAACTTTGGAAAGGAATGGGAGTATAGAAATAGGGCGGAAATGAGAAGGCAGGTGAGGATTTGATGTTTTAGGAAGTGGAATGATAAATGCCTTACGCCAAGTATCGGGAAATGTGTTACAGGATATAGAAAAATTAATAATATGAGTAATTATGTCTAAAAGAGAATTTAAAATAAGAACTATCATGGGACGACTGATTTCGTCACATCCTATAGCTTTGGAGGAGATAGATAAAATTCTCCTTTTTACCTCAGATCTGTCTACAGGTGAAAGGTGAAACTTTTTTAAAGGGAAAATCGGCAAGCTGAATATATCGGCCAGGGTACGGGATTTAATCGAAAGGTCCAAATTGGAAGAAGAAGAAAAATGATCTTTTAAAGAATTGATGTCGATGTTGAGATTAGATTCGGTAGAGTTACGTTTGGCCAACCCCAACGACTTTAGAAAATTATATGTTGCCGAAGAAGATAGTGAACTAATACGATCAATGATATAATGGCGTTTTAAATTCCTACATAACCTGTTACACCGATTTCTTGCAGCTTTATATATGGACCAATTAACTTCGTTACGATTGTTTTTGTATTTACGAAAGGCTTTGTCCCTTTTTAATCTAGCTTTACGAAAGTCATCATTAAACCACTGAGTGCTGTGATGTTTTAATTTGACGTTATGTAAAGGTGCGTGTTTATCAAATAAATTAAAGACTTCCTTACAGAAATATTTCACCTTATCATCTACTGTCTCCAAAACCGTTAAATCAGTCCAGTTGATTTTTGAGGCATCCAACTCCAGTCTATTTAAATCAAGTCCAGTAAAATTTCTGATTAATAAGGTCTTGGGTTTGGGCTTGGGAACCTTGATCGAATAGGAGACAAAGATAAGGTCATGGAGTGAAAAACAAGGGGCAGGGAGTTGGCCAGATTTTGCAACAAGGTTACTATTGGAGACAATGACTAAATCTAAAAGAGTGCTAGTGGTACTTACGTGGTGAGTCGGTTCTGAAGGTAGTATTGTCAAGTTAACAGATTCCAGCAGCGAGCATAATTTGTGGGAGCGGGAGTCATTTTTCAGAATACAAGTGTTAAGATCGCCCATAATGATGACATGACTGTAAATAGATATTAAGTTTTCTAATGTTTCTTCCAAGGTGGTAAAATAATTAATATTAGGAGGACAGTATATCACGCCAAGAACAATTTTAATGCCAGCAACCACCTCAAGGAATATGAATTCAGGGGAGGAAGAGTAGAGGGAAGGGGACTGACAAATGATTTTGTAAGGAAAATGGTTATTGAGGTAAATGGCCACTCCACCTCCAATCTTTCCAGTGCGGTCATTTCTAATTAGTGTAAAACCGGGAATAGCAAAGCAAACCGATTGTAGTGATGGTTTAAGCCAGGTCTCAGAGATTAGTATGCAATGCAAGTTAGGGATATTAAAAGAGTCATACATTTCGTTAAAATGACAGGGAACGCTTTGGG
The DNA here is from genome assembly GCA_918358695.1 of Melinaea menophilus ssp. n. AW-2005. NCBI lineage: Eukaryota > Metazoa > Arthropoda > Insecta > Lepidoptera > Nymphalidae > Melinaea > Melinaea menophilus. Next base: position 3,071,715 of record OU911046.1, on the reverse strand, counting down.
CATTAATATGACATATGTTTAAGTTTTTTGGAAAGGGCGCCAATACGTTTGACAAAGACTCACCAAGCAACAAATCATTGGTTAAATCGTTGTCAGTTGTAGAAAAAAAAGAACTGTCACTGCAGGCCGAATGAAAAGATTCAAGACTGATATCCATGATAAAATAAAAAACAATGTATCATTCTATATTATTTAACAAGTCTTTGATAACTTATTTGTTTTTCGTTTCGTTGCGTCGATTATGTTTTGGAGGTAGAGAAGATTGCAATTAAAATCAATTTATCTTATAAAGTTATTTTAATGAGTTTCAATTAAAACTTTTAATTAATGAATACTAAAAAAGGTGATTTTAGGTCAGCGATAGACACAGGAATGCCTGTAGTGCCAGCAGTTTCTAGATCGTTTTCCACCGATCGCGGCAACGCGGGTGGTGTCGTCTTCGCTTACCATGAGGCACTACGTCAGTATTTAATATGCTGCACTTTTATTGTGGCAAATTGACTTTTGATTTCCGACCCAGTTTATACCCTATTTTGCCGTTTATGAACTAACTTCCAAAGTATTCTCATGCCAGTTTTACATCGATTTAATTTGAATATTTTTTATATATAAGTTGCAACGAGTTTTCTTAAAAGTATTTAATACGGTTTTTGCATTATTTTCTAGGCCTTTTACGAATAGCATACATTGAAATAAAAAAGTAACGTAACTTTCATACTTATTCTTGCTAAAGTAAGAATCTTAAAAGAATCGGTAATATCGCAAAATAGATTTATTTTTGATTTCCTCAAATCATATAATATAAAATTAATTGCGGTTTTCGGTATTGGTTGATGTTTATTTTCTAAAAAGGGCCTTAATTTTTGGAACCATGTCATTGTTTTTTAATCCATAAATATAAAATAAATACTTAACAAGAACATAAGGTTTTTCTGGCTTGAACAAGGCCAATTATATGATATTTTCAGTACAAAATCTTGATCAGTAACAGTAACATCTTAATCAGTAATTATAATATTCTTATTTTGAACGTATTATTACACACAATAAACATAATAAACACCAATGTAATTTACAATAAACAACCACTTAAAGCAATTCATAAAGACATGCCGATTCAGGCAGTACGAATTTTATCAATTACATTCCTTAGTCCCAGATTTCTCTTTTAGTGTGTTTATCATGAACCATTGCCAATAGTAAAGTCTGGTGAGTTATACGGCGCATATAACTTGTATAGTTTATACATGCCTCTGTTAACTCGAGTTCACTTTATCACTTTCAAATACACCAGTTGAGTGTCTTAGATATTATATGTTACAATATTTCTTTGAACATTGACGATGAACAATGATGATGATGAGTAAATTTAAATCCAGCCTGTAAAAAAAATATATATAAATAACAATCAGTTAACTCATTATGACTCATGTCACAACCCCAATAACACTATCAACAAGGGTGATAAAAGTCTAATTCTCTCTTATAACTTATTCATGGTCGGAGCGTTCATAAAACTAAATTAAACGTCAGAGTGAACATTAAACGTGTACGACATCATTAAAAATACACATGAGACTTAACGTTGGATAAACGAACTATTTTAAATGTGTCTTAATTATTGTGCAGGTACAATAACTACACAATTTTTTAGTTTTTAAATACGATTTTGAGGATTTTGAGGCTGATATCTGTGAGGGACTTTTAATATTTCTTTAATAGAGTAGAAGTTTAAGAAGTTAACTCAACTTAATATTTTATTATAATATAACTAATTCAAATAATTAATTTAAAATAATCGAAGTTCTATAACACACCCAATTTTTATAATCAAACGCACAATAAATTAAATTTTTACTAAACTTTATATTTATTTTTGAATAATTAAACAATTAATTTAAAGTCACAAAAAGTTTTAATCACTGTCCAACTCGAGCGCCAGTAAAAAGTGAAAAGTGAGTTCTCGGAGCAAGTTTTCCCCAATTTATACAAATCCCCAATAAAGTTGGGGACATCGACTCCGTATACAATTGTGAACTAAAAATATAAACAAGTGATATCTAAGATTAAAAACAAGTGCATTGGAATTATAAACAACTGACTATTGAAATACTTTGTGGTTAAAGTTCAAAAACCGTCAATGTCAGTGAACAAATTATTACAAGTGAAAAACAGTGAAGTGAAAATGGCCTCAAAACTGAATTATTAGTGAGATTTATTTATTAGTGAGATTGAGATTAAAAACAAATTTCATTTAATCAACGAAACAACGAAATAGAACTAGAGAGAAGGGTCAACATCAAACATCAACATCAACATCTGTAAAAATAATAAAACTTTTTTGTTTCTTACTGTCCATAAGAAAATATAGAACTAGTAACCATTCCTATTAATTTAAAATGTTATTACTGTTTAATTATAACCTTAACAAACAACCTCAGTTTTGAGTAGTGAGAAACTGTATGTAGCGGACTAATTCCTGAACATTGACTTGTCACAGAGTTTAGTTAATTAACGGATTTGGGACTTCGGACGGACTTTGGTTTTGGACGGAATTTGAAATTGGATTTTAATTCGTAATTTAATTTCACTATTACATTCATTGCAACTGTATAGAAGTCAATTAATTTTATTTTACACACTAAAAAGCGTCGTCTTAATTTTAGATTAAAAAAATGTTTAGCGGTTAGACAGAGAAGATTATACACTCAGTATACACATAGTAAATGATAATAAAAGCATTAATCATAATCGGTAATAATATCCTTTTTACCGAGAGAAGAACAACGGATTTCAAGTTTGAAATTTGGCGACTTTTTTTTGGAGTTATGCGTTTAATTAAGATCGAATTTTATGAAATTTCGAGGACGTTAATTAAAGAGAAACACATTTTGAAACTACAGCCATTATAGCTATAAAACTTGACCAGAATATTCTTTTCGACATGTAAAAAATTACCAAGAAGGATTTTTTAATTTGACCCACAAGTGTGGGGCAGTGTGGAGGTAATAAAAAAAAATTATTAAACGAATAATTTAATTTACGTAAAAGTTTTATAAAACAATAAAATTATCATAAGTGCAACAGATCAAAATATAACGTTTATGTATAATTATACTACCATAGCCATACCATACCATATTAATAGCTATTGTTTTAAATGCCCAGTGAAGCTGTTAGAACGACATTTCAAAAGTGACTGTTGAGTAATATATTTCTTTCTTTAATATTATTGATGCATGCATGATATTATTGCATTTACATTATTCCTACAAGAGGAGATGAAATTGGTTTTTTATCAAAACCGAACCAAAAAATAACAGAACGAAATTCCTACAAAATGAAAATAAGATAAAAGTACCGAGTTTACCGAGCACTTTGCATCAGAATTGTGTGTTTCACAATAGAAAGATTTTGTAAAAACTGAACAAATGGTAAAAAATTTTGTGTAATAAATTTACCAAGGAAAGGAAGTAGTAAATGGAGACTATAATGGCGTTACTTTAAAACAAAAAATATTTTTAGAAAATCTAGTAATTATGAAAATATTTGTTTCAATTGCACATGACTTTTTAAATTTTATGTACTGTGAGCAGATGAAATAAACGCAAGTAATTAAAGTAAGAGCTACTTTTATATAATATGTTCAATGACGTTACATAGGAATTTCAAATAATATAAAAGTCACAAATTTGGTTAATTTTCTGTTGACACCTAGATAAAGGGAAATAAATTATTTCCGATATTTTAATGCCGTTTAGAAATTGAAAGTTACCATTTTAAGTTTACTTTTAGTGCCTTGGGATATATAATGTAATATAATAGGTACATTTGTATTATCCTATTTTGGTGTTTACTAAATATTTAAATTATTATATTGGTATCATACCACTGAATATTATTTAGCTTTAGACTTGACTATAGTTGTGCTTTTAATAACGTTGGTCATAAGTTGTTGCCCGCCATCTTAAAATCCATTAAAGCAAGTACAAGAGCAGTGGGTAGTGTTCGTTCATATCTATGTGAGTGAAAACAATTAAACAGCAAATTTTCTTAAATGTAATGGTTATTAATTAAAAAAAAGATCTTATAAACGGTTTTTCCTTCAATAAAATCACATGATAGAAAGATTTCCTCTTGCTATACTTAGCACGTGAAGTTATTCAGTTATCATGTGTTGAAATATACGAGCACATATCTCACATTATAAGTTTTTCTTGTTGAAATATTTACATCTACAAATATTGTGTAAAAAACCGTGCTAGAAAAACTGAATGGGTTGAACTTTAAACAGTGTTGAAAAAAAATTAATAAGATGTAAAGTGGACTTTTAATCTTGACTAAAAGACCGTTCTATGCTTTTGATTAAAACCACAAGATACAAAAAATGATCATTATATCTCTTTTATCTCAACTTTTTATATACAAAAGAAGGCACAAGCCTACTTTGTAACCTCCTGTGTACACTGCGTTATCAGGCCTCGTCGCTTGAATGAGCACTTGAGATGAAGCCATAATCTCCCACCTCACATGACTTTACTACGTAATAGGTGCTAAGGTTATATACACAATTATTTCGATTTAATAATGAAAGAGAAAGTTAAAATATTAGTAATAAGTTGCTATTTGTTTTCAAAATTAATATTGGGAGTCCCCTGTTGTAGTTAAAACCTGCCAATAGTAGTGTTAGTAAGTTTCATAATCGTAGTGGGAGTGCGGCATGACTAAGAGGGTAATTTGCATGCAAATAGCGATATTACCCTGAAACTGAAAGTGAAATAAAAGTACAACTTCACTTTACTTAGATTTTGATATAAGACAAATCTGACTGTACAAAAAACATATAAGTATTTAAGACAGCACGTCTGGTTATTCTCTAGTATAAGAAGAGAAAATTTTACTTCATATTACGTTCTTATTGCAATTAAGAATCACTTTTAGATACTTCAAAATTGTATAATCAACATAAAAAATAGTAACTAAAAAGTAATTAATTTCATTTACACAAACATAACACAATATTATTGTAAAATAACTGAAATAAGCTAGAACTTTAAAATCCCTTTAGTTATTCTATATGGTTAAAAGATAATCTTCGCTCATTGGTCATATATTTTAACAATAAATTATTGCACTTGCAGATTTAAAATTTTACAAAATTTTAGGAGAATATTTTCTATTGATGATTCAATTACTAATTAGTTTTCCGAATTTTCCTTTACGTGTATTAAGAAAAAATCTTACTTGACAAATATTCTAGATTACAAAATTTTTGTGACATAAACAGCTTTTTCACAGCTTTATGGAGCAAATGACCTTAGTATATAGTTTTAATTTCAATTCAATATCAAAAACAAACAAAAAAATCATAAAACATTCTCCCTGAATATTGTGATTTATAACAAACATGCTATTAACATTAATTTTAAAAGTATAATAATTTCCATATAATAAGACATATGACATACAATACGGTACGGTATTGACTTGCTAGCTTTACTTGAATTCTAACTTGTTCTCACTTATCAATTAAGATTTTGACTCATTAGTCAATACTATAAAAAATCGGGGTTTTTTTGCCGATTCTTCACTTCTTCACTTACTACCTACTCTTTAACACCGTGCAACTAGATTCGAGGTTTATAAATGCATTGTGTATCTATTTGAAATAAAAAACTCTGATTTTGAAGTGTAGGTATTTTATGTTGTTACAAATATTAAACAAAATAATTCTTTTCTGGCTTTAAATATGCCTGCCGTACATAAAACTCTTCAAATGACAACAAATATAGTAAAATAAAATCCGTGCCCGCAGGGGGACACGCGTGGGTAGACCTCGTGTGAAACTCGTTTAAAATATAACTTACTTCCTAAGAATAACACATGATGCCGTTGTTTACATCAAAAATTTTCAAGCATAAAGCGGTTTTTATTTTTTTTTCTCGGAAAAGGTACAATGGTATTTAAATTTAGAGTAAAAATAACCTTTCTATTAAAAATATTTGCAAGGAGGGAATGTTTACCAGAAAAAAGTTGCCGTGGTTTTACCTACCTTAAATTTTCAAGCTAAAAGTGGTTTTTATTTTTTTTCTCGGGAACGGTACCTTTTACGGAAAAACTTTTAGTACCTAAATTTAGAGTAAAAATAACCTTTCTATTATAAATACTTGTGATGTAAGAATGTGTACCAGAAAAAAGTTATGAATTTTTTTCCAAAAATTTTCGGTTTTTTTACCCCCACCCCTTAGTTATTGAAGTTAGGTTTTCGGTTTATCTACATTAGTTATAGGTATTCATCAAAGACATCATATAATATGAACGCGATTGATTTACTTTGTATAGGAAAAAAGTTATGGTCGAAAAACTGAAATCAGAAAAAGTGAGGCCCTAACGCCCCCTGTGGCCGGATTTCGCTGGTTAACGAACTTGACCTTTATTTTTGGATGGTTGATGTTTGTGCAAAATTTGAAAGCGATCCAAGTGAAACTGCGGCCGCTATCGTGCTGACAAAAGTCGAATCTGGACGCACGCACGCATATATATATATATATATATATATATATATATATATATATATATATATATATATATATATATAAACTTTTTGACCAATGGTCATTTCGGACTCAGGGGGTCATAAGAAGACCTCCTGTGAAGAAATTTTTCCAAAATTCGAAAGTCGGGTACAAATGAATGGGTAGACCGAATTCTTCGAGGTCTACCCAAAATACAGACATATTCTCTTTTAAACTTGAAAAAGGATTTTCTGCGTCTCGTTAGATGTCTCTGTGTACTCAAGCAATGTAACACTAAATAAATACATATTATATATTATATAGTTTTGGAGAACGTTGAATCATTATAATAGAAAATATGACGATATTTATTTTCTCTGTAATACAACATCATTTATTAAAAGAATACATTAGGTTAAGTTTGTATTTTTTTTGTCTGTTATATTTATCAAAGGTTTGAAATTTTATTAAAATTTTACATATCATTAAAACCATTTTCTTTTATTGCAACTTTTATCCTTCTATTATCTGTCAGCATTAAAAAATCTTTATAAGATTTTGAATCTATAACTAGAAGAGGTGTACAATAAGGTTCATCTCCAGCAAACTATAAAAAGTAGGAGTATCTTATAATACTCCAATACTAATATCTACATCCTATATTAATATCTTAATATATAACCACAAAATAACAGTAAAACTGATTATATTTATATTGTAAACATATGAAATTAAAGAATGTAAACCATTTAGTTAATTAATAGTTTAAACACGTAACAAAATAAGTGCAATGCACTTCATTGTAAAGTTTCGCTTAGCAAATAAAGTATACAAATCACTAATGATTCCTCAATCAGTTCGTTTGTCCATCTGCCGCTCAACCGACACGAATTAGTGACAACGCTGCAGGAAGTTCGATCCTGTTAATGATCATGTACCCATTGTTAATATATATTGAGTATGTTTACGAAGTTCTAACTATAATTCACTTGTAATAGAGTATAAACTTCAATATGATTATACATTCATATGAAAAAAGCTGAGGAGAACTAATGGTTGTCGATATGCGAGAAAATGATAACGTGCCATGTTTTATGATTTTTACATTTCATTTTATTGCCTAAAATACTTTTTATCTTTTTTGGCGTTGTACTTCGATGTATTGCATTGATGTTTAGAAGTTTAATGATAAGAATAGATTGTATAAATAGTAAAATGATATAAATAAATATGAATTAAATTTATCTTTTGTCCTATTACGTTACTGGTAATTGTATGTTGATTTTGAGATATTAAGCAAAATCTGAATTGTAACAATTGTTTTTAATCAGAACTTACCTTGAAAATCTTAATTCATTACCAAAATCTATGTGCAGCGCAGCGCAGCGCTATGCATGCTATGCGCAATGTAAAAGTCGGCTAATAAAGGATTTTATAGACTTCGCCGTGTGGTGGCGGCGTAAGAATACCATTTCCACCACCCCTTCTCTTCTCGTGGGTGTCGTAAGAGGCGACAGAGAGAATATACCGGCTCAATTGCCGAGGGAGGAACGGGCAGCAGCGTTCCTTTTCATTTTATTACAGTCCATCTGTACTGCGCTCGCCAACCCGCCTGCCCAGCGTGGCGAGTACGGGCAATTCCCCTTAATGATAGGTCTACTAAAAACCAGGCCCCTAGTCCCCGGCAGCCCTGCTATTCCTGGCTCCGGTAGCAGTCATGGTAACGGCGGGGCAGGGGGTGCTAAGAATCCCCGGAAGAGATTCGGCTACCACATCAAACGGAAACTGGCCCTGGTAACACACAACATCCGCACTTTGAGGACAGACGAGAAGCTTGTGGAGCTGGAAGAAGAACTGAGTAAGTTGAACTGGGACATAATTGGGTTATCGGAAGTCCGAAGAGAGGGTGAGGACACCGTGACCTTGAGTTCCGGCAACTTATTCTTCTACCGGGAGGGTGAACACCAATCTCAGGGTGGTGTCGGATTCATCGTCCATAAGTCCCTTGTAAAGAACATAGCGACCATCGGAAGTGTGTCGAGTAGGGTGGCATACCTGATACTCAGAATATCTGAAAGATATTCGTTGAAGGTCATCCAGGTATACGCACCGACCTCGTCACACACTGATGATGAAGTTGAGGTTATGTATGAGGACGTAAGTAGAGCCATACATACCTCCAAAACTCACTTCACTGTTGTTATGGGGGACTTTAATGCAAAACTCGGCAATAGAAGCGATTCAGAGATGAGAGTGGGGCAATTTGGATATGGACAAAGGAACCCAAGGGGCCAGAGGCTGGCCGAATTTCTGGAAAAGGAGGGACTCTTTATGATGAACTCCTTTTTCCAGAAGCCACCTCAGAGGAAGTGGACCTGGATGAGCCCCGACGGTGTGGTCAAAAATGAGATAGACTTCATCTTGACCAACAAGAGACACGTCTTCAATGATGTCTCCGTGATTCACAGGGTGAAAACCGGCAGTGATCACCGAATGGTAAGAGGCGTATTGAAGATCGACGTCAAGCTCGAAAGGGCTAAACTGATGAAGTCTACGCTCCGACCATCTAATGCTCATATCCAAAACCCCGAAAGCTTTCAACTCGAATTGCAGAATCGCTTCAGTTGCTTAGAAGATTGCGTTACAGTGGACGATGTAAACAACAGGTTTGTAGAAACTGTCCATGAAGTGGGGTCAAAGTTCTTTACACCACTTCGTAAAGGTAGACCTCAAAAACTTTCCACCCATACTCTCGAACTCATGGCAGGTCGACGCTCAATGGTGTTGCAGACATCCTATGACGCAGAGTCATATAGGCAGCTCAATAGAAAGATAAAAACTTCCTTGCGATACGACATCCGTGCTTTTAACACTAAATGTATTGAAGACACGATCGAGCGAAACCAAGGCTCCAAAGTATTCGCTAGGAATGTTTCTATTGGGCAAAGCCGGCTGACAAAGCTGAAGACGGAGGACGGCAATATAGCGTTGACTAAGGCCGACGTTCTGAGGGAGGTGGAAAGTTTCTATGGACAGTTATACACATCAGCTAAAAAACCTGTTGTTGCCTTGGAGAAAGAACCCAGAGCCAAGCTAACCCGACACTATACTGAAGACATCCCGGACATCAGCCTGTGCGAGATTGGGATGGCCCTAAAACAGCTAAAGAACAATAAGGCGCCGGGCGAGGACGGAATCACCTCGGAGCTTCTGAAAGCGGGTGGAAAACCAGTACTTAAAGCCCTTCAGAAGCTCTTCAACTCCGTCTTGCTCGAACAAGGGACCACGCCAGAAGCATGGAACAGGAGCATCGTCGTCTTGTTCTTCAAAAAGGGAGATAACACCCAATTGAAGAACTACAGACCGATATCGCTCCTGAACCATGTTTATAAGCTGTTTTCTAGAGTCATCACGAATCGTCTCACTCGCAGGTTCGATGACTTCCAGCCTCCCGAACAAGCCGGATTCCGAAAGGGCTTTTCTACCATAGACCACATTCATACGCTGCGGCAAGTTATACAGAAGACCGGTGAGTATAACTTGCCATTATGCTTAGCGTTTGTGGACTATGAAAAAGCCTTCGATTCGATCGAGACTTGGGCTGTGCTTCAGTCTCTCCAGCGGTGCCACATTGACTATCGGTACATCGAAGTGTTGAAGTGTTTGTACAAAAACGCCACTATGTCGGTCCGAGTACAAGAAGAGCATACCAAGGCTATTCCGTTACAGCGCGGGGTAAGACAGGGAGATGTCATATCTCCGAAACTGTTTACCACCGCGCTTGAAGACGCCTTCAAGCTTCTAGAATGGAAAGGATTCGGCATCAATATCAACGGCGAGTACATCACTCACCTTCGATTTGCCGATGATATCGTAGTCATGGCAGAATCGCTGGAAGACTTAAGCACTATGCTCGTAGGCCTCAACAGAGTATCCCAAGAGGTGGGCCTTAAAATGAATATGGACAAGACAAAGGTCATGTCGAATGTCCATATTGTGCCCACCCCCATAACCATTGGGAACTCTGTTCTCGAAGTTGTTGACGAATACGTATACCTAGGCCAAATGGTTCAACTAGGTAAGTCCAACTTTGAGAAAGAGGTCAATCGACGAATCCAACTCGGTTGGGCAGCGTTCGGGAAACTTCGTCACATCTTCTCGTCCAAAATACCTCAGTGCCTCAAGACCAAAGTCTTCAATAAATGTGTGTTGCCAGTGATGACTTACGGGACTGAGACGTGGTCTCTAACTATGGGCCTCATAAGAAGGCTCAGAGTCACGCAACGAGCTATGGAGAGGGCTATGTTAGGTATTTCTCTACGCGATCGAATCAGAAATGAGGAGATCCGTAAAAGAACTAAAGTCACTGACATAGCCCAGCGGATTAGCAAATTGAAGTGGCAATGGGCAGGGCACATAGCTCGACGAACCGATGGCCGTTGGGGCCGTAAGGTTCTAGAGTGGAGACCACGTACGGGAAGGCGCAGCGTGGGTCGGCCCCCCACTCGGTGGACGGACGACCTTGTAAAGGTTGCAGGGCGCCGTTGGACGTCAAGTGCACAAGACCGTCCGTTTTGGAGATCGTTGGGGGAGGCTTATGTCCAGCAGTGGACGTCGATTGACTTATGATGATTACTGTCGTTGTCATCATAATTCAATCGACATATATAGCCGTAATAATAATAATAAAATAGACTTTCATCCAAACCTGGGGTTGCAAGGGCGTTAAGTGTATAGCTCCTACAGGTTTAAAACTTGGCAAAATGCAAAAATTAAAAATTCGTGGGGATAGAAATTCCATAAAATCCGTTAGTTGATATCTACGTCACAAAAGAAGTAACTATGTAAAATTTTAAGTTAATCGGACAGATAGTTTCGAAGATTTCGTGATGTGTCTGTGAGTGATAAAGCGCTGATTTATATATAGATTAAATATTAATTTTAAAAACTATTCTTTCATCGATAGGTTGATGTTAGGACTGATATATTTTTTTTTTTTATGTTAGAGGAGGGCAAACGAGCTTGCGGGTCACCGTTGATGTGTGATCACCGCCGCCCATGAACTCTTGCAACATCCGAGGATACACAAGAGCGTTGCCGGCCTTTGAGAAAGGAATATATGCCTTTTTTGAAGGTACCCATGTCGTATCGATCTGGAAATACCGCCGAAGGAAGTTCGTTCCACATTTGAGTGGTACGTGGGGAAAAAAGTCCTTGAAAACCGCACAATTGAAGATCGCCACGCGTCCAGGTGGTATGGATGATAAAGGAGGCGATGGCGAGCTGTGCGGTAGTGAAATTCGGCGGTGGGCATCAGATCGAATAGTTCTTCGGAACACTCCCCGTTGTAAATGCGGTAGAAGACGCACAAAGAAGCCACGTCTCTACGCAATGCCAGTAGAAGCTGATATTGGGGTGATCCGGACCAGACATGAGAACAGTACTCCATGTGTGGCCGGACCTGCGTCTTAAAGAGCGCAAGTCTTTGGCCAGGACTGAAGTACTGCCTCGCTCTATTAATCACTCCCAATTTCTTCGAGGCCAACTTGGCCTGATAGCTTAATTTCACCAATAAAGACGAAAAGGACTTTGACTGGAGTCTCTTTTTCCTTGTTATGGGTATATCGTGTAAGAGTCACGAGAGAACCTCATTAGTAATAACCTGGATCTACGAGTACTTCAATAAATTCCTTGTACATGAACCATATTTTTATGTACCTCTTCTGAATTTTACCTTAAGTACTATTAAGTAGAAAACGTGCCAAAGTTTACTTTTTATCGTTATTAAGTGCTAGTATATTAACATCTTATTATCATTATTGTAGTTCTGCCTTTTAATAATATTCATATAATGAATAGACACTTTTACATCATCAATATTATTACTCTTTTCAAACTTTTATGACATAAATGAAACATTTTCATTAATCGACTCTGTTTCTAAGAACTTTTGCATTTATCCTTGAATGCTTTTGTTTAATAACCAGCCATTATCAAGACAATATGTTTAAATATTAAACACACTCTTGCGAGGCAGTAATATGGAATTAAACTTATCTACATCTATATAATACAACTGACTGGCACATAGCAATCGCGTGGGTTAAAAGATTAGGGACATCCCAACTTGATGGGGGTTCCGAGGAGGCTTTCTTAGTATTCAATGATTGTTATTCAAACCATTGTCTATTTTCAATATGTATCGGCTTATCGCATTTTTGTGCGAAATGAAATACTTACACTAAAAAATGGTGCAGAAAATATTTTATAAAATTTAAGTGTATATCCATACTTAATAACACTTAACCAAAATAAAAGTTTAAAGAAATCTTTTTAAATATGTAACAACTTCCAGTAAATAATTAATATATTCATACAATTTGTTGTGTGTCATATATTTAATCCGTTAAATAATTTTCACTACAAAGAAAATAATTTCGGCCTATGAGGGTCAATGATAAATATCCATAACTACTTTCTCGGTCTTCAGCGTCGAGTGCTCTTTCGCATCACAAAATTGCTAACGTCGTTTCATTAACTACTTAATTAATTTAATTTTGAATATTCTCTTAAACCATTTTAAAATGCCCACTAAAAAATATTGGACAAACTGTGTAAATACCTTTAGGTATATTATTATTTTAAGAAAAACACACTAATTTAATAAAGCAGAAAGGTAACATTTTATTTATTTAAAATTATATTTGCACACGAAGTACAGTCTATGAAATTTATTATTATATATTTATAGTATACTATTTTCTAAATGTGTGATATCGTTATTTTTTATTTTACTATCAGTTATAGATTTTTTTTGACAGAAGCGATTTCCTACAACTGCAATAATTAAACGGTACTTCCTTAGAACCACCAATTTATAGACTACATGTTTACTATTTAACTTTTTTATAATAATGTGCAATTTGTAGATAACTTTTAAAATAATTTCCAAGAGTACGGAAAATCACTTAACGTTTCTTTCAAAAAACCAGTTTAACACATTTCAGTACAAACCGAATAGAGAAAATTGTGTACTCAATTGGTTTTTGTTTTAAAATTCAAAAAAATGTTAATGGAAAATAAGTAATTAACTATTAAATTGGGAAATACCGATAAATTAATCTAAAAAGTTAATTAACTTTCTCGATTAAACAATAGAGAAAGAAAATTCAGTTTATTTCATTTTCAATTCAGGTTATTATTTTAAGCAGTTCCGTGGATAAATTTTTAAAGTTTTATTGCTCTGAATAAAATAAATTACATTATGACTCGACTGGAACCTTCTTTTGTTATGGTTTATTTTTATTTAGACTTCATTATATACAAAGAATACTAATTATAGAAACATATAATTGGTACAAAGGCGGCTTTATCACTAGGATTGAATTCTTACAGGCAACCTACAAATAGAAGAACATTCCATTAAAGTGACAGTAGTTAGTGCACGAAATAAAATAAATTATAGCTATACACTATATATGTCTCACATACATACAATCTTTACATATATTAATTCCATATGATTGATATGTATATTATAAACTTTACTCTGCTATACATTTTATATTTATATAATACATAAATATGTTAATGTTATAAATACGAGAGGAATAAAAATTGTTATTTGAAAAGGCTTTTAAATATATATGATGACTGAGAGAAAGAGAGAGAGAACATCTATTGTCACACCGACGAGCATTCATAGTTTTAGCAGTAAAAGAGTCACTGTGTATGACAAAAAGGTTTTTCCAGCAAATTATTTAGCATTTTCAGGGCGAAGGGTAATAGAAAGTGAAAAACTGGCGTCGTAACAATCGTAGTCAGATAAATTAAAAAGTGAAAGGGTAAGGTGTGAAGTTTAGTTACAGAATTTATAAAAATAGAGAAGAGTAAAAGGAGAGCATACCACCTTGCAGAACACCGGCTCATAAAGATATTTTATCTTTAAGACATATGCATTGCTTAGGACTATTTAGGTAGGAGCCAACGACGTCAAAGACACAAGAACAAGACGTCTCAGAAACAAGAATTGCATGAATATTATTGACATTAAAGAAAACACTACGAATTTTTTATTTCGTATAAAAATTCTATCATTTGCTAAAATTGTTAAGTAAATGCTAAATAAAATGTAAATTTAGATTAAAGAAACATTATAATTCAATTCTTAAAATTATAATACGTTAGAGTTTCAGAAGGTAAGTAGGTATAATGTATACTCCCATGTAAATTATTTTTTTAGTATATTTGGTATTTTTCAAAAGTTATTGTTGTTCTTATTTAGAAAACTGTATAATTAACTAGTTAAATTCTCAGTTTAATAATGTTTTAATTGAACAGGGAATTCTTGGCTAGGTAAGAGGTAAGCTTACTTTGTCTGCTATTACAAGCGACATTGAACAAATATTTGCCAGCTTGTTGTCACTTACGTTGGAGAAAACTAGTTAAATGTTCAAGCAGGATCGATATGAAGACAATGCTGTTTCATTTTAACCAGGATAGTTTGTAAATAGCTTTTATATATACAATCCATCTTTTATAGGAACATAAAATGTGAAAATAAACCGGAAAATACAATTTTCAAATGACAGAATAGCTGTTATTCCGTGGTTTTATTTTAAATAATAATTTATTAAAAAAGGTAATCGGAAACTTCTAAAATATTACATAATTATGTTTGTTTATATTGTGTATTATTAACCGTATCCCTAATTAGAATAATATTACTATTTATACAATTTATAACGTTGGAGTGGCGTAAAACACATTACAGAGTTGACTCGTCTTTAAAATACGTAACTTCAGGACAATCAATACTGTTATAACATTTATAGTACTGGTCTAGTAGCTTTGTCCACTGGATATGTACGTAAGATCTAACGAAATGAAACTTGTAATAGTTTGTATATTGTTTGTCATGTGAAACATAACAAAAAATATGTAATAATCTGCATAATTAAATTTTTTTACCCGATAAAGTTCACTTTTGTTCGCGACACATAGCATTAAAACCTCGCTGACAAATTAAACTAGTTGAAACCTTAATAGCATTTGGCAGATTTTAAGCGAAAAATTTGAAGTGACATTGACGAATGGTTCGTTGATGTTGAAATAATATTTCATTGGATAATTTGATGTCCATCAACTTGTTTTGTATAAATTTTCAGCAAAACCATTTTATTAAAATATTTTTGATTAAAGTAATTAAAATTAATACGTAATGAATATTTCAATGTAAATGTCATGTAAAAACAAATTTTGAGTCACTGGTTTAGTCGTCTTTAACGAGAATATTTGTTACTTGGTAACGGGGTCGCTCCTAGCGCCATATATTCCTATACCATGTTATCTTCCTACTCTTATTAGTACCTAACATTTTTATAAAACCACTAATTTAAATAAATTTAGATTATTTTGTTTGTTTTAAGTATTCTCATTGAACTAATTATCACCCTTAATTATATATTATAAAACAAGTTTATTACAGTCTATATACTGTACTATACCCAAAAAGATACCTATTTACACAGACAGGCAAGGCTCCAACCTCTTTGGAGGTAAAACATAACTGCCTTGACAATAGCTAGTAGACCCTTAAAGCCTAGGATAGATTAATACTTGCAGTCAGGAGCAAATATAACTGTAAATAAATCTCATACTCCAGACCCGGTTCAAAGTCAAAAAAAAAAAGTGTGAAAATTCTTTACAAAGTAATTTTAAAAAACCTTTAATTGACTTAATTTTACTTGTTTATATATTGATGCCATAATGTAAATTATTCTGGCAAAATTCGTATTTAGATTAGGTAGTAGTATTAGCTTATGTTATAAAAATAATTAATAATTTCTTTTAACTTGTAAACTACGGTATGCATTTTAATTAGATGGATAAATCGAGTTTAAAAACATCAATGCGGTATATTAATAAAGATAGAATTTCGATTCTTGCTCGTGTTTACTTTTTTCAGTTTATTTAAATTAAATTCAAATACTAACATTAAACACCGTTAACCATTACACATACTGTACCTACATCCTTTTCAATACAGTTTTAGTTCTGGAATCTGATATTGAATTTATAATAAGACTTTTTAAACATATTATTATCATTATTATTATTTTTTTCATTATATTGCGACGGTTCTAGTTGTTCCAAAATAGCTTTTAAGATTGACATTTGTGAAACAGTGATCACAATATAAAAAAATATATATCCGGCTGAGTTTGTTGTGTGGTTCTTCTCAGACCAGGACGCGTTTGGAACCCTCATAGCTTTAACATTAAGTTGGACAGTGCTTTTACAGAAGGGCTTATTACGATAAATCTGGTATCGAAATAGGCCCTCCTGACACTTCCATTTTGACGTACACAAGTGATCACTGATAATGATTCAAAGTGGAAAAGATATAAATAAATAAATAAATAAAATAAATAAATATTGTTGACTTTCATTGAATTTTTTATTTTATATTCATAGATTGAATCAAAACTTTTAACCTTCATTGACATAGTAAGAAGTTGTTTTTTTTTAGTATTGTTATATTTTTTCAGGTACGCTTCAATTAAACTGTAAATGGAGCCAATTTGAGTGTTAAGTGATGTGTGTTGTGAAAAAAACTCGAGACAAGGGCCATGTTGTGGCTGTTGAACTCGTGAGACTGGCTGGTGCTAGTGATAGGATACTCAGCCGTCTATAGTGAAATAGAAGATATTTTTAACGATTTGGATAAACCGGGTATTTATTTATAGTTGCATGATTCGAATACGCCGTAGACACAACGAAGATTTGGCAAGTATTATGGATTATGGATACATTTTAAAACATTTTTTATATGCCAGTTATCCCTTCTAACGGTGTATGAACAATTGAAAAAAGTGGTATACTTTTAATTAAAATCTAAGTAAGAATGCCGTTTCTAACCTACTCGTACCTTTTAATAGGAAACCTGAATCACGAGGGAAATTGGATTAAAAATATGTTATGTTCGTTTAGATAAATATACCATACTGAGATATTTTTATTAGATAATAAATAATTAACGTTAATTTAGATGATTATATCATAGTTTGAAGGAGAATATTAATAAAACGTATGCTACAATTGACAAAATTTTAATCTGCAGCTCCGATTTCTTACAAAACAGCAATCCCAAAAATTACGCGCAGATAAGGCGTTAATAAAAAACGATAGTAGTTTTTTTCTACGCACTTGACCAGTAGCAATAATTCCACTATAAGTTCCTAGATCAGTTACTTTACCACTGAAAGTTATCAAATTTTATGCGAAATCATATTGGTCCTTTGAATCCAAGTTCAAATTATTTTATTTTTTTATATACAGCGATAAATGTAAATTTGAAACAGGAAACTTATTAAGATTGTAATTATAATAACTCTGTCAACAACAGACGCAATCATTTTTCATTCCTTGTAGAAAGCCAACGGTTTCATTATGATTTTTAATATTACTACTGGAATAAAAGTATAACATGTTTAACATTGTTATTGCGTCATTCTATTATTGGTATTTAAAGTATTGAAATTTATTTGATATATATGTTTATAAATATACATATTATTCGCGCGTGAGAAAGTTTTATAATTATTATTGTTTGGTTATATTTTAATTTTTTGACTTTCACAAAAAAATCTTGATAGTACAGTAAGTATTTATTTTATAAAACATCAGAGAACCCCAGTTATACTTTACGAGTATGTAATTTAATGTAGCTTCGACTTAAATATTTTTTTAAATCATATTTTCGCGAGCGTTATTATTAAATTACCTCAGCTAATTACAAACTTGACTCATGGAGTCTTGTTGAGCTCAGCCAAAGCTTCATTTTACTTTTTTATATAAACTGTTAAAAGGTCTCATTGCTAGGGTAATTAGGCTACTTGGAATCCTCCAAATATAAAAAAAAATTTTAACAAATAATGTGCTAGTTAATTTTAAAATTAAAATCTAATGTTGTTTTCTTCAAAAATAAAATTATAAATATAATATATAATTTAAATTAAAAGCAACGCAAATACTTGTCATCTCAATAATGCATATCATTTTAAATGTAATTTCTATCATATTTCAACCTTCAGGTTAACTCACCCACCTCATTTACATTACGTTATATAAAGCTTCCCATATTTCATTTCAGAATGCTAGAATGTATATAACTATACTGTAATATTTTTACGAAACCAAAGTCCTGTAAAGTTATTTCACCGTCGGTACAAAACAATTTCGATGAGGAGAGTGTACTATATATATGGACATTATACACAGAAGGGGTATAATAAATAACTAAAAATATATGAAACAAAATAAAAATAGCTACAGTAATATATACTGTGGTTAGTGCTTGCTCTATAGATATATTAAAATGGTTGTTCACGAAAGAATGAGGAGACTATCAGAAACTCTATAACATCTACTTGGATTTACATGAGTTTAATATGCAAACGAATTAAACATATCTACTAGCTCGTGGATCATACATATAACCTTAACGTTAAGCCTTTACAATTTACAGAAGCGGTTAAAAAATTTGTTTTTATTAAACTTAAGAAAGTTGACGCATTTTTGACAAAAGTGGTAAGCCTTACATTATATTTTATTATAATATATTTTGTTATTGTTATGTATGTATGTATGTATGTTATTATGGTTAACTTATATACAAATATCTATCTTATATATAAGTGAGTAGAAGTGAACATAACACGAATTTACTATAAACAAACATTTTATAATTCTATTTAACTTAATTGATAATGTAGCAGACTTAAGATATATAATCACATTGTAAAATCAATAATTACCCATATTAGGTTAAAGTATTTCTGTATCATATTTCTGTATTAATAGTCTTTGTAATATTAATCAATTGACAGATAAAAAGTGATGAAACTTATATAAAACAATCAGTAATATAACATTAAATAACACGATTAATAACGGTTAATAAGCTGATCTATTTGTTAAAAAAATAAGTATAAATTTACCTCGATACAGGACATATATGCTTGATTATACATAGAAAAATATGAAGATATATAACTAAAAGAAATAGAAAGTTCATAAAATAAATTATTAAATTAAATAGAAATAATCAACTCAATCCATTAAAATATTTTTTAAAATTCCAAGGGTTGAATTAACAACTTTTTAGTCACTGTGATATTTTCTAACTGCTATAACTGACACGGTTCAGTTATAGTTCGGTCAGCAGTTAAAAAATATGTCCTCCGAGTGTTCGATATTGAATATTTAACTTGTTTGTACGTTATTAGGACTTGTTATAATATTAAATTTTTAATTACTATAAGAAAAAAGAAATTTTACCAGATGTGGACATTTTTGGTATCTAACCAACCGGACCTCTTAAAAAACAATCTTCAATATTGATCGTTACGCTCGACGATTATGTAAAAAACACAAAAACACGTAGATATTGATAAATTAAACTATTTTTAAAGTTATTTTGCTAAAATTCTTCAATACTCAAATTTTGTTTGCTTTGTTGTTGTTGAAACTCCAAACTTTGTATGCTTACCGCACCTTAAAATTTAACCGCACTTTAAATTTTATTAAAATTTTAGTTTCATTTCGGCGATGTAAAAGTTTAATTTGTTACAGGTAACTTTAAAGTTGTAACCTCCTTTTGAATAGGGTGAGTTTTGTTACAGTTTGAAATCATAATTACCCTTCTACCTTTTTACTTATGACTTGTTCATTATTCATATCATTTAGACTTTGGCTGCTTCAAGCAAAGTTCTCACTCCTTTTGCCTTTGAAGATCTTACTTTAATGTTCATTAAAAGTTTAATACTAATGAAATAATACCACACGACACACTCTTAAAGAAAGTAAAAAATCTTATCATAAAATTAATAATGTTACCCACAAAACTCCTCCTGTTCCTGTAAAATTTAAAGTAGTTTTTATAATTTTCAATACGCCTGCGCGTTACGAAAAATGTAGCAAAACTAAAAAAATAAGTAGATATGAAAGAAACAACATTTATTAAATACAACGAAGAATGGTAAGGGAATTGTCTAAAAAAAGTAAAAAGCAAATGTGTATAATGATATATTATTTTTTTGGATTCGATCAGTAATTCTCAACTAATGTTTCAAACGTGTTAAGCCACGGGCC
This sequence comes from Melinaea menophilus ssp. n. AW-2005, assembly GCA_918358695.1. NCBI lineage: Eukaryota > Metazoa > Arthropoda > Insecta > Lepidoptera > Nymphalidae > Melinaea > Melinaea menophilus. Next base: position 3,051,046 of record OU911046.1, on the reverse strand, counting down.
ATGAACACGAAGTGGTAGGAAGCAGCTAATATTTATATATGTCAGCTTTTATTTTATTAATCATGAGACAAAAACACAGTATATATTAAAGTTACAAAAATATATTTTGTTCTTGTCTACACATTTGTTAATCTACAGAGATGTCTTTACAGATTAAAGATTTTTAACTTATTAGAAAAAAGACGGACGCAAACGAAGTGGTTTGCAGCAGACAATACAAAAATAAAATGGTACAATATCTTGCTTTTTCCTATGAGATGTAGATAAATGTAATTTATATGTGTATTATTACCATTAAATTATCCCTCTATTCCCCATTAAACCTCCGAAAAATTCTATTACTTAATATCTCTTAAACAGGTTTTACGCATTGTTTTTATTACTGATATCTTTTCTGCTGAACTCCCTATAATCCTCTCTAAGCTCTAAGTCTCCTCTCCATGGAAGAAACATTTTTAGAAATTTACTGGTACTTCGTAATACTTTTTATTGGATTTACATTTCTTTATTTTTATTATATATTTACTCAAACTGCAGAAAATTTTTCACATAAAGAAACATATTTATTGTGTGCATTTTAAATATTCCGACAAAAACGAATTAAAAATATATTTTATCAAGTGTTTACAACTTATCGTAGTTTATGTGAATTGATTGCTTAAATCTGAATCGCGTGAAGAAAGAAATGGTGTAAATATCAGTTTGAGAATTTGCAAAGGTGTAATCTGTAGTATATTTGCTTTCAAACTTATATAAATTCTTATCTTTAGGCCGGTTAAATGCTAACGCAATATACAGCCTACTATTATATAAGGGATAAGCTTTCTTTTAAACAAGATACTACAAAATGGGTTTCCATCAAAATGCTGAAGCCGTCAAAGCTCATATCTATCATTTTCCGCAATTTTACTTAAAGCGAAAAATATGGTACATGGTTCAAGTTAAACGCTTAATAAGTTTACTGTGAATCTTAAACATGTTAAACATTATTCAAACTGTTTATACTGTTAGACGTGTAAAGAAATAACTTTAATTAAATCTTAAATTAAAACTAAACAAATATTGAATTCTCTTGCTCTTCAAATGCAATATGTACAATGTAAAAATGACGTATATTTGATGTGAAAACGAAATAACACTTATTGAGTAAACATAAAATCTCAGAAGGATTACGACTCTGCAATGTGTTGTAGGAATTCATTTATCATGTAAGTACTGTGTTTAATCGAAAACTAAGTACCTTCGTCGTTTCAATGGCGCGGATTTAAATTTAAAATAGTCTTCGCGTCAAATTTAATTTCGACGCGATTACTACTCGTATGTCACGTGAACGCAAAACCTCCATATTGTAGATAATGTCAGTCGACTCGTTGTCCCCGCGAAGGACGGTGCTCTTACGGGTGTAGAGGGGCCATATGAGGCCGTATTATTCTTTGTTTTGAATACAATTAGCCGATTATTATTAAATAAAAGCGATGAAGAAAATTCATCCGGGAGCGAGAGAGAAGATCACATTGATATCGACCCAGGAAAAAAGACAGATTGTTATCAAGAAGAAGTTCCTACTTTAATCCAATTGTTATCTTACCAACGATAAATAATTACTATGATTTTGAGGAAGGGCCGCTTTCGTATTTATATACGAGTACCTTATAAACTGAAAAAATATGTTATAAAAATTGTAATGATAGTAAATAACTCTACTAAATACATGACGCATTTCCTACAAATAACTTCTACATCGATACGGACGGACTGAATGGCGGCTATATTTTTTTAATATCGTTCTGTTCCCCAGTCAATTTAGTTTTATGTAATGAGAAATATTTGCACTAATAAAATATTGCAAAATTAATAACAATAGATATGAACCGAATATTAATATATCTACTTATATTACCACTTTGTCAATACTCGAGGTCTTAAGTAAGAATCTAAATAAGGAACAGAATTGAATAACACTTAAATATTGTTTCACTGTCTCCACAAAATTATGAAATCTTCTTATTTTAATATTGAAAACTTTATAACAATACATGTTACGAAATATAATTACCATATAACTCACGTCCACGTTGAATAGCGTCTAGAATGTTGATTACAATTATTATTTCAATAGAAACGCTTATTCTTTTATATAATTATATTTGTTTGCTTAGTAATAAAATAAGAACATAAAAAATTAACATAAAAACAATAATACATTTAAATCTACTATTGCATAATTATCGGGGCATTGATAACATTAAATTCAATATCTTGTAGTTGTAAGATGTTGGAGTGTCACATGTAAGACACCACAATAGCGCTGAGGTGTCAAGAATTCCACTCTAGAGAGGGATTCTTAGAGATTATTCAACATATATGTCGAAAATAATAAAGCTTATACATTTTTTATAAAAATAAACATAAACTCACAATTTAAATCAATAAAGGGCAATAACTCAGTGCTTTATAATATTTACATGTCATTTCGCTTGTCTCTTGGGAAATAAATGAAGTTACTTTAAAGACTTTCCTCTTGTACGTAAACATTTAAAAATGCAAGACGACGTGGTCATTCCGGGGCATACTCGTATGTTTTCGGTTACAACTTCCTATTAAATATTTAACTAATGATATATTGAATTCCTTTAATGCAAATCATTTTATTGCTTATTCCTGAGACACCTACTACATTGATAAAATAAGTATCGAATAGCTCCTCGATACGTCTCTAATAAAAACGTAACTTTCTAAAATAGTTATTAAAAAACTGGCTTATCATATTTTATATTTGTAATTGAGTCATGTGCTATCAGAAATCACTATAAAGTAATATAGGTATAACGTAATATAGGCTAATTATGTGAAATAAGAGGGAAATTATAAGAAAATTATTAAAATTGATCATATTAGTTCTTAAAAAATTGCTTTTTTTATAATATATATTAGTATAAAAAAAATTGAGAGTTCATATTTCAACATGTAATGTGATTAACACCCACTGGTGACGTCACTATGTAGTTTTAGTAAATTATTATTATTCGTAGTTCATATTAACTATTGCTTTTGGAATACGCATAATATAATATTCGACGAACATTAAGACCCTCTAATTTTATAAATGTCCAAGTTTTCACATCTGACGTTATGGCCGCATTGCAATTTACTGCATAATAGGTAGTAAATAAGTAACGGAATGTCATAAAATATCGAACTTCTAATTAAAAAACATATAACTGTCAAGAATTGTTGAATTTAAAATGAATTGTTTTATGTTTCGTTTCATCAAAAAAAATGTTTTTAGGAATATTTTTTTCATTATTACTTGACCAGACAAAAATAATGAAAATAAAGTGATATAAAAAAGAACCCCTCCCAAGACTCAAGACAAGTTGGAAAGAAATCTTCAGAGATATAAAATCTTTCCCCACTATTGTCACACGCAGTCCGTCTGAAATAGTTATGCCACTGAGGCTCCCAGAGCCGGCAGTCAATGAGAATGATAACATTGCGATTTAAATAAAGGCCGGATATTTTGCGGTACTCGTAAAGCACACGCGTGTAGTCAGCGTATTTAGATTGTTTTTATAAGATATGGGTACGATACGATATTCTTTATATTTGTACTATTACCCCGATATAAATTATGTTGTAAGTGTGGTGATGATATTTTATGCAAGTAATCAATTGAGTAATTTTTTATTTGCTTTTTGTATGACTATCACAAAACTTTTCCTTCAAAAGTGACATGTAATAAATAAAAATAAAGCGTAAGCTGCAATTGTGTGAACTATGTCTTAAGATACGACAAAATATCTTATCATATAAACAACGGTTACGAAATTAACGAGTCGTGATTGAGCATGCGTTTAACATGAAAGTGAAGGAAATATTATAAAAAGCAAAATAAATTGTAGCATAGATTATATCAGGGTGACAGTAATGTTTTGTGTTATCTTTTTTTGGTAAAAAAATTTTTAACACATACGTGAGTACATACTGAATGAAATGAACTGTACCTTACTAAGCACCACTAGAATAATATAGATATTAGCAAGAAGACAGGTTTACATAATTAAATTAAAGACATTAAATATTACAGCCAAGAAAAAATATTCTCTTAAGGTCATTTTATTTCATTTCTACATTCAAATACAGAAAAAAAAATCTCAAACAAATAAAACTGAAAAATAATAAAATACAACATTATTGACGTCAATGTTGGTATGGAGGTGGCTTAGTCAATAACCTGTGAAGAGCAGCAACAGCGCTCATCTAATTACAACACTAGGACTAACAATGACGGAAGTCATCGATACTTTCAAACTAAAACATATTCACTAATAACTTTTTAATTAATATTATAGTTTTTTTCTAGAATAGTCAGAAAATTACTTACATAATTAAATTCTTTTTCGACCTTCAACATTTTCAAGTTTTCAACATATCCGCCATAAATTTAATGCATTACTTGGATCTTGTAATAATATTATTTCGTAACTTTGTAAATAAATACTGTAACGTTATTGAGATTATTATTAGTGAATTTGATTAAAATATGTCAATACTATATCAATACATGTTAAATGCTTATTTACAATCAGTCTTAAACACTACCAATCTTATCTTGAATGTCCTCCGTCCAAATAGTACTATAGCTGCCAATAGGATTGTAAACAAAGCTGGTTTAAAATAACTCATAATAAAAATAACAGAAACTAATCACTGAAAATATATATAAGGGAAAAAAATGGATTAAATAATTACAAGAAGTAACTTGTACAACAATAATTAGATCAACACTAATATTACGAGAACGCTCAGTTGCATTTTCAGTACTTTAGATGCAGCAGATGACAAAGCGACGGCGCGATGTGAAACATGGTGAAACAGAAGCTAAATAGGAAATTATAAGATTTAGGTAGTTATTGTATAGCTTCCTTTAAATAGAAATAGCTAGTAATTATTATTTTGATTTGATATTTAACTAATTCATTACATATTGATGATATACGCAAGTGTATAATCTGTTTTAGCGGTAGTCTATGGTGAGTTGATATTGTCTGTGCTAGAAAACTTATGCAATATAGAAAGATGTAAGACGGACGCTGTATTTTCTTTGATGTGTTATAAAAATAAAACCAAGTTTATTAGACTGAAGTGAAAAGTGTTTAAATTATAAAATAAGATCCACGAGAATCCTCAATACATATATATTTTTTCTTCTTCTATATACACTTAATAATTTAAATGTAAAATTATGTCTACTGTTAATATGTAATATAATATCAGTGAATGATATTAACGTATGGGTATCCTTAAAAGTATGGTGTAACATATCTATTCAAAATTCGTAAAGTACTCGTATGTGCACAATAAAATTGTAACATTTACAATATTTAAATCAGAAAAAAAGTTATTAATTTAATGAAAGCCGATTACACTTTATCGGAGCTCCCCAGCGTATTCGTTACTATTGCAACGCGCCATGAACTCGTTTAACCGGTCGTTGACGCCATTTTCATAAACATGATCGAAACAAGATGGCGAAGAGCAAATAACGTTCTACTAACGATAAAATAAAATGATCAAAAGTTTAAGTTTTTTAAGATAAGTTCAGTTTTATATTTTCATTGTAGTACTTTTTATATTTTTGCGAGGAGTACACATTTAATTAAAGAAATGTTTAACCGATATAATCGGGTTTTTATTTTAAAACTTTAATTTTAATTCGAAGCTTTGAATGCAATTAGTGTTCTTGAGAAAACGAAGTGTAGGGGCGATTTTATCATTTACTCCTTCTCCCATTGTTTTGCCAGTTTTTGGGCCTATTAAAATTCGGATTAACTTTGACAGCCTTGTATTTCGTTCATTCATGTTCCCTACCGAAGATTAGTGGTTAATTAAATATTTATCAAATGTATATAATGTATGAGCCTGTGTGTGGTATGTTCAAACGAACATTGTCATAGCCAGTAGAGCTAGAAGCATAGACAAAACAAAAGATTGCTGACTGCGGTGTATTTTTATTCTTGATATCCGAGTTGTGCTCCCTAACTATTGTACCAATGCTTCTTTAGTTTTGATTAATGTTCATTTCACAATCATAATCAAGTTGCTTTACTCTGGCACATTGTCATATGTTATTTTCAATTAGCGCCCATAATTGGCTCACTCTTCTGTAAGGTTTATAAATATATTGTATAGAATTATTTTTAAGATACTGTCAATTCTGTCAGTAACGCCTTTAATAATATACATGGTAGTAAGGCCGCTTTCCCCTGAACTGTGAGGGCCTTGATCTGACTTTTGAGACTCACGGGTGACGTATAGAAGTGGTTGTTGACTGAGACATGCTTGACACGATGGAGGTCGCCCTTTATGTGTTTATCGTTGTAGACATCAGGTACTATCTGAAAAAAAACGGTAGCCTAATAGCTGGGGTATTATAGTGAGTTTTTTATTGAAATAAGTTTTTCTAAAATAAATATATATGTAAATGTTTGTAAAACAATATGTTGAAATATTTTTTTTTAACTGGTTTCATATTTTTTTTATTAAAATATTTTTTTGACTTATTGTTAAACCATTGGTGCTCTAAACTCATTTCGAAAATTCCCTTTTTGGTTGCCTCATATCTCTAAATTTAAGGTAATCGTAGCGATCGCAGAGAAGTATTTTATCTATAATTTATGCTAAAAGGATTAATGTTAGAAGGAATGTTGCATATAATATTTGAAACTATTTGTTAAAATAAAAATATCATCCTGTAATGTTAAATACGAAATACACAGACTATTTTTATTGTAAATTATTGCCTCGTGTATATTGTAACCCTTTTTGTTTCCAAAGCGGTACATTTCCTTTACAATTCAAATTAAGTACGGATACCGTTCCACAGTCATTCAAATTTACATTTTGTCAGATCCACGATGATAAAACAAAAGAATGATACCATATTTTATCAAATTTAAAGGATTTACTTCTAAATTTTGTTTAAAATAAATTTTATTTTACAATTTTTTACCTACATTGTTATAAATTCTATGTTTTCTATAAAATTATTCACTTAAATTATATTAAAGTTTATACACACAGTTATTACACACATTTATATTAAAGTATTAAATATTAGCATTAATGTACATATAAGTATAAAGTATTGGAGCTGTACTCGTGTGTGCCAAGCTCAGGCTATCAGCTGGCAAGGTACCCGCTTGCCAGCTGATCCTCAATTTTGACGACATGATTGAATCCACTGTAGCAATTTACCGTTTGTAGAACCTGCAGCCAAAATAATATTTCCTCTTCAGTACTATAGAGTTTATAACCTTAGTGACTAACGCATTAGCCCAAGCTTAATAATCCAAACGGCAGGCTTATTAAGCTTGGTTACCAGCTGCTGCAGACCTGACAGACGCATCAAACTAAGCCCGCGTACTGCCAGCAAGTGGTACTACAGAGTTTTGTACGAATAATTCAATCCCCTGCAGTACCACATCTGCTACAGCCGCAGCGCAGTCATTGGGATCATTGGAAGCGAAACTAACCGGTCCTCACGGGTAGGACGCAAAAAGGACCGCATTACACACCAATCCGCTGACTTGTAGTGCCTAACGCGAATCGCAGGTCTTGTACAAGCCGGACGTTGAATGGGCACTACACTCCGTATCAAGCAATGATCAGAAGACCCTAAGGGAGCCTTAACAGTGACCTGGTACTTTCCGGGATGTGTAGTCAGCAGAAGACCCAACAAAGAGAGCATATGGCTGTCCACGTTCGGTAGACGTCTGCGCATCTTAACCAACTGGAACAGACCATTTGCCAGAGCAAAACTAAACACAGATCTCCCCTCGTAGTTGGTGGCACGTTACCCTAGCCAATCGGAATTGTGCGCATTGAAGTCCCCAAGGACTACGACCTCGGCGGAGGAGGTGTGTGAAAGCACATTGTCAATCTTGGTCTGGACATGGCCCAAGAGTTGATCCGTTTCTGCATTACCACTACGGGACTTGTGGAGACACGTGTAGACACTGACATGGTCGTCCATGTCCACGCGTAGCCAGAATACAGGCAGTTCTTGACCTTAAAAAACCTGAAGGTGACGGTAAAAGATCTTCCCTTACGAACACAGATACCTCGGCCTGTGGTATAAAATGATGTTTTAGTTTATATTCGGGGTGTGATAGGTACGTTTTGCCGCCAGGTTGAGATATCTGCGTCTCCGTCAAACACAAGGTATCTTAGCATCTAAGGTAAGCATCTGTGTCTAATGTTTTTTTTTCTTTGTTTAGTTAGTTTAGTCGAGTCTAGGTGGCAAATTGTCTATTGTATTCATATAAATTTAAGTGTTAATAAATTGAGTCTGAAATATTAAATTGTATATTTGATTTATAGCGACAGTATAACCAGTAGTTACACTATACGTACACTAAATTGGGAAGGTTATAAAATGCACGAGTGGCAATAAATTTATTTGATGTTTTTATTCCACAGAGACTTTTTATAGAACTTGCAACTTTTATATGTATTTTCCTACCTTTGATATTGAAGGATATCATTTAAAGCTCTCTATTTCTTTTTGGATCAATTATTCTTCTTCTATAAAACTTATCATTAAGCAAGTATTTGTTTAATTTATACCCAAGCAAGATATAATCAACAAAAGTGGTAATAAATGCAATAGGTTTTAAGGTTATCTTTTAAATCTCATAGTAGAGTCATATTTATATATTCGTAATTTTAAATTAAAATATATTCACTGATCCAATAACAGAATTAATCCTAGCAAACATTACGTTGAAGAATTAGATTAATGAAGAAAAAACATTCATTAACAGTGCCTTAAACAACGCAAATGAATTGAAATCACTCAACCGTTTTATTGTTTTCGAATATTCTCAAACAATTCGCGGAGCTTGCAAATTCCAGATCATATTATATAAAGGCAATAGCGTTGTGTATTAAAATTATTTATCTATGCTGTCAACACCGAAACTTCATAACTTCGTTAGAAACTAGCAAGTGGCAAGTTGCAGATTACATAAGATGCGCTAAATTTGATAAATCATGTTATTAAGTGCTACTGACGTGACTCAATTAATACAAAATAACATTTAATTTTTGTATGAAATTTAAGACGGGGATAAAAGGTAATGAATAAGAAAAAAAAATGTTCGCAATGACTTTTAACCGCCGAATCATTTGAAAAAAATATCTGCGCTGGTAAAATGAAGTTGAAGAGTTTGTTTATTTAAAATGTAATTTAACTCGGTTGAAATTATAAATATATGGATAGCCCATTCATTATGTTTTGCATGCATGAATTATTCGGTAGGCTTTGTGACACATATAACATTTGCTACGCATAAAACAATAGGGAATGATGCTTGTTATTCCCTGGGTTAGATCAGTAGCTCTCAAATAATATTCCGGATATCCAAAAACATTTCTGAATTTTACGCGGACAAAATCGTTAGAGAACATGAAGTGCAAAACTCTTATATAATACAATGTTCTATACAAATATAAATTTTAAGTAATATAAATAGCATTGAAAAAGAAATGTGTTTTTTCTTTATTTCATTATTGCTAACAAAGAATGACTACGAAGTCTCGGGGCTAATAACGCTACTTGTATCTTGAATAATATTTCTTTCATATGCGCCTTTATTTGAACAAAAGTCATAACAAAATTCGTATGAATATGGATATAAGTATACATTGTAACTAGAAAAATTGTGTCAATTACTTAATATTTCTGTACGTTGGCAGTTTAAAATCTAGCACAACAATGTGGATTATTAAAAATAAGTTAGTTATAATAAATTATGTTTTGAAATTTCTTTATATGTTCTAAATGAAATCTTTTATCGAAAGGAGAAAACACTGCAATGCACGATGACATAAAAGAGTAACTATACCTCATATAAGTTAGCTCCGGCTTTAACTACGTTATCATTTATGTGGTCAACTTGCTATGAAGAATAAATTAATATTATTCACTAAGTTGTTGATGCAACTTATTATTAAGACACAATTTTACAATATATATATTTAAATAAATAAAACTTTGTATAGAACCTAATAGTATATAGCACCATATATTTAACATATATTTAACCATATATTTGACTTATTAAGTTTTTCTCAGAGATAAGGTACGAGTATGTTTCCGTAGCCTGTGTTAATATTCAAACCTAGGTCATATTCTCTTGGTATACTAATTCTCATTCAAAGCTGTGATATTATTGTTTTAGGCATACTACTGTATGAAATAAAAAAAATATATATTTAAATTTATTTAAAATCAATGAGTTGTTTCATTCAAATAAATATACTTATACTTTGAAAGAAGGATTAAATTTGGATAGATAGAGAAGAGAACACATCGATCAAAATTATCTACTGGAAGTCATCATCTTCCTGCCCTTATCCCATTTTGGGGTCGAAACAGTATGTTTTTTCCTTCCATACTCTCCTGTTACTCGTCATCTCTGTGCACACTCCCTTCTTCTCCATATCGTCTTTCACGCAATCCATCCATCTTTTCTTCGGCCGTCCTCTACCTGTCCATCCCTCCACTATCATACCTAGCACTCTTTTGGTCACGTGCCTTTCATCCCTCCTCCTAACATGCCCATACCATGACAGACGGCTACCTCTAATTTTTTCTGTCACTGGCGCTACTCCTTAGCTTCCCCTAATATACTCATTTCTTATTCTATCCCTTCTTGTCACCCCACACATCCATCTTAACATTCGCATCTTCGTTACATGCAAACGCTTTTCATCCATCACCTTCATCGCCCAGCACTCAGATCCATACATAACGACGTTTTTATAAATTTTCCCCTTTAGTTTAAGGGGAATTCGGGCATCACATGTCGTCCCAGTGACTTGTCGCCATTTCATCCATCCCGTGTTGATTCTGTGCTTTACGTCACGGTCAATATTGCCATCGCTTTGAAGCAGAGAACCACGATAGCGAAACTCCGTGCAGACTGGTAACGGTACTCCGTCGAACAAAATAGGAACAAAACCGGAGACACCGCCGAAATCGCAGATCATGTGCTCTGTTTTTGTTCTGCTTACATTCAGGCCGACACTCTCCAGCTCTTGTTGCCATTTTACCTGTCTACTCTGCATCTCAATTCCATCCTCGCCGACAAGAACAATATCATCAGCAAATAGCATGCACCAGGGTGCCTCTTCCTGTATGTCCAATGTCAGAGCATTCATTATCAACAGGAAGAGGTAGGGACTCAGAGCCGACCCTTGATGCAGACCTACTGCCACATTGAACTTGTCGGTGTTTCCAGCGGCCGACCGGACTTGTGTACTAGATCGACTGTACATTGCACGAACCAACTCCACATACTTCCCAAGTATACCCTTCTCTTTCAAAGCCCACCATATCAGATTACGGGGAACCCGGTCGTATGCCTTCTTGAGATCAACGAACACTATGTGCAGGTTCTTTATTATCTTAAATTATCTACTGGAAGTAATCTCGATAAAGAAATACTTAAATTTCGTGAAGGTTTATATTATGACATGAAAAATATATGAAAAGTACATTGTTGTATTTAAAAATTTATAAAATATAAAACGTTTTTTATAGCTTATCGGTTATAAATAGATAGATATACCTACCTCTCGCGTTTTACTTGGGAGATCTTTATTAATCCTACAATTCGTTGCTAAGTCATGTCATCTTTTTACTAAAGGGGGGAAATTTTTGTGGCGATTTTTTACGCTTTGGTTAACATAACCTGTTTTTTTTTGCTGTTACAATCGGTCCAGCATTTTTGGACTCTATTAGAATACAAACAAAGAAACAAAAAACTATTTGCTTTTTATATTATTAATACTCGTATATTTTCTCTTTGTAGTTCTTGGTAGGTTGTATAAAAGTTATTTAATTTATTTAAACAAACAATACTATAATTATATTTTAAATTAAGCACAAACTAAAACAAATATTTTAAATACTTTTAAAAAAACAAATAGTACCTACTATCACTGTTGTCACCAATCATAACTAAAATTCTAATTGAATTCCTTGATTTCTTATAAATAGAATATCAAATTTGCTCTCTGCACTCAACACTACGTCGTAAGAGCATTTGTCGACGTACCGTGTTCGTACCGCTCGTATCAAGCAACCTCGGTTATCCGCAAACAGATTGCCTTCTATGTATTGAGCGACAAACTGACTGAGAGGGCGATGTTTTTTATGAAGTGTGAGATCTGATTTAAGTTAAGCTAATACTATAAACTATTGCAAAATAATATAGTACTGACAACAAACAACATATTAAAATATAACATTTTTTAAAAGCCCTATAGTCCATTGAAAAGTTACACTCAGGGTTGCGTTTTTCAGAGGACGCAATTTTATACTTTTAATGTATAGAGGGGGGTTGGTTTACTTGAATATTGTGAAGAGCACTTTCGCTTAAATTAGACACAGTCCAGTGCACTTTCCAATATCATTATTTTATCAGCTCTTATCTTTCCAGGTATACAAGGCTTGTAAAATTTTACGGCGTCATAAGAAGACGATGGAATGGTAATGGCGACATATTTTCCAGCTCAATATTGTTAAAGCCGTTGTGTAAAATTTAATCAGTTAAATATTCAAATTTGGTTCAGAAGGCTTTGTTACCCAGTGAATGTAGTGTTAATCATATGGATAATCTTGTTTGCATTTTAACGTTGTATTATCTATTTGAATATCAAAGATATAGAGTGTAAGATTAGAATCAATAAAGTTTTCATCTGTACAGTAGCATATAGTTTTTATTTATACAGAGAAGCTATATATATAGATAAAAGTGGACAGAGCAGTAATTTAGTAAAGGCTGAAGTTCGACCTGCATCAGATCCTAATCCATGAGATGACGCTGATTCAGATGTCATACCTATTTCATAAGGTTACTTTTATTCTAAGAGGCTTAAATTTTGTATACCATGTGTATATAACATCGTATGTAAGTATATCCTCTGACAAAGACACAGATAATGTTATACACAAAATCCAAAATTTCAGGTAAGTATTTTATTTCATAATCTTTGTCCTTTTTAATGTTATCTAGTTATATTGTAACTGAATGTATGACTATAACATTAATTTTAAAACATTTATAAACTCCTCATTCTTTGAAATGCAGTTTAAGCACACAAAATTAAAATTTTAATAACAATATAAGTATAAAAATACTTATATTGTTATTAAAATTTATTGTTATTAAAATAAAAATATATAAATTATTATATATATTTTTATATTACTATATATATATATGCTATAAATATACCATATATATTATAATAAAAATGCTTTTCAGTAGGGAAGAACACTTAAGGATCCAATGGAGGTTCGTAGCTGTATTTACACTGATTTAACAGCTACAGGCACTAGGGGCCATTTATTTGGTCATAATTATAGCTTTAAACATTGGAATAAGTTAAATACTAACAAAATAGTTATTCTGAACAATACTAAATTCCTAAATGTATTTGTAGCAACCATAATTCACACATTTGTGTTTAACATATTTAAGTGTACAAACATAATAATATAATATTAAAAAGTTGGCTTCTGCTAATAAGTCAAATCAATATCTTCACCACTATAATATAATATGTTTATGTAATAACAATTAGGTACTCTAGGTGACTGTAAATTCTTTAATCTAATTAGTTCAATATTAATAAACTTTAACATATTTATATTACGGATTTTTACTAGAATTCAATAATAATATAAACAATGACATTATTGCATTGTTCACATTACAAAATATTATGTGACAGTTATATACAGGCAATAACACATTTAATATAATACAGGCGTACCAAGCTTTCAGTGGTATCATGATTTACATATTATTATTAATTGACCAACCTGCGGTAGAGGTCCTTTGGTGACAATGTGAAACTATTAACTTTGGATGTGTTTCATTATGTGTAAAAAGCTTTAGTAATTTAAATTTAAGAGCAGGGCAAGTAAGCGATTTCATTATTTGAAGATATCAGTCCTTATAATAAACATATAGTTAGTCTAACCTCAAATAGATACTGAAATACAATAAATTTTATAATAGCATTTATACTCATAACAAGAAAAGAGCTTCACTTTAATAATATTGCCTCAAGAAATTTCTTTTTATAACTTTATTCTATTGTCGAAGAAACCGTACGAATGTTCTACCTGTTGTACAGTATCACGTCTCACCACAACAATAACGAATAACACCCTTGTATTCAGAATCGTTAAAGGTGCAGTTCTCAAATATATATTTGTAGTTTGAGCTTAGTCGTATGACATTAAAATATTTATTTAAATATATTCAATTGATAATTAATTCCCTTTAATTCGAATAGAATTTACCAAAATACTTTCCATAAAAAGCTAATTACCCCAAGTCCCACTAAACTCTCGTAACCTGAATATACGAACAACATTATCCTCAAAGATGCTGAAGGTCTCTCATGTTGTAAATAGGTTCAATCTAAAGCGATGCAATCGTGTCGAGAGCTCACCTGTATGAGACCCTCACGTCAAGTACAATGCAATTTTCATTCCAACATAAGACCTCTCATTCCATACGAATGGAACTAATATTATTGAATGTTTGGACCGAAATTTATAAACCCTCAATAGATAATTTCTAATATTAAACCTATTTCGGTTTTAACCTTTATATTAAAATAAATTAAATACACAGAGAGTAGTAGAGTTTTATTTCAAATTATAATCCTTACTCGATCGTGAAAAGTAATGAAACTTAAAATATTCAGTGTAAGTTCGAGTGATCAAACCATTTTGACAACAAAATAAATATTATTAAACAAATGTGATGTATTTTATTTGAAACGAAAATTATTAAATATTTTTTTAAAGTTATGTAGAGTTGTCTAACTTTAGACGTACAGCGATTAAAGAAAAGTATTAAAGTAAATGCTAAAAATTATGTATTTATTGTTTAAATAAATAAAGCTCCCATTGTATTTGTAGGTGACCATTTGTATAAAGCAAACTCTATATTGAATTGAAAGTCTAGTCTTATTTAATTCTAATGTATAATATTAGCAAGATCTAGTTTTTCACTGAAACGTATGTTTTTTCTCGCAATAATTTCGGTGAATAGATTAAAACACATTTTTCAATTATTTAAACAATAAGAATTTTCAATATTTTTAAGTAAATAAATATATTATTTTACTTAAATAAACAAATATAACATAACGTAATTTTTAATACATACATTTATAAAGTTACGCCACATCGCCAAATTATAGTATTAAGACTATCGCCAGTTGCCCCGCGACCTGAAATAAAACGTAAAAGATAAAAATGTAACATAACCTGTAAACAAATATGACACAAAAAATATAAAAGACACAACCAACACACACACAACATAAGAAGTAACATGAAAAATATACATTGTATCTCTTGCGCCATATTTGAAATTAGTTAAATCAAAGACAATTATATAGATACTATTTTCTAAGTACCCTAATTATGTTGACCTGTTATTCTCTAGATGCGAATTTTTATACAAGCACTTAAACTATATTCCGCTATGTTACAGTTATTGTTTCTATACATTGCTTTAAAACTGGCGAAATTAAAAGGTTTATTACATTTTAAAATATTTTTTTTTGGTAATAATAACGATATTACTGTATTTGAGTGATGATAAAATAAACAGTCCGTGTTTGTAGAGTGTCGCTTCGTAAAACAAATAGTTCTATTTTAAACAACATATATTTTTATTAGACTTTACTCGCATACTCCCCTATGAATTAACTACCTGTAGGTGTATATAATAAAATAAACATATTGGATATTCTATTAATCTTAATATATAAAACACAAAGACACTCACTGACTCATTCATTGCTCTACAGCTCAAACCGTAATACCTAGAAAGCTGAAATTTGGACACAAGACTCCTGACATATTAAATAGGTGCAATAAGAAAGGATTTTGCAAAGGTCCAAACCGTTCCAAAGTTACAGCTAAAAAACCGCAAAGTTTACCCCCTCTCCCTCTCTTCTACCATTGCATTGCAGTAGAAATTAAAATTATTTGGCCTCTCACTATGTTTATTCGTAGGATTAGGGTTCCGTAACTCACATACAGTTTGTGATTATTTGTGATTATTTTCAATTTACCCACATATAGTTTAAGATTATTTGTGATTATTTTTAATTTACCCACAAACATTTGGTGATTACTTGTGATTATTTTCTATTTACCTACATACAGTATGTGATTATTTTCAATTTACCCACAAACATTTGGTGATTACTTGTGATTATTTTCTATTTACCTACATACAGTATGTGATTATTTGTGATTATTTTCAATTTACCCACATACAGTTTGTAATTATATGTGATTATTTTCAATTTACCCACATATAGTTTAAGATTATTTGTGATTATTTTCAATTTAACCACAAACATTTGGTGATTACTTGTGATTATTTTCAATTTACCCACATACAGTTTGTGATTATTTGTGATTATTTTCAATTTACCTACATACAGTTTGTGATTATATGTGATTATTTTCAATTTACCCACATACAATTTGTGATTCTTTGTTATTATTTGCCCAGACATAAATATTTGTGCAGTTATTAACAGATATATAAAGTATTAAGAGCTATTGTTCAACAGCTTCAAATAGTTTTTACATCTGTTAATTTTATAACAAACATCTAATATAATATTTATTGCGCATAATAAGTAAACGTTAAAAATTTAATCGCTAGTTTAGTTATTACTTTTCGGATAAAGTGAACAGTATACCTGGTAAAACATAATAATAATAATGGGGATAATATCAACAAACAGACATAGTTCCATGATTTTTTACTAAGCCAGCTTTAATGTAAGTAAGCGTTTGGTTTGGTTTGGTAACTTGGCTGCGACTCCAACTATCAGAGTCTATCTGAATCATGATTTCTTCATCACAAAACTATTGCTTCATAACAAAAATTATTGAAAATTATAAGTTTCGTTCCGATCACTACAATACAAAAAAAACTGATTATACAATTAAATGGTGTAAAACTGGACCTTTCTAGTAATAAATAAGAATATATTATCTCGATATATTTTTATCCCTGATTTATTTTGTGTAAAAGTTTTAAAAGTGTCTAGGACCATTAAAGTATTTTAAATAACTTTTATTATTTACTTTACGAGTTTACGAACTACTATATATATTGTTATTTCAGGTTATAACTGTTTACTGCTTGCTGTCTGGCTCCGTCTAGTACACAGAATCTATAAAGACAAAAATACAACAAAAGTAATAAATAGATAAAAGTTTTTCTATGTTTTATGTACCCTTAAAAATCATTAGATTGTAGTGTAGTTATTAGAAAAAGGGGGAACTAAGCAATCAAGTTAAAATCTAGTTAACAACAATTTGGACAGTAGCCCCCTCATTTATCAAAGTCGCGGTCATTGCCTGGTAACCAATTAAGGCTATTTAGTTTTATTTATTTATTTATTTATATCTTTTCCACTTTGAATCATTATCAGTGATCACTTGTGTACGTCAAAATGGAAGTGTCAGGAGGGCCTATTTCGATACCAGATTTATCGTAATAAGCCCTTCTGTAAAAGCACTGTCCAACTTAATGTTAAAGCTATGAGAGTTCCAAACGCGTCCCAGTCTGAGAAAAACCACACAACAAACTCAGCCGGATATATATTTTTTTTATATTGTGATCACTGTTTCACAAATGTCAATCTTAAAAGCTATTTTGATACAACTAGAACCGTCGCAATATAATGAAAAAAAAAAAATAATAATAATAATAGCAAAAAAAAATAATGATAATAATAATAAAAAATAAAAATAGGCCTGCTACACAACCAGTCACCGCAAGCAGCACCCGTTCACGAGCATAACGCAAGAGCCAGCCATCACCCCCTTCGCACATATTTGAGGGACGAGCGCAACCCAACTCCCGACGCTACCGCAAGTAATGACTTCTAAGGAATCGGTGTGATGCAGGTCGATAAAACGAAATTAATCTACAACAAAAAACAAATTGCGGAGATTACTAGTTATTCGTATATATAATTCATTCCCATACCGTCGTTGATGTAATCCTGTACACTATAGTAGGATTTTTTTATCAAATTTATTTTTATATATAATTTAAATTTATTTAATGATAAACTTAAGGCTTCATTTGGGAGCTTATTATAAAAACGTATACAATTAACCTTAAAGGATTTACCTATTTTATGGAGCCTAGTGTTGGGCATAGCGAGTTTATTTTTATTTCTCGTATTAATTTTATGAAAATCACAATTTTTTTTGAACTTAGAAATATTTTTATGAACGTAAATTAAATTTTCATAAATATATTGATTATAAACAGTCATTATTTTAAATTCTTTAAATTTGTTTCTTAAGGATTCTCTAGGTCTCATATTATATATTGCTCGAACAGCCCTCTTCTGCAGTGTGAATATGGTATCGATGTCGGCTGCATTACCCCATAAGAGTATACCGTAAGACATTATACTATGAAAGTAATTTAAAGTAAACTAATCGAGCAGTTTCCATATTTGTCAATCGACGTATTTTTTTAACCGCGTATATAGCAGAACTAAGTCTACTTGATAAATCAAATATATGAGGACCCCATTGCAGTTTTTCATCTAAGGTAATGCCCAAGAAAGTAGTAGATTTGACCAAGTCCAATTCCTCATTGTTTAATTGAACATTGGTTTTAACATTTTTAACATTTGGTAAAGTAAAGTTAACACATTTCGTCTTTTTTTCATTGATGTAGCTAAAGTGGAACTGTAGTAATAGAAATTGTAGCTAGTAGGCACATGTTCGGGTTAAAGACACGAAAATGTGACTAATCGTACATGTAAGCCTATTTGTCTTTTTTTGAAAAGCTCGCATAGGGTATTTATCCGTCGCAAATTCGCAAACCAATTCCGAGGGGATGATAGTCAAGGCCGGGGTAAGAAAAACATTGACGATGAAACCTAAGAAATATTTTAGTATTTTTTTTGAGTTCCTTATGTTTACAAACCTATTCATGAGCTAACGTACTCAAAATAATTAATACTTATCTTATCCTGTAAGTACACGTGTTTTTAGCTCAATATCGAACTGAACAAATTTTAAATAGTGTTTGGTATAATTTAATCTTTTAATTTTTAAAAACTACAATGAGTTACAGAGACCTTATATTTAGTTTTATTAGAGCAAATGAACCTAAATCATTGTACCAAGAACAGTTCCGGATGTATTCCGGCACAAATTTCCGTTCCTTGGCAACCGTTCCAGTCCAGGCGGAAAACTGCAGAGACATGACAAAAGAGCAGCTATTAAGTGGATATTGTGATTAAAAGAATGCTTTAAGAGTTTGTTATATAAGAGTATATTTTGTCGAGTACACTGTTACAGAAAATTATTATATTTTATTACAAATTAATATTCAAATAATTATAAATTTATACTATACTATTGTTCTTTTTATTTATTTTTATTTTCCGTATGGACGCCGGTTATTTCCTTTTTATAACGTGTTAACAGACAATCTATCTGAGTCTAAGTGATTACTGTCTTTTCGGCCACAATCATCTCAAACATTAGACTGTTTTTAAGCCTGGCAAATTTGCAAAAAAGTAAAAGAAGAATAGCATATAACCAGTAAAGGTATACTATCTTACGGCCTTAACTTCTCCAATAATAGCTACTTAATTCCATCTTCGGAAAAAAGAGGTATTACCACGGTTAACCAAAACTCTCACAACACAATTTTAAAGTATATTTTGAATATATTTGTAGTAAAAAAGGATTATTAAAATAATATCATGATAAAATGTATTCTGTATCAGTAGCGTACGTTATTGCGTCTCACAGGACGGCAACAAAAATAAAGAAAGAAGGAACCCAAAACAAAATGAATATACATTTCGTCTTTGCTTTATCCTAGAAGCAGAAAGCGATTTTATCAGGGTAGATAAAGGAAATGTTATAACGAAAAGGTCTATGATTAATACGTATAGCGTCCGTAATGTACGCGTCTTGTTTTATTTAACAAATCAGTCTTGATGTGGACAATTAACCGCTCCGCCCCTTCATTCATTCCTCTATTCGCTGAGTCATTCGTTCAACCTCTCGGTATATAATCACCTGGGGACTTTGTTTTGTATAACCTCAGTTGTCTTTTTTCTTTAATTTACTGTACTTGATGGACCGTCAGCAGGGAAATAATTAATAATAATAATTAATACACATTTTTTGAGAAAGGTAAATAAATATCTTTACATTGTCATTGTAAACTTAAAGAATTATGTAGTTGTATTTTCCTCAACTAAAACCCATTTTGTAAGATGTTGTATAGTAAAATTAAATAAGGAATAAGGTAAGGTAAGGTGCGCGTAGGAAGTTTTGTGAAAATGTAATAAAAATATTATTAAAATAAGATAACCCTTTTTAGGTTAATATCTTAAAATAAGATTTTCACTATTGTAATTCCGCAACGGCATGTTATACGGTCATTCTAAACGCTTTCTACCCCAACTATAAGAAACAATATTATACCGTGTCATAAATTTAGGACTTAGACCCCATTTCTAATGCAGTAATCTATGTAATTCTACCATTACGATCACAGCTTCGACTGCATAATTGTGTATTATATTTTGGAGAAACTGTTAATGACCTTAAAAATATTTTTAGTGCGTGATATGGAATACAGAAATAGGCGAAATATTCACAGAAAAAAAAATGTATATACACAAAATAAATCATAAAAAGAAAATTAAATTTCAAAAGAAGCCGAAATCCATTAAATCGTATTTTATTATAATTTCAATTTACTAATTGGATGATCGGGTAATAAGCTAATTGGGTGTTGATTTTTTTATTTTCATCGTTAATGGTAAGATCAGATACGAGGGGAAAACCAAACATAATCTACCTAGATATGACAGACGCGTAGTGCGGGGTGAAACTGGTTGGTGCAAGTACCGACATGTCCTTACGTGTTGGGATACTTGGTGTTAGTTCAGTAGCGACTAGCGTATCAGCTGTCCTAGTGAGAGGTCGTTAATTGTGACTAGTTGCAAAAAACGTTAGTTAAAAGCACCGTACCATCATCGAGTTTTTAGGGAAAGAATTAAATGGGCCAAAGGTCTTCAATGAAAATATAATCACTGTATAAGGGTATTCTTCACCTTCCTAATTCATAGTAAAATATTGGACTAATTAGTTCAAGTGGGGACGTGAGTACATTGAAAATGACCCGCGTAGTGAAAAATCTATGGAAGCAATCACATCTGAAATCCTCGCTAAGCTTGTAGTTCAAGACCGTCGTTTAAAAGAAAACTTCTCAATTAGACAAAATAACCTATTTCAATCGTCCAGATACAACTTAAGTCAATTAAGAATCTATTATACGTAATTTCAGCTGTCATTTGGTTTAGATAGAAAGATGGACCTCCATTTAAACTTTTATAAAACAAATGAAAATAGGTATTCTACTCTTAGTGTACCCTAATAATGTTAATAATCTGTAATCTTAATATATGTTTCTCTAATTTCAGTATCAGTATAATACTTTTTATAATGACAGGAGAGTTACTTAATAATATATCGTACCTGTACAAAACTATCATAATTAGGTAGTTAAAAGGTTTCTTTAACTACAACATTTTTTAATACAAGTTAAAATAATATTTCTTTTTCACTACATATCTACATCCTACAATGCTCCAAAACGAAGCTCACTAGTTACTTAGACTTAAAATATATTATTTTAAACATTGGTTTAACAACTATTGAGTTGATTACGCTTCTCAAGGATAAAACCACAGAATAACGCGTCGATTACCACTACCTCACTATCTCACTCCAGAAGGCCAGCCTTCAGTAACTGCTTTCTTCAAAAATATATTGTTTTTTTTTTAATCTGATATCTGTTTTTCCATGATGTCAGCGTTACAAAATAATGTATTATTAAATTCGCTAAATTCTTATATTGTAATCAAATAAATATATTCTACAGCAATCTTCTGTATTATAATAAAAAATGCATTATAAAATTAAAAAATTTGCTCAACTTATAAAACTCTATAGACGGAAAGAACATAACCAGTTTTAGTGGACTTGTAAAATTTATATTTTGCTACTTCTGTAACAAGTCACTTGTGAAACAGTGGCTAATAAAATGATCGTATTCTGTACCAATGATATAAACATCTGTGAACTGATAGTAGAGTAATAAATATCAGAAACAGAATTAAAGTTTTTTGAATTAAACGACTTTAAATACCTTTGACTCGCCACTTACGAGTATACATTATTTTGTAATGCAGGAATATATTTATTCTAAAACATAAATATAAATAACGTTGAATGAAAAAAAAATTAAATTACAATAATTCTTATTATTTATACGTAAAGTTGTTACTTCTACGTAGTCCAGAAAATTAAAAACTTTCGTTATTATAAAATAAGACACTATTTTAAAAAACAACTTGACGGTTCTGTGTAAGCTATTCAACATGAATAGCTTACACAGAACCGTTTTTATACATTAAAAACTATTGTATTCAACAATCATAATTCGTTTTATTATAAAAAAATATATAACGTTACTTCTAATACTATATGAATGGCTGTTTTCCGCTCGATTTGAATCTATCCCCTCATCGGAACTGTTTACTGAACTACAGTACTTATTACCAAGTTTAAAATTTCCTAATGTTTGCGGAACGCACGCTGTCACGACTGATAGCAACAGCGTGTGATCTTAAAGGGTCTGCGGTTCAGTTTATAGTAGTGTCAGGTTGACTCGCAACCAATAATAAATATCTGAATGGAACTGATATAAAACCCAAAATACCTTGAAATTTGCTGCATTAAATGCCACTTAAAATTTTATAACAATTATATTTGTCTTTTGAAACATTTTTTTTTTAAATGCATATTATTATCCGCATAATTTGTGTTTTTTTTATCCGTATAATTTTTTATCCGTTTATCCGTATAATTTTTTATTGCTTAGTGAAATCAGATATAAAATTAGAGATTGTTAAAAAACTTACAACCGAGTTGTACACGCATACCTCTTACAATTCTTTACATTCAATTTCTATTCACTGGATCTTAGAACATGAAGTAACGGGTATAGTTAAATCATTAAAAAACACTCGTAGTGTTGGGTACGACAATATACCTGTCCTTCACATAAAAAGAGCTTGCAAATATATAACAAAACCATTTACATTCGTAATCAATCAATCATTAAGAGAAGGTATGTCTCTAAAATTATAGAAAATATCAATTATAGGACCGCTTTTTAAAAACGAGAATAAAGAAGATCCATCAAATTACAGACCGATAGCTTTGTTAACAATAGCCTCATAAATATTCGAAAAATCTATGTGTAACAGTCTATACTCATTCCTAGAAAAATTTCAACTACTTGTATTAAATAAAAACCAAATGGCTTTTCAAAAAAATAAGTTCACGAATCTTGAAGGTTTTGAATATACCAATAAAATTTTACAATACCTAAAAGAGAAGCACTATGCAGTTGGCATATTGCTTGATACGAGTATCACAAAAGCGTGTGACCGGGTATGTCATAAAACATTATTGGTATATTTGGGATATTGGCATTCGAAGATTTACTTACGACTGGCTAAATATAGATTACCAAAA
This sequence comes from Melinaea menophilus ssp. n. AW-2005, assembly GCA_918358695.1. Taxonomy (NCBI): domain Eukaryota; kingdom Metazoa; phylum Arthropoda; class Insecta; order Lepidoptera; family Nymphalidae; genus Melinaea; species Melinaea menophilus. The sequence continues at coordinate 3,027,321 of OU911046.1, read as the reverse complement.
TAAAAGAAATAACACCTTATTCAATCTATTCCACTAGGTAGTGTACTAGGAAGCGTGTACTTTTTTATTTATTTACATTACTAAATCTAAATACAATTTCATTCGCCGATGTTATTTCAATCATCAAATACGGTATTTTTATATGGGAGAATGCTGTAAATGCACTTGAAGTATTAATTTGTCAAAAAAAAAAATGAAATAGCACGTATAAAAATTACTAATTTCAATTTTAAATTAAATTAAATTTAATTTAAAATATTAACAATGCGTTTGTCTATATCTTAGAAATGTTAATGTTCACAAGAAAACAACCAGCCACTTGTTTCACATAAATGAAGCCACATATCACAGTCGTAGAAAATAAGCCTCGTGTCAAAATGATGGCTTTACTATAAATGGTACTTATTGTATGACTATAAAGACATAATGAGATACCAAAGGAAATTAAAGAAATTAAAAATGCCACTATTTTTTATAATAAGATTAAACAAATGTTGACATTAAAAGTTTATGATACACGTGTTTTAAACTTATTATTATGATATTAATTTTTATTATTATTATTATTTTAAATTTAGTCTAATTAGCATTATCAAATAAACAATATGAATATAAATATTTCGTTGACTTTTAATTTTTTCATACTTTATTTTGTTCCCACATCTAACACCATTTTAAGCTGCATTACTCGGGACAATTACACCTAGAAAACTTGATAAGTGAAATTGCTTTTTACCGACAAGATACCGACAACTATCCCTTTTAGTATCCAAAGCTTAAGCTTATAAGATTCTAACGAGGGTCCTGTTCTTGGGACGTCTTCAGGATTTTCGGATTTACTGAATAATGTAAAGAACTAGATGTTCTCATTTTTAATCTGTATTTGATATGAAAGTAGATAAGTGTAATATGAAAATAATTAAAATATATCAAATTGCGATGAAAGATTGTATATGATAGTTAAAATATTATATTCAATGCACAGTCCATCAACAGTTAGTGTCGTATTAAACAAAGAAAAAGAACAACATATTTAATAAGGAAGGATATATTTCAAACATTTCAGTTTATCACTGTCCATTACGTATTAGTTATTTAAATAATATCTCTGTTGTGACCAGAATAAAGAACTTGCCATTGTCATTATTAAAGTCTGTAAAATGTTAAAGCCCAAAGAATGGATACTTCCCAAATACAATTCCTACTGTATATTTTAGTCTGTGAGTTCTTGGTATTCCTCGCGTTTTTACTGGCAATCTTCCTCAAATGAAGCCATCCTAATCCCTCTTCAATTGGAATTTATTGGTTTGTTCGAATAAAACAAACTGAATAGATTCTCGAGACGAGAATACATGTGATAAAACAACGGTGTGAAAAATGGCAAATATTTAGTTTAAAAAAATAAATATTTTAAAGCATACGTTTCAGCCAATTTAAAAAGTTTTGTATTTAAAGTGTCTAAGATACTCCCGAATTGTTACAATTAGTTAATTGCGTAATCAATAGCACCAATATAGATAAGAAATATATTAAATTAAATTTAAAGAAATGTATGTGAAACGCGCTTAAATCATTCACTCCCGGATTTGGTCATGCTCATTTGCTTTACAAATACTACTCCCAGACGAAGTTAAGGCTTCCTGTGTTGTATTTTCGGTAATGAATACAATTGATTTTGTCTTATTTTTCTTAAGAGCTTATTTATTAGTAATAAAAACATTAGCCTTCATATTTATACTTTTTCTTCTTCTTTTCAGTCTATAGACGCCCACTAAAAGGCGGAGACCTTCTAAGATCGCCACGACGAACGGTCTTGCGATGAACGCATCCAGCGACTTCCCGCGACCTTGACTATTTCCTCGGTCCTTCCTGGGGGGAGTGGAGAACTTACCTACTCGCGGTCGCCACTCGAGAACCTTTTGGCCCCATTGACCGTTGGTTCTACGACCGATGTATCCCACCCACTGCCATTTAAGACGAACAATTCTTCGAGCTTTGTCAGTGCTCAATAATTAATTATAATAAATAAAAGGATAAACATATGTCTTCTTTGTTGAAAAGAAATATGTGTAAAAGCTTGATACCAAAATCAGTTCTAAGAAATGGAATTAACTATTTTAAAACAATACATTCAAATTTATGTTCATCGTCGATATCGTTAACTTAATGAGGAAATATTTTTTAATGGCACACATTAAAATGAAAAGTAATTTTAACATTTATTCTTGCTCAAGTAATGTTAAACAAAGTCGATAATGACGCAAATTATTCGATTTATTTGGAGCTTTATCTAATAATATAGTATAACATGACTTGTAGTTTTGATATTTATTGATATTTATTTTCAAAAATTTCTGCAATCATACATGTCATATATATGTTCTTTGAATTACTTAGAATAACATTGATAATAATTTTTTTCCCAAACACAGACAACATAAAATAAAAGAATAGAAAGAGTAATATAACCATTTCGCCATAATTCATCCACCCTCTTAAAAATTTATAGAAACCCATTAGCTTAGTTTTCTTGCGAAACGTGATAGCGAGGCGGCTAAAAGCTACAACTTAACTAAGAACAAAATAATTCTAAACACAACGCCGGGTTTTGTGACTTGAGACTAGAACCGTTTTATATTAATTACTACATCACAATACACATTTTGTAGTCTTACTTTCAATACACACGACTGTATCGAGTCTTAAATAATATGACATTACTGTTACAAAATCCTTGTCAATAATTGAATTATATTATTTTTATTTTCAATGCATTATATTACAAGAAATATAAAGAAATACCTATATAATTCATTTATAAATGATATTTTTAAGCGATTCGTAAACTAATTTAGATTTAATCAATTCACTGCTTTAGCAATTGCTCTCCTTACTAGCGGATTTCTCTTGTCAGGTGTTTATTCCTAATACGACGGAGCTGCAGGCTGGTCAATAAGGCGTGAAAATATCTAGAATACTTTATACGTGCCACTGTTAACCCGAGTCAGTATTTTCCGTTTCGAATTGTTAATTTGAGTGACTAATGTGTCCTGGTACATGTTGCAATATTTCTTTGAATTTAGAGTTTAGTTAAAGCAGATAGAAAAATATACATATTTAAACAGTTATTTAAGTAGAACTCGTATCACAACTATAATAAAACCATCAACAAGGGTGTTGAAAGTGTAAATAATTTGACACAATCTTATATCTATGGATTCAAAGTAGAAAATATATAAATAAATAAATGAAAATGAATAAATAAATTTGTTACAGCAGTGGATTATAGGATAAGCTACTAATTACTAATTAGTAAGTAATGAATATAAATATATATTGTGTTTAATAAAGATATTTACTGTAGGTAAAAAGCAAAGCAAAGTATAATGTAGCGTCGTGGGTAAACTGTTTCTGGGTCAATTAAAGTACACACTTTTAATAGATAAAGTCCAGTTATCTTTGAAAAGGCTCAACAGTCTACTTACAACGGGTTTATACGATAATGTCTATAAGCTTGTTTTGCTGTGCTAATACATTTATATTTTAAAAGTAACTTTTCTCGTTTATATGAGAAGAACCGACAAAATAGCCAGGAAAATGTTAACGACTTTTAGTTAACAAAAGGTAAAGTTGGTAAAGCGTGATTTGGGATTTGTACAGACAAATATAGTTCAGTTGGATAAAATAATTACGTACATTTTAAATCTTAATTTTATAAGTTAATGTTAGAATGACTAATGAAAATAACCATATTATTATTTTCGTGCCTTATATTCAATAGTTTAACTTTAATCTTATGAATCTTACTATGAAAATGGCGTGACTGTATTTCTGTTTTCTGCATTGCATATGACATAAAAATAAAGTAAATTTTCACAAAGATATAATAAGTAATGTGCAACTCTACTCGTTTATTTTTCTTTTTTATAACTTTGAAATATAATTACTACATAGATGTAGGAACTGGCGCCTTTTATACTTAGGTCTACAAAAAATATTTAGCTGCTTAAACTATTTTTCATATAACATTGCGAAGATCTTTTATATATATGATATATATTATTACATGATAGAAGTATTAAAATATGTTTTATATTAATAATAAATATAATAACGTGACCGCATTATATTGTATTATAAATCTTTACGAAATCCCAACACCATGCATGTATTAGCGGAAGAATTGTAAAATTTTAACGTTTACTGAATAAATTCAAATTCGACGAAATCGTGTGAGAACTTTACGACAGTTATTGGACGATGCCGTGGATTAAACTCACAACATCCGGTATTGTCTGACCCTATTCACAATAGACATTGGCCCATTTCATACAATGATTACATTAGTAGTGAAGATTATCAAGAAAAAATATATCAACAATGTTTTTCTGAACGGTTAGTAGTCGTAGTTGTCTTAATTTAGGTTTTTCAAAAGTATAAGATACGTTAAACATGGTTTCAGTTGGCGTTTGTGAGGCATTCACTTTTAGATTTTTTATAATTTAGTTTTCGTGAATGTCTTTAATGTCATATAATAGAACCATGAATATTAAACTATTATATACAACCCAATTGGTCCGCATTTTGAACTCTAAATCTCATTGTTTAGTAACTCAATAATTAGTCTTTTAGTTAACAATTCAGATCAAGTATACAAACATAATTATTAAACAAATCAAAGTTAAAGTGCCAAGATATACAGAGTGATATTAGACTAAAACAACGATTTAAGTAAACCCAGGAAACAAAACGATATGCCAAATAAAAGCAGAAGTGTTCTCCTCGAAATGGAAGAATTTATAATGGCCGACATTCCGGAGGTTTATTTATTTATTTATATTCTTTATTGCACACCATACATATCATAAAAACAAGTAAAAAAAATATAACAATAAAAAAAATTAAAATTGTAAACGATGGAGATACAAAAGGCGGTCTTATCGCCTATAGGCGATTTCTTCCAGACAACCGATATTAGTGTTGAAATACTCTTATGATTTAATGAAGCAGTAGGTGGCGTAAATATATAGAAATAAATAAACCTACTTAAAATAACTACACACGAATACATAGACGTATTACATAAATAAAATTACTAACAATATATATTAAGGTATAAACTAAACAATATCTATAATATACATACACGATAATTGTCGTCCTAGCTATCTTTGGACAGAAAGTAGTCCTTAACAGATTTTTTGAAAACTAATAATGATTTTGATTGCCGAATATTAAGAGGAAGGTCATTCCACAATTTAATGGAATGAACCGTAAAAGATTGTTTATACAATTTGGTGCGATGTACAGGCATTCTGATAAGTAAAGACTGTGATGATCGTACTTCAGCTGGCGCTCCTAAAAACCTAAAGTTTTCCTTCAAGTATGTAGGAGTTTTTGGGTGAAATAGTACACAGTACAGTAAGGAAAGAGCGTGTGAATCCCTGCGATAGCGTATAGGGAGCCACTTGAGTTTTTGTCGAAATTCGGAAATATGGTCATATTTGCGTAAACCAAATATAAACCGTATAGCATTGTTTTGGAGTCGCTCAAGCTTATTTAAATGGTCCTCGGTTAAATTTAGATAACTTGCATCAGCATAATCTAAAATAGAGAGAAGAAGGGAGTGGGCTAACATAATTTTGGTAGGAATTGGAAGAAAATACCGTAATCGTATTAGAGCACTCATGGCCGCAAACGTTTTCTTACTGAGTTCTTTGATTTGCGTATTCCAAGACAGGTTCTGATCCAAATAGATGCCAAGATTTTTAACATTTGAGCAATATGGTATAGTAACATTGTTGTATACAATAGGAGGTACGTTTTGCCAATCAACCCTTGCAATCATTCGTGGGCTACCAATAATGATGGCCTGAGATTTTGCAGGATTAACTTTCAAGCCGTACCGCCTACTCCATTTATAAATAGCGCTCAGGTCCTTATTTATTAGTGAAATAACGGAAGATAGATTTTCGAGTTGTGAGTGGCGATATATTTGTACATCATCTGCATACATGTGATAGAGAGAAGTGATATGCTCAGAGATAGAATTAATGAAAATTGCGAATAGTAGAGGAGATAACACGCCGCCTTGGGGCACCCCTGCCGAGACATCACACCAGGACGAGAGGGTCATACCATTCCGAGTGCGCTGTCGACGGCCAGTGAGGTAACTCCGAAACCAGTCTGTCACTGATGGAGATATGTTAATAGAACGCAGCAATGCTAGTAAAATGTCATAATCAACAGTATTAAAGGCATTGCTAAAGTCTAGCAATGTTAATACTGTCAACTGTTTACTTAGACCTACAACCACTAAGGTATAACCTTAGTATTAAGAAGCGGAATTACGCTATTAAGTAAATAAAATATCTTGAAGATATGTAAAAATATTTGTACATTGTTATATAAAACAGAATCACACCGACTACATTGACCACAACTAAGGTAGAAATCGAAAGAAAATAACCTTTTATACCGAAATGTCATTGGAAAGTTACTAAATATTATATTCTTAGTGGAATGATGAGAACTAAAGACTAGTGGTTTGGCAATGTCCTCATAAACGATCGCGCGCTCACTTCAAGCACCTATGTGTGTCAGATTCTTTTGCAAGCGGGAGCTCTGCTTGTCTGATCAGTTAAATACTTAAATTCTGATAGTTATACTTACAAAACTTATATTCTTAAATTCTGATATTTATAACTACTACTTCACAAATTAAAAATTAAAACATTACACTTATCAATAAAAATTAACTAATCTACTACGTAAATTGTAAAGCAAATCAAAGTTTAGAAGAGTTTATAAAACTTGAATTGTCTACAATTATCACTATTGTGGAAAGAAAGCCAACGAAATTTATCAAATAAAAAGTAAAGCTTTGAGAAACTGTAAACGAACAAAAGAGTCCTTTATCACTAGCGTACATTATTACGTCTCACAATGTACTCGTACGTTTGGTCTTCTCTTTATCCTAGACGCAGGAAGCTATTAAATTCGGGTAGATAAAAGAAATGTCATCGCGAAAAAATCTATGATTAATACATATAGGGTCTGTAATAGTCACTTTTAGTTTTTAAACAAATCAATCTTGACGTGGACTTTTAACTGCTCTGTCTATTTATTCAGTCCTCGCTCATTCATTCATCCGATTACCCATTCATCCAGCCGCTACGATCACCCGGGGAACTTGTTTTGTATAAGTTAAGTTGTCTTTTCTCTTTAATTTACTGTATTTGGTTGAGAGGACATTTAAAATGTTGAGTATCAGCAGGGAAATGTTTAGACGAAATCCACATATTTTGACAAAACAAAATATCCTTATACCTAATGTAGATGATTTTTGAGTAAAGTGCCATTTAGGATGAAAATTAATGAATGAATGTTACTTTTATTATATTTGTTGTATTGTTAATATTCCTAAAACGTTCTTTAATATTATGCATTTTAAAATAAGATTACAATTCAACGAGACTAACTAGAAACCTAGAAATTTTTGTGATAAAAATATTATTAAAAAAGGTTACACTACAATGAGGATAATCCCACAATAGCATATTAATTTGTGCCTCTAATCGCTTTCTACCCCAATTACGCAAGAAGCAATGTTATACCGTGCCATAAATTCAAGACTTAAGCCCCGTCCTAATGAGGTAATCCATGTAATTATACAATTACAATCTCATCTTCAACTGGATAATTGTTGATAATATTTTAGACAAATTAATAAAGACCTGAAAAACATTTTATATATTATATATATACTATTATATTTAACAGTATATAACAAGCACTACAAATGTTTTTCATGTATGACAGTACATGATACGGAATACAGAAATTGGCTAAAAGATCGCCATAAAATTAAAATCTACAAGCACCTGCATACACGAAATAAATGCTCGAAAGAAAAATAAATTCCCTAATAATTGTTAGCAACTTTTCCAAAGCGCCGGATTTAATCAAAGGACGAGTTTTGCCAGATGGAGTCAGCAGACCATTAAATTATATTTTATAATAATTTTAATTCATTAATTGATCCGACCAGGCTAATCAGCTAATGGCGTAATGTTACTTTTAGCAATTGGTGAAGTCTTTGGCGTTTGGTGCAATATATTAAAAAAATATTATAAATCTATGGTTAAGAAGGTTATTCTTAAAACGAAAGCTATCAATTTGAAATTATCTGTCATCTAATATCTGTTTCGACTAAATGATTTAGATTTTACACATATTCATAATATTTAATATTTATTTAAGCAATTACACAAGGTTCTGTCTATAATTCTGTTTTAAGAGTTTTTAAATGATAAACCTATTTGAAATAAATTTATCCGGTGTGTATTCAATTTATTACATTAAATTTAGTTTTGATCGTAGTAATTACCTGTAAACATTTGTAATGAAATATGTTTAAAACAGATGAATATTGCTTACTTTGTATAGCAATCCAATTTTTGTTATGAAAATGTTCTAAATAACTAGCATTAATTCATATAATGTCTAAGGCATAATAAATAGGCTGTGACTTTTTTTCTAATAGTCAAGTTAAAGGTAAAACACAGCATTTAAATATAGTTCAGTTTTTTCTGTTTTAATGTTTAAAGTATGATTTAAAATAATAAACACCTTATTTATCATAAAATACAAGCCGGCGAAGCCACAGTAGCTTAAAAACTATATAACATATTACTAGTGTTAAACTACTAGTGCGTTCTTTAACCCATACTGACTACAAACATCTAACATCTAAAATATAATCTGATTCACCAGAAGGTTTCATATTATAAATACACCTCAAATAAATAAAAAAATAGCAACAACCAGAGATCTTAACATATATTACAATATTGTCATAACCGCCTTAGATCTTACCTTGCACTTGGCCTCGGCCTATAGACAGGGCCTACAGACAGGGCCTAGACAAAAATATAATAATATTTAACCACTAATATTTCGTCAATAATAATTTTATCTAAATGGTACTATGGTCCTAATCGCTTTTATGTCTTAACATAAGCTATTACGGTTGAAATTATATTGTAATGAGCGCTAATATATCATTTGAGAAATTATCGGACAAAACTTTTGTTATCAAATAAGAATTTCCTAAATTAAGCCATAACCGAAAACCGTAAATTATTTTGAGTTAATTAATAAATTACATACTCTTTAACCTTACATTAATGTTTGACTTAAACAATATAATAACAGTAGTTTTGGAAGGAACATCAAACAATATTATTATTATTATTGAAGTGTTTTAATAATCCTAATGTAATGTAATCCTTATTAACCAAAGTAACTATTTTATCAATTAAGGTAATCTAATGCGTCCCAATTTACTAATGATCCCTTTGGTTTCATCCGTCTAACTACTAAAGATTGTTTACAAGTTTCAGTTACGATATAATCTTAAGATATTATTGAGCCTTGCGTAAGTAATATGGGCAATAAATTAAATACTCATAAAAGTAAAAAGTTGTTTCAACAAAAAAATATTTTCCTTAACGACCAAATGACAGACAGATAATTTTAATTAGTATTGAAGTTTATTAAAATATAACATTTAACAAACAAAAATGTTTACCGTTATTTGTCACTGAGAAGTGTTGTTTCGTTTAATTTGATAAGATGAAATGAATGTTTATTTTATAAAATCGTAACATATTTATATAATGACTTATTTCTAGAAGATAAGTTATTTAGTGATAGGTCATAAAATTATTAAAAAATATATGTGTAGTGTCAGAATATAATAATGGTTTATTATGTTTTATATAGATATTATGTACTAAAATAAATTTGTGTATAATTCGTTACAAATGTTTTAACTCTAAGCACAAAAAATATCTCCACATGTGATATATTAGTTACATGTCCATCTAAACCACAGCTAATGATCAACAATACGATGGAATTGATTTTCAAACGATAACAAAATAAATAAATACAAAAGGTAACAAAATTCTTCGTGTTATCCTAATTAAATTGTATCTTATAATTTGTATTTATCGAAGCTCTAAGGTAATTAAGTTAAGGTTTTATGTTAGATATTAACAGTAGCTTGTAAAAAGACAAACTAAATTAAGCATATGCTGCAGCAAACTAATTTGCCTACACAGGATCAAATAGACCTCTTTTAAGTATTAATATAAAGTCAGTTTATCATAAATATATCTTTGTTTCTACCACAATTAAATATCCTTCTCAATTCTCACAGCACAACACTACTGATCACCCAATTGCTTTAAAGTTAACACTGCCTTTCACCAAAAATACCACTTTGTGACTACGTTTCCACTAGATAGGTCCATTCTGTTATTGTTCCGTATGTAATTCAGCATGTTTGTTCCGGCGTATTTTTCATCCTATCGTCACGAAAATCGGCAGGCGTGGTCTTTGAATTATTTGAATTTTTAAGTCGAGCCGTTTTATTGATTGGGCTAAAAAATCCAAAATGGCAGCGTTTTTGGCGTAGCAGGAGCAATTTTCATCCGATCGCCACAAAAGTTGGTGAACATGTTCTTTGAGTTATTAAAATTTTTATTTGTTCGGCCATTTTTCTTACTGGGAGGGAAAATCCAAAATGGCGGTGATTTATGTTTTTGTTTTGGCGTGCAATGATCACTGCATCATCTGCATATAGCAAGCAATTGACTTTAAGGTCACCTACTTTCACTCCCATGTCACTGTCTTGCACGCCTTGAAGACAACTATCCACATAACACCCGATTGGATGTCAAACCAGGGCGACATATCAGCTCCTACTCGCAAACAGGCTGAGTGATCGCTGTAAAGAGGCTTTACAACCTGTAGCAAGGGTCCGCTCTTATTGTATCGGGGCAGTATCTCCCATAATTTCTTTCTCACAACCCTGTCAAACGCGTTTTCCAAATCAACAAAAGCACAGAAAACCTTTTGGTTTAGGACCAAAAACTTTTCCGTAATCATGCGAAGGGAGAAGATTTGATCTATACACCCTCTTTCAGGTCTAAAACCTCCTTGGGCCATAAATTATAAATCCACTAGTGATTAATGTAACAACACTTGACACCACTGTCGAAGGTCAGTATTTATCTAATAAAAATAACTACACTTTAAACATACTCTAAAAGTAAAATAACTCTAAACATATTTTAATAACAATTATAATTTTCATTGTGTCACAAAGTTTCCAAAATATATTTAGTAGAATTCACAACACATTTTTATAAATACTTACGAACAAAATACTCAAAATTTGTTCAAAATTAAAACAAGTTTTAAGTAAGCTAACAATGGGCTCCCAAAGTTTATCTTAATTAAAGCCCAACTATAATTTATTACACACTCAAAACTATGAACATATTGAAACTTTCCAAATATTGGTATCGCTTCTCGATTTACCTAATCACTGGAAATAGCGAAAGATCTAAAAAGGTATCATTGAAATATGAACTTTATATTTAAATGTTAGGGGTTATTTTCCTGTGTATTTATATTTACTTCGTTCAGAATAATGAAACCTTTAAAGTTGGTCAAGATGGTACGTAATTCTTGTTTTATTATACACAACACCTGAAGCCTTGATCTAAATTTAATAAAGGTACTTTGACATACAGAATTATTAATCTATATATTAATACGTGATGCCAAAACTTTGGACCCCTTTTTACGAAACTTGCGCGGACGCAAGAGCATAAAACTTGGCACACTTATAGTTTATGTACAGGAGAAGTGCAGAACGCTAATATTTTTCAATAATAATGCTTATAAAGTACATTAAATCAATAAATAAAACATTACCCACACTATCATGCATTTCACACACCCATGTTTCTTTTGTTTTTATTTTGTCTATAGACATAGAAATATTACACACACTACCATGCAAATTTACAGACGCATACCTACTACAGACTTACTAGAGTACTGACATTGACATATCAAAAATATATATATTTGCCTATACATACTCTGTGGTCAAATGGTTTCTTTTGTTTTTCATTTTGTGCATAGACAGAGTACTCAAAAAAAAGTTTAATTTGTCTCATTTAATTAAATATAAAAAAAGATTTTAATAATAATGCATAAAAAATAAATTAAATCAGTTAATAAAACATTATACTAACCAGCATGCATGCATTTGACACACGCATACATACTCTGTGGTCAAATTGTTTCGTTTCTCTATTATAGACGTAGTTGAAAAGTTTGTTTGTTGGGGGTTTATTGAATGTTTAAAGTTAATTAAAGTTTTATTTGACGAATACTACGTGAAATACTGAGCGTTTATACAAATTTATGTGAGTTGTGTAGCAGTAAGATACATTTAAACGTATCGTCGCCTTTCAAGGACTATCATTATATGCATAAAGAAAGCTCTGTAGCAGCAATCTGCAATAACAACATTCAGGTACAACAATTTTTGATATTGCTGGTTCAAAGCAATTATTGTAGTTTACGATTTCAGTAATTGCATATACTTTAGGATAAATAAGTGATTTTGTGTAAAAACTTTTTCTCTTCTTGATTTCAGTAATCTATGAAAGAACTTTAATTATGCCTCGACGTAGAACATTAACGAGTCGGAGTGAGAGACAAAGAAGAAGGAATATTTCTCTAAGAGGAAGGAATAATTCCTCATCAGTAGTATTAGATAGTAATATGATTTTGAGAGATGCATTTAAGTGTGCTCTAAATGTCATTCCAAATGTGTTTTTAAGTTATGACATTAACATTTTGAACCTGAAGTGACTTTAGGCGACCAAACTGCATTCGCTTCATGTTGTCACAAGGGTAAACCAATATTACTACCCTTAAGTCAAAATGAATATTTGATTTAAATTATTATATGATGGACTTACTTCAAATGAACCTTCAATAAAAAGTAATCAAAAAATTATTTTGAAAATATTAAGAAATATAATTCATGTTTTGCTATGGTTAGCTCAGAAGCCAAAGTTGCTGAGCCAGTTACAAGTGGAGTGTATCATTTCAAAATACATGATGTTTATTATCACAGATCAGGCCCAATGACTGCCGCATATGGTCGCTTACCATGTTATGCACAATTATATTTTTATGATGTGAACATGTTATGCAAACATGTAACAACAACATAATGCATGAAATTTCACTGGAATTGGAACGCAGTAATCCTTTTGTGCGGTCATTCATTGCAATGAAAGATCATTGTCAGAGAGTTGAAAATTAAAACAAAGAAATTTGTATGCTCATTAAAGTAAATCATCATTTAAATCTACTCCGATTTAATGATGCAGTTCAAACTGATGTAGCAGTAATATTTAGTACAGTTGATGGTGAGCCACCTTTTGAACGACATATGATTTGTTTTTCAAAAGTTAATGGTATAATTAAGAATATCTCAGTTTTGGACTCATCATTAGACCCTTTAGCGTACCCACTGCTTTTTCCCAACGGTGATACTGGGTGGCATGTCAATATTGCTCATAATACACCAACTACATCTAATTCAAGAGCACCCAGAAATAAATTAACCATGCTTTAGTATACAGCCTATCGACTAGCAATTAGAGATGATTTCAGCATTCACAAAAACTATTTCTGCAGTGGATTGTTGATATGTATGTGAGAATAGAGGGCTCACGATTACATTTCATTTGACAAAATCAAACAAATCTTAGGTCTGAAGTTTACAACAATTTAACAGACTACTTAGAATTGAACATTTCTTTTAATTTCATATAATTTGTTCAAAAAAGAAATTGGCAAATAAGAGTCTTGGTCAAATCTGTGGTTATAGTAGTTTAGTTTTCGACAGTAGAACCTTAATAATGTTTGAATATTATATTTTAATAATGTATATTAAGTCACTTACAATTTAAATTTATTATATGGTCGAATTTCGACCACTGGGCGACCACTAGTTAAATAGAATTTAATAAAACGATATTATTATTCTATTTAAATTTAACAAAAACTTTGACTACAAACAAACACATACATAGATAAATTTACTTTAGAGTTTATAACAATGCTACGGAGTCAGATAAATAACAATTTCGAAACTGGTAATATTTTATCAAGCAATTATCATTTCACCATGGCCTTATTGAAAAAAAACCATGTGCTTATTATTTTTTTTTAATTTTACAATATAAATAATTATAGTCAATGTAAAAAATATCTTCTATTTATTGTTTAATGACAGGTATTGTGTAAATATTGTCGAAATATTACGTTTTCTTATACAACTAGGATCCGCCAACCGTGCGCGGCGGGTATTGAGCTGAGCTCTTTCCATCTGAATAGCACAGGAAATATCGATTTATTAGGACTAATTGTCACCTTCTAGCTCAGCACATTGCTCGCACGCTCAGGGCAGCTCTAATGTATTGTCTATGGCAGGAGTGATCTTTCTTTGATAACTTTTGAATGGCTAAACATTTTCTCAATCTGTTTTCGCTATAACATCCGCGTTCAGCTCAAACATACATGAGAAAATTTTAGCTTATTATCTCGCCGCATTCTGGAGACAACTAAAAACAAAAAAAAGGTCTCCCAAACGGTTAATACTATAGCAAGAAACTATTTACTTATTAATAAAGTCTTATTGACTAGAATGTTCTGTTTTTTCAATGATATAAAAATGAAAATGTTGAAGTTCATTCCTAATGTGTATTTCTAATTATGTTACATCTTGTTTTAAATGTTATTTTTAATGGGACCTGGTGACACAAGCAGATGTTACACGTTAGCAAGTGATGCTCCACTCCATGGAATTTTTAAAACATAGATGGAAATGAATGACCACTCTTGAGTAATAACGAGGTATATAGGAGAAGGAGAGAACATGACGTTGTTTGTCTGTTCCCAGTGGTATGTACTATTGTTTAATTGTGAGTGTAAATGAGCAAATGTAAATAAGCTATGAAATGTAAATAAGCCCACCCTTGAGTTATAAATCAAAATGAAAATAAAACTATTTTATTAACTTATATGCACTTTCCGAAAACTAATTTTGTTATAATAAAGAATTTGAGATAAAACAATTATATATTAAGGTTGTAAATTATAGCTACAATATTCCCTATTGAAGTAACAAGCCACCAAATGCCTAATTCAATTCTCATTTTATATAAATCGCAAAATCTTTGAAATGTTTTAATTTTTTTATCACCACAATATATAACATAGTAATATGTATAATTAACATGAATAAGATTTACAGAGTGTGATTTTTAATTTGACTCAAAGAGCAACTTGTAGCTGAAATAATTCAAAAGCAACAAAGTAACGAAGTTCTAATTTTTAGATACAGACTGTAATTAAAATTTTCTTTACCAAAAGAGAGATTCTCGAAAACATAAACATGATAATATTTTAAATTTGAAAATATTTTGTTTTGTACAATTCCTTTAATATGGTGTAATAAACAACTAAATTACATTATTTTTTATATTCTAAATATAAAGAGTTTGCTGACAGATTTGTTTATATACTTCCTCAGACATTACTGCTGCTGACAGATTTGTTTATATACTCTATTAAGCAACTAGCAACTAGCAGCAACTATATTGAGTGTGATATCACACTTAATATAGTTGCTTATAATCAGTGTAATCATGTAGAAAGTATCATATCTGATACACTCGGCTGCTATTCATCAAGCACTTGTGTTGTCGTCGCATCTAATTGGCTTTGAGCCATGTTGAAACGAGCCAGGCGCGATACGAGCGCTTCGCCATAGCTATCGACACGGTTTCAGTATGGGTAACTTTTATTATATTTTTAATAAGTATTTACGACGTTGATATGAATGATATTCTAATGTATTATCTTGTATATACTTCGATGACTATTTATTAATATATTAAATTTAGTATTTTTTTATTATAATATTTTGTAATACCAATGCGTACACTAATTTAACTCATTTTTAAACAACTAATTTAACTAATTTTTAAAAATGTAACAATTCAAATTTACCCGAGAACATACGATACAAACGGTCAACACCGACACTCTGAAGCCGTTATTCACTGCGAGGCCTATTCATAGCGCTCAAAATATTGACAACCCTTTTCATAAGAACTTGAAAGACCTCCAAAGTAAAGAAGAAGCCCGATTTTTCTTACTTACGTCCTCAACGCATATGAAGTCTCATATGCGTTGAAGTCTGATGTCTCAAGAATGCCATATTACAGATAATACTTATTTTTACTTCAACAAAATAAATATTTTAAACTTGACTTCTGAGCAATCCATTCACATAAGCTAAGTAAAAATTTATATTATATATAAAGTACGAGAAGATATTGAAAAATTACATTATTAAAGCCACAACATTATTTATGTTTTTAAGCTACTTTTTATTGCTGCAAAATTTTATCAATGTTTTTAAAAATATACCATTTTCTTGCATAAAAATACCCATTATCTGAAGTTTAACAAAGGTACTGCATTAATTATGAAAAACAATATGAATTATGAATCCAACTATAGAAATCATCAAATTTCTTAACTTGGTTCAAAAGCACTGATAAAAGAGGCAAGACAAAAATAACGGTTCATATTTTATTTACCATCACATGCTTTGCTTACGTCCCTACGTAATTCTTTACATTTTAACTGTTTACAGGTTCACTTTCATTTGATAAAGAACAATGGCAGCTTTCCATACATCATTTTACCTGACATTTTTTGGAAGCGTCTAAATATAAAAAAATATTTAAACAATAGGGGTAACATTGCATAAGCTTAATCAGAAACAAATATTTTTTTAGAAAGCCACAAAAAAAAGATATTTCAGTTTTTGTTTAACACTAATTTAAGGTTACCTGTCAATACTAGTTGTCACTGATTGTAATTATAGTCTATACAAACAAAAAAATACGTAAGAGATTTCCTAAATGATGTTTTTAATATTAGTTATTAGTTTAGTAAAGGGTTAGAATATGTCTTGAACGGATTTTATCGCGTTTATTAACGCGAATATATATTTGCAATGAATAATATTTGTCTAAATATAAGAAAACCGATCTTTCTTCTTTGCAAATATGTCAGATAGCTATTTCTATTTACTAAGCTTCAACCTCTAACATTCCAATACTGGGCATAGGCCTCTTTCACCAGATAGGAAAAGAATCGCAGCTTAATAGCCGATGGTCCAATGCGTGCTAGCAAATTGCCTACTATCGATCCCGCGAACACCATCGTATAGGCAGCGCCAATCGACAAGACCACCGCTATTCTATAGCGATCATAAAGTATAGTATACAGGAGAAAAAAAAAAAAATGTTGTTTAGAAAAATGTAGTTATACATTTATTTAGATAAGGATAATATAGGACAGACATATGTAAGTCTATAAATAAAGAAAAAAAAAATTAATATAGGTATTTATAGTAAAAATAAAACAAGATGGTATTTTAATTACATAATATATTAATCACTGTATATCATTATTATTGCAGCC
Organism: Melinaea menophilus ssp. n. AW-2005; assembly: GCA_918358695.1. Classification (NCBI taxonomy): domain Eukaryota; kingdom Metazoa; phylum Arthropoda; class Insecta; order Lepidoptera; family Nymphalidae; genus Melinaea; species Melinaea menophilus. The sequence goes on along the minus strand of OU911046.1, from coordinate 3,009,876 downwards.
AGGAAAGAGGCAATGGTTACAAGTATTGGCGGCTCTCTTGTAATCTGGTAATGCTATAGTTCCATTCTCTGTATTCCGAATGCCTGATGGCCTGACAATATCTTGCTCATGTGGATCTTCATGAGATTGGTTGTCCTTCAAAGATATACCAACATTGGCATTGAGATATACTCCACAACAGTAGGCTCATTAGGTGGCTCAGTATGCGAGGCATCATCATCCCCATGTTGAATGGCTTCTTCAACTCTTAATTCATTAAGGCGATTCATATATAGGAATAGGACCTCTCTTTTTGTTCGCAACCAACAGGAATAGCATACATTGTCTGAAGTTGTTACCTGGCAGAAATATAAGAAATCTTTCTGATTTTAGCATATAAAACATATATCTAGGATTAATGTTATTCAGGGTAAATTAAACTTATAATATAAATGTATTTATGTAACTTTCACAATCTAAATAATTGTAAGAAGATTAGATATTAAAATAAATAAAATCAAACAAACATTTTGAAAGAATAAAACCTATAAGTTTAATGTGTATAGAATACATAAAAATAATAGCATAAAACAGAACTTAAACTAAGATGAACACACCTGATGTGGTTCCTTACTGCATTTAATTATTTCTATCATCTGCCGTTGTAGTTCAGAGGGATTATCTCTTAATATTTTCTCATTTTGCCTTTGTATGAGGGAACATCCGCATAAAATACAAACATTGGTATGACCACGCTGACTTGGTGTCGGTCCAGCTTGTGGTTCATTACCAGTATTCTGTTGAAGCTTCCGATTTACTGCATCTATTAAAAGTTTCTAACATGTTTCGCAAACATAATCCTCATCAGTTATCTGAAAGTAATTTGTAATAAGCGTTAACGCATTATAACAAATTATGTTTGAAAGTATAAATAACGAGTTAATTTAATATAATTTAGGGATAAACACGGGCAATAGCATTTTTAAGAACTTACGATTTGTGGATAAATCGAGTTGCAGAACATCGTACACACTTGTGTTTTGTTCTAAAATCCGATATCGGCGAAGAGTATTCACGCAAATATTACAATTCACGCACAATATGTGCTTGCGCTTGCTATCCATGATAAAAGAACACTCAGAACAGAAAGACAATCGAAATCCGTTAAGGCGTCCGAGAATGAACAGTTGCACAGAAGTCGTGATGACAGCGTAAAAGTAAATAGACCACGCAAAGCTAGTTAAAATGGCTTCCAGTACTGTCAAAGTCAGTCAAACTATTAGTCAGTTATCAGTCATTTAAATTGACCTGTAATAATATATTTGATTAATCTTGTAGTTAAATACATACAACAAACGCAATTATTTAGTGTCTTTATTATGTAGTAATTACAACAAAGAAAAATTAATATTGCTATTTATCATTTTAAATAGTTTTTTATTTTTTAATTGTATTAAACCGGAAATGCACAAAAAACTGAAATTAAAAGCTTATTAAATAAAAGTTTTTTTCGTGGCTTTCCCACGTAAATCTAAGACCGTTTAAAAAACGACTAAATGATACAATTAAGTTTCGCTTTGGTCTTGTTTTTAGACGCTTCATAAAAGGTTCAGGTAAAAAATTGCCATTGTTCTTTAATTAATTAGTTTTCTATTGCGTGTCTTTGTAATATGTTTCTTGCTCGACAAAAAGTGAACTCAAATATATGTATAATTTGTGTAATCACAAGCGAAGCTACCGTCATACATAAATTGTCCGGTCTCAACCGCAGTGCATATGTACACAATATGCGGCAAACACATTGTCCCGTTAAATAATAAACTTATAACTTTAAACGTTATTTAAAAAATATTAGTCTATTTCTACATGTGTGTTTATGCAGTGGAAAAAAATATTATTCATCTTTTTCTTATAACAAGTATTATATTATATTTTAAAATGATCGTACAGAACGACGCCAATGTGTAAATACTAACCATTTCTATGCCATTTGCCATGGATGTCACAAAGAGTGGTTGGAATTATAAACTTCTTTAAAAAATAAGTAACAAACCAGTGTTAACAAACAAAAAAGATAATTTAAGATACTTTCCCGTTCTAAAATTATTGCTACAATATGCAATGAAGCATCTTTTGCGCTAACGTTACTAAATTAGTTTTAGTAGACAATTAAGTTTGTAGGTAGGTTCTAACATATTCTTATATATTTATACACAAAAAAACAGATGAAAATTGTAATTAATATATAACAGGTGAAAATAGAACTATTAATTAAATTAAAGCACCGACACTGAAAGTCATTAAGGTCAATAAACGAACTGATAGAATCAAACGAACACGTGTCAGATAAAAATGACTTAAAGTAAATCTTATATATACAAAAATGTAACAAATATTTGTAATTGGGATATAACAAACACTTTTCCGACATCACGTAGGCTCATAAGACATTTCTCATAACATGCGAATTCAAGTGTTCGGAGTAAAAAAATTTCATCTTAATAAAATATATTTTTCTTATATATTTCTGAAGAAATTAACATTTAATGCATTTATAAATATCAATTTATCGAATAATAGTAATTGTGAATGTCATGCCGAATGTAGTTATTTATTAATATAAAACTATCGCTACAAGATATTTCTTGCCGCAAAAAGAATTATTTTCAACGGATTAAATTAAATTGCCATTTCAGCCAATCTGTCTACATTGGCTGAATAATTTCCGCCAGTTATTTAGGTATATATCTCTTTATTTGATATGATTTGATTGTTTTGTAGCTAACCTGACGTCAGTATCGTTTTTAGTTTACTTTCATTTTACATGTCAGTATAACAGTTTAGCAACAAAATTGAGAATAGATCTCCCTTTAAAGTCTAATAGGAAATGTTAAAGTACTGTAATAAAAATAATTAATTATCGTAATAGTTAAAACCCACTATGTAATATATGTTTTTAAAAAGTCTTTTATATCTTTATAAAACCTTCATAACAATGTAGTCAAATGGTATTTTTTCTTTGGCAGTGCTGTAATAATCTAATTTTAACTTTTCATAGCATGATATATGTCTATTTTTAATAGTATTTAATATTTGATGTGATAATACTTTAACTGTCTACGGAAATAACTTTTTACGCATTTAATTTTTTATCATGGAAATATTAGAAGATGGTTTTATTTGTTGACGAGCAAAAACCACGATATTAAAAAATAAAAAATAAGATCTTCAATTTATAATAACATAATTATCAAAAATACGTAAATTGAAAATAAAAATAATTTAGATTAGCCAAAACGACGAAAACTTTCCGCGATCACTCTGTATTAACATAATTGCATTACTCGACTGTCATAAATAGTATTAAGGGACACCTGCCGACTAACTTTGGTCCCTAAAATTATTTATTAGAAACTTCTTTCATAAATCTGATTAAACGTTTTTATAAAGTAATTTTGTTAGAGCAGCTCTCATGCGTCTTTTTTTTTAAACTGATGAAAAATTTTTCAAGGTTAAACAAATAAATGCAATAATTGCAAATGTTGATAAAATTTAAAGTAAATAGCCTAAAAAACACTTCTGTAGGTAATGAGTAATAGTTCTAAAACCTTTTAAAGTCAATAATCACAATAAATTTTACATTTACAATCTCTTGGAATTAAAACTTTAAAATGTTAGCGAATAAATATTGTATCCGTTTTAAAGATTTAATTTTAATTTAATTTAATTTTCTTTAAATAATGTCCACAAAATGTCGTTTTCATTACGACAACATTTCACAGGAACTCTGCCGTTTCATTAATTCAATTTTGATTAGATGAAGAATATTAGACAGAGCAATGTTATAATGTATTTTTTTGTTTTATAACATTTTCTAAAACATAATCTATCAATGAATACTAAATCTGGTAGAAAGTTGAAGGGAGTAGTAGTTGATGCGACTGTAAAAGACACAGAGAAGTAATTTTAAGCGATTTAAAACTACCGTACGTGTACGTAAGTGTTCTTAGGACTTATATTAATAATATTATGAGGGAAACAGGTTTTAAATGGAAAAAGAAATTTGTTTTATTATTCCTAAGTTAGACAGCTAAACCACTACGTTATTTTTACGATCATTTCGAAATACATGGTAAATTGTAGCAGAGAGATTGGCAGGTCTGTTAAAAGATTGCGGATACCAAGGGTACAAAAATGTTGTCATTGTTGAAAGATAAAATCAGGAATGCACTGAGCATTGGTGTAACATATTGAAGTTTTTAGGAAAGTTTTAAATAAATCGATTAAAACATGTCAATCTCAATCGATCTACTTTCCTCGGACTCATAATTTATGTATTTTATTTTATTTGCACAGTTACTGCCCTTAAGTATAGTTATAATATCATAATGTCTTCATTGGGCTAGTGTATTGTTTATTTTGTATTTCATATTTAGTATTAAATAAACATTTTTAGGTAGATTCCATAGATGAATCTACCTATTGCAATCGATGCGATGACGGGACCCAGACCCCAGAGTAGGGGCGCTACGCCGTTTATGAACTGGAGATTGAGAATCCGTCGAGAAAAAAAATGTATATATCCCTCTATATATATATATATATGTATATATGATCCATCAGTCCAAATTCATCGTAGGCAAAATCTGACTTCACAGGTCGATAGGATAGATTAGTAGGACAAACGTAGCATCTCGTTTTTTTGGAAAAAAATTAAAGGGGGCGCTGGGAGAGGGGGTGAAAGTGCAAACCTTTGGGACACGCTACAGGTCGCAAATATTGACGGAGGATTTTCAAACTTGGTTTACACATTTTTAAGGACAAAATGAAGGTTAAGTTTTTGAACCTGGGAAATCGGTCGGGGGGTTGGAGGGCTGGGGGGGTTGAAAGTTAAAAACAGAAAAAAGTCACAGAAGAAGGCAAAATTTTGCCGTCGGAAAAATCTTAGAAAATTAACAAATTAAAAGAGGAAACTTTTTTGTCCGAAAAGTTTTTTGATGTGACCCCCCGTTTAGGAAATAGGGGTGGGGGGTGGTTCTCCCCTCACCCAATATATGCAGAGTGACCCGTCATAAGACTCATAATGACCAGTAGAATACTGCTGGCTAGTTTTTCCCTGTCGATCCGACCGACGGGAATCTACCTAACACGATCGACCCTGTCGAACGAGGTATTTTATTTCACTGTTATGTTTAGATTTTAAGGATCCTTAACCAAATATTTTATTTTAATGTTAAACTTATTAAACTTATTAATGCGTAGAATTAAGAACATGCTCGTATAATTAAAAAGTTATTTACTTTGATATTTTGGTTACAAATTTTTAAAACCCTAAACATTTGAATTGTTAAATGTTTAAAAACAATAAAAAACTAAAAAGCGGAACAATTGCACAAGCCGAAGTGGAATTAAAACCATGAAGAAACTTTACCTCATGACTTTTAAACTTCACTGCGAAACGACGCCTCAGGGAATTACTTCATATATTTTAAAAGTGGGCTAAAATAAGACCATTAAGTATGTCATTTCATTTTTTTATTGCAGTTTCGATTTCAAATGACTTTTAACTCTTAATATTTGTGGTTGTACTCGTATATGAAATTATTTCAATAAAATAATATTAATTTTAGAACGCACTTTATTTAAATGCATTAATTAATATAACTTTCTAGTATTCAATAAAAGTGTCACAACGACGTATGAAATTTAATTAATAATATTCATCGTATATATTGTACATACCGACTATGTAATACAACATTCATTGAATTAAAACACGAATTGTATTGTTTGTCATCATTGGAGATGATCTTCAATAACTCGATTGGAATAAATAAATGTTATGTAATAAAGGCTCTTATATTAACTGTATTCAGTTAGTAGCAATAAAATATCTTAACAAGTACATCCTCCAAATACTTATATACTCATAAGGTAAATATTGTCTATACCTTATTTTCTACCGGGACTACAATTTTATTACTACAATGCATTCGCTATAATGTTGATAATTTATATTGTATGCTATTTATTCGTTTTTGTTGTTTTATCCACATTTAACGTCATTTTAAGCTGCATTGTTCAAGATAAGTACACGTAGAAAGTTAAAACAGAGCAGTTGTCGGCATAACATTTCATAACTGGCTGGTGTGTAACAGCCTCTACAATTAGTGCTTGTTTCCTTGGCACTGTAACGAATAATTGTAAAATGATTAGTCATAATGTACTACGTTTAACATTTAGTGAAATATTTACATAATAAAGTATAATATATTACTTGTGAATATATAAATAAAATTGCCTTTTTATGTCTAAGACAATTATCATTTACTATCTTCCTTCATTTCTTTGTATTTGTAACGGATTTGCAATTTTCTTCACAAATGTCTATTGATGTCGGCACCAAGTACCGTCAGCTGGTCCGTGTTTGGAACCTATCCCTTCGCCAAATAAAAAAAAAGATAAAAATTAAAGTTACTATTTACTGATAAAAATTGTTGGAGCCGCGTCGTGAGCCACGAGAAGAAACATACAATTAAAGAATTCTATAATAGTAAATGAATTATAATATTATTAATTATATAAAATGCCTATAAATTATTGTAATATGTAATATGTGTTGCAATGAAATACTTGAGTATTTGAGTATTTACTTGAGTAAGAATGGGTATAATAAATTTGAACTTATGAATAAGAATAGGTAAAGCTTTGATCTTATTGAGTTATTAAAATAATCATGACAATATATATTTTTTAATTCCTTTGCCTGCTTATTATCCCTGAATAAGATAATTTAATTAGTTACTTTAAATAAAGCCTCTGTAACACATTACTCTACACACTCGTAGCGTAAAAAATCCTAACGAGGGGTAACTGTGTTCGTAGGAAGTCTTAAAAACTTTAGGATTTGCTGAACCTTACCTGATTGAAGTACTTTCAATATATCAATCCAGTAATGCAAGTTGATGTATTGACATCTACATACATAGGTATATTGAAAATAGATTAAAAATAAAATTAGATAAGTGTGATGAAAATAATTCTATCGATAACAATAAACTTTCATTTATATCTTTATATAAAGGTATTTTGCGTCTTGACCTAACCGAAAAGAAAATATTTGGTTGTTTTTATTCAATATTCATCAATTTTGGACTTGACCACCGCTTATCCGTGAGTATTAGGTCTAACACAATATATCAAATTACTTATAATACTACTTATAATACTAATTAATTAATATAAATATACAGTACACTCACAATTAGTATTATAATAAACGAAAAAAAAAGAAAAACATATTTCAATAGGATGAATATAATTTAAGTTTATCACTGTCCAATGCGTACTTGTTATTTAAATGATGTCTCGCTTATCGAACTTCAAATACACACAAACTTCCTATTTCAATCAGAATAGTTTCATAGAATAAATAAGAATAGTCAGTATAATATCAATACAATTCTTACTGTATATTTTAGTCTGTGGCTCTTGGCATGCCTCGCACTTTTGCTGGCAATCTTCCTCAAATGAAATCTTCCTAATCCCTCCATCCCTCGGGATCTCGAAGATCGAAAGGTGGACATATCTTAATACTTCGATTGGAGTTTATTTGTTTGTTCGGATAAAACAAATTGTATGGGTTGTTTAGGGTAAGAACACGTGCGATGATACGTGTAAAAAATGGAAAAAATAAGTCATAAAGAATAAAAATATATATTTTTTTTAAAGTATTTAAAGAGTGTCTAAGATATATCAGCGTTGGTACTGTACAAGTTATCAATCACCTCCGAATTTGGTCATGGTCAAATGAGCAAGCAAAATGCTTTACAAAACTATTTCCTCACGAGGTTAAGGCTTGTTATGTTGTATCTTTGGTAATGAATCCAATTTATTTGTTTTAACTTAAAACAAAACTTAGCTTCACGCCATATTCCTTGCGGGATAGCCAGAAATTTTTGTTTTATTTGATTTTTTTTATAAACCTATTATAATTGATGAGCCGTGTATTAATCTCCAATACTCAATATTTTATTTTTATATTAATAAACCTTTAATAAAAGCTACTATAACAATTAATTTAAATACTTCAATATAAGTTAAATTTATTGTGATGTCATTATCCTTTTCTTACTATCTTTCTAGATTATAAGTGAAACATAATTTGATATGTATATTTTAATTACATCTAAACATCACTTCACACGTATTACTTTAATATGGGATATTGTGACAAGCTGACCTGGACGATGGTTAGTGTTGTCAAATTTATATTTAGTTATCTTTTAAAAATTTCAAAATACAACAATTAAAATATTTGAACAATTTATAATAACTACATTTATCTAAGTATGGTATCATATTACTTAAGGCCTTAGGCCACCCTAGACGCCGAAAAAAATAGGCTTTTTCGAGATTTTTTTCCAGAAATATTACGAAATAAATCGAGATTACACAAATGGGACTTTATTATACATATCATTAACTGCATAGAATATTTTTTTTGAGGCAATTTATTTAAAAATGGCGTCGGTACAGCGTTTTTGCGATGACGTCTTTTTTTTTCAATGCTCCACGGCCGGAAGAACAGCTCCTGTATTTTAATGAATCATAATTAGGGCCTGAATTTTTTCGATTAGATATACTATAAGCTAAAGAAGTACGTAGGATTTTTTCGATATATTGATTTTTGACAAAATGGCGCACTTCTAAAGTGGAAAGTGAGGAATTTGACTAAAAAATCGTCAGATAATTGTTAATAACAAATGAACTATGCATTATAATAAAAAAATCCTACGTACTTCTCTAGACAATATATTTTCGAAGATATCTTCCAAATTTCAAGTCGATCGGTTGCAAATTGTCTGAGTAATCTTTCCGGCCAACTCCAAAAAAGTAGTTTTGAGATAAACGCGTTTAAAGTTTTGAGTAGCAGAAAATCATGGATGATTTTGCAAAACCTTTAATCTGCGATGCCTGCACCATACAATTGGCCTTCCAGATTATCTTCCTGCTCGCACTTATCTTTTCTGCTTGACCTTGCAGTGATTCTGGCCTCTTTCACCCGGTCAGATAGCGATCTCTCTGCAAGCGTTATGCGCTGTTTATCGATCTCCATGCACGTTTCGTAGCTGTTCGGGCCGATTTCCAAACCCATTGCCTCCATTATGTGTAGAATTGAAGAAAACCCATCATTAAACACACAAACTGCAATTTCCGTAGCTATATACAATACTGTTTTCCCACTTGAAATATTTTTTGGGGCCAACGTCTACACAGTCGAATTAAAACTTTCGTTGTTGTTTTGCGTACCGTACCACAATTCTAAAGTCGCCAGACTAGTCAGGCAATAAATATTTTCAATAACATCTGCCGTATACCTCTGCTCTAGTCGTCTAACGGACCTTCTCGCTAGCGCTAACAAAAGGGACTCGCTGCGGACCAGACAACCGTTGTACTAAAACTCGAAAACGGAGTACTTAAAGATTTTTGTCGGCCATAATCTTTTGGTACATCATTCTTGAGGCCTTAAGGGACCCATTAAGCCAAAAAAAAAAAAAAACGATTTTTGAAAATTCTAGGGTGGCCTAAGGCCGTATAATTTAAACTATTTAAAATAAAGCAAACACACAAATTTATTATTTGCTATGAGACATCGTGTAATCTTTTATATTGTCAAGTTTTAAGCTTTGCGATTAAATTATGAAAAAATTAACAACTTCTTTCTTGCAATAACAGTATTGGGTTTTACATTTATACTATTAGTAACCAAATAAATGAGACGAAAAATATTAGTAATAAATTCGAATTTATTTTATTCATAGTTCAATTAAAATATTTATTCCTTGTAACAGAAAAAAAATACAGAATCTTATTTTTGAAAGAATAACATTTCTCTACATTTCGTGTTTTGGTAATTTCCATTATTTAATTCTCCATTTTTATCTAGATTTGTTTCTTGATATTATTGTAATAATGTAAATATATTCTAATTATACTACAAGACTATGTATCACATTCTATAATTCCTGGGTTTTGTAGTGGAATATTACAAATCAGGCTCGGGCAAGGGTTGATTTATGTAGTTAATGTAATTAATATGGGAATGTGTGAACTGGTTAACGCGGAAAGCTCTTGGTAATCCGACTATTGATAGGCATAATATGTCAGGAAGTGCCGGCATAAACCTTATTGAAAATATTCCAAAATATAACTTTACGCTGTATATAATCAGTCATTACGGTGTTTTTTAAGTATTATCTGGAGATAATTTAGATTCGAATGCCATAAGAAACATTTTATTAAAACAAAGGTTGATTTATGACATTCTCTCGCTTACAAAAAGCTTAATTAGTCAATCTATTACTATAAAATTAAATGGTATACTATAACTTGGACTCATCTTATGGCATCTAACGTGAAACTCAAAAAGGTTGAGTAATTACATATTTTATGATATTACAAAATGTAAGAGAACAACAAGTGATACAGATCATTATTATTTTCCTTTACGTCACTTTGATTATTTTAACCAAATAATTAAATAATATAAAAAAAATTTAAATCCACGTTTTACAAATGCTGAGTGCAGTCTTCAGTTTCCAGTCTTCAGCTTAGTACAAGACTACGAGTGACACAAATTAAGGCAACAGCTGCAGGAGGGGTGACGGAGTGAGGCAGACGTGGAGCTCAGAGCTGCCATAGGGCAAAATTATTTTCTTCTTTTGAGTGCATTTGTAAAACGTGGGTTTTAAATTTTTTTTTTATTATTTAATTATTTTTTACTTTTCAGATTTTTTTTCCTACTTTTGAGAATTTGTTTTTTTATGCTTGAATATTGCATTGTCATCAACTTCTGAGCGATCCTGAAAATTTCAGCGCTCTAGCTAGCTGGAAGGTGGGTGAAATTTCGATTGCAAGATTTGATCGCCACAAACAGACAGCTGTGACGAAGACGGGCTAAGTAAAACGTGGTAAAATATAAAGAATCAAGTAGTTTAAGTTTTAAATTAATATTAAAATTAAATATATTTACAAAGTATTATTTAAAATAAATGCAACCCCCTAGATACCAACAACTGCACGAACACAAATACAGTACAAATGTTATAATGTAAGAATTTGTAATTCATGATTTTGTATGTAATTCTACTAAATAAAAAAGCTATTACTTTTATATTACCTTACAAAATCATACCTCACCGGATCTCCTGGAGTCACGTGTCATGTTTTATGAGTCGTATTTTCTAGTACATCTTAAAATTTTATTCTCGTACGTAAATTAATATTTTCATCTTCTGGGATTTATGATACAGTAGGTACAAAAATACAAAAGTAATTATTATAATTGAAATACTCTACCATCCTTTTATAATAAATTAAATTAGTTATGGTATTTCTATTTGCTTTTACTTTGTATATGATATAACAAACATTTTTACAGAGTACAAGAACAAATAAATAAACAGCTTGAGAATGCTAACTTATATTGAAAAAATGATACAATATTTACAATATATTCATTTACATAAAGGAATTCCTTATAAGATAAGTTTATGTATATATAATCTATTTATAATATAATATATCTGTCGCCTGCTTTTCTCTGCTTATGCTATAGTTTATTATATTTTACTTGTAAATAAAACAATGTTATGTAAAAAACATAATTTTAAATAGAATTTGCTTTTAAACTCGATTTTATAATATATATTTATAAATATATATATTATAAAAAATATATATATATATATATATATATATATATATATATATATATATATATATATATATTTACAAATATATATATTATAAAATCGAGTTATAAACTAATGATAAAAGCTATAGGGAGATGGCATATATTATATAATATTTTCTAATAATGGGTAATGCATTAATATTATTGCGTATATAACTATTTAATTCTGATAAAACTTTATTATATAGTATTAGTATTAAAGTATATTATTATTTAAGTAATTAGATATAAGAAAATAGATAAGAATAATTGTTATTAATAATCATATGATATTATAGTGGTAAAAGATATATTAAATATACGAGGGTCAAACTGAAGAGATCCACAGAATGGCAGGTACTAGCGAAGATATCACGGTGAGAATGAAGAAGAACGTGCTCAGGTAGTTTGGGCACGTTGAACGAATGAGTGATGAAAGATTGGTAAAAAAGATTTATATGGGAAAAGTGAGCGGTAAGAGAGACAGGGGGAGGCCTCGAGTGACCTTCGAAAACACAGTAGCTACGATACTGGAGGAAGGTCACGTAAAAAGCATGAGGACCCCCCGGAGGGCATGTATGAAGAGTTTGATGTCTGTGGCCGAGGCGAAAGAGGTATGCAGAGACCGTAGCGTTTGGCGCTCCGTCGTCTCTGGCTACCCCGCAAGGGATATGGCGTGAAGGTAAAAATAAAAAAATAAATAAACTGAAATTTCTTAGAAAATAAAAAACTAAGCATTCTAGCAAGTCATTAGTTTTATTGTAACTTTTCAAAATAGCGTCCATTTACATCAATACATCGCTGCATTCGATGGAACCATTGAGAAAAGCACCTTGCCCACTCGGCCTTAGGGGTCTCTTCGACGGCGTTTTGAAACGCAGCCACTGCTTCTTCGGCGTCTATAAAACGTTTTCCTCGAAGTTTTTCTTTTATTTTCGGAAATAAATAAAAATCGCAGGGTGCGAGGTCGGGGCTATACGGCGGGTGACCCAGTAATTCCACGTCTGAGGTCACCAAATAGTCGATCGTTTGCCTGGCGGTGTGCGACGAGGCATTGTCGTGATGAAAGAGGTTCCTGCTGCGAGGTCGTTTCTCTCGAACTTTTTCCAAGACAAGTGGCAAACAATTGTTAGTATACCACTCTGCATTAACCGTTTTCTGATCCTCTAAGACTACTGTCGCGTAATGACCTGTCTTTCCGAAGAACGAGGCCACCATCTGTTTTCCAACACTTCGACCTCTCTTCACTTTAGTTGGCAACTCTTCGGAAGGAAACACCCACTGAGCAGACTGTCTTTTGGTTTCCGGATCATAACAGCAAATCCAGCTTTCGTCACCCGTTAGTATGTCGAACACAGCATTTGAGTCACCTCCGTTAAATTTTTGGATCATTTCTCGGCACCAATCAACACGGTGGAGTTTTTGAGCCTCGGTCAAATTATGCGGTATCCAGCGGGCACAAAGCTTCCTGACCGCTAAATGTTCATGGAGGATTTTGTGCACTTGACTCATACCTATGCCTAGACTTGTCCGAATCTGCTGATAGGTCACTCTTTTGTCAGTCTCTATCATACGCCGCACAACACTGATGTTATCTTCAGTCGTCGCTGTAGAAGGCCGTCCCTCACGCAAATCATCGGTGAGATTAGTTCGACCACGTTTGAATTCATTAAACCAGTTGTAAACTGTGGCACGAGATGGGGCTTCATCGTGAAAAGCCAATCGAAGTCTATCATAACTTTCTTGTTGACTTAAATGACATCGAAAGTCATAAAAAATCATTGCACGAAAATTTTCTCGGCTTAAATTCATTCTGACGTGCACAGACAATTTTCGATTTGCCGCCAAATCGTAAAACAAATGACAAATGAATGAAATGTACACTCAATAATATTGGTAAAGAGTTCTATTTTCAAAATTTAAACTATTTTTTTTAATATAATGCTTTTAAGTGGCCAGTTCTAAAAACTTTCAGTTTGGCCCTCGTATTAAACACATATATGTAAATTATGGTTGCTTCAAAAACATTTAGGAATTTGGTATTTTTCAGTATAAGTATTTCGTTAGTCTTTAACTTATTCAGATGTTTCAAGCTACGATTATGACCAAATGCCATAAATGGCCGCTGGCGCCTGTAGCTATTAAATGAGTGGTAATACAGCTATGAGCCCCTATTTGATTCGTAAGTGTTTTTCCCTACTGGACATCATTAATTTAATTTAATTTGACGTCATTATTTTGTCTGCATTTAATCGTATTGCTTAATTAGTAATCGAGTAAAGAATGGCGAACTTAAATAAAATAACCAGTTTTAAGTGACATTCGTTTTCAGCATTCCATTCTATGAATCTAATTGTGTTAGTGAAATATTTTTTGTTCTCCATTCTGGTTTGTAAATTTGGTGATTGATCTCTAATTAATTTGCTTGTAAAAGCTTTTAAATTAATGGCTTTCGAAGAGATGTAAATATTTTTTTTTAAATAATGAGCTTCAAATTCATAAATACATGAATAGTTGATATCGTTTAAAAATAGAATACCTGTTGATATATATCTATATTCTCCTTGCTTATAATTTATTAGATATCTAGATATTTTGTTTCCTGGATAAATTCTTTCTAAAGACTAATATTAGTATAAAAATAAGTTATTGTCTCTTCTATTTACGATACATAATTAATTTCTTTTTCTGCTTATTTGTATTTACTTATATATGTATAACACTGTCTCGACTGGAAAGTTCTTACCATGTACAATATTTTATATTTATGTTCTCTACATTATAAGATGTTACTCTTTGTGAGTGGACAAATACTCTATGCTATTTGAATATAGGAATATACTTTTTGGAATGGGACTTTTACCAAAACATACCCCTTATTTATAAAGTATTGTAATATTAGTCAACAGTTTGTAAAATAAATGTATATAGAAAAAATTTGTTTTCGAGAAATAAAATTTGTATAAAGGCAAAGGTTCCCAGATAGACTGTGCAAACTATAGGGCTATCAGTTTGATTAGCTTGGGCGGTAAAGTTTATGCTAAAATATTAGCGAGAAGAATGCAAGAGAGATCTGAAAGGCATTTGTGGGAGGCCCAAGGAGGTTTTAGACCTGGAAGAGGGTGTACAGATCAGATTTTTTCCCTCCGCATGATCACGGAAAAGTTTTTGGTCCTAAACCAAAAGGTTTTCAGTGCTTTGGTGGATTTGGAAAAGGCGTTTGTTAGGGTTGTGAGAAAGAAATTATGGGTGATACTGCCCCGATACAATGTGAGCGGACTCTTGCTACAGGCTGTAAAGTCTCTATACAGCGATCACTCAGCCTGTGTGCGAGTAGGAGCTGGCATGTCGCCCTGGTTTGACATGCAATCGGGTGTTAAACAAGGTTGCGCTATATCAGCTTGGTTGTTCAATTTGTATTGGGCTATTTCTTTCCAAGGCGTGAAAGACAGTGACATGGGAGTGAAAGTAGGTGACCTTAAGGTCAATTGCTTGCTATATGCAGATGATGCAGTATTTATTGCATCATCAGAATGCGATTTGCAGGCATTGGTCACCACTCTGAAAGCTGGGTGTGAAAATAATGGTCTAAACCTGAATGCAAATAAGACAAAGGTTCTGATATTTGAAAGAAATTAAGAAAGAACAGAATGTAAGATCAACGTGAATGGTAAGATAATAGAACAAGTGAATGAAGCGGTATATTTGGGAAGTATGTTTACCAGAGACGGAAGATACGAAATGAATGTGGAAAGGCGTTTTGCTGCCGGTAACAGAGTCAACGGTGCTTTGGCTGTATTGTTGAGATGACGAAACGTCAGCATAGCTGCACGTTTGGCTGTACACAATGCGGTTTTGCTACCGACGCTGTTATACGGCAGCCAAACGTGGGTAACACAGAATAAGAATGTAAGAAAGATAATTGCTGTGGAGATGCGATCTCTTCGCAGAATATGCGGTGTCAGTCTAACTGATCGAATTCGCAATGAAGAGATCCACAGAATGGCAGGTGCTAGCGAAGATTTCACGGTGAGGATGAAGAAGAACGTGCTCAGGTGGTTTGGGTACGTCGAATGAATGAGTGATAAAAGAATGGTAAAAAAGATTTATATGGGAAAAATGAGCGGTAAGAGAGACAAGGGAAGGCCTCAAGAGACCTTCGAAAACACAGTATCTATGATACTAGAGGAAGGCCACGTAAAAAGCATGAGGACCTCCCGGAGGGCATGTATGAAGAGGTTGATGCCTGTGGCCGAGGCGAAAGAGGTATGCAGTCGTCTCTGGCTTCCCTGCAAGGGATATGGCGTGAAGATAAATAATAAATAATAATAATAATAAATAAAATTAAAATGCAGTACTGCCCCATAATAAAATACCGTAAGACAAAATACTATGAAAATAACTAAATATAAACAAGTCTTTTCTAATTTATTTAAACAAACTTAACAAACGTACACTAGTACGTAATGTACGTAACGTAACGTAGACGTACGAAGTTACTTGTAATATATATACATTAAGGACATCGCACACTATCATCGACTATGACAAAGTTTAGTTAAAATTTCCTCCATTTTATTTTCAAAATCATCAAATTCACCAGAGAGGGTCTATACACGCATCAGATAGTATTCATTGACCTCAATGCAGAATAGTTCAATAATACGATTTAGAGCGCCTCTATGTCTGATCGACACTTTAAAACCACATCATTATCTCTTTTGATCTATTATTGTTAATCGTCTTCAAAGGTTGTCTGTCCTTTGCACGATTTGTTTCTGTTTTTGTTTTATTATCTTTTTATTTTATACGGTGCAATAAAGTATTCAAATAAAAAAATAAATAAAATAACAGCTTTAGTAACAATATATGATATGAGGTTACTATTTGTCTATTTATTGCATATAAAGAACTCATAAATACTTTAAAAATTAAAAAAAATAACTCAAGGTCACATAAAAAAATGTAGATATAGAAATTAAAATGTGTAAATAATATTGACTTGACATGTCTTTAAAATTATATAAGAAGTACATGTTCAAGTAATGGATTACACAAAAAGCACATGTATAAATACACATACATATATATATATATATATATACATTGCATGTTTCCACGCTGAAACATTTAAACTCCATACAAAATAAATTGCAAGAACATCAGTCTAAAACCTGTTTCAACAGCTCTGTATCGTTTAAATTTATAGTAACTTTACAACACGAGCGAAGATTAGAGAGCTAATTGAGAAACTTGTGAATTTATTAAACATCTATGTTTCGGAAAATGTAAATTAACAAGCAAATTGCATCTTCCTAATGACTAGACCTCTATGTCGCACTCGAGAGAATGTTACGTTAGAAGACTCATCAGATTTTCTCTCTAATGATCTTTTAGCTTCTCACATTCACTAAAGTCTCGACTGAAATAAAATAAAGCTTATATCAACTATATTAATAATAAAAAAATTGTTGTAGATCTTTGAGGGACATTATTCTAGTTTGTATCTCATCTAACCTCATGTACGACTCGATTTAATATTATTTATTGCAACAAGTCTAGTAAGCACATATATATTAATATTGGAGTTTTTTTTCTGATAAAAGCAAACGAGAGTCATGTAAATTGACATGTTTAAGAAACAGTATGAACATCATCTGACATAAAAATGTTAATAATGTAAAAAAATAGATAAGCATATAATACATATTGTAAGAAAACTAATAAATATTTCCATCATTTAAAAACCTTAGAAAATGGTTACTTGGTTATCTATGAAGGCGTCTAACTAATTGTATAGGTATTATATTGTTTAAACATTTAATTCTAAACTCTAAACAAAAATTTTGTAAATATCTATAAAGACATTATTAAAAATAATAACTAAATTTGTACATAACACTTTACTTCACACAACACAACACTTTACGGAACACACCAAGTGCAAACTTGTACAGAACTTAATTTGTAATAATAAGCTTAGGCGTCCCAACTTGGCATATGACAATGTATCTCTGGAATTCAATAACTATATACAATTATTTATACCTCTATAAACTCATATATTATTACATTCTGTTTTCTTAGTCACCTAGAAGTGTAATCTGTAAAAGTAATAGGAACACTTAATTATTTTATTAATAATTAAGTGTTCCTATTACTGACTACAAGAGATTATAGCCAAAGTTCTCTTTAATAAAATGTTTTTTATTATTTTTATATCTAGTAACTACATGACTTTATTTTTAATCTTCTATGTTACTAACTATTGAATTATACATATATACATTAACATTCTAAATTTATACTTAAACAAACTCAGTTTGGAGAAGTAAGGAACTGTACGTAATTCCTGAGCGATGACTCGTCACAAAGTTAATTTACTGACTTCGGACTTCGGACGGACGGACTTTGATTGAAGGATGGAATTTGAGATTACATTTTCATTTAATTCCATTATTATATTGATTGCAATTGTATAGATATAATTTTTTTTTTTTAAGATTAGCAGATGATTATATTTCTTCAGTTATTTAAAATTTTCAGTATGTTGAACACGTCACTTTTAAGCACAAATTATATATAAATAGAGATTTCCATATATGCACTGACTCATCACGATATGTCTAAAACTATAAGGCGTAGATTATTGAATTTGATTTATAAAATGTTACGAAATTTCGCCCTTAAGGGAGGTCACGGGGTCGTAAAGGTATAAAACTTAGCCAGAATATTATATTTAGCATGATAAAAATTACCAAGAGTAGATTTAATGAAATACCTACGCATTCACTGCCCTTTGTGGGCATTTATAATAAATAAAAAATATGAGGCGTTTATAATAAACAAAAAGTAATAGTAGTAGTAAGTAGTAAGTACTAGGGGCGCCAACAAACCGTGCTGTTTGCATATTGAGCGAAACGAGCCCAGTGTTACGACTCATCGTTGTGGCAATGTCGGTAATGTAGGAGATTTCATTGTAAAGCAAATTTTTCGCTCGAATTTTTTTTCCCATTGACTTCAATGGGATATCAGTTTTTTGACGATTATTGCTCAACGACATGATATTTTGCAAAAATTTCATAATTTTCCGTCAAACAGTTTTTTCGAGCTTTTTCGTGACAAAGAATGTGAAAAAATCCCCAGTAGAACGCTCTGCTCGCTTCGCTCAATAATACTCGTATAATACTAGTTAATTAATATTTTGTGTTATATATTTTTATCTATATTTATTACTATATTATCTAATCAAGTATAGTGTGTTTAGATACATCTTATTAAGGGACAATCATTCTAAAAGTGACTTTTGTAGAAAAATGTTATTGATTTCCATATTATTTAAATTATTTAATTATGCAAATAGCTCTTCATTGTTCTCTAAATGAAATTTAAGTTTTCTTATCGATTCATTTACATTTGACCAACAAGACGTGATGAAATTGGTTTTTATCAAAACCGCATACAATAACCAAACAAAGCTCCCACAAAATAAAAATAAGATAAAAGTGAGTTGCCCGAGCACTTTGCATAAGAATTGTTTGTTTCATAATAGGAAGAGTCTGCAAAAACTGATGTTTACTTTTCAGCACTCTTCCTTTTCTCAAAATGTAAAACATTTCCGAAGTAAATTTACTAAGGAAAAAAGGAGCAAATGGAAAGAGACTATAATGGTAATTATAAAATCAGTCTTTTCAAACGCTCCATTGTGCACCAAGGCATTCCTTTTTATGGTTATTGGTGGTTGGTATGGTGATTAGATAATTTCAATGCAAATGCAATACAATGCAATGCAAAGTGAAGTAAAAATTACTATTATATATTTAAAATATTCCTGTAATATTTTAAATATATTTGATCACAAATTCTTATTATTTTTTTGTTTCTTGATATTAAGTTCTGAAGATAATTATATTAATTATCTGTTCACTTCAAATTAAAAAGAAATAATTTGTCTTTCATATTTCAAAGTCATTTAGAAATTGAACGTTACCATTTTGAGAAAACTGTTTATTATTTGAATTTACTAAAGTTATAAATTATTAAGTTTTAATTTTTATATTGGTAGTATCATGCTGAATATTATTGACGCTTATGTCAATACTTTGTGGTAACACGGTTGTAAATAGGCAGTACGCGGATAGGTTATACGAGTACGTTCAATAGACGAACGTTTTTACCTGAAGACTCACATTACAATTACCCGTACAGTAGAGAACTACCTACGAGTAACTACAGTACTACAACGGTATTAATAAACGTAATGGATGACATTCATGTTGCAATCGATAATATTAAATAACGATTATTGACTTAATTGATTTCACTAATATTTTTAATAAAGTTGATCATGAGTTGCTCGCCAGCTTAAAATTAACGAGGAACCACAATGTTTCAAATTAATCAACAAATTTTCATTTCTAACTGCCGGCGTCCTTCAGTTCGATGTGCTTTCTCCATTCCTTTTCTCTATTTCTATTATCACTGTCACTACACTACTCTTACCAAC
Organism: Melinaea menophilus ssp. n. AW-2005; assembly: GCA_918358695.1. Lineage (NCBI taxonomy): Eukaryota > Metazoa > Arthropoda > Insecta > Lepidoptera > Nymphalidae > Melinaea > Melinaea menophilus. Next base: position 2,989,654 of record OU911046.1, on the reverse strand, counting down.
TCTATGCAAATGACTTACTAGTTTTAGTCACAGGTTCCAAAGCTGCCATTGACATTATAGCAAAATTAAATTGAGAGCTTGAGTCTTAGAAATAAATGAAGCAATGTGAAGTTGTCAATGTTGAGATTACGGTTGAAGGTCATTCCAAACAAATTGTTAAAATTGATTTTAAGAACTTTACTCTTGTAATCTATGGTAAAGCTATGTTAATACGTTTTTCTATTTATCTTAGGTACCACAAGTTTAATATATTAGTATCAAGATATTTGTAACTATAAGATGTCTCAGACGGCGGAAGTATTTCTTATAATTCATAATTATGATCTGCCTACACTCTTCTTCTAATTATCTTGGACATAAGATCTGGTATATAATGTTAGATATTTTAAAGAAGAAATTATAAACGTTTTCCTCGATAGTAAAAACACTTGAGTTATCGACTACGATAAAAATATTTACTCTTATGAATACCGTTTACTTGGCACGTGAAGTCACTCAGTCATCATATGTGTTAAAATACACGGTCACATGTCTCACATTATTTTTCATGTTAAAGTAGTCACATTTACAAATATTGTATAAAAAAGCTAATCTACTGAATGGGTTAGAATTAATTCAGTACTGTGACAAAAATCATAAGATGTAAATTGCAATACTTAACTACTCGTAGCTAAATCATAGAACGGTCTCCAAGCTTTCGATTGATTGATTCCGCAAGATACATAAAAATATCATTATATCTCTTTTATCTCCACTTCTTTTATACAAAAGATGCACAACCCTACTTGTAACCTCCACTTGTAACTCCTACTTATAACGCAGAGTACACATACTCTGCGTTATCAGGCCGCGACGCTTCAATGAACACTTGAGATGAAGCCATAATCTAACACGTCACGTGACTTCTACGTAATAGGTGCTATGTATATATACAATCATATTCAGCCTCGGAATTAATTTAAATTATTAAAATAAGGGAAAAAGAGAATATGTTTTTTTGTTTGTAGTGTAAAATCTCACATACATAACAAAAACAAGTAACATAAGCTGTAAGTTGCCACTCGTTTTAAGTTAACATTACGTACAAGTACGAGGGTAATTTGCATGCCAATAGCGGTAGGCATAGGCGAAAAAGAGATCCCATCAAGGTTTCATTTATCAATTTAAAGTACGGACCCTCATTTAATATATATACAAAGAAAAATTAAAATACTTAACTTTAAAGATTTATAGTTCAAAATTCTTTGTATCCAACGTCCTATATTGGCAAATTTTATGGTCTTTCATATTGCTCCCAAGCAATTGTATCTCCACAAAATATCGAAAAGGTAACTTTTATATCAGGCCTAAGCAATTTATTGACTGAAAAATATATAACGGTCTCCCTGAACAGAGTGAATTATAGCAAACATGCTTTTAACATTAATAGGTAAATAAATGATAAAGTTGTATATTGATTTTCAATATAATAAGGCACAGGATACGATACGATACGGTACAGTACCTTATTGAACAGTCAAAATACGCTATTCAATTTAGAAATCTTCACTTTTTTTGTTAGTAAATATAATGTACGTGCGGCAAACTTTACATATATTTAATGTAAAGAGCGACTTCCATAATATTAACACTAGAAATAAACATAAGTAAGTAGTTCCTAAATTTAGACTCACTAAAATATAATAAATAAAAAAACAATTCTGGGCAATGAAGTTCGTTTTTAAAATAAAAGTATCAAACACTTTCTTGTATCTAAAAATATTATTATACTAAGTATCATATTGACGATAGGAAGGTCTGTTAATAATAACTTGACGGCAGTTCTGCATACGTTGGTTCCCTCTAACCATCTCCTAGGGGTGGACTATTACCATTCTTAGTACAAAAATAAGATATAAAATTACTGTTATAAAATTGCTTTAACACCTTGTAAGTATAAAAACATCGTAGATCTAGTGGCGTAGTCAGTTAATTTGCCTTCTTTGAGTACCACGCTTTAAGACAATACTATAAAAAATGAAAATTACGAATAACTTAAAAGAGTACCCCTTTTTTATCTTGCCAGTTCTTCACCATGAACTTGCCCTTTTGGAACGTGAAGCTAGAATCTGAAATTTCATAAATATTGTACGCCTATCCGAAAAATAAATTTACTAGACATGTGATAAAATATCATCAATATTTTAATACAAACGTTAAATAAACCATTTTTATTTTAGTTTATACATAATGATGACATGTGTGCCTTACATTAAATTCTTTAAATGAAAACAAATTTAGAGAAACAAAGGTATTTTTTTTTCTCACGCAAAGGATTTTCTCGTTGTATCAAGTGTAATCCTTAAGTTATTGGGACGTAATGAGCTTTCTACTTGTGTTGAGATCCTTGCAAATGAACACAGTCAAAGGATTCCCGTTTATACTTTATACTTATATACATATACATAAATGAAGCTGTACAATATATTATACCTTAACATGAATAAATACGATAATGATCAATTTAAAAGTTAATCCTTTTTAGGAATCTTAAAGGTTATATAACTTGTCTATAAAAAAAAATAAAACAAATTTACAAGTAACTCCACTAAAATAATGCAATTAAATAAGATATAATGTTTTGTCGTCATCGATTCGACAAAACGTAAATTTGAATGACGGTAGAGCAGGATCCGAGCTTAATTTGAATTACAAATTGTAAAGGAAATGTACCGCTTCAGAAACCAAAAAAGGTTACAATATACAAAAAGTAAAAATATACAATAAAAATCGTCTGTGTATTTCGTATTTAATTACCGAATAGCTAAATACTAAGTTTTAAACATTATACGCAACATTCCTTTTAATATTCCATTGAAATTATAGATAAATAAATCTCTGTCATCGCTACGGTTACCTTAAATCAGAACTTTAGAGATATGAGCCATCAATGGTTTTAATAAGTCTTTCGAATATTTATTTTTGTATGTTATCAATGTTTTATATTTTTATAAATATTTGAATATAAAATGTTTGAAACCAGTTCAGAAAATTATATCTACATAGTATGTTACAAACATTTTTATACTAATTTCAGAAACACTTATTTGCTTCGATTAAATTTTAAAGCTATATAAAGAACTCACTATAACAACCCAGCTATTAGACTAACGTTGGTATTTTTTTTTCAGACAGTACTCAAGATCTACAACGCTAAACACCAAGAGGGTAAGCTCCATCGTCTCAAGCATGCCTTAGTCAACAACCACCTTTCCGTACTTCAGCCGTAAGTCTTAGAAGTCATATCAAGCATCTCAGTTCAGGGGTAACCGACCCTACTGCCATATATATTATGAAAGGCGTTACTGACAGAATTAGTTGTAACTTTAAAATATTTATGTACAAACTGTTTATAAAACTTACAGATTGTGATAGTGGTTTGTTACACATTGATTAAACAAAAGAAACACTACTTACTAAAGAGCACAACTCGGAAATTAAGAACAAGAATAAACCGAAGTCAGCAGTCTTTTGTTTTGTCTATGCTGTTAGCGCTACTGGCTATGACAGCGTCACTGAAATAATGTTCACTTGAACATACCATACACAGGCTGATACATTATATACATGTGATAAATATTTAATTAACCACAAATCCTCGTTAGGAAACATGAATGAATAATTTGCGAGGCTGTTAAAATTGAAAAACATCCGAATTTTCACACGCTTGGAAACTATCAAAATAATGTGAGTAATTGATAATATCACTGATATACACCTAGATATCATCTTCTCAATGACGCTAGCTGCATTCAAAGATTCGAATTAAAGTTTTAAAATTAGAATTTAAACTATTTTTTTTCAAATAGAAACCCAATTATAAGCGAGGTATTCTCTGTTAAACATTTTTTATTTAAAAGTGTACTAAAATATAAAACTAAATTTTGTTTTAGATAAACCGTCTCATACAAAGCGCAAAGGTTAATATGTTTCGAAATACGTTTATCGCCTCATAACTTTTGCTTCATTTATTTTTATCGATAGTGGAACGTATTCATTTACTCATCGCCATTTTGTTTCGCTTTTTATGAAAATGGTGTCAACAACCGATTTAAGGAGTTTATGGCGTGTTACAATAGTAACGAATACGCTGGGGAGCTCCGATAAAGATGTAAACGGCTTTCATTAAATTAATAACTTTTTTCTGATTTCAATATTGTAAATAATTTTATTGTGCTCATACTTTACGAATTTAGAACAAATGAATTATACCATACTTTTATTGGCACCCATTTTACTGATTTTACTGATTTTATATTAAATATTAACAGTATACATAATTTTACATTCAAATAACTAAGTGTACAGTATACCAAAGAAGAAAAAATATATATGTAATGATTTATTGAAATATCAAATAAAAATTGAAATGACTAGTTATTTCTATTCATAGGAAACTATACATCAACTACGTAAATAAAATGTTCTATTTAGCTCCTGTTCCCCGATATTTCTCATCGTGCCGTCGCCTTGTCATCTGCTGCATCTAAAGTACTGAAAATGTAACTGAGCGTTCTTCCAATATTAGTGTTGATCTAATTAAGGTTGTACTATTTACTGCTTTTAAGTGTTTCATTCAATCTATTTTCCCTAAGTTAAAGTTTATATTTTAAGTGATTGGTTTGTGTTATTGTTATTATGAATTATTTTACCAGCTTTCTTTACAATTATCTTGGCAGCTGTAGTAATAATTAGGCGGATAAGATAGAAAATAGATAAGATTAGTGTATTAGTAAGTAGTATTTAACATTGCTTGTAAGTATTTGAGATGTATTGATATAGTGAACATATTTTAATCAAATTATATAATAATAATATCAACAACGTAACAGTAATTTATTTGCAAAGTTACGCAATAATATTATTCAAGGATCCAACAAATACATTAAATTTATGACGGATATATTGAAAACTTGAAAATGTTGAGGGTCGGAAAAGATTTTAATTATGTAAGTATTGTTGCTGTTGTAGAAAAACTAAATATAATATTAATAAGAAAGTTATTAGTGAATTTGTAAAAAACATGAGAACACTTTAAGCATTCTGATATTTTCAATATAAAATCTATAAACCAACTTAATTATCATCTTACTCGCTGCCCACATGTCGTTATATAATATTTTAATAAATCCTTAACTTAATAACGTCTTCAAGTTTTTACTGGAACTCACTTCATTATTTATAAACTTTTCGTTATAAAGACTTTAATCGACCATTATTCACTTTACAGCGTGAAAGATAAGTGAGGTATTAAAGATAAATGTTCCCGAAGGCTCTTAGAAGTTTACAGAGATTAGATGAAAAGTTAACCAACTGGATTTATAAGTGTACGCTGACTCCACGCGTGTGATTCACGAGTTACCGCAAAATATTTGCCCTTTATTTCAATCGCAATGTTATCATTCTCAACAAATGCATGCCCATAGATACCGACACGGTTTCAGTATGGATAACTTTTAATATATTTTTAATAAGTATTTACGACGTTGATATGAATGATATTCTGATGTATTTTATTGTATATACTTCGATGACTATTTATTAATATATTAAATTTAGTATTTTTTTTTATTATATTATTTGCAATACCAATGCGTACACTAATTTAACTAATTTTTAAACAACTAAATTAACTAATTTTTAAACAACTAATTTAACTAATTTTTAAACATCTAACAAATAAAATTTACCCGAGAACACACGATACAAACGGTCAACCACCGACACTCTGAAGCCGTTATTCACTGCGAGGCCTATTCATAGCGCTCAAAATATTGACAACCCTTTTCATAAGAACTTGAAAGACCTCCAAAATAAAGAAGAAGCACGATTTTTCTTACTTAGTCCTCAACGCATATGAAGTCTCCTGAATACGCTTTGCGCTCGCAACTGAAGTGTTTTCGTAGGCTTTGAGCTCTCGAAATATCTGAACTTTGATATCAGAGTTAGAAGATCTTAGTTTTTGATGAATGTTCCCATGCAGGGGAAGTCGTTTGATATTTCTTTCTTTTGTTTGTGATATGAATTTAGATGAAATACTCCAAAGAAATTTAAATATTTTGCCATATTACAGATAATATTTATTTTTACTTCAACAAAATAGTTATTTTAAACTTGACTTCTGAGCAATCCATTCACATAAGCTAAGTAAAAATTTCTATTATATATAAAGTACGAGAAGATATTGAAAAATTACAATATTAAAGCCACAACATTATTTATGTTTTTAAGCATCTACTTTCTATTGCTGCAAAATTTTATCAATGTTTTTAAATACATACCATTTTCTTGCATAAAAATACCCATTATCTGAAGTTTAACAAAGGTACTGCATTAATTATGAAAAACAATATGAATTATGAATGCAACTACAGAAATCATCAAATTTCTTAACTTTGTTCAAAAGCACTGATAAAAGAGTCAAGACAAAATAACGGTTCATATTTTATTTACCATCACATGGTTTGCTTACGTCCCTACGTAATTCTTTACATTTTAACAGTTTACAGGTTCATTTGTTTGTTTGTTTTGATAAATTTAATTAATTAGTTTTCTACTGCGTGTCTTTGTAATAAGTTTCTTGCTCGACAAAAAGTGAACTCAAATATATGTATAATTTGTGTAATCACAAGCGAAGCTACCGTCACACATAAATTGTCCGGTCTCAACCGCAGTGCATACGTACACAATATGCTGCAAACACGTTGTGCCGTTAAATAGTAAACTTATAACTTTAAAAACGTTATTTAAGAAATGTTAGTCTAGTTCTTGTTGTATGCAGTGGAAAAATATTATTCATCTTTTTCTTATAACAAGTTTTATATTATATTTTAAAATGATTGTACTTCTGTTCGACGCCAATGTGTAAATACCAATCATTTCTATGGACATCATTAATGAAATATTATTGCCATGGATGTCACAAAGAGTGGTTGGAAATATGAACTTCATTAAAAAATAAGTAACAAACCAGTGTTAACAAAAAGAGATAATTTCCCGTTCTGAAATTATTGCTACAATATGCAATGAAGCATCTTTTGCGCTAACGTTACTAAATTTACTTGTCCACTAGAGCTTTAGTAGACAATTAAGTTTGTAGGTAGGTTCTAACATATTCTTATATATTTATAAACTAAAAAACTGATGAAAATTGTAATTATTATAAAACATGTGAAAATAGAACTGTTAATTAAATTAAAGCACCGACACTGAAAGTCATTAAGGTCAATAAACGAACTGATAGAATCAAACGAACACATGTCAGATAAAAATGACAAAGTAAATCCTATATATACAAAAATGTAACAAATATTTGTATTTGGGATATTACAAACACTTTTCACGTAGACTCGTAAGACATTTCTCATAACTTGTGGATTCAAGTATTCTAAGTAAAAAAAAATCCTTTTAATTCAATAATATAATATTCTTAAATATTTATAAAGAAATTTTGTATCAAAATAAAATCTTTGTTTTTATTCAATTTAACTACTTTTAAAAGTCATACATACACACATTATATTGTGTATGTTACAATATTAATTTAAAATAATTCATCTGTTATTTATTACTGTCCCTGCGGTTGTTTGCTACGAGTATGTTACAAATATTATTTAATTTATTAGTAAAAAGGATTAAAATAAAGATTTCTTTGTGCTTCCATGTATTTATTTTTATAAGTGCAATATTGTGTTTTTTGTTTTTAAACTATAATCATATAAATAGCAAAAACAAATATATAATTTATTATTAGCACAAAAATCTCAGAGTAAAGCTCTTTCATCAATATATTTTTATTGAGTTTATTAATAATACAACAACAGTATACAAAATACTAAGACCATTACACACATTAAAGATTACACTGTTTAAGGGGTTATTTGTATAATATTTACAATTCCATCATTTTAAAGTAACTTTATCAACTAATTAAAATTGTAAAGAGATTGGTAGATCATTAGATTGACTGAATAATTTCCGCCAGTTACTTAGGTATATATGTCTTTATTTGATATAATTTGATTGTTTTGTAACTAACCTGACGTCAGTATCGTTTTTAGTTCACCTTCATTTTACACGTCAGTATAACAGTTAACAAAAAAATTGAGAATAAACCTCCGTTTAAAGTTTAATAGGAAATGTTAAAGTACTGTAATAAAAATAATTAATTATCATAATAGTTAAAACCCACTATATAATATATAACATATGTTTTTCAAAAGTCTTTTAAAATTTTTATAAAACCTTCATAATAATGTAGTCAAATGGTATTTCTTCTTTGGCAGTGCTGTCATAATGTAATTTTAACATGATATATTTATTTTTAGCATGATATATGTCTATTTTTAATAGTATTTGATGTGATAATACTTTAACTGTCTACGGAATAACTTTTTACGCATTTAATTTTTTATCATGGAAATATTAGAAGATGGGGTTTACCTCTACACCAACTTTATACCAACTTTTAATCTTTACTGAAGAAAAAAAAATTATGGAAGCGTCATCCACCTGCCGGTAATGAGCAGCTTCTTTATTTATTATTTTCCTGATAATCAAAAAGTCATAATTATTTGATGGTATGTCGATGTTTAGATAAAAGTACACGTTGATACATAAAGGTTCGTCTGCACTGCCATAGAATACGTCTGTGTAACTCGTGTCCTCAAGTTAATTTCTGTTTTCACATCTCGATTCTAAATAATAATAGTAGGAAGGCTTTGTTTTAAAAAACGATTATAATAGTGTGCTATGGAGAAGATCATTGCTTTACAGAATACAAATACAGAAATAAAAACATTAAAACTGTTAAAATTCTACAATCTTAGAGCATTCTTAATGACTTTGACGGAATTGAGTTGTGTTATTGACCGTGGTTCTAAAGTATTTTCCATAAATTATATAGATGATTTTATTTACATTTATTGTTAAATAGAATTGATAAATATTGTGATTGAGTTATAAATCATTATTTGACGAGCAAAAACCACGATATAAAAAAAATAAAAATAAGATCTTCAATTTATATAACATATTTATCAAAAATACGTAAATTGAAAATAAAGTTAATTGAGATTAGCCAAAACGACGAAAACTTTCCGAGATCACTCTGTATTAACATAATTGCATTACTCGACTTTCATAAAAAGTATTAAGGGACACCTGCCGAATAACTTTGATCCCTAAAATTATTTATTAGAAACTTCTTTCATAAATCTGATGAAACTTGTTTACAAAGTAATTTTGTTAGAGCAGCTCTCATGCGTCTTTTTTTTAAAGTTATGAAAAATTTATAAAGGTTAAACAAATAATTGCTTTTCACTATGTTGAAAAATGTAAAGGAAATAGTCTAAAAACACTTCTGTAGGTAATGAGTAATAGTCCTAAAACTTTTTAAAGTCATTAATCACAATAAATTTCACATTTACAATGTCTTGGATTAAAAACTTTAAAATGCTAGCGAATAAATATTGTATCCGTTTTAAAGAGATTTTCTTTAAATAATGTCCACAAAATGTCGTTTTCATTGCGACAGCATTTCACAGGAACTCTGCCGTTTCATTAATTCAATTTTGATTAGATGAAGAAAATTAGACAGAGCAATGTTATAATGTATTTTTTTGTTTTATAAAGTTTTCTAAAACATCATCTATCAATGAATACTAAAACTGGTAAAAGCTTAAAAACACTAACGTTAGATAGATAGATATAAAAAGATGCAAAAGGCTGTGTTGTTGCTAAAGCAATTTTTCACAAACAAGTTGTTGAAGGAAGTAGTAGTTGATGCGACTGTAAAAGACACAGAGAAGTAATTTTAAGCGATTTAAAACTACCTTAGTAGGTAAGTGCTCTTAGGACTTATATTAATAATATTATGAGGGAAATAGGTTTTACATTGAAAAAGAAATATGTTTTATTATTCATAAGTTAGACAGCTAAACCACTACCTTATTTTTACGATTATTTCGAAAAACATGTTAAATTGTAGCAGAGAGATTGGCAGGTCTGTTAGAGGATTGCGGATACCAAGGATACAAAAATGTTATCATTATTAAAAGATAAAATCAGAAATTTGGACAGGAATGCTCTAAACATTGGTATGAACAATATTGAATTTTTTAGGAAACTTTCAAATAAATCGAATAAAACATGTCAATCTCAATCGATCGACTTTCCTCGGACTCATAATTTATGTATTTTATTTTATTTGCACAGTTACTGCCCTTAAGTACAGCTATAATATCTTAGTGTCTTCATTGGGCTAGTGTATTGTTTATTTTTTATTTAATGTTAAACTTGTTAAACTTATTAAAGCGTACAATTAAGAACATGCTCATATAATAAAAAAAATATCTACTTTCATATTTTGGTTACAAAAGTTTTAAAACCCTAAACATTTGAATTGTTAAAAGTTTAAAAACAATAAAACACTAAAAACCAAACTGTTTAGATAATACACAGCGGAACAATTGCACAAGGCGAAGTGGAATTAAAAGCATGAAGAAACTTTACCCGTGGCTTTCAAACTCCACTGCGAAACGACGCCTCAGGGAATTACTTCATATATTTTAAAAGTGGGCTAAAATAAGACCATTGAGTATGTCATTTTATTTTTTTTATTGCAGTTTCGATTTCAAATGACTTTTAACTCTTAATATTTGTGGTTGTATATGAAATTATTTCAATAAAATAATGTAAATTTTAAGAACGCATTTTATTTAAATGCATTAATAAATATGACTTTCTAGTATTCAATAAGAGTGTCACATCGACGTATGTTTTTTAATTAATAATATTCATCTTATACATTGTACATTAGTTGGTATGTAACAAAAATTCAATGAATTAAAACACGAATTATGTTGTTTGTCATCATTGCAGGTGATCTTCAATAACTCTATTGGAATAAATAAATGTTATGTAATAAAGGCTCTTATATTAACTGTATTCACTTAGTAGCAATTAAATATCTTAAGAAGCACATCTTCTAAATACTTATATACTCATAAGGTAAATATTGTCTTAATACATTGTGTATTTGATGTTTGTATATATGTTTATATACACGGTAATTTATAAAAAAAATATGTTATTACTATTAATTTTTTTATTGTGTTCCCTTTTACCTTATTTTCTACCGGGACTACAATTTTATTACTACAATGCATTCGCTATAATGTTGATAATTTATATTGTATGCTACTTATTCGTTTTTGTTGTTTTTTCCACATTAAACGTAATTTTAAGCTGCATTGTTCAAGATAAGTACACGTATAAAGTTAAAACAGAGCAGTCGCCATAACATTTCATAACTGGCTGGTGTGTGAACAACCTCTACAACTAGTGCTTGTTTACATTGCTCTGTAACGACTAATTGTAAAATGATTAGTTATTATGTACTACGTTGATGACGTTCGTTTGATTGGTAAATGTAGTAGCAAAGTTATTGTCAAATTTAATCGAATATTTACATAATAAATTATATATAACATATTATTTGTGAGTATAAGTTAAATTGCCTTTTTATGCCTAAGACAATTATCATTTACTATCTTCCTTCATTTCTCTATATTTGTAACGGATTTGCAATTTTATTCACAAATGTCCGTTAATGTCGGCACCAAGTACTGTCAGCTGGACCGTCCTTGGAACCTATCCCTTCGCCACATAAAAAAAGAAAAAAATTAAAGTTACTAATTAGTAATAAAAATTGTTGTATAATATATAATTTAAAGAATTCTATAACAGTAATTGAATTATATAAAATGCCTATAAATTATTGTAATATATAATATTCTGTTGCAATGAAATACTCAAGTAGGAATGGGTATTATAGATTTGGACTTATGAATAAGAATAGGTAAAGATTTGATCTTATTGAGTTACTAAAATAAACATGACAATATATATTTCAATTCGTTCACCTGCATAATATCCCTTGATAAGATAATTTAATTACTTTTATAATAATATTAGTAGTTATTAGTCTCTTTTACACATACTATACACACGTGACTTAAAAGTCCTAACGAGGGAGATCTTTATAATTTTTGATTTGATATGACTTTGAATATATCAGTTCAGTAATGCATGTTGATGTATAGACATCAATATGCATAGGTATATTGTAAATAGTTTAGAAATCAAATTAGATAAATGTGATGAAAATAATTCCATTGATAATAATAAACTTCCATTTATATCTTGGTTTAAAATTATTATAGGTCTTGATCTAATCGAAAAAAAAAACTATTTGGTTGTTTTTATTCAAAACTCATCAATTTTGGACTTGACCAGCGCTTATTCCTGAGTATTACCAGTAGGTCTAACACAATATATCAAATTACGATAAAAGATTGCTTATCACTTACCATAGCTAAAATATTACATTCAATGTATAGTACATCAACAATTAGTATTATAATAAATGAAAAAAAAAAAACAAACATATTTCATTAGGATGGATATCATTAAAGTTTATCACTGTCCATTGTGTATTTGTTATTTAAATAATGTCTCGGTTTTCAAACTTCTAATACACATAAACATCGCATTTCGATTAGACTTGTTTCATAGAACAAATAAGAATAGTCAGTATAATATCAATACAATTCCTACTGTATATTTTTGTCTGTGGCTCTTGGCATGAATCGCTCTTTTGCTGGCAATCTTCCTTAAATGAAATCATCGTAATCCCTCCATCCCTCTGGATCTCGAAGATCGAAAGGTGGACATATCTTAATCCTTCGATTGGAATTTATTTCTTTGTTCGGATAAAACAATTGTATTGCGAGAACACACGAGATAAAACTATGTTATTAAAGACAAAGATCAGTTTTAAAAAATATAAATAGTTTAAATAGTTTTCTATTTAAAAGGTAAAAATGTTTAAGATAGATCACCGCTGTGACAATTAGTTATTAGTTATTAGTAAACATTATATAAAATTAATTATATTTAAAAAAAAACAATGTACGAGTAAAAGGGACTTACTCATATCATTCACTCTCAGATTTGATCAGGGTCATTTGCTTTATAAATATATTTCTATTAAAGGCTTTCTATTGTTCTAACTTTGATAATTAATCCGACTGATTTTGTTTTATTGGACATTTTATTATACACCTAATTTATAGAGCCTTCTATTAATCTCCAATACTTACTAATATTTTTTGTTACATTAATAAACCTTTAATATAAACTACTGTAACAATAAATTAAAATACTTTAAAAATTATTGTGTTGCCATTGTCCTTTTTTGCTATTTTTTAAGATTATAAGTGAAACAGAATCTCAGATGTATTTTCAATTACACCAAAACATCAAATTCACACGTAGCATTTTTCGTGGGATATTGTGACGAGCTGACCAGGACGATGGTAAGTGTTGTCAAATGTCAATGTCATATTTATATTTAGTTATCTTTTAAAAGTTCCAAAATACAACAATTAAAATTTTTAAACAATTTATAATAACTACAGTTATCTAAGTATGGAGTCATATCAGTTAAGTATAACTTAAATTATTTAAAATAAGGCAAACACACAAATTTATTATTCACTATGAGACATTCTGTAAATTTTTATATCGTCAAGTTTCAAGCTTTGTGGTTAATTCATGAATAATTTAAGAGCTTCTTGTTTGCAATAATAGTATTGGGTTTTATTTAAACACTATCAGTAACTAAATAAATAAGACGATGAACACGTGTTTTTTGTTTAAAAAAAATAGGTGTGTAAGCTTGAAACCAAAATGTAATCTGTTTTAAGAAATGGTATTAAATATTTTTTAATTATATATTAGAAGTTATGTCCGTCATCGACATCATTAGCTTAATAAAGAAATTAAAAAATATATAAATACTTAATTACTGGCCGTTAATGACAGGTAAGCCACGCGATTGCGCGATTGCTAGGTACCGATTAGTCGTATTAGATAGATGTAGATAAGTTAAATTACATAATATTGCCTAACAAGAATTTGTTTAACACAATTAAATTTCCTTGATAATTGCTGCCTTGTTAGAAGAAATATATTAAAGAATAAACGCTACAATTCTAATAAACAGAGGATAAATGACAATTATAATTAATATCATGGAAGTTTGCAAATAAATTTATTATTGACGACTTAAAAGCATTTTTCATAATATGAATAATATAAAAAGGCAGAACTACAACATCGATAATGAGAGATTAAAATACGGGCACTTAAAAACGGCAAAAAGTGCCTCCGTTTTTACTTAATTGTACTTGAGGTAAAATTCTGAAGAGTCACATGAAAAATATAGGGTATTTCAAAGGAAATGATTGACGGAGATCAAAGTCGTCACTAATAAGGTTCTCTCGTGACTCTTTTACGATATACCCATACCAAGGAAAAAGGTATTCCCGGCAATGTTCTTTCTTTTATATCTAGTGAATTTTAGCAATCAGTCCTAACATCAACGTATCGATCAAGGACAGATTTTGAAATTAATTAAATTACCGAAAATAACATACGTAATGTAATTAATAAGGGCGAATTAAATGTTATACATCTTCAAGCACATTTTATTGAACCTCATTAGCTCATCAATATGTTAATATATGAAATGATCGAGGTGATACAACCACAAGTCATTCTAATTACTTTATCTGTAAACGTATGTTTGCAGTAAAAGCCAATTAGAGAGTGAGAGGAGTTCAAACATAGCCCGCCTGGTAATGATTAAAAGCAATTATTGATAGACGGACAACATAACTCTATTGACCTGCTCGTTATATGGGTTAGGTCGAATATAATGCAGCTGTTATTCCCAGCTGTAGAATTTTATAGTGACAATTGGGAATCTTTATTTATCCTAAATAATTACTATTTTAAGGCTTCTTTTAATGTTCATTAGTTTATACTATTTCCAACGTATTGAAGTACTACTAGTATGGCTGACAGTAACCATCTGTTATCGAATACCGATTTATGGATATTTAATTATATAATCTATGTTCTGTCAGATTTTTTTAAATATATATAATGATGAATTACTTATATTAAAAAAAGAGTATATTTTCCACTATGTCATAAGTTTTTTGCTTTTGTATATGTCGACATGAAATTTCTCAATTAATTTATTGCTGTCTGAATTGTGGTTCTTAATTTTACTTTGTTAGTTCAGTAGCTTTTTTCACTTATTACCTTGTTATTATATTTTCTAAATTGTGTCACTATACCTTATAAACTGTTATCATTTTGAAACTAAATTACAAGTAAAAAATATTTAAATAATAAACAATCAATTAAAGCACTACTATGGTGATAATCTAGGAAACAATTTTTTATTAGGTCTTGCAATTGTAAGTCTTTATGGCATTGAACAATTATCATGACGGGGAGGCGATCAAACGAATATATTGAGATATATTCGTTATATATGATGATGACTCATCATTGACGTTCTTCTACAAATTGGTTATCAATAAATCAATTAGTCTGTATATTTAGACATTTTATCAATCCAGTATTGACATTGAACGCAATTGGTTGATTAAATATTAAATACAATTGTATAAATACATTACAAACATTTCCATTATTAACGAATATATTCACTGCTTAACCTAACTTAACAATTATAAATATTCCAGGTCTTGTCGGGGAAACTGAATTTTAACTAAGCCTTTCACACATATCACAATATTGTCTAGACGAGTTGCAAAACTGCGCAGAATTATTAAATTAAGTATAAATTTCAAATTGACGTGAGTTAAAAATTTTAAAAGTTATAAATTTTAAAAGTGACGTGAGTTATTTTTTTTGTACATGTCACTTTATGTTCTTGTCCAAAGTTTTCTTTTACTTATATTTCTTACATATATAAACACCTCCCGTCAGGAACAATTTAATCAACGAAGTACCTTCATCCACAACTTCCTTAAACTTAAAGGTATTGGTTTATATATAATACGATTAATATAACTCGATAATAACCTATGTAAAAAAGATACAACTTAATAAAAAAAAATATCGTTGGAAACGTTAATTTATTAGTTTAAAATATGTAAAATATATATAAAACAGACCTAAACATATAAGTACGCACATATACATTTTTTTATAAAAAATATCGGATAAATTAGTTAAAAATATTATTAAATAACATTATTGATTTAATAAGAAGAGGTTACTTTATTTGAATTTTTTCTGTTGTTCTTAATTTTAAACATTCACCCTTATAAAAACTCAAAGAATACCTTCAGTGTATATTCAGGAATATAATACTAATTAATCAACGCGTGTGACCGCTCCTTTTAAATGAAGTGGTCAAATCGGTTCATTAGTGCGGTGATTATCACTGAATTAATTATAATTAGTTTTACTGTCAGTTGTCGCTAAGCTCATATTCAAAGCTCACTTCTATGTGATTTGTTCCCTTTATCTGCTCAACTCTGACATTCTTGTGCAGGTTATTAGGGCTTTACAGTTATTTTTTATGTGCTACATATTATTGAGTTCATTATTTTTAAGTGCAGTGATTATTATCATATTAATATTAATTATTATTAAGTAATTACTCACTCTAATATTACTCACTCTATTATATGACAATTTACTTTTGCCATCTCAATTGCTACCTTGAAGACTTACATTTTGACAAAAACTTGATTATATTAAAATAATTTAACTACTGACGGCTGCGATCACTCAAAATTGTGACTCGCACGCTCGTTTGTTCTTTTTGTGACTATATTTAAATGCTTTATGGATTAATAATTATATGAAAGTAATGTAAGTGCTTATTGCAATAAGCTTCACCTGGGAATAAAATTTTAATTTTAAAAATGTATATTTTTACATTAAAAAAGCATTTATAGTTTTTGATTGTAAAACGAAAAAAGAGGAAATTAAAGTAAAGCTCTTGATAAATTTATAAAAGTTTTAAACAAAATTTATTTTATATGCACAATGTTTTTAAGTCTCAATCAAAAAATCGCAGTACCATGTGCTATAAAAACTTTAAATATAAATTAATTATTAAATTATTATATTTATTTTGACATCCAAGGCGTTGCTTTTTTGCACGTACTTTGTATATATGTAGTATACTGCAATCTATCAAATTTATTACATGACCTATAGCTGAGACGCAAAGTTAGCCTAAACGTACACACGCATACCTGTGCTGGTTACCATTTATATATAATATTATATTATTTAAATACTTAATAACACATGGTCTATTATAAATTAAAATCTTTATATAATAATAAATGTTTTTGAAATTTATATCAATCTAATCAATGTGTCTTCGTGTTTTATTTACGAGAAAGATTCGATAACGTCTTAACGATGACGCCGGCGCAGCGATGGTAACAAGAGAAAATAATTCATAAGTTCGAAAACATAAAGTCTAAGTACTGTTGTGGTTTGTGAAAGTGCACCGTGCTTTGATATGACGCCGTTTGAGTTACTGCAACGAATGTACTAAAATATATGGACCTACTAAAAATAAATGGATGTCGTTTTTCAATACGTTATAGCTTCATAATATTCTCATTTTTACGTAGTTATAATGAAATGATACTTTTAAACATATTTCATTATGTAGTAATATTATTTAACTTAAAAAGATATTGGTTAGTACAGTAGATGCTTGTTTAGAAAGTTGTTAAAGAAAATCATTATGATATTAAATAACTTGCTTTAAACAGATTGTATACGAAAATTTGTTGTATTGTAAGATCACCAAATAATAAACTAAAAATCGGAGATCGGAGATCAATATTGATAGGAAAACGACTAACTGTATTTTCTGTTTCACGACAGTATTTCAAGGTCCAGACTTGAAGCTAAACGAATGAATACATTAATGAATACAGTGAATTATTTATATTCATAGGGTATTAAAGCCAACAAACAACGATAAAACAATAAGATAATATCACAAAAATTTATAACATATTAAACACAACAAGACTATTACGTAGCAGGCATAACCAAAAACTGATACTATTGAATATTTTACCACCAATCAGAAGAAGAGTTCTTGTAATAAATTGGAATCTCGCCTCTGGGGCATAAAACATTCAGACGCCCCACAAAGGTTAACTCGTTGTTCGTGGCGAAATAAACTTGAAGGACTGTACGGCGAGACTTTACAGTTTACAGTTGATTAAGAATTGCTGCTGGATTTTAATGCGGTTTATCAATTATATTCAGTGCTGATTGACTTCTTTAGTTTAATTCTCGATATATTTATATACAATTTTGATTTAACGTTTTTTTTCCTAGTTCTTTGTGTATACTATATATATATAGCTATATATTTGTAGCTCCGTCCTCCACCTCTCGCCGCTCGGAACATGACGTGGTGGTTGGCGGTCCCATAGGCCGCATTTGTTCATTTTAATATAATAAATTAACTATTTCCATTACATTACATAACAATCACAAAAAAAAAATTAAAAAAATAAAATAATAATAATAACAAGAACAATAAATTAAATATTTTCAGTACATCAAACAACAATTACAAAAAAAATAAATGACAATTACAAAAATTAAATAATAATATTACAATAATTTAAATGTCATTACAAATTACAATAATAATAATAATAATAATTCAAATGACGCCGGTGAAGCTGTCGGACTTGTAGGCCAGCAGTGAATCGTTGCCTTCGGAGTCCGCGCGTTCGAAGAGCGGTGAAATTTTATCTAAGCAAGTACACGTTTTGCAGCGGTGGAAGGAATTCTACAAGGAGATGTACGACCGTGATGACGCCTCGGCCTTGAGTACCAGTGAAATGCTGAATCCGGATGTAGCCGATGGTGAAATCAGTTTGGAAGAAGTGGAGAGCGCGATTCGAAGTCTGAAATGTGGTAAGGCTGCGGGAGCAGATGAAGTTACTGCCGAGATGATCAAATATGGTGGGCCACGCGTCTGGAACTTGTTCTGGTTTTTGTGCAATTTATGCTGGAAATCAGGGGAGGTCCGAGGCGATTGGCGAGGTGCAGTCATCGTACCTTTGTATAAAGGCAAAGGTTCACAGATAGACTGTGCAAGCTATAGGGCTATCAGTTTGATTAGCTCGGGTGGTAAAGTTTATGCTAAGATATTAGCGAGAAGAATGCAAGAGAGATCTGAAAGGCTGTTGTGGGAGACCCAAGGAGGTTTTAGACCTGGAAGAGGATGTATAGGCTTGGAAAAGACTTGGAAAAGGCGTTTGACAGCGTTGTGAGGAAGAAATTATGGGAGATACTGCCCCGATACAATGTGAGTGGATCCTTGCTACAGGCTGTAAAGTCTCTTTACAGAGATCACTCAGGCTGTGTGCGAGTAGGAGCTGACATGTCGCCCTGGTTTGACATCCAATCGGGTGTTAAGCAAGGTTGCGCTATGTCAGCTTGGTTGTTCAATTTGTATTTGGATAGTTGTCTCCAAGGCGTGAAAGACAGTGACATGGGAGTTCAAGTAGGTGACCTTAATTCAATCAAGGTCAATTGCTTGCTATATACAGATGATGCAGTGCTCATTGCATCATCAGAATGCGATTTGCAGGCATTGGTCACCACTCTGTAAGATGGGTGTGAAAATAAAGGTCTAAACCTGAATGCAGATAAGACGAAGGTTCTGATATTTGAAAGAAATGAAGGAAGAACAGATTGTAAGATCATCGTGAATATTTGGGAAGTATGTTTAGCCGAGACGGAAGATACGAAATGGATGTGGAAAGCCGGTGCTGCCGGTAACAGAGTTAACGGTGCTTTGGCTTCATTGTTGAGACGGCGAAACGTCAGCATCGCTGCACGTTTGGCTGTACACAATGCGGTTTTGCTACCGACGCTGTTATACGGCAGCCAAACGTGGGTAACACAGAAGAAGAATGTAAGAAAGATGAATGCTGTGGAGATGCGACCTCTTCGTAGAATATGCGGAGTCAGTCTAGCTGACCGAATCGGCAATGCAGAGATCCACAGAATGGCAGGTACTAGCGAAGATGTCACAGTGAGAATGAAGAAGAACGTGCTCAGGTGGTTTGGGCACGTCGAACGAATGAGTGATGAAAGAATGGTAAAAAAGATTTATATAGAAAAGTGAGCGGTAAGAGAGACAGGGGGAGAACTCGAGTGACCTTCGAAAACACAGTATCTATGTTACTGGAGGAAGGTCACGTAAAAAGCATGAGGACCCCCCGGAAGGCATGTATGAAGAGGTTGATGTCTGTGGCCGAGGTGAAAGAGGTATGCAGGGACCGTAGCGTTTGGCGCTCCGTCGTCTCTGGCTACCCCGCAAGGGATATGACGTGAAACTAAGGTAAGTTAAGTTAAGTTATATATATATATATATATATATATATATGTATGTATATATGGTGATCTTACAATACAACAAATTTTCGTATACAATCTGTTTAAAGCAAGCTATTTAATATCATAATGATTTTCTTTAACAACTTTCTAAACAAGCATCTACTGTACTAACCAATATCTTTTTAAGTTAAATAATATTACTACATAATGAAATATATTTAAAAGTATCATTTCATTATAACTACGTAAAAATGAGAATATTATGAAGCTAAAACGTATTGAAAAACGACATCCATTTATTTTTAGTAGGTCCATATATTTTAGTACATTCGTTGCAGTAACTCAAACTGAATATTTACCGAAGAGTTCATACAATAATGTCTCAACATAGTGAGATTGTATTAAAATGATATCGGCGTCATATCAAAGCACGGTGCACTTTCACAAACCACAACAGTACTTAGACTTTATGTTTTCGAACTTATGAATTATTTTCTCTTGTTACCATCGCTGCGCCGGCGTCATCGTTAAGACGTTATCGAATCTTTCTCGTAAATAAAACACGAAGACACATTGATTAGATTGATATAAATTTCAAAAACATTTATTATTATATAAAGATTTTAATTTATAATAGACCATGTGTTATTAAGTATTTAAATAATATAATATTATATATAAATGGTAACCAGCACAGGTATGCGTGTGTACGTTTAGGCTAACTTTGCGTCTCAGCTATAGGTCATGTAATAAATTTGATAGATTGCAGTATACTACATATATACAAAGTACGTGCAAAAAAGCAACGCCTTGGATGTCAAAATAAATATAATAATTTAATAATTAATTTATATTTAAAGTTTTTATAGCACATGGTACTGCGATTTTTTGATTGAGACTTAAAAACATTGTGCATATAAAATAAATTTTGTTTAAAACTTTTATAAATTTATCAAGAGCTTTACTTTAATTTCCTCTTTTTTCGTTTTACAATCAAAAACTATAAATGCTTTTTTAATGTAAAAATATACATTTTTAAAATTAAAATTTTATTCCCAGGTGAAGCTTATTGCAATAAGCACTTACATTACTTTCATATAATTATTAATCCATAAAGCATTTAAATATAGTCACAAAAAGAACAAACGAGCGTGCGAGTCACAATTTTGAGTGATCGCAGCCGTCAGTAGTTAAATTATTTTAATATAATCAAGTTTTTGTCAAAATGTAAGTCTTCAAGGTAGCAATTGAGATGGCAAAAGTAAATTGTCATATAATAGAGTGAGTAATATTAGAGTGAGTAATTACTTAATAATAATTAATATTAATATGATAATAATCACTGCACTTAAAAATAATGAACTCAATAATATGTAGCACATAAAAAATAACTGTAAAGCCCTAATAACCTGCACAAGAATGTCAGAGTTGAGCAGATAAAGGGAACAAATCACATAGAAGTGAGCTTTGAATATGAGCTTAGCGACAACTGACAGTAAAACTAATTATAATTAATTCAGTGATAATCACCGCACTAATGAACCGATTTGACCACTTCATTTAAAAGGAGCGGTCACACGCGTTGATTAATTAGTATTATATTCCTGAATATACACTGAAGGTATTCTTTGAGTTTTTATAAGGGTGAATGTTTAAAATTAAGAACAACAGAAAAAATTCAAATAAAGTAACCTCTTCTTATTAAATCAATAATGTTATTTAATAATATTTTTAACTAATTTATCCGATATTTTTTATAAAAAAATGTATATGTGCGTACTTATATGTTTAGGTCTGTTTTATATATATTTTACATATTTTAAACTAATAAATTAACGTTTCCAACGATATTTTTTTTTATTAAGTTGTATCTTTTTTACATAGGTTATTATCGAGTTATATTAATCGTATTATATATAAACCAATACCTTTAAGTTTAAGGAAGTTGTGGATGAAGGTACTTCGTTGATTAAATTGTTCCTGACGGGAGGTGTTTATATATGTAAGAAATATAAGTAAAAGAAAACTTTGGACAAGAACATAAAGTGACATGTACAAAAAAAATAACTCACGTCACTTTTAAAATTTATAACTTTTAAAATTTTTAACTCACGTCAATTTGAAATTTATACTTAATTTAATAATTCTGCGCAGTTTTGCAACTCGTCTAGACAATATTGTGATATGTGTGAAAGGCTTAGTTAAAATTCAGTTTCCCCGACAAGACCTGGAATATTTATAATTGTTAAGTTAGGTTAAGCAGTGAATATATTCGTTAATAATGGAAATGTTTGTAATGTATTTATACAATTGTATTTAATATTTAATCAACCAATTGCGTTCAATGTCAATACTGGATTGATAAAATGTCTAAATATACAGACTAATTGATTTATTGATAACCAATTTGTAGAAGAACGTCAATGATGAGTCATCATCATATATAACGAATATATCTCAATATATTCGTTTGATCGCCTCCCCGTCATGATAATTGTTCAATGCCATAAAGACTTACAATTGCAAGACCTAATAAAAAATTGTTTCCTAGATTATCACCATAGTAGTGCTTTAATTGATTGTTTATTATTTAAATATTTTTTACTTGTAATTTAGTTTCAAAATGATAACAGTTTATAAGGTATAGTGACACAATTTAGAAAATATAATAACAAGGTAATAAGTGAAAAAAGCTACTGAACTAACAAAGTAAAATTAAGAACCACAATTCAGACAGCAATAAATTAATTGAGAAATTTCATGTCGACATATACAAAAGCAAAAAACTTATGACATAGTGGAAAATATACTCTTTTTTTAATATAAGTAATTCATCATTATATATATTTAAAAAAATCTGACAGAACATAGATTATATAATTAAATATCCATAAATCGGTATTCGATAACAGATGGTTACTGTCAGCCATACTAGTAGTACTTCAATACGTTGGAAATAGTATAAACTAATGAACATTAAAAGAAGCCTTAAAATAGTAATTATTTAGGATAAATAAAGATTCCCAATTGTCACTATAAAATTCTACAGCTGGGAATAACAGCTGCATTATATTCGACCTAACCCATATAACGAGCAGGTCAATAGAGTTATGTTGTCCGTCTATCAATAATTGCTTTTAATCATTACCAGGCGGGCTATGTTTGAACTCCTCTCACTCTCTAATTGGCTTTTACTGCAAACATACGTTTACAGATAAAGTAATTAGAATGACTTGTGGTTGTATCACCTCGATCATTTCATATATTAACATATTGATGAGCTAATGAGGTTCAATAAAATGTGCTTGAAGATGTATAACATTTAATTCACCCTTATTAATTACATTACGTATGTTATTTTCGGTAATTTAATTAATTTCAAAATCTGTCCTTGATCGATACGTTGATGTTAGGACTGATTGCTAAAATTCACTAGATATAAAAGAAAGAACATTGCCGGGAATACCTTTTTCCTTGGTATGGGTATATCGTAAAAGAGTCACGAGAGAACCTTATTAGTGACGACTTTGATCTCCGTCAATCATTTCCTTTGAAATACCCTATATTTTTCATGTGACTCTTCAGAATTTTACCTCAAGTACAATTAAGTAAAAACGGAGGCACTTTTTGCCGTTTTTAAGTGCCCGTATTTTAATCTCTCATTATCGATGTTGTAGTTCTGCCTTTTTATATTATTCATATTATGAAAAATGCTTTTAAGTCGTCAATAATAAATTTATTTGCAAACTTCCATGATATTAATTATAATTGTCTTTAATCCTCTGTTTCTTAGAATTGTAGCGTTTATTCTTGAATATATTTCTTTTAACAAGGCAGCAATTATCAAGGAAATTTAATTGTATTAAACAAATTCTTGTTAGGCAATATTATGTAATTTAACTTATCTACATCTATCTAATACGACCAATCGGTTCGTTGCAATCGCAAAATCGCGTGGTTTACCTGTCATTAACGACCAGTAATTGGTGTCACTGTAACCAAAGATTAGGGGCATCTCAACTTGGTGGGGTTTCCAGGGGGTTTCTTAGTAATCAGTAATTGTTATCGCGTTTTTACTAAATGAAATGCTTTCAGTAAAACATTGTGGAGTAAATATTTTATAAAATATATTTTTATGAATATATCCACACTTAATAACTCTTAACCAACATGTTTTAAATAAGTAACAACTTCTAGAATTATAGAGAGAAAGTAGAAACAACCGTCTCTGAAATGGTTTGCATATCATATCTAAATTTGAGCTCAATCGGTGAAATAATTTGAGTTTTTGAGGCATATACAATCAACAAAACATTTTTACGTACGTACAATTTGTTGTGTATAATATATTTTATCAGATGAATAATTTCTACTACAACAGCTTTGCATATTTGTATCCTCAGAATAATTTCGGGACCGGCCTATGAGGGTAAATAATAAATATTCATAACTACTTTCTCGGTCTGCAGCGCCGAGTGCTCTTTCTCATTATAAAATTGCTAACGTTATTTCAGTAACACTATTTTCATTTTAAATATTCTCTTAAAAACATTCAAATAAAGTACTAGTACTAGTAACCGCGTGTTTCAAAAAATATTTTTTTAAAAAACGGTGGAGTTAAAGAAGAAAGCATGGCTGGAATATAAAGCCTCTGGTAAGGATAAAAGTATGAGAGAGATAAGAAAAAAGCGTACAAGCTGCAAAAGCACAAAACGAAAGCACTTATAAAGATGAAGCATGAAAATTCTGAGAGAGAAAGGGATGAAAGGTTGACGAACAACTTCCGGGAAAACACTAAACTTTTCTGGCGAGAAGTCAGTGGTTCCCGGGGTTATTCGGTAACCTGTAGAATAAAAGGGATGCCTTCGATATCGTGCAAAGACGAAATTACTTAGACGAAATTTCAGCCTGCTAGCTGCCGCAAAGTCTGTTTTTGTGGTACGGATCAGAAATCCGCCATTTTCAAATTTTTCGCCCAAGCAAAAAAACAGCTCGACATAAAAACTTAAATAATTCAAAGAACACACCTGCCATTTTTCGTGACGATTGCATAAAAAATACGTCTGCTACGCCAAAACAAAAACTTAAATCATAGCCATTTTGGATTTTTCCTCCCAGTAAGAAAAATGGCCGAACAAAAAAAAATAACTAAAAGAACATGATCACCAATTTTTGGGGCGATCGGATGAAAATTGCTCCTGCTACGCCAAAAACAAAACTAAAAAACCGCCACCTTTTTGGACTTTTTCGTCCAATCAAAAAAAACGGCTCGACGTAAAAATTCAAATGATTCAAAGAATACGCCTGCCGATTTTCATGACGACACGATGAAAAATACGCCGGCTACGCCGGAACAAACTTGCTGAAATACATACGGAAAAATAGCAGAATGGGCCTATCTAGTTAGTCAGAGGACAACTCGCTTCGGCATTTTACTTTTTGCCTGGTGCTCGATTTGGACAGTGATAAGAACATATTGTTGTACTTACTTATGGTTAATATGTCGGAGTGAAGGAACAACGACCAAGACGAACCGTTCGGATGGACTCGTCTACGTCTACGGTCGGGATGTAACCGGCGCGAGCGCAGCAGCGCGGCATCGAGGCAGAGTCATATGTTCAAGATTTACTAGGTTTACTGACTGAAAAAATATTATTACCGACTGTAATTTAACTAATACAATACAGTCAGTATTTTTTAATATTACACATTTATTTCTTACGGTAGTCTTGCAAAATAATAGCCCTAAAACTATTGTTATTAAATTATTTTGAGTGCTTTTTATTAATTGTCTGAGAGATATAAAACAAATTATATTAATTATGGTAACTGATAAAATATAAAAGATCTTTGTTACTTAATTTTATTATTATAGATATCGCTAAAAATACACGATAAAATCTTATGCTACTTAGCAATTATTGGATTATATGAATCGTAATTGAATTATTATTTTTATTTCCTTCAGCTGTTCTTCGAACTCCTACTTCAGACTCTAATTGGATTAAGTCACTTTGATTTTTTATATTTGGCTTTTCTATTAACCTTTGTTTGGGGGCAATCAACAAAATAGCAATTATCTCATGGAATTATAAATACTCAGTACTTGCAATCTCTATTATAATTGATTATTATATTTTTGTTTTAGAAAAACTAATCAATTATCCCTATAATTTTTTGAGTCAATATTTATTAAATTAAAAACTGACTCAGTATTCCAAAACTGTTACATCACAAAATTATTTACATTAAAATTGAAAATTTTATTTAATTTAAATAATAGACTATATAGTATTTTCATAAAGTAAGAAAAAAATATGTACACAATAAATATTATTTCTTAAACAACTTTTTGAGAACAAAAATTTCTTCATTATATATACATGACAAGGAACTGGAATAGAGTTATTGTTTAATTAATATCATAATCCTGGTTAATTCAACAGGTTCCAATTATTCTATTTGAAACTATCGTCTTACTATTAAAGAAATATTATTCTATAACTGTATCTTCCAACAAATATAATTGTTTATAAGAAAATATTTGTTTGTTGTTTTATCCATATTGTTCCCTGAAAGTTTTAATGAAATGTAAATTGAGATCGATATTATCTTCCAATTTTTAGTTTCAATATATCCATTTATTTTATGTATCCTACTTAACAGTTTCAGCAATTTTAATTTATTTTGATGCACTGTATCGATGATGAAATAAACTTAATTGCGATTAACCTTAATTACGCTGAATGTTTATTTAATATTGTATTTTTGTGTATTTTTTAAAATAAATATTTAATCTCAGACGCTCCGATATGTTTCGAAAGAAGAGATAATGAATTGTTTGGCGCCCTGAAACAAGAAACAGTGTATCTTCACTGCAGAGTGGATGCCAATCCAGCTTTGGTTTGTTTTCATTGGACTATCAATAACTCTGGAGAACAAACGGAATTGCCACCAAGGTAAAAATAATCTCATTTTAATAAGAATTACATTACATCCGCTGCTTTTAAGGTCACCTATAGAAACAGTGAATTTCTTTAAAGGAAAATGGTTCTAACTCTTTTTCTATATTGAGATTATACAACAGTCATGGCCATACATCTACATTGAATTACACGCCGACTACAGACATGGAGTTTGGCACTTTTGCATGTTATGGAGAAAATTCTGTCAGTCAGCAGAAGGTACCCTGTATCTTTCAACTTGTGGCTGCAAGTGAGACCTATATTTAAGGTATTACATTATAAAATTATGTATGATAATAATAAAAAACTTTTACCATGCATTGATGAAAAAGTGAGGCCATAAACCATAATATATTATTATCATCAGGTTGGCCATTTCATCTTCAAGACTGTACAATTGACAATTGAAATCTGGACTCTTCTCTGGTCTGGTCTCCCTCAGACTTTTCTAATGGAATTACTTGAGCTTCCATTACTTACGGTAATATTATCTAAAATATTACTTTAATATATTCATTAAAATAATATTAATAAATAAATGAACATTTAAAATCACTACTCCTATAATAAAAAGCGTATGGATCATTTAAGACGAAATATAAAATGTAATACGTAAAAGAAAAATTAATTTTAATTACGCTTTCATCTTTATAATATTGAAATTATCATAAAATAAGAAGTTATCATTTGTTTATCGATTATTATATTAAATAAAATCATTAAATACTTATAGTTCTCAATTTCATTTTAAATTTTACGGATATGCAGTCATCAGGTGAGATACAATATCTCAACTAACCGCACGCCACCATACTTCGAAGCGCGTGGGCTGGATCTCGGCGTCGCCTACAGGATTGATCTGTGTGCTGTTAATGCGAAATGAAGAAGTGACGTCACTACCATCGAGACCGTAGCCTTGAAGGGACAAGCCAAATATGTAAGTGGTTTTAAATTACTCTTATATGAAGACAACGTGTTAGGTATTTTTTTAGATGTAGTAATTAGAAAGTTGATTACATTTGTGGTGTTATACTAATGGATAAGAAAATTATGTCTATGTGATATTTATGTATTTTATCACGAAAAGATGAATAATTTATTTTATAGCATAACATTTCCTTGAACTAGATTACCATTTACAATGAAAAGAAAAAAAAAAGAAGTAATGAAGACAGTTACAGTGTTTATTATTTATTATTAAAGGTTATAATTATGTGGCTCAATTTATACAACTTACAACAGAGATATGACACCAAGACACATTATTTGTAATAAATGTTTTTTTTATTGTTAAATATTCTAATTTTAGTCTATTATTAATTAAAAACTTTAAAAGCCTAATACTCAATCAAATACAAAACTGTTATTTTATTTGTCTTTTTGATTCAGACGAAACTATTTCATACGGACAATAATTGTATTCATTGTTTTGGTTATATTATTTTATCCACACTTATTCTTTCAGTGGCTTCACTTACTCTTTCACAAATGAAAACCATTTGTGTACTAACACATTGAATATTTTGCAATGTGTAAAACTCATGGAACATGTGATTTAATACTTCAACAGTGGCAACATAAACATTTGCAAAACACGATACACTTCTAGATATTAGTAAAAAAGATGAATTTATTAAATAGGTGATAGGTTAGATGTTTCACAAATACCAAAGAACATATAACAACAACATAATAACTAAAATTTATATTTAAATCCTTAAAATTAACTTAAAATTTATTATCAATGAAATTTGACTAAAAATTGTAAATGTAATAAAGACACAATTTGTTTTGATTGTTTCGATATAATCTAATCTGTGATTCTCAATGTAACTCCATTGTTTTCCACACGAGCTGGCTGGTGACCATTGCGGCGATGTCAGCGCTGCTGGTGATGACTGTATGCAGCGTGCTCGCGGTTCTCTACAGACGTCATATTAACAGACAAAGACATTTACCCGCCAAGCTTGCTCCTTTAAGGTATCCTAATTAAATATCTAAATATCAAATGCGACATTTAATATTACGCGTATATTTTAACTTTTGTTTTATTGTTTTCTTGTTTCATATTCAATTTAATGTGACGAGAAATTTTGATGATCCACATTAATTTTTGATATATTCTTTATATTTAGAATCTTTCCGCATAAAACATGAAATGTAACAGCGGAACGGAATAATGTTTAACACTGGAAATACTTTTTTGTAGAATAGATATTATATTTTATGAAAATAAATGTAAAGAGACAACGTTACATTTCAACAAAGATTATATTATTTGTCTAAATTATTTCTCAATATTGCAGACCCCTGACATAGTTTTAAAAAATGGTTGCTTTTTAAAAATAAAAACAATATTATTGCAGTTCTTGTAGTTTCCTTAAAAAACGAGAATATAATTTTCATTTAAATTTAAATATATATAGTTAAGAAAACAAATATAATATCTGCATTTACGTATCTTACACTCAAAATGGAATACTTAGTCAATAGATCGCATTCGAAGCCGGCTTGAGTGGTTTGGAAGATTCATTCTCGCTTCGATCACGAAATCGTTGGAGACCATTTTATTGCGTATCGAATATTTGTAGTACAGTTCAAATATTTTCTGCGACTAATTTCCGAAAATTGCAATTAGTCGCAGAAAATATTTCAATACTTGCTTGCAATTTAAATATGCGGTAATTTTAATATCTTTTACAAATATAACACATATAAATATTTCATCATAATATGCAATCATTTCTTAAAGCATTCTTTTCGAAGTATTGTGTAATATTAGCTTTTTGAATTTTCAAAGGTATAGAATTAAAATCAATAAAGTTTTCATATGTACAGTAGTAAATAGTTTTTATTTGTACAGTGAAGCGATGTATGCAGAAAGAAGTGTACAGAGCAGTACACCAGTAAAGGCTAAGGTTCAACCTGCACCGCATCCTGACCCAGCAGATGACGCTGATCCAGATATCATACCTAATTTATATGGTTACTATTATTTTATGATCAAAGTTATTAATAATATTAGTAATATATATACCGTTACAAATACATATATATATATATGTAAGCATATCTGTTTCGGTTACAGAGATAATGGCAGGATATGGCTTTAAATAGACTAAAATATTGTTAATGTTTTTCTGAATCAAAAGAACATGAACAAAATATAATTTATCAGCAAAATATTTTTATTACACCGGCGATCAAAAGCTAATATACCATAAAAAAACCTATTCGTATAGAAAGAAGACCGATATCAAACAGCTACATGGGCCTGCAGCGACCGGGAACCGACAAGGACGACGTATTCTCGGAGCCCAACGCCAGCGGATACTACAAGGACTATCGGAGGAAGGACTACAGGATACCTTTACTAATGTAGGTCTTATAATACTTAGCTTCACGCCATATCCCTTGCGGGGTAGCCAGAGACGACGGAGCGCCATACGCTACGGTCCCTGCATACCTCTTTCGTCTGGGCCACAGACATCAAACTCTTCATACATGCCCTTCGAGGGGTTCTCATGCTTTTTACGTGATCTTCCTCTAGTATCATAGATACTGTGTTTTCGAAGGTCACTCGAGGCCTCCCCCTGTCTCTCTTACCCCTCACTTTTCCTGTATAAATCTTTTTTTCTTTTCATCACTCATTTGTGCCCAAACCACCTGAGCACGTTCTTCTTCATTCTCACCGTGACATCTTCGCTAGTATTTGCCATTCTGTGGTTCTCTTCATTGCGGATTCGTTTCGCTAAACTGACTCCGCATAGTCTGCGAAGAGATCGCATCTCCACAGCATTCATCTTTCTTACATTCTTCTTCAGTATTACCCACGTTTTTCTGCCGTATAACAGCGTCGGTAGAATAATCGCTTTGTGTACAGCCAAACGTGCAGCTATGCTGACGTTTCGCCGTCTCAACAATGCAGCCAAAGCACCGTTAACTCTGTTACCGGCAGCAATACGCCACATACTTCCCAAATATTCACGATGATCTTACATTCTGTTCTTCCTTCATTTTTTCAAATATCAGAACCTTCGTCTTATCTGCATTCAGGTTTAGACCATTATTTTCACACCCATCTTTCAGAGTGGTGACCAATGCCTGCAAATCGCATTCTGATGATGCAATGAGCACTGCATCATCTGCATATAGCAAGCAATTGACCTTAAGGTCACCTTTTTTCACTTATATTGTGACTTCTGAAATAAAGTTATCTGCATGTAAATTTTGTTTTAAAAGTTTAGCAAGCAATAGATTGGAAACATGTACTTACATAATATAATATCTCAATAATATGTAATATATAAGAATAAACATTTTCATTTAAATATCATTTAGTAAAGACTTCAATATCTTAAATCACTAGTGGTCATATAAAAAAATACTATATAAATAAGATCGGACAACAAATAATATAAAAATCACCTATCTTTTCACCAACAAAATGCAA
This sequence comes from Melinaea menophilus ssp. n. AW-2005, assembly GCA_918358695.1. Taxonomy (NCBI): domain Eukaryota; kingdom Metazoa; phylum Arthropoda; class Insecta; order Lepidoptera; family Nymphalidae; genus Melinaea; species Melinaea menophilus. Next base: position 2,957,908 of record OU911046.1, on the reverse strand, counting down.
CTACTCGAACCATCTAGCATGTTTTCATAAAGAATTAAATGTTCTTTATACAGAACACAATGGTGGCTAAAATATAATATTTTCTGTATGAAAATGCTCACTTATTCAGAATAAGGTAGGTAAGGTAGGTAGGTAGGTAGGTCAATATAGCATTTACTGACGCCACAATTAGTATTATGTGGACCAAGCATTTAAACGACCTTCATCTCTTACAGGTCTTTTTAAAAACTAATTTTTAATGATGTCACACTCTTATAACTAATATTTTATACTTTTGTCAGCTCAGCTTGTGGCAGTTTCTGATGAATTGTTTTGGGTTTATGAGAAATTAAATGCAACAGTATTTTTTGTACTTTTTATTTAATAATATGCAGGAAAGTGCGATAACAAGTGCTTATAGATTTCTATAACTATCTTTGCCTACCATAAGGTTAAGTGTTCTCTGTAATAGTCACGTACATATGTGTTTTACATTGATTGTTATAATAGTACCTAATGTATGGCCGTATAAGATTATTTTTAAAACATTTATAAGTTAATAGTAGTAGTAAATGAATTATTCAATAACATTATTCTCAGGCATACAATGCTTTCAACGATGTCAAGATTAAAATATAATTATTAATTTGCAGGTTTTTTACTGTGGGTCTATTTGAAATTATTAAATAAGTGTTCAAACACTTGGTTTTTTTTTTATTTTTGTTTGACGTAAATGGTGAATAATGAATAAATTTGTCTCTTGTCCATCCCTTTTATATATTCTGGACGATTCTACTTGAGTTCAAAACTGAACTCCTCTTGCAGTCCTACCACAGTTAGAATCGTGTAAACAAGGGCGTGACGGCGTGCAGTCCCGGCGCGGCGGAAGTGACGTCATCGCTCGCGTGCAGGAAATTTATATATAAGAGTTTTGTTTAGAGATATTACAGTTTCTTTTCAGAATGTTTTTTAGTAAAACTTTCAATTATTTTATATCATAATGATCTAAACCCTCCATTGTAAACAATCTGTAAAATAAATAACTGTGTTCATTTCATAGTGATTTTTTTTGTAAATTACGATTTTCAATTGTGTAATCAATGTTGTATGTGACACTTGTTAGCGATCAATAGCTTGAAACTTTGTGTGTTTTAGTCTTTGTATATACAAAAAGTATTTGGTCTTATCCTGAAAATTAAATAAAATGTGGTTTTGACCGGTCTAACACTTGCAAATAAATTACTTAGATATTTGTTTTACAAAATTTGTTATTTTAATTTGATTGCAAAACAAATTAAGCGGCTTACATAGTTATGTCAATTTAAAAAAATCAGTCTTTAAATTAAACATATTGTTAATCTAACCACAAACAACATGGAAAGAGCTCTATATCAATATTCTTGTCTTAAGAATTTTTTATTCCATTATCGATGAAACTAACTTTATTCCATTATCGATGAAACCGTGCGAATATTTCACTTGTTGAACTGCATTACGTCTCACCGTAATAAAAAGAAATTACACCTTCTATTGATTGGCATTAAGAATTGTAGTTAAATATTTTCAAGTGATAATAAATTCGTTTAATAAAAGTACTGGGATCCGCCCATCGTGCGTGGCGGGAATGGAGCTGAGCGCAGGAAAATCCATTAGAAAATAATAAAATTAAATAAATATTTAATAACAATAATAAACAATTAATTGAAAAAGTTGGTCGCCATGAAAGTTAGGCTACGAACGACACAATCACGAGTCTCTTGGTTTTTTCTTTATAACTTTTTATTTAATCAAGCTATTTTCATTCTGTTCTCTTTTCTGTTCTGATGCTTAATTATTAGTTCTACATTCGTCACAAATTTGACTAAAATCGCTCCAGTAGTTTTCATGTGATGAAGCGACACAGCTAATTTTGAGGAAGGCGATCGGCAAGCCCGCGCGAGAACAATTAAGCTTAAGTATATGAGGATTTAGTTTTTCGTCCATAACTTTTAATCATATCAAGATTTTATTAATCAGTTTTTTTCCGTAGAAGCCCGTCAACAAGAGCTACAGCAATGCCAATTTTGATGAAGATCAAGAAGACTAGTTGTATGATTTCCTCACATTTACTAAGTATCAAAGACCTAACCTTGAACTCACTAAATAACAGTAATTTTACTCAACATTATGTTGTTTTATTTTTAGATTAATAAACAGTACCTTTTACTGGATTACAGTGCCCTTACTAATGCCAGGCCTTCTTATCGTCATAGTGCTTAATTTTGGCTAAAGTAAATGTAGGGATCTATCTCATATAAGTAGTAGTCTTATATATTATAAACATAGGTAGATTATAAACACTACATTATGTTTTACTTTAGTTAATTACTTTATTTTTATTGTGTCTAACAAATAATAATATCTGTCCAATTATTACTGAAAAGTACCGGTAACCGTCGTGCATTGTACTAAATGTACTTCTCTATTATTCTTACATAAAAATAATAAAATTTAAGATTACCTTTCATTGTCTTAGTAACGCGTACAGCGCTTTTAAATTATCAATTAGAGATGATCTAATAAACAAGGGATTCCCAATCCTATTTAAGAATAAGGGCGATAATAAAATTTTGAATTTTATAAAGTAGTCGTGAATGATTCTGTTATTCTGTTAATATCTGTGTCCATGGTTATTAACATAATGAATACGATTGATGCCGGGAATTCTAAATATAGAATAAATATTTTCCTCTAATTAACAATGTTTTGTGATGCCTAGTCATTAGTTTGGATTATACTAGGTCATAACGCCAGGATTGGATAGCAATGGTCGAGTCATTCATTATAGTTTGAAGTAATCTTTTAACTAACTGATGAAAATGTAATTTATTAATATATTTATTGCTTTCTGTCCTAAATGATCATGTAATTTTAACACAACAAACAAAGCAATTATAAATTAATTATAAACCTTTTCCATTTGTATCACTTTACAAAAGCAATCAAAAGGCTTCGTAATTGTGACATCGATATATTAATCGTAAACAATTAATGTAAACAATATTGTTGTGTTTTATTGCCATAATAAAATTAATTCCCACATTAAGGTCGCAGATGACGCTACTGCGGGTTTGAACGTGATTTTTTATTAATATTTCATAACTTTTTATTATAAAAAAAATTTCGTAGCTATTTTAGAACTATTTTTTATATAATACACGACTACTCTGATTTAAGTGTCTATATTGTCTCAAAATGTACATATAATGTACAATTCAAAATTTTATTTCCAGTACTTTAAATATGAAGAATAATAATTGGGAGTTCGAATTTGGTAAGGCAAATATAAGGAGGTATTCAGAAATCTTGAAAATGAAAATACAAAGTAAACAAGGGAATTACCCAATTCGATACAAATATTGACGGATGACCCTTCATACATCCCTGACTTAACCTTTTTTTTATTTACTCTTCGCCTCGAGTGAAGAATGAAATTTTGACTGATACAATGAAAAATTGCTTTCCGACAAGAAGATTACGAAGAAAATAATATGATGAAAAACAGTATTGCTATTACTTAAAAGTAATCTTCAATATCTTTGTACTCCCTAGGTATATTTGGCTTCATTTTAATTTCTTACATTATCTAGATTGAGACATCCTAGCATATACAGTGTTTAACCTATATGATTTATGTTGTTTATAAATACTTCCGCTTTGATAGAAATACATTAGTGTTATTCTCAACGGATAGTTAAGAAACCGTTAATCATTAACGGTTTTATCTTTATTAATTGGATTAAATTATAAATACCTTCTTAAAGCAATAGCGTATATGCCAGGATACTGTAATGCGTAATTTAAGAATAAAAAAATGGTAATTCTATTACCGACTATAAAAATATAAGGTTTTGACTTTGTCACAATTTTTTGAGAGAGAGGATTAATCACTTAAGGTTGAAAATAAGACGAAGTAAGTTATAATCACACCAAATGCCCCCATGAAATGTTTTTTATTTTCTTTATTTTCTCAAACAAAGAAAAATTAATAAAAAACATTTACGTACATGACTATACAAATGAATATTCACAAAAAACCCTAAAAATGTTGTTAGATTCCTTAAAGTAATTGAATTAATTACAAGAGAATTCGGGAATGGAACGGTGGGGTTCCTTATAAACGCTCTCATTCTAAGGATTATATCAATTTAGGGACCGAATATTTCGTACTCAATTCAAATAATTTTCTATGTCTAAACGTATAATGGAACAACTTTAAATCTACTTAACATCTGTTATCCCGTTTGTTCGTTTTAATACTCTAATAATCTCAATTTTACATTTCCTCTATATATTGCAATAAAGTATTACAATCTTTAATATGTCGTTTTTAATAATATCTCAAAATCTATAGAGATGGGTTAATTTTTATTTACTATAAATATTGCGCTGGTATTTTTAATTACTTACCTTAAAATTAATTACTTACAATATGAATGAAGAAATCTAAGGTCAGCATTTATTTTTAATATATTTTTGAATCTAATCATCTCTAGGTACATCAAAAATCTTTTTATATATTTTGTAGCACGATTATTATTAATTATGTGCATCCTAAACTAAAATCAGAGTGTATTTTAGTTAAAGCTTGCCAAATTTATAATTAATCCAGCCAGTTTTAAGCTTCATTTACACGGAATGGACTTAATAAAAGCATGGCAGCAAAGGTCGAAAGTTATTCCTTTAGATATACCTCTTTCTAATTTGAAAAAAAAAAAAAAAAAATATTATTACAGAAGAGATGTTTTAAATATAAATGCTATAATAATAAAAATATGAAACTTTATTTTGATAGTAGTTTAGTCAATAATAATAAATAAGTCAAAGGCTCTATCGGGTATATTGCGTCCTTTTAAGACCCTGATGTTGAATATGTACTTATTTGAAATAAAAGCCTTCGGCTTAAATATAATTGTAACTTATTCATGTAAGCTATTAAAGAGTTTGAAGCTTGCTTTATAATTTGCTAGTGTTGTATTTCTGACCTATCATATTTATTGCATTTTTATATTAACTCACTGAGTACGCTTGTCACTAGTCACAAAACCTGTAATCAAAATTCTAAGACATTCCAATTTTTTGCTTCATTATTTTATTTTATTACCCACACATCATTATGTCAAAGTCACATGTCAAGTGGCATTGCAACAAAAATATGAGTGAAACACAAACACTTTACAAAAGTACTCAATCGACTTTAATATTTATCAACTAGTGACAAAGCACAATCTGTTCTCCGTATGACTGTACAGTAAAATGTAGAGAACCTGTTTATGACAAAGAAACAGAGAATAGATAAACTTACAACTCTATATATTTTTTCTTTTGGCCTCAACATTTGAATTACCTTTTGAAAAAAAAAACAAAACTTAACTATAACAACAAAAGGAAGTATTAATTGTTTTGCTGATCCTGGTAGTGCATGATTATTTCGAGCGTAAATAGTTTAATTTATACTAACTTTTGTTGAACCATAGTTTTGATGATGGTGATAATGGATGGTGGGCGCTGGTTTCGTGTGGGCGCTGAATAACCCAAGAGTCGCTTTCGAAGTTATTTCTTTCCTATTCCATCTATCAAGATTTTATAACACTTCTATAATTGGGCTCTACTAGTGAGATACATAAGTCATTCATCTTAGGCTTCGTAGGCACAAACTAGAAACAAAATATTTTGACTTATATGTTCACAAATTTTAATAATATTAATACACAAAATAAGAATAAGTTATAAATTTCATAACGTTAGTATTCGCTGTAATAGTGAGCTAGGTCTGAGTTGTGGGACGTGGAGTAGTAGGAGTAGTAAGTAGGAGTAGTAAGTAAAAATAATAGTTAAAGTAATAAAGTAGTGGTAGTAGTAATGTTGCTAAAGTAGTAACTAACTGCAATAAATTTATGACTGAGCAAAATACTCACAGCGATTTTTAATGAGTTAAATCTTAAAAATTTATTAACGTTAAGATTTTAAGGAGACGACAACATCGATAGCAATATGATTTGTATTTTTTTTGCAATTATCCTAAAGTCTTTTTTATTTACTGTCGTAAGCTAGGCTACATACACAATGTAACAGTTATTTTTCAACCGATCTCATTTTCCGAAACTCATTACAAGAACAAAAGGTTTTAATTTTTCACACATAAAAATTGGAGTAATATTTGTGCGTTAAATAAATTAATTGCTTTATTGATATTCATATTACGGAGTTTGCAAAACGCTTCAAAATTCGTTTTAAGGTGAACACTTTTCACTATTATAGGGTTTTGGAATTATGAAAATTATATTTAATGATATGAAAATGTATTTTGGTCTATTTGTTGTATATAAAATACCGGCTCGATAAACAATTAGCTTACTGTGTGTACACATATATATTTTTGAATAGGAAATATTTATTATCATTCAATTAGTAACAACGAAAGTCTGTTTCTAAAGTTAAAACAGCTCATTTGGTTTAATTTTAACTTAATGAAGAGGCTTATTATTAAATAAGGCTGAAAATTTTCTCATTACTTAAAATAAATAAGTGAAACTTAAGATACTTTTTGTCTACAACCAATCGCTTGTATATTTTACTGTAAAGTAATAATTGCTTTAAACAAGGACTTTGAAGCTCAGCTTTAATTAGTTCTCGTATACATTGTATATATGCTTGGTATATGGTATGTACAATATATATTCTTGTTTTCTCGTTCTTTTCTGGTTATTTTCCTAAGTAGTCCATTTAATATGTTTTATATTTTTTATAATAAACGGAAACTTCAAAGGAGTAATTTTCTCATTACTGCAATACTTAAACTGTATTTCATTAGAAGCACAAATTTTTAAACCACAGGAGAATTAATTAACAGCAGCTCAATTAGAACAAATCAAATTTGTTAGATTTACAAAATAGGGCTCAATGTAGTATGAGGAGTCAATTGGAAATGTAATATAAAATTTTATTGTGACCCTATGTCTAGTTGGCCAAGGTGAGATTTTTGTACAAGGGTTATAAGTTTGAAGTGAATCTATGATGCTCGCGCACCTCAATTCGTAAGAGAGATTGGTTTTATAATTTTTGTTTATGCATATTGGGGTTCTTGTTGGGGTTTTTGCATATGCCTGATTTATTTTGTAGTGACCCGATTCAGCTTTTTTACTAATTGAAATTTAAAACCCTTTACCTTACGTGTTATATTTTTATCTTTACTACTTTAATATAACATATAAAGTAATTCTTATAGTATCATATCTGGTAGTCAAGTATATATTTTTTTTTTGCATGAGCAATCATTTTGTATATCATCCGAAAGTCGTGAAATTTACACTATAGAACTTTTACATGTCTGTACTATAGTTATGTTGAATAGATAATTTGTAAAATAATTTCCAAGGCTACGGAAAAACTGTCTATCTTTTTCTTTTCTAAAATTCAGTTTAATATGCTTCACTAGAAACTGAATATATGTGGCTATGTGCCCCACTGCATTTTGCTTCAATATTCTAAAGAATGTTAATAGGTACTAAGATTAAGATTCTTTATAATATAGATATTTTTGGACAATAAAGCTTAATTTCATTTTCAGGTTGCTATTTTACGCAGTTAACATTAGGGAATGCGAATGCGAATTTGAATATCTGCTACCGACATTCGCGAATGCGAATATTCAGGTGTTTTTTCTAACTTTGTCAAAATTCTCGCATCAAATCATCAATTTTGGCATCAAAATTCTCACAGAACCGCTTAACTATAAGGTACCATCAAATAGTACAGAGAAAAGAAGAGTATAATTTTAGTTAGGTAGTTGATGAAGATTTTGAAAGATTGGGAACCGACTTGAACGAATTTGTCGTAAGACGGATAAAAAAATAAATATATACAATAGCTACAATAATTAAATAACAATAGTTAAATAAAACAATATGATCGTAATTGTAGAACGATTTTGAACAACATTAACCGAGTTAAAGATAAAATATTAGAGAGAGAAAAGGGAAACTCATTAAAAAATTAATATAAAATTAGTTTATTTTATATAAAAATTCTATCATTTTCTTAAAATCAACTTGAATTTTATTAAATTAAAGTGACTTTTACTAATATTATTTGTACAAATTCCTGTGTTCATACTTCATTATTTATTTATTAATGATCCGTTCCATTGTGACGCTTACCATTATATAATCATAAATCTTTGTATTATCAAATATTTGCTGTAGTTTCGGTATTCATTAATTTCAGTCATAAACAACATGAGGAGAAACAAACAATCAAACATTATTACTATTAAAAACATTATGAGTCAAAAATAACAAGTTGGGTAGTATGCAAGTAGTCTAAGTGGCAATAAAAAGGTTTAGAATATCAAATTAAATTTCCTGAGTCTTTGAAATATTATTTATTGTCTGTTGTCCTGTGACTGTTTATGCACATTTTGTTTGTGGAATTTGTTTAGATAAAGATTTTGTCAAATGACGCATTTTAGGAATAATAACGTTCAAAAGGAAACGAAATATAAACAGATAAAATATAGTTTGTTTAATACTTTTCTTTCGAATTTTCTTCTTTTCCCATTCTTGTTGCGGCTAACATAAAACGATAAAAATATATAAATATAGTAATTTTAAAATATCCTAATTCCGAGTTTCATCTCAAAACGATATATAATAATTTATACATTTTATCTTGTTACTGTAAGTAAATTTAAAAAAAAGCCTATGAAATAATTTTTTTTAAAGATATTATTTTCGTTTTCGTTCAAGGCTTTGTATTCATTTTGTATTAGCAATAATTTAACAAAGGAAGAGTACGTTTCCTTTTTAATGGTTTAATATTATTCAATGTATATTTGACAACGTAAACTGCACCTGGGAAATAAAACATCATCCCTACTTCTTTACGCGTAGCTGATATTATCACAGGCCACATATTTTTTCTTAATGTAAATATATATTTTTTATTGCGACCTACCGAGATTAGTGGCTTCAAATAAACGAACTCTTCAACTACATTATACCATCGCAGATACATTGTTTTCTGGCTCGGCGGATAAAAGCCAATACTAAAACTTTTTTCTAATTTATTACCTTTAATTCTCGTCTTCAATTTCATACATAAACTAAATATTGTTTTGTATTAATTAAGTCACGTCAGTAACACTAAATAACTTAATTTGACAACTTTAGCGCAGCTTATATAATCTGTAACTTGCAACTTGCAAGATTCTAACAAAGTTCTGAAATTTCGGCGTTGGCAATAATGCGGTATATAGCGCTATTCCTATTAAATTATTTATAGTATTATATGAACTGGTATTTGCGAATTCTGTGAATTGTTTGAGGATATTCGAAATCAACAAAGCGTTTGGGCGAGTTCGATTCGTTTGCGGCGTTGTCTAAGAGATCGGTAAGATATGTTTTTGCATGATGAATCTTATTCGTGTAATGAATGTGTCTTAAAATTAAGTCTCCCGACGTATTGTGAACCGAGTTGGTCTTTTAAATCATCTTTAGGTTTGTGAAGCTAAGCAAGGAACTTTTGAAATTATTCGATATTTCTACTCCTTGTTATATAATTATTTAATAATATTAATTATTTAAATAGGTTTATTAAAGTTAATATTATTATAACTGTTAGTGATATTATAGTTTTATAACTATAATATCACTTTATTCTTCTCATTGATTTCTTTATTCAGACAAATTGTATTGAATGTTCGATTATTTGTTCCAGGTACTATTATAGAGATATCGTTGTCTATTATTAAAATTACATACATGGTAAGGAATAATTTTGCCATAAACTTATCGAAACCACAATTAGTGCTAAGATACACCACAATTTATATAATTTAATCTCCTTGAAGGATCTAATTCACACAGTCTGACAAATCTTGGAACACTGATCGTATGTGTATATAGATGAGCTAGCGTCGTCTAAGAAACCTGGTTAATGTTTACTAAAATACGATCATTTTTTTTACTTTCTAGCGTTTTTGTGAATAAGTTGAGCTATTAAGGTTTTTATATTATTGTACAAAGAAATACCAAATCAGAACTTTTAACTTATTCATTTTTATTAAATATTTAATGTAACAGCTTTGGCACATCCATTGTAAGCCATTTATTGTGTTATAAATGTTTTTTTTTTCTTTGAAAATATATTTTAAACTGAGAAACGGAGAAAAAAATGGAGAATTTATGAAAGACAGAAAGCATTCCTGTCACCGATTTATTAATATCTGGTGCTAAAGATAATGCTATACCGTTTCTGTTTTCGTTTTCTGGGCCTGATTAGGAAATTGTATGGCCGTTTGGTGTTGTAAAAAATCCTGATCCTCTCGTGTGAGTCTCGGTAATACCCCGTATCCCCATACTATAGTTTATCTGTTTCCGTTTTAATGAATTCTTTTTTCCCTGAATAAATCATACCCAGGATTTTCCAGATTTAATTCACTGCCAAAGTTGCGCGATGGACAGATGTTGTTGAGCATTGACCCTGGTGAGCCGCAACTACGTGACCAATAACATATTTTACACCATTCGACCTGGACTCGATATGGCGTTGGGTAATAGCCGCATTCGTTACTTGTAACTTTCATTGGATTTCATATTAGGGTAGGGTAGTGTTTTCTCCTTACCTTCTGCATCACAGTTATGTTAAAAGTACGTTAGATTGCCCTGTTACCGACGTCCATTTCAAAGGGTAGATGACCGGACCACCTTTCTCCCGTTTGCTTGTGGAACTACATCTCTAAAGGGATTTGTTTTTAATAGGGATTAACCACGTGTAAGTGAGAAGGAGGAGGAGGAGGTCTCTAATATTGCCGATGAAATTACTATTCCGCTAAGCCGCAAAGTGATCACCTTGTTTCTATTGATTATTGCAGACTTTTATATGGCACGACGAATCTTTATCCGATTATGAAAATGTACTAAAAACTAACCATCAGAACTATAATATCTGATCTGATAATATCATCAAGGTAATAACAATAAATAACAAGGCAAGTAATTAAAGCTGGGGTTATATTAAGTAACATACGGATTAAAATCATAATTAAGCCTTGTCCGCATAAATGGATTTTCACTATTACTCGATTATATGAACAACATTTCAGAATTGTAAATCGGGTATCCGATATTATGCTTGTTAATGATAAGCAGTGCGGTCTTGGATGAGATAGAAGGTATTTATTTGAGATTACGATGTTTTGTCATTCGTGTTTTGGTGAATCAATACAATCAATTGGATTGAATATAATATAAATGATTATTATTTTATTTCCCAAAATCAGGAACGAACATTTAATTATATAATAATATAAGACTAAAGTAATGTCTATGAACATGGATAATTTTTATTGAAATAATCTTAACATGGCTAAATATTTATAAGGTTTGGCATGATAAAGACGATTATATCGGGTAGTGAACAATTGGCGAGGCGACGGGACGGTTTCAGAGACGTCCCAAGTTCGAGTTCTGTCCATGTCGATGCTTTTTTGTTATTTTATAATGATATGAAATAATAAAGTAATTCTTCTTACTCGACGCCGTAAAACTATGAAAAAATATATAAAATTCGCTTCAAATAAGTCGTTTCAAAATGATGATTGCTTTAATTAGCAGAAATTTGGAATATATTTTTGTAAAGACACACTGTTTAAAGGCCTACATTGAACTTACTTTGGTATAGTGAATATATGTTATTATTTCTGTATCAGCCCTTATCACACCTAGCTTCGTTTGACACGAAGATTGATATATTATTGACTGAAAAATATGTGTCCCAACATTTCTATTTGTGAAATATCACGAGTTACAGTTATATTTTGTTTTCAGACTTGGGTTTGATTTTAAATGTTTGTCTTATGTTTCGATTTAAGTTTTTTTTATATTTTAATGCAGATGTTTTGGTTTTGCTCCCGATTTAAACAGGCTTAAAATATTATATAGAATGTTACGTATTTATACTAAGTATAATTAAATTTGTCATATAATATATATATTTTTTCCATTAACCCCTATGTATAGAGTAAGAAACAAATCAAATGAAACATAAACACAATAAAAATAATTAACTTAAACACCCAGCCCGGCGCCCAGCTGCAAACATCACGAATATTGTAATTATTACTCCATAAAAACTCTTTTGTTTGCGAGCTTAGGTTTTTTGAATGAAAATGGACGGAAAACGGTCTGTAAACCCACCCCTTCAGTAGATTTACTGAGGGGTGGGAACTGACATGGATAAACAGTACTACGTAGACAATAAAAGAAAAAAATTACTGGATAGCTACTGAGCTATCCAGTAAATTTTTCTTTTATTGTATTTATTTTATCTACATCCGTGGTGTATGGATATTGGTTTCCAAATTTGTTTAACAGAACTCCGACTTTAAAAAACGGGTATATATAATTATGTTTAATGTAATACATATAATGCTTTCATAATAAATAAAAAACATTGAAATAAATATCCTTTAAACTGTTGTATATTACATGGAGTGCATTTGGAAACATTTATAACAACATTAAATTAAAATTTAATTTTATATCCAAATATTCTTACTGTTAAAAATACTTTATCATGTAATCCGCATATAACCTTATTTAAATTAACAAACACTAAATTAGAAAATATAATACTAAATAATAACGAGATATCTTTCATATCTCATTTCTTCGGTTTGTAGGCTGATTTATTATTAGATACCTTACCATTTACCTTTTCTCTTAACATTTGCTTTACATAATTAATAATATGTCAATAAAATCGACTTATTACTTATTACTCTGTTGTAATTCCGTATTTCGTTTGTACTTAGCTTTATTATAGAAGTCCAAGTATAGTGTTAGTTGAAGCACACAAGTGAGTGATACCAGTGTATTAATTCAAAGTGGAAAAAATCGAAGTGAAAAAAATGATAATAGTCTTTGATATAAAATTTATAAGCTTGGTGAATATATAAATATTTAGAGTTTATTTATTCTAACCCAGTTTCAACGACAATACTATTGAGCGATCAATCCGGTTTGTGATTCTGTTATGTATTTTAGTTCAGTTTCCCATTTACGTTTTTGATATCAATCGGTGTTATTTAGTTATTTCATCTTGTATTTTGATACTTTTCTTAAAGAATTCCCTGCGCATCACGTTATATCTTTTATCACGTTTTCATAAAATTACGTCAAATGCGGTAATTTACGCGGGAAATGTAGACAGAGAATACAAAATAATGTATTTCCTGTTAATTCGTGGTCGTCTATGTATTAGAATTCATTATTTTAGTTTTTTAAACTGATTTATGTATCTTCCCTTTTATATACTTACCTATAACCGATCGACAGATAGATATCTAACATTAAGATTTTAGCTTTTAATAAGTATTTTTTTAAATTCTACACATTATATTTACCGATTAAGCAAAACTAAACCTATAAAAATTATGTTATAAAGTATGTTATTCAACTGAATGTATATTTTAAAGTGTCAGTAGTACTAAAAAACATAAATCGCCCTAGCTAAATATTGAAGTGTTTTTGCTTTCAATAATTCTCGACTAAAAGTAAATAAAAGAACTCCGTGACTATAGAACGCGTTGGTTGATTTTAGGATACATACCGCCCTGGAAAAGCAATGTTTTTTACAGTTAAATAAGAAAGCATCGATACAGTATAAAAATATTAATAATACATTGTATAAACAGTGAAGATAATAAAAATTAAATATATATATTTTATTATCTTCACTGTTTATTACTTAGAGTATCGTGAAACATTAAAGTTTATTGTAGTTAATTAAACGCTAAAATATGTACTGTTATTCCTATTCGCGAAGCTGTAATCTGTGCTGTTGAAATGTAAATCCAAAATTATCCTTTTTTTAAAAAGTAAATATTTTTTAAATAAGTAATAATAATCCATCGGAATCATTTTCTCGCATTGTGGTTTGTAACTATGTATCATAAAGTTTTGGATACTATACCATAATGAATAATTTTCACCACGATAAAAAAAAACTACAAACGTGGTATGTTTGTTGTTTTTTTGTGTCTGTGCTGTCTAATAAATTAATCTGTATGTATTTATTTTATTTTTTAATTTTTGGTAAATTTTCATATCATATATAACATATAATAGGCAGTGGTTGTGTAATTACTTAGGGCTAATTATAAGTTTCCACTGATTAATATAATCTTATAAAAAATAAACAAACATTTACATTTTAAAGTTAATGAAAAAAAATAAATTATTTACATTATTAACCTAAATTTACCTTCCAAAATACATGTCATTTATTAATCGTTTTAGATGTACTGGTGTCATACAAAATAAATCGATGTCGACTTCTCTTGATTTGATTTCTGCTAGTCTTGATCATAAACGAATTTTTACCATAGTTGCTTCTTTCAAACGGTATTTCAAATAAGAAAGGATTCCTAAAATTTCCCGTATTTCTTGCTCCCTTTTATTGGTTGTAGCGGAGTTCTTAAAAGTCATACACATGGCAGTTTTTCATTTGTTTTGTAAAGACTATAACTATGACAATTCAATATTTTTAGTGTATTGTATATGGAAACAAGTAAAATACTTTTACTAAACTAATAATATTAAGACTAAAATTCAGTATACCAAAACTCTGCTAACTCTACGTTTTTTCTTAAAAAATACCTTATCTTTTGATTTAAATCCAAATCAAATCAATTTGGTTAATATCGATAACAACGAACCAATATTATTGCAGAATCATAGAAGTCATTAAAAGCCAATATTAGGCGCTCGTGTAATCAGCTTTTAAAGGGATATTTAGTCATCAAATTTTGCAATGAATTTCCTTTGACATTCCGTTTCTAATCATGTACATATCTATTATTTGGTTTCATGGAGATACGCTATTTGTGTTTTGTATACGACTTATATAAAATTCCTTTCAAAGCTTGTATAAAAACTTAGAACACATTCAATGGCCATAAATATTTATATGTTGTTTTATGATAGCTTTGAAAGAAAAATTTAATTTAACTGGATAATAAAAAATATGTTGTTGCATCATTTATTTGCATAATAACAAAATGTACGTGTATTATATACTATAGATTCTTTTTCAGTTTTATTGGTATTTATCGATTTCCCTTTATAAAATACCCATTTAAGACTGTAAGTGACGACTGAAGGGTGGAGTAGTAAGATATTCTTTTATGCTACGGCAACTATGAACTGTGATTACGTGAAATAAGTATGATATCCAACTCCGTATTATTAGTTTTAGGTTTACCGTTTTTAAAATTATGATAGGAATATATTCAAAAGCTTTAAGATAGCTTTCATCTTTATTTTCTCTACCTTACAAATTTTAAAATTATGTTTCCAGTCTAAAACTTTAAACATTTTATTTTTATTCTGGTAACTAAACGCCGTGAAATGTTTTGTTTACATCGCAAAAAGTTTTTGTTGAACTTGAGTTTAATAAATATACAGTAAACAATAAGTGTTACCAATTAATTGTTAGGTGGAAATAAAGCATAATGTTAGTTAATACCCTAATAAAACCCTAATAAAACATAATGTTATCATATCATAATTTGAAATATTGGATGTCGTTTTTTATCCACGGTATTTAAAATTATCAAAATTGTAAGAAAGAGTTTACAAGTTCATGTAATTTGTATGTAGTTACGAAATATTATTAAAAAATAGTAATTTAGCACTCAGTCAATTACTTATAACGCAATAACTCAACGCAGTATATGGATGGAAAATGTAAACCAAAACTAAAAAAATCCGTGCCCGCAGGGGGACACGCGTGGGTAGACCTCGTGTGTAACTCGTTTAAAATATAACTCACTACCTAAGAATAATACATGATGCCGTTGTTTACATCAAAAATTTTCAAGCAAAAAGCGGTTTTAATTTTTTTTCTCGAAAAAGGTATCTTTTTTGGAAATACTTTTGGTACCTAAATTTAGAGTATAAAAAAACCTTTCTATTAAAAATATTTGCGAGGAGGGAATGTTTACCAGAAAAAAGTTGTCGTGGTTTTACCTACCTTAAATTTTCAAGCTAAAAGTGGTTTTAATTTTTTTTCTCAGAAACGGTACCTTTTACGGAAAAACTTTTGGTACTTAAATTTAGAGTAAAAAATAACCTTTTTATTAAAAATACTTGTGATGCAAGAATGTTTACCAGAAAAAAGTTATGATTTTTTTTCCAAAAATTTTCGGTTTTTTTACCCCCACCCCTAAGTTATTGAAGTTAGGTTTTCGGTTTATCTACATTAGTTATAGGTATTTATCAAAGACATCATATAATATGAACGCGATTGATCTCCTTTGTATAGGGACAAAGTTATGGTCGAAAAACTGAAATCAGAAAAAGTGAGGCCCTAGCGCCCCCTGTGACCGGATTTCTCTGGTTAACGAACTTGACCTTCATTTTTGGATGGTTGATTTTTGTGCAAAGTTTGAAAGCGATCCGAGCGAAACTGCGGCCGCTATCGTGCTGACAAAAGTCGAATCTGGACGCACGCACGCATATATATATATATATATATATATATATAAACTTTTTGACCAATGGTCATTTCGGACTCAGGCGGTCATAAGAAGACCTCCTGTGAAGAAATTTTTCCAAAATTCGAAAGTAGGGGACAAATGAATGGGCAGACCGAATTCTTCGGGGTCTACCCAAAATATTACCTATCACAGTAATACAAATACATTGCTGAGGAATTACACTTTACGGCAAGCATGAACTCATATGAGAATACGACGAGTACCAGTTCCACCAAATAACAACGGAGTTATTCAATTTTAAAATTTTTGATAATTCGCTATGGCTGCCATTTTGAATTTTGAAATAACAATAAGCACCTTAGATTATGGCAAAGAATACTGAGACGAAATTTCAGCCCGCTAGCTGCCGCAAACTTCGTTTTTGTGGTACGGACCAGAAATCCGCCATTTTGAAATTTTTCACCCAAGCAAAAAAACAGCTCGACATAAAAATTTTAATAATTCAAACAACACACCTACCAAATTTCCGTGACGATTGCATAAATAATACGTCTGCTACGCCAAAACAGAAACTTAAATCACCGCCATTTTGGATTTTTCCTGCCATTAAGAAAAATGTCCAAACAAAAAAAAATTTAATAACTCAAGAAGAACATGATCACCAACTTTTGTGGCGATCGGATGATAATTGCTTCTGCTATGCCAAAAACAATACTAAAAAACGCCGCTATTTTGGATTTTTTCGCCCAATCAAAAAAACGGCACGACATAAAAATTTAAATAATTAAAGAATACGCCTGCCGACTGTCGTGACGATAGGATGAAAAATACGCCGGCTACGCCAAAACAAACGTACTGAAATACGTAGGGAAAAATAGCAGAATGGGACTATTTAGTGGAAACGTAGTCCTTCGGACTAACGCTTCGCTACGCTTAGCATTCGTCCTTCGGTCAATAATAAATTATTTGATATTCTTAAGTGGAAAGCATGCTCATATGTAGTTGTGTCGTCTATATTTAAGACTCTAATACTCATACAACAAATATTACCCAAGGGATACACAAAGGATAAGTTAACCCTAAATGCATACATCAACCATAAAATATAAAAACAGTAATAGTGTAAACAATAAATCTAAAGCAATCCGATCTCAAGTCAAACTAAACATTTATCATCGACCTCATCACACAAGAAGTGAATTAGTTTAATTTCAATAAGTTGAGATCTGATAAGGGGAATTGCTCTTAATACGTCTGTTTTTAGCTAAATGAAAAAGTCGTATTGACCCTAAGGCTGTTGGGGCTTCGCTTATACAAGTATGCAGATCAAAGAGATAATATTAGCTCTCGAATATGGTATAAGTTTTTTCGATTTATTTAGTTCAATAAAGTACCTTTTTAAGTAAAACCAACACAAGTATTAATGTAGACTATGGACTAGGATACAAAGGTTTAAATGTGGTATAAAGTGTGGTATAAAGTGAGTGAACTTTGTTATATATTCTTCGTACTTCTGTTACTAAAACTGGGTATTTTATAAATTTTAGAAAAATATAAATTTTATATACAGTATGACAATCCTTTGTAACACTATAATAATATTGAATTACATTTGATAAAAGATTCAACTCGATTGCAAGTTTTAAGTTGACAATAGTAAAGTTCTCGCGTTAGATTAAACCGGATGGAGACAGTTTCATTTGCTGCGACTCCGGATGGTCCCATAGCGTCAGCTGAGGATTATTCTGATAAAATAGATACCTTATTGTGCTAGATTCGACACTCACTATTCATTGTACGCCACGTTCATTCACAGAGTTTGAATTGTCCTAGAAAATGTAGGAGTTGGAAAATCCTAACCTCTGAAAATCTTTATTTACTATAATTTCAAATCGTGGTCATATCTAGATTATAAATAATTGTAACTTTAATACACAATATGAAGTCATAAAAAAATTGTTGTATCAAAAGTTTTGCTCTAATTTAAAGCTTTTGAGCATAGTTCCTCCATGTGTCAATTATGAATGAATACGTAACTTCAGCTGTCATTGTGATTAAACATAGAAAGATAGTTAAAAGTTGATACATAAATTGTATGAAAATAGGACTACGACATCTTAACGTGCTCTATTAAAAATAATTAACTCTCATAATAGTTAAAACCTTCTATATAATATATGTTTTCTCTAATGTCAGTATCAGATTATTGGCTTTGAACTTCTAATTATGACAAGAAAGGTAGTTAATTATATCTCGTATCTGTACAATACTTTCATAATAATGTAATCAAATGGCGTTTTTTCTCTCGCAATCTTTATTTGATTAGACAACCACTTTTAACTTTTCCTGGCTTGAAATATGTCTATTTTTATTAGTCTTTAACGTATTAATGACTTAACTGTCTACGGAAATTACATTTAATGCATTTGACTTTCTGTCATGTCATCTCCAAGTATTAAAATTTTCCTCTGCACTAACCTTATATTGACTGAAAAAAAAAATATTTTATCCTCCGGTAATGAGCATCTTCCCTAAGTGTTATAGCTTGATCTAACTTTATTTTGTTTTTCTTACATGCTCGTAAAAGTATAATATTAATTAGAAAAAATGGCACGTTGACGTATCCTTAAATTAATTTCCGTTTTCACACCTCAATTTTAAATAATAATAGTAGGACGAACATGTTTTAAAATATCTAATCCTATAGAATGGATAAGACTTTTATCTTATAAAATATAATTTAACGAAATAATCATAAGAAGTTATAATGTAAGCTGTAAATACATTTATTAAAACTCTAAGATTAGAGCACTCTTAATGATATTGACTGAATTGTACTTGTTAATTTTAAAGATAGCTCAGTGACTGAAAACTGAATTTTGATTTTTAGAAATTTACAACTTATATTATGAAATTAACATTGTTGATCTATATACTTAGCCGCGGTTATAAACTATTTTCCTACAACTATTGAGAAATATATTTAGCAGATTAATAAAATGATAATATTAAAAATCAAAATATATAAAAAAAATACAAAATTATTGAAGTATATAGTATACTTAGTCAGGCGATAAATACTGTTACAATTCAAAATAAACAAAATATTACTTTTGAATTTCGAACCTGTCATTTTTATACGATTGTTCTCTGTGTATTCTTATTTTCGCGCTGATATATTATAAGATATTTTGTAATATTAAAATGGAGTAGGGTGATAAAGAGAACCGAAATGCTGAAATTGCATTACATAAAGTAAGTATGGAGCGATATACATTTTTTTAATCCTCCAAACGCTTGGTATTAATCTAATATATACCGGGTTATAATGCGTGACAGAAAAATATCTGGTCGTCTACCAAGGGTTAGAGAAAGAGTAAGTAAGAGAAAGAGGTTGAAAATCCTGTCCGAAAGTCAAAGATTCAATGTCGGGAGATAGTACACAGAACTATGTCGCGTATTTTAAAAGATCATTTAAGACTTGCAGCCTGTAAAAGACGCATTGATCATTTATTAACTGATAATTTAAAAAAATAATGGGTTAGAAAAATTAAAACAACTACTTAAGAGGTACGCAAAGGGAGGTCACAAAAAAATGCTTAGAAAAAAACGTTTCGGACTTCATCAGAGCTAAAGACTTACCGTCATCTAATCCTGATATTAATCTATAATTATGATTAGTAAGTTTTAGATAGTAAGACTTGTTTTAATCACCAAGATAATTTGGAGTTCCTAAACAGTAAAGAATTTTCCTATAGAAAGAGTGCATGCTGCTATTGATAACCGGCCTCAACGCTTAAAGACTGTAATGCAGCCAACGGGGTCTCCATTCGAATAATCTTTATATATTTTTAAGTTTTTATATATTAATATAAAAAAAAACAACAACTTTTATTTGTATGTAATATTTATTACTATTACAGTGTGTTACTAATGTAACACACTGTAATAGTAATAAAAGTTGTTGTTTTTTTGTAGCAACATCGCTAGACTAAGTATATGTATAATTTAAAATGTTTATTACGGCGTGGAATCATGAATAAGAAAAAAATATATACATTTAAGATTTTTTTACGTTGATATTTTGGTTATAAAGGTTTTAAAACCCAAAAAATATGAATTCTTAAAAAAAATAAAAACAATAAAATACTAAAAACAATTTTAACTATCTAAATAATACACAGCGTAACAATTGCACAAGCCAAAAGCAGAATTAAAAGCTTGAAGAAGCTTTACTTCTACCGACGTACAACTTTATGGCTTTTAAACTCCACTGTGAAACGACGCTTGAGAGAATTATTTAATATAATTTAAAAATGGGCAAAGTACGGACACCGAGTATTTAATTTCCCTGTATCACTGCAGTTTGGGTTTTAAACGAGTTTTATAAAGTTTGTAAATTAATATTGCGTATTTCAATAAAATAATATAAATTTGGAGAATGTGGGTTTAATAGACAGATGTAGAAAATATTTTGGTGTTTCGGTTTTTTAAAGGAAATTGATAGTTGTAGCTCACACACTTGTTACCAAACCACATACCAACCACTTGTTACATACAACTTAATAATTTTAATTACCTAATAAAAACATGTAATTTCAAAATGTGTTATATGTTTGATACTTTGAAAAACTTACATCATCTTTTGATATGTGAGAAGCAAAGTTATGTCAGCACCTTGAAAACAAAAAATTATTTCACTTTAGTAAATGTACATATTTATTAGGTGATTACATATAAAATTGGCGTTTGGTATGGAAGGAACCAAAAGTCGAATATTTTTAATATAATATGTTTATTTAATCAAAATATAATTTATGCATTTTTGCCATCTCATAGGTAGTTTATTGATCTCTTTACTAAAAAAAAAATAGCATAGTGCGATTGAACAGCCTTCGTTTGTTTAGCAGCTAGATTTTCTATTATAGTTTGCAATTACTGAAAAAAGACAGCTGCCGTAATTGTCTGGCTAGATTTGAGAAAACTGTAATGAACGACACTGGCACTAATATACCAAACGCTTACAAGAATTTTTTTTTGGTAAATTTTCTTTTCGGGCAGGATTTGTGCAGGCTCGCCAGGGTCTAGTCATTGCCATGAGCACTTCCGATTATCCTAGAGAATTCACTTTTTATTACAAATAATGATTCAATTTTAAAACTCTTCATTATTTTGCCGGTTAAGTAATGTAATGCTTGCTTCACTCAATTCGTTAGGTACCCACCTTTCAAGCTTTTTAATCTTTACAATTTGCTTCAAGTGGATTAAAACAGTTTTATCACAAACGCGGCAGCCAGTAGCTGACTTGAACGTGGTTTGGGATCGACAATAGCCTTCAATTCGTCATTATCAACTTGGGTCTCCGACAGTCCACGAGGCTCGACTTGCAGGTCAAAATTTTCAGAACGAAAACTTTAGAACCAGAAATGTACTGTATTCTTTTGTGACACGGCCGTCATACCATTCCGCAGCATTGGTGCCACGGTAGAATTCGTACTTAAATAACGTGATATTTCAAGTTTTCCATTTTGTAAAATGAGTGATGTAAACGGAAAAAAAACAGAAGAAAGTAACAAATGAATGACGGTTTACAAAACAAAAATACATGTGTAAATAGTTGTATAAATTTGTATTTGGAACTCCTAACCAAAGAGGAGAAATTTGTAATTAAAGTGGCCAGTACGACAAAACGACAATTTCATTTGTAAGTTACTTGTTGTTGTTGTTGTTGTTGTTGTTGTTACTTTTGCATCAGAAGATCGTGAGAAATGTCATTACGTGGCTATGTATCTAGAGTGATCTAAATGACATAATAATATTTTTTAGTTTCAATAAACGTGACGCAACTTAATAGTCTGCTAACTAATGTAATTTTAATTGCATGTCTAAGTAAATATAACCTTCTATTGTTTAGAAAGAGTATTAAAATATGTAATTAAATTAATAAATGTTATTTAATAACGCCTCCTAGATTTGCTGCATTCTGTTATTAGCAATAATATTTTAAATATCTTAAGACAATACTTTGACCAGATACTGTCTTATAAGGAAAATATTCTCTCTAGACACTGTGTATTTGATGTTTTTATATTGCAAAATAATTAGTATTATTTATTAGTAGTATTATTTGTATTATGTTGTTTTTTCTTACGTTCTCCCTTTTAGCTAACAGCTTGCTTTCC
The DNA here is from genome assembly GCA_918358695.1 of Melinaea menophilus ssp. n. AW-2005. NCBI lineage: Eukaryota > Metazoa > Arthropoda > Insecta > Lepidoptera > Nymphalidae > Melinaea > Melinaea menophilus. The sequence continues at coordinate 2,935,207 of OU911046.1, read as the reverse complement.
ACCGGAATTTTCCGCTACGAGTATTAAAGTTTTTATAACATTAATTATGATTGATTGATAATTTATTTATATTTATTGATTTGATTGTATCTTTTATTATTATTAATGGTAACGTTTATTCCAAAAAAAATATTCCATCCTAGTAAAATATTAGGTAAGCCTTACAACGTTATAAAATATTAAAGTTATTGTTATAGTTGTAATGATCATTACACGAACTGATATTGGTAAGTTACTTCCATATTCGCGGGTTTTAACAAGGGTTGTTAAATTTTAACAACTATTTAAATTATTACTTAAATATTTTCTTTAAAACAATGTTAAAATTTGATATAAAGAACTGATAGTTTGAACATTTTTGTAATATGTTCTTTTCATTAATAAGTTGTAGGTATTTTGTCATTTATTTATGTAAACAAATCTTTATTCTATTGTAATCAGTAATTGTAATTCGTTTCATTACAATAAAATATATAATGTAATTTCTTATAATTTCTATAAACGACTGCTTTTCGATCAATTTGAATTTATTCCCACTTTGGAATTGTTACTGAACTGCAGTGTATTACCAAGTTTGCAAATTCCTAATGTTTGTGGAGCACACGCTGTCGCGGCTGATCACAGCCTAAATGCTCTGAGGTTCAGTTGATAGTGGTTTGACTTGACTCGCAAGAATAGCTAATTATTGTGTGGAATTGATATAAAAGCTAAAATAGCTGAGTTAGCTGCATTTCAAATGCAACTTCGAGTTTATATTTGTTTTAAACACTTAAAAACTTTTGCTTTTTCTAACTGCATGTATGGTTATACTTTGTGTTTATTTTTTATGGTATAGTCGATTTAGATATAAAATTACCGATAAAGGTTATAAACTGTTGGTTGTTAAAATTTTATTTTATTTTCGTTATAGGGTCACATAAAAATATGATATTGGTTTTGGAAGTGAAAATAAAATAATTATAAGGTAAACCACATATTTTCTTGCATTTAATTTTTGGTGCATTATATTTTTCTGCTATTAAATTCATTCTAAACTGCATTGATCTGGATAATTACATCTAGAAAGTTCAATCAAACAGTTTAAGTTTCAAGCTTAGTAGTTTTTTCGGTTTATAAAAAAAAAATCTTTATTGTAATAATAGTAGTATAAGATTTTATTCAAAGAAACATGTGTGTTTTCTCTTTAAAAAAAGTAAAATTAATATTATTTTTGTTAGCAAAATCGGATCCAAGGAATGGTAAAAAAATATTTTTGACAACGACATCGTATGTTTAATAAACAATGTACAAATTTACTACGTGAAACTTAGGGCGCTACTTTTTTGAAGTTATTGATATAAAATGCACATACATTTTTTGTACCCATATTTTTATTTTTTTAATCAATAGTTTATTTAACTTACTTTACCGACATAGACAAAATTAATGAAAAGAGCAGAAATAGTAATATAAACATTTCGCGAAATTCATTCACTCTCTTAAAAATTAACGGGAACCCTTTATATTTAGCTTTTTTGAGATATGTAATAATCAGGCCTCTAAATATAACATAATTAAAATTCAAACATAAGGAACGCCTGGTTTTCGTGCTTGAAACATGCGTATTACATTAATTATCACAATACATATTTTGTTGTATTACTTATTATATGGAGTCACAAATAATATGAAATTATTGTTGGAAAATCCTAGTGTGACTTTTTTTGTTGATATTTTGAACATGTTATTCCATTACAAGAACTATAAAGAAACAATATAATTTACAATAAAAGATCAATTTAATTAATTTCGTAAAAACATTTCGATTTAGTCAGTATGTAGCAATTTTTCTTTAGCAATTGCATTTCTTACTCGCAGATTTTTCTTTTCGTGTGTTTATCACAAATGACAATGCCAATATGACCGTAGCTGCAGTCCGGTGAGTTACAGCGTGCATCTTGCCAGTATGCTATATACTTGATAGTTTATATTATCGCTTTCGAATACATCATTTGAGTATTTTGTTTGTCTTGGCATATGTTACAATATTTCTTTGAACCATTACAGTAAATTTACGCCACCTTGTATCAAATATATATTTAAATAACAGTAATTTAACTTAGTATACTTCAAGTCACAACCACCGTTTTAATATACCACCGTAATAAAATGTCACAAATACCGTCAGCAAGGTTGTTGAAAGTGTTATACATTTGGTACAATTTAATAACTCATTCATGGCTGGAGCGTTCAAAAAACAATAATTGTTGATTAATTTCACAAGCGGTATATTATTAACAGTTTTGGACTATCTCCAAACGATTATTAATAACCGTGGAGAAAGAGCGGACAAGACCGAGTAGTCTGATAAATATTATAACACCATTAAAAATTATTGTATTTTGACGTATTATGTATTAATATTCGTTTTGCTTCAATTATACCTAAATATTATCTTTATTTATTATTGCAATAAACGAAAAACAAAAAAAACAATGCTTCTTTTTAAAAACCTGAAAATTAAAAAAAATATATATTTAACGCAACCTTTACGCAGAACCCTAAAAACCAAAATCCCCCTATTTGTCACAACGTTATCTGTCTCCATATGAGAAATGCAACTGCACTGACGCCACTCGAGATAACCGCTCCAACGAATTTTATTGTATTCAGCGGTATTTTTTTTTTAATTTTGTATAGATGTGATATATGGATATGTATGTTCTATGACACGTTTATATAATATTTTATTTGTTAAAACAATCACCTTATTATACTAAATAGTGTTATAATATCTAATAATAGCGGAGAAGTCTAATCTTATTTACCACAACTACTATTTATACCTCTATATTGTTGTTTTTTTAATTATTATTTAAATATATAGCAAAAACAATTGATTAATCAATTACTGAAATAAAATCAATTACTAAATTGAATAAGGCTTTTTAATTTGATTGAAGATTTATCACAACCATATTGTATTAAGCAGGTGCGTTGCAAGTGACTTGACACGACATTATAGGTCTGTATAACCCATTATTTTCAATAAATAACGTAAAATGTTATATGAATATATTAATTTAGTGACGCTTTTGTTTTAATAAAATTAATAAAAAATATTTGTATACTATATATGATTACATATTATTTAATATTGACTAGTTTCACTGATACCTCAAACTTACAATTAAAATAACGTTTTAAGATCAAAAATAAAAAAATACCTCGTTCGACAGGGTCGATCGTGTTAGGTAGATTACAAAGAAAAACTAGCCAGCAGTATTCTACTGGTAATTACGAGTCTTATGACGGGTCACTCTGCATATATTGGGTGAGCGGGGAACCACCCACCACTCCTATCTCCTAAACGGGGGGTCGCATCAAAAAATTTTTCGGACAAAAAAGTTTCCTCTTTTAATTTGTTAATTTTCTAAGATTTTTCCGACGGCAAAATTTTGCCTTCTTCTGTGACTTTTTTTGGTTTTTAACTTTCAACCCCCCTAGCTCCTCAACACCTGGACCGATTTCCCCCGTTCAAGAACTTAACCTTCATTTTGTCCTTAAGAATGTGTATGCCGAGTTTGAAAATCCTCCGCCAATATTTGCGACCTGTAGCGTGTCCCAAAGGTTTGCACTTTCACCCCCCCTCCCAGTCCCCCCTTTCACTTTTTCCAAAAAAACGAGATGGTACGTTTGTCCTACTAATTTATCCTATCGACCTGTCAAGTCAGATTTCGCCTACGATGAATTTGGACTGATGGATCATATATACATATATATATAGAGGGATATATAAAATTTTTTTTTTCGACGGATTCTCAATCTCCAGTTCATAAACGGCGTAGCGCCCCTACTCTGGGGTCTGGGTCCCGTCATCGCATCGTTTGCAATAGGTAGATTCATCTATTGAATCTACCTAAAACTTCGCTAAACATATAACATAGCCAATACAGTTAAGGTCACAACACACGACAATGCTAGAGTGTAATTGATATAAGAATGTGTAGGCTGGTGTAAGCAACAAGGTGTTGGTAAATGGATTATTAATTAAGTGACCGCGATCGTCATGAGCACTTACGAGTGCTCTTACAGTACGCTGTGTTATAAATATGTTACATATTATATCATATGATTTTATAATTTATTTAATAATATATTCAAGAAACTGTTAGAACTGTTAGAAGATATAATAACAAATATCCAAAAAAGGTTGATATTATGACATTCTTCCGATTATAAAAACCTTTAATTATCATCCTAGTAGTAGAAATAAAATGGTATATTATTATTTAGACTCATCGTGTGGCGTCCAACTTGATATCCTAAAGATTGAGTAATTTATTTTTGATGGAAGGATGTCATTACAAATGTCATGAGTTACAAAGAGAGAAATGTGTACTTACCTTCATTTATCACGTACATGTCATGTTAGAAATGTTGTTATGAAAAATGTTGAAAAGTTATTTATTTTGGCACTGAAATGGCTGTAAATTTTTTGACAATTTTTTGACTAAAAATATTAATAATAAATTTTTAAATTAATATTACAATTAGATACATTTACAAAGATTTATTTATTTTAAAAAATGTAATCCCTTGGTACTAACAATTGTAAGAAACGTATCAATTTATGATTCATGACTTTGTATATGATTCCACCAAATAAAAAGCTAATACCTTTTTTTTTTCGGTTATAAAATCATACCTTAGGTAGGTGGTATCCTGGGGTCACGTGTAAAGTTTTATGAATCATATTTTTGTATTTTCTAGTAAATCCTAAAAAATATTCTCGTACTTATTTGGATATTTTCTACTTCTTGGTTTTATGATCTTGTAGGTATACAACAATAATTTAAATTAAAATATTATACCTTTTCAAAAAAGTTGAATTCAAAACAAAAACAAACATTATACCAGAGTACAAGAACAAATAAATAAACAGCGTGAGATTAACATCAAGTTTTATTGTAAAAGCGATATATTTACATAAATGGATTGCTTACGAGATAAGTTTATATATTTACAATAATATTTAACAACAAGATTTAATATTTTTAAATAGCATGTATTTTCCTGAAATTCCTAACACTCTTCTCAAAAAACTATTTTTTTATTGGGTTTTGTCTCTGTCATTGAGTATTGTATATAGTTCTAATTTAACAAGCTCTCTAGTAATTATTACCTTTTACCAAATGCAAAAATAAGTAAGAAACGTTTGTGTGTTAACGGATACTACAATACAGACTATTATTTTGACAGAGCTGCTGAGTCTCTGTTGCCTGTTCTTCTCTGGCGTATGTATAATATATTATTTGAGTAACTTGGAAATAAAAAAGAGTTCTATAAAAAACATAAAACATTTTAAAAAATGCTTTTAAAGTTATAAAATCAACTCTTTATATTTTATAAACTATTAGGGTTTTTCATAGATCTTTAACGCTAGTAAATCATAATTAGACTGATTGATACTTGATACTTGATTTATTTCAGTTATAAAATTGATACTTGATACTTGATTTATTTCAGTTGTAAAATAATTATATAATTATATAAAATAATTAAATAATTATATAATTATAACGCACGGCATAGCTGCATACTGTGAACTGAAAATATGTCGATTATGATTTATAGCGATACAATTAAAAAGCTGATATGGTGTAATGTGCGGTGTTGCACTGTACCTAAACAACATGTGTGTATGTTATACTCCGTGCAATGAAAGTATGTATTTTAAATACATTATTTGAAATACATAATAATTTGAAATGTGTTTAGGTTGTATAAATTTAATATGTTTATGATTCTAACAGTTGATATTTGATTTGATCCAATTTTCTCATCCTTACAATATAATTCTGGTAATAAAAATAATAATAATAATGTTGATAACTAATTAAGATCCATGTCTATTCTTATAATAGACATGGATCTTAATTAGTTATCAACATTATTATTATTATTTTTAAGACACAACTTAGTATGGGCCAAAAAGTGTTATAGGTATTGTTTTTGTGAGATGTCCATAACCACATGGATCGTGATAGTAAATCTAAACCTGGAAATATATCCTGTACCAGCTTATTCGCAATATAATTCACATCCCAAATGTTGAATTCCACTTAAAAAACAAAGATATGAGTGTGTTTGTTTGCACATCCTCGGATTTACATCCGTATATTATTATACCGAGTGATAACACAGACTTGTTTTTAAAAATCTCGTAAATACAGTGGTGACATCTTGCGGGTTAACGCTGTAATAAAGTATATAATAAATCACATAGAGATTTAAAACCTTTTGCAATCAATTTTTATCAATTCTTCGGTTAAGACGCGATCGAGGTCTCGTGTCCCAATATTATATTTGTGAAATAATACGACTTATAGAAGTAGGTTTTAATTAAGTCAAAGATTGTATATTGTAATATGCTTGAATACATTTTTATTCAGTACACAAAATCTAATAAATTATCATAAAAATGGGATAAATTACATGAATTTAAAATGTAAGATATCCTATTGAGGCGTTTGAAATAAAATCCAAGCATATTTCATCGCCACATCCACGACTGAAGCGCGTTCTCATTGTATCCTACCGTCGTCTACATATGTAAAAAATATCGTACCAAATTATCAATCTATCAATTTATATCATGGACCGCTGTAATTGGACTCTAAATTTTCTATTTAGGTGAAACACCTTGAAGAAGTTAGAATGGGTGCAATTTATTGCAGGCAATCGTTTATATTTTAAAATATGTATATAAACTACCCAATTGCGTTATATGTATTTATAAAAAATTATAATTTTATCATATCATGTAACAAAAAAACATTACTAATATTATAAAGTTAGGTGAGTAAATATTACAGTGCTGATACTCAAGCGCAGCTTAAAACGATGTACTTTTTGTAAATAAACAAATTTAAACTGTGAGAACATTAATTAAGTAAATTAAAACTATCTCTACAATGTAGACAAACACACTGCAAATAACGAGCGTCATTAGATATATGGCAATACATACGGAACTACGAGCATGATTCATTTTAATGAGCCATTTCGGAGAATGGTACACGTTTTCTAGTGTTTGCTGAACTTCTTTGTTATTATAATTTACTAAACTGCTTTGCGATTATTTGATTTTCTTTTAATATGAATATGTAGCTGAAAACAGTAATTAATTTAACAATTATGAAATTCTGTCCAATAATTTTTTTGCCAATTTGGTCTTTTTCAGACATAATCTTGATAATGTATTAAAATATCAGTTATATTTATTTACATCATAAATTACTAAAATATAATTTTCTCAGACTATATAATTATAAAATGATTTCACTTGACGGTATAGGTCTAAAATTCTTTAAATATCGTGGAAATAGCCAAAAGAGTATTAGTTGTTTAATAAATAAAAATATTTATTACACTAAACATATTATTAACAAAAATATAATAGTTGTTTTGCTTCATGCTTTATTTTTATAATCTTTACTATACTCTACTCTACTATCTGTACATACTGGTTAAAAACCTCTCTAAGACCTGGCTGAGTTTGCCGGTGATATTAATGTCGTTTGTCTCTATCCTGTATTGCAAAACAAAAAATAAAATACTGATAATGAATAGTGTGTTCAACCTTATAGCTAAAAACATAAAGTCGATTTTAAATTTAGCCAAATATATTGAAGCGGTTTTTAATCCAATCACCGTTTTTCAGAGTGACATTCATTTTGAGTATTCCATTTTATTAATCTAATTGAGTTAGTGACATATATTTTTGATCCTCTGATCTGGCTATTAAATGGTTTATCTCTAATTCATATGTGTCTATAAGCTTTTAGTTTAATTGATATCAAAGAGACGTGCATTGCACGGAGTTTATTAAATAATGATATGAATAATTTAAGGCAGACGATATTGTTTAAAAATGGAATTCCTGTTAATCTATATATAGATATAGGTTAACAGGAATTCCATTTTTATAGAATATAGATTCAGATTTTTAGAGAATATAGATTCTCTTTGCTTGTAACTTATTAGATACTTAGATATGTTAATAACTGGGTAAGCTCTTAATAGACAGTAAAATTGATATAAAAATAAGCTTTTGTCTCTACTATCTACTGCACACAATAAACTACTTTGATCTGCTTGCCTGCCTGTGCCCGTATATACTCGTATAAAATTGAGTGGACGGTAAAATAATTCTTACCATTTTCAATATTTTATATTTTGATTGTATGATTATTTAACGACATAAAGAATAACATGAATTATTATGGTTATTTAATTACATAAGTCTGTAAAAAATTTATGGTTAAAAAAATTACTTATATATAATTACTGTGTTCTAAGATTTATTCCCCAAGTATCTATTTGACTCTATTTAGCAAACTTGAACCTACTTCGCTGGAGGTTAGCTCTAAATCAATAACTATCTGAATAACTGAACTTTGAAAGAAAATTAAGCAGATCAATTCTTGGAGGCTAGAACAGTTTGTGAATTAACATTTTCATGGGTTATGAATAAAGAACAAAATTCTCAATACTCCCTAAGGGTTGTTAAATTTTAATTTTATTATGTGTTTGAGCTCTTAGTCAAAAGAATTAATATGTAAAGGTATTTTAAAATAGAATATATGTTATCTAAAATATTTTATTTTTGTATGTTAGAAGAACATAAAATCTCTTCTACGCTTCCTTCATACAATTATTTTAATATCAAATTATCCGTGCAAATTCTGTTATGCTTTAGCATAAGACAACAAAACTTAAGTGGACTTTAAATTTAATGAACTAACTAAATTGTTAGATAAAACGTGAAGACGGAACTATCTTTAATCGTTTCATTTTGTTTTAGTTTTCATTTTTGCTGTCGTTAATATTATTTATTTGGAATGAATTGGATTGATTTGGATTGTCCTGTGAATATTAAAACTGTAAAAAACTAATGTGGTACAGCAGGTTTTTATAAAGCTTGTATTTTTTGTTTATTGCCAATACTTCAATTAAAACTTAACATATTCTAGCCACAAATTTATTTCTATGTGGAAATTGGAGATTTTTTGAGAGTTTTTTTGTTTTATTTGCGACACAACCCGTCTGGCATTGACTAGTTGTCAATTTTGTGACCGCAATATTGAGCGAAAAAATAGTGTTATCGATAATCGCTGTATGAATAAAATAGTAGTTGTATTATATCTTACTACTTTTAAAATAAAACGGTAGAAATAAATTAATCGTAAACTGATTTTCTATGTTGAATTAGGAGCACCATGACTAGAGGATGATAGGATTTGCGGAGCACTTACGTATGGCAGGAGCCAGTGAAATAAAGAATCTTATTATCTCAAGCCCACCTGATTGAGATAATTGAACCTGTTGAGCTCTTGATATAATACTAGAATAATGATAATAATAAACGACATTTTGTCTCGCACCCAAATCTGTAAATGTTGACACTTTATAATATCAAAATTTCCTCTCTCCGACATTACATCGTCATAAAAAGAAAAAACGTATATATTCGTAAATGGAACTTTATCACAATATCTAAAGTGTTTGCTACGCTATAGAATATATCGTTTCTTAAAACTTTTACTTTATGTACGTGTTGGATCTTTTAAATATTTGATGAAGGTTTAGCTTGTCGCAAATTTGGGTGGTTTAAAGATCTTATGACGCAGAATAAGTTGGAAAATGACCGCTCTTCGATATAAAAACTTTGTTGATTTTCAGTTTCTACGAGTACAAGCTTTTTCGAGAAAACTTAAAATATCTCATTATGAAGTAACGTCCAGGAAAGAATAACTGTAACTCAAGTAATATAAGAAATAAATAATTAAAAACATTTATTTCAATAAAATTTAAATAACATATACTAAGTATATTTTATAGTATATAGAGTCAGTCACATAAAATATTTATTCATAAATACACTATCTAATCAGCGTAATGTTTTGGAACTTTCCTGTGCAAAAAATACAACACACACCCTGATATTAATTTGAGCGACAACTTATTAAAAAAAAAAATTTATAACATTTCAGTCATTTTCATGTTAAATGCATGCTTAATTATGACTTTTTGATCTCGTAACAGTAGTTTATATGATAAGATATAATAATATCTTAGTTTAAATTATTATAATTTTTTTGAGAAAAAACATTGTGATCGTTGTAAAAAAACAAAATAATGAATTGCTTATAACGACATATTTAGAAATATGAATATCACAGTTACAACTTAATTGATATCGTGGTAAGTAGTAATGATATGTGCAAACATCCTATCGTACCTATAGGCAGTAAAAACTACGTAAACATTCTAACTCCATTGGTGTGGCTTATACTTATATTGTAAAATACTTTTCACAATATATCGTATCCTAAATTTTCTACATAAAAACTAATAATTTGTTTTGTAAGACTAAAATATATTTCGAATGAAACGAGTGATTCAGCCCAGGTGAAGTATTTTAATATTATGTAATTACTTTTACAATTATATCGTCACCAAAAATACTTTGTAAATTTTGGTATTAATATCAATTAGTAAATAAATATTTATAATTTCAACCTAGGTAAATAAAATATTTTAATAAAAGTTTGTATATTGAAAATACTGGTATAGCAAAATTTATTGACTCAAGAAATATATTTTGTCATTACTTAAAATATATCTTATATAATTGTAAAATATGATAACTCAGATATAAGACAATATCTTCGTATCATAATAATATTATGACATATCATTAGAATATGCAGACCTTGTTAGGTCTGTATATTCTATAATATGTTTATTACGTTTATAAAAACAGGTTATATAATAAAAAAAATAGATATTCAATCTATTGAGTTCACTCGCTGCGGTTGAAGAATATGTGTCAAAACATTTATAAAATTAGAGAGTTTTAAATGTTCCTCGTCCATTTTGGAAGGGCACAAGCGCTGTAGCAATTTTATTAGTCTGTGTGTAAAAAATTACATGAATTTGAAGATATTCCCTTACAATTAAACGCCTGAATATACAACTTGCATTTTTTTATATTTTTACAAAGTTTAGATACGATCGGCTACACAGTATTTTGTGTTATTTTGCTTTATTTTTTTAAACTTTCTTTCAAGTGAAAACTATGTTTATCTTTAATTATAATTTTTAACAAGTTGAATATTCAAAATCATATATTTTCCCGGATATCATTTTACTGAAACCTGGAACTAAAAAGTATATTAATAAAAAGAAACTTATTTTAATATTAGTTATTATAATGTTCGATTATGCACATTTCAAAAGCAATATTTAATATGAGCAATGAAGATCTACGAAGCTGCAGTAATACTACAGCTACATCACTGATGCTAATGACATTGCATGTTGAAATAATAACTTTGAATATTATATTTAACTTTACTTTGTATATTATTACTATATCATAAAAGATTTATAACATCACAAGCAATTTTCAAGAAACATATATGAAATAATATTATCATAAATTCCAGGAAACGCTAATATGTTTTGATTAATTGTAGTCTCCTTATTACGTTATAGCTACTCGTATAATACTTTGTATTGATTTGTTTATTTGTGATAACACGTAGGACTCAATTAAGAATGCATAAGTAATAAGTCACCTTTATAATTAATTACACTGCCTTCTGAAGAAAACGAAAACTTTTTAAGTTAATAATTTTTTTTTTAATTTTTCTTGGCTACAGAAACTCTTTTATTTTATTACAAGACCAATCAAGGAAAAAACCATAAAATTTTAAATCGCATTGAATTATACTTTATTCTCAGTGTTAGTAGTCATATGGTATGTGTAAGTGAGTCAGACATTAACAATTATTGAAATAAAAAGGATTCCATATACTATTATAAAACTTCCCCATATTATCAATATAGATATTGAATATTACCAATGCGCCGACAATTATATAATATGTTATAAATGATTTATATTAGTTTTATAAGGCGGTCGTTCTTATTTTATTACTAGGTAAACTAATATAATTCTTTCATAGAATGAGCGTTGATATTAAAAGGAAAATTGTAGCAAGCATTCTTGATGCTATTACACGCGGACGTGATCTGTGCGCTAACTATTTTTCATGACATTTATTGTGCTAAAGTGTTTAAATGTTAAACAAATAAATAAAATATACATAAAACTATATTTTAATTAAAAAAATACACACGAAAGGTATACCATTTTATAGATCCACCAGAAAAAATACTTTTATAGACTAAACTGTTAAAAGTATTCAGATATGTAATAAAAAAATATAAATTTAAATATATTTTATTCATACAATTCACCAAACATCTTCCATGAATTTAAACGACGCGTTAAATTCTTTTATACAGAACAAAATACGTTTTTGAGACCCTCATTATAGGTTGGCCGTTAAGGAAAATTGTAACACGTGAATAGAACGTATTTAACTATTTTATTACAAAGGTAAAAAAAATAACACTATACACTATGTGATAAATTAAGTATTAGTGTTTTAAATACTATCGACCTATTGAATCAATGAATGAATTTAGAGTACTAGAGAATAGTTTTTGAGAATTGACTGCAGCAGGCTGGAGCTGTTACAATCTGAGTATAATTATTCTCTCAGAAGATGACCCTCAAGCAGACAAACTCTTTCATTCCTACCCTTCATTGCTATCTGTTCTTTACACAAAAACGGGTCTGTGACAACCCTTTATTTGAATATAACATTTCCATGAAATTATATGCCTAGCTGTACTTTTCACTTCTAAAATCTTGTAATATAATATATATATATATATATATATCTATTTTTTTTTTTATTTCATAATTACATAATGTTAAGAAGAAATCCGTTCTTAAAATAAACTTTTTGTTGCTTCTTGAACTCAAAATATATAACGAGAAATTTAAACTTAAAAGTAAACATTAAACATAAATTGCCATGTTTACATTGTTTTTATTTCTGATTGTCAATAAGAATATACTCATAATTTGATACTATTTAAAGTCTTTCCATGTTCGTCCTTCGAGGAAATATATTTCGTTCAGCATGTCAACAGTATCTTGGGATGTGAAAAGTAGATTGCGAAATAATATTAAAAATGCCACGCTTGAACGAGCGACCTGGTTTTACTCAATGCTAATGCCGAGAACTTGGGATTTGACGGATTTTATGTTTATTAAGATAGTCTAATGCTTTTAAGTTTGATTAATATTTTTTATATTAAAGAAAAAACCCTGCTACTTTTTAATTTTTAATTTTATATAAACTATATATTTGCAACAAAAAATTAAATTGTAACAAAAACTCAAATTATCACATACACTCGCATAGTCAGCATTTATATAGTTTATTTCAAAACGACTCTTAAAAAGTCTCTTGTAATAATATTTCCATCCTGTATAGCTAATAAGTTAGCCTCTAATTTGGACGATATCAGTTCTAAACCAATTACATGATTCTAATTATTCTATATATAGCAGTATTGTCCGTGTAACGTTTTCTTTTTTCATAAATTTATTTTACTAACCGTCAATGCTTTTTTATTTCTAAATCCATTTAGTTTTTATTTATACGTTGTCCTAATACTCTGAAGTGTTTGGTTGATTTGTTTTTGTTGTTTATTGAATATTTAGTTTCGTTTTGTGATCATCGCAACCTATGAATTCTTGCAACATTCCGTTCAACCCAAGAGCATCGCCGGTCATGGAGGACGGAGTATACGTTTACAAAATTATAATATATATTTTAGTTTAAAATTAGTATATTAATATAAAATTAATAAATTCCGATCCGAGCTATCACCTTTTTTAGGGATCGGATGGACAAGGGCACGCTTCCATGATACCGGGAATACGCCTTTAAGATCGGAGTACCGAAATAGACGCGTTAGCACTGGAGTCAAATCAGGGGCACACGTTCATAGCACTAATGGAGAAATGCCATCCGGCCCACTCGACTTATGAACGTCCAAGGAAAATAGAGACTGCCTAATAGTTTTCTGCCGAAAAACTATTTCCGGCATTGAGCTCTGACACCGCGGGATGACAGGCGGTGTCTTCCCCTGGTTGTCCAAAGTCGAGTTGGAGGCGAAAAGAGTGCCCAAGAGATCGGCTTTCTCTTTTGCCGTGTGGGCCAGAGAGTCACAGAGTCACAGAGTAGGGACGGCTGGCTAAAGTTGTCCAGAGTGGCCTTTGAAAGCGCCCAGAATTTGCGCTTGCCAGGCGGGTACTTTGCCAGCTGAACCCCAATTTTGACGACATGCTTGAACTTTGCTCTAGCGATTTGCCGTTTGAAGAATCTGGAGGCACGATTATATTTCCTCTTCAGAACTCTAGAGTTCGGATCCTTAGTGACTAACGCATTGGCCCAAGCTTGATAAGCCTGCCGTTTGCCAGCTGCTGCAGCCCTGACAGACGCATCAAACCAAGGCCGCGATCTGCCACCAAGTGGTACCACAGAACTTGGTACAAATAGTTCCATGCCCTGTAGTATCACATCTATTACTAGGATCATCGGAAGGGAAACAAATCGGACCCTATGGGTAGGATGCAAAAAAGGACCGCATTCCATCCCAATCCGATGACTTGTAGTGCCAAACGCGTCGAGTCGCAGGTGTTGTGCGAGCCGAACGTTGAATGGGCACTACACTCCGTACCAGACAATGATCAGAGGACCCTAACGGAGCCTCGACGGTTACCTGGTACTTTCCGGGATGTGTAGTCAGCAGAAGATCCAACAAAGAGGGCATATGGCTGTCCACGTCTGGTAGACGAGTGTGCGTCTTGACCAATTGGGACAGACCATTTGCCAGAGCCAAGTCAAACACAGATCTCCCCGCGTAGTCGGTGGCACGTGACCCTAACCAATCGGTATGGTGCGCATTGAAGTCCCCGAGGACTACGACTTCAGCGGAGGGAGTCTGTGAAAGCAGATCGTTAATCTTCGCCTGAACATGGCCCAAGAGTTGATCCGTTTCTGCATTACCACTATGGGACCTGTAGAGGCACGCGTAGACTCTGACATAGTCGTCCATGTCCACGCGCAGCCAGAGTACAGACAGGTCCCGACCTTCAAAAACCTGAAGGCGACGGTAGCAGATATCCTCCCTTACGAACACAGATACCCCGGCGTGTGGTATAAAATGGTGTTCTAGTTTATACCCGGGGTATGACAGGTACGCTGTGTCGCTAGGTTGAGATATCTACGTCTCCATCAGAAACAACAAGGCCGGCTGCGCCGTCTCTAGATGATAGTGGACGGCGTTCAAGTTGGAATGAAGTCCCCGGATGTTGCAAAAGTCCACATTTAGAGTGAGTCGGGGTGCCGCTGCATTGACTCGTCGTTTGCCCTCAAACAACACAAAAGGCGATACGTTGCCCGCCCCAGATACGACGGGCAGCCCGACCAAAATCCGAGAATCATTTCCTGGATTTTGCTCGGGGAGGGGGTCCCCGGCTTCATCAAAGCCGGTACCCTCCTGGGGTATTTTTCTTTTTGGCATCGCTTTCATGTTTGGCGGGGGGAGGGGGGGGGGGGTTTGGGCTTCCGGATTCTCTCACTCATCGACAGAACATAACCAAATGAATTTGGTTACTACGCGTCGGTCTTCTGTGAGAGGGTGGTCCTTCCCCGGTTGAGCCAGCCCAATACGAGCTGCAGTCGGAAGACCACAGCTTGGCTCTACCACCTTTTTTATATCATCGTATAGAATCGAGAGACAAAATTCTATTTAATTTATTTTCAATATAGGATGTTATTTTACGCAGTTCCGTGGTTTATTTGGAAAGTTTCATTATTCTGAATAAAATAAATTAAATTATGCCTCGTCCAGTAACTTATTCATTTCACGAAAAGAGAACAGTAAATTTATAAAAACATATAACTGTTACAAGGCTGCCTTATTACATCAAATAAAATGAATTATATACCTACATATACATATGTTATGCAATAATACCTACACACACATGGTATACATACTATCTTTACATATACCAATTCTATAAGATAATATACTAGGATCCGCCAACAGTGCTCGGCGGGTGTTAAGCTGAGCTCCTCTACTTTCTTCTTTTCTTAATAACTTTTGAATGGCTAAACATTTTTTCAATCTGTTTTCGCTATAACATCCGCGTTCGCCTCAAACATACATGAGAAAATTTTTAGCTGATTATCTCGTCGCATTCTGGAGACAACTAAACACAAAAAAAGGTCTCCCAAACGGTTAAAAGCTTTGCTTACGCTCAGCTTAATTATAAACTATACTATACATATCATAACTATATAATACATATATATTTTAATATTACAAATAGTAAAGGGATAAAAAGTGATTCTTAAGACCGCTTTTAAATGTATATAATTAGTGAGAGCATCTAACCTCACATCAAAGAGCATTCGACAGTTTTACTGCTATAACAGTAAAAGAGTCAGTATGAATGATGAAGAGGAATCTCCAGCAAGTTATTATTTCGAGAACGAGGGGTCCTAGCAAGTGAAGAAATGGTGTCAAGGTAACTAAAACGTTCTTTAAGATATAGAGGAGTATCAGAATAGAAAAGAATGTTGTACGATACATTAACAATTTTTTTAGAATTTGAAAGTGTGGTGTTTAAGAATAAGTTCAAAGGCAAGGTAGTACTACTGAAGCTATCCTTCGTTAAAGCCGCGGCATACAAATACAAACGCTCCTTTCATCTAAAGCAACACTATACAATAAACAGAATTACTCATCATAGCTAATTATAATATTATAATATAATATAAATATAAAATTATTATTTTAAAATGTCAATCAATTAACACAACAACAATCTGTTTCCTTCTTGCAGAACTAGCAAATATCAAAGATTTATTATATTTTATTGCAGTTGTAGTAATAACCGATAGATATAAATACTAGTCGTTCTGTAAACAGTAGACCTCAGTACGGTAGGGGAACAACGGAGTTAGTCAACTTTAAAATTTTTGATAATTCGCTATGGCCGATTTTGAAATAACAAAAAATACCTTAGACTTCGGCAAAGAATATTTAGACGAAATTTCAGCCCATTGACTGCCGCAAAGTCCGTTTTTATGGTACGGATCAGAAATCCGTCATTTTGAAATTTTTCACCCAAGCAAAAAAACTGCTCAACATAAAAATTTAATAATTCAAAAAACACACCTACCAATTTTCGTGACGATTGCATGAAAAATACGCCTGCTACGCCAAAACAAAAACTCAAATCACCACTATTTTTAATTTTTCCTCCCAGTAAGAAAAATGGCCGGACAATAAAAAATTAAATAACTCAAAGAATATGATCACCAACTTTTGTGGCGATCGGATGAAAATTGCTCCTGTTACGCCAAAAACAAAACTAAAAAACGCCGCCATTTTGGATTTTTTCGCCGAATCTAAAAAACGGATCGACATAAAAATTCAAATAATTCAAAGAACACGCCTGCCAATTTTCGTGATGATAGCATGAAAAATACGCCGGAACGAAACAAACATGCTTAAATACATACGGAAAAATAGCAGAATGGGCCTATTTACTGGGAACGTAGTCCTTCAACCTCAAGAAACAAAAGATTATTTAATTTTAACAGTACATTAAATCAAAGCGTCAAGTTAATATTTGCGTAAAGAAATGGACAAGGCGGAGTACATATTATGTCATATTGCTATTGATAGCTGATCATTATTATGAAATAGAAATAAAAAATAAAAAAAAATATAACATACTTTGAAATCAGTGGTTACGATAACTAACTAAATAAAATTAGCGAAACAAACAATCGTCATTCTACCAGGATTTGTAAAAACAGTAAGTGAGTTAAAAATGAAATATTAGTGAGAAAAAAAAGCTAAACTAATAAAAACTAATTATATTTTTTATCTTACTATGATTGTATGACATATATTGAAACTCCATCATTAACTTAAAAACAATATGTTATTTGTAAAATTTAAAAAATAAAGTAGCTTTAACGTTACGTTCGTTTAATGTTACGTTCTATTGTGACGCTTATGATTATTTAATCATAAAGCTTTGTATTACAAATACTTGCTGTAGTTTCGGGATTAACTAATTTCGTCCTAAACAAATATAAACCGGCACAAACAGACAAACATTATTACCAAACTAATATATATTACAATAAATATATAATACTTGCTTCACTCTAGTACTTAAGAGTAACAACTCAAAAAATGTACCGTTTAATCCGATGTCTGTTAAATTTTTTGGAGCATATAATGGTAGTGCTTAGCTGTAGCGTACTGTACTCCATTTGAGTTACATTACTTAAAAACACAATATATAACAATTATAATAGTCTTAGTTTCTATATTTGCGACGATAATTGCAATATTTGTTGTTGGTTTAATAATTAAATTTAACAACATAAAATAAAAACAGATAAAAAAGCACCGCGAGAAATTAGAACAGTCAAGTCTATCACAGTTTCTTTGTAAGATCGAGATCCGGAAATCTTTCAATGTGAATGACACTTAATTTTGATTTAAGGTTAACTATTTAAAGCAAAATTAAAACTAATTGTTCACTTGAACGGTCGATCGCAACTAATTTGTAAAATTTATTCAATTGCAAGTACCAAGTCAGTTTTTTTCAAAAATCCTTTCCTTCCATGCCAAATAGCACAATAAAATATTTCTTTGTATGAAATTCAGAATTTGTTATATAAAATATTTGTTTCTGTAGGCAGATACGTGAGATTGGATCTCCAAAATAGTAACATGCGAGGTTTATCGTTACGCAAAGGGATTTCATTATTTCTATAACAGTAACTGAGGGAACCTCGTAAAAACGCAAAGTAATAAAAGTGATAGTTTTATTATTTTTCTCGGTAAATGATGGCAGATACTTACTGGAAGTCATGCGTCTTATTCAAGGATTAAAAAAAAATATTTTTTATCAGATTATCTTCTCACTGAATTGAACTAATAAATAAAAATCTAAATGGTATTAATAAATAAATAATATAATTCAGTAATGTTAGTTTTACATTACGAAAGTTGTATGTTAATTAATACTAAGATATTTGAATTATTAATAAAGTATATAAAAAATGACATTAGAATATATCCAATAGATATTTGGTCAATCGTTAATAAAATAAATACTTTATTTTATTTCTAAACTTATTTCAAAATACTCACTGTAATTGTGCAATTTTTTATAATTAGAGTCAGAAAGACAGTGGAAAACCGATAAAAGTCTCCTTAAAAACTGTAAACCATAGTATGTCTAAATATACGATATTAATATTGTAAGTCACTTGAAATTGCAATCACTTAAATTTAATAAAATCCGTTCCCGCAGGGGGACACGCGTGGGTAGACCTCGTGTTTAACTCGTTTAAAATATAACTCACTACCTAAGAATAACACATGATGCCGTTGTTTACATCAAAAATTTTCAAGCAAAAAGCGGTTTTTATTTTTTTCTCGGAAAAGGTATCGTTTTTGGAAATACTTTTTATACTTAAATTTATAGTAAAAAATAACCTTTCTATGTAAAATATTTGCAAGGAGGGAATATTTACCAGAAAAAAGTTGCCGTGGTTTTACCTACCTTAAATTTTCAAGCTAAAAGTGGTTTTTATTTTTTTTCTCAGAAACGGTACCTTCTACGGAAAAACTTTTGGTACCTAAATTTAGAGTAAAAAATAACCTTTCTATAAAAAATACTTGTGATGTAAGAATGTTTACCAGAAAAAAAGTTATGAATTTTTTTCCAAAAATTTTCGGTTTTTTTACCCCCACCCCTAAGTTATTGAAGTTAGGTTTTCGGTTTATGTACATTAGTTATAGGTATTCATCAAAGACATCATATAATATGAACGCGATTGATCTACTTTGTATAGGGAAAAAGTTATGGTCGAAAAACTGAAATCAGAAAAAGTGAGGCCCTAGCGCCCCTGTGGCCGGATTTCTCAGGTTAACGAACTTGACCTTCATTTTTTGATGGTTTATTTTTGTGCAAAGTTTGGAAGCGATCCGAGCGAAACTGCGGCCGCTATCGTGCTGACAAAAGTCGAATCTGGACGCACGCACGCATATATATATATATATATATATATATATATATATATATATATATATATATAAACATTTTGACCAATGGTCATTTCGGACTCAGGGGGTCATAAGAAGACCTCCTGTGAAGAAATTTTTCCAAAATTCGAAAGTCGGGTACAAATGAATGGGCAGACCGAATTCTTCGAGGTCTACCCAAAAGTACTATAATACAAAGTCTAGTGACAGTCTAAATGTATAATATTTTCGGTCTTAAGTCTAGTATTCTTATGAATATATAATACATCTAATAAGGCATTTTTGTCAGGCGAAAAAAATATATTTTATGAAACAAATACCAGACGTTCTCGAAATGTAGTAAATAACAGAAAATTTTAATGTATTCTGGCCAATAAAGTATTATATCTCCCAGAAAATATAAAATTCTGATGGCTCATTTATACAAGAATCTATAAAACATTTGGAACAAAAGTAAATGTAACTATTTTAAACAATAAATTAACAAGATTTTTTGCTTTACTTAAGTGAAAGTAAAAAATCAGATATTTATTTAGTATGAACATGAAATTAATGCAATAAAAAGCAGAACGACTTAAAGAAATTTCTTAGAAAGTGAAATATTAAGTCTCATACTACAAAGATTTATTATTCAAAAATTAAAAGGAATTTTAACAAAAGTATATGTAAATATAAACTAAATGGAGATCGAAAACTGTATTGGAACCGCGCCAAAAACTAAGTAAATATGGTTTATAATACAATTGACATAACTGTGAATTAACCATTTTAAAAATAATAATTTAAGAAAATAAAGTGATAACTATTCGATGCGTATACTTGAAGCAAAATCATTATCTTTCATATATGAATGTAAAATAGGAAAGCCACCTAATAAAATATAAATTAAATACAATATATAAAGGAACACTTTGAAGGCTAAATATTGTTAAAATAACTATCAATTCCCGAGTATAAAGCTACCTTAACAACAAAAAAAATATTCTACTATCTGATGAATATGTAAGAAGACATAATTGAATCAACATGATCTACGGCGCAATGTTTCACCCTTCGTTTACTTACTCCAGAAAGGAGTTGAATTATAGCCTTTTTAATTATTTTTTCCTTCGTTATATTTTTATGGGACAAAGAGATTATGTCATTTATCTTGTGGCCCAGTAAATTGGTGTTGGTGATAAAAATCTTTTAGAAATTATTGTTATTCACGAAAATGTTATATTATTAAAATAGTTATATAAGTAGTAACAAAGGTTAACATTATTACATACATACATACAGGTAACATTATTACATCTTTTCAAAATTTTTACGTAATGAAACTTGCAACAAATATCCCTGAAATTTTTCCTTAGTTTTTTCATTTTTGATATTCAAAATACTGTTAAAATACCAAGAAAAGGAAAATAAATATACCGTGATTATTACGAAGGAACTTTCCAATCCTGAATAACACTAGTGTAATATCATATACATTATGTATGAACATAAATGCCAACCATTTTCTTTGTTTGATCGTGTTGAATATGATTCTTTCATTTAGCGTTTCCAAAACATTGAGTTATAGACCAAAGACAAAAAAAAAGTAACTTGGATATCAATATACACAGAATATATTATTGTTACAAGCTTTCAATAATTCATTTATGATCGTCTATTTGGTACCGTGTTTCTTTTAAAGTGCAGTAGTCTAAAAAACACTAGTCATTATCTCGAGTACCTTAATAGAATACATAAGGAGAAGAATTTCTTAAGTAGAAAACTCAATAGAAATTGATAATTGCAAGTTAAAAAGAAACTTCTAAAAGAGAGTCTCCAATAACACTATAACATAATCGTTATTAATAGGATATTGAATAAGAATAAAATTTATACTCTAGAGTCAATGACCTAAAATATACCAATTTAGAAAATGTTTGTCAGTAATAATAAAATACGAGTTTAATAGAAATCTACAAACATGCCAACCGAATTACTTAACCGGTAAAGGAGAATTAAATCGCTATGCTGTCATTTTATTGATCATTAAATCACCTAAAACTATAATACTCTAATGTCTGAAATAATACTTATTTAATAGACCTTAATACTGTAAGGTCTATTTATAGCCACATATTAGGTCTGTTACATTTGGTATTTTGCTGAATGTATTATCGCTCTTTTTTATTACAAATCTACTTAACTGACCGGTTGAGTTTTTAATTTTATAATGCTTTAATTGAACTGGAAATTCTTGGCTAGCTGGAAAGCTCACTTTGTCTGCCATTTCAGGCGTTATGGAACAAATATTTGCCAGCTTGTTAGTCAGTAAGCTCGTAGAAACTAATTAAATGTTCAAGAAGGATCGATATGAAGATATTGCTGTTTTTTTTACTGGGGTACTTTATAAACATAATTTTGTATGTATAATCCAACTTTTAAAAATAAATAATTCAGAAATATTTCTTAATGTTAATTAATTATAAAAAAAAATACAATTATAAATTTATTAATCGCTACAAGAATGTATGACCTACTTGATGTAAGTTTAAACAATAATTAATTAAAATATTATTTAAAACTTATATAACAATTAAAATTCAAATATGCATTCCGTCGCTATGACAGAATACATATTTTGTTCCTATCAAACGAATTTGAAGATCAGATCATCCCTACATCATCAGATCAATAACTATTTTAGAAGGTTGAGATGAAATGTTAATGTACAATGTATGGGGGTATTACGATATTTTAGATTTTGTTAGGGACAATGGATATAGTTTGTAGAAATGTAGAAATCATTGGAAAGTTAAAAATCTGTTTTTCTGTATGTCGGTTTTATAATATTATAATATTCTCTCAACTCTAGATGTATAGTTTGGTCCTTATTATATATATTTCTTAGCTTTTCTATCAATATCTTTAAAACACAAAATACTATCAAAGAATTATGCAATCAGTGCTATGAATCAACGGCTATATCTTTTCCCTTCTAATTAATTAATATTGTAAATGTTAATTATACATATATATTTATTAATCACTTAGTCCTTATTTGGTATGCATACTTTTATATCTAATTTAGTAGCTTCAATAATTATTTAGCGTTTACTGGAACTAATACCTCATCATTCGATTATTCCAAATAAGTTTTACATGTTCTATTTGGGTTGAATGATCACTAAATAATCAAACTAGGTTTCAGTATATATCTACTAGTTCATGGCAATCTGAAACCACTAAACCACATCAAAATACTAATTACCATTGTAAATTACACTAACCACAGATTTTCCTTCTTTTGCTATATCTATGTCATGCAATGAATAAATTAATCTACAATATCTTCTGTGATCCCTTTTTTAAAGCTATTTTGTATAGTAATAGAATTAAATAAGAAATGAAAGTAAGTAATTATTTTCATCCTGGTTAAATTTGTTGTTACATTGAGGATGAACATTTATTTTTTTTAAGTATTTGACCAATTCATATCAAAAATCTTATTCATACGTACAAAAATATATTAAATATTTTTCATAATAAAAGTTTCTTGTAAATACAAAATGCTTGATGTTAAAAGTGTCAATTTTCTTAAGCTTAAAAAAAAATAATCTTTTTAACCCCTCTTATTAAGGATTAACGCTGAAGTAATTGAGTGACATTATTAATAAATTACACAAGTCCCCAGATCCGCTTTGTGTGTGGTTCATAAGACAAGAGATATGTTCAACTCGAACGCCAATGAAATTGATGGAGTAAATCTTAGTAGACGTTTTAGAGTTTTAGATAGTCTTCTCGTTTTATCGTGTACAATTATTTTATTATATTTATAAATTAACAAGAAGTAATATATTATTGGTTGTATATTACTCCAGACGTTTTTTCTTTCACTAAATTGTTCTGCGCCAACGGCGAACTAACTTTGTAAGATTTTGGTGCCGTAAAAAATAATATTATAGCAGTAATAGTAAATAGTTTTATCCATATTGTTGATTTGAACATTCTGGTAACTTGTATTAAATATGGATATATTAAAATATGAAAGATGACTTAAATATTATGCAGATTGCGTTTTGATTTCAAAGTGCAAAAGTGAATAGTTAATTACTTAACCACTAAAGAAAATATATTTCTGTTAAGCATATTAATTGTAAACAAAGTTTTAACATGACAAATATGCTATATATGACATATATGCTCCACTAAAAACTGTGCGAGTTAAGCATTATCCAGCCCCTTGGCTCACTCCTACCCTAAAGAATCTGATGGCGTCTCGTGATAAAGCATATTTAAAATATCGTCACGATTGTACTGATGCTAACCACGAAGTATATAAATCCTTAAAAGCTAAATGCAACAAAATGTATCGTGCAGCTAAAAGACGTTATATTCATATGAGGATTGAGGACTCTCCGCCTGAAAAATTATGGACTTTTCTAAAGTGTCTAGGGGTAGGAAAAGACTGCAGCAGTTGGCAACCAGCGCTTGATATAGACGCACTTAATGTCCATTTTAGTACATGTCCAGCTTTCCTCACTTCAGAACAAAAAAAAACTATCTCTTGCTAGCCTGCAGAAGAAACAACAACATCTGCCGCCTTTTGACGAAGTGTCAGCCTCAGAAGTTTCTAAAATTATTAAGTCTCTAAAATCTAAAGCAATAGGAAGTGACGGCATTGGATTGGAAATGATCTTACCAATAAATGAACAAATTTCTCCGGTTCTGGCTCATATATTTAACTACTCTCTTCATTTCGGCGTTTTCCCTGCAAATTGGAAGCTTGCTCATATTATTCCCCTTCCAAAAAGTTCGCATCCCACTGACTTCATTCATTTTCGTCCTATTTCCATTCTTCCTTTTCTCTCTAAGATATTGGAGCATATTGTCAGTCGTACCCTTACTAACCATTTACGTAAATTTGATTTAATTAGCCCGTTCCAATCTGGTTTTCGATCTGGGCATAGTACTATTTCTGCTCTGTTAAAAGTTACCGAGGATATCCGTTTAAACATTAATGAGAAAAAGGTGACAATTTTGGTACTTTTCGATTTTAGTAGCGCATTTAATTCTGTCGATCTAGACGTACTTGTCGGCTCACTGGAAAGAATAAACTTGTCAAAAGTTGCTATATCATGGTTCAAGACCTACCTTTATGACCTTCAACAATTAGTCAAATATAATAATAATCATTCTAAACCGTGTCATCTTACATCAGGTGTACCTCAAGGTTCCTTTTTTATTAATTACATAACTTCGATTCTCACTTGCTCATACCACCCTTATGCAGACGATCTGCAAATTTACGCTGCGGCTTCGATCACTAATATTGATGACGCTATCAAACAATTAAATGAAAACCTTGTCTTAATTTCAAAATGGGCAGGAAACTTTGGTCTTGCAGTCAATCCGGTCAAATCTCAAGCAATTATCGTTGGTAGTTGGAGCCATATCTCTAAGTCGCGCGAAATGGTGTTACCTAATATTGTTTTTGACGGTATTCCTATCCCATTTACTACTACAGTTAAAAATTTAGGTATCATAATTGATTAAACTCTGTCCTGGGCACCGCATATTAATGAAATCAGTCGTAAGTTATTTTTTTCTCTTCACTCGCTTAAAAGATTACAACATTTTTTACCAATAAAGGCCAAGGCTATGTTGGCTAATTCGTTATTGTTATCTCTCATTGATTATTGTGATGTAGTCTTCCTGGATCCTTCTTCGGAGTTGTTATTAAAGCTTGAACGTCTTCAAAATGTAGCAATAAGATTTGTTTTCAGTTTGACCAGGTAACTGAATTTCGCAAGAAACTTAATTGGCTACCGATTAAATTTAAAAGAAATACGCATATACTCTCACTCCTGTACAATATTCTTTTTAACCCCGCGTCACCAATATATTTAAAAGAACGTTTTAAATATTTGTCCTCCTTAAGTAAAGATCGCTTGAGATCCGGCGCTAATTTAACACTTGCTGTTCCTATTAGCAACTCACATTGCTACTCAAGGTCTTTCACTGCTTAAGCAGTGAAATTATGGAATAGCCTTCCGAGATTTATTCGTGAGTCATCTTCTTTAGACTCCTTTAAGAAAAACGTCCGCAGGTTTTACGAAAACGAATAATAAATACTTGTGGAAATTTACGAGTATATATATATATGTATATATTTTAGTTATATTTTTATATATTTTTATATAAGTATTGGTTATATTACGACAAAACAAGCCCATGTGGGCAATATTTTATTATTATGAGTAGCACTTTAGATTAAATTAGTTTTAGTTACTTAGTTATTTATAGTTATTTTCTTTTTCTTTCATATTATTGCTTTTTTTAATGTGTTCTTTCACTTTAGTTTACCATGTGATATGTTTTATTTGTCTTCATTCAGAGGTTGACTGGAAGAAATCCCTTCAGGGGATAAGTCCGCCTTTGTGCATATTTTTTTTTCTTGTTATACATTAAGCTATGTACTTTAGTATTATTTATGTACAATAAAGAGCATACAAACAAACAAACTATATTATATATTTTTGGGGAAAATAATATTAAAATTTCATTTATATTAAATAATCTAATCTAAACATTTTAAAGAGAAATAAAACAAATCATGATAATCTTAACTCTATTTGAATTTATTATGGATATAAATTTATTAAATAGGATCCAAGTAGCCTAATTACTCTGGCAATTAGCGACTCTTGAACAGATTATTAAAAAAGTAAAATGAGGCTTTGGGTGAGCTCGACAAGACTCCATGAGTCACGTTTGGAATAAATTGAGGTAATTAGATCATAACACCGGCGAAAATATGCTTTTTAAAAAATATTTAATTTGAAGCTATCATGATTTATATGAAGTATAACTTGAGTTGCCTGACGTTTTACAAGATAAAGACTTACTGTACTCTGTACTGTACTACTGTATGTAATATTAATAAATGTATGAAGTGTTTTTCGTAAAATGAAGTATATTTGTGATAGCAAATGTAACATATAATAATTATAATAATTATTTCAATTTATAGTACAAGCTAATTAACGATTGATTACCTGCGTGTTAAATAATAATTAATTCACCTGCGATGCCCAGCAGACGGGGGGCGAGGCGGGCAAAATGCTGGCGGAAGCACCAGCGCGGATCAGGGATGAGTCCGAGATATCTCATCTCAGACTTTAGGCAACACTAGTCTAACTACCTTTAATTTTAAATTAAGTTCTAAACTTCAGAATTACTTTGAAATAATTATTTGAATTGCCATTGCAATAGCAAAAAATACTGTTTTGACAATTTAGATTGTAGTACTTTTACTGCCGTTTTCATCAGATTTCTTCAGCTAAAATTTATTTTAGGGCTTTTAAGAATTCTGTTGTATTGTATTATACTTTAAAGAATTATTTGCTACTATATTTACAATGTAATGGTATACTGCATTAGCTTAACTTAAAACAATCTGTCATTACATAAAACACATCTGCTTTTTAAGCTGTTTAATATCCAATACATAGAAGGTAATGCAATTTGTGTGTGGATTACCGAGATTGCACTTATAACAGTCTAAACACGTTACTTCATCAAATGCTGTTAAGACTTAGTATTGAATGTTAAAATAGAAATAGTTTAGTTTCTCACAAGCTTAAATTAAGGCAAATTTACCAGTCCTCTTGCAAAAAAGGAAGGATTTGAATTACAATTAGGACTTATTTGTAATAAGTGTTTAATTTAGAAGTAACTCTATTTTTTGTTTAAATAAAAAAAAAATATCAAGAACAACAAAGAGAGAATATGTATAATTATACAATACCAAAAATTAAAGAGTTTTGTAATTAAAATTAATTTTAACAAAGTCCAATCAGTTCGATATTATATATATACACATATATTTTATATCAATATATATTATAAAAATACGGCAAAAAAATAATTCAATTAAAAGTTTATGCATTGAATATTTAATCATTCTTCATAGCAAGTTAATAAATAATAACGTCATTGAGACATAAACACAAATACAGCACTAACAACAAATAATTTATTAAAATATTATTAATCCGGAAGCCCAACCCCCTCCCCCCCCCCCCCCGCCAAACATGAAAGCAATGCGTAAAAGAAAAATACCCCAGGAGGGTACCGGCTCTGATGAAGCCGGGGAGCCCCTCCTCAAGTAAAATCGGGGTAATGATCCTCGGATTTTGCTCGGGCTGCCCGTCGTATCTGAGGCGGCAAAGTATCGCACTTTGTGTCTTCTGAAGGCAAACGATGGCAAACAGCGGCACTCCGCTCCACTCTAGATGTAGACTTTTGCAACATCCGGGGGTTTCATTCGAACCTAAACGCCGTCCACTACCACCTTGAGACGGCGCAGCCGGCCTTGTTGTTTTTGACGGAGACGCAGATATCTCAACCTAGAGACACAGCGTACCTATCATACCCCGGGTATAAACTAGAACATCGTTTTATACCACACGCCGGGGTATCTGTGTTCGTAAGAGAGGATATCTGCTACCGTCGCCTTCAGATTTTTGAACGTCGGGACCTGTCCCTGCTCTGGCTGCGCGTGGACATGGACGATCACGTCAGAGTCTACGCATGCCTCTACAGGTCCCATAGTGGTAATGCACAAACAGATCAACTGTTGGGCCACGTTCAAGCGAAGATTGACGACCTGCTTTCACAGACCCCCTCCGCCGAAGTCGTAGTCCTCGGGGACTTCAACGCGCACAATACCGAATGGTTAGGGTCACGTGCAACCGACTACGCGGGGAGATCTGTGTTTAACTTTGCTCTGGCAAATGGTCTGTCCCAGCTGGTAAAGACGCACACTCGTCTACCGGATGTGGACAGCCACAAGCCCTCTTTGTTGGATCTTCTGCTGACTACATATCCAGAAAAGTACCCGGTCACTGTCGAGGCTCCCTTAGGGTCCTCTGATCATTGCTTTGACCTGCGGCTTTGACCTGCGACTCGACGCGTTTGGCACTACAAGTCAGCGAATTGGGATGGAATGCGGTCCTTTTTTTCATCCTACCCATGGGGACCGATTTGTTTTCTTTACAACGATCCTAGTGACTGCGCTGCGGCTGTAGCTGATGTGATACTTCAGGACATGGAACTTTTTATACCAAGCTCTGTGGTACCAGGCAGATCGCGGCCTTGGTTTGATGTGTCTGTCAGGGCTGCAGCAACTGGCAAACGGCAGGCTTATCAAGCTTGGGCGAATGCGTTAATCACTAAGGATCCGAACTCTAGAGGTCTGAAGAGGAAATGCAACCATGCCTCCAGATTCTTCAAAGGGCAAATCGCTAGAGCAAAGTTCTAGCATATCGTCAAAATTGGGAATCAGTTGGGAGAGTACCCACCTGGCACGCGCAAATTCTGGGCGCTTTCAAAGGCCACTCTGGGCAAATTTAGCCAGCTGTCCCTGCCGCCGTTGCACATGGGGAATGACTTTCTAGCCCACACGGCAAAAGAAAAAGCCGATATCTTGGGCACTCTTTTCGCCTCCAACTCAACTTTGGACGACCAAGGAAAGACAACGCCTATCATCCCGCGGTGTTAGAGCTCAATGCCGGAAATAGTTTTTCGACAAAAAACTATTAGGCAATCTCTATTTTCCTTGGACGTTCATAAGTCGAGTGGGCCGGATGGTATTTCTCCGTTGGTGCTACGAACGTGTGCCCCTGAGTTGACTCCAGTGCTAACGCGTCTATTTCGGTACTCCTACCTTAAAGGCGTAGTCCCGGTCTCATGGAAGCGTGCCCTTGTCCATCCAATCCCTAAAAAAGGTGATAGCTCGGACCCAGCTAATTACAGACCTATCGCCATTTCCTCCCTTCTCTCCAAAATAATGGAGATTATCATAAACCGACAGGTCCTAACGTTCCTAGAGAATCACCAGTTGATCAATGACCGACAGTATGGCTTTCGCCATGGTCGATCAGCTGGTGATCTTCTGTTATACCTTACTCACCGTTGGGCAATTGTTATAGGTTATTGAAAGCGAGGGAGAGGGTCTGGCAGTTAGTCTGGATATGGCAAAAGCCTTTGATCGTGTATAGCACAAGGGGCTTCTTTCGAAGCTACCTTCCTATGGGCTTCCCGAGAGTTTATGCAAGTGGATAACCAGCTTCCTCACTGGGTGGAGCATACAGGTCGTTCTCGACGGTTTTTGTTCGGACCCCAAGCCCGTGAACGCTGGTGTACCCTAAGGCTGCGTGCTATCCCCAACTCTGTTCCTCCTGCACATCAATGATATGTTGGATATCTCCAACATACATTGTTATGCGGATGACAGTACTGGGGATGCGGTATATGCCGGCCGTGCAGGTCTCACTCGGGAAAACGTCGACGAGTGCCGAAAGAAACTTGTGTCTTCAATAGAGACCTCCCTGGGGATGGTCTCTGAGTGGGGTGAACTGAACCACGTTCAGTTCAATCCCCTAAAGACAGGTTTGCGCGTTCACCACTAAGAAAACCCCATTTGTCGTATCACCGCTCTTCGAGAGCACTCCCCTCATTGCCTCGCCAAGTATCAGAATACTGGGTCTCGGCATTTCGAGCGACTGTCAGTTTCGTGGTCATCTGGAGAGCAAGGCCAAGTTGGACTCTATGAAAGTGACCAACTGGGCGAGGCAATATTTCAAATCTGGCCAAAGACTTGCGCTCTATAAGGCGCAGGTCCGGCCACAGATGGAGTACTGTTCTCATTTCTGGTCCGGATCACCCCAATATCAGCTTCTACCATTTGACCGCGTACAACGGAGAGCCGTTCCGTTCCGAAGAACTATTCGATCTGATGCCTACCGCCGAATTTCACTACCGCACAGCTCGCCATCGCCTCCTTTATCATCCATAACACCTGGATGCGTGGCGATCTTCAACTGTGCGGTTTTCAAGGACTTTTTTCCAACGTACCACTCAAATGTGAAACGAACTTCCTTCGGCGGTATTTCCAGATCCATACGACATGGGTACCTTCAAAAAAGGCATATAATTCTTTCTCCAAGGCCGGCAACGCTCTTGTGAATCCTCGGATGTTGCAAGAGTTCATGGGCGGCGGTGATCACATATTAACGGTGACCCGCAAGCTCGTTTGCCCGCCTATAACATAAAAAAAAATAAAGAATTTTTAAAAGCCGTAAAACGAATAATGGCGGAAGTGATCGGTAGCGGATGATAATAAAACTTGCAACATCCAATTGGGTATTAAAAGAGGTTTGAATATCAATATAAATGTATTGAGAGTCTTTGAGATATTGTCTATTGTTCTTTGAATGTTTTATGTACTTTTTGTAGTTGTTTAGTAAAATTTGTTCAATTCGATAATCGGACAATCGGATAATAGTTTCCCCAGTGACGCATTATAGGAATAATAATATTTAATAGAAACCAAAATATAATATAATAATGATTGTTTCTATAACACTTCTTTCGCATTCTCCCCTTTTACCATTCTTGTTGTGGTTAATATCAAACTATAGAAACACAATCAATCTCTATACTATCTTATTCCTCGTTTCATATCATATCGAGATAAAATAAACAAAACTAAAATGTATTACAACTGAAAATAGGGTATGAAAACAAATAATACGCAGCATGTCTATATGATTTTGAACAATAATACAAGATAGACACCTCTTACGAGTTAATTTTGTATAGATTTTTTTTCAAATATATAGACTTTTTTAGCGTTATTCGTACATAAAAACCATAAGTTGAAGAAACTGCTATCATGTCATTTCGCTACAGAATCCCAGGAAAAGCCGCATAAAAAAGCAGATATTCAATATGTTTTCTATACTTACTATTTTATTTCATATTTTGTCGCTAAAATGGCAATGTCATTTTCCTTTCGACAAAGCATTTCTTTGTGAATTTAACTAGAAACTTATTATTATGGTTTAGGAGGGTATAAATTTAAAATTAAACACAAAATTCATTCATTTATTCATTCTTTTTATGATTATTGATTTATTTTTAATTACCCTCATTGAAAATTATGCCGGTCTGCATCAACTGGCGTATCAACGCCTTCTGCTAATTTGCTAGTTTGCTATCTTGATAGCTTGAGCTAATACGTTAGTCATTAAGAATTCAAACTCTAAAGTTCTGAAAAGGAAATATAACCGTGCCTCCAGATTCTACAAATGTCAAATCGTTAGGGTGAAGTTCAAGCATGCCTTCAAAATTACGGATCAGCTGGTAAGGTAATCGCCTGGCACGCGCATATTTTGGGCGCTTTCTAAGGCCACTTTGGCCACATATAATATAAAATGTAACAAAATTATACAACATGTTATTAAAGTTTCGATGCTGTAAAACTACAAAAAATGTATAACAATTGAACGAAACGAATTCAGACTTGCATTACAATAATAGTTCCGAGCTGATACGGTTATTTTACGATTGGTCTCCACTTTGCTACTTGTAATAAAAGCTATTAATATATATATAATTATGGGTAATTTAACCCCCATGGGTTACCTACCCCGGCATTGGTAGCATTCAATATACGAAATTTATAATGGTGGATGGAATTATTCGTTGCACCTGAGAGCATGCAATTAATGTATTTAATATATCAAGATTCAATGTTAAAACCTGAATGAGATTGATAATTTCATGAAGAAAGATGCCAAAAGACGCATATTCCTAAAGTTTGTTAAAACAACAAATTTTCGGGTGTCGTGTTAACTTTAGCATTGTTCTACGGCTTTAAGAGGTTCTAATTAAATTTCGATAGAGTAACGCTGGGTCTACTTATTTTACTTATTATACTTCTTAATAACAAAATGGCTCAGCTGATACTTAATGCTGATCTGAAACATCTTTTGAAATTCAAAGATTTTATTCCCAGTCCTATAAAATACCTTATACATCAAAAAGAAACGATTAAAATATTATTTAGTTACTACACATTTCTTTTTATATCAAACAAGTCGTTCATTTAGATAAAGATAGTAAACCTATCAGTAATTATGATTTTTTTGAATTGTAAAGTAAATGTATAATCATAATCCTATTTAATGAGGTATTAATCATTGTAAATATTAATGTCAAAGAGCACATATGTCACATGCACATGCACATATTTTAATTGTACTCAATTATACTCAAAACTCGCTATGTAACACACGACTTTATTTCAAGTGCAATGTGGCACTTGAAATAAAGTCTGTTTGATATTCTGAACACATATTTTACCTAAAATATGTGATGAGAATATAAAATAGACTTTATTTTAGTATCTCATAGATTTATCACAATGGAACAGGACCTAACAAACTTAGTACTCGAGATCAGGTGATCGTTAAGAGCTGTGTTGGCATCTAACCCGTTACTAACTGGCCATTCGCCAAGAACCTACAATAATATTTCAACATTCACAATTTATCGACGCCTTTGTTCTAGATGATGTAATTTAAGCCCTTTTGCGATATGTATATAATTGTAAAGTATACGGCAGTTATTTTACAAAATTTGAATTGATTTTTTATTTTTTTATTACAATTGAAGATCAAAAACTATTCAAAAATACATATAAATGCTTTCAATGTTAAAACAACTCAATATTGCATATTTAGTTAAACAATAAATTGGACGTCTCTGACACGTTTATTTTAAGGACTTAAAATTTTTAACATTTCAAAACTGTAATACATTTTTGGGAGCAATTATTACAAAACTAAATTAATTTAATATTGTTAAATGTACAATACAATACATACTTAATAAAACATAATACTATGTTTTTAAAATTCACTATGAACATTTAAACTTCCCTTTTCTATAAATCTATATATCTTATATAACAAATATATATATATTTATATATTTATAGATATTAATATATACAAAGTTAGTTAAATATTAATTATGGTTCCTAAACGTTGTATAAAATTATTGAGTGGATTTTTTTACATAATCTTCGTTAATTGAACCGTTTATCGTTGGATGCAATCTAGTTGACTAGAGTTATGTTTGATAGTCATGTATCCATCGGTGGAAGATTATTTTATAAGGTACAAAACTATTCTGGATTATTTTCAGTTATCATTTAATGACATATGAAAATGTATCTAGAATTAAATTGTAAAACAATACATAAATGTTGTTTAATTTTGTACATTTCTAGTGTTTTTTATTTTGCAATATTTTATTACTGCAAATATTTCTCAATATATAAGATTAAATTGTCTAGGGAACAGAAAGATATTCAAATCTCCTTTAAATTTGTAGGTTTTTTTTTTATTGTAAGCTTACGTCATATATTAATCATCAATGAAATACAAAATAGATATTGTTTTAACACTGTAATCTCTATTGCAAAGATTTCAACCATGATAGAAAGTAAAAAAATATATATAAATAAAACTGAGAGCTTTCTGTTCTATGTGATAAATGATCATAAGTTATTTGTATAAAAAAAACAAAGATTTCCATATAGCGGCAAACATTTAAATCGTAATGTTAAATATTATAAAAATACATCAAATATATTATAATAAAACTTTATATAAGTCAAAATATTACTCTCTATGTATGTTAGACCGGCCAAAATAATTGTTATGTCTAACTGAGACAACTCTTTTCCTCTCAGATACAATGGCCAACATTAAAATAATTAATATCTCTTTCCATATTTTTATATTTATTACAATGAAATTAGTTTCACCTTAGCTGTTGTGTTTAGTAAGTTGTCTTTTTGATGTACTTTACCACGATTAATTGATTGATTGATATCAAAGAAATGTTTAAGATATAATTTGAATAAATATAACGATATTATTTTTAATCATTATCCCAACATAAGTTTAACCCTTATGTTTTCACCACAATACGACAATTCAAGTTAATTATTTTATTTATTTATTTTTATTTTTATTTAAAAACTTTATTGTACAACAAAATTATACAAATGGCGGACTTAATGCTACAGCATTCTCTACCAGTCAACCGAAATATAAAATACAGAAAAACAAACAAGGGGTACAATAGAAACCAAAGTAACGAATACACACAACTTATGTAGATAACAATCAATATATATAAAGATACATATATATATATACTTGTACTACATATACATATTACATGAATACGTATAAACATATTAAATATATAAAAAAGATACATACATATACATACATACATACATGCATAGGGCGATAGTAAGACGATAATGTATATATTAAAATAAAAATAATGTTATGCCAATATTGGTATAAATATCACTACGCAATAATAATTATAAAAAAGTTACAAGAATGGTTATGTCATTTTCTGGTGTAAATATCTACGGATACGCTTTTTAAATACAGTTCTATTCGGGGCACGTCGAAGCACTTCAGGGAGGCCGTTCCAGAGTTTAATAGCGTGTACTGTGAAAGAGTTAGAAAGAAAGCCAGTATGGTGCGAAGGTACAAATAAGCTAAGATTAGAATCTGACCGAAGATGTAAATTGTGAGTTGACCTCAGTAGCTGAAACTTACATTTCAAGTATCGAGGAGAAGCTGGATCATTCAGGATAGAGAAAAGCTGACATAAAGTTCTGGATCGTCTTCTTTCGCGGATGGGGAGCCATTTAAGCTTAGAGCGGTACTGAGAAATGTGGTCAAATTTTCGGAGATTAAATATGAAACGAATGCAACTTTTAAGTAGACGGTCCAATTTATCTAAATTAGATTCTGAGATATTAGAGCAGCATACATCAGCGTAGTCAATGAGCGAAAGGATTAGGGTCTGCACTAACAGAGTTTTGGTCCGAATGGGTAAAAAGTGTTTATGCCGATAAAGAGATCGTAGTGAATACGTTACTTTTCGGCATAATTCTACTATGTGGACATTCCAACTAAGCGTGTTGTCAATATACAGACCCAGGTTTATTACTGACGGCGTGAAAGGTATTATAATATTGTTATACATAACTGGTGGCGTATTAAAACTATCAAACTTAGAGAGCCCATATTTGCTACCAATAACAATTGCCTGACATTTATTAGGATTTACTTGAATGCCAAATTTTGAACACCAATTGAGAATGTGCTGCAGGTCATTGTTAATGGCAGTGATAGCTGAATCAATGCATTCCAGCTTTGCATGAGAATATATTTGCAGATCGTCAGCATACAGATGGTAAGAGGAAGAAAGATTAATAGTGATGAAATTAATGAATAACGAAAACAGAAGTGGGGAGAGAATACCACCTTGCGGGACCCCAGCTGCCAAGTTGCACCAGTCAGACAAAGTATTGTCAATGCAAACAGCCTGCTGGCGGTCCCGAAGGTATGAAGAGAACCAATTTAGCTCTTTGGACGAAATGTTTAAGTGAGTTAAGAGTGCGATGAGTATATCATGGTCAACAGTGTTAAAGGCGTTCGAAAAATCAATTAACACTAACACAGTTAAACGGCCATGGTCCATCGCATCTCTGATATCTTCAGTAACTTTAAGTAATGCTGTGGAAGTGCTGTGGCCAGGACGAAAGCCAGACTGAAAATCGCTAAGAAGATTATTCTTCAAAACAAAATTAGAGAGTTGTTTTTGGACAATTGCTTCAAGAACTTTTGATAGGTATGGGAGTATAGAAATAGGACGGAATTCATTACAAGTCGTGGGATTGGGAACTTTCGGTATTGGAAGGATACGGGCTCTTCTCCAGATTTTAGGAAAAAACCCGTAAGATAATGAAAAGTTAATAATATGGGTTAAGAAAGGCAGAATTACATCCAGCAATGTCACAATCATAAATCGGCTAATATCGTCATCGCCAACAGCATTTGATTTAATTGACAGCATAGTTCTTTTAATTTCGTCCTCAGAAACTAAAGAAAAGGAAAATGAGTCAGTTTTAGAGTTTTGCAAGGAAGATATAAATGATATAGTTTGAGATTTTACATTACGGTTAAACGTAGGGACTGAAGAAAAATGTCGATTTAACTCGTTGGATGAGAAAGAAGAGAGACCAGAGACTTTGCTAGACTGAGTAACACCTAATGTTTCAAAAAACTTCCATGTAACTGCTGCAGAAGAGCTTAATATTTTATTATGAATGAATTGCCGTTTGGCAACTCTTACCAACTGATTGCAACGATTTCTGACAGCTTTGTAATGGCTCCAGTTAACTTGACTCCGATCAAGCTTAAATTTACGAAAAGCTTTGTTGCGTTTATGCATTGCTGATCGTATCTCTTCGTTAATCCATGGCGATGGTGAGTGTTTCATTTTAACAGGTCTTACGGGTGAATGCTTGTCATAGAGACACAAAATATTCTTATTTAAATCAGCAATCATGCTATCAATGTCTGTCATGCTATGAATGGCATCCCAGTCGACATAAGAGGCATCAGTTAAAAGACGATCTATATTTAATTTTGAAAAACTCCGCAAGTGCAGCACTGGGTGTTTAGGTTTAGGAGACTTAAGGTTATAGGAGAGAAATAATAAATCATGATTAGAAAATTCAGGAGCTGATAACTGACCGTGTGTTATAACTTTGTCACAACAAGAGGTAGCAATTAGATCGATCCAGGTGTCGGGAACCGTAAGATTAAGATGAGTAGCTTTTAAAGGAAGGATATTTAAACTGTGTGAACTGAAAATAGATTTTAATTTTAGAGAAGAAGGAGAATCTGATAATAGGTTTGTGTTAAAGTCACCCATAACTATCTGATGTATATGCTCTAAACCTCCTATTTCGAGAGCTGACTCTAAGTCGGAAAAATAGTTAGTGGAAGGAGGACAGTACACAACACCCAGAACAGCTTTGGCTCCTTTAAGGCTTATTTCCAGAAACAAATATTCCGCCGTAGCAGCATACGAACTTGGTGAAGTACA
Organism: Melinaea menophilus ssp. n. AW-2005; assembly: GCA_918358695.1. NCBI lineage: Eukaryota > Metazoa > Arthropoda > Insecta > Lepidoptera > Nymphalidae > Melinaea > Melinaea menophilus. Next base: position 2,897,323 of record OU911046.1, on the reverse strand, counting down.
CAAAATTTTAAAAGGTAAATCAGATCTGAGATATATTGCGACTCCACCACCTCGTTTGCCAAAACGGTCGCAACGAATTAACTGGAAACCAGGTAACGAATAAGCGTCGGAGCTTAGGTTAGGTTTTAGCCAACTTTCAGATACAAGAATAGCATGTATTATTTTGTTGTAAGAAAGGGTATTAAGTAGATCTGAATAGTGTTGAGGTATGCTTTGTGCGTTAATGTGGCAACAATTAAAGGAATTAAGATGACATGATAATTTAGAGGACAACTTTTCAGTGAGAGATAGAGTAGAAGTATCCGTAGAATCTAACGAAAAGTAGGAATCTGAATCATATGCAGAAATGAAGGACTCGCAATCAGACATAGTAAGTGCGTAGTAATATAAATAAATAAAACAAAATTAGATAAAATATAAATAAATATAAATATTTACAAATACGACAATACAAAATAAATCTAATAACAAAAAAAAATAATATAATACTAAAAAACCAACACAACCTGCCATTGAATAGAAGTCTTTAGACTTCTAATATAACAAGAAATAAGGAAAATAAATAAATAGAAGAGCAATTATTTAAATATACACATACAGTTAACAGCAACAACATTAAGGGCTTGCTAATTAAGAATAAAATAAAAAGATCAAAACCATATAAAAAAGAGGAAAAAAAAAATAATTGAAAAGTTATATACACAATTGCACAAGGTAAAAATAAATTATTGCCTTAAATATATTGTATTAAATATAAATTTTTAAAATAATATATTCAACGTATATAACTCCATAGTGATATTGTAAAATCTAATCAAAAACGACTATTTTTTTTAAAGTATTTGTAACTGTGGACTGTAATTTAAAAAGAAAAAAAATAATAATAAAAGTTAATAATAGTCAGCACTATAACTTAAATAAAAACCTTAAAATAAACTAATAGTAATATTAAAAAACAATAAAAAAAATATACAATCAAAATTACAATTCGGTAAAATAAGACAACAGTAATTACCAATTGTCTATGGAAAAACCGCATCAATGACAATTGTTCTCTTAAATCTATAGGTTCGAGCTGTCAATTGTCAACTGAATCATAATAAATAAAGTACAACATGCATATCAATTATAAAATAAACAACCGAAACACACATTTTACGTAGAAATAATAACTGTGGTAATCAAAACTGAGGAGAAATGGAGAAGAGAGAAAATACAATGTGTAACTTACATAGTAAATACATAATGGTACTAAAACAGTCAAATTAATGCAATAACAAGAAACTTTTGAACAGACTCTAAAGCATGGAAATCTATAATTAAAATGATGTATTTGTGAATTCAGTTCATTCCTCAAATAAATTGGTAAAACAAAAACATTGTAAAAGTATAAACAATACAAAAGTTACATAAATATATCAAAAGTAAAAAATAAAATTAAACTGTAAAAATACAAGTAAAACTAGAAACTTTAGATAAGGGAAACATAAATAAAATGTACCGTTATTTCTTCTTACTACTAATAACTCTTTTAGTGCGACCGGGCTCAGAAGTGGCTATTGACACTGGAACATTTTGCGATTTGAAAATTTCTTCAACTTGACGTTGTAGAATTGATAAAATATCCCAAACATGCTGTTTAAAGGAATGAAACTCCTCACTCAGACGAGAAACAGGATCACGACTAGTTGCCACTTTAACAACCAACTGTTTTTCAAAGTCAGCCATTCGAGCCATGAGTTGTGAACTCAATGACTTCTGTGCCTCAGCAATTGATTGGATGGTTGCCGTATTCAGTATTTAGGTGCACTTAATCAGTTTCTTATCTTGATTAGTTTCTTCAGAAAGGTTATGTCACTGGCAGGTATGTGTGGTGCACTTTCAAGGAAAACACGCACTCATATATGATTAATTATTATATACACTTTAATAATAGGTGTAAATAAGCATATAATTACTAATTGAATTTAAAAATAATGTTATCATAAAAATAAAATGAATTTAAAGCACAAGCAGATGTTTCATTGTTGATGACTACCCTCATTCTCCAAATTACTAAGTAAGTAAGTGTTCAATTTAATTACTTGAGAAATTTACGAGAAATACATATGGTTGGACAAAGCCTGAATTTATGTACAACTTGTAATTTGTAGCAGTGCTTCAGCATGGATTATATATTATGTATTCTGACACAGATCTCAGTACATTCAGTGAAGGAGATTAAGAGTTAATAGTAGTTAGAGCAAGTTATTCGAGTCGAAGTACTTAAATTATATATTGTATTACTGTAACAATTTTAAATAATCTTCACATATATTCTCAGTTATTTATTTTGCATATTACCTTAAATAAAAATATTGATATAAGAGAATAAATTTATTTATTTATTTATTTAATTCTTCATTGCACAATACATAAAATAATGCAAAAAAGGCGGGCTTAATGCCACAAAGACATTCTCTACCAGTCAACCTTAGAATGTACATGAGAGAACATTGGTAGGCGTGCAAAAAAAAGAAACATAAAAAAGCTAAAAAATATTTTTTTTAAATCCGGAATTATAACTACAATCATATAATATAATAACAAATACAATTCATTATAATAATACTATATTATATATATATATATATATATATATATATTAATGTATATAATAAAAAAATATATATAATTTATACATACATACATGCATAGCATACACATTATAAATTATTCATTGAAATAAAGTTGTTTTACTTGGCGTTTGAATGAATCCCGAGACGGCGCTTTTCGTATATGTTCCGGTAACTCGTTCCAAAGTCTGACGGCAGTTGGAGCAAATGAGTTGGATAAGAAACCTAGACAGGTTTCTTATCCAACTCATCATTCATCAGACGATGAAGAGGAATGTGGAGCAGTAAATTGCTAGGAGAACGAAGTAATCTGTCATGAACATCTGCTAAGAGGGAGAAATTGCATTTTAAATATGTAGGAGTAGAAGGATTGAACAAAATCAAGTAAAGGAAACACAAAATCCGTACATTTCTTCGTTCACGAATTGGCAACCACTTAAGTTTTGATCTATATTCGGAGACGTGATCAAACTTACGGAGTCCGAAAATGAAGCGGATACATGTATTAAGGAGGCGATCTAATTTATTTAGGAGGATTTCATTGGCATCGACATAGCACACATCAACATAGTCAAGGATTAGTAGTGGGAGCATGTTAACCACCTGAATTTTCGCTCTATAGGGTAGAAAGTTTTTTAGCCTTAATAGTGGGTGAAATGTCTTATAAAATTTACGAGACAGTTCTTTAACCTGATAATGCCAACTAAGAGAACTGTCCAGAACAATTCTTAATTTTTTTACTTCGGAAGAGAATAGTATTATGTTGTTGTTATAAATCACATTCGGTAAATAATTTGAGTCAATAAGGGCCAACTGGCGGTAACTACCAACAATGATTGCTTGGCACTTACAGGGGTTATCTTCTATACCGAAGTCATTAGACCAACGCAACATTTTCTCAAGCGCTGCGTTTATTACGTGAATTGAGTGCTCGATTAACCCAACTTCTGTGTTTATATAAAGCTGCAAGTCGTCGGCATAAAGATGATAATGACAATTTAAGTTGGAGGTAATGGAGTTAATATTATTTTATTTATTTATTTAGCTTCACGCCATATCCCTTACGGGGTAGCCAGAGACGACGGAGCGCCAAACGCTACGGATGGAGTTAATAAAAAGAGAAAATAATAGAGGAGACAAAATACCGCCTTGGGGGACCCCAGCAACTACGTCGCACCAATCAGAGAGGCTCTCATCAACATTTCTTTAAGTGTGCAGTGTTAAAAAGTGCCGGTGAGTCATCTTTAACTACGTTTGACCAAATATTATCATTACTGATGAAAAATTCATTTACGTAGTTTTAAAGATTAACATAAATTATAATGTTGTTAGAAATAAAAATACTTATTATTATTTATTTGTATTATTATAACATTGCATTTATGAATAGAAATTTCATTTTTTTAAACCCTTTATTGATTGAATTTTTTGCAACCTTGAAACAAATATTATTTGCTAACCTTTCTTAATGGTAAAATTACAAAATATAAAATTATATTGAGTATCCTAAATTAAATTAATATTTTATAGTTTGTTTGAAAATAGATATTCTTGCGTTAACACCTTTGCAAATTCTCGAACTGATATTATCCCATTTATTTGTTTTCATCAAGATTTAAACATTCAACTCACATAAAATAATACAACATTTTAAACACCTTTGATAAAATAGTGTTTTAAATTCGTTGTTGCGAGAACGTGAAATAAATTTACAATGAATATGTTTGTTTATTTGATAAATCGTCTGAGGCTTGGATAAATATATAATTAAAATAAACGAATATAAATCCAATAAACCGTTTTACGAGGTAACAGTAAAGTTCAAAAGATGCTTCTTTCGATGGAGTTCCACTCGGAGCTTAGAGAGGATTAAAGGGAGTTTAGCAGAAAAGATTTCAGAAATAAAAATAATGCGTAGAACCTGAATAAGAGTTATGAAGTAACAAAAATTATTTAGAATATTTAATGGCGGATATGGAAATAATGAATAGCAATAAAACACGTATAAATAGTTTGTCCACTTTTTCTACTGTAATTTAACTTTAGAAAGAAAAATGTACCATTTCATTTATGTATTGGCAAACCACTTCGTCTTAGTCTCTCCTCTCTCTCTCTCTGATTCAAATTTCAACCCACTCTTTCAAATCTATATAAATTCATACACTTATTTCATTATAATTATAACCGAAACAATTATTTTGTGATTCCCATTAAAATATTTTATAGTATTAAAAGTATATGTAGACTCACATAGCTAAGCTATAACCGCACTATCTTATATCGAAACGAGTTCCGTAGTTTTTTTGTAGTGCAATTATAGCCTAAATCAGTTATTGGGCAAAAATGTTTTCTATGCTGACTGCGGTAGCAATATATAACCATACTAAATCAATATCGATTTTTAATATCGAGTTTTCTCGTGATATGCGTAAATAGCTAATTCAACAAATATACAAAAAATTTAATACAATTATCTTAAGTTCAGTCTCACGCAACAATTTGTTTGTTAGAAAAAAACATATTTTTGCATCATATAATTATATGTATAGATAAATATGATGTTATATAAAAACAACCGAACCAACCAACTCAAAACACTGATAGAGAGTCAATACCAACCATTAAAACATTTCGATTGAGTAGATAAACCGTCTCATTGTGAAACGGTGTTACAACCTACAATAATATATCATCAAATTGTATATAATATACTCGCTTCAAATTCAATGTTCCCTAGAGAAAAGGTAATGAATAATAAACTTTTTCCTTTTACACAGGGCTTATTTTGAAGATAACGTTGGCTTAGTGTAGAGGTTCCTTAATGTTAAGGTTGTTGATGTGAGATTAACGTTGGGAAAGCTTCTCAATTTGTTATATATGAAATAATCGTAGGTATGTCTCGAATACCTTAGAAGTCTGAAAAGAGATAATGGAAATCTCATAACTAAATAAATAACAAAGACTTTGCTTATGCCTTTGTTATTCTTGATATTAAGAGTTCAATTAAAGGAAATACGAATATAAATTATAATAAATTTACTATTTGTGAGATATTAGAAGAAGATATAATGTAAGTATTTGATATTCGCGATAATGAGATGGTATTGTAGTGATGTTTTCTTTAACATATTTTTTTACCCTTAATAAATATCTCAATCAATAATTAAATCAAACATTAACAAAATCAATGACGATCTGAACCTCCCAATTTTTGTAATTTACTTGGTAAAATACAAATCTTAAACAAAACACAACCAAAAATGTATCTTCTGTTTTCTAAAAGAAAGCCAAATTTTTGTTAATGTAATCACTTTTTATCACTTATAAGGTTAAAAGAAAATGTAGAAGAGACGTATTGATTGGTTACGACGCTGGTTACATTTAGTCACGGTTTAGGTATTGTCATCACCACCACCTCTGTCTTGTTCGGAGCATGCAACATTATTTTACTTTGATTACTACATTAAAATTGGAGAAAATAATATCGGACTTTTAATATAACGTACTAAAACTTGTTTCTGAATTTGAATTGAATGAAAATATAAATAACATTTTACCAACTAGTTTGTTAATATTTATAACCAGCTCTAAAACAGATGTGTTTTATACTTGAAAATTGGAAGTCTTCTCTACGAGTATTTTGAAAAGTTCAACAATTATTAGTAGATTAATATCTAAGGCGAGAAACATCATTTATTTTAGCTACAAGCAGATCAAAAATATGATCAAAATATTTTTTTGTAATATTCTAATTACGAACCCTTTAACATTAATTAGAATATAAAATTTAAAGTGAAACAACAACTAATGCTTTTATGTATACTTACAACGTTAAGGACGGATTTTGTTTCATCGTATCCAATGTATCGCTGTAATTTTTCTGCCCACGTAAGAAAGTATTTAAACTTTTCCTTTAATCTTTGTACCTGAATGAAAAATGGCAGAGGTTCTACAAGGTTCTTTAGTTATTTTGTAGTTTTAGCTTAATATTTTAGCAGAAAAGCGAAATAGATATAAAAATTCTTTATATAACTCATTCAGCAAAAGTCCTTTTCAAGAATCTAGTGTATAGAGTTTGCTTAGTTGTTGTCAAAATCTTCATTTTATAAAATGCATGTTTATCATGCCTGCCTATATATATGAGGATATGTTAGTGTTTAAAATAACTGAGTTTCTGTATACAATTTAACTTGTGTTTTTAAATATTTTAATATCTTAAATATCATTTTATGATTTTTTTTTATTATCATGTAATAAAATATATGACATACGCATAATATTATAACATGATATTAAAAAAGATTTTATTAATCTCATCATTATATATTTATAAAAAAATATGACCTAATTAAATATAATTGTGTAGTAATGTAAATCATCAATTTCATAATATACTTTTATATTAGTTTTACTAAATCTTCATTTACGATCTTTTAAAAATATTTATTAATTTTTTTATTCTGGCTTCTTATACTCTAATTCAATTGAAATCAACAATATTAGTCGTACTTGAACTGGTACCTAAAATTCACTTCAAAATAAGAGACTAAAAGAACTTTGTAGAGAGTTTCTTTTTCTTTGATAACGTTTCAAAACCTTTTAAATGGGTATATTATGAAAGAGTCACAAAAGAATCTCATTAGTGACGGCTTTGATCTCTATCAATCGTTTCGTTGACATACCCTATATTTTACATGTAACAGAATTTTTCCTTAAGTACAATTAAGTATAAAACATATTACTTTTTAGTCTTTAAGTGCCCCTATATTCACCTCTTATTATCAATGCTGTAGCTATTAGTGAAAGTTTATTAGGTTTAAACAAATTATTTTTTTTCCTTAATATAAATTAAAATTATTATTAACCCACTCTGTTTTTAAAAGTTTTTGACTTTATCCGTGAATACATTTTATCTAACCATCAATAATTACCAAGGCAATACTATGGAGTAAAACTTATCCATGTCTATATACCTCGGCCATCTACCATGTGGGTACACTGTCATTAATGTAATACATAACGTCATTGTAATATTGAGTACGTCTCGGCTTATCGCGTATTGGTGCTAAATTGAATGTCTTCGGTAAAACATTGTGGAGAAAATATTATATGTATTTTTTATGTATATGATGGCGTCTTCGTGTGAGTTGCCTGTCAGGGTACCGATCGAGTCACTGTCAAGTGCCTCAATAATTATCCACTCATTCCACTGTTCAACTGACATATAGACTTTTTATAGTCACTGACAAATATCAGTCAGTGACTATAAAAAGGACTGCCTGACCTTTGGACACACAATCCCGAGTCTGGCCTCGCTCCGTGCATTACTCGTACTCTGTCTCTTGCTATCCTTGACTCTTTAGATAATTAATTTTTTTATTAATTATTATTTTTATACAAACCTATTTATAATTCACTGACTACTGACATTTTCTCATTAATTATATAAAAGTAATATGTACCCTCATTAAACATTCACTTCATCTGATGCCTTACCCTCAAGTCCGACAAATAAATTTATACTTAATAACACTTAACCAAAATAATTTTAAACAAAACATGTTAAATAGGTAACAAAGAACACTAAATATATAGGAAATATATTTGCAATTTCTTAATTATTGTATATAATATATTAAATCCGTTGAATAATTCACTCTACAACAGTTTTGCATATTCTATCCGACCGGCCTATGAGGGTAAATAATAAATATTCATAACTACTTTCTCGGTCTGTAGCGTCGAGTGTTACTTCTCATTATAAAATTAATGTCATTTCAGTAAGACTATTTTAATGTTTAATATTCTCCTAAAAATATTCATTTAAAGCATTTTAAACTGCACGTTTAAAAAAAAATCGTGAAGACGGTGTAAATAATTTTAGGTATATTATTATTTCAAGAAAAACTTACAGTAATCCAGATGATGATGATGATGATGATGATGTGTGAAATATTGTTGAACTTATTAAAGCAAAAAGACAAAAACTATATTTATTTAAAACAATACTTTTCCACGAACTATATTTTATAAAATATATATTAATTTCTAAATGTGTGATTTGATATTGTAAATATTAAAATAGTCAGTTTTATATGTTTTTATAATATAGAAATAGTTTAAAAAAGCAGTTTCCTACCACTAACCATATAATACAATATTTTAACTGTTATGCATTAGAAGCACATTTTTTTAAAATATATATCTTCAAATTAACAGCTCAATTTAAATATAACAAAAATCGATAGATTAGTAAAATGTTGAGTGAGGGAGGTCAGTTTGAAATATACTGCTTTCTACGCCTTGTTGGCAAAAGTGGAAGTTTTTACAAGGGTTATAAGTTTGAAGTGGGCCTTTGATGCCTGCTTACCTTAATTCCGGAAAGGGTTGGGCATAATGGGAAATTTTGTTTTACATTTTTTAGATTTTAATAATTATAATCTTTTTTTGTCGTGTCCCCATTCAATTAATTCTACTAATTGAGATTTATAAGTCTTTGTATTTCTTTGTCTTCTTCTTCTTCTCAGCCTATAGATGTTCACTGCGAGGCACAGGCTGGTCTTGTGCTGCAATCAGCGTCATCTTGTCTTTGTTCATTACATTAGCATTCTACGCAGGTCTTCCATAGACTTAACCATTATGACTATGTCATCGGCTAACCGAAAGTGAGTGATGTTCTCGCTGTTCATGTTGATACCGAGCCCGATCAACTTCATTAGTTTGAAGACATCTTCCAGTATAGCAGTGAATAGAATAGAAGTCAGGAAACCTGCATATAAGACGATTCGTAATGACTCTCGAGAACAACTTGTAAATATCAAATCAAATCAAAACACTTTATTCGGATAACATAGATTATTAGGTACACATTAGAAATTAAATAAAAGTAAAATTAACAAAACTAAAATATTTTCTATATCATCCGAATTGGATGACCACTCAGCATATGTTGAGAATAGAAAACTCTCAACGCTGGTATTCTGTGGCTGCCATTTGTTGAGCCTGGTCGCACTGTGCCTTCATTGAAAATGACAATAACAATATAACATTAACTTAAAAATAGTTATAAATTAAAAAACAAAACAGAAAAACAAAAAAACAGGAACTGTCACTTTAAAATAGGTATTTTATAAAGAATAATAATATTATAATATTATAAAGATACATATATACACACAAATTAAGTAAGAACATAGAAAAATATATCTATATACATTCACGTATACACATACAATATACATAGAATATGTATTTATCTTAAGATGAACCTAAATCACAAAATAGTAAAAAAATTATTAGATATGTTATAAAGAAATATAACCAGTAGATAAAAGGAACAACGTGATCGCATAAAGGATATAAACCACTTTAATACTAATTATAAAAAGTTTGTCAAAGCAAAAAATTAATTATTATTTAATTGTAAATTGATAAGATATGATTTATATTTTAATTTAAATGCGTTTATCATATTTAATAAACGAAGAGGAGGGGGCAGGTTGTTCCAGCACTTAGTTGCCGTATATTTGAAGCCACCACGAAAAGCTGCTGTATTAAAATGACGCATACTCAGCATGTTCGACGTAGCCCTTTTATAATGTGTAAGCCGGTCTTCACCAACCCATTTTAATTTGTGATAAAGATATGGAGGCATTTTATATTTACAGTAGTGTGGCAAAATGTAACTGTCGACGATAGTCCATCTTCAGCATGTGGGCATCATTTAAGAATGGTGTAACGTGAGAACGCGGAGGAATTTTGAAACAATATCTTGCGCAAGCATTTTGAACACTCTGAATGAGACGCTTGGTACATGCCAAAAGTCTAGGTCCTATCACAACATCGGCGTAATTTAGCTTTGACAAAATAAGAGACTCGCACAATATAATACGTACTTATGTACTTAAATATTTTCTTATGCGATACATTATCTTTAGGCGATAGAAGCAAGCGCGAATCGTCTGCTTCACATGATTTTTAAATCTTAGTTGTTCATCCATTAAAACTCCTAGGTTTCTACATTCAGATACGCGTTCTATCTCCATATTATGTAGTTTTATGGATGGTGCTAAGTAAGACATTTTTCTTATTTGAAAAGGGCTTCCTAGTATCATATATTTTGTTTTATTAGGGTTTAAAATAAGATTATTTGAAACAGACCAATCTACAATATTTTTTAAATCAGTATTAAGGTTATTAATTAAGATATTGAAATCTGACAGTTTACATGAGATATAAAGTTGTATATCATCTGCGTAAATATGATATTTGCAATGTTTTATATTGTTAATAATATCAGCACAGTAAAGAGTGAAAAGCACTGGACCAAGAGTTGAGCCTTGGGGCACAACTCTACAAACAGTGCTACAATCAGAAAGATATTTTGAACCGTTTTCGCACAGAATTTCTACTACTTGAGATCTATTAAACAAATCAGAAGTGTGATGGGTCCACGAATCCAAGAATCCAACCAGTAGATGATCCCGGTAATTGCGTTGTCCAACACCAAATTGAACCAATAGCAGCCCAACCTTGCGTTCAAGTCCTCCATGACAACTGTGAATTTTGAGGTACGTTTGTCTCTACTAATGTCCTCTTATATTGCCTTTACCTTATAATCGGAATGTATTGAATGATGAACAAAATAATAAGTATTATAATTAAAATATTATTATAAACTTTTATTGACATTAAGTCATTTGTTTAATATTTATGTACTTTAAAAATATGTAGTACAGCGAATGTTATGTATTATCTTGAAATATCTATTTGTTCTTGTGTATAATTAAAACTTATCTTTACAAAAATAAAAGATTAAATAAAAATAAAAAAGTTAATATATTTTTTATAAAACAGCTTTTTTTAAATCCTTGAATTTTCTTCTCTGCAAAATTATTTAGCAGCACTTTTCTCTACTGAGGAAAGATTATGTAGTCGTCAATTATTTCAGACAAACAATCTTACAAAACAGCAAGATTCAAATTTTGGATTGAGTTGATGAGTTTATTTTATAAAAATATGACCTGTCATTCGTATTGTTAAGTTGATGTCGTTATATTTTGTTCGTGCGTGTTCTAAAAAAATAAGATAATTATTAATACATTAACTAGTGCGGGGATATATGCATACTCATATATGCATTGATTAGAATTATTTACTATTAGATATGATATATTTAAGTCTAAATATTTTTTGTAAATTCATGTTTTTCCTAATAAATTTCGAATTTCCCATCCGTGAATATTGAAATATGAATAAATTATCTATTACGCCGGTTACTTGGGAATTCTTCGCGTTTGAACAAATTGGTATTTTTCATTTAAAATTGCTAAAACTCGACTAATTGACTGGATTGAATGACAAATTTGATTGTTTATTGATTTATTTGAGTTGTGTTTTGAATTTGAAATAAATAATAACACATAGTTCACTAATAAATTGTAATATTAAAAAGAAAATGTATATTTGACGCTCTCATAGTCATGATATAACATGTTTAAGGTAATCAATTACCTACACAAGCAATACCAATATTGATATGCACAAAAGGAAGCAGAAAAGAAGTGAAGTGGAAGGGAAGAACCCATTACTTCAGCGAGTACCACATAAATATTTTAGTGCACAAAAGAAAAATAGCTGGACTATTTTATGGATAAATTTTTATGCTTTCTTATAAATTATTATAAAAAATGAAGAAGCCTTTTTTGCAACTTGGTTTAAGATGTGTGTTGACGAGAACTCGATTAATAATTGTAAATTTCTATAGGTGTTAACTTTTTTGTTTGAGATGCTCAGTTACGTTTAAATAAAGTTTATTTTTGAAACAATTTATCTTTGGATCTTTATTTAAACTATATTTATACTCTTAAAATGTTTATGTAATCCTCGTTTCTGTTGGTAGCTATTTAGGATTTCATAAAGGACGTCGAAATTTCAAAGTTTTTGTTAATATTGGCGTTTATGGTTCATGTTATGGTAGCTGTAGTTTAATTACTGTTTTTCTTTTGTAAGATGAGGGCAAACGAGCTTGCGGATCACTGATGGTACGTGATAACGTGCTGTACGGTGTTGGAATTTGGCGGCAGACATCACATCGAGTGGTTTTTCAGAACTTTACCCGTTGTAAATGAGGTAGAAGACGCACATAGAAGCTACGTCTCTACGCAATGCTAGAGACTCCAGCCGTTCGCAGAGCACCGGGTCCCCGATAATTCAAACGGCTCTTCATCGTACGTAGTCAAGCATTAGAAGCTGATATTGAGGTGATCCAGATCATAAATGAGAACAGTACTTCATGTGTGGCCGGACCTGCGCCTTACAGAGCGCATTTCTTTGGCCAGGCCTGAAGTACTACCTCGCTCTATTGATCACTCCCAATTTAATTGAGGCAAACTTGGCCTACAAGGCCAGGCTCAAGATGACAATGAAACTGACAATCGCTCAAAATGTTGAGGCCCAGTTTAATGATATTTAGCAAGGCCTTAAGAGAAGTGCTCTCGAAGACCGGTGATACGACAAATGGAGAAATGGAGTCTTCTTAGAGCTAAATGCGCAAACTTGTATCTTTTGGGGATTAAACTGAATGTTGTGTATTCTAGCCATAGCCAAAAAGGTCTTTATAGAAGACACAAGTTTCTTTCGGCACTTTCACGTTTTCTACGTTTTCGTTGTTTTCGTGAGAGAGAGAGGAACAGAGTTGGGGATAGCACGCAGCCTTGAGGTACATCAGCATTCACGGGTTTGGGGTGCGAGCAAAAGTGAGAACGACCTGTATGCTCCACCCAGTGAGAAAGCTGGTGATCCACTTGCATAAATTTTCGGGAAGACCATAAGACGGAAACTTCGAAAGAAGCGTCTTGTACCATACACGATCGAAAGCTTTTGCCATATCCAGAATAACTGCCATACCCTCTCCCTTGCTTTCAGTAACCGTCGCCCAACGGTGCGTAAGATATAACAGAAAATTACCATCCGAGCGACCATCGCGAAATTCATATTGCCGGTCTTTGTTCAACCGTGTTGGATTTGTAATGTATATATGTAAGTAAATAGTTTAAGTTATGTTATTACAGAGCTATCTTATTCTTAAACAACTAAAACTATACTAAAATTATAAACTCAGAAGAGGATATGTAAACAAATAACACACCGCGCTTAGTAATTTTGAAAATTATACCGAGATAACAAACCTCTTACGAGTAATCAAACGCTTCGCTGGTCCCTATATTGAATATAAATTGAGTCGTTTTATGAATATTTATACTGTCGTTATTAATTTCTCTTCATTATATATGTGTTTATTTTAGTATTTAAAAAAATTGTGTTTTGAGACAATTATTAGTTTGTTTTTATTGCATAAACACGGAACATAATCAGTAGTAGGCGTGTTACAATAAGAAGAATTTTACTAGTTCTACTAATATAATAAATGTAAAAATTTTAAATTTCAATCAATACTCGTGCATCAATAACGCACGAATAACATTCGTTACTTAAAATATTTGTTTAGATTTTTGTATAAATATTTGGACTTTTTGGCGTTACTGAACTTGAAAAACAATACAGTACTACTCATCGCGGAAAGATATATGAAACTACTAATAATCCCATTTCCATACAGGAAAATTCGCTTACAAAAGCAGGTGTGCGTATTATTTAATTATACATTTTGTCCCTAAATTAGTTTTAGTAGTCTTAGTAGTCTTTTGATAAAGCATTTCTTAGTCAATTGAACTATTAACAAAATATTTAGAAGTGTACAAAGAAAAATTAAAACATAATTCATTAACGGACTTATTATTATTCATCCACATTGATGTGTTATATTTAAAATACAAATGTACAGAAACATAAAATGATTTTTTCTATAAGTACAAATTGTTATCGCTTTTATTCCAATAAAGACGCATACGAAAGTAATATTTTCGAGACATCAGTAACGTTTTTAGCCCCGAGGCTTCGTAGTCTTTTATTATTGGCATAAAATATATAAAAAAATATATACTTGTATAAAATATATGTATAGTATGAGAATTAAGCACTACATGTTATCCAACGATTTTGACCGCGTAAACTGCAGGTACTGATCTAACTCGGGAATTAAAAGCGTCATCCCCTATTGCTTTATGAGTAACAAATATCATCTATGTATATATAAGCGATTTACCCCTCACTGACTCATCATGGAAAACCGTAACATGTTAATACATGTTTTTAATTTTCACTGCTACCCTTTTTCCCTTTGGCTTAAACTTTACAAAAAAAGTAAATATAAATAAAATTGATATTATCTGTAAAAATGACGAGGCCTGTCCTAAGTAACAAACCTATAAAAATAGAACCTAAAATTTTTTCTTTAGATATTAATAACCTACCGATCTATTTAGAAAAAGAAGCACTAATGAAAAGAGGATTTTTGGTTTTTCTTCCCTGAGCGGTTTAAAAGAGTTTAAGGATAGTTCGGCAGCCTTATGTTTTTTTTACAATACGAAACATAGTATTTTATATGACTTTTCTATAACGGCAACATCAGCCCCAAAGGCAGGTATTATATAACATAATTTAGAAAACATCAAGAGTCATTTGAAGATAATCTCTTAAATCTCTCTTAATGCTTTATTTTCTTATGAAGCCAGCTAGCTGCCTACTTTATGTTCACATATCAGATGTCAAGTAAATTTCATATCAATATAATTTAACAATATTATCTTTCTTTGTGCTAAGGAGAGTAACCGCTGAGTCATGTAAAATCTTAAGTAATAAATGTGTTTTTACCAATAAATTGCCAGCTAAGCATTTCTAATTCTATAAAATCAAATGAAATGGAAATGTCAAATGACTTGAGAATTATTAGTCAGGCTGTTTTACGAAAGAAAGGTATTATTAGAGTTTATTTTTTGTTAAAATATGTAAGTATTTGACATGTACATATTTATATTAGCTTTTAGTAGCTTGTCGCTTGCTTTAAGCGTATTTACGAGAGAATACCTAACCGTACTTTAAAAATAATAAGAATTGTAAATTGTTATTATACTATTTAGTTATTTCAGTATATGTTAGTATTAGTATACTAGTTTAGTTAGTTTTAGTTATTTCAATTATTCTTTTAACAATAAATTATCAAAATCCTTCAAGGATCTATCCGAGGAAAATTAGAAGCCCATATTACAACCGTCTTTATCACAAATACTTTAAAATTGTAAATTGACATTGTGATGACGATAAGTATGTTAGATATAGAAATAATTTTATAATTGATGTTGTTTGAATATAACCATACTCGAGCTCGAGCTATTCATAAAAAAAATCTACCTAAAACATACCTTCGTCTAATTTGTTGGAGATGACATGCATGCTTACGGATTAAGCACAACTCCGTGAACTTTCTCAATTCTTATAAATTGGGTAGCTCAGACATTACGTCAAAGAAATGTCATTTAATGCCAAGTCCTAATTAAACATATCTTAAAATCGATATCACCCATGACATATTAACCACTTTTTTGGGATAAAGATGATTTGGTTCAAGTCTCATCTAATTGTTCAATCAACAAAAATAAAAGTAAATAAAAAAGCATGACTTATATGTAACTCAGAGTTAACATTCTAAATATAATATTATGTTTAAGAGTTTGTTACTAAAACTAATGATTATGGATATAAACAATCGGGTGGAAATTATTCGTCAACAATAAAAATCTCTAAGCTGTCGCTCTAAAAATACGTTTAAATGATTTTACAGGTCTAGTTAATATAATTCGATTACAAAATGCTGTTGATTAATGTGTTCATTTGGATATCAATGATATTTATTCTTACTATTTTTATCATTACTTTAATAATTGATTAATACTTCTCATAACTAAATGATAATTATTAATGTCGCATTGGTGTCTATCTTTTTCTTTTTCCCCATTGTCTCACCAGGCGTAATCGCAGTAAAGATAAAGAAATACTGCTAAGTTATCTTTACCAATGAATTATTAAATAATTATTTATTATGAAACATTTAATCTCAGAGCTTTGTTAAGCGCTTAAGAAGTTTTTCTATAGGTTTATTAAGAAATTATTTGAAATAGACTCATTATTCTTGTCGAGTTTCTTGGAATTAACTAATAATAATGATATCCATTTATTATTTATAAAAGATAAAGATAAGATAAAATTCATATAGCTAATTTATATGAATTCCATTAATTAACAAAGCCAATTTATCTAATAGCCGTTATTCAGATAACGGTGAATAGACTAGATAGTGATCTAGATGCATAGATCGGATTCCATCATAGTAACTATGTACATTTTGTAATAACAACTATTAGGTTTTTAATTTATTAATTTTGTTATATTTATTAAAATATTTCATTTTTTTCTTAATACAGAAATAATAATGTTACTGCTATATTTTTTTTTATTTTAAGTTCATCTTCAAAAGGTTTTTGAGTCATAATAACACAATTCTTCAATTCTATTTACAATACGGCTTAAAATAACTTGATATAATGAATGAAACCCATACAGACACTCCCAATCCATCTCGTCAACTTGAAGCCTTATTTATTGCTACATCGTAAATTACATTGATGGTAACTTATCGCTTGTTCACATTCGCAGGTGGTAGTTGTAGCGATACAGTGGACAATAAAGTAAATAAATAAATGTAATAATTTAAAATTTATTCATATAAAGACCTATATTTGAATAATAAAATATATACAGGATTTATTAGTCTCAATTAGTCTGTGTTTATAATTTTAATACATTATTTAATTCTTTAATAAAATTGTAATAATATTAATTCAGTAATATTTTGTTAAGTTAAAGTGAAACATTAAAATTTTATTAATATTTTTTTGTCTTAAAAAATAATAATAATTGTTTATTAATTGATTAATTATTGTGTAGATATATATTGAAAGATAATATTTATAATAATTCTTAATTTACTGGGTATTTAGATAAATTTTATATAATATTAGAAGATACAACGAGTTCCGGAGTGGACGTAAGTGGCTGCGACACAGTTTATACTTTTATATTTAAATTCCTACAGACTCACATTTCTAAGGAAGCTCTCGGTTGCGTATCTATTCGTAGTTTAGAGTAACGGCCCGCTGTCGATTGACGGGTTTTGTTCGGACGTATGGGATCGCGATCTTGCTTATCCGCTTTGGATTTATTTGTACGTTTTGTGGGCGAATAAAAACTAGAAGACTTCGTAACTCGCTTCATCCTTGTTAACAAATGGTGTCTTGTTAACATAATGTCACGAGAAATACTGTTTTAAATAACTTGTGTCAAGATTTATTGTAAGATTGAAATAAATTATTACTTCTTTTGGAACGCTCCATTTTTTACGCAAAATATATTACTTTGGTAATTTCTGTTGTTTTGTTTTCATATAATTTTCATAACAATTGTATAAGATAATCCAATATTTTTCATTCGGATTTATAAATACAATATTTATTATAATCTGTAAGTTATGTGTGAATAATTTGTTACTAGTATCGGTTTATCTAACACGATAAACTGGTAACATAATAATCCATTTATTGCGACTACTATCACATTTTTACTTTTTTACGCCCTCGTCATATAAGGTATATTTTTGTTGCAGGTCAGTGAACCGCTACGTTTGAGCTTCCATTTATATTTTTTATTTCCAGATTCAATTTGTAGGTGTGCTCTAACGGTTCTCTAGTGTTCCTTTTCATTTGAAAATGTTTTGATTAGTGTATGTAATCGGTTTGGGACAAATAAAGAAAAAAATCAGTTATCAACTAAATTACATTTATTTCATAAAGTTTCTTTGTACAATTTATTCAAAAACATTTTATAAAATAATCAAACTATTATAAAATTATCAAATAATATGTTGGAACAGTTTATTGTCATACAAACCAAAACTTTAAAATAACTCTAAAATAAAGAGCTAGTTAAAATATTAATGGAAATAATTAACTTAGTAACCACTTTATTACCTTAACACATGGAGTATGAACTTAAGTGATAATTTGAAAGGATTGCACTATGGCTTTCTTTTTCTTCGTTATAAATATTAGAATATAATACTGAGCAAAAAGATCTTGGTTTGTAGGTATTTTATATTATCTACAATAAGAATTTTATTCTTATTGTAGATAAGAATATTATTATTATAAAGATTTACTTCATACAGAGTAAATTATCTTATATATACATATAAGATAATTTACTCTGTATGAAGTAAATCTTAATCTTAATCTTTGGTATGGTGAAAGTAGCGACAGAAATATGTGGTAAAAGGAAAAGAGATTTTAGTAAAAAACGCGATGAATGGTGGGATGATCAAGTGAAAGACGCTGTAGATTTAAAGAAGAAAGCATGGCTGGATTATAAAGCCTCGGGTAAGGATAAAAGTATGAGAGAGATAAGAAAAGGAGCGTACAAGCTGCAAAAGCACAAAACGAAAGCACTTATAAAGATGAAGCGTGAAAATTCTGAGAGAGAAAAGGATGAAAGGTTAACGAACAACTTCCGGGAAAACACGAAGCTTTTCTGGCCAGAAGTTAGTGATTCCCGGGGTTGTTCGGTAACCTGTAGAATCAAAGGGGTGATTTCGAAAAGTGGTGAAATTTTAACCGCGCAAGCACACGTTTTGCAGCGGTGGGTGGTAATCTGGAAATCAATTTATGCTCAAAATAAAAATGATAATTATAAAAGTATGAAAACATAGAATACGTAACCAGTTTGAGGAAGCTGTCTCTTGTTACCTTTGTTACCTTGTTACCAATATTTTCAACTATCCCTGCGAGTCATTATTTTCAAAAATGAATAAAATGAAAAACTACGTTAAAAATAATTTGACATATGAATACAGTTATAACATGCAGTCTGCTAAAGGTAACATCTTACAACCATAATATAAGCATGTCATCTGCAGAAGCAGAAGTCGCCCAAATTTTGCAATTATTAAACTTCTTTTGTAATTTAAACATTTCAAATATATTTTTTTGCATTAAATAAAAAATTTAGGGTTGGTATTATTTATTATTATCAAAAAGTTATTTGTTGGTATGTTTTTGACCTCACTAAACATTTCTTTAGAAAAAAAATGTACATGTTGTTTCATATCGCTTTACGTACACTTCTATCTTACCGAATAATAATAATATTATTATATTCTTTGTCCGATGCTAATTAACATCTACTAAATAATAGTAACAAAATAAAATGAAAAAAATTAATACTACAAATAGTTGACTTTAAAAAGATTATGCGAATTTACGAGTAAGTTACAGAAATAAATGCATTATAAACAATGAAGTAAACAATAAATCTTTTTTTTTTAACTCTAAAATCTAAAATCACTCTTAATAACTTCGACTGAATTATACTCTTCAATTTTAAACAATCACTGAGCTGACACTATTTACCACCTATTTTTTTTTAATACGGTCAAAAGGTGATGATCTAACATCAGTGCCTATTAAATCATTCAAAATGCTGCCCCTATTTATAGATAAAAAAAATAAGTGTATAGTATCTATATACAAAAGATATTTATTAAAATATTCATTGAATACTCTTGATATGCATTGTGATTGAGTTATAAATCATTGTTTGTTCAAGACTAAACAACAACATAAAATAATAAAAAATAAAATCTACCATTTCAATAATATATTTATCAAAAATACATAAATTGGAAGTAATATCAATTTGGATTAGCCAAAATGAAGAAAAGTTTCAGCGATCAATCTATATTTACATAATTGCATTACTCGGGTTTCATAAAAAAATATTAAGGGACACCTGCCGAATAACTTTGGCCCTAAAATAATTTATTTAAAACCTATTTCATAAATCTGCGTAAACTTATTTACAAAGTAATTCTATTAGAGCAGCTTTCTTGCGTCTTTTTGGCATATATGAATCCAATTACAAAAAAATAATGGGGTGATTAAACTACGCCTTCACTACGTTTAATGTTCTAAAAAATCTAAAGTAAATTATCTGAAACCGGAACTAAATCACACTTCTGTAGGTAGTGAGTAATTCTATTAAAATATTATAATCACAAATTATTTTACCATCTAAGATCTCTTGAAAGTGAACCCTTAAAATAAACACTAACATTTAGCGGTTTCAATATAAATATGGAAGGTGTTTCGGCAATCGTCCGTTCTGTTACGAATCTCACGAGCTCACTCACTCTTATCACTTTTTATCTCAAATAACTAAAAATAAAAAGAACAATTCACTAGAAGATAGTTTAAAAGTTTCGGCCCTTATTAGGTATAACTTTATAACGTCTTCATTGGCCTCGTGTAATATTTTTTATATCTTAATAAAATACTTTAAATAATAATTGCGAATCACATCGTATATACTTACATTTAATTGGACGTGAAATTGCCAGTAGATTAGACGCCGCTTCTAAGACATTCTTTTTAATACCATTTCAAAAGGCCTTAAATACTTAAAAAAAGTTTTCAAATACCTCCCTTTTACTCGAAGTAAATATGATACGCCATTTTTCTGACACAAGACCACAAATTAAAGCTTCTTACATCCGTACTATCCCTACTAGTAAAAACAGCTGAACCAGTTTTAATGGATTTTAGTATAGAAATAGTTTAGACCATGGAGACGGACAACATTTTGTTGTAAAACTAAAACTCGAGAGTGTTAAAATAGATGCAAGTTATTACAGGGAAATGATTTTATTTTAAATGATAGATAAAAAAGTGTTTTCTTTTATATTTAGTTCTTTGATATAATCATCAGAACTACATGTATGGAGTACTTGATAACGTTTGAAAATAGAATACCTGTTGATATAATATATCTATACTCTCTTTGCTTATAACTTATTAGATACTTAGATATATTAATCACTGGCTCTAGCTGTTGATTTACATTAGTATTAATATAAAAATAAGCCATTGTCTCTTTAGTGTACTGCATATAATAAAATAGTTTGTTCTGCTTGCGTGCATGTACTCGTATAAAAAAATTGTCTCGACGTTATAAAAATTATTACCAAGTTCAATAATATTTTTTATTTATATTCTTGACACGAAGTTATTCTTTGTTGCTATTTTAATATATTAAAAACTTCTACCAAATCAAAAATATTTATTACAAAGGGTACTTCTATCGTTATTTAACTATACAGATTAAGACAATCCAACGTAAAAAAATAAAGAGTTAAGAATAAAATTTTAACTTTATAATACTAAATTCTGTGCCCTAAGGTTTATTTGCCTAGTATGTATTTGGCTCCACTTGGCCAAATTTCTGTGAAGGGTAGATCTAAATTAATAATTATCCGAATAACTGAACTTCGAATGAAAATTAAGTAGTTTGTAAACTAACATTTTCAGTTATAAAAAAGGAACAAAATAAATATTGAAATTCAAGGGTTATTTAATTAAAATAAATATTTTGTTTGTGTCCTTAGTCAAAAGTATTTGTATGCAAAGATAAACTTTTTCTAAAATATTAAATTTTTGTATATTTTAAGAATATAAAGTGTCTTCTACACCTTCTTCCTTAATTGTTTTTAATATCTGAATAACCGTAAAAAATAATAAGAAATAAAAATATTTCAAGTTTGAATCTGTAACGCAATTTGTTTATGCTTCAGTCTCTGCTTTAATTGGACGGCAGTCTTGAATTTACCGAACTGACTCAATTAACAGAGAAAACGTGATGACGGAATTAATTTTAACAATTTTAAAAGTTGTTAATTTTCAGTTTGCTGGCGTTAATATAATTTGTTTGGAACAAATAGTAGTATGTTGGATTGGATGTAAATATAAACACTACAAAAAACTAATGTGGTAAAGCATTTTTTTTGTAAAGTTTTTGTTTTTTGTTTAATATCCATATAATAATTTCATGACAAGTACAAAACTAGACGAAAATTTGATTATTTCGTTGGTAATTATGACAATGTGGGTAAATTGGAATATTATTTAAAATCTTATTGTAACAATAAAAATAGATACTAATTGACAATAAAATTCTACTTCTTTCACTTAAATTAAAAGCTTTATTACCCACATACATATTCTAACAAAAAACTAGCTTTCTTGTTTTATTCACGACCACAACCCGCCTGACATTGGCTAGTGGTCACATTGAATGTTGAGACGTATTATTGAACGAAAAGATAGTGCTATCGATAGTTGCTATATGGATAAAACAGTAGTAAAAAAAATCTAAATAAGGGTAGCATTTAAAAAAATATATAATTGGGTAATTTGATATATGATTTATAAAGATTATGAGAATCAAGACATGACAATGATAGATATAGATAGATATATATAGTTGAGAAGTGCTGACGTGTGACGTAGTCAGAAGTCAGTAAAACAAAAAATCTCACTATGCCAAGCCGACCCACATTGAGATAAGGGAACGTGATATTAGTTGATAAAAATGCAAAAATACGAATAATAAACGACATTTTGCCGCGCACCCAAACCTATAAATGTTGACAGTTTATGATGTCAAAATACGTTGCTTACGACGTTGCTTAAACCATCATAAAAAACGTATAAAAAATGGAACTTTGTCATGCCGCATGGTGGTTATTTATCCTTTTTTAAGACCTTTACATTATCTTTTTAATGGATCGTTTAAATATTTGAATAAATTTTAGTATGTGTCAAATCTAGGTAGTTTAAAGATCTTGTAGTTTGGAATGAATTGGAAAATGACTGCTCTTCGATTTAAAAACTTTGTTGGTTTTCAGTTTCTACAATAATGAATGAGATTGCTTATTTAGGAACTTTTCGAAACATTTAAATTATTTTTTTCATCTATCTTTAGACGCTTTTTGAGAAGAAATTTAAATAATCTGTGACTCGATAACATTTTCTCTTATTATGAAGTAACGTCTAGGAAAGAACAATTGTAACTTCGTAAATATAATTACTATTAATAAGTAGCTTAATTTAAATATACCAATTTAATAATATCCATGGGAATCTCTTTAAAAATACTTAAAATAACATTACTAGGTATACCTTATAATGTATAGAGTCGGTCACATGAAATATATCCTAATATATACTAATAACATCTTATATCAAATTGTTTTCATCTGTTAAATCTATCGGCTAACATGCCATATGCGGATACCAAACGAGTTTATAATATTTACCTCTTTTAAAACCTGACTAAAAATAAAAAAGAATATACGAGTATATCTCAAGATCACATAAAAAATTTAGATTAATTAAAATTTTAAAATAAGACTAATCTGACATACTCGTAACTTCCATATTATATATAATAATATGAAAATATAATAGTACATATAAAGATAATCACTTACAAAAAAACACATACATAGCATGTTTCCACATCGAAATAGTTACACTCCATACAAATTAAACTGCAAGAATATCAGTATAAAATTAGTTTCAACCAGCTCAATGTGGTTTAAACCGATTTATAACACTTTTAAAATACGAGCGGAGATCACAGAGCTAATCAAGAAACTTGTGAGCCTATTTAACATCTATGTCTCTTAAAATGTATATTAACAAGCAAATTGTACCTTCCTGATGACTGAGGACTTCTACGTCGCACTTGAGAGAATCTTACGCAAGATGACTCGTTAGAATTTCTCTCTAATACTCTTAAAGCTTCGCACAGTCACTGACATTCAACTTTAATGAAATAAAACCTATATCAGATATATTACTAAAAAAATGTTCTGTTGAGTGATGAGCTTAGAGAAATGTTAATCTAGTTTATGTCTCTCCTATCCTCTTTTAATTAAATAATTAATTCAAACCCCCTAACAAGTATCTTTGTAACACTTTTAAAAATTTGCAAAATAAATAACGAAAAACCCAAATTGATTTTGAGAAATAATGAAAGCATGAGCGTCATGATCCCAACATTTAAAGTACATCTTAAAGGTAAATAGTCGTTTCCACGATGCATTTATATTTTAACGATATGTTTAATATAATGACTACATTTGTTCATTTAAAGCTCTTCGGTTAACAAAGCTTCTATTTCTCCGAATATCAGGGTCCATATCCATTATTTTCGTAATAAATGTTAGTAGTCTTAATAACTATTATTGCCCACATATAGATGTATTACATCAACCAAAATATAAAAATGAAAAAAAACTACCCAAAGCATTTTTATCTAATTTAAATGTAATTTTCATATGGAGTTTAAGGCTATTCATAATAAATTTAATTGTATTGTGACACGTGTTCAACAGCGGTCGGGACATATTTATCGTCTGCACTTCACTGAACTCACCGGACACCATAACTATCAATCTCATCTACAATGTAAACTGTTGTCCCTGACTGATAATGTCATCAGCTACTCTTTAAGTACAAAAGCTTGTAAGATGAAAAATTAGTCCAATATGACAAGAAAAGAGCTTTTAATTTAGTTTCAGTGAAATGTAAATAAAGAAGAGACGTTTCACGGTTACATGAAAAAGTTATTGGAGTATTTTTGTTTCAAATATTTTCTTTATGCTCTTTCTAGTATAGGGATTAACAGAGTATATTTAACGTATTAGTAATATAGTAGCAAAAATATCCAATATCAGTATAATTTGTTATTTTTCGAAGAAAGATTTCTAAGTTCTATTTGTACGTTATATGTACGTTTGTTTGTTGATTATTTTTGTGTTATTAACTATTACATATTACGTAAATAATAACTAAATGTCATTCTTAATAATCTAATATGTTACTAGTATTAAAAATAATAATTTAGACTTTAACATTTGACAGACCCAGCTTAGAGAAGTGAGAAAATGTATGTAGCGGGCGAATTCCTGAACACTGACTTATCACGAAGTCTAGTTAACTAACTGACTTCGGATGGACGCACGGTCGAACTTTCGTTGCGGGGCGTAATTTAAGATTGGACTTTCGTCAATTAACTCCTTTATTGTATTCAATTCAATTGTATAGATATAAATTAATTTTATTTAACATACTAAATTGACTCGTTTTTATTATAAACCTGTTGTTTTCTGCAAATTTAGAAAAACAACATTATTTGTTAATTTACTTTTTATGTAATAGTCAATAATATTTTTATTATTGACTCTTTTAATGTTTTTTTTAATATAAGATCGCAACGAGTTAGTGACTTCGCAGCTTAGCTTATTAACATGAATATTCCAATTTAAGTTATATCTAAATAGAGGCAGAGAGAGAAGGGAATAGTAATATTATTAAACTAAACAGGAGGGAGATTCATATCCAGCAATTTGCGACATCAGTCATGGATGTACTGCAAGTCTTTGTTAATTGCGGCTATAGCGACATAAATATTTTAGGATGTACCATGTCTGTAAATTTGAACGTCGTTGACATAAAGACGATAAGAACTTGTTAAGACATTGGTTATGGAGGTAATAAATAAATAAAATATAAGACAAGAGAGTATACCTCCTTATGGAACACCAGTATCGATATCGCACCAACTAGATGTCGATGAATTGTCTATGCGTACAGCTTGTTGAGGTCCATGAAGATGTGTGGAGAACTATTTTGAATCCTTGGAAAAATATTTAGATTTGAAAGAAGTACAGGCAGAATATCATGATCAATTAGAATCAATAAGGACTTACGCCATTTTCCATTGCCTGACCATTCTCTATACGTTGAGCAAAGAAGTAGTAATGATATGACCAGGACGAAACACAGACTGATGATTAAAGATAGGATTATTATTTTAAATGAAGGAAGAATATTGTCTTTTCTAGGATTTTTGATAGGTATGTTAAAATAGAGGAAAAAAGAAGAAAGTAGAAGAAAAAAGGTAGAGGTAGTAGAAATTAAATTTGTTTTAAGCCAACTTTCGGATATGAGAAAACCGTGAAAAACATACATAATGTAAAATAATATAATATAAAAATGTAAAAAATCTCAAAAGTATTGGGGAATGCTTTACCTATGCAGGTGACAGCAGATAAGATTATTAGTAAACGGTCCAAGTTCATGAAATAGTTCATCGCGAAGAGAGAATCCATCGGAAGCGGAAGTATCTAATGAGCACTTTTTGCTCATTACTCTTTAGTCAGACTACTCTTTAGTGAGAACTACATAAAGAAAAAATTAATGACTTGCCTTAGATTATATCTAAGGCAAGTCATTAATTTTTTCTTATAACATTCATTAATTTTTAACAGTCATTAATTTTTTCATGTAACATATAAAAATGGCTTAAGGAGTATAAATAACAATAATAAAAATACTAAAATAATAGTTATTATTATGACAATTATTTTAATACTTATAGTATTAATGATAATCTAGGTAATAAAAATAATAATAATGTTAATAATTATAATTATTAATAATAATACAAGAAATTAAAATATATATGAAATATAGCGTATACACTAAAAATAATTACTAAATTAATAACTTCTGCAAGTAGTTTATTTTCAAAGTCTTAAATACAAAAAAATATATAAAAAAACACTTGTTTAAGTACAAATAAAATTCACATATCAAAGAAAATGTATGAATAAAAATAAAGAATAACGATTCAATTATATAAAGTGAGTCTACAAAACATGAAAACAGTCAGAAAACATGAAAAAATTGTTTATTCAAAAAAAATTTATATATAAACAATATCATAATAATAATAATATTTAAAAGTAGTATTACAATCAGCGAAGTGTAAATAATATTTAAGCAGTATAAAAAGGCTTTAAACATAACTAGTGCAACATTTGATAGCCCGTTGGAAAACTATTAGTCATTAAATATCAGATATACATGCAGTATAATAAAATACACACATACGGGTAATAAAATTTTGCCAGAATATTCTCTCTGACATGTTAAGAATAATACTTGTATAACACTAGTTAATTGATATTACGCGTTATATGGTTTTTAATATATATATATATACTATAACTACATTATATAGTCCCGCATAGTATGTATACACGATAAATCGTGTGTAATTTGAGTGATATATGATGATGATATATGTATTATGTGACAAAACAATAAAATCACATCACGAGTATAGTATGACAAAATACAACGATTTTGTTCAATTTTATTTCTACAGTTATTTTTCTTAGAAAATGGATGAAACTGGACATTTTGATGAAACAAACGATCTTAAAGTATTTCAAATATTATCTTTGTTATATCACAATATTTCATATATACGGAAATTCTAAATATTACTCTTATGAAGAAACGGTCATTCTAAAAGTGACTTTTTAAGAATAACATTAACTGCGACTTGTTTTAAATAATTTCATTTTTCATGTAGCGCTTTATTATATTTACTATTAATGAAATTCAGTTTTTCTTGCATCCATTTATGTTGGTAAACATTTACATAAAACTGTTTTTTATTGAAACCGCATAAAATAACGGAACGAAATTTCTACGTAACTAAAATAACATAAGAGTAAGTGCTGGAGCACTTTGCATCAGAATTGTTTGTTTCATAATAAGAAGATTTTGTGGGAACTAATTTTTACTCTTCAACAGTCATTCTTTTCTCAAAATGTAGAAGGTTTGTCAAGTAAATTTAGTTAGGAAATAAAAAAATTAACGAACTGAGTCTAAAATAATATAAAATCTAACAGTTATAAAAATCATTAATTTCCAATGTTCCATTGCTCACCAAGCTTCTAAATTTTATGTGCTTTCAATGCAAGCAAGTGAAGTAATAATTATTTTTATATAATATGTGTAATCATGTTATACAGGAATTTTATTACAGATATATTTGATATATTTGTGATCACAAATTACGTTCTCTCTGAAGGCAATTTTATTAATTATTTGTTGACACCTAATTAAACAGAACTAATTTATTTCTGATAATTCAAAATCTTTTAGGAATTTAATGTCATCCATGCCATTTTGAGGTTACTCTCACTGACTGAATGTTGACTTCTGTAGTGGTTTTTATAACGTTAATCATGACTGGTTGTTCGTCGTCTTAAAATCAATTAATGCAAGTTCGGATGCTGGATTATTTAGTTCATATCTATCGATAACAATTTAAGACTAATCAAAAAATTTTCATAATATTCATTATATATAATATTATAAATTTTAAAAAAGATCTTATAAAAGTTTTCCCCTATAACAGAAACACTTGAGTTAACGACGACGATAGAAAGATTTCCTTTTGTGAATACCATTTACTTAGCACGTGAAGTTATCCACTCATCATATGTGTTAAAATTCACGAACATAAATCTCACATTACAATATTTTTCTTGTTAAAATATTCACATCTACAAATATTATATAAAAAGCCGTGTTTAAGTACTGAATGGATTGGTCTTAATC
Source organism: Melinaea menophilus ssp. n. AW-2005 (assembly GCA_918358695.1). Lineage (NCBI taxonomy): Eukaryota > Metazoa > Arthropoda > Insecta > Lepidoptera > Nymphalidae > Melinaea > Melinaea menophilus. The sequence goes on along the minus strand of OU911046.1, from coordinate 2,868,381 downwards.
CAGTGTTAGAACAAGAAGCACAAGATGTAAATTGCACTCTTAACTTTGACTAAAACACCATTCTATGATTTAGATTAATACCACAAGATACAAAAAATATTATTATAGCTTATTTATCTCACCTTTTTATACAAAAGAGGCACAAGCCTACTTTGTAACCTACTGTATACACTGCGTTATCGATTCTCAACACTTGAATGAACACTTGAGATAAAGCCATAATCTCCCACATCACGTGACTTACTGCGTAATAGGTGCTATGATTGTAAACGCAATTAATTTAAGTTAAAAATAAGGATTAAGAGATAATATATTAATTGATTTTATGTAGTGACCTATTTGTATGCACAATATAATCAAAACCATTTCTTTCTAAAAATTAATGACTATAAATCAAAATGATAAAAGTATGTCTAAATCACGTTTTATAATAAAAAAAGGACAAACTTGATTTGCACAAATATAACATAGTATTATTCTTAAACTTCAACTTGTACTACGATGAAATGTTCGTACTTGACAAATTTCTTAGTTCCAGATCAACGGGAAGTAGTAGTCTATCAATTTTGATTCCCTTGAGAGTGTCTAAATATCCGTTTTTATGACTTAAAGTATTTATTATAATTTAGATTTTTTTAGTTTTTCATAGCTTTAAGGGGATATAGACCTTAGTATATAATATTTATTTCCATTCGATATCTCCATATGTTCCGACATTAAAATTCTTGAAAAATAAACAAACGGACTGACAGGCGTGCAAAAGTGATCCCTTAAGGGTTCCTTTTTTCATTTAAGGTAAGGAATGTTAAAGTATTTCTTTGGTGTAGAGAAACAGGTGTAGACAAGAGGTGTAGAGAAACAGTGGTGTTCACATTTCCACTTAAGAGAGAATTCTCCACATCTCGTTATACTACTCGTTATACAGCGTATTCCCTAAGGGCATCTGTTGTTGGTCTTAATGAGCTTTCTACTTGTGTTGACAACCTTGCAATTAACACAGTCAAAGTATTCCCGTTTAGACTTTATAGTATATCTATTTGATACCTTAAAATGAATAAACAATGCGAATAATTGATTTTGAAATGAATTATTTTATAGGAAGCTTAAAATTGATCTTAATGTTTGAAAAATGTAGTAAAAATTTAAAGCAAATTAAAAAATGTGACCATTAAAATTGATGCAACAAAATAAGTTATCACTCTCATGTTTAGGCGTCATTGATCCGACCAAATGTAAATTTGAATGACTGTAACGTGCTTAATTTTAATTTCAAAATGCAAAGGAAATGTAGCGCTTTGGCAACAAAAAGGTTACTACATACAAAAAGTAAAAATATGCAATAAAAATAATATGTATTGCATGTTAAATATTACAGAAATATACTTTCGTTTTAGCGAATAGTAAAGCTACAGATATTATATGCAACATCCCTTTTAACATTCCATTTAAATTTTAGATAATGTATGTATCTAGTACAGAAAATTATTTCTACACATTGTGTTACAGACATTTTTATATTAATTTTCAAAACACTTACACGCTTAAATTAAACAATAATGCAGCCAAATAAAACAACGTTTTAATATATTTATAGAACGTATATATGGAACTCACGCCAGCTATTAAGCTATCTTTGGTACATCTATTTTTCAGATAGTACTTTACATCTACACCACTAAACACTTAGAAAGCGAGTTACATCGTCTCAAGTATGAATAAGTCAACAATCACCTGCCCGTACGTCCTATACGTACGCCTTTGGGTCTCAGAAGTCACGTCAAGCCTCTCAAAGTTAGGAGAAAACCGGCGCTACTACCACCATACCGTTATATATACCTACATTATGGAAGTTATTACGCACAGAATTGATAACATCATATTATTATTTATTGAAATAACTATTTTGAATCAGCTTTCTTTACAATCATATAGTACTAATTCGAAGGATAATATTCCGTCTTATCTATGAAATTAATAATGAAATGTTTAAAAATAACGGTTCAGTCACTTTTTACCACAGCGATGGCTAGCACTTGCACATTTGCCTTATTTTACACCGCTATTATTCAAGGAAAGATTAATTAAGGCATTTAAGACAGATTGAAAAAATAAACCTATTAAAATAATAATAACATATGAATGTCGAAAAAGTGAAGCGATTATTGTCAAGTTGTAATCGTTGAATTAAGATTTAAGATATACATTAGTACATTTAATACTAAATTTAAATGTAAATAATATACATGACAGCTCTTAAATAATAGTTGAATTTAAAGTCAAGAAACTAACAAAAGACAAGATTTAAACATATATTTATTTTTATTGCTAATAAACATATAAATATATTTCTATAGTCTATAATTCAAGTTAATCTTTATCTTCACTTTCCGTTTCTCTTTATAAAATAATTTAATAAATTGTTAACATCATAATATCTGCAAGTTTTTGCCAGAATTAACTTCATTATTAATAAACTTTCCAGTATAAAGACTTTAATTGTTATTCACTTTACAGCGTGAAAAATAAGAGAGTTATTAAAAATAAGTCGTTTAGGAAGGCTCTGAGAAGTTTACGAAGATTGGGTGAAAAGTTAACCGACAGGATTTCTAATGGGAGTCTCAGATTATTCTTTACTTTAACATTAGATACAAAAAATACAACAACTTGTTCGTCACTTTATTTTACTCTTAAATTAAATGACAATATTTGTTTTCATTTATTAAAAATTACCAAACAAATGCGTACCATACATTTATTATTATTTTTATTCTATTGAGGGAAGAATCATAAACTTCTTTACATTTTTAATTAATATGATGCCACAATTATTGACTTAATGCTAAATTATTTTGTAGAAGTCTATTTAATACCATAATATATTAAAAACGGTATAAACGTAAATATTAAATGCATTATTTCCCAGCGTCTTTGTATCTCTTTACCGTCCAATATTATATACGGGTGCAAGGAATTATACAATTTACCAACTATTATATACTTTGAGGAATGTTATACATTAACTCGTTAAAAAAATAGATATAAAAACACAAACTAATTGACTCACTTTTACATTGCATCTATTTGACCTATCAGTGATGTCTGAATCTGTGATGATCAACTTTACCAAAATAAAGTACTTAATCAATATTGCAAGTGTTTATATAATATATATATTTCATTAGTACCTTTATTTTAAAAAGTTCTATATCAACAATATACAATAAAACATTTAACAATCAAATCGTAAAATATTTATTGCTCGTAATATCCTTTTATTGATAAAACGTCTAGCCACTTGAAATTTACTATTTATTTAATATACTTTTATAATTCTGTATAATATTTATTTCATATGGCTTTGCTTGATATATTTATTGATATATTATACAGAAGACAATTCTAAAAACAATTTTACATATTAAATAGGTACATTAGTTCTTACTATCTACCTACATTAGTTCTATCTATAAAAAGTTTGGTCAGATATCTACAACTATTGTATTAATTCTCTTAAATATGACTGACTATGTTATTATTGCATTTGAATCTTATATTATATTTAAATTACACTTTTGCTTATTGGTTTGATTTGATTAATAAATATGAAATATCTATATATTTGTTATTAAATTAGCATTAAATATTATAATTCAGACTTTTAATTACACTATACTATACTAACATTTGAATAAAGCTTTCCTTATTTTCCATTTGAAATTAATATTTATTTGGTAAAATTGCTTGCAATAGCTTGTTACATGAAAAGATGACAAACAAAACAAATAACACCCAAAGTTGAAAAAGTCAACTTTCTTTCGCAGATTTCGAATTATCACACTATTACATGATGAAAATGTACTCATTTGCATGTATTGGATTTTTTCTGCATAAAAATGACAACACACGCCTTAATATAAATTATAGCGACAATTTATTTTTTAATAACATTTTCGTCACTTTCATGTAAACTTTATTTCCACGCGTCCGGTCTCGTATTACACCTAATAATAAGGTTGTGGTTAAAAATAAGTTGCAAATGGCCATCAGTGACGGCACCACTTAACATCAGTCGGACTATATATTCATTTATTTTGTTATCTATTCGCAAACTGCCAACTGGGCAGTAAATTGCAATGCAGCCACAATGTCGTTTTCACAGTAACGGACACCAATGAATGTCCCAAGTGGGTGATGCAGCTCATGTGAAGTATTTAAATGTTATGTAATGACTTTTAAACGAAGCCAAAGATATTTTGTAAATATTGGTATTCACTTTAATGAATAAATATGTATTTATTATTTATATTACTACTTAAGAGAGTAAAAAATATTTTTAAAAGTTTTTATTAATAGCAAAAATATATTGAATATACTTGTATAGCAATACGTATGAAAGAAATATTTTTTAACATTCTGCGAAATGTATCTTGTTAATTTGTCGAATATTATACATAACTTTTAAAGAAAACCACTGTCTTCATATCATAGTCATATTAAGACTTATAATGTGTCTATAAAACAAGTTGGATAATATAAAAAGCAAAATATAACAATATTATACAAAAATAATTATCTGTTGAGTTTGCTTTTCTACGATTAAAAGTTTTCAAATGTTTCTCGTCCATTTCCGAAGAGTACAAGCGCTGCAGCAACTTTATTAATCTGTCTGTCAAAAAGTTACGTGCAGACCAGATCTTCCATTACAATTGTGACTTCGTGACATTTGTCATATGCAGCCTATATTTTTTGTATTTAGTCAAAGTTTAGTCACAATCAGCTACACAGCATTTCATGTTTCTTTGCGTTTTGTTTCAAGTGGAAACAATTTTTAATTTTATATATTTTTACCACTTAGAAGTTAAATCTTGAAAATCATCACTGGTGCTAAGAGTGCGTGTACTGCCACTGCGCTATAAACATACATTAACGTTAACAACTTTTATTGTCTGTAAACATTAAAAAATATCTATATGTTCTACAATCTATAGGATCTACAAGAGGTGTGCACTACCTTTCATCTCCAGTAAAATCTAGATCTTAGGAGTGTTACAAGTTAAAAAACCAATAAATTACGGTATAACTTAATATATTTACATTGTAGGCAAATATGATAAAAATATTAACAATGTCATTCAATTCATTCAATCATTTGTTTGTTTGTCATAACTTATGTAAGTGTGTGTCTATGATCCGTCGCATTTTTTTGTTTACTGGCCCGCCCAGCTTGGCTGAGTAATTTTTTGTAGTAATACCTACATATTTTTATAAAGTAATCGTATTGTTTCTTTTTTTTTCTTCTATTATTATATAAAATTGTTACATTATGAATATTGTATAAGGGCGAATGTTTGTCGAACGACGCATTCCTAGGTAAACCTAATTTGTTTTTTTTTTGTGAATTTTTGTTATGTATTTTTGTTATATGTTTGCAATAGTAAAAAATTAAAAAAAAAAGTTAACTAATAGTTTAAATACGTAACAAAATAAGCGCATAGTATCCAATTGTAAATTCCTTCCAATGATCCTAGTTATTGCGCTGCGGCTGTTGCTGATTTGATAGGGCCTGGAACTATTTGTATCAAGCTCTATGTTATTAATTGGTGTCGAAACACGACCTTGGTCTATCATTGTTGCAGCTGACGGAACGCGTATTAAGCTGGGGCAAATGCGTTAGTCACAAAGGAACCGAACTCTATAGTATTTAAGTACTCTACAGTACACAGTACAGCACAGCTTTAACAATGTACAATCATTTACACTGTGACTTTTTTACAATACCTGAGTCGTATTTTTTGTTTCACGAGAAATTGATGTACTTTTTTAAATCACTTTAAAGATCCATGTTTTATAGAAATTACTGTTTATTTATTTGAGATTGTATTACGAGTATATGCACTGTAACTTTAAGCAAAGTAAGTAAGTATTTTAATAAAATATAATAGAAATGTATGGTTTTTACTTTACTTTTCTATTTCATAACATCAGAAGTGGAACAAAAAAAGGTAAACAAAAAAAAACATTGAGAACACACAAAAGTCGGTCTAATTTATATTAAGTTGTGTTATGTCGATAGATATAAGATTATTTACAATAATGAAATTATATATAGTATCTTCATTACATAATTGTTATTATTAATAATATCTTTAAACCCCTACAATATATACTATACATGTCATACATATGGTATAATATACATAACACAATCATATTTAATATAAATACCGTCCTCATGAAGTATAGTCAAGTCCTAATTGAGCTACATATAAGTATGACAGTTATTTTTTTTATAAAAGTAACCAGTATTAGTAAACTTTATTTTGATATATTACTATTTTATATCAAAGAATAACGAGAGGGCATGCAGTGGCTATAAAATAGTGAATTCTTCATATTTATAACATAGGCGTTTTGCGAAAATATATCCATTAAAATGGAGCAATTTATCTTGTATAGAAATGGCAAGACTAACAAGTATTTTACATACAAAAAATAATTACTTTTTATCAATGTTAAAGCAATAATTGTGAAGTGTAATTTATCCATCACAAATGGACCGTATATCTGCCACCTTTATTTTTTTGCAATACTTTGTAATCACTTTTTTAGAGCTTTTCCGTAGATGGAGTTAAGATAATTTATATTTTTTTTTTATTTTACTTATTCCAAAGCTATTTCGATAACTACAGATGTGTCGTGACTATCAACTGTTTTTATCTGCTGCTTTCACACCAATGTAAGACACAGATTTTTAATAATCTTATATTTATTTAATTTGTATAAATTGTATTAATACGCCTTTCTTTTGTTCTTGTTCCACAAATAAACAGTCGATGGTGAGCTAAAGAACTTATTTCCTTTGACGTTAGCTCTTTGTGAGAACAATCGAACTGAAAATAATATATACCGATCGATACTAATGATAATAGTTTTCTTTTCCTTTTGGAATCCTTTATGTCTAATTTGAAACATTAAGATATCCTACATACTTCTAATTTATATAATATATAGATACGTATTTCTTAAGCATATTTTGGATATTGTAAAAGTTTATATTTATTTTTAAAGTTTCGAATACTACTATATTCTTTTTATATAAAAATTCTGTATTGCAAAAGGAAAACAGTAATATCTGAAAATAGTAATTTGCCATCAAAACAGTCCATAGACTGATATTACTCGGTTATAAATTAAATATAAGAACAGACTTCGTGTCAATCAAATTATTACCAGAATCCTTGGAATCCTAACGAGACATTTAAAGTCCTTTCGAAGGGTCCCCTAGAGAATAGGACCGCAAAAAGTCAAACTAATTTATCTTTGATGAACTAACGGACTTAATTAGTTAAGTTAGGTTTCTTTGTGACGTTTGATGCTAAAAATATTACTAGCAGTAAATACTTTTACTATATTGCAGTGAGTAGTAAGAAAACTCAAATATATCCATGATTCATATGTTATATTCATTTATTCATTTACATATCTCCAATGTCAATGTGTTATATACTATAATACACTATGCATGTATCCGTAAATCAAAGTTTTTTTACTATACATATATTTGTTTGAATATTAAATATAAAAATATTTTAAAACTTCTAAAACTAAAACTTTATGTCTGATATTATAAAAGTTTTACAATAAGATACATGTTAAAAGTAAAACAAAAATTTATACTGAAAGTAATAAAATATCGATAAAGTTTTTGTTATCAATAAATTCATAATTGATTGCATAATAAATTTCGTTCTCCGATCCGTTGAAAATTGTGTACAGTGAATAAATTATCTTTAACATCCATTGTTTGAGAAATCGAAATTTTACTCTTGCTGCCCATCGTATCTAAGGCGGACAAAGTATCGCGTTTTGTGTTTTATGAGGACAAACGACGGCAATCAAAGGTACCCTGCTCCACTCTAAATGAGGAAATGCCTACCGCCAAATTTTGTCACCACAGAAAATTATATCGCCTGCAAAACCAACCTGGATGTGTGGTATTCTCATACTGTGATGTTTGCAGTTTTTAAAGACTTTTTCCACATACTACTAAGGGATGAAACGTAATTCTTTCCGCAAAATTTACGAATTGACACGATATGGATACCTAAAAATAAGTAGTATACTCCTTCCTCCAAGGCCGACAGCTCTCTTGCGAATTTTCGGATGTTAAGTTCACAGGCGGTGGCGATCACTTATAATTTGTTTCCCGCACGCAATAAATAACAATATTGTTAAATAATAGCTAAGTAATTTGACTATTAGTCATGATAAAACGTGTCTAAGCTAATGAATATTCTACCCAAATGTGCAATACTGAAGCAAGAAAAAAAAAACTAATTCGTAGATTCAATATTAATGCTTTCTAATAAACTTGCTTTGAGATGAGTTTTGACGGTTTGAACTCGGTTAATAAATATAAATTTTAACAAGTATCTAACTACGTTTGAGGTGCTTCTTTATATTTAAATAAAATTTACTTTTTGAAACTACTTTCCTTTGAATCTTAATTAAAACTATGTTTCTACATTTATAATTTTTATACTACTCATGTTCACGTGGGTTGTTGTTTGTTTTTAAGAGAGAGATTCAAAGCTTTTGTTAATTTTGGCGTTTGAAAGTCAGTTTAGCTTTTAAATTATTTTTGAAATATTTTAATACATGTCTGACATAAAGATTTCTTTAATCTAGATTAAAACCTTCTTCAACTACTACAGCAACCTCCTTAAATCATTATCGAGGAAACGAAACTTGAAGATTAGCAAGTTTAGTGATTAAATGTATACACATTCAAGCATCGAATAGACTGTAGGAAACTTGTGTAGCGATATTTTTATTTTAATATTTCACGTTATTAAAGCTGTTAAGTGATACTGAGGAATAACGAAAAGTAGTTTTTGGGGATTTTATATTATATATATATATTGAAAAGAATTATTTCATTTAAGAATTGGAAATATGTTTTATGAGTTATATAATAAGCAGATTCTCGAAGTGACATACAGATTAGTTTTATAGGTCCACTAAAATAATAAAGTAGATATATACAGTATATAAAATTTAAATAAAATTTTTAGAAATTTTACCGAAAGAAGCAAATTTATGTTACGGTTCATTGATCAAAGTAATAAAAAGATTACTGAATTCCGTAGAAACTGCCCAAGATATTGTTATATTAAAATTTTCATGTTCTTCGAAAGAGCAAAGATGTGGATCTCGTTGTAGACGATAGTAGATATTCTTTGTCTTGTGTAAACTTTGTTGTTTTTCTCATAAAGTATGGTTTCGCTTAGTCTTTAAATTTGTTGGAATATTGTAGCAATACTCTCTACAGATTTTTTGAATATTTGTATGTGTGTTTGCAGTGAAGTACATAACGTTTTATTGACTTTGTCCACTTTCGATGCTATAAATTCTGTATTTTTTTTGGATGTTTATAGATTGTCTAGACATAGATTTATATAAAAACACAGTCGACCTGAAGTTCTTTTTTTTAAAGATGTTTATCGGTGTATCCACTATTGTACTTAAACATATTTTCTCATAAATTTCTATTTGAGTTTTTTTTTCAAAAGATTCTTTTCAACGAATTAATTTCACTGGATTTGGAAAATGCTTCTGAGTGTGCACTATTTAACTGTAAGTTTCACCTTGTTATATCATCCGTTAATTAAAAAATAACTGTTAACACACACACACATACGATGATTTATCTACAACAATAATTAACATCATTGTTGTAGATAAATCAGGTAGTCTGTTGCATATTTTGAGCTTAGCGAATCCATTCACTCGTCTTGTTCGGCTTTTATAATAAAAAATAAAATAACTTTTATTAAAAAAACTGTGCTAGTATAATATACTCTCAAATGGATGTTGAAAAAATTATCAAATAGTTATTGTTAGGAGGACAATACGCTGTCAGCTACTGCAGTTGATTCTTAGCAGACAGAGGTCGTTGACCTTACACATGATCTTATAACACTGCACTTTAATATACCATAATTTTTAATTTCATTGTTTAAATAAAAAAAATAATCGATATTTTGCTAAGAATATTGGAGAAAAAACGAACGTGGCATTTATGGCTTTCCAGGAGTAAAAAATTTTATATTAAAAATTAAAATAAAGTTTACAAATAAACAATTTGGTTATTTTATCGACTTATTTGATACAGTTTAAGATATTACTTTTTTTAAAAAAACTTTTGCACAATATAAACAAGATAATGTGGCCATTATTATCTTGTACATAAGTACATAATAATTATACAGTACCTACATACAATTTTAAAATTTTTAACTTAACTATGTATAAGAAAGTTACAATTGGTAAGTAGAATCAACTATATATAAAGAAAAAATAAAACCAATAAAATATTCTAGCACCCGATAAATAGTCAAGAAGACATTGAAAATTAAAACTACATTCTCTACGGCATTTTTTCACCTTAACGTTTACTTACTCCCGAAAAGAGTTGAGTTACAGCTTATTAACTTATTTTTTCCTCTGTTATAATTAAGATATTATACCATTTACCTTGTGCCTCAGTAAATTGTTGTTAGTGAAAAAATCCTTAAAAAAATATTTTTATTCACGAGACATTGTCACATTGTTAAATTTAAAATTATTATAATATTTATCCATAAATAAGAAGTAACAAATAACAATATTATCATATTGTACCTTTTCAAAATGTTGACGTAATAAAGCTTACAACACATAACTTCATCTACAAAAGAAAATAGCTGAAATATATTTACTCATAATATTGTTGCCAATCCGAAATGTTTCCCTAATAAGTTTTTTCATGTTTGCTCAGCGCAATGCTGTCATTCCAAATACCAAGCAATAGAAAATAAATATACCATGATTATTGCGAGGGAATGACGAAGTCTCTCCAATTCTGAAATAATACGGTCTAGTATTATTATACTTATCACGTAAATTATGTATGGACATAAATTAAAACCACTTCCTTCGTCTTCATTCTTACATCGTGTTGAAATTGATTTGACCATTTTGGAAGCATATTTATTTATAATTTGGAAGGTTACTTAATAATAATATATTTTTACATAATTTGGAGGATGCGAAGATAATAAAGTAAATGAAAGCAATTGCTTTTAATAATTTATTTATAACTGTTTATTCGACTGCACTCCAAAAAAAAAAAGTTTGTTTCGATTGCCTTGATAGACTACAAGAGCATACAAATATCCTAAGCAGAAAACACAAAAAAAAAATGAAAAATTGCTAATTACCGTCTAAAAAAAGACTGCAATTATACTTTTGAAAAACAAGTATCGTTAATTTGTGGTTATACAAAAAGTAGTAACTTGTGAGGCACTTTTTTACTATATCATTCATTTAAGCAAATATAGATTTTTTGTTTGTTTTCTTTATATCTACTCATAGAAGTATATATCATCCTTAACGAAATATTACGAAACATGTCTATTAAAGTCTATTTACTGAAATTTATTGTTCTCAAAAGAATACCTTTCTGTACTATATTTGTAAAAAAATAAATGTGACCTCGGTTCTGTGACAGACAGCCGCGTAATAACAAGGGTCCAAGCACATTGGAGTTCAAACGTGACCGCCCTTGCAACACCCAGTGGGCCCTTAAAGACCAGAATAGATTAATATTTACAGTCTGGAGGAAAAATAAAGATCTGATTTTAGTTTGGGTTCAAAATTTTAATTAAGTGTGAAAATAGTATATAAAATAACAAATAACTTTTAAAATATTTAATTACTTATGGTCTCTTATTTATAACTCGATGTCATATTGTGAATTATTCTGAGAAAATTTCTAAAATTCCTACTTAATTTAGGGATTTATAGTAGCCTATCTTATTTAAATAATTAATATTGTCTATTAAATTGTAAGCTTACAATTTAATAGCTTACAACGCTACATTTTAATTAGATGGATAAGTAGAGTAGAAAAATAACAACACGATACCTACGGTATCCCAGAGGATAGTATTTCGATTGTTGCTTGTGTTAATTTTTTTCCAGTTTATTAAAATTAAATTCAAATATTTTTATAAAACTTTGTTAGCTATCAGACGATATTGATAAAGATTTTTAAAAGAATTTAGAATAAATAATATACAATAAAATTCGTCAAGATATTTTGATTAATGTATAAATAAATATTAAAGAAAAGAAGTATGATTCATTTGTGTATGTGAACATTATTTTAAATCATATGCAAAAATAAATTTAAACATCCATAAAGTACAGGAAAATACTAGAAAAAAATAATGATCTTCTGTCCTTCCGTCTCGAAACAATAGAGATGTCAGCCTAGATGTCAGCCGTGAATGAAATGAAAGTTGTATGAATTTATTAAGACTTTTTTTACATATTGTTGACTAACTCTCATTTTATTTCCTATTTCATATTCCTAGAATGAGTTTAAACTTTGACCTTTACTGATGTAGTGAGTTTTAGTTTTTTTAGTTAATTTTTTTTTGTACACTTCCGTGAGTAAAGTTTGTGATGTAAAAAAGTTCCTCGAGACAAGGGCCATGTTGCGGCTATGGAATTCATGGGACTGTCTAGTCCTTGTAGTCTAACTATTCAGCCACCTATAGTGAGGTGAGGTGAGCCACCTATACCAACAATGAGGATAATACAAGCATGATTTTTTTGTTGCAGAATTAAAAAAACCGGTAGACCCATGACAAAGAGTGGGCAAGCATTTTTGGGATACATTTTAAATTAGATTTTTTACATTACTGTTATCTCTTAAAACGGTATATAAATAATTGAAAAAAGTGTTAAAAAAACATGTCAATTTAAATCTGAAGTAACCATGTAACATATCATTAAATAGGAAACCTAAATCATGAAGTAAATTCGATCTGAGCAAAATATAAATTGGATTAAAAACATGTTTTGTTCGTTTAAATAACTGTAAAAAATAATAACGAACTAAATAAATTGGCGATAATTTTACTGGTTTTATTTCTAATATGTAACTTTAATAAAATGATTACTGCATAAGTCAAATAAGCTGCTTCATAATTAAACATTTTTTTTAGATTTTACATATACAGTCCTAAATCAAATCAAACCGTTTTAAGATTTCAGTATTACACGCTTTGAAAGCAGTTTTCTTATTATTAATTCATATATCCAATAAATGGTGTAAGGTAAGTAATTGTTTTATTGACCAGTTATGTTATCAACAGCAGTGTGTGATTGTTTCTGCTCTCTTTATTGAGCCGAGCGTAAGCGTAGCTCTTAACCGTTTGGGACACCTTTTTTAGTATTTAGTTGTCTCCAGACTGCGACGAGTTAATTAGCTAAAAAGTTTCTCATGTATGTTGGAGCCGAATGCGGATGTTATAGCGAAAACAGATAGAAAAAATGTTTAGCCATTCAAAAGTTGTAAAAAAAAATCACTCCTGCCATAGACTATAATACATTAGAGCTGATAATTTACCAAATTAATTAATAAAATCACTTTCTTATATTTATTGTGAGACTTGTCAATACAAGTAAATAACAAAAAACAAAAAAAAGGGTATAACGCGTTCAAATAATAATGAACTCTTCATGAGCTTTATTTCATTTTATTTATTTATTGCATTGTTCTTATCTGTAATCCAACATTATATCAATTTTAAAACCTTTGTTCATTTAGGTTTCTTATATTTTACTTTCTTATGAGAAAGAAAAGAAAAAACGAAAAAATATACTTTTTTTGGAACTTATGTTCATAACATCTTATATTACTGCTATTATTTTCTACGATGAGAAGTTCCATTTATTTAATTAATCATCAAGTAATAAGTAAATATGTCCTAAACATATTAGATTTACCGGCAGTCATTCTTATCTTATCTTATTTAATTTTTTAACCATACAAATCAGCTTTATCATTTTATAATCATATCGTAAAAAAATATTTTATCATACAATATATCAAAGGCTTATATGAACAGTCGTTAATATGCCCGTATTACACCTGTTTCAGCTTTTGTTTGTAATAAACAAGAGTTTGTATTGTATATGCTTATCCAAGTTTATACATTGTTTTAAGAGCATTTTATTATTCTTTATTTATTATATCTGAAGTTTAATTGTTTATTTGACCATTCATTCCCTGATAACTTCAACGTAAGTTTATGTGAATGAATAATTTTGAAATTATTATTATAAAATATATATGTATACGATTCTATTAAAATGATTATTAGTTAATCAAATATTAATTTTAATGCCATAAAGTTCCAAGAATATAAAAACAAGATTAGATCACAAGCAGTTTTCACGATCCTTCTTGGAGGTCAGAAAGTTAAGAAGGTTGCTACGTAATGGATACCTAATTTTTTCAACGAGAAGTAAAAATTGCGTAGTGTTCATTGGAGCATTTCATGCTGGATAAGTATTAAGAAGAATTTTTAAAATCGTATTCTACATTCTTACAACTTTTTTTATGTTAGAGGAGTGCAAAACGTGATACGTGACCATCGCCGCCCATGAACTCTTGCAATATCCGAGGATTCACTCTTGTGAATCTTATGCAGCCGGCCTTGTAGGTTTAGAGTAAACACCAAACATAATAACCAATGAATTTTAGATCCGCAATTGTTATCCCCTTCACGAAGCAGCAATTCACTCAATGAATGTTTGAAGAACATGAATTGCACAAAAACTAAAGCGACTTCCGACTTAATCTTTTTGCATGCAATGGATCAGTAGCAGCAATTCCACTAAAAGGTCGTTGACTTTTGGGGAATTGAATGGCGATCGCCTAAGGAGCCGCTTCCTTATAGTAATATTCTATTCCACCAATATAACGCGCGCACCCACAGAGCCGCTAGAACCATCGACTATTTTACATATTTGGGGAGTACAAATTTTGCCCCATTCTCTGTATATTTCAAATGTGATTTCTTTATATTTAGCCTAACCAACCTAGAGGCTGTTCATAAAATTGTTATTCAAATAAAAATAGTACAAATATCAAAAATCTTTATATAGATCTCAAAAAACGTCCCCTCCTTTCTCTATGTACTTCTACGTTTAGGTTAACCAGCTTTTAAAACAAAAAATTACCGGTTATAGTTTGTAATAAAGAAAAATAACTGAACACAATGATAAAATATAAATTTTTATAGCATTTTGCTATTAAATGTGATTGATTACTTTCTAATAAATAAACGGAATCCCATTGATTCTGTATATTTATTAAAGTAATCAATTTATATCAATAATATTAAGGACAGATGATATTAAATTGATTAAAGATGCTGTACTCAGCTTAGATACTTATAACTGCCTAAAATTATATACAAAGTAAACATTTCTTACTTATGCCATTTTAAACAAAATAATTACGTTTTAAGTTTTTATATTTTATACTAAATCATCTTAGAAATATATTTTTACACATCTCTAAACTAAAGAAACAATAAAAAAATATTTTTTATTTATAATCGGCACAAAATTTTGTAAGTGAGAAATTCCTTTAATTTTGCGTGTGAAGTTTCAATCGTTGAAGTATCTCAAGTATTTTTTGGCACACACCTCTGTGAAACAGCAAAAATAAAAGATTGTTGAAACCTTCGCAGTGGTTTAATGAAATATTGCTGTGAAATATTGTAAATGGTAATTTTTAGTGCCGTGCGTTTAAATTTTCCTTTTTAATTTAAATTTTATTACACAATAAAACTTAACGAACGTACATTACATCGTTTTGATATTTCTATGATGACATAGAGTATAATAATATGAACAATATGAATTAAAAGTATCTCTTTAACTTTGACACTGAACAAATTATTCTCAGATATCTCCTATGATCTGTTTTTTAAAATTCATATTGTAATTAATTTAAAAAGTAAGTAAAGGTAGGTAATTATTTTTACCTTATTAAATTGCGGATAGATAAATATCTTAAGCTATAAGATAGCTTATTAACTTATCAAGATATATTAAATATAATGTAATAATACTAAAATTAAAAAAATGAAATAATAGACAGATTCATATAAAAGCTCTCTACATTTATATCTATAAAAAATATTATAATTTATTTATTGATTTAAAAAGATAAAACGTATTGAAATGACAAGGATTTGTGTTGTTTTTTTTAATTAAAAGCACCAAATTTAAATATTAATAAGATACCCATCAATAAATTTATAAAAAAAAAAGTAAAATGAAGCTGTGACGGAGCTTAACATTTCACGAGTCACGTTTGGAATTAATTGAGGTAATTTTATCATAACGCCTGCGAAAATATGTTATTTTAAAAATATTTCAATCAAAACTATAGTAAATTACAAAAAGAATAATTGGGGTTTCCTGATGTTTTATAAAAAAAAATACTATATTTATGTAGTAAAATAAAATCTATTTGTTAAATCATTTATAGTTGATTCTAATTAATTAAATATTAATATTAATTACCAAAGTATTAAATAATTCATTCAGCTGCGAGACTGAAGTAGCAGTGGCCGGGCACTTCTCTCGTATCGTTCTCGAGTAGCAGCCACGAGCCAGTAGACGCGGTGTGGGTAAGCCCCCCACTAGATGGTCCGACGTCATGGTCAAAATCGCGTGAAATGGCTGGAAGCGGGCAGCGCAAGATCGGTCTAAAAAAGACTTGGAGAACATTATTTATGCATTATGGCCAAAAAATAATAGCGAACTTAAACAGAGAGCTAACTTATTTGAAGTACAGTTACTCTTTTATGACAAAGAAAAGTCACGAGAGCTCCAACAAAGGATGTAAGAGCTTTTAAGAGATGCCATTCCCGAATGCTTGTACATTTTTCTGAACTTTCGCAAACACAGCTTTTAGTGAGAGTATTAGGTTACATTTTTTTTATTTTCTTATTATATTTTAAAAATTAATTAATATTTTATTAAATTGTGTTATATTATATTTAGACTCAATAATATCTATAATAATTAAAGCTGTGAATGCTGAAGCACTCTGATGAGGACGATAATAAAACTTGCAGAAAAGGTTTTCGAATATCAATTTAAATACCTTGAGATTCTTTAAGGTATTGCCTATTATCTTGTGAATGTTTTATATACATTGGTTAGCTATTTTGTAAAATTTATGGAATTTGTTTGGATAAAGGTTTCCAAATTGCTATTTTTTTTTTAAATTAGACTCAGTAGAACATAAAATATATAATATTTATAAAACTTTTCTTTCGAATTCTGTTCTCATGACATTCTTGTTGTGATTAATATCAAACGAAAAAAATACAAGAAATTTATGTACTATTTAAATACACCTCAATCCCACGTTCCATCACAAACCTAGATAAAATAAACAACTACAACAAACTATTACAACTCAAAAGAGGATGTGAGAGCCAGAGATGTGACTTATCTTAGATAAAAGTATCTGAAATACAGATACAAGATACAAAATACGTATTTACATCTTGTATTTGAAATACTTTTTATATTTTTTATTTTGTATCTTACATTTAGATACATGTTTCTGGTATCTTAGTATTTTGAAGATACTTTATTCCCCAAGATACTTTTACTAAAATAAATTTCAGTTTTTCTTTCCGAACGCAACTAACCGCAGCGCGTTGTTTAAACATTTTGTCGATATTGCCGGAAACCGAAAGACAGATGGCGACACTATCTTTCTTTTTTTATATCATAAATAATACTTCTCACATTGGTAAAACAAAACGTGTAAAAAAATAGCAAAACGTCTAATAATATTATACGAGTTTAACATCGATGACATCAAGAATTCCGAAAGCTCAAGTGAAACGCCAAATCGGGTATTAAACGATTTATTCGCAATTATTGAGATTGTAGATCTTTAATAAATTAGTTTTAATAAGTACTAATAAACAGTAATTAGAGCTAAGTTTTATTTTATTTGTCTTAATAAAACGGGAAACTCATTTAAACAATAATTAGAACTAGGATCCGTCAACCTTGCGCGGCGGGTGTTGAGCTGAGCCCCTCTCCTTTCATCTGAATAGCTACAGGAAATATCGATTTATTAGGACTAATTGTCACCTTCTAGCTCAGCACATTGCTCGTACGCGCAGGGCAGCTCTAATGTATTGTCTATGGCAGAAGTGATTTTTTTTTTGTAACTTTTCAATGGCTAAACATTTTTTCAATTTGCTTTCGCTATAACTTCCGCGTTCGGCTCCAACATACATGAGAAAATTTTAAGCTAATTATCGCGTCGTATTCTGGAGACAACTAAACACAAAAAAGGTCTCCCAAACAGTTAAGAGCTTTGCTTACGCTCAGCTCAATTAATTTCTTAACCAAATTTTTATTCAAATGTCTTTCTAAAATTTGGTTAAATTCTTGTTTTATTGTACGCGAGTTGTGACAGAATCCTTGATCTTTATTTCTCGCATTAAATCAGCTGTAATATCTCTGATAGAGGAAACGCTGCTGTTGTATCTGGTGGTGGAACTTACGACTGATGTCAAGCTTTGAAAAATGTTAAAAGGAGAGGTGTTGTTAATGTATCTGGGTGAATCTTATGGCTTTTGTAGTCTTGAAAATGTTTGACCGCTCTAATTTGTGCAGAGCAATCCTGCCTTTTTTTTCAAATTGTAAAAAATTATGGAATATAAAGAAATGTGAAACGTCGAGAAATCGATCGAGATTTTTTACATAAGTAGGTAAATAAAATTCTTCCACTATAATTATTTTTATAATTAAGTTCATAATTTTACCAATATTTATGCCCAATAAAATGAACTGAGAAAATTCTGATATAAATATATAAACAAATATATTTAGATATTTAATAATATGTTATGTGTATTAAATGTAGGCTTCTTTGCATATAATATTTTATATTCTATCAAATTCAAAGTTCTAGTAATGACGTAGAAGATCTGTCCCGTATCTAATATAATAATCTGAAAGTACTGTAAGTGGACAGGAAACTAATTAAAACCTTTTATTATATAATTTATACATAAATGGTATAATTAATACATTAATGTATTAATCCTTTAAAACACCTTTTGTTTTATATATTTAAGCCGTAAATTGTATAATTTTATAGTAGGTACATCAAATTTAACTACTGCGGAACTCAACAGTTACGAAACCGCACTGACTCATTTATGAATGTTGAAATGGAAAGATAACTTTACTGAAAGATAATAATAATGACGTACAGGTTTTCCTTAATATGTTGATTAAACACACAATTGGGGGAATTCTGAATCAGATTACCTGTTATATATATTAGCCGTTGAAGTTATTAGAATTACGAGTAGCAGTCAAACACGTCACTAAAACGTACAAAAGAATGCACTTGGGAGTGGTCCTGTGCAATATCTATTTATTATATTTTGACGCCTGTCACAATTATTGTAGCAAAGTTATGTTCTAATGAATTGCTAAGTTAAAAAAGTATATATTGATCTATGGGACACCTTTTGATCATTTAATAAAAATCTACAATCATAAATGTCACCAAAGAACTGCGAAACGAGTGAGGCACTTTCTTGAATGCATATGCAAAATTTTAAAGCTCTAGCTCAAATAGCTTAGGAGGAATAGGCGAACATCGAAACACACTTTTGACCAGTAAGAGCTTCGCTTCGCTCAGCTCAATAAGTACCTAACACAAGTTTTTTTTGGGGCTTTTATATTTTGCCTTAGGGTTATTTAAGGATATTTCATGTTGATCTTGAGTTGGTAACACTGGTCCCACTGTCACTCCTTTACTCATTCCTTATTTTTTCATATTTGCGTGTGTAAGATAATTATTTTATGATATGATTTATAGTTTTATATGTTATTATTGTATTACTTTGATACACACCATAAAGTAAATTATTGTATATGGCAACTAGAGAGTGCATTGTGAAAGGGGAAAAACGTTTTGTTGTCTGGAAAAATGGGATATACAAAAATAATGCCATTAAGGATTGAATCGTTGAATTGTGAATACAAAAAATTAAAGTGAGTAAATAAGTGAATTATGAACAGTGAATAATAAAACAATAGTTAAATCTTGTTTTGTGTTATTACTGAATACGACCTGAGTTGATCTTTTATGTTGTATGGTGTTATATTATATATAATAATTATTATCAACAACAATATCGCCTTTGTAAGTTCCGGAATCGCGAACATGGAAACGTAAGTCCTATTTTATTTTACTAAGTTGCATATTACATGTTTGTTAGAAATGTGTATGTAGGTAATTTGCGAACAGAACGGAAAAAGTTTAGGTTAGAATAACAACAATTTATTAATTTAGTACACAGAGTATTTTTGTATATACACGAATTTAGTAATCACAGATATGTGTGAGTAAGTTCATTAATATTAAGTTTGAGTCGAATGAACCCTGCATTCTGTTATGTTAGGTGTTATTCTGGCCACTTAACCCATTGCTTCGTGGCATAAAATTTATATTAGGTAGGTACTTAAGAAAATTTATTTTGTGTTTTCAGGGGTAAAGAGAACAAGTTGAGTATACCACTCATTTTAAAGTACTGCTTTAAAAATATTAAGCAAACTGATGGAAGTGATGTGAATGTATCTGCAGCATGCAATCTATGTTCGAAAACGATAAAGGGTAGTGTTACTTCTTCTACACATTTCCTGAAGCATTTAAAGGTAGGTGTTGTTAACTGATACATTTGCTTAAAAAATATTTTATTTACTTACTTTGTGCTAGATTTTTACTTTACTTACTAGGCTTTTGATTCCATATTATTGAAATGGACCTACTTATATACTTTTTTATGTTATTACAGATTAAAGGCCACTCAGATCAATTGCAAGATTATGAAAATTTTAAAAGTACAACTCTTAAAAAAAGAAAAAATACTGAGATTAGTAGCAGTGGTGCCAGTGGTTCACAATCAACATGTAAAAAATTGAAGCAGTCTACTCTTACAGATGTAAGCGGATCAAGATCTGTTAATTTGGACAAGTTAATTGTACAATTTATTGTTGACACCATGTCACCAGTATCAATAGTGGAGAATAAGTCTTTTAAAGCATTGATTGAAGGTTCACAGCAACTAACTAAGCCTCCCAAGGTTATGTGTCGTATTACAGCTAAGAATAAAATTAGTGATGAGTACAATGAATTTAAGAAAAACCCTTAAGCTAGAGTTGGACAATGTTGAATTTGTGTGCAGTACAGCTGATATTTGGTCTTCATCAAAAAGAAGTTACTTGGGGGTTACAGTCCATTGGATTGAAAGTGAGACTTTTGAAAGGAAGAGCGCAGCAATTGCTTGCAGAAGATTTAAGGGGGCTCACACATATGAAAAAGTAGCTGAAATGATAGCTGATATACATTCAGACTATCAACAATTTTTGCGTTTTAACGGCCGTTTTAACGGCTCAAATATGGTGAAAGCTTTTGAGGTATTTGGAAAGTCTGATTCAGAGGTAGTTGAAAATGAACATGTTTCACAAACATTAGAAGATCTTGAAAAAAACATCACTTGATGAAGGTAGTGAAGATGATGATTCACTTTTAGTACTACAAGCTTTTCCGGATGCTTCATCAGAATTAGAAGGTGATTGGATTCTGCCTGGACATGAAAGATGTGCTACACACACTCTACACCTGATTGCTAGTACTGATTTCAAACAAGCAAGAATAAAAAATACACTTTATAAGAAACTACATGACTCAGCATTATCAAAGTGCCAAGCACTATGGAACTTGTGTGCTAGATCCCCAAAGGCATGCGAGACATATTTACAAATAACAGGGAAGTCACCAACTTCTCCATGTGCAACTCGATGGAACTCCTACTATAATTCAATACAAGATCTTTTAGCCGTGCAGAACCATCTTAGTGAAGCCATGAAAATGTTAAAGTTACCACCACTAAAAGAAAATAATATTCATTTTTTAAGTGAATATGTAGACTGTTCAAAGCCAATAGCAGAAGCTATTCAAAGCCTGCAAGGGGAAAAAGATATTTATTATGACTGCCTGTTACCAGAATTATACAGAATCCAACATGTTATCAAAAGCCTCAGAATGGAAAATCTGAAATACTGTAGCCCTCTGCTAGATGTAATAGAAGAAAACTTAGATAGACGGTTTAAACGGTTTTTGCAGTTGGAATCAGCAGCAAACGATGCTATATTAGCCTCAGTGTCCCATCCAATGTTTAAACTGAAATGGGTACCAAAAGCACGAAAGCAATATGTAAAAGAACTTGTCCTGTCTGAAACTAGAAAGATCAATCGATCTGAAAAACAAAAATCAGAGGCTTTGAACAACATTGAAGGTGATATAAAAAAAAAACCAAAAGATGAATCTTATTATATGTTTCTAGAGGACTCTGATTCTTCTATTGCTGGTGGTGAAAACACAAGCAGCACCAGTGATTTAGAGACACTCCAGTACCTGAACAATAAAGATGCAAATTTTAAAAGCTTAAATGCTTATCCTACAATAAAAAAAATATTCTTAAAATATAACACCTGTTTGCCCAGCTCTGCCCCTGTGGAGCGACTCTTTTCCTTTGGGAGCATGATCATGAGGCCACATAGAAGGAAGATGAGCGACAATATGTTTGAAGAATTACTAATACTAAAATCTCAAGTAAAATATAAAGATGAAAACATCCTATATTATAGAAAATTGTTTTTTTGAATAAATAAACTTGGCAGTTTAATTTAATGTTGTTTTCCTACAAAAGTATTTTATCTTTAGAAAGTATTTGAAAGATAGGTATTTTGTATCTAGTATTTCAGATACCTTTTTAGAAAATTATTTGCATCTGGTATCTGAAATGATTTATTTTAAGTATCTTGCATCTTGTATTTCAGATACTTTGTATATGGTATCTTATACATCACTGGTGAGAGCAAATAACACACGGCACATGGTATATTTTTGAACAATAATACCTAAATAACAAACCTCTTACGAGTAATCAAACGCTTCGCTGGTCCGTATATCGGATGTAAATTAAGATGTTTTATAAATATTTATATTGTCGTAATAATTTCGCTGCATTATTATACGCATGTTTTCGTATTTTAAAAATAGTGAATATAGATACTTTTAAATTTATTCTATAACGCAAAACGCGGTAGCGGTAAAACATACATACATATATACATACATACAATTGAACTATGAACAAAATATTTAGAAGTGTATATATAAAACTTAAAACATAATTAATTAACTGATTTCTTATTAATTAGCCACATTGATGTCTTATTATTTTAAACACAAATTTACAGAAATATAAAATAATTTATACATTTAATCTTGTTTCTCGAAGTACACATTGTTATGCCTTGTTTAAATAAGAGCGCATATGAAAAAAAATATTGTTCAAGATATCAGTAACGTTATTAGCCCGGAGGTTTAGTAGTCATTCTTTGTTCGCAATAATTGAACAAATAAAAAGTACGTTATATTTAAATTTATATTTGTATAGAATATTGTATCGTATAAGCACTATATGTTGTCCAACGGTTTTGACCGTATAAACGACTTCGGATCACGCCTGGAATATTAGTTGAGAGCTACTCATCTAACTCGGGAAATAAAAGCGTCATCCATCATCATGGTCATTTATATGCCACAAAGCCCTGTGACCCTATGTCCTGTGTATAATTGTCCTCAATAAATGGGCCCTGTGCCCTATGACTTGTGTATTAATTGTCCTTAATAAATGGGCTATCCATATATTTATTTTTCATTTCTATTAGTGCCTTCAAATAAACAAGCACTTCAACTTTATTATACTATAATAGATATACTTTTTTAGTAGATAAAACTTATTTCCAATACTGTTTTTTTCTGATTCATTACCTTTCAACGTCATCTTCAATTTCATACATAGATTAAATTTTTGTATCAATAACCTCACGTCAGTTATCCTAAATAACTTAATTTGTCAAAATAACAGAAGGTTGTGTAATCTGTAACTTGCAACTTACAAACTTCTAACTTCTGCCATTTCATAGTTAGCAAACATAGATCATTAATTTCTAAATATATAGTATTATATGATCTGGTAATTGCAAACTCTGTGAATTGCTTGAGAATTCTTAAAAACATTGCAATGCTTGGGCGATTTAAAATTATTTTGCGTCGTCGCCTAATGGGCCATTAAGGGATGTTTTTCCTTGATTAACTTAATTTTTTAACTAGATTTAGATTATTATTCATGTTATGAATGTCTTTAAAGATTAAGTCTGTCGGCGTATTGTGAACTAGGTTGGTCTTATAAATCTTTTTTAGGTTTGTGAGGCTACGGAAGGAACTTTTGAAAGTACTATATATTTTTACTTCATCCTATAAAAACATTAATTATTTAGATATGTTCATTATCTTATAACTGGAGTTAAAAATATTATTGTATGTATATTGTACTACTATAATATCACTTTATTTTTCATATTGTATTACACTTTATTACACATTATTTAGGTAAATTTTATTTAATGTTCAAATATTTTTTCCAGGTACTCATGGTAAAGATTTTCCTGATTATTATTCAAGTCACTTGGTGAGTAATAATTCCGCCCTAAACTCATCGAAACATCTCAACAATTAGCGCTCAAATCCGATGTAATTACCATAATTTAATCTCCTTTGAAGGATCAAATTCAGACAGTCTGACAGATGTTAAAAGATCGATATGTAAGTTACATGGTATATTTGAAGTTGGGCATTAAGTAAAAAGTTTTTACTTGCTACTGTATTAGTGAATTACTTTAGCCATTACAGTTAATTACAAAGTTTCTATCTCAGGTTAAGTTTTATAACCATAACAGTTTTGTCATATTCAATGCAATCCATATATTTTAGTATCGAGATGTATTGTTTCGAAACTAAATTTAACGTACGTGTACAATCAGATCTGGAATTTCATTAAAATATCAACAATGCTTTACTGTAACTTGTCAGCGCTCTTGTCAGTCTCCGTCCCGATGAAGTTGTCTTCATCGGGACACAGTTGTCTGTAAATCGAGTGATAACTTTATTTTAGGCTATTTATTCAGGTGGGTAGTGATTAGGTAGATAGCTTAATTGGTAGAGCAACGGAACGGTTTCAACTACTTCCAAATTATAATTACATAAGCGAGATTAACTAGTTTTTTTTTATATATACATACAGTGTATGCAACCTACATTACTTACTCTCATACAGTGAATATAAGATATTATTTTGCACTCCATCATTATCCTAACGAGCATTGCTTGACACGAAGATTGATATGTTATTGACTGAAAAATATGTGACCCAACATTTTTATGAGGATAATAACATGAGTTATAGTTATATTTATTTGGCACTTGGATGTGATTTCGAAATATTTGTCTTATGTTTCGATTTAAACCAACAACAACAATAATTTAGGCAATCAATTCGAGACACTGTTAGGTATTTTTGTTCAGTATCATTTTGATTTTGATATCAATCGGTGTCTGAATATATTCTTTATACACTTTTGACATATTTTAAATATATTTTTCTCGTTTTGAAGATCACGATTATCATTTATCAACAGTTCTAAATAACCTTAAAATTTTTCAGGTATCATAATTGTAGTCAATTATTTCTGAGATGAAATGTGTTTATATTTTAAAAATTTTCTTATAATATTTGGACTTAAACCTCCATATTGTTGAGTTATCGATCATTTTCTGAGCTCACCGTAGAGGTTGATATCAAATATTACTTACAAGAGTAAACTGCAGGTACAGGGGTTCTGTTATAAGTTGAGTTGACTTGAGTTGAAATTATTTTTTCCGATGTTATGGTTATTGCGTAATCTATGGCTATAAACGTTTTAAATATAATTTTTACTGCCTAAAGCGATTCGATTACATTGATCTCAAATTGTAACTGAATAATATATACAGCCTAAACTAAAGTATGCTTTATGAGATTTTCGCTAAGATTTCTTTTTATTTCATATTCAACACACACAAATAGAGAATGACATGACATGCACAGTGAAGAATCTGAATCTGTATATTTTATTTTTTTATAAAAAGTGATTGTTGCATGTTCAGTACAAAAGAACCTCAAAACAATATATTATTTTACATTTTTGTATCAAGAAATAAGTTGCATTGAAGTGCCAAAAATTCTTAAGTTTTAAAGAAGAAAACAAGAACTGCTTTCAGTTGTAATATTACTATGAAATTAAAACTTAGTTTATATAAAAGTTACTTGACGATTCGGGAAGGAAACAAATTTTAAGAATAATATTTACTTTAATATTTAAAAGCAAAATTCTGTTGAAATGTTTGTAACATGAGTGGTTACGGAGAGAAAAACTATTGTTTTCAAAAATAATTAACAATATTTAATTGTGCAAGAATGTAAATATATATGTATATATTAATAATTAGTATTTTATTATAGATAACAAAAAATATTTGGTACAATATTCTAAAGGGAACTTCATTAAAGCCATATTACACACAACTGTACAATGTTCTTTTGTGAACATACAATACATTGTTAACATCTGATTTGTCAGGATATACTTTTGAATCACAATAATTTGGTTATTTCATAGACTCCAAAATAATTTTGAAAATTATTTAAACATATAAAATTAGTGATTAGAAAATTTTTCTAATGAGTTTATTACATTTAACAAATGTCATATAAATAAATATATTTAATAAAAATTTAATAATAATATCAATTTTTGTTTATATATATATTTATATATGGGGGTATAACTACATGAAGACGTGATGCCGTCACGTCAAATGCGGTAATGTAAGCGAGAAATGTTAATATAGATTTATTTATTGAGCTGAGCGTAAGCGAAGCTCTTAACCTTGTGGGAGACCTTTTTTTGTGTTTAGTTGTTTCCAGAATGCAACGAGATAATTAGCTAAAAATTTTCTCATGTATATATAATCCGAACGCGGATGTTAAAGTGAAAACTGGTTGAAAAAATGTTTAGCCATTCAAAAGTTATCAAAAAAAGATCACTCCTGCCATAGACAATACATTAGAGCTGCCCTGAGCATGCGAGCAATGTGCTGAGCTAGAAGGTGACAATTAGTCCTAATAAATCGATATTTCCTGTAGCTATTCAGGTGAAAGGAGAAGGGCTCAGCTCAACACCCGCTGCGAATGGTTGGCGGATCCTAGTTTTATAAAACACCTAAACAGTTTGATAAGCTTATATATGCATCTTCCCTTCTATATGTTAGGTATATGAACGCCATATTGAAAATTACTTCTCTATTATTGATCATTTTTTTCTATCCATAGGTATCTCTATAAATGCTGTGGGGAACACGTTATACTGATCGGATAAGCAGAAACTTAACTCATAGAGAGCGTATATTATTTCACTGACCGTATGTATGGGTTAAAGTTTCAGTAGTACTAATACTCAAAAACCACCCTAGTATCTTTGCTTTTTTCAACTTTATTTGTAAACTATAACAGAAAATACATAAAATAAATGACTTTATTTATTGTATAGGTGGAAATAAAAATTTAATAATTTAATTTAAATTTAATAATTTAAATAAACGTAAAAATCTATATAACAATTAACGAATTGTAGTAGGTTGTTCTAAGGTTAAGGACTGGCTGATTAAATTATAACACAAATGAAGATGGAGACATCAAAAACTCAAAGCATTAATTTCTGATCTTAAAGCGCTCAAGTGATAATTCGTCGTAATATTTCATTATCACTCAAATTTCCTTTCGATATCAGACTTTTGTTATAGAGATCAACTACTGCAGTATCTTAACGACCTTTCGTTGACGGAGCGGTCTGTTGGGAATCTTGAAAGATTTGGCTAAAGGACATAAGACTAAAGAAATAGCGGTTTTATTTATTTTATCACTAATATTTCGATTTTTCATCAAATCAATTAATAAATCAATTTCTTATAAGAGAACCCTACGCACATTAAGTTTAAGTTTTCATTCCACTGTCATGTCACTTTTTGAAAACTAAGTACTTTAAAGTAAACTTTTTATTTCAAAACATTACTATAACTTTTAATAATGATTAAATATACCAAGAGATGAATGACCTCTTAAGTTAATGTTTCCCTTCTCACATCACTTAAATCTCTCTATCAAATGACGTAACGAAACATACCTTGAAATTTCGGACTAGATGTGAATCCGGATGGTATATGTGATTACAGTTTACGACTTAACTGATTTATTTAGCAGCTTCCGATTTAGAATTATACTTTTCGAAACAACCTGTTAACTTCTGAGATTAGTTTGTTGTTGGCATAATAAAGTTTCTTGGTTAATTCTGATATTCTTTTGTATATTATTTAAAAGTTGAATATATAATGTACGAACTTTATTATATTTAAAATCACTATAACTTGTAGTATAATCACAGCCAATACCGTTCGAAGTTAACCGGTATATATATTTTTAACTCAAAATATAAATATTCTGGATAGCAACAACAGGTTAGTGATTTTATAGCCTGAAATAACTTTTAGACGTTTACTCTAAGAAGGTAAAAAATGTTCAAAAGGTGAAGTCACTTTAATAATAGAAAACAGTGATGAAAAATATCAAGACAGACATTATATTCTCTTAGAAGTAGGCTACTTAAGGACATAATGTGCTCGTATTATTTTTATGTTTATTCTTACATAATGGAAATCATAACATAGTAATGCATGTTATTATTTCGCTTCCTTTTGTTGTGTAGTTAATAATAAAATTGATATTATCTATAAATATGACGAGGCTTGTCCTGAGTAACCGATCTATAAAAGTAGTACCTAACATTTCTATTTTAAATACGCATTCATTTAGAAAAAAAAGGACTCATGAAAGGATTTTTATGCCTTAGCAGGATCAAAGAGGCTAAAGACTGTACAGGAGTCTTACAGTTTTTGAAATAAGAAATATAACTTTATATACGACTTACTACGGGGGCAGCGTCAGCTCCGAATTCTAGTATTATATAATATAATTTAGAAAACGTCAAGAGTGATTCGAAAATTATCTCTCAAATTAGATATTATGCTATACATTTTTATAAAGTCAGCTGAAAAAACTTTTGAAATAAAATAGAAATGTCAAATGACTTGACAAATATTATTAAAACTGTATTATGAAGGTAAGCTAAGAAGTTCATTTCTTTTAAATATGTAAATAGTTGACATTAATTTATATTAGCTTATAGTAGCTTGCCGCTTGCTTTAAGGATATTTAAGTGATAATATATGACCGCATTCCAGAAAAAAAATTTATTGTCCATTGTTACTATTTATATTATTTACTTATTTCAGGCATTTGTTTAACTATATACTGTCTAAATCCGCCACGGATCTATCCGAGAAAATTTTTTAAAAACATATTAAAACCACAAAATCATTAATATTGTAAATCGATACTGTAATGCCGAGATACTAAACTAATTGTATAATTGACGTTGTTTGAATACAACCATATTTAAAAACACGTATAAATATTGAAGGTATACAGTCTCTTTCTTCATTTTATTTACGACAATGAGATATTTTGGATATAATATTTGTAATTGGTTTCGGTTTAAACAAAATTTTACGAACTTTGTCAAAAGTTTTACAGATTGGTTAGCCCAGACATTACGTCAAGAAACGTTAGAGTTTTAGCATAACTCGGCGAATTTTTGCTAGCACACCAAAATGTCTTTACCTTTCAGTAACCTGTAGCGAAGAGTTTAAGAATTCTTCAATCTCTCGGTTGGTGTATAAATCTCGACAAGTCAATATTTTTAAAAAAAAAACTTGTAAGTATACTTAGTTAGGTGTTCTAGAGCAAAATTGAGATACTTGAAATTGTGGCAAAAGAAAAAAAAAACTCTTTTCTAAAAGATATCTCGTCTGCTAACGTGTGAAATTAAACTCAAAAAGTTATAAGCCTGTGAAATTTCGCAAGTTATATAAGTCACTCGAGGCTACATTACACACTATTATCTTCTTCAAAGATTTTTGAAGTTCCTGCTTGATTATCCTAAGAAAATGCTTGCTATCCTCAAGCTTTGAAAAAAAAGCAAAATTATCGCCTTTCTTAGGTTATGATCGGGGGCAAAATTTAACGAAGTATTTTTTTAAAAGCCTACCGATTCTCAACTTGAGCAGTTCTTAGTTGACTTGTATTTAATACATGTTTTTTTTTCTCTTTTTTGCTCTTTGAGTGTGACTCAGTGTCTCAGTGTGACTCAGTGTGGCTCGTTCATCGCACCTCACTTAAATACATTTAATATTGCTTACCTGAACAATATATCCCCTACATGCCCATGATCTTGTTAAACATATTTTAAAATATCACTAGATAACCCAAGAAATATAAAATTACCTATTTGGCTTAAAGAGGATTTGATGCATTTCTTATCTAAGTATTCAACCAACAATAATAGAATCTATAAATCTATAAATTTTGCATACAGCTTTGCTCAGTATTTTTAGTTCGCAGTTCGCAGTTTCAGTATGATTTATGTTTAACTCATAAATAATCTTGACCGTTGCATTAATTCTAAAGATAACTTTTTTATCAGAATTTGTTTATTAAACTTATGATGGATAGACAATGGGGTAGGAATTATTCGTCAACAATAAAATATCCAATTCATCCATTTTTAGACTGTTTTTTAATATACATATTTTTGTTTCTATATTTAATATTAAAATATTTTAACTTGTACAATTTAAACTTTTTGTCTGATATTATACAATTTTAGAATAAAATACATATTAAAATTAAAACTAATATTTATAGTGATAGCAATAAAATATCGATAAAGTTTTTGTTATCAATAAATTCATAATTTATTGTGTAATTTCTTTTTCCGATATGTTGAAAATTGTGAACAGTAAATAATTTATCTATAACATCCGTTACATGAGAAATCGTCGCGTTTGTCAAATTAGTAATTTACATTTGAAATTACAATAACTCGACTAATTGACAGGTTGCGATAGTCTGACTGGACTGACTAAATGATAAATTTAATTGTTTATTGACATATTATTTGAGTTGTGTTTTCTTTTGAAATCTTTGTGGCTAGCCGTAGTTATTTGACTGCAGCTCGTATTGGGCTGTCTCGACCGGGGAAGGATTACCCTCTCACAGAAGATCGACGTCTAGTTTCCAAATTAATTTATGTTATGTTCCGTCGGTGAGTGAAGGAATCTGGAAGCTTAACCCCGCACCCCCCGCCAAACATGAAAGAAACAGAAACAGAAACAATGCATCAATAAGTATACCCCATAAAGGTACCGGTTTAGAAGCTGGATTTTGCCCTGGGTGCCCGTCATAACTGGGGCGGGCAAAGTATATTATTTTCTCTTTTCTAAGGTCCAACGGCTGCAAACAGCTGCTCAACTCTAAATGTGGTCATTTGCAACATTCGGGGATTTCACTCTAACCTAAACGCCGTTTACTATCACTTAGAGACCGTGCAGCCGGCTTCGTTGTTTTTGACGGAGACGCAAATATCTCAATCTAGCGAGGCAACCTATCATACCATCTTTGTTGAATATTCTGCTTACTACACATCCGGGAAAGAACCTGGTTATTGTCGAGGTCCTCTGATTATTACGGAGTGATCTGATATGGAGTGTAGTGATCATTCAACGTCTGGCTCGTACAAGACGCGTTTTGCACTACAAGTCAGCGAATTGGGAAGAAATGCGTTCCTTTGTTACATCCTACCTATGGAGGCTGATTTGTTTGCTTTCCAATGATCCCAGTGACTGTGCTGCGGCTGTAGCTGCTGTGATACTAGTGATACTACAAGGCATGGAATATCACTTGGTGGCAAATCGCGGACTTGGTTTGATGCATCTGTCAGGACTGTAGCAGCTAGGAAACGGCAGATATATCAACCTGGACCTAATATGTTAGTCATTAAGGATTCGAATTATAGAATTCTGAAGAAGAAATATAACTATGCCTCCACTTTCTTCAAACGGAAATCGCTAGAGCAAAGTTTTTCAGTCGTACCTACCACCATTGCATATGGGGAATTACTTGATTGTTTGTATGCTCTTTATTGTACATAAATAATACTAAAGTACATAGCTTAATGAATAACAAGAAAAAAAAATTATGCACAAAGGCGGACTTATCCCCTGAAGGGATCTCTTCCAGTCAACCTCTGGATGAAAAGTGAAAGAACACATTAAAAAAAGCAATAATATGAAAGAAAAAGAAAATAACTAAGTAACTAAAACTAATTTAATCTAAAGTGCTACTCATAATAATACAATATTGGCCACATGGGCTTGTTTTGTCGAAATATAACCAATACTTATATAAAAATATATAAAAATATAACTAAAATATATATATATATATATATATATATATATATATATATATATATATACCAGCTGATCAAATTTGACCCGGACTAGTTGAAAAAAACAACATTTTTACGCATTTTAATACAAATCTTTATTATCGCCTTCAAAATATGCTCCTTTTGAGCCAATACAAGCATGCCAACGGTTAATCCTATTTTCCATACACTTTTTATAGGCCTCGGCTGGGATAGCCTTTAGTTCCTTCAGCGAATTTCTTTTTATGGCCTCAATCGATTCATGGCGCGTTCCCCGGAGTGGATATTTAAGTTTCGGAAACAGGAAAAAATCGCAGGGAGCCAAATCTGGTGAGTACGGTGGCTGAGCGATGACATTTGTTTGGTATTTGGCCAAAAATCAGGCTGGAATGTAAAGGCGCATTATCGTGGTGAAAAATCCACGAGTTGTCTGCACACAAATTTCGTCGTTTACGACGAATTGCTTCACGTAGATGCCTCAAAACGGCCAAGTAGTATTCCTTATTAATCGTTTGACCCTCTGGAATAAATTCATGGTGAACGCCACCATAGTAATCGAAGAAAACGATCAGCATCACCTTAATTTTCGACCGACTTTGACTTGGTTTTTTCGGTTTTGGCTCATTTTTGGCACGCCATTCGCTAGATTGTTGGGCAGTTTCGACGTCATATTCATAAACCTACGTCTTGTCACCAGTAATAATGCGTTTGATGAATGTAGGGTCTTCAGCTACGTTGCTAAGCATCTCTTTTGCAACATCTACTCGACGTTGTTTTTGCAAAAAAATCAGGTCCTTCGGTACGAGTCTGGCGGCGACGCGCTTCATACCCAAAATATTAACCATAATGTGTTGAGTCTATCCATAAGAGATGTTAAGAGCCTCTGCTATCTCTCTAATGCCAATACGACGATTTTCGAGCACAATTCTCTTTACTTCTTCGGTGTTATCGTCGTTAACAGAGGTAGATGGACGACTCGCATGAGGCAAGTTTTCAACGACCTCGCGACCCTCAATAAATGCTTTATGCCACTCAAATACTTGCGTTCTCGATAGAGTAGACTCCCCAAAACACTTTTGCAACATTTTCAATGAGTCTGTAGCCGTAATTCCATTGGAAACGCAAAATTTCAAGCAAACTCGTTGTTCAATTTTTTTTCCATAGTAAAAATCGCCAGACAAACTTTTCACGTCGTAAATTAATGGCTGCCAAATCCAGACTAATGAATATATCCCGCTCAAACTTCACATAAATGTCAAACGACATTGTACCAACCTAGGAAAAAAAAATTCACTGATTCGGTTTATTAGCGCAGTTTAAATTAACCAGTCCGGGTCAAATTTGATCAGATGGTATATATATATACTCGTAAATTTACTCCCTGGCCCACGACTTTAGATGACCAAGGGAAGACAATTTCTATTTACCTTGAACGTTCATAAGTCGAGTGGGCTGGGTGGCATTTTTCTATTAGTATTACGAACATGTGCCTCTGATTTGACTTCAGTGATAACGCGTCTTTTGCGACACTTCTACCTTAAAAACGTAGTCTCGATCTCATGGAAATGTGCCCTTATCCATCTGATCCCTAAAAAAGGTGATAGGTTGAAACCAGCTAAATTAGATCTATCGCCATCACCTCTCGTATCTCCAAAATAATGGAGGACAGCATTAACCGACAGCTCTTAACATACATCGGGGATCACCAGTTGAGAAGCTATCATTTTTAAGAAATAAATTCATTTAACTTATTTGTAACTATTATCATTATTTATTGATTAACGCTTTGCTTCAGAATTAAACGATAATTGTAAATGTTAAATGTAAATGGGTGTTTTTTTTTTGTTTTTCTCATTATTTGACATGAAGATAATAGACACTTCTCAACTTTAGGCTTTGAATTACGGACAAGTAGTTTAATAACAGGGTTTTTATTAATTGTGAAGATGCTTATTAAAATACTTACCTAACTCCTGCCTTTATTTATAGTTCTGCCTTCCTCAATTTATAATATTAAAATAGTCTATATTAATTTAATAGATAATATAAACGCACACAAAATGCAAAAAATAGGAAAAAAGATCCAAAATATTAGAAAATTTTCTATAAGTATCTAAAGTGAACGCGCCCAATAATTTGACAATAGTAGAATAATAATAATATACATAATTTTCTGTTGACTTAAATTTCCAAACTTGTTTTATTTTTATTATTACATGGTCAAAAGACATTAAAAACTCTAAATTAAATTATAAAATATTATGTTATAATATTTATCAAAGTAATGTGTTTTAATATTAAATGAATATAAAATATCTAACTGAGAAATTTGTAAACAACCAAATGTCAAAGCAAGGCATTGGTGGTTAAGTGGTGTACAAAAGCAGCGCAATGTTATTTAAATGGTGAATATGTTATATCGAATTACCTATTGAGTTAGACAACATTTTATGTATATTTTTAGAAAATATTTTCTAAAAAGATATCGTTATAAAGAGCCCCCAAAAAGGCGTTATAACAAGAAAATGAGATATGAAAGCTTTCCGTCGTGTTTTACATTTTTTCACGCTGGCTGGCGCACAGAAAAGACTAACGAACTCGTTAAAGGTTCCTAGTCGCGGCACACAATGGTGGAAATGCAGTCGTTTGTGAGTGATGTGGAGCGATGAATTTTGATTAACTGTAATATTGTAGATGGCAGTTTTTAGTTAAAAACACATATAATTTACCCATCCATATTGTTCGGGTAACTTATCTTAACATTGCCGGTTATATGTCGATTATATAAAATATATTTGTTGGATGTTGTAATCACACAAAAATTTAGTAACGGGAGACTTGAGTATCTTGGTTGTTATTGAAGTTTTGCATTTTTCTTCGGAGCACCTTAATAATTATTGTCACGATTCTACATAATGAATCATAATGAATGAATGATCTAAAACAATATATATTCTTATTATAAGTGCAAATAAAATATATTACAAATGTTAAAATATGTTTCTTTTATATTTTTTGTCATATGAGTGCACTTCGTATTTTTGCTCAAAAGCCTTGGTATTTTCGCGGTTTTAAAAATATAATACATTTTGTTAAATTACTATTAAAATATACTCTAGAAATTAATAACACCAAAAATAACAACTGTTTAGTTATCTTTACCAATTAATTGTTTATTATTTTTCTACAAAACATTTAAGCTTAAGAGTGTTTTAAGCGATTAGAAGGTTTATATAGTTTAATTTAGAAATTAAAATGTTTGAAATATTATGTTAGAACGCGTGAGTGATGAAAGAATGATAAAAAAGATTTACATAGTAAAAGTGAGCTGTAAGAGAGACAGGGGGAGGCCTCGAGTGACCTTCGAAAACACAGTATCTATGGTACTGGAGGAAGGTCACGAAAAAAGCATGAGGAGGGCATGTATGAAGAGGTTTATGTCTGTGGAAGAGGTGAAGGAAGTATGCAGGGACCGTAGCGTTAGGCGCTCTGTCGTCTCTGGCTACCCTGCAAGGGATATGGCGTAAAGATAAATAAATAAATAAATAATATTTTTGAAATATGCTAATAATTCTTCTAAAATTAAAAGACAATAATAATATCTATTTTATTTTGCTATAAAATAAAGATTAAATAAAATTTCATTGAACCAATTTATATGAATACCAATCAATTAACTTTCAAAACAAAGTGAATTTATCTAATGTATTTATCCAGATAGCGACGTATAAACTACACTATCTAGAAGCATCAATCGGATTTCAACAAAACTTTATTAATAAAGGTAAACTACTTGTAAAATACATTAAACTATTGAAATACGATAGGAAACGTATATCTTCTAATAAGAGCTATTATATAATTTTTTTTAGATTTTTAAAAGTGCTTTATTATTTTCATTATATACATACATATATAGTCGATATTGTGTTTGCTTATAATTTTATATTTGTTATAAATCTATCCTTACAAGACTATTTTTGACATTATTTCACATAAATGTATCTAAAATACCGCTTCTATATAAATTAATATAATATGTAAAACATTCCCAATCCATCTCCTCAACTTGAAGCTATAAACGGATTTATTTTTGTTACATAACATTGATGGTTACCTACTAGACAGTAAGTAACCATCAATGAACAGACGTTCACATTGACAAGTGGTAGCTGTAACGATGCAGTGTATAATAAAGCCAAGAAATTAAAATAATAATAAAGAAAATATTCGTACTACACTAATAAGTATATGAAGCCTTGAATATTTATTATAAAATATTTGTAGGATGGATAAATATTTAATAATTAATAAAAGTGGAAAATAAATTTAATAAAAAACGATGTTGATTTTCCTTTACTCAAATAGAAAAAAAAATTCTATACAAAATATTGTCTTTAATATGGATATGGGGTCCAATAGATCCCTAACACACTACACACACACTATTACACACTAACCCTATTACTAATAATGCTAGAACTCGGAAGCAAAAAATAAGCATTTTTCTGCTTCGCTTACGATTTGATAATATTTTTACCTATGATGATTAACTTTGGTCTAACGTGGTGGTTAACAAAAACTGTGTATGTGTGTTTATATTTACTTTGAAAACCAATTGCTACAAGATGAGTGAAGTTTGTTATTTTCTTGCACAATGTTGATACTGTGCTCGTAGACGTGTTTACCTACTTTAAGTGTACCTGGATTGTCTTCTACTATTTGTTTATATGATATACTTTGAAGGAAAAAGTCTTATATCCTAATACTTACAAAATTTATTATTGAAGCCAACTGATGTGGCCTTTAAGATTATATGACATATTTTTCAACCTTAACAAATACTACACATATTATTTTATTTAACGCGATTAACATTGGTCAATATATAGCAAAGCTTGATTTTTACTATGTGTATTTCCTGATTCTATCGATTTAATTCCGAGTAACATTAGTAGCCACTTTTTTGTAAGAAGGTCTGGAAATGTCGAACGACTTTTGATTCACCGGAAAGATATGGTTCTATTCAAGTCCGTTTTGTTTATTGAAAGGCATTTTTAAATGTCGTGGGATTTTTTACTTCCCCATTTTTGTAATATCGAGATGGATATCTCAATTGTATGAGAGTAAACTGTTTTTATAAAGATTTTGTCTTTAATTACTTTGTGTGTTTAAATATAGTCAATCTTTTATATATATTTCAAATACTAAAATGAAAAAATAAGAATAACCTGTTGCCTTTGACAAGATGAACACTATTAGACCAAATTAGGGATTTGGATTACCATCCGGTGAACACGCAACCATTTGAATAGTTCTCATTGGATATTCTCACTCTTTTATCGACACAGAATATACTTACATCTATGGATGTTATTACTGTGTTTCAAAGCACAATATAACGACCCATCAGAAATCCCTCTGTGACGGTCGGTATTGACAAATTTTGCGTGCCCAAATATTATGGATATGGGTACATATAATTTCGTTGCACTATATTCCTTTTTATTTTATAGAGAAGAGAAACTACTCACAAGTGAATGCTGGTTACCTATTAAATTACCAATCAATTAAAATGTTTTATAAGATACTATCTATTTAAGTATCTGAGGTAGATATGAGATAGTTTCTTAGAAAACTATATAATATTTAAATAGAAAATCAACCTCAGGAAATTTGTTCTATATCTTTTACACCGTAAAAATATTAGAAAGACACCAGCAAATGAAGTATTTAAAGTAAATAAAATGAAGAGCTCTATTTTCTAGATTCATGACATTAAACATATTTTCTAACTTCATTTTACTTGATGTTAAAAAAATAGATTAGATGTTCAGATCTCTTCCAAATAAAACAACAAAAAAAACTAAATTAAACCTTTACATAGAGTCAATATCAAAGTTAGTAACTTTATTATTAACTTTTTTAGGATGAATCCTATTTGACCTAAAACCTATGAATTAGGAAGAAATGTATTATGTATATATATTTATCAGTATTATATTTATAACTTTTCTAAAAATTATATATGTAACATTTAATAATAACTTAATTCAGTAAATTCGAAAGCTTATATTTTGGATAATTAAATGTGTACAAGAACTAAGTCTACCTATTAATATGGTGAATGTCAGGTTAAAGTCAGTCAATCGTAAAACTTTTTTAGTCATCATATAGTTTTTTTTCATTTAGTTTCGTTTAAAAATATTTTCATTATCAATATACATATTAATTAATTATATTTTGAAAGATCAATAACATTGAAAGTGACTCGCTTGATATTTTAAAGGAGAGTAACCGACAACACAAGCTGACACAACGAGATGTCTGAACTCCGACAACACCTCATTAATAACTAAAATAAGTTTGTATATTTCATACAAATGGGATATTTAACCTAGAATAATATACTATGACTATTTTTTTGTATTAACTCAAATTATTAAACTAGTTACATAACAATAGAGAAAAATTGTATTACCTGAATGCGGAAAGGAGATTTAATACTAGCGAAAGTTTAATTAAATAATAAAAAATAAATAAAAACCCACATTTTACAAATGCAAAAGAAGAAAATAATTTTGCACTATGGCAGCTCTGAGCTCCACGTCTGCCTCACTCCATCACTCCTCCTACACCTGTTGCCTTAATTTGTGTCACTCGTAATCTTGTACTAAGCTGAAGATTGAAAACGGAATCTTCCAGTATTACTTCAATGTTCCGCCGGAAAGATTATCTAAACTCTGTGTATAACTTTGTGAAACTAAGCACACAGAGCTACTACTATTATTCATGGCCGTAAATCAGAACCTACTAAAAGGCTCTATCGATTTTCATTACTGGTTATCATGCTTTATCTATATCTATTCCTTCCTGTCTGTTATTGTGTTGAATAATTGTTTCATTCCATTTATTGTGTATTTAGTGCATGGAGTAGTATTTAGTAACGATAAGTTGTTAAAAGCGTATTTTTTTATGTTACATATAATATGGTGAATAAAGTTATTAGATGAATAGACGTTAGACGCCATAGTTGGGTCAAAATATTAATATAGAGCCAAAATCTACAGGATTCAAAGCATTTTTGAGTATTGAAATATCATTATTAAATACTTTCAGGACGTGAGTGGTTTAATAATTAATGTGAAACGCTGTTTAGTTTGATGAGACACGTCGCGTAATATTATACAATTTCCGATGTATCTAATGTTCAGATTTTGTTTTAACTTGCCGTAACTTTGATGATTTTATTAATAGCATTAAGTTGAATAAATAATAATAATAAAAATAATAATAACGACCGATTTATGAAACATCAATATCAGATATTTAGTGTCCTGACACATTTGACTGACGTTAAAAATATTATTAATTATTCGTGTTCAAAAGACACGCCAGACAACTAGCGTTAGTTAGCTCCTAAATTTTAATTTATAGGTAGTAGACTCTATGATTATGATTGCGATTATGATTTTTTTATTACCAAAACCAGTTTTAATAATAGTACAAGCTCTAACTAAAATATGAAATAATTTTATAAGCAGAGTTTATTTATAATTTTGAATTGGTTAATAAATTCACTATTTATTAGATATTCATACTTTATCAAATATGTATTAAACTTTGTGAGACTTTCATAAACAAAACAATAGATTTTCATTCCACTCAAATATTTAAAAGGATTGTGATTCTTAGCATTGCAATGTCTCTTCGTTATCGTATTAGGACATCCTTGGTAAATCTTCTATATTTGTGTATTTGTATTTGAATTTAAAAGATTTTATAAACATATAGTCTTCCTGTTTCTAATAAAACTATATTAAAATAAGTTTTATAAAAATTAGAAAAAATTAGAAAAATTGGAAATTTACAAAAAAATTACAGTGCAGTTTATTTCTAAAATATTTTATTGGTACTTAATTGCCTTATTAAACTAAAAGTTTTTAGACTTAGTTGTTGGAGATATGCAGAGTTTGCTGTCGGATTAGTATCAGACAGAAAATTTTCTATCGTTTAAATGAATGTATTTGAATATAATAGTAACTGGAAAATTATGTTTCATCCAGTAAGTAAAAAAAAATAGGAAGTCAAGAATAATTCAAATTAATGTTTTATTCTAGTATCAACATCAGACGCAAGACTTTTTAGGAAAAAAAAGCGTCAATACCCAGCGATATTCAACCGCTTCACTCCAACGACGCGGTGGTCATGGAGCTGTGGTTCAAGGAATCTGACGGAGAGTCGTTGCACAGGTACCGTAAGTATATATATATTTTTTATTATTTGAAGATAAGAATATAAAGACACCTACACCTACACCCACCTACACCTCAGTAAATTTGGAAATATGCAAAATAATATATTTATTGCTACGCTGGGTTTTTTTAATTCATGCCAATTAATATTTAAAATATTTTTCTTGAATAAAAATAATATTTTTGTAGTTGTTTTTCTTTAAACTTTAGGCATTTAATAGCGTTTGTAAAATTGTTAGAACTACGTGGAAGTCATCAATATCATGGCATTGACCTTTGTTGATAACACGCCACATGAATAATGACTAGGTGTCTGATTGGCAAGCTTTTTATAAACTTAATACTAAGATTATACTTTGAAATAAATAAAATACCTTGAAGAAATTAAAAAAAAAAAACTGTGTATTGTTATATATCTACTGCATTAAAAACAACTAAACTAAAAAAAAAAAAAAAAATTTTGTATTTTTACACCAAGATATCATTGGAAATTTATTTATTCAAGTAAAGAAGTAGCATTTCGTTCATTCCTCCTTCCTATCACTTAACAGAACCACCAATTAATTAATTAATTACCATACCAATATCCATATGTTGTTATCTTCCCATTCGCTTTTATGCCTTAACATAAGTTATAAGGGCTGAAATTATTTTATAATGAAGAATTTTATATATATAAGATATTTATCATATAAGATATTATCGGAATAAATGTTGCTACCCAATAAGGTTTTTATTAATAAATTATTTTTAATTCATTAATAAATTATGTACTCTTATGTTACTCTTATGTATTAATGTTTGGCTCAAAGAATATAATAACAATAATTTGAGAAAGAATATCAAACAATATTATTATAATTAATATGTTGTAGTTGATATCTAATCTGATAATCCTAATGCTATATGAATGGTTTCATATGGGAACCTAAAGGCGTCCATTAAGCTAATTAAGGTAATCCTATGCGTCCCAATTTACTAATGATCCCCTTGATGTTATCCCTCTATTAGTAATTGTTTACAAGTTTCAGTTTCGAAATAATCTGGAGATCGATCATTGAGCCTTGGCGTAAGTAATGTGGACATTAACTTGAATACTCATAGAACTAAAACGTTTTCTATATTCACAATTTCACAATTTTTTAATTAGTGTTGAAGTATACAAAAATAAAAAACAAATGTTTTTGACTTTATTTGTTACTGAGGAGTGTTGTTTCGTTTTAATTAATAATGAAGTGAATTTTTATTTTGTGTCAACCTACAATAAAATTTTATACATCAATACCAATTAAATATATATTTAATACAAAATTATTTATTTATAAAATAAATTTAACATACACACATAAAGTAAGGTTTTATAAAAAGCAATACTTGATTTATGTAAAAATTGCAAAAATTAAATTTAAAGATAATAAGGGTAATATACTGCTAAGGCAATGAGGACGACGACGTAAATGACGTATACGTTATTAATTCCTGCTAATTTGGCTTAAGGCACGTTTATATGTCGTTAATAAAGATCACGAAGTAATAAAGGAGTGTTAAATCTGCTTCCGGAGCTTGTTTTGATTTTACATTTTATTACAAATATTGCTTGAATCATATAAGCTATTTTGTTATAGCACAAAAGATATCTGTTGTTTAAGAATATAATAATGTTTCATTGTTTTATGTTTAATATTTTGCTCTAAATAAAAAAATAATTTTTATTTGTTACAAATGTCTTAACTCAAAGCACAAAATCATTTTAAATATTATTATCATTACCTATTTATTAAACGTACTTTCCATAATGCGAGATCACACCTGTAAGTTGCAATAATCAGTGTAATCATGTAGTTGTATGAAAGTATCATATCTGATACACTCGGCTGCTATTAATTAAGCACTCGTGTTGTCAGGCGCGATACGAGCACTTCGTCATAGCTACTGATACGGTGTATATATATACAATAGCGTTTCGGTAGCTATGGCGAAGCGATAGCTATAGTAAAAGGTACCTATACTAATAAGTATAAGTATCTTTTAGTATAATTTATTTTAATTTATTTATTTACGATTACGAGTTAGTATGAATGATATTTCGAAGAGTGTTTATTAATAGCTTAAATTTTGGAATTTTTTAATGCGTTTCCGTTCAAAATATTACCAACCCTTTTCATGAGAACTTAAAAGGCCTCCAAAGAAAAGAAGAAGACCGATTTTTTCTTACTTACGTCCTCAACGCATATGAAGTCTCCCGAATGCGCTTTGTCCTCGCAACTGAAGTGTTTTCTTAGGCTTTGAGTTCTCAAATAACTTTGAAATAAAAAAATAGAATCTTCTATTTTTTTATTTCAAAGTTATTTTGATGAATATGTTATTTTGATGAATATGCCCATTCAGAGGAAATCGTTTAATGATTCTATTTTTTGTTTGACATGTGACTTTTGATGAGACTTTCCGACTGCTTATAATGTGTTCATAAATCAATAACGAACAACGATTTTATTTTTTTCGTAAATTTGAGCAATTGACCATGATACTGATAGTATAATCTTAAGTAACTATTTACTTATACTTCGACAGAATAGTTTTAAAAAGTTACAAATTTCGAACAAAGTAACCAATAAATAATATAATTTAAAAAATAAATGAAGATGCAAACACACAGGGTATTTCCCGAACGAACTTTGATGAAATTATAAATGTTAATAAAAAAAACAATTGATTTTTAAGTAAAATGATTATATAGACTACACAAAAAAATAAAGTGTAAAAAAAATTACATTTATTTTTATACACACTAATTTAAAAAAATGTTTTTTATTAAACTCAGCAAGACCCAATAGATGTTTTTGATTATAAAAAAAATCCCTACAAATTTTCAGGATTTTTCCTGTCCACAGACATCCAACCGTACATCCATCCATCCATCCGAGAAAAGTGAAAACAATACAGAACGAACAAAGTTTGTTCGTGAAAATTAAGTTATCGTAACGCATAAGCTTAAAAGTATTTGAATACAATAACTAATAAATGTTTTTAGCTCACAGTAGAAGTTTTAAAATGTTAGAAACTAGACTAGACTATGTGAGTGATACCAGAAGTAGAAAGAGTAACTTAGCACCGATAATATTTCAAATAATGCAAGACTTTCTGGCTTATTGATTGTCAGATAATTGCTATCCGCAGTACATTAAACAAAACTCATTTTGCCAACTTTACAGACTCTTGAGCCTCTTGATATATAAATCCAATGTCTCAAGTATATTACGCAAAAGTTGTATTCGATTAAGTAATGAATACGAAATGTGACGATGTCAACAGATCACATTTTAAATACTAGCCTTCAAAAATAATAAATTGCTTATTATTCGTAAATGGAAATCATGTTTATATGTAATTTCGTCGTCTATATTTACGACAATAGTATTCAGCGAATACAGAAATGACTTGCATACATCCTAAACTATAAAACAAAGTCGATGTAGACAATAAAGCTAAAGCAATCCGATCTCAAGCCAAACCAAACATTTTTCAACTACCTTCTCACGGTAGAAGTGAATTGGCTCAAGAGCTGATAAGTCTGTCTATAGCTAAATTAAAAAGGTGCAGCCGATTTGCTCCTAAAATTGTTGGCGCTGCGCCTATACGACTATGCAGCTTAAGGAGATACTATTAGATCTCGAATATAGTATTTATAAATGTCGATTAATTTTACTTAATAAAGTACCTTATTAATATATACTTACAAAAGCTTGAGACCTTGTTTGTATATCCATTGTAATGCATTGTAAATAAGTATTTTACTAACTTCAGTAAAAATAGCATTCTATATACAGCATGAAAATATTTCATTATATAATATCGAATAAAAATTT
This sequence comes from Melinaea menophilus ssp. n. AW-2005, assembly GCA_918358695.1. Taxonomy (NCBI): domain Eukaryota; kingdom Metazoa; phylum Arthropoda; class Insecta; order Lepidoptera; family Nymphalidae; genus Melinaea; species Melinaea menophilus. Next base: position 2,823,965 of record OU911046.1, on the reverse strand, counting down.
AAACAACATTCAACTCCACTGGAAGTTTTAAGATGACAATAGTAACGTTTTCTCATTACATTGAACCGGTTGGAGACAGTTTCATTTGTGTCTGCTCCGGATGGACCAATAGCAACAGCTGAGGATCATCCCGACAGAATGGATACCTTATTGTATTAGAAGCGACACTCTCAGCATTTTAATTCGAATAAGAATATGTAGGAGTTGGAAAATCTTTAATTCTAAAAATATTTAGTTCTGAAAAGATTTCATTTCGCAGTATTTAATATAATTTCCATATTTTGGATACAATTTTTTAGTTATTTGTAATAATAACATCTTAATGCTAACATCACACGGTATTCCCAGGTGATCACCCTTCCTAGTACAGACTACACCCGATGTTAATTAAATTTCCTTGACTTGTATTTAACGCGGTATGGAAATTAGCGAACGTTTTATTGAGTTCGATGTTGTGGTATCTTTGACGTAAATTATTATATTATAAATGGGTGGATGAATTATTATACCTGGAACAGAAGGGATAAAAACGTTACTTGGATTAATATCGAACTAGGATATATTAAATTTATTCAAATATTTTCGTAACAGTCTTAAATAATGTATGAAATAATTTATAAACATCTCAAAAATGTTAAGCTTATTTATATTTATTAAAGACAGAAGTATTCATATCCTCTCTAGGACGGCCATCTCATTCTATATTATTGAACAAAAGTCTTTAATTACCCTATTCTAATTTGTTTTGGGTAGACCTCGAAGAATTCGGTCTGCCCATTCATTTGTACCCGACTTTCGAATTTTGGAAAAATTTCTTCACAGGAGGTCTTCTTATGACCCCCTGAGTCCGAAATGACCATTGGTCAAAAAGTTTACATATATATATATATATATATATATATATATATATATGCGTGCGTGCGTCCAGATTCGACTTTTGTCAGCATGATAGCGGCCGCAGTTTCGCTCGGATCGCTTTCAAACTTTGCACAAAAATCAAACATCCAAAAATGAAGGTCAAGTTCGTGAACCAGAGAAATCCGGCCACAGGGGGCGCTAGGGCCTCACTTTTTCTGATTTCAGTTTTTCGACCATAACTTTTTCTCTATACAAATAAGATCAATCGCGTTCACATTATATGATGTCTTTAATGAATACCTATAACTAATGTAGATAAACCAAAAACCTAACTTCAATAACTTAGGGGTGGGGGTAAAAAAACCGAAAATTTTTGGAAAAAAATTCATAACTTTTTTGTGGTAAACATTCTTACATCACAAGTATTTTTAATAGAAAGGTTATTTTTTACTCTAAATTAAGGTATCAATAGTTTTTCCGTAAAAGGTACCGTTTCCGAGAAAAAAAATAAAAACCACTTTTAGCTTGAAAATTTAAGGTAGGTAAAACCACGGCAACTTTTTTCTTGTAAACATTCCCTCCTCGCAAATATTTATAGTAGAAAGGTTATTTTTTACTCTAAATTTAAGTATCAAAAGTATTTCCAAAACAGATATCTTTACCGAGAAAAAAAATAAAAACCGCTTTTTGCTTGAACATTTTTGATATAAACGAGTTACACACGAGGTCTACCCACGCGTGTCCCCCTGCAGGCACGGATTTTTTTGTTTGTTGTCGCGGCATTAATTATGCGAGAAAGTTTATGTCAAAGCAAGTATTATTAATATTATAGTAATATTATATATTATTAATATTATAGTAATAATGAATAAATTTGCATGTTTTTAGTGTCATTATTTTTATAACAGAAATACATGCTTAAATGTCTAAGCGCATATAAAATTGTTGGCGCCTTATGAAAGTGATAACTTCAGCAACACATATAAATTGGATTCAGAGAAGAATAACATGAGTTATTACGTCTTTATTGTGATTGTCGTTATCGTTGTACATTATTGATATATAAGCTACTAAAGTAATGAGATTAAAAGTGTCTTGTCGTGTGTTGATACTCGGTGTAATGTGGAGAATCTGTCTATATCTTTATAGTGACACTATTCAATTAATGCAATTGTATTTTAGATTCTTATCTAGTAACATCTGTATCAAATGCTGTAATTGCAGGGTGACAAAATGTTCTCAAAAAAATTACATTTTTTACACCTAAATTTAATGTTTAAAATTATTAAGATTTCAGAAATAAAAATCAAAATCTTAAATAGAAATTTAATTTATATTAAATTTTAAAAGTACGTCGTTATCGCAATTAATATTTTTACTCATTTCAGCTATCATTAGGTTCAGAATTAGAAAGATAGATTTAAATTTGTATAGACTGAAAATGAAAATAGGAATACATGTTAATATATTCTAGTAAAAACAATTAATTCTCATAATAATTAAAACCCACTCATAATAATAATACGTTTTCTGTAATTTCAGTGTTAGAAAAATGGCTTAAAACTTTTAATTATGATAGGAGAGTTAGTACAATATACCTCTTAAATGTATAAAACTTTTAATGTAATGTCGTTGTATTTTTTTCTGGTGGTGCTGTCATCATTTGATTACACAATTAATTTTAACTTTATTTGACTTGAAATACGTATATTTATATTAGTATTTGACGTGATAATGCTTTAACTGTCTACGGAAATAACTTTTGCTGAATTGGACTTTCTATCCTGGAAGTATAAGAAGATGGGGCTTATCTCTTTCTTACCAACTTTATATTTACTTTTTTACTGCAAAAATATTTAATGGAAGTATTATCCATCTTCCGATAATAAGCATCTTCCATAAATGTATAATAGAATTTTATTATATTAAAATAAAATTATTTTGTTTTATTTATACAAACTTGTAAAAGTATAACATGTTGTCAAAGTTTTAATGATCAGATGCATAAATTATGCATAACTGATATTTTATAAACTGGAATTCAAGTAACAATTGGAAGGATTTTTTGTAAGAAATAAGAAGTTTTTGAGTTTATATTATATATTAGTTTCCTAAATAATCAAAATGTTTGTTATCAAGAAGTCAAAATTATATAGTATAGTTAATAGAATAAATTAACAAAATATTCTTTAAATAAACTTGCTAAACATTGTGAATGAGTTATATTAATAAACCATTGTTTATTCATGAAAAAAAAAACACAATACAAATATGGTAAAAATATATAATTTATATAATATATTTATCATAAACAAGTAAATTGAAAATTATTTAACTAATATAACGAAAATTTTCCACGATCGCTCTGTATTTACAAAATTGCATTATTCGAGTTTCATGCAAAAAATAATAAGGGACACCTGCATAACGTTGACCCATAAAATTATATTTTTATAAACTTGTTTACAAGTAGTTAGTAGTTGGTAGTAGTAGTTTTGTTGGAGTTGCTTTCGTGGCGGTAATGGATACCTCATCGATTTCATTTGTGGAAGAGGAAGGACCTCATTTCTCTTCGCGAGGTACAACTCATTTGAGGCGAATCATGCGTTTGTAACTTGACAGGAGCACCACGAGTCGTAAGTTTCTATTATTCGCTGCAATTCTTAGTTTATGTAACGTTTGATTACATAAAAAATAATTAAGTGCATTGAATTATAATTACAAGAAACTCAAAAATGGATTACCGCCGAATATTTTAACTAAAAGAATATTATGTAATTTACTAGTTCTATCATTATGTAAGTACTATTACTATTTTTTGGATTTACAGTACAAAGAACTTTATATATAGACAGCGTTATTTTAAATAAGAAAAAAATCAAGACCTTGAAAATCTAATCTTATAAGAAAGAAACTTGCGATATTAAGTATTATATTATTCAGAAGGGCCATTTTCATGTCAGAATTTAGGGTTATTTGAAAAGACTCGTCCTTGAAAATATAACTACGACGCACTGCGAAGTATACTTAATAAGAGGTATTTTATTTTTTACAAGTTATTTTAATATGTGCTGGATTTTGCTTATTTTTATTCTTTTGATTGGAAACAGAAAAAAAACTTATTCAATAGATTACACGAAACTTAAAAAACACTATTTAATATTTTTGACATGTTTGACTGTTTATTGTTTTTTTATTAGAATTATGAAAGATTAGAGAGAACCCAGTCATCATATATTATTAATACTTTGAATACCTGCGAAATTCTTACGGAAAAATATTAAATCTGATTTGGAACATAAATTTTACAATACATATATGGATTTGAAGACTTTTTAAGCTATGATTTAAGCTTAAGGGAGAGGGAGAACGGCTGTTGCATTCAACAACTATCTAGTTGTACTTGCTGTATGTACTTATATTTCTATCTAGAAATATATCTATATATATCTATATCGAATTAAATACATCAATTTCTATCGATCGATCTTCCGTCGGACTCATAATTTATGTATTTTATTTGCACAGTTCCTAAAAATTCTACTGTTTAAGTTTGGCGCTATTAAGCGATTGTTATAGTTTTCCCTGAAATATAAAAGTATATTAAATAATAATTCAACATTATATAACACATTGCTTGCATAAAAGCTATGATAGTAATAAATATAATAGAACGAACAAATATACTAGGATCCGCCAACCGTGCGCGGCGGGTGTTGAGCTGAGTCCCTCTCCTTTCTTCTTTACTTGATAACTTTCGAATGGCTCAACATTTTTTCAATCTGTTTTCGCTATAATATCCGCGTTCGGCTCAAACATACATGAGAAAATTTTTAGCTAATTATCTCGTCTCTCATAGTATCTCGTTTAAATAATACACAGCGGAACTATTGCAGAAACCTAAGTAGAATTACAAGCATGAAGAAGCCTTACTTTATGGTTTTTAAACTCCACTGCGAAAATAAGTTTTATAGAATTACTAAAAATAACTTTAAGGTAGGCTAAACTACGGACATTAAATATTTAATTAATTTTTTTTATTGCAGCTTGGGATACAAATGAGTTTCATAAAACTCTTATATTATTATTTATGGTAGATAAAATTATGACAAAATTAAGAAACTTATTTACTAGTCAGGTTATAAAAATATTATGTTTCTTTGGTTCTTTGGTTTTTCAAAGTAAATTTATAATTGTAGCTCATAGACTTGGTACCATACACATACTTTTTAATACTTAATCAAAAGATAAAATTTTAAAATACCTCATGTGGGTGGTACTTTAGAAGACACACCATATTTGTGAGCCAACATGAATAAAATAAAATTACTTCAAATTAGTAAATGTAAGTATTTATTAAAATGTTTTCTTATGACCGCGATGGTGACATTAGAGAATATTTTCTTATTTAATTATTTTTTCTACAAGCGTTTTTTTTATAAATTATTCTTACTTAAACATACAAGAACTTTTTTCCCACGTTAAACTCGGATGTGGAAAGAACTTCCTTCGGCGGTATTTCCAGATCGATAAGACAATAATATATATTCCTATTTCCAAGGCCGGTAACGCTTTTTTGAATCCTCGGATGTTGCAAGAGTTCATGGGCGGCGGTGATCACATATCAACGGTGACGCTCAAGCTTGTTTGCCCTCCTCTAACATAAAAAAAAAAACATACAAGATTGCAATAAATGTTATTAAGGTTATGATCTCAATGTAGCACATAGTTTTGTGCTAACTAGTGTCATTTCATTTGTATGTAGATATAAACGTGACCTTCTTAATAGAAGGTCGTGTTTATAGTGTCTAATTTTAGAAGGAGTGTTACAACAACATATGACATTAAATTAATAATAATCGTTGTAAATATTGCACAAAATAACTATGTAATACAATACTCATTATATTAAAACATGAATTATGATGTTTATCCGCATTGCGGATGACCTTCCACAAGTCCTTCGAATTTAATTAAATTAGTGTAATAACTGTACATTGACTGTAGCCTTTTACATTAACTGTTCAGTCAGTTATTAGACTACACATTTTCCAAATATTTATATACTTATATATGAAGAAAATGTTATGAAAAGGCTGTGTATTTGATGGTTTTATAAAAACAAAATAATAATAGCTAGTACTTAATTTTCTCTCGAGACTACAATTTTATTACAACGATACATTCGCCATTGTTGATAATTTTATTTTAAGCTACTTATTCGTGTTTGTTGTTTTAATTAAAATTAACACAATACTGAGCCTTACAACATTATAAAATATTTCGTATAACAAGCCTTTAGTGAATAAAGCAATACCTATAATAGGGTTATAGGTTCGTTCACTAAAGGCTTAAATAAAACTACAACAATGTTTAATATCAATTAAACTATAGAGCAATTATCACCTTACTTCTGTCTCAAAACGAGTATATATTGCTCACTTCACTCCTACGTCGTACAATACTCCGACAGGGAGAGCTCGTTAGTTGCTTAGATTAAAAAAATATATTATTTTAACCCAATAGTTGTTTACGCTCGGGAAGGATTAAAGAATAACGCCTCCATTTAACACCTACGTCCTCACTCTCTAACGCCTGTAGCCAAGTCCTTGGTAATTGTTTTACTTTACAAATATACAGAGTTTTTTTTATTTAAACTACAATAAAGTTAGCGTCACGAAATAATGTATTTTAAAATTAGCTAAAATCTTATATTGTTATTAATACATTGCTTACTAAATATATTGACGTTTGTGAAACAGTGATTACAATAAAAAAAAAGCCGGCTGAGTTTGTTGTGTGGTTCTTATCAGACCAGGGCGCGTTTGGAACCCTCGTAGCCTTATTTTAAGTTGGAAACTGTCTTCACAGAAGGGCTTATAATAAATACCTTCTACAGCAATCGTCTATTATACGAGTATAATAAAATATGGATTATTAACTTCCAAAATTTGCACCATTTATACCAAAGCAAAAAATAGTTTATAAATGGAAAGAAAATAAAAAATTTTAATGTACTGGATAATTGATGAAGGATTTTGCTACTTCTCTAACAGTACACTTCTGAAACTGTGACAAATAAAATGGTCATATTATTAGATGCAGAATTCAATGCAATGCAGAAGTAAAGATCTATGTTCTGATAGTAGATGAATAAACAAATATTAAATATTATAAATTTAAGTTTTACCTACACTTAAGATTTATTTGACTCGTCAGTTATACATTATTTTGTAATTATCATTATTTATTAGTAACGTTGTGACTAAAATATTTAAAAAATATTTAAAAAAACAACCTTTTTTATTTTATAATATTGAATGCTTATGTAAAACAAATAGACAGAAGTTCCTGTCAATCATTAGTTCAGGATATAAAAAGATTACCTACCACTGCACCGTCTTCTTTAGCTGTACTTCCTAAACCATTAACAGACCAACAAGGGTAAATTATATCCATATAAGTTTTAAAAAAGACATTTCAACCACTATCTGAATTATTATTTAAAGTAGTTTTTAATTCTTTAAGATGATGTAAAGAACTGATACTTTGAACATTTTTATAATCTGTTCTAATCCTTAACACGTGGTATAGTTTAAATGTTGATCATATTATGTAAACTAATCGTAATTCATTTTATTGTAATAACATATATAATGTAACTTTCAATACTATTTTCTCCGTATTAATGACTGACTTTACTTTATTCAAACATCGAAACAGTTACTGAACTTCAGTATTATCAAGTTTGCAATTTCCTAATGTTTTGCGGAGCACACGCTGTCGCGGCTGATCGCCCAACCTAACGGGTCTGCGGTTAAGTTTACAGTTGACGCTTGACTAACAGGAATAATTAATTACTGAAGGGAACTGATATAAAAGCCAAAATAGCTTGGAATCAGCTGCATGAAGTGCAACTTCGAGTTTATATTTGTATTAAACTCTTAGATTTTATTCATTTTTTAACTTCATATACTAATATGTTTATACATAGTATTTGTTTTATATGATATAGTCGAGTCAGATATAAAATTTCTGATAAAATTTGAAAAACTTGTTGGTTGTTAAAGTTTAATTTACTTTTTGTTATATAGTCATATCAAAAATGATACTATTTTTGTAATAAATGAACATAAAATATAACGTAAACCACTTTATTTCGTTGCGTTTTATTTTTCGTGCCTTATTTAATTTTACATTTAACGCAGTTTGAAGCTGCATTGTTCGAGACAATTACACCTAGACAGTTAAAACAAAGCAGTTTAAGCCATAACATTTCATAACTGCCCGCACGTCAACAGTCCCTACAACAAGTGTGTGTTTCCATTGCATTGTAACAACAAATATTTTATATTGTAAAATGGTTTCTCAATATCTTCGTTTATCTGATATTATCAATTTTTTTTTATATATTGTTATAAAATTTTAGTAATAAATATTTGACAATATTTAAGGAAATATAACTTATTTTTTGTGAAAATATAAGTGAAATTACCAAGCTCCTTTAGCTGGACCATTCTTGGAGTTTGATTCTTTGTCAGCTGTAAAAAATAATAAAGAAAAAATTTAAAGTTATTTTATATTTAATTACTAATAGAATTGTTTAACGTTTATGATGGTTGAACGGACCCGCGCCGTGTGCTGCGAGGGTGTTATTATTGTTGAGATTTCACTCCTCAGCGAGTTATGCGTTATATTTTAAATACACCACTCAAACATCGTAGTTTTCTATGTATTTTTTCATTGTAACGCTTGCCGTGACAAGTGTTGCTAACAAACGAGACTAAAAGAGGCCACTTACTTAAAAGTGCTAATGAAGTATTGTTGTGTGTATGATATATTATTTAAAATAAAAGGTTGATGTACACTTTTGCCATTAATAATAGGTATTTATAAAAATATTTTGAACGTAGTAGAAACATAGAATTTAAAGCATCTTTTATAACACTAATTGAATTATGAAGATATCTATAAAATATTCTGATATACTCTGTTGACATAATCACACATGTAAGAATATATGTATATAGTTAAAGACTAGTTTCAGTCACTTCTTTTGCTTGCTGTTATTGTTTACATCTGTTGAACTGGCTCACTGCCTGCTAAACATTTATATTTAAGGAAGTATAATACTGAACTGAAGAATTTTTATAAATGCAATTTGAAGGTATTATCTGATTTAAGTAAACCTGAATATATTACTTACTCTTAATCTTATTTAATTTTATAATTTTATGTTGATTGTCGAATTAATTGAAAATGAACTAATTTATCCATTAAATTGAGTTAAATGAATGCACCAAAACAACAAACCCGAGATGGGTCCACATGGTATTGATACACAGATATTTGAAAAAAACAACTTAACACAATATCTTCGATAACTTGATTCGGATCATTAAATTACATAATAATTTAAGATGATACAAAACTTTCAGTTATTATTAACTGAAAGTAAAAAAGTAAAAAAATTAAAACGGCTAAACGGTTTGAGTTATGATTTTTAATATACTGCTTTTGGTTTATGTTTAACAATTCGATATTGAATGGCATGTTTATGATACGAAAATAATTATATTACTAATAATAAACTTTCTTCTATCTCAAGACCCAATTGGAAAGAAAATATTTAGTTATGTTTCCTTTCAATACTAATCAATTTTGGACTTGACCAGCGCTTATCCGTGTTTATTATATCTAACAAAATATATCAAATTGCAATAAAAGATTACTTGTCTTTCACCATATCCAAAATTTTATATTCAGTACAATGGCAATTAGTATTGTTATAAATGAAAAAAGAAAAACATATTTCATTAGGATGGATATAGTTTAGGGTTATCGCTGTCCATTACACATTTATTATTTAAATGATATCTCGATTTTCAAACTAATACACACAAACTTCCTATTTCGATCAGTTGTCTCATAGAACCAATAATAATTCTGTATAATGTAAAGCCCAAAAGAATGCCCCCAATACAAATCCTACTGTATATTTTAATCTGTGGCTCTTGATATGCCTTGCGCTTTTACTGGCGATCTTCCTCAAATGAAATCATCCTAATCCCTCCATCTCCCTGAATTCCGACGATGGAAAGGTGTACATATCTTAACGATTAAAGTGGGATTTATTTGTTTGTTTACAAAAATCAAATTGTATGAATTGTCTAGGGCGAGAACACGTCGTATGAATCGGTATGAGAGATAGCAAAAGGTTAGTTTTTTTTTTTGTAGATAGTCAAAATAAACATGTCAATGAGTTTAAAAAGTTGATGTTTTTAAAAGTAACTAAGTTGGACCAGCTTTATTATAAATACTTATTTTCGTATTGACTACCAATGTTGTACAATATTATAACGATATATACAAAAATAAATGTGAAACGCGCTTAAATCATTCATACCCAGATTTGGTCATGCTCATCTACTTTACAAATCATCTTATTTTTTGATAAAAAGTTTGTTTTTTTTGTATTATTTGTAATTTTTTTTTCACATTTAATTAAGGCGTTCCTTCAATTATTCTTCAACACTTACTAATATTTTTAATACATTAAAATCTCCTTGATAAAAACCTCTGTAACATATAAATAAAAAACTTCACATTTTTTTTTTATTTATTTTGTAATATGTGTGTGAATAGAATGTATTGTGACCAAGTACAAGTAGTACTTCATATTTTATAAGTAAGCCATAATTTAGTTCAGCAAAACTTTGCAAACTGATACATATTAATATTTATTTCTGGTATTTTGTGAAGTGGTGACCTGGACGATGGTGAGTGGTGTCGTCGTACTTGGAAATTGCACATTTGATTTAATGTTTTTTTTTAAGTTCCGAAATTCAACTACTCAAGAGTATTTAAACAATTTGCAACAATTAGAACTATATTTATATATTAAGCATTACTTATTTCTAAAGAAAGAGTTTTTCTCATAACGCTAATTTATTATTCGCTACGTGCTCGAGAGTTTTATATATTTTTTAAGTTTTACACTTTGCGGTTAGTTCATGAAAATTATAAGAGTTTCTTTATTGTAATAATAATTCAAACTTACACTATTATAATCCAAATAAATGAAGCTATTAACTTGGTTTTTTTATTGAGAAAATTTAATACCAAACTTTATTCCATAAAAAATTATTAGATATTTTTAATAACATCTTCCATTTTAAAGTCGTCATCAATATCGTTAGCTTAATAAGAACATATAATTTTGATATTTATATTATATATTATATGAATTTATTTCCTACAATATGGAGAACCCAGAATTTAACTATTTCAGCAGTTATTTCTTTCCTAATCCACAACCTATTTTGCATATGAACTGACTTCCAAACTATTTTCATATCAGTTTTACCTCGGTATTTCATACACAAATAATAATAAATTTGCTAAGAAAATATTGATTACAGTTTTTGAATCTTGGCCCTTCACGAATCGCACACTTATTCTTGTTCAAGGAATATTAAACAAAATCAGTAAATAATGCAATTATTACATGCATTTAGGGTTTTAATCAAATCGAATATTATAATATAATATAACTTGTGGTTTTCGATATTTCTATATATATGTTTATTGTAGTAGTTAAGATAAGTGTCTAGTGTCTAGTATTAGTTAAAATAACCAGACGCTAAAGGCTTCTGAATTTAACTTCAAACGATTCAAAATATAACGCCCGGTTTTTAAGCTTAAGACCAGAGGCGTTTTACATTAATTATCACAACACAACACACATTTTGTAGAGTTATTTATTATAATTGTCTAATCACTATCAATCAATTATTTAATTAATAAGACAAATTTTGAGCTTAAGATTGTATTAAGTAGGGTCGTTGCAAGTGAATTTACAGATTAATGTTATCATCTGTTACAACATAAATCTGGAAAACCGATTATTTTAAATAAATTAGTTAATTAATTTAGTATAAATATAATAATTTACAGGGACACCTTTGTTCAGACACTATTAGAAAGAAGATATATGAGAACTTATATATAACTTATTAAATAATTGATTTATTATTATATAATAATAATTATTGTCTAGTTACAGTGATATATCAAAGTTATAATTATCATAAATTTAAAGCTATAGGGCCATCAGTTTGATTAGCTTGGGCGGTAAAGTTTATGCTAAAATTTTAGCGAGAAGAATGCAAGAGAGATCTGAAAGGCTGTTGTGGGAGGCCCAAGGAGGTTTTAGACCTGGAAGAGGGTGTATAGATCAGATCTTTTCCCTCCGCATGATCACGGAAAAGTTTTTGGCCCTAAACCAAAAGTTTTTCTGTGCTTTTGTGGATTTGGAAAAGACGTTTGACAGGATTGTGAGAAAGAAGTTATGGGAGATACTGCCCCGATACAATGTGAACGGACCCTTGCTACAGGCTGTAAGGTCTCTTTACCGAGATCACTCAGCCTGTGTGCGAGTAGGAGCTGGCATGTCGCCCTGGTTTGACTTCCAATCTGGTGTTAAGCAAGGTTGCGCTATGTTAGCTTGGTTGTTCAATTTGTATTTGGATAGTTGTCTCCAAGGAGTGAAAGATAGTGACATGGGAGTGAAAGTAAGTGACCTTAAGGTCAATTGCTTGCTATATGCAAATAATGCAGTGCTCATTGCATCATCAGAATGCAATTTGCAGGCATTGGTCACCACTCTGAAAGATGGATGTGAAATTAATGGTCTTAATCTGAATGTAGATAAAACAAAGGTTCTGATATTTGAAAGAAATGAAGAAAGAACAGAATGTAAGATCAACGTGAATGATAAGATAATAGAACAAATGAATGAAGTGGTATATTTGGGAAGTATGTTTAGCAGAGACGGAAGATACGAAATGGATGTGGAAAGGCGTATTGCTGCCGGTAACAGAGTCAATGGTACTTTGACTGCATTGTTGAGACGGCAAAACGTCAGTATAGCTGCACGTTTGGCTATACACAATGCAGTTTTGCTACCGACGCTGTTATACGGCAGCCAAACGTGGGTAACACAGAAGAAGAATGTAAGAAAGATGAATGCTGTATAGATGCGATCTCTTCGCAGAATATGCGGAGTCAGTCTAGCTGATCGAATCCGCAATGAAGAGATCCACAGAATGGCAGGTACTAGCGAAGATGTCACGGTTAGAATGAAGAAGAACGTGCTCAGGTGGTTTGGGCACGTCGAACGAATGAGTGATGAAAGAATGGTAAAAAAGATTTATATAGAAAAAGTGAGCGGTAAGAGAGACAGGAGGAGACATCGAGTGACCTTCGAAAACACAGTATCAATGTTACTGGAGGAAGGTCACGTAAAAAGCATGAGGACCCCCCGGAGGGCATGTATGAAGAGGTTGATGTCTGTGGCCGAGGCGAAAGAGGTATGCAGAGACCGTAGCGTTTGGCGCTTAGTCGTCTCTGGCTACCCCGCAAGGGATATGGTGTGAAGGTAAATAAATAAATAAATAAAGGTCAAAAATAAAAAACTTCGCTTAACATACATCATAACCAATATAGTTAATGGCACAACAGACGACAGTGCTAGAGTGTAATTGATATAGCAGTATTTGAACTGGTCTAAGCGCCAACGTAACAACGATTTCATGCCACAAATCTTAAATTGTCGCCCTATTATTAAGATATTAAATATTATGTTATAATTTACACAAAACGCGATATTTTGCCTGTCCTACATACGACGGACAGCCCGAGCAAAATCAGTGAATCATTCCGTCGATTTTGCTCGGGAGGTGTTTTTCGGCTTCACAGGCGGTACCCTCCTGGGGTACACTTTATATTTTAAGTTATAAATTATTTTTTAAGTTTGTTTTTTTATATAATCATCAAAACTTCCCAATTGCGTTATATGTCTTTATAAAAAAGCATATTTTTATCACATGTTACAATGCCCTTACACAAACGCAGCACAAAATTACAGCCTTTATTACAAAACTCATCTATTTTGTCCCCGGTCTGCTCACCCGCTACGGTTTCTCCACGAGCTCCCACGGAGCGTCAGTCAGGATCGAAGCGTCAGATCAGCTTTCAGCGAGTATTCTCATATCGTTGTTATTTATTTGAAATAAATTGTAGAATATTGGATTGCCTGTGAATATAAACACTGCGAGAAAAAGCTAATGTGGTAAAGCAGTTTTTTGTATAGTTTTTTTCTTATTACCGCTTAGTAAAAACATTCGTGAAATTTAAAAATAAACACAAAAAAAAATCGTAGATAAATATGATAATGTGAGTTATTTGAAATGTTATTTAATATCTCATTGCAAACATAAATAAGGATCCTAAAGTATAATTGACAATAAAATTAAACTTTATTGACTTTAATTTAAAGCCTGTCATATTTCATCAAGAAATATATTTATACGTGGAAATGGAAGACTATTTATTAATTTATATATATATATAATATAGATAATAATAAGATAATATGGTAATTTCGATGTCAATTTCGATGTATATGTGACTAGAGGGATGTCAAACAAAATATAGTTTATAAGAATGGTGAGATGAGGACGACAGGACTTGAGGTGTTCTGATGTATGGCAAGACTCGGTTCTTGATTGATTAGATTGAGATAAGAGAATGTCATGATTGCTTTGCTATAATACTATAATAACTGTAATAAAAGACATTTGGCCTAGTACCCAAACCTATAAAGGTTGCCACCTTATCGTAACAAAATTTTGTCTGATGTTCCTTAAACCATCATAAAAACACAATTCATAAATGGCACCTTGTCACAATAGATTTAGTAAAATCTTCCTTAAAACCTAAACTTTATGTACGTGTTGGAACGTACAAATTATTGATGAAGTGTTAGTCTGTGGAAATGGTTCAACGATTTTGTTACGTAAAATTACTGCTCTTCGATTTAAAAACTTTGTCGATTTTCAGTTTCTACGATAATGAGTGCGCTTGCTCAATTCGGAACTTTTTTGACAACAATTAAAATGTTTTCTCATCTTGCTTTAAATGCTAGTTGAGAGGAAAGTTACATAATCTGTTACTCGATAACATTTCATCTTTTCAACAGCATAGAATAATTATTATATGCTGTTGAAAAGACTTATTATTACTAACTAACATAACTTTATTAATATAAACAACTATTAATTGGAAACGTTTACTTAAATATAAAGATTAATTCATGGCTATCGTTTACAAAATGAAACGTTTACAATAACATTTTACTAAATTTATATATTATAATATATATATAATAATAGTCAGTCATATAAATTATATTTTAATATATGCGCTATCTATTTCAATATATGCTAACACAATCTAGGGACAGGTGTTGAAACTATTACAAAAAACTCCTAAACTGAGTTGGGAACTCCGTTTTAGTTAAGAAACTCTTATTGTGGCTTTACATTGTTTATAAAATATTCATGTAATATTATACAGACTATAAAATATAAAACAAAATCATATATTTTCTTTAGGTTTATTTATTAACATCTTATATAAATGTTTCCACCTGTTAAATCTATCGGACACAATGCCATATGCAAATACCAAACAATAATGTTTATCTGGTTACAATTTCGATAATATTCAAATACATAATACAAGTATTATTAAGTATTTGAATTATGAGAAAATATTCAGTTGCTCACTTCAATTTAATAACAGGAATTTTCAAAATAATGCCTAGTATTTTGTGTAAGAATAGAGAACTTAGTGTCACCATTTTGGTTTTTTGATATATGAAGAAATCATAAATACTTTAAAAATAAAAAATATATCTCGAGATCGTATAAAAAATTTTGTTGTATCCATTAAATTTTTAAAATATTAATCCGACATTTCAAATAATATAGAAGTACATATAAAAATTAACAGTTACCAAAAAATAACAAACATTGTATATTTCTACATTGAAATAGTTAAAGTCAATGTGGTTTAAACCAACTGAACACGAGCGTAGATTATACAGCTATTTAAGAAACTTGTGAGCTTATTAAACATCTATGTCTTGGAAAATGTAAATTAACAAGCAAATTGCAACGACTGAGGATCTCTGCGTCGCACTCGAGATAATCTTACATTAGAAAACTCATCAGAATTTCTCTTTAGCTAATCTTAAATCTTTGCACACTCACTATCGTTTTAACTTAACCTATATTAGCTATATCACTGAATAAGTACTGTTCTGTTGAGTGTTGATCTCAGAGAGACGTTAATTCCGTTTGTATCTTATCTAACCTGTTTTGAGGACTCAATTTAGTTCGAATGTATTATTTTAATTTGCTGTGTATATTATAATAAGTCCGATAAATAGACATATTTTGATGCTGGAGCTTTTTTTTCTGATAAAAGTAAACGAGTAACATGTAAATGGGGCAATCAATAGTTAAATAAAATGCTTAAGAAACGCGATGAACTACACATTCTCATATTCATATCGTTGAATTGGTAACAAATTTACTTACAAAGTTCTTAAAATTTGCCGGTTAAGCCATCCCAAATCTTTCGTCAAAAATTTTATTGTTTCATGACTTTTACATCTATATAATTATCTGACGCAGAAACGTTAAAAATGTACACAATATACTAGAATAGGTTCCGAGGAACACCCGTCGACAACTACTCAGAGAGATCTTTGGTTCAGAAAGTCCGTTACCCAGCCGATCAGACCAGGAGATATGCCGTACGTTGAAAGCTTGGTTATAAGGCTCGCATGCCAGACCCTGTCAAATGCCTTTGAGACGTCAAGAAAGTCGGCGACCGTTTCTCCGTTCTTCTCGATGGCCTCGCCTAAAATGTGCGTAGCGTACACTAGAAGGTCCCCAGTGGACCTATTTCGGCGAAACCCGTACTCTACCCGTACCCTTACTCTACCCGTACCTGTACTCTACCCGTACTCGGTCACTGAGGAGATCGTTACCTTCAAGGTACGCTAAAAGGCGCGAGTTCAATACACGCTCCATAATCTTGCAGAGTATGAAGGTGATTGAAATCGATCTATAATGGGCAGGATCGGCACGACTGCCTTTTTTGGGCACTGGTTGCACGTTAGCAAGCTTCCAAGATTTCGGCACTATTCCAGACTTGAAAGAGAGACGATACAGACGTGTCAATACAGGAGACAACTCAGCTGCGCATGTCTTGAGCAGAATGGCTGGTATACCATCAGGGCCACTGGCTTTATTCACATCAAGACGACACAATACTATCCATACCTCTTTGTTAGTGATGCGGATTTCAGGCATCCAAATACCGCCGTGAGGAAGATACGCTAGAGTAGCATTACCAGTGTCTAGATGTGAATTATCAGCGAACAAAGAAGCAAATACATTCGCTTTCTCTGTCGCTGTATGGGCCAGAGATCCATCCGGCTTCAGCAGAGCAGGTAGTGAGGGTTGGCAGAAGTTCGACTCGATCGCTTTGGCAAGAGACCAGAATGCTCGACTGCCAGTAGGTCTGACAGAGAGCTTTTCGCCATTCGCCAGTGATCGGAGGTTCCCAAGGGGGAGGTCACCTCTACACGATACCGGTCCGGATCAGTTGTCAGCAAAAGGTCCAGGCAATTGGCTGTATGGCCTACTACATCTGGTACTCTCGTCGCTTGCCTCACCAGCTGAAAGAGGTCGAAAGACAACGCAAAGTTCCGCGCTTCTCTTCCAGCATGGTCGGTCTTCTGGTACGGGAACAGCCAGTCCTGATGACAGGTATTAAAGTCCTCCAGAAAGACGAGCTGCACTGAAGGGTACTGATGCGTATACAAAGACAGGCACGTGAGCGACAGTTGTACTCTAACGAGTAACCGGGATGATCCAGATACGCAGCGCTTAGAGGACATTGTATCCGTCAAAAAGAGCAAGTGCGGTTGCTTTGTCTCCAGGTAGTGGTGGACAGGTAAGAGATTAGAGTGCAAGCCCCTGATGTTAGTGAGGTGCACTTTAAATGACGAGGAGTGCAATCGCTGTAAAAACTTCTTCTTTTTATTGGACTTTTTCATAAAAAAAATGACTTTGCCCGATGGGTGGTAACCTTACCGGCGACTCGATGTTATGGTCTACCACCACTATTTACTTCAGTTAACAACAAAATATTTATATCGTCTTCTTGGACAAATAAAAAATATTTTTACAAGTCTGTATTAATAGCGAAAATATATTGATTATACTAAGATCGTTCATCGAGTTTATATAGTTCTTAAGTCTTCCATAATCTTCGCCATTGACGAGAGCTATCTAAGACGTAGAATCTCCATCCCCACGTTATTTCTTCCACTATAGGTCTCAAGTTATTCGATTTCCCTCCTTAGGAAGATCTAGAAAACAAGCATAAATGGAGGTTTTCCTATCAGTATGCTTAAACAAAAAATTTTACTTTCAATGGAAACACATTACTTAATGAATTTAAGCATACTGTCAAATGCGTGTGGGTCACAAAATATATGATTATTAAATAATTTTTTATAAAGATATATATAATTAATGCTCAACCCTTCTCTCTAGCTTTATTTTCATAACTTTAAAAGATAATTTCTTTTTAGTTAGAAGAGATGGGTTCGTTTTATAATTAGGTCAAGACAAACTTTTTAATTACCTAAAAAACGAATTTCCTTATAAATACGATCGTTAATTTTATTGTATATGAATCATAATATTGCAGAATAAAAGTGTGTAAATATTCTTAATATTCATAACGTGGCATTATCACATTCTATCATAAATGTTAACATAGTACAAATATCAGTAGAAAAATTATAAAATTCTCCCCAAGGTTTAATGAATACTAAATAAATCTTGCCAGGTGTCTAAACAATGATGCGTATGAAATAAATTGCCGGGTTGGAACCTTTCTATATTCCGGAACTAAAATTCAGATTCCACGAAATCGTGTGGAAATTACATGATAGTTCAATAACTATATCTCCCAATGGAGATCCGGTGAATTAAACCGATGATATCCGTTATTGTTATTGGGAATGGTCACATAGTCTATCTCATACAATGATTACATAAGTAGTGAAGATTCAAAAAAAGTTATTTGTAATAGTAAAATAAATAATAATAGAATTAGCAAAAGTAAAAGTATAAGACGGTATTTCGGTTGACGTTTTGACTTCGTAAAAATCTTGAGTGTAGATATGAGGAAACCATTTATAATATACTGATATGGATTATCATGAAACTGATATACTTACACAATTATCATATCATTTATCTGCGTTTCGAAATCTAAATCTGATTGTTTAGTAGCTCACTAATTAATCTTTCAATTAACAGTTCCGATGTCTAAGACAAAACTTTTGACTCCTTAACTGTGCCACAACTATACAAACTTGAATGAGAGATAAATAAAGTGCCAAGACAACGAAGACTAAAATGAAACAAAAACAACGACTTAAGTAAACCATGAAACAAAACGATATAAGAATTAATAGCGGAAGTGTTCTCCGTACCCTCCAAATGGGAAAATTCACATCCGCTGATATTCCGGAAGTTTACTTAGCCGCCACAACCACGAGGTACCTCCGGTTATTAGGTTGGGTGTAAGTGGATTGAAATTCAATTTGTGTTTATAATATAGATATTACAAATTCTTAAAACTGTATAGCTTGTAGTATCTTATGATTATATTTTGATGGTATGATGCTGTTGAGAGAGGAACTATTTGCTAGTCTATGTATTCAATAAAATAATATCCTAACGAACACTGAGGGTAAATCCTAACTAATTTTGGAAATAGACAAAATATTATACAAAAAAAAAACCATTTTCCATAATTAAGAAATTCAGTTTATTAGTAGTTTTTAGTTTAATTTAACTTAGTGAATTAACTTTATGAGTTTTTGACAAGGAAGGAAATATTAAATATTAAGTATGAAAAAAATATTTATATTTAATTGTTTATTAACTCAGCTCAGGGTTTTTTAATGATTGCCATTAAAATATTTTTTTGTAAATTTAGTTTATAATTAACCTTTAGGTATTAAATAGCGTGCGTAAAACAGTTAGAACTAAGTGGACCTCACTCCCGAGGACACTGACCTTTGCTAATAACACGACGCAAGAATAATGACTCAATATGATTATATATTCTGTCTGCTTTTTATAACCTTAATACTATGCTATTATATATGTTTTGGATTTCTTCAACTACATTAACCACGACTTAACAACAACAACAAAGAAAACATTGAATATACTTATACAAAGAGATGTCATTGAAAAGTCATTAAATCTCCAGATGAATGTTAATCCCATTCAACCAGACTTATGGAGCTGAAACAAATTGCACTTAGTTGACATGACAGTACCAACATCGGATATAATTGAGAATTTTATACGTTGTAGTATAATATCCTTTAGTAACATTTATTTCTGAGACTTTGTTTTAATGAGATAGCGGATCTTTATTGAGTATAAGTTAAGCTCAAACAATATTTTATATATAACAAACAATATACTCAACACACAAGTATATTAAGTTTATAAACGTGCGTGTTTCCTCATAACAAATCATCATTATTCTACGTCTGCGCGGTTGTTATGGTCGGAGGTAGCTGCAGTACCGATAGCTGCGTGAGCAATCATTGCTTATAATTTTGAAACCATTATATAATTAGTACTTTTATTTTAAAATATGAAAATTATCAACCATCATCGATACACCACTAGGACGGTATAAATTTGTTGTAAATACTAATAATTATGATAGGGCTTACACTGGAATATCTCGTTACTAAAAAAGATACAGAATTAGACATTTGTTCTTTGGAACAAAAATTGTATTTTT
Source organism: Melinaea menophilus ssp. n. AW-2005 (assembly GCA_918358695.1). Taxonomy (NCBI): domain Eukaryota; kingdom Metazoa; phylum Arthropoda; class Insecta; order Lepidoptera; family Nymphalidae; genus Melinaea; species Melinaea menophilus. The sequence continues at coordinate 2,803,343 of OU911046.1, read as the reverse complement.
TATATAATACAAATATTTTTTTATAATATCACTAAAGCGCAATATGTTTTATTAGTCCAAAACTACAGTGAGTTACAGAGACCTTCCATTCGGTTTTACTACAGCAAATGAACCGAAATCATTGTACCAAAGAAAATTCTGGGAGTGTTCCAGCACAAATTTCCGTTCCTTAGGCACCGTCTTAGTTCCGGCGGAAAACAACAAGGATATAACAAAAGACTTAGCAGACATCTTGATTAAAAGAATATTCTAAGATTTGTAATATAAGATTATATTTTGTCAGCTACATTGTTTCTGGAGACAGCTAGGTGTTACAGCTTTTTCTATATTTTAATAGTTTTATTGTTAGGTGGCACACGAGCAGACAATTTATCTAAATCTAAGTGATAATATCGTCTTTTCGCCCGCGATTATATGAAATATTAGAAAATTTGCAGCCCGGTGGCTTATCAAGAACAGAGGATTATCAAGGGTACTAGAAGGTAAAAAGCAAATTTATGGCGAATAAAAATATACCTACTTACCGACTCTCACCTTCGCTTACTCACCTTTGCTGGTATAATAGCTACTTTACTTTTTCTTCGGGAAGCGAGTATTACTACCACGGTTAACCAAACCCGCATAGGAGTTGCAGTAAATATTATATGACTCAGTAAAAATTTTGCTTACATTATTATTACCCGTAACAATTGCACATTATTACTTAATAATCAGTGCGATCACCTCCTATCAACTATCAAATATCTTATTTGCTATATTATCCATTTATTAGGTATTTTATTGAGCGAAGCGAACGAAGTGAGCGGAGCGTTTTACTGGAGACTTTTTGCATTCTTTGAAACGAATTGGCTCAAAAACTACTTGACGGAAAATTATGAAACTTTGCAAACAAAAAGACACATATTAGGTGACGGTTTTTAAAAAAAAATTTTTTTAATAATGTCCAAAAAAAATATTTTTTTTTTATATCATGTCAAAAAACTGATATCCCATTGAAGTCAATGGGAAACGAAGAGTGAATACACTGGGCTCGCTTCGCTCAATATGCAAACGGCACCCGAGATTTCGCGAGGGCAGCGAGTCGCAATTGAGGGTTTGTTGGCGCCCCTAGTATCTAATATATAAAATTTATAATATTTTCTTATAAGTATATCACGAAATAAGAAAAAGAATTGTAAAATTTGAACTTGTTTTTAATTGATTGTTCCTAAGGTAAGAAACAATTACACACTGGCTCGTTTTAGTCATTTAAGTAATTCCTGTGGCCTTTTCAACGAAACATTATGGCTTATCAAACATGGCTGCCGAAAACACGTGACTTCCAGTTCTTTTCTACCAAATTCATAAAACCATTTCAGCATCATGAACTCTATTGAGCTCATTAAGGCCTATAATGAAAGTTATTGAAGTCTACTTTCAATGCCTTATGGTAAAACTTTTTAAATCGAGTAAAATTGAATATGGTGGACAAAACCACGTGACAAGTGTGACTATTAAAAAAAAAACAACCGAATTTCATGAGATTTGGTATAAGGGGTTTTTCGAAATTACTGGATCACAAATTTAGAGTTGGATTTGCGGTAAGCAAGATAACGAAATTCAAACAATAAAAATTAAGTACTCAGATACGTATAAAATAACAATAGATATAAGTATAACACAAGCATTTTTAATTTATATCTTGCGTACAGTTACAATAAAAAAGGGTTATTACAAAAATCCTTCCACTTATTGACTACGATATGTATGCTGCTCTAACATCTCTGAATCCAATTTAGATAAAGTGGATCGTTTTCTTAATAGCTCCATTCCTTTTATTTTGAATCTCTGAAAATATAATCACATCTCTCAGTACCGCACATGTACTTAAGAAGCGTATCCATAGATATCTACACCAGAAAATGACATCATAGTTCTTATAACTTTTCGTAAATATTTTTGCGTAATGATATCTGTCTCTTGGCATAATATTATTATCCTTATTTTCAGATATATATTATCGTCTTACTATCGCCTATATATATGTATATATAGGCGATAGCCTAGGCCTAGGCCTATATATATATATATATATATATATATATATATATATTTAAATAAGTTGTGTGTATTTTATTTCTTGGTTTTCTATTGTACCCCTCGTTTGAGTTTTTCTGTGTTTTTATTTTTTGCGTTTGACTGGTAGAGAATGCGTTTGCATCAAGGCCGCCTCTTCACTCACTTGGTCCTCCATTCGCTGAGTCATTCATTCAGCCGCTCTACGATCACCTGGAGACCTTGTTTCGTGTAATTTAAGTTGTCTTTTTTGTTTAATTTACTGTACTGGTTGAACGAACATGGTAATGTTGAGAGTCAGCAGGGAAATAATTGGACAAAATTACCATTTTTAATAAAATAAAATATCCATACAATGTAGATGGTTTGTGGGTACAGTGTTATTTACTCAAAAAGAAAAAGTAAACTGAAATAATAATCATTACGTAATTTTATTTTTCTCAGCTGACAACGATCTAAACTGCAACATGTTGTACATTAAAATGAGATAACGAATCTTAATTTTTACAAAACTTTCTACATGTACCATACATGTAGAAAGTTTTGTAAAACTATTATTAAAATAAGATTACATTTTAAGATTATTTTTAAAGATATGTTTTTCATTATTGTTATTAAGTACAGCATGTTAAGAGGAACAATCCTCCAATGAAAAGAAACAATGTTATAGCCATAAATTTAGTACTTAGGTAACATCTTAATGGGATAGTCCATGTAATTGTACGATGAAGATAACAGCTTCGCATAAATAACTATTGATATTGTTAAAGACAAATTGATAATGACTTGAAAAACATTTTTAGAGCGTGATTTTTGAACTAAAAGTGTTTGTCATTCATGATAGTGTATTATATGGAATAGAGAAAAAGTTTAAAAGGTCATCAGTAAATAAAAATAATATATATTCATCTATTTACACCGAATAAATCATCGAAAGATAAATAAGTTTTGTAACATTGTTTTCAATATTTCAAAAGACGCTGAGATAATCAAAGTATACATTTTTCCAGATGGCGTCAGCAGTCCATTAAATTAAATTCTTTAACTTGGTGATCGCACCAACCATGCTAATCAGTTAATTGCGTAATGTTACTTTTGTGAGGTTTACTCTTGAGACAAGTAATAGAGAGCAGATATCAATTTTAAGTTCAATCTGTCGTTTAATACATTTTTACATTAAAACTTATGTAAGCAATTAAATATTTGCGTTTTTTTTTCAATATTTCTGTTCTATAAATTATTAAATAAAAAACTAATTTTAAATACATTTTCGTGACGAGGAATTATAATTTATTAAAATAAGTTAAGTTTAAATAGTAACCTAGTTACTATCAACATTGGTAATAAAGTATGTTTAAAATAGATGGATAATGGCTTGGCTTCGTCCCGGCCCGAAAAGATGCTTTAAAACAAACATAATAATAAAAAGCTTGATATAAGGGATTATTTTGTCAACGACAATTTTATCCATGTTACTATCTTCTTAATCCCTTTTAAATCTTAACATAAGCTATTAGGGACGAAATTATTAAGTAATGATCTATGTATACTGAGATATTACTCATATGATAAATATCGAACAAAATTTTTGTTACCAAACAAGGTTTTCAGTACTAAATAATTTTTTACGTACTCTTTATGTTATATAAGAAAAATACCCCTGGGACAGTCCGAGAGGAAGGGCGGAAGAACTGTCCATCGGTTGATATTAACGGCGAAAACGGAGCGAAAACGGAATTGAAATACCTTACGTGCAGGAAAATTTACAAAAGACGAGCCTGGTTTATTAAACATCTCAAAAGAAACAACAATTCAGTACCTTCTTCAGCGCTTTTTTCAATAATATCTTCAGTTTTCACTTCAGATAGAGTTTACCCTCATATATCCCATGGTGAGCCATTGAATGCGAATCACCAGGAGTCCATGACCATCCGGACGCGTCTTAGCATTCCCAATATTAAACAATCGACATGGAAAATGCACAACCAAAATATAGCGGACCTGTTAGAGCATCCGGGTTCAAACCAGGTACTCGACGCGCAAGTAGAGATACTACAAAACACTATTTTTGACTACTTCAATGAGCGCTATCCACCTTCGAATCGTTATGCTCACAAATATAAAGAAAACGGTTTTAAATTGAAAATTAGAAGGAAAAATAGAGACGTCATAAAGAAACTTCGTAGGGCTAAAGCCATGGGCGACAACCAACTTAGTCATCAACTGTCTAGGGCATTAAGGTCAATTCTTAAATTAATACAAGGCATATCACAACAAATAACAAAAAACCGTGATAGCTTTGAGCAGGCAAAACACGAAGTAGACTTTGATAGAAATCCTTTTAAGTACTCTAAAAACATCTTCAAAGACGAAAAAGGTAAGCTTCTCTTGACCAACTAGCAATTTTTTTATTACTATAAAAGCACATACGAAGTGCCTAAAAATCAAAGGCTGTATGGGGATCCCAACGAACGAAAACCTGAGAGCCCTTCCATAGATTTTCATGTCAACCCACCAAATTTGGAGGAAATCAATAAAATAATTAAAAAGAAACCATCTAAGTCAGCACCAGGTCCGGACGGTATCCCTTATATACTTTATAAAAAATGTCCCTCGATTCATAAACATCTATTGAATATATTCGGTAAATTCTGGTCAAGAGGACAAACACCGGTAACATTCGGAAATGCTCTTTTTGTCCTCATTCCCAAAAGCGACAATGTATCGGATCCTAAGGACACTAGACCGATAGCTCTAACAAATACAATATCTATAATATTTTTTTCTTTTTTACAAACAAAAATGACGCAATTCATGATAAATAATAAATATTTCGGGCCTAATCACCAGAAAGAGTTTTTGTCTGGCATTTCTGGATGCCTCGAACATAACATATTACTATCGGAAAGCCTTAAAGATGCCAGAACTAGTGAAAAACAAATAACAGTATGTTGGATAGACTTTAGAGATCGCTTTCGGGTCGGTACGACATGAACTGATGATGTTCGCGCTAAGGCGGTATAACTTTCCAACGTTAGTTAGTAACATGATAACATCATATTATTCAAAATTAAAATTTTCCATAATCACAAATGAAAAACATTCCAAACCATTAAATTACAATATAATTTATTTCATGGTTGTTGTATTTCTGCAATTAGATTTAACATAATCATCAATATTTTAATAGATAAATTAATTAAAAACGAAAAGAAATGGAGTTATCGGCTTAAGTTTAACAATAAATACACAGAATCCATACTAGCATTTGCAGACGATACTGACACGTAATCCAAAACAATGACCGCTACTTTTAAATGTTGTGGAGGATTTCTGTGCTTGGACGGATGGATTGAGGACAAAACCAAATAAATGCTACAGTCTATGTCTGGGTAGGTGGAACATATCTTACGATCCGGATCTTATAATAGGCGGTAAGTGCGTTACTACGATTACCGACGCAGCTCCGTTCAAATTCTTAGGTAAAAAAATCGATTACCAAGGGCGCACTCCATCGCTAGATACAACAGTCAATAGCTTTTTGAATGATCTAAAAAAGGTAGACAATCAACCAATAAGTAACATCAAAAAGGCTTGGATATACGATAATTATTTAACATCACGTCGGAATTGGCCTTTCCTCGTTTACGATATCAATAAGACCCTTTTGTTGAAGTTAAATGCAAGCGTCATAAGGACATTGAAGTCATGGCTCGGGTTAGCGCATCCAGCGGACTCTTCTGCCTTATTTAGAGACCGACACAATTTTGGGTTAAAATTAAAGAAACCATGGGAACTCTATAAACACCTAAGAGTGACCAAAAGACATCTCTCATCATCATCTCAAAATCGAATGATGATACTATAAAGTCTCTCCCAAAAGATTAAATTGCCGCAGAGTTAGAGTCACGACTTCAATTCTATAAACAATTTATGATAGGTGCTCAAACAAATAAAGCAGACCTAGGATTAAGTAGGAAACAACAAGACTTAGAAATAACAAAATTCTTTATTCGGCAAGATGAACACGATAATTACCGGTTGCACGCGATGAGCCTAGAATTGCAAAATGAAGGCTTCTATTAAGCCAATTAAGGTAATCTTAAGCGTCGCAATATCTTAATAAACCCTTTGGTGTCATCCGTCTACCCATTAGTGATTATTTACAAGTTTCACTTTCAAGATAATCTGGAGATCGATCATGAAAATTACAGAAGTAATATAGACATTAACTTGAATACTCATAAAACTAAAACGTTTTCTGTAACTACAAAATATTTGTTTAACGACAAAAAATATAGAGATAATTTGAATTAATGGTGAATTGTATCATAATAGAACTTTTAACAAAACAATTTGATGTTATTTATCATTATTATAGTGAGAAGTGTTGTTTCGTTTTAATTGATATGACGAAATTATTTTTTATTTATAAAATATTAATATACTTTAACAACGACCTACAATTCAATTTAATACATGAATATAAATTTAATACAAATTGATTTCTTTTAAATATAAATTTGATTTACACACGTAACGTAAGGTTTTATAAAAGCAATACTTGATTAGTGAATGGTATAAAGCTAAGGTAATAACGACGAAGACATAAAAAACACGTAAAACTTATTTATTCCTGCTAATTTGGCTTACAGGTCATTTATATGTCGTTATCAAAGATCAAGAGGTAATATAAAAGCGAGTCAAGTCTGCTCTCGCATGTTTTTTTGATTTAACTTTTATTACTTGAACAAGATAAGCTATTTGGTGAAGGACATAAAATTATGAAAAAGATATCTTAGTTTAATTTGTTACAAATGTTTTAAAAGTATTTCCACGTGTGAAACATAGTTATATGTCCATCTAAAAAAAGGAAACGATAAATATAACGATTAAATTGGTTTTCTTATCGTATTTCTGCAAAAGTGGTATTATTTTAAAAGTTTCTTTCTAGCTCAGTAGTTGCAAATGTCATTACAACAACCTTCGATTAAGTTAAAGTATAATACAAAACACGAACACAAAACCTAACTAATACCACATTTGTATTTGTGTAAATATTTTTCATATATTTATAAAAGGAGGAGTGCTACCTTCTTTAATGAGACTATCTCGGTAGTTCACGGTAATTGATATTGATTTCCACGATAATTAATCAAACTTCAAACGTCATGCAATTAAAATTAATTCTTTATTAATTTAAAACAGTCCGTTAAATGCAATTCTACGAGAGATGTGCTCAATTCAAGCTCCTCTGTCTGAATGTTTGCTGAATGAATAAAGTTGTAGTAGTTGTTGAAGTCCATTGTTATCCTAAAATTATTTCACAGTGTTGAATGAAAAATTTTCTGCACTAAAGTCGATCATTTTTAAGTGACTTTATCAACGCATTATTTAACATTAGAATTTATGACCTCAAATTTTCTAACATCCGTAGGATAGAAACTTTTAAAACTCGTGCCATTGCTCAGGGTGTCACCAACTTCTGTTATCAGTTGTCATACAGTCGATCGGAGTTATAAGTTTTTGTACTAACTACTTTGAAAACTTCTTACGTAATGGGCTGAAAAATATATTATGTAAGTTAGGAATTTTTCTGATTTCCTGGTATAGTGAAGGGAAAATCTAAGTTTTTTATGTGAGATATATTGGTTGTATATCTTTAGGAAAATGTTTGATAACTAGTTATTTTTAAATCACCGTGTAGATCGGTAATAATATATCTTTAGACAAGTAATTCATGGAAAAGAAGATTAAAAGAGTAAGAAAACAAAAATATTCTTTGGGTTTAAAAAATGAAATAATTGAAGTGTACCCGTAGCTTAGCATACTTTCACGGCATTATGCCCAGCGACTGTGACATGCAGGAAATAATGGTCCTGGGAAGGTCACTTCACCGAGTCATTAATTTCCGTTCAGTTAAAATGCAGATTAATTTAATTTAATGTGTTTTAGACACACATGTCTCGTCAGTTATGAACATATCGATCACTATTTATTGTGAGACGAACGCTTGCAGCTATTTTTTGTTGTCACACCGAATAAAGTATTTTTTGTTTTATTTAGACACTATTGCTACACTCTATTGCTTGTCACAAAAGGAATTATTCTAAACAGATAAAATAGAAATAGAGATTGATATATGTCATTTGGGTACGATTGGCTGACTTTTTTTCGCAGGTTATTTTTGCAAATATCTCTTTCTTACTCTATCGGTACCTTTAACACCTTTAAATAGATTTGAAATGATTTGATTATTTTGTAGCTAACCTAAAATTAATATTGTTTTTTTAATTTTCGGTGTTACTTGAGACGTCGCTGTTACAGATTTTCAACAAAATTGATAATATCAGAAGGTAAATTGTTTCTCATACAGTCAATGGCCGACTTTCATCTTATTTATTAATATTCTCCACTGAATACTAGTCTCAACGTCAAGATTATACCTCGTTATTACTTTCTAAGTAATTGCTATCTATCATATTAAATATTAACTGATCGTTAGTTCTTACTAAATATTTAAATACCCTTTTCTTATATATTTATAAATTAAAATTATAAACAGTTGGACATTTATTTAATAAAACTGCTTTCTTTTAAATTATTTTTATTAATAAATAATATAATTGAACAATCTTTATTAATATACGATATCAAATATTTTATAAGATTATTACAAGTATGAAGAATGATCATAAATTGCCTTACGGCACTCCGTTTAAAGGCAGATTGAAAGCATCAAGAAGATGCAAATGCTCTTTATACTCGACAGGTAATCGAATGATTCAAAACATTAATGAATATGTTTCACTCAATATGCATTATCAGAGGGCTTTGTAAAATGGTTAAAGATTAATGGTCCTAACATTTCTTGTTCTAAAATGTGGTTTATTATTTATAAAGAACAAATGGTTGTTAATATTTAGAACTTTAATATAAAATGTTATATGGTATAGATCCTCCCAACTTAGTTACAAAAGCATTTTGAACCTTAATATTTAAATACAATTTCTGAACTATCGGAGAGAAAAGATGTCCACGTCGTAGGTAGGTCGCTCAAGACATTTATACAGACAATATCTTTGTTGTATTATAATTATACTGCAGATCAGTATTCGGATTCCTGTTAAAAAAATGTTAATATTCAGAGTGAACAAAAAAACATTTTTCGACACAATAAGATATAATCAAACTACCAATCAAATTATTCTTTGATTGGTACTTATTAAAGATAACAAATTTATTTTCAATTCAAAAGATTGAACATAACAATCTCTTTATAATGTCTATATTACTGTAGTACTTACCTTTGCAAGTAATATACAGGAGATTAAATAGACTTTCTCTTAGGATATCGTTATTTTCTTAAAAGTTTGTTGATGACTTTAACAATTAGTTATTAACTTTTACTTGTTTATAGTATGTTTAATCGAGCACTTCTTAAGAAATTGGGATTTAAATCTCTTTGTAATAAATAACAGCGTATTAAAAATGTGAAATTATAGGAGAATAAAATAAAAAATATAAATATACATAAATTGTAGGTAATCAAACGATAACAATATACCGAATATTAATTATTTTGCAATAAACCAAGCCTTGTTGTTTGAGAACCAACACATCAAAGCGATCAAATGAAAACGGAAATTTGTTAACTGAAGCTATTCGTAACAAATAATGTTACATATTTCTAACTGACCAAAGAATTTTGAATTTGGCTTTAGTGGAACCTGATTAGGTCTTTTCGTTTTTGTTTTTATATTGGTTTGATTGTATTTTTTCCTTGGGTAAAATGTAAAGTGAAATTTACTTCACTGCTTCATATTATTGTTACTATTTTTGTTGTTTTATAATTTGTTTACTTTTGTTTCTACAATGTTTTGTAAAAAATATTATCTCATTATATAACAATATGACCTTTATAAAGTCAAAAATTTTATTCGTGTGACAAAATATATAAGAACATTAAAATCGTAGTAGGTTTTATTAAATATGAGTACTAAAAATATAAGATTGCTATTTGTATTCCCAGTATGTTTGTATCAACAGCACATTAAACAAAACTCATTTCACTAACTTTACAAAACTTGGAGCCTCTTATCATATATATCCAATGGTTTGAGTGTATTACGAAGTTTTACTCGACTAGTTAATGTATACGAAATATGACGATGCCAATAGATCGTACTTAAAATACTGGCATTTTTAAATAATAAATTGTATATTGGTCGTAAGTGGAATCTATGTTCATATGTAATTGCGTCGTGTATGTGTATTTACGACAATAATACAATAAATATTAGCTCAGTGAACACACAAACAATTTTATATATTCGGGTATAAACTTTAAATCTATAGCAATCCGGTCTAAAGCTAAACCAAACATTTATCATCGACCTTCTCACAGAAGAAGTGAATTGGCATAATTTCAGGAACTCGAGATCTGATAAGGGGAATTGCTCTCGATGCATCTGTCTATAGTTAAATGAAAAAGGTGCAGCCGCAATGCCTCTAAAGCTGTTGGCGCTTTTCCGAAACGTAGTATGCAACGCTCAAGCACATACTATTAGTTCTAGAATATTATATTTACTTATATCGATTTATTTTACTTTATTGGTTTAAAATTTATTAATATATGCTTTATATTGTCATCTTAAGATAAGTAATGTTAAGTGTCTTATTAACTTCAAACAAAATCAAAATTTTATATACAATATGAAAATATTTCAGCATTTTGTAACGTTGTAACAATATTGAATATTTTTTTATCAAAAATTCAACTCGACTGTTAGTTTTAAGGCGACAATAGTAACGTTCTATCGTTAGATTGTCTCCGGATGGACTAATAGCGCAGCTGAAGATCATTCCAACAAAATGGATACCTTATTGCACTAGATGCGACACTCTCTATTTATTGTATGCCACATTCATTCTCTGAATTTGAATTCGACCAAGATAATGTAGGAATTGGGAATTAATTAATTATTGTATTATAAATGGACCCATGAATTATTGTGTCTGGGATAAAAACAGAAGGGATATATATATAGTATATAGTGGTATATTTGTATGAATAATGGCAGAAAATTCAAAGCCAGACTGTAAAAAATATATATTTGAATAACAGTCAGTTAACTTAGTATGACTCATGTCTCAACCCCAATAAAACTATCAACAAGGGTGATAAAAGTCTATTCACTCTTATAATTTATTCATAACTGGAGCGTTCATAAAACTAAATTAAACGTCAGAACAAACATTAAACGTATACGACATCATTAAAAATACACATGAGACTTAACGGGAGTTGGATAAACGAACTATATCAAATGTATCATTATTATTGTGCAGTACAATAACTACACACATTTATAGTTTTTTAAATACGATTTTAAAGATTTTGAGGCTGATATCTGTGAGGGACTTTTAATATTTCTTGAATAGAGTGGAAGTTTATGTTTCCACTTTAATTAATCATGTCAAAAATAGATTAGGCACGGAGTAGAATACGGTGACTTGCACTACCCACCAGACCAACAATACTACATGACTATTTTAAATTTTTAAATTACTATTGTTTTAATTAAATGAAAACAAAGGGTAATCTATCAATTTTCTTTCCTAGTTCAATAAATGTCCCCACAAAAAATAAGTATTTGAATAGTGACCCATTAAAATAAGTTTAGAAGTAATGAAATATAGCAATTATTATAAAAGCGAGCGGTAAGAGAGAAAGGGGGAGGCCTCGAGTGACCTTCGAAAATACAGTATCTATGATATCGGAGGGCATCTATGAAGAGGTTGATGTCTGTGGCCGACGCGAAAGAGATATGCAGGGACCGTAGCGTTTGGCGCTCCGTCGTCTCTGGCTAACCCGCAAGGGATATGGCATGAAGGTAAATAAATAAATTATCAAAACGGGCGTTAGCTAGCTCCGAGTGACGAAAGCACCCATAGTGCTGAAAGTCTAACTCGGTATATATACGCGCAATATCGATTTTTTTATACAGGAGACCTTCTGGTATGAGTGTAGTATTTTTAGAAAGCCCTTGGCCCATAGAACCAGAACATGCATTTACACTTAGCACCTACCGCCTCCACCTCTACGGCTGTTTGAAAAATGAGACTAAAATTTAGTTTTTGGCTCCGCAACAGTATAAAATCACTTATTTCCACCTTGAAAACGCCCAAAAACGCCAAAATCCGACCACCGGTTGATGAGATATGACATTTTGAAAATTTTGACTGGGGCCTCCATCGATGATTACTTTGTCTGTTTGTGTGTATGATCGTAGTTTCAACTGATTTTGTTCAAACTTGTTGGCCGTGGCAAGCCCTCGAAAGGCCAAAAATGGCCATTTTTCGTACAGGGACTGTGGCCAAACCAGTTGACGTATATTGACAAATTGGGCATCATTAGAAAGATCTCAAACTTATCTTTTGAATAATGTCCATTTTTTTAATGGCAAAAACATTTGTTGGCGTGACATTTTTGGTCAAAAGGCAAAAAATGGCCAACTGGCCGGGGATAGATCGGCCATTTTCATCCATTGCCAAACAAACAAATAAACAAACAAAAATACAAACAAAAAATGTAATTGTGCTCGAAACGTTGCACAAAATGCATTTTTGTTTTTATTTTATTAGATTGATCAAGGCAATTTGGTAACGTTCCGAACACATTCACATTTTTTGTGTTTGTTTACGTTTGCGAATAAAAATGTTCGTGGTTTTTTTCGTCGCAAAATTCATATCAGGAGTTTTGTCAGTGGATTCGCTTTCGTCACTCGGTATTTACTTAGTTGAGAAGTTTTTGTTTTGATAAATTATTATAACAAAACCTACATTCTCCTGAATTTAAAATTCTTTTTTATGATTTTATAACAAATTCACTATTAAATCCCATTATTAGTGCAGTAGTGTAGTGTGAGGTACGTGAAATTGTTTAAATTGTTAAAAAAAGAAAAAATATATATTTAAAGTTCAATTAAAATACATATTACTCTTTAAAAAAAAATTACAGAATGTTATTTTTGAATAAAAATATTGACATTTATAAAACCTAAAATAAAACTTGTATACAAAATTATGAGAAAGAGTCTCCTTCCCTAATTATTAAATTCACCTTCAACATAAAAACTATCATATTTTTCCAAATTCTGTATTTTGGCAATTTTCAATTATTTGAAGCTCCAAATTTTACTTGAATTTGTTTCAGGCTTGACATCATTGGAACTGCTATAGTAATATTGGAATAATCCAATTGCAATAACCATAAGGTTATATAATTTAATGACTATAGGTTGTATGCATACGTATCTCTTGGTTGTCTTAAAGGTCTAAGGACAGATCAACAGAAATATGAAAATGTAAAAACTCTATTCAAAGCATATTCATCTAACTTAAATGTTATTCTTATAAGAAGTGTAATGCTATTCAAAATAAATTTCATTGTGTTGTGAGACACGAGTCCGTGTTCAATAGCGGTCGGGACATATTTATCATGTGCAATTCACTGAACCGACGAATAGTCCATTTTTAAAGGGCATGGAATTCAATAAAAATATATCTCATATATATCTGGTATATAAATATTATATTTTCATAGTCACATAGAAGTATAGGTAATCTGTAAAAATAATAAAACTTTTTTTATGTTTCTTATTGACTATAAGAAATTATAGAACTAGTAATTAAATATCATTCCTATTAATTTAAAATGTTATAACTATTGAATTTCACATTTCATACATTTACATTTGAAATTTATACCTTAACAAACAACTTTAGCTTTGAGTAGTGAGTAACTGTATGTAGCGGACTAATTCCTGAACTCTCACTTGTCACAGAGTTTAGTTAATTACCGGACTTGGGACTTCGGATGGACGGACTTTGGTTGCGGGACGGAACTTGAAATTGGATTTTCGTCATTTAATTTCACTATTACATTCATTGCAATTGTATAGATGTAAATTAATTTTATTTGACGCACTAAAGCGCTTCGTCTTAATTTTAGATTTAAAAAACGTGTAGAGGTTAGAAAGAAAAATTATACACACAGTATACACATAGTAAATGATAAAAAAAAAGCATTAATCATAATTGGTAAGAATATTCTTTTTACCGAGAGAAGAAAAAGAACGATTTTAGACGAAGGATTTTATGTTTGAAATTAAGACTTCTGACTTTAATTGAGAACGAATTTTATGAAATTTCACCCGCAAGAAAGATTTTAAAGTTGTTAATTAAAGAAAAACACATTTTGAAACTTGAATATACTTTTGACATATAAAAAATTAGCAAGAAGGGATTGTACGAAATTTTACCCTCAAGTGTGGAGCAGTGTGGAGGTGAGAATAAATACGAAAAAAAAAATTAAACGAATAATTTAATTTAGGTACAAGTTTTATAAAACAATTCAATCATTATAAGTGTAGTAGATTAAAATAGTATGTTTTTATACAATTGCCATATTTACCAATACCAATATTACCATAGATATTGTTGTAAACAATAGGCACAGTAAAGCTATTAATTAGTACGACATTTTAAAAATAACTTTTGAATATATTTTTTTTCTTTAAAGACTTTCCTTTTACAAATAGCTCTTTATTGTATTATTAATTAAATTTATTGTTGACGCATTTACATTATACCTAAAAGAGGAGATAAAATTGTTTTTTTATCGAAACCGCATAAAATAACACAACGAAGTTTCTATAAAATGAAAATAAGATAAAAGTAAATTTCCCGAGCACTTTGAATAAAAATTGTGTGTTTCATAATAGAAAGATTTTGTAAAAACAGAACAAAATGTAAAAGTGTTGTGTAAATTTACTAAGGAATGAGAGTAGTAAATGGAGAAAGGGTGTTTGTTACCTTAAAAGTAATAAACATTTTTAAAAAATCTAGAAATTATGGAAAATATTCGTTTCATTTCCTCAATCGCCCGCTGAAACATGCCTTTTAAAATTTTATATACTGTGAGCAGACACAATACACGCAATTAAGTGCCACTTTTATGTAATATGTTCAATCATGTTACATAGGAACTTCATTTTTGCATAAATTTTAATTATAAAGATCACATTTTTTTTACCGAAAATTAACTCTTAAGACAATTTGCTTGTTTATCTGTTGACATCTAATTAAAGGGAAATAAATAATATGCGATATTTCAATGTCGTTTAATATAAAGTTACCATTTTAAGGTTACTTTCAGTGCTTTGGGATATAAAATATAATATATACATTTTTATTATCCAATATTGGTATTTGGTAAAGCTATTTTTATGTTGGTAATATACCATTAATTTAATTTATGTCAATGTTTAGTTACGTTATAACGATGTTAAATAGCCATTATACATTCTATAAACTATTTTTATTAGGGTAAACTTACACATTATAACTCATCAACAAATACCCCTAGAACAGTTGACTATCTAAAAACCCCTATTGCTATGAAAACAATAACGTTGCAAAGTACAGTTATAAGAAAATAATAACAATTGGGTAATCGGTGTAGTCACAGTACTACATCGGTATTAATAAAAGTATGCGTTGACATTCGTGTTGCGATCGAAAATAAAATTTTACGATTATTGCCTCACTTGACTTTATTTGTGCTATTAATAACGTTGATCATAAGTTGTTGCTCGCCATCTTAAAATCCATTGAGGCAAGTACAAGAGCAGTGGGTAGTGTTCTTTTATATCAATAATTTCATGATATGTAAGGTTAATTATTTTAAAAAAGATCTTATAAAAGGTAAAACTTCCCTTTAATAAAAACAGTTCAGTTAAGAACAACGATAGAAGGATTTCCTCTTGCCATACTTAGCACGTGAAGTTATTCATTATATGTGTTATAATATACGAGCGCATATCTTACATTATAATTTTTTCTTATTGAAATATTTACATCTAAAAATATTGTATAAAAAAACCGTGAGAAAAAAACTGAATGGGTTGAACTTTATACAGTGTTGGAACAAAAATAATAAGATGTAAAGTGCACCTTTAATCTTGACTGAAAGACCGTCCTATGCTTTTGATTAAAACCACAAGATACAAAAAATGATCATTATATACTCCTTTAGCCTACTTTGTAACCTCCTGTGTACACTGCGTTATCAGGCCTCGTCGCTTGAATGAACACTTGAGATGAAGCCATAATCTCCCACGTCACGTATAGGTGCTAAGATTATATACGCAATTATTTCTATTTAATAATAAAAGAGAAAGTTAAAATATTAGTTGTAAGTTGCCATTTGTTTTTAACATTAATATTGGGAGTCCCCTGTTGCAGTTAAAACCTGCCAAATGTAGTGCTAGTAAGTTTCATAATCGTAGTGGGAGTGCGGGATGACTAAGAGGGTAATTTGCATGCAAATAGCGATATTACCCTAAAACTAAAAGTGAAAAAAGTGCAACTTCACTTTACCTGGATTTTGATATAAGACAAATCTAACTGTACAAAAAACATATAAGAATTTAAGGCAGCATGTCTGGTTATTCTCTAGTATAAGAGGAAAATATTTTACTTCGTATTACGTTCTTATTACAATTAAGAATCACTTTTAGATACTTAAAAATTGTATAATCAAAATAAAAAATAGTGATTAAAAAGTAATTAATTTCATTTACACAAACATAACACAATATTATTGTAAAGTAACTGAAATAAGCTAGAACTTTAAAATCCCTTTAGTTATTCTATATGGTTAAAAGATAATCTTCGCTCATTGGTCATATATTTTAACAATAAATTATTGCACTTGCAGATTTAAAATTTAACATAATTTTAGGAAAAAAATATTTTCTACTGATGATTCAATTACTAATTAGTTTTCCGATTTTTCTTTACTTGTATTTAGAAACAATCTTACTTGCCAAATGTTCTAGATTTCTAAATTTTTGTAACATAAACAGCTTTTTTACAGCTTTATGGAGCTATTGACCATAGTATATAGTTTTAATTTAAATTCAATATCTCCACACGTTTCTGAAATTAAATAAAATTCTCCCTGAAGTGTGATTTATAACAAACATACTATTAACATTAATGGGAAAATAATTTTAAAAGTATAGATAATTTCCATATAATAAGACATATGACACACAATACGGTACGGTGTAGTAGGGTATGATACCTAACGGAACGGTTAAGATACGCTTTTTACTTTATATAAATATAGGTTAATAGTTCCTTAATTTAGACAAAAACAAAAAAAATCTGAGGTTTTACAATAATTTTTCCAAATTAATCACAGACCTTTAGGAAGTAAAAAATAAAGCCTATATCAAATAGATTTTTGTATCTAATGATTATTATAAACCAAAAGACTACATTGGTGATATGGGGCCCGACAATAATAAACTTAATAACACTTCAGCAAATGTTGCTTCACCGTAACCATCTCCAATGGGTGTCTATTACTATTCTTAGTTCATAGATCAAATATAAAATCACTGGTACATTATCGAATTGCTTTAATAAGTAAATATAAAAACTTCATAGTATTAGTGGCGTAGTTAGTTATTCTACCTTCTCTTAGTATGACTTGCTAGCTTTACTTGAATTCTAACTTGTTCTCACTTATCAATTAAGATTGTGACTCATTAGTCAATACTATAAAAAATCTATGGGGTTTTTTGCCGATTCTTCACTTTTTCACTTTGGACCTATTCTTTAAAACCGTGCAACTAGAATCTGAGGTTTATAAATGCATTGTGTACCTATTTGAAAAAAAACTCTGATTATGAAGTGTAGGTATTTTGTTTATGTTATTACAAATATTAAATAAAATAATTCTTTTCTGGCTTTAAATATGCCTGTCATACATAAAACTCTTCAAACGACAACAAATATAGTAAAAAAACAGATGTATTCTCCTTTCCACTTAAGGAAGGATTTTCTGCATCTCGTTAGATGTCTCTGTGTACTCCCTAAGGACGGCTAAGTTGTTGGGTCGTAATGAGCTTTCTTCTCGTGTTGACATCACAATACTGTACATAGTTATATATACTGAAAAAATATTGTACAGTAAAAATGTTTTTCAGTGGCCCGAACACAATTGCTACAGTTATTATAAGTGTAAGTAATTTATATATTTAGTTTTTTTATTTTTTTTTATCAGTGTATGAAAAATGTATTAAATTTGAATTTAATATAATGAAAATTGCAAAAAGTGACTGTTAATTTCAAATTGAATTTCCTTTACAATTTGGGCTTTGACAACAAAAAGTAAAAGTATACAAAAAGTATACAATAAAAATGATCCATTCATATCGTGTTTAACATTACAGAAGGATATTTTTACTATACCGAATAGTAAACCAAGTTTCAAACATTATATGCAACATTCCATTTAATATTCTATTTAAATTATAGATAAAATACACCTCGATTATCACTACAGTTATCTCAAAGTAGAAATTTAGAGTTAGGCAACTAAAGAGGAAACGCTTTTAATAAATGCCTTTAAGGTACCAATGGTTTTTAATTAAGGTAAAAAAAATAAAATAAGTTTGATATATTAGTATGTTATCAGTATTTTATGTGTATGAAATATAATGTATGAACCAGTTGAAAAAACATTTCTGTGTTACAATCGTTTTAGTAAGAAATCGACTCAGGTCGTATTCAGCAATAACACAAAACATGAATTAACTATTTATTTATAACATGTTAAACACAATTATTATTTATTTTATTATTCACTCATTAATTCACTTTCATTTGTATTCACAATTCAACGAACCAATCCTTAATAACACACTTACCGTATTTTTATATTTTCTCTCGTCTTTTATGTATATGCAATATGTGTATATACAAGGTATAATTTTTAAGTTTATGGTATGGTATGGTATATCACAGTATTACAATAATAATATATTTAAATAATTTACTACAATATTAAATACTATAATTCGTGTAATAAAATAATTATCTTACATTGTATTCATTTAAAAATACATACTGGCTTCATTAAAAAAATATTTAACTGAATATAAAAAACTCACCATCACCGTAGTCGATTAGGCTACAGTCAGTATTTTTTTTTCAGACAGTACTTCACATCTATAATGTTAAAAAATACAGAGAGGGCGATTTCCATCGTGTCTTAACACGTGTGTGTCACATGTCTTAGTCACAAGCTGTCCGTTCGTCGCCTGTGAATAGTAGAAGTCACATCAAGCCTCTCACAGTTGAGGAGCAACCGACCCTACCACAACCGACTACCACATATATTATAGAAGGTGTTACTGATAGAATTGACAATATCTTAAAAAAAACTTCTATATAATCTATTTATAAGCCTTACAACAATTGAAACTAATATTGCAATGAGCCAGGATAAATAAACTTGTCCATCATTGTGCATTATTACACATATAGTTGTACTTATAATATTTAGGGAACACAACTCACATATCAAGAATAAGCTGAGATCTAAGTCAGAAGCGTTTGAACGTACCATACACAGGCTCATTCATTATAAACATTTGATAAACCACAAACCCCCGCTAGGTAACAAGAATGAATGAATGAATGAATGCTATTAAAATTGACAAAATAAGAGTTTTACAAACCCGGCAACTATCAAAATAATGGGGGCAGATGACGAACTCACTGATCGACACCCACATCTCGTCTTTTCAACAATAATAATAACAACAATAGCTCCAAAGCATTCGAAACTTGGAATTGAAATTAATGCTTTAAAATAAAAAATCCCATATTGAGCGAGTTTTATTTACTTTCCTTTTTTAAATGTGTTCTGGAAGAAAATGTATAAAAAAAACTATATGAACTGAACTTATCTTAATATGTAAAATGTCTCAAATGAATTCCAAAGGTTTATTTATTTATGTAATATAGGATATAGGTACTGAATTAGGTAGGTTACGAACTGTGGTAAGATATAATAAATATTTTAAATATGTTTTTTTTTCTTTTTTATAAGTATTAAAGACCTACTCGAAATGAAATCCTGGTTATTAATTACGTTCCGAGTACATTTGCAACAATTCATTTAATACTAAAAGTCTATATTCATTGACTTTTATAAGCTAGATATTTAAACTAGATGATGTAAAACAGTTATCAAAAATGTTGAACAATTGATTGACACAAAGCCGTTGTAAAGCTCATACCCGTATACCGTTATACCGGTTATGGTAACAATACCACCTTTCAATAAATTTGCTATAAGTCAGTACGAAGACAATATTAGTTGTGTGTCTATAAAAAAGTAAAATCAGTAACTATCACTCATGGTTTTTTAATAAAATATGCAATAGAAGAATAACCTTGAGGTTCAATAGATGTATTTAAAGAGGCTTTGTTTTTTAAAATAGCCAATATTAACCGACTAACCAAGTTATAAAACCACTTAGCCTTTCTTAAAAGTTTTAGGAATTTATTAAGAAATCAATAGATAACTGTTAGGTATTACAGACGTACGTGTTTACATATACAAATATACACTGTATAAAAAACTATAGTAAATTAGTAGTGCTTAGTAAGCTACAATTCTGTTATATTTAGGTAAGTCGTTTTTTTTTGTTTTCGTTGTGCTGCCCGCTTGAGTTACTTCGTAGTTTACACTTTGCTTACAATTACGTGATGTTCTAAAAAGATTTTCAATTTTTGTTTAACTTGTAATCATTTAAATTAGTTTTAAGGTAAACATTAGTACAGAAAAATATCGAAACAAAAAGTTAACGGAAAGAGAATTAAAAAAGCATGATGTAAGTACTGAGTTATATTTAAATTTCAAATCTGTATGTAATCAGAACTTATTTTCTTTAAAAAAAAGTAGACAGACAAAAACTAATTAATTTAATAATAATCTATTAATCTATTTATATAGTCCATAAATCAACTTAATTATCATCTTCACTTTCCATATCTCGTTATAAAGTAATTTAATAATTCGTTAACTTCATAATATCTTCAAGTTTTACTAGAATTGACTTCATTATTAATAAACTTTCGGTATAAAGATTTTAATTGCCTATTATTCATTTCACAGCGTGAAAGATAAGTAAGATATCAAAAATAGAATTTGTTCATGAAGGTTTTTAGTTTCAAAAGGATCTAAAGCAAGAGAAATTGGTGAAGGGTACAAGTTTAATTATTGCGGTAATGATGGAAAAAGAAATAGTGTTGGAAATATGCTTTATGAAAAATTAAAAGTGGTTGTGACGGAGGTAGAGAGGGTTCGCCCCCACTTGGATCGTTGGATCAGCCGGCGACATGGGACACTAACGTTCCGTCTTGTGCAGGTGCTCACGGGGCACGGATGCTTCAGTGACTACCTGCACAAGATTGCAAGAAGGGAGGTGGCCCCGTCCTGCCACCACTGTGACGAGTCCGTCGATACGGCTCGTCACACTGTGGAGGAGTGCGCAGCCTGGGGTCATCAGTGCGCTGAGCTGGTGGCCGTGGGTGGCAGGGACCTCTCGCTGCCGCACCTTGTTGGCACAATGATCGGCAGCGAGAGGTGTTGGGCCGCTATGGCCTCCTTCTGCGAATCAGAATCAAGTCATCGCCGCGAAGGAGGCCGCGGAGCGGGTCAGGGAGCAAGCCTCTCCCTGTGACCCGCTCCACTAATATAGGCTAATTATGTGAAATAAGAGGGAAATTATAAGAAAATTATTAAAATTGATCATATTAGTTCTTAAAAAATTGCTTCTCTTTACGAATCGTTTTTATAATATAATATTAGTATAAAAAAAAAATTGAGAGTTCATATTTCAACATGTAATGTGATTAGCACCCATTGGTGACGTCACTATGTAGCTTTAGTAAATTACTACAGTTTCGTAGTTCTTCGTTGTTCATATTAACTATTGCTTTTGGAATACGCATAATATAATAATCCAATAAAAAAAATGTTATTTTATTAATATTATTTTTAGATAAATGTTTAAGTAAGATAATATCTGTGAAAATATATGATTTTCAACATTTAACTTATATGTGGATAAAAAAATATAAAGTAGACAGTGATCAAATTAAAGATATTTGAACAAAGTTTTCACTTAAAATTAATTTAAATAACAAAACGCAAAGAAACACAAAATGCCGTTTAGCCGATGGTGTATACATTTGGCAAAGTACAAAAAATGCAGGCTGTATATTTTAAAATCACAATTGTAATCTGTAATCTGGTTTTCATGTAACTTTTTGACAGATAGACTAATGAAATTGCTAAAGTGTGTACTTACCTTTATCTGTACCTTTACCATAAGTACCCTTTGGAGTTGAACGAAGAACATTAAGACCCTCTAATTTTATAAATGTCCAAGTTTTCACATATGACGTTATGGCCGCATTGCAATTACCTGCATAATAGGTAGTAAATAAGTAACGGAATGTCATAAAATATCGAACTTCTAATTAAAAAACGTATAACTGTCAAGAATTGTTGAATTTAAAATGAATTGTTTTATATTTCGTTTCATCCAAAAAAAATGTTTTTAGGAATATTTGGTTCATTATTACTTGACCAGACTCATGAAAATAAAGTGATATAAAAAAGAACCCCTCCCAAGTCTCAAGACAAGTTGGAAAGAAATCTTCAGAGATATAAAATCTTTCCCCAATATTGTCACACGCAATCCGTCTGAAATAGTTACGCCGCTGAGGCTCCCAGAGCCGGCAGTCAATGAGAATGATAACATTGCGATTTAAATAAAGGCCGGATATTTTGGGGTACTCGTAAAGCACACGCGTGAAGTCAGCGTATTTAGATTGTTTTTATAAGATATGGGTACGATACGATATTCTTTATATTTGTACTATTACCCCGATATAAATTATGTTGTAAGTGTGGTGATGATATTTTTAAGTAAGTAACCAATTGAGTAATTTTTTATTTGCTTTTTGTATGACTATCACAAAACTTTTCCTTCAAAAGTGAAATGAAATAAAAAAAAATAAAGTGTAAGCTGCAATTGTGTGAACTATGTCTTAAGATACGACAAAATATCTTATCATATAAACAACGGTTACGAAATTAACGACTCGTGATTGAGCATGTGTTTAACATGACAGTGAAGGAAATATTATAAAAAGCAAAATAAATTGTAGCATAAATTATATCAGGGTGACAGTAATGTTTTGTGTTATCTTTTTTTGGTAAAAAAATTTTAAACACATACGTGAGCACATACTGAATGAAATGAACTGTACCTTACTAAGCACCACTAGAATAATATAAATATGAGCAAGAAGACAGGTTTACATAATTAAATTAAAGACATTAAATATTACAGTCAAGAAAAAATATTCTCTTAAGGTCATTTTATTTCATTTCTACATTCAAATACAGAAAAAAAAATCTCAAACAAATAAAACTGAAAAATAATAAAATACAACATTATTGACGTCAATGTTGGTATGGAGGTCGTGTAGTCAGTGACCTGTGAAGAGCAGCAACAGCGCTCATCTAATTACAACACTAGGACTAACAATGACGGAAGTCATCGATACTTTCAAACTAAAACATATTCACTAATAACTTTTTAATTAATATTATAGTTTTTTTCTAGAATAGTCAGAAAATTACTACATAATTAAATTCTTTTTCGACCTTCAACATGTTCAAGTTTTCAACATATCCGCCATAAATTTAATGCATTACTTGGATCCTGTAATAATATTATTTCGTAACTTTGTAAATAAATTACTGTAACGTTTTTGAGATTATTTTTAGTGAATTTGATTAAAATATGTCAATACTATATCAATACATGTTAAATGCTTACTTACAATCAATCTTAAACACTACCAATCTTATCTTGAATGCCCTCCGTCCAAAAAGTACTATAGCTGCCAATAGGATTGTAAACAAAGCTGGTTCAAAATAACTCATAATAAAAGTAACAGAAACTAATCACTGAAAATATATATAAGGAAAAAAATGGATTAAATAATTACAAGAAGTAACTTGTACAACAGTAATTAGATCAACACTAATATTACGAGAACGCTCAGTTGCATTATATTTTCTATTTTCAGTACTTTAGATGCAGATGACAAAGCGACGGCGCGATGTGAAACATCGTGAAACAGAAACTAAATAGAAAATTATAATATTAATGTAGTTGTTGTATAGCTTCCTTTGAATAGAAATATTATTTTTATTTGATATTTAACTAATTCATTACATATATATTTTTTCTTCTTCTATATACACTTAATAATTTTAATGTAAAATTATATCTACTGTTACCATGTAATATAATATCAGTGAATGATATTAACGTATGGGTATCCATAAAAGTATGGTATAATACTTACTCTATTCACAATTATTAAAATATGTGCACAATAAAACTGTAACATTTACAATATTTAAATCCGAAAGAAAGTTATTAATTTAATGAAAGCCGATTACATCTTCATCGGAGCTCCCACGCGTATTCGTTACTATTGTAACGCGCTATAAACTCCATTCGCTGACGTCATTTTCATAAACATGATCGAAACATGATGGCGAAGAGCAAATAACGTTGTACTAACGATAAAAATAAATGAAGCAAAAGTTTAAGTTTATTAAGATAAGTTCAGTTTTATATTTTCATTGTAGTACTTTTTATATTTCTGCGAGTAGTACACATTTAATTGAAGAAATTTTTAACCGATATAATCGGGTTTTTATTTTAAAACTTTAATTTTAATTTGAAGCTTTGAATGCAATTAGTGTTCTTGAGAAAACGAAGTGTAGGGGCGATTTTATCATTTACTCCTTCTCCCATTATTTTGCCAGTTTTTGGGCCTATTAAAATTCGGATTAACTTTGACAGCCTTGTATTTCGTTCATTCATGTTCCCTGCCGAAGATTAGTGGTTAATTAAATATTTATGAAATGTATATAATGTATGAGTCTGTGTATGTTATGTTCAAACGAACATTGTCATAGCTAGTAGAGCTAGAAGCATAGACAAAACAAAAGATTGCTGACTGCGGTGTATTTTTATTCTTGATATCCGAGTTGTGCTCCCTAACTATTGTACCAATTCTTCTTTAGTTTTGATTAATGTTCAGTTCACAATCATAATCAAGTTTCTTTACCCTGGCACATTGTCATATGTTATTTTCAATTAGCGCCCATAATTGGCTCATTCTTCTGTAAGGTTTATAAATATATTATATAGAATTATTTTTAAGGCACTGTCAATTCTGTCAGTAACGCCTTTAATAATATACGTGATAGTAAGGCCGCTTTCCTCTGAACTGTGAGGGCCTTGATCTGACTTTTGAGACTCACAGGTGACGTATATAGAAGTGGTTGTTGACTAAGACATGCTTGACACGAAGGAGGTCGCCCTCTATGTGTTTAGCGTTGTAGACCTCAGGTACTATCTGAAAAAAAAAACGGTAGCCTAATAGCTGGGGTATTATAGTGAGTTTTTTATTGAAATAAGTTTTTCTGAAATAAATATATATGTAAATGTTTGTAAAACAATATGTTGAAATATTTTTTTGAACTGGATTCATAATTTTTTTATTAAAATATTTTTGAAAGTATAAAATATTGATAATATATAAAAAACAGTTATTAGAAAGATATATTTATATTTGTTTGACTTTTTATTAAACCATTGGTGCTCTAAACGCATTTCAAAAATTCCCTTTTTGGTTGCCTCATATCTCTAAATTTAAGGTAATCATAGCGATCACAGAGAAGTAGTTTATCTATAATTTATGTTCAAAGGGTCAATGTTAGAAGTAATGTTGCAAATAATATTTGAAACTATTTGTTAAAATAAAAATATCATCCTGTAATGTTAAATAAGAAATACACAGACTATTTTTATTGTAAATTATTGCCTCGTGTATATTGTAACCCTTTTTGTTTCCAAAGCGGTACATTTCCTTTACAATTCAAATTAACTACGGATACCGTTCCACAGTCATTTACATTTTGTCAGATCAGCGATGATAAAACAAAAGAGTGATACCATATTTTATAAAATTTAAAGGGCTTACTGCTAAATTTTGTTTAAATTAAATTTTATTTTACAATTTCTTACCTACATTGTTATAAATCCTAAGTTTTGTATAAAAGGATTAACTTTTTAATCAATTATTCTCATATTCATTCATTTTAAAGTATTAAATATTAACCTCATTAATGTGCATGTAAGTATAAAATATTGGAGCTATGGTATGTGCCAGGGTAAAGTATCTTGTAAATGTATCTTGCCAGCTGATCCCCAATTTTGACGACATGATTGAACTCGCTCTAGCAATTTACCGTTTGAAGAACCTGACGCCACGATAATATTTCCTTTTCAGAACTATAGAGTTTGTATCCTTAGTGACCTTTAGCCCAAGCTCAATAAGCCTGCCGTTTTCCAGCTGCTGCAGCCCTGACAGACGCATCAAACTAAGGTCGCGAACTGCCAGCAATTGGTACTACAGAGTTTGGTAGGAATAGTTCAATCCCCTATAGTACCACATCTGCTACAGCCGCAGTCACCGGGATCATTGGAAGGTAAATAAAACGGTCCCCATGGGTAGTACTGTTATACCCAATTGCTGCCTGTTATTCTGCCTAACTTTCCACTGTTTTTGTCCTGTCAGCTTTTCCTTTGTTTCTCACTCCCATGCCTCGCTTCCAAGCTTAGTTCTAATCCTACTTCCATTCACGCCGGTTCATTTTTATTTTTCATAAAATACAATTAGTTTTTTTTTTAAAAACCCAAATCCAGAATCCCGTATAATATTTGGTGGCAGCGGTGGGATGTAAGTTTATCACCAGGGACATGGAAAATATCAGAATATTCGGAACAAATGTCATGTAGGGCATTTGCTTCTTCCGTGTTTAAGTGCTTAATTCGAAGGAGATTCAAAACTTCTTGGGTACGGAGATATGAGTCGTTGGTTTGGTATGGATGTTCAGCAGTAGAATGGATGGGTAGGTAAGTCATATCATTAGAGTTCAGGGGAATTAGTTTCATGTTCAGGTTAGAGCTAAGAGTCACAGGTGAATCAGAAGTGTTAATGACGGATATATTGATTCTTTTGTTTTCTTTAACTTTGACTAAGGAATTTGCAAAGAAAATATTTTCAGATTGTTTTTGATCCAAAACCAACCCTTCCTTAATTTCGGGGTTGGAAACCGAGCATTCGACTATTGTTTCAGATCTAGGAGGGAGAAAATAGATAGGTTCGTGAAATTGTAATGGTATTTGGACATTGTTGATCGTGAGTTTATTTGTGGTGTAATCGATGTTGCATCCAAAGGAGTTTAGCAGGTCTGATCCGATTATACCGTCATAAGGTAGGTGAATTTTATCGATGATATGAAATCTGTGGATAATATTTTTACGGAGAGAGTCGTTGAGTTGTAATTTTAAGGCGCAATGGCCGACAGTTTTCGTTGAACTTTGGTCAGGTTCGATGCCTTTTAAATTTATCGGTTCTTTTATAATTTTGGGCATCTTTTGCATACAGGGCGATTTAATTAGACTAACTGCTGAACCAGAGTCAACGAGGAGAGATAATGGGAATTCTGATACTTCGGAATTTATTTCTATATGGGGGAGTAACACCTTGTTAGGGTCTGTAGATATTTCAAATATTTTAATAGGAGTTTTAGCCGATTCGGTGAGGGTATGTGATAATTTTGTTGACACATTGAGTTTGGCAGGTTCAGTGGAAACAGCGGGCTTATCAGGTATTGGTTTATCTGAGCAAACAAATTTAATAGATTCAGGGGATTTAGTAGAGTCGGTGGATTTAGTAGATTTAGTAGATTCAGGGGATTTAGTAGATTCAGTGGATTTAGTAGATTCAGTGGATTTAGTAGATTTAGCAAGCAATGTGGTGTCTAATTTCACAAAGGAGTGGCGTCTCGCACGACACCGATACGAGACATTTATTCGTTTTTTGAGTCTTGTTCATCATACATTATATTAGAATCGTTCTCGCCTTCTGGCTGTTCCACAAAATTTACGCGATGCTGTTGTGGTCTATATCCGGAAGTCGAGGGTTGACCAACGCTACGGGCACGATTATTGTTAAATTCCCTTTTACGGCAATTGTCGATTGTGTGGCCTGGGGATTTGCAGTACCTGCACACAGGGGTCTGCGAATTAGAAGTTTGTCCTTGACCCTGGGGTCTCGTGAGATAGGATTGACCTTGTGGTCCAAATGTAGCCGTCTGGCCTTGAGGCCTAAAATATGATGAGTTAAAACTCGGTCTATATGAGTTGCGAGATTGGTTAGTGGGCGCAAATGAATTGCCCTTATACGTAATGCCCAATATCTTTTCTTCTGAAGTGGCGAAATTTATGGCTTCATTAAGAGTGGATGGGTCACGACACCTAATTATCGTTGCCAACCGAGAATCTAGCCCCATCATAAATCTATTTAATGCTAAATCTTGCATTGTTGCTACGCGCTCCGGAAAACTCATAGGGCTCCTATGCAGATTACAACTACGTCTAATGCCCCCTTTAACCGTCTAGCTATGGACATAGTTGGCCCATTACCAGAATCGGGCCCAGCTAAACTAAAATACATACTCACCCTACAAGACGACCTCACAAAATTTTCGTTAGCATACCCTATCAGATCTACAACAGCAGAGGAGACTAGCGAATGCCTCTTACATTTTATATCTTTGTTTGGAATACCTAAAAACATTTTAACAGATCAAGGCACCAACTTCACTTCAGAACTTTTCAAAAGAACATGCGAACATCTGAAAATAAAGCAGCTGTGGTCAAGTCCCTACCATCCGCAAACACAAGGCGCGCTTGAACGCAGCCACTCAACTTTAAAAGAGTACCTCAAATCCTTTGTAGACGAAGACCAAAGCAACTGGTCCCGTTACGTTTACACCGCAATTCTTGCCTACAATACTAACATTCATAGCACGACGAATTATACCCCATACGAACTAGTATTTGGTCACAAACCTTTCATACCTGACTCTGTCTATGAACCAAATCCTAATGCTACCTACCCTGAATATCTCAAAATGCTTTGTCACCGTCTGAAATTTTCAAGGGACAAAGCTGTCGAAAATATCCAACATTCTAAAGAAAAATCCAAAGTTTACTACGACAAGCATACGAGATCAGTAAAATATCACGTAGGAGATCTCGTTTATCTAAAAAACCATCTACGGTTAAGAAAAGCATTGTCTCCGTTATGGAAGGGCCCTTATAAAATATTGAAAGTACATGAGAATAATACTGCAACCCTTTTAGTCAATAATAGACATGTGAGACACCACTTTGATCAAATTAAACCAGCTAACTCTGTTTAAAGTAATTAATCTCAAAAAAAAAAAAAAAAAACTTAAATAATGTTATTTCCTTTTCAGAATCCTACTGGCAATGCGTTTTCTACCTGTGACGTCACAGGCACTCATTCAGCCTATCAACAACAGTCCCGGTATTTTCTATGACCCTTCCGGTATAGTAAGAATAATAAGGGATCACACTCATATCCTTGTTCCTATGGATATTTCATTCGCGACTTCCTACATTGAAAACGTAAAGGTTGTCTTCGGTACAATACGCTATATGTGCCAGCAAAGCGAAGCTATCAATGACATTGAATGCAATAACATGGTTCAACCTCTTGATGCTCTGTTTAAAGACATTATCCGCGACTATAATTCGATTTCACATCTCTTACCCACTCGAGGGAAGAGATCCGCTTGGTTCTCTGCAGTAGGAACGGTTTTTAAACATGTGTTTGGCACTCTAGACGAAGACGATGCACTAAAGTATGACCGAGCTATTAGAAAATTACAAAAGTTCGATATGGAATTAGCCACAGGTCTCTCTCGGAACATTTTCATCTCTAAAACTGCAATCCTGAATTTTAATTCATCGATCTTAGAATTAAACAAAAATCAGTTTCTATTAAGTGATGCTATGGAAAAGATATCACTAGCTGTTAAGAATGTATCTGAAATTACCGATTCTATTTACTTTAGGAATAACTTGAATGAAGTTCTGAATGTATTACAAGCACATTTATTAATTTTCTCATACAAAATGGAAGATATTGTAAATAGCATTTTATTTGCAAAAACTAATACATTACATCCATCGGTACTCACCCCACAACAACTACTGAACGAATTAATGAGTAATTTCAAAAATTTACCGAAACACAAAGAGTTTCCTATGGATTTGATGTGTAAGACCATTATAAGTAAACATCTTATGTGTAAGTCTATTGATGTTTTCAATATTATGACGAACCCAACTTGTGAAACCGATATACTGACTAAAACAATTGATGTTCTTCCTAATAATTGTAAAACTAATTTCATTTTCGGTTACATTGATATTTGGCACAAATTAAATGATAATAAGTGGATATTTGTACAATCGAACCCCACTAAGCTCACTATTGAATGTAACTCAAGTTATGTAAAGGATAATGTCATAACGGGAACAGGAATCTTAACTCTCGAACCGGGTTGTACTGCTTTTTGCAGAGAGATCAAATTAGACACAGAAGAAAATACAAAAATAATTACCAACCCTATTGTTACGAATTTCAATATCATAAACGATAGCTGTTGCAATTTAAATAAACTATCGAAATTGAACATAAATTTCTCATCATCCAAAATTGAAAAGGTAAACTTAGACAATATAGAATTCGTCAATTATAATTTACCCGATCAGATATTAAATGTTCATGACGACCCACTTCCCGATGATACAATCCTTAATTATACTGGTTTTTCTATTAGCATAGTTACTATAATCGTAGTTATAGGAGTAATTGTTAAAATAAGTAACAAATGTTCTTTTTTATATAATAAACAAAATGAATCGGTTCCCGAAAATATATCCCTTCCAACTTTAGCTCCAAACACACCGCCCCTTCTGCGGGCTACCTAACTGTAAACACGTTTTAGAATCTTATAACAGTAAACTCACTTTTGACCGTGAGTTCACTTTTGTTGGGGGAGGTGTTATACCCAATTGCTGCCTGTTATTCTGCCTAACTTTCCACTGTTTTTGTCCTGTCAGCTTTTCCTTTGTTTCTCACTCCCATGCCTCGCTTCCAAGCTTAGTTCTAATCCTACTTCCATTCACGCCGGTTCATTTTTATTTTTCATAAAATACAATTAGTTTTTTTTTTAAAAACCCAAATCCAGAATCCCGTATAATAGTACGCAAAAATGGACCGCATTCCATACCAATCCGCTGACTTGTAGTGCCAAACGCGACGAATCGCAGTTTTGTATGAGCCGGATGTTGAATGGGCACTACACTCCGTATCAAGCAATGATCAGAGGACCCTAAGGGGAGCCTCAACAGTGACCTGGTACTTTCCGTGATGTGACTATTTTAACATGAAAAATATTGTAATGTGAGATATGTATCCGTATGTTTTAACACATATGATGACTGAATAACATCACGTGCCAAGTAGACGGTATTATCACACAAGAGTAAATCTTTCTATCGTAGTCGTTAACTCAAGTGTTTTTACTATAGAGGAAAATTTTATTTATAATTTATAATTTCTTCTTTAAAATATCTAATATTATATACCAGATCTTATGTTCAAGATAGAAGTTAGAAGAAGAGTGTAGGCAGATCATAATTATGAATTATGAGATATACTTCTGCCATCTCAGCAACCCCATACTTATAAATATCTTGATGCTAGTATATTCAACTTGTGGTACCAAAGATATAAAAAGAAAGATATGTTAGAATAACCTTATCCCAGATTATAGGAATAAAGTTCTTAAAATAAATTTTATCAATTTGTTTGTAATGACCTTCAACCGCAACCTCACATTGGCAACTTCACATTGCTTCATTTGATTCTGAGACTTTATCAAGCTCTCCATTTAATTTTGCTACAATATCAACGGAAACTGTGTAAAAGCTTAAAAATAATATATAACAGCAGTTCTTATTTTACTTATTTGTGTTGAAAGTATCTAAGCACCGTTGAGAAAATATAAAAAGGAATACCTTGGTGGGCACTGGACTGTTTGAAACTAGAATGTTTTTCATAATTGCTAGGTTTTCTAAAAATGTTTATTTCTCAACATTCAGCAGAACATTTCTTTCTTAGTTATATAGTAGATATAGGCTTAAAGATTATTAGAGAGAAATGCTGATGAGTCTTCTAACGTAACATTCTCTCGAGTGCGAGGTCCTCTACCTCGTCTTTAGGAAGATGCAATTTGTTTGTTAATTTACATTTTCTGAAACATATATGTGTAATATACTCACAAGTTTCTTAATTAGCTCTTGATCTTTGCTTGTGTTCTAAAGGTAGTATAGATCCGTTTAAATCGCATGACCTGGTTAAAACTAGTTATAAACTGATGTTCTTGTAATTTTTTTTGTATGGAATTTAAATATTTCAGTGTAGATATATGCAATGTTTGGTCTTTTTTTGTAATCGACTATTTGTATATGTACTTCTTGTATAACGTTAAAGACATATCAGGTCAATAATATTTCCAAATTTTATCAGCTACATCATGTTTTATATCTACATGTTTTATGTGATCATGAGATATATTTTTTATTTTTAAGTATTTATCCATATTCTTACAAAAATTAGTATGAATTGTTTTGAAAAGTCCTGTAATTAAATATAAGCGAGCACTTGGATAATCCCTTACACTACAATTACAAAACAAAAATTTGAATGTTATTGAAATTACAACCAGATAAATATTATTACCTCGTGTGGTATCCGCCGATGGCATGGTATGCGATAGATTTAACAGATGAAAACATTTTTATATAAGATGTAATTAAATGAACCCAAATAAATATAAATAATATTGTTTTATGTTTTGGAATTTCGATTATATTACATCAATATTTTATAAACAATGTTAGACCAGGCAGAGTGTCTTAGCTAAAAGACTCAATTTCTAACTTCTTTTGCGATCCTTTTACAACAATTTCAATGAATGTCCCGAGATTGTGTTACTGCATATTAAATTAGATAGCGCATAAATTAATATATATTTCATATGACTAAATATACTATAAATTATGAACATAAATGGTAAACGATGGCCATACTTTATTTGTTATATTTAAGTACATTGTTTATATTAATGAAGTTACAATTATTCTTTGTTCTTTATTATATAATATGTTATCTAGTCTCAGATTATGTACACTTCTCCTCAATTAGTATGTAAAGACAGTTTTCGAAAAAGCTCCGAATTGAACAAGGCTACTAATTATCGTAGAAACTAAAAAGTTATTAAATCGAAAAGCAGTCATATTCCAACTTATTCCGCAGTACAAAATCTTTGAACCATTTTTCACAGACTATAACTTTGTCAAATATTTAAATGACCCAACACGAACATAAAGTAATGGTTTTATGGAAGGATATATACTATAAAGTGGCAAACACTTTATATATTATGACCATGATATACGTTTACATTTGGTTCCCTTTATAAGTTTGGGTGCAAGGGATAATGTCATTTAGTATTTTAGAATTATTATTATCAAATCATTATATTCTCTTATCTCAATCTAGTCAGTCTTGAATTGACTCCTGCATTACACCAGCGCACCTCAACTCTTGTCATCCTCATGTCACCTTTATTATAATATATATTTTTTTGACGTTCCTTTAACCACATATATGGATGTAGATAGCCACATTCACATTGGAATTATCCAATGATCAAATATTTTTAAAAAAAACAACCTGAATTTGGAAACTTTTCTTTTCAATGCGTAATACTGGATTATGAATAATTTGTTTATATCATATTAATTATAAAGTAGAAAAATATAATCCACGTGGCGATTATTGACAGCACTATCTTTAAAAATTGCGGTCTCAAAATTGATGTGTCATCTAGTTAAGACCAGGCCGGTTGTGGTTAATAAAATAAATAAAATTCCAATTTCCACATATATATTTGTTTTTCGAATATATCTGGCTTTAAATTGAAGTAAATAAAGTTGAATTCTATTTTAATTTGAAATTATATTTTGTGATTTTTATTTATTTTTGCATTGAGATATTAAATATCATTCCAAATTCCCCACGTTCTCATAACTATTAATAATCACAAATGCTTTTAATAAGCAATAAAACAGAGCTTTTTTTTTTTTTTTTTTTTTTTTTTTTTTTTTTTTTTTTTTTTTTTTTTTTTTAAAGACCATAGACATTTGTCCATGCCTTTCATTGTGATTTTAAACAATTTTATTACGAATTTAATTGCGATGGTAACTTCGCAGGAAATTGTACACAAGTTTTCCAAAGCTATTTTAGAAATTGATAATAATAATAAATAAAGTAAATAGTAGTAGTAGTGAGCTAGGTTATTAAGTTCACTAGCTTTTTCATAGCGTCGGAGTCACGGTGAGAAATTGCCATCTTGAGGTTGTACTCTACAAGAGTTCTATTGGAGGTATCGCCGGCCCGCCTAATGAATCTCACAATGGCGTCTTCGTCGATATCCGTGTAGTACGTAGAACTTCTTGTGTGCCTAGATAAAGCCACCACTGCGTGTGGGACACTTGTCAGGTACGATTTTGGTTTGGATTTCGTTTGGATGATTATTACCGACTCGTATGTTAATCCCTGAGCTTCATTGATAGTGAGGATGCGCGAGTTTTCCCCTTTTCCGTACCCTAGGTTTGTAAGGTCCGCTTTTTCAGTCTGTGTGTGGACCAGGTACAGGGTATTAGGAAAGTCAGCTTCGATGGTAGTACCCGTAAACCTGACTGTTCTCAGAGAGCGAGTCAATGAATGGGCTGAGTATATGCCGTTGTATACCTCGTTTAGAGCATAGCTTACGTCCAGGGGACATCGGTAGGTTCTTAAGAGCTCTTGACTGATAGACGTCACGAGGTATGGGCTATTATATTTCATATGGAACAGATTTAGCCGGTCTATATAAGGAATCTGGTTTGTGTCTCCGATTAGTGTGACTGCTTTGGCCTCTGTTAGTCGGGCCGCCATAACGATCGCTCCGAAATGGTTCATCAAGGCCTCGTCAACGATAAGTCGTTCAGGCTTTTCTTTGACGCCATTTATTAATATTGAAGCGATCGTTCGGACTTTGGTCTTCCCGTCCTTTGGACAACTGAGGGCGAGTTTATTCCTGAGCTCTAATGCTGCCTCAGTCGTCGTTGTTGCTATCAAGTCACTTTCAAATACGAAGTTGTTTACTACCCAAGTCGATTTTCCACATCCAGGAACGCCGTTGACCCAGTGGAAAATTGGTGTTTCCCAGTCTTCCCAGGGTCTTGCTGAATCCTCTACGGCTGTAGCCATTTGGAGGATGTTATCTTCCAGCCAGACCTCTGTGCAGCGGGCTACTACAAGTATTGAGTCTTCAGCGGGTGTTAAATACTTGGGCGGTCCAGTTACTCCTTTGGGGGTTTCAGCTATTTTAACGAATCCATTTTTAACGCTGTAAGCCGCCATGTGGGGAATTTTAGGTGTTTTACCCCGTACATATTCAGATGTAGTGTTGTTGAAAATGGCGGCTTTTTCTTCCTTGAGTAATACTTTAAGAAGACCTTCGTTTTCAAGTTCGAAGGTCCGCCTGATCTTTTCACAGATCGCAAGGTTAGTTTTGATTGTTTCCCTTATAGATGCTGTGTACTCAAGAAACGCGTTTCGCATATGTTCGTTGGCACCACTGGCAGACGGTAAATCGGGTGCACTTGTTTGTCCCATGTCGGCTCTAGTTCTGTTCTTTTTATGATATTTTTGCTTCGGTTTAAGCATTGTAATCATCTTATTAAATCCTTTCTTAGTTTTTGATTTCTCCTGTGCTATTTTGTTGGATTGAATTTCGATGGCAATTTTCTCTTGAAGGCGTGCGGCGCTGCTTTGTAGGATCTGGTTGCTTGGTTCGCCACAGGTGTTTTCGGGGGTCGTAGTCCTATTTGGTGTTTTTCTTATTTTAAGGAACGTTAGGTCTTCTCCGCGGTCTTCATATACAACCACGTCGTGGTACCTTGAAGCATTTATAGATCCTATGAGATTTGCTACAGTTCCTTTGTCATAGCCAACTCGCATAGCGTCAACGCTTATTGTTTTTGGACTAGTGTTAATATTTTCAGCTCCTAGTGTGCTCAGGTGATCGAGCATCTT
The DNA here is from genome assembly GCA_918358695.1 of Melinaea menophilus ssp. n. AW-2005. NCBI lineage: Eukaryota > Metazoa > Arthropoda > Insecta > Lepidoptera > Nymphalidae > Melinaea > Melinaea menophilus. The sequence goes on along the minus strand of OU911046.1, from coordinate 2,767,163 downwards.
ACATGCATTTGTGTAAGGGGACTCTGGGTAATTAGCGTCCAGTAGTGCGATGGTTTTGTTCTTCCTCCGCACTATTCGGCAATCCCAGTCCCCCAATGTGACTATTGGCATGCTGTCGTACATCGACCTCTTCATTGTTGCCCTATCGGTACTTCCTTTAGTAAGGGCAGCTAGTCCGGGTGAGATGTATACCCAGTTTTTTGGTCCTACGATGCAAAAACTGAAACCTATTTTTTCTTGGTCGTCGTTCATGTATAGAGCTACTGGTTTAGTCCGAAGCCCTGGAGTACTAGGTTGTCCATTATCCAAAAAGCGTTGTAGGTTCGACTTTTGTATCCCTGTAAGTTTGATAGGTGTTTTTTGTGTGAGTTTGATAAGACTCTTGTTTTCCAGAGGTCTTTTCCTTAAAGCGATTTTACTGCCATTTCTTCTCATGGCAACCAGGAAAATTTCTTCTAGAAAATCTAAGAGAACTGGGCGTCTTTGATCATCGGCCATGAGGGTTTTTATGCCGATTTTCTCCAGTTTGGTGTGGAGTTGATTTTCCAGGTCCGATCGAGCTGACGAAAAACGCGGACAGTCTAGTATTATGTGCCATACTGTCTCTTCGGTGGACGAGTCACACTCACAGCCCGGAGAGTCTTTTAATTTAAATAAGTGTAGGTATTTTGCTATGCCTCCGTGGCCCGTCAGGATTTGCACGTGTATAGGATTCCACTTGGTTTTCCTTGTAATACGAAAAGCTGTGGCGACATCTGGTAGGAACTCCTTTGTGATTTTTCCTGTGCTGGATGTTGTATATCTGTCCTGCCACTTTTGTACAGATTCTTCGCGGATAGTCTTCTTAACGTAAGCTACTGGTATCTCAGCATAATCATATTTACTGTTAATTAGCGTAGCGCTTTTGGCGAGTTCATCAGCTCTTTCGTTGCCAACCGTACCTATGTGTGCTCGAAGCCATGTCAGTTTAACCTCTCGTCCTTGGGTCCTAATGTCCTTGATGTTCTGCTGTATCGCCCTTGCTAAGGGATTTGTTGTTTTAGGGTTCCTTAACAAATCGAGTGACGATCTTGAGTCACTCAATACAGTGGCTTGAGGATCATTGTTGTTTTTGATCTCTTGGGTAGCCCTGTATAGGGCGTACAGCTCAGACTGAAACACCGTACAGGAGGGATGCAGACTAAAGACTGAACATTTCTTCTCTTTTCCTTTCTCCCACCAGGTGAAGGCTGCTCCTACTTTCCCTTCTGTCTTGCTGCCGTCCGTGTAGATTTGAGGGCCGGAAATGTGGCGGGAGTCTTGGAGCTCCAAGCTACTGTCTTCTAGAAGGTCGTAGTCTATGGCTTCCGACCGGGATGGGTGTCGGAACTCTTTAAAGCTCGTGTCTGTTTCGAGACGCATGTTGGGAGGGAGATAGGCTGTTAATTTACAACTTTTGGTTCTATGAAGGTTAGCCTGCTCTTGGATCCTGATATCCAATGGTAGCAGTCCGGATAAGATGAGTGCTGAGGTACATGAGACCGTGCGGTAAGATCTACATATTTTTTGCGCGAATCCCCTTTGGAGCATGGATAATTGATGCTGCACCATGTTCAGGTCTGTAGCATGGGACCATGCGCTGGAGCCGTATGTTATTATGGGCTCAATAACCGCAATGTAGATGGTTCTTATTATTTCCGAGTTAAGCCCCCAAGTGACCTTTGCCGCACGCGCTAGTTGTTTATAAATGCCCATAGCTTTCCGACATTGTGCCGCAACGTGTGGTTTGAAAGTCAGTTGCCTATCTATTATTACCCCTAGGAGTTTTAACTCGGTGACTAGTTTCAATTTTATTCCTGCCATATGTAGGATCGGGGGAGTGTACTTAAGTTTCTTAGTGAGGAGCATCGCGTTGGTCTTGTGCGGTGCGAAACTGAGCTTATTTTGGTTCCCCCATAGCATTACGTGTTCCAGAGTCTTATTACCTTCAAGTTCTAATATGTCGATTTGCTTATTCGAAAAGACGAGTATCACGTCGTCAGCAAAAGCTTGGCAGTACACTCCTTCTTCTGTTAGTTGGTGTAATAGCGAGTCAATTATCACGTTCCAGAAGGTTGGTCCACCGATTGATCCCTGAACGCATCCCTTGGTAGTTTTCTTTTCGCTCGTTTGTCTCGCGTAGTTGACCATTATCTTGCGGTCGTTTAAATAGTTACCAACTAATTTGAAGAGGTTCTTTGGGCACTTCTTTTTGACAAGTTGTTGTTTAAGTGCCGGCCACCAGGCGTTGTCAAACGCACCCTCGATATCTAAGGAGACCACCAACACTAATTTTCTCTCACTCATTTGTACTTTAAGGTGGTCGACAAGGTCGGTGAGAGCGTCTTCCGTACTGCGCTGAGGTATAAAGCCATATTGCTTGTCGCTTAGTTTTGGGAGTATGTGCCATTGGAGGCGACCTACCAGGAGTTTCTCTATGATCTTACCTAGCACGGAGAGAAGGCCGATCGGTCTGTAAGACTTGGGATGTGTATAATCTTCCTTTCCTGGTTTTCTTATAATGACCACGTGGGCTACCTTCCATGATTTAGGAAAGTAATTGAGGGACAAACATTTGTTAGCTATTGCTAGGAAAGTATCCTTTCCACTGCGGATAGCTGCTGTGCAGATGTCTGCGGTCAGTCCGTCCGGGCCAGGTGCCTTCTTTGGATTCAGTGTTTGAAGCACCGTTTCCAGTTCCGTGAGGGTGAAAGGAGGGTCATCCTCCGGGAGATCTTCTGGATCAAAACTTGAAGCCCAACTCCGAGTATGCCGATGACACGGGTGATCAGTGGTCTCGGAGTCTTCTGGATAGAAAGTCTGAGCCAAAAGGTCTGCTGAGCCCTGTGGGGTAAGAGTGTGGCCTGTATTGAGCTCCCTTAAGAGTGTGTCTTCTTGACGGCCATTTGTCTTCCTGATAACCCTGTAGATCTTATCCCACATGCTTTCCCTCTCCTGATTGGTACAAAATTCTCTCCAGCTCTCTATTTGGGCTTTATCTGCTTCGTTCTTGTACTCCTCTTTAACTTTCAGGTACTCATCTATAACGTACTCTTTCCTGGAGGGAGCTGCGTTCCTTATCCTTCTTTTGTGTCGGAGCACTTTCTTCCATTGTTCGTCGAGGGTCTTGGACCACCAAAGTGGCAATGACTCTTTTATTTTCACACCGAGCTTTGGAATGCTGCTTTCACAAGCCTCGTGGATGGTTTCCATGTAGGTGTTGACGGTCTTTTCTAGCGCGGTCGGATTTTCCAGCCTTTCGATATTGTCAGGGTTGATGTTTTTATCTGTAAGTAGCGTTTCAAAAAGCGAACAGAAGTCTTTCCATTTAGCCTTCCTGGAGTTGTATTTCCGTGTCGTGATGGGCCTTTTTGATTTAAGTGGCCGCCTCAACCGTATCTCAAAGGTAATGGCGTTATGGTCTGATGTGATAAGATCTCTATTCACTGTCCAATCATCTAAGCGTCCCAGGAGCGACTGACTACATGCAGTGACGTCAATGATACTGGTGCATAAAACGCCTCCCCTGATTGTCTCGAAGGTAGGTGTGTTTCCTGTGTTTTGAATGTGAAGATCTAATTCATTTAGGAACGCATTGTACATCTCGCCTCTTTTGTCTTCGGTGATACTACCCCACCACGGACTCCAGGCATTGATATCCCCAGCGATGATTATATCTCTTGTGTTGTCTGTGAGCTTTTTATATGTTGTCTTGACCCTGTCGAGGTATGACATGATGTCTTTATCTCCTTCCAGATATATTGAGATTAAACCCAACTGTATGCCGTCACCTCTTAACAAAACAGCTGCTTCCGTTTCGGTTACAAGCTGAGGGTCATGTATGACTTCCCAGCGGTCGCCGAAGACTATAATTGCTGCTTTCACTGGTTTGATACGGCCAAGGGTGCACTGGATAACTTGAGTGCCTGGATATTGCATGAGTACCTCGGTGCTTCCCACGTAAGGCTCTTGCACTAAGGCTATTGAGATGTTTTTCTCCTTGGCCGCTAGATGGAGTTCAGCCGTTGCAAGTTTCGATCTCTGGAGATTTGCTTGTATTATTTTTATGTTATTCGGTCCCTTTTTCTGGCCGGGAGCACCTTTAGCAGTAGGTGATTCTGGATCTGGCTATGGCGTCCCATTTGAGTCTTTCTTTACACTCGGCATTGAAAGCATTGTGGTTGTGTTCACCATCGCCCCTGTTGCTCTCGATACAGTTTATACAGGTAGGTGATTTACCCTCCACTCTGTTTTTACATTTATCCCATGTGTGAGGTCCTCCGCAGTGACTGCAAAGATGTTCCTTCTCTTGGCAGAGTGTCTTGGTATGTCCAAAACCTAGACATTTGATGCACTGCAAAAGAGGGGATTGGTCTGCGACCGGTCTTCGTTGCAGACCTATAAAAACATGTCCCACTTCTATTAGAGCTTTGTGGGCCTCAGGGGATAATTCTATCACCGGATGGCATTCTAAAGGATTTCGTGCCCTTTTCCTGTAACGTACTCTAAGCTTGGGATCCGACTTCAGAGCTCCTATTATATGTTTGTTTTGAGCTATAATGTGCTCCACCATTTCGGCGTCCGTGTGGTAGGCCAGCACACTCCTGATAATTATCAGGGGGTTGGTAGTGCGGGCTATCTCAACTTTTAGATCCTGCTGGTTTTTAACCCTTGCTTGCACCAAGTTTAGATCTTCCTTACTGTGACAGCTTACCACAATCTTTTGATTTCGTGCTTTACGCACCTTATCCACTTTAGCTCCTGATTTCCTAGCATCGATAGCTGTCGTAACCCTTGCTATGATATTATCACTAGTGTGCTTTGGGTTGCTTGAGGAGATTATTAGTGTATGGTTAGGATGCGGCTGTGGTTTCGCTGGTGTAGCTGCTACCTTGGCGTATGACACAGTTGGTTTCCTTGACTTGGCGTTGTTTTTCAGTCCCTCCGCTTGGTTTAATTCCTCCTGGAGAGTTATTGGTTGTGTCCGTCTCTCCAGTTTTTCTTTTATTGTTTTAAGCTCACTCGTTACAGTATCGAGTGAGCCCGTAATTGGGAGAAGGCTCTCCTTTAATGCATCTTCCCCTACTGTTGAGGTTTTGAGCGGTGTTGCTTGTGGATGCTCCTTGATTTCATGGAGCATCTGCACTATTTTGTTAAATTCTGGTGGGGTTATTTGGGTGGATGGTGGTGGTGGTGGTAGTGGTGGTTTCGACTTCTCTAACTGTTTAAGCGTCTTGTCACTATTATCCAGTAATCGCTTGAGTTGGTCTTGTAGACGTCCGTTTTCTCGTCGAAGGTGGTCTATTTGATTAGATAGAGCTCCGACTGTGTTTTTGAGCTCCTTGTGTTCATTTGCTAATATCTGCTGCTCCTCGCTGCTTGCCGTTTTTGGAGGGTTGAGTAATTGTTGTATTCCCTCAGACATGGTTTTCCAGTTCTTATCAAGGTTTTTTATTTGACGATAAGGTTCGACTGTTTCATAACCCAGCCATGTTCTTATACCCTTTGTCTCTTCAAAATTTTCTGATAAGTCCTTTCTTGCTTCTACAAGCTCATTTACGACTCTCTCAATAAGGCTGTTGTTCGCCTTTGTGTGGGCACGTTCGACTCTGACTAACTCCTTAGCGTGCCTCGCTCTTTCTACCTCTAGATTATATTTATGTCTGGTTCTAGAGTCCGATAAAGCCAGAACCGTTTCATAGAGGGTTTGTAGGCTCTCAGTTACTGTCTGCCTGTATTCCTTTTTGAGGCCGGTAGCTGCTTCTAGAGCTTCTTTTCCTGCTAAGAGCATTTCATTGGCGTGTTTAGTCGCCAAATCCATTTCTACACCTATCTTCCTCGTAGAACTTATGAGGAGGCTGTTCCTGCGTCCGCATGTAGCTCCGGAAACTGCTGATAGTACAGAGTCGTCGTCGGAGTCGATGTTGTGAGAGGCTGGCTGAATCTGGAGAGATGGCTGGATCTGGTGTTGCCAATCTGTAATCTTCTTCTGTAGCGCTTCTGCCTCTTTTCTGGGTACCGTGCCTTCGGTGTCGCTATCCGTTAAGGGTTGCGATGGCGTGGTCTGCGGTGGCGGCGTCTTCTTGCTACCTTTCGTTCTTCGGGTTTCACCAGATAGCTTTTCTGACGCTGCGTCGCGAACGGTAACTTGACGTCTCATCACAACTTCCCTAAGCGATTTTGTAGATCTTGTTGAAGGAACGGCTAAAATGTTTACGTCTTTGTTGGACATGTTAAGCTTTCTACTTGTGCTTGAGTACAACTCCTTGCGTAGATATTAGTGGAGTGCTTCCACGGTCCCTGTTTTTATTAGTTGTTTAACAAGGATTTTGTATGAGCCAAGTTTTGCTGCTCGTTGCGCTGATTCGATAGAGCCCAAGGTCGGAGGGTCAAGCTCTTTTAATTAACGAGATATGACCAGGGGGGGTGCAGTACAGTTTTCAAGGGGGTGGGGGAAAGAGGGAGCGAATCCCGTGGGGCAACTATTGATTGAATAAAAATTTAAGCTATAGGGTTTTAGGGTATAGGTGGAGGGGGTGTAGGGGGAGGTTGGTCTTCTTTTCTCGGTGAATCAATATTCTGTAGGAGCCAAGTTCTTCTGCTCGTCACGCTGATTCAGATGAGCCCAAAGTCGGTAGGTCTAGCTATTCTACTTTAGGAGTTAGCTCCAGGGGGGGTGAAGTAAAATTTTTTGGGGGGAGGGGGAAGGGTAGGTTTCGTGGGTCGAAGGTTAGAGCGGTCTAAGATGTTAATGAGGGAGGGGGGGGGGGAGATAGCTCGTCGAATGAGAATCTTAAAGATATAAACTTGGTGTATGACCGTCTAGTGAATTCCTCAGGCCGGCTTCAAAGTCCCCGCTTAGCTATTTTACCGTGTGTTGGTAATAATTGAGGTCAAGTTACTAGCGTGTCGTCTACACTCGTTTCGGCCACGCGTTTTTTGTAGGTTAAATAAATTTAAATTTAATGCGCACCTCTCTAGATCTTTTTTCTGTGAACGGATTTTGATGATATTGATATCGCAGGATAGGTGATAACGATGCGCACGTGGAGACGTATAGATCTTTACCGCTAGTACTTAACACTTTCTGGTAATAGAAGGGGAGAGTTGACGGCTTCTAGGTCCGGATCCTGGAGTGATAATGATTTGTGCACATAAATCCTTGGTAATTACACTAGGGAAAACCGTTTAAAACACTTCACACATCTGTGGCTCAAAAAATGGAATTTTGGCGATTGATATTCGCGGAGCCTATGTTACTAGTGCGGATGTAAAGAGTGTACTCCTACAAAACAGAGCTTTACAAACAACTGCTTTACCACATTACTGTTTTTCACAGAGCTTATGTTCACCATCATTCTACAATTTGTTCCAAATAAATTACAAAGACTAAAATTATTCAAATTAGTTCAACGTTTTGTCGGGCAATTTAGTCAGTTCAGTAAATTTAAGACTGCCGTCCACTTAAGGCAGCATCTGAAGCATAACCAAATTGCATTACATATTCAAAATCTTGAAATATTTTTATTTAGTAATAATTTGCACTGGTATTCAAATATTAAAACAAATTTTGAAGAAGATGTAGATGAGAGTTTATGTTTTAAAAACACGTAAATAAAATATTTTAGTTAATATTTATTATATTTTAAAATATCTTTACACAGAAATAATTTTGACTAAGAGCACAAACTGAACAATTATTTAAAATTAACAACTCTTAAAAAGTAAAGAGAATTTTGTTGGTTATTTACAACAACTGAAAATATTAATTCTCAAACTTCATGAATTGGTTTGCCTAATTTTCATTCGAAGTTCAGAGTTATTCAGATAGATATTGAATTAGATCTGCCCTGCAGCGAAGTCGGTTAAACTTTACCAAGTGGAGTCAAATAGATGCTTCCCAAACATCTTAAACCTTGCACAGTAATTATAAGTTTAACTTTTATTCGTAACACTTCTTTTTAATTATAAGTTACTTATCCATGATAATTTTGTCCTAATCTGCATGTCGTTAATATTTTTTATTATTTTGCAAGTATATTTTTTATAATAATACAAAATTTGTTAAAAAAAAAAATTGTTTGCATTTTTTTTTATGTTTTGAACATATCACATTATCATTTCAATATTCTTTTTCGCCAAAGGGTAACTAGTAGAGAGATAAGTTAAATTATTATACACCTTTTTTTTCATTGTATATTTTTCTAAAGGTACATAGATAAATAAATAAATAAATAAATAAATAAATAAATAAATAAATATAAATAATTTTATAAAGTTCATTGATTTTATATGCAACCTCTACCACCAAAACTGAAACAGTAAAACAACGATATCAATTTAATGTTTTTGTTTGCATCTGTGCAGTGTAATAAATCATTTTATTTATAAAAACTCCAATACGCTTTTGGCTATTTCCACCGTATTTATAGAATTTCAAAACCTAGTCTGCGAAATGTCATCAATTTATAATTAGTTTGTAATCTGTCGAAAATGATGATACATTATGATTTTATGAGGCAATTAAGTATAATTTACATTTAACAAATAAAATATGAAGTAAATCTCTGAAAAACAACAAATCGCCCAAAATTTTATTACAACAGAATTGTGTAACTGTTATATTAATTACTCTTTTAAGCTTAGCATTCAGTAAATTATAAGAAAAAAGAAGTTGAATCATGCACGTAGTGCCGACTAATTATATATTACAATATATCTAATGATACTCGTTATTTATTTACAAAAAAATCTATCATAATTTTTTAACGAAAGCGGTAATGTGGGGCTTTGGATAAACATCTCAAAGACTAAATTAATGACCAATAGCACAAAATTACCCATCGTAATAAATATTGACACGATAGATGAGTCAACATATTTTGGACAAATCATCACCACAAAACAATTTACCGCTAAAGAAGTACAAAACAGAGTTACTCAACCTGGATAAGGTTAATACCTTTTCCAGGTAAAAACAATCCTAAAAAATCGATCCATACCATTACAAATAAAAAGGCCAGCACTCCTCCTATATAACTATAACTCCTGTATACTTACTTTCTGTGATGGTATATGGTTGCCAAACATGGGCTCTCACCAAGGAAAACTTAAACAAAATAAAAAATTGCCAAAATCATGTCTCCATATGAGTTTACTACATCTCAGAAAAAAACAAAGTAAAATTAAAAATTATTACGGAAAAAACAAAGCTCACTAATATACGTACACCGTAAAATGATTTTAATGGAAATGGGCAGGTCATTCTATCAGAAGTGGAACACAAAAATGGGCCAAAAATGTCACAGAATGGAACAAGAAAGAAGAAGAACAAAAAAGAGGAAGACCAATACTAAGATGGGAAGATGGTTTGAAAACTTTAATTTAGTGTCAATTACTGTTAATCATCAGGCAATGTGACAAGGCAGTATATAAAAAGTAAAAATGTTAAATGGCCTTAAATCTGTATTTTATTTATTATCCACTTTGTTACAGTGTTAAATCGCTGGATATCATCATTGTATTTATGGGATTTTTAAAAATAAATTTGTGTGATGATATATGGAGGGTATTAAACACTTATGTTTGTTTTTTAAATGTAATACAATGTTTTAGATAAGAGGGCTTGTATATATAAGTTGATACGTGGTATATTTTTTTATGTAAGAGGAGGGCAAACGAACTGGCGGGTCACAGGTGATACTTGATCAAAATAAACAACCTTTCAACATTTTTCCAAGCAATATTTGTAACATAAACTATTCATGTACGTGATACATGAAGGTAATAAAGTACATATTTCTCTTTTGGACCTTACGATCTTAATGGTAAAACACGCATGGTGAGTGAGACTCATGTAACGTTTTTTATTATTTGAATTATTTTTATTTGTATAATAGTATTGCGTAATGGCATCCTTCAATCAAGAAAAAATAACTCAACCTTTTTGGGTAACATGTTAGATGCCTCAAGATTAGTCTAAATTATAAATCACCATTTTATTTTATAGTAATAGTTTGGCTAATTAAAGTTTTTGTAAGCGGGAGAATGCCAATAAATCAATCTTTGTTTTAATGTAATATTTCTTATAGCATTTGAACCTAAGTGATCTCCACACAATACTCAAAAAACACCATATTCTAATAATAGTTGATTGCAGCACAAGATATATTTTAGAATGTTTTCATTCTTATATATTATATATTCTTTATACATATTGTATATAGCAGTCAATTAAACATTTTATAATTTCATGTATATCTTTAACAAGATTTATTGTTCAACTTTTAAATATTCACCGTATATACGTATATGGCGTGTATATACGGTAAGTATGGCGCGTATATACGGTTTCACCGTATATACGCGCCATACTTACCGTATATATTTCATTTCGTTAAAAGTTGTTAATTTGGGATTACAAACAGACACTTCATTAATTATTCATCATTCATTCATCAATACATTAGATTTTATAAGACTTGTGATGTCGTAACAGATGTTGTCATTAATTTGTCATCTCACTTGCACCGCACCTTAATATAATATTAATACAATATGAATCAATCTTCAGCTCAAAAATCACCCTTGTTTAATTAAATAATTTATTTTACAAATAATATCAATTAAAATTGATTGATTAGTCAATTATTTTATTATATATTTAAATATATATTTAATTGAAAGATACGATAATATAGAGCTATGTCTTAGTTATGTTAAATCAGAATATTTTTTTAACTCTTCGTTATTATTAGATATTATAACGGTAATTGAAAACAATTGGTAAAAACAAAAACACAGTAATATTTAAAGCTCAAGTAAAACTGGTATATCTTATATTATACAGATCTGTACAAAAATTAAAAACACCTTTGAAAAAATCTTTTAATGCAATATAATTCACTGCGCCCCGCTTTATCTCGAGTAGCGTCAGCGCAGTTGCATTTCTCATATAGAGGCAGATAACGTTGGGACAAATAGTTTCTACTTTTCGATCCGGACGACGCGATTACGTTAGGGAACGCTACGTAAAAGCGGCAAAGCGAACATAAATACTACACATACACACACAGCGTCTTCGCCGGCGAAGACGAGGCCCCCATCCAAGCACGTTGCTCCGGCGTTCTGCCGTCGGAGGACGTTAGTGTCAAATCCTAACAAACATCCAACCCTCGCTTCCCACCTAACGGCGTCCTGAGCCGTGGTCCGAGCCTCACAGGAGGCGCCCTCAGGGCGCGCGTTCCCCTGGGGCCCTTCAGGCCCCCCTTTTTCAAGGGCGGGTTTCTGCACCCGTCCATCCCACCGGTGACGCTGTCATGGCCAGTAGGGCTAACAGCAGAGAAAAAAAAAAAAAAAAAAAAAAAAGGACAAATCGACGGATTTTTAGGGTTCTGCGTAAAAGTTTAAGATTTAAAAGATTTTTTTGTTTTTTTTTTTAATTTCTCTTTTCGTTCAATATTAAATACAACATAGCACTTAGTTGTAATTGAAGTAAATCAATTGTTATTAATATATAATACGTCAAAGTTTACGCGATGTATTTCACTGAGGACAGGCAAATATAATACAATATAGTTAGTATAAATAAACTAACTGCATATTCCGTATGAAATAAGATTTCTGTATAATGGAGGTACTTTGTTCCTATTTATATTCCGCACAGGAAGGATACTAGTTCATCTTGTACGACACGTGATAGCGGGACGTTGACCAAATAGATATCATACAGATTTTTGTATGAATATTGAATAATAAAATTATAAAAAGGAATCCTAAAGACTTGATTAATTTAATTAATTTAATTTAAGTGGAAAATAAAGCATCAAAACCCTCAAAATCGTAGATAAAAAACTATTAATATCTGTATCGTATCTGTTATTATACCTACACAATAATTAAGTTAACTTTATAACAGTTCGTTTACTCGACCCCGGTTAAGTCACGTGTGTATATTAATTATATCGTACACGTCTATTGTTTGCTCTGACATTTAATTTAGTTTTATGAACGCTCCAGTCATGAATAAATTATAAGATTGTGCAAAATGAATTACACTTTCAGCGCCCTTGTTCATAGTGGTTGGTTTTATTGCGATTGTGACATGAGTATTTTCATTTATTTATTTAAAAAAGATTTATAAAACAATTTATTCTCGCCAAGCTGTTATGCTTAATGGCGAGACGCGCTCGTTATTACAAAAATTTATACTTAGTTAACTATTTAAATATATATTTTTACTAGCTGGTTTTAAAATTACTGTAAGTTCAAAAACACAAAGGACACAATAGGCATTCAAATGATGTATTCAAAAGGAAAAATATAAAGTCGGGTTAACACTGATATATACTGATACATAAAGTATACCTACTAGTTACTCGTATATGCACGCTGTAACTCACCGGACTGCAGCTACGGTCGTATTGACAATGGATTGTGATAAACACACGAAAAGTAAAATCTACTAACTGATAATCTTTTGTTTTAGTTCAGTTGTGGCTCAGCCGCCTCGTTATTACGTTTGTGAAGGAAACTAAGCTAATGGGTTTCTATTAATTTTTAAGAGCGTAGTTGAATTTGACAAAAGGTTTATAAAAGGTTTATATAATATTTAAAGGTCTACTCTTTTAATTAATAATGTCTGTGTAAATAACATGTATTATGATTATATTAACTAACACATACACTTTTAGAATTTCATTTTATACCCATTGATTAAAAAAAGAAAGACATGCTTATAAAAATTAAATCGAACTATAGAAAATAAACATCAATAAATATTGTAAACTACATATCATGTTATAACATTAGATATTATAATATTAGATTTATCAAAACCCCCAAATATATCGAATATTTTGCATCATTCAAATAAGAAAAGGAATGTTGGACATTCGGGAAGGGCAAAAAAAAAATCTAAAGAACTATAAATATTAATAAGCAAAATCATTGTAACTATATAATAAATATAGAAATTATATTTTCTTATTAAGCTGATGATGTCGGCAGAGAACATAATTTCTATATATTATTGAAAAATATTTAATACCATTATTTAGAACAGATTTTGGATTTCACTCCAATTTTTATTTAAAAAAAAAAGATACGGTTATAGTCTCATTTATTTAGTTACTAAGGGTGTAAATATAAAGCCTAATATTATTATTATTATCTTGAAGATATTGAGTTTGTAGTTTTGATGGAACTAATAACAATAAAGTGTATTTAAATTGAACTATTTTAATTAACTGTTACAGTAGTTTGATATTTCAATGGTAACTTTGCCAGAGATTTCTTAATCGAGAAGCGATGCCAATGTTTGGAAAGTTATCAGTTTCAATATTTATAGTTTGAGTGTGTATTAAATAGTGGCTTTATTTAAAATAACTTTGGGAGTCTTTGAAGTATTAGTTCTTGTGTAGACAAATAATTTTCCTGTATATGCTTACTTTAGTTTGTCCTTGTACTAGGTTCTAATAACATCTGTTTGATAACACCTTAACTTCGAGCTTAGATAAAGAAAAATTTGTAAATAAATAAATTTATGCTTTTAATGTTCATTAAAAAGGCAAAGAATTATAATATTATAAAAGTAAGTTTTTAAACTCCAAGTGTCTCATTTAGTAATATAAAAACAATAGGATTTTGAAGTAATATTAATAATATCTCTTTGTTTCACATTTTCAAGGATTAATATTAGTTATCCAATTCCATTAGGCAGATAGTGGTTTCCTGTTTCCGTTCAATAATTCTCATACCGGAAGTAGGAAGAAACCAAATAGTAGTAGTAGGAATAAACAGAAATATGCACTAAAGTTCACGTAAAATATCACTGCAATAATTAAACTATACTAAGTATGCATTTTTATATTTTACTTTGATTTATTCGAGAGTTGTTTTAATGACATTTGAAAGAACTGAAGCTAGCTTTTTCACGTTAATTATTGTACTTTTATAGATATACCTTTAAAAAACAATTCATTCGTATTATTATTAATTTACATTGTTTTAGATTTGCATGTAACTAGTATATCACATGTGGAGATATTTTTTGAGCTCGAATTAAACATTTGTGAAAAATTATACATAATGTATGTATATTTAAGTATATAATATTCTATATAAAACATAATAAATAATTATTATGTTTATTAACACAACACATAAATTTTTAAAATTTTATATCCTTTTACAAAATAAGTTTTTTTGTTAAAGTCAGCTTAGTGATAATTATCTCGAAACTGAAACTTGTAAACAATCATTAGACGGATGGCACCAAAGGGATCAGTAGTAAACTGGAACGCATAAGATTACCTTAATTGACTTAATAGATCCCTTTAGGTACTTAGTTTCGTATGGCTTTAGGTAATCCAATAGATATCATCGTACCATATAATCAGATATTAATAATAATAATATTGTTTGATGTTCCTTCCACAACTACTGTTATTATATTGTTTAAGTCATACATTAAAATAACATAAAAGGATATGTATGTAATTTATTAATGGAAATAGCCAACATATTATTGACATTACAGGAGAAGCAGAGTTGAGGATAGCACGCGGCCTTGGGGTATACCAGCATTCACAGGGGTTCGTGTAAAAACTGTCGAGAACGACCTGTATGCTCCGCCCAGTGAAAAAGCTGGTCATGCGCTTGCATAAGCTCTCGGGAAACCCCTAGGAAGGAAGCTTCAAAAGAAGCCCCTTGAGCCATACATAATCAAAAGCTTTTTGCCATATTCGGATGGTAAGACCCTCTTCCTTTATTTCAATAATCGCTGCCCACCGGTATGTAAGATATAAAAGAAGATCACTGATCGATCGCTGATCGAAAGTCATATCACTGTTTATCAACGGTTATCCTCAAGGTACGCTAGGAGCTGTCGGTTAATGATGTTCTTCTTTATTTTAGAGAGAAGAGAGGTAATGGCTACAGATTTATAGTTTCGGAACTATTAATTTCTTTAATTGGGATCGGATGGACAAGGGCACACTTACAAGAGACCGGGACTATGCCTTTATGGTAGGAGTGATGAAATAAATGACGCGTTAGCACTGGAGTCAACTCAGGGGCAGATGTTTGTAGCACCAATGGAGCCATTACCATCCGACCCACTCTACCAAATGGTTTTGTTGTCCAAAGAAATTATTTCTGGTATTGAGTCTTGGTCGTCTAATGGTCGTCCAATTGATACGGAATACAGAAATGTTTGTATGAAATATTATCAACAATTATCCAGTTGAAGATGAGATTGTAATCGCATAATTACATGGATTACATTATTAGGATGGAGCTTAAGTCCTCAATTTATGGCAGGCTCTAAATATTGCTTCTTATAATTGGGGTAGAAAGCAATTAGAGGGACAAATTAATATGCTATTGTGGGATTATCGTCATTTAATTTAACAGATATAAAAACGAAAATCTCGTCTTTAAACGTAAACCTAAAAAGTGTAAACTATTTTAATAGATATAAAAACTAGGATCTGCCGTCGTGCGCTGTGGGAGTTGAGCTGAGTGCCCTCCACTTCTTTAATGCTAACAAACTTAGCATATAATATTGCTCTATAACATGGTTTAGAATTTCAATGGAAAAGAAAATCAGTTCATCACCAATAAAATTATAGCCATATATCATCTGTCTTTTAAATAAATCTCAACTTTTTTTAACTTTTTTTCTAGATTGATGTTTTTTTTGTTCTGTTTTTTGCAGAACCATCTTTATCAAAAGATCTGGCCATGTGTCAAATTCGAAAAAAAAACATCTATAGATTTTAAAATTACCGATGTCGTAAAACAATAAAATGAAAGGTTAATAACATTCATTTTCATTCTGAGTAAATAGCACTTTACTCATATTTTCATACGGTTATTTTGTTGCGTCGAAAAATTTGATTTTTGTGTTTGTGTTTGTGTTTTTGAAATTTGAACTTTTTAACATCCTTGATAAATAAAATCAAAAATGATTAGTCGTTCGTCGTAAGCAGACCTCAGTACGTTTATAGTAAGTACGTTTATCACGTACGATTACACGAGGTGCATTGGCTACGATATTTCACCCGTGAACCAAGTATGACGCTGGACCTCGTGAAATCCAATGTTAGGTATTTTCCAAGGCGCACCCAGGAGGTAATACCTTGCGCCTCGTTGGAATAATTAATGGTGATTCCATCCCCAATGTTGCTTCTTACTATTTGATTTTTGTTGTGTACGGAAAGAAACACTAACCAGCCAATAAGAAGCAACACCAGGCCTACTAAATCAGAAAATGCGACATTGTCTCTAAATAATTCCAAAAAAGAGCATTGCAATAAAATATTATTTAAGATAAAAAATGAGGAACTAATAGACTATAACTATAAATAGTCGACGAAGTCTCGGGGCTAATAACGTTACTGATATCTTGAACAATATTTCTTTTATATGCGACCTTATTTCAACAAAAGCCATAACAAAATTCATACGAATATGGAAATATATATACATTGATATGATCACGCCCAATTTCTTCAAGGCCAACTTGACCTTGCTCTCCAGATGACCACGAAACTGACAACCGCTCGAAATGTCGAGACCCAGTATTTTGATACTTGGCGAGGCAATAAGAGGAGTGCTCTCGAAGAGCGGTGATACGACAAATGGGGTTTTCTTAGTGGTAAACGCGCAAACCTGTGTCTTTAGGGGATTGAACTGAACGTGGATCAGTTCTCCCCACTCAGAGATCATCCCCAGGGAGGTCTCTATTGAAAACACAAGTTTCTTTCGGCACTCCTCGACGTTTTCCCGAGAGAGACCTGCACGACCGGAATATACCGCATCCCCACTACTGTCATCCGCATAACAATGTATGTTGGAAATATCCAACATATCATTGATGTGCAGGAGGAACAGAGTTGGGGATAGCACGCAGCCTTGGGGTACACCAGCGTTCACGGGCTTGGGGTCACGGGCCCAGTGAGAAAACTGGTGATCCACTTGCATAAGCTCTCGGGAAGCCCATAGGAAGGTAGCTTCGAAAGAAGCCCCTTGTGCCATACTCGATCAAAGGCTTTTGCCATATCCAGACAAACTGCCAGACCCTCTCCCTTGCTTTCAATAACCGCTGCCCAACGGTGTGTAAGGTATAACAGAAGATCACCAGCTGATCGACCATGGCGAAAGCCATACTGCCGGTCATTGATCAACTGGTGATCCTCGAGGTACGTTAGGAGCTGTCGGTTGATAATAATCTCCATTATTTTTGAGAGAAGGGAGGTAATGGCGATAGGTCTGTAGTTAGCTGGGTCCGAACTATCACCTTTTTTAGGGATCGGATGGACAAGGGCATGCTTCCATGAGACCGGGACTACGCCTTTAAGATAGGAGTACCGAAATAGATGCGTTAGCACTGGAGTCAACTCAGGGGCACACGTTCGTAGCACTAATGGAGAAATGCCGTCCGGCCCACTCTACTTATGAACGTCCAAGGAAAAAAGAGACTGCCTGATAGTTTTTTGCCGAAAAACTATTTCCGGCATTGAACTCTGACACCGCGGGATGATAGGCGGTGACTTCCCTTGGTCGTCCAAAGTCGAGTTGGAGGCGAAAAGAGTGCCCAAGAGATCGGCTTTCTCTTTTGCCGTGTGGGCCAGAGAGTCATTCCCCATGTGCAACGGCGGTAGGGACGGCTGGCTAAAGTTACCCAGAGTGGCCTTGGAAAGTGCCCAGAATTTGCGCGTGCCAGGCGGGTACTTTGCCAGCTGATCCCTAATTTTGACGACATGCTTGAACTTTGCTCTAGCGATTTGCCGTTTGAAGAATCTGGAGGCACGGTTGTATTTCCTCTTCAGAACTCTAGAGTTCGGATCCTTAGTGACTAACGCATTAGCCCAAGCTTGATAAGCCTGCCGTTTGCCAGCTGCTGCTGCCCTGACAGATGAATCAAACCAAGGCCGCGATCTGCCGCCAAGTGGTACCACAGAGCTTGGTACAAAAAGTTCCATACCCTGAAGTATCACATCAGCTACAGCCGCAGCGCAGTCACTAGGATCATTGGAAGGGAAACAAATCGGCCCCCATGGGTAGGATGCAAAAAAGGCCCGCATTCCATCCCAATCTGCTGACTTGTAGTGCCAAACGCGTCGAGTCGCAGGTCTTGTGCGAGCAGGACGTTGAATGGGCACTGCACTCCGTACCAGACAATGATCAGAGGATCCTAAGGGAGCCTCGACAGTGATCTGGTACTTTTCTGGATGTGTAGTCAGCAGAAGATCCAACAAAGAGGGCGTGTGGCTGTCCACGTCCGGTATACGAGTGTGCGTCTTTACCAGCTGGGACAGACCATTTGCCAGAGCAAAGTCAAACACAGATCTCCCCGGCGTGTGGTATAAAATGATGTTCTAGTTTATACCCGGGGTATGATAGGTACGCTGTGTCGCTAGGTTGAGATATCTGCGTCTCCGTCAAAAACAACAAGGCCGGCTGCGCCGTCTCAAGGTGGTAGTGGACGGCGTTTAGGTTCGAGTGAAACCCCCGGATGTTGCAAAAAATCTAGTAGTAATATAAACTATTGTAAAATAATATAGTACTGACAACAAACAATATATTAAAATAAAACATAAATTAATATCTTTCTAATAATATTTTTTAAAAACTTTTCAATGGACTATAGGGAGTCCATTGAAAAGTTACATTCAGGGTTGCTTTTTTCACAGGACGCAATTTTATATTTTTAATGTATAGAGGGGGGTTGGATTACTTGAATAATTTGAAGATCACTTTCCCTTAGAGTAGTCACAGTCCAGTGCACTTTCCAATATCATTATTTTATCAGCTCTTAGCATTCCAGATATACAAGGCTTGTAAAATTTTACGGCGTCGTAGGAAGACGATGGGATGGTAATGACGATATATTTTCAAGCTCAATATTGTTAAAGCTGTTGTGTAAAATTTAATCAGTTAAATATTCAAATTTGGTTCAGAAGGCTTTGTTACTTAGTGAATGTAATGTTAATCATATGGATAACCTTGTTTGCATTTTAACGTTGTATTATCTATTTGAATATCAAAGATATAGAGAGTAAGCTTAGAATCAATAAAGTTTTTATCCGTACAGTAGCATATAGTTTTTACTTATACAGAGAAGCTATGTATGCAGAAAAAAGTGGACAGAGCAGTAATTTAGTAAAGGCTGAGGTTCGACCTGCATTAGATCCTAATCCATGAGATGATGCTGATTCAGATGTCATACCTAATTTATACGGTTACTTTGATTTCATGAGGCTTAAATTATGTATACGATGTTTATATATACATCGTATGTAAGTATATCCTCTGACAAAGACAGATAATTTTATGAACAAAATCCAAAATATCAAGTAAATATTTTATTTCAGAATCTTTGTCCCCTTAAATCTTATGTAGTTATATTATAAATTAATGTATGACTATAACATTAATTTCAAAACATTAAAAAATTCCTTGTTTTTGTGATGCATAACAGTTTAGGCACACAAAATTAAAATTTTAATAACAATATAAGTATAAAAATACTTATATAAAAATATATATATTGTGATATATATATTTATATTATTATATATATAATAAATATACCATATATATTATAATAAAAATGCTTTTCAGTAGGGAAGAACACTTACGGATGAAATGGAGGCTCGTAGCTGTATTTACACTGATTTAACAGCTACAGGCACTAGCGACCATTTATGGAATTTGGTCATAATTATAGCTTTAAACATTTCAATACGTTAAATACTAACAAAATAGTTATGCTGCACAATACTAAATTCCTAAATGTATTTGTAGCAACCATAATTCACACATTTGTGTTTAACATATTTAAGTATACAAACATAATAATATAATATTAAAAAGTTGGCTTCTGCTAATAAGTCAAATCAATATCTTCACCACTATAATATAATATGTTTATGTAATAACAATTAGGTACTCTAGGTGACTATAAATTCTTTAATCTAATTAGTTCAATATTAATAAACTTTAACACATTTATATTACGGATTTTTATAGAATTCAATAATAATATAAACAATGACATTATTGCATTGTTCATATTACAAAATATTATGTGACAGTTATATACAGGCAATAACACATTTAATATAATACAGGCGTACCAAGCTTTCAGTGGTATCATGATTTACATATTATTATTAATTGACCAGCCTCAGAGGTCCTTTGGTGACAATGTGAAACTATTATTATTATTTTTTTTTTTTTTTTTTTATGGAATAGGAGGGCAAACGAGCTGGCGGGTCACAGATGATTTGTAATCACCGCCGCCCATGAACTCATGCAACATCCGAGGATTTACAGGAGCGTTGCCGGCCTTGAAGGTGGGAGTAAACGCCTTTTTTGAAGGTACCCATGTCGTACCGATCTGGAAATACCGCCGAAGGGAGTTCGTTCCACATTCGAGTGGTACGAGGAAAAAATGTACTTGAGAACCGCACAGTGGTGGATCGCCACGCATCCAGGTGGTAGGGATGGTATTGGAGGCGATGGCGCGCTGTGCGGTGATGGAATTCGGCGGTAGGCATCAGATCGAATAGCTCTTCGGAACACTCCCCGTGGTAAATGCGGTAGAAGACGCACAGAGATGCAACGTCTCTACGCAATGCCAAAGAGTCCAGCCGTTCACAGAGCACCGGGTCCCCGACAATCCGAACGGCTCTCCGTTGTACGCGGTCAAATGGTAGAAGCTGATATTGGGGTGATCCGGACCAGAGATGAGAACAGTACTCCATGTGTGGCCGGACTTGCGCTTTGTAGAGCGCAAGTCTTTGGCCAGGATTGAAGTACTGCCTTGCTCTATTGATCACGCCCAATTTCATCGAGGCCAACTTGGCCTTGCTCTCCAGATGACCACGAAAACGACAGTCACTCGAAATGTCGAGACCCAGTATTCTGATACTTGGCGAGGCAATAAGGGGAGTGCTCTCGAATAGCGGTGATACGACAAATGGGGTTTTTTTAGTGGTAAACGCGCCAACCTGTGTCTTCTGGGGATTGAACTGAACGTGGTTCAGTTCCCCCCACTCAGAAACTATCCCTAAGGAAGTCTCTATAGAAGACACAAGTTTCTTTCGGCACTCGTCGACGTTTTCCCGAGAGAGACCTGCACGGCCGGAATATACCGCATCCCCAGTACTGTCATCCGCATAACAATGTATGTTGGAGATATCCAACATATCATTGATGTGCAGGAGGAACAGAGTTGGGGATAGCACGCAGCCTTGGGGTACACCAGCGTTCACGGGCTTGGGGTCCGAGCAAAAACCGTCGAGAACGACTTGTATGCTCCGCCCAGTGAGGAAGCTGGTGATCCACTCTCATAAACATTGCATAAACTCTCGGGAAGCCCATAGGAAGGTAGCTTCGAAAGAAGCCCCTTGTGCCATACACGATCGAAGGCTTTCGCCATATCCAGACAAACTGCCAGACCCTCTCCCTTGCTTTCAATAACAGCTGCCCAACGGTGCGTAAGATATAAAAGAAGATCACCAGCCGATCGACCATGGCGAAAGCCATATTGCCGGTCATTGACCAACTGGTGATCCTCGAGGAAGGTTAGGAGCTGCTTATTGATGATACTCTCCATTACTTTGGAGAGTAGAGAGGTAATGGCGATAGGTCTGTAGTTAGCTGGGTCCGAGCTATCACCTTTTTTAGGGATCGGATGGACAAGGGCACGCTTCCATGAGACCGGGACTACGCCTTTAAGGTAGGAGTACCGAAATAGACGCGTTAGCACTGGTGTCAATTCAGGGGCACATGTTCGTAGCACAACTGAAGAGATACCATCTGGCCCACTCGACTTATGAACTTCCAAGGAAAGGAGGGCTTTTCGGATGAGTTTTTGCCGAAAAACTATTTCCGGCATTAAGCTCGGGCACCGCGGGATGATAGGCGGTGTCTTCCCCTGGTCGTCCAAAGTCGAGTTTGAGGCGAAAAGAGTGCCCAAGAGATCGGCTTTCTCTTTTGCCGTGTAGGCCAGAGAGTCGTTCCCAGTGTGCAATGGCGGTAGGATTGGTTTGCTCTAGCAATTTTCCGTTTGAAGAATCTGGAGGCACGATTATATTTCCTCTTCAGAACTCTAGAGTTCGGATCCTTAGTGACTAACGCATTAGCCCAAGCTTGATAAGCCTGCCGTTTGCCAGCTGCTGCAGCCCTGACAGACGCATCAAACCAAGGCCGCGATCTGCCACCAAGTGGTACCACAGAGCTTGGTACAAATAGTTCCATGCCCTGAAGTACCACATCAGCTACAGCCGCAGCGCAGTCACTAGGATCATTGGAAGAGAAACAAATCGGCCCCCATGGGTAGGATGCAAAAAAGGACCGCATTCCATCCCAATCCGCTGACTTGTAGTGCCAAACGCGTCGAGTCGCAGGTCTTGTGTGAGCTGGGCGTTCAATGGGCACTACACTCCGTACCAAGCAATGATCAGAGGACCCTAAGGGAGCCTCGACAGTGACTTGGTACTTTCCGGGATGTGTAGTCAGCAGAAGATCCAACAAAGAGGGCATATGGCTGTCCACGTCCGGTAGACGAGTGTGCGTCTTTACCAGCTGGGACAGACCATTTGCCAGAGCAAAGTCTAACACAGATCTCCCCGCGCAGTCGGTGGCACGTGACCCTAGCCAATCGGCATGGTGCGCATTGAAGTCCCCGAGGACTACGACTTCGGCGGAGGGAATCTGTGAAAGCAGATCGTCAATCTTCGCCTGAACATGGCCCAAGAGTTGAACCGTTTCTGCATTACCACTATGGGACCTGTAGAGGCACGCGTAGACTCTGACATGGTCGTCCATGTCCACGCGCCGCCAGAGTACAGACAGGTCCCGACCTTCAAATACCTGAAGGCGACGGTAGCAGATATCCTCCCTTACGAACACAGATACCCCGGCGTGTGGTATAAAATGGTGTTCTAGTTTATACCCGGGGTATGACAGGTACGCTGTGTCGCTAGGTTGAGATATCTGCGTCTCCGTCAGAAACAACAAGGCCGGCTGCGCCGTCTCTAGGTGATAGTGGACGGCGTTCAAGTTGGAATGAAGTCCCCGGATGTTGCAAAAGTCCACATTTAGAGTGGGTCGGGGTGCCGCTGCGTTGACTCGTCGTTTGCCCTCAAAAAACACAAAAGGCGATACTTTGCCCGCCCCAGATACGACGGGCAGCCCGAGCAAAATCCGAGAATCATTTCCCCGATTTTGCTCGGGGAGGGGGTCCCCGGCTTCATCAAAGCCGGTACCCTCCTGGGGTATTTTTCTTTTCGGTATCGCTTTCATGTTTGGCGGGGGGGGGGGGGGGGGGGGTTTGGGCTTCCGGATTCTCACACTCACCGACGGAACATAACCAAATGAGTTTGATTACTACACGTCGGTCTTCTGTGAGAGGGTGGTCCTTCCCCGGTCGAGCCAGCCCAATACGAGCTGCAGTCAGTTAACTGTAGCTAGGCTCTACCACCTAATAAACTAACTATTAACTTTGGATGTGTTTCATTATGTGTAAAAAACTTTAGTAATTTAAATTTAAGAGCAGGGCAAGTAAGCGATTTCATTATTTGAAGATATCAGTCCTTATAATAAACACATAGTTAGTCTAACCTCAAATAGATACTGATATACAATAAATTTTATAATAGCATTTATACTCATAACAAGAAGAGAGCTTCACTTTAATAATATTGCCTCAAGAAATTTCTTTTTATAACCATATTCTATTGTCGAAGAAACCGTACGGATGTTCCACTTGTTGAACTGTATCACGTCTCACCACAACAATAACGAACAACACCTTCGTATTGAGAATCATTAAAGGTGTAGTTCTCAAATATATATTTATAGTTTGAGGTTAGTCGTATGACATTAAAATATTTAATTAAATGTATCCAATTGACAATTAATTCACTTTAATTCAAGTAGAATTTAACAAAATATTATCAATAAAAAGCTAATTACCCCAGTTACCACTAAACTCTCGTAACCTGAATATACCAACAACATTAATCCACAAAGATGCTGAAGGTCTTTCATGTTGTAAATAGGTTCAATTTAAGGGAGGGGTAAGGGTTTCAGCGTAAAAAAAAACACTTTTTTTGTGATTTTTTATCTCAAATATCGATTGAGCAATTTCATTCAAACCTTCTATACATTATTGAGCATAGTTTTGACTATGTTCTGTAAATTTTTCATGCAAAAATATTAAACCATTAGCCCGTGACAGAGCTTTCCCCAGGAAGTTTTGAAAAAAAAACAATTTGCGGTGTTCACTGTAACTCGGCTGAAAATTATCTGAAAATGAAAAACCATAAAAATTTAGTTAAATTATAAACAAATCTTCCCCCCAACGTTCTCTGATTTTTTTTTTTTTTTTTTTTTAATTTTTGGCGGTCATCTAAAGTGTGAACCGTTATTTTCGACTAAAATTCCCGCCATTTTGTGGGTGGGAAACACCCTTAATGTTAAAAAAAAAATTTTTACAAAACGTAGGGGGGAGGTATTTTATATGAAAAAAATGTGTACAAAGTTTGAAATGAATCGGTCGAGTAGTTTTCAAATGGCAGTTAACACAGACTTCGAAAAAGTAGTTTTTAGAAAAACGCGTTTAAAGTTTATGAAGCAAAAAAGTGAAGAAAAAAATTTTCTTTTGAAAAAAAATTTGAGATAAAAAATCACAAAAAAGTGGTTTTTTTTACGCTGAAACCCTTACCCCTCCCTTAAAGCGATCCAATCGTGTCGAGAGCTCACCTGTATAAGACCCTCATGTCAAGTACAATGCAATTTTCGTTCCAACATAAGACCTCTCATTCCATACGAATGGAACTAATATTATGAAATGTTTGGACCGACATTTATAAACCTTCAATAGATTATTTCTAATATTAAACCTATTTCTGTTTTAACCTTTATATTAAAATAAATTAACTACTCTGAGTTTTATTTCAAGTTATAATTTTTACTCGATCATGAAAAGTAATGAAACTGTTAATATTCAGTGTAAGTTCGAGTGATCAAACCATTTTGAGAAGAAAATAAATATTATTAAACAAATGTGACATTTTTTATTTGAAATGAAATTATTAAATATTATTTAAAAGTATTTTGAGTTGTCTAACTTTAGATATACAACGATAAAAGAAAAAAAAATTGTTTAAATAAATAAAGCTCCCATTGTATTTGTAGGGGACCATTTGTATAAAGCAAATTCTCTATTGAATTGAAAGTCTAGTCTTATTTAATTCTAATGTATAATATTAGCAAGATCTAGGTTTACATTGAAACGTATTTTTTTTCTCGCAATAATTTTTGTAAACAGATTAAACACATTTTTCAATTATCTAAACAATAACAATTTTCAATATTAAATATATTATTTTACTTAAATAAATAAATATAACATAACGTAATTTTTAGTACATACATTTATAAAGTTACATATAACTAACATTTATAAAGTTACATATAACTAACTTTTATTTTATGAATAACTTTTATTATTTACTTTACGAACTTTACGGATTTACGAACTACTATATATTGTTATTTCAGGTTATAACTGTTTACCGCTTGCTGTGTGACTCCGTCTAGTATACAGAATCTATAAAAACAAAGATACAATAGAAGTAATAAATAGATAAAAGTTTTTCTATGTTTTATGTACCCTTAAAAAACAACAATTACACGTGTTTGTAGCTCAATATCGTATTGAACAAATCTTAAATAGTGTTTGGTATAATTTAGCCTCGAATAATTTTCACATAATAAATAACGAGTCAGTTCAAGATGAGCTGTATAAAATTTTATTGCGAGTTAAACATGGGAACTAGTTTTAATGAGCAACTGCAGTCTCTAAGTTATTGACATTTACTGCGAGTTGGAAGAAAACTTTATAGATAGTTTAGAACACAAACAAAATTTAGGTGAACAGCCAGGTATTGATTTTGAGGTACAGAACTATTTATTAGTATTATAAAATAATTATTACTCGTACTCTTTTATTTTACGGGCAGAAGCCTTTAATTATGATACAGCAATGTTTTACAAGATAATCTACTAAATAATTATTATATACATGTTGTGTTTTATGAATTGATTGGATGAATGAATAAATCTATTTACCTCTAGTGATGATAAATTTACCTTAGCGATTTCATTTCACGAGGCTTGGTAAAAGCTACTTCTACGTTCTAAAAATGGCCAAGGTGCGGCGTTTAACCCAGAATATCATTTCTCTATAATTCTTTATTTTTCTCCATTACCTGGAACCGGTATAATAGAAACATTTATCGTAGCAATATTTTTCCTCTTCCCAGATCAAACTCGTGTGTAACCTGTAAAAAGCATAGCAAAGAAGTTATTTTTTAAGTAAGTGCTGGCGCCTTTTCAATGACAATAATAATAATAATTATGAGAAAACAAAAGGTTTTCTTAAAGTACCTCCCACGTCATGAACACTCGTTTTTGTGTGTCATGAATAATTATTATAAAATTATTAACCACCATCGACCAGGTTTACATATAAATATTTTATGAATACTGATGATTAAATATATGAAGTAGGAAAACATTTATACTGACCGAAAATATATTTTTCAGACAGAAATAAACAGAACTGGACTTTTGTTCTAGAGATCCTACATTGATAGTTTTAATAATATCATATATCTTTTAATATTTAAAAAGTACGAGGAAGGTTCCTTCCATTTAGTTTTGTTAGAGCAAATGAACCTAAATCATTGTACCAAGAACAGTTCCGGAAGTGTTCCAGCACAAATTTCCGTTCCTTGAAAACTGTTCCAGTCCAGGCGGAAAACTGCAGAGACATGACAAAAGTATTAAGTGGATATTGTGATTTAAAATACCTCGTTCGACAGGGTCGATCGTGTTAGGTAGATTCCCCTTCGGTCGGATCGACAAAGAAAAACTAGCCAGCAGTATTCTACTGGTCATTACGAGTCTTATGACGGGTCACTCTGCATATATTGGGTGAGCGGGGAACCACCCACCACTCCTATCTCCTAAACGGGGAGTCGCATCAAAAAACTTTTCGGACAAAAAAGTTTCCTCTTTTAATTTGTTAATTTTCTAAGATTTTTGCGACTGCAAAATTTTGCCTTCTTCTGTGACTTTTTTCGGTTTTTAACTTTCAACCCCCCCAGCTCCTCAACCCCTAGACCGATTTCCCCCGTTCAAGAACTTAACCTTCATTTTGTTCTTAAGAATGTGTATGCCGAGTTTGAAAATCCTGCGTCAATATTTGCGATCTGTAGCGTGTCCCAAAGGTTTGCACTTTCACCCCCTCTCCCAGCCCCCCCTTTCACTTTTTCCAAAAAAACGAGATGGTACGTTTGTCCTACTAATTTATCCTATCGACCTGTGAAGTCAGATTTCGCCTACGATGAATTTGGACTGATGGATCATATATACATATATATATAGAGGGATATATAAATTTTTTTTTTCGACGGTTTCTCAATCTCCAGTTCATAAACGGCGTAGCGCCCCTACTCTGGGGTCTGGGTCCCGTCATCGCATCGATTGCAATAGGTAGATTCATCTATTGAATCTACCTAAAATGCTCTAAGAGTTTGTTATATAGGAGTACATTTTGTCGACTACACTGTTACGGGAAATTATTATATTTTATTACTTATTAACATGCAAACACTTAAAAATGTTTACTTTATTATTTACGTAATTATTTAAATTATATTTGAATGCCGGTTCTTTCTTTTTTATAACGTGTAACACACTCCATCTTCGGAAAGGGAGAGATATTAAACGGTTAAACATACATAACTCGCATAACACATTTTTAATTTACATTTTACATATATTTGTAGTAAAAAAGGATTATTAAAATAATATCTTAATGAAATGTATTCTGTATCAGTAGCGTACGTTATTACGTCGCACAAGATGGCAAATAAAAATAAAGAGAAAAGGAACCCAAAACAAAATGAATATACGTTTCGTCTTTGCTTTATCCTAGAAGCAGAAAGCGATTTTATTAGGGTACATAAAGGAAATGTTATTACGAAAAGGTCTATGCTTAATACGTATAGCGTCCTTAATGTACGCGTCTTGTTTTATTTAACAAAACAGTCTTGACCTACACCATTAAATACTCCGCCCCTTCATTCATTCCTCTATTCGCTGAGTTATTCGTTCAACCTCTCGGTTTATTTTCACCTGGGGATCTTGTTTTGTATAACCTAAGTTGTATTTTTTCTTTCATTTACTGTACTTGGTGGAGCGTCAGCAGGGAAATAATTAATAATAATAATTAAAACACATTTTTTGATAAAGGAAATTATCTTTACAGCGTCATTGTAAACTAAAAGAATTATGTAGTTATGTTGTTGTATTTTCCTCAACTAAAACCCATGTTTGTAGTAACATATTGTATAGTAAAATGAAATAAAGAATAATAAATTTTGTGAAAATAAAGAATAATAAATTCTGTGAAGTTTTGGCAAATGTAATAAAAATATTATTCAAATAAGATAACCCTTTTTAAGTTAATATCTTAAAATAATATTTTCACTATTGTAATTCCGCAATGGCATATTATACGGTCATTCTAATCGCTTTCTACCCCAATTATAAGAAATAATATTATACCGTGTCATAAATTTAGGACTTAGATCCCATTTCTAATGCAGTAATCTATGTTATTCTACCATTACGATCACAGCTTCGACCGCATAATCGTTTATTATATTTTGGAGAAACTGTTAATGACCTGAAAAACATTTTTGATGTTGCGTGCAGTGCGTGATATGGAATACAGAAATAGGTGAAATGATCACAGAAAAATAAAAAAAATGTATATACACAAAATAAATCATAAAAAGAAAATTAAATTTCCTAAGAAGCCGAGTTAATCAAAGATTGAATTTTGCCAGATGCCCTCAGTAATCCATTAAATTGTATTTTATAATAATTTCAATTTACTAATTGGATGTTCGGACCGGCTCGGGTAATAAGCTAATTGGGTGTTGAATTTTTTATTTTCATCGTTAATAGAAAGATCAGATAGGAGGGGCAACCCAAAAGTAATCAACCTAGATATGACAGACGCGTAGTGCGGGGTAACAGATTGGTGCAAGTACCGACATGTACATGTACGTACCATCATCCAGTTTTTAGTGAAAGAATTAAATGGGCCAAAGGTCATCAATGAAAATATAATCGCCGTATAAGGGTATTCTTCACCTTTCTATAGTAAATAGTAAACCTTCCTAAAGTTCATAGTAAAATATTTTACTAATTAGTTCAAGTGGGGACGTTAGTACATTGTTAGTACATACAAAATAACCTATTTCAATCGTCCAGATATAACTTAAGCCAATTAAGAATCTATTATACGTAATTCAGCTGTCATTTGGATTAAATAGAAAGATGGACCTCCGTTTAAACTTGTATAAAACAAATGAAAATAGGTATTCTATTCTTAGTGTACCCTAACAATGTTAATAATCTGTAATCTCTCTGAATCTTCTTTCGAAGCTACCTTCCTATGGGCTTCCCGAGAGTTTATGCAAGTGAATCACCAGTTTTTTCACTGGGCGGAGCATACAGGTCGTTCTCGACGGTTTTTGTTCGGACCCCAAGCCCGTGAACGCTGGTGTACCCCAAGGCTGCGTGCTATGCCCCAACTCTGTTCCTCCTGCACATCAATGATATGTTGGATATTTCCAACATACATTGTTATGCGGATGACAACACTGGGGATGCGGTATATTCCGGTCGTGCAGGTCTGTCTCGGGAAAACGTCGACGAGTGCCGAAAGAAACTTGTGTCTTCAATAGAGACCTCCCTGGGGATGGTCTCTGAGTGGGGTGAACTGAATCACGTTCAGTTCAATCCCCCAAAGACACAGGTTTGCGCGTTTACCACTAAGAAAACCCCATTTGTCGTATCACCGCTCTTCGAGAGCACTCCTCTTATTGCCTCGCCAAGTATCAAAATACTGGGTCTCGACATTTCGAGCGGTTGTCAGTTTCGTGGTCATCTGGAGAGCAAGGCCAAGTTGGCCTCGTAGAAATTGGGAGTGATCAATAGAGCGAGGCAGTACTTCAAACCTGGCCAAAGACTTGCGCTTTATAAGGCGCAGGTCCGGCCACACATGGAGTACTGTTCTCATCTCTGGTCCGGATCACCCCAATATCAGCTTCTATCATTTGACCGCGTACAACGGAGAGCCGTTCGGATTGTCGGGGACCCAGTGCTTTGCGAACGGCTGGACTCTCTGGCATTGCGTAGAGACGTGGCTTCTTTGTGCGTCTTCTACCGCATTTACAACGGGGAGTGTTCCGAAGAATTATTCGATCTGATGCCTACCGCCGAATTTCACTACCGCACAGCTCGCCATCGCCTCCTTTATCATCCATACCACCTGGACGCGTGGCGATCTTCAACTGTGCGGTTTTCAAGGACTTTTTTCCCACGTACCACTCAAACGTGGAACGAACTTCCTTCGGCGGTATTTCCAGATCGATACGACATGGGTACCTTCAAAAAAGGCATATATTCCTTTCTCCAAGGCCGGCAACGCTCTTGTGAATCCTCGGATGTTGCAAGAGTTCATGGGCGGCGGTGATCATGAAAAAAAAAAAAAAATCTTAATATATGTTTCTCTAATTTCAGTATCAGTATAATACTTTTTAAAATGACATGAGAGTTACTTAATAATATCTCGTACTGTATAAAACTATCATAATTAGGTAGTTAAAAGGTTTCTTAACTACAATATTGTTTAATACAAGTTAAACTAATATTTATTTTTCACTACACATCTACATCCTACAATGCTCCAAAACGAAGCTCACTAGTTACTTAGACTTAAAATATATTATTTTAAACATTGGTTTAACAACTATTGAGTTGTTTATGCTTCTCAAGAATAACGAGTCGATTACGACCTTACTATCTCACTCCAGAAGCCAAGTCCTCGGTAATTGCTTTACTTCAAATATATATATCTGAAATCTGTTTTTCCATCAAGTCAGTGTCACGAAATAATGTATTTTTAATTTACCTAAATCCTTTTATTGTAATCAAATAAATACATTCTCCAGCAATCTTCTGTAATATAATCAAAAATGCATTATAAAATTCCAAAATTTGCTCAACTTATACCAGAGCAATAGCAAAGCTTATAGACGGAAAGAACATAACCAGTTTAAGTGGACTTGATGAATATATATTTCGCTACTTCTCTAACAGTCACTTGTGAAACAGTGGCAAATAAAATGATCAAATTTTGTACCAATGATCTAAACATATGTGAACTGATAGTAGATTAATAAATAAAAGAAACAAAAAATGAAGTATTTTGAATTAAACGACTTTAAATACCTTTGGCTCGCCACTGATACATTATTTTGTAATGCAGAAATATATTTATTATAAAACATAAATATTAATAACGTTGAATGAAAAATATTTAAATTACAATAATTATTATTATTTATACGTACCGTTGTTACTTCTACGTAGTCTAGATAAATAAAAACTTTCGTTATTATAAAATAAGACACTATTTTAAAAAAACAACTTGACGGTTCTGTGTAAGCTATCCATGTATAAAAACTATTGTATTTAATAATCATAATTCGTTTTATCATAATAAAATATATAACGTAACTTCTAATACTATTTCTCTATATGAATAGCAGCTTTCCGCTCGATTTGAATTTATTCCCACATCCGAACTGTTTACTGAACTTCAGTATTACCAAGTTTGCAATTTCCTAATGTTTGCGGAACGCACGCTGTCACGGCTGATAGCAACAGTGCGTGCTCCTAACAGGTCTGCGGTTCAGTTTATAGTGGTTTCCGGTTGACTCGCAACCAATAATAAATTACTGGATGGAACTGAAATAAAAGCCAAAGTAGCTTGGAATAAGCTGCATGGAAAAATGAAAACTCTTGCAATCGTTTTCTTTTTTTAACTGCATACTATTATCCTTATAATTTGTGTTCATTTTTTATTGCTTAGTCGAATCAGATATAAAATTACAGATTGTTAAAAAAACGTATTGGTTGTAAACTTGATTTTCATTTTTGTTAATTGGTCATATAAAAAATTATACCGTTTTGGTGACAAGTGAACATAAAATAAATATAACTACATTATACAAAAAAGGTAAAAACCAAAAGAAAAATCAATCTTATATTCAATTACGAGTTAATTATAATCTACTAATTATTCCACTACACGTTGCAGAGAAATTTAATAGAAACTTCATTAACATTGGGGCACAACAGCTAATGTATTAACAAACCAGGAACAACCAAGCGGCACACGCACACCTAACAACTCTTTACATTCAATTTGTGTTCACCCGGTCTTCGAACATGAAGTAACAGGTACGGAAATAATTAAATCATTAAAATACACTCGTAGTCCAGGTAAATGCGTTTGTCTATATCTTAGAAATTTTAATGTTTACAAGAAAACAACCAGCCACTTGTTTCACATAAATGAAGCCACATATCACAGTCGCAGAAAATAAGAAAATAATCCTCGTGACAAAATGATGGCTTTACTATAAACGGTACTTATTGTATGACTATAAAGACATAATGAGATACCAAATGAAATTAAAGAAATTAAAAATGACACTGTTTTTTATAATAAGCTTAAACAAATGTTGACAAATGATGTTGACGTTGTTGTTAAAAGTTTATGACACACGTGTTTTAAACTTATTATTATGATATTATTATTATTATTATATATTTTTTTAATTTTAGTTTAATTATAATGATTTTAATTAATATTGTTATTAACATGTTATCAAAGAATGCTAATTAATGAAGTATTGTATAAATTATTTTTTTTACGAAAGTTTTGGGATGCCTTAACCGGATAATTTTTATGTTTGGAAATAGTTTTAAGAACTTTGTGGGCCAAAAATATTATCAAATAAAAAATATGGATATAAATATTTCGTTGCTTTTTAACTTTTCATACTTTATTTTGTTTTCACATCTAACACCATTTTAAGCTGCATTACTCGGGACAATTACATCTAGAAAGTTAAAATAAAACACTCTACATCATAAAACTTGATAACTGAAATTGCTTTTTACCGACAACCATCCCTTTTAGTATCCCAAGCTTAAGCTTATAAGATTCTAACGAGGGTTGTGTTCTCGGGACGTCTTTAGGATTTACGTATTTACTGAATAATGTAAAGAACTAGATGTTCTCATTTTTAATCTGCTTCTGTTGGTTTATAATATATATGAATTCGGTACAACATGCCAGTTTATGGTGTATTAAAAAAATATTTGATTAAAAGTAGAAAAATGTATTATGAAAATAATTAAAATATATTAAATTGCGATAAAAGATTGTTTATGATAGTTAAAATATAATATTCAATGCACAGTCCGTCAACAGTTAGTATCGTATTAAACAAAAACGAAAGAACAACATATTTAATAAGGAAGGATATATTTCAAACATTTCAGTTTATCAATGTCCATTACGTGTTGGTTATTTAAATAATATCTCTGTTGTGCACAGAATAAAGAACTTGCCATTGTCATTATTAAAGTCTGTAAAATGTTAAAGCCAAAAGAATGGGTACTTCCCAAATACAATTCCTACTGTATATTTTAGTCTGTGAGTTCTTGGTATTCCTCGCGTTTTTACTGGCAATGTTCCTCAAATGAAGCCATCCTAATCCCTCTTCAATTGGAGTTTATTGGTTTGTTCGAATAAAACAAACTGAATAGATGCTTGAGGCGAGAATACATGTGATAAAACAACGGTGTGAAAAATGGCAAAGATTTAGTTTTAAAAAATAAATATAAGCATATTTAAGTTTTAAAGCATACGTTTCAGCCAATTTAAAAAGTTTTGAATTTAAAGTGTCTAAGATACTCCCGAATTGTTACAATTAGTTACTTGCGTATTCATTAGCACCAATATAGATAAGAAATATATTAAATTATATTTAAAGAAATGTATGTGAAACGCGCTTAAATCATTCACTCCCGGATTTGGTCATGCTCATTTGCTTTACAAATACTATTTCCAGACGAAGTTAAGGCTTCTTGTGTTGTATTTTCGGTAATGAATACAATTGATTTTGTCGTATTTTTCTTAAGAGCTTATTTATTGGTAATAAAAACATTAGGTTTCATATTTATACTTTTTCTTCTTCTTCTTTTCAGCGTATAGACGCCCACTAAAAGGCGGAGGCCTTCTAAGATCGCCACGACGAACGGTCTTGCGAAGACCGCATCCAGCGACTTCCCGCGATCTTGACTATGTCCTCGGTCCTTCCTGGGGGGAGTGGAGAACTTACCTACTCGCGGTCGCCACTCGAGAACCTTTTGGCCCCATTGACCGTTGGTTCCACGACCGATGTATCCCACACACTGCCATTTCAGACGAGCAATTCTCCGAGCTTTGTCAGTGCTCAATAATTAATAATAATAAATAAAAGGATAAACATATGTCTTCTTTGTTGAAAAGAAAAAGGTGTAAAAGCTTGATACCAAAATCAGTTCCAAGAAATGGAATTAACTATTTTAGAACAATATATTCAAATTTATGTTCATCATCGATATCGTTAACTTAATAAGGAAATAATTTTTAATGGCACACATTAAAATGAAAATAATTTTAACATTTATTATTGCTGAAATAATGTTAAACGAAGTCGATAAAAACGCAAATTATTAGATTTATTTGGAGCTTTATCTAATAATATAGTATAACATGACTTGTAGTTTTGATATTTATTGATATTTATTTTCAAAAATTTCTGCAACCATACATGTCTTATATATGTTCTTTGAATTACTTAGAATAACATTCATAATAATTTTTTTCCATAACACAGACAACATTAAATAAAAGAATAGAAAGAGTAATATAACCATTTCGCCAAAATTCCTCCACCCTCTTAAAAATTTATAGAAACCCATTAGCTTAGTTTCCTTGCGAAACGTGATAACGAGGCGGCTAAAAGCTACAACTTAACTAAGAACAAAAGAATTCTAAACACAACGCCGGGTTATCCGACTTGAGACCAGAACCGTTTTATATTAATTACTACATCACAATACACATTTTGTAGTCTTACTTTTAATACACACGACTGTATCGAGTCTTAAATAATATGACATTACTGTTACAAAATCCTTGTCAATAATTGAATTATATTATTTTTATTTTCAATGCATTATATTACAAGAAATATAAAGAAATACCTATATAATTCATTTATAAATATTTTTAAGCGATTCGTAAACAAATTTAGATTTAATCAATTCACTGCTTTAGCAATTACTCTCCTTACTAGCAGATTTCTCTTTTAAGGTGCTTATCACAAACCATAGCCAGCTCCAGTTAAGCTGCAGGCTAGGGAATTAAGTCGTGAAAATATCTAGAATACTTTCTACACACCACTGTTAACCCGAGTCAGTATTTTCAGTTTCTAATACATAATTTGAGTGTGTTATGTGTCCTGGTACATGTTACAATATTTCTTTGAATTTACAGTTTAGTTAAAGCCAGATAGAAATATAAATATTTAAACAGTTAATTTAGTAGGACTCGTGTCACAACTATAATAAAACCATCAACAAGGGTATAGAAAGTGTAATTCATTTTCCACAATCTTATAACTCATAGATCACTGGAGCGCTCATGAAACTAAATTAAACGTCAGAACAAACAGTAAACGTGTACGATGTAATTATAAATACACATGTGACTTAACCGAGGTCGAGTAAACGAACTGTCATAAAGTTAACTTAATTATTGTGTAGATATAATAACAGAATACTTACACAGATATTTATAATTATTTATATAAGATTTTGAGGGTTTTGTGGACGATACCTGTGAGGGAGTTTTAATATTTCTTTTAATAGAGCAGAAGTTTGCATTTCCACTTAAATTAATCAAGTGAAAAATAGACTACACATGGCGATTTGTACTGCGTACGAGAACAACAATCAACTTTTGTTTTAATGTAATAAAACAAAAGAGTACATTATCATTCCCTTTTGCAATACACAAGTGATCACTGGTGTGAATTAAAAGTAGAAAAATATGAATAGATAAATAAAAATAAATAAATATGTTACAGCAGTGAATTATAGGATAAGCTACTAATTACTAATCATTAAGTAATGAATATAAATATATATTGTGTTTAATAAAGATATTTACTGTAGGTAAAAAGCAAAGCAAAGTATAATGTAGCGTCGTGGGTAAACTGTTTGCGAGTCAATTAAAGTACACACTTTTAATAGATAAAGTTCAGTCGATCTTTAAAAAGGCTCAACAGTCTACTTACAACGGGCTTATACGATAATGTCTATAAGCTTGTTTTGCTGTGCTAATACATTTATATTTTTAAAACAACTTGCTCGTGTATATGAGAAGAACCGACAAAGTAGCCAGCAAAATGTTAACGACTTTTAGTTAACAAAAGGTAAAGTTGGTAAAGCGTGATTTGGGATTTGTACAGACAAATATAGTTCAGTTGGATAAAGTAATTACGTACATTTTAAATCTTAATTTTATAAGTTAATGTTAGAATGACAAATGAAAAGAACCATATTATTATTTTTGTGCCTTATATTCAATAGTTTAATTTTAATCTTATGAATCTTACTATGAAAATGGCGTGACTGTATTTCTGTTTTCTGCATTGCATATGACATAAAAATAAAGTAAATTTTCACAAAGATATAATAAGTAAGAATATAATAAGTAATGTGCAACTCTACTCGTTTATTTTTCTTTTTTATAACTTTGAAATATAATTACTACATAGATGTAGGAACTGGCGCCTTTTATACTTAGGTCTACAAAAAATATTTAACTGCTTAAACTATTTTTCATATAACATTGCGAAGATCTTTTATATATATGATATATATTATTACATGACAGAAGTATTAATATATGTTTTATATTAATAATAAATATAATAACGTGACCGCATTATATTGTATTATAAATCTTTACGAAATCCCAACATCATGCATTAGCGGAAGAATTATAAAATTTTAATGTTTACTGAATAAATTCAAATTCGACGAAATCGTGTGTGAACTTTACGATAGTTATTGGACGATGCCGTGGATTAAACCGACGACATCCGGTATTGTCTGACCTTATTCAAAATAGACAATGGCCTATTTCATACAATGATTACATTAGTAACAAAGATTATCAAGAAAAAATATATTAATAATGTTTTTCTGAACGGTTAATAGTCGTAGTTGTCTTAATTTTGAATTTTCAAACGTATAACATACGATAAACATGGTTTCAGTTGGCGTTTGTGAGACTTTAGATTTTTTATAATTTTGTTTTCGAGAATGTCTTTAATGACATATAATAGAATCATGTATAATAAACTATTATATACAACCCAATTTGTCCGCATTTTGAACTCTAAATCTTATTGTTTAGTAACTCAATAATTAGTCTTTTAATTAACAGTTCAGATCAAGTATATAAACATAATTATTAAAGAAATAAAAGTTAAAGTGCCAATAAATATAGAGTAAAATTAGACATAAACAACGATTTAAGTAAACCCAGGAAACAAAACGATATGCCAAATAATAGCGGAAGTGTTCTCCGTTGCCTCGAAATGGAAGAAGTCATATCTGCCGACATTCCGGAGGTTTACTTAGACCCACCACCACGAGCCACCTCCGGTTATTAGGTAAATGGATTTATATTATTATAATAATATGGATATTATGAATTCGTGAAGTTGTATGACTTGTAGCATCTTATGATGATTAAATAATTTATGATTAATTAACATTACTAAGAAATTCAGTAGATTTTAGTTGATTTTCCTTAAAATAATTGATTTCCATTCGTTTTGTTTTTGCTTATTACATATAAATGGCAATTTGAAGAGGTTGAGGACTTAGAAAACTATTTTTGATATTTCAACCTAGTTGATAAACTTTTTTTTGTAAAATTAACCTTTGCTCAATAAATAGCGAGCGTAAAATAGTTAGAACTAAGTGGAACTCGCTTACGAGGGCATAGACCTTTTTTGATAACACGCCGCATGAATATGCTTACATATCCGCTGACTCGATGTGATTATATATCCGACTTTTAGAACCTTAATACTGTGACCTTAGTATTAAGAAGCGGAATTAGGCTATTAAGTAAATAAAATAACTTGAAGATATGTAAAAATATTTGTACATTATTATATAAAACAGAATCACACCGGCTACATTGACCACTAAATATTATATTGTTAGCTGAATGATGAGAACTAAAAACTAGTGGTTTGGCAATGTCCTTATAAAAACCGCGCGTTCTTTTCAAACACTTATTAGTGTCAGATACTTTTGCAAGCTCTGCTCGTCTGATCAGTCTAATACTTAAATTCTGATAGTTATACTTACAAAACTTTAAACTTATATACTTAAATTCTGATAATTATAACTACTACTTCTTAATTAAATTAATTAAGTTTAATTAATTAAGTTATTTAATTAAATCTTATTAACTAAAAACTAAAACATTATATATTATCCTACATATATTTATCAATAAAAAGAAATAATCTACTACGTAAATTGTAAAGCAAATCACAATTTAGAAGAGTTTATGTAACTTGAATTGTCTTAAAATGTTCACTAGTCCTTTGTGAAAAGAAAGCCAACAAAATTTTACAAATAAATTAAGTTAAGTTAAGTTAAGCTTTGAGAAACTGTAAACGAACAAAAGAGTCCTTTATCACTAGCGTACATTATTACGTCTCACAATATACTGGTATACTCGTATTTGGTCTTCTCTTTATCCTAGACGCAGGAAGCCTTTAAATTCGGGTAGATAAAAGAAATGTTATCGCGAAAAGCTCTATGATTAATACGTATAGGTCTCTGTAATGGTCACGTTTTGTTTTTTAAACAAATCAATCCTGACATGGACCTTTAACTGCTCTGTCTATTTATTCAGTCCTCGCTCATTCATTCATCCGATTACCCATTCATCCAGCTGCTACGATCACCTGGGGACCTTGTTTTGTATAATCTAAGTTGTCTTTTTCTTTAATTTACTGTATTTGGTTGAGAGGACATTTAAAATGTTGAGTATCAACAGGGAAATGATTAGACGAAATCCACATATTTTGACAAAACAATATATCCTTATACCTAATGTAGATGATTTCTGAGTAAGGTGTCATTTAGAATGAAAATTAATAAATGAATGTTACTTTTATTATATTTGTTGTGTTGTTAATAAATCTAAAAACGTTCTTTGCTTTAATATTACGCATTTTAAAATAAGATTACAATTCAACTAGAAACCTAGAATTTTTTGTCATAAAAATATTATAAAAAAAGGTTACACTACAATGACGATAATTCCGCAATGCTATGTTAATTTGTCCCTGTAATCGTTTTCTACCCCAATTATGCAAGAAGTAATGTTATACGGTGCCATAAATTTAAGACTAAGCCCCATCCTAATGAGGTAATCTATGTAATTATACAATTACAATCTCAACTTCAACTGGATAATTCTTGATAATATTTTAGACAAATTAATAAAGACCTGAAAAACACAATTTATATATAAATAATAGTGTAAATATATATATATATATATATATATATATATTTAAGAGTATATAACTAGCACTACAAATGTTTTTCATGTATGACAGTACATGATACGGAATACAGAAACTGGCTAAAAGATCGTCATAAAATAAAAAATTACGAAAGAAAAATAAATTCCCTAATAATTGTTTGCAACTTTTCCAAAGCGCCAGATTTAATCTAAGGACGAATTTTGCCAGATGGAGTCAGCAGTCCATAAAATTGTATTTTATAATTATTATTTTATTTTATTTCATTTTTCAATTCATTAATCTGATGATTGGACCGACCAAGCTAATCAGCTAATGGCGTAATGTTACTTTTAACATTCGGTGAAGATTTTGTCGTTTGGTGCAATGTATTAAAAACTTATTATAATCTTATATTTATGAAGGTTAGTCTTAAAATGAAAGCAGTTATCAATTTGAAATTATCTGGCATCTAATACCTGTTTCGACTAAATCTTTGATTAGATTTTACACATATTCATAATATTTAATATTTATTTAAACAATTACTTCTGTTTTAAGAGTTTTTAAATGATATACGTGAGCTTAAATAAAAATATAATAATATTTAACTGCTAATATTTAGTCAATAATAATTTTATCTAAATGGTACTATGGTCCTAATCGCTTTTATGTCTTAACATAAGCAGCATATTACAGTTGAAATTATATCGTAATGAGCGCTAATATATAATTTGAGAAATTATCGGACAAAACTTTTGTTATCAAATAAGATTTTCCTAAACTAAACCTCTTTAACCTTACATTAATGTTTCACTTAAACAATATAATAACAGTGGTTTTGGAAGGAACATCAAATAATATTATTATTATTATTGAAGTGTTATAGTTGATATCTAATTGGATAATCCTAATGGGTCCTAATGTCTTATAAACCTAAGTAACTATTATATCAATTAAGGTAATCTAATGCGTCGTGCGCGGCGGGTATTGAGCTGAGCCCCTCTCATTTCATCTGAATAGCACAGGAAATATCGATTAATTAGGTCTAATTATCTTCTAACCTAACTAACCTTCTAGCTCAGCACATTGCTCGCACGCTCAGGGCAGCTCTAATGTATTGCCTATGACAGGAGTGATCTTTCTTTGATAACTTTTGAATGGCTAAACATTTTTTCAATCTGTTTTCGCTATAACATTCGCGTTCAGCTCAAACATACATGAGAAAATTTTAGCTTATTATCTCGTCGCATTCTGGAGACAACTAAAAACAAAAAAAGGTCTCCCAAACGGTTAAGAGCTCCGCTTACGCTCAGCTCAACTATAACAAGAAACTATTTACTTATTGACTTGATTGTTCTGTTTTTTCAATGATATAAATATGAAAATGTTGAAGTTCATTCCTAATGTGTATTACTAATTATGTTACATCTTGTTTTAAATATGATTTTTAATGGGACCTGGTGACACAAGCAGATGTTCCACGTTAGCAAGTGATGCTCCACTCCATGGAATTCTTAAAACATAGATGGAAATGCATGACCAGTCTCTTGTGTAATAACGAGGTATATAGGAGAAGGAGAGAACATGGCGTTGTTTGTCTGTTCCCAGTGGTATGTACTATTGTTTAATTGTGAGTGTAAAGCCCACCCTTGAGTTATAAATCAAAATGAAAATAAATCTATTTTATTAACTTATATGCACTTTCCGAAAACTAATTTTGTTATAATAAATAATTTAAGATAAAAGAATTATATGTTAAGGTTGTAAATTATAGCTACAATATTCCCTATTGAAGTAACAAGCCATCAAATGCCTAATTCAATTCTCATTGTATATAACTCCCAAATCTTTGAAATGTTGTAATTTTCTATTATATCACCACAATATATAACATAGTATATGTATAATTAACATGAATAAGATTTACAGAGCGTGATTTTTAATTTGACTCTATGAGCGACTTGTAGCTCAAATAATTCAAAAGCAACAAAGTAACGAAGTTCTAATTTTTAGATGCAGACTTTAATTAAGAATTTCTTTACCAAAAGAGAGATTCTCCAAAACATAAATAAATGACAATATTTTATATTTGAAATTATTATGATTTCGATTCCTTTAATATAATGTTATAAACAACTAAATTACATTATTTTTAGGTAGATTCTATAGATGAATCTACCTATTGCAATCGATGCGATGACGGGACCCAGACCCCAGAGAAAGGGCGCTACGCCGTTTATGAACTGGAGATTGAGAATCCGTCGAAAAAAAATAATTATATATCCCTCTATATATATGTATATATGATCCATCAGTCCAAATTCATCGTAGGCAAATCTGACTTCACAGGTCGATCGGATAAATTAGTAGGACAAACGCAGCATCACGTTTTTTTGGAAAAAGTGAAAGGGGGTGCTGGGAGAGGGGGTGAAAGTGCAAACCTTTGGGACACGCTACAGGTCGCAAATATTGACGGAGGATTTTCAAACTTGGTATACATATTCTTAAGGACAAAGTTAAGGTTAAGTTCTTGAACGGGGGAAATCGGTCGGGGGGTTGAAAGTTAAAAACCGAAAAAAGTCACAAAAGAAGGCAAAATTTTGATGTCGGAAAAATCTTAGCAAATTAACAAATTAAAAAAGGAAACTTTTTTGTCCGAAAAGTTTTTTGATGCTACCCCCCGTTTAGGAAATAGGGGTGGGGGGTGGTTCCCCGCTCACCCAATATATGCAGAGTGACCCGTCATAAGACTCGTAATGACCAGTAGAATACTGCTGGCTAGTTTTTCTTTGTCGATCCGACCGACGGGAATCTACCTAAAACGATCGACCCTGTCGAACGAGGTATTTATATTCTAAATA
The DNA here is from genome assembly GCA_918358695.1 of Melinaea menophilus ssp. n. AW-2005. Lineage (NCBI taxonomy): Eukaryota > Metazoa > Arthropoda > Insecta > Lepidoptera > Nymphalidae > Melinaea > Melinaea menophilus. Next base: position 2,724,649 of record OU911046.1, on the reverse strand, counting down.
TAAAGAGTTTGCTGACAGAGTTGTTTCTATACTTCCTTAGACATTATTAGTAAGCAACTAGCAGCAACTACATTGAGTGTGATATCACACTTAATATAGTTGCTTATAATCAGTGTAATCATGTAGAAAGTATCATATCTGATACACTCGGCTGCTATTCATTAAGCACTTGTGTTGTCGTCGCATCTAATTGGCTTTGAGCCATCTTTAAACGAGCCAGGCGCGACACGAGCACTTCGCCATAGCTATCGACACGGTTTCAGTATGGATAACTTTTATTATATTTATAAGTATTTACGACGTTGATATGAATGATATTCTAATGTATTTTATTGTATATACTTCGATGAATATTTATTAATATATTAAATTTAGTATTTTTTTTATAATATTTTGCAATACCAATGCGTACACTAATTTAACTCATTTTTAAACAACTAATTTAACTCATTTTTAAACAACTAATTTAACTAATTTTTAAACATCAAACAAATAAAATTTACCCGAGAACATACGATACAAATGGTCAACCACCGACGCTCTGAAGCCGTTATTCACTGCGAGGCCTATTCATAGCGCTCAAAATATTGACAACCCTTTTCATAAGAACTTGAAAGACCTCCAAAGTAAAGAAGAAGCCCGATTTTTCTTACTTACGTCCTCAACGCATATGAAGTCTCCCGAATACGCTTTGCGCTCGCAACTGAAGTGTTTTCGTAGGCTTTGAGCTCTCGAAATATCTGAACTTTGATATCAGAGTCAGAAGATCTTAGTTTTTTATGAATGTTCCCATTCACAGGATGTCGTTTGGTATTTCTTTGGTATTTCTTTTGTTTGAGATGTGAGTTTTAATGAAATACTCCAAAGAAATTAAAATATTTTGCCATATTACAGGAATT